>OX104039.1:33295310-38249060 GCA_944470415.2 Schistosoma rodhaini
GATAGTTAGAGGTAGTTCCTCAAGAATAAGGGTACACTTTTATTAATAAGTGACAGATATAATTAAACCTAGGTTCAGGGTCTACTGTCAACTACCTTTAACCAACTTGTTAGATCAATAAATACACTTAAGAAGTTCTTATTTTAATTAACGAGACTATCTTTTTGTCTTTGCTTTCTTATTACTAAATACAATCCAAGAAATATCCAGTTTATGAGCAACCTCCTTTTGTATTCTTTTCTTTATTGATCTTGTTAGGAAATGTATTTCTTTTAACTATTCACTAAAATGATCGTTGATAATAATTATCGACGCAACAATCTGACGAGAATTTTTATGGGTCATATTTTCATAACTATACTTTCATTCCTAGACATTTTCAACAGTTTCTCTTTTCTTTTATGAATTGTTCCGAATTGTGTAATGAAAAGATGGAGCTCATCTGTAGAATAAAATGAATTTTTTTAAAGATCCGTCCACATATTTACTTATCAAGGCACATGAAGGGTTTGAAACAATATAATAACTGATACATTTTAATATGTTTGGTCAAATACAGTGGAGTTCAACCAAGTCTGTTGTAGAGATATCAACTCACTGAAGACAATTGGTGAACGGTTACTCAAACCTCGTGGATTGGTTAAAATTAGACATTAACACCGTTGAATGCCGGCTCAGTGATCTATCGGTTAAGTGCTTGGGCGCGAAACCGGTAGGTCTTGAGTTCGAATCTCGCGAGTGTAGGATCGTGGATGTGCACTGCTAAGGAGTCTCATTATAGGACTAAACGGCCGTTCAGTGCTTCCAGGTTTTCCATGATGGTCTAGCTTCAATTGACTCATGATTTCAACTATGAAAATACTGAAATATCCACAAAACCCCTTCTGAAATGCATTAAACTCTCATTTTGTCCTTTTTGGGGCTCGTTAAGACGATGTCTCTGGATTTCAGTATTGATGTCCACACTTGGACTCAAAACCAGTACTTTTCAATTCAAAAGCACAATAAGTTATCCACTGAGCTACTGAGTCTAAATAGTTGTTGATCTTTCAACAGTTATGCGATTGATGATAATTATCCAACTGTATTATCGTAAAGGACATACGAAATCACTGGTTCAGTTGCTTTCATCCGTGAAATAGTTAGCCTAAAATCCTTTATAAATGACCAAATGATGTTTACTTATAAATATGATATTTTGTTGACCGTTAAGAGTTCCTAAATTACTAATTCATGTTTAATTGAAGTCACGAATCTATGTAAGTTAGAAACCCATTGAAAGCTTCGAGCGTCTAAATTTCAAACTACCAAATTAAGTGGTTCTCATTTTAGGTCTCAGATATTCATGGATGATAAGTCCACAAATCTCCTCATACTGATAATTAGTTCTATTTATTGATTGATTTGTTCATATTACTTTGACACATGATAAATATGCTGCAAACTAAATTTTTGAATGTAATTTCCGGTTAATTACTGTGGGCAACCTTTCTTTTATATATTACCAGCACTAAATTAACTACTTCTATGAATTCGGTCCGCATCTTGTTGTGCTAACGATGTATGGCAACTTGGACTGATGCATATGTGTGCCTGATCCTACGTTGTAGCTGACTGACTGACTGAATTACTGTAAGAATATGCGGCGAATAAGAAGTTTTATTATACTTTTTATTTAGTTACTTTAATCTGATGTTATACGTTCGACTAGAAAACTCTTCAGTTTAAGTATTGACTAGAAGATTTTCAACATGATGGCTTCTTTTTTTACTAAGATTTGACCTGAACAGTTTGATTAGTTGAAAAACTGTATTTAATGTGAGATTATGATGGAGTTTTTTTTCTTTGAGCTGCATGGTTTGGTAGTGGAGCTTTCATCGTCTTTCTGAACGACATCACCAGCACAAACTTTGAGTAGAAGTGAAGCGTTTGAATTTCTTCACATGTGATTCATAGCTTGTCCTGTGAACCTCGATGTTTATTGGATCTTGAACCGCCTGAGCTAAAAATTTTCTCCACCATCTTAATGTGAGATCATTTATTATATGACAATAATGGAAATATGAAGAGAAAGCTCTATATTGTACATGAAATGTCCACTAGTTATTTAACAGACAAGAGGTTTTATTAATCACTATCAGGAAGCATTTATATTTACGATCAAGTGAAATAAAATGAATATTCTGAGCAATCCGATTTCTCTTTATCACTATTGAAACAATATTACTGTCTTAGTAATAGCATAACAAACGGATATCAACCAATGATCATCTTGAGAAATTTCATAATTATCTTACTGTTACATTCTGAATTCGTCTAAATCTGGTATCGATGCGTAACACTTACTAGATCCGTGCTCAAATCAATTACTTGATTGAAAGAAAACTAACAGTGAGTAGGAAGTTTATATTGGCTAACCTGAAACAATAATATATGCACGATTTATTCATAAATAATCATGCTTCTTAAAGAAAATTAAGCCAGCTTACTAACCAATAGAGTATATCGATTATCTTGGAAATATGAGGCAAATATTGACCAATGGTGGACATCTATCGGCGTTTTGCACCTATTACTAATTAATTAATAAATTATTTATTTGAACACATTATTGGTACAAAGGGGCACCGAATATATGTTCACCACACAAGTCACTACAATTTGTGTGTAGGTGTGATACTGCCCAGGTGTCCAAACTGAAACAGGTGGTTTTCTTAAGGGGCCACACCCTGAGCCTTCGACCTAAAGATCCGATCCACAAGGAAGTGGAGCATCGTGAGGAGATGCAGTCCCATGGTAGCCGGTCACCAACGATTGATTCGTACGCCATTTGTTCCCTCAGGATCGTGGAGCCAGCCCATGTGCACCATTGGTTTGGAATCAGGGTTTTCCAACTCCCCTAAGTGGATCCTCCATATCTACCGACCCGGTTAAAGCGTCAGACATTCGCTTTTCGTGATCTCAATTTCGTAAACAACAGTAATGCCAGGAGAGGGCATGGTAGTGTCTGTCTACGCGTGGCCATATGAGAGCATTTTGAGAGAGACAGAGGTACCAGAGCATTTGAGAATACCTATCACTAAACTTACGTCTGATTGGCTCATTGTATCACATACTGTATTCAAAAGAAAGAAATTGAGTTTCAATGTTTAGCAATCTACTTTTTAGTTTACTTAAAGTATTAGGACTTGTCATTTTAGACCTGAATAAAAATTACTAATATACGTTAATTTTCATTATTTATATAAATAATAAAGTTTAATTCAGATTATACTTTGATTTATGACTGTAATGGATTATTTCAAATTTTAAGGTAACAAAGTTTACAATTAAAGATGTTAAAGTGTTTTGAATGTACTTAAGTGTATTTTAAACAAGAGAAGCATAGAAATTAAAAAGGTAGAAGTAATTTGCAATGATTTCAGTGTTCAATATATGTGTAAGTCCTACTCACTGTTGTTTACGAAATCGAAAGAACGAAAAGCGAATGTCCAGCGCTTTAACCGGGTCGGTGGATATGGAGGATCCACTTAGAGGAGTTGGAAAACCCTGATTCCAAACCAATGGTGCACATGGGCTGGCTCCACGATCCTGAGGGAACAAATGGCGTACGAATCAATCGTTGGCTATTATGAGTACTGGTTATTAGAATGTGATTTTCATTAGAAATTTCTTTTCATCCCTAAGTTTGACTATTTGTTTTCCATCTGGCATGTTGAACTGCACAATACCGACATATTCATATTAGATGCTTACTATTGTTTCTAGACTCTTGAAACGAAACTTTTTTGTTTGAAAATTCTACTTTAATATGCATCACTCATCCATAAAATGAATGAGTAAATATTCCATGGTTCTGAATACAACGAAATTGTTGAGGATTGAAAATGTTCACCAGTATCTTTTCATCATTATTCAATGCGAATAATTTGTTTTACTTTATGAGGATTAAGAGATAAAAGATTAGTTCCAACTGGAAGTTTCACTTAATAGTTTTGATTTATTTGAAGAGTGAAATAAACTCGACAGGACTGAAATATAGAGCTATAAACCAAATAGAAGCCTTATTGCTAAGCTTTGTTGTTCCCATGCACTAATTTCTCTTCAGTGTATTGACAAGATTCAGTAAAAATAAATCAAGAGCACAAATACTGTTGTGGTATATGCTACTTATGTCTACATAAGTAGTCTATAACACCGGTCAGAAATGGAATGCTTGAAAGCAGAAGGTTGGAAGGATCGAATTGAAGTGAAAAGGAACAGAGAGTAATTGTTGTGACAATGAAGGAATGATGACGTTTGAGACAATTGATGGAGGATTTGCGATTGAAGTATTGAAACTATGGTTTTCATATTTTATCAAAGAACTCTAATTTTACACGTTGATTGTCCTCATCATTTTTTGTTCTTTACACTGTAAATAACTCCCTGTCAGTTAAACCTAAGGATTAATTGAACTGTTAATACTATTGAACAAATTGGACTGATTCTGTTGTTTAACATCTGGGGTATTGATGTAACAATGTCTCACAGTTCTTTCAGGTATAGTTAAATAAAAACATAAGTCCTTAAGTAAATCAAGATTTAGATTATTAAACAGTTTGCTTTAAATATAAGTTTCATGCATATGTTTTAAACAAATTAAGAACGAAAATTAATGCAAAGTTATTCATTTCTCTTATTACGTACAATGTATCTAATCAGTAGTAATTAATTTGTACTTAGAATTAGACTACGGTGGATCTGATACAGATGTGAAGATACGGATCGGCAAAGCAAAAATAGAATATTTACAATTAAAGAACATCTGGAACTCAAAACAGTTGTCAACCTACACCAAGATCAGAATTTTCAATACAAATGTTAAGACAGTTCCACTCTATGGCACGGAAACCTGGAGAACTACGAAAGCCATCATTCAGAAGATACAGGTTTATGTTAACATTGGTCTACGCAAGATACTTCAGATCCGTTGACCAGACACTATCAGCAACATTCTGCTGTGGGAGAGAACAAACCAGGTTCCAGTGGAGGAAGAAATCAGGAAGAAGCGTTGGAAGTGGATAGGAAACACATTGAGGAAATCACCCAACTGTGTCACAAGACAAGCCCTCACATGGAATCCTGTAGGCCAAAAGAGAAGAGAAATACCAGAGAATACATTACGCCGAGAAACGGAAACAGATACGAGAGGAATGAACAACAACTGGATAGAGCTAGAAAGGAAGGCTGAGGACAGAGTGGGTTGGAGAATGGTGGTCGGCGGCCTATGCTCCATTGGGAGTCACAGGTGTAAGTAAGTAAGTTGAATTAGACTAAATAACTTCGTAGACTATTTTAGTAGGGAATCAGACAATTAAAAGAAGAAAAACAATTTGTAGTGAATATTCCTTTTTTGACTTCTATTCGATGCATATTATCATGATTTATTTGTTCAATAATTGAAATTTCAATCATTTAATTGTAAGTTCTTCAAAGAATATTCCATAATTCATTTTAAAAAAATCCATATTCTATAAAAATTATGGACGAACTCCACCCAGAAATACATAACAACTATATTATTGTGCAGAATTGTTGATGTGATCTCCTCTTCACATTTTTATCACTAAAAGAAAAACATTATCCTTCCAGTCAACAGATTCAAAACTTTTAGGCTAGATGACCAGAGAATCGGATTTTAGGTCAAACTGATGTGATTGTAAAGATTTTATTTGTAGTCAACTTAAGGAAACATTTCTTGTGAAGTTGATTGATGATTCATTAATTATCAAAAAGCGATTTTGTAGAGGTTATAGGAATTAAATAGTTGAAATCATGATTCTATTGAAGCTAAACCATCATAGAAAATCTGGATTTGAACTCAGGACCTGGGTGTAAATCCTGCGAGCGAGATTGTGGATGCGCACTGCTAAGGAGTCCCATACTAAGACGAAACGGTCATCCAATGCTTCTAGCTATTCCATGGTGGTCTTGCTTAAATCGACTCATGATTTTAGCTATTAAATTCATTAGTTCTAAACCTAACTAATCATAGTGAAGTAACAATAATGTATATTCAATGATATCATTAGGTTCTCTTTGTTAAAGACTGACTAACTTCGAAAGTATCAGTCATTATAACAGAATGTAATTGACTAGCCATAATTTCAAACATGATAGCTCTGTGCTGCTGTGTTGTATGCTACTTATGTTGACTGATATAACTATTATGTATCACCATTCGGAAGTAGAAAACTTAAAAGCAGAAGACTGGGAAGACTGTAATAAAAAGAAGAGACAATAAAACTAAAAAATAATCAACATAACAACAAGAATAAAGAAAAAATGAAGTTTGTAAGAGACAATTCAAAGAAGATGTGAGAATGATGTATTTAATGTATGATTTTCATAGTTCATTAGTTATCTCCATCAAGTCTATGTTCACTATACTACTTACTTGTAATATAATTGTATATATCCAACTAGATAAAAAAAATTTCAATTTGTTGCCATTAATTGTTATAAAATGAATTAAGTCATCTCATTTTACTACAGTCTGGTAGACAAAATAACTTTAGGATTGTAATGACGTTGTGATTGTGATTTTCGACATTAAAAAAAACAACACTTGGGATAATTGATTATTGCTTATTGATTTAATCAGTAGTACTTTATCTGTAACCTAGGCAGTATGTTAAATCTAAGTATTAAACAGAAGTAATGCCAAGGAAATTTTTTTCATAAATAACTGTAAGTGAAATAATACTATTACTGAACTTATTATCTACAAAAGTGTTACTGTAGTGTGGTCTACTTATATCCATATAAGTAGTATATGGTGATGGTCAAACATAGAATGTATTTTGGCAGAAGACCAATAAAGAAAGAACTGAAATGAAGTGCAATTGATAGGAAAATGCATGAACAATGAAATTACAGAAGATGGATTGATATTTACAGAAGGAACAGTGAAGATTGAGACAACTGATTGCTATGTTGCAAATTAACTGTTTGCTGTATGGTTATCAGAGTTTAGTGAGGTTGTCTGTAATTTGTGCTTAAATACTTTCTATTACCCCCAACCGGTGTTCTTGTTCACTACATTACGTGTAAATTTATTCTTTTGATATTTGTTTGATGCAGCTTGCTTGAATATCTGGGCTACCTGTTCCTTCCATAAAGAACTTCAATAAGTTATCTAATTTTCTTTGTTTTAATACATCATTATGTCTATTAATCGCATAACCTATTCAGGTACGTTTCTCAAAAGTGTACAACCTTTTGTTGTACAAATTATGAAAGGTTCAATCAGAGATATCGTGGTTGCTGGCAATATGTATGCAGTAAAAAGAATGTACATTACTTTGATATAGATTGATTGGACTGCTAACTTCTATCTGACGATCACTCAATATTTATCATCAAGATCGACGACGAAGTAAAAAACGGAATCTTGTTGAAGTATTTGTGTTGAGAATTCCATATTGTACCAAAAATATGATATTGAATAAAGCCAATAATAATAGTGATAATAATAATAATAATAAGTTTCCTTATCCTGACAGTTACACATTATCCAACCAGATCTCTTTGTTACTTCTCTGTAATAAGTTATTATTGAGTATTGATATCATAACACATCTAACGACAATGAACTATTGAGATGATTGAGGAATGAGTTACTTTCTAAATACATTACTTCTAGTCCTTCGATGTTGACGGTGTTCGCCTTACTTTTGCTTTTTACTAATAATGAGGAATTTTATTTTATTTCGTAATATTTTCCGAACAAAGATTAACCCTATTAAAGAAGTCAGTAGAGTGTATCATTTAAATTTTTGTATATAATATCATTGTACCTGATAGACAAATACATCCTTAAGTTGCGGGCAGGGTTATTTCAGTCAACACACTTTTAAGTTGGTTAGTTTGGTATTTCATCTAGGTGGGTGAAATGTCAAGTAACGAAACAAAAAAGATTGTCTATATTTTAGAGAAGAATGACCATTCAGTGTCAACGGAAGTACTCTACTTTACCATTCGGTTATATCCAACAGAAAAATATTCGAAATCAAGTAACATCTAAAAGTTTATCCAAAACGTAGAATAATTCACATTTGTTCTTAAATATTTGTTTATATTATTAATAAACAACCGATGTTGAAGTTAGTTTGTCTCAGTGACTCTGCTAATAATCCTAGATATAGTGCCCATTGGTAGCCCAGCTTATCAAACGATTCCTATAGTACAAGATAAAATGCTGTCGATATTCAGTCAACTAATTGCCACTTGTTATCAAGACAACTATTTCGGTCATCATTATACAGGATAGAGAAGTCTTTGTTTTGTATAATACGAATGATAGTCTATGGAGTGTTTATCGAAAAAATCTCCAAGTTCATTATCATGTTCTTAGGAAGTATTAAGTACTGTAAAAGATGAATGTTACTAGATAACGACCATTATAAACAAAAAGTCAAACGTATAATGCGCTGTCAATGGCTAGTGAATAATAGTACATCTATAATTAATACCATACAAGTTTTAGAATGTTTTGAAGATTTTTCCATCGATTTTAAAATGTATCTATTTGTATATGGATAGGGCATCAGCATGTAATTCTGTTGCTGACGAGAACTCCAATATTCGAAAACATTGCTTTGAATGGTTTGACAGTCACTATCACAAGAGGGTTTTGTGGAGATTTTAGTAGTTTTATGTAGTTAAGATCATGAATCAATTGAAACTAGACCACCATCGAAAACCTGGAAACACTGCTTTAATTCCGTTTTGTCCTATTAAGGGACTCCTCAGCAGTACGCATCCACGATCCCACCTCACGAGATTCGAACCCAGGACCTACCACTCTCGCGCCAGAGCACTTAACCGATAGACCACTAAGTCGACATTCAACGGTTTAAATTTCTAACTTCAACCAATCCACGAAATTGCGCGTCCAACTTCCATTGTACCGACGTAGATACCTGCCTCTACCTGACATGGATTAGCTCCACTGACCACGAATTTTCACTAGAACTCCAGGAATTACCTCATGGAGCAAGTCAGTAGTGAGCATATGATCACTAATTGGTTTAATTTTATATCTATGTTTCACTACTAACGAGTAACATGATTGCGCTTCAAGCATTCTTACCATTAAGTTAGTGTTTGTCCTATATGGATTAAAAGAAGCCATTGGTTGAATGGTAAACCGAAACAATAGTTTTGTAAGAATCGTACTAATAGAGAATTCTAGTTCATCTGTTAGAATGAAGATTAATGTTCGTCTAGAAGCACATATCGTTATTTGTAGTATGGAGTATATGACATCCCATACCAATACCAATAATAAGAAGAATAGCAATAATGGGTTTTATTCGACAGACAGAAACCGAAACATAGTTAATCCTTTAGATTTAATATGATATAAGGGAGAATTCAAACGTTAAATTTCAGTCGTTAAGATATGTCAGCATTTATGCTATTAATGTAGTATTTCCGAAATCTTAGTTAAGGCATAATATAAAGATTTAATCTTATACTAGTTATCACCATTATATAAGTGGCACTGAAGTTAACGTAAAGATCCTGTTTCATTAAACAATTGTTATTAAGTTTACTTTGTATCTAAAATAAATAAATAAAAGAAGTACGTTAATCGAACAATGGCCTCAACATATATAAAGGAAAAAGGAAGATTCTCAAATACAACACGCAGAACACCAACCCAATCACACTTGATGGAGAAACTCTGGAAGAGGTGGAAAAATTCACGTACCTGGGAAGCATCGTTGATAAACAAGGAGGATCCGATGCAGATGTGAAGGCAAGGATTGGCAAAGCAAGGGCCACATTCTCACAGTTGAAGAACATATGAAACTCAAACTATCTGTCAACCAATATCGAAGTCAGAATCTTCAATACGAAAGCCAAGACAGTCCTACTGTACGGAGCAGAAACGTGGGGAACTACTACATCCATCGTCAAGAATGTACAAATATTTATAAACGGTTGTTTACACAAAATATTCAACATTCACTCGCCGAATACTTTCATCAACAGCGTTTTATGGGAGAAGACAAACCAGCTTCCAACTGAAGAAAAAATCAGGAAAAGGAGTTGGAATTGAATAGGACATAAATTAAGGAAATCAACAAACTGCATCACGGGGCAAGCCCTAACTTGGAGTCCGGAAGGCCAAAGAATATATTACGCCAGGAAATAGAATCAGATATGAAAAGGATGAATGTTAACTGGAAAGAACTGGAAAGGATTGCCTAGGACAGAGTTGGATGGAGAATGCTGGTGAGCGGCCTATGCTCCTCCACGAGGGGCAACAAGCGTAAGTAAGTAAGTAAGTTAATGGAACAATAGTGCTCGGAAGTATTGTTATTTTGAGCGTCCCAAAAAATTACACTTTTATACCTTGAAAACAAGAATCAAACGGTTACAGTAATATGATTTCGGTGGTAATCATTTATCTCTTTAGTTATATATATATATATATATATATATATATATATATATATATATGCATCTCAGAGTTGATGGTCGCTATGGGAATCGAACCCAGTACCTTTCGCTTCAAACGCTATCGCGTTATCCACAGTATGCACATATGCCAATAAGAGACTAATCAATTTCAGTCCTAAACATCAATGGAAAGATTCAAACAAACAATACCAAATGGAAAAAATTAGTTTAGAAATTACTAATCATTAATAAATTCATATCATATATTTACAATTACACCTTTTGATACCATATTCAGTGTAGAGGTATGTATATATCCTGGAATATGAAAGAAGTTGGTTACTAAGTGAAAAGAAAAAAATATAAAAATGCAATCTTTTCTTTGATGGATGAAATAGTTTCGTATTATTTTGTTAATTAAAAAATTAAAAAATATATCTGTACCAAGTTATTTTGTTTAAATCAACAAAATTTTGGCAATGTTTTTAATTCGAGCGTAATTTAAAATCGGTAAAATCGATTTGTTAATCAACTAATTAATGTTTTTTATATATAGTTGAAATCATGAGTCAATTGAAGCTAAATCACCATCAAAAACCTGGAAGCACTGGACGTCCACTTCGTCCTATTGTGGGACTCCTCAACAGTGTGCACTGACGATCCCGCCTCACGAGACTCGAACACAGCACCTACCAGTCTCCCTCCAGAGAACTTGGTTGAGGTTAGACAATAACACCGTTGAATGCAGGCTCAGTCGTCTAGTGGTTAAGTGTTCTGGCGCGAGAGAAGTCCCACAATGAAACGAAACGGCCATCCATTGCTTCCAGGTTTTCCATGGTGATCTAGCTTCAATTGACTCATGATTTCCACTATATATAAAAATTAATAAAAATCTTCACACCAAAAACCCCTTAACTAATTAATGCTTTGAAAATTTCATTCAGTTAAAACTTATTGATGGGAAATCCTAACCAATTTTGAATTCATATCAGGAATGTGTACCTCAATTCTAGAGGTGAATGATAGTTTATATAGGATCTAGTGGAAGACATTCCTACTGAGCTATTTGAGCAGTGATTGAATTCAATTAGTACTGTGATACTTAGTATTGATTCATAAGTGAATTGTGACCAATATCATATTTGTCTGGTCGTTTAGTTCTGCTGATTGAATTCTATCAATCACGTTTCTATAGAAATTTTAAAAATGTTAAAGACTACTTATGCTATCATATAAATGATAATAATTACATTGATTGGAGTTAAAATCTTGCTTGGAATTGAACAGAATCTTATCGAATTTCTAATCTACTTAACTAATTAACAAGTTTCGATTAAATTTTCACTTATTTTTCAAATCATTTGAAATCTTCTTATGGTAGGTTAAATTATTCTTAAACAGTGTGAATGATTTAAGTAAACTTCAAAACCAAATCATTATGAGTTAGATTTTAACTGTTACATAACGGTCTCATAAGAACTGTCATATCTTTTAACATGTTCATACTTGGTTAAGATTTTCAGCATCATTGAGATCACGAAACGATCTTAGTCAGACATTGACTGAAAATTAGAAAGCACTGGATAATCATCCCGTTCTAGTATGGAACTTTTCGGTAGTGTGCATTCACAAAACCATCACAGGGGATAAAACCCAGGAATTCAGGTCTCTCAGCAGGAGCTCAACCTCCAGACTATTAATCAAGAATTTATTAGTGTACGTGTTTAGCTTTAATCAATTTATGATGTTGCGCAAAAATCTCCTGTTGTTCCCGATAGATACTTTCTTAATACCTGAAATAAATGAACTTTACCAATCATGGCTTCTCATTAGAACTACGGAAATTTCCCCTCAAAGCTAATCCTTTTTTACTTATTGTCATTATGTCCTCATGTAGCTCTTTCTTATGAAAAATATCTAAAAATATTCAGTATCATTTGTTCAGTAGTTCAACTCGTGATGATTTGGTTTTGAAGTTTACTTAAATCATTCACACTGTTTAAGAATAATTTAATCTACCATAAGAAGATTTCAAATGATTTGAAAAATAAGTGAAAATTTAATCGAAACTTGTTAATTAGTTAAGTAGATTAGAAATTCGATAAGATTCTGTTCAATTCCAAGCAAGATTTTAATTCAAATCATGTTTCGTGAATGTGGTTGAATAAATTGTTCCAGATCAGTAGGTGGTACTGTGGTGTGTGTTACTGATATCAATAGATATGAGTAGTATGTATCACCAATAGAAAATAGAATGCCTAGCGGTAAAAGGTTAAAGAGGTCTAAGAGAAAAGAACGAGAACAGAGAATGATTGGGGTAGAACGAAGGAACAAAGAAGTCTGAGACGATTGATTGACATTGTGCGAATGAAGTATTTACTATATTTTTCTCAGATTTTATGAAGATGTTTTGTAATCTTGTGTTCGAATATATTTGGTTTTCCTTGATTGAGTTCTCGTTCACTAAAGTACTACAGACTTAATACTTACTCTAATGTATTCTTGTGTAATATTCATCATGGTTTCTTATATGCACAAGTTATTCAAAAGTATAACACCAATAGATTTTTTACATAATCGAAAGCCGTAGAACTTTATTGTGTCTAACTTCATAAATCATTCTGAATGTGGTTTGAAACTACTCTGGTGCTCGAAATCCTATGCAATTATACAAAGCGAGTATTAAATGGTGCTGGTGTTGTGAACGAGAACACAGGTTGGGATAACTAATGTGTTTTAACACAAAATTACAGAATATCTTCATTAAATATATGAAAACCAAATATTGAATGCATCATTTGGAAATTTCAATCATTTGTCCTTCATATTCTGTATGGTTCTTCCTATTCGCAATTCCTTTCTATTTCCCTTTCTATTCTCTTCAACTTGGTCTCGAACTTCTGCTGACAGGGTTTCTACTTCCGTTTGATTCTCTTTACTATTGGCACTGGTTTTTTATAAAATGTTTGACTGATAGCATACATCAAGTGTAGTTCCCATTCATAAAATACTTCAAAAGTCAAGGACTTTATATAATGGTCTTAATTTGGTCTTAGCTGGTCACATTAACCTAGTCTTTGTGTATTTCTAAATCTCAAACATATTAAATGTTCTTTTTTCAAATGAATCCTTTTGTGTCTTTATGTTTTTCTCATGTTGCTTTCTACTATGGCAGTTGGACGGAGACGTTTTGTTCTCAAGTCGTATGCTATTCTGCTCTTACGTTTCTGGTCTCCCATACTGTTTGGGCATTCCATGTACTTAATATTAATTATTGCTCTGGCTGTAAAAGGATAAATCAACCTCGTAGCTTCTCCGTTTTCACTATCAAGCTTCATAACTCTTCTACATAATGACTATCCAGTTCCCAAGACAGAGTGTGAATAGTTTTTCCTCACCAGTGTGTTTTTAATATAGGTCCTTTTTACATGATGAGGTTGCGAACTCCATCACCAACTTTCCTACTATATTCAGGCTAAAAACAGGTCGAAACCCAAGAATAGGTACCAGTGAAGTTTGTTCTTTAGGTTATCTAAAATAAATTTTATAATCAGTTACACCGCCTTTTAATCATTGCTGTAAGTTTAAAAATTCAAAGTGGTTGAGTGTTCGGTCAACAAACGAGTCTTAGGCTATACAGCATTACACTTAGACTACTTTCACTGAAAAATGATAATGATAGATAAATGTACTGTAGTAAATAGGAAGTTGGCTATAAATGCCAATGAAAAATTTCTTTTCAGAGTAATCATCATAAAAAGAGCAAGTTCATAGAATACAATATTAACCATTAAACTGTGTGACTTGAATAAAACAATATTATTAAACTCTCTTTTCTGTAATCATGTAATTGAGTGAATCGAAGGAAGTTGTATTTTGGAAATGTTCATCACTTTAAATAAGAATTTTGTCAAAAGTAGCTGAAATTAAGGAAAACTTCACTGGATCCTTCATTTCATATCTAAAGTCTGTTGCTAGACGCATCATAAAGCAGTAGAAAAATATAATATCATGAAAACGTCATGATTAGTGCGATTTGTAAAATTATTAATCTCCAAAACCCCCAATTCTGTTAATAATCATTATGTGTTTACTAGTGACTAGCTTTCCTGGAGTTCTAATGAGAAGTCGTGACCAGTAGCGTTCAACCGTATCGGATGCGAGGCAGTTACTCATTTAAGACAATGATGGATGGTGGCGCAATATTGTAGATTGGTTGAAGTAATACAATAACACCATTTGATGCTGGCCCAGTGGTTTAGAGGTTAAGCGTCCGTGCGCTAAGCCGAAGGTTTTGGGTTCGAATCCCTCTTGCGGGATTGTAGATGAGCACTGTTAAAAAGTCCCATACTAGGACGCAACGGTCATCAAGTGTTTACAGGTTTTCAGTGGTGGTCTTACTCAAATCGATTCACGAATTCAACGATTAAATAACTACCATCTCCACAAACCCCCATTCTGATAATAATAACAATAATAATTGTAATAATAATAATAATAATAATAATAATATATAATCAATAAAATGAGTAAAAAGGAAATTAGGTAATCATATTGTTAATTTAGTGAAGAGAAGACCATGGGAACTTAAGATACTAAACAAACCTATTTATATACACCAAAATTATGAATTTAGTATGAACTTAAAGTTTAAATTGAACTATTATATTGATATGTAATAATAATAATACTAAATTAAATACCAAATCTCCACAAAACCCCTTCTATAATTAATATAATCATATGCTCACTAGTGACTTCGAGAAGTATATCTAGGAGCACTAGTGAGAAGCAGTGACCAGTGAAGTTCAAAACCACGTCTGTTGTGAGATAGGAACTCACTGAAGACAATTGGTGAATGGTTGCTCAACTTCGTGGATCAGTTGAAGTTAGACATTAACACCGTTGGATGCCGGCTCAGTGGTCTATCGGTTAAGGGCATCGGCTCGAGACTGTAAGGTCCTGGGTTGGAATCCCGCTTGCATGAGCAGGATCTTGGATGCGCACTGCTGAGGAGTCCCATAATAGGACGAAACGGCCGTCCAGTGTATCCAGGTTTTCCATGGTGGTCTAGCCTCAATTGACTCACGCTTTCAACAATGATAAAAACTTTTAGTAACCAGAAGAGGTTTTGTGGAGATTTCAGTATTTTCATAATTGAAATCATGAGTCATTTGAAGCTAGACTACCATGGAAAACTTGGAGGCACTGGACGGCCATTTCCTCCTATCGGTTAAGTGCTCTGGCGCGAGACTGGTAGGTCCTGGGTTCGAATCTCGCTCACCAGGCGGGAGCGTATTTGCGCACTGATGAGGAGTCCCATAATAGGACGAAACGACCTTAAAGCAGTGCTTCAAGGTTTTCCATGATGGTCTAGCTTTAAGTGATTCATGATTTCAACTATGAAAATACTTTTAGTAACCCGAATGGTAACATTATTAACTAAATCAATATATACACCACGTTTATATAATCAAAGTGCAGTTCTACAGTTAAAAAAGTGTATTCAATCAATATCGGTACATCTGAAAGTATCTATGTGTAATGATCAAAGTTTTCAGGAATTTTGCGTCTGAACGCAATTGATGTTCACTAACGAATTGTATTACAATCCAATAATATCTACGATCATATTATAACATCAGTGATTATGTTAATGATGCATAGGAAATAGTTGTCTAGTTAAGGTCGACTTGTTGTGAACAAAACACGGGTGGGGACAAATTGAATGTATATTAGCACAACATTACAGAATATCTCATTAAAATATGAGAACCATATAGTCAACAGTTAATTTGCAAAATAACAATCAATTGTCTCAATCTTAACTGTTCCTTCTGTAAATATTAGTCCGTCTTCTCTAATTTCATTGTTCATGCATTTTCATACCGATTGCGCTTCATTTTAGTTCTTTCCTTACCGATCTGCCGAAACACATTCTATGTTTGACCATCACCATATACTACTTATGTGAATATAATTAGACCACACCACAAACTAACTGTTCAAATCATAAATTTCAATGATCTTTACTGACTCTTTATGCTAGAAAATATAATCTGTTTGGTAGTCATTAAGATATTCAACAGTGCTCGATCACTAATATACAATCAATAAATATTTCCAACAATGTATAATGTTACTTATGTCTAGTCTAAAGCCCCCATATGCCCTAGTACGGCCGAGAGTGGGGAGAGCCCGCTCTCCCTCTCGAAATGCACTCACATAGCCACGTGTATATAGCCTCTGACAGAGAAGTCCTACTCACTGCCTTTTCTCAGAGGGGTTGTTGTCTATGAAATTGAGAGGACGAAAAGCGGATATCCGGCGCTTTAACCGGGTTGGTGGACACGACAAGTCCATCTAGGGTCAGTCGAAAAACCCTGATTCCAAACCAATGATGCACATGGGATGGCTCCAGGATCCTGAGGGGGCAAATGGCGCATGAATCAATCGTTGGTCACCGACTACCATGGGACTGCATCTCATTACGATGATCCACTTCCTTGTGGATCAGACCTTTAGGTCAAAGGCTGGTGGTGTGGCCCCCTAAGAAAACCACCTGCTTCAGTTAGAGCACCTGGGAAGTATCACAGCCCTCACATAAATCGAATGAGATCTGTGCGGCGCATATGTATCTGGTGCTCCCTTGTACCAATATTTATGTGTTTAAATAAAATAAAAAAGTCTAAAGATTATTCCACACTATAAAGGAACAGTTTTCTGTCTAAAAGTAATTAAGCGAACCAAGATTTCAGTCAGTAAATTTAAGGAGTTATATAATACTTATCGACTTGATAAACCAATGAAATGTTCTATTCTCTCGATCTTCGTTCATTATCGAACCTGATCTTACTTCAGTCAACAATGAATAACATTGAGGAAGTTGAATTGGTAGGTGTTAAAACCAGTATAAATTGACATCTTATTTCAATTAAGACAGTCCCATTTTTTTCCTAAAATCAAACTTAACCTTAATACCATTTATTTAATAATTCCATTATAATTAAACAATGCTTGAAAGCTACTTTGGCCAAATATTAATAATATATGTATGCTTTTATTTTTAATGTCAGTGACTAATTCTCATAACCATAATGAATAAAAGAGTAGGCTGTAGTACCGCGATTCGTTAACCGTTTACTTCGATAACCGTTATAATTCTAATCTTAACGGTGCGTAAAATCAGAAGACAAAAGATAGCAGCAACTACAGTTTATTTTCCAATGACTCAGGTTCGGAAGCTAACAACACCTGAGCGAATATGATCGAGCGAGTGAACAGGCAAACAAGCGAAGGAAACGAACGAGGAGCAAGCGAGCGAGCGAATAGCAAGCAATTACATAGGCAATTTATAGTCAAATTTAATAAGGGCACAGCAAAGCAAAACAAAGGCTGATAATAATATTTGCGTGCGTACATATATGGGGTGGTGTATGAGTCATCGAATGATATTTAAGCAGTCAACATTTCGGCTAGAGTGTCATGTGCTCTAGTGATATAGCAGTGCAAAGAATATGCAAATTGTTACTATCCAAATGACGATGTCTGTTAAGTAAGTTATAAAAAAAGGCTTAACCAAAATTGGCTATAATCGAAAGTGATTGTAGGATGGTTGCTATAAGGCTAATGAGTAGTAGATCAGAGGGGGTTTTTGTGGATATTTCAGTATTTTCATGGTTGAAACTAGTGGAGTTCAACCAAATCTGTTGTAGAGATATCAACTCACTGACGACAATTGATGATCGGTTGCTCAAACTTCTTGGATCAGTTGAAGTTAGACATTAACATCCGTTAGATGCCGGCTCAGTGGTCTATCGGTTAAGGGCATCGGCTCGAGACTGTAAGGTCCTGGGTTCGAATCCCGCTCGCATGAGCAGGATCTTGGATGCGCACTGCTGAGGAGTCCCATAATAGGACGAAGCGGCCATCCAGTGCTTTCAGGTTCTCCATAGTGATCCAGCTTCAATTGACTCATGATTTCAACTATGAAAATAATGAGTAGTACATTTATGTTGTAATAAAAAAAATCAAATATTTCTTTAAAGTCAGAAACGAGTTAAATTTTTATATATCTAGTGTTCATCTACATACACGTTCATAAGTTTTAATATCTAAATTGTGAAATGGTTAAATTTAACTTCGTCCACGATGTGTTACTTCTTCTACAGTGATTAGTCAAAATACAGGACGTTACAGTTTCATTATGTGAGTACTACTGGTTAATAGAAATAAGTTAACCAACCTTTTCTGATAAATTAGAAGTTTATACAAAGACTTTAAAACTGTTCTATTAGAATTTCATTAATACATAGCATATCAACTGTTAAACATTCATGAAGAATACAATGTCCTTATCTCAGAAGGCTTATTCAGGTGAACAGTACTGAATAAGACTAAATGCATTCTTTAAGACTGAATCATAATCCTTCTGGAAAAAAGCACTATACTAAACAAATTACTTTGATTAATTCTTGTGTAACCTCTCGAAAATTCTTATTTACCACTACTCTGTAGAAGATAACTGTAACTATCGAATTTCTTATTGAGTATAAACATTTTTAAAGCATTATAAGCAAAGATGAATAGTGGCTAGCAGTGGAATCCAGGATGCGCGTTTCATCCTATTTGGGACTCATCAGCTAGAGGTACCGGCATCTCAGAGTTGATGTTCACTCTGCGACTTGAACACAGTATCGTTCGCCTGAAACGCCATCGCTTTATCCACTCAGCTACTGAGTCCTGATATCCATAAGTTCATCTTTAATAGTATGTAGTAAGGAAAGAGAAAAAATTAGTTTGATAAACTATACACTTCATATCGGGATTCAGACTTCGTCATATTAGAGTATAGGTTAAGAGGGATATAGCATAGCTATTGCGGAAATGACTGAGAATGTATAAGATTATAGTTACTTGTGTTTTACAATATTGAGTAATATATTGATTAGAATAACTAAGTAGATTGTCGTCTAATTAGATAGATCTATAGAAATAACAATTTTTGTCAATCAAAATGTCTGGCTGTGAGAAAGTACCTGTTAATAAACTTCAATAGATACCAGAATTAACCGTAAGATCCTGAATTATTTTCACTGAACTAACTTTACTTCGTTACAATAAAATGGACTTCGTTTAATTTTTTCTTCTAAATAGAATCAGACGCTTCATTAGCGAATAAATTATGATACCGATTTTCATTTAGTTAAAGATTTATATATTTTATGGTTCACATCAAAAACTGGTTTTAGTTAGACAACCAGTTAAAATTAGTAATTGCTGGATTGTTTTTTTATATGAAACTCCTGACCAATGAACTTCCTTGATTCTATAGAAGATCGAACCCAGGGAATTCGGGCCTCGAAGTTAGCACTTACCCAAACGTTCAGATGTCTAATCAATTCGTGATATTGCATAACTATCTAATGTAATTAATGGGTAATGGGACTAACACTCAGCATCGTTAAACACCTTTCATGGCTTCTCACAAGAATTCCAGGAATTAATTCTTGAAATTAATCACCAGTAAGCGCATAGGTACTATTAGTAAATATCAACCTCTACAATTCCCTGAAAGTCCTTGATTTGACTCCTCATAATGTACATTGCTGAGGAGTTCTATGCTAGCATGAAGCATTAGCAAAACCGGACTCACACGTCCTCGTCATGTCTTCTGGATAGTGGGAGTGTTTCCATGAACTAACGTAAGCGGTGACTCGGGTGGTGGAGATCGGCCTAATCAACCACTCTACCTATACCCACAAATGATTACGGAATCTACAAAAGATTATTGCATAATTATTGTTGGTTCAAAAAGAAAGAAAAAAATGAGTCCGCCCCCCTCCCAAAAAAGAAGCATTAACTCCTCAATTTTCAATGATTTTCTAAAGTGTAAACTAGAAAACTGAACAATTTCCAAAAAAACCCCCCTATTTCTGACAGTATAATCAATAAATACTTTGACACAATTAGTTTACTATATAAATATTTATGATCATATAAACTGAATACTCCTAAAAAATTTCCAATAACCAACAAAAAAAGACGTCATAAACAACTCAGTTAAAACTGACAATAAACATCAACAAAATGTTGTTTTTTTTTAAGAAAAATAAGCGACAAAAGGGAAGTCGGTAAAGTTTTGCGAAATGTTTGCTTTCTTTTTTTTCCACTCTGTTTTTTAACCATCCCTTAGAAACCTGTTGATTATATAAGAAAAAACATAGTGTAAGTGCAATCAATACATCATAAATGACAAGAATAGACAACAACAGAGTAGTCGGATTTGAAATATAATTGATTAAAATATGTTTTTTTTCTTTTTTTTGGTATTTTATATTTAACTATACTTATTTGTATATTACTAAACATATTACTAGACATTAACACCGTTGGATGCCGGCTCAGTAGTCTGTCGGTTAAGGGCTCTGGCCCGAGACTGGTAGGTCCTGGGTTCGAATCTCGCGAGTGCGGGATCGTGAATGCGCACTGCTGAGGAGTTCCATAGTAGTCCAGTGCTTTAAGGTTTTCCATGGTGGTCTAGCTTCAATTGATTCATGATTTCAACTATGAAAATACTAAATTCTCCACAAAATCCCCTCTGTTCCATACCTCTTTTGTTGTATATACAATAGAGACCTAATATATATAGATGGAAAGAGAATTTTGATTGAAAAGTTTCATATTTGTTAAATCTTGGAAGGATAAAGAAAAAAAAGATAAAATGTTGAGAATCATGAAGGGATAGGATAGTAATGGTAGTTATATTCTACTTCAATACTTGGATTATTGGATGATTTATTCATCAATTTAAATGTTGTTAAATATTGAGAAATACAGTAGTCTAACTGAATATCTGATTCATACTATTCCTTAATTACTTACGCTTGTTAACCTTCCTGAAGAAGCATAAGCCACCTACCAGCATTTTCCATACAACTCTATCCTGAGCAATCCTTTTCAGTTGTTTCTAGTTGTTATTCATCCTTTTCATGTCTGCTTCCAGTTCCTGACGCAATATGTTCCTTGGTCTTCCTGTTTTTCGTTTCCTTTCAGGATTCTAAGTTGTCGCTTGATTAGTGATGCAGTTTGACAATTTCCTTAATATATACCTATCCATTTTCATTGTCTTTTCTTAATTTCCTTTTTAGTTGGAAACTGGTCTGTTCTCTCCTACAGTAGGTTGTTGCTGATGGTATCCGGTCAACGGGCATTCAGTATCTTATGAAGGCGATTGTTCATAATTACTTGTACTTTTTTGATTATGGTTATGTATTCTTACTATGTACATGTGTAAATAATACGTAGACTGTTTATAGTTACAATTATTATACAGTATCTATCATTTACGTAGGTAAACTTCAACGACAGATGGTCCATCGACATTTCACATAAGTAAATAATAATCTTTAAAAATCAAAATCTATCCTGATAGTTGAAAGCGTGAGTCAATTGAAGCTAGACAACCAGGAAAAACCTGTAAGCACTGGACGGCCTTTTCGTCCTATTTAGGAACTCCTCAGCAGTGCGCATCCACGAACTCGTCTCGCGAGATTCGAACCCAGGACCTACCAGTTCACAAAAACCCCCCTCTGATAATAAAAATCTATTCTTTTAAACTGTAAAAATGATAACTTAGATTTATCATTAATTTATTATCATAAAAATAGTAGCGTTTGATGCTGTTTGCCATAGTGTCTGTAATACTGTACTTTCTCTTCTTGGTGATATCCAAAAAGAGAATATTAATTGATCTATATTATGTTTCTGTAATGGGTTAGCAATGTATACATTATTTGTTTGTTGAATGCGATAAAGTAGTGTATTTATTGCAGTCAGCTATAGGATAACATTTACCTGAAGTGCCTATGACTTCTTTATTTATGTTCGGGATTTACGTAAACAAGGTACCATGAATATCACCTTGGTAGTAGATAAGCTTTATTGACAAATATCAACACCAAAAAATTGTTAACCAGTCATATTCTGCTCCATCTAACGTCTAGGATCGTGAATAACTGTGATGTTACACCTATCTTATAACTTTATAGATCCTCTGTAAGTATTTGTAAGAATTGTAACATCAGTCCTTTAAGAATTCCTACTTCCAATAATATACATATATATCATCTAAGGAGGTTGTTTGATGTTATGCAATCGATTATGTAAAAATCTTAAATAGTTGAGGAAGCTTAGGTCTTCAGTTTTTCAGCTTTATGCTGTCTGCTACTTCAACCAGTACAATATGATTATAACTTATATCTGTTATTATAAACATATTACATTGTGTCATCCTTATTTACATTTTGTCAAATCAATTAAATAACTATGGAACACATGTCACAAGAATTACAAGTAGAGATGAATGGTGGCTATCAGTTGAATCCTGGATTCAATATTGAGGTAATCTGTATAGCATTAAAGTATGCTAAAAGAGACCGATCAATTGCAGTCCGAAACAGCAGTGGAAAACTTCAAACGACCAACATGAATAAAGGTAAATTGTAATAAAATGATAGTTATGAATATTGATCGTAGTTAAGATATGAGATGATTGCATTAGGATACATAAGTTCTGTAAGACAACTGTCACGTTTCTTCATTGGAAACTAACTATTTAATTTCAGTATAGAACAATGTGTATATCACTGATTTTAATTTTAATTTCAAAACACCACATGATAAATCTTGGTCTATATGTACTTATTATACCTACTAATGGCTTTACTCAATACTATGTGCTTAGTACAATAGAGAATGTTTAGCACAAAGTATTATGACAGGTTCCTCTTTTAAAGCAAAAAAAAGAGAAACATACGACAACCGCATAGATACATACATACATAAAGTAAGTAAATAAACTACCTAGGATGAAATGAAATGTTTTTTTTCAATAAGAAGAAGATTAGAATCTGAACAACTTTTAAGTAGAAACATGTTTAAGAATACAAGTTATTGACTAGGTCGACTTTAACAACCTGTTCTTCACATAAGTATATTTGCTAGATAAAATATTTTCAGAACTTTTATACCTTTGCTTACGTGAATGAATTCTAATGTATTGGTGCTTCGTTCTGCCAGAAGATATACACGGAGAGAGATAGGAATGAAGTGAATGGTTAGTATCTGATAATGCCTGCCAGGAGTTTGCAAGACTTTGAATGCCTATTCACAACAATATTAATAATGACCTTAAGAGATTTAGCATACACCGTGCTGACTGCCCTCAACACTCTCCGCAATACAGCGAAATCTCTTCTCAAAAGCTCAGGAAAGAATAAGGAGAACAGTAAACAAATAATAGACATGTAAGAATTTAAAATTCGTAAATGTCGAGTAATCCCAAAAGCATGTACCATATTTCTATATAAGTCAGACGGAAAACTTTCTTCGACAACAATAAAACATAGGAAGATCAAGAGAGATCAGAGAAGAAACTTACATCAAAACAAATGACCTTTGACACTTTATTACAGAATCTCCAGTACAACAAATTTCATGTGATTTCAACAAGATGTTTGAGTGCTGTTCATGTCTCAAAATAAAATTAACAGATGGACGTTTAGAAAGATTAAATGTGGGACTATTGATAACAGACTATCGTACAATGGAAGACAAGAACTCATTCGTTTCGAGAGGATATGTAGGTAAAAATATATGTCCACACAGTGCGATCATCAACATACTTAGCAAGAGTGATTTCTGTAGAAGATGGCATATCATGCAAAGAAATGAGGAGAGGAAAAGTGGAATGGACAGCTTCTTGTGATCCAACTCAACTTGGTAAGGACTTTGAACACTTTCCTCCAAGCACAGTGTGAGTTTTCTTCAAATGAAGTAATAGTGAAACCAGTCGGTTATTCAGTTGTCAGTATTTAAGCTAGCAAACTTGTTTATTAGTGGTGGTCTTGGGATAGAGTCAGAAGCAGAAGTATAATTTAGAAATGCATATCGAACATAGTTCTTACCCCTTTCCCAAGCTGAACACTATCTTATGATGCAGAACAACTGAAACATATAAGGTATTTCTTTTGCATTTGTGAGCAAACCGATATGGATCAATATGTCCCTTTAATTCAGTTTGAAGTGCGCGTAGTAATAATTTTTTTATTGTTTTGAGAAGCGGTGAATTTATTGCTATGAGGTTAAATTTTGCATTGTTATCACCAGATACTTTCTTTGGTATTGGAATCATTTCAATCTTTCTTCACATTTTCGATATGAAATTGCCTGAAGATTCATTAAAACTATTCGTGAATGGATGACATTGAACTTCAGCACTCTTCTTAAAATAGAGGTTTTGGATTTTATTAGGTCCTAAATATTGGGACAGGTTAAGTGACTGAAGACATTTTTGGACGTCCGATGAAAATTAAAACACAACTCTTCTTAAAAATGGTGGATCGATAAATCATGACATTAAATGACTGACGTACAAAAGACTTATTTAAGTCACAAACGTTCAACTGGGTATCGTCAGCAATACATCTTCCACCAATAGGATCTCTAACTTGCTTCCATATATTTGAAAAGTTTTTACACGGTATGGATTTTTAAGTAAACACTGAGTTCCAATGTTTAATTTATTGGTTTATTAGACTATTTAGCTTTAGGACTTCAATAGAGTTTCCTCCTTGTGGATTCTTTCTTTTTCCCTACGTCATGGTTTTAATGGCACAATAAAACATCAAGTTTAAGATAACATGTTACAAAATCATTGGTGTCTTCGAATGAGCTATCTACAAATAAATCCAAGTCTGTCATACGAAACATCTTTTTCAGATCTTGGATATTATCTTCTGAGTGATTCCTGTATTAAACTTTCTTTGTCTGATGCAAGAGTGTACTTTTTCCAAACTTGCCACCTACTTTAGGTAGAACACGAATAGTAAAATGATCGGAACTAAACGGTGGAGAAGGTGTACGAGTTACGTATGTTCCCACATTATTAATGAAGGCTAAATATAAATATGCATTCGAACTAGTGGGAAAATTGACAACATTTCTCTGACCTAGTGATGAAAGAAATCTGTAATCACATATAATTGAAAGTGAATCACTGAGGATAGTAACAGCTGATTCAGTGTATTCATTAACGAAAATAAATAGTGCAGATGATGCACATACTCCAATTAAAATTGTATGATACTTAACATGGGATTGAACTAAACACACTTCGATTAGTCCTTATATGTTCTGAATTTAGTTCCATAATTATTATTGACTAGAAATTTTAATCTTTGACTTGTAAAACAATTAACTCATGAGAGAACTAGGTCACTTTATCAATTTATACAAAGGAATTTATTTATTGATATCGTGAATCGTACGATGTTAGACCACTATTGAAAACCTGGAAGCACTGGGAGGCCGTTTCATCCTAGTATTGGACATCTCGGTAGTGCGCATCTACAATCCCGCTAGCGGGATTCAAACCCAGAACCTTCGGTCTTGAGCGTAAACACTTAACCTCCAAAACACTGATCCGACGTCTCATGTTGTTAATGTCTAATTTTAACCAATCCACAAAATTTCGAGAGCTGTTATGTTTATAAAGTAGATTTTTTCGGTTCCTTACTTTATTATAATCAATTGTGACTTTTTTCAAATTCTTAAGCTAACCTTTACAGAGTTCAATACTTCCTGTTTAATCTTCATTAAATATGACATGCTTTAATTTTTTATATTAAAGGTAAACGAAGATTAAAGTTAAACTTACTATTCAAATATTTCTAAGCTTAGTAAGGTTGTTAGTTAGTTAAAGTGATCATTTACATATTGTTTATTAGTAAATTATAAGCTAAAAAATTCCTAAAGTAATCTAATTTCAATAGGTGAGGTCATGAGTCAACTTAAGCTAGACCACAATGGAAAACCTGAAAGCACTGAACGACCGTTTTGTCTTAGTATAGGACTCAACAGCAGTGCTCATTCACGATCCCGCCTCGTGTGATTCGAATTCAAGACCTTTTGGCCTCGTCCGCGAACGTTTAACCATTGAGCCGCTCAATTTCGTGAATTAGTTGAATTTAGACATTAATACCATCGGTTGCTGGATCATTGATCTAGAGGTTAAGTGTTCGTGCACAAGACCGATAAGTCCTGGGTTCGAATCTCGCTTACGGGATCGTAGATGTACACTGCTGAAGAGTCCTCGATAGGACGAGACGGCCGTCCAGTGCTTCTAGGTTTTCCATGGTGGTCTAGCTTCAATCGATTCATGGTCTCAACTATTAAAATTACTATAACATCCACAGAAACCTCCTTTCTCATTAGTTAAGATTTCTCAAAGACAATTGATTCTATACATTATAGATCATTATATTATGCAGAACTTCATACAAATATTTTCCCTATAAAATAATAAAATAAATTGGTGAACGGTTGCTCAAACATCGTGGATTGATTGAAGTTAGATATTAACACCGTTTGATGCCGGCCAGCTCAGTAGTCTATCAGTTAAGTGCTCTGGCGCAAAACTGGAAGATCATGGGTTTGGATCTCGTGAGGCAGGACCGTGGATGTGCACTGCTGAGGAGTCCCACAATAAGACGAAACGGCTTTCCAGTGCTTCCAAGTTTTCCATGATGGTCTAACTTCAATTGACTCATGATTTCAACTATAAAAATACTGAAATCTTCACAAAATCTCTTTTGATCAATAAAATAAATGAAATTCATTTTATTTTACATCAAAACAATTTTAATGAAACAATATAAAGAATTTAATTGAATAATCAATATTACTATTATTCCTTTAGAATTAGATTAATCTATTTATTACGACTCTTTATACTTATCAATCTCTATATTTAGTACTACTTATTGAATAATGAGTATGTTTTTTTTTTCTTCTTTTTATTCTTATAAGTCTATATTATGTAAGATAGTGAATTGTATAGTAACAATCCTACAATCAATTTCAATTATGGTTAATTTTGGTTAAGCCCTTTTTATATTAACTTACTTAACAGACATTGTCATTTTGGATTATAACAATTTGCATATTTCATTGTACTGATATGACTATTAGAGTATATGATACTCTAGTCAAAAATGTTGATTGCTTATGTATTATTCGATGACTCATACTTACTTACTTACGCTTGTTATTTTCAATGGAGTAGAGGCAGCCAACCACCATTCTCCAACCCACTCTGTCTTTGGCCTTCTTTTCTATTTCTATCCAACATTTATCATTCTTCTCATATCTGTTTCCATTTTTCAGCGTAATGTGTTCTTTGGTCTTCCTCTTCTTTTTTGGCCTTCAAGAATCAATGTGAGGGCTTGTCTTGTAACGTAGTTGAGTGATTTCCTCAATGTGTTTCCTATGCACTTCCAGCACGTCTTCCTGATTTCTTCCTCCACTGGAATCTGGTTTGTTCTCTATCACAGTAGGTTGTTGCTGATAGTGTCTGACCAACGGATCCGAAGTATTTTGCGTAGACAATTGTTGATAAACACCTGTATCTTCTGGATGATGGCTTTCGTAGTTCTCCAGTTTTCCGCCCCATACAGTAGAACTATCTTGACATTTGTATTGAAAATTGTGAACTTGGTGTTGGTTGACGGACAGTTGTTTTCAGTTCCAGATGTTCTTCAGTTGTAGATATGCCGATCTTGCTTTGCCGATCCGCACTTTCACATCTGCATCAGATCCACCATGTTCATCGATCATGCTGCCCAGATATGAAAAGGTTTTCACATCCTCCAAAGCTTCTCTGTCAAGTGTAATTCGATTGGTGCATGAGATTCGATGACTCATACTCCTCTCCATATGTATCTATGCACGCGAATCCTATTATCAGTGTTTTTTGTTTTGTTTTACTGTGCCTTTACTCAATTTGACTATAAATTACCTATATAATTGCTTGCTACTCACTCGCTGCTCGCTGATAGTCGCTCAGGTGACGGGAGATTTCTGGCCTGATTTATTTGACAATAAACTGTAGTTGCCACTTCTCTTTGCCTTCTCATCTTACTCATCGTTAAGATTAGTATTATAACGGTTATGAAGGTGGTCGATTAGCTACTACAATAGAATATCAATGTATATGAGATTATAAAGAAAATCAAAACAAAAATTTATAATTTATTATATATGAACTAGTTCATAGAAATGTTTTAATGTCTATTAAGTAGATAATATCATATGCATATTGGTATTAATTAATACCTCTATAAATATATAATACAGAATATATGGAAATAGTAAGGTTTTAATTAGTAAGGAATTCTTAAGTTTAAGATATCAATCATCATAGTTCATAATTGATAGATTGTAATTCATACGAAAGTATAAATGGACACAAATAGTTGACAGATCAATGTTTAATAATTTAGATATAAGAATTTGTTATTTTCATAGTTGAAGTCATGAGTCAATTGAAGTTAGAACAACATGGAAAACCTGGAAGCACTGGACGGCCGTTTCGTCTTATTGTGGGATTCCTCAGCAGTGCACATCCACGATCCCGCCTCACGAGATTCGAACCCATGATCTATCAGTCTCGCGCCAGAGCACTTAACCGATAGACCACTGAACCGGCATCCAACGGTGTTAATGTGTAAGTTCAACCAATCCACGATATTTGAGCAACCGTTCACCAATTGTCTTCAATGAGTTGATATCTCACAACAGGCATGGTTGAAATCCACTCCACCGTGGTCTAGCTTCAATTGACTTATGATTTCAACTATGAAAATACTGAAATCTCCACAAAACTCCTAATTTGTTATTTTGTATTCCTTGGCTAAATACAATTTTTTAAAAGGAAACGGAGTCAAGATGATCGAGAAGTTCGTAATTTTTACGATGAATTGAATTTAGTTGAACAAGTAGGAAGTATTATATAGACGTATTATTCTAGTAGTTGTAATAGGAAGTAATGATCAGTAGAGTTTAATGAATAAGACATGCGATAAGTATCACTAATACTAAACATTGATGGTCATATAATAATAAAATTGACGAAAGTTCAAAAATGTAAATCGATGAATGTTAATTCAGTGGCCTTAAGGTTAGCGACTCACTATGAAGTTAGAATATCCTGGTTTCTATCCAATGAATGGAGTTGTGAATATACGCTACCGAGGAGTCCAGCAACAGAATGAAACAGTTATTCAATACTTTCTGATTGTCTAATGAAATTTAATTTTCCATTTAAAAACTACAAACTGATCTAAGACAGATAATCAGTGAAAATTTAGATTCACTAGTAGATGGACATATCGTTTTACAACATGACAACTCACCCACTACACATCAATCATACTGTAGTGAAAAAAAACGACTGAGGACAATCAAATGTATTTAGATACAAATTACAAATTATCTCACTAAATTCTGATAACCATATAATGAACAGTTAATTTGCAAAATAACAATCAATTGTCTCAATCTTAACTATTCCTTCTGTAAATATCAGTCCGTCCTCTCTAATTTCATTGTTCATACATTTTCGTACCAATTGCGCTTCATTTCTGTTCTTTCCTTACCGATCTTCTGCTAAAATACATTCCATGTCCGACCATCACCATATACTACTTGTGTGGATATAAACAGACCACACTACAATACCACATACATCAATCCAAACGGAAACGACAATGTTATGCAACAATATTTCACATTTCAAACACTCAGTCGACATTCGAGAGTATTAATATCTAACTTCAATTAATACAAGATCTTACACAACAATTCATCAATCAAAAAAATAATACAATCACCACAAATCCAATTCAATAATAACAATCATGTGTTCAATGGTGACTAATTTCAAGATAAAATTCTTGTAGTTGTGATGAGAATTTGTGGATGGTGGTGCTCGATCGATCTCGAGTATGAGACAGTTATCGACTAGAGATAATGGATGAAGTGTTATGTAAGATGATGGATTGACTGAAGTTAGACATTAACACTTTTGGATACTGACTCAGTAATATAAAGATTGAACCTTTTTAATGGTTGCCTAGCTATGATCAGTTCGTGATTTCAAAGGATGAAAATATTAAAACATCCGAGAAAACCAATAAATTATAATTTCACTTCTTAACGTGAAATTACACGGTATTTTTAGTCAAATTTATTGATTTTAGTGAGATTCTAAAAAACTCTAAGATCAATATTAATGGTTTAACCATGAAAGGGATTATAAAGCGTAAACATTAAAGTGTTACAAACTAATATTAAATACATATTATATTATTAGAAGTGGGTTTTGTGGAGGTTTTTATGATTTTATGTAGTTGAAATCATCAGCCAATTGAAGCTAGACCACCATGGAAAACCTGGAAACATTGGACGGCCGTTTCGTCCTATCATATGGACACCAGTGACTGACTCCATGAGGTCAGATATGTTGTCATGACAACATGTTGTCAGATATCAACTCACTTAAGACATTGGTGAATGGTTGCTCAACTTGGTGGATTGGTTGAAGTTGGACAAAACACCATTGGATACCGGCTCAGTGGTCTGTCGGTTAAGTGCTTTGGTGCAAGAGTGGTAAGTCCTGGGTTTGAATCTCGTGAGGTGGGATAGTAAATACTCACTGCTGAGGAGTTCCACAATAAATCGAAACGGCCGTCCAGTGCTTCCATGTTTCCGATAGTGGTCTAGCTTCAACTGACTGATGATTTCAACTATATAAAACTTATTTTATTAGTTATACAAAGATTCATCTTTTTAAATTTTGTCACATTATCAAAACCATACAATAAACTTATATGATTTAAACAAACAAGAAAACATGTTTTAGCGCCAAAACAATTTGTTTATTCGTGTTTAGTATGTATCGGTTAACCTAAATTGATTGAAATAAAAACAAAACATGAGATGAAAAATATGACGGTTTATTCAATCATCAGTATTTAAATGACTTCTAATCCAAAAATGAATTTAAATCAATTTTTTGATATCTTGAGTTAGTTTACTTCTATTTCAATCTTTATTATCAATTATCCGTTGAACAATTAGATGATTATCTAGAATTAATTATTTTAATAGTTGGTATTATGAATCAATTGAAGCTAGACCACTGTGGGAAACTCAGGAACACTGGACGGCTGTTTCGTCCTATTGTGGGACTCCTCAACAGTGCGCATCCACGATCTCGCCCCACGAGATTCGAATCCAGGACTGCTAAGGAGTCCCACAATAGGAAGAAACGGCCGTCCAGTGCTTCCAGATTTTCCATGATGGTCTAGCTTCAATTGATTGATGATCTCAACTATTAAAATTACTATAATATCCATAAAACCCCTTCTGATAATTAATCATTTATTGGATAAAAAGTTAGTATTTTTAAAGTGATCAGTTGAAGTTAGACATTAACACCGTTGGATGCCCGCCAGCTCAGTGGTCTATCGGTTAAGGGCTTCGGCTAGAGACTGACAGGTCCTGGGTTCGAATCTCGCGAAAGCGGGTTCGTGGATGCGCATTGCTGAGGAGTCCCATAATAGAACGAAACGGCCGTTCAGTGTTTCCAGGTTTTCCATGGTGGTCTAGCTTCAATTGACTCACGCTTTCAACTATGAAAGTGATATGTATTTAAATTTGTGGGTGTGCGTACTTGTGCGAGGTCAGGGATGAAAAAATATGTGACCTTTGTGGTGAGAAAGGATTCTTCTATACGATAATAGTGTGAAATGTGAATAATATCAGACATAGTAGCTTGGATACATAGTCCAAGTCGAATGTACAGTGAGACCTTCTTTTCCACTGAGAGCAGTAGGATTACGCATTATGTGGAAAACTTCAGCTACTCTCCTTTCTTTGTAATTGGAAAAAAATCTTTGATTTGGTTATTTATTCTCTGAAGAAGTGGCTTACACTGAGTCACGAAACGTCAGACATTCTAATTTATCTACTCAATGGGATATTACAACTATATTATTTTTTTATAACAATCTACCTTAATGCTCAATTTATTGAAATTATCAAGTCAAATCATGGAAATGATACCTATGATAACTTAATATGTTCAAGTTTCAATATAGCTAAGTGGATAACTAATTGGCGTCTGAAGTGAAAGGTAATGGATTTAAGTTCACGAGTAAAAATCAACACTAGGATGCATGTAAATTAGGCCTGAAGAGTCTCAAATAGGATGAAATGCATATCCTATATTCCGTTGCTAGCCAATATCCCCTTCTCCTCAGAAATATACAACAAATGTCATAGAAACTTCTTCAAAAGCTATGTCAAACCATGCATAGATTACTAAAATTCTTATAAGGTTTTAAAATTTAGTAATGAAATGTTTCTCATACAAAATAATAAACACAGAACAACTGGATATTATTTTATGGATGAAATTGTATTCCAAGCTGGTTGCAACTGAACTAGTCGCCAACCGATAAACATAAACATAATGGAAAATCCTATTTTCGGTACGATTACAAGTCAGGTTTCTCGTCTACATCGTTAAGAATTTATTTACGACAATTTTCACTATAAATATTTACAAAATGTTTATCTGATGTATTCACATTGAATGATCTTTGGTTCTGGTGATATAGTTATTTAATTTTAGCTATGGTACGGCCGAGGGTGGAGAGAGTCCTATATCTCTCTCAAAATGCTCTCACATGGCCACGCGTAGACAGACACTACCATGGAAGTCCTACTCACTGACTTCTAGCGACATTACTGTTGTTTACGAAACTGAGAGGACGAAAAGCTGATGTTCGGCCCTTTAACCGGTTTGATGGGCACGGAAAGTTCATCTAGGAGAGTGGAAAAACCCTGATTCCAAACCAATGATGCACATTGGCTCCAGGATTTTGAATGAACAAATGGACTGCATCTCCTAACGCAGTTCCACAGTCTTGTGCATCATACCTTCAGGTCGAAGGCTCCAGGCATGGATCCCTAAGAAAACTATCTACTTCGGTTTAAGCGCCCCAGACAGTATCACAACTACACACAAATCAAGTGATTTAAATAAAGTATTTTAAATTTGAGTAGTATTGATGGTAGTAGTATAAATTATAGTGCTAACAGTGATATAATTAAATGTATCAATATTGTTAAAGAAATAAAAACATTTTAAACTATTCACAATCACATTGAGCTCATAAATTTGAAATAGTAACTAGTAGCTTGTTTTAATATAATCACATTTGTTTTCTCTAAAATTAATTAATAGATCAATAATATTCATTAAAATATAACAATACGGTTATAAATTTATAAATAAATCTATATTTAGATTTAGAAATTTCCATAGTAATCTATTCTCAAGGGATAAATACTACTTTGTAAGTAGTATTGTAATCAGTTTTTTTTTCAAATATTTCATTTTAACATTGAATGAATTCAATGTATTTTATTCTATAGATAGATATATTATGTATGGATATTTTCATTGTTTGATCTTGATCAAACAAACATTAGAAATCATGGATACACTACAGATCATACCTTAAATTGGCATTGAGTAGAGTACATATCAAAGTTAATTCGTGAAACCAAACTATAATCTAATTTCAAAGTTGAAATCATGAGTCAATTGAAGCTAGACCACCATCGAAAACCTGGAAGCACTGGACGGCCGTTTCGTCCTATTATGGGACTCCTCAGCAGTGCGCACCCACGATCCCGCACTCGCGAGATTCGAACCCAGGACCTACCAGTTCTAGTGGGAAGCAGTGACCAGTGGAGTTCAACCACGTCTGTTGTGAGATAACAACTCACTGAAGGCAATTGGTGAAGTGTCGCTCATAATTCGTGGATCAGTAGAAGTTAGACATTAACACCGTTGGATGCCGGCTCAGTGGTCTATCGGTTAAGGGCTTTGGCTCGTAACTGGTAGGTCCTGGGTTCGAATCTCGCGAGAGCGGGTTCGTGGATGCGCACTGCTGAGGAGTCCCATAGTAGGACGAAACGGCCGTCCAGTGTTTCCAGGTTTTCGATGGTGGTTTAGCTTCAATTGACTCATGATTTCAACTTTGAAATATACTGAAATCTCCACAAATACCCTTCTGACTATAATCTAATGTCATTGATAGATAATTATCTCACATAAGACATGGTTGAACTTCAGCAGTTACGGTATTTGACTAAAGCTCCTAGAATTACTTTAACTGTGCTCAATTCATAACGTAAACTGGGAAATTCAAAAGTCTATCAAAAACCGCTTACATCTGTTTAAAAAAATATAGCCCAAAAATATTATACGAATAGTCTAAATTTAAAAATCTGTCTCATTTTGTATTCTAGTATGTGGAAAATTCTCAGACAAATTAGAACTATAATCAAAGATGGATAGTGGCTAGCATTGGGAGCCAGGATGCGCATTTCGTCCTATTTGGGACTCGTCAGATGGATATACTTGCATCCCAAGAAACTAATCAATTGCAGACCATAGCAACAATAGGAAGATACAAATAAACAATATCAAGTGAAATTAGAACTATCTTTATTCTTTTCCTGAATTTGGACTAAAAGTTAGTAATATTATTCAGTCCAAAAAGCACTACTATGTAGTGTTATTATTAATTTAACTCGTTTGTATAAACGTCCTACTCAATTAATTTTTACTAATCAATATGAGATTGTAGAGGTTGTTGAAATTCACTTAAATCATGAACTGATCTGTGTAAGACAACCAGTGAGGAATTGGAAGCATTGGATGACCGTTTTGTTCTTGTATGAGATTCTTCAACAGTGCACATCTATGATCTTCATAACAGGGATCGACCCCAGGACCGACAATCTCACACTCTGACTCTTAGCCTATAAACTACTTCGCTAGAATCCAACGGTGTTCATATTTAACTTTAATTAATCTACGATATTACACGACTATATTCCATTTTCCTTAATTCTCGTTTAAAGTAACTTGTAAATTCTGAATATCTCTCAATCATCAATCGATAACTCTTTGTAATTCTTGATTGATGAATCACGTCATTAAAGATCTTATTATTATTATTATTATTATTATCATAATCCCAATGTATTTTGTTCAGAACACTTATAATTTCTCTTGTCAAAATATTTTGTTGTTTTGAGTTGATCAAAATGCTAATACTATTATAGGTAAGCCTGTCTGTAATGTCTGTAGAATAGTTGTTATTTGCTAAATTATTACTATGGAACACAATTATTATACTTAGCGTTATGAAGCATAAAAAATCTTAAATGAACACATATTTATCCATTAGCCATTAATTTCACAATTGATAAAAACTATATCCAAAATACTAATGAATAGATGAATGATTTAAATGGTTCAGTTCAATTTGAATGTACTGTATGAACAGTAGTTGATATCAGTTATTTAATCATTTAATGTGTGCATATAAAATTTATAAAATTAATGAATTAACTATTTTAACATGTAGGTTAAACATCATCTTATTTGAATTCAGTTTTGTATAGGTTGTTTGAATCTTCCCATTGATATATAAGATGCATAGGATGCACAAGCGCCAATAAGAGACTGATCAATTGAGATCGTAAGCGGTAATAAGAAGATTCGAATAAGCAATACAAAGATGAATTAAATTCTTCTCTCCTCTTGTTGTATAAGCTAGTGGCTGAGTGGATACCTCGAGAGCGTTTGAAGCGTGCGGTGCAGTGCACAGAACACGTCTGGGAACAACTGAATGTATTTAAATACAAATTACAGACCCTTTCAAATTACAGACTATCTCATTAAATTCTGTTAACTATACAGTAAACAGTTAATTTGCAAAATAATAACTAATTGTCACAATCTTGACTGTTTTTTCTGCAAATATCAGTCCATCTTCTTGGATTTCAATGTTTTTGCATTTTCATACCGATTGTCCTTCGTTCGTGTTCTTTCCTTAACGATCTTCTGCCAAAATACATTCGATGTCTGACCATTACAATATATATAAGTATGTGGATATAAGTAACCCATACCACAGCGGTACTGGGTTCAAGTCTCGAAGTGAACATCAACTCTGGGATGAGGGTACATTCAGCTGACGTGTCTCAAATAGAATGAAACGCGCGTCACGGATTATACTGCTAGCCACCATCCATCTCTGCTTTTCATCTTATTTTCTATATTCAAGCATGTTAGCTACTTGTTATTCACGGCTGGAAAAGGATGTATCGGCTATAAAATAAAATTTAATGAATAGTCATAAGAGAAGATCCTTGGACATAATGATCCGGTTAAACAAACTAAGAATTTATATGGATTTACAAGCCATAATGAACCAAAAGATCAGTTTCTAATAAAGAGATGCTTTAGGTGTTCATCGATGGAATCACTGGCCGATTCAGTGAATTTAAAAAACTTCACCCCATTGCACAAGCAAGTGGCTATCAGGACTCAAAAAGCTGAGTGGATAATGTGATGGCGCTCGAGTCCCAGAGTGAACATCATCTCTGAGATGCAGGTACATACAACTGAAGAGTCCCAGATAGGACGAAACTCGGGTCAAACTGGATTCCACTGCTAGCTACTATCCATCTTTACTATATAATTACATTCGTTCTATCAATATAAACAATTTTTTGTCCCTAATCATATCAATAATGTGTGTGTGAATGTGTGTTTTGAATTGTTCTTATTTAAGACCATTTTCAATCAATCTAATAAATCATCAACATTTTAACTTAGAAACATTAATAAGATTAATTTTGTTCTATTTAATCAATCATTTATGTGAAGTAAAATTACATAATGGTATAAATAATGCCAAGAAATTTTGATAAGAGTATCCATATCTATATAGTAGAAGGATGAGCTTAAACTAGTCTTAATGTATTTCCACCTAGTTGTTAGCCAAAAAGAGAAAAAAAAATCTATGTAAATGAGTAGTTTATCAGTAAGAGAATCATAATAATATCAGCAACAACAACAAAATGTATGAACACATTTTTTTTAATAGTAGCATAGCAACACATAAATTCATCCATATTAGATATAGTAAAGAGAAATAGTGGGTAGCAGTGTAATCCAGGACGCGCGTTTCGTCCTGGTACTAGGTTTGAGTCCCAGAGTGAACATCAACTCCTAGATGCAGATATATCCAGCTGACGAGTCCTAAATAGAACGAAACGCGCGTTTATCTATCATGTTAAACTTTTATAAGAACATAAATGGATTTTTTGGAAATGAAGTTATAAAGAGTCCTAAATATGATGAAACGTACATTTTGAATTCCATCACTAACTAGTATCATCTCTAGTTATAATGATTTTATGAAAGTTGTTCAATTTTATTAAAATCATGAACTGATCATAGTTAAGGTCAGGTATTTAATGTTAAAACGAAAGATTTAAGAATAATGACTAAAATTTATACATATGGAATAAGTTATTGGGATGAAGATTTAAGAATAGAATTGATTTAAGTATTATATACAATCTAAATAAAAGAAAATTATACATTAAACATTATCAGTTTAGTAAGCAAAGATGGATGGTGACTAGCACTGGAATCCACGACACGCGTTTCATTCTATTTGGGACTCGTCAGCTGTATGTACCTGCATCTCAGAGTTGATGTTCACTCTGGGACTCGAACCCAGCACTTTTTGCTTCAATCGCCATCGTGTTATCCACTCAGCAACTGATTCCTGATACGTACTTGCTTGTACAATAGGGTGAAGTTTAAATTCAATTAGTATTGTTTGTTTTAATCTATCCATTGATGTTTAAGACTGCGATACTAAGTGAATTATCAGTTAAGCTTTGTAATAGCAAAAAGTGACTCCATTTTATGCGTGTGTTACAACTTTAAAAGTTTTATAGACATCTCTAATGTTCATTTTTCTTAAAAACCTTAATATCATTTTGTTGATTCTAATTAAATCTTCTTTATAGTTGAATTCATGAGTCAATTGAACCTAGACCACCATAGAAAACCTAAAAGCACTAGACGGACGTTTCGTCCTATTGTGAGACTCATCAGTAGTACATTTCCACGATTCCGTCCCTATGCTTGCGAGTTTTCCATGATGGCCTACGTTCAATTGACTCATGAATTCAAGTATATAAAATTACTAAAATCTCTACCAAACCCCTTCTTTTTTATATTATTGTTTTACTAAGATCTTTAATAAACTCCGCTTGTAGCTCCTCCAGGAGCCACTGCCGATCCCAAGCCCGGGTAAAGGAGGAGGGTTTGGCATGGGGTTAGCGACTCCATTTCATAGAAAACCAACTCACTATAAAAACGCTAACTAGAAAAAATTAATGCTGGTCGGCGGCCTATGCTCTATTGGGAGTAACAGGCGTAAGTAAGCAAGTAAGTAATTAAGTAAGTAAGATCTTTAATAAGAAATCCAGCATTATGAATAATTCAATTTAATAACCCAATAAATTCAATCTACACTATATATAGGGTGTTAATACAATATTAATTAATTAATCAAACAAACAAACATACAAAAATCGATATTGTTTCTTGTTATTGATTATATAATCAGTTTAATTATAATTTTGTAAATATGAAATTTATTTTTTGATAGAGATTATATAATAAAAAAAAATCAAATATATAGGTCACCCTTATTATGTAATCTATATCAATAAATTGTATAATATGTGTTAATTTAATAAATAGATTAAGATGTAATGAAATGAATGATATTAGAAATTGAAAGATAGTTGTCCTCTATCTTTCTTAGATACTAGTGATATGTTTTGTGGAAAATTTTAATGGCCTATTAGTTGTTATTAGAGTTTAATAGATTATTTTAAGGTTAAAGTAATATAGACTTACTTACTTACTTACTTATGCCTGTTACCCTTCGCGTGAAGGAGCATAAGCCGCACATCAGCATTCTCCATCTAACCTTCTCCTAGACAATCCTTTCCAGTTCGTTCCAGTTGTTATTCATCCTTTTCATATCTGCTTCTATTTCCCGACGTAATATGTTCTTTGGCCTTCCTCTTTTCTGCTTTCCTTCCGGATTCCAAGTTAAGGATTGCCACGTGATGCAGTTTGGTGATTTCCTTTATGTATATCCTATCCACTTTCAACGTCTTTTCTTAATTTCCTCTTTATCTAAAGTCTGGTTTATTCTCTCCCATAAAATGCTGTTGCTGATAGTATCCGACCAGTGAATGTTGAATATTTTGCGTAGAAAACTGTTAATAGAACTACAGTATTATACATATTTTATTCATTTTATTGATCAAATTAAATTTGTTTTTACTTTAAATCACCTGTAATGATAACCAGTGATTGATCTTAGGATTAGTCACATTCCGAAAGTATGATATACGTATAGTGATAACTGTAGCAATAAGGTCATTTGTTTCTTAATTTTTATCAATGTTTTTTAATAGTCTTTTTATAAACAAAATGATGTAAAAGTAAACTAAGAAAGCATCAGTTATAAGATAAAGCATTGGAAGAAAATTTTAAGAAGTCCAGTGGAGAGCCACGACCGGTGAAACTAAAACCGTGTTGGGTGTGAAGCAGTTACCCACAGATAACAATAGAAGGTAGTTGAGGAATGTCACGAATTGACCACAGTTCGACATTGACACCGCTGGATGCCGACTCAGTGGTCTACAGGTTAAGCATTTGCATATAGGATCGAAGTTCCTTTGTTCTGTTCCTGTATGAGTGGTAGTGGGCGCTCCATTCCGATGAGTCTCATACTACTACCAAATCCCCTGCCAGTACTTCCAGGTTCCAGTGGTGGTCAAACTTAGATGGGTTCACAATTCCAAAAAATGAAAACTAACGCAACTGTCCGTGATAGTACCCAGTGATAATCGTGTTACACGCAAACTGACTGACAAAACGATGGGTTAAATAAAATTTAATAAACAACCTGTATAACTTTGACCTCAGGAATTTACTCAAAACTTCCTTCTTCCTACATTCGTTTAATATGAGTATACTGAGTGATAAAATATATGCTAGAATAAGCCTAATTGCTTGTAAAAATTGTCGGCGTTATGTTCTGTGAACATTCTTAGCTCAGGCATCTTTTGAAAGCATTTCTAATTTAAACGTTCAATGAATCGAATCTTAAGTTAACAGAATGCCTCGTTCTATGAACAACAGTTTTCGAATATGGATAGCTGATTGTTTCCCCTGACTTCAAAAACTAGGCATGGTTGTGTTCATAAATTATAAACATATACATGAACCAAAATCCGTACATGAATACATAGATTTGTTTACAGCTTATACATAGAACGCCTATTATTATAATTATTATAATTACTGGTCAGTTTTCAACTAACATAAATAGAATTACCACACACATATCCAAATTGTCCTTCTAATTATATTATAAATACTTCAACAATGAAATAACTACCTAATATTCAACTATACCGATTGGTATTTATAGAAAAGAGTTGGGTGATAAACCCATTTAACGATGATGATGATGATGATGATGATGATGATGATGATGATGATGATGATGATGATGATGATGATGATGATGATGATGATGATGATGATGATGATGATGATGATGATGATGATGATGATGATGATGATGATGATGATGATGATGATGATGATGATGATGATGATGATGATGATGATGATGATGATGATGATGATGATGATGATGATGATGATGATGATGATGATGATGATGATGATGATGATGATGATGATGATGATGATGATGATGATGATGATGATGATGATGATGATGATGATGATGATGATGATGATGATGATGATGATGATGATGATGATGATGATGATGATGATGATGATGATGATGATGATGATGATGATGATGATGATGATGATGATGATGATGATGATGATGATGATGATGATGATGATGATGATGATGATGATGATGATGATGATGATGATGATGATGATGATGATGATGATGATGATGATGATGATGATGATGATGATGATGATGATGATGATGATGATGATGATGATGATGATGATGATGATGATGATGATGATGATGATGATGATGATGATGATGATGATGATGATGATGATGATGATGATGATGATGATGAAAATAATAACAATTAATGTGTAGCATCCGAATTTATAAAAATTATTATTTTAATTTTATTAGTTGATTGACAACCTTAAAATAGGTTTTCCATAACCATTTTCTCATTATTTATCAAACATTTCTCTGCGTTTCATGTTACATATTTAGGTATGATTGACGATAATCGTTGATAAATTCATTTATCTCAATCATGAACCATGTTTCTTTAAATTCATTTGGTATTGTTTATTTGAATCTTACCATTGATGTTTTGAACTGAAACTGGTCAGTCTCTTATTGGCATATGTGCATAATGTGCATATTGCCTCGATATAGCCTTAATTCACAAGCATTATAAGCTAAAATGGATATTAGCTAGCATTGGAATCCAGAACGCGTTTAGTCCTATTTGGGACTCGTTAGATGGATATACCTACATCTCAGAGGTGATGTTTACTCTGGGACTTGAACCCAGTACCATTCGCTTTAAACGTCATCGCGTTATCCACTTAGCTATTGTTTGATTGATTAATAATTTTTAATAGTTAAATTCATGAGTCAATCTATGTTAGATCACTATTGGTAACTTGTAAGTACTGGACGGCTATTTCGTCGTCCACAAATCCCCATTCTGTTAATAATTTCCAAACTATGCCATATAATTGCTATCGCTTGTGAGTTGGTATTGATGATGTAGGTGCTGATGTTATAATTGAAGACAAAAATGAGAGATTTGTAATTCAGCATTTAGCCTAATCAGTTATAAACAGCATGGTATACAACACCAATAAAAGACAGATTTCTTTATTCCACGAACAGTTAACAGTTCAGATAGATAACGGATTGTAGGAATTCTAGTTTGTACCACTGCATCTGATTCTCAAGTCAAAATTTTTCAGTCTGTTTTGACAGAAACTAATATCTGAAAGCATATTATCTAAAGGTCTGTATTTATATGAGTTAGTCAAACGGTAGATGATTGCAAACAGATGCTTAATGGATATTAATGAACACAATAAATAGTTAATACAAAATAAAACACAATTGCATATTAAATGGTAAACTACAAGATCATCTGTTAGAAAACATGTTTTCCCGGTAATTGATATTTAAACACGTTTACCAAATAAACAATGAGACTATATCACTAAATCGGTGGCTAGATTTCTAACCAGAATTCTTAATGGTGTTTTGACTGATAATCGTAGGTATGTGTCCTGAAACACCGGCTACTATGATTAACAAACTATCCATGAAGCGTTTCTTCTTCCATCATACTTGCTTACGCCTGTGAACCCTCGTGAAGGAGCATAGGCCATTCATCAGCATTCTTTATCCAACCCTGTTCTAAGCAATTCTTTCCAGTTCTTTTCAGTTGCTATTCGTCTACTTCCAATTCTCGACCCAGTGTGTTCTTTGGTCTTTCTCACTTTCATTTCCATTCAGGATTCCAAGTTAGCTCTTGCGTTGTGATGTAGTTTGATAATTTTCATAATGTATGTCCTATCAAATTCCAGTGTCTCTTCATAATTTTCTCTTCAACTCGAAGCTAGTTTGTCTTCTCCCACAGTAGGTTGTTGCTGATGGTATCAGGTCAACAGATATTGAGTATCTTACGTAGACAATTGTTTAGAAAGGTCTATACCTTCTTGATGATGTTGGTAGTATTTCTCCGAATTTCAGCTCAATACAGTAGAACTGTCTTGACGTTCGTATTGGATACTCTGACCAAGGTTTCCTGTCGACTGCCTCCAAAAACATCTCATCTCAACATAGTGCACGCAATGTTGAGTCACCTAGACTATTGGTCACACTGAAACTTGGTCGATAGACTTTGATCTGCACTTTGAAGGACTTGACATACATGACACTGATCACTACCCAATGATCAGTCAATTGTAATGCTTGACATTATTCATAACTAATAATTTCATCTAAACTGCACAAATCACTACTATTGAATATAAAATGTTTTTTAAACCGTTATGAAATTTTTTTTGTAATTTTTCAACGTGTCATATTGATTACGGCTTATCAAACTTGTATGCTACTTATTGCACTCTGAGTCCTCCTTTATATCAGCATTCATTTGCCTGACTTCTAATAAACCTATTTATATACATTTGTATTTGCTGTTTTGAACGCTTATTTGAACTATTCTTTATTAAAATATCAATATATACGAATTCATCGTCTATACTGCATATCTCTTTAGCATAAATTGTCATTATAATGTTGGATCAAAACAAGCACTGAGTAACAAGGTGATAAAAACTTACTGACTGTATCGTCGTCCTTAATTGTCTCATTAAGTATATATGACAGGAAATCCGTATAACATTGGGAACAAGATGAGATAGAAAACGACCTTTGGTTCAAAATGATTGATTGGTTGGGTTCATACATTCAATTGGACAGTTGCAGTTAGTTCGAAGCTAGTTGAGCTGAGAATTTACATGGATCCCATCGAGAAATTCTCTCGAACACCAACTCCAATCAACTGATTGAATTGTTCATTACAATAGTAACAATGGATGTATCGATAATACGAACCTTAATAATAATAATAATAATAATAATAATAATAATAATAATAATAATAATAATAATAATAATAGTAATAATAATAGAAGATTGATCTTATTGACTATAGTCAAATTTGTCAATATTTTGTGTCACTATGTTATTGACAACTTTTCAAATATTTCAGATAGTTCAAGTTTATTTGTAATGATGATTTATTGATTATCTATACGATCACATATTGATTATCGATTTTTTTAAAAATGTTTATTGATTATTTAGTGCAATTAACTAGTTAATTTTAATTTTTGAAAAATTCTTATTCTAACTAACTATAACTTACTATTTCTGTAGTGATATTTTAGAAATCTTAACATTCATTACTTGTGTTTTATGACAAAACTTCTATAGTTTGTAGAGAAATCCAGTGCTTCAAGGTTTTCCATGGTGGTTTAGCTTCAAATGATTCATGATCTTAACTATTAAAAAAACTATTTGTTGAAAAAGTTTTTAATATACAATAATATACTTACTTACTTATGCCTGTTCCTCCCAATGGAGCATAGGCCACTGACCAGTATTCTTTAAACCACTCTGTCCTGGGCTTTTCTTTCTATTTCTAGATTTGGAAAGGTTAAATACAGAAAAACTTACCTGTATACATATAGTTGAAATCATGAGTCTATTGAAGCTAGACCAACATGGAAAACCTGAAAGCATTGGACGGCCGTTTCATCCTATTGTGGGACATCTCAGCAGTGTGTGTCCACGATCCCGCTGTCCAGTGCTTCCAGATTTTTCATGGTAGTCTAACTTCAACGGACCCATGATTTGGACTATATAAAATTACTAAAATATCCACAAAACCTTCTTCTAATTACTAGTTTACATTCTCATTACTATCAATACCAATGCAGTTTGGGATCATGTTCTGTTGTAGTGCATGATCCTAAACTTTTTTAAGTCAGTAAAAATTTCAGGAACAAGATATTAGTGTTGTTGGCTTTTCTTATTCCTTTTTTATACAAGCCGAATCTAGAGATGATTGATAGATTAGATAAACTTTTAACACTTCATTGAAGATGTCTTAAGATATACGAAGTTTTTATATGATATCATTCATTGAATTATGTCATATCTCATACTTTAACTAATAATGAACAAGTAATCTCTTAATACTATTTGTATTTTTTAGTAAAAAACTATTTCGTAGGTCGGTTGAAGTTAGACACTGACACCATTTGATGCCGGCTCAGCGGTTCTAGAGGTTAAGCGCTTGTGCGCGAGACTGGTAGGTCCTGGGTTCGAATCTCACGAGTTGGGATCGTGGATGCGCACTGCCGAGGAGTCCCACAATAGGGCGAAACGGCCGTCCAGTGCTTTTAGATTTTCCATAGTAGTCTAGCTTCAACTGATTCATGATCTTAACTATTAAAAAAACTATTTGTTGAAAACGTTTTTAATATACAATGATTATGTAATTTATACTGTAGTCAAAATTTTTAGTGAATGAATGTTCTGAAAATCCTTTCAAAGTATCATATTTGACAGTATTGTTGTTTTTTTTTTTGAATTTTCTTCTCTGTTTTGTATCGGTTACCTTTAATTATTGAATTGTGTAACCAGATTTTCCAGTCTTCATTGATCAATTCTTTGTTATTTGACTTCAGTTAATAGTTGCTTTTATTGTTTAATTTTGATTTTGTATAGTACTGAATTATTGATAACAATGTCTTGATTGACTGAATCCAAGGTTATGGTGTAAAGAGACTTATTATTGTTACTTTTTGGCTGTTCTCTTTTAACCCTGTATGATTTGATTGGATTATCGCCGATAGAATTTGTTATTCCATTTCATTGAGAATATTCTTGTTAGTTTAAAGGTACTTAACAGTTGTATTTACTAAACCTTCTCTACTGTATGATAAGTTATTTTGCATTAGAGAAACCTTTGACTATATAATAGATTAGCTGCAATTTTTTTGTAATAGTACCGCCTATATTCAACCCTAAATTTGTGAGAGACTAACAGAAGCTTTACATAATGTAATGAAGAGCTTGGTTTGGCACAATAGGATGAACCTAGGTTTAATAGATTGTTTTTTTATGTTTTTTTTCTGTTTACACTGAGTTTTTGTACTTCGTTCATAGCAGTATCGATTATTTTGAGTATTGTAAGTTTAGTATCTTGTTATTTTGTTTAAACTGAGGATTTACTTCTTTTTTCAAACGTCATCAAATATGTAATATTACACAACAAGTAATGAGCATCTTTCATTGTGTTATACACCATTTACTGGATCTAGTTTTTACTATTAATAAAGAATCGACCATATCAGCTACCTTCGCTTCAAACGCCATCGCGCTATCCACTCGGTCACTGAGTTCTGACAGCCACTTGCTTGTGCAATGGGGTGAACTTTAAATTCAACTAGTATTATTTGTTTGAATCTTCCCATCGATGTGTTACGACTGCTAATTAGAGACTGACCAGTTACAATCCTAACACATCGATGGGAAGATTCAAACAAACAATACTAATTGAATTTAAACTTCACCCCATTGCACAAGCAAGTGGCTATCAGGACTCAGTAGCTGAATGGATAACGCGATGGTGTTTGAAGTGAGGGTACTGAGTTCGAGTCCGAGAGTGAACATCAACTCTGAGATGCAGGTACATCCGGCTGACGAGTCCCAAATAGGACGAAACGCGTGTCAAAATGGATTCCACTGCTAGCCACTATCCATCTCTGCTTACTCAACTACCTTGTTAAAATATTGAAAAGTGTGTTTGCTTAACTAATATCGATTAATGATTAGTACAAAGACATTTGTTGGTGCGTCTACCTGTTGATAATATTCATGCGGATATATGAAAACTATTGGAATATCAAGATTAAAGGTCCAGATAACCTTTTTAATAAAGATGTTTAATGATAATTTACTTTTGTATCGACTATTTCAATCTTTCTATTAGTTTCAAGGACTGTAATTTGTCCGTCTTATTTAACATATATATATCCTATGCATGTTTCTTCTATATTAGCTATGATAAAATCAGTTTAACTAAAATAACTGGAGTTTGTTTAGCATTGGAATTTAGGACTCGTGATTCGTTCTGTTTGCGAAAATTTTAGCTGGATTTGGTTGTATCCAATGTTGATTTTTACTCAGGGACTTTAACGCAGTACTATTCACTTAAAACATTATCGTTATCTATTTAACTATTAAAACAGCCACTGGCTGGTGTAATGGAGTATGGTATAATGCTTGTGAATTAAAGGAAATATTGAGACAATTCTCACAGGATACACATGTATAAAAAATGACTTACTAGTTGCAGTCTTAAACAGCAGTGGGAAAATTTAAGTGACCAACGCAAAAACGAATCAAAATTCAGTGGTTATCTCGACTCAGTTGCTGAGCAGATAATGATACTGTTTGGAGCAATTAGTGCAGGACTCGAGTCTCAAAGTGAACATTAACATTGGGATGAAGGCATTTCCAACTGACGAGTCCCAAACAGTATGAAACGAGTATCCTGGATTCCACTGCTAACCATCATTTGACTTTGCTTTCATTGTTAATTAACCGTCCAATCGTTGATCTATTCAGTAATCTATTCATCAATTCATCCATCTATTTATAAGTCATTATGTCAGTGATACATTTATTTACATTGAAGATTAAATCGACAGATCAATAAACAAACAAATCATCATAACATGGTTACTTTTATTATCTTTTACTCATTACTATTATATTTCTTGTTTCTTCAATTAACTCCATTAAAAAACTATCTAATACTAATTAATACTACTATCATTGATCATCGTACCCAATCAACATTTTATCCAATATGATTTATTGAACATTCACTAAACACAGTGAATTCAACAGTTGGTCATTGTTTTACTGAAATGAATAAAGCTGATTCAATAACTGTTTGACTTTTGATGTGTTTCATGAAATAAACTATGTAGTGGTATGGAGAGAATTTATTGATTTGATGCAATTATAACCCAATGGAATACAGTAATCGAGTTGGGTTTGAGTCACGGGGTGTACATCAACTCTGGGACACAAGTGCATCCAGTTGACGAGTCGCAAATACGACGAAACGCGCGTCCTAGATTTCACTGCTAGCCACTATACATCTTTGTTTTAGTGTAGGTCTCCACATTAATCAATTTTGTACGAACAAACCAATTATTTTGAAATTATGGCAAATATTTCAATGATGTATAGTGATATATGTATAATTTTTTTCATTATATCAACTAAGTTACTAATCCATGTATTTCAAAAAAACTGAGGAAAATGCAAACAACAGATTGAGCTACATTTTGTGTTATGTACATCAATTTTGGGTCCGTTTTATTTTTTTTTAATAAGTTTTATTTGGAAGGGGGTTTCGTGGAGATTTTAGTAATTTTATATAGGTGAAATCATGAGTCAATTGAAGTTAGACCACCATGGAAAACCTGGAAATGGCCGTCCAGTACTTCCAGGTTTTCCATGGTGGTCTAGCTTCAATAAACTCATGATTTCAACTATGTAAATTTTATTTAACTGACAGATATTTGAAAGATTATTTGACCCTTAATTCGATTACATTGTGAACTAGACGAGAAGGTAGTTGGAGTTTTGAAATTTTATGACGAAAAATCTCTTGGTTCAAATAACCCTTGAAATTTTAAAAAATAACTGCCATTTTTTTGTCTATATGGGGTTATGGAGATTGTTAAGTTTTAGATTGAGATCATGAATCAATTGGTGTTAGACCACCATTGAAAATCTGGAAGCACTGAATAGCCGTTTCGTCTTGGTATGGGACTCCTTAACAGTGCTCAACCACGATCCTGCCTGTGGGATTGGAACCCGGAACCCTCGATCTAGCACACGAACGATTAACGCTTAATCTCTAGACCACTGATCTGACATACAACGGTGTAATGTCTAATTTCCATCTGTCTGTCTCATCAAAAGATCTCTCCCTCTCTATGTCTCAATTAATATTAACATTTATCAGCCTACAAGTTCTGACATGTATCATATCTATTTGAATATAACCTTCTATGTTGTCATCTGTAATTTGTTAATAAAAATAGTAATTACAAGTTAATATTAAACTTCATTAAATCTATCAATCATTCATGTATTTATCTTCTTCTTTATATTAACAGATCACTAGAAGTTGTCTAGTTGTCTGAAATCATTACAGTAATTAGATTCTGTGTGATCAGTAGTTTAACTTCGCATATAGCTCCTCCGAGGTCCAAGCCCGGGCAATGGAAGAGGGTTGGGCATGGGGTTAGCTACCCCATCCCATAGAAAACCAACTCGCTAAAAAACGCTAACCATAAAAAAATATTCAAACCATTTAAACTCTGCCCTGGGAGTAGAAGGAATAATTATGACGTTTCATGATGAAAGCCGAGTTCCTTCAGAAGTCATGAGGCCGATGCCCGTTTAACAACCAGAGTGACAATTTTTATAGGTACATGGAATGTCCGTACAACGTGGGAGACCGGAAGAGTCTTCCAAATTGCTGCATGACCAGTAGTTTAAGTGGGGCCCTAGTATGTTAAGTTTGTAACTTCATGGAAATGTTAATTATTCATTATCATATGGTTCGAGCAATCATTTTTTGCTCCATATTAAAAAGTTATTATTACTGAAATATTTGAGTTATTATTAAATCTCATATATCCAACTAGATCACGTATGAATACAAGGATAGGTCATTACTGAACAATATGATCCGATTATAGTTTTTTTTTTAAAAAACTTTGTGAATATTTGGTAAATATATTGAAGGTGATTTCATTATGAAATGAAATCAGTGCAAGAAAACATTCTGTCTGACTAGAATTTAGCTGTGTTTACTTCTTATGTTTTCAACAACTCTAAGCGCTTAAGAACTAGATTTCCGTGTACCCGTATACATACAGCAACACACGCTCTCCTGCTGATAATAGCGACTAACTAAGTTTCTAGAAAGCTGATATTTCTATATATATGTCGTGTGATATTAATACCGAGATTTTTGATTTGTCAGTAATATGATGTAGGCCTAGATTGAGTATACATATAAATAGGTCATTACTAGACAATAGGGTTCGATTATCACTGATTATTTATCACTGTGCAGATTATTTTTTTCCAATAAACAACCTTTATCAGTTTTATCAAATTTTAATGATTGAACACATAACTAAAGTAACAATCTAAGAACTTTCATCCATTATAGCCATAAGTGGCTGGTATAACTCAAGTCACAGCAACTCACACTGATAACAGTGTTGTATATCCTTTTGAACTTGAGACATTAGTAATTAATGTATTAAATGTTAGATAACTGACTAAATAAGACTATTTTCATAGTTAGTTTTACATTTTGTTGGGAGATCGTCCGAGTTCTGATACAGATATATATGCTTTATTTATGAAAGTCTGAAACTGTTACAGTTAACAAGGATCATTCATAAATATATATCTGTCGATGTATGAAAGTTATGCCAATGCATATCTTTCTCCTTAGGAACTTGAACCAATTTATAACCAATAGCACGCAAGTGTCAACATCTATCACTTACCATTTGGCTTTGAATTAATATGACTGATTGGTCCAGCCTTTCAGTACTCTTTCGCGAAAGAAAAAGTCTTGCTTTTTGGATTCAGCTGTATGAAATGTAGTGCGGATAAATCACCGTCCACCTCATATATGCATACAACACCTGAGAAAAATGTTTGTTCCGGTGGCCAACGTCTTGTAGCTATATACATATAATTTCTGTCTATCTATCTACCTATATATATATATATATATATATATATATATATATATATATATATATATATATATATATATATATATATATATATATATATATATATATAACTTCCATCGATTCGATCCTCAGTGAATTCGTGGATGAACACTGTTGAGAAATCTCATTATAATAATTTTTACTCAACGGTGAATTTTCTACATCCCATGAATTCCATATTCTGTAACCGCGTCTGATCACAGACCACTGCATTCTTGTTACAGACTTATTATACTTTTGTGTAGTTTTAAAATACACTCATAAAGACTTTCCTCTTGAAATAAATTATTTTATGGTAAAAAGCACAATGAAAGGCTTTTGACGATGGTGATATTCTTCGGGATCTGAGAACAAATCTTTAAACAAATATCACTATTTCATCTTTATTGAATGAAAAAGCTAAATCAATGACAAGAAATACTTCTTAATAGTAGTTCATCATCTTTTCACAAGTATCTAGCTCAGATAGTTGATAAATAGTTGTGCAACTATTCATGGATTTATTTGAAGTTAGACATTAACACTGTTGGATGCCGGTTCAGTGATCTAGAAATTAAGCGTTTTCGAAGGCTTTCGATTCGAGTCCCACTTTCAGGATAGTGGATGAGCATTGCTGAAGAGTCCAATACTAGGACGAAACGGCCGTTTAGTTCTTTCAGGTTTTCAGTGGGGGTCTAGCTTACATCAAATCATGAGTTCAACTGTTGAATTTACTTTTTTTGTTACTTATATGTGATAAATTCACTTGGTATTGTTTGTTTGAATCTTCCCATCGATTTTTTGTTAGGACTGCAACTGGTCAGTCTCTAATTGGCATATGTGCATACTGTGGGTATTGCCTCGATATACCTTAATTCACAAGCATGGTTAGCAGAGATGGACAAGATTACAAAACTGACAAATTTTCATTTGACTAGATAAAAATGTATAGTTTTCAGAGATGATAAGATTTTCATAGTGCACATCATAGGTTATTCATGGTTCTGTAATCACTGAAAACCTGAAGGTGTTGTACAGCTGTTTTGTCACCATTCGATTTTCGTTAAGCATTCACTGAGAAAAAGAAAATCTTGGGTTCTAATCCTCGATGAAATCGTAGATACGCACTACTGGAAAGTCCCATTCTAGGGTGAAACTGTGATCCATAATCTCTCAATGATCATCTAAATTAAATTAATTCTTTAAATATATTATGATAAAACATGGTACTTTACCATCCTATTTCAAAAATTTGTCTGTTGACTTGTTAATAACAACCTGACAGTATTGTAAAGGTGATGAATTATCTGAGAATGAAATCTATGGAAACAAATAGACGTAGAAACATTTACCTTATCATTAGGTTTCTTTATTTCAATGATGAATGAATAGTTAAGATTTTAGCTATTTAAAAATATAAAGGGATAAATTCCTTCTTTCTTTAATTCATATATAACTAATAACCATTAAGTAATATATGAATATTTTGTACATAAAGTTTCGAACATTCGATACATTAACTATGATCAATATTACTTACTTACTTACGCCTGTTACCCTTCGTGGAGGAGCATAGGCCGCTCATTAGCATTCTCCATCTAACTCTGTCCTAGGCAATCCTTTCCAGTTCGTTCCAGTTGTTATTCATCCTTTTCATATCTGCTTCTATTTCCCGCCGTAGTGTGTTCTTTGGCCTTCCTCTTTTCCGCTTCCCTTCAGGATTCCGAGTTAGGGATTGAGTCGTGATGCACATTGTTGATTTCCTTACTATATGTCCTATCCACTTCCAACGTCTTTTCCTAATTTCCTCTTCATCTGGAAGTTGGTTTGTCCTCTTCTATAATGATTAATATATGGATTGTTAATTCATAGCCGAAACTTGGAGATCCTCTGAAAAATAAACAAATAAATACATCTATTCAATTCTGTATGTATATTTAACTTGATTGTTAGTTCCATTTTCTATTGTTATTATTGTTTGTACAATAAAAACTATTGTGTAGTGAAAAAAGGCAGAAATCAATGAGTTTTGAAACTTATGAGCAACAAACTCAATTATTGAATTATAAGAAAGATGTTTATATAAATATTCTGAATGAATAGTTAATTGGCAAATCCTTTTGTTGGAAAAGATTGTGTTTTTTTATAGTGTAAGTGTATGTATGTGTGTAATTATGTGAATCAAATCATGGTGGTCTAGCTTAAATCGAATCATGAATTCAATCATTAAAATGACTATAATCTCCACAATCCTCATTCTAATAATAATCATATGTTTACTAGTGACTAGCTTCAAAATGGGTTTCTTGGAGTTCTAGTGAGATGCCGTAACCACTAGAGTTCAATCCGTGTAGGGTAAAGATAGGTATCTACCACAGACAATGGATGAATGGTTGTGTAACTGTTCATAGATCAATGAAAGTTAGGTTCCGGCTCAGTAGTTTAGAGGTTAGGCATTCGAGTCCGAAACCCAGGGTCCTGGATTCGAGTCCCACGTGCGGGATCATTCATGAATAAATTCTAGATAATAATTTTACTAGTAAGCGCCTGAAATTAATGATATTCGATTTTTTTTATTTATGAGGTTAACGCAACTTTCATTCAATATTCAATAAAAGTGTAATAGCTAGCATTTTTTTAATTTCAAGCATTTTTCCTGCTGGTTTAATGGATAAGTGCTGTACATATGTGTGTCAACTTCATCAAGGATTTCTTTTCAATTTTTTTAAAATCCGTCTACGATATTGTACTTGGGACTCGAACCCGAAAACCCCGGTCTTATGCGTGAACTCGACCTCTGGACCGCTGAGATAGTATTCAATGGTGCTAATGTCTAACCTCAATCAATCCAGAACTGTAATGGAAAATTATTTTGCGTCATTGAGAAATTAATATCGTAAATGCATATGTATGGGTTATATTCAACATGAAAGTCAATCCCAATCATGAACTATGCATGCACCATTAAAATATTATTTTCATATTTATAAATGTTAAATATCTTGTTGTTTTTTTAATCCCCAGATAGAGAACCTTGTGAATAGTTTAATAGATTCGTTAACTATGAAAATTTTTAATGTTAGGTGGTTGATAAGAGCTAATTGTCCCGAAATCTAGATCAACCAGGGTCTCCTACCAATCACTTGAGAAATTATCAGTAAACAGTTGTGGAGATTGTTGAGTTTCAAATGAGATCACGAACCGACCAGAGTTAGATCACCATTGAGAAATTAAAAGCACTGGATGACTGCTTCATCCTAACATGAGACCAGAGATTAAGCCTTCACCCATGAGACTGAAGGTCCTGAATTTGAATCTCGTGTGTAAGATCTTTAGTGCATACTTTTGAGGAGTCTCTTACTAGGACAAAAACGACTATTCAGTGCTTCCAGGTTTTCAATGATGATCTAACGTTGATCCATTCATGATCTCGATTAAATCCTGAAAAATTACCGATCGATCTACTATTCCCGATCTAAAAGAAAAGCACTCTTACTCATATTTCTATCCTTGTAGTACATCATTAATGAAAAAAACAAACAATCAATGATAAACTTTTTTTCCGAAAAACAAAATTCATCTGAAAAAAAATTGTAAATTAAAAGACAATTATAAAGTTTTAATTTTTTTTTCTTCTTTTTTCTTTCGCCTTCCATTTTGTCAGTCACATGGTTTTTTTTATGAATCTTTTCTCTTCATTGTATCTTTTTTTCTTATACGGTACTTTGGTTGATCATTTACGATTCTTATGCTTGATTTATTGTGCTACTTAAATAAAAACAAACACGCACACACACACACATGCACATACACCCCTACACACATTATTGTACACCTATGGGGTAAATATGATAATGTTTATATATGAAAAGAAGAAGAAGAATGGCAAGATAATTCATGCATTTACATATGCATATAATATTATATACACGTTCACCTTAAACTTGATTAGGCGTGGTTTTTGTTTGTTGTTGCTTGCTGAAAGTGGTCATAATTACAGAAGTAAAATAATCATTATTTACTTTAGGTATCATAATGATTACATGAAAAGTTTACATATGAAAGGGAGAATAAGAGAAAAGTAAAGAACCAACATTGTGTGTGTGTGTGTATGTGTATGTAAGCACTATCATTTGAAAAATAAGTGATCTAAATTTGAAATAAAATGTGATTATAAAAATTTGGAAAAAAAAGAAAAGATAATTACTCTTGTACCTTAATAAACATGATTATTTATTCATCATAACTAATAATAATAATAATAATAATAATAATAATAATAATAATAATAATAATGGCAGTAGTAGTAGATTAAAACTTTTAACACGTTGAGGTTTCCATTTTATTCGAAAAATCTATTATCTCTTCTAAATGCCCATATATATATGCAGAGATAGATAGATAGATAGATAGATAGATAGATAGATCCTTATTATTGGTGAACGAAAATTCGGATGGTGAAATGAATTTATTGTTTATTACAAAATCACATAGTGGGTTAGTAAAATATAAAGATCATACAGTGATTATATCATTTACACAGGTACTTTGAGTTGTCCCTTATGTACTCAACTATTCCTCTAATTCTGTTGTTATTTCGATTGACCTCCGATTTCCTTTTAGTTCATTTTATTTTAATCTTCTGCTGGCAGGGGTTGCACTTACGATTGCTGACACATAATATCTGTCAGCATATATATATATATATATATATATTTATATATGGGTAAACTTAGATGAACATGAACTAGTTATTATCAGACGGGGTTTTTGTTAAGATTTAGTATTCTGGCGCGAGATTGGTAGGTCCTGGGTTCGACTTTCACGAGGCGAGGTCGTGGATGCGCATTGTCGAGGAGTTCCACAATAGGACAAAACGGCCTTCCAGTGATTCTAGGTTTTCCTTGGTAGTCTAGCTTTAATTGACTCACGCTTGAAATTGTGAACTAGTTAGCCTAATGTTTGATGAATGATTTTGACAAAAGTTTCAAAATGAATTGAGACAAAAATTTAGAATTAGTATTAGTGGTCATGTACGGATTGGTGACTAATTTTGAGAGGTAATTTCTGGAACTACATTGAGAAGATATCATCAATAGGGTTCAAATATGGCGGATATGAGACATTTAACTATCAGTGAAAGTTATATATATATATATATATATATATATATATATATATATATATATATATATATTGGCTTGTGATCAAAATAAACGGCGAGGCTGTAACTTATGGACGAATCAATCAGATTTACGATAACAAGTCTTGAAGTTTGGCACGAAATCAATCAATTAGTTTGGCTAAATGAAATTTTGACATTATAGCTGATGTCAGATTGTGACTGTAACTCATAATTCTAATTCCTCACACCGGTTTATAACCTTCGTTTAGTCGTAGTATGTAAGTGAACATTCTAAAGGTCTTTTTAGAATTGCTCAAAGATTGTCCAGAAATTATAGTCTCACCAAATAAACTTCCTTTCAATATTCATTAGTTATGATATCATTTAATTTGATAACAATGTAGTTCGTTTTAGTTATGATTAACTATTTGTCTACTTGCAGATGTAATTAAGTTTCAGAATACGGAATGATCATATTTGGACACCGGTTGAAAATCAGAGAGCATTAAACAATGGTTTCGTCTTATTATGGGATGTGTACATCTATTACCTCTCAATGAATCTAACCTTCAATCTTTCGGATTTCATAATGAACACAACTGAGCGGGAATTTAGTGGTTTCTATGTCTAATTTCAATCATTGTGTAATAATTTGGAATTACCTTGAGATTTGTTTAGTTTTATGGTCAATTATTACATTCGATTAATTATTTTAGTGTTCTAAAATAAGCGTGGTACATCAGTGAATAATATGTGGTATCATTTGAAAAAAATTCGATAAAAAATATGAAGTGACCTTAGTGACAGTTTTTTTAGTACATTTTTGCTATGCGGATAACTAGACTATAATATATATGATAGTTTAATTCCTGAGCCAATCTAAGCTAAACCACCATTGAAAATCTAAAAGTACTGGACAGTCGTTTCGATCTAGTATGAGATTCGTCAGTGGTCTAGAGGTTGAACGTTTACTCACGAGGCTGAAAGTCATGGGTTTGAGTCCTGTGTGCGGAATCGTGAGTGAGTACTGCTGAAGAATCTCAAGGGAATATATATATATATATATATATATATATATATATATATATATATATATATATATAATTTTTTCATATTGTTATTTCACATAATTCGTAATTCGAAACGATGAATTATCCATTGATAAAGAATCATTTACTTAGAATGTTAACAAAGTTAGGAACTAAAGCTTAAACAGGATTTTCATAAATTTATAACGTGACATTTCTATAATACGTAGTATAATGTTTATTATGTAACACAACGAAATTGAAGAGGTTAAGAAAGAAAAATCATTTGAGTTTTACTCAAAATATCATGATAATCATTCGATGTAAAATAGTGATTAGAGATCATTGATAAGAAACCCTGAATTTGGGTTTCGTGCTGTCTGGCATTCGTCAGCAAGAAGTACCTGTATTACATTTGTGCTAAAATGACTTCGAATGAACATGTTAATTGGTGACATTCAAACGATTTTCCTTTGAGAGTAGGGTACGTTTTTATGTACTGAAACCTGAATGGTTCGAAATCAAACCATTGTTATGACAAGGAAAAATCTTGTTCATGATACCAGCCTAGACACAATCATGTAATATATGATTACTTAATACACTCAAGTCAATTATCTAATCAAACCAAGAGATTAAATTCAATTAGTATTGTTTGTTTGAATCTTTCCATTAATATTTTAGGACTGCAACTGATCAGTCTCTAATTTGCATATGTGCGTAATGTGCGTATTGCCTCGATATAGCCTTAATTTACAAGCATGGTAAGGAGAGATGGATAGTAGCTAGCAGTGGAATCAAGGACGCACTTTTGAGACTCGTCAGCTGGATGTACCTGCATCTCAGAGTTGATGTTCACTCTGGGACTCGAACCCGGTATCAGGACGAAATGCGCGTCCTGGATTCCACTGCTAACCACTATCCATCTCTGCTTACCAAACCAAGAGATTGCTGATAAAAAATAAAATACAATCAGTAAGTGAAAAAAGTGCAATGATTCTAATAAATATAAGATATTCTTTTATATTTAATGTAACCGCGTGTGGTCTATAATCAATAGTTTACCAACCACAGTACAATCTAACTTGAAATATTAACATTATGGTAATCTGACTATGTAGATTAAACTAATTCAGTTCTTATTTAGAAGAATTATTGACAACTATGAAATCTGTACAAGTGAATAATGAAGAAATTGTTTTCCTATTCTAACATTTAGTATTCTTAGTTGCTAAGGTTAGTACAAGAAAAGTTTGTTTGTTTATTTGAGTTGAAGATCGTGTTATAATTATGATTATGGGTGAGATATTTAACTTGAAGATTAGTTACAGATTGACATGTCTATTTGTATTTATTGATCATACATTTTAACATAAAATGTTAAAAGGATTAGACTTATTTGGTCAATATCAATTTATCTCATTTCATTTGATCAATACTAAAGACAACGTTTTATTGAGATGAGTTCCTTAATGAATCTACTATGGACAGGTTTCAATTTAGAGGTACTAATTGTCATTATAGGATTGTGAAGATTGTTGAGTTTTGATTTAGATCAATGTTAGACCACCATTGAAAACCTGGAAGCACTGGATGGCCATTTCGTCCTAGTGTAAAACACTTCCTCAGTGCGAATTCACGATCCTGGACATTGGACTAGAAAACTGAACTTTCTATTTCATGAGCGAACACTTAACCTTTAGACCGCTGAGTTGGTATTCAATAGTGTTAATGTCTAATATTGTGGATGCGCACTGTTGAGTAGTCCTATACTAGTACGAGACGACTGTCCAGTGATTTCAGGTTTTCATTGGTAGTCTAACGTTGATCCATTCATGATCTCAATCAAAATTTATCTAATGAAATCAGTTATTCACGGTGGTAAAAATGAGTATCCGTTCTTAAACATCTCATCCATTCGTTAAAAAAAACCTAAATCATATCATGTTTGATTGGGAAAATAATTTAATATATGTACTGTTGAAAAGATTTTGAGTTTTATTAAATGAGACTTTTAACAATCCACTTCCTACATTTTAAATCTTTCATTCTACTCTACAATCTTTAGGATGGAAATAATTTGAAAAATTATCTCTTTTCACATAATTGGTGCCTATGATAGTTCACTGAACCGCTGTCTTCTTGACCATCTTTAGTTATCCATTATGAATGATAAAACTAAGCAGATATTCGATGTAATACATTGTCATTTAAACAAAATTAATTAGCTATCATTAATCTTAAAAAAATTGTTGTTATCCTTCATAATTCCAGCCCCCTAATGCCCTGGTACGGCCGAGAATGGGGAGAGTATACTCTCCCTCTCCAAATCCTCTCACATGGTCACGCGTATATAGCCTCTGTCAGGGAAGTCCTACTCACTCACTTCTCGTGGTGGGAGTGTTGTTTACGTAATCGAGAGGACGAAAAGTGAATATCCATTGCTTTAACCGTGATGGTGGACATGGAAAGTCCATCTAGGGGAGTTGGAAAACCCTTATTCCAAACCAATGGTGCACATGAGCTCCAGGATCCTGAGCGAACAAATGGCGTATGAATCAACTGTTGGTCACCGGTTACCATGTGACTGCATTTCCTTACGTTGCTCCACTGCCTTATGGATCAAATCTTTAGGTCAAAGGGTCCGGGTGTGGCTCCCTAAGAAAACCACCTGCTTCGGTTTGGGCAGCTGGACAGTATCGCAGCCCTCACACAAATTAAATGAGATTTGTGTGACGCATTTATATCTGATGCTCCTTTGTACCAATATTTATGTGTTTAAATAAAAATAATAATAAAAAAATCATAATTGTAATATATTAGTATGATATAATATTCTGTAGTTTCTAAAGTATTCAACTGTGAAGTATCGTATGATTTTAACTGCCAAACTAACTGCTTTCTCTCAATACTCTTCCAGATGATTACATAATTAAACCACCATGAAAAACCTGTATGTATTGGATGGCTGTTTCATCCTATTGTGAGTCTGGTTTCAATTGACTCATTAATTCAACTATCAAATTACTAAAATCTTCATAAAACCCCTTTCTAATGATGATATTGTTAGGATGGCTCGTTGACAAACTCAAAGAAGCCTCAAGAAGCCCTGAAACAGTAGAAGACATTCCATCCAATCACCGCTAAAGCAGCATTCTAGAATGTAGACCTGTACCTACCATATTGGATGAATAAGAAGGACCTCAAATGTGTCTATTGACTGTCCGAAATGATGATTTAATTTCAGCCAAAAACTATAAATACATGAGATTTTTATACTATATTTGACATTATGTTTGGAATAACATTCCTACTTACTATTCTTGTGTATCCTCATTTTGCGACTTAGGAGGGGGTTCTAGCTTTCGAGTGCTCAAGTTTTACACGACATATTAAGAATCTAAGTTCCAGATATAACAGATATAATGATTAATTAATTTTAATTCAATAATTATCTTTCAAAGTTAAATTTTTATCACTAAGCATGTATAAAGTTCAATTTATTTTATTCTAAAAACGTTTTACATTTTACCCCCTTTACTGATAAGGTCATTTTTAACCATTTAGGGTTACTTAGGGTCATAAGAATTAATAACTAATCAACTATGAATAATATAAAGAATATTTAAATAAAATTTTCGGTTTATACAAGTGAATAGTTGATTGTTACCTCTTTTTTGTTTGTTTTTTGAAATAATGAGATAATGTTACTTAATGATATAGGTAAACTGATATCTGTTTTTTTTTCCATTTTTATATAACTTTTCAGAAGGGGGTTTTGTGATGATTTTTAGTAATTTTATATAGTTGAAATCATGAATCAATTGAAGCTAGACCATCAAGGAAAACCTGGAAGCACTGCTTGACTGCCGTTTCGTCCTATTGTGAAACTCCTCAGTAGTGCGTATCCACGATCCCGCCTCAAAAGATTCGAACCCAGGACGTATCAGTCTCGCACGTGAGCACTTAAACTCTAGACCACTGAGCCGGCATCCAACAGTGTTAATGTCTAACTTTAACCATTCCACGAAATCAAGCAACCGTTCACTAATTGTCTTCAGTGAGCTGATATCTCCCAACATATCTGGTTGAACTCCACTGGTTACTGCTTCTCACTAGAACTCCAGGAAATACCTCATGGAGTCAGTCACTAGTGACTATATGATAGGACGAAACGGCCGTCCAATGCTTTCAGGTATTCCATGATGGTCTAGCTTCAATTGACTCATGATTTCAACTATATAATTTTTTGTCATGAAAAATCAGTTTTCTTAAGACTAGTTTACATAAATGACCTTGGCTGGTTCATCAATCAATCCGAAAATAATTATTTCTTTTTAAGACCATTTATTAGTCCAAATCTAATATTATTAACATAGATTAAAAGTTTTAATATGGATAATGTAATAAGAGGATGAATGAAGGTTATCAAAATTACGTGATATATTTGAGTATTATATTTCAAACAATCTGATCATATAGATATATATATGTTAAGACATTATCTTATCAAAAACTTAAAAGGTCAACTAGACAGATTAGAATGTAAGAAGAAACAAAGATCATCATAATACTTAAGTACATAATACTGAAAAGACAATATGAAAACCACACTGAATGATAAGTCAATATTATGTCAGATGTTAATTAGATGACGGATTATATAGAATTTGAAAGGAAAGCCAACTCATATCTAATGAAGTTGCTTATTATGAATGTTATGAACAACGTGAAATTTATATAGATGTGATCATGAGTCAATTGAAGCTAGACTATCATGGAAAACCTAGAAGTACTGGACGGTCGTTTCGTTCTATTGTGGGATTGCGATCTCACGAGGTGGGATCGTATATATGCACTGCTTAGGAGTCCCACAATAGGACGTAACGGACGTCCAGTGCTTCCAGGTTTTCCCTGATAGTCTAGCTTCAATTAACTGACTCTTTCAACTATGAATTTACTACTACATTAACTGATTTACCATCTTAGTCAAGTATAGTATAGATAGTTTTATTAACTTTCTTATTCATCTATTATTTATAAAAACGAATGGATTAGATGTATACTAAGCAAAAAGAACTTCATCTATTATCTTCTGAAGGCATATTTTCAATAAGACAAATCATATTTGAAAGAGTTGATATGTATATATATATGGTTGAATAAATGAGACAATAACAGTAAATATTATTGATTATCATAAAACTTAAAATGTAGGACAAGAGTATAAGTGAATTACTTTATTATTAGTTAAACTTTTTTACTTAATTAATTATGGAATTTAATTACACAAGTTTAATTTTCAATTTAATTAAATAAATAATTTTTGTTTACTTTTATCTTTCATAAGACAAAAGTCATTTCAATAGTTGAATCCATTAGTTGATCAAAGCTAGATTAATATTTAAAACTTGAAAGTACTGGATAGTTGTTTTTGTTCAAGTATGAGATTTTTCAACAATGTGTATACCACACTCTTTTATGTGGGACTCGAACTCATGATCTTTGATTTCGTGAGTGAATCTTTAATCTCTAGATCATTGAACCAGTAATCAACAGTGTTAATGTTTAATTTCAATTAATTCATAATCTTGGTCAACCCTTCATCTATTGTCTGAAGTAGGTAATTGTTTCCATTCGACACAGATTGGATTACACTATTTACCGCTTTTTACTAGAACTCTAAGAAATCATCCTGAAACTAGTCACTAGTGGATATATGGTTATTATCAGTATGGAGTTGTGGAGGTTATATAGTTTTATCAAAATCATGAACCGATCAATGTTTGACCACTGTTATATTTGGAACATAGATTCTTAGCATGTCGCGTAAAACTTGAGCACTCGAAAGCTAGAACCCCCTCCTAAGTCGCAAAATGAGGATACACAAGAATAGTAAGTAGGAATGTTATTCCAAACATAATGTCAAATATAGTACAAAAATCTCATGTATTTATAGTTTTTGGCTAAAGGTAAGTCATCATTTCGGACAGTAATTAGGCACATATGAGGTCCTTCTTATTCATCCAATATGGTAGGTACAGGTCTACATTCTAAAATGCTGCTTTAGCGGTGATTGGATGGAATGTCTTCTACTGTTTCAGGGCTTCTTGAGGCTTCTTTGAGTTTGTCAACGAGCAATCTTTACATTTTTCAAATTAATTTAAAAAAAATATCAAATCACCAAATGAATATATTTAATCAAAGAAGTTTTAGATTTTTCTTAAAGGTATCCCAAGTTGCATTTAGTTTAAAAGAATCAATCCGTTTTTCAGTGTAAATCAAACTATAAAAATTTAAATTTCAGAAAAAAAGATTTTTAATTAACATGGCAATGATATTTAAACATAAATGCATCATATCTACTATTTTTGTGAATGTAATTGCTAAGTAGTGATATAACTTGTCCCCGAGTGGATGCCTAGTTAATGCATGACGTGATAAGACCGCCGCCCAGAGAGCAGCGAATTATCGATTGAAACAGTGACAGACGAAAACCGTACGAGCAGTCTTGTGTACTTAACAGTCCTGCTATCTGCCTAGCCCAGCCAATTAAGTCCACAACACCGATAACAGCCTCTGCAGTATACTTCAAACATACTGAGTTTATATACCAAACAGACTGACCACATCGTACCAATAAAATAGGAAATAACATGTGTACAAGATTTAGCCAAATGTGGCTGTGAATAAGTGGAACAGTAATTAATAGACTGGGCATAACTCAAGAATGGTAAGTCGTACAATAATAGTTCAAGAGTCAAAATAAAGCTCACGATGAAAGGAACATGAATATGAATAGTTCAGTTGTTTATCAATTATACGATAAAAGATATATGCATAATACTGTTCCACAATGGATCCCACAGTTACTATTCACTATTATTATCAGAATATAACAGGTAGCAACAAAATATATGTCAAATGGTAGATTGATTAAATTTTTTTTGTTAAATCATTTTTTTGATCTTATATATACACTTTAATCAATACACTTTAATTTATTTTTTGACCGGATATTTTAGAAATGATAAATAGTTAGTGTAAATTTTGATCATTTATTGATTAATTGTAAATCAATGATGAAGCCAATTTTTTTTGTTGTGTAAATAAATTCTTATCAAATAATCTAATGTTTCTTATATGGATGTAGCTATATTAGTCTTATTAGATTGCTCTGATTAGCAAGAAGTAGTTGCTCTGCTGTTTTGAATCATATAACAACAATACCAATAATAATATCTGCAAACTAATAAAACATTCTAGCAGTCTCTGGTAGTTTGAATAAACTTAACTCAACAGGTGGTGTACAGGTAATTAATGAAATAATTTCAAGCTTACTTACTTACTTACGCCGCCGACCAGCATTCTCTAACCCACTCTGTCCTAGGCCTTCTTTTCTAGTCCTATTCAACATTTGTTCATTCTTCTCATGTCTGTCTTCATTTCTCGGCGTAATGTGTTCTTTGGTCTTCTTCTTCTTCTTCATCTTTGACCTTCAGGATTCCATGTGAGGGCTTGTTTTGTGACGCAGTTGGGTGATTTCCTCAATGTGTGTTTTATCCATTGATAAGGGAATAATCCATTTCTTTACAAATATTCTTCAAAAAACAGTACTCATATCGATTTAGTCCTGATACTACTTAACGCAATGTCATTATTTGATATAGTGACTTGATTAACTTTTCTAGAAGGTGTATTTTCAAATACTTCATTAAAACTTAATTCCTTGACGAGATGAAATAAAACAAAAACAATATGAATCATGGTATCTAAGTTTAACAAATAATTATGTTATACAATAAATGTACTTTAGGTATGTATGCAGTCTGTGTCGGAGGTAAGATTCGAACCCACGCCCACATCGTGGACGAGAACATCCAGAAGAACACTCTTGAGTATGACGCCTTAGACCGCTCGGCCACTCCGACGTATGTATGTATGCATGGTTACTTTAATAGATCATTAATAATCATAACTGTTTTAGAATATTTAACAGTTTAATAAAAGTATTGAGATCAATGTAAAACAATCAATATGCCATCAGATTTGATGACCGAATCCATTTCAACATTTCTTTTATTACACATTGATATTGGTTAGATAAAGATGATTACCAAAAATAAGATTGTATATGACATCTACTTCATCCTAACTAGTAGTATGATGTGTGCTACTGATGTTGACAGATATAAATTTATTTTATTTATTTAAGCACATAAATATTGGTACAAAATATATATGCACCACACAAATCTCATTTGATTTTTGTGAGGGCTGTGACACTGTCCGGGTGCCCAAACTGAAGCACGTGGTTTTCCTAGGGGGCTACACACGGACCCTTTGACCTAAAAGTCTGATCCACAAGGCAATAGTGCATCGTAAGGAAATGCAGTCCCATGGTAGCCGGTGGTCAACGATTGATTCATACACCATTTGTTCCCTCATGATACTGGAGCCAGTCCATGTGCACCATTGGTTTGGAATCAGGATTTTCCAACTCCCCTAGATGGACTCGCCGTGTCCACCAACCCATTTAAGGCGCCGGACATTGCTCTTTGTCCTCTCAATTTCGTAAACAACGGTAATGTCACGAGAAGGCAGTGAGTAGGACTTCCCTGACAGAGGCTATATACGCCTGGTCATGTGAGAGGATTTGGAGAGGAAGAGCGTACTCTCCCTATTCTCGGCCATACCAGGGCATTTGGGGGGCACAGATATAACTAGTATATATCGTCAATGGAAAGTGAAATTGCTGATGGAAGAAGGTTAAGAAGATTGAAGAGTATCAGAACACAGAGTGATTGATGTGAAAACGAAGCAACAATCAAGTGTGAGACACTTAATTGACATTTTGCAAATAAAGTATCAACTGTATGGTTCCGAGTTTTGACTATAATGTTCTGTCATTTTGTATTCAAATACATTTGAGTATCGTCAATTGTATATTCTTCTTTACTTTAGTAGTATCCTGGAAAATATAAATTAGTTGACAAGCTAATTTTTTTTAATTAACAAACTGAATTAATAGTCTAATTACACTATACACTCAGGAACTCGAACCAATTACTGTTTTCTTCAAATGTCATTGCGTTATCTCAAACTAGATGTACAAAGTTGATACATTTAGTCTAAAGGGCATAGAAACAATCCTTTTTTTGATTTTATCAAAATAAATTATTGATTATTTTTAATTGATTATAAAATAAATTATTGTTGTTGCTATGTTTGGTTTTTTTTACTCACTGTCGATTAGTGATGATAAATGATTTTCTTAGTTATTAGAGTTATATTTTTAAATAATACAAATTGAATAGTCAACTTTAGTATAGGTGTGTGTGTGTGGTTTGTTTATTTCAGAAAAGAACATCATTATTTTCAGCAAATATTTGTAATGCCTTACTTTGTTTAATCGTTCACCTTGATAACCGTTATAATATAAATCTTAAAGGTGCATAAAATCACTAGGCAAAGAAAAGTGACAACTACAGTTTTTATTGACAAGTGACGTAGGCTAAGGACAAGTTAATATCAGCGAGCGAAACAAAAAATGACATGCATTGGAGATGGCCGGTAAGCCAATTCACTTTAATCAAGCGTTAATCAATTATTTATAGTCAGATAAGAATAAGATACAGAGATGTGATGAATAAGATAAAAAGTGTACATACACCTAAGCTCATATAAAAAATAGTCAGGGTTAATAAATGAATAATTAACGAGGTCAAAACGGGACTCAAGATTGGATTGTCCAGAAGCTAGAATAAAGGGATATAGGCTTACCGTAGCAACCGACACTACATTATTGTACATATATATACGAAATTGTTATAGTTCAATGTATAGATTACATTTTCAGATATTCTATGCATAATTATGTTCAATTTTCAATAAGAATCATATAAGCTATCTGTTTCTTTATTGTTGTTGTGTTCTTCTTTTTTTTTTCTTTAAATTTTTACCGCATTAAGAAATGGTGATTAAAATTCTAATAGAAATTTACTGATTGAAGAATTTTTTGAAAAAAAAATATTAGAAAGAAGTTTTGTGGTGATTTTAGTATTTTTATAGAGTTGAGATCATGATTCAATTGAAGCTAGACTACCATGGAAAACCTGGAAGTACTAGATGGCCATTTTCTCTTATAATGGGACTCCTCACCAGTACGAACCCAAGATCTTGCCTCGTGAGATTCAAACCCAGGACGGCGCGAGACTGGTAGGTCCTAAGTTCAAATCTTGCGAGGTAGGATCATGGATGTGCACTGGTGAGGAGTCCCACAATACGATGAAACGACCGTCCAGTGCTTGCAGGTTTTCCATGATGATCTAGCTTCAATTGAATCATGATCTCAACTATATAATAAAAAAAATAAGCAACAAAATTAAATTCAACGTTTCAATAGAATTAAAATGGATAGAAACAGTTGTTGTTTTTTTTTAATATTTATTTTATAGTATTTATTCATTGAAATAAACTTCAATTGATTGTTGACAGAATTTGAATGACTCTTATAGACAGATTTATAGCAAGGGTATTCAATTATTGTTATTATTATTATTATTATTATTATTAGTAGTAGTAGTAGTAGTAGTAGTAGTGGTAGTAGTGGTAATAGTAGTAGTAGTAGTACTAGTAATAGTAGTGGTAGTGGTATTAGTAGTGGTAGTGGTAGTAGTAGTACATTAGTATTATGTAAATAAAGATAATTATAAAATATGTGTGACCTGATGATTTAATGTTGATTTTTACAGATTGAATTAAATTAATTGTAGTTTAATAAATTTAATTGGTGAGACTATAATACATAAACGACTTCTGAGCGACACTACAGTAACCTTGAAAGTGTCTACCTAATCAACTGATATGAGGAATGACAACTATGATTTATTGGTCAAGGTTATGAATTAGATTTACGGGTTACATCATGAGCTGACATAAGATATAATGCCAAAATGGTATTTTGCCAAATGGATGAATGAATTTTGCACTGAAATCTAAGACCTGTTACCTTATGACTGATTGGTTCACCAAAAGATTTTAGTCTCGCCATTTAATATTGTATTTATTATAGTGAATAACCTGGAAGCACTTGACGGCTATTTCGTCCTATTGTGGGACTCCTGCTGAGGACTCTGCTGAGGATCGCTGATGAGCACTGCTGAAGAGTCCCACAATAGGATGAAACGGTCGTCCAGTGCTTCCAGGTTTTCCCTGGTGGTCTAGCTTCATTGACTCACACTCTCTACAAAACCCCTTATGTTAATAATAATTGTTAAAACATTATTCTAATGCCACTTTCCCCCATCAACCTTAAATTTCAAACTTCATGAAGATTGGCAATACTGATATTAGTTAACGTCAGTAGAAAGTCTGTATGAATAGTATAACACTAGCAACACAGTAGGATAGAAATAACTTTTGATTTAAAACTAGTGATTAATTGATATGAAACTTCCAGATGAGTCAATGACATCAGCAATGCATCAAGAATACTGATTACTATCAGATATGGTCGTTAAGCTCTGAGAGGATATATCGATGACTCGAGAACAACTGGGTATGGTGTCGGAAAACCAAACGGAGTATTATTCTAAGAAATCTCATGGAGTACCACTACAACCAGGAGAAAAATTATGGGAAACTGACCGTCAGGGTCAGTCACTAAACTGTACAAAGAAGAGATAGGTCCTTATGAAGTAATCAGAGCCTTAATAGAATCTACGCGTGAAGTAAAAGACGTCAAAGACGAGTCTTAGTTACCTGTGGTAGTTCAGTATAATCGCCTAAAACCGGCGTATGACGCTAAATGATAGAAGGTTTGCTAAGGTTTATAACTTAGTTATTTTTTAAAAACTGATTGATGATTATTTTCTGTTCAATTTGTTACAGATTTGAAAGTGAGGGATAAACATTGATCGCTGTAATTTCGTGTTATGATTAGTGTTCCAAAACGGTTGTTCAGCTTGCCGTTTCTGTTAAATTACTACTTCTGTGTTCCTGTTAAATTGTTATCATACTCATTTTGTATTGGTGTATGTATTTATTACAAAAAAAGCTGGCAAAAGCAATTTTTCCTTCTGTGAAGATTATTTAAAACGATTGAGGGCAACGCTTAAAGAAGAGAGGATCAATGCAACATTAGTAACACGATAAGATAAAAACGACCTTTCATTCAAATGATTGAATCATTGATTGATTGTATTCGTACGTTCAATTGGATAGTTGCAGTTAGTTTGAAGTTAGTTGAGCTGAGAATTTATATATGGATCCCATTGAAGGATTTATTCCAACACCAATGCCAATCAACTGATTGAATTGTTCACTACAATAGTAACAATCGATGTGTCGATAATACGAACTTTAATAATAATAATAATAATAATAATAATAATAATAATAATAGAAGATTGATCTTATTGACTATGGTCAAATTTGTCAATATTTTGTGTCACTATGTTATTGACAACTTTTCAAATATTTCTGATAGTTCAAGTTTATTTGTAATGATGATTTATTGATTATCTATACGATCACATATTGATTATCGATTTTTAAAAAAATGTTTATTGATTATTTAGTGCAATTAACTAGCTAATGATAAATATTAACTTCGATTCTGTGTAAGATATTCATCACAGACTATTTTCAAACAAAGCCGAAACATTCCCAAGCTTACCTAATAGTTATATTGAAGAACCTTCCATAATGGAAAACTAAAACTGATCCAAATTTGTCTTGCCTGTATAAAAAATGAATAATCTGATCCCTACCTATCCATTGTTTTTATGTTTAGCTGCTATCTTACTACTGATGCTCCATCTATAACTTTTGATAACCAATTCAGAATCTAGTTACATGTGAGTAGCATACTACTAGAATATGTACAAATAATGAAGATGTTTTAATATTGAGAATGAAGTAAACCAAAACCTATAAGCTAAAAGATTTAGCACATTTGTAGATCAGAAAATTTTTAAATGGTGCATTATTTGAATAAATAAAGTGTAGTATTTGGAATCCCTAGAATTTCTAACCAGTGTACTATACAAACTGTAATTTGAGCAGTTACGCCCAATTATAAAGAAGTGAACAAAAACAGTAATTAGGTGACCTCGGATAGTACTATTTTAGTATAAATTTAAGTATAACATGTACATGATGTCTGAACATGTATTTAATCAATGATATAGTTAATTATTGATTATAAGCTGGATACAATTAACCCAATAAGATATCAATTATACAAAATGATAAGAACCTAGAAACTAATTACTTATCAACAATAGTAGACGTTTCCAACAAACTTCTAACCCTTACAGATAGGTAAAAGAAATCAATACAGATAAGGACAGTGGAAAAGCTGTAAATTAATATAGAAGTTGTTAGAGTAAATTGCTAAGTAAAACAAAACTAACTCAGCATACCGAAAACCAAGCAACATAGGTAAAGTTATGAGAAACCAAGAACTGAAGACAAAATAACTAACCATTATTATTACTTAACTTCATTTTGTATTGTTTATTTGAATCTTCCGAATAATCAGTCTATTATTGGCATATGTGCATACTGTACAGATTATATCGATATTGACTTAAATTACAAGCATTCTAAGCAGAAATGGATAGTGGCTAATAGTGGAATGCAGGATGCGTGTTTCATCTTATTTGTAACTCATCAACTTGATTTATGTTCATCAGAGTTGATATTCAGTCTGGAATTCGAACCAACTACCGTTTTCTTCAAGCGCCATTGCGTTATCCATTTACCTATTATCACTTATATTATTATTGTTATCACGATTATTATCTGATTTGAACCAACATGATATACACGATTCGAGAGAGTTAGTTAAGTAATGTTGTATGTAAGGTCATACAAGGAACTATCTTCATATGGGAAGTAAACATAAAAATGGAAAGATTTTCACATTCACACATACATACATACTAAAAGGATTTTATATAAGCAATTACAGTAATAATTGATTGGATGCTAAACAGTTTCATGAAAGCAACTATAAACTGTATATATAGCAACATATGAAGATCAATAGATGATCAAAATTAAACGTTTAAATAATCTTTTAAACCTATTTAAAGACAGTCGATTAAGCGATCTCTTCAGTAATCTATTCATCAATTCATCCATCTATTTATAAGTCATTATGTCAGTGATACATTTATTTACATTGAAGATTAAATCGACAGATCAATAAACAAACAAATCATCATAACATGGTTACTTTTATTATCTTTTACTCATTACTATTATATTTCTTGTTTCTTCAATTAACTCCATTAAAAAACTATCTAATACTAATTAATACTACTATCATTGATCATCGTACCCAATCAACATTTTATCCAATATGATTTATTGAACATTCACTAAACACAGTGAATTCAACAGTTGGTCATTGTTTTTGATGGAATTTTGTTCTCTGACTTAGATGGTTTGGTCGTGGAGCTTTCATCGTCCTTCTGAACGACATCATCAGCATAAACTTCGGATAGATGATGATGTCGTTCAGAAGGACGATGAAAGCTCCACGACCAAACCATCCAAGTCAGAGAACAATATTCCATCAGAATCATCCACCTGAACTACAAATCTTCTCCACCATCTCAAAATCATACCAGTTGGTCATTGTTTTACTGAAATGAAAAAATCTGATTCAATAACTGTTTGACTTTGGATATGTTTTGTGAAATAAACAATGTAATGGTGTAGAGAGAATTTATTAATTCGATGCAATTATAACCTAATGAAATACAGTGATGGGGTTGATGTAACAAATAAAATAGATAAAATTCTTTCAATTAAACTTATTGTTCAAATAATTTTGAATTGAACTGTGGTGGTTTGATGTTTATGTTACATTTCACGGTCTTTGATTTTTCTGTATACCTGTTATACCTGAATCTATGACGATTGAACAGTGAATCATTGGATAATGTATGATTGAGATTTTGGAAAGTGAAATACTTATTGAATATTTGAATATTTATGAGCTAGTGATCTAGTTGTTTGCTTGTCAGTGCCCCACAAATGCCCTGGTACGGCCGAGAGTGGGCAGAGTCCGCTCTTCTTCTCCAAATGCTCTAACATGGCCACGCGTATACTCACTGCCTTCTCGTGACATTACTGTTGTTTACGAAATTGAGAGGACGAAAAGCGAATGTCCGGTGCTTTAACCTGAGTCAGTGGATACGGAAAATCCACCTAGGGGAGTTGGAAAATCCTGAATACAAACCAATGGTGCACATGGGCTCCAATATTTTGGAGGAACAAATGGCGTATGAATCAATCGTTGGTCACCGGCAACCATGGGACTGCATTTCCTTACGATGCTCGATTGCCTTGTGGATCAGATCTTTAGGTCAAAGGCTCCGGGTGTGGCCTCTCTAAGAAAACTACCTGCTTCGGTTTGGGCACCCAGATAGTATCACAGCCTTAACAAAAATCAAATAAGATTTGTGTGGCGCATATATAACTGGTGCCCCTTTGTACCAATACTTATGTGTTAGTTAGTTAGTTAAATAACCACTGATGTTAACTGTGAAATCTAAGAATTTCTAAGTCTTCTTTTGTAAACTAGACATTTTTTGTGTGGAGTCATAAAATCCGGTTACCTTTTCATGAATCACAAATTTACCCAAGATCTCATTATCAATTTATTGAGGAACTACGGGTTAGTTAATTTCTACATACAACAATGTAATTTTTCAAAATAACTTCCATTTGATCAAATGTCGCTGTCTGTGGAGATTTGTGGCTCAGGTGGATGAATTTGGTGGAGTTTTGTTCTCTGAACTGGATGGTTTGGTAGTAAAGCTTTCATCATTCTTCTGAACCACATCATCAGCACAAACTCTACCAAAAAAGAATTCTCTCTTTGTTTCTCTGTATCTGTATCAATATCAATTTTCAAAATATTTTCATCACTCCTGGCTTTTTTAATATGTGTTCTAATAATCTAAATGTAACCTTAAGTCTTAAAATACATAAGTGGTCTAGAAGTTAAGTGTTCGCTCTTCAGATAGAGCGTACTGTATTCGAGTCCTCCATGATTGGCCATGGGTGAGCACTGCCGAGGAGTTCAATGCGTGGGCGTAACGGCCGTTTAGTGCTTCTAGGTTTTCAGTAAGGTTTTAACATTGATCGGTTCATGAACTCAATATGCGATTCTATTCGCTCTTTGATTTATTGACAACTCAATGGGAGTTTATGATTTTACTAGTCAGAAAGTAAAAAAAGTAAGGAGTGACGAAGTACAGTTGGTACTTCTATTCTGTTATTAGGTCATTTTGACAGACTAAGCAACAAAACAATCATGATCAATTTTTTGAACTGATTTTACATTTATATAGTACAGAAATATATTATGATTCAGCAATGCACTCTAAGAAATTTCCATTTCAGAAATATCATACTTCTTTTACTATATAAATGAATTTTGATAATAATAATAACTTTCATAGTTGAAAGCGTAAGTCAATTGAAGCTAGACCATCAGGGAAGGCCTGGGACCACTGTCCTATTGTGGACAAAACGGCCGTCCAGTGGTCCCAGGCTTTCCCTGGTGGTCTAGCTTCAAATGACTCACGCTTTCAACTATGAAAATACCAAATCTCCACAGAAAAACCTCTTCTGATAATAATAATAATAAACTCCATATACTTATTACATAATTTCTGATGAATTCTAGTCTACTCATTGAAAACTATTATGATACATATAGCAAAGCCGTGAACATGATAGATAATGGAAACTATGTCAATTAAAGTTGGATAATGGTTACTAATGAAATATGGTAAGCGTTTTTCTCTATATCTAAGACCAATCGGCTAAATGTGACTGAGTCCTAGCGTTGGTTTCTGTACTGAGACTCAAACCCTATGACGATCACTCCGAATGTTTAACGTTTGATCTACTATGATGCAGAATCTAGACAGCCATTGGCTTACATAGCAAGTATAGATTGCGCTTCTAGTCACTCTCTAATCATGAATAAAACCTTGTAACGTAATGGGATTGTTGAGGCAATCAACTCAAGATAGACAAATATTTTAAGAGACCTATCTGTTTCAGTAATGATATAAATATTGATTCTTGTTTAGAGTCAAAGCTTAGATATGTAATAAATATGAAGTATATTCATCATTTCAACATCAGTATTTTAAAACCTTATTTCTAAATTGAAACAAATGTAGGGAATCGGAAAATTCTTATGTAACAGCAAATAAATGTTTGAATTTCCCAGGTTAAATAGTCAAAATACAAATATTATATGTAGAGATAAAATCTTGGATCCAGGTACATCCATGTGATGAGTATCAAATGGGACGAAATGGGCATCATGAATTCGATAGTTTTACATTATCTATCTTTCTTTATAACTCTTATGACTCAATGGCAATATAAAAGTAATCCTCACAGAATGCCCATATGTTAAAAAGTGACTGATCGATTTCAGTCCTAAACATCAATGGGTCGATTCGAACAACTAATACAAATGAGATAACAACTCAATGAAGATAATTGGTGAACGGTTGCTCAAACTTCGTGGATTGGTTGAAGTTAGACATTAACACCGTTAAATGCCGGGTCAGTGGTCTATCGGTTAAGTGCTCTGGCTCGAGACTGGTTGGTCCTGTGTTTGAATCTCATGAGTGCGGGATGGTGGATACGTACTGCTGAGGAGTCCCATAATAGGACAATTTGGCCGTCCAGTGCTTCCAGGTTTTCCATAATGGTCTAGCTTCAATTAACTCATGATTTCAACTATAAAAAAATACTGAAATCTCCACAAAACCCCTTCTGATAATACAAATGAATTTAATTTCTTGTTCATGATTTGATGCATCAATTATCTTCTTTCAACGTTGTTGTAATAGTTTTATTTCAGGTCATAGGTATTAATTGTTGTTAAAAAGTGATGAAATATATATAACAAGATTCTTTAATTTGAAGAGCTGGTGTTATGTGAGAAAGTTGAGTTATTCTGTCAAATGATACATCTTATGTTCATTTAGAACAATTTCATAAAATGATTTTAATCTGTTCAGTTATGAAGTAGATTGATGAATGTACTATTTTATAAACTTAAAAATAGCACATTTCTTATACTTTAATATTGAAAAGATATGTACCGTGAAATCAACAGTTAGAGATAAATAAGGACGAAATGAAATGGGTATCACACAACTCTTATAGCTTTTAAAGTTGTTTTAACTTGAAGTTACTTACTTACTTACGCCTGTTACCCATCGTGGAGGAGCAAAGGTCGCCCACAAACATTTTGCATCCATACCTGTCCCGGGCTTTAACTTATAATACTCAAACTTAAAATTACTCCATACTCAATGATGGTAAAGACAGCTAATGTAATGCCTCTTGATCAATATGCAGTAGAAATAAACCAATCCTTAATGCTCCTTGATCAAAACCAGTTGGGACAATATTAAAAAAGGGAGTGAAAATAGTTTTCTCAAGGAGATTGGATAATGATAAAGCCATTATGAGTACTGATGTAGGTAAGACAATAAGTACTAATTCTTATGATTTAATGCCAATATGGAAGAAATCTTCACAGGCTAAACATATGCTGAAAGTAGCTGATCCGTTGCAGTTTTAATGACCAATGGATAGATCCAAACACTTTTTACAAATGAATCGAAATTCACACAACTGCACGAGCCGGTGGCTATCTTAACGGAGTATCTTAGTGTCTAACTTCATGGTGTTGGAATCGAACGTTACTGGGTTTGAGTTTCAGTGTAGTCGTCAAATATAGATGCTCATATATCCACCTGATGTTTTATAAATAGTGCGAAACTAACCTCTTGGATTTCACTGCTTGTCACAATCCATCACTTCCTGTAAAAATAAACTTTTTTTATTTGTTATTCGAACTTTCAACGACGCGAAATCAAATCTTTAGCTGAAAAGTTTGAACTTTAAGGTAACTTAATCATTTTTGTTTTTCACAATCGGGAACTTCAACTTCTATCCCGAAGGGTTCACTATGCTACTTCACTAATATGACGAAACCACTGAGGTAAGTGCTACTAAATTAATGAAATGTAGAGCGATATTTTGGTTCAATCACATAGAAGTCTATTTTATTAGAAGGTACTTCTTGTGTTCATTAAAACACCCTTACATTAAATATGTATTGTTCGTCATCGATTGATATCTTGTAGGGTATCATTGAAAATCAAGTAACATTGAATAGCTGTTTCGTACTAGCTTTGGAATTCTCAAAATTGCACACTCACAAACACTCTGTGGATTGGACCAACTACCTACTAGTTTCGTGAAGAACACTTTACTAGAACCATTGGGCCGATTTTCGATAGTGCTATCCCAACTTTAATGCATTTAGGATATTGCATAACAGTTATCCAGTTCCATGGATGACAAATATTTTACTCCTGACATTCCTAAACTTCCCCAGTTAGATCTTCTGAATGAAATTTCAAGAAAACCTTGAAGTCATTTAGTAGCGAGTCAACTATTACAGTTAAGTCGAGGAAATTTAACAGAGATTGATTTAATTCGTACTTTGAATTCGTCACATATTTATCTCACAACTTCAACCACTGATGGAGCCATAGATGTGTACTGCTAAGGTGCTCATATTAAAACAAAATAGTTGTTCATTGTTTCTTATTTTACAAAATTATCCCGAATGAAATGAATCCATGACGATTACTATCCACAAATTGAATGAATCTTGATAATGATGAAAAAAACTGTTTAGGAAATGTTTCAATTTAATAATAATTAGGTCACTGAAAATAAAAAAAAGGATTACTGACTGGTATATTGATTGTTAAACTCATTGAAAATTAATTAATTCATAAAATCATTTATTCACTTCATGGTCATAAGAAGCAGTCACCAGTGGAGTTCAACCATGTCTGTTGTGAGATAGTAACTCACTGAAGACAATAGTGAACCGTCGCTCAATTTCGTGGATTGGTTGGAGTTAGACACTAACATTGTTGGATACCGGCTCAGTGGTCTAGAGATTAAACGCTCGCGCACAAGACCGATAGGTCCTGGGTTCGAATCTTGTGAGGCAGAATCATGGATGCGCACTATGAGGAGTCCGACAATAGGACGAAACGGCCTTCCAGTGCTTCCAGGTTTTCCATGATGGTCTAGCTTCAATTGACTCATGATTCTAACTATAAAATTACTGAAATCTCCACAAAACACCCCTTCTGAAAAAAAATAAATGTTAGAATTTAAGGAAAAACTGTTGGTATTGTTATCGACATTAAAAAAAAGAACAATAATCATAACCTTATCAACTATTAAAATAATCTCTGTGTCATTTGTACTTATCAATAATGTATAACACTATTGTTTCAGTTAACTACCGGTTAACAAGTACTCAAAATCTCTGTCGTGTTATTAAAGTTGGTTTTGATATTTGTAGGGGCTGGTACTGTCAAGCTCATATAGGTTATTCTAGCCTCTTAACAGACCAAACAATTCATTTTTCTTGAAACACATGTTCACCTTGTCAGTTATTCGCTTACTAACCTTCACTATTTTTATATGATTGTATATGTGTTAATTACTTACCCTATTCATTGTATCTGCAACTTATCTTTGTTTGACTATAAATATTCAGTCATGATTTGGTAAATCAGGTTGGTTTACATGCCTTCTCCATCGTGTGTCATTTCGATTCACTCTCTTCTTTTCGCTTCGTTTCTTCGATCATTTGTCTGGGTCAACGGTTGTATGAAATACATGTGTTTAAAATTCATTCTCGTATTTGACTTATTTAATTCCATTATTCACAAACGTGAGTTAGGTCGATAATTATATGAGAGTATTGGCGACATGTATAAGTTGATAACGATAATCATACGATCAGGTTGGAGTCAGATATACCAGGGCCACTAAACTAGTGAGCCTGTAGGTAATATCAACGTCAGATCTAATTAGAGTCAAAATAATGTGCCACAAAATACTCACATTAAGATGAGGAGTATCATAAAATGAACTCTACCCAGTTACATTATATCAAGTTATAAAGCCTTGAAGATGAATGAAACTAAATTTTACTTTCACAGTAAATGTAATAGAGCTGTTGTATTTAATTTCCATTTCTCACCATTCATTACTACTAGTTTCAAATAGATAGCTTTGTTAACTTCAGTGATATTGACTAAGGGAATTATGGTGAGTTATAAGGTATTGTGTGATTGTTTTATTCAAGTTTGGAACAACTCAAAAGCAATTTTCTTTTACTATTTTCCTGAATCATAACACAAACGCTTTCTTTTAGATGTTCAGTCGTGATTGATAGAATTCGGTTAGCAATAAAGCGATAGACAAATGTGAGATTGCACATTAATGTTAATACTTTCGTCCAAAAAATGTTTATAGAAACCCAAACAGTTGAGTGGTAGCTCCCCAAATAGTTTATTTAGGTGACGTCGGTTCAAAGTCTACAAGGAACTCCATTTGCGTTAAGACTGCAAGTACACTTTGACAGTGAGTGCCAACTAGCTTTAAACCTAGGTCAGGAAAAGTTTACTACTCACCATCTCCAGCCACGTGAAATCCTGTTATAAAACACAGAATATTCTAGGAAATGAATTGCGAACACAATGGCTTACGGATGAGTATTTCTTTGTTTTCACATATATAAATCTGACTCTTTAAATATTTTGACTCTAGTAGTAAGTGAACATTCAACAAGTCGTTGGCTTTTTAGTAAAAGAACCAACCTGGGATGTTCAAACTTTAATATTACCCGTGTATAATGCTATGAAGGATAAGAACAGTCTTAAGGTAACATGAAAGTCGAGTTAGTTGGTTTTTTACTCAGTTATATTATTCCTAAAATGATATTACATGTACATACAAAATCATGTGTGCTGGAAAAACGTTCTTTTAGAGTAGATTCACAAAAACCTATGCCTCCAAGGACAAACTAGTCTTCACGGTTCAACAACAATCCACCTCCCAGATAATGGACAAAAAGTAAATCTAGTGAATGCATTCAAGGTACAAATAAATAATTCAACGTCATTTTATTGAAATTTACAGAAACCATAGAAAGTGAATGGCTTAACCTTGAAATTTGTATCGCCGAAAGATCAGCCGTTAATATTTACTAACATTTTTAAAAACATTTTGATCGGTTTTCGGTTCTTCTTTCTCCAATTAATTATTTATAATTGACTGGTCACTCATATGTGATGAGTGTTATGCATATCAAGTTCTTCTCAGTGTCTATTGAATTCTATCGATTACGTTGCAATATGGTCATTAGTATATGTGGAACGACATTGCATTCATTGCACTGATATATAAATTGATTGGATGCAATCAAACAGAAACTCCGAGGCTAGGTTTCGTGCCATTTGGCACTCATCAGCAAGGCCTATCTATAACCTTTTGAGAAGTGATTTTTTCTACTGAGTTCGATCCTCTATCACCCATCATCAGAGTTTAAGACCTTCCCAATGAGCTATCTGACAAGGAGTATCAGTTCTCCCAAGGTTACGGGTACATCTTGCTGACGAATGCCAGACAGCACGAAACCCAAATTCAGGGTTTCTTATCAATGATCTCTAATCACTATTTTACATCGAATGATTATCATGATATTTTGAGTAAAACTCAAATGATTTTTCTTTCTTAACCTCTTCAATTTCGTTGTGTTACATAATAAACATTATACTACGTATTATAGAAATGTCACGTTATAAATTTATGAAAATCCTGTTTAAGCTTTAGTTCCTAACTTTGTTAACATTCTAAGTAAAGGATTCTTTATCAATGGATAATTCATCGTTTCGAATTACGAATTATGTGAAATAATAATATGAAAAAATTATATATATATATATATTTCCTTGAGATTCTTCAGCAGTACTCACTCACGATTCCACACACAGGACTCAAACCCAAGACTTTCAGCCTCGTGAGTAAACGTTCAACCTCTAGACCACTGACGAATCTCATACTAGATCGAAACGACTGTCCAGTACTTTTAGATTTTCAATGGTGGTTTAGCTTAGATTGGCTCAGGAATTAAACTATCATATATATTATAGTCTAGTTATCCGCATAGCAAAAATGTACTAAAAAAACTGTCACTAAGGTCACTTCATATTTTTTATCGAATTTTTTTCAAATGATACCACATATTATTCACTGATGTACCACGCTTATTTTAGAACACTAAAATAATTAATCGAATGTAATAATTGACCATAAAACTAAACAAATCTCAAGGTAATTCCAAATTATTACACAATGATTGAAATTAGACATAGAAACCACTAAATTCCCGCTCAGTTGTGTTCATTATGAAATCCGAAAGATTGAAGGTTAGATTCATTGAGAGGTAATAGATGTACACATCCCATAATAAGACGAAACCATTGTTTAATGCTCTCTGATTTTCAACCGGTGTCCAAATATGATCATTCCGTATTCTGAAACTTAATTACATCTGCAAGTAGACAAATAGTTAATCATAACTAAAACGAACTACATTGTTATCAAATTAAATGATATCATAACTAATGAATATTGAAAGGAAGTTTATTTGGTGAGACTATAATTTCTGGACAATCTTTGAGCAATTCTAAAAAGACCTTTAGAATGTTCACTTACATACTACGACTAAACGAAGGTTATAAACCGGTGTGAGGAATTAGAATTATGAGTTACAGTCACAATCTGACATCAGCTATAATGTCAAAATTTCATTTAGCCAAACTAATTGATTGATTTCGTGCCAAACTTCAAGACTTGTTATCGTAAATCTGATTGATTCGTCCATAAGTTACAGCCTCGCTGTTTATTTTGATCACAAGCCAATATATATATTTATATATATAATAGTTAAAAGCGTGAGTCAAATGAAGCTAGAGCATCAGATAAAACCTGTAAGCACTGGACGGCTGTTTCGTCCTATGATGTAACTCCTCAGCGGTGCACATCCACGATCACGCACGAGATTCGAACCCAGAACCTACCAGTCTCGCGCCAGAGATCAATCTACGTCTTTTATGAGATAGGAACTCACTGAAGACAATTGGTGAAAGGTTGTTCAATTTCGTGGATTGGTTGGAGTTAGACATAAACACCATTGGATGCCAGGTCAGTGGTCTATCGGTTATTTATATATATATAATAAACGTGAACTCAGAATCTTTAAAGTTACTGATTATTAGCAGTCACTACTTCTTAACGCTAGTAACTAACAAACATTGTGTACATAAGCACTCATATATAAATAAACTTGAATGGATTCATATATCAAAATAAACACACGTATATAATAATAGATTAATTATGATTATACTAATACTGTTAAACTTGTTAATTGTTTGTTTACTTCAAGCAAATCAATTAATATAAAATCAAAACAGACCTATTTATTGTATGTTTCATAGAATCAGTATATGGTTTAGTCGAAAGACGATCACCTTTTGTTGTTGTTGTTGATAAGATAAAGAAAACAAAACTACTATTATCAACTGTTTAGTAATATTGAATGTATATAAATGAAATCAATAGAAGATTGTGACAAATTATATAGTATGAATAGTTGAAAGCGTGAGTCAATTGAAGCTAGACCACCATGGAAAACTAGGAAACACTGAATGGATGTTTCTTCCTGGGTTCGAATCTCACGAGTGCAAGATCGTGGATGCGCACCGCTGAGGAGTCCCATCATAGGACGATTTGGCCATCCAGTGCTTCCAGGTTTTCCATGTTGGTCTAGCTTCAATTGACTCACGCTTTCAACTATGAAAATAATAAATCTCCACAAAACCCCTTCTGATAATAATAACAATAATAATAATAATAATAATAGTATGAATAGATTGAAGATTTAAATAAAGATGAGTTTATATATACAAAAGTACTGTGAAATGTATTATTCCATAATGAAGAACTAACTTTATTATTAATCATTATTGAGTATCAGTTGTTAGTACTATTACTCTATATTGTTTGTAAAAATGAATATTAAATGATGAAGTGCCCTAGTGACTAACTTTTAGATGAAAGGATTAAAGTTTTGGTAAGAAACAGTGACTAGTGTAGATTAACTATGTAAAGTATGTGACAGTGATGCACTACAAAGAGGGAAAGATATACATGCACTATCGTGAATTGACTGAAATCAGACATTAACACCTTTGGGTAGCGACTTAGTAATCTAGAGATTAGGTGATCTCACTCATGATCACTCATGAGACGGAAGATTACAAGTTCGATATCTGATTCTTTGGTCATGAATGCACATTATTAAGGAGTTCCATGCTAGGACTAAATAGCTGTTCAGTGTTCCCAGATTTTTAATTATGGTTTAACTAGTATTAGTTAGTTTTTTAGAGTTTATGAAAATTCTACATTAACACCATCGGATGCCGGGTCAGTGGTTGAATGGTTAAGCGTTCGTGCACGAAACTGATAGGTTCTGGTTTCGAATCTCGTGAGGTGGGATCGTGGATGCGCACCGCTGAGAAGTCCCATAATAGGATGAAACGGCAGTCCAGTACTTCCAGGTTTTCCATGGCGGTTTAGCTTCAATGAACTCATGATCTCAACTATTAAAGATAAGTAGTGGTTTAGAACTTATTATTCACATTGGTAGAACAATATCTAGTAATAGACTTCATTTCAATATTATTATTATTTCTGTTACCTTACAGTTTGAAACCCACGTCAAACCATATAAACCAATATGTCAATAGTACTCAAGTCAATACTTATTTTTCCAAACATTCAAGTATATTGTAACCTTTTTATTTTGCTCTTAAATAACCACTGATAATAGTATTCAGTATTAATAAATTCTATCAGTTTATTCAGTTAATTACAATCAAGCAGGTTGACCTCATCTGTTCAATCAATAATACCAATACTACTAATACTAATACTAGTGCTAGTACTACTAATACTAACACTACTACTACTACTAATACTAATACTAATACTAATACAACTACTAATAAATATCAGATTAGATCCGTTTAATAGTTAAGTACAAAACGTAGACAAAAATCATATATTATTACATAAACCATTGACATGTTACTTTATTATTTTTTCTTTTTTTCTTAATCAACTACATTAATTACAGATTCATTAATTCATTCATGAAAAATTAAAAAAATATTTTCAATTCAATTATCATTCATTTATTAAGATATTACATTTCAAAGATAGGAAACCTCATTGAACAATATGGTGTTAAAAGTGGACGGTTGCTCAACTTCATGGATTGGTTGAAGTTAGACATTAACACTGTTGGATGCCGACTCAGTGGTTGAGTGGTTAAGCGTTCGTGCACGAAACTGGTAGGTTCTGGTTTCGAGTCTCGTGGGGTGGGATCGTGGATGCGCACTACTGAAGAGTCCCATAATAGGATGAAACGGCAGTCCAGTACTTCCAGGTTTTCCATGGCGGTTTAGCTTCAATGAACTCATGATCTCTACTATTAAAGATAAGTAGTGGTTTAGAACTTATTATTCACATTGGTAGAACAATATCTAGTGATAGACTTCATTTCAGTATTATTATTTCTGTTATCAACGTGATTATCTGAATCGTCATTAACAACAACTAGTATAATTCACTTAGATACATACATATTAATTCTTCTTATACCATACATGCTCAATACACAACCATCATATTCAGATATCACCTCAGCACAGTCCAGTTGAAACTCAGACCGTGATGTTAATCTGATGTTTATCATCAGCAATCAAAGTCACGACAACAACTATTTAGTGTACACTATAACTCACATCTAATTTGTCTAAATAACTCCTTGTATCATCTTAAACAATATCATCACACGACATGGCAAAGTCTGATCGATAACTGTGAAAAATGAGGACACTGAAATAATAACACAAAACAATATCAGTAGAATACTCTATAACAAATCCATATCACAACAAATCTAACATAACAACAACGCAAAAACATGAAACCAATCGCTCATTCATTCTAAAACAACTCAATCATCACACCATCTCCAAGTTGAAAAGCATATTAGTTCACCACTCACACTCTACTCCCTATATTTACTTTGTCTAAATCATCAACCTGACTATTCTATGCATTATGCAGTCATGTTTTCCTCCATCTATTGCTCACTCTCATTCATTCACTAGGTAGTTAAGTTGTGACATATTACCATACCACCGACAACATAATAAATTGTTATACATAAAACACAAACCAATACCAGGTAAACAGTTCAAAAAGTGGAATCTTGAACACAAATCAGAGAGTATACATAACATTGATAATTGATAGGGTTCCTTTTTCATTGATTGTATTCTCATGTTGTCTAATTACATTACATCCACTTGATAACGAAATAATACCTTTCAGGTTTAAAACAATAAGTCGATATGAAGATAAAGTACCATTTACTTTTATATGTAGACACTTGTCACTAAAAAGTTTTTAATCAAATCTTCAACCCTATAGTCGATTCCAAAAATTCTCATTTCCGCTCTAAGAACTAGGTGAGACATCAAATTGACTGATTATCTGAAATCCCTTAACATTTAATCTCCTGGAGTATTTCTGTCTATCACTCTAGTCTAGTCTGTACTTGTTATCGATCAGTTAATTAAACGATAAGTAAATCAATTAAAAACTATGTTGTTTCTCCTAGAAAAAAAATTATTCTCTTCAGCATGATGTAGGATAACAGCAAAAATGATCTTTCCCACTAATTTAATAGATTGATTGACGAAGTCAACAAGGTGTTAGTTTCTTTACTATTATGTTTGTCGTAGGTGAACTAAAGATTCTTATATGATCCCCTTTGTCTTTCACAGACTCTCTAATACTAAACTCCCAAATAAAAACTTACCTAAACAATAGAGTTTATATAGTCAGTGAGAGTTGGACTTAGATAGATGATTTTGTAGTGGCGTCGAGTCGAGGATGAACTATGATCACCACTACAGTTCGATTATGCTCCCAGAAAAGACTTGGTCCCTTTGATAACTCGCAAACCAGAAGACTTTAATTAGTCCAGATAAAGTATATTTATTGGCGATCTCGTGGTATCGAAATAATACCGAGACGTGTCAACGAGTACAGGCAAAATGGGCAGAGCGTAAGAAAGTTCTAATCAAACAAGGCGGATAGCGGAACAAGAAGTAAGTCTGATACAGTTAAACAAGTACGGTAAAACAATTGCTAGTACAATTGGTAACAATAATAATAATTGTTTCTATTATTTCAATCGTGTTCTTATTGAGACGGGCCGGTCACTACAATTTTATCTAAGAGGTGTCATAGTAGTACAAGATCCTACAACAGTTGCATTGAATTCCTTCATTTCATTCAAAGTAATACTTAGGTTTCAAGAGTTATTATTATCGATGAAATATTATTATTATTATTATTGTTACCTTTATAAACTGACGATGTGATTCTTGCATCTGATGAATAATTTAACGAAGGACAACAAACATATCAACCATTTCGATAATCACCTAGGCAACAGAAGAATGTTAATGTTGAGAATATTACTACGACCAATACACTATAACACAAAAAAAACATGTATTAACCAGTAAACCATGATGACATTCGTTGTAGTCGGCATGTATGCATATATATATATATATATATATATATATATATATATATATATAGAGAGAGAGAGAGAGAGAGAAAGAGAGAGAGAGAGAGACTGAGAAAAACACAATCATTGTTTCGGTAATAAAAACGGATATCCGTAACAGTAATGAACAAGTGTAGCTGACAAGTTCCAATCAAAGGTGATCAAATATATAACAAATTGTATTGATTTGAATATGGGTGTATACTGAACAGTTAACTCATGAAAGCATTATTAATTTTGTGTATTATATTGATGAGATAAAAGTCAGTTTTGTAACAACAATATAGACAATCTATTCAACATCATATATGGTTGTTTCAACAAATAGATTGACTTATATGAGATTTTCATAGTTGAAATCATGAGTCAATTGAAACTAGACCACCACGGAAAATTCAGAAGCACTGGATGGCCATTTCGTCCTATTATGGGGCTCCTCAGCAGTGAGCATCTACGATCCCACCTCACGAGATTCGAACTCAGAACCTGCAAGTCTCATGCCAGAGCGCTTAACCACTGGACCACTGAGCCGGCATTCGACGGTGTTAATGCTTAACTTTATATGAGATTTTTTAATTAAATCAATCACATATTCCTAATATTTATACTCAAGTCGAGATGTTACAGTAATTTCGAAAACTCTGTAATGTATCTTGAAATCCTTAAATTAAGCTTTGTTTTATAAATACTGGTTAGTATCCATGTAAATCAAGTATTCAATTGATTGTTATCTTGGTCTTCTGTCATAAGTTTATTTCTACTGTTAACATTAAGTCAGTTATTGTGTACTTTTTTTAAAAGATACATTCATAAATATATCAGAACCTTTCAAATGTAACAACAAAGATCCTTCATATTTTAAGTAGAAATAACTGTGGAAATAAACAACATTAGAATAGTAAGCAAAGATGGATAGTGACTAGCAGTGGAATTCAGGACGCGCGTTTCGTCCTATTTGGGACTCGTCAGCTGGATTTACCTGCATCTCAGAGTTGGTGTTCACTCGGGGACTCTGGAACGCCGTCGCGTTATTCATTCGACCACCGAGTCCTGATAGCCACTTGCTTGTGCAATGGGGTGAAGTTTAAATTCAATTCAAAAATATTAGAATAGAATATTTGGGTTTCAATGGGCTATGTTCATCAGTCTTATTTCTTAATACAGATGATCGTGAGATATAACAATAAAATATGGAAACGTATCATCTATTGAATTTATAAATGTTCTTATATAAGACAATTTTGAGAAAAGATATAACAAAATCCAAACAATTACACTAATCCTTTTCTTCTCTCTCTCTCTCTCTATAACTTCATCTATTTGTAAACGTTTATTTAAACTTAGTCAATGTATGGCATATGAATGTGCCAAATAGAGTCAGAAACGTGATTGTTGCGTTTGAGATCAACATTCAAAGATCATGTAGAACAAGCAATAGTAATACATTAGTGTATTATTCTAAAAGTTTGAAATAATACTGGAAATTTATGTTACGTAACTATAGAATGAAACTGTTAGGGTTAAATGAAACGAATATTTAATTCGGTCTCTATAGATTGTATATATATAACTATCTGTTGTATCGCGTGGAGAATTATGAATAGTAGCTTTGAGAACTATTCATGGACCAACATGATATGTCTACTTCCTATTGTATAATTGTTAAGTAACTAAACTATTCATATTCGTGTCCCTCTTTTTATAAGCTTTATTTTGACCTATAGACTATTATTATACGATATACCATTCTTGAGTTATCCGCAGTCCATTAATTACTGTTTCCCCCCCCCCCTATTCACAGCCACATTTGGCCAAATCTTGTACAAATGTTATTTTCTATTTTATGGTATGATATGGTCTGTTTGTGTGGTATATAAACTCAGTATGTTTGTGAATAATGATTCATATTGCAGAGGCTGTTTTTCATGTTCTGGACTTAAATGGCTGGGCTAGGCAGATAGCAGGACTGATATGTACTCAAGGCTGCTCGTACGGTTTCCGCGTATCATTGCACTGATCGATAATTTACTCCTTTCTAATAGGCGGGGATCATCACTTCATATATCAAACAGGGCACACATACGCAAGCACACGATATAACACTATCCCTAAACTTTAACCCTAAACCAATAATCTTGAAACATATATTAACTACGTAGTAGTACATTTTATGAGCGAACTAATCAGACAACATCTCTCGGATTTTTGTACAAATTTTATACATCCATAAGGTTACAGATTCTTTTGCATTATATCTGATGTCAATTTATTGTGAAAATACTAAACCCCCAATGATTATTCTAAGTTAAAAAAACAATAACAATAATGGGGCGGACTTGTATACATATAACAAACAATTCTCGTTGAACTTAGCACACAACAATACTATCACCCACTGTTCCATCGCCCTTAGCAGATCACGAAACCCGAAAGTCATGAGAAAACCATCAGGGCATACGACAGGCTAGGTACTTCGATTATTCTAAATATTTAACTATAATCAAGAATAATAAAGGACAGACTTAAAAATTTGTTTAGATTCTTTTCAATGTTCAAGAAAATGGATAATCTTTGTCTCTAACGATAAATTTACATATGGTTTTTACTTCTATTTATATACATAGTAACGCGTAGGAGATGTAAATGGATTCGTTAATTACGTTATATCTGTTTACTTTTTTTGTAATATACTTGCTTTCTTTTCTATAAACTATATATATATATATATATATATATATATATATATATATATATATATTAAGAAAACTGTTTTGTGATTGGTTAAGATATACACAGAAATTGAATGGCGGTTCTTATAAGCTCATTCTTCTTATATTATGGATGCTCCTAATGTAACTTTATCAAGAGTTTGATCTACAATTCTTTGATAATCAGCATATCGAGTAAGATAGTAAACATTGTTTACTTAACGTCGGCATATAGATTGTATGTGCCTTATTGATATACATCAACTATGAATGAAATTACTATAAATAAGGCTGGTATTGATTGTTGAATTCTATACTGAACATTATAAATTGACATTAAATAAAAAACCACCGAAAATCCGGTAGTAATTAGCAGATGCATCAATCTAGAATAGAGGTCTCTATACCAGTGTGAATTCGGTACCCTACTGAGGTTCAGGTTCGAAAATATCGAGTTTCATAACAAGTTATTAATATTTAGATTGCTAAGTTGAAACATCATGATATACACTTCTCATTTTTATCAATTCAATATGCTTAATTCATTTAGTATGTAGTGGAGGTTGTTATGTTAAGCCCATATATCATATTCTAGCTTTAGGACAAGCCAATTTACCTATCCATCTTGTGTCATGTTTTGACCTCGTTAATTATTCATTTATTAACCCTGACTATTTTTAATATGAGCTTAGGTGTATGTACACTTTTTATCTTATTCATCACATCTCTGTATCTTATTCTTATCTGACTATAAATAATTGATTAACGCTTGATTAAAGTGAATTGGCTTACCGGCCATCTCCAATGCATGTCATTTTTTGTTTCGCTCGCTGATATTAACTTGTCCTTAGCCTACGTCACTTGTCAATAAAAACTGTAGTTGTCACTTTTCTTTGCCTAGTGATTTTATGCACCTTTAAGATTTATATTATAACGGTTATCAAGGTGAACGATTAAACGAAGTACGGCACTAAAAGTATACTTAATATATATAAAGTAATCATTATAACTTACTTATAGATACTACTGAATATACTTTCATTATTGATAATCAATTATAATGAATCATTTTCATTTATTTTTATTGTGGATGATGACAAGTAATAAACAAGAACTTTGTCTAAAATGAAAAAAAATTTTTTTTTATTTTTTTTATTTTTTTGGTTTTTCTTAAATAATAAATACAAATAAAATCGGTATTTATTTTATATATATCAATAAAGTAGACTTCATTTTGAATTTAAAAAAAATGAAAAATCAATAAAAAGTCAGTCATAAAAAAAGTTTATAATCAATAATTAGTTTATACGGTATTATAAAGTATACCTAAATAAACGAAAAAGAAGGAACTTTTCTCTATGTCAGAAGGGGGAGGGGAGTTTGAAGATTTTAGTAATTTTATAATTGAAATTATGAGTTGATTGAAGCTAGACCACTATGGAAAACATGGAAGCACTGGAAGGCCGTTTCGTCCTATTGTGGGACTTTTTCAGCAGTGCGCATCCACGATTTTAACCTCGCGAGACTCGAACCCAGGACCTATCAGTCTCGTGCACGAGCGCTTAATTTCTAGACCACTGATTCGGCATTCATTGGTGTTAATGTCTAACTTCAACCAATCCACGAAATTGAGCAACCATTCACTAATTGTCTTCAGTGAGTTGATAGATCCTGGGTTCGAATCTTGCGAGTCGAGATAGTGGATACGCACTGGTGAGGAGTCCGGCAATAGAACGAAACGGCCGCCCAGTGCTTCCAGGTTTTCCATGATGGTCTAGCTTCAATTGACTCATGATTTCAACTATATAGAATTTCCTATATGTGTTTGTTTAAAAAACTGATTAACTGAACACTTAAAAATAAATACTTTCTTGTGATTCTTATTATCATTATTAGTATTAGTATTATTATTATTGGTGGCTTTATTCAATATTATATTTTGTTAGAACAATATAGAATTCCCAGCACAATGTATTTCAACAAGTTTCTTTTCCTTATTTCTTAATCGATCCTGACAATAAATATTAAGTAGTTCATCAGTTAGGCGTCAGCGATTCAGGAATTGTCATCTCATTAATGTTCATTCTTTTAAAAAAAAATACATATTGCCAGCCACTATGATGTCTCTGTTTGTACTTTTTTGTAAATTGTACAGTTGCAGTCCTAAACATCAATGGGAAGAATCAAACAAGTAATACTAAGTGAATCGTCGGCCTGTTTAAACATCTGGGCTACCTGTTCCTGTCATCTAGATATTTCAACAAGTTATCTAATTTCGTTTGTTTTAATACATCATTATGCCTATTAATCGCACAACCTATTCAGGTGCGTTTCTGAAAAGTGTAAGACCTTTCGCTGTAAAGGTTATAAAAGGCCTAATTAGAGATATCGTGGTTGCTGGCAATATACAGCTAGAAGAATGTACATTATCCAGATGTCGATTGACTGGACTGCTAACTTCTAACCGGCAATCACTCAATATTTATCGTCAGGAAGGACAAAGAAGTAAGAAACGGAAACTTGTTGAAGTACTTTGTGCTGAGAATTCCATATTGTACCAAAAATATAATATTGAATAAAGCTAATAATAATAATAATTTGTAAAGTTTTTATAAAAGCGCCTGAGTACTTTATATGACTAACAGATATAATGATATGTTAAACTAAACAAAAAAACAGTCAACTTGGTAAAATATCTAGATAGCAAGAAATGGAGGGGAGGTACCTAGATATTCAAATAGGCTTTCAACATATATTTGACATTCAACATATTCTAATTGCTTGACTACTTATTCAAACTTAACTTAGTTTATAGATACATGCAATTAGAAACTATGAATTTATTCTGTGAACTTATCTAGTTCTATTATATAAAACAATCCTATTAATAAGACTTTTGAAAGAATATTCATATACCAAACAGAATTAACAGAAGTACTTTAAAATTATATTTATTTTATAAATAATTTCAATTCTTAGGTTGTACACATTTAAACTGATATGAGATAATATTACAAATTTCATAGTTTAATCGCTTTTTTTCAGTGTAAGGTTATGGAGATTGTTAGATTTTGATTGAGATCATAAATTGATGAATGTTAAACTATCATTGAAAACATGGAAGTACTGAACGACCGTTTCATTCTAGTATGGGACTACACAGCAGTACCATACGTCAGATTCGAATTCAGTCCCTTCGATATTGCACGCACAAACACTCAAACTACAAACCACTGAGCCGAGATTTAACCATGTTAATGTCTAATTTCAATCAATTCACGAAATTGCATGATCATCTTCCATTGTCTGAGTTATATACCTGTCTCTATCAGACACAGATTAGCTCCACTGATCACGACTTCTTACTAGAACTCCGAGAATTACCTCATGGAACTAGTCATTAATGATCACACGGTAACCATCAGTAAAGTCTTTTGAGATGCACTAAGTAGCATGAAATCTATTTTCAGGTCTTGCTATCAATTACACGCGAGACCGAAGGTCCTGTGTTCGAATCCTGCGTACGAGATAGTGGAACACTCTTATAAGGAGACCCATACTAGGACGAGACGGTCTTAAAGTGCTACCAGGTATTCAATGGTGGTCTAATCCTTTTTTTATTGTGTAGAATGATTAGTGAGCAGTAACTGAATTGGTTCACAGAGGTGTTTTTTTTTAAATTTTATTGCTAAAACATGAACCCATTACTGTTATGCTAATATTCAAACTAGACGGTTTTGCACTAATTTGATTATAGATGTCATCAAGTGAAGAAAAATGGTCACGTACCATTAGTTAATTATTAGATTAAACACGCTTAACTCATATCTTAAATTTATGATGAGCTTTTCTTAAGAGTTTTATATAAACGTTAGTAATTATATCATATCTTTTATAGTTCTATTTGATAATTATTGTAAACGTGAACTAAATTGAAACAACATTAAGAACAATCAATCACTAAAAAAGGTCATTTCATCTTAGTAGCCGAATATTCAGCATTGAGCATACACAATACCTCACACCACAATCGAACAATACACATGGGGTCTTCCACACGAACAGTTAAACTCTACACCACTCAACCAGTATTCAACATTGTTTTGTCTAACTTCAATCAATTCACGATATTCCTCAACCATCTTCCATTGACTTCGATGGGTGGCTGGCTCAAGTCCGACACGATTTAACTCCACTGGTCACGACTTATCACTCTAATTCCGATCCAGTCAATTAGAGGTTAGACGTTCTCGTGAGGGACCAAACATCTCATGTTCGATCCGTGAATGTAGGATCGTGGATTGCTACTACTGAGGAGTCCCATACGAAGACAGAATTGCCGTTCATTGTTTCTACGTTTTCATTAATTGTGCAACTTAGATTAGTTCATAATTTCAATGAAAACCATATTTATCGTCTTCTTCCTTTGCATAGACGTATACCAGTGTTTACTTCAGTTTTAACATTATGTCCATCGCATTCATACTGATGTTATCAGTATATCTGTTTCACCATTTTCTGCAAACATATCTGCCTGAAAATGTGCAGTAATTAACATTACAAAGTAATCTACTTAGCTACTTTTCATTGATCGTTTCTGACAATTTCTTGTGAATGAATAATAAAACAAATTATTCATTCATTCATAAAGGGAGAACAACCGCAATGTCATCTACAACAAGAAGTAATACCATTTACACTACTACTATAGTGTATGTTACATATGTCTTTCAATATAAGTAATATGTAACACCAATCAAAAGGGGAAAAGCTGACAGCAGAAGACTAAAATGATCAACATGAAAAACATCAAAAAAGAAATAGAAGGAAATTGTGTACTAGAAGAATTATACAGAATATGAAGGATAATGGATGGGAATTTGTTAATGAAGTATTCAGTGTATGGTTTTCATATTTCACTAAGATATTCTGTAATTTGTATTAAAGTACATTGGTTTTCCCCGTTTGTGTTTCTTGTTCATTTCACTACTGTTATTACTATTATCATCAGCACGATCAATCAGCATCACTACCCGAATCATGAAATCTTTCATTAAATATCAAGTAACTAAATTCATCAATCATAAACTAAATGATCTGATCAATTATTCTACTATTGGTAATAATCTTCAAGTGAAAAGACTCTCAGATTTATTATTCGAATACTTACCAATAATTATTGAAATAAAAATACATTCAAAGGAACCTCACTTATAAAATATTTGAATTTCTCGAGGTGGAATCATGGATGCACTTTACTGAGGAGTCTCACAATAAGAGGAAACATCTGTCCCATACTTCCAGATTTTTTCATGATGATCTCCCTTCAATTGTCTAATAATTTCAACTATTAAAATGATTATAATATTAATTATCAGAAGGGGGTCTTGTGGAGATTTAGTATTTTCATAGTTGAAAGCGTGAGTCAATTGAAGCTAGACTACCATGGAAAACCTGGAATCAATGGACGGCCGTTTCGTTCTACTATGAGACTCCTCAGCAGTGAGAATCCACGATCCCGCACTCGTGAGATTCGAACCCATGACCTACCGGTCTCAAGCCAGAGCTAGGTTTTCCATGGTGATCTAGCTTCAATTGACTCATACTTTCAACTATGATTATAATATTCATAAAAAACCCCTTTATTCGATAATCAATAATTAAAAAATAAATTTGTTTGTCATATGATTATATTTATTTCTATTATAATGAGTACATAAACTATTGAAAGTATTATTATTGGTTTAGTTTTGATAATAATATATGCAATAGAAAAATAATAATAATTAAAGATAATCAAATAATAATAATAATAGTAATAATAATAGGCAGTGATGAATAGTGGCTAGCATTGGAATCCAGGACGCGCGTTTCGTCCCATTTAGCACTTGTCAGCCAGATGTACCTGCATCTCAGATTTCATGTTCACTCTGGGAGGAACTCGAACCCAATAACTTTCGCTTCAAACGCCATTGCGTTATCCACTCAGCTACTGAGTCCTGATAGCCACTTGCTTGTGTAATGGGGTGAAGTCTAAATTCAATTAGTATTATTATTAGCATAATCACGTCTGGTGTGAGATAACAACTCACTGAAGGCAATTGGTGAAGTGTCGCTCATAATTCGTGGACCAGTTGAAGTTAGACATTAACACCGTTGGATGCCGGCTCAGTGGTCTATCGGTTAAGGGCTCTGGCTCGTAACTGGTAGGTCCTGGGTTCGAATCTCGCGAGTGCGGGATCGTGGGTGCGCACTGCTGAGGGGTCCCATAATAGGACGAAACGGCCGTCCAGTGCTTCCAGGTTTTCGATGGTGGTCTAGCTTCAATTGACTCATGATTTCAACTTTGAAATATACTGAAATCTCCACAAATCCCCTTCTGATTAGTATAATCATTATTATATATATTCAGTCAGTCATCTACAATGTGGGATCAGGAAAGTATATGTATTGGTCGAAGCTGTAACAGTTTATTAGCATAACAATATGAACGCCAATCTCATAGAAGTAGTTAATTCAATGGTAGTAATATATAAAAGAAAGTTTGTGTATAAGGATATAATACAGGAAGAAAGAATTAGTTCATAGAAAGAGAGGTATAAAGTAATTTTAATCTCATGGTTTAAAGGAAGATAAAGAATGTATAAATCTACGCCATTGTGATAGGTTCTCAGCTATGTCACCTAGAGTCTCCAACCATTGCTTATGTTAGTCGCACGGATCCCAATTAAGTAGTCTGCATCTATCAACATGGCTCAGAATAGAAGTTAGTGACTTAGAGAACTGATACCACGTTTTGGTTTGACTTTCCCTAACTTTCTTCCGACCGTCTTTAACAGTAATCAGCATTCCGCATCGTGGTAAACGGTGTTTATGAATACTTATCATTTCAGAAATTAAATTATGAGATATATCAAGGATATTTGATGGTCAATACAGTCTTTAAACAGTAATGTAATACGTGAGTTCTTTCTCAGTCAACTTCATTGAAATATTAGAAAATATTTGCAATAAAAGAAGTAGTAAGCTAGTTGGTGAAAGAGTTTTAATAATTCTTATGGGTTTTAGTTTCTCAGCAGTCTTAATAGTAATTTAATTTAAACAATCGTATAAATGATAGCACGATTTGCATTATAGGGTTGTGGAGATTGTTGAATTTCGTTAAAATCATGGATCGATCTAAGTTAAACTAATATTGAGAACATAGAAACAGTGAACAGAACTTGTCTTCCTATGGGACTCCTCAGTAGTAGCAATCCACGATCCTACATTCACGGATCGAACATGAGATGTTTGGTCCCTCACGAGAACGTCTAACCTCTAATTGACTGGATCGGAATTAGAGTGATAAGTCGTGACCAGTGGAGTTAAATCGTGTCGGACTTGAGCCAGCCACCCATCGAAGTCAATGGAAGATGGTTGAGGAATATCGTGAATTGATTGAAGTTAGACAAAACAATGTTGAATACTGGTTGAGTGGTGTAGAGTTTAACTGTTCGTGTGGAAGACCCCATGTGTATTGTTCGATTGTGGTGTGAGGTATTGTGTATGCTCAATGCTGAATATTCGGCTACTAAGATGAAATGACCTTTTTTAGTGATTGATTGTTCTTAATGTTGTTTCAATTTAGATTTTAATGCCATCCTAATGACTAATGGTTTACAAAATGATCATCAGTATATATTCGTAATCTCCCAATAAATAGAAATTAGAATTTCTAACTTATTTTGAATCGTTTTTCTTCAAAGCGCAAATCAATAACTAAGTGAAATTGATACAAATCTAAACGCTACAGAAGAACAAGATAGAATATTAAATTCATAAACAAAATCAAACTTTCTAGCAAATCTGGTTATATTTATATCATGTTGATTTGGTCGCCATTTGTTAGTCATTACTCAAAGTTAAGTTTATTTGAATTATTATCAAAACTAATGTCTACAATGATACTTATTTACCAAGAAAGTATGAAAGGGTTTTGTGGAGATTTAGTATTTTTCATGGTTGAAAGAGTGAGTCAGTTGAAGCTAGACCACCATGGAAAACCTGAAAACACTGGACGGCTGTTTCGTCCTATTATGGTATTCCTCAGCAGTACGCATCCACGAGAGCGGGTTCGTGGAAACGGCCGTCAAGTGTTTTCAGGTTTTCCATGGTGGTCTAGCTTCGATTGACTCACGCTTTCAACTATGAAAAATACTAAATCTCCACAAAACCTCTTCTGATAATTAATATAATCATATGCTCACTAGTGACTTCGAGAAGTATATCTAGGAGCACTAGTGAGAAGCAGTGACCAGTGGGGTTCAAAACAACGTCTGTTGTGGGATAGGATCTCACTGAAAACAATTGGTGAATGGTTGCTCAACTTCGTGGATCATTCGAAGTTAGACATTAACATCTGTGGATGCCAGCTCAGTGGCCTATCGGTTAAGGTCGAGACTGGTAGGTCATAGGTTTGAATCTCGCGAGAGCGGATTCGTGGATTCGCACTGTTGAGGAGTCCCATAATAGGACGAAACGGCCGTCCAGTGTATCCAGGTTTTCCTTGTTGGTCTAGCTTCAATTGACTCACGCTTTCAGCTATGAAGAAAGTATGAATTTTTCTAAAGAAATTATAGACAATATTGTGTACATTGATTAGATTTTTATCTGGTGCCAAATTGTAAATGATTAGATTTATGTACAAATATTTCATGCCAATCGAATTTGTTTTGCATCTGGAATCGACAAAAAAATCATATTAATTATTTTAATAGTTGAAATCATGAATCAATTGAAGCTAGACCACTATGGAAAATCTGGAAGCACTGGACGGCCGCACTGCGCACTGCTAAAGATTTCCACAATAGGACGAAACGGCCGTCCAGTGCTTCCAGGTTTTCCATGGTGTTCTAGCTTCAATTGATTCATGATCTCAATTATTAAAATTTTAAGTGTTTGTGCATGTCATACCGAAGATACTGGATTCGAATCTAACGTGTGGTATCATGTATGTGCAATTCTGTGGATTCCCATACCAGGACGTAACGGTCATTCAGTGCTTCCATGTTTTCAATGGTGGTCTAACATCAATCCATTCATGATCTCAATTAAAAATCAAAGGTTTTTTCTTTTGTTTTTGAAGATTTTAAGGATGACAACTTGTATTAAGTATGCCCAATTAAACTAAGATTCCAGAAAGCACTGACATCATTCAAACATTGTTAAGTCAATATGTTTGAAAAATCTAAGATGTGCTCTCCTTTCTGTAACTGCTTTATCAGGTACACGTAAATTTATTAAACACAGTCTTCTGAAGTTTTGTTGAAGCCGTTACTATCAGGAATCAGAAACATGATTCAAAAAGAGATGGTTGTTATTCTATATTTGCCTTGATGACAAATATTCCTTCATTACATCATAAAATTCTTGTTCAACCTTCTCATTCAGTTAGTTACATCATTACTTCTTTCTATTTTGATTGTTTTCTAGATTTGTAATATTATTTTAATTAATTGAGCTTTACTCATTTTATTCTTATTTATTATCAACATTTACTTATTACGTAACTACTTATCTCTAACACATTGTTATTATCAACGTTGTAAAATGTTTTTTTATATAAGGTATCTCCACAAAACTCCTGATTATAATCATATGCTCACTAGTGACTAACTTTAAGTTATATGTCCTGGAGTTCTAGTGAGAAGCAGTGACCAGTGGAGTTCAACCACGTCTGTTGTGCGATAACAACTCACTGAAGACAATTGGTGAATGGTTGCTCAAACTTCGTGGATTGGTTGAAGTCATACATTAACACCGTTGGATGCCTGCCAGTTAAGTGGTCTATCGGTTAAGTGCTCTAGTCCGAGACTGGTAGATCCTGGGTTCAAATCGTGGAATCGTGGACATGCACTGCTGCGGAGTTCCACGATAGGACGAAACATCCGTCCAGTGCTTCCAGGTTCTTCATGATGGTCTAGCTTCACTTGACTCATAATTACAACTATGAAAATACTGGAATCTCCACAAAAGCCCTTCTGATTATAAGGTATGTATTAAATTTATTTAAACCTTTGTTTATTCAAAGGAACTTCCAACTAAACTCCGTTATGTAAGTAAATTTCCCCCATTTTAAAATTATGATTTTTAGATATCACAAATCGTGAGCAACTGATGAGGATCGGACGAAATAAAATGAATGAATACTATTCTGCTAGAATCTTTGTTTTTACTCTGTTCAAGGGAGTTATATGTATGAAATGCTAATAGATCGGGCAAAATTCTTTGTTTAATATGAACTAAATAGTTTTACAGTTTAAAATACAACAGATTTTAGGAATGTTTACCCTGAAAATTTACATAATTTTACTGTATGTTATAAAGAAAGTTGCTTTTTTTTAAAAAAAAAACTGTGTTAAGGAAAATCATTATTCAGTAAGAATGTTTCGATTTGTACGTGTAATCGATTTGCTGAATATGATCCATTTTATCGAGATCAAAAATAAAGACATTTCTTGATCTTCATATTAGTTCTTTGAATCTTTTCATTGAGGTTTAAGACTACAATTGATCAGATATATCCAGCTGATGAATCCTAGACAGAATGGATTCCACTGTTAGCCACTATCTTTATAAAGCAATTTCTGTTTGAAATTATCATAAAATTTTTGTAATGAAACAATCGTAGATCATTATCAGTTGTTAATCTACACTAAATCCTATTACAACTTACAAAAAATAGATTATTGAAAGCAAAATACTACTGGTATCAACTTATTATTATTTAGATACATAAATATTGGGTCAAAGGGACACCAGATATATATGCACCGCACAAATCTCATTTGATTTGTGTGAAGGATGTGATACTCCCCAGGTGCCCAAACTGAAACAGGTGGTTTTCCTAGAGGGTCACACCCGGAGCCTTTCACCTAGAAACCTAATTCACAAGACAGTGGAGCATCTTAAGGAGATGCAGTCCCAAGGTAACCGGTGACCAACAATTGATTCATACACCATTTTTTCCCTCAAGATACTGGAGTCAGCCCATGTGTACCATTGGTTTGGAATCAGGATTTTCCAACTCCCCTAGGTGGACTCGCCGTGTCTACCAACCCGGTTAAAGCACCGGACATTCGCTTTTCGTTCTCTCAATTTCGTAAACAACAGTGATGATACGAGAAGGCAGTGAGTTCTTCCCTGATAGAGGCTGTATACGCGTGGTTGTTAAGTTGATACCCTCAAATGCCTTGGTACGGCCGAGATTGGGGAAAGTCCGCTCTCCCTCTTGAAATGCTCTCATATGACCACGCATATATAGCCTCTGTCAGGGAAGTCCTACTCACTGACTTCTTGTGCCGGTGGTGTTGTTTACGAAATTGAGAGAACGAAAAGCGAATGTCCGGTGCTTTAACCGGGTTGGTAGACACGGCGAGTCCACCTAGGGGAGTTGGAAAATCCTGATTCCAAATCAATGGTACACATGGGCTGACTCCAGTATTTTGAGGGAACAAATGGTGTATGAATCAATTGTTGGTCACCGGTTACCTTGGGACTGCATCTCCTTAAGATGCTCCACTGTCTTGTGGATTAGGTTTCTAGGTGAAAGGCTCCGGGTGTGACCCTCTAGGAAAACCACCTGTTTCAGTTTGGGCACCTGGGGAGTATCACATCCTTCACACAAATCAAATGAGATTTGTGCGGTGCATATATATCTGTTGCTCCTTTGTACCAATATTTATGTGTTTAAATAAAAAAATAAATAAAATATCCCATACACGCGAACAAATACAGATGAAGACAACTGATGTAGCAGCAGCCTCTGCATCATTAGGCCTCAGTATATACATAGCAAAACGCAAGATCCTCAAATACAACACGGAGAACACCAGCACAATCATAATTGATGGCGAAACTCTGGAAGATGTGGAATCTTTCACGTATCTGGGAAGTATCATCGATGAACAAGAAGGATCCGGTGCAGATGTACGGGAGAGTATTGTCAAAGAAAGGACAGTATTACTACACTTGAGGAATATATGGAACTCAAAAAGACTATTGACCAACATAAAATTCAGAATCTTCAATACATACGTCAAGACAATTCTATTGTACATAGCTGAAACTTGGAGAACTACTACAACCATCATCAAAAAGGCGCTGGTATTTCTAAACAATTGTTTACGCAAGAAATTCAATCTCCGTTCGTCAACAACCTACTGTGGCAGGGAAAATATCAGTTTCCAGATGAAGAGGAATATAAGAAAAGCTAACCCAAGTGGATAGGACATACATTACGGAAATCATCATACTGCATCACGAAGCAAGTGCCTACTTGGAATGCTGAAGAGAAAGTGAAAAGAGGAAGACCAAGGGACAAATCAAAATCAGACGTCAAAGGAATGAATAACAACTGGAAGAGATTGCTCAGGACAAAATTAATTATTAGTAATCATTAATAAAGTAACGAAATCATTTCCTAAATTTTTAATTTTTGAGAGAATTGGAAAATAACTAGAACTCAATTCAATAATTAATGCTTGTTGGTAGAATCTATTATAATTTGAGGTCTGATCCGTCCAATGTGCATTTTCCCAACTGCTGACCGACCCAACTAAGCAGATACAAAAGACAAAGGCTGTCGAACAAACTCTACAGTAAAAAGTCGAATAAATACGATTACAATCTCTTCAAATATATGTTGCAAGAATGGCTTAGTTCGAGACATAGAAGCAGTGACCTCTACTAGATAAATAATTTATTTGCCTGTAATAATTCGCTTACACCTCCATCCCACTTATCAAATGGTCTTGATCTATCGTGTGGTCTTTCTCGTGTTGAGTGACATTTTAGGAAACACCTAACATCAGTGTTCACATAACACGGAACGAAGAAGATTCAGGTATTTTATAGAAAACAATACCCTTAAATCATTGTGTCAGTAATTTGCTTGTGATAGATCTTTCAGTGAGAAACCGTAAACTGTGTAGTTAATCAAGAGAACACTGAGCCAGTTACTCACCCGTGAAAAACAGATAAGTATCACGCCATATAAGTAATCAGATTAATATCCAAGGACATAAGCATCGCAGGCAATAGATGGAGGTTAGGTGATAGAGTGGATTAAGTAAAGTTAAACATGAACACAATTACGTGCCTGCTCAGTGGTCTAAGGTTAAAGTGTTCGGATACGAAACCAAAGGTCCTAAGTCCGATTCCCGCTGCCTGGGTAGTGAACACGTACTGAGGAGTCATATGCAAGGATGAGATGGCCATTCAATAGTTCCAGGCTATCAATGGCCTAGCAGTGGAATCCAGGACGCGCGTTTCGTCCTATTTGGGACTCGTCAGCTGGATGTACCTGCATCTCAGAGTTGATGTTCACTCTGGGAGGAACTCGAACTCAGTACCCTTGCTTCAAACGCTATCACGTTATGCACTCGGCCACTGAGTCCTGATAGCCACTTGCTTGTGCGATGGAGTGAAGTTTAAATTCACTTAGTATTGCTTGTTTGAATCTTCCCATCGATGTGTTAGGACTGCAACTGGTCAGTCTCTAATTGGCATATGTGCATACTGTGCGTATTGCCTCGATATAGCCTCAATTCACAAGCATGTCTTCAGTGAGTTGATATCTCACTGTTGCTCATCTCGTGGATTGGTTGAAGATAGACATTAACACCGTTGGATGGCGGCTCATTGGTCTAGATGTTAAGCGCTCGCGAGGCGGGATCATGGGTGCGCACTGCTGAGGAATCCCACGATAGGACGAAACGGCCGTCCAGTGCTTCCAGGTTCTCCATGATGGTCTAGCTTCAATTGACTCAAGATTTCAACTATGAAAATACTGAAATCTCCACAAAAAACCCCTTCTGATAAAATGAAATTCACATTCGTTGCGCAGGTAAGCGGATAACTAGACTCATCAGCTATGTGGGAAATGCACTGAGCATTTGAAGCGAAAAACATTGGGTTGGAGTCCCGGATTACTTAACGTCTCTATGAATTATGATTATTTCAGCTATTCCAATCAGGAAGTTTGAACCTAGTGATATGGCTCAGATCATCAGTCAATGATTTCACAGGCTGGTGGTATATCTTAATCAGTCATCATCCATCTTTCTTTTAACTTACTTTGGTGCCATCCATTGTGACTGAAGAAATAAAGAAGGTTTAGAGTAGTAACTTTTTCGAATGGAACAAGATGCATTATTATCTAAAGTTTAACGAGAAATTGTATCATGAAAATAGTTTACAGTTCAGAGTTATGGGGATAACTGTCGAAATAATAGATAAAATTATGAAAATCGGAAGAGGGTAATAAGAACTGATTAGTTGATTTGAAAAACTGGAACAGTTGTTAAGATCATTGTAGGAATGAGAGGTTAAACCAAATTTTTTAGCTTATAGATTTAGACTTGAACTGGTAAATTAATAAAATCACTGTAATTTAGACATTTTTGATTTGCATTCCGTTTGAACCTACTTTTTTGACTGTATAAATAAATATGGTAGATAATCCTAGAGAAGCAATACGACTATAATTTACAAGACGCTTCAGAAATAAACTTTTGACTATTTTCCACTTTTCTTGTAGGTTATCTATGATAATACTCTAAGATGTGTTTACAAGGCGTTTGCTTTGTGGATTGACCTTAAGTTGCTCCATAAGAATAAGTAAATTTACAAGTTAACATGCCTACTTATTGAATTAAAAAGTGGGCAAGCAATAACAGGATATCGTTTGACCTACCACTGATAAGTATGAATAGTTATTGAGTAGAGTTCAATTCATATTGTTGAGGGGTCAATCAAATCTAAATGCTTTATCCGAATACCTCAAGCATATAAAATGACCTATGATTTGTCACTAATTCTAATAATGGCAACAGAATGATCTTTGTGATCTACTACTATCATGTTTTAACTTAATCACAACCTATCACAACCTTGATACCATCAATATTGTGGAATATATGAGATTGCTCGTTCGAATGAACAAATCCTGGGACAATATGAGTTCAGGACAATTAAGAATATCTTAAGAGTATAAATGACACACTTTTATGCATAAATGATGATTGACATTTGTATACCCCAATCTGATTATATAAATTAAAAGAAATCCTAAAAGAGAACCAATACTTATAAACCGGAGAGGATGTTTCCTGAATCGAGGACAAATATAACAACAAAAATCCATCAAGGGAAGTTGTTTCATTATTGATGGCAACATTTTTTAACTTTAGTAAAACTTTACTACAATCTGGGGAATATCGAAAGTAGTAATGAAGTAATCACTGTAAAGAAGCTCCTTGATTATTAGCACGCGCTATCTGACGCACACACAGATGAGGATAAATTATTTTATCTTCTTTGTTTGTCTGTAAAAAGCGATAAATATTGAGTTATAAGTAGTGGCTCCAAATTATCTTCAATGGCGCGGATGCATTCATTCTTCATCATTCCTTGGTTTCTGAATACCAAAATCTTATACCTTCCTTTTTCAACATCTACTATTTTCTACTACTCCCGATACTGTTAACATTTCTACTACTCTGGGATTTGTCATGATGCTTTCATCTCGCTGTGTTATGAAAACTTGAGCTGACGCACATGTGTCACGTTTTATGTTGGATATGACTTTGTAATGCGGATATATCTAGTTGACAAGTCCCAAAGTTGAACGAAACGAGCCTACTGTATCCTACTGCTAGCTAGATCCTATCTATTGTGTAAAATTATGTTATAATGGCTATATCAAGACAATCTACATGGGATGCATGTATGCTAAGACTGATTGAATCTCAGTCAGAATATCAACAACAGTATAACTCAAACTACTACAAATTAGAAATAAAATATTCACACTTTTTATTTAGCGAATTCATTTTTTTCTGTCGAAACATCTTGTTTATGTATTCAACTATTACTGATATTTATATATATAGTTGAAATCATGAGTCAATTGATGCCAGCTCAGTGGTCTATCGTTTAAGTGCTCGCGCGCAAGACTAATAAGTCTTGGGTTCGAATCTCATGAGGCGGAATCGTGGATGCGCACTGATGAGGAGACCCACAATAGGACGGAACGACCGTCCAGTGCTTTCAGGTTTTCCATGATGGTCTAGCTTCAATTGACTCATATATATATATAAATTACTAAAAATCTGCACAAACAACCCTATTACTGATATTGTTAATACTTCTACTATTCTGTAGTTTATTATGATTATTTCATCTTTTTGTGCTAATTTAATGCGGGACAAATTGAATCAATCTATATATTGTTCAAGATTCTATGTTTCTCACAACTGACACAACTTGTGGTAGTAGTTATTAACACTTGAAATAAATAACCATAGCTCAACAGAAAACAAAAAGTTATGCATAAATATCACTTTGAATCAAATCAATGATGACAACAAACACAAACGATGAGTATGACAATCGTATAAAATGAATTCCTAGTCATATATATATATATATATATAACAAATGCAAATAAATTTACAATCAGCTGATCTCCAATTTATAACCAATCAGATGTTCAGGTATCCTAAGGTCATTAGAACTGAATATATATACGACACGATTTGTACTATTACTGAAAAGTTTTCTTGTTCACGTTATCATACATTGTAAAATAATTAGAAAAAAAATCTAACTTATTAAAGTAAATTAGTCTTTTGTAAATGCTATTTCAAGCATGATTCCCATTGGAAGTAAACATGATTTGGAGTGCTAATCATTTGTTATGATAATGATAAGATTTTGTAGAAATGTAATTCTTTTATCTCTATAATCAATCCTAGTCATTCATTATGTAATGTTAATTCATTATCTAAAATTTTCTTACTTCAATCAATCAATATAACAATAAGGATAAATTACATTTATCGATAATGCAATCAGATTGTTCGAAATGCATTGCGTAAATATATAACATAATCCTGATAACTTTTATTTTCTCATTACATTATTGAGAAAAAAAAGAAACTGTTATAAACGTAGGATAATTGTTATAACTCTAGGGTTTCTTGTTATAATAATCCTTTCACTACAGGACTTCAACACAACTCAGATCAAGAACACGAGATTAGCCTGACTAGAACGTCGATATATTTCCATACCAAAATCCGACACAATCCAACCATAAGGAACAGTAAGTCTATGATAATTATAAATAATGAGGATAGGGGAATATATAACACCTGTCACACTAACCACATGTCTGACTCAACAAAACAACCAATCATTATCATACTCGCTCACACATCAGAAACATCTTTAATTTCGTTTAACAAAATAGTACTAAACAAGGATTGTTCTTAATTTTATCAATGTGGATTCAATACACTATAAATGACTGATCATTTTGTATAATCATAATAGTAACTTAAATCTCAATACACAACCAAGTCTTTAATTTCTACAGATGTAGTACAAGTACGAACAACTGAATTAAAATTAAATAATCATCAACTTATTAGAGTACCATGTACATAACCCAAAGTACAATAGAATAAGCTCCAATTGTACGAACAAATTATACTTTTTAAGCAAAGATGGATACTGGCTAGCAGTGGAATCTAGTTTGACGCTCGTTACGTCCTGTTTGGAACTCATCAGCTGGATATATCTACATCTCAGAGTTGATGTTCACTCTAGGACTCGAACCCAATATCTTTCGCTTCAAACGCCATCACTTTACCCACTCAGCTACTGAGTCCTGATAGCAACTTGCTTGTGAGATGGGGGTGAAATTTCTTAAATTTACTTAGTATTGTTTGTTTGAATCTTCCCATTGACTGACCAGTTGCAGTCTTAAACATCAATGGGAAGATTCAAACAAACAATACTAAATGAAGGGTTTTTTTGTGGAGATTTAGTATTTTTCATAGTTGAAAGAGTGAGTCAATTGAATCTAGACAACCATGGAAAACCTGGAAGCACTGGACGGCTGTTGCGTCCTATTGTGGGACTCTTCAGCAGTGCGCATCCACAACCTCGCCTCGCAGGATTCAAATTCAGGACCTACCAGTCTCGCGCCAGAGCAAAGGTGCTTTTCATCAATTCTTCCTAATCAGTTTCTTTGTTGAAATGAATCATAAAAACCGTGTCAATCCTTATTCACATTATATATATATATATCTGTATATAACATAAGTATGAAACTGTTTGTTTACTTTGTTTACATTTATTTATACCTCATTGTGTGAATAAACATCAAAAAATATTGTTTTATTGTTAAAAAGAGAGAGAAAAAAAAGAGAAGCAACCAAATCAATTTAGTCAATATGAAATTGACATTCACATAGATATAGATAGATAGATAGGTAGAACCACCATTTTACTCATAACACCAAAATAAATAATCATAATATTTACATAGAAATAAAGACAAACGTATGTATGTATGTGTGCGAATGGACAAAGTTCACAGAGAGAGAGAGAAAGAAACGATATGCCCACAAAAAAACGACAAAAAAGAAGGAAGAGAAACAGAAAAACCAGACTTACGAATAGGTAGATTTTAACTGTTGCATTATAATAATGCGCTATGAAAGACCGATTAATTACATCACAACAAATTACAATAGTTATTCACTTTCATATGAAACATACATACAGCGGAGACAGCAGCAGCGGTGTAATAATACAAACAGATGTAGAATAAAGAAGTGATAGAGAAAAAAAAAAGAATGGAATTAACAGTCATAATACAACAATGAACACAAGTGAACAAATAAATTTTTTTAACTCTGTTTAAATGAAATGCTTACTGAACATGAAGAATACCACAGAGAGAGAGAGTATAAACCAACTATCAATAGGGGTAAAAAAAAGGTGAAATAATCTTCATTTAACATTATGAACAATAATGTTATTGGTAAATACATACATCATTGAGATAAATTTGTATTCGGAAAAATGTGAAGAGATAGCAAACTTCAAATCACCGGACAAATGAATTAAAAGCGATGATAATAATAATAATAATATCGAAGATCAATAAACCGTAACTAGAAGATGTTAAGAAGGTTAAACATCTCCTCTCTCTCTCACTCTCGTACATACACAAACATATGGAAAAAAAAAGAACACTATGAAGGAAAGAAGGAAGGAAGACTCGGTGGAGGCGAGCAAAGAGAAGCATAAATTACAAATCAACTATCCATATGTAATTGTTTAATAAATGGAATGCAAAACAATCGTAATAATAATCACGGGAATTTTAAAGTCTAGAATAAAGAAAAATAGAGATCTCAAATAACATACATTATCATAATAATAAACATGTGTACACACTGTCACAGAGCTGATCATCTATCTTGTATAACAAACACATTGAATGTCGATCATTTCAACTAATATATGACAGAGGTGAAATGGAACAAAGTAATTCATGAATCTTTCAACAACAACAAAGACCGTAACAACAATAAGAGAAAAAAACACAAAGAGAAATAATGCAGATACATCTTGGAATCTTAGGCATATATAATTTATGTTTATAATATTTAAGTATCTTTTTTATCAGTAAGAGCATGGACAAAAGAATTTTTTTAATTCATTTTATTGATGAAATGTAAGGTAATAAATGCCTCACTACATTTTGTATAAATATATAAATATATGTCAATTGGATAGAGCTTATCAACTTATTCGAAACTAGTTGTTTCCGAGATTAAAATAGGAAATGCTTATATTAATGATAATAACAATAATATTAATAATACTGTGTTGGATCATTTCACAGATGATAGTATTGTTTAATTGGAATAATAACATCAACTAACGATTAGGTCGCAGTAACTGGGTCACAATACCAACATACATTATTCCATCGAGAGAGGGGGGGGGAGGAGGAATATATAGCAACACTAAAATTAATTAAAGGAATGTTTTCTTGATTACATATTTTTGTAAATATATAATATGACTTATCTTTTTTTTAATGATTATGTTTAATGAATTAACTGTAAAAGAAAACTGTGTATAGGATAGATACATCAGTAAATAAACACAGGGGTAATTATAAAAAAAGAAGAGAAACATCGGAAAACTAGTAGTAGTCAGTACGTTTGACAGAACACCATATATATGTAAACACCAGTAATAACACAGATTATTGTAAATTTATAAAAAATAAATTGAGAAAAGAAAGACAAAATCAACCAAAACATAGGCACAAAACAAAATTGAAGAGAAGAGACAAACAAATCTTACATAAATCAATCAAAGTTAACAATGATGTGTGCTTTATTTATGTATACAGGAATAATGGTAGCTCAACTAACTACTCTCTCTCTTTTTCTTTTCAGTTCATACCACATATTCATCATGAATGCAATCATAGCAACATTTTTTTTAAAAAAAAAGTAATAATAAGTGTGAAATAGCCGGTACAAGACAACTATTGATATAAGAGGTTGACAAGAAAATTGAAGCATTTATTGAACCGAAAGACAACGAGAAAGAGAGGGAGGGTGGGTGGTTGAGAAAGAGAGAGAGAGAGTCAAATACACCGCGCACAATCTTTGAGAGAATTAAGTTTTTCTAGTCTTATTAGGTGTAAAATGATAAGAAAGGAAATAAGTAGCTGTATTATTCATTCTCATTTATGTATAGTTTTTCAAACTTGATTACATGGGAGTAGGTTTGAATAATCGCTTGAATCAGTTAGTAATTGACGATGACAATTATTCATAAGACGATTACTATTTTTATTCTCATTATTATCAGATGATTGAGTAATATTCTTGTTAGACATTGAAGAAACTTTATTAAATGATGATTTCATTGAAATAGATTTCATATTATTATTATTATTACACCTAGAAAGACGATCAATTTTATCGCCTGTTACATCACCATTAGTAGTAACAGGTATAATACGATCACGATGACGACCACCATTATTGTTGTGTTGTGATACAGCAAGCCTTTGTTTTAACAATCGTAATTTATGTACCATCAATGTTAATTGAATTTCATCATCACGATATTTTTGTGAACGAGAACGACGTATAAATTTATCTAATTGATTTGCTAAATGTGTTGTAGTAGCACTATCGAAACCTTCAGTTTTAGTAGCTTCTAATAATTGACTTCGTAGATTACTGACAGTTTTCCAAATATCCGAGAATGAATGATACATTCTAAGATAGGTTGGATAGGTACATTCAAATTCAGCTAAATACATTGAAGCTTGTTCTGATGTTGAGATTTCTGGATAAAGCCTTAAGAAGGAAAAAGGATATAAATATAATTGTTTTAAAAAAAATATTCACAACTTCACATGCTGTTAAAATTCATCTATTGTATGAAAATCTCAGTTTATTGGTTAGATTTAACTGTCATAACTCAAGATATCACAAAATACTAGACAGGCTTAGAGTTGTTTAACTGCTCGAACGAGAACCAGTCCCTTAGATGTGGTATGGTCGCAGTGACTTATTGATTAACGCACTCGACTTTCAGTTCAAGGTTCGAATCCCACTTCGTACACTTCTGCTTGGGAATCCCAGTAGTATCTGTAAATACCTGATGAATGAGTAATTTTTTAAGATATTACAAATCCTAGTCTGCAGACACATACATTCAATTTAGAGTTCAATATGTGGTTCTCAAACATATATTCTGACAATATGAATAATATATATGTAAATTGTGTGACAACATTGCTTGTATGAAAAATGCTACTAACATATTCACAGAAAACTATTCAAGGATTACAAATTAACTATCTACAAGATGCAACACAAGAACCAGTTGGTAATCTATTCTAAGTTGTATCATAATTGCTGTGAATAGTTTTGGAAGAGGATAATTATAATCCAAAGAAACATTTAAGCAGAAGTTTGAACATCTCATACCATTATAACCTGAAATATTGTCTTTCAGAAAAAATACCATTTATGTGAAGGTAGATTATGTCGAATCTAACAATACTGCTTTACAATAAACAGATTTAAATATTAACTATGTATAAATAATTAAGAGAACATACCGATCGATTTCAGCCAATTTACTGCTCAAATCGCCTACATGAAAACCATCTGTTCCGACAATACTTTGAGACAAAGCTTGTTCAGTTACACCATATGCTGGTGTATTTGTTGTATTACCTAAAAATATGAAAGGATAGGAGAAATAGACAGAAGATAAGCAAGAAATGAAACAAAAACTAAATATATAAATATTAGACTAGTACATTCAATAAGTTTCCATTTCATTAAAATCAGATTGTTCGAAATAAGTAAAGTATACTTATAGGCATCTCTTAAAGAAATACATACTTTACTTAAACAAATATGAGCTATCTTTGAAACAGATTTAGTACTTATATATTTTATTTTTAATATTATATTACCGGTTATAAACAAAACATAAAGTATTTTCATAGTTGAAAGCGTGGGTCAATTGAAGCTAGACTAACAGGGAAAACCTGGAAGCACTAGATGGCCGTTTCGTTATATTGTGGAACTCCTCAGCAATGCGCGTCCACGACCTCGCCTCGCGAGATTCGAACCCAGAACCTACGAGTCTCGCGCCAGAGCACTTAACCGATAGATCACTGAGCCGGCATCCAATGGTGTTTATGTCTAGCTCCAACCAATCCACGAAGTTGAGCAACCATTCACCAATTGTCTTCAGTGAGTTTCTATCTCACAACAGACCTGATTTGAACCCCACTGGTCACTGCTTCTCACTAGAACTCCTGGATTTAGCTCTCGAATTCAGTCACTAGTACATGTTTCATGTAGAGGTCAGTTTTGAGATAGTCTTTATTCATGACTAATATTTTTGTAAGAGAGAACTACTACTGAAAAACGTTTAAATTTGAAACATTACTTTTGAGTAGCTCAATTAACTGATATTTATATCAAAATACGTCAAGCGGTAAGACAATAATACAGAGTCATTTGTCTGACAAATTATTAACCGCTTTGTCCAACAACATAACAGGTTGAAGTAATATGCATCCCGTCATCAGATCAATAATTTCAAAAGTATTAACTTTGTTTTAACCTTTGTTTAAGTGTTATATATGTAAACTAACAGGATGAAGTGATCATTCCTAAATTGCACATTTGTTCACTTTGAAATGATAGACGAAAGATAAATGCAAAACTGCAACGTATACAAAATAAAACAGAATGGCATAAAAATAATGAATGACAGTGTCATGAATAAACGAGATGAATTTTTATTACCGAAATTGCAATGAAGTAAAAATACGCTAGATTTTAAAAATTACAATAACTTCGACGGAGTGCATCAAATTTATTTATTAATTCATTTAAATAGATAAACATTAATACAAAGGGCAACACAAATCAATGAATTTGTGTATGGGCTGAGATACTTTCTGAGTGCCCAAACTGAAGCAGATGTTTTTCTTAAAGCGCCATTTCCCCTGTCTTTGACCCAGAGATCTAATCTATAAGGTAGTGGAGAAACGTTAGGAGAAGCAGTCCCATGGTAGCTAGTGACCAACAATAGGTTCATACGTCATTTGTTCCTTCAAAATTCTGGAGCCTATGTGCACAATTGTTTTGGAATCACGATTTTCCAACTCCCCCTAGGTGGATCCTCCGTACCCACTAACTCAGGTAAAAGCACCGAACATTCGTTTTTCGTCCTCTGAATTTTGCAAACAACGCCCCCGCTGCCAGAAGGCAGTGAGTAGGACTTCCCTGGTAGTAGCTGTATGTGCGTGGCCATACGACGGAATTTTGAGAAAGAGAGAGCGGTTTCACATCATCCTCAGGCGTACCATGGCATTTGGGAGCTCATCGGATAAAAATTTTATTTTATTTAAACACATAAAAATTGGTACAATGAAGCACCAGATAAATATGCGCCTCACAAATCTCATTCGATTTGTGTGAGGGCTGTGATACTCCCCAGGTGCCCAGACTGAAGCAGATGGTTTTCTTAGGGGGCCACACCCGGAGCCTTTGACCTGAATGTCTGATCTACAAGGCAGTGGAGCATCGTAAGGAGATGCAGTCCCATGATAGCCGGTGATCAACGGTTGATTCGTACGCCATTTTTTCCCTCAGGATACTGGAGCCCATGTGCACCATTGGTTTGGAATCAGGGTTTTCCAACTCCCCTAGGTGGACTCTCCGTGTCCACCAATCCGGTTATAGCGCCGGACATTCGCTTTTCGTTTTCTCACTGCAAAAATGATTTCTTATACAATTAATTATTGCTTGTTTTTTGCTAGTTTTGCTTTTTTTTGCTAGTTTTTTTTTAAATTGACAAATTTAGCTCATCAGTCTATGTAAAAAGATATTTATAAGTCTATCACCAGACAGTTTAACCAATGCGATAGTGAACATCTTCCTTCGTGGCTTGAAAAATGTCACATTTCAATACGTGAATTCATTTTATTATATTTGATTGACAATGGTCATGTGGTAGATGGAACTAAAGTATTCTGAGTGATTTACCTGCAATCCAATCAGTTCATCTCGATAGTATTTGATTTCAACTTTTATACGTATAGTGAAAGTTGTAGGGATTAAAACTAATAACCCTAATCTTGTTTAAAACAATTTTGAAATACCTTTGTTTATTTCCCTCTGAACCTCTTAAATCTCCTCTTTATTACTCATATATTTAAACTGATTACTCACACACCCCTTATTACGTAATGCTTGATTAGTATTTTGATTGATTCATTTTATTAAGTTCGACCTATTTCCTTTGTTGGAATATCTATTCAAGGTGTTATTATTTTTACTTTACTATAAGTTTGCACTTTTTATTGTTATCAATGACCAAGAAATTCTTTCCACCAGGTTAGTAACTGTCCTTTATACAAATGAAGAATTTTGATTTGTGCATCATCAAAAGTATATTTGTGTATTTGAAAATAAAAATTTTAATGGACGAGTTATTTTATCAACCTCAGTGTTATCATTATGTACTATCTGTCAATTTTTACAAACAATTAATTAGCAGAAGAGGGTTTTGTGGAGATTTTAGTAACTAAATAGTTGAACTCATGAGTCGATTGAAGCTAGACCACCACGGAAAACCTGGAAGCAGTGGACGGCCGTTTTATCCTAGTATGGGACTCCTCAGCAGAGCGTGTCCACGATCCCGCCCTGCGGGATTTAAACCCAGGACTTATCGGTCTGGCATGCAAACGCTTGACCTCCAAACCACTGAGCCGGTATCCAACAGTGTTAATATCTAACTTCAACCACGAAATTGCACCACCGTCCACCATTGTGTCCAGTGAGTTATTATCTCACAACAGACCCGGTTGAACTCCACCAACTATCAAACAATTAATTAGTGTTAAGGTACACAACAACATCTATATATAGTTAGTCTGTATTACGAACAGTTTTTACTTTGAATTCTCAAGACAATTATATAAAATACTAACGAAGTTATATCCCTACTCAGCTGAACTCAATCACTTTAATTATGCACTGAAGTCGTTGGCCATTATGGTATTTTAAACAGCTTTGGAAGTTTTCAGTAAAATTCATTCCTAAGACTCTCTAAACTAAAGACCTAGACAAGCCAGAATTGATGGGAATGTCAATTATCTAAGGTTGTTATAGAATTATATAACTGAATGGTATACAATTAATTGTTAATTGATAGTCAACCGGAGCGAAAGTTTATGTTTCCAAGTTCAGTGTCATACGCTGGAGGTGATGTGGTCTCTGAGCCTGATGGATTGGCTTTGAAGCTTTCAATGTTTTTCTAAACAACAACATTAGCACGTACTTCAAATAGAAGTGAGTTAGTAGAATTTCTTCATAGGTGGCTAACAACGTGCTTTGTTGATCTGAAACTTGGTTGGTCGTTGTTTATACGTGTTTTTTCTCATGACCTGAACTCTGACCTTACAGTTGTTAATCTTTTTTCTTATTGATCGATAGATTAAGTTGATTTCAGTGTACATATTGATCGACGCTTAATTAGAGTCACAAGCTTCTAAAGATTCTTTGGTTGTTTTTCTCAGTTGAACTAATGATCACAGTTGTCCACATGCATCAATATGAGTGAAGCTATATCGTAGACGAAGAGGGCATCCACTTTATCCTGCATGGTGTTTATTGAAATCAATCTCGAGATAACATTTGGCATGTCTTCGTTTTCTTTGGTCCGGAACAACGGTCTTGTTCGCTTTCGGATTACATTTATTCATGTTGGTCTTAATAATCTGTTTATGACCTCGGATAAGTTCTTCATGTGAGGTAAAACTATCCTGTTTGCCGAATTTCGACTTTTTTATTTAGTTGTAGGTTTGATCAGCAGTTCTAAATAAAATTTTGTGAGTCGCTAATTTTCAAATTACATTACATAGGTATTCTCTTTTATTTTTCAAATAACTGCAATCCAATTACTCGTTTGAATAGTGCTCGTATACAGTTGATTTTGTGAGGCATCAAGTTATTGGTTTCGATCGGTATGGACTGATTTCCGGTAAATATGAGCATCCATCTTTTTCGTGTTGGTTCTGGTGATCAACATATTTAATGATGAGAGTTTTTTATCTATTTCTACCTCTAATGTGAATTTTATGTCGTTTAACACGTAGTTGATCAAATTGTTAGTACTTTCCAGATTATTTTTTTCGGATGATGACGAATGTGTCGTTCATATAAAGTATACAAATTTTTGGTTTGATCGTTGGCAGGATTGAAGTTTTCTAACATTAGAATATATGCTTCCATAATTAATCCGAATATCGGTGAACCCACTGAAGTTCCTTTTGTTAGTATATTTTCGAGTTAGAGGTACGTTATCAGTCAGGTTTTGGCATTGAAGCTTGATTAAGAAAAATTTGGCAAAAAGAATGAATCATCTGTCCTTTGGTATATTTGGTTGGATAGAGGCAAATAAGACAATAGCATTGGAGGATACCTTCAATTCGTTGTTGGCAATTTGAATATTTTCATTCTCCATAGATCTTATTTTGTCAACAGTTCCGCTTAGACAAGTTTGTTGAGAGCCCCGTTGATTTTATTATAAATTTTTTTGGATAGGATTATCTTCCATTGGTTGATATGCACTATCGTCTTTGAGTAGCTCCTCAGACCTCTGAATGTAGTCTTCTTTATTCATGAATACCGTGGTATGTTCTTTATCTTCAGGAATTATGATTGTGTTTTTCTGTATTTTCAGTTACGTTAACGCCATTTGTTCACGCATGGTAATTTAATAGTAATTCTTTTCCAGGTTTTCGATGGTGGTCTAGCTTCAACTGACCCATGATTTCAGCTATGAAAATACTAAATTCTCCACAAAACCCCCTCTGATCTATAATCATATGCTCACTAGTGACTGACTTCGAGAGATATTTCCTTGAGTTCTAGTGGGAAGTAGTGACCAGTGGAGTTCTACCAAGTCTGTTGTAGAGATATCAACTCACTGAAGACAATTGGTGAACGGTCGCTCAAAATCTTGGATTGGTTGAAGTTAGACATTAACACCGTTGGATACCGGCTCAGTGGTCTATCGGTTAAGTGCTATGGCGCGAGACGGGTAGGTTCTGGGTTCGAATCTCGCGAGTGCGGGATCGTGGATGCGCACTGCTGAGGAATCCCTTAATAGGACGGAACGGCCATCTAGTGCTTCCAGGTTTTCGATGGTGGTTTAACTTTAATTGACTCATGATTTCAACTATGAAAATTTTTCTTTTGTTGAACCAGGAGTACTACTTTTTCTTTTAGTTTTTGTTGAGTTTCTTCATTTAGTAGTGAAATTTCGAGTGATAACTCTAGTGTTTTTTTGACACATTTTCAGTATTGTAGTTCATTTTTGAAAGAGCTGTTCTTCTACCTAAGTCAGGGGCTGTTTGAAGAGTTCACTACGCAATCATTTGTTTCTGCTTCGACTGGCAGTTGAGAGATTTTGGTTGATTTTATCCTTAGTGCTTTGTCTCTGTCTTTTATGTCGTTTGTATGATGTTTTGATCTCAATTAAGGTTGTCTTACAAAAGGTCAGTTTAGACCCAAATAACTCATTAGTAACGCATCAGGCTGTGAAGTTATATATATAACAGATTATAATATAGTAACCCAGAGAACTGAAATTAATGGTTATCGATTATAAAATGTTTGATGCTTCGTATAAGTCACGTGTGTTTATGTAAGTCATGTGAGTAAGGAATAAGCAACAACATTAACACACAGCATATATAATTTACGGTCACTATTATAAACAGATGAACACAATGTTTTATCTAACAAAATAATGCCAGTTTTAATGTAAAATATGAATGTCAATTATATACTTAAAATAAGGCAGAAAAATTATCTATGAGATATTGCTATACATTAAAGCTACATCCTAGTACAAAACACCATAAAAATAATTTAGGGTTAATTTAAATCTAACTCGTCAAATAAAGAATGATGTTTCGTTCTACTACCCCCAAATGCCCTGGTACGGCCGAGAGCGGAGAGAGTACGCTCTCCCTCTTAAACTGCTCTCACATGGCCACGCGTACATAGCCTCTACCACGGAAATCCTACTCACTGCCTCCTCATGGCATTACCGTTGTTTACGAAATTGAGAGAACGAAAAGCGAATGTCCGGTGCTTTAACCAGTTTGGTGGACACGGAAAATCCACTTAGGGGGCTTGATAAATCCTGATTCCAAACCAATGGTACACATGGGCTGGCTCCAGTATCTTGAGGGAACAAATGGTGTATGAATCAATCGTTGTTGACCGGCTACCATGGGACTGCATCTCCTCACGATGCTCCACTGCCTTGTGGATCAGATCTTTCGGTCAAAGGCTCCGGGTGTGGGCCTCTAAGAAAACCACCTGCTTCAGTTTAAGCACCTGGGGAGTATCACAGCCCTCACACAAATCAGATGAGATTCGTGCGGCGCATATGTATCTAGTGCTTCCTTATACCAGTATTTATGTGTTCAAATAAATAATAAATAAAATAAATTCGTTCTACTAGAGAATTATGGAAGCATGAGTATTAGTACAGACAAGTCTGAAGCTATTTGTTCACTTTTCGGTTAGTTGTTTTTAGCAATTGACAAGATTGTGAATGTGATTAGGTTAAGTCAGGTCAGAATATACTAGAAATGTACAGCTAATATCTGTTTTAATTGTTTTAATTAAGCCAATGTAGAGTAAAAGAGCTCTAAAGATGATGATTTATAAACTAAAAGTAAACCATTGATTTTCGTCTCAAGCTCGAAATACGATGGAACTGTTTGAATAGATAACTTGACCGATAAGAGTTAGGTAGTAGCAAAATAACGTTTATGCAAATCTGTCATAAATGTCAGGCTTATAAGCTCACTTAAGATCGAACTTGCTGCGTGAAAGCGTGATATCTTATGTGGCTCTTCAAATCGAATTAGGGATTAAGACCAAGAGCACAATGGTTGATGGACATGTGGTTAAACATGTCAGATATCTTAAGATGATGAAAAACTGATATAATATACAAAAATGTATTTACCGATTATACACTCGATGATGAACAACAGAATATAAACTTATCAAATTATCTGAATACATTATTTTTCTAGTTACAAGATAATCCTAAACAACCTGAACTGATCGGAAATTGAAAATTCCATTAACTCTTAGGGACGATCTTCTCTGTACTAATCTATGTTTTGGAAAAATGATTTATGAAAGTGAAAGACATATGTCAGCTAAGTATTTGGATATAGGTGTCTTCGAAGCATTACTCGTGCATGCAACTGAGTGGACAGTAATAGTGCAAGTTGACAGGCAAATCAGTTGAAGAGGTAATGGAGTCCTATCGGCTGGTGTGATCAGGACGTGTGCTACCGCTATCCAACCACCATTTACCTCGACCAGAACGTTAGCTGGAGTAAAAACGAGCAATGAAACCAATACGTACCATCAGTCCATGAAGTCACTAGCTGTTGGATAGAAGCACTTTAGCAGACTGTCTGATTAGTATCCGCATGATAATCGATGTCAGTGGTTAGAGAGACTAGTTGAAACAGCTTAGAATAGGTCATAATTGTGCACATGTACTCAATCTGTATTTCTTTAGATCTCGAGCTTAGGTATAATTCAATACATACTATTTCATTCTAACTCTTCGGAACATTCAAAATCTTCAGTCTTCCTCAATATTGTTGATATCGCTATTATTTTGACTTTTCGTAGTTCTCTTGTTAGTTATGTCTCGTCAGGATGATAAGGAATGGTAACCTAAGCCAAGGGATATTCGTCTCAGACTATAATGATCATGGCTGACTGATCGACAGGAAAAGCACGTATTATAGTAGGGATCATTATTTACAAACGAATACTTTTAATTTCACCGACTGCAAAAAAATGGAGGTTCGGTATTTGAAAACCAACAGATCTGTTACACCAGTCAAATAAACACTCGACAAATATTTTCGTTATTTCATTAAGCCATAAGACAAGGATTCGGGGGTTGTGTAACGCTCGTAAACCAAAAATAGTAGTATACACATCTGCGAATTGTTTAATTGTACTATTTCGCACTTTGTACACAATGTATGCGATTTAGAAGACAACTGAGTATATTAACGTTTCAAGCAGAAGTAAATGATAGCTCACTTTACAGCAAGATAAATCGGTTCCACTAAGAATCAATAACCGTTAAAAACAGATTTGTAAAACTAGCTATCACTGGCAAACTGATTCGTTATAATTAAACATTTGGTTTTAATCACATTATACCCGCCACAATTTAACTTAGCATGATATAAGAAAAATAGTTATTTCATTTCACTATTACATGATTTGTATACTTTCGAACAAACTAACCCTATTCACTTTTCGAACTGATAGTATTATATTAAGAAATAGCTTACCATTAGACAATTGATCTTCAGCTTTTAAGCGACTAGACAAGCATTCAGAATGAACAGACATTGTCAAATGACATCGAGATGTAGATCCTATTAATCCTTCACGGCGATTGTCAACATTAATGCTACTATTTACTACTCCACTAGAGGCAGTCAAGCCGTTGTTCGAACCACCATAACCACTGCTACCAGTACTTGAATTAGAGAATGGAGTGTGCTCGGCACTTTCTCCTTCACTTCCACCGGCTATATTATATGTACAAGGTTGATTTGAACGACTATACGTATCAAGTGTGTGAAGATTATCGTGAAGTGGAGGAGAAATAGCGTTAGTTTGATTGTTATGATCATCATTGTTTTGATTTGGAAATGAATGTAGAACAGATGATCTTGAAACAGTTTTATCAGAGGTAGAATATGTTAAGTCCATTTGTTGATCAGTAGAACTAGGTGTATTAGGCACATCTAATTTAGCTCGCTTATGAGGAGAAATTGTATTTCCAGGATTTATTGAAGTAGAACGTTGACTGCCAACAACATCATTTGCAGTAGACGTTGTAGGATTTTGGTGACGAACATTGACAGATTTATCATACACCTGAGAGTGTTGATTTAAACTGGAGATCTGAGTTGAGGGTACTGAATTTGTGTTTGCATTCAGTCGACGGAATTTCTGAGAATAAAACAAAAGTAAATATAATAATGAAACATCATCTAGACACGACTAAAATTCAGTATGCAAAATAACTGAAAAATGGAATGTCAGTCAGTCAGCTACAACGTAGGACCAGGCACACATATGCATACATTTAAGTTGCCATACCTCACTCATTAGCACAAGATGAACACCGAATTCATAGTAGTTAGTTTAGTGGTGGTAATATATAAAAGAAAGATTGTGTATAAAGACATAGTACAGGAAGAAAGACTGATATGAAGCAATTTTAATATCAAGGTTTAAGGGAAGATAAAGAGTGTATACACCTACGCCATTGTGATCGATCACCCACAGTCTACAACCATTGTTTACGATAGTCACACTCCAAGCAAGTAGTCTGCATCTACCAACATGGTTCTGACCAGAAGTTAGTGACTTCAAGAACTGATGCCACGTTTTGGATTGGCCACTCCTAACTCTCTTCCGATCGTTCTCAATATTAGTCAGCATTACGCGTCGTGGTAATCGGTGTCCAGGCATACGTAACACGTGGCCCAACCATCTCATTCGATGAAGATTTATGACCTCGTCAACTGATTTACCATCATTCCCTAATACCATGCGTCTAACCTCACTATTACTTACCCGGTTATCCCAGCAGATGCGAGCAATATTTCTAAGGCATCTGTGGTCAAATACTAATAACTTACGAGTATCTTCTACTCTTAATATCCACGTTTCACAGCCGTATAGTAGAACAGAGCGAACTGCTGCACAGTATACTCGTCCCTTAATTAATATACGGATATTTCGCTTTCACCATAAGTGACTTAAGTTGGCAAGAGCCAAACGAGCTTTTTGAACCCGTGCAGAAATTTCGTCAGACATCAACCCATTAGGGTTGATTAGACTTCCAAGATAAGTTGAGTTGTCGACGCGTTCGACTAATTCACTCCCTGTCCTTAGTTCAGGTGTTGACGCAGGCCAGTCCTGGAGTAACAATATACATTGAGATGGGGAGAAACGCATCCCAAACATCCTGACATTATTACTCAGTTCTAACAGAAGACTCTGAATTTTGTCAGCGTCTTTACCAAACAGGACTATGTCATCTGCGTATTCTAAGTCGCTTAGTGGACCCCCTGGTAGGAGATCAATTCCTGAAAATCCAGTGGACGATAGTGCTATTTCCAGCAGTAGGTCTATGATGAAGTTAAAAAAATAGGAATAGAGGACAGCCTTGCCGGACACTACTTGAGGTTGTAAAATCAAACGACAGTTTGCCATAAGCTCTCACTCGACTGGTAGAGTAATGAGTCTTCACAAGGTTTATATACTTCTGAGGTACACCTTTCAATGACAGACACTGCCACAGAACCTCTCGATCTACAGAGTCAAATGCTGCTTTTAGGTCAAGAAAAGCTATCATTGTCGGACGACGATAAGCATGCCTGTGTTCTAAAACCTGACGAGTCAGTCAGTCAGCTACAACGTAGGACCAGGCACACATATGCATCGGTCCAAGTCCTGACGAACAGTGATTTTATTTATTTATTTAAATACATAAATATTTGTACAAAGGAGCAACAGATACATATGCGCCATACAAATTTCATTCGATTTGCTTGAGGGCTGTGATACTCCCCAGGTGCTTAAACTGAAGCAGGTGGTTTTCTTAGAGGCCCACACCCGGAGCCTTTGACCGAAAGATCTGATCCACAAGGCAGTGGAGCATCGTGAGGAGATGCAGTCCCATGGTAGCCGGTCAACAACGATTGATTCATACACCATTTGTTCCCTCAAGATACTGGAGCCAGCCCATGTGTACCATTGGTTTGGAATCAGGATTTATCAAGCCCCCTAAGTGGATTTTCCGTGTCCACCAAACTGGTTAAAGCACCGGACATTCGCTTTTCGTTCTCTCAATTTCGTAAACAACGGTAACGCCATGAGGAGGCAGTGAGTAGGATTTCCGTGGTAGAGGCTATGTACGCGTGGCCATGTGAGAGCAGTTTAAGAGGGAGAGCGTACTCTCTCCGCTCTCGGCCGTACCAGGGCATTCGGTGAATATGTGGTCGATGCAGCCACGAACAGGTCTAAAGCCAGCCTGATTTTCTCGTGTTTGTAGTTCACGAGTCTTAGTTAGGCGACCAATAATTATTGAGGTTATATTAGTCAAACTAATTCATCTATAGTTTGATCTATAGTATGATTTTGACTACTTCTTATATATTGGGACAATCAATGATTGAGACCATTCAGATAGCATTATGCTCAACTCCCAGATTTTAGCTAAAATATTAGTCAACCTAATCGCTGAAATGGAACCACCATATTTAAAGACCTCTGGAGTCAATCCATATGGACCAGCTGCTCTTCCTTGTTTCAGAGTAGTTATAGTCTTTTGAACTTCAGCTAGAGTCGGGGGACCTACTTCACTGTTCCATCCAGACTGTTTGGGAATGGTGGGTAACTGTAGAGTAGATGAAGGCCAGCTAAACTGTTCCGCCCATCGTTCTATAAATATTTCCTATTCAAACTAGGCTAGATACATCAAAACTGAGTACGAAATGAAGATTTTGGCTATTAAATACATTAAAAGCCTATAAATTATTAACCATAGTATTTACGGACAATCTACAAGTTATCATCTTCCTTGAGTCTTTTGGACTTCTATTTAGAGATCTCTCGCATACACGGATGTAAATTGAGTGAGGATAAATAATTAGTTAACCAGATTCAGTGTACGTCTAGACTTATGATCAGTAGGAAAAGTCAATTGTATTACAAGATCATATTAACAGGACGTAAACAAGTTTGAAATGTTGTATTGGGTTTTAATTAGCTGAAACACAATTTATAGTGCTCTGGTAAGTGTGCACAACTGAATCCAATGTTTACCAACCATAAAAAATCAAATAAATATGATATTAATCATTTTGATATGCAAATTCTTCATAACTAATTGTGATAAAACTTTAAAATGTACTTAGCTAATACAGTCTGCCATTGAGTTGTATTGTCCAAATATTCAGTCATTTACAAAACTCTCTGAGTTCCGGGACTAATAGCACCGGACAATCAACTAGTGTACAAGTAGAAGTTACTGAAATTAATAGTCCTCTTAAATATTCCTTGTTTTTTGAACATAGAAAATAATTAATAAGACACAAGCAAATTGAAATCTTAATGTGAAATCACAGTGAAATTTTACAACTAGACATTAGGATTTTCCGTATTTATCTATATAACATTGTAAGATCCTTTTCTACTACTCATCAATAACTATCAAAAGATTTAATTATATGAGCTGTAGATTTAAATATAAGGATCTCTATCTAGACAAAGTGATTACATGGACTATGTAATTACTCCATGTATAATGACTTAGTCACATATAAAAGGTTGCTGAAATGTGGCAAAAATTGACGAAGAGAAATTAGACATGGTAAAATGTACGAATGATATTGAACCTTCGTAGCATTTACATTGCGCGTACGCCAGAGAAACCACATAATAAAATGAAATATTAGAATGAGGTTACCATACTTTAATCCCAATATCGCAAAAGCGGAATACTACTTCACTTAAAGTCAAAACTATTTTCACTGAAGATTTAAGAAGTAAAATCTAATATCAATAATGTTAAGTTACTTTTATACAAAAACAACCTGCTCTGGGGACGCAAAGTAGATAAAATTAATATGTTAGGAGAGAGATCATTCATGTAATATATGCCGAAAATGTAACCTATATTTTGTTGTTTGATGTCTACACACAACGATAACTCCTGTTAAGTCCGATTTTGGCGACGAAAAAATAATTGAAAGATCTGCCAACGGTTTAAACAAAACTTTACAAAGTCGACATAGAAATATTCTTACCTCTCGAAGTTCTGATTCATTAGCTCGCCACTGATCCAACAGTCCACGGAATACTCCTAGACGGGCGGCAACTTCCACATCACTCACTCCTGCACACAACATATCCAGTGCAGCAATCTTCTTACTTAATGCATGAGGTGCCGAAGGAGCATTTGCTCTTGTTGGACGTCGAGTAAACTGGTCATCAGAGGGGGTGGACGAATTGTCAGGAGAAGCGGTTCGAGACTGGTCAGTAGGAGATTTGGGGGGAGTTTGAGACTGCTGACTAGTCTGAATAGAAAGCAAAGGGTGAATGATGAAAATTCACTTACAAATTCATTCAATTTAAAAATTAAGAAAACTGTTTGATCTGAGCTTAGCAGAGTTTCGAACATGAGACAACAAGTCAACGTATCATATAACAGGCAATGAGAATTACCAACACTATTTGTTGAAGCCCAAGCAGTATTCAGCACGTTATACAGATCAACAACTTAAAAGTTAACAACTGACCTTTAGAGAAATGATCCGTCTTCTCTCAGCACCAGTATAACCTGGCCAGTTGGCATCTAATTCTGACACCACAGACGGTATAAGGTAGTATGCCGATTGCCTTCCAACACGACCGACTGACGACAATATGTCGGATATTTGCTCTTTTTGGGTATGCGACAAGCCATCACGGGACAACCGTAATAATAATTCGGGGCGCTGATAAGGTCGTAATGCCAGTATGTGAATAATGCGTTCTCTAAAATACATATTGAAAAGTATAATATATAAATATGGTACTAAAATACAATTGGGATGTCAGAGTGCAAACAAAACTCAACTAAGAACGTAGGTACACATCTTTCATATAGTGACTAGCAATTATGTGCTTTGACATGAAACGGGAGTTATACACCAAACGTCACTAACAAAGCGTAATCTATATTAGGAGCACTAAACCCCGTTATCACCAAACACATCATCCCTATATTTGCGGCAACTTTTTTCATAATATCAAATTGAATAAGTACCTTTGAGGCCCTTGACCAAACTAGGGAGAATTTAAAAATATGGTTCATAAGTTAGAGATATAATTTTACAAACTAAACCATAAATCGAGATTAATCATATACTGTTTTTTCAAGTAGGTCACGATTATTGAGACATCTTACAAACGGCTTCCAATAACCAACATTACTAAGCGCGTGTCTAAATATTATACGAAAGATGGTACATTAAAGTCAGCGGAACCCACGTGTATAGTGTCATAGTTAAAAGGCTAAACTTGGATTAATCCCAAGAAAACAAAACAAAGATAAAGAACTCACAGCACTTAAACTACTCGTATATTATAATTATAATCAAGAAATTATGCGCAGTTATGTGATTGGTCAGCAACACCTACATCACATTAAAAATAAGCTGGTGAAAATACAGCTTTTTACAAAAGTGAGTTAGTTAAATACTTAACCTGATTATGACAGATAAGATCATTAACAAATAAAGTAGGCTAATATTCAAATCCATAAAACCTACAGCTAGAAATAAGAAGGCCTTACAGTAAATGATCAATAACTTTATATTAAGTAAATAAATCAAACGACTTACGCTTCAGAAATCCTAAGCCACCACCAAATTACAGGAGGTTATAAAGTTCAATGGATAGAGTAGTATCGTATTTACTCGGATATACACACAACAGTATGATTTCAATAGAAATGTATCATACAGTAAGAACAATGAGATAGAAACCTACAGTGGAATGCCATGATATATATTTTTTGAGACTAAACGAAGAATGATCTGCAAGCGGTAGACAAACGAGTCTTATCAACTAACAGTGTGCTAATAAACAATAAGTACTTCAACAGCCACTGATTCAGAACTAGAAGAATTCATTCAATGTAGAACTTCCTAAGAACAACTAAGGTATATTAGAGTGCCAGCAGACCGAGATTATACGTATATTCTTCATGAGTATAAGCAGTACATCGAAGAAATAAACACACCTCAGTGAGCGTGCCAAAACATCTGGATTAGGTAATGGAGGACTGGGACCACAACCAACAGGATTCTGTGACTGAACTCGATTGGCTACGTTAGGGAAATCTATGTTCTGAGGTGAAACTTCATTTCCCTTTCCCTTTAAATTTACACCATGACTGCCTTGTTTGTGAGCGGGTTGAGGTACTGCTGTTCTTGAAGCCATGGATTTGGCAGATTTGATTTCTTTCGTTTGAGACTTTTTATTTTCGTCTTCTAATTGTGTCATTCGCTCCTTAGCCGCTGAAAAGCTATCCTCCTTAGCGTTGACAGTGATTCTGGAGACCATCTTTCCCAGACAATGAGTTGAAATTCTTGAGTAAACAGTAGGTTACATAAGGAAAATTCCTTACCCTTTGGTGCGCAAGCAATTAAAAGATTCATCGTGAGTACTTGTTAAGCTTGAGGTACTGAATGTAAATTTGCTGCTGTTTTTCCCGATAGGGACAATAAAAGACTACGGAAGTGAAATAATTATATAATAGAACATTACTCCTTCGGACCCACTGAACGTAATGCTAAAGCTGTGGTTTCCCTTTATTAGTTAATCAACACAATACTTGGATGAAAACTTACTGGAGTGCTAGCGAGTTGCTCAATATCTTTCAGGGCAGAATCAGTAAGACGAAAGTGAACTAGTTCCAGATCGTTATATGAAGCATCATCGAACACAAAATTAGAATCGTTCGAATAGCGGAGAGACATATCAGGAGCAGGCGCTGCGGATAATGAAGTCAGCTGTAACCCGCACCCGCCTTTAACTCAAAACTTATAGTCATTGACAGATTTAAACAAAAGTATAACAACTCAAGTTTTAGGGTTATTTTGGTGAAAAGATGGAAGAGTTAGCATATTTATATTACTAGCGAATTTATTACGAATCTTTACCACATTCTGTTACCAGTTAGTCAGTTTTTTTGCCCTTGCATTATGTTTCCAGCTGTAGCTGTAAATAATTCCCTAAAATCAATAGCTTTTTAAGTGTTCGACATTGGATGCTTACCACATTGGTTTATAGCGGACCTTTTTAGCTGAAGGCATTCGGTCATGCATCCGCACCAGATCACGTTACAGCACAGCGTGGGAAACATCTCCTACAATCACTAGCCAGATTAGATTAATCGCTTCTCGATATATTGGCAACGCATCAAATATATCTTCCAACCTCTTCTTTCTGACTTCTTATTTTAACTGTGTGGGCACGATTCGATCATAGGTGTTACTGGTAAAGAGTTGTCAAACTGCAATACTGAGTTTCAATGGTCCGAACTATCCTGACAGTGTTTTGTAGTCAGTATGTTTTAGGGCAGATGATTAATCCCACCGAATATTGTACGATTAGAGTTTGAGAACAGGAAAGATTCAGAAAGAGCAAGAATAATAACATACGAATGGAAATGATTATAGGTGAACTGAAGTAAAATAGTCATTAGGAAGAAAACGGGAAGTATCATGAGAGACGAGTAGAATATGAATAACGAGGGAAATAGCAGCTTAACTTATTATGGATGCAACTAGATGAGGAAAAATAAAATGTGAATAGAACCATTGTTTCCCGGCCTCTTCATAAAGTAGCATACTAGAAAGCCTGTGATTACATCAACCGGGGATGAATTCCGAATAAAAAATTGGAATTTTAAAAAGTGAGGTTTCACATTACTGTCCGCTTACAGTGAGAGAATTTTCAGAAACAGGTTCTCAGATCGTCGCAGTTGTGTACAGGTAGGAATATTATGTTGAGATGGCTAGAACTACTTAGTATTTTGATTTTTGGGATCTGATCGATCACAATTTTCGCATAGTCCAGTCCGAATAGTTCGACTCCTAGAAGATGACTCACATACAACGTTTTTGATCCTGTAGCCCAAATTTTCGAATCTAAAAGACGGTGTCATTTTTGGGTAGACACGGCCAAACAGTGTCGTTGGTTCAGGACATGGACGGATACAGATCTTAAATATTCCCAAGACAGCTTAAAGGTCCGTATTTCTGACAGTCCTCGACTGAAGTAAGTTATGTGAGAGTTGGTTTGTATTTTCAGAGAGCAATCACCCCTATTATTCAAACTATCTACCAAGAAAAGTCTAGGCAGTATGTCACTCGAACATTGAGGGAGTCACGATTGCGAAGAATGTAGAAAGTGTTTTCTTTCTCCTAGGTTCACATAAGAAAAAACTGGGAGCTTCATTATTTATTTGAATGGTTGTTAAAGTGCAGAATTATGGTCTAGTGTGTTATTAGTCCATATATTTTTGCTACTGTAACAATAGACCAAATCCCTAAATGGTAGGTCTGTCATAATATAATAACCGTATCTACAAGATCTTACATGGAAGCCACATCATAGTCTATAATGACTTTCTCTGTCATAACAATCAGTAATATGATATTTATTACTTACTTTAGAACACATTTCGGGATAAAATAATGTTTTTAATGTGCGAAAATACGATTGGTGATTTTTCGAGGCAGTGACATGAAGTGCTGATTTTTGTTGTGAATTGCTACAAAATTATGGTAAAAAGGCCATTAGACGCCTCATGTATAATTCCATAGGTAACTGAAAAAGCACAGTGAGAATAATTTGAATTCGTTTAGTTTGTTTCTTCATATAATGATTCATCTTCGACATTAACAGTCGTCAGTTAAGACACCCAAGGAGGACTGCATAGTAATCTTCATGGAGGAATATTAGGCATCACAGAACTTTCTTGAGTTTTCGGCCTCAACTCACAGATGGCTAACTGAAACTTTGTGGCTGCTTCTGTTATTATTTCACTCTTTAGAGATAAACAATAACTTCCTATTGTCTTGCAGCATAGATTAGTGCACAGGTCTTTTTACTTCTGTTATTCTGTTATGTAGTAGCGAAGACATAAGTACGGGTAACTCGCAGGACCTACTATTGGACTATCATTCTTATTGTATAACTGTTCGGTAACTAGATTATCTATATCTATATTCATCTTATTGTAAGCTTCATTTTAACCTATTGATTATTACTATATGATTTACTGTCCCTATGTTATACTCAGTTTTATTGATTATTGTCTCCCACGCTTACAGCCTCATTCGGCTTGGATTTGTACAAATATTATTTTCTATTTTATGGTATGATGTGGCCTGTCTGTCTGATATATAAATAAAGTATGCTTGAAATAAACGATTTGTATTGCCGAGGTTGCTATTGGTGTTTTGGACTCAAGTGGACGGGTTAGGCGGATAAGGGCCAATAAGGACGCTAGATTACTCATACTAATCGAACGTCATTGTCACAGTGTGAAGGTCGTAGGAGGCGTATTCTATTGGTGGATAATTTACGCGAATTACGTCCTTGTTAAATTCGTAAGGTTATAACGAATCAGCGACGACCTTGATCAAGTCATAACAATTGGCTACAGTCTAGGTCAAAAACATAACAAATTGGCGACGGCTAGGTCAAGTCATAACATATTCCTTTCCAGAAGCAATCAAAAAGTGATAAGAGACATTTATATTTGACAGGACAAAAGTGTAAACACACCGCTATGAAGCTGACTTACGTTCCAATATATGTATCCTAAGTTTTGATTTTCCGTGAAATTGAAAGAAACACCATTACCTTTGGTAAGCCCTTGAAAATAAGATCTTATTAGTCATGAGTAAAAGGGTTCAATTTTAATTCACGTATGTTGCAAATGCACTTGATCTTCATAAATATTCTGTAGCGGTATTTCTTTTAACTACACGATCCGCGTAGATGAACACAAGGTAATTGAGAAAATTCACATTCAACACTGGATACGGAAAGTGGGTCAACAATTATGAAATGGGGAACAATCAATCAAAATGGAATGGCTCGGTCATGCACGCGTGGTCACTCTATGTACCCTCTTGCTTTTTTATCAAATATTTTACTCCCTTTACAGCCCAAATGTAATCTTCGGAAAAGCTAGACGTCATATTTCTGATTATCACTGCAGAAAAAGTCAGCGTACACTATAATATGGCTTCCACGTAAGATTTAATGGATTAAAATGGTTATATCATGACAAACCTAAATTTAAGGATTAGGTCTATTATTATAGAAACAACGAACCAGACCATGATTTCACAATTCCACCGTGATATGGTGTCATCCATGGTCGAGAAAGTGCGATTCTTCAACTAACTGGGATCTATCATATCATGTCTGAACCGAGAACAAAGGAATGGTGGCTGCCGAAAAATTATTTACAGACCTGTAGTGACTTACTTTTCATGACGAGAACGCGATTGGTATTATGGAAAAAATTATTATTATTATTATTATAACCAATTGTACTAGCGATTGTTTTACTGTACTTGGTTGTTTAACTGTATCAAAAGCACTTTTCGTTCAGGTTGTCCACCTTGTTTTTACGAAAGAGCTTACGCTCCACCGTTTTGTCTGTAATTTTTAGCACGTCTCGGTATTCTTTCGATACCACGAGATCACCAACAAATATATTTTATCTGGACCATTAACAGCCTTCTGGTCTTCGGCCTACCGAAGGATCCAAGTTGATATCTGGCACGTAATCTTATTGTAATAGTGATTATAGTTAATCGCGACTCGTCGCCATCTCCAGACTATTACATATATATTCTTGCTGCATTATTATTAAATAAATCTATTATACATACATACATTCCTTTCACCATAGGCTTTCATTTGAGTCATTAACTATTATTAAAACTCCAGGAAATTTCTCTCGAAGTCAGTCACTAGTGAGCATATGATCATCATCAAAAGGTGCTTTTGTGGAGATTTCAGTAATTTTATAGTTGTTCAACCTCGTGGATCGGTTGAAGTTAGACATTAACACCGTTAGATGCCGGCTCAGTGGTCTAGTGGTTAAGCTCTCGAGCGCGAAACTGATAGGTACTGGGTTCGAATCCTGCGGGGCTGGATCGTGAACACGCACTGCTGAGGAGTCCCAAATTAGGACGAAACGGCCGTTCAGTACTTCCAGGTTTTCCATGATGGTCTAGCCTCAGTTGACTGATGATTTCAACTATAAAATTAGTCGAAATAATCATCACATCGGACTAAAAATGAAAGTCATGTTGAACAAAAGTCACAGTGAGTACAAAAATTGTAATTTTGCCTTTTCATCCTATATCATATCAGTTGAATAAAGTTTAAGCATGAATGTAGAAGAGATATTGGATGAAAATATATCTTTGTGAAAGTCTCATTTACTACATTCAGATGATTTCAAGTCTCCAAGCCTATACAAAGGAATTATTAAAATGGAAATGATCAATAATATAAATAAATTTTTCCTCAACCATAACAACGCGTTGAACTTGGTTTACAATTATATAATTAGTTACTTGCATACTTACTTACGCCAGTTACCCCTCGTCGAGGAGCATATGCCGCTCACCAGCATTCTCCATCCAACTTTGTCCTGAGCCTTCCTTTCCAGTTCTTTCCAGTTGCTATTCAGCCTTTTCATATCGGCTTCTATTTCCCGGCGTAGTGTGTTCTTTGGCCTTCCTCTTTTCCGCTTCCCTTCCGGATTCCGAGTTAGGGATTGAGTCGTGATGCACATTGGTGATTTCCTTAATGTATGTCCGATCCACTTCCAACGTCTTTTTTTAATTTCCTCTTCAGCTGGAAGCTGGTTTGTCCTCTCCCATAAAACGCTGTTGCTGATAGTATCCGGCCAATGGATGTTGAGTATTTTGCGTAGACAACTGTTTAAAATACTTGAACCTTCCTGATGATGGCCGTAGTAGTTCTCCACGTTTCAGCTCCGTACAGTAGGACTGTCTTGACGTTCGTATTAAAGATTCTGACCTTGAAATTGGTTGAGAGTTGTTTTGAGTTCCATATGTTCTTCAATTGTAGAAATGCTGCCCTTGCTTTGCCAATCCTCGCCTTTACATCTGCATCCGATCCCCCTTGTTTATCAACGATGCTCCCCAGGTACTTGAATGTTTCCACCTCTTCCAGAGTTTCACCATCAAGTGTGATTGAGTTGGTGTTCTCCGTGTTGCATTTGAGAATCTTGCTTTTTCCTTTGTGAATGTGGAGGCCTATCGATGCGGAGGCTGCTGCTACATTTGCTGTCTTCATCTGCATTTGTTCGTGTGTATGAGAGAGGAGGGCTAGGTCATCTGCGAAGTCTAAATCAACTAATTGATTCTGAGCTGTCCATTGTATTCCGTATTTCCCTTCAGATGTCGAATTCTTCATAATCCAGTCAATCACTAGAAGGAAGAGGAATGGGGAGAGTAGACAGCCTTGTCTGACTCCGGCCCCTACTAGAAATGCATCTGTCAGTTGTCCTCCATGCATGACTTTGCACTGTAGTCCATCGTATGAGTTTTGGATAATGTCGACAATCTTTTCAGGAACTCCATAGTGTCGAAGAAGTTTCCATGATGTTCTCCTGTCCACGCTGTCAAACGCCTTCTCATAGTCAACGAAGTTGATGCATAGTGATGAGTTCCACTCAACTGACTGTTCAACGATGATCCGTAGTGTCGCAATCTGGTCTGTGCATGACCTGTCCTTACGGAATCCAGCCTGGTGATCCCTAAGTTCGGCGTCTACTGAGTCTTTCATCCGATACAGCGGCACTCTGTTGAAGACTTTTCCTGGTACTGACAACAAACAGATGCCTCTGTAGTTTTCACATTGGCTCAGATCTCCTTTCTTTGGTATCTTGATGAGATATCTTTCTTTCCAGTCCATTGGCACTTGTTCCTCTTCCCAAATCTTCTTGAATAGAAGGTGAAGCATGTTTGCAGTTATTTCAATGTCTGACTTCAGTGCTTCTGCTGGTATATTGTCAGGTCCTGCCGCCTTCCCACTTTTGATTTGTCTGATGGCCATCTTGACTTCTTCGACCGTTGGTGGAGTGACATCTATTAGAAGGTCTGTGTGAGTTGCTTCCATGTTCGGTGGATTCAATGGGGCTGGTCTATTCAGCAGTTCCTCGAAGTATTCTGCCCATCTTTTCTTCTGTTCTTGAATCTCAGTGATTGTCTTTCCTTCTTTGTCCTTGACTGGTCTCTCTTGTTTACTATATCTTCCCACCAATTTCTTCGTTGTATCATATAGTTGTCTCATATTCCCTTCTCTTGCAGCTTTTCCGCCGCCGTTCCTAGTTCTCCCATGTATTTCTGCTTGTCGGCTTTAATGCTTTTCTTCACTTCCCTGTTTGCTTCTGCGTAGTCTCCTTGTGCTTTGACTTTCTCTTCTCGTTTTTGACTGTTGCTAATTGCTAGTTTCTTGTTATTCCTTTCTTGAATTTTGTCCAGGGTTCCCATAGAGACCCATTCCTTATGATGATGATTCTTAGGACCAAGAACCTCCTGACACGTTGAAGTTAGTGCTTCTTTTATCCCTTTCCAGTTGTCCTCCAAAGTAGTTTCTTGTTCATTCAATAGATCTTGTAAAGCTTTGAACCTGTTGTTGAGAGTTATCTTGAATTCATGGAGCTTGTCAGTATCTCGAAGGAAGGCTGTATTGAACCTTTGTAGTGCTGTTTGTCCAGTTGTACAGTGTTTCTTTAGCTTCAGTCTCATCTTGGCCACAACCAGGTGGTGATCTGAAGCTATGTCAGCTCCTATCCGGGTTCTCACATCTTCCATTGATCTTCGGAATTTTTTGTTGATACAGATGTGATCTATCTGGTTCTCTGTGGTTTGGTCCGGTGAGGTCCATGTAGCTTTGTGTATGCGCTTGTGCGAGAATATTTTGCCGCCTATAACCAATTTGTTGAATGCACATAGGTTTGCAAGTCTCTCCCCATTTTCATTTCTCTCTCCTAATTCACGCCGTCCAATTACATCTTCATATCCTGTGTTGTCCACTCCAACTTTAGTATTTAGATCTCTCATCAGGATGGTAAGGTCCTTTCGTGAGCACTTCTCTATAATTAATTGCAGTTTTTCATAGAACTGATCTTTATCATCGTCGTTGCTATCATTGGTGGGTGCATAACAGTGGATAACGCTCATTGTGATCCCTTGCTTCTTTGTTCTGAATGATGCTTTGATTATCCTGGGTCCATGAGATTCCCATCCCACAAGTGCATTTCGTGCTTCTTTGGACAGTATTAGAGCAACTCCCCGAGTGTGTGGAGCATTTTCCCCTTCGTGACCGGAGTACAGCAGCATCTCTCCTGTACCTAGCCTTTGTTGTCCAGTTTGTGTCCAATATGTTTCGCTGATTCCGAGTACTGCCAAGTTATATCTTCTCATTTCCATTGCTATTTGGCTGGTCCTTCCTGCCTTCCAAATTGTCCGGACGTTCCATGTACCTATAAAGAGTGTTGCTCTGGTTGTTAGAAGGTGCATCGGTCTCGTGACTTCCGAAGAATTTTGGCTTCCATCATGAAACGTCATAATTATTCCTTCAACTGGGAGGGCAGAGTTTAAATGGTTTGAATTATTTTTTCTGGTTAGCGTTTTTTAGCGAGTTAGCTTTTCTACGGGATGGGGCCGCTAACCCCATGCCCAACCCTCCTCCTTCACCCGGGCTTGAGACCAGCAGTAACTCTAGAAGAGCTACAGGCGGAGTTATAATTAGTTAGTTTCTGTCAAATTCCAAATACAACACGTTCATTTGAACTTTTCCAGTTCTATTTCCTGTAAATTACTCTGTTTCGAAAATTTCTAGTTAGTACAATTATTCAAATACTTCTAGTTATCATACATCTCCACAGACCTTTAACCCCCAAATGGTTTATTTGATTACATTTCATTTTAATATCTAAATGTTATCATGCTGAGCCTTACTTTTCATATTATAACTTCCCTATGTATCTTCATGATAAGTATTTAAGCCCTTATCAGTCAGACAAATTACAGTTGCAATATAAATGGTATATTAAACAACAAAATATTAACAGTTGTTATGAAATGAATGTTGCTTGTAAGTTGTTTTCTGAGATAACAACCAAAAATGAGTTAGCAAAGTTTCCTTTGAATGTGGTGGCACCAACGACGTATTGAGAAAGATTAAATTTAATGGTATTATTTAATAATGATGCGGACCAAAACTCCAACATAGTGTGGGTAGGCCTAAAACGATGTTATAACACTATTATAATCTTCAATCCAAGGCCTTGGCCAATAAAGCAGAAGAACAGACGGTGGAGGTAGCGTTTATATTTCAATAATTGAGGTAGTATGGATGTGTATATATATCCAAACAATTATATCCGTCTCTTTTCCATTGATACAGAGAAACAATAGATAGTGAATGTACATGTGGTTACAATTAAAGTGTGAAAAATATTTAAAAAAATTGCAGTTTTTACATTGTCATTACTAAATTCATTGAATATACATGTCACAATAAATTCGCCGAAGAGATAACTCTTCACTGAGTCTATGTTTCTTATTTTATACCTTTATGGGTATATTCTGTTTACTTCAAGAGGTCTATGAATCATTGTCATGAAGCAAATTTGTGGTGTGGGCTACTTATATCCACACAAGTAGTATATAACGAGGGTCGTGCATTGACTGTATTTCAGTAGAAGATTGACAAGGAGAGAACGGAAACGGGATGCAGTTGCTATGAAAATGCATAAACAATAATAATCGGAGACTATGGACTGATATTTTCAGAAGGAATAGTCAAGATTGAGACAATTGATTGATAGTTTGCAAATTAAGCGTCCACTGTATAGTTGTCAGATTTCAGTGAGATATTCTGTAATTATGTGTCCAAATACATTCGATTGTCCCCACTGGTCTTCTTGTTCACTACAAATTTAATGCAAACATTTTAAGAATATCATATGGTTTTCATAGTTCACCAATGAATATAAAAGTATCTCCATTAAAAGACTTCACAGATGATCTGGCTCTTCTATCACACACGCAACAACAAATGCAGGAGAAGACGACCAATGTAGCAGCGGCCTAAGCAGCAGTAGGTCTCAATAGGAAGATTCAAACAAGCAGTACAAAAATGAATTAAACTTCACCTCACTGCACAAACTAGTGGCTATCAGGACTCAGTAGCTAAATGCATGACACGATGGCGTTTGAAGCGGACAGTATTGGGTTGGAGTCCTGGTGTAAATATCAACTGTGGGATGCAGGTACATCCAGCTGACGAGTCCCAAATAGGACGAAACGCACGTCCTGGATCCCACTTCTAGTTACTATCCATCTTTGCTTATAAAGCTTGTAACTTAAGGCAATATCGAGGCGGTCCACACAGGATGCACATATTCCAACAAGTGACTGACCAATTGCAGTCCTAAATAACAATGGGAAGATACAAGTCAAAACAACACCATGTGAATACATTATCACGCCATTTAAACATTTTATAAGAAAAATTTGTATATAATTGAAAAAAACCTTCATGAATCGATATCCATTGGCAATAGGTGAAAAAAATCTTAAAGTAATGAATAAATGTTTGTACTACTTTGTGTCTATTTCACTTCTGTTTAGATTGATACCATAAATAAATATGTGGTGATTTATGATTTTCCATCTAGTGCAGATGGGAAGATGCGGATCGGCAAATCAAGACCAGCATATTTACAATTAAAGAACATCCGGAAATCAAAACAACTGTCTGTCAAACAACACCAAGATCAGAATTTTCAATACAAATGTTAAGGCAATTCTACTGTAGAGCGCGGAAGCCTGGAGAACTACGAAAGCCATCATTCAGAAGATACAGGTTTATGTTAACATTGGTCTACGCAAGATACTTCAGATCCGTTGACCAGACACTATTAGCAACATTCTGCTGTGGGAGAGAACAAACCAGGTTCCAGTGGAGGAAGAAATCAGGAGGAAGCGCTGGAATTGGATAGGACACACATTGAGGAAATCACCCAATTGCGTTACAAGACAAGCCCTCACATGGAATCTCGAAGGCCAAAGGAGAAGAGGAAGACCAAAGAACACATTACGCCGAGAAATGGAGACAGACATGAGAAGAATGAACAAAAGTTGGATAGAACTAGAAAGGAAGGCCCAGGACATAGTGGGTTGGAGAATGCTGGTCGGCGGCCTATGCTCCATTGAGAGTAATAGGCGTAAGTAAGTAAAGTAAAAAAAGTACATTAAAAGACAACCAAATAAGAATGAAGTTTTAAGCCATTCAATTTAGTCTATGTGTATTCATGACGGTGATTTGCTTATTGGTTGGATAATGTAATCCATCACTGTTTAACATTTTCATACCAAAAATCACATTTATGAATAAATATTTCATTCATTCGTATCGTTGTCCAAATCATAACTGATTATCAACTTAGTTCTTCTTATTCATTTCACTTCACTCTGCAAATCACATAAATGAGTTAAGATATTATGATTCAGAATCTAAATTATGAATAAATCGGTCTCACAGTATTTCGTTATACCGTTAGTTCTGCTTACTCTTTTAATCTTCCTATACCAGCAATTGTGTTTTTGCTTGTTTGATGATTATACTACTCACTAATATTCAGTAGCCTGCAAATTGTCGGTGATTTATAGCACTTGACATAATTTCTCCGTTATTACGTGTGATTATTTGAAATAATTACATGAATCAGTGATGTTTAATTTATTTCTAACAGTGATTCTATTTTATTAACAGCTATATTTTTTCTTATGTGGTTACTGATCATTTGTTTGTTTGTTTGTAACAGTTTCTAAAATTGGTGTGTTTAGTTCCCATATCAACCAATCGATGCGACTACTGGTTGCGAATTAGTTTATTCTCATAGTTTAAATCGTGAGTCAATTGAAGCTACACCACCGTGGAAATCCTGAAAGCACTGGACAGTCGTTTCATTCTATTACGGGACTCCTCAGCAGTGCGCATCTACGATTCCGCAACCGCGAGATTCGAACCCAGGACCAACCAACTTCGAATCTCGCGGGCGCGTAATCGTGGATGCGCACTGCTGAGGAGTCTCATAATAGGAAGAAACGACTGTCCAGTGCTTCCAGGATTTCCACGGTGGTGTAGCTTCAATTGACTCACGCTTTCAACTATGAAAATACTGAAATCTCCACAAAACTCCTTCTGAAATTAGTTTATTGCATTTTCGGTAAATAATTCTTAAGCATTTGTTTCGGAAAGTACCTCTTATGAGTGTGAACTCATTAGATAACTTATAAATTGTCATTTATAAAATATATTATTACTAATGTTGCTATTATTATTTGTACCAGTTTACAGAAAAGCCTTTTGTTTTATTATTGAGTTACAGGTGTGGCTCAACCATATCGACTGAATCATTAGTTCAATTTGAAAGATACACTTCATGAAAGCAATATATATATATATATATATATATATATATATATGCTTCTAAGAGTGAAAAAATATAATTTGATTATGTTACTACTCAAACTAGATCTTTCTGCAGACCATCAACGTTGATGATATATGTCGAATAATTGGAGACCCACTCGAGTTACACGGGAACGGTGTAAGGAACAAGTTAACTTCGAAGTCACACCTCGTGTATAGAATCTTATGTGGATTGCCTCATCGACGTATCAAGGGATCATGGATGCTCTTAAGACTGCACAACACAAAGGACGTTATTACAGGAATATATGAGTTAAAGTAGAACCACTGCCGCATGAGCCATTCCGTGGAGTATGATTAACTGATGCGCGTTGATTGTCCTTGATCTTGACGGGGATCGATGATCTGTTGAATATTTCGTGACCCAACTGCCGGATGATTTGACTAGGGTTCAGTGACATTTCACTGGCCTTATACTTTATTATTGTCAATCGGCTTATTATTACATGATGCTTTATTCACAGAAACATCGTTCCGAGATTTTGACCCATCTATTAATGCTTCAATCTACCAAGATTATTTGTTTGAAAATAGTAAAGGGAGTAAACTTGGAGTTTGCTACATCTACAAAAATAACTTTTTAATGACTGTTAACGGAATTGACGAGTTTCAGTTGAAGAAGTTTTAAAAATCAATTAACAAAGACTATGGTTTATCGTCAGTGTTATCATTAGTAATCATTCTAGTTATTCAATGAAAGACTCATCAATAATGATAATGATAATAATAATAATAAACGATAACTAGTCACTGATAATACTCGCCTGTAAAGTGAATTCGCATTTATTTCAGAATCATTTCATGATGATCCTGGTTAATTTGATTTACTATAAGAAATTTCGGTGTATTCATGTTGATGATTAACGACGATGAATAAGGCTTATTGCCAGTGTCAAAGGTAATAAGTCAGTTTCTTGATAATTGTGTATTATAAATAATAATAATGATAATAATAATAAAACTACTGTTGTAAATAATTATGAATACCCGCTTTATAGAGTGAACTAATAACACAGTTTTATGTAAACAGTTAACAAAAATTCAACTAAAATTCTCCAATGCAGTTTCATTCTGCATAGTTCTTTATGAACCAACAAAATGCTATAAGCAAAGGTGGATAGTGGCTAGCAGTAAAATCCAGGACGCGCGTTTCATCCTATTTGAGACTCGTCAGCTGAATGTACCTGCACCTCAGAGTTGTTGTTCACTCTGGAACTCGAACCCAGTACGGCTTGCTCCAATCGCCATCGCGTTATCCACTCAGCTACTGAGTCCTGACAGCCACTTCCTTGTGCAATGGGGTGAAGTTTAAATTCACTTAGTATTGTTTGTTTGAATCTTCTCACTGATATTTAAGACTGAAATTGATCAGTCTTTTATTGGTATATGTTCAGTTACATCCAGCTGACAAGTCCCAAATATGACGAAACGTGCGTCCTGGATTCAACTGCTAGCCATTATCCATTTTTGATTATAATGCTTGTGAATTAAGGCTTTATCGAGGCAATATGCACAGCATACATATATGCCAATAAGTGACTGATCAATTGCAGTCCTAAACATCAATGGGAAGTTTTAAACAAACAATACCAAGTGAATTTCAAAAAAATGCCAGTCATGTTTTACTAAGCATTAATCGTTACTGAACATCTAATTGTTCATTGGCTAAAATCCTAACCTAATCAATTTCGAAATTCATCTATCATTAAGTTGTTCCAAGTGTGTTATTCCATGCTACTTTTAATACGAAACTAAATTGAACTGAATTCAAACATTTCTTTAGTTTATATCCTGTGGTGACAGATATCTCTGTTATAAGCTATTTCCAGTTAATAATTTACTTTGATGCTTAGAAAAAATATAACCCACATTATCAATTTCGTAAGCATTGAAAAAGCCTAAGTTACTTTAATCTTAATTGAAATGAATAAGGACAGATTTTTCAATAAATAGCTGAATTCATGAGTTGATATAAGCTAGAACATCATTGGAAAACCTGAAAGCACCGGACGGCCAAATCGTCCTGTTGTCCGACCCCTCAGCAGTGCGCATCCACGATCCCGCCTCTCGAGATTCGAACTCAGGAAATATCAGTCTCGTGCGCGAGCGCTTAATCTATAGACCACTGAGCCGGTATCCAACGATGTTGATGTCTAACTTCAATCAATCCACGAAATTGAGCAATCATTCACCAATGTCTTCAGTGAGTTGATATCTCCCAATAGACCTGGTTGAACTCCACTGGTTACTGCTTCTTACTGGAACACCAGGAAATACCTCGTGGACGAATCGTCTGTCCAGTGCATCCAGATTTTCCATTATGGTCTAGCTTTAATTGATTCATGATTTTAACTATATGTAAGAAATTACTAAAAATCTCCACAAAAAACCCCCAAATATTTAAATAGTTGAATTCATGAGTCAATATAAGCTAGACCACCATAGAAAACTTGAGCGCACTGTATGGTTATTTCGTCCTAGTATGAGACTCTTCAGTAGTATGCATAAACGATTCCGCTAGGTGGGATTGTGGATGAATTCAACTATTAAATGACTATATTCTTCATAAAACCCCCTTTCTTTGAAAGTATTTAAGTCTATGTCATTTATACTTAATAAATAAAAGTACAATACACCATTAATTTTAGTATTTTTATTTAATCTATACTGAAAGTTAATGGAAAAGTTTCAATTTTCTACATTCTAAACTAAAACAAAAGAAAAACCGTCATATGACTCTGCATATTTTACAATCAATTTTAATCAGATATTATATTATATTCCTAATAATTAAAAAGTGTTATATATAGAGCTTAGATTGTTGCCATGCTGTGTACTCCTTGACTACTTGAACGATCGAATCCGCAACGTCGCAAGAAAGAATACAGAAGATTAGTAAGTAGGAATGTTATTCCTAACACATTGTCAAATATAGTACAAAAATCTCATGTATTTATAGTTTTTTGGCTGAAAGTAAATAATCATTTCAAACAGTGAATAGGCACATAGGCGGTCCTTCTTATTCATCCAATATAGGAGGTACAAGTCGACATTCTAGAATGTTGCTCTAGCGGTGATTAAATGGAATGTCTTCGGCGCTATCTGATCTTCTTGTGGCTTATTTGAGTTTGCCAAAGAGCCATCCTTACAAAAAGTGTGGATAACATTAGTTGACAGTTGAATACCAGAATGAAAAATCCACATATTTATGACTTTTCTCCTTTTTTAAAATCAGAGAGATACATTAAATTCACTTGTTATTGTTTGTTTGAATGTTCCCATTGATGTTTAGGATTGCAACTGATCAGTCACTTATTGGCATATGTGCATACTGTACGTATTGCCTCGATATAGCCTTAATTCACAAGCATTACAATCAAAAATGGATAATGGCTAGCAGGAATCAGTGGCCGAGTGGATGACGTGATAGCGTTTGAAGAGAAAAGTATCGGGTTCGAGTTCCAGTAAGAACATCAACTCTGAGATGCAGGTACATCCAGCTGACGAGTCCCATCCTGGATTCCAGTGCTAGCCACTATCCATCTTTGCTTACAGAGAGATATATTGTTTGTTTATTTTTCTTTTTGCAGTATTTATTTTTCACGTGTCAACATTAGCTTCTAATTTATGTTGGTTTATTGAAGTGAACGAGAATACAGGCTGTGGTAACCAAATATATTTAAATACAAAATTACGGAATCCCTTAATAAAATCTGAGAACTATACAGTAAATAATTCATTTACAAAATGTCAATCAATTGTCTCAGACTTCAGTGTTCCTTCATTTCCACTGCAGTCTTTCATTGTTCTTGTTCTCTATTCTTCCATCTACTTAACCTTCTGCCGCCAAGCGTTTCACTTCCCATTGATGATACATACTACTTATATCTGTTGACATCAGTAGCACACATCAAAATATTTCTTCTTATTTATATTTCCTCTTCTTTTTGTGTGTGTTTTTGAAATGTGTAGTGTTTTATCTCTTACTACTAGCTAGTCATAGTCGACACTCTATGTTTAGCCATGGGAATTTAATGATTATATATGAATATGCAGAAAAATAACTGTGTGTCAGGAATAGAATGTCTGGCAGCAGAAGGTTGAGAAGTTCGGGAAGAAAAGAACGGGAACAGAAAGCGATTCGTGTGGAAATGAAGGAATAGTGAAGTCTGAGACGATTGATATTTTGCAAATTAAGTATTTACTGTATGATTCTCAGATTTTAGTAAGAAATTCTCTAATATTGTGTTCAAATGCAGTCGATTGTTCCCACTCGCGTTCTCGTTCACCACACTCCGACTAGACTTAATCAGTTATTAACCGGTATTTCATGAGAAACAGCATTAGTTTACTTGATATGCTTGATATTTTGTAAATGAAAGTGTAATGAGTAAATTTTTGTGTAGACTAATAAAAGCTAGGAGCAGCTGAATCAAAAGTGGTATAAATCCATGATGTCATTAACTATTCGATTTAACAGTGTTGGAAGATGCATACTGCCTAGTTGGGGTGCTACCAATCATCCTAATCAATAGTTGGATATTGTGGGTGAAATGGCTCAAAATGACTCACACTGTAAGTATCGCAGCCCTATAGCAGTCTCAGAAGCTCATTGACAATTTCTCATTTTGTGAAGCCAGATAATGTGGATCTGAGTCCCACAAAGACCATTAGTTTTCACATGGTTCCAGGTAATTTTTGTTGACTTGAGCTAACTAGCAGAAAACCCATATTAACAAGGGCTTCTGCGGACCACCTCCAATCACAAACTACAGTAGTAGTCTATTTGTATAATTTATTTATTTTAGCACATAAATATTAGTACAAAGGGACACCGAATTTATATGCGCCCCACAAAACAATGAGGATGGGACGAGAAAAAGAAGGTAAGGTGCGTATAAGAAAAAAATAGGATAACAATAACAACCACAGATTAGTGTGTTAGTATAATAATAAGAATAATAATGGGGGAAATGGAAAGGACAACCAGGAGAACTCTTTCAGTCAAAGAAGTTACAACCACTTTTTATGAAATAAGAGAAGATTACGGCAGAATCGCCACTGGATTCTATTTCAAGCAATAACTGATAACGTCTCTAGCCACTGTGTTGCACCATCTCTCGAACCCCAGCCAGGGAGTCGAGAAGGATCAACAGAAGCCAACTCTTTGCAGCTTTCCTTCATACCACAACACCATGTCATACACTGACCACCTCTCCTCTTTTTCCAACCAGTCCCAACGTCGGCAAATAATGCACCACGTAGAATTCTCTGGGAAGATATTCGTAAAACATGTCCAAGCCACCGAAATCGATGTTTCAAGATGGTAACACCAATTGGATTATCGTCTCTGCGCCCGAACATACGATGACGAACCTCTGCATTACTAACATGGTGTTGCCACTGGATGTCAATAATTCTTCGGAGACAACGATGGTTCAACACAGAGAGTTGTCTAACGTCCTCAACTCGAAAAAGCCAGGTTTAAAAAGCATACAGCAAAACTGCTCTCACCGGCGCTTTGTAGATCCGACCTTTTACAGCTAGACTAATATCACGAAGGCGCCAAAGATGGCCCAGATTGGTATAAGACGCTCTGGCTTTCACTATACGTGCATCGATCTCATCACTCACGCCGCCACCAGCACTTATGCAGCTACGTAGATACACGAACTTTACGACTACTTTAATCTGCTCACCAACCAGGGTGTACACAGGATTAAATTCCTTGCAGTCTTGTAGAAGTACTTTGCACTTCAAAGATGCAAGGCACATATCGTACCTATATTATTTGTATAATGTCAAAAGCTTTAACAAGTTGACATTTTTTGGCTTTATACTACTTAAATATCATCAATATTATCTGGTCTTTTAATTTATTAGTTCATTATTTATTGTTACTCTACGCACTGCTGAGGAGTCCCACAATAGGACGAAACGGACGTCCAGTGCTTTCAGGTTTTCCCTGGTAGTCTACCTTCGATTGGCTCACGCTTTCAACTATGAAAATACTAAATCTCCACAAAAACCCCCTTCTTTTAAACAATTATCAAAGTATATCGATTATTTAATCCAATCATCTTAAACAGTTGACAGAAAATTTAACTGTAGCATTCACATCTGACTACTGTGTTGATGATACAGTCACTTTTCTCAATAGAGGTTAATTAGAAAGACAGATTCTAGAATGATCAAGTAAACCTTTCTGTACCTGTAGTGACTGTAAAATATTGTCCATTATATGGACTTTTATAGTTGAATTCATAAGTCAATTAAAGCTAGACCATCATGGAAAACCTGGAAGCACTGGACGGCTATTACGTCCTGGTGTAGTAAACAAGACAACGGGACAATCGAATGTATCTAGGCACAAATTACAGACTATCTTACTAAATTCTGATAACCATACAACAACAGTTTATTTGCAAAACAACCATCAATTGTCTCAACCTTCATTGTTCCTTCAGTAAATATCAATCCATCTTTTTTAATTTCATTTTTATGCATTTTCCTACCGATTGCACTTCATTTCAGTTCTTTCCTTATCGGTTTTCTGCCAAAATACATTCTATGTCTGACCATCACTATATACTACTAATGTGGATATAAGTAGACCATACCACACTGGAACTACTCAGCAGTGTGCACCCACGACCCCACCAGTGGAACCTGAACCCTGGACCTACCGGTCTGACGCGCGGACGTTCAACCTCTGAACCAATGAGCTGACATCCACCAGCGTTAATGTCTAATTTCAAACCCCTCCTGATAATATTATATCGACAATATATAGAAACGCAGAATTATAGTCAGTTAGTAAGTATTAAGCCTGTGTAAAGTATTATATTTAATCACAATAATAATGACTTCTTTTTTAATAAGCAGATTAAAACAAAGTATGATTAACAATGAACACTTATGCAAACAAATGATAAGTCTTATAGCTATAACAATATTTGTCATAAATTGTCAAATACAGAATGAAATCAAACATAAACAAGATAAAGGTGTAAAACAAAACAAAAATAGAAGCCACAATACAGCATTAATTTGATTCATTGACAGGTTACTATTATATTGATTTTTGAAAATAGATCTCTCTTTTGTTACTAACGGGCAGTATATATGTGACATATGTATATTGCATAATAAGTTTAATGTAGTAATAATGATTATGTAATAGTGATTACAATGTGTAAAATATTAATGAAACACTTTCATAAAATGAAACAATCAATCATTACTGTATTCTATGTAGAAATGATACATAAATTAAATGAGTGAATGAAACTATCTTCTTTCTTTAAACAATAAGGGATATGAAGTAGGGATAAGGGAACAGAAATGAAAAAAAGAAAGAAACTCTATAAGCAAAGAAACAAACATCATTTATAAGTTCAAATATTCATGTAATGAAATATATATCTCCGACACCTAGAATATAAAGTATGAAACTGTGGAAATCTAGTAAAGTCTGTGTGTGTGTGTGTGTGTAAAAGATTGTTATGGTTGAAAACTTCAAGACAACTTATTGTGTGTTTGTGCATATATCAAAAGCGAATAGATTAAAAAGTAATGTATCAGTGAATAATGATCTTCAATTTGTACGATAAGATTTGCACTCTGTTTGTTGAATGAGCAAAAACATGGTATCTTAATGAGAGTATATTACCAAGCACACACACACACACACACAGAAACCTACTTATTAGGCATTAGTACTACTTGGGATAGGTATGATATTTGATTCATTTGTTGATGTGAGTTTCAACTGTGAATTCGTTGTTGATGACCAGCCTAGATATTGTCTTCTTTGTGCTGCTTCACGTGTAGCTTGTACAGCTGCTTCATTAGCTTCACAGAGTTCTTTAATGACACTATCTAATTCACTTAAATATCGTCGTGAGTCATCTTTTGTTACTCGTATTTTATTATTAGAATTTAGTATAGAGGTATTGATGGGACTTTGTATCGATTCATTGTTGTTGTTGTTGTTATTGTGGATGGTAGCATTATTGTTTGCCTCTAAGGATCTACGGGGAATAGTCTTTTCAGCTCGAAATACGGAATCTCTTTTAACTGGTAAAGAAATTGGTTTAACAATGTTGTTGTTCGTAGTTGGTGAACATGTTGACAATGTGCAAGATGACGAAGAAGAAGGATTAGAAGTGACATTTGTATGTTGTTGCTTTGATGTTGGATGAGGTCCAGATAGAAATAATGAAGCTGAACTAGATTTGGAGTTGGTAAAATGGGAAAAGTTACTTGGAAGTTGTTGTTTCTGCTGTTGAGGATCAGTAATATCTGAAAGTAAGTAACACAATATCATCACTCACCAATGAACTGAACAAATAGATAAAATAAAGTTATTATTGTGGTGAATACTACTCACATGATTACTTGTAATTAGTATGTAGAGGTACAGCTGATAGTTGAGAAGTGATCTAGGAAATCAGAAAGTTCAACGTATTCAGGACATCGTAGAAACATGAGTAGAAGCGAGAGAAGACACTATTACCAGTAAGAAGTTTATTCATTCAGGCGAATTTAAGTTATTACATTATTTTTATGGAACTTATTTATTAAAGTATTGTCAAACTGGATACAAACATGAATATTCAGTTAGTATGGGTTGTACTTTAGGGAGAATATTGAATTTCATGGTTTACATGACAGACTTACTTGAGTTAGATAACCTACTATAAACCAAAGAACATTGGTAAACTGTTTCATCCTAGTATGGAAGACTACAGCAATGTGTACACTGAATAAGACACCAAAACTTGGAAGTTTTGACTGTGATCTTCAATGAGTGTATTGATGCGCATTGTTCACGATTTCTAATTGCTGTTTAACTTAAATAAGTTAAAGAAATAACTTACAAAATAAAATAATCTCAACAAATCCTTTACAATAAAAATAAGAAATGAATTAAAGGTGAACAAGTAATAGCCCTGAAAATATAGAATTTCAGAGATATTTTTCTGAAACAACATCTCAGTGCATATGATATAATTAATTGAATAATTTGATCAGTTAGGGGTTAAAAAGCTCTTTCTAGAGGAAAACAGTTTGGTCATAAACTGACTTATTCTTTAAGTGTTGCTTTTTAATATGAACTTCTGAAAAATGTTGTTATGCGAAGTTGTAATTTGACGATATTAACGAATGTACAAAAGCGCGTTTAACCTATAAATCAATGAATCCGACGTACAATGGTTGAACTGTACTGATTATAGATTCTCATTATAACTCTAAGGAATACCTCTTGAAATTATTCACTAGTAAACAGATGATTGTAATTTGTGAAGATATATTTTTATTGTGAATCTGTTGTGACTTTATGAAGAATATAGGACGTATGCTAATTCGTTATTGATTTTATGTCCGGCTTTTATCACGTGAACTATCCACCAATGGAAATACGACTTTTCTAATCTCAAGACTGTGGCAATCAATGACGTCCAACTGGTATGAGCAGTCTAGTATCCTTATTGGTCCCTTGTCCGCCTAGCCCTTTTAAATGAGTCCAGAACACCAATTACAGCTTCTGCTATATGAATCTATGCGAATCATTTATTTCAAGCATACTCGGTTTATATACCAGATAGACAGACCGCATCACACCATAAAATAGAAAATAATATTTGTACAAGATCAAGCCAAATGTGGCTGTGAACGTGGGAAACAGTAATCAATAAACTGAATATAATTTAGGAACAGTAAATCGTATAATAATAATCCATAGGTCAAAATGAAGCTTATGATAAGAGGAATATAAATATACAAAATCTAGTTACTCAATAGTTAAACAATAAGAATACATATAGAATAGTCGTCCACTAATAGGTCCCGGAAGTTACCCGTACTTATGTCTTCATTACGATATAACAGCTAGAGGTGGTGAAATCAAGAATTATCTTCTAAAAGATTAATTGTTGATTTGAACTATGTAGATAGGCACAGACTACCTAGATGAGGTATACGCGATTATAGTTGACTCACATAAGTCAGAATCAGTCACATATGCATTTAGTTTTTGTCTGGAGATATACATTTTCACTTCACGAATTCATTCTTTCGTCTGGAACCATATTGTTCATGTCTAATCTTTTCTATTATCATTAATAATGTTACTGCCTTTAATAATCTGGCATTAATTGCCTTGATAATTTTATCTCACTGCTAATTTGATGTAGTAATTTGAACCAAAAGACATATGTGCTATCTCCTATGTTATTTGTGTCTAAATAACTAATAATTACCCTATTATATAACTTCTCTTATAAGTCTATACTGCATCTAATGTTTATATTTGATTAGAACTACAATAATATTAGAACGTAAAAACTTGTATTAGGAATTGTCTAATTCATTTGGTATTGTTTATTTGAATCTTCCCATTAATATCTAGGGCTACGATTGTCTGAGATGGTGGAGAAGATTTGTAGCTCATGTGGGTGATTATGATGGAGTTTTGTTCTCTAAGCCGGATGGTTTGGTTGTGGAACATTCATCATCCTTCTGAACGACATCATCAGCACAAACGTCAGGTGCTGATGATGTCGTTCAGAAGAACAATGAAAGCTCCACGACCAAACCATCCAGCTCAGAGAATAAAACTCCATCAGTTACGATTGTCTATTGTTAATGTTTCACACTGAATGTTACTTAACCAAGAAAAACCCAATCAGTTCTTAATTTGGGTAGCAAAATGATGCTGAATGAAAACAGTCTATGGATATTGTGAATGTTTGTAATAAGAAAGGAAGATTTAAACGTCAACCATACAATGTTTATACAATTTCATGTAGTCAGTTTGACTATAAATAGCAAAACATGAATGAGTGAATCACAGGATGTATACGGTATCTGATAAAAGATAAAATGCAAAGAAAAATGTCTATATTCATGAAAAAAAACAACATGAAATCAGATGGAAGCCCCCCCACTGAGTCCACATCTCTATTAATTTAGATTAGTCACTAATATCTCTTCTAATATTTTGTTAGTAGTAACTAACTAAGTGACATGTTGTAAGAAAAGGGAAGAAAACAATCACACTTTTCTGAAATCTGTAACGCTTTTACAAACTATATATATATATCTATCTATCTATCTAATTGAGACTATATTGCCACCTATCTTTATATATGAACATAAACAAATTATTTTCTCCATCGTCTATTAAAATAAACATAGAGCAGCGCAATTTATAAATGAAAAACTAAACATTGAAAATTGAACATCGTTTTCTCTATTCACTCCGAGATGTAGGTACATCCGACTGATGAGTCCCAAATGGGACGAAACACGTGCCCTGAATTCCACTGCCAGCTACATTCTATCTATTCTATGTAAACTTGTGTCATAATAGCTATTTTAAGGCAATCTGTATAGAATGTTCATACGCTAAGCAAGATTAATCAAATTTTAGTCAAAAATATCAACAACGAGATCATTAAAACCATTTCAAATTGAATTAATTATCTGTTGAGTTTGTAAATAATTGGGCTTTGAACATTTGGTTATGTAAAATCATATGAAAGTATTTTGATTAAGATCATGAATCGATGAGTGCTTGACCACCATTGAAAACCTGGAAGCACTGAACAGCCGTTCCATCCCAGTATGGGACTCCTCCACGAGATCAAACAAGACCAGTTTGAAGCAATAAATATCTCATGCTATATATTGAAAATTTATTAACTTTGAAATTATGATCTACATTTCAATTCAATAATTCAATAGGGACACTGTATGCTCCTTGCCATTTCAATGTTATGAAACGTAATCTTTGACTATTGAAAAGTTTTAAACTATTAAGAACTGACTGTTTATTATTCCACCCGGCCTGTGTTTTTCATGGAATTTTACTTGATACCTTTAAATTATATAAGATCTTTAAAAAGAAAGCTCAGTAGATGATTTGGAGTATTCATATGAATTGTACAATCTTGTATATTTGATATTGTTGAAAGTACGTTTGGATAATCATCAGTGTATTGTAGCAATAATCATAAGTAAAGAAACTAACACTTTATTCAGTGAGTTATATTTAAAACTTCATCTATGAAAAAACCGAATTATTAAGGCATAACTTTGGCATTTAATCGAGGAATTCGTTGAGAATAAGTTTGCATTCAATTTTAGGATCGAGCTTGCGTAAATCGATAGTGTAGACAGAAGAAATAGTAAACAGTAATTAAAATACTTTACTGTGAGCAAGACCATTTTTATGAGTAGTTGTAAATGGGTTAGTTCTACTCTGTTGTGGTCTTACTATCAGTGATGGAGATCCATGGGGTAAGGTAAGGCACAGCATTTTTAAGGGTCGACGGTTTATAACCGCTTGTGAAAATGTAGCATCCCTGAAGATGTTGTTTGCTTGAGGGAAACAAATTAATGTCGTTACACTCGAGTACAGTCAGCGGTACGATTCCGCCCCTGAACTTTAGTTTACCGCCTCCATTCGACCTGTTTGTAATAGTAGAACTAAAAGGCATAAATAGTCTAGTCAATATAGCTCGATTGGATGATCACAATACACAAGTCAGATCAGCAATCCAAGATAGTAGCTATGGTCAGGTAGGCAACTGACCATTATGGCTATTAAGTTCACAGCTTAGTATAAAAACATTCAGTTGTGATACCTTCTTTGTACTATTAACAATGTTCATGCTTAAACAAAAAGTAATTAGAACTTCCAAATGCGATTTTAACATCCCCATATGATGCAAAAAATGATGAATCTTAAATAAAGAAAAACGTTCTACTACAATCCACCGTTTAATATGTATAGTTACCAAAGACATAACAATAATTTAAAAATATTGTTTGAATTAATGACCTTTTATTTTAAGCAACTAATTCAATTGTTTCCATGAATTCGTTTTAAAACTAATTAGTCCTTAAAATCAGAAGGGGTTTTGTGGAGATTTCAATATTTTCATAGTTGAAATCATGAGTCAATTGAAGCTAAATCAACATGGAAAACCTCGAAGCCCTGGATAGCCGTTTCGTCTTATTGTGGGACTCCTCAGCAGTGCGCATTCACGATCCCGCCTCACGAGATTCGAACTCAGGACCTACCCGTTTCGTGCCAGAAAACTTAACCGATAGACCACTGAGCCGGCATCCGATGGTGTTAATGTCTAACTTACAAGGTTAAAGATATAAGTCGATTGGAACTTCCAACGAATAAAAAACCTATTTTGTTCACACGAAGTCACTTAAATAACTGTTAAAAAGAAGCTACTGAAATCATTGAACAATCAGTTATTTTCAATTCACAGATTGTGAAAGTCATTAGAAGAGTTGAATAACTTTATATCGTGAAAATCTAAGATGTAATCACATTGTATTTATTATTAATAATTATGATAGTGAATGTTTTGAAATAAGGTCAGTTGTTTGAATAATTGACATATTCTAATAGAAGTAAATTTAAATACTAACTAATTTTAATAGTTGAATTCGTGAGTCAATTGAAGCTAGACCACCACGGAAAACCTTAAACATTGGACGGCTGTTTCGTCCTAGTATGGGACTCCTCAACAGTGTGCATCCGTGATCCCGTTTGTGAGATTCGAGCCCAGGACCTATCGGTCTGGCGTGCGAACGTTTAATCTCTAAGGCACTGAGCCAGCATTTAGTGGTATGAATATCTAACTTCAACCGGCCCATGAAATTGCGTCCACAAAAGACCTTGTCGAACTCCACTGGTCACGGCTTCTCACTAGAACTTCAGGAAATCCGTCTTGAAGCTAGTCACTAGTGAACATATGATGATTATTATCAGAAAGGGGTTTTAATTGACTCATGAATTTATGCATTATGTTGAAATGTTTGGAATTTGAAATAAGTCAGTGGTAAAACCTGGATATACGTTTCGTGCTAACTGATACTCGTCATCGCGGTATAAGGTCAAGCTTCAGGGAACTAATACTCCCTGTGAAATTTAAACATCCATCATCGGACTTCACAGTGTAAGACATTAGAGCTATCAGAGTTTATTATATCTTGCTGACTACGTACAAGTGGCAGAGAATTTCTGGAGGCATGGGACTTAGATTGATCAGAAGTCAGTAGACATATCGAATTAGACTAAATCTTACAATTGACTGATCACTAGATAGTAACCAATGTCATTTATGTCAAGTCCTTAGTACAGACTATTACCCAGTAACCAATCAATTTTAAATACATCTCAGTCATATAAGTTGTCAGCCTCAAGTGTAACGTCCGTGACCGTGAGGCTGGATGACATGGGGTCGAATCCTTCAGAGAGCATCAGTTCCCTCACGATTGCAAGTACAACTTACCAATAAGTGAAAAAAAGCACGAAACCTAGGTCTAGTGTTTCCTGTCGACTACCTTTATCCATCACTTTGGACCAAATCTATGAACGCATATGAAAAATGTCAACCAATAACCTGATCTAAGGTCATTTATTTGAATACAAAGACACTAGAAGGTAATAAAGCTTACAAGGGCTTTTGATGTGGGTTTATTTTCTGAGCTGGATGGTTTGGTCGTGGAGCTTTCATCGTCCTTCTGAACGACATCATCAGCACAAACTTCGGATAGAAGTGAAGTGTTTGAATTTCTCCACATGTGATTCACAGCTTGTCCTGTGCACCTCGATGTTGATTGGTTTGTGCTGATGATGTCATTCAGAAGGACTATGAAAGCTCCACGACCAAACCATCCAGCTCAGAAAAAAACCTACATCAAAATCATCCACCTGAGCTACAAATCTTCTCCACTTTATATCAATGTTATTCGAATACACTCAAGCCAACAACATAAAATGTTGAATAAATCAAACAGCTTCAGTTAATATTACATATAAAAAGATCTAGATGGATGGATAAATTTACAAGTGTCGTAATTATTTAAGGCTTTTAAATTCACATTATCAAAGTATGATTTAATGATTCTTAAAAGCCCTCCTTATATAATTTATAGTAATTCAGAGGGGGTTTTGCAGAGATTTCAATATTTTCATAGTTGAAATCATGAGTCAATTGAAGCTAGACCAACATGGGAAACCTGGAAGCACTGGACGACCATTTCATTCTATTATGGGACTCCTCAGCAGTGCGCATCCACGATCCCGCACTCGCGAGATTCGAACCTAGGTCCTACCAGCCTCGCGCCAGAGCACTTAACCGATAGACCACTGAGTAGGCATCCGATGGTGCTAATGTCTAACTCCAACCAATCCACGATTCAATGATTATTCGTAAGTATGAAAGTATTAGTTAGTCATTCATCATTAGTTTATTCAAAGTATCGAAAAGAAATTATCATTTCATTGAGCTAATATGAAATAATTCATTGCAAGTTTATAATAACGAGGATAATTGACCATAAAAATTGCAACAACAGATAATGATTATTATGAGAAATTTGTGGAAATAGTTGAAGTTGATAGTTTATATAATGAACTGAAAGTTACTAACATTACCATTGATGACGAAATGTACTGGAAAACTGTTTCCTACTAGTATTAGAAACCACAGTAACTACACATTCACAACCTTGCTTAACCACCACACTAACACATTAAAGTCTCCTGTTAAACGCTTAGTATTTCAATCATCGAAACACCATCTACGAAATTACGTTTCTAATTAAATCAATTCATGTTGTTACTAACTATCAATCAAAGTCACTGATAGTTAACTGTCTCATATCCACCATATTTGAACCCTATTGATAATGTCTTCTAAATGGAGTTCCGGAAATTACCTCTCAAAAGTAATCACCAATCAGTACATGAGTAATAATACTAATTTCAAATTTTTGTCTCAATTCATTTTGAAACTTTTGTCAAAATCATTCATCGAACATTAGGCCAACTAGTTCACGTTCATCTAAGTTTACTCATACTCAAAAGGTTTTACATGTTGATAAGCATTGTATCAGCAATCGTAAGTGGAACTCTTTCCAGCAGAAGATTAAAATAAAAAGAACTAAAAGAAAATCGGAGAGCAATCGAAATAACTTACAAGAACACCCAATCACAGCCAAGACTCTCGAAACAAACTTATGTAAGACACATGGAATAACTAAAGTGTTCAGTTATCTACATGAAGTAAGCACTTGATGATATTATTCAGAACGACAAATGAAAGCTCACTAAATGAACCACTGAACTAAAAAAAACTCAACAACACCCAAATCATGATATGAACTGTGTGAAAGCAGATATCTTGATCTAGTTCACTGATTACATAATCATTTCTCACACAAGGGCGTATACTATTTCTTTATATCCAAAAAAGAGTTATAAACTAATTTACGCAATTCGAATAATGGACATTTAATATTTTATCATTTTCAGCTTGATTGAAACAACTTCAACCATGTTTAAAAAAATCAGTGTCCAAAATTAACGACAAAAGTACAAATATTGTATTCCTATGAAATAAAGACAATTGAAGTATACTTCGTTAAGGAGATTTTCTAAAATAATTTGACTGAAGTGGTCCGTAACATGTTGTATGTTGTATTCAACACTTCCGGCTATTCCACCGTTGATTTAGTGGGTAAATATTGTGTATTAGGATGTAATTTTCACTAAAGATTTCATGTTGAGCCCTAATGAGCACTGTTTTTTTTAAATTCGTTATGCTAGACTGTTGTGAACTAATATTGCTAATAGCAGACGGTTATAAATAACTCCAGAAGCTTAAGATGTAAGCTTTAGTGAAAATTACACTTTAATATTCAGCACTCATCCAGTAAATGAAAGCGAAAACGGCTAAAGGTGTTAAGTACAACAGATACTTTTTTGTAAAACTGAAAACATTGTAAATATTCCATTTTGTATTGTCAGAAGGGGTTTTGTGGAGATTTTAGTAATTTTATGTAGTTGAAATCATGAGTCAATTGAAGCTAGATATAAACTCACTGAAGACATTGGTGAACGGTTGCTCAATTTCATGGATTTGTTGAAGTTAGACATTTACACCGTTGGAAGCCGGATCAATGGTCTAGTGGTTAAGCGCTTGCGCGCGAGACTGATATTTCCTGTAATCGAATCTCGCGAGGCGGGATCGTGGAAGCGCACTGCTGAGGAGTCCCAAAATAGGACGAAACGGCCGTCCAGTGCTTCAAGGTTTCCTGTGGTGGTCTAGCTCGGATTGACTCATGATTTCAATTATATAGAATTCATTCAATTTAAATTGTTATTTTCATGGAAATCTCGGTTTTTATTTAAACATTTGGGTCGCGTTACACTACGTATACTGTGCTCATATTACGCTTACATTTCATAGGATTAGTTGTAAGTTTGAGTCGTTTCAGCCTGTTACTAATGGGTAAGTTCAATGTATTATAAGTAGAGGTTGGTGACGGCTAGTAATGAAATCCAGGACGAATGTTTTATCTTCTTTAGAACCCATTAGATGGATGTGCCTGTATCCGAAAATTAATATCCACTCTAGAACTCGACCACAGTATCGTTTGCCTCAAATGCAATCATGTTATCCACTTAGTTACGGGTTTCAAATAACCAGATAGAGATAGTGTTTCATGTGAATGGTACTGGATCCCACTTCTAGCTATCGTCCACCTCTGCTTATAATGCTTGTATCATAATGTCAAATGAAGACAGATCTTCTCTTATCAACTAACAGCTGACACATATTCAAGGTTCCAACAGAATTAAGTCCAATAAATCAATCCAGTTGTTCACAGATAATTATTGAATAGATCAAGAATACTAACATTTTTCAAATATTGACAAATAGATGTATAATATTTTATCAACTACACGATATGTTACAATAATATCAGGTATTTTAATTCGGTAAAGCTTTCTATCTTTTCAGTATGCATTAAAGTAAACAAATAAATATGAAGGGGTTTTGTGGAGATTACAGTATTTTCATAGTTGAAAGCATGAGTCAATTGAAGCTAGACCACTAAGGACATTAAAATCATCGGACGCCGGCTCAGTAGTCTATCGGTTAAGTGCTCTGGCGCGAGACTGTTAGGTCATAGGTTCGAATCTCGTGAGACGAGATCATGGATGCGCACTGCTGAGGAGTGCCACAATAGGACGAAACGGCCGTTTAGTGCTGCCAGGTTTTCCATGTTGGTCTAGCTTCAATTGACTCATGATTTCAACTATGAAAATAAATATGAAACCATAATGATCATTTAAAAAATAAATAAAGTTCTCAATCATTCTATCATTAATTTTAACTCATTTTCACGTCATATTGTTATTCATTATTCACCTTGAGCAGTATGTCATGTGATCAAATTTACCTTAAGTAACGCTATAAACATACACAAAAAATAAATTATTTAGAAAGAATTGGAGAGAAGGAGGGAGAGAGAGCGAAAGATAGAGTAAGAACAAATACTAGACTCATTGTAAAGAATAAATATAAAAACATTTTGCAGGTGAATGAAGCAAAAGGGATGTAAAACTATTCTTACTTTATGACCAGTTGTTATGGTAACACAACTAATTCTATTTCTATCCGTTTTTTGGTTAGAGATTTTATATTACTTAGAGCATCTAGAAATAATCTTATATATCAAATTATGATATGGATTTTTTATTTAGATGAAAATGTATTGATATCATTGGGGAAGGATAAGATACTATTGAGTCGTTATATTAAACATTATAGCGGGTTCGTTGCCTTACTAACAACTAAGAGATAATGAGTTGAATAAGTGTTTAGCGTAATAAATACATTTTGACAGTAATGTTATCTAAGGGTTAAGGAATCTCTTTTTATGACCAGCGAATCCTGTATTCTATCCTCGAAGGAGAGTTGTATATAAGAACTGTTTGGGAATACCATGCTAAGACGAAACACCGGTCCCGTGTTTTCCAGTGTTCAATGGTTGTTTAATTAAGGTTTGTTTATGAGGAAAATAACGAAATTAAATACTATTCACGAACCCTTCACTCTGTTAATAAAATCATTCTCTCAAGATGTATTTCCTTGAGTTCTAGTGAGAAGTCATCATCACCGTAATTCAATACCACGAATCGAATAAAGATAGGAATGTACATAATTGATTAGGCTTTGATCAAGAGATTTGATGATGCTATGTTTGATCTTCAGTAAATTGGTGGATTTACACCACTGAAAAGCTGTTTATTAAGACGAAACAGCTGTTAGGTGCTATCTAACTTTTAATGGTACTCTAAGTGAAACTTATGTATGATTTATGCAATTTACAAACGAAAATGAATATATTGGATACTACCTCAACTGTATTTAGCTATTTTGTTCTTCAGAAATGTTCATGAACATCTTTGTTCATTTCATCAACTCTGAGATGCAGGTACATCTAGCTGACGAGTTCCAAACAGGACGAAACGTGCATCCTGGATTCCACTGCTAGCCACTACCTATCTTGGCTTATAACGCTTGTGAATCAAGGCTATATCGAGGCAATACGTACAGTATGCACATATGCCAATTAGAGACTGATCAGTTGCAATCCTAAACATCAATGGGAAGATTCAAACAAACAATACTAAATGAATTTAATTATCTTTCCTTTTTTTTATTGGAAAGAGGTAAAGGTCTCTTGAACAATCTCTCAACAGAACTGTCCTTAAATTGAAACAATTCAATGTTTATCTCTATATAATTATTGTTAGGGAGAAAGGATAGTTCATAATCAATTAATTAGAAAAAATAAACACTGAAAATTATCATCCCTATTAGTATTTAATTCATAAACTAAGCATAACAACTAAATTGAGTTCAATTAAACTCAATAGAAAGGTAAAGCAAAACGAAAAACAAAAAAAAAAGAAAAAAAAAGAAGAAAAGAACAGAGAGATAGGCGTAACTCGGCAATAGAAAATTTTAAAAAAAAAAAGATAATTTCTTTTATATATGATTTCTTCATTGTTCTACTGTATTTTTATAATCAGTTAATTAAATATAAATACAGAAAAACAAAATCGATTGAAATGTAAAATTCAATATAAAAGTACAAAATAAGGGAGGTTCATTCAGTGTGTTGGATTATTTGGTCATGGAGCTTTTATTATTCATCTGAATGAGATCATCAGCATAAACATCCATTGAATAGAAAAAAAAAGGTTCTATGAATGTTTTGTTTAAATTTGTTGATTTATTAATGGTACAATTCCTAAGGTTAGGCATTTGGTTTCTATATATTAAATGGGTTTAGGGAGGAGACGGGTACTAGGTAAACATGGTAAATCGATTGATGAAATAGTGAAACTTAATCATTTGAGATGGCTGGGACACGTGCTACATATGCTCAACCACCTACTGCCCGACGTGCAATGTTTTATGGCATAAGAGTAGGTTGGAAAAAAGCTAGGGGCAGTCAGAATAAAACGTGGCACAAATCCATGAAGTCATTGACGAGTGGACTGAGCCATGTTGGTAGGTGTAGACTACCTGGTTGGGATTCGCAAGATGATAGCAATCGGTGGTTAGAGACCTTGAGCGACATGATATAAAATCGCTTGCAATGGCGAAGGTGCATCCACTCTTTATGTTCTGCCAAATTCTAATTTTCTGAATTCTTCATGTCTCTATCTTTTTTCTCTTTCCAAATTTATTTCACTGAATTATACTCCTTGAATAACCTCTTCAAACCCTAATATTTCGGATTACTGCTTACACTTTTACCACTTCTACCGCTATGAGATTTGAATCGACAACTGCATCTCTGTGCTAATGTGGTATGGCAACTTGAACTGATGTACGTATGTACTAAGTTCTACGTTGTGACTGACTTGGGGAGGAACATTAAGTTTTTTAAGATCTGTGATATATAACTTAAGCTTACTTTCAATGAGATATATGATTCATTTGAGTAAGCTGTGAAAGCTTCCATATAATGAAGCTCAAAGAAGTTATGCATTCTTAAATTGAGTCATGTTGATCATTATGTTAACGTTTTGTAATCTTTCACTGTCGATTTTTGAGACCTCAATTGATCAGTCCCCATTTCTATATGGGCATCCTGAACAGATAGCGTTGACACAAACGTTTTAGTATATTTGATATACAACTAGAAGCAGAATATAGAACACACGTTTCGTCATGGTTGAGACTTGTCAATTGGGTGTACCTGTATTCCAATGTTGATGTTTATATTGAGACTGGAACCCATTACCTTGCGCCCTTGTCGACGGGGCTGGTGAGCCCGAATATCAACAAACTTATTCAACGAGTATGAAACTACTGATGTATATGGATGTAAAAGTTTAATTTCTATTGTTGTTGATATAAAGGACTGTTTTTGTTAGCCTCTGTTGCTATATATGCACCTCGAACGGATTAGCTCAATATTACCTGTTCAATTCTCAATGTGAACAACAACACTAAGATCCAGGTATATATAAGTGACGAGTCCCAAGTGGAAAGGAATGCGTGTCCTGGATTAAAATGATGGTCAAAAACCCAACCTTCATGAAATCTGCATTTCAATGGAATATTCTGGCAGTTGACACTCAGGGTACACACCTTGATTAATTCTCATCCTTCATATCAACTTCAGAGAAACTCAAACCCTTACATATACATCTAAAATTCGATCGTACTGTTGAGAACAATTCAATCCTACTTAATGCTTCCAGTTTATACAAAAAGAAATCATTCCAGAATTGGCTCGTATTTAATTGAAAAAAAGTCAATATTGATTAAGGTAAATATTGAGGTGTTAAACGTTTACGTAATAAACATGCACATCTTTTTTCTTACTAATAAAGAACAAACTATGCGAAATCATCAAAAAAGAACCGGTACCATAAGTGTTTTCAGAATCATGAATAAAAAAAAGATAACAATATATATATTTCTAGGTCACCCACATAAATACATCACGCGCATACCTACCTGATTGTGAAATCATCGATGAGGGTACCCGCATTTTTCCACCTAAATTTGACAGTTTATTTGTTGAATTATGAATGCCTATTTTCGATTCACCATCATTATTGTAATCATTAGTCGGTGTAGTTTTAATTGCTGAGGAAAACGAATTTGATGCTGGAGATTTTGATGATGATGATGATATTGTTGTTGTTGTTGTCGTAGTGGTGGTAACTGGAACAAACAATGATGAATGTCTTGATTTATTTGCCAGATTGTCATCAAAAAAATTATTATTAGAATTGTATTTTGAATTGTTTGATGATATAGAAGTATACGACTGTATTAAAGATTTAACAACTGAGTTGGATGATGATGAGGATGTTGTTAGTATCGGAGTTGTCGTCATCGGTGTCTCTGTAGTCATTGTTGTCTTTATCGCAGAAGGAGATGTTTGAATGGAAGAACATCCATCAGTTGACTTTATTTCTGAACTGTCTATAAAGTTTATCGATGATAACGAAGACGATGCTGCTGTATTATTATTTTCATTATTTCTACTGTACAGTTGAAGACGATTGGATGGTGCTAACGAGGGTTGTGATAGACAAGTAGGAGTCACCGCTTTTTTACTCATAAAAGCTAAAGATACCGATGGTGATGATGATGATGACGATGGTGAAGGTGAAGAAATAGTTGATGGAGTTAGCATTGAGGATGATTCGTTTGATGTTGTATGTGGACTAACTCCTGGTGATGTCGTAGTTGTCGCTGATGTCGGTGAAGTCGATGATAATGTTAATGATCCTAATGAGGATTGTGCCTTTATATGCTTAGAATTTAGTCTTATTAAATTATCAAGAGTATCTGTAGAAAATTGTGTATCACTAGTGTTAACTGGTGTTTCAATGTTTGCAGAATTGTGCAAATCTTTTTGTTTATGACTACGTGCCGGTAATGGAAGTACATTGATTGCTCCTGGTAAACGTGAACTACGACGTGGTGGACGTGGTAAATTATCGTAGAGATTTGATGATGTATTCACTGATTCTTGATCGTTTTTAGGCTAGAAAAAAGAAAAGAAATAATATTTGAGAACAATATAATCATTTCGAAAAACAGTATCTTTAAAACTGTATACACTAGTACAATAGACTAAGCTCATTTGAATGAATCGATACACAAAGATTAAAGTATACCATAAAATATCAAAATATTGATCTATAAGAATTTTATTTTCTTGGTGTTGATGTTTCAGTTTGGAAGTGATCAATGGCTAGTGGTGGTATCCAGGATGACATTTTTGTTTCATTTGACACTCATCACCTGGATAACCTGAAAGCAAGAGGTATTAGGTTCGAATCTCTTTGTGAATATCAGCACTGGGAATCATTTACATTCAGCTTAAGTCTCAAATGGGAGGGGGAAATATTTTCACGTCAGATGGTTGAAGGTGAAAATCTGAATCCGAGTGTACGATATAGATTATTCCGCTTACAACTAATGATAAAAATCTGTGGCAAAATAGCCTCATCTAGTCAGTTCACTCAGGATGCGCACATATGTTAATAAAAACCGGTCGAAATTCCTTCCTGAATATCAATAACAAGATCATGCAAACCTTTGCCAATCTTGGCATATAAGTATAGTTGTAATAATTAACACCAAATCATTCTATCCCAATTTGATGCTCAATCGTTATATCGATTGATTGAGTGCGTTCTTGCCCAGTTGATATATATGAACGTGCTGATTCCCGCCAATTAGAGAGCAGTGAATTATCGATCAGAGCAATGATATACAAAAGCCGTATGAGCAGTCTTGAGTACTTATCAGTCCTGCTATCTGCCTAGCCTAGCCACTTAGGTCCAGAACACCAATAACAGCTTCTGCAATATAAATCAATATTCACAAACATACTGGGTTTATATACCAAACAAACAGACCACATCGTACCATAAATTAAAAAATAATATTTATACAAGGTTCAGACAAATGTGGCTGTGAATAGGGGGAACAATAATTAATGGACTAGGGATAACTGAAGAATGGTAAGTCGTATAATACTACTTTATGGGTCAAAATAAAGCTCATAATAAAAGGAACATGAATATGAATAGTTTAGTCACTTAACAATCATACAATAGGAAATATACATATCACATTGGTCCATAAATAGTCCTCAAAGTTGCCATTCATAAACCTCCACGAGATATAACACGATTAAGTGTTCGTATATATAAAATAATGACTGGACTGTTTAGAAATCGAAGGAACAATAACAAATCAGAAGTTAAAAGTACCTAATACTTGTAGGGTGACTACTTTATCTGTTAAAAGTAGTCAATATACTAAATTTTAATACAAATGGTCAAAAATCATATACATTTAAACAAAACTCGTTGATGAAATGGTCGCTCAACTTCGTGGATTGGTTGAAGTTAGACATTAACACCGTTGGATGCCAGCTCAGTGGTCTAGTGGTTAAGTGCTCTGGCACGTGACTGGTGAGTCCTGGGTTCGAACCTCGCTAGTATGGATCGTGGATGCGCACTTCTGACGAATGCCACAATGGGACGAAACGGCCGTCCAGTGCTTTCAAGTTTTCCACGGTGGTCTAGCTTCAATCGACTCATGATTTCAATTATATATAAAGAACTCGTTTTGTTTAAAAACTAATAAGACGATAATCAATTGCGAACAGACAAAATATCATAAAAAATGTGAACCCTTTTTTTCATTTATTGCTTATGAGTCACACAATCGGTGTTCAATAAAAATTATGTTCAAACAAATTAAATAGTTAACAGACATGTTTTTCGTGTAGTTAATATTCAAAGAGAAAGCAATAACCAATTTTAGCATATAGATATTTGTGGATATTGTAGAAGTCCAATAGTTTGAATCACGAATTGATTTTGCTTAGAACATCGTTGAAATCTGATAACATCGAAAGACCATATCATCCCAGTATGGGACTCAGAAGGACACGCCCATGACGTTGTATCTGGGAATCAAACCTAAGACCTATACCTTAAACTATGAAAGCTATACAGTCTCCACAAATCTCCTTTTACTACTAATAATAATCGTTTGCTCACTAGTGACTAGTTTCAAAATGCAACCCTTGGAGTTTTAGTGAAAAACCGTTACTAGTGGGTGTCGGATATCCAGTTCAGATGTGAGTTGGTTATCCAGCATAACCAAAGGAAGTTGGTCGAGCGATATCATCAACTAATTAGAGTCAGATATTAGCACCAGTGGATGCCGGGTCACTTATATAGAGGTTAAGCGATCGTGAGGGAGATCGAAGTTCCTGGGTTTTGATTCCAAGATATGGAGTCGTGGATGTGTACTTCCGAGGAGTCCTATACCAAGACAAATTACCGTCTAGTGCTTCAAGGTTTCCGGTGGTGGTTTAGGTAAGATCTAAACTATGAAAATCAAGAATTCGATCAGATAATTTCTCCGGTTACTCGAGAATTTTGCTTGATTATCCATTAATGATCTTATGTTATTTAGAACTCTAGTCATGATGAATCATATTTATTAATTTACTTGTTTGCATTGGATCTGTAAAGTTTAGAAGCAGTAACGTATGCGGAAACATAGAAGTACATACAGGTAAGGTGAATATGGCTGATGTGTACACACAGAGACCAGTGAAGAGTGACACCGATAATATTAAACAGATCACATTTTCTATCATTAAAGGTTGTTTTGCTTTTAATCCATTTTAAGAAGTGCAAATATGACTGGTTTATAAACTAGCTTTTAGATATTTAACTGAAGTTTGTATCACGACCAAAAAATTGGAGAGTAAGTGTAGTTACAGTCATAAAGAAATAAACTGGTAACTGGGATGAAAAAAGCTAAAAAAGATCCCTTAATTATCGAAAGAAGTGACTTCGAATAGGACATTTATTTAATTAAAGGTTACGACTAATTGGTTTTGTAGATGTAAGGGGGGGGGTAAATTTACTAAGCGTCGGCTATTCGTAAATTTCATTGATAGTGTAAAATGTTTATCGAGATTGTTGAAATGTAAAGTTTACATCAGTAAATAACCTTATTAACATATAAGCCTTATAAACTGGGAAGCACTGGATAGTTGCTTCGTTCTAGTATGGTGCTGCTAACCGGTAAGCATTCATGTGCTAATTAGTCAATTATTTTGAGAGATAGTTTCGAAGTTTTCATGAGAAGCTGCGACTGATGGAATTCAACTGCATACGGAGTGAGACAGATACTCACTAATGACAATAGATGAGAGTCGAGTAACACAGGGAAATAGTTCAAGTTAGAGGTGTTAAACATAGCGTACTGACACAGTAGTCTGAAGGTGTGGTCGTGGATGTTAACTAACGAAGAGTTGCACACTAGGACGAAACAGCTGTCCAGTGCTTCCATGATATAAACTATAATATTAATTTATTAATTAAACATTTACAATCTTCTAAATTTAGAAGTTTGCAGTATAGATTATGGTCCCTTTATTTCTAAAAATCAAAGGTCTAAGCTCCAATATCATGTGTTGAATACTTCACATACTCAATAAACTTTTTAACTCAACTAATATGTATGCATACAGGATGTTGTGTTCTGAAGGCATCTTTATCACTAAAAGACCATTTGGTTACCAACATTATGTTGCTTTTATTGGAGCATCATCAATAACGCTTTCAAAAAAGACTTCTGTTGAAAGGTATGCACTTTGAGGAGGCATTAATTAAGTATATACAAAAAAAATACTAGAAAATAATTGTTTGATTATTTATAGAACCTTGAGACTTATGTCACAAGTGGTAGAATTTAACTGACAAGAAACCAACATCATCAATTTGGTCTACGACTGGCTAAAAACAGGGAGCGAATGTGCTTCAACAAAATGGTTATAGGTGGCACTGTACTCCCCCCACAAATACATATCATCAGCAACAAACTAGTGTGGGAGAAAACAAACTACGTTCCAACTGAAGAGGAGATTAAGAATATACGCTGGAAGTGAAAGACATACGTTGAGGAAATCATCAAACTGCTTTACGATATAAGCGCTAACTTGGAATACTGAAGGTAAAAGGAAAGAAAGGAGACCAAAGAACATATTGCATCGGGAAACAGGAGGTAGACATCAAAAGAATGACCAGCAATCGAAAACAACTGAAAAGGATAGCCCAGGGCAGAATTAGTCGAAGAATCTTGGTCGGCGGCCTATGCTCCCACGAAGGGTATAAGTCGTACGTAAATAAATAAGTTGTGTTGGGGATGGAATATCACAGACGTGAATTCAACTGCAAAAGTGTCAAAGTTCTGGACTAGAAAAATTCTAAGCATGCCACAGTATGTTTAGAAGCACGGCACTCGAGACAATCAATAATTAGTAGACATATTGATAGAGAACTAAATTATAGAGCCAAATGGTCAGAGGTATTTTAAATAAGACCGTCAATTTGAATACACTGACAAATAAAGACTACAAAATTCAGTAAAAAAGCTATTCACAAAGTTAGTAACACGAACCGATTTACGACTGATGGAATAACCATTGAGATAAATTCTATATGAAGTGCCGACAGTATTGTCCAGAATGACAACAAAAGCTTTACAATCACATCATATAACTCAGAGAATTCGGTAAAATCAAAAACTTAGATGTCATTTACTCCAATGTTTAGATAAACGCAAAAATAGATTTGCAGATTAAAAAATAAAATTCAAAGGAGTAACAAACACCAACGTACTACTGATGCTTTACACAAAGTCGCTTTAAATACTTCATTTGTATCATTGGTATTTGCTGGAATCGTCTGTGAATCGACATCATCTGAAGTTTCCGGAGTTGCTTTTGGAGGAAGACACTCTGATTGACTATTGGTTCCATTATTATTACTGCTTCTATTACCACCATTAATACAATTTGAACTAGATCGTAGCACTGTAGATTCACTTGGTAGTTTTGTACGCTTAGATCTTGCACGTGGTAATGTTCCATGAATACTAGCATCTAATTGATCATTATCCAAATTATCATTTGTATTAACTGGTGATTCACCAACTTTGTTATGATGATTAATATTGTTAGGAAGAGTGCCACTATCATTATTATTATTAGTAGTAGTATTGTTATTGGCATGCAACTCTAAATTACTCAATGTTAATTGACTACGTTTAGTACGTTGTTTCGCTTCCAATGCTAATTGTCGTATTTGCGTAACTAAAGCATCAACTGGTTGACCATTTGGTGGGCTACATCTAAAGAAGAATTTGCCATCACCAGTGGAACATCTTCGACCAGCATCAACACGTAGTACACCATTGGATGCACCAAATCTAAAAATGTACAAAACATTTGTTATTGTTAAATCTGAGTGGTTCATTAAAACAGATAGAACTTTTGGAACTCATTTTAAAATAAAAGTCTTGGATTCAAAACATTCATCCTGACTAATCACATTCAGTACTAGCAAAAAGAATTGAGGAAATTCGTATCTGAGTAGTAATGAGGGTTTTCTATACTTTCATGTAACATTCTCAAAGACTAAAAGTTCTTTCAAGCTAGAAAAGAACTTCCAAGATCTGGAGGTACTAAGGAGAACTAATCGTCAAATGATTAATATTAAAATGATTTTAATAATACGCTAGGTCGGCTAACTAAACTTAAAAATGTAAACTATAAGGAACTGGAACATACCATGAATTATGATTGATCAATGTGTTTAAACACTAACTACATACAAAGAAGTTAATACTTTTCTTAGAAGAAGAAATTCTATGTATTAAACAGATTACAACGCAGTCACTATTGAATTTAGTGGATAGTTTAAGCGGAAAGTTATTACACGTTACGTTATGATAATTGAGGTACCAAATGTCTCAAAATTAAGTGATTTCGCATTGATTTCAGGACTTGGTCGTAGAGAACCTTAAGCTAAACTCTGACCATTTACTTGGTGTATATCAAGTTAACAATGAAATTCTAGAATGGAGGTTTGTGGAGAAAGTAGTAATTTTTAATAGCTTAATTCATGAGTCGATTTAAGCTAGACCACCACTGAAAAGGTAAATTAATCTGTACGATTGTGATTGATTATCAGCCATTTCATCGAAAGTCTACAACCATTAGTTACGGTAATCTTGTGAACCTCAACTTGACAAATAAAACATACCAACACGATTCAGTCCAATAGTGTATGATTCGTTCACTGTGGAACTCAAGCCTATATAACCCAGCTTGAAGACTGAGACATTATCATTGTGCTAGTCAAGCCTTGACTGACTTTATATAGGACTGTGATATTTACAACTGGTCGTTCATAAAGCAATAACCAATTTTATATTTATCTAGTTCCTTATTGCTCATCAGATTCTGTCAGTCAATTTCCAATGTGATATGTGAAGCTGGGTGACACTTTTTCTAATCGAACAGGAAGAATCCATTTTCTCAAGATTACATATATGCTTAGTTGGCAAGTGCCGAATAGCACTGAATCGAGGTCAGATTAAGTATCCTGCTGACTATCTTACATTTCAGCATAGCCGTATCAGTCGACAGAGTTCCGTTAACAGCACTACAAGACTATAGAAACATAACATTGGTCATTAGTCAGTGATAAATCCATTGCAGACAATGGAACTTGTATAAAATTGAAAAAAAAAAATTAAAGACATTAATTAGATATGACGGTTGTAGCTTTCTTCATCACATACGAACAGAAACATACACGGACACACATAAAAAACATGACAAAGCATTAAACATATCCGAGATTCAAACTTTTCTAACATGTAAAAATTTCGAAAAAAGAACGAACAAACAAATCAACAAAGAAGCCTATTCACTAATTAAGGAAAAAGAAACTAAAGTGTACCTTATTTTTTACTTCATGTAACACATATATATATTTATATAAATAATTAACGTATTAGCTTATTAGATTCCAAGAAAACAACATTACCATACACCTGCCCCCTTGTGTTATACTATCAAGCTTGGCAACTAGTTACTTGTACTTCGTACAAAGTTTATTATTTATTATTATTATTGAAAGAGTTAACACATTTTATTATTTTTGTGTAACTAAGAGATAAAATCCAGTACATTCATCTATTTCTAGGTGAATACAAAGTTGAAGTTGGTCATTATTTCACGGTAGGTAATAACATAGTAGATATCTATATCAGTAAAACTATCCTTCAGTCTATGAAGGGAATAAGAACCAAATAATTTTTTTAAAAAAACGTCGGGAGTGACGTTAGGCATGAATGATATTATGATTATGGTCATTTTTTAAGAATTAAAAACAAATAGATGTCTTTATTGTTTATAAAATCTGTGATTAGTACAGTTGTAAGTCTGTAGTAAGCTATTAAAAGTGAATGTAAACACGAGGGGAATTAGCTTTTCTGGGGAAGAAAACAAGAAACTCACACTGGACTATTAATGACTTTAATTTTGTATCATGTGTTAAGTAATTTTACTGAAATAACGTCTGTTGTTTTATAGAAGTAAAATGAGGAGTCTCATAATAGGACGAAATGACCGTCCAGTGCTTTCAGGTTTTCCATGGTGGTCTAGCTTCTATTGACTCATGATTTCAACTATGAAAATACTAAATTCTCTAAAAAACCCTTCTGAAGTAAAAATGTGCCAAAAAAATTTGAAACTGGATGTAAGTTTATTTTAAAACATGAAGTGATTTTACGAATCTGATGCTTATCTAATTCTTTTAATCAGTTTTAGTGTCAACACTCGATATGGATTCTGTTATATCCTGGTGAAGACATCAGTACGGGTAACTCCCAGGACCTAATAATGGACTATTATATATATATATATATATATTCTTATTGTTTAACTATTGAGTAACTAGATTGTGTATATCTATATTCATCTTATTATAAGCTTCATTTTGACCTATGAATTATTACTGTACGGTTTATTGTTCCTATATTATATTCAGTATACTGATTACTGTATCTCACGTTCATAGCCACATTTGGCTTGATTTTGCACAAATATTATTTTCTATTTTATGGTGTGATGCGGTCTGTCTATCTGGTATATAAACCGAGTATGCTTGAAATAAATGATTCGCATAGATTCATATAGCAGAAGCCGTAATTGGTGTTCTGGACTCATTGAAAAGGGCTAGGCGGACAAGGGACCAATAAGGATACTAGACTGCTCATACCAGTTGGACGTCATTGATTGCCACAGTCTTGAGATTAGAAAAGTCGTATTTCCATTGGTGGATAGTTCACGTGATAAAAGCCGGACATAAAATCAATAACGAATTAGCATACGTCCTATATTCTTTATAAAGTCACAACAGATTCACAATAAAAATATATCTTCACAAATCACAATCATCTGTTTACTAGTGAATAATTTCAAGAGGTATTCCTTAGAGTTATAATGGGAAGCTATAATCAGTACAGTTCAACCATTGTCTAGGTGAGACATTTACACACTAATAAAACTGATTGATAGTTGAGTAACATCATAGATTGTTTACAGTGAAAAACCTCAACCATTGTACGTCGGATTCATTGATTTATAGGTTGAACGCGCTTTGCAAAATCTGAAAGTTTTGAGTTTAATCTCCAATGGAGGGGTTATAAATATGTATTACTGATCAGTCCTATATTAGGATGAAACATCTATCCAGAGATTGACTCAACACTAAAACTTTGTAAATTAAGTGGATATTGAAGTAATAATAGTATGTTTATTTTACAAAAAAGTAATTTAGTGTAATTTATAAAATAAATGGCGGCGCAATCACAACCTGAATAGTTCGGAAGTGACGTCTCAAACCGTTAATTTATGTTATGTGTATTCGAATTCTACGGAGGGAGAAAGTATCAGTTACATAAAAGTTCCTGGTACACCAAGCTGAAGAGTTACAACCAGTTTAAACCTAAGTTTAGGGTTTTCTGCCGACTCTCACCAAAACCTAGGACACCAAAACGTAACCCACTCGATGTTTAGTCACTTCGACTAGTGGCTATATTGCAATTTAATTGATAGGATTTGGCCAGTACTAAGGAAGTATACATAAATATGAAATCGGTTACTACTCAGTAATCAATGAGTTATTGGAATGTTGGTCAAAATTAAAAAAGATATCTACCATTACTACAGTCATCATTTACTATAAAAACGGAGTTCGACTGTAAATTTTCTTCTATGAAGCCAATGATTCTAGACTCTAGTTTGTCTAAAACCTTTTAAAGGCATCGATGTATGGACAGTAAAAGTACATGTGTTTGGCCACCGAGTGTGAAAAGACAAACACAGATTGCCAACTAATTACTATTTTGTGATTTTCTTCCTATTATTGATTCCAACTCTAGACTCACTGAATGTAGACTACTTGATATTGTATTCAATAAAGTATTGTCTACTTTATACTCTAGTTTTCTATTATTTGCTGTGAATCGTGTGTCTGGTTTAACATGATCCCGGTCTATGCATAGAATATTGATAATGTCTACAATATAGCGATCATATCATTTCAGTCATCAAATATTTCTATCGTATAATAGTAGTATAACATAACAAACAGAAAAATATTTTCATTTCTCTATTCTATCAGAAACTCTATAACTATTTATTGAAATCAAATTTGTGTTCTGATTGAAAAGTAACTGTACAAAGAAAAAACATATAGTATTACACATTAAGACAATATACTAAGTTTTCAATTGATCACCACTGTACACTCAAACTGGGAGACCATAAGTACAACGACTACAGGTACATTTTATTTATGGTCTTTGACCGACTTTGAAGAAACAATAACAAGGTTTAAAATTTCAGTTGGAAAATGATGAATTAACTGCACAATCATAGAAATGGTCTAGTTTTAAGATACTGTTTTATTCATATCTATGTGAAAATGGTAGATGTTCTATGCAAAATAGTAAAATAGAGAAAGCTGATTAATTTTGTGTAAATTGTATTTTTGAATGAATGATGCTATCAATAAAGATTGAAGATTAGCCGGTTCTCAATGTAATCATCAATATACGACAAATATTGAAGGAAAGATTCGGACAAGAAGAAAATTCAATGCTTAGTAATTGATATCAGTTAGTGATCGACATTAATTGAAGTCAACTCTCCTAAATAGAACATTAGAAATGTATTCAAAGTAGTATGAAGTTACATGGTTGTGAAGATTGTCTATCCTGGAGTCCCATAATAAGACGAAACGGCCGTTCAGTGCTTCCAGGTTTTCCATGGTGGTCTAGCCTCAATTGACTCATGATTTTAACTATGAAAATATCCTGAAATTACCTTTAAATAAAACCCGATATTGATTGGGAAACCACTGTAAACGTGGAAGTAACTGTATAGAATCTTTAATGTTAGTATTATTAGTGTAGTGTGTGCTACTAATGTTGACAGATATAGGTAGTTTGTATCATCGATCGAAAGTGGAATGCCTGGATCGAAGAGAAGGGAACGAGAACAGAGATTGATTAGTATGGAAATGAAAGAACAATCAAGTCTGAGACAATTGATTGACATTTTGTAGATGAAGTATTTACTGTATGATTTTCAGATTTTAATAAGAGATTCTGTAATTTTTCATTCAAACGCATTTGGTTGTCCCCAATTGTGTTCTCGCTCACAACATGAGTAGTATACGCGCTTAGTGTAAAATAAATTATGAAAGTAAAGAATGATAAATGAGGTTACTATTTCAACTGGTAAATTAAATACTAAATATAAACAGTTTATTCAGGTTGAGAACTGGTGAACGAGTACTGGGAATATCAGAGGGGTTTCTGTGGATATTATAGTAATTTTAATAGTGCTTTCAGGTTTTCCATGATGGTCTAGCTTCAATTGATTCATGATCTCAACTATTAGAATACTGAAAACGTTTGGATTTCCATTCGGTGAATTATGTGTGCAGTTTCTCATTTCACAAATGATTTAACTTAAAACTCAACTAATCGAAAGTTGATCGGATTAATTTACTCAGTAGCTGGTAGTTGAGAAAATTTGAAATGAGTCTGCTTAAGAGTAAGGCTATTGGTTAACAGTAAAGATACATTTGTGAACCTAGAGTAGTATGTGTTTTTAAGGAGACAGCTCCAAATGTATCTAGAAACACTGCATTAATTTTATGAATACCTATACTCTATCTTTCTATTTGACGATGGAAACCCAGAGCTTTACATGAAATGATCATAATCAATTTTCGGATATTAGGAAACACTAGATGGTTGTTTCTTCCTAGCATGAGAATCCTCAGCACTGCACATGTAAGATACCTCGGAAACCGAACCCAGGATCTTCAGACCTCTCCAAGAGCCCTTGACTTTTAGATCAGTGAATCAAGACTCAATGGTCCAAATTTCTTACTTCAGTCAATCCACGATATTGGGCAACTATCATCTATTACCAATAGTGAGTGGTTGTTTCACAATCGATATTATTGTACTCTACAAATCTTGTGATATTGATATTTGAATTAACAAAAGGTAGTCAGTTTATTTGAAATTTATCAGTAAATTGTTTAAATAATTATGGAAGATACTTAAAATATATTGTCAATCACTGAGGAACAATCTAGGTGCTTGTAAATATGTGTATTGGTCCAACGCATCGTGTTTTAGATGAGTACAGAGTTAAAAGAGGTTACATAAATGAAAAACAGAAAAGTTCAAACAGTGAGTATCATTTCAGTGGAAATTAAAACATACATCTATGAGTTAAAATGAATGAAAACGATCAAAAATAAAACTTATGGAATAATATTAAACCAGTAGCACAAGTTAGTCAGGTTGCCCTTAGTTTTATTTCTATCTACTAACCAAAGTTGAGCATCAGGTTGAGTTGTATTTGACCATGATCAACATATAAACATTCACTTTTATTGATGATTATTTATGAACTGATCAGGCGACCTACTTATTGTATCTAATTGCAGTAGAAATTTCCCTCCTAACTACTTCACTCTATATGCATGTGGGTAATTATGATCATGAATTCGATTGTGGAAGAGTCAAAATATTGACCAGCTTCAACATGAGATAAATTTTAAAAACCAGGTACTCACATCAATCAGCAACTATCGATATATCTAAATAGATTCAATTTATTACCCGGTAAAAAAAGGGATAAACAACCACAAAGCAATAAGTCAAATTATGTAAGAAGGTAATCACACAGAATATATAATCTGTTCAATAGTCAGATTTGAGATAATTGATGGGTATTTAAAGTGTTATCATCAGCTTAAAATAATCAACCTCATAATTACAAACCTGTTAAGTTTGTTTATTTATTTAATCATAAACCGATAAATATTCAAATTACTTCTCACTAAATTAGAAAAACATAGCCACAGTTGACGAAATTTTGGGCGTTAATCATAAACTACTTGTGAGACATATGTAACAGGTATAAAGTTATGTTAATTGTAGCATGCATTTATATGATAGATTGACTCATGAATTCAACTACTAAAATTATTACAATCTCCACAAATCCCCATTCTGATAATAATCATGTGCTCACGAGTGATTAGCTTCAAGATGAATTTCTTGGAGTTCTAGTGAGAAGCCGTGACCAGTATGGTCCAATCCGTGTCGAGTGGAGTTGTTTATCCACCTCAGAAAGTAGATGAAGGAATGAAAAAGATCATGGATCGATTAAAGTTAGACATTAACACCATTTGGATGCCGACTAAATGGTCTAGAGGTTTGACGTCTACATGCGAAACCGAAAGCTTTTGGCTCGAACCTTATATGCGCACTGCTGAGGAGTCCCATACTAGGAAGAGACGACCGTTTAATGCTTCCAGGTTTTCAATAGTGGTCCAGCTTATATCGACCCATGAATTCAACCATCAAAATTACTACAATCTCCACAAATCCCCATTCTGAGAAAAAAACAGGTTTATTTGAAATTCAACTATGAGTGAACATTTAACTTTCACATGTAATATATACACATTCTAATCTAGGCATCAAACTGATAAATTTATGGGTCGAGATTTTTTAAATGTTTAGGCAATATGGAGAATAAGTGAAAATGACACACATTGGAAGTAATATTTTGGGGCATGTTATATCCCGATAACAAAAGTGAATGGTAACTTTGGGATCCATTTATGGATCAATTTTATGCATATATTTTTTATCGTATAATTGCAAAATAACTAAACTGTTCATATCCATGTTACTCTTATTATAAGCTTTATTTTGATCTATAGACTATTATTATACGATTTAACATTCCTGAGTTATCCCTAGTCAATTAATTGCTGCCTCCCACATTCACAGTCACATTTGACTGAATCTTGTACAAATGTTATTCCCTATTTTATTGGTGTGATGTGGTCAGTCAGTTTGATATATAAACTCAGTATGTTTGGAATCAAATGATTCATACCGCAGAGGCTGTTATTGGTGTTCTGGACTTAACTGGCTGGACTAGGCAGAAGCAGGACCGATAAGCACTCTAGACTGCTCGTACGATCGTCGTGTGTCACTGTTCCAATCGATAATTCGCTGCTCTCTGATAGGCGGTCTTATCACGTCATACATTAACTCGGGCATCCACTTGGCCACGAGATATAACAGGGCATTAATATTTACCTTTTTAATATGCATGTATGCACTTAGTTTCTAGGATTTTTATATTCTCTTAACTGTAAACTTCCATCTAATTCAATGACTGTTGTAACATTTCTTTTCCGTTTTCGAATTAATGTATCGTAAATTCTTTATCATTAAGCACATGTAATTAGTTATGCTTACACCAGCTACCTTATTCTCATGTACTGATTGGGGCTTGTGGTTAGGGATTTTGTGTTAGCTAGTAAGAATTAAAATATCAGGTCATTTAGTAAAGACATCAATAATGTTGGTTCAAGCATAGTAGGCTCAAGTTCGTTTCACTAAGTATGATAAGTACAACATTATGGCAAGGTTTTCGGATATTTTAAACAATGTAAAATCAATGTTGTCAAGCTGTTTGGTAGAGCATCCCTTTTTTTATCAAAGCTGACACAGTGACAATAAAGAACTCTATAAATTAATATATCTCATCTACGCAGTGACAATCAGTTGTTTTATTAATCCCTATATACCAATATTTCAGTAGTTGTACACATTTAGAATCATATTGATGTCTAAAACGAAACATTTTCAATGTGTCTGGAGTAGTCAACTTGTTTTACGCCAGGAATTACCTATTATAGAGGTCGTTTCTAGGATACACCATTTCGCAACATTAATAATATAGCTAATCTTGATAAATACAAGATTACCCACTTTCCATCTACATGATTAAAAACACTGTTAGGTGCCGGCTCAGTGGTCTATCGATTAAGTGCTCCGGCGCGAGACTGGTAGGTCCTGGGTTCGAATTTCACGAGGCGGGATCATGGATGAGCACTGCTGAGGAGTCCCAAAATAGGACGAAACGGCCGTCCAATACTTCCAGGTTTTCCATGGTGATCTAGCTTCAATTGACTCATGATTTCAACTATGAAAATACTAAATTCTCCACAAAACCCCTTCTGATCTAAATGCAAATCTTACCACGAATAAAGTTAGTGACAGTGATTGTTTGGGATTAAAAGAAACATAACAACATTATTCTCATCTAAAATCAAAACAGTTGAGAGAGTGTATCAAATAAAAACAGTTTTGTAATGTAGTTAAAAAGTGCATAAGAATATGGAATACTTATATGAGTAGAAATATTAACCATGTTGCTAGAAATACAAAACGTTCCTTCATAATCTTTGATGAATTAATGTTCAGTACTGAGATGTTTAAGACGTTTCCTAGAATGATCTTACTTACGTATTATGTAATTATTATTAAGGTAAAGTAACAAGACAACTGTCAATCAACAAGAACGATGTGAGTTGTGTAGAAAAGGATAGTTTTAACATTTTTCAAAGCAAAGCTTACTTTAACCAGTGTTTCGTCAAAGAATTTTAATTATTTCATTATTTTGGAAGCATTATAACTGGTAACCAGCATAGTATAAGTTGTCGGTGTAGTGTCTGTAGAGATTATTGAATATTATTGAGACTATTAACCCATCAAAGTTAGACAATCACTCAAAATCTGGAAGCATTGAACAGCTGCCGGCCCTGGTTTTAGTTCCCGATGGTGGAGTTGTGGATGTGAACTGCGGAGAAGTCGCATACTAGGACGAAGCAGCCGTCCAGTACATTATAAGGTCTTCTAGTCATGTATACTACGAAAATATTTTAGTAATATTCAATGATAATCGAATGTATACAAAACAGCTAATCTACCCATATATTCCCCCAAATGCCCCGGTACAGCCGAAATGCTCTCACATGGCCACGCGTATATAGCCTCTGCCAGCGAAGTCCTACTCACTGCCTTCTCGCAATGAGGGTATTGTTTACGAAATCGAGAGGATTAAAAACAAGTGTGTGGCGGCTTAACCGGGTTGGTGGACGCGGAGGGAGTTGGAAAACCCTGATTCCAAACCAATGATGCATATGGGCTCCAGAATCCTGATGGAACAAATGGCGTATGAATCAATCGTTGGTCACCTGCTACCATGGGACTGAGTCTCCTTACGATGATCCACCGCCTTGTGGATCAGACTTTTAGATCAAAGGCTCCGGATGTGGCACACTGGACAGTATCACAGCCCTCACACAAATCAAATGAGATTTGTGAGGAGCATATGTATCTGGTGCTTCCTTGTACCAATATTTATGTGTTTAATTAAATAAATAAATAAAATAACCATATATAAAAAATATACACACAATCATGAAATTCTCCATATTAGGTTGGTTAAATAAAGTTGCATACATCCTAGTTCAGACATTTCATAACACTGACATTATGGCACATATATTAATTGTGAGACAAAAAAATAGATTCAAATTAAGATATTACAGGTTTCACGCTAAGCAAGTTGGTAGGTAGGATAGATAGTTATGTGAAACTTGTTATCTAGATAACTATAAGCTTACACACATCAATAGGAAGAATACACCTTATAGAATATCGGTTAGCACCACCTTGTCTTTTATTGTGAATACGTGTTTTACCTTTAATCTGATGTATCGACTACTTGTTTAGGCTTCGAGCATGTGATGATGATTAACTCAGGTAAATAAATAGCAGCGTATGAATTAAACGACTTGTAACTTGCACAAAAAAAGATAATAAATTTCGCTTTAATAAAACATAGAGCACGGAATTTCTTTAGATAATGGAGTTTGATAGTCAGATTGATGAATAAGAATTACATATCCTCAAAGGAGAGACGGCGGTATATGAGTATTTTCCATTCATGTCAAAATAGAGACTGATTCGGTTGATGAATACATCTGTCTATCTGTTTGTTTATCTTTCTATCTGATATGAAACGCTTGTAATTATTAAACAAAGTTGTCAGGAAAAGTTAAATCTTTTTGATGATTATTAATTTTGTAAGTTAAAACTATTTACATGAGCATAAGTTTTTGTCCGAGTAATATACTGTGAAAAGTGATCTGATCATCTACAGAGTTAAATGATAACAACATGCGTTTCGTCGTAGTTGTGACTCGTCAGCCGGATGTACCTGAATCACAGAGTTGGTGTTCACTCCGAAGAAACCGAAGAAAACTCGACATACATGCTATTGGTCATTACTCAATGGTCAGTTAATTGTAAACACATTTCAGTTCTACAAGAGGTTAGTCGCTGACCAAATAGCTCAGTGGTAAAGTCTGTGACTATGAAGCTGGGTAGTTTGGGTTTCAGTCCATTAGGGAGCATCAGTTCCCTAAAGATTACAAGTACGATTTACTGACGAATGCCAGAAAGAGAGGAACTTAGGTTCTGGGTCTATTTTCAAATACCACCAAACAGCAGCTTACATAAAGATATATATTAAGATTGGGTCTAGCCAGCTCCCTCATGGCCATTTTTTCAGTTCGTAAACATAAAACATTGTTGAAATGAAATTAGAAAAATTTACTATACGTCAATGATACTTGATTGACTTTATTCATAACATACACAAGCGAAACTTTTAAAAATTGATGATAATAAAAGAATGGTGTTTAACACTGTTTAAATAAAACAATTAAGTGACCTAGTATATCAATCCATCATTGTTAAGATCTTGTCTCCATGCCCTTCTCAGCTTCTTCTTCTAGAATACCCATTGAGAGTTAGGCGTAAAATAGTCAAGCGCACAGATGATATTTTAAATCCTTTTATAAGGTATACTGTAATTCTATGAAACTACATACATTTCATCCTCTAACCTAAATTAAAACTTCTATGACAGGGGGGTAAAAAATATGTAAAATTGTTTCCTTTTTAATAATTAATATTATTTTTCCAACGTATGTAGGATGGTGGGACTTAAAACCATGAAATAAATGAATTTGAATAATACCTAGCAACGACTGTTGTTCACTTTTTATTGGGAGCAACCGTAGCAAAAAAAAATATATTGACTGGTCAAGAGATAAGAAACAAAACTATCCAGTCAAATTATTCATACCACGAAGCATCAGAACTAAGATCTAAAGTAGAAAATGTTTCGTATTATAAGTCATTAATCTATTTCATTCACCCACTTCCTATTAGTTCTGTTTGGTGATATTTAGTCAAGACTCTCAGAATCAAGCCAAATGCGTTCATTGATCTGTACAACTGTCAAAACATTTTATTAAGACTTGAATTTGGGATATTATTCAGTAACGACCAATATGAATTCATTCCGAGTCAATATAAAATTTAATTATTCACTCACCTAAAACACTAAATAATAGATCAATAACGTTGAAAATTGATTGCAGTTGGGAGATTCTAATGCTGATTTCAGTAATGATTGTAATCGTGTTTTCTATTCAAAAGTCCTCTGGGATTTGACCATCATTAGTGATCGAGAACTAAGAAAAAGTTTTGTGTTTCTACTTTTGGTTTAGTCCTCTAATTGGCCAGTTCAAGATGTGACCTCTAAAATTTAACAATCTTCAATAAATCCTATACACTAATAATAAACATATGCTCATGTGTGACTAATTTTAAGAGGTAATTCTCGGAATCCCAATGAGAAGTCTTCGTGAGTGAAGTTCAACCATTTCCAGTAAGAGGCCGATATTCACAAGTATAACTCAATTGATGGCTGTGCAAAATAGTGTATTGATATATATTCCAGACAAGCCTCTACATAGGACGAAATAGCTGTCTAATGATTCATAATTCCTAACGGCTACCTAACTAAGATCAGCTTGTAACACAAATCCATAAAATTCAACAATCTTCACAAACCATCTTTACATTATTAATATTATTCTATCATGAAAACTATCTTCAACATTAATTCAATCTTTATAATTCACAAAAATAAACATTTAATAGTTTATTAGAAGGGGGTTTTGTGGAGATTTTCGTAATTTTATATAGTTGAAATCATGAGTCAATTGAAGCTAGACCACCGTGGAAAACTTGGAAGTACTGGATGGCCATTTCGTCCCATTGTGGGACTCCTTAGCAGTGCGCGTCCACGACCTCGTCTTGCAAGGTTCGAACCCAGGACCTATCAGTCTCTCGCGCGAGCACTTAACCACTAGACCACTGAGCCGGCATCCAATGGTGTTAATGTCTAACTTCAATCAATCCACGAAGTTGAGCCACCGTTCACCATTGTCTTCAGTGAGTTGATATCTCGCAGCAGACCTGATTGAACTCCACTGGTTACTGCTTCTCACTAGAGGGTTCAAATCTCTCGAGGCGGGACCGTGGATACGCACTGCTGAGGAGTCTCACAATAGGACGAAACGGCCGTCCAGTGCTTCCAGGTTTTCCATGGTGGTCTAGCTTCAATTGATTCATGATTTCAATTATATAAAATGTAATACTTTAGTCAGAAATTAGAAAGTATGGAATTCCGACCAATTTGTATACATATATTTACATATAATAAGCACAGTTATTATTACTTAATCATTAATTTTTCATTATGTCTAGACATTTGTAAACATTTGTTTTCATTGTATAAATATAATTCCAAATTAAATATTAAAAAAACATTTTACTTATGTCATATATATTTTGTCTATAACCAAGTAACTAGTATCTGAGCTCCTATTCCACCACCACCCCTTGTACCCCACCGAAATATATATATATATACATTCGTTAGAGTTCATTTTTTTGCTGTATATTTACACTCAAGTAACTGACTAGATTAACTACCACTGGTTATTATCGAAATTTTTTTAATCTCTAAAGTAAATAATCTCTCATTGATAGAAAAATTTCAAAATTCTTTATGATTTACATAACCATAGTAATTGAATGAATAGTGATACATTTTACATTGGTTACATGATATCTTGTTTCACTGGTTTAATCAATAACTTAACATGATGCATAGGTATTTTAGGTAAAGTACTTTCTGTTAATCGATCAGCAATCTGCTACATTAGTATAAGTAAGATGAAACTATTAACAAAGAACTCATAGCAACAAATGTATATTCTAGAATTCCTCCTAGTTTAAAGGTATAATCATTATGATATAGATAGTTATGTTAAATGTATTGGACTAATATATCTATTGTTATAGATAGTTCAAAAACTGTTTGGTTAGTAGAGTTTTCACCTGGATTGCATCAATGAGGGGTTATTATAATAATAATATCAGTGGTAGTAGAACAAACCAAGCACAGAAAACAAGACTAGAGTAGAAACAACAAGTTCGTAGGATATAAAGCATATGACAATTTTAAAACAGAAGACAAAGAGTGGATGCATTTGGGCAATTGAAACTAATTCTGAGCCAAATCATCACTCATCATTTAGTTAAGGTAATTATGTGGACGCCAACCTGGTAGTGAAAAGCGTTTGACACCGATATAAAAACCAGAATAAACATTAGATGACAGAGATAATTCGATAATGAAAAAAGATAGTTTCCCTTACTAAATCAACAGGATTCAGTTCTACGAACTAAGATTGGATAAACGAGAATTCAATCATTTATTCCCTTTTCAACAGACTAATTTTACATATTAAGTGATCCCGAATCATGAGATCAGATCATTAGTTATTTATTGATTTGTAAAAGGTATATATTAACAATGATTGTTCAGATTATAATTACGTCATCTAATGCTTTACTGAAGTTTCATCATATCATGCATAATAAATTAAGTGTTTGAGCCCGGACGTTCTAGGTTTGATTCCTGGTTGTATGGTCATGGATGCGCACAAATGAGGAGTCTTATACCACAGTGAAACGGTCATCCAGTCAATGTGACGACAAAAAAACAAATCACACATTAGTTAGTTCTGGAGTCCCTGCGATCAAACCATAGGACAGGTGAGCAGTTGTATTGATCTAGTCTGAAAGTTGATTAGTTTGCCTAAACTGTCTATCAAGTCTAAATGACCTTCGTTTAACCTATGACACGATGATACTGAGATAACAGTCAAAAATAACACCTAATGACTATTGCTCCAGAATGCCATTACACAAGCTCGCTTTCTCTAATTGCCTGATTAGAATACAACATTACAAGCGAATAAGTTCTAATCAAACAACCAGAATTTATGGGCCACTCATACAATAAGGTAGGGAACGTAATGATTTGACTACAAATCAGAATGATTAAGGAATTCCAATATGGGCAGAACTGTGCCATAAGTGGAAAGGGATTGAGTAATGGATCAGTAATAAAGTAACAGTAACTTCAGAAAGCTACAATATATAAAAACAGTTTATGCATCACAAAAATGATTACAGGTATTAGAATACAGAAATGCAATTGTTTAAGTAGTCAATAACTATATTAACAAATATATAAACAATGACTTCAGATAGAACCGTTCCTAAAGTTCAACAAAGTCTAGTATATATCCCAACATAGCTACCAAGTTTATAATGGCCGTCTAAGTTAGACTGGTTTGTGATCGCAATAAAATTCAACAATCTCCACACCACCCCATACTCACAATTATTACTACTTTTGATATGTGTAATAAAGGATTCGGAAAAATAAGTCTTATTTATTCTAGACGACAATCGATTGAAATTCTTGAATCCACAATATCGGGATTATAATTAAAGAGTAAATCAATCGAATTTCAGTTGATCCCTGTAGAACGTTTTGGTCCAAAATTCATTCATTCATACGGATTCTGGTATTTCAGTCGAAGTTACAGTGTTCATGATGAAAACTGGAAATGCAATTTCAAATCCTGACTTTGAATCATGATTTTTTACACTAATTCATGACTCTTTTGGCTGAGATTTCCCATAATGAATTTAGTACCATTCAAAGGTCATTCATTAACTATAATCTCAACTCAATGGTTTACGTTATTTTAATATTGGAAAGTGTTAGTTAAAAATTGTATTTTCTTTAGTATTAACCGATAAGGACCTCAATTAAATCTTTCCAATAAAGTTGATTTTCTTCAACAATGGAATAATTATTGTAGTTTATGTATAACAGAAAACTAGTTTTATTGCTTCTAATAACAAATATAATACTGTACTACATTACTTAACTGATTAAACCAATCACAAAGAGTGGTCTCCATCATTGATGATTACATTATATCATTGGTTATATGAATCGATTGTGAAACATTAAAAAACATTTGCTTCAAAACTCTAGAAATATCATTATATTATGGCAAGTGATAAGACTTTATAGTTCTTGTAACTATCTGAAAAATAACACAGATTTATCATGATACATTTTCTCTTCTCAACCATGAGTATGCGGATGATATTGTCTTACTGTGCGATAATTCCCATGGCATGCAATCCGCACTTAATCAGTTGGCAATCAGTGTCCGCAGGTACGGTATATGCTTCGCACCCTCCAAGTGCAAAGTACTCCTACAACACTGGCAGGATTCTAATCCTGTACTCACCCTAGATGGTGAGCAGATTGAAGTAGTTGAGAAGTTTGTGTATCTAGGTAGCTACATAAGTGCTACATAAGTGAAAGCCAGAGCGGCTTATGCCAATCTGGGCCATCTTTGGCGCCTTCGTGATGTTAGTCTGGCTGTAAAAGGTAGGATCTACAAAGCACCGGTGAGAGTAGTTTTGATCTATGCTTGTGAAACCTGGCCTCTTCGAGTTGAGGATGTTAGACGACTCTCTGTGTTTGATCATCGTTGTCTCCGAAGGATTGTTGACATACATTGGTAACACCATGTTAGTAATGCCGAGGTTCTGCATCGAGTGTTCGGTTGCAGAGACGACAACCCAATCGGTGTCACCATCTTGAAACACCGACTTCGGTGGCTTGGACATGTTATACGAATGTCATCCCAGAAAATTCCACGTCGTTCATTATTTGGCGACGCTGGGACTGGTTAGAAAAAGCGGAGAGAAGGTCAGTGTATGACATGGTGTCGTGGTATGAAAGAAAGCTGCAAAGGGCTAGCTTCTGTTGGTCCTTCACGACTACCTTGCTGGGGTTTGAGAGAAGGTGCAACCTAGTGGCTAGAGACGTTATCAGATATGGTTCAGAACAGAAGCCAACAGAGATCCTGCTGTAACCTTCTTTTACTTTCTTCATAAAAAGTGATTTTAACTTTCTTAACTGATAGAGTTCTTCTGGTTGTACATTTCAGTTTCCTCCATCATTACTCTTATTTTTTTTATATGCATCTTACGCTTTTTCTCTTCTCATTCTCATTGTTTTGTGTGGCGTATCTATATCTGGTGCCCCTGTGTACCAATATTTATGTGTTTAAATAAATAAATAAATAAATAATACATTTTCTAAATAATGTTATTACTAAAAAACCAAGAAAAACTGTGTTTTTTTCAACCCAAGTTATTTACATGACTCAAAATAGTGAATAAGATTGTTTTAAATAGACTAACTTAATAATAGTAGAATAATGATTTACATATTATAATGCAATGAGTTAAAGTTTGAAATCTAAGGTATAGTTTATTATAAATCTGAATTACAGTATTGCTGACTAGGTGTTTACCAATAACAAACATATAACAAACAGAAGGGGTTTTGTGGAGATTTCAGTAATTTTTTATAGTTGAAATCATAAGTCAATTGAAGTTAGACCACAATGGAAAACCTGGAAGCACATTCACACCATCGGATGCCGGTTCAGTGGTCTAGTGGTTTAAGTGCTAGCGCGCAAAACTGATAGGTCTTGGTTTTGAATCTCATGAGGCGGGATGGTGGATGCGCCATAGTGAGGAGTCCCACAATAAGACGGAATGGCCGTCTAGTGCTTCTAGGTTTCCCATGATGGTCTAGCTTGAATAGACTCATGATTTCAACTGTAAAAACATAAAAATTTTTAGAACCAATTGTATGTGACCTGAAAGATGAATATACATCAGAGAAATAATCTCATTCACAAAGTCTCCAATAGTCAACAACCTAACTCTTTGTTAAAGAGAAATAAAACAAAAATGGCCTGAGGAAACTAGCTTAAAACAGTAGTGATGAATATCAAGTTAGTTCTTAACCAATCAGAGGACAGTTTCTATGTATGGATAATTTGTAGATAAAGAAGAAAGTACAGTCATATTGTAAAGTTAAAACAAATGTTACATAATAAATTTAATGATGTTTTTGTATAGGTTATGCAGTCAGTAATTAGAAAAAAGAAATATATGTGGACATAGATTATCCATTTTCTCAAACCCCTAGAAGAATCCAAACAGACTTCCGAAATGTTTTTATACCGTCCTTAGTTACGGTTAGAGAACTTAAATTATAAGTTTTCACTACGAATCAACATTAGCCATAATGTAAGATGCTCTGTAACAGAATGAAGGAATGAATTTCCAGCAAAAATATCAAATAAAATATAGTGTCACGAGGTTGAAGTTTGTTTCAGAATTAAGAATTCAAGGTTAGGACTTAAGGATGGTGCCATTGTGCCCGTTGTATATAGCCAAAAAAGATACGTTAAACACTATCGTTTTTATTATTTAGTTAAAAAAATAATTTTCTCCTGTCATTTTAAACGGTTTGAACGGTATACAAAGTATTTTTCAAAGTTGAAATCATGAGTCAATTGAAGCTAAACTACCATGGAAAACCTGGAAGCACTGGACGGCCGTTTCGTCCTATTATGGAACTCATCAGCAATGCGCATCCACGATCCCGCACTCGTGAGATTCGAACCCAGGACCTCCCAGTCTTGAGCCAGAGCCCTAACCGATAGATAGATCAGCTGGTGTATATATGTCAACGTTTCGTTTCTGTATTTCGTGAAAGTATCAAGAGAATTTTAATAGTTTTAACTTCAAACGACAGATCTTTTCCACTTCTTTTCGACAGAAAAACGACCTACTTTTTAATTGTTATTCGATAACATAATACATTACTAATGTCTTCGACAATATGAAGCAGTTCCATTTTCACAATATACAAATTATGGTAGAAAGCATTAGGAACCGATTGTCAACTACGTGCTATCACTGATGATGAAACAGCTATTAAATTCTTTTCGATTTGTGTTTATTGATTTTTTTCAGTTATAAGCTTTGTAGTCAGTTATTCAAAGAGAACTAGTTTTACTTCAGCTAACAAATAACTTATGATAATGTATACTGAGGACTTTAACGTTAACTATCAGTATAGGGTTTTAAAAATTATTGAGTTTTGATAGAGATTATGAATGGATCAATGTTAGATTAATATTGAAAACCTGTAAGCACTGGACGACCGTTTCGTCCGAGTATGGAACTCTTTAGAAATACACATACATAGTTGATTTCAAGTTACACATTCTAAGTGTGAAAGCTAATTAATGATACTATTAGATCACTCAAATCAACTTATATAAAACAAAGTTAGACGTTGCATTTTATCTACTGTCTGAAAGTTGAATTCCTTTAACTATTGACCCATCACTTCAACAAGAAGCTATTGAAGTAACGAAATCCCTAAATTAGTAAGAAAGTTACATTCTTTAAATATTGAACCTTAAAAAGAACTCCTGTTTGTGTGTGTCTCAAATGAAAAATATTTTTTTTGTGGAAAGTTATTTTCGCCTACTCGTACGATTTTTTTTGGCATTTAACTTTTCACTTCTTTATATTCTGTGTTGTTTATAAAGTACGACAATTTGAGTATGTTACTTTAACAAGTCTCAGTATTGTCACTGTCTGTTTGTTTGTGTAGCAATGAAAATCAGGAAAGTTAAAAAATGGAATGAAAGATGATAGTACGTTAGGGTGTACGATTAATCGAAATCATAACTTATCTATAGTCATTTAGTTACTTTTAATTCTGTTGGGATGACCCTGCATTTTTCTCGCAAGCGACATGACAAGCTCAGGGGTCATCAAGGAGCATTTCAACCAATCAGCGATTAATTAAAAATTATGTGAAGTTATGTTACTAAAATAATGAAAATGGAAAAGTCACATGTGGAGATCCTGATTGGCTGATTTATACACTGCTACTATGTTTAGCAGTAGTCTAGAACTTTCAGTAAGAACTCAAGGACTCTTAAATTACTATAAAATCCCTATATTTTCTGTACATAAATGAACCCTGTAATAAAGTGCTTCCCGCACAATTTGTGCATTTTCTCTGGTCTTCAAGTCGCTGAGTAGTGCTAGCCCTGGGGTTATCCGAATAGCTTAGGATCTGAATATAGCATTCAACTTACAAGACATATCGAATTCCATATCTCTTTCTAACACAAGGTGTTATTAGTCTTTTTTTCCACATGATCACTCATAATGAGTGATGCGTTTATTGTCGTAACAGTTTTGATATCGATTTCTGCATGATATTGAAATAGTACAAATGGAATAGAGGATATTACTGGCAAGTTCTGGGAGCGAAACTTCTTAGATTCCGAAAGGCTTTCTACATTGAAATGTTATTAATAAATATTGTTGACTGTTTACTTGCATCATGGTTCCTAATAGTTTCAATGAGTAATTTTGATGAAATCATAGGGACGAGCCAATCAGAATCAAGAAAACAACTTTTAAATTTTTGAGCGAAATTCGAAAATGAGTGACTCTTATTATTCATAGCAGATAAAGAACAGAAAACCTATTGTATAGTGATCTGGATGTTCGTCGTGAGAATTCTTTTGTCATGGTAGAGTAAAAATGACAGTTTTAAGTGTATCAAATATTCACTTTTTAAGTCGAAATTTCATATAAAAATATGAATCAATAAGTTTTTATTTCAATTTACTTGGTTCATTGAATAAAAGGTAGTCTAGTAAGGGATTCAAGAATGCTAAAATAGATCATATTTCGATGGAGTTTTGTTCTCTGAGCTGCATGGTTTGGTCGTGCTGATGATATCGTTCGGAAGGACGATGAAAGCTCCACGACCAAACCATCCAGCTCAGAGAACAAAACTCTATCAAAATTATCCACCTGAGCTACAAATCTTCTCCACCATCTCAATAGATCATAGTCTTTATGTATGGCTTTTTCATATCAATAATGGTGACAACAGATGTGATCCCTATAATATCATCTCAACAACACTTCAATGGATTTATTAAAGTTTTGTTGGGCGATGATAAACGTTCTATATAATTGAATTCACTTAGTATTGTTTGTTTGAATATTCTTATTGATGTTTTAGGACGGCAACTGGTCAGTCTCCAATTGACATATGTACATACTGTGCGTATTGCCTCGATATGGCCTTGATTCACAGGCATTATAAACAAAGATGGATAGTGGCTAGCAGTGGAATCCAGGACGCGCGTTTCGTCCTATCTGAGACTCGTCAGCTGGATGTACCTGCATCTTAGAGTTGATGTTCACTCCATCTTAGCTTACCATGCTTGTGAATTTAGGCTATATCGAGGCAATAAACACAGTATGCACATATGTCAATTGGAAACTGACCAGCTGCAGTCCTAAAACAACAATAGGAATATTCAAACAAACAATACTAAGTGAATTTAAACTTCACGACATTGCACAAGCAAGTGGCTATCAGAATTCAGTGGCCGAGTGGATAACGCGATGGCGTTTGAAGGAAAGGTACTGGGTTTGAGTCCCAAAGTGAACATCAACTCTGAGATGCAGGTGCATCCAGCTGACGAGTCCAAAATAGGACGGAACGCGCGTCCTGAATTCTACTGCTAACCAATATCCATCTTTTCTATAGAATTGTTTATAAGAGTGAAATAATATTCTCAAAGAAATCAATTATGTGAATAAACTCATACTTCTACTAATGATGTTACATGAAGATATTACCACAGTAATAAGATCAAAAAACTAATAATAAGCCTTGAAGAAACCGATAGACTTTTAAAAAAAATGCTTCAATACTAACAGTTTTCTTGAATATTGTTATGAGATGCTTTTGATTTATACAGATTTTCATCTTACTGAATGAAGAAAAAAAATGCTTTAAAACCACACATCTGTGAACTGCTTGACCAATTTATTAATCAAATGAAATAAGAAATCGGAGGAACTATAATTTATAAACCAACCAATCAGATTGAAGATCGCGAATCTTGGAATTCAACGCGAAATTCATTTCTTCAAATGACTAAATGACATTTTGGCATTGTAGCTGATGTCAGTTTATCATCCTAACCTTAACTTCCAAGTCTTAACTTCAATTGCAATGCCTCACATTTACTTACAAATCTCTTTAAGTCTTAGTAGAATAATGAATTTTCGAAAGATCATTTCGGCATCTCTCATAGGTCGTTCATAAATTATAGTCTCATCAAGATATCTAATCGTAGAGGAAGTTTCTAAAAATTTCAATCACAGGTCATTAAGGAAAAATATGATTTACTACAAAAAATATTTTCCTTTTTGTAGTAAATACAGTCTAATAATATGTAATAATAATAATAAATATAGTTTGAAATGCCCATCTCTAATTACCACTTAACATAAAGAGATAAATGTAGAACAAGGATGGAAACTTAATAAATCTATCCTAATTATTTTAGTAAAAATATCACAAGAATTTTGCCAATTTCATGTTTAAAATTACTTATACATTTATACTTCAGCTAATCTGTGTCAGGTAGAGACAAGTGTCTACATCAGACAATGAAAGACAGACGCAGTTTCATGAATTGATTAAATTTAGACATTAACATCATTGGATACAAACTCAGTGGTCTACAGGTTAAACGTTTGCGCACGAGGCTGAAGGTCTTGGGTTCGAATCCCGTATGTACATTGTTAAGGAGTTCCATACTAGAACAAAACGACTATCCAGTGCTTCCAGATTTCCAATAGTGGTCTAGAATCGATTGATTCATAATCTCAATCAAAAACCTATTTTATATACTTCATCTTACGTGTTTTATTATTATCATCTTTTATTTTTAAAAGACTTACGTCAAATACTGACGCTTGAGCACAAATAAATAGTTTACAAATATGACGTTTTATTATTATTATTGATCAATTATAGCACCAATCTATTATTATTTTCTTTGCAAATATAGAACTCATTCTCTTTGGTATCTGTGTACAAATACTTATCTACACTAAGATTTTGTATTCAGATCGACTTATTAGAAAACAAAGAAAACAACCAGACATCTTATTATCCAAAGTTAAATATTTGATAAGAATAAAAAAAGAGATCAATTTGAATAGATACGTTGAGATAGAAACTGTTTATGACGATATGTAAAAGTAAAATGTGATTAGTATAATGATGAAAGAGTCCAGTTGAATAATTGAAGTACACTACTACTACTACTACTACTACTACTACTACTACTACTACTACTACTACTACTACTAATAGTAATAATAATAATAAGGGTAATAATAGTAGTCTAGTAAAATCACATGTCACTTCAAAATGTTTGATGATATAGTATTTTGTCTTTGAAATAAATGGTAGGCATGATTGATATCACCTGGATTACATTTATCATAAAATGGTCTTTAATATCTATATTTATATTGCTATGTTTAAAGAGATTACGTGATCACCTTAACCTGCGAACGGAACGAAGACTCAGCGACATAATGATTAGGTAAGCTAACTATTCCGATGGGTGCCAGCCCTGCTAACTAAAGGGGAAGGTTCAGATAAGACGAGGGAAAGTGTATTCTACAGGCAGCCAGAGGAACAAACAACAACAACAAGCATAACCCAAGCGTATATATATACAGCATAAAAATTTCCTTGGGAGACGTCACAAGATAGCATATTAAAAGATTCAATGAATCAATGACATTTAAGGTCCTGCCAAGTGGGAAATACGATATGAAGGTGAAAATGGACGCTTTTGGCGCCGAAACAGGAAATTTAAATCTTCAAGATAAAATTAAAAAACTAAACGTTTACCAATAGTTCCAGTAAAATGGCACATTGATACATGCAATGTACAAAAGATAAAGATAATATAATAACTTTGATTGTATAATCTTAATCTATCAAATATATTACAAACCAAAGAGGGTTACTGAAAAAAGCTAAGTCGTGTGTAGTCCACTCTAGGTGATAAATAATGACAAGATACGTTAGTTTTTATTCAAGTAAGTGTTATCTTAAGTAGAACTTAAATAAATGCAACGCTATGGGGGTGGTGGATAATATTGAATATTATTGATATAACCAACCGAGGTAGGGCAAGCATTAGAGACCTGGAAGTAATGGACGGCTATTTCGTTCTGCTACGAAAATCCTCTGCAATACATATTTACGACCCTACCCGGGGTCAAATCCAGTACTTTCAAGAGTGAGACTATTATTTATGGATGACCTTTGAGAACTGCCAAAGTGACATTGAGACAATTCACTTACTTACTAGGATCAAAAGAGGGTTATAAATTACTATGAGGAATTAATACTAAAATTTAGAGTTAGAATTTAATGTTAGAAACTAAAGTAAGATTTTTATCACGAACTGACATTAGATATAATGCCAAAATGCCATTTAGACATATGGATGAATGAATTTTGCGCAAAAATCCAAGAAGTGCTATTCAAAGTTTCATTATTTTGTCGGTAAATTATGGTCTAACCCCCTCAAGATCTCGTAATGGGAGCTTTATCTTTAGACACTTAACCAGAGGCCAATATTATATATATATATATAACTGAGCGACGTAACAAAATGTTTGGAGTTAGTCATGTAAATAACTGGGTACTGGTTCAGTAGTCTAATTTAATTTCTGATCGTGAGACCAGTACGTCTTCAGCTCGATCTTCAGCAGGGTTGTAGCTGTACACTGCTGAGAATATTCATATCGTGAATAGAAAGTTCATTGTTTCCAGGTTTTGAATAGTTATTAAACTTGGGTTGGTTAGTGATTTCAATAAAACGTAATAGTTTTATCCTTGAAATAACTGGTGATCAAAAGGATTATTTCATATATTAGTGAAATAATCATTATGAAACTTTTATTTGAACAGAATAGTTAATTGAGCAAGTTAAAAAAGCGATAAAAATTCATACCATAGATAATGAACAATTTGAATTTTTATCCAACTGCATTAGTTACTCAAGCACTTTATGGGGTTTATCTTCCTCCAAGTCCATCTTGGTGAACAGCAAACATATCACACTTAGAAAAGTACTAAATGATTGGTGAGCCATGAATACTAGCTATTTCTAGTCACGAAAGACTCATCCATTATTCAACAGCCTATTTATTCTTTATCTGATATGAATTTTGAATGACAGTCCTCTCCTTAATAGATTTAATTATCTGACAACAATTATCAGGGAACTGTTCAACAGTCAACTAATTAGTCACTGAGTAGTCATCAATTTGCAATGCAGAAATCATTGTGGAAGACTCGATATATTGCAAACTATGCTTAGATGTTAGAAGGTTGGAGACAGTTGGAAGAAAAATCTGAAGCTGGATTTTTCGGTAGTTAGCACTCACCAGCAAGGTGTACCTACAATCTTGAGGTTAGTGATGCATACCTATGAAATTTAAACCGGCATCACTTACCTTTACTGCCTGAGACATAATCACTGAACAGAGAATAATCTTTTGTGGGACTGAGATATTTATAACTAAGTAATAGTTGTAATTCGGTTATGTTTGTCAATTTCAGCATCTAGCAGCATACTATTTCTTGACCCACCTGGCTGTTTTATATAATAAGTATCACTGAAAAATACAACACCAATCAAATTATTTGTTTACAAGTAATAATCTTCGTTCATGTAAAATTTATTAATGTAAGATGCTCTACCAAATTCTAATCTTCTGAATTCCTCATGTCTCTATCTTTTTTCTATTTCCAAATTTATTCCACTGGATTTTACTTCTTGACTAACATCTTCAAACCCTAACATTTCACATTAATACCTATACTCTTACTACTTCTACCACTATGAGATTTGAATCGACAACTGCATCTCTATGCTAATGTGATATGGCAACTCGAACTGATGTATGTACGTACAAAGTTCAACGTTGTGTCTGACTGACTGACTGAAGATGCTTATAAAACTCTTAGTGTCAAATAATAATCTGAATGCTTTTTAGATAAATATTAAAATGATGTAATGGTAGTATAATGTAAACTAAAGATGAAATAAGATGAATTGTGGCTAGCAGTGGAATCCAGGACGCACGTTTCGTCCTATATGAGACTCGTCAACTGGATGTACCTGCATCTCAGAATTGATGTTTACTCTGGGACTCGAACCCAGTACCTTTCACTTCAAACGCCATTGCTAAACAAAGATGAGATAAATACATAAAGTGATGAATGAAGAAACATAATACACCACTAGCCAACTCATATCTCTTTTTAGGACAAACTTATGAAAAAAAGTATAAAAATTGTTTTGATTACTTTATGTTCTAAATTAGAAAATTGCTTTTTAGTAGTACATATACACACACACACAATTTGATGTAAGCGAACAACAACACTATTTATGATGCTTACATGATTAATAAATATCATTTATCAGGAATGTAGAATTAATTGAATTCTATACATGAATAGTAAATATACTTTTCTAGAAAATACTGGATCGATGATAAGTAGATTTCTTGCAAGCGGAAAGTATTGGATACAGGTACCTATCTATCTACTTTACCTAACTACCTACCTATCTACCTATTTATCTACCTACTTACTTACCTACCTACCGATAGAAAGAGATCAATATAATATGTATGTTGATAGAAAAGCTCATGAGATATCTATGCATTGACATATACACACAAACACACCTACACACACACACACATGTAAGCAACCAATTATTTTTGTGCTCAACTAACTAACTGAGCATTGACATGAAAGTAATATATAACAAAGATTATGAAATTAGTTGATAAGCTTTTCAACCTTATAATATTACACAGTATAAAGGTGAGTAGACTTTAAAAAAGTGTGCAGAAAGATTGATGGAAATAAGATTACATAATTGAGAACTACTTTAATAAAAATCCATTATTGTATTATTCTAAAATAATAACCTGAAGAAATAATTTCCATAGATACAAGAACATGGATTTTGAATTTTATCTATCTGATTCATTTTAATTAGTTTGCATTTTTGTGACTTTAGTATTAGTGTAATAAAGTCTTATTAATTTCAGAAGTCAACAATTACAGTGAAAGTATGTATTCTTGTATACATATGTATACTCTCTTTCACATACAGTCAGTTGCTGCTACCTTGACGTGGTGGTTGATGAATCAATCGAGCTATACTGGCTGGAATAATCGTCCCTCAAGGTCCTACCATGCCAGGCAGGTCGGTTGAAGAGCGGTAGGACTAAAAGCAGCAAATCCAAGGTTCAAAGGCGAAGTCGTACTGCTGACCATACAGAGGTGTGACAGCAGTAAGGTGTTTCTTTCAGACAACCAGCATAACAGCAATGCTGCCTACCCACAAGGAGGAGTGGGGTTAGAAAAGGTCAACCCTAAAAATGCACACCTCGCCTTATCCCACGGATATCCGTCTCCGGCGGTAAGGTCCTTTGAAGAACGGAGCTAACACAAAAACTACCCACAAAAAGGTCGTGTGTGACCGACCTCAAGAAGTTGTCCTTTTTGCACTGCGGTCACGCTCTCAGGTCATTAAGACCACTTCTAACCCAATTTCCTTTTCAGGTATATAAATATATATATATATATATATATGAAAGAGTTTATGAAGGAGATTGATTATACATACAGAGGTCTTGAGTGCTGTTAGAAGTATGAGGGTAGTTATCACTTCCCGGTCGTAGAAGTCGGTTGCGACTTCTGAACTTAATGAAGAGGATAGAGAAGAGCTTGCGAATGAATGGAGCTTAGCTGTTGTATCCGTATCAATGATGCTGGTCAGGTGTGTAATTGGTCGATTTGGGGAGACTGGAATAGTGGACGCTAAATAGACCGAATTATAACTAGGATTCCTACTGATGACTGGACACATGTAAATGGCCAGCGGTTTGAACACATAAATACTTCATACTCTGATAGAATACATTTACGTGACTGTCTTACTATTCCAATGTTAATTTCCTAGTTTGAATAGGTCGAATTCTACTGAAATATAGGGTTCTTATGAGATTATTAAGGTTAGTAAACTTCATCAGTCATCTTGGAAAAAGAAAATATTAAGATTTATTTAATAAGTCTAAATACATTTCTTTCTTGCAAAAAGATACCGTAATACACTCTATAATCAATCAATTGGATGCGCACTGCTGAGGAGTCCCACAATAAGACGAAACGGCCATCCAGTGCTTCCAGGTTTTCCATGTTGGTCTAGCTTCAATTGACTCATAATTTTAATCATAAAATTACTAAAACCTCCACAAAAACCCCTCCTGATATATGAGAGAGTGTGAAAAAAATTCATCTACACAGTATGACTAAATTATTTGGTTAAAAAATGTCATATGAGAAACCTGAAATTAATTCATTTTATTGATTAGTTCCACAAAGAATCTAGAAAACGTTTCACATTTGAAAGTACATTCATTGAAGAAATTTACAATTATGGTGATAGTATTTTATAATTTATGTCAAAAGATGTCTTATGTTAGGAAATAGATCTAAACCAGGAAGCAATGGACAATTGTTTCATCCTAGTACAGTTATCCTCAGTAGTGCACATCCATGACTCGTTTGAAAACCGAAACTAGAACCATCTGACCCAGAATTGAGCAGTTAACCACTAAACCATTGAGTTGGCATACATCAATTAACATTTTCAACTTCAATCACTTCGGGATATTGAGCAATCATTTTCCGATCCAGTAGTTGAGTAATATATGCCTTACGTCTAATATCGTTAGAAGTATTAACTCAGTGGTTTAAAAAATGATCGCTCGTTGACAGGCCTGATATTTCTAGGTTCGAACCCAAGAATGATCTTGGATGTGAGCTCTGTCTAGAATCCCCAGACACGGAGGAAACGGTTGACCACTAACTCCTGACTTTCATTGGTTGTCTAACGACAGTTATTTTGTGATGTAAACTATAAAACTCGACAATCCCCACAAACCTCTTATGCTAGTATAGTAATAATCAATCAAATATTATGATTTATCACTCATTCACACTAACATATTCATTACGAATAGAATGATATTTCAAATGACATCAGTGTAAGCTCGACTCTGGACAGCTATTATCAACACATTAGGAGAATATGTATTGACTAAACATACATATCTCTATATATTTGTTAAACGATAAATTTAATGGACCATAATTAACTGTCTCAGTGGCCAGAATATACAATAGAAAATAATTTAACAAAAGTAAAGACCCATTTTTTCTCCATTCAGTGAAGAACTTATTACTATGAATTACCCATACATCATTTCGAAAGTATCCTCAATCAGACAAAAAAGTTTACTATGGAAATCATGTTAAGTGACTATTGAATCAACAAATTTTGAATGCAATCGGCTTAAATAGTTCGATGAAAAATAAAATGACATTTATTACTAATAATAAAGTAATATATAAAATTGTACTACTAAGTATATTTGTGGTGTGGGTATATGGTGATGGTCGGGCATTGAATGTATTTCAGTAGAAGATCGATAAGGAGAGAACGGGAACGACACGCAATTGGTACGAAAATACATCAACAGTTATAATCAGAGACTATGGACGGATATTTGCAGAAGAAACAGTCAGATTGAGACAATTGATTGTTATTTTGCAAACTAACTGTTCACTATATGGTTTTCATATCTTAATGAGATATTCTGTAATGTTGTGCTAAAATACATTCTGTTGTCCACAACTAGTGTTCTTGTTCACTACATATTTACAGACTGGATATTTTCTCTAAACATCTAGCAACCGAGAAACATGAATAAAAAGACTGACTTAAGTAAAGTAAATGTCGATAATTAGTAGAACTATTCAACTATGTTTTTCATGAATGTTTAGTCATGATAAATAGTAATTATAAACAAATCTGGATAGGGATTTGTGGATGCCGGTTCAGTGGTCTAGAGTTTAAGTGTTCGCTCGCAAGACCAAAGGACTTAGGTTCGAGTCCCACATATGGGGTCGTGGATATGCACTGCTGAGGAGTCCCATACTAAGATGAAACGGATGTCTAGTGATTCCAGGTTTTCAATGGTGTTCTAGCTTAGATTGACTTGTCGTTTCAACTGCGAAAATAAACAAATCTGTTTGCAGTAATTGGATAATAAGACAAAATTATACTGATCAATATAGTTTCTAAGAGAACTACACCTTCTAAAAACTTTCACATAAAAATATGAGCGTAGCTAATTAACGTTATTTCTTTAAATGTGGTTTATTAATAATTAGTTATAATTGAAATCGTGAGTCAATTGAAGCTAGACCACCATCGAAAACCTGAAAGCACTGGACGTCCTATTATGGGACTCCTCAGCCGTGTGCATCCACGATCCCGTACTTGCGAGATTCGAACCCAGGACCTACCATTCTCGCGCCGAAGAACTTAACCGATAGACCACTGAGCCGGCACCCAACGGTGTTAATAGGTTATAGGTTTAAATTTTGTATTATCTGAATTTGTTTAAAATAGACAATAAAAGAGAATCATATATTAATTTTAAGCGTAACCTCAAAATTTCCAACAATTAAATAGACTTGCAAAAAAAGAATGACTGACGAAAAGAAACATGAACAGTGATAAATAACTCTTTTATTGACTTACCTACGAATTAGTAGGTAGGGAAACCAATGTACGGGTTTATGACTGTAAAAATCCAAAACTTCTAAACGGTCTGCAGTCAAACGTAAATAACAATCCGGTTGGCATAAATGTAATTTCATCCAATCACCAGCTTCTTCAAGAAGTGCAGGGATTTTATCCTCTATAAAAAGTTAATAGTTAAAGAGTGAACAAGTTAATGAGTATAGTAGTCGAAAGTGTGCTGGAAAAAAAAGAAATATACGTAGTTTTATTGATCTTTTTTGGTTGAAACTTCCGATTAGAGCGTAAAGATAATCCTACAAATGACTGAATCACCCGCTGAAATGCAAGTTGCAAGACATCTGCCTCAGTAGTAGCTATAACATTTTTCACTTTGCACTTTTGTAGAACTGTTGAGATGTTTTAAGAACACCAGTAGTCTAAAAGACAACAGACCATTAAAAATCAGAGAGTACTTAGCAGCTATTTCGACACAGTTTAGGACATCTCGATGATGTTTATCTACGGCCTCAGTAAAAAAGCAGTGGCCTTAATATCTACGTGCACGTTAGGATTCTCTTATTCGCCCGAAGTTCTGTGATTAACTTTCTTAACAATCGTTAAATTAAAAATCTAAATTGGTATACACTGAATATCATTGATTAACATCTGTCTTATTCCCCAAACTGGTTAGTCTAATATGGTTGGTTGAAGGGATTTTGTAGAGATTAGCCATATTTGTGAATTGTGTTTGTCACAAATTTATCCAAGTTAGAGTACCAAGGAATCTAGAGAACACTAGACAGTTGTTTCGTTCTAGTATTAGACTACTCACCAGTATGTACCAACGACCTGAACAGGGACTGAACTCAGGACCTACGGATTTTAAATGGAACGACTGACCTGTAGAACCGCTAGGTCGTGTTTGGTGAAATTCAGAAATTTCAGGGGCAAGGTAGTTATCACTGATGGTGATGGGTGATCTTTGCGCTATATCACAAAGTGATCAAATTCGAAACTGTACCAGTTTATGCTTCCACGGCGAGAACTGTAGGTTCTTGGTTCAATCTCCCGCTGGGGTAGGGAGTCCACACTACCGAGGATTCTCTTACTAAAACCAAACACTGGTTCAGGATCCTTTTGTTTTCAGTGGTACCCCAAACAACATTGATTCAGTAAATTTTGCCTTCTTGCCACTATGCTCAAAGATCAATATCATGAGAAATTGATGACTGAATTCAGTTAAGTTCAGGATGATCTTCATCAAGAGATGGCATAACCGAACAGCTGTATTTTCCTTTGTGTTCATTCATAATCGTCATGCTCTAATGTTATAACGTATACACAGTTGCAATGTAAATTTGGATACCGTAAATAACAATCTAATACCATTTAATGGTTGCACATGCAATATACACGAATAGAGGTACAATTGTGATTTATAGAAATAAGAGGGTATTTCCTTCAGTAAGGCATCGCAGCTAGTAAAAAGAATATCAATATTATTAAAAAATTAGGGATATGAAAACGAATTATAAATGTAATGTATATATGTCAAAAGAGATTGGTCAAAATGAAGATTATGGCAAATACAGCTGAGGTTTGATTCAAACCATTATAAATAAATAATATTTATCCTCGTCTCAAAAACTAATGGCTAACTGGACTCAGTAGCTCAGCAAATAACACATTATGCGTTTAAAGTAAGAAGTAATGGGTTCAACTCTCGAAGTAAACATTAACACTGAGATAATGCCAGGTATATCTAACTGATGATTCCAAAATAGCACGAAATGCTCATCTTGGATTCCAATGGTAGTTTCATTAACTTGTGACTTATTGTAGAATATTGATAAAAAATCATTATGAAAAAATGACTTGTTTAAAAATCATCTGAAGGTAAAAACTCTCCGTTTGCACCGCTAGGATGTGTTCGTTTAAAATATGTCTTGTCACTTTAAATCAAGCAACCAAGAAAATAAATTCGTTTGTTTAAAAATGATAACCTTTTGTCATGCATTTCAAAAATGTCTACTTTCTCAAAATGGCTAACGAAAACTCGAACTTCTATGTTGTCGCTTCCTCCATCCCCTTTTTCAAAAAGTATATATATTGCTTAATTTAGACTTCATTTGACTCACATGTACTCATGTGATCTAAAAATTGTTTACAACCTAAAATAAACCCAATTAATGACAAAGTCTATAAGTACCATCGTAGTGGTTTGGAAAATCTCTTTCTCTGTCCTCTGGAGAAATAAAAGGAGATTGTCATTGTATTTGTGCATCGGATATATTCAGCAATGAAAAGACATTTTACAGAAAGCAAAACTGATTGTAAACATTTACGTATGAGTATGAATAGCAGCTGATCTCTGTTTAAAAACCTTACATACATGTTTTCCGAATACTCACATGATAAATGCCTATAAAAAGGGAGATTTGTAGCAATTTTGCATGTTTTGTGCTGAGAAACTCCTATTCCAGTTAAACATATAATATAGAATAATTATTACGTACAAAAAACAATATCACAAATGTATTTAGGAAGTGACTACTAAAGTTCGAAAAACCATTGCAAATGATTTACTCAGTGTTCCTCAAAGTCACTACCAGACACAACAAGGCACACTTTGACTCCAAACATGATGATAATAAAAATTTTATTGGATGGTATACATTTTGTTACAATCAGAAGCTCTATGTATCGATTGTGTAGTATTGAAGTACCACGTGTATCTTTTTATTTCTTTAGATATTGGATCTGTGAATTCCAATATATTCATCTCTCGTCTTTGTAAATGACAGACAAAGAAGAAAACATGTCAATGGGTGCACAGTTATGGTTTCAGATTTCTAGTATTTAGCATAGCAAAAGATCGTAAGCCCAATTCATACCGTGTGTACGCACAGTTAACACTCATAATTATTCAGTTCAAATGCATTTAAATCAGGGTGGTTTACAGGAACATTTGCAAAGTTACGAAATTAGTAGTCCAAACATTTAAACAGGCTTCCCTTAAAACGTTACTGAGATCGTTTTATGCACGTAAGGTTTAAAAGTACATAGTTCAATTGACAATTACCGTCCGCAAGCACATTCCATAAATTTATTCACCTTTCATGATTTTTTCGTCAATCACTTTTCCAATGATTATAAAGAAGGTAAACAGGGAAGTTTAAAAATGTAAAGTCACATCAAAAATACAACAACTAACACACCGTAACAAATGAATTTACAGGGTGAAACGACGAAAATAATTAAGTACTCATAGAATCATTTAGTGTTCTTTAGATACAACAAAAACGTTTTCCAAGCAAGAAATTCATCCACAAATTGTTTGTTAGCCAATGTGATGGAATTTCGAAAATTCATTTTCAAAAAAACAGGTTATTTTACCTCATACAGTTGCTCAGTACTCATAATTGAACAAAACATCACATAATGACGATTATTCCAACCAGTCTCGGATAGTTCCAACATTTGGCATATTCAGTAAATATTTATTGATGACATTCCTCAAAGTGAGATGTACAATAAAGGCACAAACTATACACATTTTCCTGGGCATGAAGTTTGCAATAACTTTAAGAATTTACATTTTATGATGTACGACTTGTCAAACAAAATGAGTCATATCCATGCTTGAAATATATGTTGTTTTTTCTGAATCATCAGGTCTAAAGTTTGGAAATGTTCCGGCAAAAGCAGTACGTAGCTCCACTAACTTACACTTGGTTGATATTGATCATGTGGTAAATAAAACCTGAGTATTCAGTGATTTGTCGGATATCATCAAGTTTTCCTAATGAGGTTCGACCTAACCCGCTACACATAGTCAAAGCTGCAGGGATTCAAGTTAACAACCGCTCTCTGTATTCAAAAGAAGTTTGTAAAACCAGTTTCATATCTGGACAGACAGCCAATAGTAAGCAATCCTACCAATCCTTTGAAACCTTTGTTTGTAGGTTTTACTACACCTCTTCATCATCACTTGTGTATTCATACCGACTATTCATACACTTCTTATTACATAATTCATAATCAATCAAATAAGTTCATTTTTTAAGCCTTGACCCGATTCCCATGTCAATATATTAGTTCACGTTATCATGCTGTTTATCATTTACATATTTATTACTACACCTGTCACCTTGTTACCAGTTCATACCTTTCTCTCAATAAATACTTCTTCAAATTTATCACTAGTTGCATTGATAATTTTAATATTTTTCACATGCACACGTAAAATAAACTATGAGGAAGATCTAATGGAAAGCAATATGGTTAGTTTATGTGTTATTCAAATTTACACCATGAGAATTTTTAATATCCCAAAGTTAGTAAAAAATATATTTTAATCCGGTCCTAAAACTGTACTGTTTAAGAAGACTGGGGATTCTGACAGATTCGGTATGATTGGTGGTTACCATTTCTTCAAAAATTCATAAATACATTGTGGCAGTTATTTGTTAATGTTTAACAAGTATTAATTATTTACTTTGCAACTGCTGGAGATACAAAATAACTGGATCTCATAAGTAAGCTCCTATTACATGCAACTAATAGCCCAGGAAACTGGTATTGATTTTGGACACAGATGAGGTTTCTGTGACCGCTTATAATTACTTTTAAGCACCCTCTCTGTCAGTTGTTTTAGATATGGCTCTTGATGTACGCTATCAGATGACGTTTATTAAAAAATTCAATGGTATTAAATGTTTCCATAAAAGGTTAATTCCCTTTTTAGATGTGACTGGCTCCCATTTAATAATGAGTGACAGTTCTAGGCTTTAATAATGTCATCAACTTAAACAACAAGAGGCATACCTAACACTTATTTTACTTAATAATTTACTTCAGTACATTTTGGACTTCAAACAATCCTTCAAAATATTTTATGTCAAGTGATTAGGACGATGAAAACCAATTGCAAACTGAGACAAGTGAAGATATTTTGCAAGCGAAATTGTGAGATTTTGTCGATACCAGTAATTTATTAGTAAGGTTTTTTATTCATCTGTAATGAAGTGCTCCAGGTAATCTAATATGTCTAAAGTAGCGTTTTCTAATTTATATGTTTTCCAAAATGTATTTGGTAAGTTGTACAACAACATATTTATTACATGAACGTCCGCTTTATATTACTTAGCAAACATTATTCGATGTATAAAGTTAAAAATAAAGTATGGGCACAGATGATGATTCTATACTTCTTTCAAAACTCACGGAGAATAAAACTAATTAATTGATCAAACAATAAGAAATGATTTGATGTAGATCTTGAGGACAGAAATCAGAGAAACTGTCTAACGAAAACACACTATATTAAATAGAGTTATTGTAAACTAAACAAGTATTTGCAAATAAGTAACCAGTCGAATGATTGTTTAGTCACTTAGCTGCTCAACGCTACAGTGTATTACCAATCTAATGTTTTTGGACATTAGGTTTTCAGTAGAATTTTTTGTTCTTCTGTTCCAACGACGGTAGTATTTCTACTGTATTACTTGATCTATGAACGTTAAACAATTCATCCTAGTTCAACCAAACCTTTTACAAAGAATCTTAAGAAATAAATTCAGAGTTACGTAGATAGTGTAAGCTGTAAAATGATTGACTTTGAATAGTTCTAGCCTTTCTGTTGCTGACCGATTATGTCAAATGAAAATGATGTACACAGTTTCATAAGATTTTGAGTGAACTTTATGAATGTGAAAAAGTATTAGCTTGGTAGTTATAAAACTCAAGAGATTTTGTCATCTGAATGTTATCAATAGCTCGCATTAAAAAGTAGGGCTTCAAACAGGTTGCATAAACTTGTATTCAGTAAATGAGTTACGTGTTTGGTAGGGATGAGGAAAGAAGTAAACTCTAATTTGAATTTTTCGTCATTAGTTATAAACTTTACACGTTTGTTACTCGAAATTTGTACTAAATATTCTTTCAACACGGATGTTTTGATCATATTTTATTTTTAGATTTTTAACTTGACATTATTTAATAGAAAGATTTCATCAAACTATCTTTCTGAAATTCGCAGGACGTTTGTCAAATAACTTTGCTCTTGTGGCACAATAAAGTGTTATTGTCAAAAAGATATCTAGGCTTCCCTCTGGTACAGTCATGCAGCTAGGTAAAATTTCGTACAAGTGTTGTCCACTACAAGGCTTCAAGTGTTTTTGTGCCTGGCTGGCTGACAGCCGTCATGATATCATAAGTGTAATAAAAAAAATCATAGAACATTCGCTGGTATACTCTACAAATGTGTAGATTTCTCGTAAATGGAGAAATTCTCACTTGAAAGAAAGTCCTCTAACTGTCAAACACTGCCATAAGATGTACGGTGAGTGTGTTTCATGAATGATGCGGCATCGAAATCATTTTACAGTAATTTACACAAGTGTGAAAAAGTAGAAAGACGTGCGTAAAACAAACTGAAAATAGCAAAAAGCGACAAATTAGACCTCAGCCATGGGAAGTAACAATATAAGCGCGTTTACATTTTACAAGAACATAAAATTTAAATAAATGATAAATTAAATCTCATAATAACATTTAGTCAAATAATTATACCTGAAGAGTATGCTTCATAAACTTCATTGTCCATTAGTCCATCGTCAAATTCACTTTCACAAGCTTGGGAATTTGGTTTAAGTGACATGAAGCTGCCAGATTTGCTAAGCGTCCCCAAATTACATGCAAGGTCTCTGTTATTCGAAGAGCAATTTTTCGACTTCTTCCCTATACATGTCTTACAAATGGCCAACCAAGTGGTGATCTCGTTTTCATCTTCCGTAGCAATGAGAAGTTTTTTATTTCCGAAAACACTCGAAGGCACAAGTTTAAGTGCAAATGAGGCACTTGAGTTAACGGCCTCTGTTCTCATTGAACATGATTTATATTCACTTAGATTACATAGTGCAGTGAATGGTCTAGTAGCGAAGTTTTCTGGACGATACGGACTTTTTTCAGGGAGTTTATCAACGCTGTTCTCTATGTAGTTGTTATTTTCACTCAATAATACCGAAGAAGGTAATGATTTAATGCACAAAAATGTGTCGGTATCATCAGTTAAAAGTCTTACATCACACAAAATCCAGTCATCCTATTAAATATATCAATTATGATTTGAAATAAAACTTTCTTACTTTAGCAGCCCGTATATAATTCGACTTTACAAAAAACCTCCCGGAGAGATTCATAACAATTCTGTATTAGTATCTAGGTCATAGATGTGGACAAAAATCATGTGGTTGATTTAAACGAAACAACCAATGTTTCGGTCTTTGATCTCCAAACTAAACATTTTGTGATGTTTCAACTTCTATACACAAAAATGTTGACTTTTCAGTACGAGAGGCTGTAATATACAACGCCATGGTGTATCGTCAGTACTAAATGATTGGAATCAAATTTTGAATTCGTCATTTGTAGTTCGAAAGCGCAAGCAAGGAAGCTGTAAGAATAAGCATTCAGATATAAGGGTTTATGTATAATTTCACAGCCAAAAAGCATTAGATACACGGTAGGCTGAGTTTCTCTGAACGAACATATATAAATATTAAAAACTTTGATTTTGAGTTCTTTTTACGAATATTTAAACGCGAACATTTTAAAAGAACTAACATTTCAAGCATCTTGCTCTTCACTCAGCAAAAAACAAAAATTAGTTCTTTTTCAACTACTACGTGGTTTTACTGTACAGTTCCAAGCCAGGTGTATCAATCAGTATAGATAGTCCAGCGACTCGGTTTCACTAGTCTTATTTACTTATTATTTACTTAGGATTCAGGATGTTTTGAGCACAATGAACCCACTTAATCTGTAAACGTAAGGTTGTTAGAGCAAATATTTTTCTCATTTCTTGGAAATCCATCACTTGATTCTTATGTGGAAGATTTACATTAGAAAGCAATAGAGTGTTAGATGCAGATAGGCAAATAAGTTGACTGGTAGATTAGACTGGTAAGAACGTAAATCGCTAAAAATGTCTAAAATAATGGAAGATAGGGGAGGGTATCAAGATACAAGATGATGTGATTGTTACTAATAACAAGCGGTAATAATGGATCAATTGAAAGATAAGGTGTAGTTATGCTACTGACAGCATAGCATTCTCTCTAATTAGTGCGTAGATTTTACGAATGTAAAGACGTCACAGGTTTTCGGAGTTTGACTACGTATCTACCATTAACATCTTCGCATTAAAAGTATACCGGCCTATTCAAATCACAAGTCAGAAATGAAGAGGTTCGAAAATATATTCGAAAGGCCACCGATATATCGGGAGTCGTTTGGTCTTAGCTAAAGGTTATAAGAGATGTCTGGTGCAGAATTATGGTCTACTTCGTTATTAGTACTACTCTATTAATAGAACTAATCCTAAAATTGTAGATTTGTCATGATGTGGCTTACTAATCTATACGGTCTTACGTGGAAGTCACATCATTGTCTATATTGACTCTTCCTCACGTAAACATCACCAATATATGATGGATGATACATTTAGGTTGTAGACAACAATATATTTGATATGAATAAAAAAGTTACATAAGAATGACTGCGTCTGTTAGGCAGATCCATTTCATCCAATTAATTGAAATAATACTTCCCGCCTTCTCCACTATTGGGTTTTTTCTTCGCTCTAAATGTTGAATATCTATTTTCCCAGTCGTCTCTTGTTCAGCTATGAGGACTCTGTGGTCATAGTCGAATGCCACTACAGTAGTAAGGCTTACCCACTCGAGATTTAGTGTAGATTTTTGACCGAGCCTTTTCAGCTAGATGTGTCCAGTAAAACCAATACGGTCAGCATCAAATATTGAAGACTTTTAGAACTATTTATTTTGGGAATCTATTTACTGCTTCAGACATTCTAAGAGAAAAACAACAAACGACTGGTCAGCATACGAATATTGAGTCTTCTTTTTCGAATTGAGTTGGCTGTCGTCACGTTCCTTTTTTAATCGTTTATTGTATTTGTTTACTTGCTCACCTTAAATCCTTTGTTCCTATCTGTTTTTACAATGGGATCTTCCCCAGTACAACCAACTTGTATGCTACCCTTCAAGGTCACATGTAATGGCTCCAAAAACCCTATTGTTTTAAAAAACGAAGTTATTCTTTATACTTACTATACTCTTCTAGAGGTTCTAGTAGGCCATCGAAGACAACAATGAATATGATCCAACACCTCAAAGTATATATAGTAGTCCATTTGCATTTTGTTACAGACTTTGCATAAAATTAAAGCAGTTCACCTTCGAAAGTATAGTAAGCTAAAAAAAATGCAGGGTGTCTTGATACCGTTTGATAGAATTCCAAGTTTGTGTGGCCAGTGAAATGTCACTGGGCCCTAGCCAAATCATCCGGCAGTTGGGTCATTGATTATTGAACAGATCATCGATCCCTTTCAATGTCAAGTACAACCAATGCTCATCATTTAATCATATGCCAAGGACTGGCCCCTGCTGTGGTGTTATCGTTATCTTCTGTACTCATTCTTACTTATATACTTCCGTAATGACAGCCTTTGTGTTACACGGCTTTCAAAGCAGCCATAGTACTTTGTTACGTCGAATGGATAATCCACCTTAAATGTTGAATGCAACGTGTGACTTTGAAGTTAACTGTTTCGTCACCCCATTCCCGTCTAACTCGAGTAGGCTCCCAATCATTCAGCAGAGATGATCTAAGTTAGTTGTCTACACGTAAAATGTAACAAAAAGGCCTTTAAAGTAAACTGGGAACAATCAAACTTAAATCACACTTGAGACCGGTTTAAAGTGAAATATTATCCTGAATCTTCAAGTTTTATTTGTCTCCCTTCGAATCAAAGAAATAGCGTTTTGTTTTCTTTATTAATGGATAGGAGTGAACGTTTGCATATCCAAAAATTAGTCACAAAGCCAGTTCGAGACTCAAATTCAACCGTTGTGAAGAACAGCTTTAACCAATAGATCTTCATCCATCAAAGGCATTCTTTTGACTACTTAAAGCAACCGTAACACTCATTAGGTCGTTTAAAATACTTGAGTAGTCTCTGTTCCAATACATAAATTAGAGGTATAACAAAGGTAGTTGGACTATATACACACCTTCTACAACCTATGTACAGGAGAGTTCTAGGGATTGCTTTCGACCGAGGTTTTACAAGTCAATGTTAAGTGTAATTTCAGAATAAACTTGATGTATTCTTATGGAAACGGAGTTTGCTTTATCTAAATTTAATAATCCTTCCATGTTGGTGTGTCCACAGAGTGAACTCCGTGACTGAAGAAATGAATGGTTCACGGAAGCTCGTTAAATAAAGGCCTCTTTTGTTATAACAACGTTCTTTCAAATCATTCGGATACCAACCTGAAAATAACTGTCGATCTCAGTAAGACTGGTGAATCCGAACGGCTAAACTACCCATACTAGAAGAAGACTTGGGCAGATTTACTAGTTCATACTAACTGAACACGAACACACACTGATAATTGGACATGGAATGATTGTTTAAAATGGCTTCTGATAGTTTTCATATCGAACTTTGGTTTTTAGTAATGCATTACCGCGTTCTTTTGTTTTCTCATACTTTTCTTGTAATTATACTCCTAAAAAATACTTCAGCATCACTTAAACACAGAGATAAAATTCAATCACTGCCAGGAATATGGCCGGTGCCAACATTCAACCAGTTTTCAGGCTATTTGAATGGATCCACTGACAATATTCTGTTACATTATTGGTTGGTAGAAGCAGTTTTCAAACCTAAAGAAGCCCCATTAATCTTATGGCTTAATGGTGGGCCAGGATGTTCGTCAATGGAGGGGCTTTTCACTGAAAACGGACCATATAACGTAAATGAGCATTTCGCTACTGTTTCTAGATTTCAAAATATTCATGTTTGCAATTCGTAATCACAATCTCGCATCGTGTTTCAGGGTTTTTATTACCTCTCTTCCAGCTAGCATTTTGCAAACGGTACGGTAGATGGCAAGATATTGACTTTGTGTTTGTAAATATGACGGACAAAATTTTATGAGTCCCATTTATATTAAATTCTATAACCGTGCTGTGGAAAGCGTTGTATCTGTGCAACAGAATTTTAAAAAAACCAAAACTTCAGAACTGAATGGTCTGCTAGTCTATATACTTGTGCCATTCTTAAGTAAATAATAATACAAAATTTCTTAGTTTTTAATTGATCAGGAACATAAATTAAGAATAAGGGTTTCTTCAAAGTGCTTTACTGCTACGGAGGTATTGGGTATCTAGGAAACCTGTACGCCAAGATACAATTTCTCTTCTTTCCAGTTTTAAATTCGAGTTTTAGGGAAATAGGTATTACTTTACCTACCTTTTGAACGTCCTTAGTTTGCCAACTCTCAGACTAACGATTAGACTGTCCTAGTTTTCTGTTCTTAATTGTATCATTCATATAATTATTGCTTTCATTAGGGTACTTTGTTAAAGGTTGTATTCCGAATAATCACGATTTATTGAGTATTCACACTGATCAAAGTTCAGGGAGAAGTTCAATTATTATTCTCTGTAATAGTTAAAGGAAATCGCATACAATTCATTCGGTAAAATACTTTCGACCTAGTGAGCATGGTGTTATATATGAACTAAAACTTACTAAATAACCATTCACTGGCTGTTGTTCAAGCAAAGAATTTTTAAGGTTTTAACTTTTTTTTATTTCAAGTTTAAGCTAAGAGTAAATTAGAATATTTTTGTTCTTTAGTTGGTTAGTTCATTACTAAATACCATCATTAGTGGCATGATTTATAGTTAGAGGATTCATATAGTGTGAGTCCCAGACTCTCAGAGTAAGGAACCAAATTAAACACATGCTGATAATGTTAAGAAAGTTAAGCATTCTTAAACGGTCTTATTTATATATTCATGAGTCATGCAAAGCGGTCTATAACAGTATTCACACGAGCTGGAATAGAATATTTGATATACTTCAACTGCCTAACACAATAATGCCACATTTCGTTCTTCTGGTTTGATCCTATGGTCAGTGCTTTGGTTCTGACCAACTAAATAGTCTATTTACAGCTGAAAAGTTTTAGATGTTATACATGACCCAAAAAAATCGAAGTTTAAAACATTTACTCTCGTAGATAACAACGGTACAGTTTTAAAAATGAAAATTCTTAAACTAGTAGGAGTTAACGTTTTTCTGAAAATATGTTCAAATGAGCCATAAATAGAGGTACATTTACAGACTTTAGGATTTAAGGTGGAACTGATTTTTTCTAAAATAACATTTCAGCGAGCTTGGTGGCTCTTTTGTAGCATCAAAAAACAAATCGTATTATTTGGAGAATATTTTATTGTCTTCTCATCATTTGCTATACAGATTAGTGTTCCTAGATACTTTGTTTCTTAAAATATCACCACAATATGCTATTACAACAGATTTAGAACCTTATGACTTCAATATATTTCCTTACTCACAATCTATAGTCCATCTACGTAATCCCTCAAACTACATGTTTATCAGAAGTACAGTGTTTCATTGTATATGGCATATTAGTTTCGAAGTCGAATCTTCAACATTTCCATTGAGACATTTGAAAGGTTCGAGTGAGAAAGGATTGTTTTTAAAGTAGTTTTCAGCACAGCTCAGTACTAATATGTAGTTTTATACATTAGTATGAAATTTATTCCCAGTTAAATGATAGTGAGTAAACTAACTCCATAACAATAAAACGTCAACACTTGTCATGAAGTCCGTGAAAATGTATAATTTAAAATCATGTATTGGATTTCATTCAATTTTTTCTATGCTCACAAGTTTAACCTCATACGCACTGAGGGAGCCACAGAAATTCGCTCAAACAAACGTGACTCTTGCATTTGTAAAACTTTATGAGTCCTGTTTCTTAATCCAACCGTCGGAATGATATCAGACTTATTGATGGATGTTTCATTTTTGTTGCTTTGAATCAACTTCTACGATTAATATGTCTCTGCTTCTAGACTTAAGTTTACACTGTTTTTTTGTATTTTTATTCTAATGTAATTAGTTTTGTTAATTACCTACGTCTTTGAGCACTATATTCTATGCATTCAACATTAGCAACCAACTAGTATATGTTCTGGTTTATGATAATATTTATTTCGTTGCTGATTTTCTATATACTTTTAAACAGAAGAGCTTAGATCACAATATAAATTTGACAAACTCACCAAACTTAAACTAAGTATCAGAGTGTAAACATTATGAACGTCTAGATAAAAATGGGACCCTGATATGTAAATATTATCATTTGGTCCAAACCCAACGAATTTACACTTAACATACTTAGCTGCAACTAACTTTTTCCTTTCAATTTAACCAATAATATATGGTCGCTAAGCCTCCTACAGTAAGTGACTTACTTCCGAAGTTAGAAAAATTAATTTTGTTTTTAAGCTGCGGTTTATCAGTAGTATGTCCGCCATTTTTGTGAGCAGGTTGTTATTTATCACTAAAGAAGAATCCTTAAAAGTATATAACGCTTAATGACTTAGATATAATGAAATACCTGCTGTTTTTATATAAGTTTGCGTACAGTAAATAGAGTAGAGAGCACTTAGATATATAACATTGACGTCTTTTAAAAAATAGTGATGATTTTATGGAAGCAAAACTCATCAATAATGTATGATAAATAGTTTCACTGAAGGGATAACATCATAATTTTGATATACTTCCTAAAAATTACATTGAAACTTGGCTCTAAGTTTGTACTGAATGATATTGATCAGTATCATTTGCTCAAAAAGTATCATCCTATCTATAAGTCTTGTTTTCTTCTAAATAGATGATACAAGGGACAAGCCTGGTACACAATCCCTATTCATGGAATAAAGTGAGTCACTTTTTTCTAATTTTATGTAAAAAAAAGTAATTAATTTATCTTGTCGGGAAATTTCGTTAGTTTGGGAGAATTGAACTATACTTGGTGATTTGACCGAAACATAGTATTTTTTCAACTTTCCTACTGTCACATGATTAAGATCAAAACCTACTGGCGATAAAAAGACAGATTTTGTTTTCACCTTTCATTCAAAGTAGAATACAGAATATTGGGATCTACAAGTCCAATAATTGGCCTTCCAGTCCATCTTAATTTACTTCTCGATAGATTTCTTGGCAGTAAGTGTACAGTTCCACCGTCTTACCGCTGAAAATTATTTGTGTTTGTTTACGCCTAACAATATTGTGGTCATCATATCAGTACTCCGTAAACATCAAGCAAACACTAAAGGTCTCATGCAGTGTTCATCTCACCATTAAGAAGACATTTTTGGCTGTTGTAAAGATCGAAGTACTTAATAAAAATTGGTCCACATATATTGAAGACTATAACCTCAAGAGGTTTAGTTTCTACCGAGTTGTATCAAGTTGAAAATCCATTGTTTTCATATAGTACACTGATATCTCATGAAACTGAGTTATTTTCAAGATATAATATCTTAAAAAGCATTAAATGTTGAATAATAGTTAATTCTGGACAGGTTTTACAAGACTGAATTTGTTGTTCCCCGAACTACAGGAATGGGTGTCTCAAAATGAAATAAAATATATTGGCATATGCTCAAAAAGTAACCACTTACAGTTAATTTCAATTTTTGTACTGAAATGTAGTGATAAACATTAAGCAATACCATTAAACACCGACGTTTTTTTTATTAAAACTAAAATTTAGGAACTGCAAAATTTATACTCATTGTATTAATGTCAGTTTCACATATACAGATCTGACTCTGCCCATGATATTGGCTGTTGTTCTGATGTACAACACCTTTGAACTTTAGAGAAAAATATTTGCCGAATAATACTTAATTATTAGTCGAACACATATGGTGCCGGTGTGGTCTATATGAAAAGTATATAAGTACAATCATTAAATTCATGCAGGGGTTCGGTAATCTATGCCAAACTCAATATTTCATTTGGAATCTGAACACGGTGATAATTCTCACGGAGAGCTGATCAATTTTTCAGTAAAACGTAGTGTTTAGTTCTTTTAGGGTATTTCGACTTGCTTTTTAGAAGTAGTTTTGTTTTTTACTGTGAATATTTAGTCTAAGATAATAATAATACTACATAACAATTTTTCAGCACCAACAGTTTAGTTACGTAACTTAGTTGCATGATATTTTACCTTTGATACTGATTGTAAGATTTTCGTCATCGCTACCTAAAAAAATGGGATATTTGTTTAGTTAATTGGCTCAATGTAAACAGTTTTCTATGATCTCAATCAAGTCCACATTTAGAATGAAAGAATACTATTACAAAATTCTAATACAATTATTAGGTAAGTGTTCAGGGTGTTATTTATATTCCGACGGTAATCACTAGATAGATAAGGGAATGTATAAATTATATCGTGGCTTTCAAAGCAAAAGCTGTTGAAATTGTCTGCAACATGCCTGTATATTTTATTAACTCAGCTGTATCGTCACATAATTCAATACTGGTTTTGTTGAATATTCTGAGGTTACATAATACAACAATGATATCTTTATCATGTGTTTTTAGGTATGTATTCCACCATTCAGTTATCTAATCATAACGTGAAACCTGAATCACTGTACTCTCCTTCTTCCAGCTTTTTGCCCAAAAATTTAAAGCTAGTAAGGAATAACAAATTAGATAACCCCCTTGATTTTTCGTTTCTTTTAGTGTTCAGAATAATAAGGTAATAAGTAGGCTTTTACCTATCAGGATAAATATGAAAATTTGTTGACTCATCTAACTTGTGAATCAGAACTATCACTTGTATTGGTTGTTTAAATCTTCCCACTAATATTTAGAACCGCATCAGTCAGGTACATTAAGCTCATGAGTCCTAAATATGATGAAACGTACATTCGTGGTTTCCCTGCTAGCCACCACTGATCTGTCTTTATAACCTTGAATTTTCTGTAAAACTTCTTGTCAAGTTTTCGAAAAATTCGACTGCACTGACGATATTATGTTATCGTAATGCATGAAGTTTTATAGAAAAAAGCAAAAAAGAATTTTCCTTGGTATTTTATTAAAATTTAATCGAATCAACGTTAGTCAACCCTGAACAAAGACGTGAAGTGAAAATATTAATTAAATTAAGATAATTTTCGCAAACAACATTTAAATAATGATTGTTCTTGAAATATCAGGTTTGTGTACCACATACATGAAAGAGGTTATTGTCACATCAATTTTGTTTAAGATGTAACCAAAACTTTTTAATTTATGTAAAATTTGAAATTACTTGAAATGAAAAAGAAACTTTTCATTTAATAGTATCATTTTGATCAACTAAAGATTTGTAAAAAATATATACTCTTTTTTAATATCTTTTTATTTGTTTAGTTAGCCAATGTTTTATACCTAGAAGCCCCAGCCGGTGTAGGATTCTCATATGCTGTGGATAATAATATAACTACAGATGATGATTTTGTGAGTTTTGTAAACATATATTCATCTTTATGTACTAATTACTATTATTCATGAAAATAAGTGTTCACATTTTTAGATAGCAACAGGTTGTGCTTAAAATTAAGTAAACTATGCTCTGGCGCGAAGCTGGTAGGTCCTGTGTTCGAATCTCGCAAGGCGGGATCGTGGATGCGCACTGCTGAGGATTCCCACAACAGGACGAAACGGCCGTCCAGTGCTTCCAGTTTTCCATGGTGGTCTAGCTTCAACTGACTCATGATTTCAAGTATTTTATTTTTATTTTTATTTAAACATAAATATTGGTACAAGGAAGCACCAGATAAATATGCGCCACACAAATCTCATTTCATTTGTGTGAGGGCTGTGATACTGCTCAGGTACTTAGACTGAAGCAGGTGGTTTTCTTAGGGGGCCACACCACGATTTAAAGTATATATAAAAATTACTTAAAATCTCCACAGATAACCTCCTATTCAAATTATTGTTTGTTGTAAAGAAGAATGTGTATAACGCTTACCAAAGTGTGAATAGAACATGAAATAAAATAAACTAAGATGTGTTACTGATTTATAAAATGTGTAAAAGAGAGAAACTTTCAAATACTTCAAAAACAAATAATCGTCGGTAGTTAATCACAATGTGTACCACTACTACATAAACCAGAATTGTAAACGTTAGTCTAAATAATGAAAAGTTAACACTGGTCATACGTACGTTTATTATTTTATTATTGTGGGAGATCATTTTCAAATATAAATAGTGTTTGACTACATTTTTAATAGACTACAAAAACCCTTACATAATTTCATTAAAATCATGAACCGATCTACGTTGGACCATCATTGAGAACCTGGAAGCACTGAACGCCACTTCATTCTAGTATGGAACCCAGCGCAATTTCGTGAATTGATAGAAGGTACATAATAGTAGTCTAAAAGTTAGGCATTTATACGCGAGACCGAGGGTCTTGGTTTCAATTCTTACTTATAGGATCTTGGAAGGGCACTGCTGAGGAATCCCATACAGGGAAGAAATAGCCGTCCATTACTTATACATTTTCAGTGGTGGTCTACCTTAGATTACTTCTTAATTTCAATCAAGTAAAGATAGAACTTATTTCCTTGACAGAATTCGGTATTCATATAATTTGCCGAACTGCTATTCACAGAATAACCAGCAGTATTCTGTTAAGAAACAACAATGAATATGATTTGAAAACAATAAAGCTTTCGGTTGTATTAGGATCAAACCTGAAATATAGCTGTTCGTTGGATAATGAGATAAAATCAAGGCTTTTATATATTTATATATGGGTCAAGAATCGTACCGTTGAAGTTTTGTTGAAGTCCGTGTATTCCCACACTTTTATCATGCTCTTTGTTGTCACTGTAAATTACTAGATAAGTACGTAGGTCTTAATTTGTTAGAAGTTTGTGACAGACAGCTTTGCGCTAAGTTTTAATACGCTAAAATAAAACCGCTCATGAAAACCCACATTTTTACAGGTCCTTCCCGTTAATTCAATTTCAAGACATTGAACCAATCTATCTAAATGCTTTCTAAATAATTCGTTTTCGGCATTCAAATAATACTGTTGGTCTTTATTTGATACACGTAATTCAAGTTGAACACAAAATCTTCTGGCTCGTGACATTGCACAAACATATTTAACTGTCTTCAGAGGATAACTTACTTAGATCCGACGTGCATGAACCCTATCGATAATGACAAAACCTTTTAATTAATCATTTACAGAACAAGTGTTAAACGAACTTAGTAGTTATCTATGTTGATTGATTTTTATAAAGTTGACTGAACTAAAACAATTTCAGTAGTAAGATATAAAGAGATAGCTTACAATAACCATAGAGCAATTATTCACTAATGTGAATTAAATTTCTGAAGTTTACTACGGAGATTATTCATAGCGGTATCATAAGCATTCAGAGAGCTTACGAAACTCTCGTAGACTAAGTTGAGACATTAGTCTAATATTTTAACCTATTTTCTCTTAATCATCATTTAAATTTATCTAACAGCTTTCATTACTGTTTATAGGATTACTTATTTCATTGTTCAACTCATTTGTTTAGTTATTTGTTTCATAGATTTAAATAAATAATAAATTTTATCATTATTATTAAATATTAATAATCATCAATATAGTGACTTATATTCCAATTTATTGTAGACAGCATTAAACAACTACCATGCTTTGTTGAATTTCCTGAAAAGATTTCCAGAGTATTATCAACGAGATTTTTATATAACTGGAGAGAGTTATGCTGGTGTGTATGTACCTTTATTAGCCTTACATGTTATTAAATCAGCACCACTTAATTTAAGAGTAAGTTATTAACATTTTATTTAATAAACAATTATTTTCACAGTTAAATTCATGAGTCGATATAAGCTAGACCACCATTGAAAATTTGGAAGCATTGAACGGCCACTTCGTCCTGGTATGGAAATCAGTAGTGGGACTCGAACCAAGGACCTTCGGTCTCGCACGCAAACACTTAACCTCTAAACAATTGATTCGTCTATGGTGTTATTATTTGATTTCAAACAATCCATGATCCTGCACAACCCATTATCCACTGTCTGAAGTGGATAACTATCTCACGCTCAACACAGACTGAACTCCACTGGTCACGATTTCTCACTAGAACTTTAGGAAGTTCATCTTGAAGCTAGTCACCAGTGAGCACATTACTATTATTATTATGAGGATTTGTGGAGATTGTAGTATTTTCACCGTCGTTTAAGTATTATGATAAATTCTTTAAAAATTTTCTAATCTTTTCTTTTATTTAATGACAATTGTAAAATATTTCATCCTAAGATTATTTATTTGAATACCATCTCTACAACACTGATTTCTTATTAATTTTATTTTCATTTCAATAAAATTCAATTAATTATTAAATCTAATTTTCAATAAGTTGATTATTAAAAAACTTTTATATATATGTAGTATATTAACTCTTTTGACTGAATTTCTATTTTGATTTATTAAAATTTTAATTATCAATTAAAAGGTTTTAATTACTTTTTTCTCCATATAAACAAATGCTTCAATTGACTTATTATATAATTAATTATCGGTTAAGTGCTCTAGCGCGAGACTAGTAGGTCCTCGGTTCGAATCTCGCGACGCAGGATCGTGGATGCGCACTGCTGAGGAGTCCCACAATAGGACGAAACGGTCGTCCAGTGTTTCTAGGTTTTCCATGGTGGTCTAGCTTCAATTGACTCATGATCTCAACTATATAAACTTAATAATAGTTAAACATTTCTATTCATTATAAAATATCTGATGCAAATAAATGTAGACTTCAAAATGAATTCAACTACATAACTTGATCTGGTTGTTTTGAATTCACTTTTTTAGGTCATGTTTTTATGACTACAAATTAAGTTGATTATTGTAGCTGTAATTTATTTGATCTGATTTGTTTGTTGTAAGAAGTTGTTCTGTTTTTTTTGTTTTTTTAAATGATTTTTGTAGGGCATTGCTATTGGTAACCCTTTAACGAGTTATAAATTTAATGATAACTCCTTATTATACTTCATCAAATACCATGGATTAGTATCTGAGAGGTATGCCATTTAGAAATAAGTAATTTTAGTTTTATCAGTATGGAGATTTGTGAAAATTTTAGTATTTTCATTGTTGAAAACACGAATTAATCTAGGCTAGACCGTCATTGAAAAACTGAAAACATTAGATGGTCGTTTTGTTCTGGCATGTGACTCGTCAGTAGTGCGCTGCGATCGAACGCAGAACTTTCAGCGTTGCATGAGAACGTTCAACCTCAAGACCACTGAGCCGCCATCCAATGATATTAACATCTAACTTCAATGCCGGCTAAGTGGCCTGGAAGTTAAGCGTCCATGCCCGAGACTGAAAGTCCTTAGTTCGAATTCAGCGTAGAAGATCGTGGATGAGCAATACTGAGGAGTCCCATGGCGAGACGAGACGGTCATCTGGTAATTTCAGGTTTCCAGTAGTGATCTAGATTAAATCGATTCATGATTTCAATGAAATTCATCAATCTCCACAATCCCATACTCATGAAATGAATTTATTTCATTCTGTTATGTTCATTATTTTTGCTTTAGTCAAATATGAAAATTCTTTGTTTAAAACCTTAACTATATAATTAAACTATATTCTCCTTATTGAAATAGAATATGGAATGATTTGCTTGGACACTGTTGTTACAATCAATATTATAGTCATTGTATGTTTACTGAAATTTCATCAGATAAATGTCAACATCTAGTAAGTTATATTCTCTATTTATGATAATGCTTATTTAAATTACTTATTCTGTTCAATAAGTAGATACATATCACAATTGATTGATCATTGGGTGGTGATCAATGTCATGAGTGTCAAGTCATTCTTAGTGCTGATCGAATGCCATCGATCAAGTTGCAATGTGGCCACTAGTCTAGGAGGCTCGACACTGCGTGCACTATGTTAAGATAAGATGGTGGTTGGAGGTGGTCAACAGGAAACCCTGGACCCGGGTTTCGTGCTACTTGGCACTTGTCAGCAAGGTGTACCTGTAATCTTGAGGGAACTGGTGCTCCCTGACGGATCTGATCCCGTTTCACTCAGTGGATACATATATTTACTTAAATAAAATGATATTCTTTTTGTAATCTGTTTTAATGGCGAGGCGGAGTAGTTATACTGTATTCCATTAACAAAGGTCATCCTGAAAAAAAAAAATTCCACTTAATGGGATTTTCTTTATTACCGCTGAAATAGCATGATAATTATTTTTAGACTTTTAACTTTAGGAATGAAAATTTAGTCACACCGATTAATCTAGTTCGTTGATGTATGAAATGTAAACATTCGGTTGAACGATAACTGATCTGAACTGTGTACAAAGTGCAAAATAGATATCAGATGAGAAATTCAGATTTTTTGTAAATCTTGGACTATAGATCCTGAATTATATATCAAAAGATTGAGTAGATTATTCTAGATTCATTCACTTGATCTTTTCTACTTAATGTAAATTATCTCTGTACTTCAATCTTTTTGTTTTCTTTACTGAAATGACAAACTGACCTAAGTTAAACACTCATTGAGAAACAGGGGTCCTGCCTGCTCATTGCTAAGAAGTTCCATATTGGGACGAGAAACCTGTCCACTACTTTCAGGTTTTAAATGGTTCGTAAATTTAGGCTGGTACGTGATATTTATAATAATCAATAATTTATAAAAACTTCTATACTAGAGAACCCCAATTTTAGCCGCACTTTTTCACAACATTACATTTATTCGACAACTAGATAACTTTATTTCTAATTCGTATTGTAATCAAAACATACAAAATGTAAGTGGTTATGTGCAAAAATTGTAATCTCAGATGAAGTTCGAACCAGTTTACTGGACAATACATTAGACTTACTACGATTTCGATCCCCTAGATCATTCAAATACAACTTTTGCATTTAATATCTTCCATATACTTAGGACCAAATTTCTATCAGTACCTCCAATTTTTCAATGATGGTCTAACATTGATCAGTGTATGGTTTCAATGAAATTCTCTTAAACTATTGGTTCAGATTTTAATGGGTTTTCATAGAAAATGATTACATTTGTTATGTAATCGAATGAAGATGTATCAATGTACATAATGAGCAAAAATTCAGCCTTCTGATTTGAATAAATAACAAAAGCGAATGGTCTGTGAATTGTCATCGTTTTTCTATCTGCATAACACGGCTTAAACCATTTATGATATTCAAAAACAACCTGAAAGTGAAATCATTTTCGTAATGTTCCATATGTGTATGGAGACAATTTAATGTTATCAAAACGTATCAATTATCTCACTTTATAAATTTTACGAACCGAAAACTTTACATTTAACAGTCGTAAGAAAACTAAATCATCTTTAACTATCAATATTATTGATTACCACATGTGAGAAATTTGAAGGTGCGATTCTTTTCATCTTCCTCACTGTTATTACATGTTTCAGAGAATTTAAACTCAAGGAAGTAGTAGTAGTTGTTGTAGTGGTAGTAGTAGTTAAGTTTTGTCTAACGCACAAGAGTTCTTTAAGGATGGCTCGTTAGCAAGGAAGCCTCAAGAAGCCTAGAAAGAGCTAAAGACATTCCATTCAATCACCACTAGGGGAAAATTCTATAATGTCGATGTGCAGCTTCTCTATTGGATGAATAAGAAGGACCCCATATGTGCCTGTTGGCTGTCCGAAATGTTGATTTACTTTCAGCCAAAAACTATAAATACATGAGATTTTTGTACTATATTTGACACTGTTTGGAGAATAACATTCCTACTTATTAGTCTTCTTTCTTCTCTCTTGCGACGTTGCGGATTCGATCGTTCAAGTAGTCTAGTAGTACGCGGCAAAGCAAGAATCTAAAGCTCTAGATATAACAAGTTCATTAACTATCCATGTTACTGTTAAGGCTCTTGCAAGAAAATATCTATAAATACCGATAAGTTGTATTTCTATTACAAGAAAGATAATATTTACGAAGTCATATTAGTTTTACACTTTTAATTAGAACACTTCACAATGCCTATGCACAGAAACTTTGTTATAACTAAAATTTTATTCCATTCGTTTTATGAAATAAATAACACACTTATCAATATTTACCTTCCATTATCGTAATTTACTTTTATGTAATTCATTAGTTAAAATATCCCATTGTTAATCAATGATTCAAGGTTTTAAATGTTTGTTTGTTTGGCTCGCCGATTAGAGAACAGTGAATTTATTGATCGCCCAATGATACACAAAGCCGTATGAGCAGTCTTGAGTACTTATCAGTCCCGCTTTCTGCCTAGCCTAGCCAGTTAAGTCCACAACACCAATAACAACCTCGGCAATATGAATCGTTATTCTTAAACATACTGAGTTTATATTACCAAACAAACTGACCATATCGTACCATAAAATAGAAAATAATATTTGTACAAGGTTTGGCCAAATGTGGTTGTGAATAGGGGGAACAGTAATTAGTGGACTGCGGGTAACTCATGAATGGTAAATCGTATAATAATAGTCTATGAGTCAAAATAAAGCTTATAATAGAAGGAACCCGAATATGAATAGTTTAGTTACTTAACAATTATACAATAGGAAATATATATATCTTATTGGTCTATAAATAGTCCTCAGAGTTACCATTCATAATTCTCCACGGGATATAACAATGTTGACCTAGGTAAAAACCAGTTCATAGAATAAACTATACAAATGATCAAAGTTCATTATTCTCTCTCAATTAATTGTAAACATTTTCCTTCAATGTTACATAATAAGCGTAAATATTAACGAAAAGGCTGAATGTTTACTTTATCTCTTTTTTTAATCATTGTTCTTTTTTTATTAGTTTTGTAACAGTTTTATTAAAAATAAAAAAGAGGTGTAAGGATATTAATTAGTAGTATAGCAATATAGTGTTGGAGAGATGATATATAGAGACAAAGTTAAGATGAATATTTCCTGTGAAATTTCTGTCTTATAATTTATAATGTAGTTAACTGGCATTCTTAGGAATCATTAGTTTTGAAACTTGTACTGATGACTATAACTACGCATAATTAGGTGACAATAATATTCACAAATTCTGCAAAGTTGAAATCATGAGTCCATTGAAGCTAGACCACCATGGAAAACCTAGAAGCACTGGACGACCGTTTCGTCCTATTAAGGGGCTCCTCAGCAGTGCGCATCCACGATCCCGCCTAGCGAGCGAGATTCTAACCCATGACCTACCAGTCCCGACCAGAGCCCTTAACCAGTAGACCACTGAGCCGGCATCCAACGGTGTTAATGTCTAACTTCAACCGATCCACGAATTATGAGCGACCATTCACCAATTGTCTTCAGTGAGTTGTTATCTCACAACGGACGTGGTTGAACTCCACTGGTCACTGCTTCCCACTAGAACTCCAGGACATGTATCTTGAAGTCAGTCACTAGTGAGCATATGATTATAATCAGAAGGGGTTTTGTGCTTCCAGGTTTTCCATGGTTATCTAGCTTCAATTGGCTCATGATTTCAACTTTGAAAAATACTGAAATCTCCACAAAACCCCTTCTGATTCACAAATTCATAAGTCTCTGTATTCACCGTAGATTACATGTACATTGGTTAACATATATGTTTGGTAAATTGATATGTTATTAAAATTTTCATAATTACTGTGAAAATATTATTTTAAAGTATAACTCGAGAACTTATTTCAGTGGTTTATGAACATATTGGATTTCAAGATGCAACTCCTGAAGTTCTAGTGGAATGCCGTGACCAGTGGAGTTTAATTGTATCAATTTTCAGACACTCACCTATCGAAGACAATAGAAGATGATCGCGCAGAGTTAAGGACTATTTGAATTTAGACACTGACACCGCTAAATGCTTCCTCAGTGATTTAGAGGTCAGGCGTTCACTCACAATTCTAAAGTTCCTCATTTCGATCTCCATGTTCGGGGTCGTGAATGAGTACTAATGAGAAGTTTCATTTTGAGGATGAATTAGCCGTCCAGGGTTTCTAGATTTTCATTGGTTGTCTCAGACTAGTTCATAATTCGAATAAGATTTCCAAATTATCCCTTTATTTTTTTATTACACTTTAGATTGATTATATTCTCAACAATTCAACTTATGGACTAAATATATACAATTTGTATGATTCCTGTGGTTATATCAATAATACTACACAACAAAATACCGAATACCTTTATCCTTTTTCTAAAATTAACCCATCTTCCGGATCATTTATTCACAGTGATTTCGGTAATCTTTTTAGAAGTAATAAATATGTTCAAAAAAAGCGCGAAAAATTGTAAGTAATAAAATAAAACTAGTTTATTCAATAGTCTGTTTTATAATAAAATCGAATTCGGCACTTTCATATTTCAAAATTTACACATTACTATATCTTGATTGAGTAAATACATTTATATTTGTTAGTTGATATGTACCAACATATTAATGAACTATGAGTGATTGACTAATAATAAATAGAGTGTAATTTTAGTTAGCAACCAAAAGATTTGAACTGTTTGTTGTGTGGTGTGAGTTACTTATGTCCACATAAGTAGTATATGGTATTGGTAGGGCATTGAATGTATTTTGACAGATCTATAAAGAAAGAACAGGAATAAAGCGCAATCAGTATGAAAATGCATGAACAATGAAATCAGAGAAGATGGACTTATATTTGCAGAAGGAACAGTGAGGATTGAAACAATTGATTGTTATTTTGCAAATTAACTGTTTACAGTATGGTTATCAGAATTTAGTGAGGTAGTCTGCTTAATTCTCTGCGGTTGTAGTGCCTTTATTGATCGACATCATTTCCACTTATTCATTCATTTGTTATTTGATAAAAAGCAAAAACGTTATTAATATTTCGTATCTTAATATATATTAAAAAAGACTTGTATGTAATTTTTAGAAGAATTGGGGTGCGGTAAACTTTAATGTTAGTCCTTCTGTTTATGTATTTGTTTGCAATATAATAATAATCAGACATAAATAATGAAGAGTTTGCTACATTTATATGTTGCCCCCAAGTGCCCTTGTACGGCTGAGAGTGTGGAGAGTCAGCTCTCCCTCTCGAAATGCTCTCACATGGCCATGTGCATACAATCACTGCCACGGAAGTCCTATTCACTACCTTCTCATGGCATTACTGTTGTTTACAAAATTGAGAGACCGAAAAGCAAATATCCGGCGCTTTAACCGGGTTGGTGGACACGGAGGATCCACCTAGGGGAGTTGGAAAACCCTCATTCCATCTCCTTACGATGCTCCACTGCCTTGTGGATCAGACCTTTAGATTAAAGGCCCCGGGTGTGACCCCCTAGGAAAACCACCTGTTTCAGTTTGGGTACCTGGAGAGTATCAAAGCCCTCAAACAAATCAAATGAGATTTTTGCGGCGCATATGTATCTGCTGCTTTCTTGAACTAATATTTATGCGTTTAAATAAATCTAAAATAATAATATATTGGCTTAAGCTGGCAAATCACATTAGCACTACAAGATAAATCTAAATAAATAAATGGGAAATAAATCGGAATTATAGAGTAGTAGTGATTGTGATAGAGACTGAATATTGAGGATAGGTCAAAAAGACAAAATAGACTAATGTGTACAAAGAAATGCTAAAGCTGAAGACACAGATGAAAATAAAGACTAAATAAAGTATGGTACTATGTAAGACAATATCAGTGGAGTGTTAATCATAAGATGTCTTGGCTTTGCAATGGAGTAGGATCGTTATTTTCCCTAAAAGAAAATAATACAAATTTAATTTAAGAGTGGTGAATTCAATCAATAACTTAACAGTAAGTCACTTCTTTTAATGTCGATAAATAATCGACGTGAATTATTATCATTATTTTTATTTGATCATACCAAAGATGTTTATACAAATGTGAAAAGTGTAATGTCTGCAAATCAGACCATGAAAATTAATGTGGATTATGATAATTGTGTTTTAAACATTAGAATATTAAGATTCATTTATATTGGTTGTTGAGATCGATCCATTGATGTTTGGGACTGCAATTGACCAGTCTCTTCTGTCATATGTGCATCCTGTGCGAGTTGGTGTGACTGCTGCCTTAAGTCAAAATTATTATAGGCAGAGATAAATGGGGACTAGCAACGGAATTCAGGACTTGCGTTTCGTTACAGGATGAAAATCAATTCTGGGATGCAGGTATATCTAGGTGACGATAACAAAATAGGACGAAACAGGCGTCCTGAGTCCCATTGCTAGACATCACCCAAGTCTATTTAGACTAGTTAACAGTAACAAAAAATCAAAAATAAAAATATAAAACAGTTAAGTGACAACAGCTTTAAGTGCTAAATGAAAAAGATAAATAGAAAATGTATTTGTGTGATTTTTGTTTCACATGGCACATGAATGTTATTCAAAGGGATTCAGTTGACCCTCTCTGAATAGGACAGAATGTATCTCTTAGATCTCTTAGCTCATATTTCAATAATATTTCCATAGACTTTTAAAGAAATTATTGTTCTCTAAGCCATTTTTAGATTCACTCAAATCTACCCACCCAAATAAAAATTCATATGATATGACTAAACAGTGACCGACACGTCAAGTGTCATTCTTGAAATAGGAGTGGATAAAAACACGTTCTCAGTGAATCAATGAGAATATGAAGAAAAACAATGGAAATAGTTATTTTTCATTAGTTTTTTTTAGTTATCTAAACACTATTTATAGCTTACACCTACTTATAACTAATTTCCAATGGTTTGATTACTAATAAAAATAAAGTGGTTGAGGAAAAATGCTGAGTCGTGACACGGTCTCATATTTTTTTAACAATTTCATGCCATGTGATTGTTTTGTTGTGTTTTAGACTACCCAATACTAAGTACGGTTTACTTATTGAGGCCTATGTAAGCGAATGAGCTGATATAATCCAGCTGCATCAGGTGGTTATTCATTGAAATTTTCTCTTACAATTTATACCATAAGCGACTAAGTTAGATGATTCCCGATGTTTAGAAGATTGTTTTAACATCTAACACTGGCTAACATTTCTTAACGGTCTTCCTTCTCTTTTTACTATTACGAGTTTGTGGAGATTGTTGAAATTTATAGAAATTATGAGCTGATCTGTGTTAGCTAACCATTGAAAATGTGGGAGTACTGACCAGATCTTTCGCATTGTACGGGAATTCTCGGCAGTGTGCATTCACAACCTTACCACTGTGCACCAAATTCAGGACCTTCGGTCTTGCACATAGATTAACAATTTAATCAACATAATTATTAGATTATAGATTTATTTTATTAAGCAACATAAGAACGTTGATAAACAATCTTCAGATGCCCTATAGCCATCATTACACCTAATGTTTTCCCGATATCGTTTCTACTTGTTTGATAAATGACCACACGATATATGTAGTGTACAATTCGACTTTTAAATGTAATGCATGCCCTTTATGAAAATATCAACACTGTGTTACTCATTTTATAAATTAAACAAAACGATAACAAAAGCAATCCGATATACTATGACTAAATCATTTTTAGAAATTTAATTAGAGTTTGACATAGAATCAGAATAAGTTTTAAAAAGAACATAAAGAGTATTGTAGTGAATGAACACTCAAGTGGAGTAAACCAATTTATTTTCTGTTCAAAATTACAGTGTCTTAGTGAAATATAAAAGCCATACGTTTAATACATTATTTGCACATCTTTCATCATTTGTCTCTTACAAACTTCACCGTTCCTTCACTCCTGTTATTATTGTAATTAATCTCTATTTACATTTCTGTTCTCTTCGACTCGATCTTCGCAACTTTTTGCTTTAAGGTATTTCACTTCTGATTGGTGTTACATACTACTTGTGTCGGCAGACATAAGTAGTATACACCACAGTATAATTATTTAAGTGTTGATATGACAAACTGACAATCTATGAATCGCAGCTGACTAAAGCACTTAAGACCAAGTAAACTCTTAAATAAATGAAACATCAAGTTCCATGACAGATATGTCGAAAGTTTTTTTAGTTACTGTCTTTTAGTAAGATTAATTCTTACACGGTGGAGTTTCTAGCCACACGTTCAACACTCCTACTTTATCCAGGATCAGAATCGACAGTAATACTGGAGAGCCTCCAGACATTGCTAAGCACCAGGGACCTAAACCAGGCATCAAGATCATGTGAACTACTCATCAGTAATAATAGAAGTGAGCCCATAATAGAGTTTGTTGATAATTTCTAGTCGGTAGTCTATGGCCTAAGAAGGACAACGGGTTTGAGTAAGTTTATAAGTACTACCAAAGATCCATAACTATAAGAAATTGGACTGTAGAAAACTCAATTTGTTCCCAGAAAAACAATTTCCTCATAATTAACGTTTAAATTTTAAAAGCATTACTTTATGATATCTAGTCAATAATAATAAATATCAAATCATCAGAACTAAGAAATGACGAAATAATATTGAAATCTATTTAGTACATTACTGACAGAAAGAAAGAATCAGGACAGATATACTCGAACTTTATATATATTAGAGATAATAATGAAAAGAATTTACTGATGAATTACAATTACATATCAACTGCATAACACTCTACTATTTTATATCAACCCGATATCAATCTGATTCTCCTTCAACAAACTTTCCATTATTTCATTATTAGTGACATAACGGCAAAACAATAATCTATCCATTTACCAAGTTATACCACTTTTATACGACAATACGACCTGTGCCCAAGATTATGTGACCACTAGACTTGATACTCAATCGATAGGCTATACACAGTCTGGGACCACGTTATATCAGATGGACGATTCAAGAACAAATATAGAAAACCATAGCACAGGCTGAACAATACAATATTCAATACAATTAACGACATTCTACAACTACTGAAGTTCAGTAGGGAAGTCAATAACAAGACGAAATTCATGTATTAAATAGTTCATTAGCTGAGTATCTGTCTATTCATGTCCAATGACAAATTATATTTAACTTTCACTTGCCAGACATTAATTAGAATGCTTTGAATTTTGAAATTCAAACTTTTATTTAAAAGCTATGATTGTCTTGTAAAAATCCAGAATAATATCTGACAATAATCACTTGCATGATACATCCGACATAAGTCAGCAGTAATTTACTTATTGTCGGATATTACTTGGAATAATTACAGTGAAAAACTTTATGGTGAGATAATAAAGTGTTTTTAACCGATAAAATAACGAAATACTTTTACTGCACTCTATTTTTAATTAGAACTTCTGAAATAATGAGCTATTTTTTCTTCATTTTTTACAGAATGCAGATCCGAGAAAAAAATGGAGTGAAATTAGTCCTACCCTGTGATGATGACTTGATTGTTAGTAAATATTTGAATTATCCGTATGTACGTGAAGCAATTCATATGAAGAAAGGTGTACCGAAAACCTGGGTAGAATGCAGTGATGAAGTTATGGCAGCTTACAAACGGAATTATCAAGATATGATTCCTCAGTACAAAAAGATTCTTAAATCACAGGTAATAAATGGGTGGTATTCATTTTATGTATTCCATTACACTGAAATTAGTTAAGGTCTGTGAGATATGTAAAACGTGCTTGTTGGTATTCAATCTTGGTGATTAGAAAACAAACGCGTTATGCATTGTCATATGCTGCCGAAATTCCCTCGTAAATAAAACACATTGAAGGAGCTTTCAGACATTCACTTTACCCTTTCTTAGTTTTCGTATTGAATAATAATACAAGATATGTAACTCACTCAAAACTTTAGCCAAATTAAGGCAAATAAAACCAACGAAAAATCTTTGTGAAGTAGATGGATTTGTAACCAGCAGGGGAATCTAGGATGCCCGTTTTGTTCAAGTTGAGACTTGCCATTTGGAAATATCTATATCCCAGTGTTAATATTCACACGAGGGCTTGAACACATTACTTTTCGTTTCAAAAATTAACGCGCTATCCACCGAGCTACTGAATCCATATGGCCACTCACTTGTTTGGACGAGTCTCAAATTGGATGAAATGCGCATTCTGGATTCCAATACTAGCCACAAGTTTGTCTGTCCTATAAAAACTACTGAATAATATCTACATTGAGGCAATTTGTACATAGCTAAAATGTAGTGAAGATTATCAACAAGATAATTCAAATTCTTTTTGAATAATGATATAACAGAATATCACTTAATTTTGTATAAACAGTCGATTTTAATTCAATGAAAAAAAGAATGAGCTAGTCCTCATTGTATGAACATATTGAACCAATTGTTGCTTTGTAATATTTCTCCTGATATGAACAACAATAAAACCCTTTAGCTTTTCTTATCCAAAACATTAATATCCATCATATTCCCCATAAGACAATGTGTAGTGTATGCTACTTGTAGACAGATATATGTGGTATGCAACACCAATCAGATGTGGTAGATCTGGCAACAGAAGGCTGGGAAAATTGAATTGAGAAAAAGAGAAGAAATTAAAAGGAATTGGGAATTTGAAGAATCATACTGAATGCAAAGGACAATTGATGGAAGATGTGCAAACGAAGTATTTAATGTATGGTTCTCATATTTTACCAAGACCTTCTGTAATTTTGTATTACACAACAACTTGGTTATTCCCTCCTAGTCTTCGTTCACCACAAACGCAGTTCCAACTTATTCACTAAAGAAATAATATTTGGAACTTATCTTGAATTTTCAGTTGAAATCACTTACTGACTTTGGCTAGTTCATTAATGAAAATCTGGAAGCAGTGGGAGGTCTTTTCGTCCTCAGATCGGACAGCTTGAATTATTACTGAGTTTTAAAGGATTGATATAAACTAGTAGCTAAGAATTTAAATGACAGTTATTCCCTACTTTGATTGATAAAAAATCTCATATCATTAGAATTTTAATGTTATGAAGTAATAATTATGATGATGTCATTGTCTGTTTATTCGGCATCCGGCATTACATTTAAAGCCTTGAAATAAACAGTCTGTTAAAAACAGTAACATAAGCAATAATAACAACTAGTAAACACTATTTAAGTGACGGACAGACCTTAATTAGATAACTTATACACAACAAGGAAAGAATGGGCAACTGTTTTTTTTTCTGGTATACGACTCCTCAGAAGTTTAAAATCTATGATCCACATATTTATCTAATGCAGAACATTCGGGTCTAGTGGGTAACTCATGACCATTAGACAACTTAGTCGGGATCCATTGAATTAAATGTGTAGCTTAAATCAATTCACCATATTGCGTAACAGTTTTGTAACTTGATCGACGAATAAGTATACTACACCTGACATGACTGAACTACATTATTCACGGCTTCTTATTGGAATTTCAGTAGTTACACCCCAAAATCTATTACTAATGAACAGATAATTATTACTTCAAGGGTTTGTTGATGGAAATTATGAACTTTAACAGTTCCCACAAATACCTTACAACGATAATAAATATAAGTGAATGAAATAACTAACTATAAGGATCGGAAATGTTTTTACCAACTTTATATACACATACGTATGTTTATGCATCAGATTTAGGTGGTTGAGGGTAGTCAGTAGGAAATCCTGGCTGATCCCCGTTTCGATCTAGTTAGCACTTGTTACCGAGATCTAATTGCAGTGTAATGAGAACCGATGCTTACTATGGTATTCAAATTCACATCAACCAGTTTCACAGCCTGATAAGTTACCGTTGATTTATTCGGGCTGGTAGTGACTTCCTATGGGACAGAGATATTTACAAATAATTAATCACTACGTAGTAAGTAATGTCAAGTTTTTCTAGTCTTGTTTATTCTTGACCAAGTTCTGTCGATCGAATTACAATAAGTTCACCACTTAATGATCATCATAACACTATATGCATCTCTATAACTCTTGAGATTCAAATACTTTGTACTTTGAATACATTCAAAAGAATGTTTATAAACACTAATAATATTGAACTTTGATTTCATTCCTTCATTATCTTATAATAATTAGTTTCATTACAACTTATGGTACAATTATACTATTGATTAGTTTTATAATCAACTTTTTTATATCTTCACGTTAAAGGTTAACAGTTAGAAATATTCTTTTTACCTGTAAGAGAAAATGATGAACATATTAAACTAAGTATCTTAAAGTTACTTCTATGAGTTAGTGATTATCATGTAACTGCGTATATGAAGCGTCATTATTTATTTCTTATTGACAACGTATTCACAAAGCTAACTACGAAGAGACACACAGTTTCATATTATAAGACTAATTTTAGTGGTCATTATGCACACAATATTCAGTATTGCAGTTTAAGAAGTCGTCTGGAACAGTTCATCAATTGAATGTATTGCCCCGTATATGGATATCAGTTACTCACCTTAGATATCATCTATGCGTTATTTTTATACCATATTCACAGGCATTCACTATTTCACGTATTTTTGTAATCCTCAACATAGGTTAACTGATAAGTGATGCTGAGTAAAGGATGTAGATTTAAGACATTTTGTGATATTGCTTCACATATTTCCCTTTAAATTCAGTCGATAATGGTGCATTTAAGTTATCATAATAATCTCGCAATATTTCTTGCTGCCAGTTCTGAAAACTGAAAAATGAGGTTGTTTACTAGTTTTCGGGTTATTTGTTTAGGACTAGCATACAAACGTATTTAACTATTGTTGAACAGGTATACTAAGTGGTGTTTCTCCTTAAGGTGTTAGTGGCATCATATCATTTTTTCGGAGTCAACCAGGTACTTGGAACAAGTGTGACTTAATAAGAAACTGATTTTTTCATTATAAAGTTGTGGAGATAGTTGAATCTCATCGAGATCATGAACCGATATAAGTTAGAGAATCATTGAAAAACCTGAGAAAGCCGAATAGCGTTTCACCCTAGTGTGGGACTTCCCAGCACTGCTCGTCTACGATTCCACCAACAGGGATCAAATTTAGAACCCTCGGCCTTGTGAGCAGGCGTTTGACCTTTAGACCACTGTGCACCATTATGACCTGACTTAGTGATCTAGAGGTTAAGACCTCATCACGCGACCAAAGGTCATATGTTCGATTTCCGATGACAGGATCATGGATAAGTCCACTGTAACAGTGGACTTTCTGGAATCGAACAACAACTTTTATATACTGATTGATTAAAGTCAACAATTTGTTTGATTCACTTGTTATTCTCTTATGAGGGCAATTAATCTACTATTATGAAAACTTTAGCAAGTATTTAACCTACTGGTCTTTTATATACATATTTCTATAGATCCCAATACTTATTTACAATGGCGATGTCGATATGGCCTGTAACTTTATAGGAGATGATTGGTTTGTTAGTAATTTGAATTTTAAAGTAAGCTTTTTTAGAGAACATTTTTATAATTAAAAGAAGGAATATAGATGTTTTATTTAATAAATATTATTACAAATAAGAGTTTGAATATTTGTTCATTGCTAGGTTTCTACTTATGTTCTAACTTGGACATCACAGGGCAAAACTAATCGAGTAGATTTACACTCATAAGATTGTCTCTTGTAAAAGGAAACTAGGTGATGTTAAAAGTAATGAAATGAAAGGACATATCCATTTATAAGTTAGGTGATTTGAAATAATCAACAAGTAAACTCTGACGCTTGTCAGTAAGTTTTATCTGTAATTTTATAGGAAATGATAACTCTTGTAAAATCCTGTCCCTCGTCAACCAAATTCACAGTCTAATAGTTTATGACTGAGTTATTCGAACTTTTAGTGACCCTATTTATAGGACTGAGATATCACGTTGCATTGATGTCCCTTCAATGTGAACATGTTGACGTTTGATTAGAAGATTTAAAAAAAAGAAGAACTAATAAAAACGTTAATTGCTGCCACTTGATACACTTAAAGGTTGGAATACTGAAGAAAAACTTGAGATTTATATTGAAATACTAAAATAATAGACATTATATGCAAAAAATATTATATTTGAATCATCTCAGCAACTGGAACTTTTAAAGTTTATTTATCTGTGATAATTTTATTTTTTGAATAGTTGAATTCATGAGTCGATGTAAGCTAGATCACCACTGAAAACCTGGAAGCATCTGACGGACATTTCGTCCCAGTATGACACCTCTCAGCAGTGTTTATCAACGATCCCGCATGAGGGACTCTAATCCAGGACCTTGGGTCTCGCGCGCAAACACTTAATCTCTAGGCCACTGAGCCGACATCCAACGGTATTATTGCTCGACTTCAATCGATCCATGATTTTGCACAACCATTCATCCATTGTCTGAGGTAGATACGTGTCTCTACCTGACACAGATTGGACTCCATTGATCACGGGTTTTCAATATAACTTCAGGCCCTGAGTTCGAGTCCGTCTTTCAGTGTCGTGGATCCATACTGCTCACGAGTCCCATACTAAGACAAAACGGCAGTCCAGTGTTTCCAAGTTTTTAATGTTGGTCTAGCTTACATTGACTCAAGAATTCAACTATTAAAATTACTACAATTTCCATAAACCCCCATTCTGATCATAGTTTTGTTTTCGATTATTTTCTTCGAGAAGTACCGATCAGTTTAATTGATGGAACTTTGAAATAACTTAAGATTTCAATCGTTCATATTGTTCAAACATAATGTTTACAGATGATGTTTTCTTTGTATGTATTCGGAATATATATATATAAGGATAGAGAAAGAACAACCGCCAACTAATTTCAAAGTGAGAATCTTCAATACGAACGTCAAGACAGTCCTACTGTACGGAGCTGAAACGTGGAGAACTACTACGGCCATCATCAGGAAGGTACAAGTATTTATAAACAGTTGTCTACGCAAAATACTCAACATCCATTGGCCGGATACTATCAGCAACAGCCTTTTATGGGAGAGGACAAACCAGCTTCCAGATGAGGAGGAAATTATGAAAAGAAGTTGGAAGTGGATCGGACATATATTAAGGAAATCACCAATGTGCATTACAAGGCAATCCCTAACTTGGAACCCGGAAGGGAAGCGGAAAAGAGGAAGGCCAAAGAACACATTACGCCGGGAAATAGAAGCAGATATGAAAAGGATGAATAACAATTGGAATGAACTGGAAAGGAAGGCTCAGGACAGAGTTGGATGGAGAATGCTGGTTAGCGGACTATGCTCCTCGATGAGGGGTAACAGGCTTAAGTAAGTAGGTAAATAGAGAAAGAAAGAAGGGTAGATAGATAGGTAAATAAATAACATAAAAATAATCTCCGTTTTCTATCTGCAAAATAACATTAAACGTAACAATATTTGTATATCCTCGTTTTTTTTCTACTCAGCGTCATGATTCTTATCAACGTTGGATCTATAAATCAAAAAATGGTAAACAGGAAATCGGAGGATTTTGGAAATCATTCATTCATAAAAATGTGAAATTGACTTTTGCAACAGTTAGAGGTGCAGGTCATATGGTGCCTAGGGATAAACCAGCTGCTATGTTTCATTTAATTCAATCATTTTTACAAAAACAAAGTCTGTAGACAACATTGATTTTGATAATATACAGTTTTCACTTTTCAGAGATTATGTCAAACCATCAATCATTTTTATAACTTTCCCAAATTAATAAAACCATGATTCCTTCTATTTTCTATTAATTATCAATGCTGATAAAATTGCTGCGATAAATAAGTGGACAACTGTTATATTTATTTGTATTGGTTATTTAAATATTCACACGGGTGTTTGGGACTGCAGCTGATCATCAGGTGCATCCAACTGACGAGCCTCAACTAGGACAAAACGCGCTTAAAGGACTCCACTGATAGCCACCATCCATCTATGAATCTAAAATTCCAAGGAATGTTCACATGCATCATCTGTGCAGCTGATCAGACATTCTGCTTCTACTATCTATTTCAAGATTGTCTTAATTTGAGGCTTGTGTTACTGCTGATTGTTGTCCATTGTTTTCCTTAATAAATGTAATTGCATTTTATGCATCTGTTTAGTCATCAATTCATCTCTTTGTCCTCCTCTTAACCAGTTTTCCTCGCTCACGCTACTCTACATCCTCCTCTAGTACACTCATTACCTTCTGGCCAGACAAGAACTGCTACATTTGATAGAGACCAGTGTTCACTCTCAGGTTATATGATCAAGGTATGTGCACTACCAAATTCTAACTAGTAAGCTTTGACATATATAGCATTTAGGTGAGATTTGTACAATCAAGCTATTTTATGTCAGTCAGAAAATAATTTAGGCATTGTAAAAGCCGTATGAATATAGAAGGATAAGGATTGTGTATTTTATTTGAGCAAAATATTTATTACACTTTCTGTTCTATAGACTGGTAGTCATTAATATAATGAATTCACTAGCGTTCTGTGTGTGAAAATTATCTGAATATGTTGGACGGAATCGTGAACGCTACTTACAGATTTATTTACAAAATTCATATATCACGTATAACAAGTAAGAGATACAACACTATATGATGCTCAGAATGCCTAAACTAACGACAAAATATGATGTATTGCCATCATACGTTAAAGTTACGATGTTAAAGTATGAAATGCTCAGGTTTTTTTCTCTAGTTCAAATCCAATACTGAACAATTAATCCTGAAATAAAATTTAACCTATATGCATTATGTTTTATCAAAGAACTAATCAGTTGATGCTTCTTGAATTTTTGGTGAATTTCATTCATCTATATGACTATAGAACAGTTTTACATTATAGCTGATGTCAGTTCGTGATTAATACTCTAGATAAAATAATGTAAGAATTCTTTAAAACCCGTCTCGATCTTTACAAGGGATCAAGGAGACAAATATACCAAACCCACAGAAAGTATCTACACTTCGTTAACTTTTCACTTTACAAGTAGAGCAATCTGTAAGAGACTTTAGTAAATTCATTATACATTAAAACTCTAATCACATTCTGTAATCTTCTTTCTGCAAACTATCCATTCTACAAAAAGCTTTTCTAATTGGCTAAGAACCAGCTAGAAATCCATTGCAACTATTTTAAGCTCGCTTCTATACTCCTAAAAAATTTTTTAAGAACATTTAAAACCTTTCTGTAAATTACAACCAAGTAGCTGTAATATGTCATACCTCTTAAACAGTACTAAATCGTCTTAGGAATTAAACCAAGGAGAAATAGTAATTCAAACTACTTAGATACAATGCTCCAAAGTAATTAAAAGTTTTACTTTGATGTTTAAAATTCCGAATTTTTTGACAATTTCAGTTACTTTCAAGTAGTCAGGTGAAATCTATTGACTAGTAAATCCTGTTTAAATGTTTTTCACCAAGACTTTTAAGACAAATGAAGGATAAAACATTGATGGACATCATTAGATGACTCAATTCAGAAGGCAATTGTGAACTTCTGTAATTTGCTTTGAAATTTATCACTTGATGAGTTGAAACTCATTAAACATATTTTAAATGAAACACAAGATATACTAATCTGTTTTTAAGTATCCGCTTATTAAGACTATTTCAAGTCTATAATTCAACTTTTTTTAAGACCCGTCTTCAGACTACACTGTTTGTATCAGTCAGGATTATCTTTTCCACAAAGGAAAAGTCCAAACAAATTTCCTCTGTTATGACTTGTAGAAGAAAATTTGATATTAAAAGTGTTCTGCTTGAAAACTCCTTGATTATTATCCAGGTTCCATATTATACTACTCATAATTAAAGTATTATGAACGTAACCAATCATATGAATGTGTTTAAGTAAAATAATAATCATTATTATATCCTCAATGAATAATTCTTAATCAATACTAAAATGCTACAGCTTCGTAAAGTTACATTTTAAAGTGAACAGTCATTTGCTTAACAACAATAACGCGAACCACTAACTAAACAGGTCACACTAATTAATCTGATAAGTAGATAAGCATTACTTCTTGTTATGAAAATCTAAATGTTGGAAAATTATTTTACTTCATCCAGTATATCTTCATTAGTAATTGATGTATAGAATGAACTCAAAGATTCAACTTTTGAAAGCTATATAGAATTGGCTAATCAATCTGAACAAACTAAACTGTGTTAGACTACTTATTTACAAATCTAAAGCTCTCGATCTTCTATATCTTCTATACAATAAATGGCTCCAAGTGATATCTTCAGTATTAATTGACTGAATCCTAACTAGTAAGGCATTTTGTTGTGTAGCTCCCCAATATTATAAAACAGAACTATTGCATTCTAATCCATGAAAAGATTATCTCCAGAGTTTTGAAACTCAAGACAGATATTGGTCAATTTGAATATATCAAATGAATAGTTTGATGTGAAAAATTAATGATTCGAACAATAAAATTGAGATCTTGAGTCAGTTGAAGCTAAACCACCATGGAGAACCTGGAAGCACTGTACTGCCGTTTCGTCCTATTATGGGACTCCTCAGCAATGCTCAGTGCGCTTCAATTGACTGATGATCTCAACTCTATAAAATTACTAAAATCTCCACAAAACCCCTTCTGATTCAAGCAATACTTTATAGCATTTATTTTAGCCGTATTTTTAATCTACTTATAGTTTTTAGTAGTAGTATAAATTAAATCTCAAACATTTTATCATATTTCACAGCAGATTGATAATCAATATGAAATTTAAATTAAATATCACAACATACTGTATATTTATAATAACACCACTATATACAAATGAATTTAATGTTTCATTGAAAAAATTTTTCAAAAAGAAAAGTGTCATCAGAAAACATTTTTCAATCCATGACAAGATATACTTTTATGAATATGAGGTATCAAATTGATTGATTGATTGATTTATAAATATATCTCTTCTATGGGTCCATTCAATGAATATATGTATATGTATATATAAGTACTAATGCAAATTCTAGTGTGTATTTAATAACCACTGATACTGATTTAAACGGTGTTTCCATTCCGTATATATCCAAATAAGTTTAATTGTGAGTGTATTAAAATTTACAATCCATTAATGATTAGTTTTGCAGTTTAATATTGATAATCAATAATTTTCTTTATTTTTCCTTTGAAACTATAACAAAAAAAAAGTTAAAGGAGTAATTTATCGAATCTTTTGCGAATCATTTTGTCTTGAAAGGTCCTTGAATTGGTTTATATGTCATATACATATGTATAGATAGATAGATATATTCCATGATTTGTTTGCAATACATTTGGAAGAGTGAAAGGAAATATTTAAAATCGAATATAGAATTCACTCGAATCGCAATTTTTATAGATACACTAGTGATAGATAGATAGATTGATTGATAGATAGATAGATAGATAGATAGATAGATAGATAGATAGATAGATAGATAGATAGATAGATAGATAGATAGATAGATAGATAGATAGATAGATAGATAGATAGATAGATAGATAGATAGATAGATAGATAGATAGATAGATAGATAGATAGATAGATAGATAGATAGATAGATAGATAGATAGATAGATAGATAGATAGATAGATAGATAGATAGATAGATAGATAGATAGATAAATAAGATTAGATCAGATTACATTAGATAGATCGATAGATATAGATAGATACATAGGTGGATTGGTAGGTAGATGGGTAGTTAGATAGATAGATAGATAGATAGATAGATAGATAGATAGATAGATAGATAGATAGATAGATAGATAGATAGATAGATAGATAGATAGATAGATAGATAGATAGATAGATAGATAGATAGATAGATAGATAGATAAATAAGATTAGATCAGATTACATTAGATAGATCGATAGATATAGATAGATACATAGGTGGATTGGTAGGTAGATGGGTAGTTAGATAGATAGATAGATAGATAGATAGATAGATAGATAGATAGATAGATAGATAGATAGATAGATAGATAGATAGATAGATAGATAGATAGATAGATAGATAGATGTAGGTGGATAGATATAGATAGATAGATAGATAGATAGATAGATAGATAGATAGATAGATAGATAGATAGATAGATAGATAGATAGATAGATAGATAGATAGATAGATAGATAGATAGATAGATAGATAGATAGATAGATAGGTAGGTAGATAGGTAGATAGATAATGCGGATAAATAGATAGGTAGATTGGTATGTATATAGATAGATAGGTAGTTAGATAGATAGATAGATGTCCATTGAGATACATTGTTTTACATATGTAAATTAAAAAGATTCAAATATGAGTACCATTTCATATATAAATGCTATTTGATTATATATATATTAAATCAAATATGTACTTTTATAAAAATGTGATTCTGATAAAATTCTATATGTTAACTTATATATCCATTGAATAAACCATGGAACACCATTTGAATTGATTGAATCTATTTCATTAGATTCATTAAATTGAAACATTTTTATAAATATAATTAATTTATAAATTAGTTTCCATGGTAATATAATCAATGATGCTAATTGATGATTTGATATATAAGCAAAACATGATACTAATACATTATCAACAATCATTGTACCAGTATCAGTAATTGGGGCATATAAACCAATTTTATAATATTGATTATCAGTATTATTATTAAGGGAGAAAAATGATTTTCTTAATTGAACTGATATAATTTTTGCTTTCATTAATTTATTTAATTTGTTATTATAAACAAAAATAATTTGACCTTTTTTAACATTCGATGCAAATACAGCTTTCTTATGATTATTTATTATTGTAGAATTATCATATATAAAGATTAAATGATCTTCAGTTAGGTAAATACTGTTTTCTTGTTGTTGTTGTTGTCGTCGTCGTCGTTCTACTTCTTCTTGTTCTCGTTGCTGCTGTTCTTCTTCTTCCTGTTTTCGTTGTTGTTCCTCTTCTTTTTCCTGTTCTCGTTGTTGTTGTTGCTCTTCTTCTTCTTCTTCTTCGTGTTTCCATGGTTGTTGTCCTTCTTCCTTTTCTTGTTTTTGTTCTTCTTGTTGTTGTTCTTGTTGTATTAAATCGGAATTAATTTGATATTTAATTTCTATTAATGGACTCCATGCATGTTGATCATAATCAAGAAAACCAATAACTAATGTATTTGTTATATGACCATTTAATGGATTCTGTGTTATAATATAATCACCAATTTTTAAATCTTTCATTGATATTAATTGACCATTTGATTTAAATACTTTTGATTCACTAGAGAAACATCCAAACCATTGTGATGTGACAATAGAATCTTTTGAAAAAAAAAGAAAAAGAAAGGAAATCTTTTTTTAGTCGAGTCATATAATTTCTTATTTATTTAAGGTGGATGTATTGAGTCAGTATGGGGATATATGGAGATTGTAGTATTATCATAGTTGCATTCATGAGTCAACCTAAGCTAGACTATTATTGAAAACCTAAAATCACTGAAAGACTATTCCATCTTAGTATGGAACACTTCAGAAGTGCTCATGTGGGACAGATGGTGTCGCGCGTTAACGTTTACTCTCTAGACCATTTAGTCAGAATCTAACAGTTTTAATGCCTAACTTTAATCAACTCATGATCTTTTACAATACACTTACAGGACGGTGGATATGCACCGTAGAGGAGTCCCATAATAGAACGAAACGACTGTCCAATACTTTTAGGTTTTTATTAGTGATCTAGCCCAGATTAACTTGTAATTTAAAGAGTAAGAATTTATTGTAGTTTATTAGAAATTATACAGCAATTACGGATATAAAATTTTTTAATTCACAAACAAAGCTTCAACATTGTAAGCAAAGTTGGACAGTGGCTAGCAGTGGAATCCAGGACGCACGTTTCGTCCTATTTGGGACTCGCCATTTCACAAGCAAGTGGCTATCAGGACTCAGTAGCTGAATGGATAACGCGATGGCGTTTGAAGCGATGGTACTGGGTTCGAGTCCCAGAGTGAACATCAACTCTGAGATGTAAGTACATCAAGCTGACCAGTCCCAAATAGGACGAAACGTCCTGGATTCCACTGCTAGCCACTATCCATATCTGCTTACTATGCTTGTGAATTAAGGCTATATCGAGGCAATACGCACAGTATGCACATATGCCAATTAGAGACTGACCAGTTGCAGTCCTAAACATCAATGGGAAGATTCAAACAAACAATACTAAGTGAATTTAAAATTTACTTAGTTTTGACATTTTATACAGTGACCACCTACAAATAAACAATCTCTGGGTCACTAAGTATGTTTCAATCCTTATGGTTTGAATATTTAATCAATTGAGAAATATAATTATCTATTCTTTCAATTCCCAGTTCACTAGGATTTTTTATTAATAACAAATTCCTTTTTTTTCAAGTCTTCTCAGTAGTTGATTAGTTCTGATGCATTTGTAGTATCAGTTATTATGTTAAGTCCATATGACTTATTCTAGCTTCTGGACAGGTCAATATATCCATTGTTCTTGAGTCGCGTTTCCAGCTTGTCAATTATTCATTTATCAATCTTGACTGTTTTTATATAAGCGTATGTGTGTACACATCTTATCCTATTCATCACATGTATGTAACCTATCTTTATCTGGCTATAAAAACTGATTAACGCTTGATTAAATCGAGTTGGCTCATACGCTTTCTCCACTGCTCATCATTTCACTGTGTTCTTTTCTCTTCGCCTCCGTCACTTCATCCCACTGATTGTCTGTCCACATCAATGATTGTACAAAATATACGTATTCGAAATCCATACTCGTATTTGACTTATATAATTCTATTATTCACTAACGTGATTTAAGTCGATAATTATATACGAGGATAACCGACATATGTATTTCAAATAACATTCACGCGATCCAGTTGGAGTCAGATATCGAACCACTAAAATGGTGAGACCTCCGATAATATCGCCCGATCTAATTGATGTAAAAATGAAGGGACTTACTAAACATTCCATACATAATCATCCAGAAAATTATAAAAATACTCATATGAATTATAATTTTCTAGATCAAGTTTTGTATTTTTATACTTTATGTCTTTCGGCAATTCTTATTTTTAGAATAAGTCAATATGGTAGGCTAAGAAAAATAAGCATAGACTACTCTTTCTTTTTGTTTAAAAAAAAGAAAAGTTGAAAATAATTCATTATCGTATATTGAATGTTTGTTTGCGTGTATTCAATTTTCAATGTTTTTGCCAAATTTTCTGCCACACATGTTATACTGTTTTATTGTGATAATGGATTATTAAATTTTTTTTCATTATGTTTTCCAAAATGTAAATTTACTTAATTGCTGGCTTATTGATCATTTTTTATCAGAAAGGAGATTTTGTGGAGATTATAGTAATTTTTATGGTTGAATTCATGAGTCGGTTAAAACTAGACTACCTTTGAAAACCTAGAAGTACTGGGCAGCTGTTTTTCTCTAATATGAAACTCCTTAGTGATCTAGAGGTTAAACGTCTGCTCATGAGACAGGAGGTCATCGGTTCAAGCCCCTCATGTGGGATCGTGGATGCGTACTACTGGGGAGTCACACAATAGGACGAAACAGCCGTTCAATGCTTTCAGGTTTTCTATGGTTGTCTAGCTCACATCGAATCATGAATTCAACTATTTTAATTATTTATTATTGACGAAAAATGTTTCTGTTAAAAAAACAATCGTTTCATTGAATTTTTTCTTAAATCATCATAAAGAATTTGACAGATATACTTATCTGTTGAATTTACTGTACACTTCCATTGTACTGAGGTAGATACCTGTCTCTACCTGACATGGATTAGCTCCACTGGCCACGACTTCTCACTAGAACTCCAGGAATTACCTCATGGAGCCAGTCACTAGTGAGCATATGATCATTATCACAAGGGGGTTTTGTGGAGATTTTAGTAATTTTATATAGTTAAGATCATGAGTCAGTTGAAGTTGGAAGTTGGTTGCGCAATTTCGTGGATTGGTTGAGGTTAGACATTAACACCTTTGGTTGCCGGCTCAGTGGTCTGTCGGTTATGGGCTCTGGCTCGAGATTTGTAGGTCCAAGTAATAATGTGAATGTGTATTCTTATTCTCTCAAACATAGAAAAGATGTATGCTTGCTGTCTAGTTTCATATAACATATTTTCATATGTTATAACATCGCAAATTACATAAGGATGTGCACTAGATAAGTCTATTAGAAAAGTTTCAAGCATTCAACTGTTCAATTTTTTTCACAAGACTAAACGAAAGCCAAGCTAATTAAGTTAGCAGAGCTTCTATGTAGGTTTTTCAAAATGTCTAATATTCACAATCTACTACAATTTGATGTAACTTATTACTGGTAAAATGTGGTCATTACTAAGATTGTTTTACAGAGTTGATCATCAACTAATTAGATGGATTAAAGAATATTGTAAACCAAAAAGGAGAAAACTTCCTACATTTTGAAAATGTTACATAACAGTATAGTTCATTAATGAAAAACTAGTGAAGCTCTCTGATGACCTAATACATACATATATGAAATCACCTTCACTGAACTATCGTTTCTATTGAGATCGTAAGTCGATTGATGTCAGACTACCATTTAAATCTCTAAGCATTTGACGGCCGTTTCGTCCTAGTATGGGACTCCTCAGCAGTGCACGTCCACGACCTCGCATGTGGGACTTGAACCCAGGACTTTCGGCCTCACATGCGAACGCTTAACTCAACAATCATCACTACCCTATACTGATAATCATCATGTACTCACTAATGACTGGCTTTAAAATGGATTTCCTGGAGTCCCAATGAGGAGCTGTGACTAGTGGAGTTCAACTGTGTCTGTTAGGAAGCAGATACTCGCCAAAGACAACAATGGATGATTGCGAAACTTCGTGGATTGGTGGAAGTTAGACATTAACACCGTTGGACGCTGGTTCAGTGGTTTAGAAGTTAAGTGTTCACGCGTGAGATCGAAGTTTCTGGGTTTGAGTCCCACGTAAGGGATCGTGGATGAGCACTGCTGAAAAGTCCCATACTAGGAAGAAACGATGGTGGTGTAACATTCATCCATTCATTATATCGATCTAAACTCAATATTCTCCACAACCTTGCGATGAAAATTTGTATTAATAAGGGGGAATTTATAGGTATCATTAAAAAAACAATACATTATTTCAGCATAAATGTTTATGATCTAAAAATGAAAACAAAATTAATTAATTATACAATATTAATTAACTTACCAGGTTTAACGGAACAATGTACATGACCAGCACGATTAAAAAAACACCAATCAAAATGTGCTACATAATAGGCTATTTGTGCTAATACACCTAAATGTAAATCAGAATTATGTGGTCTACCATATTTACGTGTAATTAATTCCATATCAACAGCTCTACCAGCATAATGAAATTCTTCCATACGTAATTCATTTAATTGATTATTATTATTATTTATTAAATAATTATGATTAGAATTATAATCATAATTACGATAGTTTCGATCAGTATTCGATGGATAGATTGGATTAATTGAACGTTCAACTAATTTATGTACCGATTTATCACTACGATTAGATAGATTAATGGTTTGATTCAAATGATAAATTGAAATATTTGATTGTTTAATTAATATATTTCTTGGTAATCGAATCATAGTATTATATGTAGAATCTGGTAAAGATGATGAAACTTTATTAGGATTGAAAAAATAGCCAGATGATGATGATGTTGATGGTGATGGTGGTGGTGGTGATGGTGGTGACGACGACGACGACGACGATAGTGATTGATATGAATGAGAATTTTGTGTTGGATATGATCTAGGTAAAGAAGAAAGATGTGTTATATAATTTAGATTATTTTTTATTGAAGGCCAACGACTAGTTTGTGTTGAAATACTTTTTGATGATGGAATAAATTGATTAAATTTTAAATTTTTCGATTGTGTTCCAATTTTGTTTGAATGTGAATTGATTTGAATAAATTCACCATCCATCATTTCTGGTGTCATATCAATAACTGGTGCATCTAAAAATTGTCTTGATTTAACCGGTACAAATGGTAACGCTCTTTGACCGGAAAAAACTGTTGGTGAATTTCCCACAAATACTGGATTACGACTATGTGAAACTTTTTCTGGTTTAGAGTTTTTCTCATAAAGTAATGGTGAATCTTCATGACTATCTTCCATATTATCGTCTTGTGGAAGAGGTTTGTAATTTGGTGGTGGTTTAACCCAAGAACGTATCACTCGTAAGATAACATCTTGTTTAGCCCATGTATTATGTATCTGTGTCGATAATTTGATCAATCGGTCACGGCAGCCCTAAAAATGCAAAAATGAAAGTTTGTATAGCTTAGATTTTTATTAGTCTTTTTCAGCTTATACTAACATCTCAGTCAGCAAAATCTGAACATTTGACTATAGGTCTTTAAACATTATATGTGAACGGAAATCACAATCCGATCTAAGATAATCATTGAAAACTTGGAAGTACTGGACAGCCATTTTGTTTCAGTATGGAGCTCCTCACTTGTGAGCATCCGCGACTACGCATCATGTTGTCAATGGTATCTGGCTTTGAGAGGGAGTTTTAGAAGTTCTAGTGATTTGTGGAGTTCAATTGTGTCGGATGTGAGGGAATTATCTCCGAAAATAGTGGAATATTGCCACTCAATATTGTGGATTGACTAAAGTTAGACTTATACACCATTAGATCACACCTTAGTAGTCTGTAGGTTAAACGTTCGATCACAAAACCAAAGGTCCTGGAGTCGATTACTGGTTGCAGCATCGTGTTTATCGACTGTTAAGGAATCCTACAGAAAGAGGTAATGGACGTTCAGTGCTCCTAGGTTTTCAATGTTTGTCTAAATTAGATTGTTTAATTATTTTAACGAAATTCAACAATCTGCAAAACTTCATGTTGACTGTCATACTTTTGTGCAGAATTGATCATTTCAAAGAAAACGATCACGTAATTACATCTGGAATCATTTGAAACTAAGAATAGAATATTAACTCATCTAAACTTCTCTATTCAAATGATTAAATATTCAACTACGAGTTTTATTTTCACTGTAAATTCAACCAAATAAAAGGAAATTAACGATGATTCTTGTGATAAGAATCATTAATAGAAAAGAACATAAAGTATAAAAAAAGCTGAAAATAATTTACTTTAGGATCTGATGGAATAGAATATTCACTGAAGTTTATTATCTTAACTTCAGTAAATGAAGAACAGTTACAATTGTTTACATAGTTTTCTTATTTTCTCTGATTTATCCATTAAAATTGAAATAAAATTATATCACAATTTAAAACCTGGAAGCACTGGATGGTCGTTTCGTCCCACTGTGGAACTCATTAGAGGTGGACATCCACGATCTGGCACGTAGAACTTGAACCTAGAACCTTTGGTCTCGCACGCGGACACATAACCTCTAGACCGATGAACCATCAACGGTGTTAATATTTAATTTCAAGCGATCCATGGTCTTGCAAAACCCTTCATCTATTGTCTGAGGTGGATAACTGTCTTACACTCGACACAGATTGAACTCAACTTGTCACGGTTTCTTAATAGAACTTTAGGAAATTCATCTTGAAGCTAGTAGCTAGTGAGCATATTATTATCATTATTATCATTATTAGGATTAGTGGAGATTGTAGTATTGTAACAGTTGAATTCAGGAGCCAATCAATGGTGGTCTAGATTAGATTGACCCGTGAATTCAACTGTTAAAATACTATAATCTTCACAAATCACCATAATGATGGGATAGACTGTCAAACTCAAGACTCAATGGTGTTTAACTATGTTTATTATTTTCGATCGTTGCACTCTTTAAAAATTTCAGTCGTTGCATCTAGAGACATATAGATGATTATGTCCGACCTTTTGTACCTAAAAGCAGATTTCTGAATAACTTAGTCCAGGGAATTTTTGAGATTGTTGAATTTCCTAGTTTATCATGTTTTTATTAGTGAATAATTTTGACAGGTTATTCCCTGAGTCCTATTGAGAAGGCTTCACCAGCGGAACATAGCCATATCAGATGTAAGACAGATATCACTTTATGACAACCAATGATGTTTCAACAATATTGATAATTTACTGAAGTTGAAAATATAAATCACTGTATAGCAACTCAGTGATCAAAATGTTGATAGTTTGTTGCATCGCTCGAAGTAACTAGATTTGATCCCTATTAAATTCATAAATGCTCACTGTTGAGCAGTCTCATACTAGAACACAAAAGTTGTTCAATGATTCCTAGTTTTCGATCATTGTCTGACGAAAATCGGTTCATAATGTAAAACTGTAAGATTCTTAGTTAAAAGCACTGGCTTATTTAATAATATTTTGTTTGATTTATCACAAATCATTAGCATAATTCAAGTAACCTAAAGTTCCACAAATTCATTCTGATTACTTATCTCTACAGGGAAGCTAAATATCTCTGAGAAAATGTTTCAAGCTATGACTATGGAAACAGTTTTAATGAATAGTATATGTGTATAATGCTGAAGAGTTTTCACTATGAGATGTAATGGCTAAATAATCCTCATTAATCACAAATGATCCCACGTAGGATGAAAAGTACTTTCATAAAGGTTATTCGTTAAAAAAAAATCTCAATATTGTTGTTATTTCTAACAACTGAACTAAGTTTAAATCCAATATCATATGAAACTTTCGATTAAAATTTGGATAAGTCTAAATCTTCAATGTTAAGAAACTTGATAAAATAACATAAACCCTTTAGATTCACTTGGTATTGTTTGTTTGAATCTTCCCATCGATTTGTTAGGACTGCAACTGGTCAGTCTCTAATTGGCATATGTGCATACTGTGCGTATTGCCTCGATATACTTTAATTCACAAGCATGGTTAGGACAAAACGCGCGTCCTGGATTCCACTGCTAGCCACTACCCATCTCTGCTAACCATGCTTGTGAATTAAGGTATATCGAGGCAATACGCACAGTATGCACATATGCCAATTAGAGACTGACCAGTTGCAGTCCTAACAAAATCGATGGGAAGATTCAAACAAACAATACCAAGTGAATTCAAACTTCACCCCATCGCACAAGCAAGTGGCTATCAGGACTCAGTGGCCGAGTGGATAACGCGATGGCGTTTGAAGCGAGGGTACTGGGTTCGAGTCCCAGAGTGAACATCAACTCTGAGATGTAGGTACATCAAGCTGACCAGTCCCAAATAGGACGAAACGTCTTGAATTCCACTGCTAGCCATTACCCATCTCTGATAAACCCTTTAGGTTCTATATATTTTGGTATCTATATATTTGTAATATCCCAATGAGTAGAAAGATTAGATTTTCTGACATTTCGTAACTTAGTATAAGCGACTTCTTCAGAGAATAAATTATCAAATCAAAACTTGGTCTTGTGTATTGTTTACATTTCAATAGTAATTTATGTCTTCATGAATCAATTATACTTAAAGTTATTCATTCGACTTCCTATTACAAATTGTTTATAGTTGTAAGTGTACATTAAATACAACGAGGGATACAACGACGATATTTTCAATTTCCTCAAGCCATTTAAAATGAAGTTTTTATTTAGCAGATTATATTTGTAATGCTGCGTAATAAGAAACAGCTATCTAGTGTTCTTTGATTTTAAATAGTATTCAACTGAAGGTGATCAATAAAACCATAGCAATCATTTCATCAATCACTTACTTTATCATGTTCCTAAAGTTTTAGTAAAAAGTCATGAATGCAGAGAATAAAGCAGTTGTCATAAATGGGATTAGATGTTCATCAGGCTAGATCGTTAGTTGACAGCAATTGAAATTGTACCTTTGCACTCTGATTAAGTGATTCTAATGGATAAGGGATCGCTGAAAGACATAAACTTCCTGGGTTCGGTCCCTGGCTAGGGTTGTGGATGTGAACTGACGAGTCCCACTTTAGAATCAAACAGTTACTTAATACATCCTTCCTTTCAATAGCGCCCCATATGAAATCAATGTATTATGAATAAACACCTACAAACTGAACTAATCTCCTTGAGACCCCTTCTATTAAAAACAAACCAATTTTCACTTTACCAAAGTTAAAAAGGTATTTTTATATAGTTGATATCATGAGTCAATTGAAACTGGACCACCATGGAAAACCTAGAAGCACTGAACGGCCGTTTCGTCCTATTGTGGGACTCCCCAGCAGTGCACATCCACGATTCCGCCTCGCGAGATACATAAAATTGCTAAAATCTCCACAAAACCCCCTTCTTAAGAAGGTATTGTTTAAAAAATTGACAGAAATGACTTGATTTCTATGAATACAATACTTATCAGAAAAACAATATACAACATTTGACATAAGAGGTATTTTATACACATCTTGGAATAATTCAGTGTGAATTAATATAAAAATTTACTATTTATAAGTGAATAAAGTGTTCACTGTACAAGCCTTGAAGATTATTCACTCATAACAGTGTTTTCTCAGAATCTGTTTAGCATATATGACATATCTATTCGAAGGATGTCGATGCTCACACTAAAACTCGAAACCAATATCTTTCACTTGAAAAGCTCAAGGTGTTATTCACCAAGTTATTGAATCTATATAGTCGCTAACGTTTTCAACGGGTATAACAGTCAACCATTATCAAGCTAGGGAACATCTAAACTCATTAATTCAATCATATATATAATCAAAATCTTGATTATAAAATACAACATTATTTCATTGTAGTGCGGTGAATTAACCGTTTTTTTCTCTTTACAATGAGAACATTATCATCATTACTGATCTGGTATTCTTCTTAGAAAAGAATCTAGAAACTGTAGACATAATAAAACAGTCTTTCGAATAATTTACGTACTCGCTTACTATCTCCATCAATGTTTAGTATATAAATTTGGGTGGTCTGAATAACTTAAGTGCTTTAAACAGATTTTTGGCATTAGGCTGATGCATGCTATTTCAATGATCAGATTTATTAATCTGTCTTTTGGTTATATAGAGCTTGAATACTTCTATTGTTCAATATTATAATACCTTCTAAACACTTTTAGTTAGCTATTTCATATCAGATAGTTACATTATGTTGAAGTGTTAATTTTATGTAACAAATATTTTTAGCCATTCCAGATATCGTGAATCGATTGCTGTTAGACTATTATTGAAAACCTGGAATCAGTAGACGACTATTTCGTCCAAGTATGGGACTCCTTATAAGTGCACCCACGATGCCTTACTTGAGATTTGAACCCAGAATATTCAGTCTCGCGAGCGAACACTTAACCTCTTAACCATTAAACCGGCATCCAACGGTGTTAATATCTAAATTCGTGAAAAGAATTACAGTATTAGTATAAAAATTCTGTATAATTTAAGTGTATATTTTTCTTTATACTGTCAATAAAAGTCATGATATAAGAATAATAAGGTTCAGTAATCAACCTGAGATTTTGAACGTTATTAATTCATTGATTTTAAAACAGTCAGTTAATATTAAAATGTGACGTTACAAACTATTTAGCTCATAATTTATAATAAGAATAATATTAATGTAGATTTCAATGGAAAATAGAATGAATGTTGTCAGGACTTTAAACAAATTTTGTAGAGATAAAGTGTTGACTAGAAATCAGTAAACACTGGGAAATAGACATTATGACACTCAAAAATATTGAATAATCAATCATTAAGTTCATTTCCCCCCCCCCTACATATAATTAGTTTTGGTTAAAAAAGTTCCATAATTATGCTCCTTAATGGATTACTATGTTACGATAGTTTAATTCGATCGTTGGGGAAATAATTTTCGTAAGATTGTAAATACATTATTTTTGATGATTGGGGTCTAAAGCGAAACAAAAGGTCAACTTCTGTTTCGTTACTAGTAACATAGAATATAAATAAACCTATATAGAAAGACGATTATTGATCGGGATCATGAATCGATTGATGTTAGACCACCACAAAAAACTTAAAACCAGTGGACGGCCCTTTCGTTATATTATAGGACTCCCCAGCAGTGCGTAACCATGACCCCGCATGTGGGAGTCAAACCCAGGAAATCACTCAACACCTATACTGAAAACAATTATTACCTTCTTTCTAGCTAACTGGAAAAAAAAACAAATTTTAGATGTCTTTGTTAGTGTAAACCGTTTGTTTTTCCTACAGCTTGACAAATAAAAAGGTCAAAACTTTTATAAGTCTTTAGTAATTTTCCTTTTTTTCAGTTATATACAACACTTACTAATTTAAATCACATAGACATTTGTAAATAGGTCAGTATTTAAAAAAATTAGCATCTGCCGACTTTGAAAATGTTACGGTATATTGACAACTTTTTGTAAACAAACAAAAATTGTGATATTCTGAGAAAAAAACTTTATTTAACTGTTACACCTCTAGTTCTCACACATACCAAAAAAAAACAAAAGCAACAGAGATGCTGTGCATTACTACTACTACTACTGCAAGTCAGACACCCTGCTGTGAAAACCATATGTCAATCAACTAGATATACAACCGGTATACATCAGACATAACAAAGACAGTTTCACATGTCAACAAGTATGTCTGCATATACAATATAATAATAATAGTAGTAGTATGGTTACATTAATAAAGTGTATTCATAGCAGTGAATACTTATCATAATAATGAGCGAAAAATATCATTTGAACTTTTTCTACATAGAATTAATTATTGTTTTTACTTAATTTCATGTAATTTTTTTATGGTAATTGACCAATTATGATTCTAGATCAGAAGGGGTTTTGTGGAGATTTCAGTATTTTCATAGTTCAAATCATGAGTCAATTGAAGCTCGACAACCATGGAAAATTTGAAAGCACCGGACGACCGTTTCTTCCTATTATGGGACTCCTCAGCATTAACACCATTGGATGCCGACTCAGTGGTCTGTCGGTTAAGTGCTCTGGCGCGAGACTGATAGGTCCTGAGTTCGAATCTCGCGAGTGCGGGGTCGTGGATGCGCGCTGCTGAGGAGTCCCATAGTAGGACGAAACGGCCGTCCAGTGCTTTCAGGTTTTCCATGGTGGTCTAGCTTCAACTGACTTATGATTTCAATTATGCTTTGTTTTAATATATTGTAAATGACCAACAAGTAACAAACAATTATAATCATCATAAGCAAAGATGAATGGTGGTTAGTAGTGGAATCTAGGATGCATATTTGGTCTTATTTGGGACTTGTCAGCTGAATGTATATGTATCCTAGAGTTGACGCGTTCTGGTTTCCACTGCCAGCCATCATCCATCCGTGCTTAGAATGATTGTAACTTAAGGCGATATCGAGGCAATCCGTACAGAATGCACATATGTCAACAAAGAGACTAATCAATCGCATTCTTAAACATCAATGGGAAGATTCAAACAAACAATACAAAATGAATTATAATTATTTTAAATAATTCTACACTATCAACCAGTTATCGACATTTGAATCTTGGTGATCTAGATCTATCTCTGAAATCTAATTATCCGTCCATTATAGTTAAAAGGAGAATTTAATACCTTTTATTTTAAATGTCATCGAGTCATAGACTGATCTAATGAATTCACTTTAGTAAATGAGTTGTTTAGTAGATACTAACAAAGATATGAACTTCATATTTGTTGATGGTTATCTGAATCCAGTATCTCAGTGGATAGTGTGTTGTATTATCTTCAAGTCTCAATGTGAGCATCAACACTGAGACTTGGTCATATCCAACCGACCAGTCATCGTCAGTCATTGAAAATCTTACAATTTATACAGTTTTTTAAGCTACTGTATTTTCAGTCTCACCACAATATTATCTTTATTATTATTTAACAAATTAACTATCCATTAGTGTATTGTTATTTATCTCTTCTTTTACATAGTTCAACCTTTTATCTCATCCCAACAGTCTCTTCAATATAAAGATGAAATATTAATGAACAGATACGTACATACAGATCTATATTGAAGGAACCCGAATGTATGGTTATGAAATTACTATTATTACTATTATTATTATTATTATTACCAAAAGAAGTATTTCTGTTTGTCATTATATGTAGTGTATGAGGCACTAATCTTTACTTAAAAGGAAAACCATTTTGTCATCTATATATAGACAGAAGATTGGATAAACAAGTATACATAGGTAGATACAAACAAATCTGATAAATGTATATTTTGTATATTGGTTATTGTCCACCTACCTACCTAACTACCTACCACATACATAGTTGGCTAAAAAGCATAAATATAATGAAATAGCGGGAGTGAATGATTAAGTGTTTATGTGTGTGTGAGTGAGTGAGTGAGTGAGTGAGTGAAAGAGAGAGGGAGACAATAACCACAGCTATGTAATTTTCAAAAATGTAAAAAAAAAAATTAAAACAAAATTGTACATCTTTGTTATTCTTTAGAAGGATTCTATTTTTGTGGTCCTCGTAGTTTTATGATTGAAATTTTTGTCCAAAACAATTCGTCTTAAGCATTAGTTGACATGCACGAACGAACACACATACATATATATATATATACACGCACAACATACATACTGTAAATCAGAATCTTGGTAAATATTGATACATGTGCATGCACACACACAAACAAGCCATTATAGACATAGATATTCGCACACACACACACAATCTAAATTTCTTCATTGTGTATTATCTGCATTTCCTATATCACAGCATAACAACCAGTCTTCTTCATGAAACATATTAGTTATGCATGAAATTATGATATATTACTTACTTACTTATTTGCTTATTTACCAATTATACATGGAGAAATGCAAACTACACACAGTAAACACAATGAATTAGTAACCCTGACCAAGTTTTGAGATCATGAAAAGATAATGGAGTCAACTGACATGTCAAGTGGATTTTTTGTTTATTATTTTATTTATTTATTCTTTTGCTGAAAAATCCAATCTCTGATTGATGTCTTCTTTTTGCAATTTCTGTAATGACCACCTACTTTGAAATTATTAATATCAATGTTACTATCACAGTTTTTGGCCCAGAATAATATGAATACAAAATTATGGGATGCTACAGAAAATGATTTGATGATTTGATCAACATCAACAACAACAACAAAAAAGCGAGAATGCAATGACATGTTGTTGAGGTGAACAAAAACTCGAACACAGTTAACCATTCCTTTGTAAAATATGGAAATCATACATCGAATACATCATTTGCATATTTTCCTTAAGTTGTCCTTTACATGTTCATCATTCTTCCAATTCTATTGTTAATCTGATTGTTTTCTGTTTTTCTTCCTCTCATATTTATCTCGGTCTTTTTCTGGTAAGCATTCCGATTACTGCTACATAGTACTAATATCTATCCGCATAAGCAGCACATACCACAATGTAACTGAATGATGATAGTTCATGAAATTAAATTATTGATTATACAACCCATGAGTGATTGATAATCAAAGATTGAGATTACTATCTGATTGTTAAGGTTTTGGTTGAGATCATGAATCGATCGATGTTAGACCACTAGTGAAAACCTGGAAGCACCAGAAGTTTAGCGTTTGAGTGCGAGACTGAAAATTCTGGATTCAAATCCTGAGTGCCGGATCTTGGATGCGCACTGCTGAAGAGTCCCATACTGGGACGAAACGGCCGTTCGGTACTTCCACGTTTTCAATATTGGTCTAACATAAATCAATTCATGACCTCAATCAATAAGATTTATTTTAGACATGCTCACATTAAAAAATTATATACAAATAGTATGATTTAATTATATAAACGATTAAACAAATTCACTTTTGAGTGAAAGAAGTAACGAAGATGGCGGTAGAATAATTCATGAACTCATTTGCATTGTGGATTATCCTAAACTACTTACAAACTAGAAACAATAGTATTTTGGTGTATGCTGCTTATATTATAAGGACTATGTAGCACCAATCAGAAGTGGAAAACCTGGGGGCTGAATATTCTTTCAATGAAAGTATCTAGTGAATAAAATATTTGTAAACCTTTGTAATTTAAAAAGTTGAGTTGTTTTATTAAATGAAATTCACTATTGAAAATCTATTGATATCAACAATTCTGTAACATATTTAATAATCTCACCTAGCGAAATCCATCCCATACCTTTGTGTGAGGTTCGAGGAATAATGGGACTGTGATCCATTTACTAATTTGAGTAGTCGATAGAGAGCAACCTAATTCATTACTCCACATTAGTCTCAGAATAAATTGATGTTTCACTCATCACGGACACACAGAGCTTAGTATTTATGTTATGAGATGCATAGTTCTATTCGACTTGTGTACTTCAAATGTGCGTAATGTGTAAAGTTGTACAAAAACTGATACAGGGATAACATTTATTTTTTTGTGTGCTCCATGAATCGCATTCCTTTTTGATTAGTGTACTTCAGGTGTGTATGTAATGGGTAATTTATGAAGTGAGGAGTTGAGTATCTATCTTGCCCATCCTACTATAGCAGATCTCAAGAGCTTACCTTTGAGATTTCTTATCAGACAGTCCCCTACTGAAAACATCTATAAGCTCTGATAGGTTTCCTGAACGGTAAATAAAAATGGTATCCAGCAAATTCAGTTGATTCCCCTAAAAGACTTTATCAACCTTCACGGCTAGAAGGGGGGAAGTCATTAGCCTTTCTACTTCAAAAAAAACCATTAACGTTGCATTTAGTACAGCTGATAGTGTTTTGTAAATGTTGAAAACATTGTTTTGAGAAGTTTATATGTAGGGTTATTTTACTGAATGTGAGCACAACTGTTTCTTTACAATAAATTCTTAGTTTTCAAGAAACTGTCATACCCCATTCAGTTGTTAATTATCCATGATATCTAACTACGTTTCCATGCAAAGACAAAATATTGATTGGAATTATTTTAATGTAAAATACTTTTTTTCAAACTAAAGAAATTTCATCTATTCACCAAAATATTCAAAAATTTGAAATCGTGAATACTTGAACGATTAAATCATTTTAACTATAAACTTCCCAGAAGTTGGGTACTATAGGGTTCAGTACAAGACATTTATACATGATATATGAAAAACATATAATACACTATAAATATAAAAGTATTGAACTTAGATTTAGTCTTAAAAGTTAAATTCATTAGTCGATCTAAGCTAGATCATTGAAAATCTGGAAGCACTGAACTGCCGTTTCGTCCTTGTATCGGACTCCTTAAAAATGCCCATCCACGATCCCGCACGTGGGACTCGAACTCAAGACCTACAGTCTCGTGAGCCAACACTTAACCTGTAAACCACTGAATCAACATTTAACAGTATTAATGTCTAGCTTTATTCGATCCATGATCTTGAGCAACCATTCATCCGTTGTCTGAGGTAGATAACTGTCTCGATCCGATACGGATCAGACTCCACTGCTCACAGCTTCTCACTGGAACTCCAGAAATCACTCATTTATCGCTTATTAAACTAAATTCAATTTTTCTTTTTAAATACCAAATAAACTAATTTTTACATTTGCTGCTCCAATCCGATATGCGAAAACACCTAGTGACAATATTCGTAATTCTGCATGGGAAGTAAAACGACCTAATTCAAAATATTCCCTCGATATAAATTATTTTATAAGTAAATTTTCGAGACACTGCTGTAACAGTTTACTACACATCTGTCCATGAAATAGAGTCATTACCATCATTTGCTCGTTTTATTGATGGTTTCCTATACTCTGTAAATGACTAAAAAAATTCACCCATACATGTTGTTATTGGTGAAATTAAATGTTTAATGACTGTTATTACTGATCATACTTACTCGACTTACTTTCTTGCAGTTATTTTGCACTCACACTATCCCCTGTTTAATTAAATAATACTTATCTAACTTGATAAGTCATATGTATAACGACAGACGAATCACAGTAATTTTATATAGTTGAAATCATGAGTCAATTGAAGCTAGATCACCATCGAAAACCTGGAAGCACTGGACAGCCGTTCCGTCCTATTATGGGACTCCTCAGAACTGCGCATCCACGATCCTATCTCGCGAGATTCGAACCCAGGACCCACCAGTCTTGCGCCATAGCACTTAACCGATAGACCAATGAGCCGGCATCCAACAGTGTTAATGTCTAACTTCAACCAATCCACAAAATTGAGCAACCGTTCACCAATGTCTTCAGTGAGTTCATATCTCACAACAGACCTGGTTGAACTCTACTGGTTACTGCTTCTCACTAGGACTCCAGGAAATACCTCATGGAACCAGTTACTACTGTTTTGTGTTCTCTGTGTCCAGTTTTTTCTCTAATTACAAATAATTGTAGTTACACTTTAGTGATACTGAAATGACCCTTTGGTGCACCATTCATACTATGACAGGATATCACAGTTTCCCAACTAAGAATAACTGGATGCTTACCACTATCTCACAATATTATAATCCAATGGGATTCATATCCTTCTGAAGCAACCTATAAGTTATGTTTTTTTTTAAATACATCATTATATTTCTGAACACCACCCTACGTGGTTGATCAAAGGAGCAACGGAACAACAAGAAGCTTTATTTTGGCCTAGACAGTAGATACAAGTCACCATAATGACACAAACTTAGCTTTCAAAGTTATGTATAGAATTCCATCAAATTTGCTTTATATTTTCAAACCTCGTCTTTCACATACGACAGTAACCATAGATATACACATCAATAAACTTAATTTTTGTGTACAGGGAATGTTTAGTTCAGCCTCTTAATTTACCATGGCCTTCTATTCTCAATTTTTTTTATAAATTTTATTCAGTTTCATTTTATAATGGTGGGCGGCCTATACTCCTCTACGAGGGATAACAGGAGTAAGTGAGTAAGTAAATAAGACGAAACAACAATCCAATACTTCCTGATCCCTACTGAATGTTTAACTAGGTTCAATCTGTTATGCTAACTATAAAAATTCATTGAACGTATTTCATTTTTCAAATCATAGTAACACCAAAAAACATAAACACTTGGATACAGACAAAACTTTCATGAAAACAATCAACCATTTACTAACTTATACATCTTGTTATTGTTACTATGTTAGTTAGTTAGTTAGTTTATTTAAATGCCAGAAAAAAAAGTCGAACTCTAGTAAAGTAAAGAAAAATAATAAACTAATTATCTTGTTTTCCACTATGTTTTTTTTAAAATATTAGTTAATGATTATTGTATGTGTGTGTGGGTGGGTGGGTGTCTATTTTTCTATTGACCTTGAAAAATGAATCACTAAAAAAGACCTCTAATGGCTAGAAGTGTATGTTTTGGAAAATGTAAAAGAAAAAAAAGTCGGTGATAAAAGTTAAAAGAAAATGATGTTGGTAAGATAGATGGTGGGGGATACTTATGAAAAAAATCAAAGCAAACTAAATGAAAAAATGGAAGGAGTTAAAAGTTTGATATTATTATATATTTTTCCATCTTAATACTATGATGGTTGTCTCTCATCACAGTTTGTTTAGAATAAATTAAACTGTCTAAATTAGTCTATAAAATAAGTAGTATACCATTGCGATGATATATATATATATATATATTCATATTCATTCATATTGACCACAAGTTCTTAATCAATATATTCACTTTAGTAACTGGGTGGTCTATATATGTGCTTTTATATATATCTATATCTATATATAGAACATTTGGCGTCTCTAATTTGGGAGACAGATTCGGTAGAATTCAGTACTGAAATGTTTCTCTCTCTCTCTTTCTAATCTTAATGATTTTCTTGTTCTGTTTTCTTTCCTTTAGTTTTATCAGTTTTTTTAAAAAAAAAATTTAACTATGTCAACTTTATATAAGAATACAGTTGAATGAATGAATGAATGGATGGATGGATGTACGACATCATGGGCGGGCGCATTTTATTTTCCATGTTAATAATTCAATGTTTTCCGTTATCTTTTTTTTAAAACCCAATAGATAAATGTTATACAAATGCATAATGCAAAGAAAATAATTAAAATTGATATATTGATTTTCAGATAAATACTTGTTGATTAAACCTTTCTCTAGGGAGAATAAAAAGAGAATTAAGATTGTTTTATAAACCTGTACAGAAATGAGTAAGTAGATTAGGTCCTATAGTTTTAAAAAAAATTACCCAAACGAAAACATATTTTGTAAAAATCAGTTACTTTATAGTCAGGAAATTAAACAAGTACAACTAGTATAAGTAAATGTTAATCTCTCAGACTATAAAACTAAATCCACGATTTGGAGCAACCGTTCACTAATTGTATTCAGTGAGTTAATATCTCTACAACAGACTTGGTGGAACTTCACTGGTCACTGCTTCCCATTAGAACTCAAGGAAATATCTCTTGAAGTCAGTCACTAGTGAGCATATGAGCACCGTTGGATACTAGCTCAGTGGTTTATCGGTTAAGGGCTCTAGCACGAGACTGGTAGGTCCTCGATTCCAATATAGCGAGTGAGGGATCATGGGTGTGCGCTGCTGAAGAGTCAGATAATAGGACGAAACGGTCGTCCAATGCTTTCAGGTCTTCCATGGTGATCTAGCTTTAATTGACTCATTATTTCAACCATGAAAATACTGAAATCTCCACAAAACCCTTTCTAATTTATAGAACTAAATAACCAAGGTTCGAATCCGCCAGGAAGTCGTCTATTTCCTTAAGATTCCAAGTGTTTCTTGCTGACAAGTACAAACTAGAGTGAAATATAATTCAAACAGGCTTTCTGATCGACTGACTCCAACTACCGAACATTAAAAAACAATAAACATTGTTTGAAGTAATGTTGAGAACAGGTAAGTACCTTGAAACCGTTTGACAAATGTCTTACTGTTGAATTACTTGAATAAAAAATCGTTATCATCCTTTAATCCAAAAGTGAATTACTTTCATATTCTAGAGCCCCCGAAATGCCCTGGTACTGCCGAGAGTGTGGAGAGTCCACTCTGCCTCTCGAAATGCTCTCACGTGGCCACGCGTATACAGCTTCTGTCAGGGAAGTCCTACGCACTGCCTCCTTGCATCACGGGCGTTGTTCACGAAATTGAGAGGACGAAAAGCGAATGTCTGGCGCTTTAACCCGGTTGGTGGATACTGAAAGTCCACCTAGGGAAGTTGGAAAACCCTGATTCCAAACCAATGGTGCACATGAGCTCCAGTATCCTGAAGGAACAAATAGCGCATGAACCTGTTGTTGGTCACCGGCTACCATGGGACTGCATCCCCTCACGATGCTCCACTGCCTTATGGATCAGACCTTTAGGTCAAAGGCTCAGGTGTGGCCCCTTAAGAAAACGACCCGCTTCAGTTTTGGCACCTGAGCAGTATAACAGCCCTCACACAAGTCAAATGAGATTTGTGCGGCACATATGTATCTGGTGCTTCCTTGTATCAATATTTATGTGCATAAATAAAATAAAATAATTCATGTTCTAGAATGAAAGAAAAATAACCTCCATTTAGAACATCGTACTAGCCTTAAATAGACAAAACTAAAAACCTGGAAGCTCGGAAAGGTAGTTACGTCTCAGTAATGAACTCCTCTGCAGTACAATTCCACGACCCTGCATCGTTTGCTCACTAGTGACTAACTTTTCGAGAAAATTTTCGGAGTTACTCGGGAAGCGGTGACCAGTGGTATTCAACCATATCGGGCGAGGGCAGTTTTCCACGGGAGATATTGGAAGATGGTTGCTCAATATTGCAGATTGGTTGAAATCAGACTTGTATATCACTGGATTCCAGAATGGCGGTCTCTAAATCAAGCGTTCTCGGAGAGGCTGAAGGTTCTAGATTCGAGTTCTTATGATGGGGCCACGAGCGCACTTCTAAGAATTTGAAACTAGGACGAAACGGCTATCTAGTGCTTCCAGGTTTTTAGTGGTTGCCTAACTTAGATCCGCTCATGATCTCAACTATGTTTGACAATCCTCAAAAACTTATACTGACAGAAAGAAAATTAGATTGTCAAAAAAGTACTAACCTTCCTCAACCAACTCAAACCAATAAATATCACATGGTGAGGTAAGCGGTGGTTAGGCGTATGTAAAACATGTCTTAGCTACCTCAATTTATGATGATTTGCTACTTCATCAACCGGTTTGTAGTCCTTAACCAGTAGTGTGTATATTACTTCTTTATTGCTTAGTTGGTGATTCCAACTTATATAATCTACACCTTAAAGATACCTATGATCAAATATTCATGATCTACAAATGTCTTCTATCGTCAAAGATCACGTTTCACGCCCATGAAGTAGCATAACACAAACTGCTGGGCAGTATAATCATCCCTTATTTGATAGACAGATGATTCACCTACTTCATAGTTGATGCAAGTTACCAAAAGCTAGGGGGCATATTTTGAATTCCTCCTTGAAAAAGATCTTAATTTGTAAAATAAATGACATCTAATTTACAGAAAAACCTCTCAGATTTTCAGTATTTTCTGGAAATGTTATTACTGATTATAATTTATGTGTGGTGTGTGGTAGTTATGTTTGCAGATATAAGTAGTTTGTAACATCAGTCCGAAGTGGAAGGAATGAGAGTAGGGGGTTTATAAGATTGAAATGAAGAGAATGGAAAAGGAAACTGAAAGCAATCAAGATAACAATATGAATGAAGGAATAATGAAACTCTTAAAAGACAATTCAAAGATGTACAAATTATGTATTTGATGTATGATTTTCACATTTTACTAAATTACTGTTTTTTCTATAGTGTAATAAGGAAACAAGAAAATAGTCTTCCCCACCTCAGTTCTCATTCACAAAATATGTATATGTGACTGGATCTAAATCGTATCGATTAGCCACAATAATAGTTACTATTTGAACTTATTCATCAAAATTGTTTATTCGTATAGTGAAAAATCCGAATGTGTCTTGAATAGTTAAACTATTACTAATGATAATGCACAATGTAATCTTTAATCGTAACAATTGATTGATCATGAAATAGTGATGAAGCTTACGTTTGTTTAATCCATTACTATTGATTGAATTCGATTATTGAGGTTGCAATATGGACACTAGTCTAAGTGGTAGGATCCGAAACTATGAAATTGTGTGACACGGGTTCTATTTCCCCTAAGAGAAGCAGTTCCCTCAAGATAACATGTATGCCTCGTTGATGAGTACGACCTAGGTTAAAAAATAAGTTCAGGGTTTCCTGCCGACTCATTCCAACCACCTAACAGAATCATAATTACAATCTCTACATTTGTATTTGATTCTGCTATTAATATCTATAGATTTATATCAACTAGCTTTGTAAAAGCTGAATAATTGAAAAATATTTTCACAAACATGAAGCAAAATAAACCAGGGAATCATCTAAAAACCAAAACACATTCAATTCTAATGCATATGTATTATTCATTTGAATTTTCCCAATGACGTTAATGACTGCGATTGATCAGTCTGTTATTGATATATGTGCATCCTGTGCTGATTGCTTTGATAAAGCTATTAAGTCACAAGCATATTAAGTAAAATTAAATGGTAGCTACAAGTGGAATGGGGGATGCTAGCTTCGTCCCATTTGAAACTAATCAGATGAATGTACTGGGGTTCCTTAGTTAATGTTTTTTTCGGGACTCGAACCTATTACCATTCGCTTCAAATGCCATTGTATTTTCCCTTCAACTACCGAGTTCAAAGTGATGCTCATTTGCGCAATGGGGTGAAGTTTAATTCATTTGTATCGGTTGTTTGAATATTCCCATTGATGTTTAGGACTGAAACTGATCAGTTTCTCTTTGAGAAGCAAGTACATCAAGCTAATGAGTCGCGAATAGGATGAAACATGGGTCCTGAATTCCGCTATAAGCCTGCTTGTAACAATCGACTGTACCTATCAAACATTTGAATTAGGTGTAACGCATTGGATTCTACCGTAATTTTTAATGATCCAATAACTGATACTTTTCGATTAATAAAACTTGTTTTAATTTGTCAGTTTCCGTTGTCTGACATACGTGCATCCTGAATGAATGACTTCAATATAAGTTACATCAAAAATTGTTGTATATTTGATATGTGACTATTAGCATGATCCAAGACGCTCTCTTCGTCCTATATCAGACTTCATAGATGGATATACTAGCTACATTAAAACTCAAACCCAATACCCTTCAATTGAAACACCAAAACTGTAGCAGTTTTTTTTTTTAATTTTCTCCATTTTTGTTATACTAAACTACAAGTGGTCAGTATATAAAACTTATGTATATTAAACATATTTGCTTTTCAGAAGGGGTTTTGTGGTGATTTAGTATTTTCATAGTTGTGTTTATCTGATAATTGGTTTTTATGGTTGACATTTTCAAATATTTGTGGAATTCTCATTTATTTAAATGGATTTATTATATCTATATCTATCTATCTATATATATATATATATATGAAAACATTGTTTGAAATGCGGTTAGATACAACATTGATTATAGGAAACTACTGTGGTACAATAAGGAAATAAACACACACACACACAAATACACAGCCAAATATCGAAATCGGATAATGAACTATGATATGAAACCACACACATGTATGAAAATAATCAAACGTCATCTTAGTAGTAAGTGAATTATGCATTAAAAAAAAATTTTTTTACAGCTGTTATAGTCATTAAATATTTATATACATTGTGTGTAGTTCCTGTGACAAAGGTCAAATGTGAATTCATTCTTTAATAAACAAGTAGACGGTATACATGTATATATAATCAAATAAGTATTTATCTTATTCTATTGTCGTTTAAGTGTTAGTTGTGTGTGAGTGTGTGTGTGTTTATCCTCTAAACTCATTCATTTTATTATCGTCTATGCAATGACATTTAATTGTACAGTCTAATTTTTAATTGATCAAAGGGGTTTTGTGGAGAATTTAGTATTTTCATAGTTGAAATAATGAGTCAATTGAAATTGAACCATTATGGAAAACCTGGAAACACTGGACTGTCGTTTCGTTCTACTGTGGGACTCCTCAGCAACGCGTATCCACGATCCCACACTCGCAAGATTCGAACCCAGGACCTACCCGTCTCGTGCCAGAGCATTTAACCGATAGACCACTGAGCCAGCATCCAACGGTGTTAATGTCTAACTTCAAACAATCCACGATTTAGAGCAACCGTTCGTGCTCGCGCGCGAATATGATAGGTCTAGGGTTCGAGTCTCGCGAGGTGGGATCGTTGATGCGCACTTCTGAGGAGTCCCATGATGGGACGAAACGACCGTCTAGTATTTCTAGGTTTTCCATGGTGGTCTAGCTTCAATGGACTCATGATTTCAACTATGAAAAATAATTTTTAATTCATAGTTAATAAGAAATAAAGATGATGATCAGGTAATTTCTATTGTAGTTATCAGGAATATTTATAATATTTACTGAAGATATCCCGCGTAGAAATTTCAGTCAATTTTCTGTTCATATATTCTTTCAATTACCTATAAATTTCGATTGATAAGAATGACATTTTTAATTTTGATGGAGTTTTGCTCTTTGAGCTGGAGGGTTTGGTCGTAGAGCTTTTATCGTCCTTCTTTACGACATCATCAGCACAAACTTCGGGTAGAAGTGAAGTGTTTGAAAACCACATGAAAATCACATAATATTAAGCATTTACTAGGTAATTGGAAAAATTGTTGAAAATGTTGACAATGGAACACTTAATGAATGCTAAAAACATTATGAATAACCATGGTGAGATTATCTCTTTAATACGTTTATGAGAATATAAGTTATTCAGAATTTGTAGAATAATGAAACAAGATATTGTCCAATACCATATACATATAGATCACAAGGCGTTCTGCATGAATATCTGGGCTACATGTTCCTGCTATCTGGACATTTCAACAAGTTATCTGCTTTCTTGTTTGTTTTAATACATCATCATGCCTATTAGTCTCATAACTTATTCGGGTACGTTTGTGAACATTTTTACGACCTTTCTCTGTACAAGTTACGAAAGAGTTCAATCAGAGATATCGTGATTGCTGGCAATATGCATTCAAAAGAATGTACACCATTCAGATGTCGATTCTTGAACTTCTAACATCTAACTGCCGACCACTCAATATTTATCGCAAGGATCGATCAAGAAATAAGAAAAGGAAACTTTTTTGAAATGCTTTGTGATGAGAATTCTATATTGTACCAAAAATATAATATTGAATAAAGTCATTAATGATAATAATAATAATAATAATAATAATAATAATAATAGATATCTAGATAGAAAGAAACTTTTATATTAGTGAAATCACGAACCTACCTAAGTTATACAACAATTTAAAACCTAGAAGTATTAGACAGCTATTTCACTCTAGTATGGAAACCTTCAGAGATGAATATCTACAGCTATCTCCGAATGTCATTGATGGGTGACTGCCTCAACCTCAATATAGTGAAATTCATTAGTCAAGTCTTTTCAATACAACTCCAGAAATTCCCTATCGAAACTAGTCAGTGAACAAGATGGGAGATAGTTGGGAAACGCTGTGAACTGACCGAAGTTAGCCATATTCACCATTAGATTCCGACTCAGATATCTGATTGTTAGACGTTTGATGCGAGGCTGAAGTCCCTCGGCTTGATTGCCTGTGTTCAGTTTTTGTATATTCATGGCTAAAGTTTTCCATATTATAATGAAAAAACTGTTCAGTACTTCTAGGTTTTCAATTACTATTTAACTTAGGTAGGTTCCTAATCACAATAATATTCAACTATCTCCACGACCCCCATACAGAGAGTTACATGTTTCAACCTATCAGCATTCAATCGGAAATTCTTACAGGGTTCTATAAGATCAATGAATTGCGTGTTGTATTCTGATTAGATAATTACCGATTTAATTAATAATTGTAGCATCTCCCCAGAATCTTCTATAAACATCCCTATTTTCTGTACCTGGAGTAGTCATGAAAATAAAGCTTCATTTTATTATTCCCGCTCATTATCTTCTATTCAGAGAGAATCCTGAGGGACTAAGTAGTGGTCAGAAAAACATTATCAAATGTTTAAGTAACAAGCATACAACATTATTTGATACATAGCCATACTGACAGAGTTTTAAAATTAAATTAATGAGAATAGGCTTTGACGGTGAGTTGGCTAATGTCTAAACCACAGAATCTGTAAGTTTACTTCTACTACTATGTTGACTATTTCATAAATTTCAGAAATTAATTTATAATTATATAAACACAATAATCAGTTGGGGTTTTGTGGAGATTTCAGTATTTTTCATGGTTGAGAACATGAGTCAATCAAAGCTAGACCACCAAGGAAGACCTGGAAGCACTGGACGGCACTGAAGACAATCGGTGAACGGTTGCTTAAACATCGTGGATTGGTTGAAGTTAGACATTAACACCGTTGGATGCCTGTCGGCTCAGTGGTCTACCGGTTAAGTGCTCTGGCGCGAGACTGATAGGTCCTGGGTTCGAATCTCGTGAGGTGGGATCGTGGATGCGCACTTCTGAGGAGTCCCATAATAGGACGAGACGGCCATCCAGTGCTTCCAGGTTTTCCATGGTGGTCTTACTTCAATTGACTCATGATTTCAACTACGAAAAATGAACACAATAGTTTATTACTATTTATAAGAACTTTCATCTAAATCTGATCAAATAATTTGACAGTATTTGGGCACCGAGTCGAAGAAGAATGAATTTGAAACAAATTCAACGTTTCAGCTGGCAATGTTGAACCAGATTGGTAGGCGAAATGTTGGATTTAATTTAAATTCATCCCCTGTGATTTTACAGATACATTCTTCCTCGCTTATTATTACTATTCGCACTAATGTTTATTACTATTATTATTATTATGACTACTATTACTACTACTATTGTGGTGTGTGCTAATAATATCGACAGATATAAGTAGTATGTGTTATCAGTCGAAAGTGGATTGCCTAGTGGCAGAAGCTTGAGAAGATCAAAGAGAAAAAAACGAGAACAGAGAGTCATTGGTGTGCAAAAGAAGGAACAATCAAGTGTGAGACAATTGGTTGACATTTTGCGAATGAATTATTTACTATACGGTTCTCAGATTTTACTAAGATATTCTACAATTTTGTGTTGAAATACATTTGCTTGTCCACACTAGTGTTCTCGTTCACTACACTGTTATTATCGTTATTATTATTATTATTATTATTATTATTATTATTATTATTATTATTATTATTAGTAGTAGTAGTAGTAGTAGTAGTAGTAGTAGTAGTAGTAGTAGTATTGTGCATAACAGCATCAGTTCTCACCAAATTAATTTCTCCCAACAAGAAACCTTACATCCAACATCCATTTAGTGTATATACATGTATGCTTGTGTTGATATGAGAATTTTATTGAATTCTCTTCAAATAAAAATATGATGGATTGTTCGTTGTATATTGATGATGAATGAAAGAAAATTATCTGAATAATTTTTTTGTTCTTTTTATATTCAATTGCTAAGGGATCTAATTTTTTTTTAAATAAGGGAATATATATATCTTTATAACAGTCCAGTTCTGTTGAATACCTGTTATATATACAGAAAGGAGGAGAAACATGTATGATTTTCTCATATTTATAAAATATATATACAGAAAATCAACAGTGTGTGACCTGACTGCTACACTAAAAAAGTACATGTATTTTCTCACTGAATCAAAATTCCCTATTTAAACATTAAAGATACTATGAACAGAACAAAACAAAATAGCTTTCTTTTTAACTGGGTTTCTTTTACCAAGTGTTTTTTTAGCGAGTTGGTTTTCTACGGGATGGGGTCGCTAACCCCATGCCCAAACCTCCTCCTTTATCCGGGTTTGGTATCGGCAGTATCCCCTGGAGGAGCTACAGGCTTTGCAATAATACATATCATAGTGTAAGGATGGCTCGTTGATAAACTCAAGGAAGCTTCAAGAAGCCCAGAAACAGCCAAAGACATTCCATCCAACCACCGCTAGAGGAACATTCTAGAATGTCGGCATGTAACTTCCCTATTGGATGAATAAGAAGGACCCCATATGTGCCTATTGGCTGTCCGAAACGATGATTTACTTTCATCCAAAAACTATAAATACATGAAAATTTTCTACTATATTTGACACTGTTTTTGGAATAATATTCCTACTTATTAGTCTTCTGTCTTCTCATTTTATGACTTGGGAGGGTTCTAGCGTTCGAGTGCTCAGGTATTAAACGACATACTAAGAATCTAAGTTCGAGATATAACACATAGTTTATTTTACTTCTAAATGTTTGCCTCAAAATCTGAATAATCTGCATTTGGTTTACTATGAGGTCGTCGATGCCCATTATTGAGTAGTATACTACTAGAGCTATCCAACCAGCCAGTACTTCCCAGGTTTCATTAGTTATATAACTAAGATTAGTCCGTGATGTCAGCTATGAAAGTCGATAGTTTTGACAATCCTGCCTATAATACAACTATATATATTTAAAAATAACAACAGTAATAAAATCAATGCCAAACAAATATTGGTATGTTTGATAATAATCAGGAAAATTCAGTAGCCTTTATGAATACTTTTTGTATACACTGATGTCAGGTTTGTTAAGATGGATGCCAGTGACTTCAGCTATATTTAAAAAATATCTACGTAGACACTAAGGAAAACTTGATGGATTCCAGTAGATGACTTGAAATGCTTTAATTGTGTCTACTTGATATTCTGTTTTAATTAAGTAAACCAGTATATAGTTCCTTGATTAATTCAAACTATTTTTTAAATTATCCTGATAGGGTGCTTCTTTTCAAATTTGAGTCACTAGGTTGTATAATTGCTCTCCCAATATAATTGAGATAATGAATAATGAATAAATGTACTTAGATGAGTCGAACTCAAGAAGTGTATTCTTATTTCTAGTCCTAGTAACATGATCGTCACAGAGGAGCACATGACTTAATTTCGAGAAATGTTTTTCTACAGAGGTCTTCCACACTTTTGTTTTTTTTAAATTTATATCCGTTCCCATAGTTGTACAAACCTATCCTATTAATAACGATAATAATGGGATATATCTAGAACAATATTTTATGTGATTTAATTTGTAAGGGTTTGCGTCTTCCCGTTGTTCATGTTTAGTTTGGAATGCAAGTTCATTCAGTTGATAAGTTACATATCGGACTAAAGACACCTTTTGGATTTCAAGATTATCCATTATTATAAATAATATTCAAAAATAACCCAACAGTAAATTCAGGGATCAGTTGTTAGATGAAATTAGATATTAACTGAATGAAACGAGACTTATGGATCATTGGTTTCTGATTCAATAATTTATAGATTCAATATTTTTTTACATAATTAAAGTTCTTGGATTAGATCGCCTGAAGTGAGGTCAAGGATTCATAATACTAAAGAATCTTATAATAATATGGAACAATTGTCTAGTGCTATCCGGCTTTCAGTAATCGTCTAGCTAAGAGCATATTTTGTCTTAAGCTATGACAATATGAATCATTTTGCTTAAGCTGTTGATCGTAATTTATTTCTTTGAAAAAAACATCGGAGCTTTTCAGTGAGAACTCACAAATGTATGTACTTAATGTAAAGATGACTGCCAGAATTCAGGTATACCAGTGATCCTAAAAAATGTCTTTTATTTTTTCGAGTTTGAAAGAAACCTATTAAGTAGTTGATGGAAGAATATTAGACTATCGATCAAACTCCTAACAGCTAATCATTGTTTTTGCAATAATTGCTATAAATGTTGTCATCTCTTCTGTACATTGTTTGAAATAATTTATATATATATATATATATATATATATATATATATATATATATATATATATTTCCAGAAGTCGGTTACATCACGATCTCTCTCTCATGCTCAGATCTATTCCATCCGCCTATAAACTGAACTTATATGAATGTAGAGAGCAAATAAAATCATTACTCACTAGTTTACTCAATGATTTTACACATTTTACAGTTAGTAGCCTCAAAAAATTCCTCAATAAAGATTCCGGAACCTCGGAAAATGGCTGAAAAGGTTTCACCCAATCATCATCGAATGGAAACTTCTCAGATTTGTGCCACCACTTGATTGGATATTTAATTAGTGTATTTTCAGAAGCTTCTAAGTCACCCGTGAATCTATAAATATGCACTTTTTCTGTACAGAAATTAACCTTGATATAAAGCTTTTGTTCTTACTTCACATATATTCATTACTATTAAGGACTTTTCGTAGGATATCCGAATTGACAAGATTATATCAGACTTAACTAAAAAATATCATGAACAAATGACTGGAAAAACATGAAATTCATCAATATATAGTGATTAATCATTTGCAAATAGCTCATTTCTAAAGAAGACCAGTCATGGCACGAATACAACAGTGGTAACATCACAGACTATTAGACTGAAAAGTTCGAGTTCAAATCCTACCTACAAAAAGTATTAATTCCATTAATATTGCAAATACCTCTTACTAAGAGGTGACGATTCGTGTGAAACTTTGGTTCATATTTTCGTATCGACTATCGCTAACTACTTAATACTGTTTATGTGTATAATGCATGATATACGCACTGATTATAACTAATCAGTAAGCTGTTAATATTCCCGTATTTAATCTTACAAGAATTTGTACTTTTTCATGCAATCAAATGAATTAACTTTTATGATAAAAACAGAACATAAATGTTATCTTTATTCATTTTCTGTAACATTTGGAAAGTTTCCTTAACTTAAACTCTTTGAAGTATAAGCAACTTAATAAAAAACTTGCGTAATACCATAAATAGTTAGTCTCATACTAAGAAAAAACGACCGTCTAGTTCTTCCAGGTTTTCAATGTTGTTTTAACATTGATCCATTCACGATATCAATTTAAACTTAACAACCTCCACAACCCATTACTGAGAATTATATATATACGCTGTGTTCACAATTGATTGATCACTGGGTGGTGATCAATCTCATGCATGTCAGGTCCTTCTTAGTGCTGATCGAATGCTATCGATCGAGTGTCGAGCCACCTAGACTGGTGGCCACATTGCAACTCGATCGATAGCATTCGATCAGCACTAAGAAGGACCTGACATGCATGAGATTGATCACCACCCAGTGATCAATCAATTGTGATTACATCTCAGTCCTACAGGAGGTTGGTCGCGGCCCGAATGGCTCAGTGATAACGTCTCTGACTGTGAAGTTGAGTGACGCGGGATCGAATCCGCCAGGGAGCATCAGTTCCCTCAGGGGTAACAGGTTCACCTAGCTGACGAGTGCCAAGTAGCACGAAACCCGGGTCCAGGGTTTCCTGTTGACCACCTCCAACCACCATCTTACCTCAATATACGCTGTATTCATTGTGACTAGACACATTTACACATTCTAAAAATGAAGTAGTTACCACCAATTTCATTAGACAGCCATTGATCAACGTCATAAACTGGTTGGATTTAGAAATCTGTACCATAGGACATTAACTTAATAGTTCTCATGATTAGACGCTCCTCATGCAATATATAAGTTATGAGTTTGAACTCCAGTTCAGTTGTATGTACGTACTGCTGAGTAGTACGATACTAGGACGAAACATCTATCCAATGTTCTATGATTAAAAAAAACAAGCTGAATTTATAATCTACGGAATGTTTGTCTTGGTTTGGTCAAAACTTAAACAAGTAATGTGCTTTAAACTAAAAAAATATTGAATTTTTAATATGAACACTGTGGCAAGGACTAAAATTTTGTGTAAGAAAAACAAATAAAAAATTGAAATCGTTAGTCAATTGAAGCTAGACCACCGGGGAAAAACTGGAAGCACTGGACGGCCGTTTCGTCCTATGGTGGGACTCCTCAGCACAATAGGACGAAATGGCCGTCCAATGCTTCTAGGTTTGCCCTGGTAGTCTAGCTGCAATTGTCTCACGCTTTCAACTATGAAAATACTAAATCTCCACAAAAGTCCTTCTGTTAAAAATAAAAAATTCAGATTTTTTTGTATTTTACTTAAGTTTTTGTCGATTAACTTGTAAAAATGCAGATGGTTTACATAGAAACAAGTAAATTTTTTGAATTTTGTTATATACACTTCTATAACAGGTAATCACCATATTTAAATGAAGCCTCTCCGTAGTTTCTACAACTAATATGAACATTCTACATGATGATAATGTTATGTCAACTCAAGTAAACTGTAAACGAAGTTTTCTCTTCTTTTTTTCGCTCCTACTAGTTCACTCAGTTATGTAACACTAACATGTCAAGCGTAATACCTCACCCAGGGTTGTAATAATAAAGAAGAGAAGGTAATTATTAACAAAAAAATATTTTTTACTATAAGATGTTAAAAACTCTGATGCAACATTCCCATTTATATAGTAACACTTGTGAATTTGAGAATATATAACTAAAGGACATATAAACTAATCCGGTAAAATAGTCAGTTTCAATGTAACCGGACAAGCCTTATTCATTTATCGAGACGAACAAACTAGATGATTTTATTTCCTTACAAATTAGACATGAACACAATTGGATCCAAACTCAGTGATCTAGAGATTAAACGTTCGTTTGCAAGACCAAAGGCGCTAATTTCGAGCTCCATGTGCCATGTTGTGGATGTGTACTGTTGAGGAGTTCCGTACTAGAACGAAACGGCTGTTCAATACTTTCACATTTTTACTCGTGGTCTAACTTAGACTGACTCATGAATCCAACTATTAAAATCACTAAAATCTCTGCAAATCCCCACTCTTTTTAAATTATTAATATTACTATTATTATTTGAAATAGAAAGATTGTGGATAGTAGTGAATTATTCAATATGAACACTTCTTCTTTTGGATTCATCAGCTAAATATACTTGTCATATCCTAGTATCAACGCTCACATTAAGACCAAAAAACAAGATCACTTCTATTTGATAAGGAATTAATCATTCATAATACGTCATTGTTACTGTTATTTCTACTCCAACGTCATTAAGGTAATTCATAGATGACATTGACTTTAGGGAATTGACTAGGTCTAATCAACATTATACTTTTATTTTAATGTAATTTAATTATAAATTAATTATAATGACAAAAAGAAAAAAAGAAGGTAATTTAGCCAATACATTTAAAATGAATTAAGATATTATCTCTAGTTTAATGATTCTATTCTTATTTTTGTTACTAAGTGAAAAGAGAAAGTTTTATTGATTAACCGTTTTTTTGTTTTTTTTGAGGGGGGGGGGATTTGTCGCATTATTTTCATTGTTTAATTAAAAATAATTAAAAAAATTAGACAATTTTTAATTTGCTTGGCTTATCTTCAAAATTACATGTAAGGCGACAGTAATGTTGAATACATTTTTAAATATAAATACACTCATATACATACATACACACACACACACACTTATATATGTATATACACTAATGTATATGATAAGGATATTAATATGATACACATAGATACAAGTGATGATTGAAATTATTTTCCTGTCAAATACTTTGTTTTTTGTTTGTTCAATAAATGATTATTTTTTTCCCATAACCACTATAAGTTAATTACTTCAATTTGAAATGAATTGAATTATTCCATTGTTGATATGAAATGTTGATTGAAATATAGGCGTCGTATGTGAAGTACCTCGATATGACATAAGGTAATATAGAATAAATACAATGTGGCTATCAATGGAAAGTAGGTAGTGAGTTTTATCCTATTTGCGACTTGTCAGATGGATGTGCCTGGATCCTAGAATTATTATCAGAAGGGAGTTTCGTGACTCATGATCTCAACTATATAAAATTACTAAAATCTCCACTAAACTCCCTTCTGATAATGATCATATGTTCACTAATGACTGGCTCCATGAGGTAATTCCTGGAGTCCTAGTGAAAAGTCGTGATCAGCGGAGCTAATCCATGTCAGGTAGAGACAGGTATCTACCTCAGTACAATCGAAGTTGGTCGCGCAATTTCGTGGATTGGTTGAAGTTAGACATTAACACCGTTGGATGCCGGCTCAGTGGTCTATCGGTTAAGTGCTCTGGCGCGAGACTGGTAGGTCGTGGGTTCGAATCTAGTGAGGCGGGATCGAGGATGCGCTATGCTGAAGAATCTCACAATAAGACGAAACGGTCGTCCAGTGTTTCAAGGTCTGCCATGGTAGTCTAGCTTCAACTGACTCATCATCTCAACTACATAAAATCTTAAAATTATTGTTGACTCCATGCTTCGAACCCTGTATCTCTAAACCCATTGAGTCATCCACTTAACTAGTAAGTCCAAATAGCTACTCACCTTTTCAATGGATATGAGATTTAATTCAATTTAAAATGGTCTAGATTGTCCAGAATTAGTTGCTAAGTGGGCAACGTAATAGCGTTTGAGGCAAACGGTATTTGGTTAAAGTCTCAGAGTGAACATCAAAGAGGAGGAGGTGTATGTGTGTATGGATTTCATTGTTATCAATTATTCACCTGTTTAGCTACTGTTTGTTGTGATTATTTGAGGTAATAACTAGAAACAATATTTATCTACTTTGTAGAGAAGATGGACTATGGATAGGAATGGAATTCAGTACGTACGCTTCGGCTTATTTACATCACGTTAGCAAAGTATACCTGTATCCCGATTTTTGATGTTTATATAGACTGAAATTCAGTCTATTCCAATTTCAGTAGTGACGTGTTATCTACTAAGCTACTGAGTCCCTATAGTTCCCAACGTATTCAACTAGCATAATATTTACGTCATTATTAATAATAAGTTGAATTATCGGTGAGACTATGATTTATGGACCATCTTTGAATGACAATATAGTGAACTTGAGAATATCTACCTATTAAGTGAGACCAAATGAGGATTACAAATCAGTTTGAGGAATTAGAATTAACATCCGCAGTTGAGCGTTAGGGCTATGGATTATATTTAGGGTTTTCATCGTAAACTGACATCAGCTATAATGCTAAAATGATATTTAACCAAATGAGTGAATGAATTTCGCGCCCAAATTCAATATCTACTACCTGAAATATGATTGGTTCATCCAAAAATTAGTCTTTCTTAATTATCTTAATTTTATATAGTTGAAATCACCAGTCAATTGAAACTAGACCACCATGGAAAACCCGTAAGCACTGGATGACCGTTTCGTCCTATTGTGGGACTCCTCAGCAGTGTGCATCCACAATCCCGCCTCGTGAACCCACGACCTACCAGTCTCGAGCTAGAGCACTTAACTGAACCAATCGGCATTCAACGGTGTAAATGTCTAACTTCAACCATATAACCATATAACTTCAACTATATAAAATTACTAAAATCTCCACAAAACCCCCTTCTGATAATTATCTTAATGTTGAATATTCAGGATTGAATATTGATCAAACTTTTTGAACATGATATGAAAATCCTATATGGATTACCATAATTTCGTTCTCTTTCATAAATCATGCAATAAAAAAATATACATATTTAGATTAAGATAATCTTCATTGAATTTTCATACTACCAACAAAGATCAATCAAAAATTCAATCTTAAAGGTTGTTTATAACCTTAGTAACTATAACAAAGACTGATATAATCAATGAACTTTACTTAAAATAAAGTTTAATTTTGGGAAATTTGAAAAAAAAATAATAAAAAAACCCACCCTACTACTTCGATTTCTTATAAAAATATTTTTTTCAGTAAAAGTATTAATACACAAATTATTTATGAATCTTTTTTTTCTTTTTTCTTTTCTTTTTCTTTAAAGAAAGAAAAAAAGAAGTCAAATATTCATTCGGTAAATTCTCAAGGTTGTACTTTGTTTCAATTATGACAATGAATATGCGTATATCTGAATTATAAACTAACTAACATTTATTAGATTAAGATGGATAGTGGCTAGCAGTGGAATCCAAGACGCGCGTTTTCGTCCAATAAGAGACTGACCAGTTGCAGTTCTAAAAACATCAATGGGAAGATTCAAACAAACAATACTAAATGAATTTGACATTTATTAAACTAAGATGAAAATTTTTTTTCCCATTATACATTCTCTGTATGATTTGAAAATATAACATTCAGTTTGGTAGTTAAGAGTATTTCAGTTATTTTTTATCTATCAAAACTGTTAGACTGAATAAGCAAAGATGAATGATGGTTAGCAGTGGAATCCAGGACGCACATTTCGTTTTATTTAGGACTCGTAAGCTGGATTAATCTGCATCCTACAGTTGATGTTCACTCCAAGACTCGAACGTAGTATCGTTCGCCTCAAATACCATCACGTTTTCACTTAGCTACTGAGTCCTGATAGCCGCTAGTCTGTGCGATCGAGTGAAGTTTAATTCATTTTTTGCATTGGTTGCTTGAATCTTCCCATTGATGTTTAGGACTGAAATTGATCAGTCTCCAACTGACAAGTCCCAAGTAGGACGAAACGTACATCCTGAATTCTACTGTTAGCCACCATCTATCTGTGCTTGGAATGATTGTGACTAGAGACAATATCGAGGCAATCCGTAGAGGATGTACATATGCCAATAAGAGATTGATTGATTGATTGCAGTCCTAAACATCTATGGAAGGATTCAAACAAACAATACCAAATGAATTTAAACTAGCATCTTGTTCTATCGATTAGATTGATCATTTAGCTGTTATTATTATTATTATTATTGACGTTTATCTTGTGATTTTCTGACACTGTCCTTCCTTATGACTTGTTCTTGTTTATTTATTTTACAAATTGGATTTATTATAAGTCCAGTGATTACTGACTGAATTGATTGTCAAGCTTCTAGAAATTTTCTAGTCTTTTTACTTTTATTCACATATTTCAAAGTTTTCTCAGTTCATTGTATATTTATAGTTCCTTGCATATATTAATATAGAAATGAAGAAATATTATGACGTCTTGAAAGTTAGTCAGCGTTTTTTTTATAGAGTTGAGATCATGAGTCAATTGAAGCTAGACCACCATGGAAAAACTAGAAGCATTGGAAGGCCGTCTAGTCCCGTTATGGGACTCCTCAGCAGTGCGCATCCACGATCCCGCCTCGCGAGATCCGAACCCAAGACCTACCAGTCTCGCGCCAGAGCACTTAACCGATAGACCACTAAGCCGGCATCCAGTGTTTATTTAGCCACTACTAACCTACAACACTATCAATATCTTTATGTTCCTTGAACTTCTTCTATGAACCCAAATCGATTACATTTAGGATCAACTATTGGTAGAGTGATCATTTCATGATATGAACCAATAATTATTATTTAAACTGGATTACTGTGGGCAACTTGGTTACAATTCAGAACCAAATATTAAACCAAGTAAGGTTCGAAGTTAACTACCAGTTCATAGAAGAGTATTGATGTGCACTGGTTGCCCTTGTATAACGCTATAAAAATTTCAAGCAAATTTTCTTGCATTTTCTTAGATTATTCTGCTTACAAACACTAAGTTGCTTGCAGAAGTTGTTTTAACCCCTCGCAGCCATTGGTAGAAAGAAGTTTTGTGTGAATAAAACAGTCTGTGAAGTTGAGAGCACGTCAGTTAGTGACCAAAAGGAGTGTTCTAAATGTTGGGTAGAGCAGTTATAACGACATTTCAACTAATCTATTGGCCTAGCACTGCTAGTTATACCATCTTATGTTCCTTCAACGGTGAATATTGATTCATCTAAAAAATTAGAGGTTTGTAAATAAGTTCAATTTCTGAAGCTCCACAATTTGTCTGGTTTGGACTTTAGACCGAAGACCGTTTTCAAAAAAAAGAACTTTCGTCAGTAAGTTGACTTCACTGGTTGGAAAATTTTAGGTAGCAAGCTTCCTAAAAACATTCCCAACCGACTACTTGAGTGAGAAGACCAAAAGAAAACGGGAGATTTATTGGTTAAATCCAATCCAGAGTTACGTGTACGTCTATATATATCCTTTATTATATATCCTTTAGAAAATCAAACCGTGTGGATCTCTGTGAGTCCTAGTGATGGGATTGTACTTGAGATCAATTTGCATAAAATGAAGTCCAGATTAAGTTATCTTCAGAACTATTATGATGGTGATCTGACCATAAATATCAATAATACAGTAAATCAGCTGTTTGTGAAACCTAACTTCTTCAAACTAAGATTTTCGGACAACTCCCTATATTCATTCATCGATGACTATAATCGATTTCTGTCATCCGGTGACAACATCTTATTATTAATCCTGAGGTTTTGTAGTTTGTGCGTTGAGTGAAGTGATAGTAATTCAGTTGATGACATCAGCTTGAAACAAAGGGTTCGGTGGCTAGAACATATTTTGCAGATATTATTTCAACAACTTTCATTATGAGGATTATTTATCTACAATAAGACTAAGTGGGAATAGTGAAGATGTAGTCAGTTTGACAATATATCATCACTAAATTTTCTTATCTCCTGACTAATATTCTACTGATTATCCAAATCATTTACTTGACATAGAATAGATGCTGATGACAAATCTAACCTTGTTTTCGATCTTTATTCTTCATAAAATTGAGTTTATTTCCCTTAACTAAAAGAAACCTTTCTAGGTGGGATTTTTTTTAACCATATAGTAATCACATATTCATTTCATTCCCCTTGCTCCCCCTCCCTCTCTCTCTTCGTTTTCTTTATAATAACATTACTCTACTTGTGACGGGTTTTTTTGTGGCGCCCTACTGTAACAAAATTCCTGTCTACAAGAATTAGAAATACATTTCAATATTTCATTTTTTTTGCTGTATAAAATAGAGATTGATCAATTCAATGTAAAATCCCAGTATTTTAATAATTTACCAAAGGAAATGGTTACTTATTTTTAAGGGGAAAAAACATTAATTATCCCACTTATTAACCAATAAGAAATGAGTTTTGTACAATAGAATCTAATCAATAACCTTTTTTAAATATTATGATTAATACACTTTACTCTTTGTAAGTTAAGGCGTCATTATGGATGGTTGATGATATGTTATTCCAATTTTTATAATCTGTTATAGGGATAAGTTGATAAGGAGTTCATAGGATCATTACGGGGTCCTAATTTGACTGATATCTCTGTGAGTAATCTTGAACAAACGAAATTTAAACAGAAAATCGAAGATATGGTATTCTACTGAAAGTATACTGAAAATACATTTATTATTAGTGGTATGGTGTGTGCTATTGAAATCGACAGATATAAGTAGTATGTATCATCGATCATAAGTGGATTGCCTAGTGACAGAAGGTTGAGAAGATCAAAGAGAAGAAAACGAGAATACAGAGTGATTGGTGTGCAAACGAAAGAAAAATCGAGCCTGAGACAGTTAGTTGACATTTACTGTATGGTTTTCAGATTTTACTAATATATTCTGTAATTGTGTGTTGAAATATATTTGCTTGTTTACACGTTTGTTCTCGTTCACTACAGTAGTGATAATGCGAACCACGTCTCACAGTTGTTCTACCAATTTCAGGAAGTGGATATCAACATTAAATTCACGCTTGGATATGAACATAATATAATCAATTTAAGAATTTAAATCTGAAAATAGAACAGTGGGGCTGTAGTGAACAGAACACCGGTTAGGATGCACATATACCTAAACATCAATGGAAGGATTAAAACAAACAATTTATTTTTCTCCATCTGTCTTTCGAATATATTCATTACTGTCTAATTATTTGAATACTTCTTGTAAATTAATTTTAATGACTTTGAAATGAATATTATCTAAATGTCTGCTTTTCCATGTTTTTTAATTTACATCCTATTATGAAACCATAATGATTCATGTACTGATTATTCTTATCACAACTAGTACATTTATCATTACACTATCAATTTACAGTTTTTATCTATTATGTTTAGTAATGTAATCTTTTTTATTGTTATCATAGCCCCCTATGAATTCTCTCGATTGTTTAAATAATTTTCCTAGTTTCAGTCATAAAGTGATCTTGGTTAGACAACAATTAAAAACCTAGAAGCATTGGATGATTGTTTGGTGCTAGAATGGGTTACTTCGGCAGTATGCATCCATGACCACACAAACAAAATTGAACTTAAAGACGATAAACTTGTCGACCACGATGCCGGTATCCAGTTGTGTACATGCCTAACTTCAATCAGTTCGCAATGTTGCATGACAATCTTGCACTGCCTGTGATGAATAACCATCTGATACCAGAGACTGATTGAACTCCACTAATCACGGCTGTATGTGTATATAAATATTTCTGCCTAATGAGAGTAAAGAATAATGAATATCTAGTTAAAAACAATGTTTGCCCACTTTTACATGCGTTGTTTTATTTTAAAATTCATTTTTACATGCTAACTAGAATTATCAGAAGAAGGTTTTGTGGAGATTTTAGTAATTTTATATGGTTAAGATCATGAGTCAATTGAAGCTAGACCACCATGGAAAACCTGGAAGCGAGATTGGTAGGTCCTGGGTTCGAATCCCGCGAGATGGGGCCGTGGATGCGCACTACTGAGGAGTCCCATAATAGGACGAAACAGCCGTCCAGTACTTCCAGGTTTTCCATGGTGGTCTACCTTCAATTAACTCATGATCTTAACTATATAAAATTACTAACTTATTAGATGGATTTTGAGCGTAATATGAAGAATATGTCATTTCCAAGACAAATTTGCGTAGAATGATTCCATTTGATAATAGACATTAAAACCAATTAATAACTCTCCATTTTAAACAATCAGAAACTACAAACTCCTTCTATCAACAAGCATGTAGCATGAAACCAACTTTATTCTATTGAAATCAATATACATTTCATAAGGGAAGACAAAAATATATTATCTATTCCAGTTTTATTATATCATTTCAAGAGGATTTCGTTAGAAAAATTAAATTTTGTAATGATAATTTTTTATTAAAAAAATCATTTAGAGTCAGATGTTATTGGTAAATAATTTCACCATATGTTGAATTTTTTTGTAATACGTTTAACTTGAAATGTTCAAATTTTAATGAAAATGTTCTTCAGAAGGAGTTTTGTGGGGATTCCAGTAATGTTACAGTTGAAATCATGAGGCGGGATCGTGGATGCACACTGCTGAGGAGTTCCACAATAGGACGAAACGGCCGTCCAGTGCTTCCAGGTTTTCCATGGTGGTCTAGATTCAATTGACTCATGATTTCAACTATAAAAATGTTTTTAATTATTCCATTTTTTTTCTGTTGAGATCATGAACAGATCCATGTTAAGCCAAAAGTGAAAACCTGGAAACACTGAATGGCCATTTCATCTTAGCATGGAACTCCTCATCAGTGAGCATCCATGATCATTCGCGCGGGACTCGAACCCTGAACTTTTAGCCTTACACGTGAATGCTTAACCGTTAGACCACTGAGTCGGAATCGAACGATGTGAAATGTCTAACTTCAACTAGTCCATAATATTTCTCCCTACACTTACAATGATTCCATGTAGAAAAATAATGCGATTTACTAATAAATGTAGTCATTACATATATGTGCACAATATTATAACATAATGAAAAGAGGAGAATATGCAAACTGTAATTATTAAATGAAATAGCAAAAAACGACTTAAAAAAACAACTGGTTGTAAGGTGTTATATGTTTGGAAGTGAATTAGTGACAAATGAAATATATTTTTCAGTGAAATATATATAGACTATAGTTGTTATATATATTAACTTCTTTTGGAGTAGTATTACAATCTAAAGGGTACCGAATAGATATTTTATTCTAACGTTGAACTCCTCTACAGTGTACATCTACAATCTAAACAGGAGTCAAACGCCAAACTTACACGATTTATAGAAAATAATCAATGATTAAAAGCATTCAGATATAAAACAATGAACGTGTAATAGCATTAATGATGACTGTTTCGCTCCAAACATACCTGAAATGTATCAGTTATGACCTCTCACTAGAAATGCTTTGATTATTTAGTGATAAAGTTGATCAATGTATTGAATATGTTTCAAAAAATCAAGTAACATTTATTACAGTATAAGAAAAAAAGTATTTAAAAGCGGAAAAAAAGAAATAACAACTGTTGCTTACTTTTGTCATCCATCTAGCTTCTTCAGAATCAAATATAATATATGGTGAATCAACACGTACTAAACGTTTATTTGGAAATTGATTATGAAAATCTCTTGTATCTAATGGTCCACTTGCTTCTAAATTACCTTCTAATTGTTTTGGTTGATATTCACCTGGTACAAATACATGAGAACGTGTACGTATTGGTGTACGATAAAACATTGATGATTTCATACATCCTTGAAGAATATTCACCGTGTAAATTGTTAATAGAATTATAAATAATAAACAATGTGATTGATACATAATTTAAGTGTTATTTCATTATAATAATAACAATACTATCCAATTAGATATTCTTTATTTCTTTTCATAATTAAATATACCGAATGAAAATGAATCCGAAATTATGTTTTCGCTTGTATAAACTTTGCGTTATACTTCAGATACTCATTGAGTGCCCTCAAATTGTGAGTTATATACAGTATACTGTATACAATAGAATAATGAAATACATTTTGATTGAAATGAAAATTATCAATGAATTAAAAGTCAACATGAATTGTTGCCAACCACACACACACACTGTATGTGTATTTGTTTAAATGTGTCAAGTTTCTCTGTATCCTTCATTTGCGTGGGTACATTTTCGAAAAAAGAAAGATATTTTGATTTATCATCATATTCAATTCGCTTATATCACTGTAATTTTGTCTCTTAACACAGTATGTTAGTAAATTTCATAATTAAACAATGTAGGCTACCATTCGTGATTACAATATTGATATATGAATAGGTTGTATCTATTAGTTAATCACAATGGGGTTGTTTTTTTCTCTGTTACCTATGCTAGTGATGACATAATTTCTTAGATAATTTTCTAAAATCCATACCGCAGATAATGTTTACCTCATTGAGAGGTTAACATTTTTAGCGGATAAAAGCGTCATTGATACATATCATAATGCCACCTACACCCTTTTACATTGACTAAATTATATACATCACAGATTGTATGAACATGAATTGACCCCTATCTCTTATGAATATGATTGGTTGAATTTTCCATACGGCCAGTTATACATTAACCAATCATATTTGAAATGTATCGTCAATTGAAAGGGTTAGAATGTTTAAATATATATGAGTAGGTGTATTTACTGAACGCAGATAGATAGACATACAGTCTAAGAGACATCCAAAATATATTTTCTTTTTTTTGAATTTCAATGGACAAAATTGGTCAATGTCCAGTTAATGTTTTACCAAAGTAATGTAATCATAAGCTAAGTAGAAAAACTTACATAATACTGAACGGGTTCATAATCAATTTTATTTGTTAAGGAAAAAGCAGAAATCACTTTTTAAAATCCAGAATAAACTGAAATGAAAATCAAACAACACTATATTGTTGTTGTTTTTTTCTTGAAAAAGGAATTCATTATTTACCATGAAACTTTATGAATCATGCAAATGTCAAAGTATTCTTTTCAAAAGAATAATAATAACACCTAGGAAAAATCCCTTCATTAAACTAGCTCCATGAGGTATTTCCAGGTGTTCTAGTGAGAAGCAGTAACTACGGGGGTTTAACCAGGTCTGTTGGGAGATATCAACTCACTGAAGACACTGGTGAAATGGTTGCTCAATTTCGTGGATTGGTTGAAATTAGACATTAACACCGTTGGATGCTGACTCAGTGGTTTAGAGGTTAAGTAATCGAGCGCGAGACTGATAGCTCCTTGGTTCGAATCTCGCGAGTGCGGGATCATGGATGTGCACTACTGAGGAGTCCCACAGTAGGATGAAACGACCGTCCAATGCTTCCAGGTTTTCCACGGTGGTCTAACTTCAATTGACTAATGATTTCAACTATATATAAACTTATATTTGGTGTAACTTTATCATGTTTCACTAATATTTACTTTATATTTATTCTAATCACACACAATTAAAATTATTTCGATGAACAGACAAGAATGAGACTAAATAAAAACCTTATAGAAGTTGCATAAAAAAGAAACCCAGTTGTCAAACAATAAAAATATGCAGGATAATTCATTATATTCCTATGATGAATAATGATTCAATACTCAAAATATTAATTTTACTAGTCAAACATTAGTAACCAAAGTAACATGGAGAAAAATGAGAGTATTTTATATTAAATGCTTTATACATCAGGTTAGAATGGTATTGTATGATTAAAGAAATAATCAATAATAATAAATAGAGAGATTAACATTTATGTGATTTATTTGTAAAAGTTTATATCTTTCCGTTGTTATTTTGAAGGGTTGCAATTGATCAGTTTCTTTTAGTATTATTATTTCCTAAGCAGATTGTCATTAACTCATCGATCAGATAGTAGCTAGGAGTGGAATTTAGAATCCGGGTTCATTTTATTTCGAACTCATCTAGATGGATCTGCAGCATTCTAATGTTGATGTTCACATTAAGATATTAACATAGAATCTTTCAACCCAAAAATCAACTCATTATCATTTTTATCACTGAAATTAGATGGCCACTAACGAAAAATACTGAATTCGAGTATCAACCTTAACAACGACCCCAAGATATGCTAGATTTTTTAATCTGAAGAGTTTTATATAGGATGAAACAAGGATCCGAAATCCCTTTGCTAGTTACTGGGGAACTTAAATATACAAGTCTGTTTACCATATTTTTCGGTGCCCATCCCAAATATCTTCTTTAATCTTATAAAAAAATCCATGCTAGTGTTCGTAAAACATCAGAATAAAATCAAATTAATGAAAGTTTAGAGAAAACAGATCTGATGATATAAAGAGAAACAAAATTGTGAAAAATACGATACAAAACTAGTTAATCTGTTTAGCCTCTCGATTGTACTGATGACAAGATGATTTTACTCATTGTTTCCTGTTATTTTACACTGGTTATTCTTGACCAAATTTATTTCTTCTACATATTCATTGTATTTAGTAAAATATAGGATGAATATGTAAATTTCAGTCGTACAATGGTTGAACACTAGAATTAGAGATTGTTAGATTTTGTAGTTTCTACATCAAGGACTGGATCTTAATTTAACAATCATTTAAAATTAGAAAGTACTAAACTTCTGTTTATTCGTAGAATCAAACAATTGATTGTCAACTCGATGATCTAGAAGTTTAATGCTATCCACGAGATGCAAAGTTTTTGAGTTTGATTTCCTGTGATAGATTTGTAGATGAAGATTGTTAAAGAGTCCCTTATACAATGAGAACAGCTGTCCATTACTTCCTTGGATTTAATAGGTTCTTTAACTAATGTCAGTTAGTGATGTGAATGGGAAGAACAGTCACTGTTAGACGAATTTATTGTTTAAGCAACATATTTATAATGCATTGTACTATTAAACAGTTTTCAAACCAATAATTCCATAAATAGCATTCATTTACCTTACAAAAACAAACAAACAATATATTCGATCTAAGATTAAATTTAAACGATTCTAAACTGTTAACAAACTTTTAACATTATGTTCGCAAGTATTTTTAACCGTTTTGTCATAATCTTACAATGAAGCCTTGGTATTAGTTATTTAAACAGGAAAAAAACTTCACTTAGTATTGTTCGTTTGAATCTTCCTATTGATGTGTTAGGACTGCAACTGGTCAGTCTCTTATTGGAATATGTGCATACTGTGCGTATTGCCTCGAAATAGCCTAAATTCACAAACATGGTAAGCAAAGATGGATAGTGGTTAGCACTGGAATCTAGGACGCGCGTTTCGTCCTATTTGGGACTGGTCAGCTGGATGTACCTGCATCACAGAGTTGATGTTCACTCTGGGACTCGAACCCAGCACCTTTTGCTTCAAACGCCATCGCGTTATCCACTCGGCCGATGAGTTCCGATAGCCACGTTATTGGCTTATCCCACTTCAGTGTTTGACTTTTGTTTAGAATATATGTAATATATGTTATGCTTTTCATTTCAGTCTTATTTTTTGACAATAACTAAGCTCTTTGTCCTATGGTTTATTTCCAAAGTGTTTAATATGTTGAAATTTCTGTGCGAATAAAAATTTAGCACAATTTTAAAACGAAGTTACTTCTTATAAGACTGTAACCGATGTGCATCTTTTTCTATGTCTAACACTAATCCATAATGTTATTTTCTCCTATATTCTTTACAGGTAACATTTGTGATAGTTGGGAAAACAGGATTTACATAAGGGGAAGAAATTACTTAAAGAAAAGAAATTTGATGTCCACTAAACTAACAGAAAGGATCTGCTGGATATGATTGTAATACGGTTAAATAATCTCAAAGATCTTCATTAAAGGTAGTAAATGTAGTAATTAATTGGTTAAAATCGATGAAAGTATTGACTAAAAATAGACATGTACACCATCGGATGAAGGAAAAGTTGTCTAGAGATCATGCGTTTGCGCATAAGATAGAAGCTCTTGGGTTCGTGGATGCATGTTTCTGAGGCGTCCCACTCTATGACAACATAATCATCTAGTGCTTTCATGTTTCGAATAACGGCCAAGCTTGGATCATTTTGTGGTTTAAAGCGATGTAAATCCTACACAAGATTAGGTGACAAGAAAAGCTCAAGTTATTTAGTTTGTTGTTAATATATGTTGGTGTTTTTTTAAAATAAATAGTATTTTTCAAATTCATATTCCCTCAAAGACTTTTGTTATTATCCGATTATCTTTTTTCGGCCTTAGTTTGTTAATTTTGTTACGTTCTTCAATATTATTGGTTGTTACAATATAAACAGGATTATCCCACCTCAGTGTTCGACTTCTGTTTGGAATATCAAGCCATCCTGAAAGTACCATCTTATTTATCCCAAATCAACCTGTGGATTATTAGCACCAGGGTGTTGTCTTATGACAGTGGCCGTTCTATCGAATCTCAAACAGTCAATCACTTTGGGCTCAAATCACAAGATACAATATTAATTAATTTTTTATGAATACGGCCAATAAATTTCTGCCACTATTCATGACAAATGAATGAATGAATCAAATAATTCATTTGTATTGTTTGTTTGAATCTTTATATTGATGTTGACGACTATGACTGATCTATCTCTTCTTGGCATGTATGTGCCCAGTTTGAACTGCCTTGATATTCTAGATACATTATCTAACTGACGAATCCCAAATAGGACAAAACGTACCTCGTGAATTCCATTGCTAATATCTACCATTCATCTCTGCTTATAATTGATCAGAGACTTTATAATCAAAGATAAATTAGCTAGCAGTGGAATCCAAGACGTGCATTTCGTCCTATTTAAGACTAGTCAGCTAGATGTACATGCATCCCATATATTCAACAAGAGACTGATCAATTACTGACCTAATCAACAATGGAAAGATAAAAGCAAAACAACACCAAGTAAATTAATTAGAGAGTTTAATTTAAAAAGAAAGTGAAATTGAAATAGAAAACAGAATTCTACATTGTGTTTTGTTGATTGCAATATTCAATCATATTTAAAAAATTTTTTGTTTGTTTGCTTCAATTCATAACCTTGTCTGTTTAAAATTTATTATTGTTCAATTAGTTAGTTGGTGTGTATGTATGTATGTATAATGTGTGTATATTTATTACTTTTGTCTGTTTGTATGTTTTATAGTTCTTTTTCAGTATATAACTTCAATGGGTAGAAACATACTGACACATATATAAAGAATGAGACTGACAGAAGATATATTATTCAAATTGGGGTGGGGGAGGAGAATAATACAAAATTAAAAATTACATAACATTGTTATGATTTTGATTGAAATTACAAAATTTTAAAAAAATGGTTTTAAATTACACACTCATTGATGTATGTATATTGAATTTGTTTATACCCACCACATTCAGCTGTAATAATATGTACACACGCACATACACACACACACACTGGCAGTTAATGTACACGCACACACATTTACACACATACATACAAACATGCATACATGTACTGTTCATCTACACAGATATATATCTATTCATTTATCATTAAAGTTAAAAAAATCTTTTTATAAATTTTATGAATTTATAGTTTAAGTTATTTGATCCAGTCGCCCCTTAAAAAACTAGACTCAATAAAAGCTAAATTTATCATCAGTGTTTATCATCATCATCATCATTGATTCTATGATAATCAGCGCCAAAAAAGAGATTACTGGTCAGAATCACCACACCCTTATTTTTAAATTTTGTTGATTTATAATTAACCACTTCATAATAAAAATAATTTTATTCCCATTTTTTTTCGAATTGTTACTATTATTATCAGAAGGGGTTTTGTGGAGATTTCACTATTTTCATAGTTGAAAGAGTGAGTCAATTGAAGCTAGACCACCAAGAAAAAACCCAGAAGCACTGGACGACCATTTCGTCCTATTATGGGACTTCTCAATAGTGCGCATCCATGATCCCGCACTCGCGATATTCGAACCCAGGACCTATCAGTCTCGCACTAGAGCACTTAACCACTAGACCACTTAGCAGGCAGGCATCCCACGGTGTTAATTGTTACTGTTTACTGGTTTAGCTTTTTCTTGAAATTGTATCTTTACAATTAGCATTGTGAATTGACTTAATTAGTATAAAGTTGTGATTGTTGATTTTGGATTGATATCATGAGTGAATCAATTTTAAATCACCATTGAAAACCTGGAACAAATGGAACTCAAAACACCTGTCAACCAATATCGAAGTCAGAATCTTCAATACAAAAGTCAAGATAGTCCTACATGTACGGAGCTGAAACGTGGAGAACTACTACATCCATCGTCAAGAAGGCACAAGTATTTATAAACAGTTGTTTACGCAAAATACTAAACATTTACTGGCCGGATACTATCAGGAACAGGGTTTTATGGGAGAAGTAAACCAGCTTCCAGCTGAAGAGGAAATTAGGAAAAGACATCGGAAGTGGATAAGACACACGTTAAGGAAATCACCAATATGCATTACAAGGCAATCGCTATCTTGGAACCCTGAAGGGAAGTGGAAAAGAAGAAGGCCAAAGAATACACTATGCCGGGAAATAGAAGCAGGTATAAAAAGGATAAATGTTAACTGTAAGGAACTGGAAAGGATTGCCCAGGACAGAGTTGGATGGAGAATGCTGGTGTGCTGCCTATGCTCCTCCACGAGGGGCAACAGGCGTAAGTATGTATTGAAAAACCGGAAGCACTAGAATGTTGTTTCGTCCTAGAATGGCACTCTTCAACAGTGCTCATCCATGATCCCTCACGTGAGACTCGAACCCAGGACCTTCGATCTCGCGTGCGGAATTGATAGCACAGTTACTTTGTCATAGTATTACATTCACCAGTGGCAGTGGGCAAATATAATACCATATAGAACAGAATTTAGAATTTTCAGGTATCCTGGTGAACACAAATTGAATTAATGTCCAACAATTTACTTCTTTGGACTTAACCATTTTATGATACGGCGCAATTGTTATTATTTCACTCTGGATATAATTTAACTCTATTAGTTACCATCATCTCTGGACTATCAGTATTGTGATGTAGTATCTGATCTTTATGATAATAATAAAATTAATAATAATAATAATAATAGTAATAGCAACAACAGTTAAGTGTTTTAAACTCTTCAAACTATTAAGCGTAGTTTTCATATCCTGACATTTCTGACAGTTTGTTCTTGATTTATTTTCGTGGATCAATGTTCAATTTCTAAGATAGAGTATTGGACATATAATATTATTAAGATATTTAGATTATTTTAAATTAATCAGGGTGGAACTCATTCGAAATCTTACACTATTTACTTCTACTTTCAATGATTCGATTTTTTGTTTTTATTTCGATAACTTTTACTGTTAAACATAAATGTATTAATTCCCTGTACTGTGTTTTGTCAGCATAATTTTTAACTCCTGTTCTATTCTCTTTTAGATTGGCTAATACAAAGTACTATTCATTTTTCCCTCTTAACAACACTACTGTCCAACATGCAAGCGTATCTTAAAGGTTGAACACAAATTTACTAAAGCTTGGATATTACATATAAAGTGTAAAATGAGAAAGAGAATGATACATTGTATGATGTTATAATAATAATAATTCATATCATGTTTTGTTATTATACACAAATAATATCGATACAAATTGGGTTGTTTGTGGAGAATTTATTAATTTTTTCATATATATTGTTGAAATCATGAGTCAATTGAAGCTAGACAACCATCGAAAACCTGGAAGCACTGGACGACCGTTTCGTCCTATTGTGGGGCTCCTCGTCAGTGCGCATCCATGATCCCACCTCACGAAATTCTAACCCAAGACCTACCGATCTCGCGTGCGAGCACTTGACCAATAGACCACTGAGTCAGCATCCAACGGTGTTAATGTCTAACTTCAACCGATCCACGGAATTGAGCAACCATTCACCAATGTCATCAGTGAGTTGACATCTCCCAACACACCTGGTTGAGCTCCACTGGTTACTGCTTCTCACTATAACTCCAGTAAATACCTCATAGAGCCGTCCAGTGCTTTCCATCGTGGTCTAGTTTCAATTGACTCATAATTTCAACTATATATAAAAAAATTGATACAAATTGTTAACTTTATTGAAGTTATATAAACAAAATTACAATTGACTAATCATTTTAATAAACAAATAAATAGATATTTACAACTGATTACAAATATAAAGAGATATGTATTACATTCAAGAATATTAGATCATTAAATGAAACATTGAATAACGTGGCATGTAGGGGGGGTGGTGGTACATATCAACAACAAGAAAAACTATGTATAAATAAATTAATTCAATTTAGACAAACAAAAAAGGGAACATTTTAAATGTTTATTTCTACATACTTCTTGTATTTTAATGCACAGAAAGATTGTTATATTGGAGAAAAACAAAAACAACAAAACAAATGAGACAATGAAGTGAAAGTTTACTTGACATAAACGCAACTGTTTTGAATAATAATAATCATGATTATTAATTGAACAAAGGTTAATTTCTTTATATAATTCTATCCTTTATTCAGGAATCATTTGTTTATTTAAAGTGTAAACATATATAAATATTTGAGAGTTGAAATCATGAATCAATTGAAGCTAGACCACCATGGAAAACCTGGAAGCACTGGAAGGCTGTTTCGTCCTATTACGGGACTCCTCAGCAATGTGCATCCATGATTTTGCACTCGCGAGATTCGAACCCAGGAGTCCCATAATAGGACAAAATGGCCGTCCAATTCTTCCAAGTTTTCCATGGTGGTCTAGCTTCAATTGACTCACGCTTTCAAGTATGAAAATACTAAATCTCCACAAAACCCCTTCTGATAATATATAAATAAATCAATAGTTTGAAATCTTGTTTAATTACATTGTAAATGTAACGTCTTGGTTTCAACATGATTTGAACTTTGATCTACATTAAGTTAAAATGGATTTTTTTTGTACGAAATTATAATTACATTGTTTATAAATTGGATAACTTTGTGGTTAGAATCTTACTTACTTTACTTACTTACTCCTGATACTCCCAATGGAGTATAGGCCGCCTACCAGCTTCCTCCAACCCACTCTTTCCTAGGCCACCCTTTCTAGTTCTGTCCAATTTTTGTTCATTCTTCTCATATCTGTCTCTATTTCTCGGCGTAATGTGTTCTTTGGTCTTTCTCTTCTCCTTTAACCTTCAGGATTCCATGTGAGGGCTTGTCTTGTGACGCGGTTGGGTGATTTCCTCAATGTGTGTCCTATCCACTTCCAACGCTTCTTCGTGATTCTTCCTCCATTGGAATCTGGTTTGTTCTCTCCCACAGCAGGTTGTTGCTGATAGTGTCTGGCCAACGGATCTGAGGTATTTTACGTAGACAACTATTGATAAACACTTGTATTTTCTGGATGATGGCTTTCGTAGTTCTCCAGGTTTCCAACCCATACAGTAGAACTGTCTTGAAATTCGTATTGAAAATTCTGATCTTGGTGTTGGTTGACAATTGTTTTGAGTTCCAGATGTTCTTCAGTCGTAAATATGCTGCTCTTGCTTTGCCGATCCTCGCTATCATATCTGCATCAGATCCACCGTGTTCATCGATGATGCTGCTCAGATATGTAAAGGTTTCCACATCCTCCAAAGCTTCTCCATCAAGTTTGATTTGATTGGTGCATATTGTGTTGTATCGGAGAGTCTTGCTTTTCCTTTTGTGTATATTGAGATTGTGGTCAGAATACTACTTCACTATTTGTGTGTTAGTCTATTTCTAGATATTAAAGTACATTTTGAACAGATACTGGATATTTTTATTGTATACACTACATTTAATACAATTCAACTTATTCGACTTACATATACAGTTCTTTTTATTTTTAGTCTGAGGACCATTTGATTAGCTTTGCTGATTGATTATTGTTCGATAGTCTATTTTAATATTAGGTATGCAAATATGTTAATTAAATTCCCATTTAGACTGAAACCAATGTTCGATACTTCCTACATATTTCCTGTTTCTTTAATATAAATAAGCTTTATTTTTATAGTTTCCTTAAGGATGGATCTTAGTTAAGCAACTATTGAACGCCAAGGATCATTGAACAACTATTTCATCTTAGTATAAGATATCTCAGTAGCAGTGCCCATTCAACAACCCACCAAGGATCCAACTCATAACCTCCTCATTCCCTTCCAAATAGTTAACCTTTATGCTCTTGATTTGTCATTTAGTGGCTTAGATGTCTGTCCCTAATCAATTCGTGATATTACGTAACCTTCACGAATACGGTGTAGTAGATAACTGTCTCAAATGAAAAAATGCTATTACAGTTACGTAAAAAGATGTGTGTAAATAATCAGATCGTGAACATCATAACCGGATTCGGGATTCGAACAATGGATATTCGGTCTCACACGTTAATGCCTAATCTTCAGATCACTGAATCGGCATCCAGCAGTATTATGGTCTAACATCAATTGATCCATGATCTTGCACAACCATTCATTCATTGTCTGAGGTAGATACCTGTTTCACACCTGATACGGATTAGACTCCACTTGTCACGATTTTTCACTAGAACACCGATAATTCTTTCACGAAATCAGTAACTAATGAGCAACTTATACTATTCGTGTCACGAAATGTCATCCAAAAGAATTTACGATTTACTTGTTTTTCCTTGCAAATAGATTTATTTTCTTAGACAGTTTTTTCATGTAAATAAATGATTCATTTGTTTATTTCTCGTTGTCTTTTCTACATTTTCCATGTTGATATTATTATTACTGCACCTTATTTTATCGCATATCCTTTTTCAAAATAATAAATGATAAAAGTGGTGGTGGACTTTAAGAAAGATGACAATTTATCTTCGCAACTGCACGGATGCAAAAATAATCCCACCAAGAAATAAAATCTGTTATAGTAATCATTATCATCAGTAACCTGAGTGATAATAACAGTAACAATAACAATAATAATAATAATAAATTGTTATTCCTTCTGTTTTTCCCTTTACTTATCTTCTAAACAATGATCTTGTTGCTAGGTCAGAGATTTTATTTATTTAGTTTCCAACACTATCTAACGATCTTATTCTCCTCCCCTAGGTAACATTATGGTTTGTCTTTTTAAATTATTATATGTACAATCCTACTGTATCGTTATCACCTTTTCCATTCAGTTTATTCTACTTAGTTTCTCAACTGAAAAGTAGGCAACCCATCAACCAACCAAATGAAAATGGGTTTTTTCTGGATTAAGGGAGGGGGAAAGTAAATTTGCAATGTATCTAGTATGATTTTGCATCACCCCACCAGTGGGTTGGTTTTCCTACTTTGCTGCGCACATACCTTTTTTCACCTTTATACATGTATTATTATTATTGTTACTATTATTACTATTAGTAGTATATATGTTTGTGATAATACTGTTATCAGTGGCAGTGTAGATACATACATACTTTGTTTTAGTATACAGTGTTTACACAAAATCAACATGACAATATTATTATGTTATGAAGGACAAAATGATCAGTGATAGACGAATTTTATTTCAACAGAGGAATTATTGATAGAAAAATGCTTCCAAGATTACATGAGTTAGAAAAGGTTCCGTTTAATTTCTTCAGAGAGAAACAGAACAGTTAGATTCATGGGTCGCTCTAAGCTAAACCACCAGTAAAAACTTGCAAGGACTGAACTACCGTTTCGTCCTTGTATGGGATCCCTCAGAAGCGCCCATCCACGATCCTGCTCATGGGACTCAAACCCAGGACCTTCGGTCTCGCGCGCGGACGCTTAACCTGTAGACTACCGAACCGGCACTCAACTGTGTTAATGTCCAACTTTAATCAATCAGTTATCTTGGGTTCAGGTCCCGCACTTCTGAGGAGTCCCATACCAGGATGAAACGGTAGTCCAATACATCCAAGTTTTCCATGGTGGTCTAGCTTCAAATGACTCATGAATTCAACTATTAAAATTACTACAATCTCCACAAACCCCGAATTCTTTTAAGTAACAGAATAAACCTATTGAGAAATAACAAAATACACCAAGAAACACTGGTTCCGTGAAAAGCTTTGTTTCTTTAGGAACTTGATTTTAAGCTTATACGTATTACTTTCACAATGATTATCAGTAATATAGTTGTTGAGTAAGAGAACAATAATTTACTAAGCGGAGATGCTTGTGAATTAAAGCAATATCATGACAAGTCGTACGGGATGTACATATGTCAATAAGGGACTGATCAATGGCAGTCCTAAATATCAGTAGGAAGTTTTGAAAATCCAGTATGAAAATGGATTAATAATTTACTAGGCTTAATAACAAAATTACAGGAAAAATAGCGTAATTCCTACTGAAAAAATATAAAGATGGTTATCGAAAGCTTCAATACCGACCAATTCAGAAATATTAATTGAGGTACAGTAATATTATGTGACAGTTTCCCTACAGGGAATACGGGTAAGTAAGAAGACGAAGTCCCAAAATAAGAATTGTTATATACAGAAGTTACGGTTGGGTCCAGTAAACACAATCAGTCCAGTAAAAGTTCTGACCAATAACCAGCTACAACCCATTATGATGCTCAGTTGCTTGCATGTGGAAGCTCCGACATGTGCGTCAAAAAACTTCCTTCAAAAGCCGTAATAATTAATCCCCGTTATTTCATCGATTTGCCGCAAGTGCTTTTATAAATAATAACTTGATTGATTCAAATCCTTTTTGATTATTACGTGATCCATCATATCAATATTTGAACTGTAGGAAAATATTACCTCGCTGGTTGTTTGAATTATCCCATTGTTGTTTAAAACTGAAATTGATCAGTCTCTTTTTAGCATATAGATTGAGCATCAACTCTGATCCATATACATTTAGATGACAAGTCCCAAATAGGACCAACCATACATACTGGATTCTACCACTAACTACCATCTAACTGTGATTATGATTTAAATAGAATTTAAAATCTTATGAATTTCACTTTCGAAATTTCAGAAGATGCTTTTTACTACAGAGAGACTTGATGATAAAGTTCAAATGTTAGATAAAGTGTAAAAATATTTAATTTTGAAGATAGTTGATTTATTGCATGTATCTTTCCGGTAACTACTTATTTTAAAATTTACACTACAAACAGATATTATCATAGTTGAAATCATAAGTCAATTGAAGTTAGACCACCATGGAAAACCTCGGAGCACTGGACGGTCGTTTCGTCCTACTGTCAGACTCCTCAGCAGTGCACATTCACGATCCCGCACTTGCGAGATTCCAACCCAGGACCTATCAGTCTCTCGCGCGAGCACTTAACCGATAGACCACTGAGCCGGCATCCGATGGTGTTAATGTCTATCTTCAACCAATCCACGATTTTGAGCATGTATCTTTCCGGTAAATACTTATTTCAAAATTTACACCATAAACAGATATTAATTAAACAACGGAAGAAAACAAGGAAAAATTAAACAAGTTTCATCTTTGAATATGATTCATTAGTAGGGTGTACTGACTACCCCATCATGGATCCAACCCAGAACACTCGAATCTCGTTATGGGCATATCACCTTTCTAACACTAAGCTAGTCATAAATGGATAACATTTTTAACTCCAATAGATAATTTCCATAAACCCCATAAAGTAATAATTATCATACCTGCTATAGTGACTGATTTCCCTTGTTAATTCTCGGAATTCTAATGGAAAATCACAACCAATGCAATGCAGTCATAAGTTAATTCTCAACTGATGATATAGAAAAATGTTTACGTCATATGGTGAATGAATCAAAGTTAGAAATACAAACCAGTGAATAGTAAAACAAAACAGCTATCAAGTACTTTCTAATTTTCAATATTAGACTAGCTAAGATGAATTTTTGATTTAAACTATAAAAATTAACTTATACCTTTAAATGTTCTGAATTTATTTTTATAATTAAGCAATATGTTTAAATCTTTCTCATTATGAATATCACTTAAACCAATGTAATGCATTATACCTGTTATATCCCGACGAGAATAATGAATAGTAACTGTTGGGATCTATTTATGCACTAATACTGTGGTGTGGGTCACTTATATCCACACAAGTAGTTATATAACGATTTTCGGGCATTGAATGTATTTCAGTAGAAGATCGATATGGAAAGAACAGGAACGGAACACAATTGATATGAAAATGCATGAACAATGAAATCAGAGACAATGGATTGATATGTGCAGAAGGAATAGTTAAGATTGGGACAATTGATTGATAGTTTGCAAATCAACTGTTTACTGTATGGTTGTCAGATTGTAGTAAGATAGTCTGTAATTTCATGCTCAAATACATTTCGATTGTCCCCACTCGTGTTCTGTTCACTATAGTACTATAAATATGTACTTATTGTATAATTGTTAAGTAGGAAGATTATGTATATCCATATTCCTATTATTATAAGCTTTATTTCGACCTATAGATTATTATTATACAATTTAATATTCTTAAATTAGACTTAGTTTATTAATTACAGTCTCCCACAAAGACAGTCACTTTTTGGCTTGATCTTGTATAAATGTTGTCTCTTATTTTATGGTGTGATGTAGTCTTTTTAACTTGTATATAAACTAGGTATGCTTGAAATAAATGATTCGTATAGTGAAAGCTGGTATTTGGTGTTCTGGACCCAACTGGTAGACCTAGGAAGAAAAAGGACCAATAAGGACTCTAGGCTGCTCTTACCGGTCAATATGTCATTGGTTTGTCACAGTGCAAAGATTGTATCAGTCGTACTTTGATTAGCGACATTTCTGATAGTCATCATGAATGTTTCAGTAATTCAGTACAGATTATTAACATAGACATTTTCATGAATTAACACTATACATTATTGGATTTTATGATCTTATGTAAGGTCGGAAGTTTTATGTCTCTATTTCTTTGAAAAGACAAACTGTGGAAAGATACTATTATTTTTTGATTGAGATCACCAATCAAGGAATGTTAGAGCACAATTAAAAACCTAGAAGCACTGGATTGCTGTTTCATCCAGGTTTTCAATAGTGATCTTACATTAATCGATTCATGACCTTAATCAAAGAAACTTTAACAATCTCCACAACATCACACTGATAATTACCATATTGCATTAGTAACTGACTTCGTGAGGGAATTCTCGAAGTTCTAGTGAAAAGCCGTGACAAATGGAGTCCAATCAATGTCGGGTGTGAAACAGGTATCTACCTCAGACATTGGATAAATGGTTGTGCAAGATGATGGATCAATTGAATTTAAACATTAATACTCTTGGATGTCGATACAGTGATCTGAATATTAGGCATTAACGTGTGAGACCGAATGTCCTGTGTTCGAATCCCGTGTGTGTTATAGTGAATGTGTAAGGATGGCTCATTGGCAAACTCAAGGAAGCCTCAAGAAGCCCAGAAAGAGCAAAAGACATTTCATCCAATCACCATTAGAGGAACATTCTAGAATGTCGATGTGTAGCTTGCCTACTGAATGAATAAGAAGGACCCCATATGTGCCTATTGGCTGTACGAAATGATGATTTACTTTCAGCCAAAAAAAAACTATAAATACATGAGATTTTTGTACTATATTTGACACTGTTTGGGGAATAAAACTCCTGCTTACGAGTTATCTGTCTTCTCTCTTGCGACGTTGCGGGTTCGATCTTATAGCAACCATCCTACAATCAATTTCGATTATAGTCAATTTTGGTTAAGCCCTTTTTATTAACTTACATAACAGATATTGTCATTTGGATGATAACAAGTTGCATATTCTTTGCACTGTTATACCACCAGAGCACATGACACTCTAGCCGAAAATACTGACTGTTTAAGTGTCATTCTATGACTCATACTCCCCCCCCCATATATCTATGCATGCAAATACTATTATCAGCCTTTGTTTTGTTTTGCTATGCTTTTATTAAATTTGACTATAAATTGCCTATGTAAATGCTTGCTACTCGTTCGCCTATTAACGAAGCACGACACTACAATTGTTCAAGTAGTCTAGTAGTATGCGGCATAGCAAGAATCTAAAGCTATAAGAATCTAAAGATATAACAGAATGTGTTCACGACTTTAATTCTAGGAATAAACGGTCATCCAGTGCTTCCAGATTTTCAATGGTGTTCTAACATTCATCAATGCATGATCTCGACAAAAAAAACCACTGAACAATCTCTACAACCCCAAACTAAAAAAAAATATTATTATGGATAATTTTCAAAATAAGTTATGTCACAGAATTCTAGAAAAGAAAAGAAAAATTATCTTTACGAAAGTCACGTACAACCTTTCTTTTGAAAACAAGATTATTATCAATCAAATATGTAAATGAATGTGTTCTATTATTTTGTATTCTGTCTTACTTAACTTTTAATTAACGACAGATGTGAATTCATTTCAGAAATTTAAGAAAAATTTTTTTTTAAAAAAATATAAAAATAAACATGTAATAAGACTAATCATAACGTGTTATCCTACTTTCCACCCCCACCCCCCTTCTTTTTTTATATCCACCTAAATATACAATTTTTTTTACGGTTAGATACTTGAATTTATCCATATGTACAGTAGCTTGTCTTTTATTTCTATGTTACATAATATAAATTAAAAATAATACTGTTTTTCTTTCCCTTTAAGAAAATAATGATGATAATAATAGTAATAATAATAGGGATAGTACTAGTAATAGTAATAATAATAGTAATACTAGTAATAGCAATGGTAATAATATTAATAGTAATAATAATAATAGCAATAATAATAATAATAATAGCAATAGTAATAATAATAGTAATGATAATGGTAATACTGGTAATAGTAATAGTAACAGTAATAATAATAATAGTAATAGTAATAATAGTAGTAACAGTAGTAGTAATAGTAATACTAATAGTAATGATAATAGTAATAATAATAATAATTACTCATAACTTTGAACAACTTTACCGGAAAAAAAAGTTTATTAAAATAAATTGTATAAAATACATCTGAGGCCAAGATAGACAGAGAAAATAACCAGACTTACATAATAATAATAATAAAAACAAATAACATTGAATGTACTGAACAGGTGTGTAATTGAATATATTGAATTTAAACAAATTTCGGCGCGTGTTTAATTAATCACACATATATATTCAGTGAAACTGATTATCTTTAATAAACTTTTGTTGTTAGTTACCATCCGTCTGCTTTCTTGGTTTTTTGTTGTTGTTGATGCTACTATTGGTACCGACAGAGAAACAGAGAGAGAGAAAGTGATCGGTATTAGTATGATTATTGTATCGTCTTTTGAGGTTTACGAAAAAAACACATCGTACCAATGATAATAATAACCATGATCAGTCGGAGTATTTTTTTTAAAAAGAAGATCATTTATTTAACAATAAAAACAATGCGACAAAAGTTATAACAAATTCTGGTTGGTTAATTAATCCATCGTTACTTTAGAAAGAGGAGAAAAACTAATAAAATAATTTTTTGGTCAAAAGCGGTTTTTGTGGAGATTTCAGTATTTTCATATTTGAAATCATGAGTTCATTGAAACTAGACTATCATAGAAAAACTCGAAGCACTGGAAGGCCAAATCGTCCTATTATGGGACTCCTCAGCAGTGTGCATCCACGATCCCACATTCGCGAGATTCGAACCCAGGACCCACCAGTCTCGCGCCATATCACTGAACGGATAGACCACTGAGCCGGCATCCAACGGTGTTAATGTTTAACTTCAGCCAATCCACGACGTTTGAGTAACCGTTCACCAATTGTCTTCAGTGAGTCGGTTAAGTGCTCCGGCGCGAGACTGGTAGGTACTGGGTTCGGATCTCGCGAGTGCGGGATCGTGTATGCGCACTGCTGAGGAGCCCCACAATAGGACGATTTGGCCGTCCAGTGCTCCCAGGTTTTCCCTGGTGGTCTAGCTTCAATTGACTCATGATTTCGACTATAAAATAAATTTGTTAAACCGAAAGTGATATGCATGAAATGACAAAGAAGTATAGAAATTCAAATTATCTCTTATATTCTGATTGTTTTAATATATTAGAAAGAAAAATAATAAGAATAAATCCAGTTTTGGTTGACTGTTATATCGAGTGAGTATGTGTGTGCCCTGTTTAATATGATGACGTGATAAAACCGCCAATGAGAGAGAAGTGAATTATCGATCAGAGCAATGATACACAAAAAACTGTATGAGCAGCCTTGAGAACTTACCAGTCCTGCTATCTGCCTAGTCCAGCCAGTTAAGTCCAGAACACCAATAATAGCCTCTGCGGTATGAATCATTATATTTCAAACATACTGAGTTTATATATCAATCAAACTGGCCACATCGTACCATAAAATAGAAAATAAGATTTGTGCAACATTTGGCCAAATGAGGTTGTGAATAGGAGGAACAGTAATCAATAGACTGGGGATAACTCAAGAATGGTAAATCGTATAATAATAGTGTATGGGCCCAAATGAAACTCATAATAAGAGGAACACGAATAAGAATAGTTTAGTTACTTAACAATTATACAATAGGAAATATACATATTACATTGGTCCATAAATAGTTCTCAAAGTTACCATTCATAAATCTCCACAGGATATAACATTTACTTTTTTCAAATATACCAGAAAAAATTTTCTTGGGAAAAAACTTTTCCATGTATTGATAGTAGTAGTAGTGGTAGTAGTATTGCAAAAGAAAACACACGTGGGAACAGTCAAATGTATTTAAACTATAAAACTGCAGAATCTGTTAGTAAAATCTGAGATCTATACAGTAAGTGCTTCATTTGCAAAATATCTATCAATTGTCTCACATTTTCTAATATACTTACTATTGTTTGTTTGAATCTTTCCATTGATGTTTAGGACTGCAACTGGTCAGTCTCTAATTGACATATTTGCATACTGCACGTACTGCCTCGAGTCTCATAGTGAACATCAACTCTGAGATGCAGATACATCCAGCTGACGAGTCCCAAATAGGAGGAAACGCGCGTCAATCTAGATTCCACTGGTAGCCACTATCCATCTTCGCTTATAACGTCTCAAATTTTGTTGTTCCTTTGCTTCCATACCAATCAGGAGCATACACCACAGTAGTAGTTAGATAATTTACTTGATTATATTACAACTTATTAGTTATTTTGGTATTTTTTTGTAAAGCAGGTTACATTTGTTATTTTCATTCACTTGTGGAATGAAAAAGTTTTTTAAAAATGTCTATTCCAATCATCACAGGTAATATAGAATTTATAACTAAACCATGATGATTATTTTACCTTATTATTCCAATGGTCTATATGTGTGTGGGTGTGTGCGAAAATGTAGTTTATTTCAGAACTGTATATACCTGAATTAATACTTATTATCAATGTAAGAAATCCACTGTTACGTCATCAGTGAGCTAGATAAAGGTAATTCATCAGGGAAGAAAGTTTTCTGTGTAACAAATTCATTTCTTAAATTTGTACAACCATATTTATATCTACTTTGCACATATAATAGGCGATAACAAACTAGAATAATAAGCAGACATGGATAGTGGCTAGCAGTGGAATCCAGGATGCGCGTTTCGTCCTATTTGGGACTCGTCAGCTGGATGTACCTGCATCACAGAGTTGATGTTCACTCTGGGACTCGAACCCAGTACCCTCGCTTCAAACGCCATCGCGTTATCCACTCGGCCACTGAGTCCTGATAGCCACTTGCTTGTGTGATGGGGTGAAGTTTAAATTCATTCAGTATTGTTTGTTTGAATCTTCCCATCGATTTGTTAGGACTGCAACTGATCAGTCTCTAATTGGCATATGTGCATACTGTGCGCATTGCCTCGATATAGCCTTATTTCACAAGCATGGTAAGCAGAGATAACGCGATGGCGTTTGAAGCGAGGGTACTGGGTTCGAGTCCCAGAGTGAATATCAACTCTGAGACGCAGGTACATCCAGCTGACGAGTCCCAAATAGGACGAAACGCGCATCCTGGATTCCACTGCTAGTCACTATCCATCTCTGCTTACCATGCTTGTGAATTAAGGCTATATCGAGGCAATGCGCACAGTATGCACATATGCCAATTAGAGACTGACCAGTTGCAGTCCTAACAAATCGATGGGAAGATTCAAACAAACAATACTGAATGAATTTAAACTAGAATAATGTTTCAGATATTATTATCAGAAGGGGTTTTTGTGGAGATTTGATATTTTCATAGTTGAAAGAGTGAGTCAATAGGACGAAACGGCCGTCCAGTTCTTCCAGGTTTCCCTTGGTGGTCTAGCTTCAATTGACTCACGTTTCAAATATTCTCTATTATCTATATAGACTTGTAACAACAAATTTCAGGCTCTTTGTGATTACGAACAAGACATAAACTGTCAGTAACTCTTTGGAGTTCTATTGAGAAACTGTGACAAGTGGAGTTCAATCCATGTCAGGTGTGAGACAGATATCTACATCAGACAATGGATGAATGGTTGTGAAAGATGATGGATCAATTGAATTTAAACATTAATACTCTTGGATGTCGATACAGTGGTCTGGAGATGAAGCATACACATGTGAGACCGAATATCTCTTGTTCGAATCCCGTGTGTGTTATCGTAAATGTGTACTGTTCATGAGTTTCATACTCGGACGAAACGGTCATCTAGTGCTTCCAGATTTTCAATGGTGGTCTAGCTTCAATCGACTGATGAATTCAACTATTAAAATTACTACAATTTTTAAAAACCCTATTCTGATCATGAGCTTCAAGTAACGATAAAATTATATTGAATCAGAGAAGAAAACTTTATTTATAATGATAACATTTGCTAAAATTGTACAATCATATTCACGATTAGCTAGAATATATAGGTCTAGACAGGCGAGAAAATTATCGCGTCGTATGAAATGTGTAAAATGATAAAAGATTATTTCAACAAGAAGTAATCTTTCTCAGCAAATTCATCTTTAAAACTGTACAATCACAACGAATTCTTGAAAAAGATGAGATGTGATTTAAGGCTGTGAATTAAAGCTATATCCATGCAATACGCACAGTATGCCCATATGCTAACAAGAGACTGATAAATTGCAGTCCTAAACATCAATCGGAAGATTCAAACAAGTAATACCAAGTGAATTTAAACTTCACCCCATTGCACAAGCAAGTGGCTCTCAGGACTCAGTAGCTGAGTGGATAATGCTATGGCTTTTGAATCGAGCGGTACTGGGTTCGAGTCCCAGAGTGAACATCAACTCTGAGATACAGATACAGCTGATGAGTCCAAAATAGTACGAAACGCGTGTCCCGGATTTCACTGTTAACCACTGTCTATCTTGTGATCGAAAATGTTTTCACATATTGAAATATTACGTATCAAACTGAAAAGAAAATGGTTTAGAGATAAAAATACTTGTTGATATAAAAATTTATTAATTGAACTCACGAGTTGATTTAAGTTAGACCAGCATGGAAAATGTGGAAGCATGGAACGGCCTTTTTGTCCTAGTATGGGACTCCTCAGCAGTGAGGTTAGACAATAACACCATTGGATGACGTTTCAATGGTCCACAAGTTAAACATTCTCTCACCAAACCGAAGGTCCTGAGTTCGAGTCTGGAGTGAGGGATCGTGGGTGTGGACCGCTGAGTTCATTACTAGGACGAGATGGCCGTCCATTGTTTCCAGGTTTTCGATGGTGGTCTAGCTTAGATCGACTCATGAATTCAATTATTAAATTTCTATCATCTCCACAAACCCCATTCCAATAATAATCTAAAAATTTCTAAGAAAGTGAATCCCGCTTCAAAATTATACGTTAAGTCAATTGAAGTAGTTCACAACAATTAAACATCGAAAAGCTTGTTTACTTCCGGTGTTTTAACAATGCACTATAACAAAATTTTTATATTGTTATCGGAGATATTATTATTATTATTTAAACGGCAACTAGGATATTCGAACAACTAAATATTTGCTTCTTACTGGTGTAAGACTCCTCAGAAGTAAATATTGGGACTCAAAACTTTCAGGTCTAGCGGAAAGCGTTTGACATTCGGACCACTGGATCGCCATACGGTAGCGAACATTTCCAGAATCGATAGATCTGCAATATAGCACATTCATCTACTGACGTTAATGAAGTATAATTAGTTAATTCACATCTAACATGGATGAGCAACAATGATCTCGGCTTCTCACTATAATATAATGTTGGAGCTAGGGATTCGATCTCTGGTGTGTGGGAAGTGTTAAATAGTTCCTTACTTGAATGAAACAACTGTCCGGTTCTCCTTGATTTGCGAAAGCTGTCTAACTGAGTTCGGATCTTGACATAAACTACAAAATTTGACAATCTGCACAAAGTCTCTTTAATAATCATCAGTGTTAACTATAACCTGTTGGTTAAATTTTACTGTGTAACGATCAATAAGCTTTGTTATTTCTTATTATAATCAGAAAATTCATAGCTTAATGGTATACGTATTATTACTATTATTATCACTGACGTCCAATTACAATAATCTAACTAACAGCACCAACAAGATCTACGTTTTTACAAAAATTTACAAGTGAACTTTTTATCAACTGATGTTTGTCATTACTTTACACTGTCTAGATGCGATGCAGGTTTGTAGGGGTAGTGAAATATCACTGAGCCCTAGACGAACCGTCCATCAAGCTCAATCTTTCCTACACCAGGCAATAGATCAGTAAACGTTGAACCGTTTATTGAATGTCTCTTAGGCAATGGTGGCTAACGCAGATCAATCAGTGGCATGCCATCGACTGACCATTGTATTAGTGGGTTCATTCCGTATTTCTTTAATATGTACTTACTAATACATGCTATCGTTCTGGTGGTGTTTCATTTCGGAAAGCCGATTGGCTTTTCTGAAATAGAATCCATTCCTCGAGGCTTACAAACCCACAGCATGAGTTTCATTCCGAGCGTAAACCATTGGAAACCCTGAGGGTTTTGGCGCACGCGGAGCTGCACTAGGGACAACTGTACGTTACATGCATACCGGTAGCATATAGGTCTTCACTTATGCAGCCCGTGGCATACATATATTTGCCCCTTGGGAGGGTAGATGTTCACCACTCCCTTCACACATATTTGATACTACTGTCTGTCTCTTACGCGTTACATGCACACCACTGGTACACAGACAATCGCCCATGCATTTCATGGAACACATATAGGCACAAACACTATTAGGAAGGGTTGACGGTCAATTCTCCCCCGTATTTTCTACTAATTTATTTCTGTTTGCAGAACTGATTTTTTGCTGACTTGGCCTCGCTTTTGACACAGGGATGACTGTCCAGCTTAAGTTAGTCTCTGAGAGCCTGGCTCATATTCTTTGGATATATTTACACACATAAACTATACAAACCGAGACTCATGAAATTCATATATATATATATATATATATATATATATATATATATATATATATATATATTTATACATATACGTATGCATGAAGGGCAGCCCTTTACGATTTTAAAGCATCAGGGGAAAGATTTCAGCCAGTTACCAAGAAAGTCGATTCACCTGTTTATCACTCGAGGATATGATAAAGAAACTAAGATATTTACAGTGAAGTTTGACTTTGATGTGAGCTATGTCACATCATTTCCGCCTAATTTGAGTAGACTTCACTATCCAAATAAGTTGTATATACATTGAACTGAGTAATTTAGCTGTAAACTTTTCATTCTCATTCTAAACAACATCACGTACACATACGTTTAGTAGAAGTGAAGTATTTAATCAGTGCACATGTATTTTAGCGGCCTATTCTGATGACCTGATCTGTGAATGATTATCTACAGACGTTTTGCCAGTTTTATTTGTTTTTACATTTCAATTGAGCATTTCGTTCTGTTAACTTCTGAACATGTAATTGGTTAATCTTATCTGTATAGATTGACAAATAGAGTCAATTTCGATTTACCTATTAATTACAGATTGATCTCAATGTTATACTTACAGAAACTTCCTGGCATTATTTGAATTTTTTAAATTGAGAATTTCAAAATTATTTTAATCAAATTTGTTTCCATGATTGCTCGTAATCATTGATAAGATGATATGTTATTTTATTTGATTAGTAAAGGGTTGTGGAGATTGTCAAGTTTTTTATTATTATTGAAATCACGAATCGATGAATGTTAGACCACCATTGAAAACTTGGAAGCACTGGACAACCGTTTCATCCTAGTATGAGACTCGTGAACAGTGCACATTCACGATACCGCGCGCGGGATTCAAACCGAGGACCTTCTGTGTTGTGAGAGAACGCTCAACCTCTAGACCACTGAATCGGTATTCAATGGTGTTAATGTCTAACTTCAACCAATTCACGAAATTTTATTTGTTTCATTTTCACTGTTATGTCATTTGTTCTCCATGAAAAAGAATAAAGTAATTTTATTGATTTATGAATTATTTTGATTCCCAATGATTTTGAAATCCTTGTTATGATTTCTAAGACATTTCCCATATTTGGTAAAATGGTTTATTTCTTAATTTTTGATAACTTTACATTGGTACGTTGACTTTCTAGACACCTTTATTGAAGTTAGTAGAATAACCATTTGTACACAGGAAAAGTCAAAAGGTAAATTTCTTCAAGACTGAAACTATTTAACTAAGTCATGATTCTTTTGAATAATAATCTGTACAAAACAGCTTGTATGAGTTCCTTTCGGTTGTTGTTCATATTTAGTCGATGTAGTTTGGTTTATTGATTATTCTTTACAATTTTTTCCCAGATTTTTATGGTTTACATATTACCAATCAGTTATTATGTTTTCCAGTCATCAGTTTACTCGTATCTGTTATAACTTGTGACCCTTGTGCTCTGGTAATATATCACATGATACGATCACGAATTAGAGTCACCGACTTATTGAATGGACCAATGACGCATAAACCGGTACGAGCAGACTAGAGTTCTTAATGGTCCTTGAGATAGTAGCTTGTCGTTTAAAACAGCCTATTCAGTTCAGAACACAAATATCAGACTTCGTTACTTAGAATCATATACTCTCAAACATGCTTGGTTTATATACAAGCGAAATCAGACCACATCACACCATAAGATAGGAAATAACATTTGTACAAGATCAAGCCTAAAAGCGGCTGTGATTGAAAGAGACTGTTACAAATAAATTAGGAATATCTTATAAATAGTAAATCATATAATAATAGTTAATAGGCCAAATGGAAGCTCATAATAGAATGAACAAAATATGAATATAGTTTAGTTTCTTCACCGTTATATAATAAGAATATATGTATAACATTAGTCCATTATTAGTTCCTAGAAGTTACCCATAATTTAATCTTCACTAGGACATAACAACACACTCTTCAGTCTTATTTGATAAGATGTTTGTTATAAAAATTATCAATAAACTGATCTTTTTATTAGTTCCAGGATCAACTCTCATTGAAGCATCTAGTAGTTTATAACATTACAATTTTTTATAATTCAATATAACTGGACAATTTTATGAACATCTATATATTCACAAGAAATAGAAGAAATTATATAATGTGAATAGTAGACTATATTTCTATATTTTCATAGTTGAAAGCGTGAGTCAATTAAAGCTAGACCACCATCGAAAACCTGAAAGCACTGGATGGTCGTTTCGTCCTATTGTGGGATTCCTCAGCAGTGCGCATTCACGATCTCGCCTCGTGAGATTCGAAACCAGGACCTATCAGTCTTGCACTAGAGCACTTAACTGACAGACCACTGGGCCGGAATCCGATGGTGTTTAAGTCTAACTTCAACTAATCCATGAAGTTGAGCAACCATTTCACCAATTGTCTTCAATTAGTTCCTATCTCACAACAAACTTGGTTGAACTCCACTTGTTACTGCTTCTCACCAGAACTCCAGGAAATATATCTTAACTCATGCTTTCAACTATGAAAATATTGAAATCTCTACAAAACCCCTTCTGACTTGATGATTATATTTATATTCATTTACTTTAATGAATGTAATGTAGAAAATAGAAGCTTAAAAGTCAGATTAATTCATCATTAGTCCGTTGACTACTAAGTTTTCTTCCTAAAAGACAATCGTAAAACTCACTTTTATTATTAAGAAAAGGTAACCAATGATGAATATCTTAGAGATAACAATTAACTCTTAAGTTTTACAGAGAAAAAAAGTTTACAAACTGAAAATTAATAATAAGATATTACATATATACATAAGTGAAAGTTTTATTTTTTCAGACCATCTTCACTCCACCAGGCCATTTACTTGCACCAAAAGCACTATGAATATCCATTAGATAATGCATTAAAAGGTTAGATGAGGTACTAGGGCGACAGAGAAATAGAGAGCGAGCGAGAGAGAGAGAGGAGAAGAGAGCCAGAGCCAAAGGGAGAGAGAGACAGAGAGTGCACTAAAACTATTTCGACAATCATAAATAATCAAGATATTACGGACAATATATATACACCTTAAGTGCTTTTTAATTATGTGATCAGTAGTAGTAATACTTCCTATATACTGTGTTGACTCTCCTCCGACGTAAAAAAAACAAAAAAAACTGCATTAAACCTATATATGCTACTTGGGGTTTTTGGTTAATACTGTTGAGTATTATGTAAGATTCTATTTGAAACCTTCTTTGAAATAGTAAGTAATGGTTGTTGTTTTTCTTTTATACTTCTTTTTTTTCTTTTTTTTTGCTGCTAAATGTTAAGTGAAATAAGGATAACAGTTGTTCTACTTCTTATAAATGTACATCTATTTTCTTTATACATTTATCCATTAGAAGTAAGAGTAAAAGGGTATGATAATATATAGCCCATTGACACTTATAATGTTGCATTAAGTAATACTTATGGATGAATTGCTTTCTTTCCCCCCCCCCACACACACATTGTTGATAAACAGTATTGTATGTTTGTGTCTATATGACTTAAATTTTTTGTGTGTGGATCATTGTGATTATAAAATGCTTTCTTTTTGTTGATGTGTCCAAAGTGGTTTAGCTAGTAGACAATGAAAAGTCTAAGTATTACTACTACTACTACTACTACTACTAATACTAATACTAATACTAATACTACTACTACTACAATGGTGTGTGCTACTGATGTCGACAGATATAAGTAGTATGTATTATCAATCAAAAGTGGAATGTTTGGTGATAGAATGTTAAGAAGATCGAACATTGGTCAAAATCCTGTTTAATAGAACTAGAAAGTTGTGTTCAACAGATAAAATACAAGAACAAGTACATTTGATTGTTCCCACATGTGCTCTCGTTCACAACACTATTACTAATAGTATACTACCATTACAATTAAATCCGACGCATATTGTTACACAAAGATGATGATTGGAGATTGTAGTGAAAGCATTAAAAAATAATGTGGCTTCAAAATTATTGATATTTCACTTTTCCTCATAATCTTTCAATGTGTGTTTCCATTTTAATGTTGATTCATTTAAAGGAATTATGTTCATTGTTATAAAAGGGTTTGTGTAGAGTGGGTAAGGTAACAACTCGGACGAATTCTTTTCTAATAATAAAATGAAAGTTATTAGCTGAAGTCTGTGTTGATAGTTCATTCAGTAATACAAGATCTATTAATAGTTGGAGTAATAATACTGATTTGTTAAATTGTTCTCAATGAAAATTCTTAAAGGTCTCAAAGTGCGGCTCATTTAGTCAGTCAACAAGTCAGATAGTCGGAAGGAATGTAAAATCTGGGACATATATACACTAGGTTAAGTAACCACATCAAATCAGAGAAGTGTCAGGGTAGCAAAAGTAGACAAAAATTTAATATTGACAATATGAATTCCAAATAAACCAAGGCATACTGTTGTGAACAAGAACACGGATGGGGACATTCGGAAGTATTTGGGCATGAAATTATAGAATATCTGACTGAAATCTGACAAGTATACAGTAAACAGTTAATTTGCGAACTATCAATCAATTGTCTCAATATTGACTATTCCTTCTGAAAATGTCAGTCCAATGTCTCTGATTTCATTGTTCATGCATTTTCATATGGATTGCGTTCCATTCCGGTTCTTTCCTTATCGATCTTTTACTGAAATACATTGAATGCCCGACCACCGTTATATACTACTTATGTAGATATAAGTAACGCACACCACAATACATTCATCTATTTTGAATTAAGTTATAATGGTAATCAAGGCAGAATAACTTGAATTCATTAAATATTTTGTGATTTCATCTAATTCTGGAAGGAGATTAAAATGATAATGTTTATTGGCAATCTATGCATGTATATATCGTTAGGAAACTGGCAAGATGAATTAGGCAATAATTATAGAAGATTTGCAGAGTTTACATAATTTGAGTAAAAATTATGGATAAATGATTAGATGGTTTAAAAACAGATGAAAGAACTAATGGTTTAGAGAAGGTTGTACAACAAATCGATACAGTTAGATGATGGCTAGTAATGGAACCTAAGATGCACGTTTCCTCCTATTTGGGACTCGTCAGCTGAATGTACCTGCATTTAAGAGTTGACATCAACTCTTGGACGAGTCTCGAGTAGGACTAAACACTCTTCCTGGATTCTACTCATAGCCACCATTCATCTCTGCTTTCAATGCTTGTGACTTAAGGCAACATCGAAGCAGTAAAGGACAGGATGCACATACCTCGAAAGAGATTGACCGATTTCAGTTGTCAACATCAATGGGAAGATTCAAACAGCCAAAATGAATGAATTAATAATAATATTGTTAACGATCACAAAAATTAGAGATTTTAATTTAAGTTATTGATTTACCAAGAGATTGATAAACTGAAAATCATCTCTCTTTGAAAACATAAATTCAGTCTAAGTTTTTCTATCGCTATCGCTTCAGTGATGTGAAAAGTAATTGCTTATTTCTATCGATTGGATGATTCTCAAAGGTTGATAAGGCAAGTTTGCCAGGTGAAACGTTGGATTTACTTCAAATTCATTCGCTGAGATTTTACAAATATATCTTATTCCTATTTAATGCCTCACTGATCATCTGTTTACACTGTTTCTCTTAACATTGATTATCCAATCTAAATACGGTATTATCATTTATTAAAATAGATTTAAAGGTTGAAATTACCTGTTGTCGACTAGGAATTCTGGAGGTTAGACGTTCACTATGAGAACTGAAGATTCTAGGTTTAATCCCTACTGTGGTATTGATGTATATTCATTGCCACCAAAGAGTCTCATACTAGGATGAAGCAGATGTTCAGTGCTTTCTAGTTTTTAATAAAAAGTGTCTAACCTACATTGATTCATAATCTTGGTCAAATTCAACAATCCCCGAAAACCCCTTTGCTAATAATTCTAGACAAGATATAAATAAAAACGTTTTTTGTAATCTGAATGGTTTTGTTTGTTTCCTGTTCAATGATTTTTTCCAGAGTATATATTATATATAGTTAAAGTTCACAATTTTTCTAGCAAGACTCTTTTTTACTAGGTGGGGTTGCTAGCATAGAGCCTAACTTTCTTTCTTTACCCTCGCTTGTGACCAACAGTAACTGTAGAAGGACTTCAAAGGGGGTTACTTACTTACTTAAGCCTACTTTTTTGAAAAGTATCATGAATGAGTTTTAACTTATTAGGTAGCAAGATAGTGAAATATATTCTGTACAAATGTATATATATCCATATCATTACATTAACAAAAACGCTAATTTTATATAGTTGAAATCATGAGTCTAGACCACCATGGAAAACCTGAAAGCAATGGATGGCCGTTCCGTCCTATTGTGAGACGCTTCAGCAGTGCTCATCTACCATCTAGCCCCGTGAGATTTAAACCCAGGACCTATCAGTTTCGCGCCAGAGCACTTAATCGATAGACCACTGAGCTGGCATCCAACGGTGTTAATGTCTAACTACAACCAATCCACGAAGTTGAGCAACCATTTCACCAATTGTCTTTAATGAGTTCTTATCTCACAACAGACGTGGTTGAACTCCACTGGTCACTGTCTCTCACTAGAACTCCAGGAAATACCTTATTGAGCCAGTCACTAGTGAGCATATGATCATTATTAGAAGGGGGTTTTGTGGTGATTTTAGTACTTTTATATAGTTGAAATCATGAGTCAATTGAAGCTAGACCACCATGGGAAACCTAGAAGCACAAACCCCTTTCTAAGAAACGCTAATTGTTGACTAAAAATTCACTAGAATGAACAATGAAGTTAAATTTGTCTAGTTCAAATAATGGTTTTTTCTAAAATAAACTATATGGATTGATCAGTAGATTAAGTGGTTAAAGCTCTCAATTTTCAATTTGTAAATCTCATACTTAATGCATACTCCATCTATTTTTGTTTTTATTAGTCCGCTAGTCAAATTACCCTTTACACAAATAATGCGACATAAATCAAGTACATAAACCCATATTGAATAAAAGAATAATTCGTTTATTAAGAAATAAACCGTGACCATTGGAGTTCAATCTGTGTTGAGTGGAAACAGTAATCTACTTCACATAATGGATGAAGAGTTGCATAAGATCATCGATTGATTAAAGTTAGATATTAACACCGTTGGATGGCGATTCAATGTGTCCACAGGTTAAGCATTCATTCATCAGACCAAAGTTCTTGGGTTCGAGTCCGGATGGAGTGAAAGGTTGTAGTGCACACTGCTGAAAAGTCTATTACTAGAATGCAACGACCGTCTAGTGTTTTCAGGTTTTCAATGATAGTCCACCTTAGATTGACTCATAAATGAAACTAATAAAATTGATAACATTTACACAATTCCCCCATTTTAATACTTTTTACTTCAAAATGAAAAAAAAAACGACAATTAACAAAATGGTTACAAACTAAGAATTCAAATTATTCCCCCCCAGTCATTTGGTATATAATTAAAGTAATTAGAGAAATTATTTGAATTTTTACTTTCCCTCCCTTTTTCTAAAGGTGAAAACTATTTTCCTTTCTGAAAAATTAAATAGAAAAACCCTAACAAAAAGAATAACGTTCAAAAACGAGACAAAATAATGTTTATTTTCTTTTTCCTTTATCCAAATAATTTTCTTTTATTCAACTATGAAATTATTGAAACAACACACACACACATACACAAAGGAGAAAATCCACAAAACAGACAACAACTCAGTTGTCCAGTTTTTTCGAAAAAAAAAGAAAAAAACTCCTAGCAATAAATAATTACTATAGGGAATTAATGGAGATTTTTTTTTCTTTCTTCATTCTTTCAAACTTTCATTGGTAAACTATTTAGATTAATTTTAAAATTAAATTAAGATAAGTAGTTGGGTTATATTCCGTAGAGATTTATGAATGATAACTTTTGAGAACTATTTATGGACCAATATGATGCGTATATTTCCTGTCGTGGATGCGCACTGCTGAGGAGCCACTTAATAGGACGAAACGGCTGTCCAGTGCTTCCAGGGTTTTCCATGGTGGTCTAGCTTCAATGGACTCATGATTTCAACTATGAAATTCTCCACAGAACTGCCTCTGATCTATTGTATAATTGTTAAGTGACTAGACTATTCGGCAAGACTATAATTTATGAACAAGCTAATCAGAAGAGTTTGAGGGATTTCAAGGTCACGGCGTCAATTTCAGTACCTCATGCTCATGTACGATCGGTTCACAGAGAATTTTAGAAAAGACTGGACAATTAAGCGGCTACACCGAATGAAACTACTAAGAAGTTTCTGTATTTGTAATTACGAGTATTAAATGACTTGTAGACTTTGTGCAGACTACCGTGATGTTGTCCTTCGATGTAATATATGTTGAAGGAGTCCGTTTGCTAGAATAGGAATCTTTATCGCTCGATCCAGATTGAGACTAAGGCATATTATAATAATTGCCGCCAACTCTATAATAAAAGCACCAGTAACATTGATTGGAATGATCGCAGATGTTACAGAAGCTTCGGCTGTTCAGTGGTATGAGTATTGTAGGGACATATCCATAATAAAAATGATAAACTTACACAACCGGAGTACACGCAAACAATAATGAAGCTATGTGTTCGAGGCTGAGAGGGTTTTTATAACCTTATCATGGCTCCAGAGACCAAATATTATGGAGCCATATGAATGAGTTCCTCTACCTTATGCATTACGATTTTGGAACCTTTTTCTAACCTTGACAAGTTTTTGAACCATATAAAAGAAGTGTATCCACCTTAATTATTTGGTTTTCTATAATATATTTTTACTCTATGCTGACTGTTTACTGATTGACTAACATTTCTCAAGGTTACTTAAGATTCGTTCAAAAGTCGTCCATAAATTAGTGTTTCGTAGACTATTCTTATTCCTGTCCCCCTTATTATAAGCTTTATTTTGACCTATAGACTATTATTATACGATTTAACATTCTTGAGTTATCCCTAGTCTATTGATTACTGTTCCCCCTATTCACAGCCACATTCGGCCAAATCTTGTACAAATGTTATTTTCTATTTTATGGTACGATGTGGTCCGTTTGATTGGTATATAAACCCAATATGTTTGAGAACAATGATTCATATTGTAGAGGCTGTTATTGGTGTTCTGGACTTAACTGGCTGGGTTAGGCAGAAAGCAGGACCGAGTAGTACTCAAGACTACTCATACGGCTTTTATGGATCATAGCTCTGATCGATAATTCGCTCCTCTTTGATTGGCGGGGATCAGCACGTTCAATTATCAAACAGGGTACACGTACGCACTCAGTCGATATGACAAGTGGATACATTTTTTTTATTTTTTAAATTTTGTGTTTTCTTTTCCTTTTCGTAGTAACAAAATGATGGGAACAATTGATTGAAATAGTTTTTTTAACTGAAGAAATTTTTTTTTTCATTTAAAGTTTTCAAAAGTTTGAAATTAGTTAATGAGCCTATCATTTAGGAAGGAACTAATTAGGTAAGATAAGATAATAGGTATGATATTTTGGTATGGCATTTCATCGGATGTTAGTTCGTGATGAAAATATCAAATCGTAATTCCTAATTCCAACCATCAACGGTAAATCATAATTTTAATTCCTTTCGCTGGTTTATAACCCTCATTTAATCTTAGTTAGCTGGTGAACACTTTCAAGGTCACTTCAGTGTCACTCAAAGGTCGTCCATAAATTATAGACTCACCAATGAATGAATAATATTAAAGAAAGTAGTGGGCTTCAGTTTTGTCATTGTATATATTGCTTAGTGAGATATAAGCGATGAAGTGAAATGGTAGTGAACATGTAAAGAAAAATTGTTTAATGAGTAGTGTTAAATATCCCGTTTGTTTATTTCTTGGTGTAGAACAAATTCTATTAATCATAATGTGATATGTTGATTAGTTAAAGGAAATCAACATCATGTGAACTATATTCAGATGTTGCTTAGTTAGAAGTTGTCGACAGGAACACCTTTTAATGACAGACACTACCACAGAACCTCTCGGTCTACAGAGTCAAATGCTGCTTTCAAGTCGAGAAAAACTATCATTGTCGGACGCCGATAAGCATGTCTGTGCTCTAAAACTTGACGAATGGTGAATATGTGGTCGATACAGCCACGACCAGGTCTGAAGCCAGCCTCAGCAGTACGCACCTATGATCCCGCATGCAGGACTCGAACCCAGGAACTCTGGTATCGGGAAAGAACGCTTGACCTCTAAACCACTGAAGAGTCTCAAATTAAGGCGAAATGGCTGTCCAGTACTTTCAGGTTCTCCATAGTGGTTTAGCTTCGATCAACTCATGAATTGAGCTATCAAAATTAATACAATCTACATAAATACTCATTCTGACACATGTATATATATCTTAATCAGTTTTCCTCTTTGGTAATAGTAATAAACAATAGAGAACTACTTCCTATCATTTTTCTGATTTTAAAATATGTATATATTATCCTATGTATGTTTCATAGTTTCCATGTAATAAAAGCTAGATTTCTTATGAACGAAAAAAAAGTATGTAAGCAAAGATGGATAGTGGCTAGCAGTGGAATCCGGACGCGCGTTTCGTCTCATTTAAGACTCATCAGCTAGATGTACCTGTATCTGAGTTGATTTTCACTCTGGGACTGGAACCCAGTACCGCTCGCTTCAAACACCATCGTGTTATCCATTCAGCCACTGAGTCCTGATAGCCACTTGCTTGTGCAATGGGGTGAAGTTTAAATTCGCTTGGTATTGTTTGTTTGAATCTTCCCATTGATGTTTTGGACTGCAATTGATTAGTCTCTAATCGGCATATGTAATTTATAGGATGAATAATGATTTATAAACAGTAATGAGTAATTGATTCCAATTGTGTTTAGGATTAACTGAATGTAGATTAATAGTTCAGTTTTAATATATTTTATTTCTTTTTGTTATATCTGACGTTCATCGTCGTTGTGAAACGAGGACTATTGAGATATCTAAAACTCAAATTATGAAGACGAAAGACTGATCCCATGAAAATTTATTAATTCTCCAAACGAGTCTTAAAATCCCATCGTTATCAGACTGTAATACAGTCATTTATATACTGTTATCACACATACTTCGAAATAACACATAACAGAGGAAAAAAATGAGGTTATACAAAATATGCAATAAATATGTTACTCAACTGAACTAATACAGGAAATATACTTGTTTTGAATTGAGATCATGGATCGACCGATGTTAGGCCATCATTGAAAAAGTGGAAGCGTTGGACGGCGTTCGCACATGAGGCTGAAGTTCTTGGGTTCGAATCCCAGGTATGGGATCGTGGATGCACCCTTCTGAGGAGTCCCATACTAGGACGGAACGGTCGTGTAGTGTCTATAGGTTTTCAGTAGTAGTTTAACATTGGTCGATTCATGATCTCAATGCAAAAAAATTAACAATCTCCACAATCCATACTGAAAATATAATTGTCACACTAAATGTAAATTCATACGTAATGTATTAAATAAAGTCTACATTGAATCGATAGCAGAAAATGAAGTTCACATCTGTCACTTGGACCAAAATTCATAATGAATTTGATACTAAAAATATTGGCCTAGATAATATCGTCCATTTATCTTATCATTATCATTTAAGATAGAAACTATTGATGAACTTATCATAATTAAATTTCAGAGTTAAACTGACTTCTAGATTTTTATATTTACAAGTTGATAATTATGTCATTGTTCAAATCGAACTTTCTTATTTTAACTGTAATCAAAAAAGAAAGCTTAAACAAATTCAAGATGACGATGTATTCGAATGATATTCCATCACCTAGTTCATAGTTTAGTCGGACTAGTGAAATGTTAATAGGCTCTAGTCAAATAATTCAGCAGGTAGATAAATGAACTTCAAACAGTTTACTGATCCTTGCCAAGGTGAAGGACGACCAATGTGCATCAAACAGCTTCATGTCATTAGAAAGGCGCATGTGGCAGAGTTGCCATCTTGTACTTCTGTTAACTGATGATACTAACATATGCTGTTAACTATTGAGAGTATTTATTCTAACCAGTCACCTAATTATCATGATAGCATAAAAGAAGGTTAAGTATTAACTGCAGGCTGTAACGTCAATATAAGCTAGGAGGTTACACCAACCCTAGTAGACACGCAGTCACCCATAAAAATCGTCAACACTGGCGATCTGCAATCGAAATAACATATTTAAAAGATTTGATTAATAAATCGAATAGATTCCTGTTAATCAGGTAGTCTATATAGGTCTTCAAATAAATTATAAAACACATAACAATTTGATAGTTGGATGAAATACTTAATGATTGACAGGAAAGTAAAATCGACCTGTAATTGTTCATTTATCGAAGTAAATTACACAGGATTCACATTTAGAAGCCAAAATGGATTGAAATTAAATTCAATCATCTAAACTTATTCTAATAATGATATAAATCCCATACCTATTACACAAATGAATGGCTACCTAGACTCAGTGGCTGAATGGATAACGTGTTCAACGTTCGAGGCGAAAGGTACTGGGTTGAAGTCTCGGAATCAACATCAATGCTAGGATGCAGATATATCCAGCTGATATAGGTGAAATAGAGCGAAACAAGCATTTTAGATCCTACTGCAAGCCGCAATCAGTCTCTTATACACATATACATACAATATATATGAAAATCGAGTATTGTGTATGTAAGATGAAGTACAGATGTGAAAAAATCACAAATTTTATGCTTTTGGAGCATGAATGTTTTAATGTTAAATGATTTAAACAGAAAATCTAATTCTTTTTTCCCAATAGTTTAATTTTGTTTTGAACATTAAAGATTAGCCCACCTAGTCAAATCAATTTCCATACATTTAGACATTAACAAAGACACATACATCCATCTATGTTGTTGAACATATGTGGTTTAAACATTTATTGGCTTCAGTCGATAATTTTTCTCTTTCAAATATTTTATCCTTTTATCAAAGAGCAAGTAAATAATCAGTATTGGTATGGCGGTTGTGGATATTGTTGAGATTATGGATCGATACAAGTTAGACAACTATAAAAAACCTGAAAGCAATGGATAGATGTTTCGTCCTAGTTTGAGACTACTTAACAGTGCTCATCTATGACCTAGGACTGCGAATCGAACGCAATAACTATGATCTCGTGCACAAACGTTTAATCTCTGGGCTACTGAGTTGAAATCCAATTGTGTACATGTCTAACTTCAATGAATTCACGATATTGTGCAATACTTATTGATTACACATAGTTGGTAACGATCTCCTAGACAACACGGTTAAATTCAAGTGATCAGCTCTTCTCACTAGAACATCCGGAATCGCATCTTGAAGTTAGTCACTAGTAAGCACATAATCATTATCAATACAAGGTTTTACTTATCCATAAATGATAGTAGACACAAATGAGATCATCTGTATTCTCATTTATTAAGTAGACTATGGCAATAAAACATTGAGGATTCGTTTAGTTCTAATATAATACTAATCATTACTCCTTTGCTACATAAAATAATGAGTTTTCTTTCTTTACAATTGTGAAATAAGAAACTTGCCTCCCACAAACATATGTATCGATAAAAAGTAAGATCACTTATTCGCCAAATAGATTTGGTTATATTGTTTGCATAAACAATATTTTTATTACTCTACTAGCATTAACATACAGTTAAAATGAAATAGACCCGGAGGTATTGCGTTTATGCATATGGAAAGCATTTAACAACGAATTTTTGTATTACATACACAGGCGGCGATAGACTCCATTTTACCGTCCATCTTTTCTAATTATCACATGCACTCATACATCGTTTTAATCTATGTAGTATATAAAATAAATCACTGAACTAATTTATTTCATATCAACTTCAGGGTAATACACTTAGTAATAAATCTGATTCTATGTGTATATTTCTTGGATATAATCTTTTGGAAAATATTTAGATGACATGCGAATTGAGCATTAAATACAAATGTTTATTTCATCATGAAATGGCCATAGTGTGATTAGTACTTTTGAAATGAATTGTTATCGACTTCAACTACTCATAAGTAGTAAAACAATTTCCACAGAATTCTGGAATTAGGACTGAAGACAGAAATTTTTCTTTTCAACGATTTTACTCACTTAGACTGTACAATTGTATTTATAGTTAATTTTTTTTATCTGCTCAAATTATAGCCTACATTAAAACAGAACAGTGTTGAATAATGAAAAAAAGTCGAACCGGTATAGTGTCACATAAATTGTTTGCGAAAATCAGATATTAAGAAGTTATGTAATAACGGGTTAGTGAAAAGCGCTTAAGTGATAATTGCCCACTCGATAGCTATTATGACATAATAATTAAGTCTTAATGATGGCTAATTAATGCCTGTGAAGAGTAATTGGAAAGTGAAAAAAGATAAATTATGAAAGATAGAGAAGGTTGAAATCAGAAGAATGAGGGACTGAACATACTAGTTATTGTATACAACAGTTACGCTTGAAGTAGCGGAAAACAATAGCGTCTACTGTACATACGCTTTTCGTTTGGATTCCTTTTGAACCAGCTTTACCGACTATGTAGGTTTCGGAAGGACGGTTCTGGTGAAGAGGAGTAACCAGAATTCACTAGATGATTCATGATTGAGCTTTTGGCTAACTTCTGTAGTCTTTTAGAAAGCCCGACATCTCCGAATACAGCCCACACCCTTTTCCATAATTATCAGTAAACGTCATACAAACCTAGCTAACTAGTGATCAATGCAAAAGTTGAACTATAACACACTACTAAAAACTATGATTTTTGTCTAAATAAGAAGAGTGAAACACATTGATTTTGTGTCGTTTGTTAAAATGAGTTTTGCTGGTAGGTTGGATGACAAAGGTTAATTTGAAGTTCCCATGAATATAACGTATTAGTATTCTTTCACGCGTAATTTTCTAATGTCTCCAGTGTGACTAGTTTCTCTTACTATCATTGCTACTATAATTAATTTGATCACTACCATCCAACGTCCTGTACCTTTATGGTATGCGAACCTGGAGTAATGTATATATATTTTCAGCGTACGTTAATTAGGACTGGCTACAAACATGAGAGATAGAGCCACACAAATCCGCAACATTTTTATGATAAACGATTATCCTCACCATTGCATAGCTTAGTTGTAAACAGAAAGAAAGTTAGGGTCAAATTATTCAAGACATAGCATCAATATTCATGAAATCATTAACTATTAGAATGAATCATGTTGACAAGGTCCTGACTTCTTGCTTCAAGTTCACGGTACGATCGTAATTAATGGTAACAAAACACTGGGTGACATGATGCTAAATCTCTTAATAGTCCATATGTATTCAGTTGTTTTTTTTGTTCCTCTTTAGATTGTGAGAACTATTTTTTTCATCTCGATTAATATTTTTCTTTGCCTAACCTTTTCTATTATCATTGATAATGTTACTAATCTGACATTTATCTTCATCTCTCTATATGGATACACTGAAATAACTGGAACCAATGCATATTGTACATTGCTTTAAACTTACTTATTGAGAGTCTTTTATATAGAAAATACAATACACTAATAACAATACTTTTAGCTTAAAATGAGAAAAATAAGATAGACAAATGACTAGTAAATGACACTAGTTAATTATTACAAGTACAACAGAATGAAGGTTTAGTTTTACTTACAAATAGATTGTAAATAGTAGTAAGGTCTTATCTTTCAAAAGAATAATAACTTTGGACAATGAATATTTGTTATTCATAACGCATTCAGTTATACATTAAACAAGAAACAAAAAAAGGTATTACATAAGATCAAAAGTAATCATTCGTTCATAGAGCTGGGAGAAAAACACACACACACACAATGTTAGTACAATTAAAACGACCCAATCGTATGTAGGTGGGGGGGGGCCGGGGGAACGGTAATCGTATAACTACATTTGTCATGTGACAAAATTATCTTTATGACTACTGTTACACATTTTATTGCATTAATATTACGACAATTTATTATTACAATAACAGTAATAAATATTACTGTTGTCAACTTGATCCATTCAAATTAGGTGGGAATAAACATTTTGCCGGCATAATGTCATGATTACTACTACTACTACTACTACTACTACTCCCATTTATATGCATGTTAGTTTGATTAAGAGAAATATCTTTGATTTCAACAGTAAATGTTGGACAATTTATACAACTATTTTTACGGTGTATAGGTAAAATTGGTGATAAATCAGGACTTTGAAATGATATATCAGTATAACAAACATTTGGACTAGTATTACCACAACGAAATTGTTGTTGATATTGTGGTGAATTAATTTGAGATGAACAATAATCAATACATTTGTAATAATCAATATTTGTATTAGTATCATTAAAATATATGGCATTATCATTATGATTAATATTTTTAGGATTATGTTCAACTGTAGTTCGATTCAATGTATGCATACTAACCGAATTATCTGAAATAAAAAAAAAGATTTATTATTATTATTATCATTGAAAGAATTATCTCTTCATAGATTTAACAAATAAAGAATTGATTTATGAGAAGCTAGTTATGTTGTTATACAACTATACATATAGAAGTTATGGATTTCTATGGAGTTTTGTTCTCTGAGTTGGATGACTTGGTCGTGGAGCTTTCATTGTTATTACGAACGACATTATCAGCACAAACTTCAGGTAGAAGTGAAGTGTTCGAATTTCTCCACATATGACTCACAAATTGTCCTGTAGACCTTGATGTTGATTGGTTATTGTTAACCTTTAACCAGTTATTGATTACTTCTTTATTTTGGTTGTATCTCCTATTGATTTGATTTTTGGTCATATAGGAGATACAACCAAAATAAAGAAGTAATCAATAACTGGTTAAAGGTTAACAATAACCAATCAACATCAAGGTCTACAGGACAATTTGTGAGTCATATGTGGAGAAATTCGAACACTTCACTTCTACCTGAAGTTTGTGCTGATAATGTCGTTCGTAATAACAATGAAAGCTCCACGACCAAGTCATCCAACTCAGAGAACAAAACTCCATCAAAAATATCGACTTGAGTTACAAATCTCCACCACTTTTGTGGAGTAAATATTGTCGACAAACACAACAAATCGTATACAAACATGTTTAAAACCTATGAATGTTGTTTTAAAAGACAGCTGTTTAGTAAGTTTACGTAGTAAGATCTATTTTATTCTAGTTCAATAACCTTTAGTTAAGCCATAGATTGTTAATATTTCCCATGTAAATGACAGAGAGATACCTTCAACAATAATTGTTTCTATAAACAAAGAAGTCTAGATACAAACGAACATCAGAGAATACGCCAATGTACAACTTTAAAGCGTTGTGAAGAAATGAAAGAGATAAATAAGCATATGAATTTTAGAGTTTACATCACGGACTGACCCTTGTTAGATAAATAGTGAAAATCAGCAGCTCGTATTCGCAAATCTACTGAGGATTTCTGTTCCGCGACAAGTGCTTAACCTTTAGATCGAACTGGGATTTAGTGGATTGTATGCATAACTTTAATCTATTCGCTATATTGTACAATCAACTTGAATGCTATCCGTGGATAATTGCCTTATATATGACACGATTGAACTTCACTGGTCACGACCCCTCACTAGGACTCCAGGAATTGCTCCTGAAAGTAAGCACTAGCGAGCACATGAGTATTATTACTACAGGAGGTTTGTGGAGCTTATTGGATTTTGTAATTTATGCCACAGACTGGCCTTAGTTCTATACAGAGCATGGTCGTGGATGCGCATTGCCACTGAGGAATCCCATATTAAAACAAACAGCTATCCAGTACTTCCCGGTTTTTAATGGTTGCCTAGTTAACGTTAAGCGCGTGATTTCAACCAAAAGGTTCACCAACCTTCACAAGTATCCAGTACAGTAGAAATCAGAACTATTAACAGTAAACTTCATTACCGTTAGGAACATATTTCACTACTTCTTAACGGAGTGTAAAAGTCAAATTAGGACGCGCACCGCCGACTCATCCATGAAAGAGTTTCCGTAAGCTGAGTTACACGATTGTGTGGAACTTAATCAGGGTCATGACCTGTTAGTCACATGTCCACAAAATTTTTATTAAATGGTAGAACATGATAAGTCTGCTACTGGAACATTTATTATTGACCTCTTATCCTTTTCCACAAACCTACTTATACACTTCAACTCGAACAATAAGGAAAAGGCGCGAAGCGTAAAAGCTTTGCTTCAAGGTTATTTATATACAGGGAATCAGGTGTATTTATGGTTCCACTTCACAATAATCTTCTAGAAACTTCCGAAAACATACTAAATATATTAACGATATAGGTAGTCATCCAATCAAACGTTACACTATCTTTTTGTTTTTCCAAATGTTTCCGAGAAGCTTATATTCAATGGTGATTGGATAAAACGTTTCCAGGTGTTTTGTAGGCTACTGGGGATTTTGACGAGAGATAATTCTAGACATTCCATTCTAAGTGACTTATTTCAGAAAACATTTGTGATAGTTGTGCTTTTAAGATCAAAACATCTACTACACATACTTCATAAACGAATCAACAGTACACTATTATAGATTAATGATTAAAAATATATAAGTTTAATATGAATACGGTCAGGAAGTTGTAAATCAGACTGATGATAATAAAAATACAATTAAAATGAAATATGAATTAGGAGAATGGAATAAATGTTTCATTCATTAAACAGATACATCATATTTGTGTAATTAGCTTTGAGTTACATTCTAAGCGTGAGGGATAACGATATTATTCGGTTGTTCAGACTGAAGTGCAAACGGGTTTGAATCGTCAAAAGTCGAGGGCCTTACACACTGGGGCACTGCTCTATGCGGAGGTTAACTAAACGAAATTGTTACTTTTTTCAAATGAACAAAAACGATCAATAATATTGGGAAAAGGTGAGTCTAAACAAAAAGAGAGGATAAAAATAATTGGATCTAACATACCTGGATCTGTAAAATCATCATCATAATTCCTAATCTCATTATTACTACCATCATTATCAGAACCACCATCATCGGAACTATCACTATTGCCAACAGTATCAGCCCAACTTACAGGCAAACACATTTGTAGCGCAGCAGTTTCTTTAATCAATAAAGAACTTGATTCATTTTTAGAAGATTTATCAATACTGAATTTTCTATGCGAAGATCCATAATCCATTTGTGTTGATGATAGATAGTTTGAACACGCTGGTTGTGCAACAATAGATGAAAAGTTTAAATTATCATGATGGTGATGACGACTTAAATCGTCAGATGAAGTTAATGTACGATGTTGTTCATTCAATTCATTGTCATCTACGACTGTGTAACTAAAATTGTAAATCATAAGTTAGAAAGTTGGTATAATATTCAGTTTCACTGGTTAGGAATGTGGCATCAAAAAAAACCTATTTTGAATATTCGTATATTTAAGCCCTTAGGAAAATAGTTGAAGTGTAAAGGTTTGGGGAATACTATTGCGAAATATCTTATTGACTATGAATATAACTATTAATCAATTCATAAGTATCAGTAGTAGTATAAGGAGGCGCTAGAATAATTTAGGAACTTAAGATTTACAGTTTGGGTCTATAATATCAGAATATTGGTGATATGCCCCAATCCCAAGACCTTTAGATGAATCCGAGGAACCAGACGTGTTTTCAATATGGAGAAGTGATACACTGGGGCAATCAGAAATAAACCAAACGATAAGTGCCTGTGGATATTAACGAGTAAATAAACATCTCTCTCAATCTTTTCGCTATAGAGCCAGTTGGGCTCCGTAGATAAGGAGACTACGTATCAGTATCAACTCATAGGCATCGCACGTCACAACAGGTGGTTTACTTGAATTTCTTCTAACAATTTTTTCGAATTAGTGATTTATAATACTTAATGTACAATTCCGACAAAAAACTGATATTGATCGTGTTGTCTTTTGAAAAACAAAATGGAAAACTCTTTGTTTGTTCAATAATATTTTTTTTACTTAAATATGAAATTGTGTGTAATTGACAGATTCACCTGCAAAATGTATATCACAATCTCTCTATTCTGGAAAACCCACCAACTGATTTGAATCATATAACTTGATGCAAGAGATCAGGATAAAACAACAACAGATGAAAATTAATTTTCACCTCAGAACTAGATTTAAATACTCTTGTTAGTAGGATAGAGATTTGACTATTCCATGTGTTGATTAGGCTCAAATCTAGATATCCTGATTAGTTCACTTCCAACCTATCAGAACAAGTGAATGCATCGAAAAAATGCTAGAAGGTTCTTACAGCAGTGCCATATACACTTCATTGTTTATTGTAGGATTTTTGGTATGTGTGTAACTAGAAAATATATTGCTCAATCTTGATTCTTGTCCTAATTTAGAAAGAGTCAGGTCGAATATTATGGTCAAGGAATACTAGATATTATTGAAATGAATTTGTGATTGATTGATAACTTTACTATGGGTTGATAGATTGGACTTATGTCGATAAGTTAATTCATTAACGCAATCTAACCGGTTCAGACCATCATTATAGAATAAAACACCACAAAATGCATTCATCTTCGCCATCATTTCACAACTTAGTCTGTAACACAAAACTATATTCGATATGCTGATAACTGATGTAGAACGTTGAATTTCAATTATCTTTGTTAAGAAAAACTATTGATATGATTATCACTACTTTCTGCATTAGTTGAATGTAAACTATTGTGAAATACTTGAAAGTAATTACACTGGATTTTGTGTACATTGACAGTCAGTCAGTCAGCTACAACGTAGGACCAGGCATATTTATGCATCAGTCCAAGTTGCCATACCTCACTCATTAGCACAACAAAATGAACACCGGATTCATAGAAATAGTTAATTTAGTGGTGGTAATATATAAAAGAAAGGTTGTATATAAGGATATAATATAGGAAGGAAGACAGATATGAAGCAATTTTAATCTTAAGGTTTAAAGGAAGATAAAGAGTGTATACACCTACGCCATTGTGATCGATTCTGAGCCATGTCACCTAGAGTCGCCAACCATTGGTTACGATAGTCACGCGGACCCCAACCAAGCAGTCTGCATCTACCAACATGGCTCAGACTAGAAGTTAGTAACTTCAAGCACTGATGCCACGTTTTGGTTTTATGCATTGACAGGTCATCATAAAGGTGTATTTTAAAAAGAAAATAAACATTACACAAACTACAGAAATATACAAAAAATACAGGGTGTCCTCTTTACCTAGGTTCTTCGTTTATTTCGGATGAATCAGAGAAAAGACTACGTCGACTAAGTAAATGACGAGAATTTTTATGAAGTATTGACAAAGAATTATTATTTGAATTACAAGGAATAGGACGATCAACTGCACAAGCTGACAAAGATATATTATTTGCGAATGGATCCGATTTTCTTTGTGAATCTGATTTATCATCATTATTGATCATTTTATTTGATGTTATTGACAACGTAACTGAAGATTTTGCAGCGGATAGATTTTTCATTGAATGATTCTGTTCAAAAGCAATTTGCATAACTGACTCAAAGTCAAATGATGGAGGCATAGAGATTGATGTTTGTACTGCAACTAAACCAGAAAAAAAAAGAAATGTATGTCAGAGAACAGAAACAATGGGAAACAATTAAAACATACTGCTACATAATTCGAGAATTACGATGCTAAAATTTATGTAACACAACTTTTCAAGTAGCAACTATAGAAATTAGATATACAAATCAAGAAATATTTTATTGATTTAACATATAGAACCGATTCGATGTTGTATGAGGTCTTACGTTAATATTACAATTTATTTGATAAACCAAAGGATTAGATTTATCTAATGAAGTGATGGATTCGTGATTAAGGAGTGCGACTTTGGCCACTAAGTTACAGGTTGGAATACTGATTCGCTTATTTTTTCATTAAGCAACCGAATAGTATGGTTAACCTTCACATTTAGAGTGTGATTCATACCTAAGTACCTGGTTAACAAGTCAGTTTAATTAATTTTTTAATTAAAGGAAGTTCATGACAAATAAAGCAGCACTAGATGAAAGCATGGACCTGTGTCCCAATTTAATTTGAAATGGTTTGAACTATCTTGTCATGGAGATGCAGATACACTCAGTTGACGAGTTCAAAATAGGACAAAACACACGTCTTGGATTCCATTGCCAGCCACATTGCGTTTATTCGATATCAACTTGTATCTTTTAATTTCTACAATTAAGAAAAAGGATTACTGCAGAGAATCTGTGTGCATCTTAATGTATTTTGGTGTCACATTCACTATATGAGGCTAAACAGTACTATCCAACTACTTACACTAAGACTGATAAAATGTATCAATGTTTAGTAATCAACACTGTACACTAATGACTCATAAATAAACTTGATTATGTACACTATTTTCTTATATGCTGAATAAGAGCAAAACTTACAACAGTTTCGATAGTCTAATTACACTGCACGTGAATCTGGCAATGTTAATTTTCTCTTCACCCCTTACTACTACAACATCATTAGTAAACCTTTACATAGTTACTGAATCACTTTTATTACATAAAAATCTGAAGAAATTTCTATCTCTAATAGTGGGTAGAACTAGTGAACTTAAGTTCTAAGATCTGTTTCAGTAATGTGAGAAACAACTTTTCGAGCAAGTTTCTTTTTTATGCATTTTGTAATGAATATTTAGTTGAATAATAATAATGTAGTGAATATGCCTTAGAAATATTGCTCGCATCTGCTGGGATCACCGAGTAAGTAATAGTGAGGTTAGACACAGGGTATTAGGGAATGATGGTAAATCAGTTGTTGAAGTCATGAATCTTCATCGACTGAGATGGTTAGGCCACGTGTTACGTATGCCTGAACACCGAGTACCACGACGCTCTATGCTGACTAATGTAGGGGATGGTTGGAAAAGAGTTAGGGGCGGTCAAACCAAAACGTGGCATCAGTGCTTGAAGTTACTAACTTCTAGTCTGAGCCATGTTGGTAGATGCAGACTGCTTGGTTGGGGTCCGCGTGACTATCGTAACCAATGGTTGGCGACTCTAGGTGACATGGCTCAGAATCGATCACAATGGCGTAGGTGTATACACTCTTTATCTTCCTTTAAACCTTAAGATTAAAATTGCTTCATATCTGTCTTCCTTCCTATATTATATCCTTATATACAACCTTTCTTTTATATATTACCACCACTAAATTAACTATTTCTATGAATCCGGTGTTCATTTTGTTGTGCTAATGAGTGAGGTATGGCAACTTGGACTGATGCATAAATATGCCTGGTCCTACGTTGTAGCTGACTGACTGAGTGAAGAAAATTACATACAGCAATGTTAATATGACATATATATGAATTAAAAAATAAAGAGGATATGTTTGATAATTCAACCAAATACTAGCATGAAAAAACACTGGGACCCGAAGTCTAGAGTAAGATGAAGGGTAAACGAATCTGAGCCCTCATAAACAATTCTGAACTATTTTGCCCAACGTCTTTAACTACTGATATTCCGAACCTCAATCAGGTGGTCTGTTTTAATATAGGTCCTAACTAATTGATGAAGATTCACTACTTTTTCAACTGATTTACCACTTTTGACCAGTACCTTATGTTTAAAACCACAGCATCGCTCATTCGGTCATTCCACGATACACGAGCAATGGCTTCGAAAACATTTATGATAAAAAAAACCTGCAGCCTACACATGTCTTCTGCTGTTTCTTTTTGTTAGAAAATACACAACTAATTTGCTATTAGACTGTAAAGTAACTATAAAAAAGACACAACAATACAAAACAAATCTAACAAGTTTTATGATGTACAACCTATTTTATAACAATACGAAAACTCTCTTGCCATTTACCTTCGCACATACAACTTGAAGTATTTCCCAGAAGATAGGAATTTTTCTTCTTTTTACCTAAAGGAGTAGCTAAATAAATGGGGAAAGCACAAAGATGATATCATAATATAGAATCGTTAAAAGCAATATATAGTAGCATAAACCAATTGATCATTGTCAGCAGGATAGTCTTGAATATTACGTATTTTGATTTCCATCCAATTAGCGCTAGCGAAGAGATTCTATGTAAACACTGTATTGAGAGTTTCCTTCAAAATTTATATTTATAAACGATTGATCACTGAGTAGTAACCAATTTCAATTGTCTACCTTCTTACAGTTGATTGAATCATATCGATCAACTTGCAACGTAGTCCCTAGTTTATGTAACACCACATGGTGGATATTATGGTGAGATTTTAGGTTATTGATGGTAGCCGACAGGAAACCCTGAACATATGCTTTTTATTATTTGGAACTTGTCAGAAAAGCATACCGGTGGTCTTGAAGGAACGCAACATCTCAAACTGTGATGCTGAGTGACGCAGGTTTGAATAAAACAAAGATCATCAATTCCCTCAAGATCGAAGGTACAACTAGCTGAAGAGTACCAACCAGCATGAAACCTAAGTTAAACAATATTTCCTGCACACTTAGTTGATACGAGGTATCAAGTTGATGAAAATGTATTATTCAAAGTTAAAAATCGAATCTCTTCTACGTATGCATTCAGATGTCGCCTCCTACACATAATGAAAACTATGAGAATCCAATAGGGTAGATGAGACATTCCCATCCAGAATAGATTCGGATGATCACCTGTTCTGCCTCTGCAGTTAATTAATTGATTACAAACTTACCTATCTCGTTTTTATGAACAAATAATTATTTCATTGTTACTCTGATATGAGCAACTATTTCTAAACTTAAAATCCAATTTTTCTTCTTATGTAATCATTATGAACAACTAACTTATTCTTAAATCTAAATGTATATTTACGTTTTAATCTGAATCTTTATTCTTATGTAATCGACAGTCATAATTAACTGATTAACCATTGTTTATTTCATTCCGTCTTAACATGATATCTCATTATGATAATGTTGATCTACTTATCATCACTTAAATGTTATTGATTTTTACATTCAAATGTAAAACTGTATATCATGACGGGAACTCAATTGGGAAAAATCGTTCTGTGTCCGAATTATATTTTCAATTTCCTTTACACCGGTGTTACACACTGAATCAGTTAAATGATTATTTTAATCAACAGAATGAGAAACTGTTTATGGTTGGAATCTCGGACTAGTCGTAGTTAGACAATCATTGAAAACTAGGAAGCACCGGACAATTGTTCTGTCCTAGTATCGGACTCTTCAGTGGCAATAGGCATCCACAATCTCACCGGGGATCGAACTCAAAACCTTCGGGACAACTGAAGCGGCACCCAATCGTTCTTGATTAAAAAGCCATAACTGAGGGAATTCAAGTGTATCAGGCGTAAGGCAGTTGGTTATCAAACAATTGCGTTGAACCAAGGTTGCGCAACTAATTGGAGTTAAGCGAGAGTAAATCACTGGGCGCCATGTCAATGATTTAAAAGTTAAGTACTCGCTATAAGACCTAAGGGTTGTGAGTTTGATCCTCCGTGGGGTCGTGAAAACTGACTGACACTGATGAGTCCCATGTCAGAACGATTTTTTTTATTTAAACACATAAATATTGATACAAGGAAGCACCAGATAAATATGCGCCTCATAAATCTCATTCGATTTGTGTGAGGGCTGTGATACTGCTCGGGTGCCCAGACTGAAGCAGGTGGTTTTCTTAGGGGGCCACACCCGGAGCCTTTGACCTGAATGTCTGATCCACAAGGCAGTGGAGCATCGTGAGGAGATGCAGTCTCATGGTAGCCGGTGATCAACGGTTGATTTGTACGCCATTTGTTCCTTCAGGATACTGGAGCCCATGTGCACCAATGGTTTGGAATCAGGGTTTTCCAACTCCCCTAGATGGACCCTCCATGTCCACCAACCCGGTTAAAGCGCCGGACATTCGCTTTTCGTTCTCTCACTTTCGTACACAACACCCCCGCCACGAGAAGGCAGTGAGTAGGACTTCCCTGGCAGAGGCTATATATTCGCTGGCCATATGAGAATATTTCGAGAGAGAGAGGTGACTCTCCCCACTCTCGGCCGTACCAGGGCATTTGGGGGCCAGAACGAAACAGCTATCCGGTACATATTGGTTTTCAATGGTTGTTTAGCTACGATCAATTCGAAATGTTAACTATATAGTTTAATAATCTCCACAAGCTACCTACACAAAATTTATTCAAATGTATAAACCACCATTCCTCGGGATGTAGGAAAGAACATACCAGAAATTAGATGAACTATAACCAAAATCATTATTTAAATTTGAAAAAAAAATTATAGACGCGTGTAAAGCTGTTGAATTCGTCTATCTACTGAAAGGCAAAACGTTCAGACAATAAAACTTCGTGTGTAATGCTAGTTACAGCAATAAGTGTAACTAAGGTGTTGAACTAAACTTAGTCAACTGGTTTTCATCTTAGAACAAATATTTAACAAGTAACTGAACCAAATGAGAGAATACTGCAAATGAAGGCCTGGCCACCTTGTTTAATGCTTCGACGACAGTGGGACTAGTTATTTTATGAGTGACCTTTAACAATAATAATGTATTATTATCACATTACGTGGTATTATTAAATAGAGACAATAAATATCGATCACCGTATTGTAGCCAATTCTTTTGCCCCCAAATGCCCTGGTACGACCGAGAGTGGGGAGAGTCCGCTCTCCCTCTCCAAATGCTCTCACATGGCCACGTGTATATAGCCTCTGTCAGGGAAGTTCTACTCACTGCCTTCTCGTGGCATTATTGTTGTTTACGAAATTGAGAGACCGAAAAGCGAATATCCGGTGCTTTAACCGGGTTGGTGGACACGGAAAGTCCATCTAGGGGAGTTGGCAAACCCTGATTCCAAACCAATGGTGAACATGGACTCCAGTATCCTGACGGAACAAATGGCGTATGAACCAAATGTTGGTCACCGGCTACCATGTAACTGCATCTCCTTACGATGCTCCACTGCCTTGTGGATCAGACCTCTAGGTCAAAGGTTCGGGGTGTGGCCCTCTTAGGAAGCCACCTGTTCGAGTTTGGGCACCCGAGCAGTATCACAGCCCTCACATAAATCAAATGAGATTTGTATGGCACATATGTATCTGGTGCTCCTTTGTACCAATATTTATGTGTTTAAATAAATAATAAATAAAACTATTCATTAGTTGTTAAAACCGTCTAAAATCATATGAAGTAATATAATTATAAACAATGAGAAAGCCATAGTAAGATATAAAATGTCTTTTTTATCTTCCATTTAAAAGAGATAAGATTTAAGGAAGAATTGACGGAAGAATTAAAAGAGTACTGAAAAGAAGCTTTTCTGTAATTTAACTGATCTCATTAAACAATACCGAATGTATATCGAACCAAAGGTTGGATCAATACATTCCCAACATCACCTCTAGTTGCATCTATGAATTTACATATATGCTTGGAATGACAAGCATTTATGAAGAGTTGAGAGAAGTTTTAATTAGATTTTCTGAGCATTATCATAGAAATATGCATCTGAAAAGCAGTAAAGTGTAGTCATCAGGGGTCGACCTGACAAACAGTATAACTCTCTAGAGAGTTCAAAACCATCCATATTAACTTTATTAACTATGAAATGGTAAATTTTTGTTTATAATGATAACTCTATAAATAATTTTAGGCTATTTTGACAGCTGATGAGAAACCTTGAAATAGAATGATGAATTCATTTTATTCTGCACATCTTACTACTCTTGCTTGTTGAGGAGACTCAGAAAATTTCTTGAAAAAAGCCCAAAGAGGCCCTGGAAACGCGGGTAAAAATTTTATTCAGTCAGCATTGAATGGAAGTTCCTCAGAAACATCTAGAAAGTGAAGATTAACGTGTCGAATTTCTGATTGGAAGATTGCCCATCCTGCTACTATGTTTAGTAAGGTTCCAGAACTTTCCAGAAGCCTAATGCCATCTGAAATACTATAAATACTCTCAATTTTCTGTACACAAACTAACCTTGGAGTAGTGTTTATTACATATTTCGCACCTTTTTTTCGTGTTCAACTTGTCGTGTAGAGTTAACCTGGGGTTATTAGAAGAGCTTAGAAAGCCGATTCAAACATTCAGTCAGAAGATTTATCATTGCTAAATTCAACTTTATCAAGATAACCGAATCCATTGTAGTGATTATTTCTTTCAGCTTATTTCTTTCTATTACATCATATAACTCAGTTAGTTAGTCAGTCATATCCAACGTAGAACCTGAAAAATATGTGCGTCGGCACAATTTGTCAGACAAAATTAACATCGTGAGATCAAATTATCAAGATAAATCCTAGAGTAGTAGAAGTGGTAACAGAATTATTAGTGGTAGGAAAGATCAAGTGTCAAAAACTAAAGGCATTAAGAGTTTAGGATACATGAACTAGACAAACAGTGAACGTATCTACATTTGAAACTCGATAATTTTTACGATATTAACACGAAGTTTAATTCATAGGCACTAGTCATAAACTTTTTGATTGTTTAACTCATTACAGAATTGAATATCATGAATATCTTCTTAATGTATTGGATAAATCACACTAAAGCCTATCAATACCTGTAAAATAATGAAATCATCATCAATGAAAAAAAATACTTCCCGAGTAAACCTTATCATTCATGTGTGATCACACACACACACACAGAGAGCAACATATGGTTTCTAGTAAGTAGTATTAAGTGTTTCACGTATGGAAATAAAAAAGGTTTAATAATATGCTATACTTGTATGTATTGTGCGACAATAGGTGAAGTAGAATAATAATAATAATTATTATTATTATATTTATTTCTATTTACCTGTAGGCAGAAGAGATGAAGTCCTTGGGAGACAACTGGAGTGGACTAGAAACCATTTGAGAAAAAAAAACGAAATGAGTAAATAAAAATTAGTGTTTAAACAAAATCTTAACACTAAGTTTGATTAATCGTTCACCAGACGTGATTGAACTCGACTGGTCACTGCTTCCCACTAGAACTCCAGGACATGTATTTTGAAGTCAGTCATTAGTGAGCATATGATTATAATCAGAAGGGGTTTTGTGGAGATTTCACTATTTTCATAGTTGAAATCATGAGTCAATTGAAGCTAGACCACCATGGAAAACCTGGAAGCACTGGACGGCCAACTCGTCCTATTATGGGACTCCTCAGCAGCGCGCATCCACGACCACACACTCGCGAGATTCGAACCCAGGACCTACCAGTCCCGCGCCAGAGCACATAACCGACTGACTAATGATTTTAACTATGAAAATACAAAACCCCTTCTGAAATTTTAACACTGCTTTGAAAGTTGAGGTAAAATAGAATGGAGATAAAAACAGATTGAATAAAAGAAAGTACATACTATATAATTAAATCAGAATTTAACATACCTTGGTATGGTATGTAACTATTCTTATTTATTAATGATTGGTATTTATTCAGAAATTAAACATCAGGCGTTTTATCATGACAGAATATTTTACTAAAATAATGAATTCTTACTCTCCTTGTCTAGAATTGTGCATATCACAAGGTGAATGACATAATCCCTCCACGGGTAATGCTCTTTATTAGTGAACCTGAGACTCTGGGAAAGGTAGAACTACTAAACGACAGATAGGGATTTTGATGATTAAAACTACTATCATGTAAATTACACCCAAGATCGTAGGAACTATTATATATATTTTTAAATTACTGGTTAAGTAATTGACGTGAGATGGCTGTTCGTCACACTTTTGTATGATATCAGTCAGGCTGATTCCTATGCGGTTATAAAAACAACTATCCTTTCTTTTTAAACTGGGAAGATCAGTTTTACGGGATAAGCTTTAGATGCTAGATTGGATAATGTCAGATAATCTAACTGTTGAAACTGGACTGCCATAATCAACGACCACAAGAGCGAATTTATCACAAGTAGCTGGTCTCCTATTAGTCTCAAGGTAATTATGACTTTTTCAACCTAATTGAGTCGAAGAAATGGATTATATCGATACTTTATTTAGGCTGTTGGTAAGGTGGTAATTTTGGAGTAGCTATAGGCTAGTTGAACTATATCCTTCAGAAGATGAGACAACCTCCTAACGATTGACTGTTGTGATGTTTGAGTATTCAGATCAGATCATATCTCTCTCCCTCTCTAAGCCTTAATTTGGTGTTTGTTTATAATACACCGTTGTTTCAGCACAGCTATAACATACTGTTTTTACAGTCTGTTTACCGGGTTGAGAAGCTGAAAGCTCCACCTAAATACATTTTAGCTTGAGTCAAAATACCTACTAGCCTACCCACTAAAATAATATCTGAGCGTTTAACTTCTTGAAAATAAAGGGAACTGCATGAAATTCTTGAAAATAGTTTAGAAACCTATATATTTCATACTTTATTGCTTTTAAACGGAATTTATTCAAGCGAAATTTATCTAAGTATAAAAATGAGTTTTAGACGTCGGCAATCACAACGCGGTAATAAATAATGGATCTCACAATACAAGTATTTTTGCATAGGACTTACATTTGGTTGGTGAGTCAAATACTACTGTATCAGGGCTGGGTGCAATAAGGTGACTTTTGAAAAAGCTATGAATTCGATTCTGAATCTCATCATCGCACTAACATTTTGTGAAAAGAAAAATAGTGAAAACATTACTTTCATCATAATACTTATAAGTTAATGGACAAAACTATGTAGCATTCATATCATTAAGTTGAACGGTGATGGTGGAGGCAGGGATAAATATGACCGAAGTACAAGTTATCCAATCACAACTTAGATTTGCTTATTGATGTATGTGTGGTTGTCAGAACTGGTCAACCAAACAAGTATGGAAAGTAGGTGCAAGGCGGTCAGTGCAGTAGTTTGAATGTAATTATTAGTTTTTATTGAAATTTATTTTAAATCAGATAAGATGGGCCGCCTTGTGGCAGTTTTGAGTAAACAGAAAAATAATTAGGTTTAATGCTATAGATTAGCATGCAAATTAGCGAGATGAAAACCTTATCGACGCAAATCCTACCTTGTAAAACAACACAATGAATCAGAAGATAATTTTACAGTCCGTATAAATAGCAAATTCTTTCGTGACTCATTGTGCACATGGTTGAATGCATTTAAGGTCAAAAAAAGTCCGCGTAATGGTTATCATGTCGTAGGTGAAGAACAGGCTTCTGAAAGTCCTTTTTGACATGGCGACCCCCGAATTCGTACCAACGTTTATTTATTTAATCACATATATATTGGTACAAAGGGCACCGGATACATGTGTGCCACACAAAATAATGAGAATGGGAGGAGAAGGAAGAAGACGTGTATATATAAAAGAAGGAAAAAAAGAAAAGGAGAAGAGTAATGATGGGGGGAACTGAAATGTACAATCAGAAGAGCTCTATCAGTTAGGACAGTATCACAGCCCTCTCGCAAATAAATGAAATGAAACATTCAACTGACAATTGTATTCTCGTCCCAACGTTGGACCCAACTAGATCACATCGCTATCAGCCACCGATGGAGGGGCTCGATAGAAGACTGTCGCTCATTCTGGAGCACATGTTTAGATTCAGATCATGCTCTAGTGCGAGCACGTATCTGTCTGCGTCTTACTGGAAGTAGGAAAGACACTGCAGGGAAACCTCTTAGGGTTCAATTTAATGATAGGCAAGCTAAGAATATATTTCAGGAGCAACTAGAAAAACAGTTAAGCAGTCATGTAAGTTATGCCCACCCCAAGACAACGTGGAATGACATCCGAAAAGCTGTGGAAACAGCAGTGATATCCGCTAGTACGGTAAACCATAAGGTTAGGGAGAAACAAAGGATCTCAGCAGCATCTACTGCACTGATAAATGCTCAAAAACTCATCCCATCTGGCTCTGAACATATCGAAGAGCGGAGTCAGCTTAGGCGAAGGCTAATAAGAAGCCTGCGCAATGATCGTGAACAGTGGTGGTTAGCGAAAGCAAGAGAGATGGAAAAGGAAGTAGCAATAGGCAACAGAAGACAACTGTTCAGATTTGTTAAAGAAACCGGTATTAGAAACCCAACTATCTCAGATAAAGATGGACATATCATTCATTCTCAATCCAGGAGATTGGATCGATGGGCAGAACACTTTAGGGATCAGTTCAACTGGCCTTCAGCCACACTTCAGTTATCCACGATCCCCAGTCGTCCTGAATGGCAAATTGATGTAATCCCTCCAACCCTCTACGAGGTTGAAAAAGCAATAGGAAATCTGAAGCGAGGGAGAGCAGCAGGCCCTGACAGATTTACTCCTGAGATTTTTAAGGATGGTGGTCCAGTACTAGCAGCGAGACTGACTGAGGTCCCAGGTAGAATCTGGGAACTGGACGTAATTCCATCTGACTGGTCCCAACCATTGATTGTGCCAGTCTATAAGAAAGGACAAAAGCCCTCCTGTGACAATCACAGGGGGATGAGTTTGACTAATATAGTGTCTAAAATATTAACTTCAATAATACTTGGACGCCTAACCAAAGCTCGTGAAGAGCAGACTAGAGAAAACCAGGTTGGTTTTCGACCTGGACGTGGTTGTATAGACCAGATATTCACTCTACGTCAGGTCCTAGAACATAGACACACATTCAGACGTCCCTTAATAGTAGTATTTCTTGACCTTAAGGCGGCATTTGACTCCGTCGATCGTGTGGTTCTATGGCAGTGTTTGTCACTGAAAGGAGTACCAAAGAAGTACATTAACCTCATAAAGGTTCTCTACTTGAACACAACTGGTCGAGTCAGAGTCTATGGCAAACTGTCATCAGAATTGACTACCTCAAGTGGTGTTCGTTAGGGCTGTCCACTCTCCCCATTCTTGTTTAACTTTGTCGTTGACGTGCTATTAGAAATAACACTTTTATCATCTCAATCTCCAGGAGTTGAACTTCTACCGGGAGGATCACTTGTTGACTTCGAATACGCCGACGATATAGTTTTATTAGGTGAAGACGCTGACAAAATGCAGTCTTCTGACCACTATAAGCAACTATGCGGACATGTTCGGGATGCGATTCTCTCCCTCGAAGTGCAAAATGTTACTTCAGGATTGGGTTGCATCTGCACCTGAAATAATGATAGGGAGTGAAGTAGTTGAGCGTGTAGACCACTTCACTTATCTTGGGAGTCTCATCAGCCCTTGTGGACTGGTGTGTGACGAAAGCTCAGCACGGATACAGAAGGCTCGTCTAGCTTTCGCCAACTTGCGTCATTTTTGGCGTAGGCGAGATGTCCGTCTAGCAACAAAAGGAAGGGTTTACTATGCAGTATTTCGGTCCGTCATACTTTATGGCAACGAAACATGGCCGATAAGAGTAGAGGATATTCGTAGGCTACTAGTATTCGATCATAGGTGTCTTCGAAGCATTGCTCGTATATCCTGGGACCACCGGGTAAGTAATGCAGTTGTTAGGAAATGGGTAGTAGGTAAGGAAGGCAAATCGATTGATGAAGTACTGAAACTTCATCAGTTGAGATGGCTGGGACACATGTTACGTATGCCCAACCACCGACTGCCCCGACGTGCAATGTTTAATGATGTAGGAGTAGGTTTGAAGAAAGCTAGGGGCGGCCAGACCAAACGTGGCACAAATCCATGAAGTCACTGACAATTTGACTGAGCCATGTTGATAGGTGTAGACTACCTGGTTGGGATTCGCGAGATGATAGCAACCGATGGTTAGAGACCTTGAATGACATGGCTCAAAATCCTTTGCAATGGCGAAGGTGCATACACTCTTTGTGTTCTACCAAATTCTAATCTTCTGAATTCTTCATGTCCCTATCCTTTTTCTCTTTTCAAATTTATTTCACTGTATTATACTCTTTCAACTATATCTTCAAACCCTGATCTTTCACATAATGCTTATACTCTTACTACTTCTACCACTATGGAATTTGAATCGACAACTGCATCTCTGTGCTAATGTGGTATAGTAACTCGAACTGATGTACGTACGTAAGAAGTTCTACGTTGTGACTGACTGACTAGGCTGCTCAATACATAAAATCAAAATCAAACATAGAATACTAGGTATAAACTGGTTGAAAAATATATAAACCCACAACTAGTGATCCTAACTTAGGTAACAGAGTACACTCTATGTGATCTCAGAAATTGTAGTCTTAAGTGCTGTTAGGGGTATGAGGGCGGTTATCACGTTTCGGTTGCCCATATTTGAAAGGATTTTTCCAGAGGTACCCGAAAAGGAAATCGGGTTAGAGTTGGTCTTAGTGACCCGAGAGCGTGACCGCAGTGCACAAGGGACAACTGCTAGAGGCTGGTCATAAGCCACCTTTTTGTGGGTAATTATTGTGTTAACTCCGTTCTTGTTGAGACCTTACCGCCAGAGACGGAAATCCGTAGGATAAGTGAGGTGTGCATTTTTAGGGTTGACCTTTTCTAACCCCAGTCAGTCTTGTTTACAGAACTGCCTAGATGTGAACTCAGTTGTTTCTGGAATTCGCATTTGGCTTTCTCGTCCTCCAGTTCAATCCTAATGGGTCTTCTTAGTGTACTTTTCCTGCATCCATTGAGGCGCAGACAAATGCGCGCTCGTATTAAAGCGTGATCAGAGTCTAAACAAGTATTCCAATACGAGCGACAATCTTCTATTGAGCCTCTCCAACGATGACTGATGACAATATGGTCTATTTGAGTCCATCGTTGGTTTGGTGAAGGTGGTCGCCATGTTAGACGATGTCTCTCCTTATGTTTAAAATTAGTGCTTGCTAAAAATAAACGATTGTCTGAGCATAGTTGCAACAGACGATCACCATTATCGGTTCGTTGAGCCGGAATACTAAAGCACCCACTTAAATGTCTTTCTGTTTGATTCAAGCTGCCTACCTGGGCATTAAAGTCACCCGCTACGACTACTATGTCTGAGCGCTTATCTTTCTGAAGAAGCTCAGAGAGTTTTCTGTAAAAGTCATCTTTCACTTCATCATGGCTGCAGTCAGTGGGAGCGTAGGCAGAAACGACGAAAAGGCAACGACGTGTGTCCCTATCCTTCCGAGTTCTTACGGAGCCATTTAGCCGGACAGCACACAGGCGACTGTTAACGGGGATCCATTCTAGTAGTGCCTGTTCTGCCCTTGTACTTAGTGCTATGCCTACACCTGCAAGTCCGCGAGAACTAGCCAACGGGACGCCAGATACACGGAGGGTGTATTTCGTTGGCTGTCCATTTTGGCGAGGTGAGGTCAAGTGAATGACCACACTGGGATCCTGTATGCGTGTTTCGGAGACACAGCATACATCAATGGTACGAGATTCTAGGGTTTTAGCTAAGGAGACCTGTTGACCGATTTGGCATAGGGTACGTACGTTGAAGGCTCCAATGTGTAGTTTGGAGCGAGGTTTTAGTAGACCTGGGACAGTGTTTCGCGCACTAGAATCGTTGGCCATGGTGACACTTGAGGAGGAAACCGAGAGAGGAAGTTTAGTGTTGAAAGTCAAGGTAGAAGGAATAGTAGGAATTGAAGAAGGAGATTGATTATGAATACAGTGGTCTTGAGTGCTGTTAGAGGTATGAGGGCAGTTATCACTTCCCGGTTGCCCACACCGTGGAAGGGTTCTTCTAGAGGTACCTGAAAAGGAAATAGGGTTAGAGGTGGTCTTAATGACCTGAGAGCGTGACCGCAGTGCCCAAGGGACAACTGCTTGAGGTCGGTCACACACGACCTTTTTGTGGGTAGTTTTTGTGTTAGCTCCGTTCTTCGAAAAAACCTTACCGCCGGAGACGGATATCCGTAGGATAAGGCGAGGTGTGCATTTTTAGGGTCGACCTTTTCTAACCCCACCCCTCCTTGTGGGAAGGCAGCATCGCTGTCATGCTGGTTGTCTGAAGGAAACACCTTACTGCTGTCACACCTCTGTACAGTCAGCAGTACAACTCCAATTTCGGACCTTGGGTTTGCTGCTTTTAGTCTCACCGCTCTTCAACCGACCTGTCTGGCATGGTAGGACCTCGAGGAACGATTGTTCCAGCCAGTATGGCCCGACTGGTTCATCACGATAGACAAACCCGACCACCACGTCAAGGTAGAAGCAACGGTCGGGATGTAGTTTCCGAGCGAACACTTCATGATTTATTACCAATTAAAAAACAGTTCATGACTTGACGATTCCTGAAATGACTAATTCCAGTGATAAAGAAATATTTTCATTTTGGTTCATAATAATAGCTCGATTTTTGTTTTCTCTAGTACTCCTGGAACTCTTATTTCTACCATTATTTTCCTCGTATAACATTACTAAAAAATGTTTTAAGCCACTCGTCAGGTACAAATTCGTGTACTTGGCTTCGAATCACATCTTAAGTGTTGGGGCTAGTGTGACTACTAGGTTGTCCAGGCAAAAGCAGGTGGTTGAGATTAGAATCTGAGAATAAATGATTGAAATTCGGATACCCTAACCACTGAGCCACTACTTCGCCCAATGTAAAACTGCCAAATAAAACTTTAATGAAAACTTACTGACATGATAATTCATGAGGCTAAGAAACAATCGACCAGTTATTTAACATATATGATACATGCCTACAAGTTCTACAAGTTCTTGTAGAATAATAAACAAGTGAATATTACCAAGTAAACTTATACCTTTAATAACCTAACAAACCTGAGTATCTAGTTTCTCTTGAAGTTTTAATTGTAGTACTGGGTTTTCGTCTATATCAACAGGGAACAATTCTCCCTGAATGTCAGGAGATAAGATAAAAGGCGTCTTGATTCTATTGGGAGTTGTTTTTCTTGAACCACTCTTGCTAATCGGACTGGGATTGTAGGCAAATATTCCCGGGCTGAAGTTCACTTGTTCAACACGACTGAGAAATTCTTTATGGAATGGATTAAAAATCAAACCCCCAGATGGAGTGGTTATTCCGAATTCTTCACCATATGGGCATATCTTTACTGGAGTACCAGCTCCAGGATTTTCCATTTACCTATAAAACAAATAGGAAATATTTTAATTTAATGTAAATTTATGACACAACATTAAATGTAAGACAAACAAGCGTAAAACTCACTCAAAGATAGACTAGTAAATAGTTAGAATTCAGTATTTCTGACTATAAAATTGATGAAGTGGCTCCAAACTATCACTGAATTTTTATATAGGAAACAATTATCTTTGAAAGCTACATGTAATACATCGAGACCATATATACATATACAAGGAATGCCACTTCTGTGAACTAACTGATATCACACAATCAGCAACCTAAAAATAAAGATCGAAAAATCCATTTTTGAGACATTATATAGTGACAATTAGCAATCAATTAAGAACCTATCTCAACCGAATGAAAGATGAAGATTATTTCGTGTGCGCACCAATTTTACACACTACACTTTTCAAAAACATGAAGAAAATATTCTAAAAGTTAATGAGTAAAAAGAAGACTTATAAGTCCAGAAAACTTTATTTTATTACGAACGAGTACAAAGCCCAGTGATCACATAAATGAATGAAACTAATTTGTCTAACCTCAGAATTGATTAAATTCCCTATCTACAGTAAATTATCCTACGCGAATACTGAGCACGAATAACGAAAACCAATCATCTCTGTTAACGTACGTGAAAACAATAGTGAATGGCCTATTTACCTCGTCTAACACCGTTTTTAGCCCCGATATTCAGAAATTATGTGATCACGGATAATAGGTTTTAAGCAAAAGAGTGCTGCAACAATAACAAATAAATTATCGATGAGCAGGCAGGTATTTATTGAATTTCAGGTGTAATCAAATGTCGCATTAAACTGAAATGTATGTGAACTCTAAGAACCCTAAATAAAAACCGATTAATTCATAAAATAGAATTTATTTTTCCATTGACCCATTCACTATGGGATATAGGCACTTTGGTGCAACGGCCTGATGGACATATTATTAATATCCAACATTACCGAGACCTTTATTCATTTATAAGACAAATTACGGTAAGGATACCAAAGGAATTGATTAAATTGTGAGAAAGGAAAAGTCGTACATTTAATAATTAAATGAATTAGTATAGTTGTCAGAACAAGATACAATTCATTTAAGAATACAACCCGTGGAAACTTCAATCATAGGAAACAACAGAAGGATCAGAATGAGCTTCTATTTGGAGCCGTATTTGATAATTTCCCGAGCCGCTAAGTAGCATGATTCTTAAGACTTGAACAATGACGTCATGATGTATGACAGATATCAGTCTTATACACCTATCTTGTTTCACAAATTCACTGCATAAAACGGTCACATTTCGGCTTTTTCTACTGTCCGTGTCTGGAAATAATGAGCGATGTGAAAGTCTCTGAAATGAAATGTGTAAATCATGACCAAGCCACTCAAAAAGCTAACGGACTTTAGTACTATCAACATCTGTTCCAACCCGTATTGGGAAACCCACAGAGATGGCCACCAAGTACAAATAGCCACCAAGCCCGCTCGATTTGGAAAAGTCAGACCCACTAAGTATGAAACAGAATTGCTCTCATCGACGTGTTGTACAACTGACCATGTACAGTCACAAAAATTTCATAACTGTCTCCAAATGCTATAGTAGGGTCAATCCTGTTCTCCTTAGCGAGAGATTATCACGTCTGCGAGTGTGTAACCTCTTCTAAGAACGCTTCATTTCCTGCATCTAAGTGACATGGGTTTCTATAAAGATGAAGTGAGGGTGGACGTCAGAAGCATAAGCCGGATTAACAGAAACAGAAGTTGGGGAACCACTGAAATTCAAGAACGGCGGAACGGATGGAAAGAACACTTTGAAGAACTCTTGAATAGATCAGCCCCACTGAACCAACCGGACATTGAGGCAACACACACAAACCCTACCACAGCTTTCATCCCATCAACAACCGAACAGATTAGCATGGCCATCAGACAAATCAAGAGTGAGGAAGCAGCAAGACCAGAAAACATATCAACTGAATCACTGAAGTCAGATATAAAAGTAACTGCAAAGATGTTCCGCGCTTTATTCAGAGAGGTTAAAGAGGAAGGACAAGAACCAATAGACTGGGAAGGATGCCTCATCAACATACCCAGGAACGACCTCAGCAAGTGTGAGAACTACAGAGGCATCACACTACCATCAGTCCCAGGAAGTTTTCAATAAAGTATTATTCAACCGAATGAAAAACTCAGTAGATGTCCAACTTTAAGATCAACTAGCTGAATTCATACGATGGACTACACTACAAAGTCGTGCATGTAGGACAGCTGACAAATGCGTTTCAAGTGAAGACCGGACTCACACATGGCTACTTACTCTATCCCTTTCTTTTTCTTCTGGTGGTTGACTGTATTACAAAGAACTCCATACCTCAGGGAAACCATGGAATAAAATGGACAGCTTGCATGCAGCTAGATGATTTGGTCTTCGAAGGTGACCTGGTTGTTCTATCTCATACACGTCACCAATGCAGGTGAAGATAGCTAATATGGCAGTAGTCTCTCCAGCAATAGGCCTGAACATACACAATGGGAAAAGCAAGACCGTAAAATACAACACAGAAAGCACCGACCCAATCACACTTGGTGGAGAAGCTTTTGAAGGGGTGAAGAGTTTTACATACCCGGGCAGCATCAACGATATACAAGGGAGACCAGATGCAGATGTGAAGACGAGGATTGGCAAAACAAGGACAGTAGTCGTACGATTGAAGAACTCAAGACAACTGTCAGTCGACATCAAAGCCAGAATCTTCAGTATGAACATCGAAACAGTTCTACTGTATTGGGCTGAAAGGTGGAGCACTACTGCAACCATCATCAAAAATGTGCTGGTATTTACAAACAACTGTCTACGCAAGATACTCGATGTCCGGTGACCGGATAGCATTAGCAACAACCTACTTTGTCAGACAATATACCACCTTCCGGCTGAGGACAAAATTAGGGAAGGACGCTTGATGTGGGTTGGACATACATGATGTAAATCTACGGTAGATGCACAAGTCCCCTAAACATCGACTGATAACAGACCAAGTGTTGAGTGCCTGACAAGGCATCAATTATACCACATTTGGAGCTACAATAAACTAAACCGAGCAGCAGCTCTTGTTCCCCGTATTTCAAGCGACAACTAATTCGTACACTTCACTTTCATGAGATATAATAACAGTAAGAGAAACGGTATCCAACAAGCAAGGTTAGTCCTGCTTAACATTTTTGGGTTTGGCCAACTTTCACCTACCTATCGTATAGAGATTGGATCGGCAACGTTTCTATCATGTCGACTACACCCAGCTTAAAGGGGTTTATTTGTACACTTACCTCAAATCGCTTGTCAAGCAGACCTGAAGACTAATTTAATGGAATTGTGCCACTGAAGGTGGTTTCGAAGCCTTATCACTTAAAATTTACAAATTTGAGATTCGTTTTTCTCCGGCTTCTAATTCCAACATCGTACTGTTCAGCGTCTGATCTCTTTACATGGCCATCGAGAGATGTATTTTTGAACCATAAACCATTTACTTCTTCAGCTTATATCTATTACGCAGGGAAGAAACCGTTCAAGTGAGCGCAAACAATACAGGTACAGGAGATTGTGACTGGAATTAACACATTTGAGGTGGGAAACAGTCCGTATACGTCACGAACGACAAACTGAAGGTTTTACTCAATTAGGAACAAAACCTTTTTTCTTTTGAAATATCACTAAAAATATTGCAGGAACATCTACTTAATACACTAGATTACTAGGTAGATTTCAGAGAATAGATATCCCTTTAGTAACTAATACAGGAATTAAACTCCCCACATACGTTTTCAGTCTGGGAACTCTCTTTTCCCTGGTTTTTATACCAGTTACCCGACATCGGGACAACGTTTACTTCTCGGTTTAGATGAACGAAACAACCACGACTAACAAGACGAGCAAACATATACAAATCCTTAAACTAAAGCTCATCAGATGATGTATGTACTTATAAGGATGTGTATCGTTAGAATAACTTGGAAGACGTTTGCGACCACCCACTCCCACTCCCGCTAAAACCTAAATAAGTCCTTCATCACAAATCCTAAACACGCTCTTCCTTTGGTAAACATAGTTTCTGATTCGACATAACAAATACTACAGTATTGCTTCGAAGATTGTTAAATCTATCAAGACTATCTTGTTAGCTAGAAAACCTTATTTTCGCGAAAAACTATTACTAAGATCAGCCTCTAAATCGTATAATCCATTATTTTATCCATCTCTGCAAAGTTCACGAAACTCCCGTCTTTTGAAGGAGATAAAATACAATCAGTCTGAGGGCTTGAAGGTGTGAACAGATATGGGTTTTAAACAGCTTCCAGAAGAACTTAGAAGTCGTTCGACAATCTTTGTTGAAGTTTCACGAGTCTACCTAGTGCTATTTTGGAGTAAGCAGCACTCCTCATCAGATATGAATGGCAGCTACTCCTGATGAAATAGACTATCTCGTGACTAGGATCTAACTTAGTAGTTAAAGTTTTGGTTTTCCACACCTCATACTAAATTTCCGGGGTTTCAACAACTTTTCGACAGGTATCTGGGCGGCTACGGAAATGTTGCAGCTCATGGCGAACAGTACGTGTCCAATATAGTGATAGGAAGCTTTCTTATGGTCAACCTACAGTCAACAATGCCCATGTTCATCTCCTTTTGGGTAGGATTGAGAGAACTAATAAATCATTGCATAATATTGCGAATACTACTTACGAAATGTGTACTTTGGTACGATCTTTGGTTGTGAGTAGTTCGAAGAAGATTCTTACTGCATACAGAAAAATATAGTGATTGGCTTAACCACGGTAGTTTGGGATTCGTTGAATCGTTTTCTGCTATTAGACAAAATCAATCTACTTATTCTTCTCAAGCCATATTTCCACCTTATCACTTATTACCTTATTACCCTGACTGTATTTACATGATCGCGGGTTAAATACTCAGTCTAGTCATTGCATGTCTGTAACGAATCTTCTTTTGGCTATTATTATCGAGTCACGCTTGATTATATAGAGTTGTCTAACTTGTCTTCTCTGATTCACACTGCTCTCCTCTCTTTCTTCTATCTCCATAACCTTTAGTTTAAAAGCCATTGGTTCCACCAACACTATTTATTTAAAATAATAATAATGACCTTACATTCTAAAGCGTTCCTACAGAATACACGCCAATTTATAGACGTGGTGAGGTTGATAAAAGTATCTAGGCTTCTGGTTTCATACTGCCTAGGTAAGCGCTAATTCCAAGCAATTTCTTTTAAGACAAATTTAAAACAATGAGTAGTAGACTGTGAAATTGAGGACCCAAAGGCCGAGTTGGTTGTATAGAATAAAACTTTTAATGTTTGCCTACAAATACGATAGAAGACAAATTCAGAAAGAGTAAGACGGTATTTAGTAAAACCACTGCTAGCAAATATAGAAGCGATTAACATACAAAGTTAATATAAGTGTGAACAATAATTTATACTTTCTAGAGCAGATAGACGAGGCAGCCAGAACACAAACGCTTGAAGATGTCCTGCCATCCAGTTCTACCCGTCCTAGGGAGTGTCGATTGTTCAACCTGTATTTTACCGCGGTTTTCGGTTTTTCAGTCGATCTAACAATATTCAACATCTTTGTCACGAGCTTGTATGGACCAGTCGATTCATTCACTCTCGCTACCTCTTTTCTCAGTACGGTTCCACGCATTTGGTAATGCTCAGTGGGTGGTGGTCTAGCCACTTGAGTGAAGTAATTCTAATCAGCTTAATAGTTCTTTGTGGATTTATATGTTTTGTGGTTCGAGTTAGTCCGTTTGTCTCAAAACAGTAGGGATCCTAGATACCAGCAGCTATCACATTACCAGGAACGAGGCCAGCTGGTTGTAATGTGAAATAATAAAATGATAATTTGAGTGCTAGGGGATGAGAGGGGGCAACGACATTGTGTGTTTTTATGTGTGGTTGTGTGTACATGAACCTGGATCTTAGTTGCTAACTTGAGTTGTCAATTTATTATTTTCCCCTACAACCAGTTGGACTCTTTCCTGTCAATGTGACAGTTCATTACCAAGAAGAAGCCTACAAACTAAGAGATCTGTACACCTAAAGGGCCAAATGGTAATGATCTCATCAAGAGGTCGTAGAGATATTTAAGGATGACTTCATAGACCAAGTTGGTCAGGAACCTGAAGAAGAGAAAAACTAACCAGCTCTGGTGCCAGTCGAGGGTTTGGCATATATGTGACTAAGTCTCAGATCAGTATCAAGGAAACAATATCCGACATTTAATCCTGAAACAGTGAGCAGAAGCCATCAATGCACCAGATTGTGACATGATCAGGCAGTCAATAGATTCACACTGGCCCCCAAGGGAGTGGAAGCAGGCCACTCGCCCTCTAACCTTCAGAGCGGGAGATAGAAAAGACCAAACTTATTGCGGACTAGTTGCATTACTCTCAATACTGTCGAAGGTAATAGAACGACTGTTTAATGAGCCATTGAGGAGACATATGGACAAATAACACCTTCTGTAAGGCCCAACACGGGTTCAGGAAGTGCAGATCCTGATCGGCAAACCTAGTCACAGCATGAGAAAGCTGAACGGCCCATAATATACTGGTTCATGTAATATTCCGTGCTTTAGCACGATTATTTAACATAATGATTTATCTACCTCCCACAGCTAATGTTGAAAAGATGGGTTTCACTGACCTACTTTTATCCCGGCTCTGAAACTACCCGGAGCACAGTACGTTTCGTACCAAGATAGAGGGCTCACCCGAGTGGGAGCGTCTCAGCATCGGGAATTTCACAAAGAAAAATCTTTGGTCCAGTCCTGTTTTTAGTTTTTATTAGCTATTTGCTAGATAAAATTAACTCATCATCACTGATCCATACAGACGATGCAAAGATCTGGAAGCTCGTAAAGTGCTGAAAGGATTCACTTCAGCTTCAAAAGGACCTTACAACAATGAAGGATTGGCTAGTAGGAAATGGGTTAAGTTGCAACTCGTAGAAATGTCATGTCATGAATGTTCTTTCTCAGGTGACACAAAGTACCTACACTCCCCATGGAAATGTGCCCTCGATTGTTGATTCAGTAGGTGATCTCTGGCTCGTAACTACAAAGAGACTAGCAATCAGTGTAAATTACATAGGGAATGTAGCCAAGGCGAACGCAACTCTCTACTTTATTAGTGGACAACTTGAGGCAATCACTCAAGAGTTGTTCTTAGAACTGTTCAAGATGTACACATAGCCCCACATTAAAACACACAATGTCGTTGCCCCCTCTCATCCCCTAGCACTCAAATTATCATTTTATTATTTCACATTACAACCAGCTGGCCTCGTTCCTGGTAATGTGATAGCTGCTGGTATCTAGGATCCCTACTGTTTTGAGACAAACGGACTAACTCGAACCACAAAACATATAAATCCACAAAGAACTATTAAGCTGATTAGAATTACTTCACTCAAGTGGCTAGACCACCACCCACTGAGCATTACCAAATGCGTGGAACCGTACTGAGAAAAGAGGTAGCGAGAGTGAATGAATCGACTGGTCCATACAAGCTCGTGACAAAAATGTTGAATGTTTGATATTGGGATTACCAAAACAGAAAACCCTGTGTAATTAGGTTAACTGTCCACTTACATAGGGCCCATACTTGACAGGGAACCACACGCTTTTGAATTTAAAAGCGTAACCAGCTTATGTATGAAAGTCACAATTTTACCCAACTAGATGAATAAGCTGCGTGATCTCAGTTATGCTAGGAATACTCTTCTGATAAGAATATCTGAAACATGAATATTTTCTCAAATTAAGGACCTAGAGCTGGCAACACCAGAGGTGAGTTTGTATCGCAACGACAGAAAATTAGGTATGGGGGGGCGGAGTCACCCTGTACGTGCGATCTTGTTTGGAAGTACATCAAGTGCACACACAACCGTTTATCAATCTTCAGGAACAATTGAACCAATTGTTGTGAGTCACTCGCTCGACTCACACGACACTGTTATAAAGAAAGCTAACAGTAAGAAGCCAGTAGCTAACCGGCAGGATCTGATATCACGGTCGAAAGCCGTGGACACGACTTATAAGGAAGTTAAACAGGTCCCTAGTGTAGTCATCTGGAACTTGGAAGAATCGAAAGACACCGATCCTTCTAAGAGACATGCCCACGACCTGCAGTTAGTTGGATCTTTCATCAGAAATGTACTGCCCGATGAGGTCTCAGGGGCACATATCTCGAAAGTCATCAGACTCGGTAAATATGTTGGAGGCGAAACCCAAAAGAGAAGGATCCCTAAATTAGTACTCGGTAATTTTGAGGAAAGGGACGTAGTACTAAATAACGCACGCAAAATTCGGGACTCAAATATTCGTATTCGACCAGACTGGCCACTTGAGGATCGGACCAAGTGGAAGAATGCCCTAACAGAGTTAAAAACTCGAAAGCTAAACGGTGAAACGAAGGTTACGATTAAGGGTTTTTGGGTAGTCAAGTCTCGGAAGCATTGTCTTCCAAGACATGTGTGGGTAGAACGCATGTCTCCAAAAACACCTTAAATGTGTGTTACACGAACGTCCGCAGTCTTCGGAATAAGATGTCTGAGCTAAGTTTGATCGTTGACGAATTAAATCCGGATATAATTGTTATCGCCGAAACTTGGATCACTGTAGATATAGACTGTTCTGCAGTCATTTCAGGCTACATCTGTATCAGAAGTGATAGAGTTAGAAGTCGCAAGGGAGGAGGCATAATATTATATGTTAGGGATCACTTCCGCATAAACTCTATTATATCGGAGGCGCATGTAAGTGGTACGTGTGAGGTAGTATGTTGTACAATTAGGTCTAGAAACGGGTTAGTGACGATAGGAGGAATATATCGTAGTCCGTGTTGTCTCGCTGACGACTTTATCCTAAAACACGTCTGTTCTTGGAGTAAGGCAGAATGTTGTCTCATCGTTGGAGACTTCAATGCACCTCATATAAACTGGATAGAGCTCACAGCTGCAGGTGGGGGTTTCGATAGCGCCCTTCTGTCATCAATTATTCAATGTGCACTTGTACAATGTATCGTTAAGCCGACGCATATAGACTTGGAACATAATCCGTCATTGATAGACCTTGTCCTCACACATCACTGCGAAGATATCGTCGACTTTCAACACCTTCCCCCACTGGTGAATAGTGACCATGCCGTACTTTCCTTTAAGTTCTGGATACATGGTATAGAATTTGCATCTGCTCCACCCCGTCCTAATATCTGGAGAGCTAATATTCCGGCAATCAGGGACTATGCTATCTCGGTTGACTGGTCGGTCGATGCTGATGGATCGATTGATGATGCATGGAATAGGTTTAAGTCTAAGTTCGAATCCGTAACTCAACTGTTTATCCCATGGTCAGCTAGTAAGCTATCATATTGCCCTCCATGGATTAATAAGGAACCCCAGAAGCTGTTGAAGCGTAGGAAACACTTCTGGGACTTATTCTTGACAACAGGTCAGGCATCATTTAAGTGCGAATATAAAAAAATCTGGAATATATGTAAAAAGACCATAGCTAAATCCCGCACGGCTTACGAACGACAGTTGGCATACGATAGCCGTACCTGTCCGAAGCGACTGTTTTCGTATGTTAAAAGGCGGACGAAACGTAGTGATGGTATCCACTCGTTACTGTTAAGCGAAAATTTGGCTTTATTGGCTGCATCTGATCTAGCGAAAGCGGAGACATTTGCTAAATATTTCAGTGAAGTCTACGTGTAGTGTTACAACTACTTGTCCCGTTGACAATGAGATACCAGCCATAGGACCTTTACACGTGACAGAGGATATTGTTCTTCCTTTGATAACCAACCTAAAACCTTGTAAGATACCGGGCCCCGATGGGTTACACCCACGTTTGCTGTCATCGCTTGCGAACATTATCTCAAGACCGCTCACGATGCTTTTCAACATGTCCTTTTAACAGGCTCAACAACCTAGAGACTGGAAAGACGCCATAGTTAGTCCTATATTTAAGGATGGCCAGAGACGGATCGTATCTAACTACCGGCCTGTTAGCCTGACCAGCATGGTAGTTAAGTTACTTGAAAAATTAATTCGGGCTAAGGTACTGAGTCACATACATTCGTACAATCTGTTAACTCCCGAGCAACATGGGTTTCGTAACAAGCATTCATGCTTGACTAACTTACTCATTGCGAGAGAGGATTGGACAGCTGCCCTAGACAACGGCCTGTCTGTCGACGTGATATTCATAGACTTTAGCAAAGCGTTTGACAAGGTTTCACACTTAGGTCTTATGCAAAAGCTCTCGAGCTTTGGAATAACAGGTGCTATACAGAAATGGATAGGAAGCTTCTTATGTGACCGCAGACAGAGAGTAAGGGTCAATGGAACGCTATCCGAATGAAAACGGGTCAAAAGTGGTGTACCCCAAGGCACCATCTTAGGCCCTTTACTTTTCCTTCTGCTTCAGTTTGGACACCTGGGCAGTATCACAGCCCTCAAGCAAATCGAATGAGATTTGTGAGGCGCATATGTATCTGGTGCTTCCTTGTACCAATATTTATGTGTTTAAATAAATAAATAAACTTAAGTAGTCGACGTTATTGTTTGCGGGTGATGTCGAAATCTGGAGAACAATAAGAAATGAGACTGATCGTTGATATCTGTAAGCAGATTTAGACGAGTTAGTTAGGTGGGCTCATGATTGGAGCCTGGAAGTTAATTCCAGGAAGAGCGTGTTCATGCACATCGGGCACGATATTAGTTACCACTATACCATTAATGGTACATCTCTTCCACGCGTTCGAGAGCACAAAGACTTAGGAGTAATTATAAGTCACGACCTGAAAACTACTACGCACTGCAATGCCGTTGCTTCCAAAGGCTATCGTGCGCTATGGTCACTTAAATGCTTCGACGAGGATATGTTTCGAATTTTATATCCCACCTATGTAAGGCCACACTTAGAATACTGTACTGTACTTAGAATACTGTATCCAAGCAGCTAGCCCATGTCTGATAAAGGATACTAAATCGCTTGAGTGTGTCCAGCGTGTGGGGACAAAATTAGTAAGGGGTCTTTCCAAACTCCCTTACGATGAGCGTTTAAAACGTCTAAACCTTTTCCCCTTATCTTATCGTAGGACACGAGGTGACCTTATACTGGCATTTCGTATCTTTAATTATGATCTGGGTGTTAATATGTCTTATCTTTTTCCCCCCTACAGCACTAATAATCTTCGAGGTCATAGCAAGAAGGTTCAGAAACTGCGATCTAATAAACTAAAGGTGGGGTCCCGTTTTTCTCATCGAATGGTCAATGACTGGAACGCTTTACCAGAACAAGTGGTATCAGAACCATCAGTGAACATTTTCAAAAAGAAGCTGGATCTTCACTGGAAGGAAATCTGTCAGAATTAACACAGGTTCGTCAACCTACTATCCTTATTACTGAAGACTGAAGACTGAATTGCAATGTCTCTGCTTCTTTTAGCCCACCAAGGTCGTTTGACGCTACAAGGTTAAGGTCGGTCATTCTGATTTTCGCAAATTATCGAGTCTTTTTCGTTGTAGTACTCTGTTTATGGGTACATTATATATGTTATCCCTTAATTTATAGCAGTGGTTTGTCTGTCTCACGTCTACCATCAAAAATACCCAGTGAGGGAGGTAATAAACCATTGTTCATCGTAAATAACATTCTTTGGAAACCTTTATGATGAAGTGCACTGCAAGAAATTATAAGTGCTGTTGCATTTTTATCCTATTTCTGAGCGAATTGTTTTACTGACTGGCTAAATAAAACAACTGCCGTTGATACGTATCCTCGACCGCTGTCTACACCGACAGTCGGTGTTTTCTGGTGTAGGACTAGGCTGGGAGGAAGCAAAGTGCGGATAAACCAAAACATGGCACCAGTCCATGAAAACACCAATAATCGGACTGGGCCATGGTAATAAGTTTAGACTAACTGGTTGAGGTCCATGTGATTATCGTAAATAATGGTTAGAGACTTTCAGTGACATAGCTCATTTGCAATGGTACAAGTGCATCCGTTCTTTGTCTTCATACAAATTCTGAGTTCGTGAATTTTTTTGTTTCCATTCCACTGATCTAGATTTTTTTGAGTGGTATCTTCATTGATTAATCATTCCTGTCACTTCTGATACTGTCACCACCTCTATTATTCATGGATTTGGCCTGACCTCTCTGTGCTAATAGGGTATGGAGATTTGACCTAATGTACATACGTACCAGGTTCTAAGTTGTGAGAATCTATAGCCACTGTTTTGCACTTTTGGGAGTGTTCCAAGGTTTTTCGTTAAATATGCAGGATTTTCTCCAAAATTTACTTCCAAAGGATGCCAGAGTGATCGGTTCATGTGTTTCGTTTGGAGTTCTTGTCAATTTTTTTATATATTCTCCACAGCCCTTAATAATATATCTTCTAAACTCCTAAGTAGCTTAACAGACATACTAACTTGGACTTCGGGATTTATGAAGGAACTTTGGTTAGGCTGCTCATCAGGTGGATGATATTTTACATTAACTCACCAATTGGTTTTCGTAATTCTCTAATAAGGACTCATCATCCAGAAGTTCACTGTAGGACCTTTTTTACCATCTCAAAAGTAATTTAAACTGGTTGGTTTTGTTTTAGCTTTGTCAGCCAGTCATGAGCAGAGTAGAATCTAGTACATGCTTGCATAAGTTCAAGTCGTCACACCATATAATCGCAACAGCCACTAAGTGACAATTCTGTGGACATGGTACCTAACCCATCCTAATTCCCTACTCTAGGTTTCATAGGGATAGAAAACTTTAAGGCGTACGTTAATCCTGGTTCTCTAGGTCTTCCAGATGATCTAGCCTTTGAATGCATGGATAGATGTAGCTGTGAAAACGTGCTTTTTATTTTTTATTTAAACACATAAATATTGATACAAGGAAGCACCAGATACATATGCGCCATACAAATCTCATTCGATTTGCTTGAGGGCTGTGATACTGACCAGGTGCCCGAACTGAAGCAGGTGGTTTTCTTAGGGGCCCACACCCGGAGCCTTTGACCGAAAGATCTGATCCACAAGGCAGTGGAGCATCGTGAGGAGATGCAGTCTCATGGTAGCCGGTGATCAATGATTGATTCGTACACCATTTGTTCCTTCAGGATACTGGAGCCCATGTGCACCAATGGTTTGGAATCAGGGTTTTCCAACTCCCCTAGGTGGACTCGCCTTGTCCACCAACCCGGTTAAAGCGCCGGACATTCGCTTTTCGTCCTCTCACTTTCGTACACAACACCCTCGCCACGAGAAGGCAGTGAGTAGGACTTCCCTGGCAGAGGTTTAGATACAGCTTTACTTGATGCTTCAATGAGAAATTAAGTGAGCAGATAAAAATAAGTAGTTTTGCTTTTATGAACTCTTTAGAAGTGTTCGCAATGTTTTTTTGTCCTGGTGGGCAAGTAAAATAAGAACATATAAAATGCTGGTGAGTCCATCGGTTAGCTACAACGTAGGACCAGTAAAATATATGCATCTGTCCAAGTTGCCGCACTTCATTAGCACAACAAGATGAACACCAAATTCATAGTAGTTGCTTCAGTGGTACTAGTATATAAAAGAAAGACTGCGTATAAGGAAATAATACAGGGAGAAAGAACTAGTTCGTAGAAAGAAAGGTGTAAAGCCATTTTAATCTCATGGTTTAAGGGAAAACAGAGAATGTATACACCGACAACCTTTCTTTATATACTACCACCACTAAATTAATTACTTCTATGAATCCGGTGTTCATCTTGTTGTGCTAACGAGGTATGGCAACTTGAACCGATGCATATATGTGCCTGGTCCTACGTTGTCGCTGAATGACTGACTGACTGACACCTACACCATCGATCGATTCTGAGCCGTCATCCAGTCTCCAACCATTGGTTAAAATAGTCGCGCGGACCACAACCAAGTAGACTGCATCTACCAACATGGTTCAGACCAGGGGTTAGTGACTTCAGGGACTGGTGTCACGTTTTGGTTTGGTCTTCCCTAACTTTTTTCCAACCGTCTCCAACGCTAGTCAGCATTGCGCGTCGTGGTAATCGGTGTTCAGGCATACGTAACACGTGCCCAACCATCTTAGTCGATGAAGATTCACAACCTCATGAACTGATTTAACGTCACTCTTTAATACCATGCGTCTAACTTCACTATTACTTACCTGGTGATCCCAGCAGATGTAAGCAATATTACTAAGACACCTGTAGTTAAATAGCATCTGTCAGATGCTAAGGTATTTCTCAGTGAATTGAGGACTATAACTAGGTCTTATCCAGTCCTTCAACAAAATAAACAAGTTTAATTAAGCCAGTCTCACTGTGCGACGGCTTTAAAATCCCAGAAATCGATCTTTCCTAACAGCTCTTGGCAGTGGTGAGCCCTCAACTATCACAGAAAAAAATGAATTTTAAAATCACATATATTCAGTATGATATTGGTTAATTAGTTTTAATTTGTCTTTATTGTATTCAGGACCACTGTAATTTTGTAGGAAGTGATGACTATTCAGTTTAATAAACTTTATGATAAATGATCGATACATAATTGCATAAACCTGGATGCAATCTAATTTTTCTTCGGTCTTCATCATTACACCTTGCTTGTGAAACGTTTCTGTTCCCCAATCAATTAAGGGACTGTCATTGAAATGTTATATGTATTAGTCGTGCAATCTACCCAATTCGTATAGATCCTGTCGTGTATTAAAAAAAACTTCCAACGGTTCACAATCAGAAAATACCAAATCTAATCTCAATTCACAACAGCACTTCACTATTTTTTGGACAGGACGTGGGTGTCTGTGTGGAATGTATGGGTTACGGTCTAATGAACACTGCATACAATTTCATAAATATATTAACATCTAGGCTGGTGAAAACGCTGCACATTGGTTAAAGGGTCTCATAATTTTTGGTAGTTACTGTGTGACTCCAGATCAGTGTTTGAAAAGCAGGTAAATAAACACTATTCATTGTGGTTGCTTGTGTCTTGATGAACAATGTGGGTTTGTATTTATTTGACTGTTCTTAGCTTTCTTCCACTCTGTGATGACCAGTAGGGAGTGTCCAAGGATTAGTTCGTGACTTCAAAACGTTAAAACGTATCCAAATAAAGTAATATCATATAAAAAGGACTTAATTGTATCGTTTCTGTACTGCATCGTGTGAAATATGTAATGCAAGTGATGCTTCAGTCTCTGTTTCCTGTTTTGACGTTAAGAATTTTTTTATTTCAAAAAAAATTAGGTCCGGTTATTAAATGAAATATTTCTGAATGTCAATTAGCAACAAGGACGTGATCGCATTATCAAAGTAAGTCTTGAATTTGTGTAAACCAATAGCTTGGACTTTTAGATTTGGATGCCGCTTCTGGTCAAATAAAATCACGTTTTTAGAGTACCATATATATTTTCCGTAATAAAACAAAATTACAATGTCGACAAAAAGATTCAGCATAGATGTCTGAATAGTAAATTGACTAGAGGTTTCATTTCTATTTACAGTACGTCTCCTTAACATCCTTAAATGGAAGAGTCTGTTTTACAAGCATAAAGCAGAATTAATGGAATTGAAAGGTACACTTGTTGTCTCTTACTGACGGACATCGAACGTTATTTTTTCTTTATCCTTCACTAATTTGTGATTATTTTCCTACTTGTTTATCTTCCATTTGTAATAAATGTCCTTCTGCTTTGTCCTCATATTTCTTTGTTTCTGTCTGTTTTCCCTTTGTATGACGTACAGTTTAGTATATGCGGTTTTGCCTGAGATTTGTTTGATTCACCCAAAGGTTTAGTCATCGACAAGGAATTAATAATGTTGTAACCATAGTCCTTAGTACATTATAAAGTGAAACCCAACTATATGAATTAAAAGTTATTCGGAATGTTTTAGTATTCATTTGTGTGCCACTTAACACCAAATAATTTTTTCGAAACACTATATTACACCAAGCTACTTAACCCATTGTTAAAGTTACCAATTTCTCTTCAGTGATTCTCTTTTATTATCTACATGAATATTAATACAAACTCTAAGGCATCATTCTTCCCTCGGAAAACTTTATCCTTCTTCTCCATGCAATTAACAGATTTCCTGTCGGACTCATCTTTTCAAATGCCATCGCATTACTTCATGTAGTACATTTTTTGTTGTCCCTACTAGAGCAAACCCTTATTTCCGGAAGATCAGAATAACATAAATTGACAACAACGTTTAAAATATTGTTTCTTTCCCTTGTCTTGATAGCTTTCTTCATCCCGATCGGATTTCTCGTCAAACACTACAAGGTATTAGTAGCGCAGCGCAACAACAATTCGCTAAATCAGATCGATATAAACTATGCCGTGTTTTAGTTAGTTAATACATTTGAGTACTAATTGTTTGCTATTTTTAGATGTTTCTCCTTCAAAATGACTTCTTTCATGATGCAATAATACATTTTGCAGCTGTTTATTTATTATGGGATTTGTGGAAATCAGATAACTCTTCCATCAATAATAATCCATTCACAGAATTTTTAGTTTCGTTTATGGTTAGTTTGTTTCGTATATCCATTCCTTAATTGTGTGCAAAATTTTAGCAGGATGAAGTGCATTGCAAGTTGCCGCGATCTGCAATTTCAATGTTTCATACAATTCTTCGACAACCCGATCAAATTCATGATGTATGTGGCAGTGTTTTTTACTAACATACTTCAAAATTTATCTTTTTTACGAACAGTTTCTGAAATATACCCCAGCACAGATATTTGATTTACCGTATTCGACTGACCTTAGAGTGAGTGTAAATATATATCTATTTTGCTTTCTCTTTTAATCGAATTCATTTAGAAAAGCATTATGTTTCTATTTTCTTCTTTGTCATTTAATGTAGCTTGACTGGGATCTGGTTCCAGTAGCCAATTCACTGAAATCATCCGGTCGTGTTCCGAAGTTCGCTGACTCTGGAATGGTTTGTGTTGTTGCTGATGAAGATATTCCACGTTCTTTCGAGTAAGTTTCTTTGCTCTAGATTCTCAAGTATCCTAAGACTCCCTTTTGAAACTTTTGAACAAACTTCCACATTTTGTGGTAATTTGGGTGATATTTACAAATTCAGACTTCATAATGATGTATTGTTATACATTTCCTTCAACCAGTGAATGCATTTTAAATGTCTGTTTAACAATAACCTGCTGTTAGCGGGACATAGATTGGATTAAAGCATGTTTCATGCATGATGTGTTGCTGCACGCTGATTGGCTAATTCTTATCCAATCAGCTCTAGTCGTTGCTTGGGGAAGACTCTAGAAGCTTCTCATGTAAAATCTATGAATATACTAACATATTTCTTATTGCACTTCCTACTTCATCTATTCTTGTTATTTGGAATATAATTTCTTCCCTGTTCAACCGTGTTCTGATTTGGGGACTTATTGAGTGTATTGGTGTCCAAGAATACTAAGCAATAGGAATAGCTGGGTCGTAATAAGGAATATATATATTAATAATTATAACACGTGCTAACAGAAATTACATCAAAATCACTTGACCTGTACTTCTGCTATTGCCGTCATTACAAAATCGAGTTTATTCACCGTTAATTTTTCTCATGAAATCAAGCTTTAAATTATATATATATATATATATATATATATATATATATATATATATATATATATATATATATATATGAACGTATAACTTGGTAATAAATTCACTGAAAAGAATTCTCTAAATTTCATGTTGTTATATTTTTATTGTAGGCCATCATTTCACTTACATAACACAGATGATTGCAATGGTACATCCGAATTACAACGTCAATGTTTAGATTCTATTTTGTTACGTAGTGAACTGTTAATAGGTCGCAATAATGTCTTCCCAGAGTTTCTTCGTATTGCTCCACCTTTGTTACCGTGCCCCCAAGGAATTGATGAGATTTTATACAATTTAGATGAGGGAAATGAATCTATCAGTCGTACAGTTTCCAACTTAAGTCCTTCAGAGAAAAAATCTATCAAGAAGTCTAAACCCACTTACGGCTGGTCAGAAGAACTTATTTGGCTTAATCCAGACATTGTGGAGCATGATTTTCATTGGAATAACAATATGGAACTTGTTGATATAACAGTTGAGGTGATTTTTCAGTTGACACTTTTTATAAAACTTAGCAATTTTTGTCTATTAGTTAATGGATTAATTCTTGTTAAATGTATATATGTATTTTTCAGTCGAGTGTAATAATTTGGATAATCTGCTAAAACGGTGCTTTCACCAGTTTTTATAACGTAATTTTCACATAGATTTTTCTCAAACTTTCAGTTTTTTTTTACCGGGAGTTTATTTACGAAGTTCTTTGGTGATATTAGAATAAGATAATAGACCTTGTGGATCGTTAAAATTCTCAGGTGCATTTATTTCAGTACTTACATTTGAGATTACTGGTAGCTAGTTACAGTGAAATCTAAGAATTATTATTATTTGAACACTTAAACATTTGTACAGGGAGGCACCAAATAGATATGTGCCACATAAATCATTCGACTTGTGTAAGGACTGGGATACTGTCCTGGTGCCCAAACCGAAACAGGTGCTTTCCTTAGAGGTCACACTCTGATCCTTTGACCTAAAGTTCTGATCAACAAGGCGGTGGGGCAGCGTTAAGAGATATAGTCCCATGGTAACGGGTGATCAACAATTGATTCATACGCCATTCGTTCCTTCAGGATACTGGAGCCCATGTGTACCGTTGGTTTGAAATCAGAGTTTTCCAACTCTCCTAGGTAGATTCTCCTTGCCCGCCGGCCCGGTCAAAGCGCCGGACATTCGCTTTTCGGTCTCTCAATACCGTAAACAACAGTAATGCCACGAGAAGGTAGTGAATAGGACTTCCGTGGCAGTGATTGTATGCACATGACCATGTGAGAGCATTTCGAAAGGGAGAGCTGACTCTCCCCACTCTCGGTCACACCAGGGCATTTGAGGGCTCGAATTCTGAAGATAATTGAATGAGTCCTTTGTTATAGCAGTGATATGTGAAAAATCAGATAGACTGTAAGCTTTAAAAAGTTGATACCGTTTGTGATTGATGGTTAGATAGAATCTGGGATACTGGGTTGCAGATTGTGAAGTAGATCGTAAAAATTCAGACTTAGATAAAAGAAATAATTCTTTATGTGAAAGAGTCTGAATAGAGTAATTTCTAATTGTTTGCATGATAGGTTTCATAACCTACTACTAACTTAAGTTACTCGAATTAGTAGTATAAATGACTTTTATTGTGTATGCGTTCACATAAAGATTGACGTGGCTGGGTTTCAAAGTTTAGGATATATATATATATATATATATATATATATATATATATATATATATATATATATATATATGTATATAGCGATATATGGCGATTAAAATTTCTTTTCTGCTCAGGTTAAAAACCCACTTTTGTAGTAGGGCATTTTAGTACAATACATTTACGATAACGTTTGTAGTATAACACATAGCTGTTAATCGTAGTCATTTCTCAGTCGTCTAGTAACACTCGTCATACTGAAGGATTGTCTACCCAACTAAATACTGTACCCTGTTTAGCTTCTGCGTGATTTATTGATGTTTTGTAGACATCAGTCTCAGATTACACCATTTTCCACATTTTGAATATTTCCATGTAATAATCCATGGTATGTATGCTGAATTCCTACTATATTATCAGTCATTTCAATTACACAAAACGAACACACATGTAACTTCATGAAATGGTGATCTTATGGAAACTAGTCTGCTTCATTGCAAATAGTACTTTATCAAGGGGTTAATATCAAATATATGTATTTCTGACATTTGTATTTTATAATCTTGGTAAATTATGTTTCTTGTCTTTTAATATTAGCTTCGTCATTTGGTTTCTGCAGCCATGACATCCACTTTAACCCAGTCTCAGCAACAAACTGTTGTCCAGGCAATTAAAGATAATCCAGATGTTATCTATAATGTTGGTATCACTCCAGAGATTGTAAGTTTATCATACTAATTCATATTTTCTACTACCTAGATTTGATTGATCGCATACTTAACTTAGTTTTCAAATCACCAATAGAGGGTATACTCGTGTTTATAACAGTTAAAGTTTCTCAGGTTAAAATATTTAATGGTTTAATCTGTTAACTTTCAACTGTTACTGTGTTATTAGTCCTAATTTTACTATTTTAGCTGTTCTGAATAATCAAGAAACATCCATAATTTGCACAAATTAAGTATGACAAATATGTTCACTTAACTTTTAATGGTAACTGCGACAAAGATGAACGTTCATTCTGAAGAGTTGTTACATTTGCACATTAGTTTAAATAAACATATTTATCGACAGGGATAAATGAATAATTCAGTTAGCCAAATATAGTAATGATTGAACGTACTTCATATATTTTATATGAATTGTACAGATCCATTTTTCCTACTTATTTATTTATTTAAACACATAAATATTGGTACAAAGGGGCACCAGATATATATGCACTGCACAAATCTCATTTGATTTGTGTGAGGGCTGTGATACTACCCGGGTGCCCAAACTGAAGGAGATGGTTTTCTTAGGGAGCCACATCCGGAGCCTTTGACCTAAAGATTTGATCCACAAGGCAGTGGATTATCGTAAGGAGATGCAGTCCCATGGTAACCGGTGACCAACGATTGATTCATACGCCATTTGTTTCCTCAGGATACTGGAACCCATGTGCACCATTGGTTTGGAATCAGGGTTTTCCAACTCCCCTAGGTGGACTTGCCGTGTCCACCAACCTGGTTAAAGCTCTGGACATTCGCTTTTCGTCCTCACAATTTCGTAAACAACAGTAATGTGGCGAGAAGGCAGTGAGTAGGACTTCCCTGGCAGAGGCTATATACGCGTGGCCATGTGAAAACATTTTGAGAGGGAGAGCGGACTCTCCCTACTCGGCCGTACCAGGACATTTTGGGGCCCCACAATGTATTACCATCCTTTATTAACTTTTGATATTTAATATCTAAACAATAGAAAATATTTTGCTAGGTAAAATTTTTTATTAAGATAAAATGAACATGTATATTTACTTTGAAATATGCTCTTGAAATCACTCTCCATGTTTTAACAATTATTTTTGTCATAGTTTACTATCAGAATAAACAGCAAATGTCATGTTTTCAAGAGTTTTTATTTTCCATTTATTGATATCAACAACTCCGATTGACCAGTATATTTTGGTATATGTTCATTCTACTATGTTTGAAGAGATTGCGATATCACTTAAAAAAACGGCGAACGGAACGAAGGTCTGCAACACGACAACAGGGCAAACTAAACTGTTCCAATCCTCATTAGCCCTGCTAACTGGGGAGAGAAGATCAGGTTCAACTAAGGGAAAGTATATTCTGTAGGAGGCTAGAAAAGATTGCATTATAAATTGATTCGACAATAAATAAATGATGTGACGTACTAATCAAGGGGTAAGGAAGAAAATAATTTATGGGTCAAATAATAGTTCAATTGACAGATATGAAGAAAAGCGACAAACACAGAGGTCATAATAATAATAATCTGAGTAATAATCAAGAAAACTTGTATAAGGTAATAATAATAATAACTGATTAGAGATTAAATGTAAAGTAGTAATTTAAAAAACAAAATACCGATAATAATCAGATAAAAGTACAGAAAAAAACAAAAAACAAAAAAACGTACCCAATGAGGGAAATAGGGCCAAGGAAGGATAAGAGGTTGGACAAATCGTTTCTGCACGCAAAGTTCAGGCTTGAATTCATTGATTGCCAATGCTTCAGCAGTGCATAAAATATTGATTCGACCTCCCTTTGATCCGGTTCCTTTAACTCTATAGATTATCTTAAAAGACGTGTCTTTTGGAACAATGTGTCCACAATTGATCAAATGCTCTTGTATCGAACTGGTTATCTTTTTACATTCACCTTTTAGGAGCCAAGCTGGATAGTGTTCAGAGATACGTTTGGAAAGCGATCGCTTTGTGCGGCCTATGTAACGTACCCCACATGAGCAAGTAAATTTATAGGTACAAATGGATGTGACCCAAAGCGAAAGTTTATCCTTAACACACCCCCGAATGGTAGGCCGGCTAGAAAAAACGATTCGGAGCTTGGCTGTGTAGAAAGTTTTATTCAACGTTTTTGAAATCCGTTTATTCAGGATTTCAGCAGCCGTGTCTCCCTTGAATTCCATATTCATAAACAAGGTTTTCTTCTGCACTGTCAAAGTTAGTTCCTGCTGACGTCTAGATGTTAAGTTGCTATCGACGAACCTTGGTGGACAACCATTTTTGATTAGGGTCTGTCGAAGATGAAGTAATTCTTCATTTATTGTGTCACTAGAACAGATTCGCTTAATCCTAGATGATAAAGAGTGAATTAAGTTCCTCTTTCTACTCAGTGGAACCCAACTATGGAAATTCGTGTATTGTCTATTCCAAGTAGGTTTTCTATACATAGATCTTTGTAAATAACCATCAGGCAATCTTTTCGAACGGACATCAAGAAAATGGAATTTATGGTTCGATTCTGCCTCTAAGGTAAATTGAATTGAAGGGTGACAGTTATTGAAAATATTTAATATTTCATTGTGGACCATGTCATCATAACAAATTATGAAAATATCATCCATATATCTTTTATATAAATGAAATTTCTCGATTATTGGACGAAGTGCTGAATTTTCTAGATTGGCCATAAAACAATCAGCCAAAAGAGGACCCAATGGAGAGCCCATTGCAACTCCATCTGTTTGTCTATAGAAACCATCATTAAATTTAAATTGTACGTTGAGCGTGCATCGTAGGAGTAGTTCTTTAAGATAGTGTTTTGGGATACATATCTCCAGATTATTATTTTCAATATCGTCACATAAAAAATAAATAGTTTCTGTGAGAGGAACATTTGCAAACAACGAAAGTATATTCCACAAGTAGCCAGAAACACAGACGAACCAAACACACAACTCAAGCGTATATATACAGTATAAAAAGGTCCTTGGGAAGCGTCACAGAATAGTGTATTAAAGGAGGGAACGAACCAATACAAACTGATTTCTTGAGATTTAGCATCTCCAACATATGAGTGGATTTTCTGGAAATCACTAAATAGATAACACGTCATTTATTGAGTTCGAGTCTCATTGTGAATATCAACACTGAGATGTAGGTCTCACCCAGTTGACTAGTTTCAAATAGGATAAAATACCCATCCTGAATTTCATCGTTAGCCACTATTCAACTTCACTAAACTGTTAGATGTCATTGTATTACGTTCTGTATCTTTAATTCTTTATGACGGGTACGTCTGGTAGAAATGCTCATGAAGTCTTAGCGTACAATCTTTTTCATTAATTTAGTGAATGGTTTTATAATCACATGGTTGTAATACTGTTGCTTGTTTTTCGTTATTTTTTCCCTGGGTCATAAAACCACTGAATCTTGAAAGGTACCGAATTTCGTTAACCGTAACCCAGTTATTGCTATTGAAGTTTTACAATTGTTGATTACATCACCGAAACGAGATGAGTAAGTCCTTGACGATTTGTGTGTATTCAGTTATAATTCTTCTATTTGTTTATTCGATTTTTATGTTCGTAATGCTTATAATTCTATTTCGGTATCCTTCTTTTCATAATTCGTTGTTATTTAGTGTGTTAATTGGGGAATATGTCTTATGATGACAAGAACTGTTTTTTCGACAATTTCCTTAGTCTATATTTTCTTGACTTTGTTGTTCAAGGCAATCAATTCAGCAGTTCAGTATATAATGGTTTGTATTTCTTCTTTGTTTATGTCGAGGATTAAAACTGATCAAACTCCCTTCAGCTCACATACAGGCTAATATGTTTAATTATTTCCAGTTGATAACATAATAATAAAACTGGATTGTCAATCAATAATGAGTAATTTGTGTTTAGTGTGAAAGGACTTAAGAGTTAAAGTTTTAAGATAAGGATGTTTCCATAATTTTTTAACATAATACTTCTAGAATGTTAAGACAATTTTTATTGGTTGATATGTTTTTGAAGTTTAGAAAGGAAAGGTAGACGTGTAAGGTCAACTCACTAGATTATGATTACAATTAGTCAAGAAAAGGGTCAAAGTATTACTATAACAGTTGGAGGTTAAAGACTGACTCTTTTGGAATACAAAGACTCTTCTAATTGCTATGACTTGCGAATTTTGATAGCGTAGAATTAGACTTTATTAATAATTCATTAAATCCACATTGTACCCCGTGCCTAGTGAGTGGCGTGCTATTAGACTTTGTAAGCAACCTTCTACCCAAACTCACAGGTTCTTTGGAACATACTCATTAAAACGAGTAGAAAACCGTCTTTCTATCCTTTTAATGTACAGGTTTTCGCATGCACATGTTAATAGATAGATTCAGTTTGAGGCAACACATAACGGATATTTATCTACTTTTGTTTGTGTTATTTAACATAGTTTGCTGTTCAGTGGAGTCAGTTTCGCTGTGAGGAATGTGATTTTTAAAGCTGCTTTTAGTCCTTGACTAACTTTATCTGTTATTGGATCACCTTACAGTGACAATCAAATAAAAACATTCTTCTTATTGGATGTGTATTTTTCCATCTTACTTCGGTACTCAGTACTATGTTTACTTATAGTTTGATTTAGGGTATTCATTCTGTTGCAGACAATCTGTTTTTATTTTGTACTCCCTCTCGAGCCTTTCTGGTGAGCGTAACTTTTTGGCTGTGTGGTAAAACGTTCTCACCAACCCATATTTATAGCCAATAGGACTTAAGCTGTGAGAGGATTGTCGACCACCACTCCATCTGCTTGACAGTTTAATTTGAACTAGACATTCTTAGTGCACAGTGTTGATGACTGTTTGAGCTATATCTGTGGTATGGATATAAGTTGTAAATGTTTTCTAATGATGCCAATTGTTTCTTCCACTGAGGGTATTGGCAAAAAGTGATTCTACGTTATGTTAAACCATCAGTTTATTTGATATATATGACCTCTTTTAAGGACTTGACATAATATCATACACTGAATTACTAAAACTTTTCTAAATAATTTCTCTCTACCCTTACTTTTGCCTTTGCGTTGTTTAAATATCTGCCTGAAGACATTCGTAGTGTCATTCGTCTGGAGATACTCATTTCGTTACCTTAAAGCTACCCTATCAACCATTTGAACACGCTAAATAATAACTCACTGATATTGTTTTAACTTTTCATCTTTTCGATGCTTACTATAGTGTAATTGTTAAATGTAAAGTTTAATTATTGTTCGTCATCTAGGAGTTATGTAGTCGAAAGACGTGTAAACTGTGTTCACGATGTACTTTTCTTTAACCCTTAAATTTAAATTCAACTAAGTTAAAAGCGATTATGTAGGCAATGTCTTATGTATTCCGTATCAGTTTTTTGTGTGTATACGTTTGTTAGGAAATCTTGTGAACATATACCTGGTAATATAAGTAAGTTTGTTGGGATCATAATACAATATCGACATCTATAGACCACTATCAGTCATTTCAAATGTTCTATCTTTTGGCCGAGTGGATGCCTAGTTAATGTATGACGTGATAAGACCGCCAATCAGAGAGCAGCAAAAACCGTACGAGCAGTCTAGAGCGCTTATCGATCCTGCTTCTGCCTAACCCAGCCAGTTAAGTCGTACAATAATAGTCCAAGGGTCAAAATAAAGCTCACAATGAAAGGAACATAAATATGAGTAGTTTTATTATTTAGCAAATATACGATAAAAATTATATGCATAATATAGGTCCATAAATGGATCCCAAAGTTACCATTCACTATTGTTATCGGGATATAATACTCTACTAAAATTACTATTTGTTTTGTAAAGCTTTTTTTATTCTTTCCTATTTCTTGACTAATTGGATTTGCATATAATTGTTGTCATTTTTCTATTGAAAACCAATATAGATACTTAAATGCTCTACTAAAAATGGAAGTTACTGTACAGTCAATTGAAGTAGTAAATCGATTATCTACAAAAATTGCATTACCTACAGAATTTATACAAGATTATATATCAAATTGTTTAGCATTTTGTTATTCAGTAAATGATAAATTTTATCAGATGAGACATGTTCGTTTGGTATGTGTATTACTTCAATCACTGATCAGGAATAACATATTGGATATTCATAATCAGGTAGGTTTTATTTTTGTTTCCAGACAAATTGATATTTTGTGCTGTTTCTAATATTACATGATACTTAGAAGTGATTGAGTCTTCATTCAATATCTTATATGTAAACGGTAGCATGTCTGGGTTATGGTACTGAGTGAATTAAGTTAAGAGAACTGGATTATGCGTTTTATCTGTGAATGTTCTAAGACTACTGTATCACTAAACATGATTATAAAGTTTCCTGAAATTTTCCTTATCCCATCGATTTGTCTTTATTTTGTACTTGCATGTATAATTGTGACAAATACGTTTCACATTATGTGAAATATTGAATTTGGGATTAAAATAAAAAAAAAACATTGACTGTGAGTAGTTTCTTGGTAACAGCATTCGGTTTCACGTCAAGTAATGAAAAGGGAAAGCTTATTATCTTATGTTAACCAAACTTTTTATGTCAAGTTGCTGGTTTTATGCTGTCGACCCTAAGATGCCACACGGTCAAATACCTTAGATCAATCTTATTTAATAACTTAATTCAAGATGGAATGAGATGAAAGTTCTGAGCTGGTTTATCGTATTTGTTTCTTATTTTGAATAATCCGTGGGACCTAATACTGTCACATAATTCACACATCAAAAAGGTAAACTTTGAGCAACTTACACTATATTTGATAAATCCTAATCAAACTGCGTTTACAAACTGAGTTCTAGACGACTAACACAGTTTATTAAGTGGCCTTTAATAAAAAAATAGTCATATACCTAGATAACATTAGTCTGTTAATCGGAATTGAAAACAAAATTGGTCTCAATATACCCATGGATTGTCATCGTTGGTTTTGTAGACATCAAGTTAAGTCAATTTCTTAACGTTGAAGAGGTTTTTGTTGGATTTTTTAAAACCAGTTGCAACGGTGTAACTGGATTTACATTTGATCCACAAATATTTGGCTTTCGGTATAATTATTTTGTATCATTACTTTCCAGGATATTTTAATCGAAGTGAGGACTTTCTGTTTAGAATTCACTAAAGCTCGAGAAGCGACCACTCTTCATAGACTTATTTTGAATATGGAGAACACTAATACAGCCTCATCGGCTACAACGTTCAGTAACAACATCGGCACTTCCACGACTACGACTAGTAGTCCTACTTGTTCATCAACCAGTACACCACAACCAGAAATTTCTAATGAAAATAAAGAAACTTCCTAATAACTGGGTTGCTATTGTACATTACAGATGAATTGTATAGATAATAAATAAAGACACAAATGTCTAATTTTTATTTAATGTTGTATAGTATATCTACCACATCAAGTCTGTATTTTAGAAAGCATTTAAGAATCAGCCTAACATCCAGGGTTCTAAATAAAGAAAAGTATTAATATAAGCCTCGGATGTAATATGGTGTCCAGCTTGACGTCCTGTAACATGTGATCGCTGTAAGGAGCGAATTACGGTAAAGATAATGCAAGTGGACTGGTATCCAGATATTCGTTGAGGTTGCTTCTGGTCGACAAAAATTTGTAGGTCTATGGTTAGGCACTGATGGGTGTGTAAACTTAGAGAGGAATCAGTTGGTACGAACACCACATTTCAATAGTGTTTGGAGATTGGCTTAGCTTATTCATCCTTTTCAAGCATTCGGTGTCTAATATATATCGCCTAGAATATATGAAGTCAAAAACTACTTAGATCAACAGTCGTTTAAATAAAGGCGATTCTAGTGTATGTATACATATCCGGGTATGAAGGCATTGATAAGTCTTCCGAGTGAACTCTTGATTCAGTTTCCTAAGCTCTTGTAGTAACCCCCAGACTAAGTCTACACATCATTTTCAACCCGAGAAAAAAGCAGCGAAATGTGGAAGGAACGCTTCACTTTAAAGTTCGTTCATGTGCAGAAAATCTAGGGTATCTATAGCATTTTAGGTGGCCTTGAGCTTCCGGAACCCTTCTAACTATAGTGGCAGGAGAGGTGATATTTAAGTTGTTGGGAATTATTAGCAAGTAAGAAAAACTAATTCCTAAGAGCTCGTCACTAAATTACTAAGATTAAGAAATGTGGATGTAACTAAGATCTAATAGACGTAAACCCTCTGTACCAGTTGTTCATTCACTTTGGTAATTTATCAAAGGAGCTCAGGGAACAAAGTTGTCCTGGATTTTATCTTTGGGGGGTTTCAATAGCGCATGGGTATTCTTGTCAGAAACCAAATCGAGACTCCTCAGTGCCTTTGGAAACATAAAAAAGGATAGTTTGTGGTCTGTATCGAGTGCAAGTTCTGTCTGACACATAGAAGCCCCCCGGTACTCCAATTAGTGGGTCTTGGAAGGTCTTGAAGGCGAATGCTACTAAGGCTTATGTGGATAGGTCGTTTTCCTTAGGAGTTTTATATGCCAACGATCGTAGTCTAAGAAAAATTCTATGAACTAGGAGTATTAGTGGACAAATTAACGGCACTGATTGTGACGGAAACTCAGTTAGTTAATGACTTCAAAATTACCGCAGAATTATTCGGATACCACTGCTTCGGAAGTGATAGATGTGGATGCAGGAAAGGAGGTGACGTCGTTTCATACATAGCCAATAATATAAATATCCGCTCCTCTGTTTGCGAATCCCATGATAGTGGAACTTGTGAAGTCATTAACTGTGAGCTCACTATCGGATGTTGTACATTTGTACTTGGTGTCATCTATCACTGCCCAATCTGCTTAGCTGATGACTTTATTTTGGAGCACATTTAACTATGGAGTGCAAATAACAGATGCATGACATTGGACGATTTTAATGCACCTGACATTAGCTGGACTACGATGACCATGGAAGGATCTATAAACTCCTTTGACAGTAGGATCCTGGTAACAGTAATGGAGCATGCATAAGTACAGCTTGTATCCCAAACTACACGTTTTGGTGTAAACCAAGGTTCTCTGTTGGACTTGGTAATCACTCATGCGATTGAGGATATCGCCAACGTAAATATTCTTCCCCCATTAGTGATCACTTTGTTTTATCATTCACGTTTAGAGCTAGTGACATGATATACGATCAGGTTAAGCCTAGCCCAAAAATATGGAGGGCTAATATATCAGCCATTCAGGAGTATGCTGCTAAGACAGTTTGGTCAGTAGATAGTAGCTCATGAGTTGGAGAAGCATGGTATATATTTAAAGGCAAGTTTAGTTCAGTCACGTCCTCGTTCATACAATACTTGGTACCACGTAGACCGAATAATAGTCCACCATGGATAAATAAACAAATCAAGAACCTTCTTAGACATAAGGGAAAGCACTGGAATATATTCCTCTCTACTAGCTTAGAACAGTACAGATCAAGTTATTGTTAGATTAGTAATGCTTGTAAGGCGTTAATTAGTAAGACTAGACGGTCGTATGAAAAACAATTGGTTAGGGATTGTAAATATAGTCCGAAACGATTATTCTCATATATAAAAAGCAAACTCAGAGAAGCGATGAAATCCCATCACTTTTGGTACAAGAAAATCCGTTAATATTGGCAAGAAATGAAACCGAAAAAGCTGAAGCTTTATTGGAATATTTTCTAACAGTAATGAGGAACGACCATCTGTTCATTGTAATTGTGGCGGCTTGTTGATGGACCCTGTAGTTATTAAGAAGGGTAATGTCTTAAGACTACTTCAGCATCTGAAACCTGATAAGTCCAGTGGAGCTGATGATATTCATCCTAGGATTATGAAAGCCGTATCAGATGTAATTGCTGAACCTTTAGCTATACTGTTTGATATGTTCCTGAGGCAGTCCCGATTGCTTAACTAGTGCAGTTGTAAAACAGATGGAAAAAAATCAATCGGATGGCAGTTATAAACTCTGTGGAATGATACAGTCTTTTAACCAGCAAACAACATGATTTTCTGAAAGGTCTATCATGTTTGACAAATCTTCTCATTGCAAAAGAAGGAAATATTCCTGTAGATGTGCTTTTCATGGATCTAAGTAAAGCCTTTGATAAGGTCTCCCATTCTGGTCTTAGATTGAAACTGGAAACTTTGGAATTCACTATACTGTCATAGACTTGATAAATGACTTTCTACATGACAGGAGACAAAGGGTAAGAGTAAAAGGAGCTCTCTCATTGTGTGAACCTGTAAAAAGTGGAGTTCCCCAAGGCACAATATTCAGTCCTCTTCTCTTTTTACTTTATGTGAATGAATTACCAACTGTCATCCGTTCTACTCTTCGCCGATGACATAAAGATTTAGAGACCCATATAAAGCGTAGCAGATAGAATAGTGTAGTGTAGTGCTTCGTTAATCGATCGTCTCGATAACCGTTATTATATCAATCTGAACGGTGTATAATATCAGGAGACAAAGGGAAGTGGCAACTACATTTTTATTGACAAATAACATAGGCTAGAAGGCAGTAAGCACATGAGTAAATGTTAGCGAGCGAAGAAAAAATAACATACATGGGAGATGGCTAGTAAGCCAACTCGTTATAAGCAAGCATTAATCAACATTTATAGTCAGACTAAAATGAATGACAGACATGTGATAGGTAGGATAAGAAGGGTGCATACACATACGCTCACCAACATTCACCAACTATTCCTTGAACTCCCGCCTACCAATGAGGCACTTTATTATGGACCGCCCAATATCTAGACGGAACAAGAATATAACGAACTCCATTGTCGTTAGTATGAATATAGCAAAACTAAAGAAAACATGCTTTATCCTTCCCCATTATTTATTGATTATTAACCATGGCCTTCCGCTCCTAACCCTCATTTTCAGTTTCCGAATCTCTAATGGATAAATCCAAATTATTCTTCCTAAGTGTCATGTCCTTTTATTTTTCTTATTACAAGTAGACAGATAACTCACTAATCTTATGGATGCTGACCAACTAAGGCTGATCAAAAGAAGCTCATACGTCCTTAATTCTTGTGAGTTGTTCAATGTTTTATTTTTTTTTCTTACCCTGAAAATTTTACAATATTTACTATCATATCCTCTGGTCTGCAATTAGCCCTTACCATCTCTTAACCACATATAATCTGACTTGTCTCTTCTAACCTTTACCATTAGTTATATTCATAGTAGTACGATATATTAAATGGATATCTAACCCATAATACAAATGCTATAACCATCTGATTTGCTTGTAACATGGAACTTGTAGAGACAGTGTATTCCAAATATGGTCCTTGATAAAAGCAATATTCATACCGACCACAAACGTAAGAGAGCCTAACATCATAAAAGGAGGGAGGGTGGCGTTACTGACCAGCAAACATGATGGTGGGGAGATAACTTCAATCCACCCGTGTCTGTGGGGCAGAACATATTAATTACGGCTCCTTATGTCTAGTGGGATGTCACGAACCAACGGTATTGATGCAAGATTATTCATGCAAAATACCACTTTTAATCGTGTTAAAAAAAAAAGCTGAATTGGTTCCACTTCCTACCAAGTAATCCTAATACAAGCAAACTAAACAATTGGCTAAAAACGAAGCCCACTCTATACCCTATAAAATCCGAAAACAAAAAAAAGAGAGTTCAAACAGCTTCGAAAAAAAAAGAGATAGCCATTTGTATCGGAATACTGTTTTCAGCACTTTATTTTATAATTACACATTTCCATACTTCCTTCTAAACTACCTTCATTTATACAGTTCCTTATCCATTCATACCTTGCTCACACTTATTTTTCTTTAACACATTAGTATGTTCTTACCCAATAAATACTTCACTAACAGACAAATAGGCTAAATGGTTATACGTTAACTATTCCTCCATGAAAATTGTGTGCTCTGCTTTTCGTCCTTCCTTTTTCTTACACCTTTTTCAGCTTCCTGCAGATACTCCATCGAAAACAGAAATGGCACGGGTGACTTCGTCCTACACCGTTATTAATGCTTCCGATATTCTGGAGGGACATAAGTTCGAAACTTCTAAAAGCCCCCAACCTCGCATGTATCCATTCTCGGACATCAGTTGTATGTTGCAACGCTACCTCCATAAAGTGCGCCAAATGTGATATTGATATTGACATGTTTCTTATGAAATCCATTTACATTCATATCTTATGAAATATCAACCCAACTGAGTAATTTTCAACAGTAAAAATTGTAACTTCTTTATCAATTTGATCTTGCCTGTAAACCGGCATGCCTCATGTAACAATGTTATTTGAGAATAAATTATAAAAAAATAGTCAAGGTCAATAAGCGAATAATTAACAAGATCAAAATATGACTCATAACGTTATAGGTGAATTGGCTTGTCCAGAAACTAGAATAAGCTATGTAGGTGTAATATAGTACACGACGTTACACTACTCCCCACAATAGTATTACAGGATGATCTCAACTTATTGGTGGCATGGATGGATGGGTGGTCACTAAAAGTGAATCCTAACAAGAGTGTGGTGATACAATGAAGTAATTATGATGATTCGTATTACTACACAATATGTGGATTCGTGTTACCAAAAGTAAGGAACTATAAAGATTAAGAAGTCATACTAAGCAGTGATCTCAAAACAACCAGCCACTGTAAGGCTGTTGCTGCAAAAGGCTATAGGGTGTTATGGTCTATTCGTCGATATTTCCAGTATTTGAATTGGGAAATGTTTAGATTATTATACCCGATTTTCGTGAGACCACATTTGGAATATGGGATTCAAGCAGCAAGTCCTTATTTCAAATGTGAGGCGGATATGTTGGAACGAGCCTAACGTGGAAAGACCAAAATGGTAAAAGGTCTATTTGGCCTATATTACGAAGACAGAGTGAGACACCTCAACTTATTTCCGTTATCTTACCGCAGAGTACGGATTGATCTAATATTGGCTCATCTTATCGTGAACGATCACCTTGGTATTAATATGTCTTATCCTTTCCTTCTGTCCAAGACTTATCATTTGACAGGACACTCAATGAAAGTTCAAAAACCGAAATCAAGTAGTCTACGTCTGGTGTTTTCTTTCTTTCACCGAGTAGTGAATTAATGGAATTATATACCAGTTTCAGTTTTAGTTTCAGTTTGGAAAGGACAGGAGGCTTGATGGCCTGTGTTAGTCCTGGCAAATATGGTCTCTCAGCTGATCCAACTTTCTTTTGAAGGAGTCGACGGATGGAGCCTCAACCACGTGCTGAGGTAATGAATTCCACTCGTTGATTATTCGATGGGAAAGTCGGTAGTCAGCTGACAAGTAATTCGTTCTGGGCTTGTGAACTTTTTTGGAGTGTCCTCGTAGATTTTCTGTTTTGGAAGACAAGAAAAATGAGGGCATATCAGGTGCAAATTTGTCATTAAGCAATTTGAAAACTATAATCAAGTCACCTCTGATTCTTCTATATGACAGCGGGAATAGGTTTAGCTTGGTCAGTCTAGTACCATACGGGAGCTTCGCTATTCCGGGAATCAGCCTAGTTGCTGTTCTCTGAACCCTTTCCAAGAGTTCACAGTCTTTTTTTAGGCAGGGGTTAGCTGCTTGTATACATTACTCAAGTTTAGGGCGTACGAACACTGTATACAAAGTCAAAAACGTTTTAGCGTCAAGATGCCTAAAAGCCCTGCGTATGGACCATAAAGTCCTAAAACCTTTGGCGGCTATTGCACGGCAGTGTGCAGTAGTCTTTAAGTCTTGACTGACGATGACGCCTAAGTCGTTGTGTGCCTGAACAATAGGTAACTCAGTGTTATTCATCGTGTATGTATGTGTACCCTGGTGGCCAATATGCATCACAATACACTTGGAAGTGTTTATCGGCAATTGCCAGGTTTGGGACCATTCAGATAATCTCTCCAGGTCATTTTGAAGTTCTAAGCTATCGCCCTTGCTTTGTATCGCTCTCCATATCTTGACATCATCAGCATAGAGTAAGACCGATGACGATAGTAGACGAGGGAGATCATTTACGCACAGGAGGAATAACACTGGCCCCAAAACTGTACCCTGGGGGACTCCACTAAGCACAGTTTCCCAGCTAGACAACTTGGAGTTCACCCTTACTCTTTGTTGACGCCCAACTAGGAAGTCTTTTATCCACATCAATATATTGCCTCCAATCCTGACATTCCTTAGCTTATGTAACAGCCGGTTATGCGGAACTTTGTCGAAAGCTTTGCTGAAATCGATGTAAGCAACGTCTATAGGTAACTTTTGGTCTTTAAGAGCGCACCAGCTTTCACGAGCGACTAATAAGTTTGTGAGACAAGAGTAACGTGTTCTAAAACCATGCTGCTTTTCGGAGAGGATCCGGTTTTCACCAAGATACTTTAACAGTTCCTTCCGAATAATCTTTTCCAAGATTTTAACAACCACACAAGTTAGGCTAATTGGTCGGTAATTCTCAGGCTTATGTTTTGTACCTGTTTTGAAGACTGGACTTACTATGGCGTTCTTCCAGTCTTTTGGTAGACGACCCTGGGTTACGGATAGATTAAAACATACACTTAAAGGGTTCGCAACAAAGTTAGCTAATTCCTTTAGTAACCTAGGATGCAGTTCATCGGGTCCAGTGGATTTACCTATGTCAAGCTTAACTAGCAGACCAAAGACATCGAGTTCTTTAATTGTCACGCTGTCCAGTGCGTGTGTGGGGGGATTTTCATGGACTGGTGAGAAGGGTGTTTCTATGGTGTATACATCGCTAAAGTATTTAGAGAATACTTGAGCTTTGCCAAAGTCGTCCTCCACTAGTGATGTGGCAGTACTGTCTCCCCATAGTGAAGGAACATTTCTTCTTCTTTTTGTCCTTTGGTTTATATACTAATACAAGCGTTTAGGGCATTCTATGGATTCCCTAACGATTTTCTCTTCGTACAGCTTTCTGGCCTTACGGAGGGTCGAGGCACAGGTATTTCGAGCCTTTTGATAATGAGATTTTGCCTCGTCAGTCCCCAGTAACCTAAATCTGTCCCACATTTTCCTTCTTTTACGGAGAAGGATGCGAACCTCCCTACTGAACCACGGTGGGGAGTTTCTCGGTCTCTTAGGTGTAGTCCAAGGGATGTGGGGTGGTAACTTTTAAGTATAAATTCCGGAATATGTCCTAAGCCGTTTCGATTGATGACTCTGGGTCTAATTTCCAATCTACTAATGATGCTGATTTCATGATGTCTGGTATGCTTGCTTTCCAGACGTTAGGTCTGGATTGAGCTGAGGCGTACTCGTGATCGACAGTTATATGGAAGTCAAAGCTTAAAACTGAATGATCACTTTTGCCTAGGGGTGGCATGTAATCCAGGTTTGCAATATCACCCTCATGATGAGTCAATATAAGATCTAGTAAGGATGATGCAGAACCCGGGTCGTACCTAGTAGCTTCCTCCACGTGTTGCACTAGGGCACATGTGATTACCGCATCAACTAGTTCCTGTTCGAAGAAGTTTGCTAACGATTCAGTCCGCAGATTTCCCCAGTCCACCATGGGTGCATTGAAGTCCCCTTGGATTAGACATCGATCACTTCGTGATAAAGTATTGAGACTGCTTAGCAGGACCTCGTTTGCCTCACAGCTTGGACTGCGATAGATCAAACTAAGTAGCAACTTTTGTCCCCTGCATTTCAGGCGGCAGCAAATCAATTCATACGTCCCACTCTCATGGGATACACTGTCGATAATGGTGAATGGAATAGCATTCCTAATGAATAGAGCTACTCCCCCTCCTTTACGCGTTTGTATTCTATCGGCCCTTACTAATGTAAAACCCTCGAAATCAAGTTCCCTACTATCTATAGACGGCGTCAGCCATGTTTCTGTGACTGCGATTATGTCTGGCCTAGTTGAGTCAATCTGTACACCTAGTTCCGGTAGCTTATTAAGTTAGCTCCGGGCATTGATATAACAGATCCGAAGCCTATTTAGGTGGCCTCGTGCTTCACTCAGAGTGGCTTCGGCATCATCCTCTGTCGAAGCCTCACAACCCGAAAATTTACAATTTTCAGGTCTTTTTCGCCAGCGTCTAATATGAGCTGTAATTCCTTTTCGGCTTCCCGTCTTTTAACACGGTCCGCCAACGGTAAGTCCTTACGGAGAAAAACTCCTGAACCCTTTAATTCGTGTCCATTTTCGAAGATTAAGTCGCGTTCGTTTGGGGATTTGAAAACGACTTTGAGTAGTCTAGACTGATTTGGTTTCAGATGCGCTAGATTTCCTAGTCTATACACCTTTAGCAAGGTGACTCCGGGGATGTTTTTGGGCATAACTTGGTTGAGTAGTTGTTTTATCAACACAATGTCATGCTCAAAACGAGCTATCGGTTCTAAGCTGTCACTCTCCTTGACTCTATGGAGAATGACTGATCTGTCGCTGTGATCAGACCTCGGCTTGTCGACCCTTTTGGTGGGGGTATGATTTCCTTTTACGTCATTTTGGCGTTTTTTTCTTACGACCCGTACCCAATCGCCAACGTTCTTTGGAGTGGTAACCACAGTCGCGTCAGGCGTACTGTGGGATTCCGGAAGATTCAGGACGACTTGGGAGATTGGGTCATCTTTCGCGCTGGAAACCGATCGAGCCTTGCGGTTTCGGCTTCCGGAAGTTCCCTTCTGGGTACCATTTTTGATACGAGGGACAGAAGAGACTTTTTTGTGCGAGTTTCTGGTTGCAACAGTCCTCTTTGGAGGATGTTCTTCCTCCTTAGTAGAGTGTGGGTCGGCAGTTTTTGGACTCACTTGGGCCTGCCTTGTGTCAATCTGCGTGTCGACATATTGAGTTCTGACTGATGTATCCCGACCGCGCTTGCCGAGACACATTTTTGCGGCATTTACTATTACTCGGTTAACAGGCTATTTGCATCCAAACAGCACTGTTGACATAGCCATACGCACCCATTTTTACTGAACCGCTTGAAAGCTGCAGGTGTTAGATTCGTGCAAACATCGTGGTACCAACCTTTGCACTCATCGAACTGCATGCCGCTATCAACAGGATATCGACATCCTGGGCGGTGGCAAATGCTTTTGTTGCATCTTCCAGTCATTTTAGGATGAGAAAGTGAGTGTTGACTACAAGTAGAAAAAAAAACTATAAACAGTTAGGACCAAAGTACTAACAGACACAATGGAAAAACAAAGGTACTCTGGAGTACCGACGATAAAACTATTTAGGATACCAAAGATGATACTCTAATAAAATACTTTAACTGAAAGAAATTCAATCAAAGTATAAAAACAGTAGTCTTGATACGTTAATAACGACCAAAACAATAGAATTTACTCAACGAGGAAAAATACCACTGTCCTTTTTAAATAGCGCACCAGAACACTTAATATCAGCACCTTATGTTGACATAATCAAAACGAGATTAGATCTTCACAGTGTAACAAACTGCAAAGATTAATATAGGTCAATAAATTTCCTATTCTTTTTATTGAGGACTGAAGGTTTTGGACAGTGAAGTTTAAGTCACACATTTTAAAAGTGTTACTTGTTTTCGTGTTTTGATCTAGTATTATTCAAAGTTGGATGGAACACAGTTGATTGTGATAGAAATTCACTAATAAGCTAAGACGTAAGATGAAAGATTTCAAGCGTTTTAAATATTTCATTCTAAAAGTACTCAATAAATTATATACGGGTGTATCTGTGGAATTGTGTTGAACGGGAACAAGTGCTTTTTTCACGAGAACAGAGATAGTTCACACCAGTTTTCAATGTTCTGTCAAGTTAGATAAAATGATTTGACTGAAGTTGTTTTTATGTTAAATGAATACCAGGAATTGAGCAATACGAAGGAGCAAAATCAAGAGAGACTATTTTTTATTGAGTCGTCTTCATAAATATCAGATGTTTTCCTTATGTACTCCATTGAGCTAAAATATCTTCATGACATTTATCGCTTTTCCATCATTCTTATGAGTCTTCATTCTGGTTCGTATCAATAGTATACACGGACAGAAACTTCCACCAGAAAATTATAACAAATGCCCATATTTTATTCCACTTAGTTAGGATACAGATAGGTACATAGACTCTCGAGCCGTTATTGGCACTGCTTATAATGCATATATGTCCATATCCAAAAACTCACAATAGCGTTACATCTTTTCCGTGAAAGTAGGTATATGTTTCTACCAGTGAGTGAAGATATGAGCCACTAATTGGATTTTTGTTTTAAAGAACAAACAGTGTATTGAATGACCGCACGTACTCGATAGCATAAGTCAACTTGATATAGTAATTGTATCTGAAACTCACAATAAAGTAAAACCTCTAGGATTTGTGTGTGTGTGATAACCCACTGTCTACTTTATGCCGGGATATTTGTTAAAAATATAGATACATAGAAAAAGAGCCTTTCAAATTCTTGATCTTAACTTTACCATTTCTTGTGAATTATCTTAGTTTTTTACTGTTCACATACGTTACTCTACCTTTTGGTCAATTATTGTCTTTCGTCTTCAGCTATATGTCCGTTTTTATTCATTATGAACCAATTATTTAATTTTAGCATTTGACTACATTTTGGTCAATAATGTACTTCTAACTTTAATGCAATAAATCTAACTAATACTCATTCATTAACACTTAAATAGAAGCTCAAACTAAGCAACAGGTTTATACTCTTGTGTCTCAAACCATTCATTGTTGTATAGTCTATTTCCTCAAATCATTCGTTGTCGAGCGTAATTATCTAGGTTTCTTTCAAGACAATTGATAATTCAACAGAAATTCAGGGTTATTTTAAGGGAATCCGCAATTTGGGGTTTGAAAATGTGTTTTAGACCGAAACAAACTCACCGTCAACAAACGTTTTGACGAAGCTCAAGAAGAAAATTGAAGATGTTACCCAAAGCTCATTCGCATAAATATTAAAGTATCTTCAGGGAGGTGATGTATTGAAATAAGACTCAAAATATCGGAACTAATAAGCCGCTTAATTATGTTTAGAGATCAATCGTTTTTACGAAAAGACTTCAAGTAACTCATTTTAGAGTTTGACCATATATTTATTTATGTTAATTGACGGTATTTATTTTACTTTAATCAAAGCTAGTAATCATATAAGACCTTAGATTTAAGTCGCTGTTAAAATAGTTGTAAATGTGATCAAGAAAGGTAGTTGTTGTCAGTTTAAGGTACTAGTGTTAGCATACTGAGATTGGTTATCTCCAGAGACCAGTATCTACAACTGTTATGCATGTTTAATAGTAAACTAGCGAATGCTCTTTTTCTAATAACAGAATCATGCACTGAGCGTTTTGGATGCTGAACCTTCATCTCTGAATACCACTAAAGATCCTTGCATTCATGTTTTCTTTTTGTCAGATATGATGCGTTCTGAACATTACGCTAAAATGTTTGAAAAATACAAATGGAAAAAGCAACGACATCCATCAAATACTACCCAATCCTGCCCAATTACCAGTAATGACGTCACTGGAAATCGCGTCAAACAGAATCCACAGGCCGTTTTAAATTCATCAAGTATCAGGTCATCTAACCTGACAAATTCAAGCAAATTAAAATCTCATGTTTTGCTTAGTAAGTAACAGTATATAAGAACTATTTGCCAACTAAGAATTAGGTGAATGTTCATGTCTGCCATCTTAAATAAACTAGCATGATGGGATATTAATTTGTGCTTCTTACATATAAGAGTTCACGTTGTATAAAGTTTGTAATGTGATTAATTTTCTGCGGTTAAGAGCTTCACTAAACTCTCAAATTGAACCAAAATGAATAAAGTTTACATACTAAAAGGTAGTTTTTGAGTGTCAGAGTAATTCTTATAGATCTCACTTTTCTGAAAAAATCAGCATGATATAATGCAGTTCTCTTGAATCTAGTACTAGCCCAATATTTGACTTTTATATCTTTAATTAGTGAAATACTCCTGTTATTTTGAAAGTGATGTAAAAATTTAATCTCAATTGGTTAGGAAAATCGACATTAAGCTTCATTAAAAATATTCAGATTGTTCAAACTAACTTTATAATTTTTTCTGTTTGTTTATTAGAGTTTTCTTGATACTTCTCACAATCGTGTTTACCCTATTCTATAAATGTTTTTCCGAATTTTGACAGATAACTTTACAAAAGTTAAACTATGAGTTTATAAAAAACAGTGAAAAGTAAATTATGTATATAAAACTTCCAGTGATTGAAATCACATGACTTAAGTCTTTCTCTTGATGCTTCGGTACATTGAACAGTAGTTTAGCATATAGTTGTTTTGTGAACCTAGTTGTACTTGATAGTTTAGATTCTTGATTATTTCCTTAAAATATCTCGGACTAGATTACCGAATTCAACTTGGAGTTATTTTAATTTCAGTCGCGCAGAGTTTTTATAAATGATGCTTCCTTTTTAATACAACTTTCATTCTGTTTATAAATAAGACACTCTCAGTCATCTGGTAGATTTATTCTTAAACAAATATATATGCTCTTTTAAAAATTTTTACGAGCTACTGATACTTTGATTTACTTGACAGTAAACAGGGACATTTGCAAACTCAAATAGGTATTGAATTATAGTTGGTCTAAAAGTTAGTCTTGTCTTTCCAGAAGGTATCAGAATACGATGCCACAGATGTTCTGGCGGTAGGTTTTTCACTAGTCGGCTTCTTATAAAAACTGTTACGAATCATATCAATAGTCGTTTGATTTTTGACCTCACAAGAAAACAAAAACCCTGCCAGCAAACATTTGTGATGATGTGTAATAATTCATGTTAAATGAATAGCCTTAATAGATATTGGCACCTGAAGCTACTTTTTGCGAAAATTGACGGCGTATCTTTACTTGAAATAACTTCATCGTAAACTTTAGATGCCCCTTTAAGACTTTAGAAAGCTACCAGTTTATTAGTTTGAGAGACTTAAATCACAAAAGAGAGAGTACTTTTTCAGCAATTGGTTTGAAATTGAACACCAAATATTTGTTTAACATTATATACACTTTGAAGCAAGGATAAAATGTAAAATGACATTTCTGTCTGGGAACCGGAAAAGCTAGAGATGAGTAATACGTTTTCTGATAAAACTAACAAAAACTTTAAGAACATGAAACATTAAATAAACTTGTCTTAGTTTTTTACTACATTCAGAAAACATCTTAATTCCATACTGATTTCGGGGAGCATTCGAAACCGATTCCTCTGAAACTAATTTAACTAACTAAACAATAGTTTGTTCATTACTTATCATCTTGATTTTATGGTTATCTAGTTAACATGTCCCCAATGTACTTACCACTAAGCTTTCTTATTCAGTTTATGAATTTATGTCATCCCCTGATTGCTAAACAAACTTCTGTTGTTTTCTCAGGACTATTATTTTTGATACGTTGGAGATAATTATAGGGCGATGAAAATTATGAGCCTCAAAAATATTTTTCGATACGATATCAGAATGAATTGTCCACACTTTATTCTGTGTAAATGTGGAAACTTAAGTCAACTATCTTGTATCAAATACTTTTAATTGCTTTGTTATATAGTTTGAAAAACAAAGAACTCAAGCTTAAGACTCAAGGCTTACAGTACGTCAAATCCGATCAATCTATCTGACTTTGAATGGTTTTGAATAAATAAAGTAACCGAATCTCGGCTCTTAATCTAATATCATAATAACAGTAAGAGTGTAGTAAGAGGATGAGCTTAAAAAGCTGTGACTAATTTTCAGTCAGCTCTCATCCAATCAGAAAATGCCTTTGTAAATAAATGGTTTATGGAAAAGAAAATAATATTGCAAAGATAAGCAGACCTTATATAGTTAATTAATGTTCATTAATGTCTTTTACAGATTACTGCACCTAGAAATTAAAGAAAACAACATATAAACTCGTGCTAGTGGAAATAGCTTGTATATAAACTTGAAAATTTTAAAGGATCCGAACAGATTTCTAAGTGTCTCCAAAATATTCCTAGTATGGATTAGGTATTTATGGTTAGGATTAAGAGTTTTAGCGTCAATAATCTCGTCATTCGTATTTCCACTACTCATGTATAAGTTGACAATCGTTCAATTACGATATATTATTGTCATTTTCTGCATTTATTTAATCTGCTATTCTATAGTGATCGCTCAATTAAACTTATGTTTTTAACGAGTTTATGTTAACTTGATAAAAAAGGATACACAGGTTTAAAACTTAGTAATATACTCGTTAATTATTTTCGATTTCCTGTGTTTGCACATTATACGGATTTGAGGATAGTTCAGGATATAGACTAAATTTAATTTGATTATAAATGACTGCACAAACTGAGATAAGGCTTTTCCTTAGGTTATTTCTAGTTAGGAAACAATACTTTTACATTTCAGCCGAATAATCTTCTGTGATTTTTAATGAATTTTCCTCTGAAACCATAATAGGAATTTGAAAAAGTAATACAAATGTCGTTATTGTAATTTTCTTCATAAAAGTAAAAGCTGTTGATAAAGAACAACTTTAAACTTTGAAAGTTAGTTAACATCTTATTTACTACAAATACTTTAGTCTATTTCAATTGATAGTTGAAAGAATGAATAAATTAAAGCTAGACCACCATGGAAAACCTGAAAGCACTGGAAGGCCGTTTCGCCCTATTGTGGGACTCCTCAGCAGTGAGCATTCACGATCCCACCTCTCGAGATTCGAACCCAGGACCTACCAGTCTCGCGCCAGAGCACTTAACCGATGCGCACTGCTGAGGAGTCCCACAATAGGACGAAACGGCCGCCCAGTGTGTTATGTTTTTGACCTAGGCTGTAGCCAATTGTTATGACTTGATCAAGGTCGTCGCTGATTCGTTATGACCTTACGAATTTAACAAGGATGTAAGTCGCCTAAATTATCTACCAATAGAATACGCCTTCTACAACCTTCACACTGTGACAATGACGTTCGATTAGTATGAGTAATCTAGCGTCCTTATTGGTCCTTATCCACCTAACCCGTCCACTTGAGCCCAAAACACCAATAGCAGCCTCGGCAATACGAATCGTTTATTTCAAGCATACTTTGTTTATATATCAGACAGACAGGCCACATCATACCATAAAATAGAAAATAATATTTGTACAAAACCAAGCCAGATGAGGCTGTAAGCGTGGGAGACAATAATCAATAAACTGAGTATAACTTAGGAACAGTAAGTCATACAATAATAATCAATAGGTCAAAATGAAGCTTACAATAAGATGAACATAGATACAGATAATCTAGTTACCGAATAGTTATACAATAAGAATGATAGTCCAATAGTAGGTCCTGCAAGTTACCTGTACTTATGTTTTCGCTACTACATAACACAGTGTTTCCAGGTTTTCCATGGTGGTCTAGCTTCAATTGACTCATGCTTTCAACTATGAAAATACTAAATCTCCACAAAACTCCTTCTGATTATTTCAACTGAATTCAAACAGTTATAAGGGATGTATTTTAGCTGGTGGACATGCAGTACTTTTTACGTAATATATTTCAGTAACAGCTTGTTTTATACCCAATTATAGGGTTTCCTTACAGCCCCAGTGAAAATTTCTTTTACTTCATTTAAATTTGATAAATATTCTTTGAAATTTTTCCCTTGAAGGTATAGTTGAAGGAAGAGGTCAGTCAACTGGAGAAATAGGTTTAGCTACTATCGATATCTACTCAGCAAATGTTGAATTGTCTCAATTTCGTGATACTAGCAGTTATAGTCGAACACTTGTAAAACTACTTTTATACTGTCCTACGGAAGTGAGTTTGTACGGTGTTTTATCACTTAGTCTTTATGGAAATTTTAGTACTTTCAATCAATAAATGGTAAAAGTTGGTAAAAAGACTTCCAGTTTGTTCTACATAAAAGAACCTTAAATAACTATATGATTAATACTTACCAAATATATACAATGTAATTTACTAAAAAATAAACATTTAGGTTCAAAAATTTCTACTTTTCTCGCCTTTGTCCTGAATATAGTTAACAAAAGAATCATGGTATCTTCATCGCACTACAGCTTATAAATATAGTGTATATAAAATGTTAAAATCCATGGATTATCTGATGTGATTAGAACCAAAATAAAATTAAAGTCCATGATGTACGCTAAAAATTTCACCATCTTCACAACAATACTCACTTGCTCACTAGTGGCCAATGTTGAAGGGTAATTAGTGAAGTTTTAATAAAAACCATGAATATTAGAATTCAACGATGTCGGATGTGTTACTACTATCACCATTAGCAACGAAGCATGATCACGTAATACTGTGAACTGATTGAAGTTAAAAAGGTAAGCAATTGACTACTAACTTAGTTGCCTGAAGTTTAAATGTTAACCTCGAGACCTAAGACACATGGTTTCAGTCCTTGGAGGGACCACAAATTCTTACCGCTTAGGAGACTCACATTAGAACAAGACAGCTATCAAATACGCCTGGCTTTTAATGGTTATCCGACGTCAGTCATTCTGTAAAGTAAACTGTAAACGTAAAATAATTGGTACAAAGCGTCAGTCTATAGCTGTATGAGGAATGAATTTTTCATTTGTACTGATGAATAAAATATTTAGTAGTTATGATTTGGTTTCATTTTTTGGTCGAATACTCATATCCATTTTTTAAATGAATAAAAGTTTGATGAAGCTGGATTATAAAAATCCTTTTTAATGTAGACTGACAAGAACAAAATTAAGATGGATTAGTATAACTGTTAGTAAGGTCTGATCTTAAAATGAAATCGAATTGGATCAGACTTTCATAAGTTTATTTTTAAATAAGATGTATTTATAGTTCAGGAAATTAAAAGCACTTTTTTGACTATTCTCGTGACATCATGAATGAATTGTCTATTCTTTTCAATATAAATCAGGCTGAAAAATGGAATTCATTAGATGTTAAACGTAGGTCAGGTATTTGATTTTACGGAAAGTTGTTTGCGTAATTGCTGTTTTGTTTTTCTTTTCCCCACTTTATTGACTTGTATATGAAAAGGCATGTATAATTCTTATAAATTATACTTACTGTCTACAAAGCTTAACAGAATAAATTGAGACATCACTGCCTGAAAATATGACTAGAAATTATCAGTATATTTTTTGTTATATAATGAACATATGTTATAATCAAAGATTTTGATAAAACATCCCTTAATGTATAATTTACTTTATTCATTATAATCAACATGTACATGATGAATAAATATAACATTGCTTTGTTTAGATAATTATTCCTAAATCTGGTTTGGATCCAAATAGTTGTATGAGGAAACTTGTGAAGATCTTATTGTCTTTACGCAATGGTATAACATTAAATGGTGTTAACAGAAATCACTTCAATGATAAACAAGGTAATTGAGAAGACTATCAATTAACAAAATTATTTACTATAAGTTGGCACAATAGCACAGAATTTTAATTATTTTCACGAAGATTGTCAATCTATTTTACAGTTTACAGCTTCTCACCTTTTAGATATTTGACTGGGAACTGTGTCACTAGATAACTTTTGAGACATGTAGGGAAGTGATTCCTCGGATGATAATGAAACTGGTGATATGCCGATCGCTCGATTTTGTGGAAATTTTAGGGAATCCGCAATAGAATATTTTATTAGAATGTTAAAAAACCCCGAAATTTCCACTGGCCTGAGGTTTTTCCTCAAAACTTCAAGTTATTATAGGGAAATTTTCAGAACGTTTGGGGAAATATTGGGAAAAACACAAAATGTCCCCTAAGTTTCCTCAGAATTCTCTAAATCTTTAGGGAGTTCCATTTATTTTCTTTGGCAAAACCCCAGAACTTTTGCGCACCTTTGCGAAACTTCGGAAAAATATATTTACGTTCTTCAGAAAAACCTCAAGATTTCCCATTTTTCCGGAAAACAAACGGACCTAATTAGAGGTACCTATAATTCAAAATGCATGTATTCATATTTCTTTTTCTTCAGTTAATTTCGCAAACTTAACGCAATTCTAAAATATTTACGCTACGGTTGTCAACATTAACATGTCTGTTGTCGCACACACACCTAGGTTGTATAGACATCGTCCGTGGAATCAAGTGAACAATTCCTAGAAGACAATATAGTGTCAACACGTAATTACAGTTTATTCACCTTATTTAAATAGTTCTATCTTGCCAGCATTTATGTTAACGAACTCAACAGAGAAGCACTGCCATGTTTAAAAGACTGGTGTGTCATAAATGATATTGTATATTAAACTTTAAAAAAGAGTACATGTAAACTTTCCGCTAATAAGTTACGTCTTTATATTATTTGCAATTGTAATTGGACTTTTGTTGCGTTCATCACGTGGGAAGTTTAACTTTCGTTAACAGTGTCTTACAAAAAGAAAAGAAGCGGTACTCATTTATGTAACTAACATGATATCAAAACATTCAAAAAGTTAAGAGTGGACAGACGAATTCTTAATGTTTAGCATTCATCCGACTTGTGAATACATAGGGCAAGATGAAATGTGTATTATGTCCGAAGTATTGGTATAAAAATGTTTGCTGAATTAGATACTTACAGTTAGATCAATGAGCACTTACAGAACAAGCTGAAAATAAGATAGACAGGAAAAAATAATTTCAAGATAAACGTTTAACAGCAACTTATAAAAAAACATAAACAGATATTCAATAACAGATCTAAAATGAGTTTGATTCACCCTTTCTTTGGATCACCATCCATGTTTATTTGCTTTATCTCTTGCGTCATGCAAGAAAACCTGCTTGCAATATTCTCTGAGATCGGAATATCTTGAAGTAAGAAACATTATGTTGTTTAATAATATTAACAGTTTTAGACAAAACTAATATGCTAACAATACACTTACATCGAAAAGTTAGCTTTAATCATTACATTTGTGTAGTAAATTCATATGGGAATCAAGTACATGTATCAACTTTACATTATACTAAATAAGCATTTGAAAAGAAAGTGAATCATTCTCTTCTAGCTACATAGGTAATTATTGAGATGACTAACTGTGGAAAATTATTTATATACATTTTTAACTGATTGAGTTGGCTGCTTGTCTGGTTGAGTTGATAATTCGTTACCTGAACATAATGCCAATGTAACCAATAATAATAATATTGTAATCCACAAAAATAGTCAGGGAGTATGTATCTTCACTGTTAATTACAAAGTATTTACATAATACATATACACAACATTTACTCATCCATTAGCATCTTCAAGTGTGTTCTGCAATTTGACCTGTTTTCTTGACTGGTCCCCAAGTGTTCTGCCAACACCGTGCTTTCGATACACTGAGATCCTTCACTCAGTGCGGCAATTGTTTCGACTTCGATGCCAAGTTCTGCTACTCCTTACTTACCAACAATTTTATGAGTAGTATCCACTACATCATCACCTCGAATATTTTACTCAAGGTTTTCTTGATTTGTATATCTTACATGAGTAATATGACCTCACTATACTTGTGTTACTTCTAGAACTTAATGTATAATGTATCATTTTCTCGTAAAAAATAATGTTGAATAAAAAAGGTTTTACTAAGCGCTAAATATTTTGTTAGCTACAAGTGTTTGAGTCTTCAGCCGGTATCTTGGCTAGCAAACTATCTACTTGACAATACAAAAACTTAGCTTGTTATGAGAAATACACACCGTCACAATTACAATGCTGAATAAACTAATTCAATCAAAACTGTGTGATTTTCTTTGAAACTATGATTAGAAGTATTGAATGAATTTGCCATTATTGTTATCGATAGGTTTACACTATTTAAGAAGATTATGTCATCCACACTACATCCCATCTATATACGCTATAAAAGAAAAGTAAGTTAGCTGTTTTTTCAGATCATATCGACTTTCTTTTTTCGTTTAAATTGGTTATATTTTGGCGATAACTTCTCATTATTTGCTGGATGTGGTTCATTTGATCACTAATAATGAGATAGCAGTTAATGAATATTAACGGGCTCAGTTCATCCTGCTTAGATGGAAGCACAAAAAGTCATATTCAGCAGAACATAGTCAAAATAAAATGGCAGGTTGAATATATTGTCTTTATACTTACATTCCCTCTAATGCTTTTGAAATGCTTCTACCTTCAAGGCCTTGACGGTGCTGATGATGTTAGCTCAAATCGAAGGTTAGAAAAGACTAACCTATTAATCGTAATTATTTTACAAAACTAATCAAGTTCATTTAGACGCTTGAGTATACCTTCATTAGACTTTAATGTGGGTAAACAAGGAGTTAATTTTTAGTGATCATTAGAAAAATATTAGTCTCATCGTTCTCTTGCAATTAAGCTTCTCATTAATGGTTGTCTGGTATATGGTCAAGCTAGTTTTGCTAACTTTTTGTCACTAGCTTGATCAAAGTATACCGAAATTTTGATTTTCAGTGTAACTGTACGTGTAAAGTAGGGGTAAAATTTGATTCACACTTCCGCATATTGGCTCTTGGATAGTGGGAGTTATCTCATGAACTAACATGATCGGTTAATGAAAATGAACTTAATCCACTACTCTGATAACATCGGATTAACACTGTTAATGCTTGTATTGGATATACACATTGACTTATTATCTGTGTGTATGTTGTGGGATGTATAGGTCAATTTGATCTGTGCATTGTTGGTGTACATGTAGTGTAGGCTTGCGGAAATACAGTTTGTTTTAATATTTATGCTTATGTGTATGTCCGGAATGCATATTTCATGACTCGTATACTACAGGTATTCATGTGGTATGTACCTACACCATTATAGCTGGGATGCTGACAATAAAATGTAGCAAACATATAAAACAGGAATATAGGCCATCTTAACCTATTAATCAAGCCATTCATGCCTGTATGTATCCTATGGAGTCCATACGCTGATTTGATTTGTGAATTTCAGGCGTACGTTTAGTGAATACTTGTAAAAATGAAGATTTGGGAATACATACTTCTCACCTAACATTAGCAATCCTACTAATTTTTTCTTTGGTGCTTCATAACATAAAATCCCCCACACATATATCACCACAAGTAGACAAACATCATCCAAAGCAGTGAATCGGATATTTAATAAAAAGTTGGCCAATTTTTCTGGCTGAAACTGGAACAGGAGAATGGAAACAAATTGGCTTGTGTTACCGTATTTTCAGATTAAGCATTGAGATGAAGAAATATTTGTGTTTTTCATGTAAATAGAGTGGCTTATGAAGCTAATGGTAATGTCAGAAATTAAAATATCTATTTCAGTTATTAAAAAGGATGCTTTACAAACTGAGAAAATACTTTAAATAAACAATCAATCTATCAAATAAACTTATAGAAAGCCTTCAATAAAGTAGGATTCACTGTGACACACTTTTTAATTTCTAGATTTTCAGGAGTCCCTTTTTCTTTAATCGTTTTTTTATTAATGTTATTTCAAAATAACACTCAGTTAAATAAAGAACTAACAAACGAAAGCATTTTAACATGTAACGACAGTTCTACACTTGAGTTATTTAACCGTCTCTCTAGTTTCCAGAAAGTGATTTTACCGTGACCGACATGCTTTATACAAATAATGGAAGCATATAAAGAAATAAATTAAAACTGTTCAGTTAAAACTGTACTCATGCTTCATGTTGCAATCACTAAATTAAATAAATGAAGATACTATTTTCGATAATGTGTACAACTATCATGGTAATATTCGTGGAAATAATCTCAATGTGCCCCAATTCTTAGTCAAGGAGCCGGGACTTATGGGATATATTTCATTTTAAACTGTTTAGTAGTACTGATGTTTTGGACAATTGAAGTTTTTAATCAACAAATTAATTCATAAATCTGCACATAACTAATGATTCGAATTCATTTAGTAGAAACTATTGTCTGATAAGTCTGTTGAATAAAAAGATAATGCTTTTTCACTTTGGATTGGTTGTATTGCTCTTTTTACAACATCAGGATTCATACATATGTACCATTAAATGCCTTTACAGTGGCCTAAAGAATAAACGTTAATCCAAGAAACCGAAGATCCTGGATTCGATTACAAGTTCCTAGGTCATGAGTGCTCACTATTGAGGAGTCCCGTACTGTGATGAAATGTTCATCCAGTTTAGTCCAGGTTTTTTATGGTTGTCTAACTTAAATCGGTTTGAGATTCACTACTGAAGATTATTGGTAAGTAACAGCAGTATACAACATACTAATTGTCTATAGCTTCTATTTTTATTTAGATTTTATGCTCTTTCAGCATTGTCTGCTTTACTTAATTATGCTGAAGAAATGCATGGACTTATTTATGCTCCCAAATCAATGAAATTCTCATTTACAGGATCCGTTAAATCTACCATGATTGGTAAATAGAACTACCCAATTTTTCAATTGATTTCGTACAATAAAATAATTATCTTAGTTTTAAAGCATGAGTCAATTGAAGCTAGACCACCATGGAAAACCTGGAAACACTGGACGAAACGGCCGTCCAGTGTTTCCAGGTTTTCCATGGTGGTCTAGCTTCAATTGACTCATGCTTTAAAACTATGAAAAATACTAAATCTCCACAAAACCCCCTCTGATAATCAAAATAATTATCTGTCAATGTGTTTACTGAGTTGCTACCAACTACATCCACCTAATGTATAAAAACTAAGATATATGGATTTTGTGAGAACGTTTTAATCATTTTAATAAACTGATAAGTACACTTGCGTATTCTCGATTTACGAAACTGAGCACTAAAACTTATGTATGAAATATCCATCAACTTAGCCTTATATTAGTCATTAGCTTGGCACAAAATGATAAGTTCCATTCGAGAAATATCGACTGAAATTATTTTGCGTAGTATGGAGAGCTGATAAAAAGTAGCACAATCAGAAAGTCAATCGACGGTAATCAGAAGTGACCTAAACGACAAGTGCAATTTCATTGGCTAAGAAATGGACCAATTTCCTAAGGGTTGGAATGGTATACATATGAATGAGTATTCGTGAACTTTATCCGGTAGCCTAATACACTTTCTCGCTCAATCTTGTGTTTCCACCGAAATAGTCAGTTGGGGGGGGGTTAGCACGTAGCGCACCGTGTAACAGTATCAGATTTCGGACACCCCCGGTCACAACAGCGTTTATGATTCATTAACATACCAAGGTACTTAAAATGAGACTAAAGAAACAATAGAATGAGAATCGAAAATACTGTGTTCTATAAACGTAGCTGTATATAGGATCGAAAAGAGTAATATTTGCTAGTTGTGAACACTCATTCATTGGTTCAAAAGTACTTATCTAATTTTCCATTGCCGTATTGTAATAAAAATGCGAATTTTAACTTTTATGTAGTTTACGTCACAGACTGACCTTCAATAGACAATCAATACACAGCAAATTTAGTGGATAGCTGCTTCTTTCTAGTATAAGATTCATCAGTAGTATGAGTCTGCGACCAAACGAAGGATCGGACTGAAGACATTCAGGATTGTTGATGAGCTCTTATACATTTGGGCTATTGAGTTAGTATCCAGTGGTTTACACTTCTAGCTCCATTCAATTCGCAATATTGCTTAAAACATTCAAATGCCGTCAGTGGGTATCTTTCTCACTTTGGGCAGGGTTAAACTCCACTGGTTGCAGGTTTTCACTAGAATTTTGCTAATTTTCTCTCGAAATCAGATACTAGATAATCTATTATAAATATTAGTACAAAAGGCTTGTTAAGGTTATTGAATTGAACAGTTTTCACTTTTTTATTTTGTTATACACTCAAGAGATAGGTTCATAAAGATAAAACTTCTAAATATCGGAAAAGTAATTAGTGATTTAATCAAGATCTCATTTTAGATGATCTGATTTCGACATTTAAATAACTATTTTATAGAATGGATGTTCTAATGGCAACATAAATATTCATCTTGAGATAAAACGTGTTATTCGGACGTTTTGAATTAGTTAGTATACATATAAACGGCTCTGGAAGGTTGTGAATAATTAATACTTTATTTGAAGTATTTGGCTGCTATTTTAATATTCCAGTAATCAGTCCAATTGTTACCAAGTAACTGGTTGGTATGACGTATATATAATAGTAATCAGCTTCATACATAAAAGACAATCAACTGGCTATAATCTGTAGACATTATTTACTTCATAGTACGTATTTTTCGTCATGTTTTTACTAACTTTGTTGTAAGAATCTAGTGAGTCAATATACTTCTGGAAGACGAATCATTATCTCTTTTTTGTTGCTATTTTGATTTCTAATCGATTTACTGTTAGATTTCAAAAGTGCAAATCATTTACGTTTGGTTAGAAATAATTATGACTATACAGCCAAAGATACACTTTATTCAGCAATAGACTTCACTAGTACAGCTAGTGGTGCTCGGTTATTACGAGCCAACTTGTTGGAACCTCCATGTGGTAAGTCTTTAATAAGGTTTAAGTAATTATTCGAAGTGAATATTTATTTATGAATTCCAATAATATTCATACTAAATTTGACTGTAATATCGTTTAACTGAAGAAGTTAGATTTACCTTATAAAACCATGTAACGTAAATCTTTCATCGTATTTCATCAATAGCTTTTGTGGAACGAACTATACGTTGACTTTAATAGTATACACTGACAGTCAACTACAAATACGCACCGTTTAAAACTCCGTTTCGGTACGTGCAAAATATATTTATTATTGATAAGTTTGACTAATGCTGTGTACTGATCAAAAAGCAACTATCTGAATTGATCATTTATATGTGTTGCAGGATGTATAACTTTCGGATATTAGTCAACAAGAAACCGGTTTTTATTCATCTCAGTTTTCAAGACTATGATATTGGATAAAAAGACCACAGAAACATGAGCTATCCGCTAGTTCCACACTGTTCTGTAATCAAATCAATTCCATTGTACATACTAACAAATTGATTAATGGATTCAGACATCCTTAGGTATTCTATTTAAGCTACTGCCAAATTTTATATCATTTTATGAGCGTGTCAAGTAAGTTGGGCCGCAAAAAGAAAAGGAATGATCTCTCTCAGATCTTTTAAATGGATTCTTTAAGGTCAGTGTTTTGGGTAAATAAAGTCGTTCCATCGTGTGACTGGTAAGCATCTGGTATGTACAAGGCTGAAGGTAGACGTCTATAAGCACTTTCAAACGGATTACTGGTAAACATGCCAAAGTTTTATTAAACTTGCTGAGATCATGGCTGTCGAACTAGTAAAGCCTGACCTACGAATTTAAAAAATGATGCTTCATGGTTTGTCTTCACTTCAGAAACACATATTTTGCTCCTAATAGTTCAGATCATTCTTGATTAAAATTCTTAATAAAACTTATGATTTTAAGTAAACGAACTTAACACATTACATATTGAATACTTTATACCGTAGTTACCATCATCCTATGTTTCCACTAGCTTAAATATGTAACTAGTTATCTCAATTCCCACACTCACTTGTGGCCACCTTCGTCTATTTTCAGGAAATCGAAGTTCAGTCTATTAATTTAGGAGTCAGTTTACTTTTTCATTTCATTTGGATTTCTACAATCTCTACTACATTATAAAAGTACTTAGTTATGTTGACTAATAAGTGTTTTAATTGTCATGAGAATACGTTTGGGACTTAAATGTTGTATGTCGTAAGCGAATTCATGTCATTTACTCAACTCATTGCTCTTAGTCTTTCCGAATTTATTAAGAAAATTATGTAACTCCACTGAATGTACAAATGTTTCTCAATCATTTATTTAACTAAACCTTTTTCTCCACAGACTTGGAAACAATTTTAAATCGACAAGCTTCTGTTCGTGAACTAATATCATCACCTGAAACTTTGTTTAACATACAGGTATGAAGTATATTCAATTGAATTTTCGATTGTTACTATTCCGTTAAACTACAAAAAAAATAGAATATAAATCTGATATTTTTTTACACTATCCAGAATATCTTACGTCAATTCCCTCACATTGATAGTCTTTTATCACTGTGTGTTCAAATATGTTCTACATCAAATTTAATGTTCAATTGGAATAATAATAATAATCATATTAACCTTAATAACCAGAATGTATCAAATCCAATGAAATTCAACAACAAAACAGATTCATCTAGATCAAATAAATCGAATGAAGTTTTAAGCAGTTCAACTAAAATCTATACACAAGATACCGTTAATCATTCACCTTTAATTAGTACAGTAAAAAACAAATCGACAGGTTTGCTATTTGAGAGGCCTACAAAATCTTCAACTTTATTACCTGGATCATCATCCTCACTAATAACACCCAGTTCCGAGAAGTACTGTCCACCAAAAAGTGATATGATCTATTTAAAAAAAGCGGTCAACATTCAAGCAGCTGAATCTAGAATTACAAAAGTTATTGCAATTAAATATATGTTGGATCTTGTCAAACTATTGTATAATGCTATGGGTGATGTCAAAACTACATTGTTGAGAGCATATAAAGAGGTAATCTTAATTCAAAACTAATTATTCAATATAAGTAGAAGTCTAAAATATTATTCTTTCAAATAACTGTACTATGTTATATATTAATAGGGACTAATATTTATATTTATATTGAAAGCATACTAAAATTTATGCATGAAAAACGTGTTACAACATGTGTCATCTGAGATTTGAGACTGATAAACACTCTTTTTATACACGAGCCCGATCACACGATAAGAAACACGGTGATAAAGAATGTTTATTTAGTTAAACGGAACCATATATATGTAGTTGGATTCATTAGTCGATTGAAGCTAGACCACCATGGAAAACCTGGAAACACTGAAAGGTCTTTTCGTTCTAGTGTGGGACTACTCAGCAGTGCGTATCTACGATCCGGCCTCGCGGAATCCGAACCCAGGACCTATCGGTCTCCCACGCGAACGCTTATCCTTTACACCATTGAACCGGTATCCAAGGGTGTTAATGTCTAGCTTCAATCAATCCGCGAAACTGCACCACCGTCCACCATTGTCTTCAGTGAGTTGCTATCTTACCATAGACCCGGTTGAACTCCACTGATCACGGCTTCTCACTAGAACTACAGGAGATACCCCTTGGAGACCGTCACTAGTGATATATATATCCCTGGGTACATTAATCTTATCCGTTGTTTATATAGCATGCGATTATCACTTGTCAATTACTGATTGCTTCGTTGTGTCAGAAATCTATTAATCGATACGATCATAGAAGTAAGGTAACACCATACAATTTAATATTATAGCGGTATCTTTCATAAAATTTGAAATACTAATTTTTCAGTTCGTTACTTAATAACCCGTAAATAAAAGTAAGGTGTAGAGTTCCTACCTAATCAGTAAGTAAACCTGCTTCTCTATGTGAACTGTAAGAAAAAAAATATTAAACAGTGTTTTAAATGGATTTAGCTTCTGAAACTCAGTAATAATCTTTTGAAAATACATATACAGTTAAATCGCGCAGAATTTCAAAGTATATTATGGTTTATTTCGAATTAAATAAATGAGACTGGTAGGTCCTGGGTTCAAGTCTAGCAAGGCTGGACCATGGACGCGCACTGCTGAAGAGTCCCACAATAGGACGAAACGGCCGTCCAGGGCTCCCAGGTTTTCCATGGTGGTCTAGTTTTAATTGACTAATGATTTCAAATATGAAGATGTCACCCTTATTTTTGGTAAAAGTATGGTTTGTAATTACTTGTTGTTGATATTCGGTCAGTTGATCAGCCCTTGTTCCCATATGTTCATTCTTTGTGGATTGCCTCTATATAGCTTCATATTACAATTTTTTGGTATATTTGGTATTAAAAATGCTAGTAATTATCTGAACACAGTAGATAGTTGAATAGAATGGTTTTCGCCGAACGCCAGAAGCACTAGGTTAGATTTTCAATTTAAACATTAAAATTGGAATTCAGTCATAGTCATCCGAATAGTCTTGAATATGATAAAATACACGTTTTGGATACTAAATATACTGGCCACTTTGGTGTTTAACAATTAAAGTTTAGATCTACAACGTCATTGTTATGTTTTTTTGTGTTACTTCTGAGGTTACTTAGTGAGATATCATTCTAAGCATGTATCATCCTGTTATATTTGTGTTATATGTGATAGTGTTTTGCTTATATAGAACCACACTATAAAACTTGATGCCGAGCTCTTGAAATTTAAACATAGTGTAATTTGTATATATTTCTTTTGTTTCTAGCTTTTACATGATTCAGAATATGAACATGTTTTACAAATTTTATGCACTGTACTACATAAAGATGTACGAATGTCAAGAGGGATGTTAGCTATGAGAACACAGAAATGTTTTGCAATCAAGGTATTTAACATAATTCCCTTGATATTATCACAAATTCCAATTCTAATTAATTTTATTTAATTTAGGAAGGATTAAGTGTGGTATTAGATGTTACACGTAAAGCTTACTCAGAACAGCTTGATGATATTACAAGTAAGTTTTATGTATTACCTATGTGTGGCTTATCTAGTTTAAATTATAATTTCATTGAAATTTAGAGGCTACAAGTGGACGATAATTTCACATCGATAATCACTGTAAAATAGATTCTATCGAACATTTTTAAAGTAGTAGTAGTAGTAGTAGTAGTAGTAGTAGTAGTAGTAGTAGTAGTAGTAGTAGTAGTAGTAGTAGTAGTAGTAGTAGTAGTAGTAGTAGTAGTAGTAGTAGTAGTAGTAGTAGTAGTAGTAGTAGTAGTAGTAGTAGTAGTAGTAGTAGTAGTAGTAGTAGTAGTAGTAGTAGTAGTAGTAGTAGTAGTAGTAGTAGTAGTAGTAGTAGTAGTAGTAGTAGTAGTAGTAGTAGTAGTAGTAGTAGTAGTAGTAGTAGTAGTAGTAGTAGTAGTAGTAGTAGTAGTAGTAGTAGTAGTAGTAGTAGTAGTAGTAGTAGTAGTAGTAGTAGTAGTAGTAGTAGTAGTAGTAGTAGTAGTAGTAGTAGTAGTAGTAGTAGTAGTAGTAGTAGTAGTAGTAGTGGTAGTAGTAGTAGTAGTAGTAGTAGTAGTAGTAGTAGTAGTAGTAGTAGTAGTAGTAGTAGTAGTAGTAGTAGTAGTAGTAGTAGTAGTAGTAGTAGTAGTAGTAGTAGTAGTAGTAGTAGTAGTAGTAGTAGTAGTAGTAGTAGTAGTAGTAGTAGTAGTAGTAGTAGTAGTAGTAGTAGTAGTAGTAGTAGTAGTAGTAGTAGTAGTAGTAGTAGTAGTAGTAGTAGTAGTAGTAGTAGTAGTAGTAGTAGTAGTAGTAGTAGTAGTAGTAGTAGTAGTAGTAGTAGTAGTAGTAGTAGTAGTAGTAGTAGTAGTAGTAGTAGTAGTAGTAGTAGTAGTAGTAGTAGTAGTAGTAGTAGTAGTAGTAGTAGTAGTAGTAGTAGTAGTAGTAGTAGTAGTAGTAGTAGTAGTAGTAGTAGTAGTAGTAGTAGTAGTAGTAGTAGTAGTAGTACTAGTAGTAGTAGTAGTAGTAGTAGTAGTAGTAGTAGTAGTAGTAGTAGTAGTAGTAGTAGTAGTAGTAGTAGTAGTAGTAGTAGTAGTAGTAGTAGTAGTAGTAGTAGTAGTAGTAGTAGTAGTAGTAGTAGTAGTAGTAGTAGTAGTAGTAGTAGTAGTAGTAGTAGTAGTAGTAGTAGTAGTAGTAGTAGTAGTAGTAGTAGTAGTAGTAGTAGTAGTAGTAGTAGTAGTAGTAGTAGTAGTAGTAGTAGTAGTAGTAGTAGTAGTAGTAGTAGTAGTAGTAGTAGTAGTAGTAGTAGTAGTAGTAGTAGTAGTAGTAGTAGTAGTAGTGTAGTGAACAGAACACTGGTTGGGGACAATCGAATGTATTTAAGCAAAAGTTACAGACTATCTCAATAATCAACAGGAAACCCTGGACCCGGGTTTCGTGCTACTTGGCACTCGTCAGCAAGGTTCACCTGTAATCCTGAGGGAACCGATGCTCCCTGGCGGATTCGATCCCGCGTCACTCAGCTTCACAGTCAGAGACGTTACCACTGAGCTATTCGGGCCGCGACCAACCTCCTGTAGGACTGAGATGTAATCACAATTGACTGATCACTGGGTGGTGATCAATCTCATGCGTGTCAGGTCCTTCTTAGTGCTGATCGAATGCTATCAATCGAGTTGCAATGTGACCACCAGTCTAGGTGGCTCGACACTGCTTGTACTATGTATATTGAGGTAAGATGGTGGTTGGAGGTGGTCAACAGTGGTAGCGTCTCTGACTGTGAAGCTGAGTGACGCGGGATCGAATCCGCCAGGGAGCATCAGTTCCCTCAGGATTACAGGTACACCTTGCTGACGAGTGCCAAGTAGCACGAAACCCGGGTCCAGGGTTTCCTGTTGACCACATCCAACCACCATCTTACCTCAATATACATAGTGCAAGCAGTGTCGAGCCACCTAGACTGGTGGTCACATTGCAACTCGATCGATAGCATTCGATCATCACTAAGAAGGACCTGAAACGCATGAGATTGATCACCATTGTGACTATCTCAGTAAATTCCGATAACCAAACAAAGAACAGTCAATTTGCAAATTAACAACCAATTGTTTCAATCTTCACTGTTTCTTCTCTTATTCCATTGCTCATGCATTTTCCAGACGCTTGCGCTTCATTTTAGTTCTTTCCTCATCGGTTTTCTGCCAAAATACATTCTACGTCTGACCCACACCATATACTACTTATATAGATATTAGTAGACCACACCACAGTAGTAGTAGTAGTGAATGTAAATTACCGTGTTTTAAATATTGAATTGAAAACGAAGGTATCTGTTCTTGTCAGATTAGTCTACTATGAGAAAAATGAAATTCTACAGTAATGAAAGGATAGATTTTTCGATTTATGTTTTACAAATCTAATAACTTTGGAAGTTTCTATGTGCTTGCAATATATAATTTTAATAATTTTTTATTTCACTGAAAATTTATAGTTGACTACGAAGAAAACATCGATGTACACATCATTGTTAGGAGGGGGTTTTGTGGAGATTTTATTAATTTTTTATATAGTTGAAATCATGAGTCAATTGAAGCTAGACCAGCGTGGAAAACCTGGAAGCACTGGACGGCCGTTTCATCCCATTGTGAGACTCCTCAGCAATGAGCATTCACGATCCCGCCAGTTGACAGTTTTTTCTTCACACAGAAGCGCACTAATTTAGAGTACTTCGGATGAGTTTTCATTAACGATTCTTGAGGACGTACCCCACCGTATCATTTTGTACTATTATGTATTTACTACACCGGTGCGCTATTGTTTGAACAACTGATTTGTTTATTATTTCTGTCGATAAAACGTTGATTATAACCATTATTCACATTACTAGCTATAAGGGATGGAGTTTACTTTTTCATACTGTCTTATCCATATACTTTTAAGATTAGTGAAGTGAAGGAATGGATCTTAATTCTTTAACTGTTCATACGGACAGAGCTACTAACATCAATCATCTGTCAATCATGTCTTTTAGGAATAGATCTCGCAAAAGCACTAGCTTTACTTGTGTCTAAAACCTTTTGAAACAAGATTTAAGATTCTACTTCTTTTTATGAAATGAATTGGGTTGGTAAATAAAATTCATCGAATTTTTCAAATTAAAAAATCATTACGATTATTTGATACCAATACAATCGTACTGTCCTTAGAATAGTCGAAAAAGAGTATTTTTGGTTGAAACCAGTAATTGTTTTGACTTAACTAAGATGTAATTAAACCTTACAGAAATGAAATAACTTTTATTGAGCTTTTGTAGTCATAATGCAATATTTCATCTTAAAAAGTCATTACAAATCTAAAACCATTGTCATTCGTACAACATTATCTCTGCTTGAAATGTTTGTGACTTATTGGCAATATAGAGGTTAACCACACAACCACCATATGCCAAAAGAGACTGACCAAGTTCAGTCCCGGACGTCAATGGGAAGATCCAAATAACCAAGGTGATATATATGAACTGAAATTCAAAGTCACACCATTACACAAGCCAGTGGCTGTCTGAACTCAGTAGCTAAGTGGATAACAGGATAAAGTTTATAATGAAAGGCTCTGAGTTCTATTTTCACAGTGAACTTTGTGATGTAGATAAATCCAGCTGACGAATCTCAGACGGGAGGAAACGTGCGTCTTGAATTCCACTGCTGACTATCATTCATCACTGAATAAAATTATTAACATTGGTTTGTTATATTTGTTGTTATAATTGCTTTTACTTTTTTCTGCATAAAAGATGAAGTTAGCAGACTTTCACGTCAATATAATCTACCATTGCGAATATCTCACAATAAAGCTCGTGGATTTTACATTCAAATACCTGAAGAATCATTAAAAGCTTACTTAAAACCATCGTCATCAAAACTCAGTTATAGCAGTTCGGCATTGTCGAATAACGTTAATTTTTCAAATGAAAATATCTTTCTTGAAGCAGAAGAAGAAACAGAAGAAGAAGAGGATGAACAACAAGGAAATATCCAAGCATATAAAATATTACATACAACTAATCGAAATACTGTTCATAATAAATATCATCATAGGACTCTGACAACATCTGAGCTTAACAATAATCTTATAATTCAAAATCTCCCAGATGAATTTAAAAAGTCATTTATATCAAAAAATGTTGTACATTGCACAACAGATTCACTTGTAAGTAGTAATGTGATTATTGTTCGTGATGTATATGCTACTGTTTACAGTTTGGTATTTGTTGTCTTAGAGAATTCTTGTTATTATAGTATATAAAATTTCGTCGATGTTATTTGCCGTCACATGATATTATACAGAAGTGTACTTTGAATGACCGGATTTATAAGCTGTAAGTGAGAAGTAATTATGGGTCCTAAATTTATCAGATCAATTTATGCAAAAATAAACAGAGAAACTGATGAATCTTGATAATTTTACTAAAATGTGTAATACCATAACTCCGGCTGTAGCTCTTTTAGGGTTACTTCAGATCCCAAGCCCGGGTGAAGGAGGTGCGTTGGACATGGGGTCAGCAAAACCATCCTGTAGAAATTAACCTCGCTAAAAAAGCTAACCGGGATAAACAATTTGAATATGTAATACAACGGATAGTTTGAATTTTTCCAAACAGTTTCAAACTAAGAAAAAGACTTCAGCATGGTTTAGTCTCGTAAATACTTGAAAGGATGCAGCTTATACATCCTTTATCAGAATAATTTAATTTCGAACACACTGTTAAGACTGGGAATGAATGATATGTGGCCTCATTTTGATTTTCTCATAGTGTTTTGTAAATCGTGGAAAGTATATGTATATATATATTGGAGGCTAGTTTCTAGCGGAGAAAAATACCTCTCATTTACATTGAACTGTAGTAGCCTGTTAAATGTAACATAACATATTTCAATACAGAAGTGAGAAAACGTTTTCTTTTAAAAGGCTGCATAAATACAGACATCTTCAAACGGGTTACACATAGGTAATACGAAAATGTATACAATCAGGATACTGATGAGAGTTGGTTAATAGTGAAATCAAAGTTTAATTACTTGATCCTTAGCATTGATTGGTATCGTCACATGAGATGAACGGAACTGTGAAGTTTTTCACTCGTGTAGTATGATTAGCAATCACTTCGCTCATCATAATACGGAGTACTAAATTCAGATTAGCATTTGTTGGTTTAGATCTAAATTCTAAGGTCAATATATGATTGAGTACCCAAATATAGTATCTATATTCATAAACGGATTCCAGAAAAACTTTACAGCTCTAAGTTCAAGAACAAACATATTTAAGCCTCTTAAGCTCTATAGACAATAAGAATAAACTTATCAGATTCTAATTTGGAGTGCTATCTTTCTCTAAATAATTCCAAATTATTTTGCAAACTGCTACTGAGATCATGTTACTTCATGAGTCCCCAAATCATGAAGAATCATATAACATGCTAAAGTTTTATCGATTCTTTTCCAACAAAACCTAAACTGTATTGTTCTATATGTGTTTACGCTCACTTAGTATTGCTTGTTTGAATCTTCCCATTGATGCTTAGGAGTGCAACTGGTCAGTCTCTTATCGGAATATGTGCATACTGTGTGTATTGCCTCGATATTGCCTTAATTCTACATGTGTTTATTTAACATTATTGACATCAGTTTTAAGTTGATTAAGTGAATATTTAGGCTTTATCAATTTTCTGTGGTTTTTCTTTTTAGATTCGTTTAAATGGTAAGTTAGTTCAAATTGAGGATATGGAAAGAGAACTTTCGAAAAAGTCGGAAAAATAAGGTTATGATGTTTTATAATGTTAAATTCTATCAAATTTTACATTATTTCAATAAAACGCATTCCTTTATAAATTGTTTAAATTGATCTTTTCTACCTGGATTTAAAAGTCCAGGTCAGGGGTATTGTATCCGACTGTACAGTTGGTCGATTCATATTCAAACACTACAAGGAGTATCCGTTCCTTCACTATTGGTGGTGCATCATTTTCATAGGTATCGATTACCACTAAATAGAGGTCCAAGGTTTTCTACCTACTATCTTTAACTACCTAACATTTGAAAATATTTTTTATTCACAAATGTAAACCACTGCAGAAATGTGGTAAGATAATAATGTTGACAAAATTTAACTAAACCATTATCTTGAAAATTACTTGAAGAAGGAGGTTGACTAACATATTGGGAATACTATATATTATGAACGAATTAATGACAGTAAAGATAGCAGAACTCGAATTTAAGCATGAAATTTATTCATCCAAATGAGTAAATAAAATTTCGGCATTATAATGGTTTTCATTTCGTAATGAAAACTCCAACTCTAATCTTTAACCCTAACTTTTAACTTTATACTCTAATCTCAATTCCTTAAACTAATTTATAACCCTCTTTAGACCCTAGTGATTAGATAAATTTTTTTAAGGTCACTTTGGCATCACTTGAACATCGTCTATGAACTATAGTCTCATCAAATTAAATGGTTTTAACCAAACAATTAATTCAAGTTAATGTTCTTTTTATGTCTAAATGAATATTATTCAACAAAACCGAAAGCGTAATTTGTCGACGGTATAAATTTCCCTATTTTGCTTGGAAGTAAGTTGAAGCAAATACTCCTGTTTAGCACAAAGAGTGTTTAATTCTGATTTATTAATCAATTATATATATAGATTGAATGGGGATAGAACACACCGAAACGAAGATTTACTGTAGTTCTTCTGAAGTATTTTTTGGCAATATTATACCACTTATTCATCAAACTGATCTCAGTTAAGTATTTACCTGACGTCACCAATAGTTGTGTTTACGAACGTGCCCGTGCTTATGTAAGCAATTATATTGAAAGGTTCGAAAAAGAAATAGAGCTGGTTCACATAAAGATCCCCCAACAAGTATGGTCTTAAGAATATTAAGATCAACAAACTTACAGTTTACATAAAACACGAAAAGAATATTTACTAAGACTGTTAAAAAATAACGAACGTCGAATCTAGTTCTAACTGAAGTATCTGGAATTACTGTAAAGTGTTTTTTTATTACAAACATACAGAAAATTTACTTTCCTTAATACATAGTACTGTCTTGCAAGACTTTACTTTTCTGATTCAGTAAGTTAATTTTATTTATTATTATTATTGGTACTGTCAAACTGCTTTACTCTTGGAGCTACATTTTCGGCATACAAACGTGTGATGTTTATTTATAGTCGAGTGGTCTAAAATCTTAAACTTTATGGAGTTGAACTGTAGAACATTAATTTGATTTTAAAGTGCGTCTTGAAGGTGTAATCAAAAATGGATAGTTGGATAGTAGCTAGCAGTGGAATCCAGGATGCGAATTTCGTCCTATTTGGGACTCGTCGGTTAGATGTATCTGCATCTCAGAGTTGATGTTCACTCTAGGACTCGAACCCAGTACCTTTCGCTTCAAACGTCATCGCGTTATCCACTCAGCTACTGAGTCCTGATAGCCACTTGCTTGTGCAATGGTGTGAAGTTTGAATGGATAGTGTTGATTAAAAGTTAGGCTAATAATTACATACAACTGTCATCCTTCAAATCTTTGGAAAATATTTACAAATAGTTTGAATTTTAACAAAATGGGCTTTTATTTTTATTCTTTAAACAGAACGGATTAAAGGATCTCTGTTTGAAGTATATCATATTGCTGATCAGTAAGTCGTTGTTGTAAGGATTTATACTTTATTAAAAGCTATTGAATTTTTCATGAACCACCAACTTTACTTTACAAGTGGTAAGGAAGAGTTGGAAGTGGGATAAAGATGACTTAAATACTTGGTATTATTACAATAATCTAGTGAGTGTATGCTACAGACTCAAAACCGGGATGTTGTTTATTAAGACGCTAGCTAATTATTTAGTATTGGTTGTTTGAATCTTTCAGTTAATGTTTAGGACTGCAGCTGATCAATCTGACCATCGATAGGGAGATTTAAATAACCAGTAAAGTGAATCAAAATTCATCTCTATTGATCAAGTGAGTGGCTGTCCGAACCCAGTAGCTAGATGGATAATGCAATGGCGTTTGAACATAATGGAACTGGGTTCAAGTCCTAATGTGAAAACCAACTTTGAGACACAGGTATATTCACCTGATAACTCCTAAATACTATGAATTGCATGTTAACTCACTCTTCTAATAAATTTGAAACGGCTCGTAAGAAGCGAACTCGGTTATATCCTTGTTTTAATGTATTAATTACTTATCAGGAAATTCAGGACATCTCAAGGAATTATCTTGTATGTAATCATTATTAAAAGAACATAGATCGAAATTTTAATTATTTCTTATTATTCATTACAGAATTATTAGCGACTTAATTACTGGACTACATCCAGACATGGCACTATTTTATCGTTTGTCAGAAGTGGTCGCAGGTCTGGATCTATTAGCCTCATTTGCCAAAATGTCATTAACTTATTCTCTCAGAAATCATTTCGGTAAGTACAAAGTACATTTCTGTCTAAATATTGATGTCTAGCCCCAATGTTTTCCTTTGCTATTTTAGTCAGCTTGTCATTTAGCTTCGAAAATAGTAACAAAATTTAAAAACTTATTCTGTTACTTTTATGAGGTATCTTCGAGCAGTTTATAGTTCCGGACATTACTCATACCATAGAAAGCCTTTTTACTGATAAAAATCAGTGAAGTGAGAACAAGAATTGATCGAACTATCTTTTTATGATTATTCAGCTTAACTGGCATGGTAATTGTAGTCAATCTAGATATTAAAAAAAACATTGTTCCACCAGTTCTGCATAAACTTGTAACAAAATGAATATATCGAGGTAATCCGCACACGATACCTATTACCAATTAGGACTGCTCAAAGCCCAGTCGAGGACATAAACAACAGCATAACTCAAACACTAACGAGTTAAATTAAGGATATAGCTAGAAAAAACAAAGTAAAAAGGATAAGTACGAAAGAATAATGGGGCTGAAGATCTAGAGTAAAATAACTAGTTAATTCAACTGAACCCGTTTGAACAGTTATCAGCCATGGAACCTAAAGTCTTCAACCACTCGCTCGAAGTCGAACCAGATTGTCTGCATACACTAACTTTGCTCAGACCTACAATGAATGACTTCATGAACTGGTGACACATTTAAACATGACGGTTGCTAACTTTCAGCTCTCTCTATAAGAATTGCTTATATTAATCTTTCAATATAATTTAATATAATCTTTATCTGTTATCTGGTAAGCATGAACTAAACAAGTTTATAAAGTGTTTCCGAAAATAGTGGTGTTGTGCAATTATGTATCTAAGAAAATGGTTTGTTTATGACTTAAGTCAATATTTTTTACCTTTTGTACAGTTTGCCCAATATTTAGTAATATACTTGGAATTAAAAATGGACGGAATATTGTTACTGATGAAGAAGAGAAATCATTATCTGTGGCAAATCATACGGTAACAAACAAGTTTAATTGTAATATTATTCTGATTTTATACTTCATTGTAGTATGCATCGCCTGCCTTAAACTTTCATGTTATAACCGGACCTCCCATGGTAAGTGATTGCTGTTTTTTTCGTTCCAAAACAAATTTTAAAACATCCATACAAAAGCTGTGCGTTAACTGTTATATCGATTGCCTGAGTTCCCTGTTATTATATGACGTCGTAAGACCGCCAATTAGATTGGAATGAATTATCGATCGAACCAGTGATACACAAAAATCGTATGAGCAGTCTTGAGTACTTAACAGTCCTGCTTTCTGCCTAGCCCAGCCAGTTAAGTCCAGAACAACAATAACAGCCTTTGCAATATGAATCATTATTCTCAAACATACTGGGTTTATATACCAAACAAACTGACCACATCGTACCATAAAATAGAAAATAACATTTGTACGAGATTTGACCAAATGTGGCTGTGAACAGGGGAACATTAATTAAGAATGGTAAATCGTATAATAATAGGTCAAACGTCAAAATAAAGCTTATAATAAGAGGGACACTATGGTGCAGTCTACTTACATCCACATAAGTAGTATATGGTGATGGTCAGACATAGAATGTATTTTGGCAGAAGATCGATAAGGAACGAACAGGAATGAAGCGCAATCGGTATGAAAATGCATGAACAATGAAATCAGAGAAGAAGAACTGATTTTTTTCAGAAGGAACAGTAAAGATTGTAACAATTAATTGTTAATTTGCAAATTAACTGTTGACTTTATGGTTATCAGAATTTAGTGAGATAGTCTGTAATTTGTGCTTAAATACATTCGATTTTCCCCATCCGTGTTCTCGTTCACTACAACACGAATATGAATAGTTAGCAGAGATGGATTGTGGCTAGCAGTGGAATCCAGGACGCGCGTTTCGTCCTATTTGGGACTCGTCGGCTAGATGTACCTGCATCTCAGAGTTGATGTTCACTCTAGGACTCGAACCCAGTACCCTCGCTTCAAACGCCATCGCGTTATCCACTCGGCCACTGAGTCCTGATAGCCACTTGCTTGTGCGATGGGGTGAAGTTTAAATTCAACTTAGTATTGTTTGTTTGAAACTCTCCATCGATTTGTCAGGACTGCAACTGGTCAGTCTCTAATGCAGGTACATCCAGCTGACGAGTCCCCAATAGGACGAAACGCGCGTCCTGGATTCCACTGCTAGCCACTATCCATCTCTGCTAACCATGCATGTGAATTAAGGTATATCGAGGCAATACGCACAGTATGCTTATATGCCAATTAGAGACTGACCAGTTGCAGTCCTAACACATCGATGGGAAGATTCAAACAAAGAATACTAAAACGAATATGAATAGTTCAGTTTCTTGACAATTATACACTAGGAAATGTATGTATCACATTGGTCCATAAATAGTTCTCAAAGTTACCATTCATAAATCTCCACGGGATACAACATTAACGAAGTTGAGTGTACGATGTTTGAGATACTGTACTTTATTATAAATATTGTTATAGAACCTATAGAATTTCTTTAAACTGACTAAAATTTACGTCTTATATGTCATGGTGGTTCGCATGAAGAAGCAATTAATAAACTTGAATACTATAAAAAATAAATTCTATTGATATTATTAAGATATTTCACATTTGTGTCTAGCAACTTCGGAAGCATTTACCTAGAATAACTTGGTCTCAGTAACTACAGGATATCTAAGATATACATTTTTATCAATATTGAATACTACTTTAAAAACCATTACCCTTTTTAATATGCCATTTACGATTATTTTTTTATAGAGTTGAGGTCATGAGTCAATTGAAGCTAGACCACCAGGGAAAACCTGGAAGCACTGGACGGCCGTTTCGTGCTATTATGAGACTCCTCAGCAGTGCACATCGACGATTCCACCTCGCGAGATTTGAACCCAGGACCAGTGGAGTTCAACCAGGTTTGATGGGAGATATCAACTCACTGATGACATTGGTAAATGGTTGCTCAATTTCGTGGATTGGTTGAAGTGAAACATTAACACCGTTGGATGCCGGTTCAGTGGTCTAGTGGTTAAGCGCTCTGGCGCGAGACTGATAGGTCCTGAGTTCAAATCCCGCGAGGTGGGGTAGTGGATGCGCACTTCTGAGGAGTCCTACAATAGGACGGAACGGCCATCCAGTGCTTCCAGGTTTTCCATAGTGGTCTAGCTTCAATTGACTCATTCAACTATATAAAAAATTACTAAAATCTCCACGAAACCCCTTCTATTTATTTTTTTGTCGGTGTATTTATGTTTTTTAGTGTGGAAAAACAACCTATCTTAGACAAATTGCATATATACAAATTTTAGCACAAATAGGTTCATTTGTTCCGGCTGAATTCACTTCAGTACGTCTTACTGATCAAATATTCTTTCATACAGAAGGACAAGATGATATAATTTTAGGGGAATCTAGTTTTGTTAATGAAGTAAGTTAATCAATGTAAATGATTCATAGGTTAATGGTATGCTGCATAATATTTGAAAAAGATGAGTATTTTTAATAAACCCATAAGAGAAATTAAGTCAACAAAACTTTGTTGTAACTCAACTATTCAAACCAATGTAGATGAAACAGAATTTAGGCCTATAACTAAAGGGTTAGAAATTAAGTTTTGTACCTAAGAAATGACCTATAAAAGACACTAATTGTATTCACTGACCGTCTTACAAGAAATCAAACCAAGGATATTCAAGTGTTTAATGGACACTGTAGTTGCTTTGATTTACATTCGTCAACTGTTAATGAATTCAGACAAAAATACCTAGTTTATTAGCTTAAATGAATAACGTTTACATATTTCTCACTATCTGTTCACAATATTCTATGTTTTTTTTTAATGAAACTAAATTGTAGTTAACACTTTTGACTTGAAAGTCAGGTAGCATACATCATTCTTACTGTTTTCTATAAATTAAGTCATGATCCAATCTTTAATGGTAACTTCTTATACTGCTCTTTTATTTTTAAAATACTAATTCCATAACAGACTTTATTTATTTATTTGAACACATAAATATTGATACAAAAGGGCACAGAATACATATGCACCACACAAGTCAAGTGACTTGTGTGTGGGATATGATACTGCTCGGTTGCCTAAACAGAAGCAGGTAGTTTTCTTAGAGGGCCATACCCGGAGCCTTCGATCTAAAGGTCCGATCCACAAGACAGTGGAGCATCGTAATGAGATGCAGTCCCATAGTAGCCGGTGACCAACAACTGGTTCATATGCCATTCGTTTCTTCAGGATACTGTAGCCCATGTACAACATTGGTTTGGAATCAGGGTTTTTCAGCTCCCCTAGGTGGATCCTCCGTGTTCATAAAACCGGCTAAAGCGCTGGACATTCGCTTTTCATCCTCTCGATTTCATAAACAACACCCCTGCCACGAGAAGGCAGTAAGTAGAACTCTCCTGACAGTGACTGTGAAAGCGTTTGGAGAGGGAGAGCTGACTCTCCTCACCCTCGGCGGTACAAGGGCATTTAAGGGCATAACAGACTTTACAAATGAGTTCTTCAATTCGATGATATGTGGAAATATTAATATATGGAAGTTACTTTGTTTTATTAATTTTCTTTTAAAATTTATCCAAATTATTTTTTAACAATATTGTAGATGTTTTGAAAACGTTATTAATCATGAAATGATGTAGTGTGTTATGCGCTATTCTACAACTTTTAATTATTTCCCAATTTACCGTATTTTACTGCTGAACACCTAAGTCAGAATTTAGGATATTAAACAAATAGCTATGCAATACATTGTTGATAATATTGTAGTGAACGAAGACATGGTGGGGATAACTAATTTATTGTTTAATACAAAATTACAGTATGAAAATCGTACACTAAACACATGATTGACACATCTTCCACCAATTGTCCTTAACATACTTCATGACTCTTTCGATACTGTTGTTAATACATCTAATTTCTTTTTCCCTATCTGTTTTCTTTAATTCAATCTTCTGCTGCAAACATTCTACATCAGATTGGTGTTACATACTATTTATATCTGTCAACATAAGTAGCATATACCACAGTATAATTTTGTGTATCAAAATGTTGTGCACATCTGAATTTCAAATGACTATGTAGTACATTTATACAAGGTATAAAATGCTAAAAAATATATAGCACCACCAATTGACGTCTAATACTAATTCACGTGTAAATACTGTTGAAACTTTTTTTTACATTACAGATAAGAGAACTAACTTATATTTTACAGAATTTCTCCAGATCATCTATTATTCTTATCGATGGTTTATGTCACAGTAAGTTTATATACATATATTTACTTATTTATGGTAAAGTCCATTTCTTGCCTTCTTTTTTGAATCAGAAGGGAGTTTTGTGGAGATTTTAGTAATTTTTTATATGGTTGAAATCATGTGTCAATTGAAGCTAGACTACCATGGAAAACCCGAGAGCACTGGAGGGTCGTTTCGTCCTATTGTAGGACTCCTCAGCAGTGCACATCCACGATCCCGCCTCGCGAGATTTAAACCCAGGATCTACCAGTATCGCGCCAGAGCACTTAATCGATAGACCACTGAGCTGGCATTCAACGGTGTTAGTTTCTAACTTCAACCAATCTACGAAGTTTGAGCAACCATTCACCAATTGTCTTCAGTGGGTTGTTATCTTACAACAGACGTGGTTGAACTCCACTGGTTACTGCTTCCCACTAGAACTCCAGGACATGTATCATGAAGTCAGTCACTAGTGAGCATATGATTATAATCAGAAGGGGGTTTGTGGAGATTTCAGTATTTTTCATAGTTGAAATCATGAGTCAATTGAAGCTAGACCACCAGGGAAGACCTTTTTGTCTTATTGTGGGACTCCTCAAAAGTGTGCATCCACGACCCCGCCTCGTGAGAATCGAACCCAGGACCTACCAGTCTCGCGCGCGAGCACTTAACCGATAGACCACTGAGCCGGCATCCAACGGTGTTAATGTCTAACTTCAACCAATCCACGAAATTCACCAATGTCTTCTTTTTTTAAGACAACAAATTTCAAAATATGTGATCAATTTTTTCTTTTATAAATGAGTTATTATATGAAATTTGATCTTGCACAGTATGAGGCTTCAGATAACTCATAGATTTTGTAAAAATAAATTACATGAATTGTAAATAGACGAAATCGAAAATGTTGAGAAAACGATAAGCCAAAGTTAATGAGTCTATAGTTAATTAGTAAAATTTAAGCATAGTTCGATAATATCATAATATGAAAACGATCTTAAAACTGTTTCAAATAGTTTCTATTTATTCTCGCTCGGTCAACTCTGATTATTCTTAGGAGATAAAGATGATGGTTTTTAGATTTTTGATGGTATTATTAGTAATAAGATGTTGAAACGTAATGTTTCCAGTTAGTAACTTCTCAGTTTAATAATTAGATAATTTACAGTTACTAATTAAATGTATGCTTTACAGTTGTTAAACTAAATGACTTGTCGTTTAAATATCCCCATCATATTAAAAGGCTAATAAATGTCGCAGGAGTTCGATGTACAGAAGCTTAGGTAGGTGGAATGAGGATATATGTTAGGGGTGTTGAGGGAATATTGTTCTTCCGCTTTCCTCCTTCAGATTCAGTTGTCATTGGACCATTAGGATCATCAGAACCATGGGAATTTTCTAATCCTTTTAGAGTTCCGCCTTCCTCTTATTCCTCACGTTCTCGCTTTTCCCTCAGAATCGTAAAATGTCATCGCGGAGGATCTGTTTTGACTAGGAATCAAAACAGTGTCTTGTTGTTTCCGAAGCGAAGCTGTGTGAGGAAGATGTATCATATGGTGTGTTCCACTGACCCAGTTGTTTACGAGACTACCAGTGGGCGAAGCTACAGGAAGCATGGAAGGTGGAGCCATAAAACCGCTTACAGGAGTGACTATTGGACGTGGTGCGAACGCAGAGCTGAGTGCATGCCCCAGAGCCTGTGTAGGTGGTGGTATGTATGAAGGAGGGGCGTACACTGATGGTGGGCAATTAGTCTTTTAAATGACTTGTGGTAGTTTATCCACATAAGTTCTTGACAAAATATTTCTGCTCATTTATTTGTAGTTGTGTACTTTACGCGTTTATTTCATTTCTCCGCCTGCACCTCTGTTATGTTGGAAATAAATCCAACCATTCATCTTCATTCTTGACTTTCTGATATTATCAACTATGACTGTTGTGATTGAAGCTATACAAGATTAAGGTGGACTATTCATGTTTGAAATCAGGTTATATTTATAGAATCGTATAGTCAAAGTGATCATCTCGATTTGACTGAAACACACACCCATTTGAATTATATAGTTTTTGTACAAATGAATCGAAGTATTACTTATTGTTAAATTGTGGGAGACTTAATATTATCATTACTTACCAATTGCTATTTACTTTACGTAAATGAAAAACATGACTTTTTATGTTTTGATTACGTTTAGTCATCTATGAGATTCCTGTTAGTAAAGCAAAAATTGGACGCCATGAACACAATATTTGACTTGATCGGTTTTCAGAGTAAATAGTTACTTCTGAAAATACTTTTGATTTGGATAGCTCAACAATAGATGATCCAATGTCACTACTATTTAATATGATTTTGGGCTTCAGATAATAGACATTTTCTTACTGATGATTTTAACTTAGTAAGGAATTTATACGTATGAGATTATTCTATACTTTGAAAAACGAATTCCAGAAATTCCATCTTATTCCGAATATATTCACTGATCGCCAAACTTAAAATTCCTTTTTCTTTGAGATACTGATCCTGATGAAGTGGAATATCTCAATTGGGCAATCTGTGAAGCTTTACTGGAACATAAAGTGAGTTCAGAATGTAAAAATGTTTCCCAACATACTTATTGCTCTATATCTAGTAAACGTAATAGACCCATTTTTAATTAAATTCAACGATTATTTCTGGAATGGGACTGTAATCAAAAATATATTCTCTTCATAGATTTTACAGTTATAGAATTTAATAACCTTAAGTATTGTTTTGTCGATGGATCTACGTGTTAAAAACTGTTCACATATCTAACTTTGTAATGTCACTGGAGTGCATTTACTTGTGTTTAGTTTCCGCCATATTTTTTTATTTTTTAATAATTCTACGAAATAATTATTATTGACAATTTTACTATAACGAGGTAAATATGAGGCAAGCTCAGCTTTCAGGACTATTCGACTAATAGGTTTTATCCACATTATTATTGTGTAATCATTGAGTATTTCAATTGTTGAATCTATGTATTCTCTTATCCGTATGCACTTTTGTGATAAACAAACTGTTGTCCACAAAGAAAGAAGATCTGAGTAAATGTGAGAATTACAGAGGCATCGGTTTGTTGTCAGTACCAGGAAAAGTTTTCAACAGAGTGTTGCTGAATCGGATGAAAGACGCAGTAGACGCCTAACCTCGAGATCAACAGGCTGGATTCCGTAAGGATGGGTCGTGCACAGACCAGATTGCGACACTACGGATCATCGTTGAACAATCAATTGAATGGAACTCATCACTATACATAAACTTCGTTGACTATGAGGCGTTTGACAGCGTGGACAAGAGAACATTATGGAAACTTCTTCGACACTATGGAGTTCCTCAGAAGATTATCAACATTATCCGAAACTCATACGACGGACTACAGTGCAAAGTCGTGCATGGAGGACAGCTGACAGATGCATTTCCAGTAAGGACCGGAGTCAGACAAGGCGGTCTACTCCCCATTCCTCTTTCTTCTAGTGATTGGCTGGATTATGAAGACTTCGACATTTGAAGGGAAATACGGAATACAATGGACAGCTCAGAATCAATTAGATGATTTGGACTCCGTAGATGACCTAGCCCTCTTATCTCACACACACGATCAAATACGGACGAAGACAGCAAATGTAACAGCAGCCTCTGCATCAATTGGCCTCAACATTCACAAAGGAAAAAGCAAGATTCTCAAATACAACATGGAGAACACCAACCCAATCACACTTGATGGCAATACTCTGGAGGAGATTGAAACAGTCACGTACCTGAGAAGCATCGTTGATAAACAAGGAGGATCGGATGCAGATGTAAAGGTGAGGATTGGCAAAGCAAGGGCAGCATTTCTACAATTGAAAAACATATGGAACTCAAAACAACTCTCAACCAATTTCAAGGTCAGAATCTTTAATACGAACGTCAAGACAGTCCTAATGTATGGAGCTGAAACGTGGAGAACTACTACGGCCATCATCAGGAAGGTACAAGTATTTATAAACAGTTGTCTTCGCAAAATACTCAACATCCATTGGCTGGATACTATCAGCAACAGAGTTTTATGGGAGAGGACAAACCAGCTTCCAGCTGAAGAGGAAATTATGAAAAGACGTTGGAAGTGGATCGGACACACATTAAGGAAATCACCAATGTGCATCACGACTCAATCCCTAACTTGGAATCCGGAAGGGAAGCGGAAAAGAGGAAGGCCAAAGAACGCACTACGCCGGGAAATAGAAGCAGATATGAAAAGGATGAATGTTAACTGGAAAGAACTGGAAAGGAAGGCTCAGGACAGATTTGGATGGAGAATGCTGGTGAGCGGTCTATGCTCCTCGACGAGGGGTAACAGGCGTAAGTAAGTAAGTAATTATTATACTATCACTATATCATTGTTACTATTATGGACAATCTGGACTATATAATCAACTGGAGGATTCAATCGCTTTCCTGCAATTACAACCCGATCACACAGACCTCGATGGAGCTTAAGTACTTATTTTTTCCTGTCATATCAAGTTCTAAGACAGCTACGCTAAATAATAACACCTTAATTCTTTTGTAGGTATTAATAGCAAGGTTGTACTTGATAGTTCCAAATAAAGTGAGTATTGGGTAGAGAGTTAGTTACAAATATAATTTTGTTATATTCCAATGAGTAGAAAAAAATAAATAACTATTTATTTACTCTGATGAAGTGACTTACATTAAGCTACGAAATGTCAGGAATACAACTTTTCTACTCGTTGGGATATAACAAAAATATATTTATTATTAACTCTTTTGGTTTTCAGAAATACAGTGTTAGTGCATAATTACAGCCGAATTGTTATCTAGTTCTGTTATGATTTAACAATCCTTTAATAGTCAGTTGAAGTTAACAATACAGGAATCCATTGTACTGAGCTTTAATAAGCTGAATCTTAAGATTGATCATGATCATATTATAAATGGATGAATAGTTTAAACTAACACTCAAAAAGTATGAAAGTCAGATTCATCTCATTTACTTTTCTCTTATTTTTTCCTGTTATCACTTATAACTGAAATGTTTGACGCTGTTTGTTATGTAGGCTTTTACGTTTTTGGCAACTAATCGTTATGAATTGACCTCTTTAGCTTCATTCTATCCAAATGTAGAAAAGTAAGTAACATGTATTGAAACTAGACTATCTTTAGCTATTCACTATCTTAATTTTGACTATAATACTTCAATATATTACTTTTACTCATACATAATTCAGTATTTGCACATCATAAAATGGATTCTGTAGATGATATGATAAATATAGCTAACAGTTGTTTATTTTCAGAAAGGGTTTTTTGTGGAGATTTAATATTTTCATAGTTGAAAGCGTGAGTCAGTTGAAGCTAGACCACTCAACTTCGTGGATTAGTTGGAGTTAGACATAAACAACATCGGATGCCGGCTCAGTGGTTTATCTGTTAAGTGCTATGGCGCGGGATTGGTAGGTTCTAATCTCGCGAGGTAGGATCGTGGATGCACACTGCTGAAGAATTCCAAAATAGGACGAATCGGCCGTCCAGTGCTTCCAGGTTTTCCATGGTGGTCTAGCTTCAATTGACTCACGCTTTCAACAATGATAAATACTAAATCTCCACAAAACCCCTTCTATAATTGATATAATAATATGCTCACTAGTGATTTCGAGAAGTATATCTAGGAGCTATACTGAGAAGCAGTGACCAGTGGAGTTCAAAACCACGTCTGTTGTGAGATAGGAACTCACTGAAGACAATTGGTGAATGGTTGCTCAACTTCGTGGATCAGTTGAAGTTAGACATTAACACCGTTGGATGCCAGCTCAGTGGTCTATCGGTTAAGGGCTTCGGCTCGAGACTGGTAGGTCCTGGGTTCAAATCTCGCTCGCGAGAGCAGGTTCGTGGATGCGCACTGCTGAGGAGTCCCATAATAGGACGAAACGGCCGTCCAGTGTTTCCAGGTTTTCCATGGTGGTCTAGCTTCAATTGACTCACGCTTTCAACAATGATAAATAAGTGTTAAGATTGATCTATAGTACCACTATACTTTCCAAGAACATAAAATGATCTGAGAAAAGTCATTATTAATTAGCACAGTTAGAAATTATGTAATGGTTTGACTATAAGAGTATCAGGTTATGTTAGTTAGTGGGTAATAAATAAATGAGTTTAGACTATCCGAAAATATACACATAAGGATCAAATCTAGATGTCTATATAATAGAAATTCAGTTCACATAACGAAGAAACGTGAACTATAATTTTGATAATGATACGATATTTTTGTTTTTAAGAATAGTTATCGAAATAGTAATTGAGGAGACTAAATGAAATGAATTGATGATCATTAAAATATCCTATTCATTATGACATATGAAGATGTTGCAATGTCTTTATATTATATAGTAACAGAGAAAGATGTAATTACTGATAAAGTTTAAAGAAAAAATCCATTAGTCTAGTCAGTACATACTAATTTAGTGGTGGTTGAATTTATTTATTTAAACACATAAATATTGGTAGAAAGGGGCACCAAATATATATGCGCCACACAAATCTCATTTGATTTGTGTGAGGGCTGTGATACTGTCCAGGTGCCCAAACCGAAACAGGTAGTTTTCTTAGAGGGCCACACCCAGAGCCTTTGACCTAAAGATTTGATCCACAAGGTAGTGGAGCATTGTAAGGAGATGCAGTCCCATGGTAGCCGGTGACCAACGATTGATTCATACTCCATTTGTTCCCTCAGGATACTCATGTGCATCATTGGTTTGGAATGAGGGTTTACGAACTGCCCTAGGTAAACTTTCCGTGTTAAAGCTCCGGACATTCGCTTTTTGTTCTCTCATTTTCGTAAACAACAGTAATGCCACGAGAAGGCAGTGAGTAGGACTTCCCTGACAGAGGCTATATATGCGTGGCCATGTGAAAGCATTTCGGGAGGGAGAGCGGACTCTCCCCACTCTCGGCGGTATCAGGGCATGCGGCGGCAATAATCTGGTTATTTACGCTCTGAAGAAATAGCTTGGACTAAGTCACAAAACGTCAGAAAATTTAACTTTTCTACTCATTGGGATATTACAAATATATTTTCTCTTTATTTATAACAATCTACCTTAATGCTCAATTTGTTCAAAATTATCAAATCAAAACTTTGGTAATGATACCTACAGATTCAATGATGATATAGTTAAAATAAAATTCTTGAATTTTGAATATCTAATTATTTATTCAGTGCTAGTAATTCAATGAATTGACTTTTACTTTAGTTTTGTTGTTTTCAGCTAATTTACTTTATTTATCAATTCTTATTCTAGTTATTATTTCTCAGTAGAAGAAGAATTTTTTAATATCTATCATCATGGGCATCATAATATATGTACATTAAATAGAAATATTTATGAAACACCATATGCTAATAACAGCAATTCCATTGAAGAATCTCCGTTAGTTCATAGTTTCTCAGATGAAAATTATTCAAATACATTTAAAATGAATCATTATCTAAAAAGTTTTGAATCCACTGATTCAGCCAAACAAGATCTAGATCAAATCACCTTTACTTATAAACTAAACAAAGGAATATCACCTAAAATAATGTATGGTAGGTAGACAGTTTTTTTTTCTTTTCTTGCATACCTTTTATCGCTCAATATAAATAGGTAGCAACAAATGAACCACAGGATATACATTTTCCTTTCAACTCCGTATACTATTACTTAGGCTAACCCCGTTAGACAACAATAGTAATAAAAAGTCAAATACGAATAGGGTTGAAAGAATTTACCTTGGACAGACTATAGGATATATGGTATGGAGAAAAGTTTCCCAGCTTTTACAATGTTATTAAACGCGACCCAACATTTATAGTCAGACAGAAAAATCATGCTAAAGATGGAAGACCGATAGAGGAAGGGATGAACAAATATATGCACTATACCGTCATAAAAATAGTCAAGATTACAAGTGAATAATTGAAAAAGTTGAATGCATTTGCACATAACGACTCCAAAACATTAGATCAATTGGTCTTTCAAAAAGTTAGGATGATTTACGTAGGCATGAACTAGTAGTAAATACTACAAACTAAAGAGAATATACCTGTTTCCCGACCACCTTAAAATTAGTACATTAAAAGTCAATAACTGTTTATAGATGAGGACTACCTGGTTGGGGTTTGTACGCGATTATCATAATAGTTCGAGGAGTTGACTAACATGGTTTAAAACCGATCAAACTGCCCCAGCTACATTTACTCTTTATCTTAGTCCAGAGGTTTATTTACACTATTCCTTCATATGTATTTATCCATTCCACTAACGTTCAGTCAATCTCATTATAAATAAAGCTATATTATATTCATTCCACTGTCATTCATTCTGATAATTTCATCACATACTAATGCATTATTAGAACTTATGACGACGGACATTTGTACCAGGCTCTAATTTGATCATGACTGATTAACGAGTTAACAAAGTCATTTGCAGAAACCGAGATATTTAAAACTATAGAGAAGTGATTGAAACTTAAGCTGAGATCAGACTCAACAATTTTATCTTGGCTATGAACCAATCACTTGATAAATAAAAATAAGATTAAAAAAGCAGGCTAAATACCTTTGATTTTGAGTATTAGAAAGTGGAACAGAATTGACGTTAAACGAATAAGTGAAATCGGATGAATATAGATGAAAACGATGGTAGTAAAATGACTCATGGATCCAATTATTTTGTGAATCAGAAGAGGATTTTATAGAGATTTGGTATTTGCATCATTGAAAGCATGAGTCAATCGAAGCTAGACCACCAGGGAAAACGTGGAATCACTGGACGACCGTTTCGTACTATTGTGAGACTCCTCAGCAGTGCGCATCCACCGTTAAGTGTTCTGGCGCGAGACTGGAAGGTTCTGGGTTCGCATTTCGCGAGACCAGGTCGTGGATACGCACTGCTGAGAAGTCCCACAATAGGACGAAACGGCCGTTCAGTGCTTTCAGGTTTTTCTTGGTGGTCTAGCTTCAACTGACTCATGCTTTCAACTATTTCGTGAATACTTTTCAGCTCATTACAACCTAGAAACAATAGCACTAATATATATGAACACCCGTTCAAATATTTAGACAGAAAATCGTTGCCGAATATGTAGAAGACAGTGAATGTAGAAATTATATTTCAAATAATTTTAACGATTGAAATTTATACAAATTATATTCCTCCTGAAAACATACAGACCAGTTTGTTAGACAAAACATTGGAATTATTTAAATTTTAATCTCTGAGATTATTTAGATACACTTTCTACATTCACTAGTACTAGTCATCAGACAAGTATGCACACTTTACATCAGTAAAGACTCAGTCATCAATCTTCCTTTGCCTTGTTGACTTCAATCCCAAGGGTTTTTTACGTAGCATCCTTTCCTGACCTTGATTATAATCCCTTATTTTATCATCTGAATTTTACTCAGATAGTCAATTCCGTTCATGATCTATGATGCTGATAGTTTATTTATAGTAATTCTGTCTCCGAGTTCTTCTTAGTTTTCTCTTGAAGAATATTTATGTATTTAGCCTATAGATAAACAACCGTTTGAACAACTTAACCCCTCTACAGTCGCTGTCTTCAACCACATGTTACACTCTAATTTAATCAATACTATTCTTACATAATTTATGAACAGTTTTGTTTTTAATGATCAATACTATTGTTTCTAAGTCCTAAGCAGCTGAAAAAGATCCATGAAATGGACGAATTCATATTATTATACTACAATCGCTGTACTCTCTTTATTTAAATGTATAAATTAGGAACATTTATATGAGAAAACGATAAATTTTATTATCAGAAGGGGTTTTGTGGAGATTTAGTATTTTCATAGTTGAAAGCATGAGTCAATTGAAGCTAGACCACCATGGAAAACCTGGAAGCACTAAACGGCCGTTTCGTCCTATTATGGGACTCTTCAGCAGTGCGCATCCACGATCCCGCACTCGCGAGACTCGAACCCAGGACCTACCAGTATCCTGCTTATTACAAAAGAACAAGTAGCTTCTTGGGTTCCTTTTACAGCCAATGTTATGTACAGTGTGAAATTGACTTTTCTCTCAAACACGTAGAAAATTAGTCATATTTGGTGCTTGAGAACTATTCAACAATTTAGGTAAATTCTAGGTGTATAAATACATACAATCAAAGAATCTTTAATCATTGGAAATCATTGATTGTAATGTTAAGTTCTATGCATTTTAGATTAACATAATAATCACTAATGTTACTACTTCAGTCGGAAGTTTTTTTCCTAAAATCAGGTATTAAATTGGCCAGGCTTACTGCACTTCCTCAAGAGATACTGGATCGAGCTGAAGAACTTCTGAATTCATACATTGAAGAAGAAAATATCGACAATGATGATGGAAAAACCAACAACAGAACTAGAACAATGAGTGATATTGGAGATTTAAAACAACGTGATAAAAATATCAGCTTCAATTTCCAAAATTTGCAAAGACAAGTAAGTATTTCTCCAACTGTATGTTAGTTAGGAGGGTTTTCTTGAAATAAGATCCTTGTATATAATGAGCTGCTTTATATGGTAAAATCTCTAACAAACAAGTATCAATATTAAGTTGAGCAAACATAAAATTGAGTGTGAGTTTTACTTTTATCAAATCAGTACCTGATTAGGATAAAATTAGGAATACAAAAGTCTCATTATACATCCAACGAACATACTGGGTGAATAGTTGATTACTGTATTACCAGACAAAATTATGCACTCATAAACAAAATTTGAAGAGCGATATCATCTTAATTCAATACAAAGCACTGAAATATTGAACGAAGAACCTAAATATTGTTCATTTATGTACTGATAGGTATTGAAGACCCAAAATAACCACACTGATTTAGATGTATCCATTCAAACTGAATCCTCGCATTGTACTACTATGACGGATTTGAAACATGATATATCAAACTTAAAATGGAAAAATACCAAGAAAAATGGTTATTTAACAGTAAACGATCGCTTGGAACATGAATTGTTCAGACAATTACAAATCATATCAAAAGCTTACCAAACACTAAACACAGATCAACATTTATCCAATACAGAAAAAGAAGACATTCAACATGAAATTTCAAATTATCTCAAATTTCTAGAGTGTCGATATCAAAGACTACTACAGTGAACATAAATACGACTCAGATTTCTTCTTAAGCTTACTATTTGTTAAAACACTTATTAGAATTTTCAAAAAAGTAGCTCTGTTGTTCAATTTTTTCACGAAGATAACTTTGCTTTAGCGAAATTACAAAATCCATTGTTTTGTGCGTAACTACGTATGTACGACTTTTAATATACTTACTTACTTTCGCCTGTTACTCCCAATGGAGCATAGGCCGCCGACCAGCTTTCTCCAACCCACTCTGTTCTGGGCCTTCTTTTCTAGTTCTATCCAGTTCTTGTTCATTCTTCTCATGTGTCTCTATTTCTCGGCGTAATGTGTTCTTTGGTCTTCCTCCTCTCCTTTGACCTTCAGGATTCCATGTGAGGGCTTGTCTTGTGACGCAATTAGATGATTTCCTCAAGGTGTGCCCAATCCACTTCCAGCGCTTCTTCCTGATTTCTTCCTCTGCTGAAATCTGGTTTGTTGTCTCCCACAGTAACTTGTTGCTGATAGTGTCTGGCCATCTGATCCGAAGTATCTTGCTGGAATAAATCAGTGACCCACAAATAGTTAATCTCCATTAAAAATGTTTTCAGTTTATGGACAGAGAGTAGCGTCAACAACTTAAACCCTGTGTTTACTTGTTTTTTTCTACGTATATGGATCTTCCATGTAGTGTGAATAAGTGGAACAAGGAGCAGTAGTTTTTCACGCTTTGTTTACTTATCTACTCAATCGAAAGTTCTAAAAAATTTAAAGTTAATCGCTATATGGCATCATATTGAAGTGGAATACAGAGAATATTTACTAAATTGTTCTTAAATATATCTGTAGACAAATCGAAAAATAAAGAACTAAAGGTTTGTGAGCCAAATGAGATATTTCAACTTCATTATAATGCAAACAAATCTCACCTGTAATAAATGATCATAGTATTCAGCAAGTTAATCAAGTAAAATTTCATCCATAAGCTTATAACACCAATTTAAAAAATTCAACTATTCACTCATTAATTTGCATAAAATGTCGTACTTCATACTGTTGAAATGGGGTAAGGGAAACAGAAATATACTATGTGGATAACCATCCCCTTTGGTGAATGCTTACCAGACAATAATTTAATGAAATGCTATTACAGTAATAGTTAAGCGATGTTTTTTTTACTAACCAGTTACTTTCATATCTATTAACTACATATTTGTCATCCCCTTTCTTATTCGAAAACATGCTTATGTAGATTTATTATTTATAATACACTTTGGTTTGTATCTTGCTGATATAATGATTAGACAATGTGAAGATACCACTAATTTGGTTTATCGGTCGTACGATGAATACAGAAACGAAGTTTGTAGTCTTATTCTTAATGGCGCAGAAGAGAACTCAATACATACGAAATTATAGTTACGTGTAGCAAAACACTTTAACTTATGTAAATTTAGCCTTACAAAATGTATAAATTTTTTACTTAGTTTCCTCTTTGAAATTCGTCTATAACGTCAAGCAAACTCCAGTTTTCGACCTGGTCTCTTTAATTAACGTCATTCTTTCTGCAGTTAAATCCTCTGTATAGGTCTATAGACTTAATTAATGCATTTTGATATAATTAGATCCCTACCTTTCACCAACGGTTTTATTGTCAATTGAGCATTCGCTGAACTCTTCATACGTTCGTGCACTATGCTAATAACTTCATTGCTCAGACTGTAGAGAAGATTACTTCTATCATCCACTTTTTCCTACCCCACTAACTTGAGTAAAAGCATCAGTTTAGTGGATGAAGCTTTTTGATGTTAACCCAGTATAATCAATCCAAGTGCATTAAGCTTATCGATCATAGATCAATAAAAATGACTAGCACATTCAAACCGAGTGATTATCATTACTATAAACATCTTGAAATTCCATGGACAGCGTTCACACTGAATAATTTACTGTGACGCAATAACAACCCCGTCAGTATTGATTTGCTTTTCGTAAGTTGTAATTGGAGATTGCGCATTCCTAGCAATTGTTTATAATGCTAAAATAATGATACATTTGCAATATCCTACTAAATAGGAAGTTTAATTTCCAACTTTTCACGACTTGGAATAAGTTGCTTATTCTTTTGTCGAATAATTTAACAGGTAGTTGGTTGTGATGTTTCTAATATAAATTTCTGCAGTAGTTGTAAAGAACACCAAATCTGCAATTCTAATGTACGTACGATAATTACTGTAAACGGTGGTTGACAGTTAAACTTGTAGGATTTAAGCAAGTTCAAACAGCTGTTTATCATTCTGTCGCATATAGTGTAGTAGAAAGACTAAATTGACCGCAAAAGCAGCATTAATGATCGTTCGAAATGGTGATAAATTATAACTCAATTTACTACTAAAAGGGAGGTAACTTGCTAGACAGTGGAATCGGTTGACGGAACTAGAGATTGTCTGGTAGGATTTAACTCAATAGTAGGAGTTACTACAGCAGCTAGATGACATATAAGTGACTTGATGCATCACTGAGCCTGGCACAAATGCGGGTTAGCTCAAGTCAATATTCCATACCATCAAAACGAGATTAAATTAAAAAGAAGAGAAATAATGGTAGTATTGACAATAGTCAGAGAATATTAAGGAACACGGGAGGGGGGAATTAAACAAGACGTATGAATTAATACTGAAGCTCAAAACTCAAGGGAAGTGATATGTTCAGACAATATGGGCTACGATTGTCCAACCTACTCTATAAATTTGTTATTATACTCTTATTGTCGATACTTGGATGTTAGTTGAACGACTGGATAAATGCTACTGTAAGGACGTGGTATGGTCAAATCCCCAGTTATAACAGGAAGTTATATCTGGGCCACTGTGGTTCTGAGTCATATCATTCAACTTCTCTAATAACTGATGATATGAACTCGATCACGTAGTCTGCATCCTTAAGCATAGATCAAGTCCAATTTTAATATTTTCACAGAATAATACCATATCTTTTTTTGAGGCAACTCTATACCTCAGCCAGTCAACATTCCAAACCGTTGTAGGTGGTGGTTGATCATACTTAACACCTCCCAGTCGATCAGAAATTGCAGCCTTAGCAACTAATTTACAATAACTGCCTTGCACCCCACACCTAACGACAGGATTATTTACTACACTATTTAGTGATACGCAACCAATGTCTCGAAGACCCAGTTGATAAAGAAACGGTATATTACGCATGACTTCTATTCTCATATGCTATATTTTAAAGCTATAAAGCAATGAAGAACGGAAACTGTGACTTTATCGCCTTTCCGTTGCCTCATAAACACCACAATCGACGATAATTGGTAAAAGCCAGGGAAATTTTTAATCCATGTAGAGATACTAACCCATCAAAGGGGTTTAGTAAATTTCAGAGGAGCCTCGGAAATTAGATTGTTTTTCGTGGGACATTTCAGTTGGTCTGTAGTCTCCAAAACGTCAACCAGATTGTCATGTCTTTTCTGGCCAATGATCACTGACCCATCAATGGGAACTTCCACTAGCAAAGCTCGGTCACCAGGCCCAGATAACCTAACCTGTAGCTCTTCTTAAGGATACTGGAGAACTCCCACACCGGAAACTGAGTTCTTCGGAGAACAGAAAGCGTCCTGGTAACGTAGATTAAGGCGATTTTGGGAATGGCCTCAGTCATCTATGTGACAGCTATAAGGGGATGAGATTACTTCCAAATAATAGGCTAGCAGCATCCTCCGCAGATTATCTAAAACTTATGACTGACTAGAGAGGAGCAGGCTGGTTTCCGAACAGGTCATGTATGTATTGTACAGACATAAGAAAAGATCGGGATCATGTCCAAACATCTAAATACAATCAGTTTATAGTATAAAGATCGACCAATTAAGCAGAACTGTTATGTAGAATACAGGCAGTTACCTAAGGTAATTAGAGCAGGGATAGTGAGTAGTACATTTAAGATCTTGATACTAAAGGTAATCCACGTTTTCTTATTATGCTGGCATGGGCTTAATTTTTCCATGTTTGCGGAGAAAAAGCACAAACCAGGCCTCTCGAAAAAGATTAAAGAGTATGAAACAGTCAGTTTTATTCTAATTTTTAATAAATATCCACCGTGGAGTTTCAACAGCTGGGCAGATTTTGGTTCAAACAAAGGAAACTATGAGACTTATGAGATGTAACTAACAGTCAAAAGATGATAAAACAAAGCAGTAGACTGGACGATGTTGCGGTAGTTATGAAACCTGTCTTTGACTACTTGATTTTGAAATGTGATTACGAAAATAGATGAACTTTCGATGTCCACAACTTCCTAATTTGAAGGCAATTTTGAATAAACAGATTGCCAATCAAGAATTGTGTCGTAAATCAAGCACAAATTGAAGTTGTTATGCATAAATGATGAGATAATGTATAAGCTACCTTACAATTGTTTAGCGAAAGTATTTTAATTGAAAACTAGACATTGAAGCTTGTTGATAAGTAAACAATATGACCGTTTGAAATCAAAATACAGAAACGTTTTCTGAATAGTAGTTGAAAATATTGCCATACTCAACAAAATCTATGTTGGTTTTGAATGACAACATAATATACCATTTCGCTGCCATAAGGTGGGAAAATTAGTGACTCATCACCTGCTAGTTACGAAGCATTATGATAAACCACGTTGATCTTGTCACAGAAGTGAAAATGATTAACTAGACACTGGATTGATTGGGGTCACCCAGCAAATAACTCGCTTATGGAGGTGATCCACGAACTACAACTGGAATTAAAGAAGGGTTATACGACCATGAGTTCACCTAGACATCCCAACAGCCTTTCAAGTCAGTGATTGGGATTCCTACCAGTTTAATTTAACACAATGAATAACTATAGATGTATAATATGCTAAGACTACATGTATGACAACTCATAACGTAGGTCTACGCAGTTCAAATAGTGACTGAAACGCTCAAACATCGTATCAGTGTCTAACATGTGATTGCTAGGCATTTTAAATAGGTTAGTGAAGGGATTTGAAGTCAATCAGCAACTGATATTATACAATCGCACTTCTTAAAATAACTATGCTGATGTGCTACAAACATTGAGAACAAAGCATACGTTACAAAAACCGAAAAAGAATAGTAAACAAACTCCAAAATATGCCGACCAAATATCGTTAAACAACTTCATTTGATACATCTGTTATTAAGTGTAAAACCATCTGAAAATACTGTCCACATATTAAAGAGTGAGCTGATGTGGTAAGGTCAGTTATTTTTTGAATATATATACACAGAACCAAGAAAATAGATAACACTAAAATTAAGTTCAAATGGTTCAAATGGTTCAAAGTTAAGTTGTGCATGCAAACTCATTAATCATCCAGAGCAACCACGACAACCGCAACTTTGACACTCCACAACTTTACCTTCTTCTAACTTTGATTTTGGTACTCGACATACGCAATTAGTTCCAAAATTTGTATCTCTAGATTGGATGCACCTCAAACAACACAAGTTTTCATATCCTTGTTTCTTCCATTTGGCGATTAGATTTGCATCGGCTATCTTCTCTTTGATGCAGAATTCATACAGCTCCTGATCTGATTAGGAAGATAATGGGTGTGACTTACTTTAGAAATAGCTTTACGTTTATAATACAAGTCATATATGAACCGAGACCTCTTATGATGGATGCGAAATATTGGCCACTCAGCCTCAACTTTACGCTTCCCCTCATGAGGGTCAGTTTCTGCCTCACGCATCTTCCTGTTCAATTCTTCGATTGTTGGTTCGATTAACTCCCATCCTTCAGGTGGCGGTTTTTTACTCCTCCTATAAGGCGCCATTCCTATAAATCCGAAGACCCGCGATCACATACAATAATCAATCAGTTCTCAATTTCAAGGGTAAGGGCTACAAATAAAAATAGCCAGTTTCAATTCTCAAGATTGGTAGAACTTTGGGTATTCAATCTCACTACGAATGCTTCGACCAAGTGTTTTGAAGATTACATGTTCAGATAGATAATTTTATTAATTCATGATTCCATTGAAGACATGAAACTCTGAACGTAAAGGAAATAAGCTAGGTTTCTAAAATTCCTTGGAAGTGCTTTCCTATACGATTATTTCTCAATGAAGCGAAGAGATTGAGTTTTTTCATAAGAAAATTACTACTTCGTATATTATAAGAAAGTATTTGATTACTGGGATTTGCATAACTACACCCCTGGAAGCATTTGCCTTTAACTACCATAGATCTGTCTACTCATCCTGGGTACCTAAATATCTTTGAAAAATTCTATTTTACCAGTTCATTGAACCATGCACTTTGCTTTCATTGGTAAAAAATTCTTGATGACTTCATGTACGGAGAATGTGAGAGAAATGGACATTAGGTTTTTCCATATGTGGTTTCATCATTCTAATGTGTTAATACTGAGAAGGCACTGTTAACCCTTATAATCTGGATTCTGCTGCAGAAAAAACATCATTCCAGTGCCCTAAAGAAGCCACAAGTATTCAGAGTCTGAAAGCGCCTTTACCAGTAATACCTTTATGATCGAAGTATGCCAACCCAGTCAAATCAAAAGTAAGAAATAAGGGAATTCGAAGACATATTTGGTAAGCTATCGGCATGTCGCAAGATTGTTTGGTCTAAGTTGGCTAGTGGTTGAAAGTGATGAGTAGCACGGGACACCCATTCGTGATCTAATGTGGATGCGTGACCGAACCCCTTTAGTTTGGTGAGTCCACTAATGTAGTCATCATCGAATTTATAAGAACTGTGGAGCTATTGATTTTGGAGATTTATTTACCACTACAACACAAACTTATAACTAAATCTAAAGCTTTGAAGTTACATTGAAATAGTGAGAGGCCTTATCAAGGCAGTGAACTGAATTGACTTCCAGAACATTCGAAATTACACCAGACTGTTTATTTATGCCAATCCAATGCATACTCAATGTCATTTGTATAACAATTTATTGAGGGATTGCAAAGCAGGTCACAGGGCTGAGCACAAGTTTGGTAAGCGTTTATCCTGTATTGAGTTTCACTTACGTTTAGTGCTTTCAGCTTTTCAATGGAGGTCTAGGTCAGGTCGACTCATGAATTCAACTACTAAAGTTACTACCACCTCCACAAACCGTCACCGCGATAGGTATCAAATCTGTCAATTCGATTGAAAAGTCGAAGTCATTATTACGTCATGCTCGAATCAGATTTAACAAAGTTTCGATTTCTAGTGTTATGAGTCATAAACTTCTTATTCTCGAATGCTGGAATTTACTGATTAGAGATGATAAATATCCAATTGTAAATTGTGAAATTCTCACCACTGAATGTGGATTACCTATCCTGGGTCTAGAGAATTTGAGAATGTTTCGAGGAGAGTTTTCCTTATTGACCACTGAAAATGGTTCTAATGAAATTGTTATACAGATTGAGTGCGTTCTTGTCCAGTTGATGTATCGATTGAGAGTGCCCTGTTTAATATATGACCGTGATGATGCCCGCCAATCAGAGAGCAGTGGATTATCAATTACAGCAATGATATACAAAAGCCGTATGATCAGTCTTGAGTACTTATCAGTCCTGCCATCTACCTAGCCCAGCCAGTTAAGTCCAGAACACCAATAATAGCCTCTGCAATGTGAATCATTATTATCAAACATACTGGGTTTATATACCAATCAAACAGACCACATCGTACCAATAAAATAGAAAATAACATTTGTACAAAATTTGGTCAAATGTGGATGTGAATAGGGGCAACAAAAATTAATGAACTAGGGGTAAGTCAAGAATGGTAAATCGTATAATAATTGTCTATAGGTAAAAATAAAGCTTATAATGAGAGGGACAAGAATATGAATAGTTTGGTTACTTAACAATTATACAATTGGAAATATACATACAATATTTGTCTATAGATAGTTCTCAAACTTGCCATTCACAAATCTCCACGGGATATGACAGAAATGCTCGATAACTTGTTAAATACGGAGTTGACGTACGAAAAACTACGTTCGACTCAGAATCTTATTCATTCTGCTGAAGTATAAAATTTCTAGCCCTTGAAAACAAACATCAGTTAAAATACTCCTACAAAAATCAAAGACTTGGAAATGGGAGCAGATAAAGTCTTTCAGTGAAGAATTATGAAAAGCTACTCAAGGAAAACTATAGCGAAATTGTTTAGACAAGAAAAAAGTTGTATGATGAAAAAAGGATAAAGTCTGCCGATGTCATATACTATCGAGTAACTAGGTATCCACATTCTACGAAAGGTCTACCTGCCTTCAACCACACTATTTTGAGAGCCGTTAGTAAGAAAATCATTTTAAAAACACTTTTAATCGTCATACTTAGTCCAGATGATCCTTCAAGACAAACCATTGAATGTTGAATAACTCTTGAAAAATAATCGGGCTCATGTATAACCAAAGCTAATGCACCAGTGCGCGGAAAGCGTCTGGAACATGGCGTAGCTGATCAATACATGTGGAGTCTTATTTTCTTCGTTACTAGTCGTAATTCTGCGTGATTCGATGCCACCTGTCCTTCATGGTGTGGAAACATAAAGGGCAGTTAGTTTCGCATGTTATCAATTCAACGTAAGGTTACTTTGGTGGTGCAGAGAATCACATGCCAGTTTTGGAATACCATATCTGACTCATCTTATGATTGTTGTCAAGTCTGCATTTGAAGCTATTGGTGTGAAAGAATACGAGTGGTAGAACTGGGTCATTCTAATTCTCATTGAGTCAATTTAAATGCCTCACATTAAATACACAACCAACAGGAACAACCAGGGCAACAATTTTTATAGGTACATGGAATATCCGGACAATGTGAAAGATAGGGGGGACTAATCAATTAGCTACAGAGATGAGGAGATTCAACTTGGAGATTCTCGAAATTAGTGAAATCTATCGAATTAAACCTGGACAGGAAATATAAACTTCGAGAGGGATGTCGTTGTACTCGGGTCATGAAGAAAAATATCATGGGACGACATGGACTGGGAGAAAGGAGCTAGAGTGGTGATAGCTTAGCAAATTTGTGTTTATTCAACGAAATGGTCGTAGGAAACACCATATTCTCTCTCAAATGCGCACACAAAGTTACATTTATCTCACGGGATAACACTAAAGAGAACCAAATAGGTCATATTTGCATCAATAAATAATTCGAAAGGACAATGGAAGACGTGAGAACCAAGAGGTGAACTGACATAGCTTCGAATCACCACGTGATAGTTGACAAGATGAAACTGAAGCTATAGAAGCAGTAGACAAACAGCATTACAAAGGTTCAATACAGACTTCTTTTAACATATTGACAAACTCAGCGGATTCAAGATAGCTCTTAACAACAGGTTCCGAGCCCTATAGGATCTACTGAAAGAAAAAGAAACTACTAAAGAGGACCACTTTAAAGGGATGCAAAAAGCACTAACTCTAATGTACCACGAGGTCATGGGCCACGAGAAGCATCATAATAAGGAATATATCTCTATGGAAACCCTGAAATAGACTCCAGAAATCAAGAAAAAGAAGACAGTAATTAACAACAGTCGAACAAGAACAGGGAAAGTCAAGGCACTGGGTGAATACACACAAACAGACAAGAGAGTGAAGGCAGTCAATAAAACCGACAAGCAGATTTACGTAGAAGCGATAGCAACGACAGCTGAAAAAGCTTCAAAAGAAGGAAATATGAAACAACTATATGATACAACGAAGAACCTGGTAAAGATATACAGTAAAATAGAGTGACCAGTCAAGTACAGAGGTGAAGTAGTCAATAACTGAGTTCTGGGAGCGCGAAATAGGTGGACAGATCACCTTAAGAACTCTTGAATAGATCAGCTCTATCAAGGCTACTGAGCATCGAATCAAAACCTACAGACCTTCCCACAGCTTTTACTCCAACTACAGTCGAAGTGATCGGCATGATCGCCAGACAAGTCAAGAGTGGGAATGCAACACGACCAGAAAACATATCAGCTGGGGAATCGATTTAGCGTATAGAAGTGACTGCAAAGATGTTTCACGCTCTATTCAGAAAGATTTATGAAGAAGAACAAATACTGAAAAACTGCAAAGAAGGCTACCTCATTGAAATACCAAAGAAAGTAGATATAGGCATGTGTGAGAACTAAAAATGCATCACACTAAGATCAGTACAAGGAAAATTCCTCAACAGAGTGCTGATGAACCGAATGTAAGATTCAGTAGATGCACAAAGTCCAGATCAACAGACCGGACTCCGTAGGGATCGGTCACGCACAGACCAAATCGCGACACTACGGATCATTGTTCAACAATCAGTAGAATGGAACTCGTCACTATACACCAACTTTCTTGACTGTGTGAAAACTTTTAACAGTGTGGATAGAAGAATCTTACGCAGCATTCTTCGAATCTTTGGTGTACCTGAGAAGATTTTCAAAATCATACGGAATTCATGCGCCGAACTATACTGCAAAGTCATGTATGGAGGACAGCTCACAGATATATTCCAAGTGAAGACCGGCGTCAGATAAATCTGATTACTCTCACTCTGGATTATAAAGACCTAGACACTTCAGGGAAAGGACGGAATAAAGTGGACAGGTTGGATGCAACTAGACGGTTTGGACTTCCCAGATGACCTATCTCTCCTATCTTGTACACAACAACAAATGAAGATGAAGACAACCAGTGTGGAAAAAGCCTCTACATTACTTACTTACTTACTTACGCCTGTTACCCCTCGTCGAGGAGCATAGACCGCTCACCAGCATTCTCCATCCAACTCTGTCCTGAGCCTTCCTTTCCAGTTCTTTCCAGTTGCTATTCATCCTTTTCATATCGGCTTCTATTTCCCGGCGTAGTGTGTTCTTTGGCCTTCCTCTCTTCCGCTTCCCTTCCGGATTCCAAGTTAGGGATTGAGTCGTGATGCACGTTGGTGATTTCCTTAATGTATGTCCGATCCACTTCCAACGTCTTTTCCTTATTTCCTCTTCAGCTGGAAGCTGGTTTGTCCTCTCCCATAAAACGCTGTTGCTGATAGTATCCGGCCAATGGATGTTGAGTATTTTGCGTAGACAACTGTTTATAAATACTTGTACCTTCCTGATGATGGCCGTAGTAGTTCTCCACGTTTCAGCTCCATACAGTAGGACTGTCTTGACGTTCGTATTAAAGATTCTGACCTTGAAATTGGTTGAGAGTTGTTTTGAGTTCCATATGTTTTTCAATTGTAGAAATGCTGCCCTTGCTTTGCCAATCCTTGCCTTTACATCTGCATCCGATCCTCCTTGTTTATCAACGATGCTCCCCAGGTACTTGAATGTTTCCACCTCTTCCAGAGTTTCGCCATCAAGTGTGATTGGGTTGGTGTTCTCCGTGTTGCATTTGAGAATCTTGCTTTTTCCTTTGTGAATGTGGAGGCCTATCGATGCGGAGGCTGCTGCTACATTTGCTGTCTTCATCTGCATTTGGTAGTGTGTATGAGAGAGGAGGGCTAGGTCATCTGCGAAGTCCAAATCATCTAATTGATTCTGAGAAGTCCATTGTATTCCGTATTTCCCTTCAGATGTCGAATTCTTCATAATCCAGTCAATCACTAGAAGGAAGAGAAATGGGGAGAGTAGACAGCCTTGTCTGACTCCGGTCCTTACTGGAAATGCATCTGTCAGCTGTCCTCCATGCACCACTTTGCACTGTAATCCATCGTATGAGTTTTGGATAATGTTGACGATCTTCTGAGGAACTCCATAGTGTCGAAGAAGTTTCCACAATGTTCTCCTATCCACGCTGTCAAACGCCTTCTCATAGTCGATGAAGTTGACGTATAGTGATGAGTTCCACTCAACTGATTGTTCAACGATGATCCGTAGTGTCGCAATCTGGTCTGTGCACGACCGATCCTTACGGAATCCAGCCTGATGATCCCTAAGTTCGGCGTCTACTGCGTCTTTCATCCGATTCAGCAGCACTTTGTTGAAAACTTTTCCTGGTACTGATAACAAACTGATACCTCTGTAGTTCTCACATTGGCTCAGATCTCCTTTCTTTGGTATCTTGATGAGATATCCTTCTTTCCAGTCCGTTGGCACTTGTTCCTCTTCTCAAATCTTTTTGAATAGAAGGTGAAGCATGTTTGCAGTTATTTCAATGTCTGACTTCAGTGCTTCTGCTGGTATATTGTCAGGTCCTGCCGCCTTCCCACTTTTGATTTGTCTGATGGCCATCTTGACTTCTTCGATCGTTGGTGGAGTGACATCTATTGGAAGGTCAGTGTGGGCTGCTTCGATGTTCGGTGGATTCGATGGGGCTGGTCTATTCAGCAGTTCCTCGAAGTATTCTGCCCATCTTTTCCTCTGTTCTTGAATCTCAGTGATTGTCTTTCCTTCTTTGTCTTTGACTGGTCTCTCTGGTTTGCTATATCTCCCTGCCAATTTCTTCGTTGTATCATATAGTTGTTTCATATTCCCTTCTCTTGCAGCTTTTTCCGCCGCCGTTGCTAGTTCTCCCATGTATTTCTGCTTGTCGGCTTTAATGCTTTTCTTCACTTCTCTGTTTGCTTCTGCATAGTCTGCTTGTGCTTTGACTTTCTCTGCTCGTGTTCGGCTGTTGTTAATTGCTAGTTTCTTGTTCTTCCTTTCTTGAAGTTTGTCCAGGGTCCCCATAGAGATCCATTCCTTGTGATGGTGCTTCTTAGGACCAAGAACCTCCTGACACGTTGAAGTTAGTGCTTCTTTTACCCCTTTCCAGTTGTCCTCCAAAGTAGTTTCTTGTTCATTCAGTAGATCCTGCAGAGCTTGGAACCTGTTGTTGAGAGTTATCTTGAATTCATGGAGCTTGTCAATATCTCGAAGGAAGGCTGTATTGAACCTTTGTAGTGTTGTTTGTCCAGTTGTCCAATCTTTCTTTAGCTTCAGTCTCATCTTGGCCACAACCAGGTGGTGATCTGAAGCTATGTCAGCTCCTCTCCGGGCTCTCACATCTTCCATTGATCTTCGGAATTTTTTGTTGATACAGATGTGATCAATCTGGTTCTCTGTGGTGTGGTCCGGTGAGGTCCATGTAGCTTTGTGTATACGTTTGTGTGGGAATATTGTGCCGCCTATAACCAATTTGTTGAATGCACATAGGTTTGCAAGCCTCTCCCCATTTTCATTTCTCTCTCCTAATCCATGTCGTCCAATTACATCTTCATATCCTGTGTTTTCCACCCCAACTTTAGCATTTAGATCTCCCATCAGGATTGTGAGGTCCTTTCGTGAGCACTTTGCTATAATTGATTGCAGCCTCTCATAGAACTGATCTTTATCATCGTCGTTGCTATCATTAGTGGGTGCATAACATTGGATAATGTTCATTTTGATCCCTTGCTTCTTTGTTCTGAATGATGCTTTGATTATCCTGGATCCATGAGATTCCCATCCCACAAGTGCATTTCGTGCTTCTTTGGACAGTATTAGAGCAACTCCCTGAGTGTGTGGAGCATTTTCCCCTTCGTGACCGGAGTACAGCAGCATCTCTCTTGTACCTAGCCTTTGTTGTCCAGTTTGTGTCCAATGGGTTTCGCTGATTTCGAGTACTGCCAAGTTGTATCTTCTCATTTCCATTGCTATTTGGCTGGTTTTTCCTGTCTCCCACATCGTCCGGACGTTCCATGTACCTATAAAGAGTGTTGCTCTGGTTGTTAGAAGGTGCATCGGTCTCGTGACTTCCGAAGAATTTCGGCTTTCATCATGAGACGTCATAATTATTCCTTCAACTCCCAGGGCAGAGTTTAAATGGTTTGAATTATTTTTTCTGGTTAGCGTTTTTTTTAGCGAGTTAGCTTTTCTACGGGATGGGGTCGCTAACCCCATGCCCAACCCTCCTCCTTTACCCGGGCTTGGGACCGGCAGTAACTCTAGAAGAGCTACAGGCGGAGTTCTCTACATTAGCAGACCTCAAATACAGAAAGGAAAAAGAAAGTTCCTCGAATACAACACAGAGAACACCAGCCGAATCACTCTTGATGGAGAAACTCTGGAAGAGGTGGAAAGTTTCATATATCTGGGTAGCATCATCGACCAACGTGGGGGATCTAATGCAGACGTAAATGCGAGAACTGGAAACGCAAGGAGGGCATTCATACGATTAAGGAACATATGTAACTAAAAATAACTGTCAACTAATATCAAAGTCAGAAGCATCAATACAAACGTCAAAACAGTTCCACTGTATTGAGCTGAAACGTGGAGAATTACCACGACCATCATCAAAAAGGTACAAGTATTTATAAACAGTTGTCTACGTAAGATATTCAATGTCTGTTGGCCTGATACCACCAGTAACAACCTGTTTTGTCAGAGAACAAGCCACCTTCCAGCTGAAGAGGAAATTAGGGAAGGACGCTCGATACGGGTAGGACACATACTGAGGAAATCAAACTGCGCTACAAAGCATGCACCAATTTGGAATCCTCAAAGGAAACGCAACGGAGGAAAACCAAGGAACACATCACGTCGATAATTGGAAGCAGATGTAGTGCCAATAATAGTTCACTTCGATAACCGTTATTATATCAATCTTAACTGTGTTTAAAATCAGAAGGCAAAAGGAAGTGGCAACTATATTTTTATTGATGAATGATGCAGACCAGAAAGCTGTGGGCACATGAGCAAGTGTAAGTGAGAGAAGCAAAGATGATGCATAGTGGAGATGGCTGGGAAGTCAACTCGCTATGAGCAAGCATTACTCAATATTTATAATCAGACAAAAATGAATGACGGACATACTATGAATAGGATACGAAGGGTACACATATACGCTCATATAAAAATATAGTCAAGGTCAATAAGCGAATAATTAACAAGATCAAAATATGGCTCATAATGTATAGGAGAATTGGCTTGGCCAGTAGCTAGAATAATGTATATGGGCTTAACATATAAACTGATACTACACAGATATAAAAAGGATGAATAGTATCTGGAATCTACTGGAAAGGATTGTTCTACACAGAGTTTGGTGGAGAACCGCGGTAGGCGGTTTAGTTTCAGAAATTTATTAGATCAGTGACATTTTCGTTGAATATGCAACTTTTGAGCTTGAATCTATTGCTAGGAGAAAAATTATAACTAGTGATACGAACATATGAATAATGATACTTGTTGAATGCAATGAGATTGTGATGGAGTGGTCTATCTGGAAGTAGACATTTCACTCAGATGATGAGAGCTTTATCTCAGTCATATTTATGTTTATAATGGTTTATGTTCAACCAATTATCCTACACTCTCAACAGAATCGATTAAACCATAGGATGAAACGTTACGTTCCACAGTAACTTGAGGGAATGCACTGTCACAATGTTCCAAAGATAATTGAATATAACATAAACTGCTGAAAAGTATTAAGTAGTATAACGCATAACATAAAAAAAGAGAGAGACAATCAATCTTTCAGCCAATAAATTTTTCAAACTGTCATTCCTTGTTCCTAACAAATATAAACCAGTTATATCCTCTCATCACAAGTTGTGTCACCAGTTAGTAAGTTTAGAATGCAATAAAAACGTATAACTAGAGTCAGTGTAAATTTCAATTGAGACAAATCGAATTAAGTCCTTAAAACCAACATCAAGAAAATGAAAACTTCTAAAAATAAAATCCACACTCATTGTATTAGTTAGTGGTTATCTACACTAAGTAGCCCAGTAGACAATTTACTTGACAAAAGATTGTGAATTCAAATCTCAATATAGATGTCAACACTTTGATGTAGGTAATATGCAAGTGGTAAGCTATGATTAGGATGGACATGCCATACTGGATTCTAATGCATGTTACCATGCAACTTTGATAGTCCTACAGTCATTGAGTGTTATTTAATAGGATGTATTTGTCTCAACCGTTGCCCTATATCTAAATTATTATTTTCGAGTTATAACTAGTAAAATTGTATTTGAAGTGTATATGGCGTTGAGTCTTGATTGACTATGATCACCACTGCAATAAGATTACGTGCCCGAAATCGACTTGGTTCCTTTACTAGTTCATAAGCCAGAAGGCTGTAATTATTCCAGATAAAGTATATTTATTGGCGATCTCGTGCCAACGAGTACAGGCGATAAGGGCAGAGCGTAATAAAGTTCGAGCGAACAAGGCGGACGATCGAACGAAAAGTATTTTTGATACAATTAAACAAAACGAGTACAGTAAAACAATCACTAGTACAGTTGATTATAACAATAATTGTTTCCATTATACCAATCGCGTTCTCGTCGAGAAAAGCAGGTCACTACAAAAGGAACATTATTCGTTCATATATCTCACTTCTGAATGACCGGGAATTTTGAAATATTATATTTATTTTAAAAGTGGTTTTGTGGATACTATAGCAATTTTTAAATAGTTGAAATCATGAATCGATTGAAGCTAGACTACCATGGAAAACCTGGAAGCGCGCGGAACTGATAAATCCTGAGTTCGAATCTTTGCACAACATCACAAAAGCTGAGTTAAGATCAATTTAGCGAGGCGAAATCGTGGATGAGCACTGCTGAGGAGTCCCGCAATAGGACGAAACGGTCATCCATTGCTTCCAGGTTTGCCATGCTGGTCTAGCTTCAATTGATTCAGGATCCCAACTATTACATATAACTGTTGATTTGTTTACAATCAATACCTTCTCTGACAAATTTGGTTTTGAGCTATCAACTGAAAATAACTAATTTGTTATCAAACATACCCTAGAGCTATATGTTATCATTAAGTGAGGCGTAAGAACTGCATACAGTTATATACATTTTCTCACTTACTAGAATTTGGATAAATTTCACATTAAATATCCCATATTCATACTTCAAAGGTATGTACATTCAATATTTTTGAACATGGCTTTACAATCCGTTGGTTGTTTTGTAATCCAACTTATATTCAATAATTATGATTTTTGATTATTTCCCTACAGAAGCTCTGGTCAAACTATCAAATGAATAGTTGGAGTAATGTTCTAAATTTCAATTCATCTGTACATAGTTTTAACGGAAAGCGTTTCGACATTTCCTTTGTTTTCCTCTTTATTCTTCGTCATATGGTGTGGCAACCTAGTAAGCAGTTAATATCTTGAGTGGTTATGGGACAAGGAGCAGAGGCATCAGATAGATTAATAAGATTTTAAATCTCTATCGACTGACGTGATTAGGATATGTTACGTGTAATGAGATCAGTGGTTAGAGACTTTTGGTAATTTGATACAGAATTGGTCATAATTGTGCAGATGTATTTCCTACTTACTCTATCTTAGATCTTGCTTTCCAACCCTTCTTTATACACATATTCCTACTGAATCTTTTTGAATCAAATTTTTAATGATTAGTCTTTCTCATTATGGTTGTTACGACATTATTTTAATCTTGCTTGTTATTCATCTTATTCTCACCTCGTCATGTTAATGTGCTATGACTAATTCAGATAATCAAAATCTCTTCAAGACTCTATAATGATGACATTTATCTGTCTGCCTTTCCACTTTTAATTCTTCTTCCTTCACGATTTATCACTCTCCTTCCTCTTCATCTTTATTTCTGTTTCATTTCTTTTTCTCCTCTTAATCCCTCTTCTTCTCTTCCTCCATCTTCTTTTTCGTGATTTTCTCTTTTTCCTTTCCTCCTTGGCCTCGTCACTTACCATTTTTCTTCTACTTTCTTCATTGCTTTAACTCGAAGGTGCAGTATGGATGTGAAGAACCTTTAGTAAATGATAACTCAGGTACGGACAACCAGCTTATTGTAATTAGAGAATATCTTCATAAAATATGGAAACGATACATTAAATATTCTATTTTCAAACCTTCCACCAATTGACCTTTACATTCTATATGATTATTCCAATTAAAAAATTCTTTCTACTTCCCTTTATGTTTTATTTAATTTGATCTTTTTAGCCTTCTGTTGCTAGGCATTCTACTTCTGATTGGTGTTTCATACTACTTATGTCTGTCAACATAAGTAGCATACACCACAAATCGTTTGTTTCTTCAAACTGTTTGTAAAGTGAAATTTATGATAATAATTAACGGATGATTTTGATTGGTTAATAAGTAAAGCTATATATATATATACTTGATATTCAAACTGCTATATTCTAGAAAACAGCTGATTTGAAGAACAGGAATATACATTTAGGTAAGTTATCTCAAGTCATTCAGTATTATCAGAAGGGGTTTGGTGGAGATTTTAGTAATTTTTTATAGAGTTGAGATCATGAGTCAATTGAAGCTAGACCACCATCAAAAACCTGGAAGCACTGGACGGCTGTTTCGTCCTATTATGGTGCGAGACTGGTAGGTCCTGGGTTCGAATCTCGCGAGTACGGGATCGTGGATGCTCATTGCTGAGGAGTCTCATTCAGTATTGTTTGAAATCTGGGAAAAATTATTGTGAAATCAACATTTTATGGAATCCGAAAGTCTTAAGAATATTGGTACTAGTAGTAATAACAGAACTAATATGCCGTACAATCAAATAAAGTATTATTATGGATCGAGTGAAGATGTCGAATTAATGAGTCCATGTAAGCCAGACCACCATTGAAAACCTGGAAGCACTGGACAGCTGTTTTCACATTGTCTATGTTAAAATCGAAATAGCCCTGTTCTTTTAAAAGGAACCCCAACCTATTTTTGTTCGTCTTTAAAAAAGTTATATTTTGCACTGAAATATTCAAAATAAATGGATTTATAGATGGCGTCGAGTCTTGATTGACTATGATCACCACTACAATAAGATTACGTGCCTGAAAACGACTTGGTTCCTTCGCTAGCTGTAATTATTCCAGATAAAGTATATTTATTGGCGATCTCGTGGTATCGAAAGAATACCGAAACGTGCCAACGAGTATAGGCAATAAGGGCAGAGCGTAATAAAGTTCGAGCGAACAAGGCGGACGATCGAACGAAAAGTGATTTTGATACAGTTAAACAAAACGAGTACAGTAGAACAATCACTGGTACAATCGGTTATAATAATAATTGTTTCCATTATACCAATCTCGTTCTCGTCGAGAAAAGCAGGTCCCTACCGATTCATATTTTACTGCAATATAACTATGTAGTATGATAATTAAAGTAAGTTGTTTCACATAGAGACGACATAAATGAACGAGTTACTTGTTTAATGTACCATTAATTCCCCAGATAATTAAAATTGATCTCTTACAATAAGAACTTATCATACAGAAAATTACTTATAGCTTGTTACGGTAAATAGTAGTATAAGTAAGAAAGAACTACATTATTCCCACTTTACACAAATATTTCATTTTAACCACTCAAAGAATACTGATAATAAGTTTCAACTTACCGTTCAATGCTGGACAGTTTTCAGTATTTCTCCAGAGAATCTTACTTGTTAAAGAAAATCAAACATTTACATGTATGAAAGATGTCCATACTAAATAAGGAAGGACGGTGAAAGCTCTGTGACCAAACCATCCAGCTCAGAGAACAAAACTCCATCAAAATCATCCACCTGAGCTATAAATCTCCACCATACTAAATAACGTTAGAAACATAGGTCATTATATTGTCAACAGCAGTGGAAGTATTTGCTAGGTACCCATCATTTATTGTAAACACTGTAACTGAAGATCATATATTATTAACTGACTTAGAAATGTAGATTTGAAATAGAATCAAAGAATTAAATTAAGTGTTGTTGAGGATCCACACGCTAAGACATATTGTTGCTTACAAGCATCTTGCTATTGTCTATGTAACTGATGTCAGTTTCTTAACAATGATACATTTTCCTTCAAAACATATTAACGAGAATCACTCTTTTCAGAAGGGGTTTTGTGGAGATTCTAATATTTTCTTGGTTGAAATCATGAGTCAATTGAAGCTAGACCTGGGTTTGAACTTTGCGAGGCGGGATCTTGAGGAGTTCCACAATTGGACAAAACGGCCATCCAATGCTTCTAGGTTTTCAATGGTGGTCTAACTTCAATTGATTCATGATTTCAACTATGAAAATCACTTTTTTATTTTTATACCGAAAACAGATATACTACTTTCTTCATTTGATTCTTTAACTGAACAAGGTATCTCTTAATAATATCAAGACACTTGGATATCTATTGTCAACAATTGTAGTTGAATAACCTACTTTATAAAAAATATTGTAAAGTGGAATGTAATTAACTAATTCAAATACGTTGTCAAACAATCCCTACTTAACTGATAATCTCTGGTGAAATAATGGATATATTTGACGGAAATCTATGGTTAGAAACTAATTATTGATTTACAACTTATCTTATTATACTGAAGTATAGTAATATGAAAACGAAGATTATCAGAACTAGTGTGATATAAATTTATTTAGTATTGTTTGTTTGAATCTTCCCATTGATGTTTTCAGGACTACAACTGGTCAGTCTCTAATTGGCATATGTGCATACTGTGCATATTGCCTCGATATAGCCTAAATTCACAAGTATGGTAAGCAAAGATGGGAAGGTTCAAAAAAACAATACTAAGTGAATTTAAACTTCACCCCATTGAACAAGTAAGTAGCTATCACGACTCAGTGGCCGAGTGGATAACGCGATGGCGTTTGAAGCGAAAGATAGTGGGTTCGAGTCCCAGAGTGAACTCCAACTCTGAGATGCAGGTACATCCAGATGACGAGTCCCGAATAGGACGAAACGTGCGTCCTGAATTCCAATGCTAACCACTATCCATCTTTGCTTACCATATTGTGATATTACCCCAATACATTTCGAACGATCTGATCACATATATACTTCTTAAGGTCAACAAGACTGGAAATGGGGGGTAAGAGGAGACAAGGATAATAATAATAAGTTGATGTAAAAAACAATTTGAAACCTGATCACTCTGGATAATAAGCTATTATTACTAGGGTAGATTTAAGGTGAGAACAAACTGTTTTTGAATACACAAAGAGGGTTTGAATTTTCGTTTGGCTAAGGCTTCAATAAACCTTAATATACACTCTTTTACACTTTTGTACAACACAACGAAAGCTGAGTTAAGATCAATCTCGCGAGTCGGAATCATGTATGAGCACTGTTAAGGAGTCCCATAATAAGATGAAACGACTTTTCAGTGCTTTCAGGTTTCCCATAGTGGTCTAGCTTCAATTGAATCATGATTTCAACTGTAAAAATCAATCTTATGACCTGTTTCAATTATATATTTGGTAATAGAAGATGATAGATGTTTATCCTCTATTCTTATTGGGTCATTTGATCCTATTTGTTTCTGCTAATATATCACATAGTTCTGATAATCTTTATCTTCTTATTACACTATCGAAATTTATCGAAGGGACTAACTGCTTTTATGTTGATGAAGAAGTTTGAGTAATAACTTTTAACTTGTATCTAACTTTTTCTATATTTAAATGTGACTTACTTTAATGTTCATTAACAATTGCCTCATAGTTACCACCCCTTCATGATCAAGTAAATGAGATCATATAGTTATGAATTGAGTATGGCTAAGATATGTATCTACATTTCTTTTTTTTCTTTCTTACTCATTTGTTACCCCTTTACAAAATTTGATTGTAAATAAGCTTGAAAAAATGTTTCATTAACTGCGTAAATGAAGCTTATTAACTAGAGTACATGTCCACGAATTTGTAGTTCATCCGTTTTTCAATGTTCAATATACATTTTTTAAAAAGCTCATTTAGTAAGTGAGCGCATTATTTTCACTGAGGATTTCATTTCGATTTCTAATTTTTACTTTATTTGTTGCTATCAAGTGGTAATTATGAATGTTTTACGGTAGAGATATATGTAAATATTAATTATCGGTTAAGGGCTTCGGCTTGAGACTGGTAGGTCCTGGGTTCGAGTCTCGCTCGCGAGAGCGGGTTCGTGGATGCGCACTGCTGAGGAGTCCTATAATAGGACGAAACGGCCGTCCAGTGTTTCCAGGTTTTCCATGGTGGTCTAGCTTCAATTGACTCATGCTTTCTACTATGAAAAATATATGTAAATAGTTTAATTCATAAGTCGATTGAAGCTTGACCACCATTGAAAACCTGGAAGCAGTGGACGGCCGTTTCGTCTTAATATGGGACTCATGAGGAGTGCGCACCCACGATTCCACACGCGGGATTCGAACCCATGACCTATCAGTCTTGCGCGTGAACACTTAACCTCTAGACCACTGAGCCGGCATAAGTTGAAATGAAGTCTTTAGCCAGTGAAATTCATGTTGCTTTATATAACACTTATCCACTAAAACAATAGATATTTCATATTGATTGAAGACTTAAAAGAGGATTATTAACATTACATAATAATAATACATAATAATAGGTGATTGTTTACTCAAAATTTAGCGTATAATGTACTTTTGAATTAGAGACATTGTAGTGAACCAGATACCGGTTGGGAACAATCGAATATATTTAAGCACAAGTTACAGACTATCTCACTAAATTCTGATAAGTATACAGCAAACATTTAATTTGCAAATTAACAATCAATTGTCTTAATGTTCACTGTTCCTTCTGCAAATATCAGTTCATCTTCTATAATTTCCTTGTTTATGCATTTTCCTACCAAATGGGCTTCATTCCTGTCCGTTCCTTATCGGTCTTCTGCCAAACTACATTCTATGTCTGATCATCGCCATATACTACTTATATGGATATAAATAGACCACACTACAACATGAGCGTTTTGATGATGTATATCTTTTAAATATATACACTTGTTTGTACACCAATCTGAATAACTAGTGAAGTTTTAGTTAAAAATTAAGAAATTATGTCTAATATTGAATGCGAAATAAAACCCTCATGTATTTAACAGTGCGAGAACATTCCTTGGTATGTTTACAAAAGTATTTCATATCATCACAGGTAAGGGTTTGAACTATCTCATTGTTGATACTCGAGATTAAATTTATTCAGTCAACATATATGCATCGTGCCTAGATACAGCGGTTTTGTTACAAGTTTTTTTATGCATAGATTGATTGTGGCTAACAGTGGAGTCCAAGATGTGAGCCATCTTGTCAACATCAGGATCCAGGTAACGAGTCTCGAATACAATGGAATTTACGTCTATATATTTATTTTAAGCAAAGATGGCTAGTGGCTAGCAGAGGGATCGAGGACGCGCGTTTCGTCTTACTTCGGACTCGTCAGCTGAATGTACCTGCATCTCAGAGTTGATATTCACTCTGGGACTGGAACTCAGTACCATCGCTTCAAACATCAATAGGAAGGTTCAAACAAACAATACGAAATGAACTTAAACTTCACCCCATTGCACAAGCAAGTAGCTATCACGACTCAGTGGCTAAAGGTACAGAGTTCGAGTCCCAGAATGAACATCAATCATGAGATGCGGGTACATCTAGCTAATGAGCCTCAAATAGGACGAAACGCGCTTCCTGGATTCCTCTGCTAGCGACTATCCATTTTTGCTTATAATGCCTGTGAATTAAGGCTAATATCGAGGCAATACGCACAGTATGCACATATGCCAATAAGAAACTGATCAGTTGCAGTCTTAAACATCAATGGGAAGATTCAAACAAACACTACCAAATGAATTTATTTATTTAAACACATAAATATTGGTGCAAGGAGGCGCCAAATAGATACGCGTCACATAAATCATTCTATTTATGTGAGAGCTAGCATACTGTCTGACTGCCCAAACCAAAACAGGTGGTTTTCTTAGGGGACCACTACTCGAGCGTTTGACCTAAAGGTCTAATCCACAAGGCAGTAAAGCAACGTCAGGAGATACAGTCCCATGGTAGCCAGTGACAAACAATAAGTTCATAGGCCATTCGTTCCATCAGGATTCTGTAGCTTATGTGCACCATTGGTTTGGAATCAAGGTTTTCAAACTCCTCCTCTCAATTTCGTAAACAACAGTAATGCCGCGAGAAGTCAGTGCAAATAGAACTTTCCTATCAGTAGCTGTGAACACGTGGCTATGTTAGAGCATTTCGAGAGAATAATCTAACTCATCCCATTCTCGATCTTACCAGGGTATTTTTTTGGGGGGGGGGAGGCCTACACTCTACTACTAGACACAATCTATTTATTTTAAAACAAAAAAATAGACATTTCACTTTCAATTCCATTATCCAAATAGAAACTGATCTATTTTGAAAGATTATAGATAACCTTAATAGATAAATTATTATTTAAGTGTATTTCAATACATCAATAAGATTTCCCTATACATATATACATATTAGATAGAGACATTGGTAACAGCATAGAAAACAGGGAAAAAACAAACAAACAGAATAGATTCTAAGATAATAAAACGATACAAAAACTTATTTGTGTTAACTCAATTAAAAAAAAAAACAAAAAAAAAATAAAGAAAAAAAAGAAAACTGATCCCTATATTAAGTTTAAAAAAAGAACAACTTGAACTTAAGGTCATCATTTACTTGAATTAGTAAATATTTGAGTATAAGTTGACATTATCAATTTATCAAAAGAAGAAGACAATGATGATATAGTATTAATATCAGATTGTAAAATAATACATTGACCAATAAGTAATATACACATTCATCATTGTCCTTATTGAACGAAAAGAGAAGAAAAAAACAGAACTGAACAGAATACATGGTTGTAAGCAAAGATGGATAGTGACTAGTAGTGGAATCCAGGACGCGCGCTTCGTCCTATTCGGGATTCATCAGCTGGATGTACCTGCATCTCAGAGTTGATGTTCACTTTGGGGCTCGAACCCAGTACCGTTCGCTTCAAACACCATCTCGTTATCCACTCGGCCACTGAGCCCCGATAGCCACTACAGTTAGAGACTGACCAGTTGCAGTCCGAACACATCAATGGGAAGATTCAAACAAACAATACTAAATGAATTTAGAATACATGGTTGTTATTTAAAAGTATTTAGATTCTCTTGTTAATGATGTTAAGGCGTGTTAATTATAGTAGATCATATTAACATATTTACATTCTAAGTGGATGACTTAGTAAATTTGAGTAGGATCTAACAGTGGGAATCTGAATTTGGTATCTCAGATGATAAAACATTTACTATTTGAAGAGAAAGACTTTAGGTTCGAGTAGTGTTGTGAACAGTGATATTGAGATGTAGCAAGTACATTCAGCTGTTATGTTCAAGCTAATGTGAAATATAAATCTTAGATTCTATCGTTATTCCTTCCATAGGAACATGGTGAAGCCTAGTGGGCTCTTCTGGAGAAGAGTTCTACATCGAAGCACGGCACAGCTACCAGGGCGAGATAGCTGATTTGTACTGCTTACCATTCTTTTGAACCCTCAATAGTTATGTAATGACTCTTTGTAGAATTCGAAATCGTTTGAGGGCACAGGTAGAGTGGTTGATTAGGCCGATCTCCACCACCTACATTACCGCTCACGTTAGTACATGGGATGGTTGCCATGATCCAGGAGGCACAACGAGGATGTGTGAGTCGGGTTTTATCTCCCAGATTCCACAGTTAACTACTATTCAACTCCAATGAAATAGTCAGCAATTAATTATAAGAAAATATCAGAGTAGGCAATTATTTTATTGAAATGTTCTCACATTTTTATCTCTGCAAAATATCATCGTTATAGTTTTGAAAGAGCAGTTCAAAACAAAATTCGACGCTGAATAAATGTAAAATTTTATTTGAAGTTATCTCAAAAATTGAAATTTCAACAGTTCCTGATAGTCTAGTTTCTTCTCTTATCATTTCACATTTTATCAGCATTGGGGGATTTGTGAACTGATATTGGCTAGACCATCATGGAATGTAGTGTGTGCTACTGATATCGACATAAGTAGTATATAACGCTAGTCGGAAATAGAATGTCTGGCAGCAGAAAGTTGAGAAGATCTAGAAGGAAAAAACGGGAACAGAAAGCAATTGGTATGGAAATACAGGAACAATGAAGCCTGAGACAATTAATGAACATGTTGCAAATGAAGTATTTAATGTATAGTTCTCAGATTTTACCAAGATGTTCTGCAATTGTGTTATCATATACATTTATTTTTCCCCAATTGTGTTCTCGTTCACTACGAGGAATCCTAATGATCTAGCCAAGATCAGTTCGTGATTTAAACTATAAGAATTAATATATTGTTTCTACTCATTATTATGCCCCCAAATGCTCTGATACCGCCGAGAGTGGGGAAAGTCCTCTCTCTCGCTCTCGAAATGCTCACACATGGCCACACGTATATAGTCTATGCCAGGTAATATTCATATTAATATGAAGATTTACCACTTTTCAAAAAACTATATATTTAGAGCTATAAAGAACTATTCTTTTTATACAGAATAGTATAGTAGTGATCTTAAATTTATTAGTAATATTTGATTACTGTTATACACAACAGGTCTCAAAAGCATATTGTAGAGAGGAAATATCGTTGTAATTCAGAATTGATTAAGTATAAACTAATGAATTCATAAGTGGGATAATTTAAGTTTGATATTTTACTCACTCAGTAGTGTTTAGCTTTCTAAATATAAACTTAATATATTATATATAAGCGAAGATGGATGATGGCTACCAGTGGAATCTAGGACAGGCGCTTCGTCCTACTTGAGCCCTAGAGTCAATATCAACTCTGAGATATAAGTATATCCAATTGAAGAGTCCCGAATAGAACGTGATGCATGTCCTGGATTCCGTTGCTAGTTACCTTCCATCTTTGCTTATAATACTTGTGGCGTAAGGCAATATCGAGGCAATTGATACAAGATGCCTATATACCAATAAGAGACGGATCAATTTCAGTTCTAAACATCAATGAAAAGATTTAAACAAACTATACATAAATTCACTTAGTATTGTTTGTTTGAATCTTCCTATTGATGTTTAAGACTGCAACTGGTCAGTCTCTTATTGGCATATATGCATACTGTGAATATTGCCTTCATATAGCCTTCTTTCACAAGCATTATAAGTAAAGATGGACAGTGGCTAGCAGAGGAATCCAGGACGCGCGTTTCTTCCTATTTGGGATTCGTCAGGTGTATGTACCTGCATCTCATGATTGATGTTCACTCTGGGACTCAAACCCAGTACCTTTCGCCTCAAACTCTAAGATGTAGGTACATCCAGCTGACGAGTCCTAAATAGGTCTAGACGCGCGTCAAACTGGACTCCACTGCTAGCCACTATTCATCTCTGCTTACCAAACTATACATAGTTTGCATGAATTAATCAAAAAGAAAAAAAACTAATTTCGGCATAGAAACAATTAACTTCAATTCAAATAATTCATAACATAAATTTGTCATAAAAATTAACTTTAATAATAAAAACAAACAAACTAATTTACTTGACAATAAACAAACATAAAATAGTAATTTTATAAAAGAAAATTTTTTGCAAAAAAAAAATAAAAAAACAGGCAAATATAAAATTTGACATAAAATTGCCAAGTTTAAATCAAAGTTGAGATTTATTTTTATAGAAAAATAAAATAAAAAAATAAATTAATGTTTTCATAGTTGAAATCATGAGTCATTTGAAGCTGGACCACTATGGAAAATCTGAAAGCACTGAACGGCCGTTTCGTCCTAATATGGGACTCCTCAGCAGTGCTCATCCACGATCCCGCCTCGCGAGATTCCAACTCTGGACCTACTGGTTTCACGCCAGTGCACTTAACCGACAGACCACTGAGCCGGCCGGCATCCAACGGTGTTAATCTCTAACTTCAACCAATCCAAAAAATTGAGCAACCGTTCACTAATGTTTTCAGTGAGTTCATATCTCCCAACAGACCTGGTTGAATACTGGTTACTGCTTCTCAGTAGAACTCCAGGAAATATCTCATGGAGCCACCGTTGGATGCCGGCTTAGTGGTTAAGCGCTAGCGCGAGAGACTGATAGGTCCTGGGTTCGAATCTTGCGAGGCGGGATCGTGGATGTGCACTGCTGGGGAGTCCCACAATAGAACGAAACGACCGTCCTGTGCTTCCAGGTTTTCCATGGTGGTGTAGCTTCGATTGACTAATGATTTCAACCATATAGAATTTTCAGCATACTATTATACTATTCATAATTAAACAGTAGTATAATGACGTTTTGTTCATTTTAAATAAATCAAGAACAAATATTATAGCCGAATTACATGAATTCACCTGGTTTTTTTTTAATTCTTCTCTTATACTCACAACCTAAAACCGAATTATTTGAACAAACAAGCTTACATAATTTATATAAGAAACGGTTAGAATAAACTGAGGTAAAGTATGGAGATAGAATATTAATATTAAGAAACCATAATATGGAAGAATTTGAATTATTCTAACGTTTGCCTATTAATAAGATAAATATGTGAATGTTCTAGAAGATTAGGGAAAAAAGAAGTATTCTTCTTTTCGAAAGAAAATATAGATTGTGTAGTATAGACAAGTTGATAAGTAATAATTAAGAAACTAGAATTTTGATTAAATTTCATGGAAATATAGAGTCTTACGTAATAATAACGTAGTAATAATACGTAGTAATAACCTTACAAGTCACCAGGATAAAACAAGATTTATGACCGTTTCTTTTTGAATATATAAGTTTGGTTTAAACCTTTTCATGGATATAGCTTTGGCAAAGACTAAATATTTGGAATTCCTTCGTCTATTGATTACCTTAAAGTTTTCAAAATTTCAACCTCATGTTCACTATTGAGTGAATAATGGACAATTGGAGTAACGAAATGTATCTCAATGGTATATAACATCGGCAGACTGTATACGTTCTTTATTTGGATGACCGTCTTTATGTTTAAGGAATTTTATTGCTGTTTATTTTGCATACGGTCTAGCTATTATGGAGTGAAAGATTTTATTTCCTCTCCTCCCTAGGTCTTTCAATTTTACAGCAATAATAGAAGTGATGCTCGCTTTCAAGGCCTCGAAAATTCTTGCTTAAGTATTGGAATAGGTGGGATTTGGAGTCGTCCGTGTTTTTTTGCACGTCGATTCCGCAGTTAACAATTTATCAAGCATTTCATTAGAACCGTTTTTTTGTCAAAAAGGAAAGCTTCCTTGAAACATTCTCAAATTTTCTACAACCAGAATACGTATTCCACAATGAGTGATGAGGACTTCACAATTTATGATTGAAGATTTATCATCTAAAACCAGTACTTTACGACACCCAAGAATAGGGCACTTATGACTCGTAATACTCGAAACTTCTTAGGTTTAATTTAATGGAGATTCAATTATCTTAAACTTCTAACTGAATTGACGAATTTGATACTTCTAGTGTCAAGAATAAAATCGTGAGAAACACCATTGGACAAACATAACCATTTTTGAATATAAAGTGAAGGATAGTACCTGATTATTAGAATCACCCAAATTATTAGTATTCGAATAACGGAGTGTAGCATTACTTGCGGCGAAATGAAAAGTAGTTTCACAAAATGACTTGATGTGTCTCATTTTGCCACACCTGAGGCATTAAACATTACGAAAGACACATGAGTTGCATTAGGAAAATTTACTACAGACTAAACACGTAGCAAACATGCGCTCATCTCTGTAAACTGCTTTGCAACTCTTTGTAGAATCAGTTTTCATATTTTCAGGAGAATGTGAGCAATAATTAACCAAACGCTAGCTTGGGTGACATTCAGAATGTAGTTCATCACGACGACTAAGCGGATATTATAAAATTCCACTGACTGGAAATTAAGGTCATTCATTGCCTCATAGTTGATACATGTTGTTTTGATTTCTTAAAACGAACTTTTAGGTTTTTGGATTGATTCTCTTTATAAACTTGGAATATTTAATCCAACAATTAATCGATCACACCTTTGAATTTCCATTTGTTCCTCAAAATTCTACTTCGCAGCCTAATTCTGTAGTCCAAGGATAATGAATGGTTGTTTCATTCAGGCATGGGACTCATCAGAAGCGCGTATGCACGATCTCTCATCCGATAACCGAACCCAGAACTTTCGATCTCGGGCGTGAATGCTTAGATCACCAGACCATTATCCTTCTGCGAACATATAAATGTTTACAATCATAAAGGAATGATAGAAATAGAACAGATTATTTAAACTCTCCTCCATAACGTGATTGATAAGTCTACAATATTTGATATACTTTTAATAACATTATCGGTCAGTGTGTTATAACTGAATAAGAGTAATAGGAAAAGACAACAACAATCGTGTTAAATCCTTTTTCTCATTGCCTTATTTATAAACCTATAATCACAGTACAGTTCAAGTAAGCCGACGAGTCCCAAATAAGACGAAACGCGCGTCCTGGATTCCACTGCTAGCCACTGTCCATCTTTACTTATAATGCTTGTGAATTAAGGCTATATCGAGGCAATACGCACATATGTCAATAAGAGACTGATCAATTGCAGTCCTAAACATCAATGCGAGGATTCAAACTAACAAGACAAAGTGAATTTAAACTTCATCTAACTGCACAAGCTAATTTAAGGAAGAAAGATAAGAAAGATAATGGTCGACTTGACAAACATAAAGAAGAAACTGATATATGATAACAGCAATTCTTAAAATTAAGTAAACAGAACAATTATCGACGGGGAGATTAAGATTGAATTGATACACTATCAAGGAGTTTTTGCTAAGCCCGAATTGTTCATCGAAACTCCTTTGAATTGCACCATCCGAGGACCCAACTAAAAGAGTTATAATAGACTGACATATATTATTCTTAATCAGCTTTATGGTTATATCTATAAAGTCTTTTTGATATTTATAAAAGTCTATATGCTTCTCTTTATCATTTTCTTTTCCTTGTATAGATTTATAATGGATTATATGATACGATTCAATTGTCTAATTTTATTATTCGGTAAGATCTTTTTAAAATCGATGAAATTATTTATTTATTTTCCTCATTAACGATACTTGATCTCTATGGTTATTTTATGTAGTTGAGACCATGAGTCAATTGAAGCTAGACCGCCATGGAAAACCTGGAAGGCCATTTTGTTCTATTGTGGGACTCCTCAGCAGTGCTCATCCACGATCCCGCCTCGCGAGTTTCCAACCCAGGACCTACCAGTCTCGCGCCAGTGCACTTGACCTATAGACCACTGAGCCGGAATCCAACAATGTTAATGTCTAACTTCAACCAATCCACGAAATTGCGCGACCATCTTCCATTGTACTGAGGTAAATACCTGTCTCCACCTGACATGGATTAGCTCCACTGGTCACTTCTCACTAGAACTCCAGGAATTACCTCATGGAGCCAGTCACTAGTGCTCTATGGTTATATTGTGAAGTCGTTCAAGTCTTAGACTAATATGAAAGCCTTCTATACATGAGCCTAAATGAACTATTTGAGTGAAAAAACTACGAACTTTTGTTGGAAAACTCCGAATAAAAAATATATGTGGATGAGTTCTATTCAGAGAAAATTGAGCTATGTTTTCAGTCAGTAGTGTATATCTGTTTCCTTGGAAAATTAACGCAAGTTTTGACTAATAGCCTTAACTCATCAAGATCTCTCAATTATTATTTGGCTTATCTCGAATTGATCTACAGTACCATGTACTATTCAACTGCCCCATCATTTTATCAGAACACAAAACTCCACGTCTTAGGAATTAAATAGTAGGAAGTAATATTCCTGAAATAAGGTTTTAGCACTTACTATCACTAAAAAATGTCAGTATAAACTGTATCACAAAAATATAGTGATTCTCATCAGAAGGAGGTTTGTGAAGATTTTAGTAGTCTTATAGTTGAACTCATAAGTCAATCGAAACTAGACCACCGCGCGTAAGATTGATAGGTCCTGGGTTCGAATCTCGCGAGGCGGGATCGTGGATGAGCACTGCTAAGGAGTCCCACATTAGAACGAAACGGTCATCCAGTACTTTCATGGAGGTCTAGTTTCAATTGACTCATGAATTCAACTATACAATAATTCTGTTTGACATAAATATTGGTACAGAGGGGCACCGAATACATATGCACCACACAAGTCACTTGATTTTATGTGGGCTAAGATACTGCCCGGGTGATCAACTGAAACAGATGGTTTTCTTAGGGGGTCACACTCGAAGCCTTCGACCTAAAGGTCTGATTCACAACATCAGGTAGGTTAACTATTCATTAATTGTAACCTGAAGTACTTTATTTCATCAGAAAACCTTGTTGAATAAACTTAGTGAACATATTCACTACAATTGAGACACTGAAATTGAACGGTTAAAGTAATTTCGTGTTGAATATATTGAGTGAATTGAAGCGCAGTAGCCTTAGATTTCAACTACAATATATTCACATATATTTCAATTAAATCCAACCAATAGCGAGAGCCATCCAAAGGTTGAAAAATCTTACACATTCAAGATAAGTTCAAAGGAATAAAAACAATCGAATACAGTGTAATATTCAACCTACCCATAGAATCAAGAGCTGACGAAGATAACTTCAGTTGGTACGAATAGATAGCTAAGAGGGATATGTTATCTTTTGGGATAGTGGTTTCAACTGATTTGCATTTCTTCTGAATACCACTAAGAACAAAGCTGCTGCTAAGTGCTGATGCGTGATTTTACACTTGTAGACGACTCGACTTGAAAGTTAGCTTTATATAGTTAATAGCTGTTTGTATATAATGCAATGTCATGGTATCTAAGTAGCTGAACTGTCTAAGTTTCGCCCAACGAGTGCTTTAAAAGTTTCAGGTCGATCGTGTGCAGCAGTTTTCGTGTAATTACATTGTTTAATAGGCATTTATTCATGTCTTTGATGGCTGATATACATCAAGATGTATTTTTCTGAAATAATTCACATTCGCTTTACCGTTTGGGTTATTAAAATAAGAACTGAACTGACAAACAGATCTTGTTCTTTGGATTGGTAACTATTTGTTCCAAGTGCTTCAGTTTTATGAGACAAGACTTTAGTACTAGTGAGAGAAAAAGTATTTCTGGTGTAACACATTTAACTTCATCTTGTCAGTTTTGTTCCACTCTAACAAATGTGATATCTACGAAAATGAGACTACTAACGTCTACGGATTGGTCAACTGCTGGTGATCCATGTAAACGTTGTGCACCAGTACGATAAGTTTACTCTTCAAAAATATCGAGTCGGCTGGAGGCAAGAGATGTGGAGCTAATTATAGACTAGATGCTTCTATCTATTGATTGTTTCAGATTGTGCAACGCTAGGTTATCAATTAACTGTTTTTTAATAAGTTTCAGTCTTTTCAATCCTGTTGCTTCTTCTGTGGTCCCAATTTTTCTTCTTAAACCAAAGCCTAGTATCCAGAGCAAACAAACAGTCATTTAACTTGGGGCTACCATCTATTTTTGTATGGACCCTAGCCATGCCAAACAATGAGATATAGGGAAACACAGATGAACAGAATATGTACATACAAAATATCAATATTTATTTCGGTAAAATCCAATAAATAATAAGAAAATACCAAGGGTTACTGGAAAACGGTACTGTGAATGCACATAGAATGATAAATTCCCCAAACAATGGATTCAATACGATTCAGATCCATCAATAAATACAGATGACCAGTTAAACTAAGCAAATTAAAACAATTTTACTAGAGTTAGTCTTTCCTACAGTCAAAATAAGAAATGATCAAATGCCCAGTAAAAAATTGCGTGATTCTCATAGAGATCATGGACCGAACCAAGTCAGACCAACATTGAAAACACGTATACGTTGGATGACCGTTTCTTCCTAGTATGCGATTCCTCAGCAGTGCACACCCACGATCCTCCACGCGGCGATCGAACTCATAACCTTTGTTTTGCTTCAACTCTAAACTCCTAGATCAGTGAGTCAGAATCCAACGGCTTTAATGTTTAAATTCAATCAATCCACGGCAGTGAGCGACGGCCGAGAGTGGAGAGTCCGCTCTCCCTTTTCAAATGCTCTCACATGGCCACGCGAATATATAGCCTCTGCCACACTAGTCCTACTCACTTCCTTTTCACGGCATTACCTTTGTTTACGAAATTGAGAGGACGAAAAGCGAATGTCCGACGCTTTAAACGGGTTGGTGGACACGGAAGGTCCACCTAGGGAGTTGGAAAACCCTGATTCCAAACCAATGGTGCACATGGGCTGGCTCCACTATCCTGAGGGAACAAATGAAGTATAAATCAATCGTTAGTCACCGGCTACCATGGAAATGCATCTCCTCACGATGCTCTACTGCCTTGTGGGTTAGACCTTTAGGTCAAAGGCTCGGGGTGTGGGGCACCCTAATGAAACCACTTGTTTCAGTCTGGGCACCCGGACAGTATCACAGCCCTCACACAAATCAAAGGAGATTCGTGCGGCGCATATGTATCTGGTGCTTCCTTGTATCAATATTTATGTGTTTAAATAAATAAATAAAACCACCAAAAATTAGGCTCATTTCTCAGTTCAAGCCTGTTGATAAGTAGTTGTATGGTTTCTTTTCTTTAAGTTCATTGATTATCATAATAAATTGATTAATTCCTTAAATAAATTCTGTATTCCCTTAATTTTCAAAACTTTTTTTTACATCAAGTTTTAGTTTCCTCAATAAATTCATTAGATAGTATTACCGATTCTGATGATCTGGATGACATAATAAACGAAGAACCAGAAAATATGGTAACATTTTATCGACAAGATCGTTCTACACTATTTCCACGAGTTGGTAGATCAGATACAAAAAAAATGAATAGATTGAGACAAATTCTAATGAACAATCCAAATTTTGCCAATGATTCACCGAAACGAGCTGTTCGTATTGTTCGTTATGGAAAGTAAATTGATCTTTCATTCTCATTATTGTGTTGTGTGCTAATTCTTATATTAAAATAATAATAATTAATAAAATATGAGTCTTGAGTGATGTATTAGCAATGATTCACTGTTCTCTATTGGAGTATGCTTTAGTTATTATTGCTAAATCAAAGAGTAAAGTGTTGTCCTACACTCCAAGAGTTAGGTCTATTTATCTATTATGATACAGTTACAAATGTGTCTAAATCAAACTACAAAGAAATCTCTTTAAATGCATCTGAAATTTTATAAGATATACTGACTACGATTATGAAACCGAAATAAATAACTAGGAATTCTAGCATTTAGATGGGGATATAGCGATTATAACTGGATGAGTACTTATTATTATCACCGTGGAATCATAGGACTGATTGTAGGATCTAATGTTTACTGAAAGAATAAGGACGTTGAAGAGACTTGGGAACCGACAGTATTATGTGTGATGCATTTACACAATTGAAATGTAATTACAATCTGTTGTGACGAGCGATGGTGATCACTCCCATTCATCAATCGGAGATTTTTAACTGATCCACTGTATCGAAATCCTACAAAATGTCAAGATTGAGCTTATTACCAGTTACTAAGACGATTAAAGTTGATATACATAGTATGACTAATAAATAAGGACAAACTTGAGAGATTCTTGAAATAATGATGGGAAAATGACCAGTTTTTCACGCGGATAAACAAAACAGGTAGAACTAAAGTCTTTACAGTATATTAACATTATTCGTGAAGATGCATTGACAATTTTTGATGTTTGAAACTACAGAACTAACTCCGTAAATAATCATCATTATGAATACAGAGTATTCTTTCAATTCAATTATCAAACCGTTACTATGAAATGTTAATCCTAACGCCAATTTAATTGAAGTGCTTAAATAATAGATTATTCATTCATATCACCCGTATTCTGATTGGTTAGAAATGGACTTGACATTCTTAATATCAGGAGTTTTGTGGAGATTTCAGTATTTTCATAGTTGAAATCATGAGTCAATTGAAGTTAGACCACCATGGAAAATCTGGAAGCACTGGACGTCCACTTAGTCTTATTGTGGGACTCCTCAGCAGTGCGCATCCACGGTTAAGTGCTCTGGCGCGTAACTTGTAGGTCCTGAGTTCGAACCTCACGAGCACTGCTGAGGAATCCCACAATAGGATGAAACGGACATCCAGTGCTTACAGGTTTTCCATGGTAGTCTAGCTTCAATTGACTCATGATTTCAAGTATGAAAATTTTTAATCTCATCTAAAAGTTGTTAAAGGTAACCATTGTATACTTTCCCAATAGTTTCTTAAATACATTAATGTAACCAAGAGAGTTAGGAAAAGAAGTCCTATCAATTTTGTTTGCTTTTTCTCATTAAACCAAACCAATAAATAAGCACACAGAGGAATAATATTGAAATTGAAAATACTACTAAACAATACAGAAAAATACTAAAAACTATAAAAAAACCCTGGAAATTATTGTTGCTTACAAAGAAAATCCGTTTTATAGTCTTAACAATATAAAAGTTAATGCACACATATGTTGAAGTATTAAAAAGTGACACCGAACGAAATTTTATCAAACTGTACACCTGAGTCTGTAGGGATAGTCACTTTGGAATCAGAGTGAACAGAAAGACGAGCGGCACCATAAGCTGCACTATGCTTTAGTTGAACTAATTCTAAGGTCCCTGTCCATTCGCTATTTTCAGACGGTTTCAGAAAATCTTTAAAACCTGTTTAAAATAAAGAATAAAACCGTGAAATTATTCGAATTATCTCCCTTTTTAAAACAGAAAGAAAGGTCAAACAATAAGACGATGTCAAGTTATATCAAAAATAGAAATATAATGGCTTATATCTATGTAAATGTTCAGTGTGAGACCTGAAGGTCCTAGTTTCAACACCGATAGGGTCCTCGATGCACACTGCTGAGGAGTTCCATAACAAGTCGAAACAGCCATTCAGTGCTCCTTGATTTTCAGTGGTTGTCTAACTAAAGCCTGTGACACAACCAAGAAAACTCAACAACTTTCATAAACCTCTTCCACTACTCTAACCAGGTGTTGATAGTGATTATTGTTAATTATGGTCTAGAGGTTGTTGTGTGAAATTCATGAAATTGATATTATCCAGACCGATATGATTAAGTATGCCAAAGACAATCACCATATTGGTACTTCTATTATTTAATCACCCATTTCATATGTAAGGAAAAAGGCAAGTTATATAAATCAGAAATGTATACCGAAATTAACTGTAATTCACACTACTCGCCGTAATATAATATTAATTCGATTCGAACTATTGAGGCTAACAGTATTCGATCAAAAATGTCTCCAAAGCATTTCCAGCATATGTTGGGACAATAAGGTGAGTAATGTTCAAGTTAACTGAGGGGTACAGGGTACAGATGAAGAATTAGTTGGGGCATAGATTAAGTACATCGACAGGTAATGTTTGCCAGTGTAAGAGTAGGTTGAAAGAAAGCTAGGAGAGACCAAATCAAGATATAGCATCAGTCCATAAATTCACAACACTTACGTCTGTAACCCCTCGTAGAGGAGCACAGGCAACAGAATACATTAATGTTTGAATACTAAGATTTATGGATAAAAAAGGTTGTTCAGTTTCAGCTATATATAATGAATCCAATTCCTGATCTACAACAACCACAACACTTCAACAAACAAACATAGATCAATTGATCAGTTAATCCCCTTTGGTTGGAGGTTAAATGTCTAGACGATAGAGCCATTAGTTGAAATACTCCTAGAATCAGTATTACACGACAGTTTTGTAGAAGTAATTCGAAGTTAATATTAAAAAAGAAATAATGAAAATAAGACAGAAGGGATTTTCCACAGAAGCAAAGTAAATGGATGAACCAATGGGATTTTGGAGTGAGATCTATTCACTCTATTGACTAAAAAATATTCTTACATCAACATAGTAGTTCGCGACAAAAACTTTAATGATTCGTCTGCAAAGTCTATTACTCATGTCAAAACTGCTTAGTAACTGTAATACCATTAGGTTTATTCATTTTAACTCAATTCATAATCAAACACCAATTGCCGGTTGGCTGAAAAGCTGACCAAGGTTGTCTATATACTTTACTTACTCCCATCGAATTTTTTATCACAGTTTAATTTTCAACAAAACAAAAAAATTACCATCTTTGATTAGATCCCAACTCTTGAATACTGAACCACAGCAAACAACTGTTAAGTTTTGACTGCGAGACATTGAATCCTATTATGAGAAAAATGGTGAAATAAGAAAGTAGGAAACATACTGATAGTATATAAATTAGTAGTATATGTTTCCAGATTATTATCGATATAAAGAAATTTCAAGAAATGACTAATAAACATGGGAACATACAACTGATTTATTACTGGTTAGTTGCCAATGGCGTATTTATCCAGCATCTTATTAGTTGTTGATTAAGTACTATCGACCGTGGTGCAATGTGGTCGCTATTCTAAATGACTTAATACTGCACGCACTAGATAATCAAGATACAAGCTAGTTTGTCAGATTTTTAACTACAACTGACGATGTCAAACGAATACACAACGAAACGGAAATAGATTAAATACTTTAGCCATTTCATTCGATTGCTTGTATAAAACCGAGATGGTAGAGAAGGTTTGTAGCTTAGGTGGATGACTGTGGTAGAGTTTTGTTCTCTGAGCTCGATGGTTCGGTCGTGAAGCTTTCACCTTTCTCCTGAAGGACGTGATCAGCATATAGTTCAACTCAGAGAACAAAACTCCACCAAAACAAGTGAAATCAAACATAGTTTTTGTGACAGGTAGCCAAAAGTTAAAAACTTATTGAAATTCCAAAAGGTATTGAGCAGCTGCTTCGTCATTAAAATTCCAATCAACTGAAGTTATGTAACTTAAAGTTTGAGTGAAGTGAATTCATAAATGAATCGAAGAACGAAAACAAATTGGTAGATGTATGTCAAAGGTGAACCACTGACACTATTATTGTTCATTTAACGTTTTAAGCAACGTATGAAGAAATCTGTGACCATATTATGTTAGTCAACTATTTTTTGCATATAAGTAGTCTTTATTCCTCATAGATTTAATTATTTGATTAGTGATTTCAGCTAATAGTGATGGTTTACTTACACTTTAGTCTCTATGAATAGGTATTAAAAAATATTGATTCAAAAGGAATGAAAGGTCTCTTAGTTGAGTGTTTTGTACGTTGAACTATATAATTTATTTGTATAGCTTTCATAGTTGCTCTGGACAACATTATCAGCATCTAATTCATGAATTCTATATAAGTTAGACAATGATAATGTTGTCCGGAAGTAGACTATGAAAACTCCTAGTCAGTCTTTATTGACTTTAACTCAGATTAATGGTAATACCATGCTGAATATGAGTTGATATTATTCTCTACTCTAACCAATGTATAATGGATTATTTGTAATATTTCATAGATTAAAAAGTAACTGAATGATTCATTTGGTATTTCTTGTTTGATGTTTAGGACTGCAACTGGTCAGTCTCTTATTGGCACATATACATACTGTGCGTATTGCCTTCATATAGCCTTAAGTCACAAGCATTGTAAGCAAAGATGGATAGTGACTAGCAAGGGAATCCAGGACGCACGTTTCGTCTTATTTAGGACTTATCAGCTGGATGTACCTGCATCTCAGAGTTGATGTTCACTCTGGGACTGGAAATCAGTGCCATTCGCTGAAGCAATTCTACAATGACACTAAATAGTGAGGAGATAAAGGCACAAATTTACTCACTAAAAAGAAAATAAATTTGTTTTACAAAAATGAAGTACTGTTTTAAATGTTAAAGAATCCGATGGTTAAATCAGAGAACAATCGCTTAAGCACAAATGATATGGAGATAACTGATGTAATCAAATAATTATTGATATGGTTCATATAACAGTTTGTGTATTAATTAAGAAAAAAAACATTGAATAGATGACTTGGAATTATGTAACATGACTACAATCTGATTAATATTAGAGGTAAAATATGAAAAGAATAATGTAAGGTAGAATGAAATTTTAACTCCACCTGTAGCTCCGCCGAGGGCTACTGCCGGTCCGAAGCTCGGATAAAGGAGGAGGGTTGGGCATGGGGTTAGCGACCTTATCCCATAGAAAACTAACTCGCTAAGAAAACGCTAACCGGCCTATGCTCCATTGGGGGTAACAGGTAAGTAAGAATGAGATTTTCAGTTTATAGGATTAATTACTGTAATCTGTTTGATGTAATATTGTATTTATTTTTTATTAAAAAACACATAAATATTGGTACAAAAAGCACCAGATAAATATGCGCCTCACAAATCTCATTCGATTTGTGTGAGGGCTGTGATACTGCCCAGGTGCCCAGACTGAAGCAGGTGGTTTTCTTAGGGGGCCACACCCGGAGCCTTTGACCTGAATGTCTGATCCACAAGGCAGTGGAGCATCGTGAGGAGATGCAGTCCCATGATAGCCGGTGATCAACGGTTGATTCGTACGCCATTTGTTCCCTCAGGATACTGGAGCCCATGTGCACCATTGGTTTGGAATCAGGGTTTGCTAACTCCCCTAGGTGGACTTTCCGTGTCCACCAACCCGGTTAAAGCACCGGACATTCGCTTTTCGTCCTCTCACTTTCGTAAACAGTAATGCCACGAGAAGGCAGTGAGTAGGACTTGTGTGGCAGAGGCTATATATTCGCTGGCCATATGAGAGTATTTCGAGAGGGAGAGGTGACTCTCCCCACTCTCGGCCGTACCAGGGCATTTGGGGGCACAAACTAGGTTGTGTCGATTGTGATGCCATCTATATTGGAGAGCTATCTGGCGATATCTTTACTCGTGCTAAAGAACATTAAGTACACACAAAAAACTTCCTAATAATCCTGTAGAACTGGATAGACTTCAAATTAAATCGGCAATAGCAGTTCACACCATTTTCAACAATCATCAAATTGATTTCAAAAATATCAAAATACTACGAAAAGGCTTTTCCAATTACAAAGAAAGGAGAGTAGCCGAAGCGTTCCATATAACGCTTAATCTCAATAGAAAGAAAGGCCTTACCATACATCCTAATTGGACTATCTATCCTAGTCTGATATTATTTACAATTCACACCACTACCTTACAAATTAAACTCTATCCTTTGTCATTATAAAGGTCACACATAAACACACACGAATTTACATATATGTCTCTTATAAATCACCTTGACCGAAATGACATGACATTGATTCATTCAGACCTGTTTTCTTATTGATCACACCTAATATTCGTGCTGTTTCGTTATACTATTTCAACAGATTAATTTTGATTTTCAGAGGGGGTTTTGTGGAGATTTAGTATTTTTTCATATTTTTAAAGCATGAGTCAATTGAAGCTAGACCACGAAACGGCCGTCCAGTGTTTCCAGGTTTTCCATGGTGGTCTAGCTTCAATTGACTCATGCTTTAAAAATATAATTTTGATTTGGTTATTTATTCTCTTAAGAAGTGGCTTACACTAAGTCACGAAACGTCAGAAAATCTAATTTGTCTACTCATTGGGTTGTTACAAATATATTGTTTTTATTTATAACAATCTACCCAATGATCAATTTATTCAAAATGAGGGTAATTTGGTTAATTGTAGAAAACTATTAAAATAACCAATGTGATCTTTGTATTAATTTTCGATGAATTTTCTGGTCAAGTTTAAAATATGTATTCAAAAGAGTATGATCTGATGAAAGACAAATAGATATCATAACAATCAGATGATGAACAACAAAACGCAACATCAAATCTACATAAACAAAGATGGATTAGGGCTAGCAGTGGAATCCAGGACGCGAGTTTCATCCTCTTTGGGACTCGTCAGCTGGATGTACTTGTATCTCAGTAGCTGAGTGGATAACACGATGGTGTTTGAAGCGAACGGAACTGAGTTCGAGTCCCAGAGTGAACATCAACTCTGAGATGCGGGTACATCCAGCTGATGATTCCCAAATAGGACGAAACGCGTGTCCCGGATTCCACTGCTAGCCACTATCCATCTTTGCTTATAATGCTTGTGAATTAGGGCTATATCGAGGCAATACGCACAGTATACACATATGTCAATAAGAGACTGACCAGTTGCAGTCCTAAACATTAATGGGAAGATTCAAACAAACAATACAAAGTGAATTGAAGTCTAAAGCTATCCTATGCCTCTTGGTTTACAATGATATCTTAACCGACATCAATTTGTAAAAAAATACATAATACAAATCAAACCGATCTCCACAATATCCTTCAGCTGAAACAATTGACTTATCAGTTTCTCATTGTAACTTCAACACGTTTAGATTGAACTAGAAAGAGACTTGAGTAAATGATTCTATTTATTTATATAGGATGACTTAATAGAAATCTTAAACATGGGGTTTTGAGCTAGAATCTATAGCATAATTGGTAGAATTAAAAAAAAAGACACTTGTAATCTAAAGATCATGAATTAATCCTAATACCATCATAACATACCTAGTCTGTCCTTATTGTTATGATGGCTTGATAAATGTGATCAAATACTGAAATGACTTGAGGAGTGATCCAATCGTAAGAATCTCAAAAATAAAACTGAATATCAATGAATAACAATAACTAAAGAGATCAATATTTTAAAACCGTACTCAATCGGAATTTCACGATCAAATAACTGATCACATTGATCAAGAATAAAACATTGAAAGTCTGACAGTAATTATTAGATCTTTATTATCAGGAGTTTTGTGGAGATTTCAGTATTTTTCAAAGTTGAAATCATGAGTCAATTGAAGCTAGACCACCACATATGTTGTGAGATAACAACTCACTGAAGACAATTGGTGAATGGTCGCTCATAATTCGTGGATCGGTTGAAGTTAAACATTAACACCGTTGGATGCCAGCTCAGTAGTCTATCGGTTAAGTGGCTCTGGCTCGAGACTGGTAGGTCTTGGGTTCGAATCTCGCGAGTGCGGGATCGTGGATGTGCACTGCTGAGGAGTCCCATAATAGGACGAAACGGCCGTCCAGTGCTTCCAGGTTTTCCATGGTGGTCTAGCTTCAATTGACTCATGATTTCAACTTTGAAAGATCTTTATTACATAATTGTCTTAATATTCATAAACATAATTCTCTTAAAACATCCATAACTTAGTTACAATCTAAATACAATTTACAATGAAGACTGGTATTACTGAATGAAAAATGGTATATTTATTATAAACGGTAATTACCATAACATAGTAATATAAGGCAGCTCTGACATGTCGGGCCAATTGAACACCGGCATCATAAAACACATCTTTAGCCGACGGATCTCCAGTTCGAGCAACTGGAAAAAAAGGAAGAAACATTTGGTAAACAACTTAGAAACAAAAGATTCAGTGTTCAAATTGATTAATCAAGTGGTAAATAATATCACGCTATATTGATTACATTTTAAAACATAATAAGTAGGTTGGTCAAAATGTTTGTCAACATAATCTTTGAACTTGATAACAACGTACGATAAACGTTTAGCTATAATTTCAACGAAAGGGGTGGATAAATAGTAGTATGAGGTCGGTTACATCATGCACTATTGTTTAGACAATCAGGTCACATTCTTAACTCTAACACAACAGATATGACTTTTGATCTCATGTGAACCTCTATAGTATATTACATAATTTTGCTGTACCGTAATAAACAAAAGAAATACCTTCATTTCGTGATTGAATTTAAAGAAAGTTTAACGAAATAAGTGAATTAAGGTGTGTAAACATGTTTATTTATTTATTTGAACACATAAATATTGGTACAAGGGGGCACCAAATACATACATATGCGCCACACAATGAAAATGAGGCCAGTAGCAGTTATCATTGATTTATGTGAGAGCTGTGATACTGCCGAGGTACTCAAATCGAAGTAGGTAAACATGTTAGTTATAGATAACATGTATAGGAGTAAGTTGAGAAGAGGTTAAAAGTATTTCAGTTAAAACATAACATTATTCCATTACTTATTGACTGACCTTATTAAGAGTACTTAATAGATTATAAACTCATTGGTTAACGAATGACACTGAAAACTGGAGTACGACCGTAAATAACGAAGTATCATTTTCAATTCAACTGATATTTTGAACATCTTACTAATGTGTGCCTATGACCTTTTTCACTAGCATAGCCACGGCTTGACTGACTGAAAATTTTTTTGCGATGTAAAATGAAGAAACTTCAATCTGAGTTATACTGTGCTTGGTTTCAAGTGTTTACGCGACTAATATATGTAATAGACCAGTATTGAGATATGGGGCATCAAAGTTGAATAAAAATCTTGTGAAGCTATATGATGCTGTTATAGAAGAAAAATAGACAGGTTTGCCCTTGGAATGGTACACTAAATATTAGATAACTAGATCAGTACAACCCAAATAGATCACTACGAGATTTGATTATTCAATACACTCGATCCAATTATTCGACAAAACGATCAAGAATAAAGGTTTATTGACAAAACACAAAGCAACCAAAGAGTGAAATCAAAGTGAAGCAGCAAAGAAATTAGTTTTACACATCAGATTAGTCGCCTATATCGATTGCGTCCGAATGTCTATCTCCATTCATTAGTTAATCACGGCCTACTTTGACCGAAAACATACCATATGTGTTCCATAAGTTATTGAGTTGTTGCTTAAATGACAGCAATAATCAGCATAAACTAAATGACGACGCTATTCTTCATCAACTTGACAAGAAAGCTCACTGGGTAACTGTTATATCCCCCGGTGAATTACGAATGTTAACTTATAGGTCTATTTATCGACCAATGTATTATGCCTATTTCCTATTGTACAATTGTTACGTAACTAAACTATTCATATTCGTGTTTCTCTTATCATGAGCTTTATATTGATCTTTGATTTATTATCATACGATTCTTGAGTTATAATCAGTTTATTGATTACTTTGGTTTGTATAAAAACCCAGTATGTTTGTAAATAATGATTCATACTACTGAGGCTGTTATTTGTGTTCTGGACTCAACTGGCTGGGCTAGGCAGATCGCAGGACCGGTTAGCACTCTAGTCTGCTCGTACGGGTTCCGTGTCACTGTTCCAACCGATAATTCACTGCTTCCTAATTGGCGGTCTCATCAAGTCATACATCATCTAGGCATCCACTCGGCCACAAGCATAACAGTAACTCATACAACAATTTATAACAGCAGACAAGAAGCAAGGTAATGACATTATAGATTTCAAATACATATTAGATTTGTCTATAGATTGAGCAATAAAAAAGTCTAACTTGTGTGTAAAAATGTGGTTTGTGAGTAACGATTTTTACGTGAGATCTTGAACAATCAAATTATAATATAGGGATAGTGAGATCTTATGAGGTTATTTTGAATCGTTTCATTTTCAGCATGAATGATATATACTATCATCATCAATCTTACCATGCTCCAACAAAATTGCACATTTCTACTCAAATTATAAGAGTCAAGCTGTGATATTACTTTAAGATCACGATACATTTATATAAAAATTTATTTATTTATTTAAACACATAAATATTGGTACAAGGAAGCACCAGATATATATGCGCCGCACGAATCTCTTTTGATTTGTGTAAGGGCTGGGATGTTGTTCAGGTGCCCAAACTGAAACAAGTAGTTTCCTTAGGGAGCCCCACACCCCGAGCCTTTGACCTAAAGGTCTAACCCACAAGGCAGTAGAGCATCGTGAGGAGATGCATTTCCATGGTGGCCAGTGACCAACAATAGGTTCATACGCCATTTGTTCCTTCAGGATACTGTAGCCAGCCCATGTGCACCATTGGTTTGGAATCAGGGTTTTCCAACCCTCTAGGTGAACTTTCTGTGTTCACCAACCCGGTTAAAGCGTCGGACATTCGGTTTTCGTCCTCTCAATTTCGTAAACAACAGTAATGCCACGAGAAGGCAGTGAGTAGGACTTCCGTAGTTGAGGCTATATACGCGTGGCCATGTGAGAGCATTTCGAGAGAGAGAGTGGACTCTCCCCACTCTCGGCCGTACCAGGGCATTTGGGGGCTTATATAAAAAATATATAAAAATAGGATTTGGAGTTAGGATCAAGGTGTTCATCTTGAACTGACATTAACTGAAATATAACAATTCTAATGTTCTAGCGCAGCCTATGCTCCATTGGGAGTAACAGGCGTAAGTAGTGTTCTAGCATCATTAATCATCTATTTGCTCTGGCTGTCTCTTGAATGAATAAAAGTGTCATGATCTGAAAAGTTATTGTTCTGTGAGATCGTATACTTTTACAGATCAAAAGCACAAATAGAAGAAACCAAACAAGTCACTTACTTCGAGAAAAATGTTCACATAGTCCAGCAACTTTATTTTTACTAAAATCTGTGTAGAAATGTTGAAGTAATTCTAGATTATTTTCTACATTAAAATAGGCATAAATAACTCTACGTACATTATCCAAGTTATAAGTAGTATCTATAATTTTGTCGTCTGATAAAATGAGTTTTTCTATCATTCTCTGTGCAATCCAGTAAGCTAATATAATACATAGAGAGAGAGAGAGAAGGTAGGAGGAAAAACAATAATTGAATGACGGTTTGAGTACAATGTTTGCACAGAACAATATCATAATAATAGTCTTAAATTATTGGATTACGTTTTCGTTTTGCGTGAGATTTTTCCCAGTTAGCAAAGTAATGAAATGAATAGAGGACTTATTGGAGTTTGTCAATACTTGGATATTATATTCCACCTATACCATAAACGAAAACTCATGAATTCTTCGATTAGATTTATTCACATGATTGACAAATGAAGTAAATTCCTACGTTTCTTAACTTCGAATCAGAATAGACAAATGATTCCAAGTACCTTTATTAGTTAGATGAGATTATATCATGTTTATCATGTCCCACTAAACAATCTAAGCAGTTCAGTGGACAGAAGCTTCGTTTCACCCTTGAAAACATCTACGGGAAAGTCGTCCGAACCTGGCGACCTGTAATGCTGCAGAAATGGAATCACCACTTAGACTCAGCATGACTTTTATTTGTATACCCATAGATGGGCAAGTATGATCAGGGACCCAAATTATTCATTATTTCACACCTTTCATTACTGTTCCCTATACATGTCCCACCTAGCTTCTCTGACTAATTACATTTCCTATCTCTGTAATTATACTGATTTAAATTTCATTTACAAATTAAGAACTAAAGACCAAGCCTTACTTGTTTTAACTACAGTTTTCCGTAGACTGGAATTCGACAATGTTACGAAAAATACTTCAACATAGGTAGGAGAATTCGGGATATCTTCTCGAACAATTATTTGGCACTTTTAAGCTTAACAGTGATTTCGTTATTAATGGCTTGGATGAGTCGGAACAGGTTCTGGAAGTTATCAGATCAAGCTACTGGCTTTAACGCTCTGAACACCAGGTCTAGATTTGTGCAATTTCGAGGACGAGGGATTTATATATATTATCACACTGGAGTTTCCCCCGAGCAAGTTGATCTGCATCACATTTTAGAGGGTTTAAAATAACCTAGTGTTCATGGGTTGAATGTTTTGCGAAGTCACAAGCTACCTCACTTTTCATTTCCATGGTGTCTTATAAATAAAGCCAGTAATCATTAATCCTTCTTGGTGAACTGACAGTTAACCTAGAACCTAGCTCAGTTCCATAGTCGGACACAATAGTAAGTGAAGCCAGTAAACTTACACAAATTTATTTAGGATATGACATATTTGTCTGGTAAAACGCAAGGGTTTACTGTATACTAGTTATTGATCCCGATCCAGAAAACTGCTACGCACGCAGTGGCATTCTTGTACAAATCTGAGAGGTCAGTAGCTGATTGCAAACGTAATTCAGTTTAGTTCAAGCTTAAGTTACAGAAAGAAGAGGATAAGCAGAATATAGATTTTTCATATTCGAAGACATGTTTTGAGTGCCCAAAGTTCACTTTAGTTGACGTCCTCCAACTAAATCAGTGAACAGAAAGTTCCTTGAAGAAGTGACAAACGCGTAATGCTACAGATAAGATGTTGATTAAATCGCCTAATTAGTAATGTGCTATATATGTCTTCAATATATGCTAATTTGGCAGATTATGTTAGCAGTAAAAATAAGCTTTATTATCAAAACTATACATCCCTAAGTTATATACTTTCCCTTTAGTTTGAATAAATGTAAACAACGTGAAAATTTCAGTTACTTTTGAAATGACATACTTGTACCAAGCTAAACAGTTAATCTGTTCCTTACTTTTGATAAGACAAATCCATTGGTTGACTGAATCAATAATCTACATTTCTTTCAACTTAATGTACAATCAGAATGCCGGCTCAGTGGTCTATCGGTTAAGGGCTCTGGCTCGAGACTGGTAGGTCTTGGGTTCGAATCTTGCGAGTGCAGGATCGTGGATGCGCACTGCTCCCATAATAGGACGAAACGGCCGTCCAGTGCTTCCAGGTTTTCTATGGTGGTCTAGCTTCAATTGACTCATGATTTCAACTTTGAAAAATTAATGTATAACTTTATAACCACAGGTGGAAAAACAAGTTCAATGAGACTACTGCTATTACTACTGTTTTAATTTACAAAAGAAATATGTAAGAAACAAAATTTCTGACTCTCAAATAAGAAAAACAGAATCCTAGTTTAATAGTTTACTTTTTTTGGGGTTTTTTAAGGGTACCATTCAACAACATGAGAAAAGGCAACGAGAACCATACCTGAACCTTTTTCACCTAGTAAATGTCCATAACCACCGATACGTTGAAATGTTAAATTTTCTCGTACATAACAACATATTGATCCTGTTCCAGAAATTAATATTATTGCGGCTATATATACAAGATACAAGGTAAACGTGATAAATTTGATATGAAATATAATGAAAATATCATTTGCTCACTAGTGATTAGCTTCGAGAGCAAACCTCTAGGGGTTCTAGTTAGAAACTATAATCAGAGGAGCTGAACATGTCGGGTGTGAGACAGTTACCCATCGAAGATAATGAAAGTTGGTTGCATTATTTCATTGGTTGGTTGAGCTTCAACATTAACACAGTTGGATCCCAACCTAATGGCTTAGAGACTAAGCGTTCACACGAGGAACAGAAGGTCCTGGGTTAGGTTTTCTGAGTGCGGGGTCGCGAATGCTCACCAATAAGGGGTCTCGTAGTTAAAGATGAAACGACCGTACAACGCTTGAAGAGTATTAGGTATTATGCACTTACATAAATTGATTACTTGGATCAAAGACGTAGTTTTAATACATTGTATGGTAAGCGTAATAAACTGATAAAAGTCATGAAACATATTACAAAAAAACTTGTAGCAAATTTTGTTCTAATAAATGATCATTTCTTTCTTGTTAGGACTCATTGGCAAGACATATTCGTAATTTTGACAATACTTAAGCTGATTCGGAAATCCAAAGTCCTTGAGATATCATACAGAGATTTTACTACCAAAATAGTTCAGGCTACTACTAATCCCCGTGATAAATGGATCATATCCTACAATCGATCATGTAACGGGATCCAATAAACTGGTCAAGTTTTAAGTGATAATAAACGTCTTTCAATCAATAAGTTGGGAAAAAAAATAAGTGAAACAACTAACCTTTATCACATACTGTTAAAAAGGTACCAATACTGTCATTACATATATGAATTTCTTGTGCGACATTTGGACAGTGTTTTTTGATAGCATTAACTAGCTCATTTTGGTTTGCTTCAGTATCGGCACCACTCAATGATAGACCCTGAAAAATTGTATATCAAGTAAAACTTGTAAATATAGCACATGGTTGGAACCATTCAATTACGCTCTCCCTCCGTCAATCCTCACGTTCTCAGCTTTCAACACCTTAGAGGAGTATTAATGTGTGAAAGGGAAGGTGTAGACCTGACACTTTTAAAAATAGAATAGTCATGAGATATTTGGAACACTCTTTTCATGAGATTTGATCACTTGGTGTTTTTTACTTTCATCAGTAAAATACGAAGAGACTGATGTTTCTGGTGGTCTTTGAGGGTTTAAAGGTTTGGTAAGTTGCAAAATCGGTTGAATTAAATTTAAGCTGAAAAACTTCTATCTTACAGCGATTCCTCAGATAACACGTGGAAAGGATTTATAGAACTTTCTACAGTAATCAATTTGATGGTTTTCCTAGACAAATATACTGTTTTTTGTATTTGTTCTACATTCTTTTTTGTTGGACACACCATTGAGGATTGCGGTATACTTCACATATAAAGACTTCACTTGTTTTCACTTCACAAGATTTCTATTGCTTAATTTGACGTCTACCACTAAAAAACGCCGCCAGTTAAATATATGCAAGGGAGATTCCACCATAACATGTATCAATCAATTTTTGTTGGATCGTTGCTTTGAAACAAAGTGAGTTATTGAAAAGCACTGAATGATGATCCATTTTGTGATTCACATGACGCTCACTTCATCAAAATATCAAATTTGATGGACACTTGTAGTTCACTATGAGGATGTTGGGGTCGTTGTGATCTCTGAGCTGGATTGATGCATATACACATAAGTTCAGCAGGGAAAAGTTGAATTATTAGACGAAAGAAATACAAAGAAAGCTAGAAAACTCTTAGAAACCAAGCATTTTGATCAAGCATCAATCAATAGACATATCGAAATCAACTACATCTACTAACCAACAAGAAAAATAATTAACAACCACAAAATCAGAGTCTAGGTTAGTGGGAAAGCGATTAAAATAAACATATAAGCAACCGCCATCCAACTTTCAATAACAATCATTCAAATTTCAAGTTAAAAGAACAATTCGTTAATTAATTGTGGAGAGATTCTAATAGCTCACTTCTTTTTTAATCACGTGCTGATGTGTTGTTCAGAATAATGAAAGCCTCACAACCAATCCATTCAGCCCACAGATAATAAAAAGCTCCAATAAATATCAAAGTGTTAATTTTGGCTTTAGATTAGAAAAGAAACTTCAGGATACTACTAATAATGTGTTATGCTTGAAGAGATTACGAGATCACTTAAATCTGCGAACGGAACAAAGACAGTGACACAATAACAAGATAAGCTAACTATTTTGATGTGTCCAAGCCCTGCTAACTAGAGGAAACGTTTAGGTTCAAAGGAGGAAAAATGTATTCCACAGACAGCCAGAAGTACGAACAAAAACAGCAAACATAACTCAAGCGTATATATACAGCGTAAGATGCCCTTGGGGAACGTCACAAAAAAGCCTATTAGAAAGGACAACAAACCAATGATATTAAGGGTCCTTCTAAGTAGGAAATACAATCTGAAGATAAAAGTGCGCTCTTTTGGCGAGAAAATAAAAAAATTCAAACTTTCAGAATAAAATTACAAAAATAAGACGTTTACTAAGTGAGTTCTGGGGATGTGACATTCCCAACATAATGTCACATGCCTTATGTACTAATGATAATAGTGTTTTTTTTATTTTAGTGATAGATAAATTTGAATAACAATAAAGTCATGTCGGTTTTTTTAAACAATTTTTTTTGTCCGCCTTAATCAAAAAATCTTCATTTCATTTTTTTTCAATCCGTTTCGTCCAATGAAATTCCTAATTGTAAATGCGTTATAATTGGTTATGTAATTCTTGAAATTCTTATAAAAGCTCTGTACTTATCGATATAGAAAATTTTCTTCACAATATGGACGTCAGTAACGTGCAAATTACAGGCTCTGTTGTTCCTCACATAGTCACTGAAACGGAAAACGTATTTTTGAATACATTGTATCTTGTAGCGTTTCCATCACTGCAAGCGTTAAAGAGCACCATTAGAACTTATGAAATAGCAACGTACTGCCATTATGCGGTGAGAGATTCTCATTTCCATGGAGATCGGAAGCCGTATATTAAATTTGTATGTTGGAGAAAGGGCTATAAAACACCTAGCGGTTCTTCACAGCCGATTAGACGAAGGAGGTAATCTGATTAGTGTTATTATATTGTTCATTGAGGACTTCAATGGACACTCAACGTCCGGCCTTCATCTTTTGTAAGTTTCGTGAAGGTTATTGGACTGTTGTTCGTGGGAATGTGCATCACAATCACAAGTGCAATTCCCTGAGGTACGACTGTAATACTTGGATGCGCCGATTAACGGCGGCGGAATTGGAAACAGTGAAGCCACTGTTGATATCTGGAACATCAGCATTCAATGTTATACACTACACATATCAATCCTATGGGAAACGTCTTAATGCTCAAGATGTTTTCATTATGCATCACAAAGTGTTCTCACAGGCCAACCTTCCTGGTAAGCAATGTGCATATTTATACTATTAACTGTAGGTGATTACGGTAAATTGAAAAATCACATAACGTCACTTGGTGGCTGTTGTGATTATCAATTTGATGCAGATCATAGTCTGTCGTACTTCTTCTTCGCTACAGCAGACCAGATTAATCTGTGCAATAGATTTTTAGATGTTGGTTTTGATGGAACATACAAAACCAATAATGAAAATATGTTTCTGTATCACGTGGTGGCTCTGGATATGAATTTCATGGCAATACCTGTTTGTATTGCATTTATAAGTCGCGAAACATCGACTTTGCTGTCCAGTTTCCTCTCGTTCTTCCGCCAATTGAGTAACAATAGAGAGGTTATCGGTATTGTTACCGATGATTCACCTGCTATAGCTGCTGTCATAACGCAGGTGTATCCGAATTCACACCACCTTTTGTGCTGCGTGCACCTGCTTCGAAATGTCATCAAGAGGGTAAGCTTTCCTTTCTTTAGAATTAACCCATTCATCGTATTCGTAGAGGCTACGATCTGATCTTCTTCAAATATTCTACCGTCTTATGCTAACAAGAAATGTGGAAAGGTAAATCGAAATATGCTTTACAATGTTTTGTAGCTTCCAACGGTATGTGTCATTTATCGAAGCAGCAGACGGAAATTTCTACCAATATTTGAGAGACCAGTTATTGTCCAAAAAGCACAAGTGGTCGAACGCTTTTAGACCATCTGTAATGCTGCTAGATCAAAGCAATACAAATTTCGTTGAGACGACCCATCCAATTTTAAAGTTGCATAAGCTGAACAGAAACACACCCGTGTTCAGATCGATATTCAGTGTTCTGCTTCGCACTGGATATTGGATAGAAGCTAGAGTTCAAAAGTACTCCACTGAATGCCGTAGCAGAGCTGTGCTGGGTCGCGATCCACAACTACGTCGTCTTCAGGAAACACTTACACCTGCTGCATGTTAACTGCTGAAGCGGCACTTGCGTGTTCCTGTTACTGACTTCGTATTGTCGGGGGAGTTCTTCACGGCCGTTGATACTACAGGAACTTACACAGTCTCCAGAAATCCTATTAGTTGTTCCTGTATTTTTTATGTAGAACACAGAGTCGTATGTCGTCACATCTTGACATACTGTTCGCACGCTAACGTCGAAATTCACAGAGAAAGCATTGGTGACGGCTGCATTCCAACAGCTACGTAATCAGAGTAACGATTGACAATGATTTACAGGTACAAGTCAGGCAGACAAACGTCCTAACATCGATTCACGGCTTATGTCCGCGAAACAGTGTACGGCTGTCCATAACTATGCTCATCAGTTGCTTCACGATGGATTACCTTCTACTACCATCACAATGCCCATCGTCCGCAATACCTCAGGCACCAACCATCAACAGAACGTAGATTTGGATGCGACCTTAAGTGATAACGAGATTGAAGTACTGTCTATGAACTCAGAAGAGTTTACGGACCGAGACAATGAGGAAGACGAACGTGCGCACAATGACCGACTGTGTGATATTTGCCATCTACGTCAGCCGCCCAGTGAAATAGCTGATGGAAGTGCTTGGATATTTTGTCCATGCAATGCTATTTTTCATTCGTTCTGTGCCTACAACCCATCAGAAGTATCACCTGGGTTCAACTGTCCCATGTGCGGCGCTGTCACAGACTCATAGAGTCATTGATCAGGACCTGTGAAGAGACCGAGTAAAGGCCCTTTTCAAAGCCACCCACAATTTGACTTAAATTTTGTTTGAATTTCTTGTTTCCATTTTAAGGAGGAGTCATGAAACTATCAATAATTCATTTTACATTCATATGATTTGGTTAATAGGTACAGTAGAGACACTGATCAGTGGTCATCGATGTTCGCTTTATTATTATTGATCTAGAAAAAAGTTTACAGCTTTATTACCATGGAATTGTAATGACTGGTCAGTGTCTGTTTACTTGACCTTCCCAATAGAAATTATCCTGTTGTACTAGTGAACTGATCTCAGTACAATCGCCTACCATCGCTAAGTGATTAGAATGATCGTACACATCTTTGCATATACTTTTGTTTGACAGATTAGTGTTCATTATATGACGTTGTTTTCTGTACGGAATCGTTTACTGAAACCTTAAATTTGAAAAACCTTAAAAGCTGTAATAAAGTGAGCGATGATTATTATTAATCTACAGCTACATTACTATGGAATAGTAATGACTGATCAGTGTCTGTTCACTTGACCTTTGCAATAGAAATGATCTTATTGTACTAGTGAACTGATCTTACTACATTTCTCAACTGTACCTATTAACCAAATCATATGAATGTAAAATGAATTATTGATAGTTTCATGACTCCTCCTTAAAATGGAAACAAGAAATTCAAACAAAATTTAAGTCAAATTGTGGGTGGCTTTGAAAAGGGCCTTTACTCGGTCTCTTCACAGGTCCTGATCAATGACTCTATGAGTCTGTGACAGCGCCGCACATGGGACAGTTGAACCCAGGTGATACTTCTGATGGGTTGTAGGCACAGAACGAATGAAACATAGCATTGCATGGACAAAATATCCAAGCACTTCCATCAGCTATTTCACTGGGCGGCTGACGTAGATGGCAAATATCACACAGTCGGTCATTGTGCGCACGTTCGTCTTCCTCATTGTCTCGGTCCGTAAACTCTTCTGAGTTCATAGACAGTACTTCAATCTCGTTATCACTTAAGGTCGCATCCAAATCTACGTTCTGTTGATGGTTGGTGCCTGAGGTATTGCGGACGATGGGCATTGTGATGGTAGTAGAAGGTAATCCATCGTGAAGCAACTGATGAGCATAGTTATGGACAGCCGTACACTGTTTCGCGGACATAAGCCGTGAATCGATGTTAGGACGTTTGTCTGCCTGACTTGTACCTGTAAATCATTGTCAATCGTTACTCTGATTACGTAGCTGTTGGAATGCAGCCGTCACCAATGCTTTCTCTGTGAATTTCGACGTTAGCGTGCGAACAGTATGTCAAGATGTGACGACATACGACTCTGTGTTCTACATAAAAAATACAGGAACAACTAATAGGATTTCTGGAGACTGTGTAAGTTCCTGTAGTATCAACGGCCGTGAAGAACTCCCCCGACAATACGAAGTCAGTAACAGGAACACGCAAGTGCCGCTTCAGCAGTTAACATGCAGCAGGTGTAAGTGTTTCCTGAAGACGACGTAGTTGTGGATCGCGACCCAGCACAGCTCTGCTACGGCATTCAGTGGAGTACTTTTGAACTCTAGCTTCTATCCAATATCCAGTGCGAAGCAGAACACTGAATATCGATCTGAACACGGGTGTGTTTCTGTTCAGCTTATGCAACTTTAAAATTGGATGGGTCGTCTCAACGAAATTTGTATTGCTTTGATCTAGCAGCATTACAGATGGTCTAAAAGCGTTCGACCACTTGTGCTTTTTGGACAATAACTGGTCTCTCAAATATTGGTAGAAATTTCCGTCTGCTGCTTCGATAAATGACACATACCGTTGGAAGCTACAAAACATTGTAAAGCATATTTCGATTTACCTTTCCACATTTCTTGTTAGCATAAGACGGTAGAATATTTGAAGAAGATCAGATCGTAGCCTCTACGAATACGATGAATGGGTTAATTCTAAAGAAAGGAAAGCTTACCCTCTTGATGACATTTCGAAGCAGGTGCACGCAGCACAAAAGGTGGTGTGAATTCGGATACACCTGCGTTATGACAGCAGCTATAGCAGGTGAATCATCGGTAACAATACCGATAACCTCTCTATTGTTACTCAATTGGCGGAAGAACGAGAGGAAACTGGACAGCAAAGTCGATGTTTCGCGACTTATAAATGCAATACAAACAGGTATTGCCATGAAATTCATATCCAGAGCCACCACGTGATACAGAAACATATTTTCATTATTGGTTTTGTATGTTCCATCAAAACCAACATCTAAAAATCTATTGCACAGATTAATCTGGTCTGCTGTAGCGAAGAAGAAGTACGACAGACTATGATCTGCATCAAATTGATAATCACAACAGCCACCAAGTGACGTTATGTGATTTTTCAATTTACCGTAATCACCTACAGTTAATAGTATAAATATGCACATTGCTTACCAGGAAGGTTGGCCTGTGAGAACACTTTGTGATGCATAATGAAAACATCTTGAGCATTAAGACGTTTCCCATAGGATTGATATGTGTAGTGTATAACATTGAATGCTGATGTTCCAGATATCAACAGTGGCTTCACTGTTTCCAATTCCGCCGCCGTTAATCGGCGCATCCAAGTATTACAGTCGTACCTCAGGGAATTGCACTTGTGATTGTGATGCACATTCCCACGAACAACAGTCCAATAACCTTCACGAAACTTACAAAAGATGAAGGCCGGACGTTGAGTGTCCATTGAAGTCCTCAATGAACAATATAATAACACTAATCAGATTACCTCCTTCGTCTAATCGGCTGTGAAGAACCGCTAGGTGTTTTATAGCCCTTTCTCCAACATACAAATTTAATATACGGCTTCCGATCTCCATGGAAATGAGAATCTCTCACCGCATAATGGCAGTACGTTGCTATTTCATAAGTTCTAATGGTGCTCTTTAACGCTTGCAGTGATGGAAACGCTACAAGATACAATGTATTCAAAAATACGTTTTCCGTTTCAGTGACTATGTGAGGAACAACAGAGCCTGTAATTTGCACGTTACTGACGTCCATATTGTGAAGAAAATTTTCTATATCGATAAGTACAGAGCTTTTATAAGAATTTCAAGAATTACATAACCAATTATAACGCATTTACAATTAGGAATTTCATTGGACGAAACGGATTGAAAAAAAATGAAATGAAGATTTTTTGATTAAGGCGGATAAAAAAATTGTTTAAAAAAACAGACGTGACTTATGTCATTCATCCAAATGTATGGACCGAGTAAATATTACTATACACAAATGTTAGGGGAAATTAAACCGCATTAGGGTATGTTATGTGCATGACCGTGATGGTGCGCGCTGATTGGCTAATTCCAAATCAATGAGCCCTGGCAAAGTATTTGAGAAAAATCTAGAAGCTTCTTATGTATATACTATAAATATATGAAAGTTATTCAAACCAGTGATTGCTGTCCACCCACCATTGTTATTTTGAATACAATTTCATTCCTGTTCAACGTGTTCTGATTTTGGGGTCTTGTCGAGTATCATCGTATAAGAATACGCAATAGGAGTAGCTGGGTCGTTTAGCAGCAAATACAATTATAACAACAAATTACAGTAAAAATGGTCAAACGAAAATGTGTTAGAAAGTTGACCATACATCGATATTGATCTACTTTGCACGTTCTCATCGATTCTAAATACTAAGTTTGGTTTATTAAATTTGTGTGAAAGAATATATTATTTTAATTTTATTCTTAGTCGTTGTGCCAAGAACTTTTAACTGTGTTCAAATATGTGAACCTAACCATACTTTCTTAATGTTTAATGGAAGTACAATATCCGACATTTTCGAGCACTTTCAAGTTCATTTAGCAGGTGAAAGCTGTATATAACAGAATAATTTTCACTAAGGATTTCATTTTAGTCATCTAAAGCTATCCACAGAGGTCTTCTAAGAATATGAAACTGTAGCCCATCCCAAATTAGATGATGAAAGAAGCAAATAAGGTGAAAGGTAGATCTTGAAACAAAATCCTCTGTCAAAATTATACTTTGATATATAGCAATCACCCACTAAATGGACAGGAAAATACCTGGAAATGCTTGATATCATATACATACTAAACAGTGAAAAGTGAATAAGCTACAAATTCACGAACACGTATCATATCTCTCCAAGCATACAGCATTTAACGAAGCCATTGGTGCTATTTTTAAATCAGGGGTAGAAAAGTCATCAAAATAAGAAAACACTTACAACAGTAGAGTATCATAATTTGTCATAAACATAGTTATTTGAACAGCTGACTCGAATTTATATGAAAGAGTTTTAAATTACACAATCAACTCATTCAAACTCATTAACAAAATGGTTCATAAAGGTTATATTACGAAAATCGAGTAACAATATATATTTTCGGAGAAATACTTACTAGACGGGCAAGTGTTTCTGTTGGTTGTCGGTTAGAATTGATTAATACATCTTTTACGAGATTCAAAATACGTTCAGCAGCTTCTTCTAAACCTAGTAACTAATAATTTTAGAAATCAAAGAATATAAATCGCTGCACTTTCCGGAATACGAACAATTAATGAACGTTGTATTTGTTATAGAATAATCTCGACTGAGGTATCATAAAAAAGTCAGGGATTAGTGGACAGTTGCTTATTTCTAGTGGGAGATTTTTTAGAACTAACGAATACAACCAACAAATTGAGGCAATCTCTACAAAACCTTTTGAACCAAACTATAATAATCAACCAACTAATGACTTCAAGACACTCCTGAAGTTCTAGTAAGAAGCCATAACTACTGGAGTTCAGGTGTGTTAGGGGTAAAACAATTATTTGAAATAGGATTAGATGACAGTCACGTTATATAGCTAATTGGTTGAAGTTAAAATCGCACCACTGAACCGGTGGTTTGGATGAGTAGGTATTAACCACAAAATTAACCACAAAAGTCCTGGTTTTGGTCTCTAGGATGGGCTTCGCAGTGTTGAGGAGTCCAATACTAAGATGAAATAGCTCAACAGCTTTTAATGGTCTGTTAACCCAAATCAAACTAGGACAGATAAAATCGATTCAATGGAACTAAATTCTAGAATATATTCTCAACAAAACTAAGATATAAATAAAGGTAATATATTTTTATTATCCTAATGAGTGAAAAAAGTAGTTTTTTAAAAAAATGTCTGACGTTTTGTGACCTCTACGTAGTAAAAGCTTATAAAAGAGATTCCAAATAAAATTTAAGCATGCTAGTTAAAAAGAGATGTATACGAGAATCATAAAATAACTTACCCATGGATTTGTGGGAGGTCCTTCACTATAACCTAACTGATTTCCTGAGGAGTCCAGTAAAACCATTCGAGAAATCGTAGCACCTCTACGCATAGTAAAGAATAATGAATGGATCACCACATTAAGATAAAGTAAAACATTGTAAAATAGTATATCAGTTCAGGTTGATATATTATAGCACAGAAGGAAATAAAAATGATAAATAAAAAAGGATTTTTGGCTAAATGGAGTCAATAAGCGTGGAAATGTTAAGCCTTTCAACAAAGCTTACAAACGTATTATTGTTAAGAGGTGTTATAGGAGTGTTTAATGACCTTGAAATAAGATCTTTAAAAGTTGATATATAAACTAATATTAAACATGCACTCATTAATCACCCACACCTAAGTTCACAGAGATGACGTAGTAACTTTAATGATCAATTTTGAGCCCGCTAACGATCAATAGCTGAAGTGCTAAAAGCATGGAAATTAATTTTTGGATCCGTATTATTGTAGTCAACCTGCCAAAAGCTGCGAGTCACGGCTTCGGAGTTATTGCATTCATAATAGAATTTGAATCTATCAGATGGAGGTTGATAATTGAGAAATGAATGACTTTTTCAACTTTTTTCAAGATTTAATCCAGCGCGCTACAATGCCGCTCTTCCCAGAATAGTGTTTCGTTAATTTTACAAGCCTAAAATCTTTATTATTAGTCAAGTTTAGTTGTACCCCTTATTATGGGCTATTACACTCAAGTGTAATATTTAGTTGAAAAGGTTGTACTTATAAGCCGAGAAAGACAGTTGTTGCATACACACTCACCTAAGGTGATAATAACAGTATAAATGGTTACAATATATATTTAGAACATATTACAACCATGTTCGTATTTCTGCATTAGATTATAAAGAAAATCTACTTAGCGAAGCATAATGATATTACCTGATTACACAGTTTATGTAAGTTTGAACTTTTCAGAATGCGAAGGTAAGGCAGCCTAAGTAAGTTAGAAATTTAAAGTTTAGTGTTGCCAAAAAGATGTGAAACGGAACGTCAACCGAAAATAAGCTATAACATTTTACTATCTTATTGTGTAACTAACCCGATGAAAATAATATCAACCAAGAAACGTCCAATGAATTTCACCGCAACCCACGAGGGTTGTGATTTTTCACAAACCTAAGGATTCAGTAAGCAAGTTAAAAAAGCCTACATTCAAGACGTGTTTTACATAGAATTCAGAGAGCGAGAAACAATTACGTACTCACCCTTCTATGCCACCGATAAGGAAAGCCATAGGAAGTCCGGTTAAACAGATACGCGGAAACGTTAAGTGTGTAAATTTTTCCAAAACAAAATTTCAGTTTAATGTTCACTAGCCAATCAGCATCCGTTGGAGAGAAATTCGGACGAAGTTTTCCAGATAGGTTGCATGTAATACACTCTGTTTGTAAAGTAAATTTATTACAAAGTTTCATCATAATTATGACCATACATCACCGACTGGATAAGAAATAATAAACCAATGTAGAACGCGAATTCGTTTATTAATGAAAAACTGTTATTTTACCTTATTGCTTGCAATGGTTTACAACTGCTAAGGTGAGAAGTCCCTGGAGAATAAATCATGATTAAGCAATTTGCCTTATCAAACTACTGAGGTACGACTCAACCGTTCTTTTGGTTATATCCCTACAACATGCCAGCACTTCTAGATTATTTTATTTTATTTTATTTATTTAAACACATATATATTGGTACAAAAGGGCACCAGGTACATATGCGCCACACAAAAACCTAGATTATTAAAGTCATTCGAATAACGACATTGTTGTTTTGTAAGTCAATTGGTATCTTAGTTATAAGTGAAATAGTAGACACTCACCTACTCCAATCTCTATTATTTGCAGCTGAAGAGCTTGGAGTTGTCCTGTCCTATTTGGTTAAGAATAATTAGGAAGTTGTTTATTTGCATAAGTGAACTATTTTTTGACTAAGATGTCGTTTATACTAAATAGCGATATGATATGTGGAAGTTTATTGGGTGGTTTGAAGTCAGCAAAGACCGAACATTTATATGTAACTGACAGGACATACGAACTTGCACATGCAACTAACGACTTGATAGAGCATAGTTAATCTCCTTCGACGCTACTCTATTTTCTAAAAAGTACTGAGTTTCATAACGTTACACAAGTAATTTACTATGAATAATCTTTTTTAAAATATCACTCGACTTAATAAGGTCATTTATAAAACGTCAAAAACTAGCGACCAATTGTCCATTTCATCACCGATGCAAACAGATCGAACTATTCAGTCTTGTGTCAATAACATACGAAATTGAAAATGTCACGCAAAGAACATTATCGTTTATGACGATAAAATGTCCTAATTCAGGACAAGATGCTCTCTCACCTGTTATGATTGCCAAAATTACTAAAATATAATGATCGCAAGATCTAAATGGAACTTGTTCAGCGAATTTCTTTTTAAAAATATGTTGAACGACCAATAACCTAGGAAAAAATGTACTTTAGTTGTTTCTATCTCTTGAGAATCAAAATTAGTGGACAAAATATCAGATAGCCTGAGGCCCATAGTGAGGGCTTTAACGAACCAAATTTTGAAATCACAGATAGGAACAGTATACAATATGGTTTGAAATAGCGATACAGCGTTTACCACTAAGCTTTTCTTAATAAATTGATGGGTTATGAGAAAGATGTTTATTAATAACTGCACTTTAGTGATTATCAAGCGTTTTACAGGGCTAACAACGAATAAATTGAGGTGGAAGATCGAGGGCCGTATGCTATTAAATCGCTCTTATACGATCTTTGTGACAATACACAAAAGTAGAGGAGGGTCAAAAAACTTGACTTATCACACTAAACCTTTTGATAGAAGCGATAATTCATAGGCATAATAACTGTAGGGATTCATTATGCTGTCCACCCTCTCAATGAAGCTATAGTCAGACTTTATCAGGTGGTGACCCGTATATTGTGAGTTCTCCTAAGTATGATAAGTAAAAGCTGTTCGTCATATTGGCCGACTAATTGCTTTAAAAATGTTTCAATTTAAAAATACGAGAATTCTGCTTTACGCACAACAGTAGCGGGGAGACTCAGGTGAGAATAGTTCAAGTTGATATAGCTCACCTGTATTGCTCTTTACCTATGCACATTGCTTAGGTTTGCTGCAGAGGTTACTATAGTTTTATGAGTACATCCATAGATTCATCGTAAACAGATATCATATCTTGCTTATTTTGTAACCTAGGTAATATACGTCCGATATTCATAACAGAATAACGAAAATTTATAAACGAATATGTGTGAAGTAGTGTTTACATACAAAAGTAAAAGGAACGAACGAACCAAACATATACTTGAAGTGGAGTTGGAACAAGGCAAAGTAGAAATCATGTCTGGATAAATGAGGAAACAAAGGGCCAAGAAAGTGGAGACAGGATGTCGGTTACCCTTATTTGTTCCCTTATAATTTCCACCTGTTTATGTTTGACATTTACTCATCAGAAAGAAAGTAAAGTATCCGCAGACATTATTAGGCTAATACAATTGAAACTCAGAAACTATCTCAGCAGAATTCTTTTCAACCTTTGGTCTTGGTAAGATTTAAAGTTAGAATGGGGACACGCCAAATTCTGTGGAATGTAACAAGCAGGGTCAGTGAAATTATCGAAGGAAGCAATGATCAGTGTACAACTCAGCGACCATATATAAAGCACTTACACTAATTTGTAAAAGCGACCAACGACAACATTCGAGGAGTTCAAACTCACCTCCCCGCTCCAATAACCTTGAACAAGAACAATAAAGAAAACCACAGAAACAAGTTTTCAGATTTGTATACTGAGGACGGAAGGTGTAATGTATGTGTTAGATCTTTTTAATTAGGCTTCTATCATTGCCTAGCCTTCTTTGGAAGGAGTCAGTTGAAGAGGCTAACACCGATTCTTCGGGCAACAGGTTCCAAGAATTGATGACTCATATTATCAGCACCTTCTGTTGATATATTCAGAACGAGACCGAATCTCCACGGTGTAACAAACTCCGAAGAATAATATAGGTCAATATACCTCCTCTACTTATTGCTGAAGACTGAAGGTGCATTTCTGAAAAGTTTTCAAATTTTCGCTTTACAATTACAGTGGCCAATCAGAGATATCGTGGTTGCAGGCAATATACAGCGTAAAGAATGTGCACTATTCAGATAGTGATATTTTGGACTGCTGAGTTCTAACTGGTGATCACTCAATATTTATCGTCAGGATCGACTAAAAATTAAGAAAGGAAAACCGGTTAAAATACTTTGTGCTGAGAACTCTATGTCCTACTTAAAATATGATATTGAACGAAGCTAACAATAATAATTATATTATAAAGCGAAGGGCCTATGACAGATTCATACAGTTCTCCATTGACTACTGGTTTCCAGGAGGATAATTCGTAATTTATTCTTACTTTCTGTCTACGACCAACCAATAAATCCTTGATCCACTTTAGGAGAGGTCCGTAATCCGTAGATTTTCTAGCTTCAAGAGTAGTCTTTTTTCGGCGACTTATCACTTACTTTGCTGAAGTTTACATAGAAAACATTCATTATCTAAGACCTCTGTCCTTTGCTCTCCTGCAAGAAAATCCTATTGTGAAACCATGTTGTTCGCTATTCAACAACTTGTCGATTTCCACGAATGTCATTATAACCTTTTTAATCTGTCATCACACTATTTTAACTACAACACTAGTGAGACTGACAGGTATTTATTGTGGTGGATGTTGTGTTGATCCTATCGTATGTATAAAACTGACGATTGTGTTATATCCCGTGGAGATTCGTGAATGGTAACTTTGAGAACTATTTATGGACCAATATGATGCGTATATTTCCTATTGTGTTAGTCTTAAGTAACTTAACTATTCATATTCGTGTTCCTCTTATTATAAACTTTATTTTGACCTATAGGCTATTATTATACGATTTTCCATTCTTGAGTTATCCCTAGTCAATTAATTACTGTTCCCTCTATTCATAGCCACATTTGACCAAATCTTAAACATATATTATTTTCTATTTTATGGTACGATGTGGTCAGTTTGTATAGTATATAAACCCGGTATGTTTGAGAATAATGATTTATACTGTACAGGCTTTTATTGGTGGTCTGGACTTAACTGACTGGGCTAGGTAGATAGCAGGACTGATAAGTGCTCAAGACTGCTCATACGGATTTTATGTATCAATCAACCGATCGATAAATTCACTCCTCTCTAATTGGCGGTCTTATCACTCATATATTAAGGATGGCACGCATTCAACCGATATAACATATTGCATCCTTTCAGTCCCTAAGTAATTTATCTTGGCCAAGCAACCTATTGGATATTGTGGTCAGTGAGGCCGTATTTTATGGTGCTATTCACCTCAGGATATCGGGGTGTAGTCCATTCGATCTTGTTGAAGTGCTTAGGGCCTTTAGTAAGCCGACTCGATTAAGGTTCACGATGAGGGGCCGATTTTGTAACATTCTATTTGAGTCTGATGCTTTGTCTAGAAGAGGCTCCTGAGGGAAAACTATCTGAAAATAGTTTTCTATGGCCTCTGCTTTGTTCAGATATTCTTATATTATTTGAGATTCACTCCCTTCCATAATTTGGTTTGGAATTCAACGACGAGTTCGTGTTCTGCAATTGGTGTAAAAGAATGGTTTCTTTGACTGCTTAATTGTAGAGTGAGTAAACCGATTTTCATGTTTTTGCTAACCACAGATCTAATATCCAATATTAAAAATCTTTGTGGTAACCTAAAGCAAACTAAGAAACTTTTTGAACTCACTTCCTTCAGTTTTGGTACGATCTTCACGACATAGAAATGGTTATTAGTCAGTAGTTTATTGATTCAACTTGACTAGTTATTTGGGGGTCTATATGTCTTCAAATTGTAACAAATGTGTTTGTCTCATGCTTATAGCTTTTGAGGAGCCAGCAGCTTTCACATTATTAGGCGACAGGTTGTTTGGTATTAAAATGAAATAGAGGTGATGGTCAGAAGAATAGAGTAAACCATTCAATAATGAATTATATACGTTAACATTATGAATAAACAGAGTAACTAGTAACCTTATATGATGGGAAATGGAAAGGCCATTGGCTGGTGGTATGTAATAATTATAATAGTAGACAGGTTGCGAGACATTCATCAAGTATTTTCCATTCATTGAAAACAACAGTAAGGCGTTAGCAACAAGCTCTCTGTATAATGAGAAGAGTTGCGTCGGCCACATCTTCTAAGTGGTTTTGACCGGTTTCCAAATAACCTACGCCTAGCAGTCCTAGATCGCGTTGTTCGGAGACAATCACAAGAGCATTTCCGTGAAAGATATAAGTTGTTTTTGTCACATCGCCCTTGATCAGATGACATTTCGATAGGATAAATTTAATTTTACTGCTAACCACCCATTTCCCTAACGTCGTGATATCGTTCTGGGGCCTGAGTGGATCCCCTTCATTTCTTGTAGACCTCTTTATCTTGCTTATGAAAGCGCAGATTAAGATCCGTGAACCAGAGATCGGTAAAGAAAATCAAGAAAAGAGTGCTCTCAAGTTGATTCCCTGCGAAAGTACTGACATTGAGGTCAGGCATTTTTTACGGCGATTGATAGTAGAATAAGAGTTTATCCAGCAATGATGCGATGGAATTCTTAATAAAAAGCTACTATGAATTTTCAGGGGTCATTTTTACATGGTTGAAAAAATTATCTCATATGATTATGGCATTTTCAGCTATTCGGTGTGAAGAATGTAAAATCCAAACTAATGTTTGGCTGAGGAATAACTGTCTCGGTTGTTAGATACGCGATATTCTCAATTGAAATAAAAACAAGGGGATTATGGGAATAACGGTTCTAAATTTCATCATAAATACCAATTTACTATATTACCTAAACAAATGTTACCGCTCAGTTAGTCAACCAATAATTGTTCCCTCAATAATCGATCTAAGTTACAATAAATAGACAAATTGCTAAGGAATGTAAGAAAATTAACAGGTGCACCAGAAAATACGTGTTATTCTGTCCCTTTTGCAAAGATCAAGTAAAAATCCGTTCAAAAGATAATAGTTTGTTGCTTTGTAACACAAAGCGTTTCCGATTCTGAAAAAGTGCTTCAGTTCACAATCAAAATGAACAATCTCAGTCAACTTAAGCAACACACTCATATAGGGAACAATCACTATGGCTGCCGCGAAGATGAAGTACCGACTAAAACAACATAAATATAGTTCAGGAAGAAACATAGAAACTCAGTGAAGGCAAAAGAAAAACGAGGAAACTATAATAAGATATTACCATCTCAAATAGCATCAAAAAGACCAACATAATGTACAACTAAAGAATCCAATAAAAACAAGTTTCAAATGTATTCATGGAGGAATTTTCACACATAAAACCGTCTAAATGGATCTTACAAAAAGTAGCTTTAATTTGTGAAAAAAATATTGAGTCTCCTATTTATTCTCTTAGACTACTCATAGTTGTGTGGAATTCTAAAATCAAACTACTAAAACGTTTAGCCCATCCTTATAATAAAATCAACCATACTTATATTCTAGGCTCACTTCAAGTTTGATTCTAGTATGTACTTCACTGGATAATGTAGGGTCACTGAATATCGAACAGATCATTGATCCCTGTCAAGGTCAAGGATAGTCAACGCGCATCAATCAATTACACGCCATGGACTGGCCCACGCGGCAGTGGTCGTATTTTCGCTTCTGTACTTCCGTGGTTGTACCTTAACTAATATATTCTTGTAATAAAGTCCTTTGTGTTGTACAGTCTCCATAGCGTCCATAGTCCCTTGTTACGTCGATGGGGGCAATCCACATAAGGTGCTGGTCGCGAAGTGTGACTTCAGCGTTAGTTGGTTCGTCACCATTCTCGTCTAACTCTAGTAGGCCCCTCCAATCATTTCGATATAGAACATCAACGTTGATGTTCTACAATAACATCGGTTTTAAGAATTTCTTTCACATACAATAACTTAAGAGCAATATGAATCAACTTTCAACCGAATTAAACTTAACTAAATATCTGCAGACTAACTGATCCATTACATTAACTATCCATCGCTAAAAGGAGCTCATAAATCAAAAAAGTATATTTAATACCCAAGTAAAATTAAGAGATTACAGCTCATTCAACATAATGATCCTATCAATTAACGTAATACTGAACACATTATCAAACATTTTTACAGGAAGATGAATTGAATTTAGATTGGGCTATTTTGAACAAAACGTTTGCAATAAAAATCCTATCAAAGATAATTACACACAACATCAGTCTATAAAATGTAAATATATGTGGTGAGAAGTGAAACGTTGAAAGCGAAAAGGTCAGCAATTCTAATTGGATAAACAGCAAATGAAAAAAGAACGGATCTCACAGAAGTCCATATCGTTCAAGATGATCATGAATAAGAAATTGTTGACAACCTTGTAAGATATGATGCATTGTGTTAGTGTTCACAGCACATGTATAATAAAATAAACATATTCGATTTTCACAAAATGAAGTTGTACCACGTTTTGTCAGCTCCTAAAAAAAAAGAATATAAATATGTGTTATTTTTATTTCAGAAGGGGTTTTGTGGAGATTTCAGTATTTTTATAGTTGAAATCATGAGTTAAGTGAAGACCAACATGGAAAACCTGGAAGCACTGGACGGCCGATTCGTCCTATTTTGGGACTCCTCAGCAGTGCGCATCCACGATCCCGCCTCGCGAGATTCCAACTCAGGACCTACCAGTTTCGCGCCAGAGCACTTTACCTTTAGACCACTAAGCCGGCATCCAACGGTGTTAATTTCCAACTTCAACCAATCCACGATGCTTATTAATTCACCACATCGATAAAAGTGAATTTTCGTAGTCCTACAAAACATCTTGATGTAATGAATTACAAAGTAAAATTGTTTGAAATATTAAAAAGGAAACATTTTACTACTGTAGTGAACAAGAACACAATTGGGGACAATCGAATGTACCTAAACACAAAATTAAAGGATCTATTAGTAAAATCTGGAATCCATACAGTAAATAATTCATTTGCGTAATGTCAATCAATCGTCTCAAACTTCATTGTTCTTTCGTTCCCATACCAAACTTTCTTTGTTCTCGTTCTCTTTTCTTTGATCATCTAAACCTTCTACCTCCAGGTATTTCACTTTTGATGGATGGTACATACTACTTATATCTGTCGATATCATTAGCACACATCATAGTACGGCTTTTGGTCGAAAGAACATATTCTGATATTAACTTGCAGTTTACTGTTTCATCAGTACATTTGGAAAACAAATGAGTGGAAAAGACTGTCAGGTAAAATTTCCAGCTGTTAGATATGATCAAGTGAGTTTATAATGTAGATTTTATTTTCACACCGTATTTACTCCTTGATAATTTTTTTAAATTTTGATTATTTCCCTTAATAATCTGAAACCAGTTTGCTTGACAAAGCATAAAGAATGATATACATTTCAATCTCTGTAATTGTAATTATTATATATAATCCATCTTCTATACTGACGGTAAATGGCAAATCTTCATATAAATCACTGGAGTTTCGAGTTTGAGATTCAAGAAGCGTAACCAATACTGTTATAGTCAACGAGAACATAAGTGGGGACAATCGAATATATTTCAACACAAAATTACAGAATCTCTTGATCAAATCTGTGAATCATACAGTAAAAACTTAATTTGCAAAATACCAATCGTCTCAAACTTGACTGTTCTTTTGCAAATGTCAATCAATCGTCTCAGACTTTATTGTCCTTTCGTTTCCATACCAATCGCTTTCTGTTCCTGTTCTTTCCTTCTCAATCTTCTTGACCGTCTGCTACTAGAAATTCTATTCCTGAATAGCATTATCTACTACTTATGTCTACTGCGTATGTACCACACACCACACTGTGATTTAATCAAAGAAACCTTTCAAACTCATTATATGGATTATCTCAATGAATGCTTTCGATAAATTCTCTGTTACTCATGGAAGAATAATATAATATGCTAACATTTTATCTTCGAATCAACTGAGATTACCATCTTTTCAGTATCGTAGACTTGAAAAAAACAACAACAAAGAATTAAGCAGTATTGTGGAAAATCAAGTATGGAGTACTTCAGCAAATAATTATCATCCATTAAACAGTATAAAGTTATAGAATTACCATAAAGCAATGTATATCTAATACGTACCTCAAATAAATGCTTAATATAACATGCAGTTCTAACTGTTTCAGGATGTTTAATAATAAATTTAGGCTGTTGTGGGAATAGTTTAGAAATTTCATCCTCATTTCCAACATCAGTACTATTACCTTTTTTACGATAACTGGTAATGTTTTCAAGGTGATATTTCACTGGTTTGGTAGTTGGTAGAAGACATGTTAAAAATTCCGCCCTTTGTTGAGCTATAATTATAATAAAAAGATCAGACGTTTCTTTTTGTAAATAAGTTTACGTATAATAAATAAATAAAGTAGTTAGAAAATGGCTGTATATTTTAGTAAGCGTCGAAACTATAATTTATGGACGAACCAATCAGATATAAGATAAAGATTCTTGGGTTTTGGCGTACAATTCATCCACCCATTCAATTAAAAACGTTTTAGCATTTTAGCTGATGTCACTTCGTGATGAAAACCCTAAATCTAATTCCTGACTTTCATCATCAACTGTAAATCATAATCATTATTCTTTACACAGGTTTATAACCCTAATTTAGCCCAAGTAGGTAGGTGAGCATCCTCAAGGTCTCTTTAGCGTCGCTCTAAGATCAGCTATAAATTATAGTCTCACCTTCACTTCAGTATTCTGTTTAGGTTGCATACACATTAAATCTACTAAGTAATAAAAGTATTATCAAAATCAGCAAATATATAAAAAACGTAGTAAACGATTTATGTAAATAAGTAAATACAATAATGATTTCTTAATTTAACCTAATTATTATCATTACTGGCTTTTCCTATTGCTTAGGTACCCAAAAACTATTCTGCAACTTTCTCAGTGGTTTAAAAAATCTAACATAGAAGCACTAAACGGCAGTTTCGTCCTAGAATAGAACTACTCAGCAGTGAATGTTCACGATCCCGTTCGTGGAATTCGAACCTAGTGCTTCCAGGTTTTCCATGGTGGTCTAGCTTCAATTGACTCACAATCTTAACTATATAAATCAAAACACTTTACAATCACAATTTTGTTATTATTAGTGAAGTATTTACATAATTTAAGTAAATTTGATTCAAAATGAAGGCATCAAAATTTAATACTTAAAACATAACCTACCAGTTGGTTTGAAGTTCTGATATGGTGAATCAGCGACTAGACGTGCAATAAGTGTAGTACATGATAAACGACTACTCATACCACTTGATGGTTGTTTACAAGGGATTGAAATTACTGAACAACAGTACTCGGGGCAGTGATTTAATCGGAATGACGAATGTAATGATATTGTACTACTAAATCGTTTATTGATTTGTGGTTGATCAGTCCATATATTATTAGTATTATTGTTATCATTATCGTTATTATTATCATTCAAAGAATGATCAGTTGTCGATGAATCTCCTCCTAATGTGTTACTAAATTTTCGATTGACTTGATTATACTCAATCGATGCTGAAGGAAATAGCTTAGAAGATTGTATAAGATTTGATGACATGCTTTGTCTTTCAAAAGGTGAATTGGAATCGGTTTTCAGTAATGGTGGAGATTTCTGAGTTGAACTATTCTTTTTTGATCGATTACCATTAAATGTTTTGTGCCGTGAACACTTTGCAGATTGAAGCCATGCTTCAGCCAAATTCTGTATATTATTTATTCTATGACCATTACATATTTTTTCTTCTAAAAGATCAATCTTATTTAAGAACACAATCATAGGAACTTTTCTTAGATATCTACAAAATTTGAGGAGGAACAATAGGTATTTTAATAAAGAAAATTGTATTATTGTTTTATAGAGTGCATTAGATTGCTGAATAAAATAAAGATACGTACATGATGATTTGATAAAAATAAAACATTCAGTAGGAATTAGGAATCAGTAGCTAATTAGATAATCCGATGTCGTTAAAACTGAACGGTACTAGATCCGAATCATGGTGAGAACATCAACTTAAGGATTCAAGTACATTCAGCTGAGGAGTCCCAAACGAGGCGAAAGGCGTGTTTGGGACTCAACCGATAGCCACCATCCATCTTTCTTTAAAAATCAACTGAGTTGAAAATATCGAAAAATGAGTAAGAAAACACTTATCAACTGCAAGTATACTTTTCTAATTAATGCGGTATGTTTTCTTAGAATAATACTAACAATCATGACAGTTTAACTCCATAATGTAAATCTCAATATGGTGAAAATTTCTTTATACCGATTATATGATATTGTCATAAAATTTCTATTTAATACAAATGTGACGCATGCTACTTATATTGACAGATATAAGTAATATGCAACGTCAATTGGAATGTCCGTCTAAAGAAGATTGAACTGAAAAAAACACAGTAAGAAATCGAGATTTGGAGGAAACATGAAGGACTTAAAGGACAACTGATAGAATATTTTTCAGCTCAGCTGTTACAACAAATTTCTTTCCATTCATCATTCATGAATTCTAAGCTATTTGTTATTCGTTTATTGCAAAGGATAGACAATTAAGAAAAAATGTTGATAAATGTAGTGTTTTTATTTAAGTTTTCCATTACTCAGCATTACCGCTAACTTGAAATATTGGAAGGAAACAGAAAAAAAGGATGAACAAAGAACACACTACGCCGAGAATAGGAAGTAGATATCAAAAGGATGAATAGCAACTGCATACAACTGGAAAGGACTGTCAAATATATAGTTCGATAGAGAATGCTGTTGGACGGCCTATGATTCTCCACGTGGAGTAACAAACGTAAGTAAGTAAGTAACATAACATTACTTAGCATTGCACTAATTTGTAAGTCTTTTGAAATAGTTCAATTTAGACAAATCTAAGGTAGAAAAGTTTAATGGAAAATTTGTTCAGTTAGAAAATAAATACCTCATAAACATTTCAACCGTTCATTAAGTTTATTTATGTTCTTAGTACGAAATCGACGTATTTTATATTTTATAGAGTTGAGATCATATGTCAATTGAAGCTAGACCGTCATCGAAAACCTGGAAGCACTGGACGGCCGTTTCTTCCTATTATGGGACTCCTCACTAGTGACTGGCTCCATGAGGTATTTCCTGGAGTTCTAGTGAGAAACAGTGACCTGTGGAGTTCAACCAGGTCTGTTTGAAGATATCAACTCACTGAAGACATTGGTGAATGGTAGCTCATTTTTGTGGATTGGTTGAAGTTAAACATTAACACCGTTGGACGCCGACTCAGTGGTCTATCGGTTAAGTGCTCCGGCGCAAGACTGGTAAATCCTGGGTTCGATCTCGCGAGGCAGGATCGTGGACGCGCACTACTGAGGAGTCCCATAATAGGACGAATCGGCCGTCCAGTACTTCCAGGTTTACCATGGTGGTCTAGCTTCCATTGACTCATGATCTCAACTCCATAAAATTACTAAAATCTCCACAAAACCCCTTCTGGTATTTTATATTTGTTTTTACTGTTCTCATGATAAAACCATCCTGAAATATGTGAAATACATAGTTCCAGAATATATATTTAAACAAAATCATTTAACTATGTACAGTCATAAACTGAACTTACTTATTATTCCATGCTTGTTCGAATACTTCTAATGAATCAATCAATCGATTTTGCCGATGATCTTCAAGTAGCGTTTGATCGAAGCCACTACAATCGACAAGGTACAGAATTGCAGTGACATTATCAAAAAATTGAATCCATTTTTTTCGTTCACCTCGTTGTCCACTAACATCAACTATGCTTTATTTAGTTTCAAAATAATGAAATAAAGAGTATAAAAAAATATTTACTGTATCTTAACTTGTGGATATATTTCTTAATATCTCTCAGTAGCGCATAGTCATGGCAACTAGTTATTATTACTTTTGTCTTTTTTCAGTAATAATATGAAAAGTTTAATCGCCATTGCTCCTCTTAACCACCTGAGATGGTTTTCTATCAAGTATGATTATCTGTATTGTTATAGATTTGAAATATCTTTCTATCAATCCAACTGAATAATTTATCATTTTTACCTGAACTGCATAGGATTATATGTTTTGCACAATAATATATGCCCGTAAATTACACTGACTATAAAGATTGATAAAAAAAGAAATGCTATATCCTGAAGAGAATGATGAATGGTAACTTTTGTGGACTATTCATGGACCAATATGAAGCGCATATTTCCTATTGTATAATTGTTAAGTAAATCAACTATTCATATTCATGTTTCTTTTATTATGAGCTTTATTTTGATTCATGGATTATTACTGTACGATTTACCATTCTTGAGTTATACCCAGTCTACTAATTACTGTTCCCCCTATTCACAGCCACATTTAGTTGAAACTTGTACAAATGTTATTTTCTATTTTATCGTACGATGTGGTCTGTTTGATTGGTGTATAAACCCAGTATGTTTGAGAATGATGATTGATATTGCAGAGGCTGTTATTGGTGTTCTGGACTTAACTAGCTTAGCTAGGCAGACAGCAGGACCGACAAGTACTCTAGACCGCTCATACAGGTATCGTGTGTCATTGGTCCGATCGATAATTCACTGCTCTATAATTGGCGGCATCATCACGTTATATATTAAACAGGGCAAACGATATAACGAAAGATCAACTTAAAACGTTTAAAAAATAAATTTTATGTTTGTATATCGTACTTACTGAAATCGAACAGATGATTTTCGACCTGTTGAAATATCAAACTGTAATTCATTTATATTGTCAGTCATTTTACGACACCTCAAAATATCCTATTTATTAAGGGAGAAAAAAGAAATCTAAAATGTAATTAAGTATGAGCTTATTACCAGAAAACGTTCCTATTTGTAACAAGAATCATTTATAAATTGAGCTTGAAATTAGATTAAAGTAGAATAGTTTATATTTTGAAATTGACTGATTACTGAGTAATGATCAATGTCATATGTATCAACTTCTGTGGATTCGATTACGATGTGGTCACTAGTCTAAGTGAATTGACGTCACCTGCAGTATGTTATGGTACTAGATAGTTGAAAGTAGTCGGGATTAAAATTCTGTTTGAACTGATTTTCGTGCTAGTTAATAGGACGTGCTTACAATCTTGAGAGTGACTGCCCAAATATCGAATTGGTAATGTCTCAGTCTGTGAAATTACGTTGTGAGTTTGGTAATCTAACTTCATATTTTTAAACAAACAATAGTAAATGATTACCTTCTTGAATATAATTGAAAACATTGCAAAAACTAGAATTTATACTCATTGAAGTAAGATGATGTTGTTTTGTTCTCACTTAAGGTTAACATAGTTGTAATACAGAATCTAAAAGGTTAGAACGGTATTGATATAATGATAAGAAATAAGCCTTTAAAAATTATTTTCATAGGAATTTAAAGTTAGTTAGAAAATGTTTTTGTATTCTTTAAAAAAGAAACTGCATTCAGTAATTGTAAAGTACAGTTGTTTGTTTCCAAAATCAGAAATGAGGGTTGCGCAATATTGTGAATTAACTGAAGTTAGAAACTAACATTGTTGGATACAAGTTCAGTGATCCAGAGGTTAAGTGTTCATACGCGAGAGTGAAGCTCTCGGATCCGATTCCCGGACGTAGAGTCGTGGATGTGTACAGCTGAAAACCCCTACACTAACATAAAACGGCCCTCTAGTGCTTCAGAGTTTTCAATAATGTTTTAACTACGATCATTCCGTGATTGTGATTATGTAAATTAGATATGTTAACTTTCCATAAAAGTTATAGTCAGAAAATCATATTCTTCACTAAAGTGTATTGAAAGGCAGTTACGAATTTTGGAGGGGGATTAAACGATGACTTGAATCTTCAATACACGTTGTTTCCTCATTACTCAATGGTTTTAGTACTGCATAGATTTGTAATAAAAAACGTTATCTACTGTTATGTGTTACTTAACACCATTAAAACTTGACATTTTAGTTGAATCAATGCAAACTAAAGCTCACGGATGATAGCGATTATACCCATGTGTCTTGTTATTCGTCAATTATTATAGTTATTATAAGCAAAGATGGATGGTAGCTAGTAGTGTATCCAGGATGCGCGTTTCGTCCTATTTGAGACTCCTCAGTTGGATATACCTACATCCCAGAGTTGATGTTCACTCCAGGACTCGAACTCAATACCGTTCACTACAAACGCCCTCGCGTTATCCACTTAGCTACTAAGTCCTGTTAGCCACTACCTTGTGCGATTGGGTTAGTTTTAGTTCAGTAGATATACACAATTGACTTAGAAGCAGTTATGATGAAAATTCATCTTCTTGATTGAGTTTAAGTTGAAATGTCAATTAGCGTACAGTTAAAATTATTATGAACAATGAAGTGGATTTCTGTTGTCCTATTATTTCCAATGATTATTCAACTAACACCAGTGTGTGATAACGGTTTATCACGCTTTATCCTCTTATTTTACACAATAACTTGAAATGTTTACCCTTTTTTAATAGCAGTGGGAAATGTTCAACTTTCATCTATCATATATTGTTTCTGTTAATAAGTGAATGTTAGTATTTGAGACGCATAGGTAACAAGTCGGTAGAGAATGTCGAATTTTGTATTTTGCACAACAGACTGACCTTAGTTGGAAACCTGATGATAACCTGGAAGGGTTAAAGAGTTATTTTTCCTTCGTCAACAGTGCAAATCCATGATCCATAATACGGGGGCAACCTAGGGATTTCAAGCCTCAAGTTAAGTGCTTACATTTTTGACTAACTAATTACCACGGAGCAGTTTACATTTCTAACTTCATTCGATTTATAATATTGTACATTTCTCAGACAATGTCACTGATAGGCAACTGCGGAACTCCCTACATTTTCGATTTCTATTGTTCGCCGTTTGTAACTATAACGTCAGAAACCACCTATTAAGGTTAGTCACTGATAAATATATTAATATTACTAGTATAGAGGGTTCTTGAAGATTTCTAAATACTGTAGTTCACATCATGGACTGATCTTAATTTATCACTAAATCAACCCCTTTATAAGAACTAGATACATTGTTTAATAAACTTGCGAAGTGATATGTAATAGTGAAAGTAAAATATGATTGCTCACTGAGAGTCAACAAACAAGCACTCAGCCTACTGACTATTAAATATGTGATTTACTTTTCTCTGATTAATTTCTACTCTGAACTCACTGAGTAAAACTGCTTGTAACTGTGTTGAATAAAGTATTAGTCTGGTTCTCTATTCTGGTTTGTGAATTCTAGATCTGATATAGCATGACTAATCTCATTACCGTAGTAATGTATTATCGTAGTATATATGAGAAAGATAAAAAGATTTTAAATCATGTGTTATATCACAAAGTGATTTACTTGTCCAATTATTGAATTTTTAGATTTGCTAAGGAACTCGGGACTACAAATCCGTACCTAACAGGTTTCGTTTTAAACCAATCATCCATTGAACTAATAAAGACTATTTTGTTTAAACATTGATTTCAAACAAGAAAATTGTAGTGTCGAGCAATGACACAGATAATTTACATGATACTTGATATACTTTGATTGAATATAAACGTCAGTAAGTGTAAAACATCTTTGAAACATAGGTTTACTAACCTGATCTGTTGGTACATAATCTGGTCTTCTGATAGCATCAAAACGTCGCATAAAACTAGTTTGTAAAGATAGATTTAAATGTTTCTTTTAGGGTAATTATTCTCAAGAGATAAAGTGTAAATAAACATTACTAAAATTATATTCTACTAAGTCTACAGCATTGTATCTGTGATACAGTGACATAAGTGAATATAGACTTACGAAGATTTCATATTTTTTCCACCTTAGATAGTCACATGGTTTATCACACATGCAATTCCTCTTTTTCTAACCGGTTTCTGAAAACGCATCGTGTATGTTTATTCGACTACAACACGTAGTTTTGACGACAAGATATTAGTATCATTAATAAGTGTGACGAATATTACTGAAAATCTGTTGGAAATGTTAAACAATTAAAGCAATGAACGACACTAGAATAGTTAATATGCATCATTGTAGGCTTTTTCGAAATGTTGGTGTTAGGGAGATCCAGAAAATTCTTCGGAAAAAGCCCAGTAGGGCACTGAAAATGCAGCGAAACATCGTATTCAATCAGCATAGAATAAGAGTTTCTCGGAAACATCTAGAAAGTGAAGGTCCAGGTGTCACCTTTCTTATTGGACGACTACCTTTCCTGCCACTGTATTTAGAAGGGTTCTAGAACTTTCCGGAAGCCCAAGGACATTCGGGGTACTACAAATGCCCTCTATTTTCTGTACATAAACCAACCTTGGGGTAAAGCGTTATTTTCACTGTTAGCTCTTCTCACCCTGTTCAAGTTGCCGTGTTGATTTAACATGAGGGTTACTAGAAGAGCTTTGGAAACCGAATCAAGCGTCCAGGCAGAAAATTTATCCGTTTTCTTAGTGTTATTGTAAAACTCTTTTTAAACTGTGAAGTTACACTTCAGATGATAAAAGTAATGCATAAGAAAAATCACTGCGTGCACGAGTTCTGACGATAAGATGAATTATCTAAGCGACATTGATTGATATTATACAAACTACTTGTCAAATTTGCTCTAAAACTCATGTTATAACCTGTTTCATTTAAGCATTCGTGTAGAAACGAATTAGGGAAAACAAACAACCTTCAGTATGCAATCAGTTATAGAAATTAATTATAAGTTGTAATCTCTTTCATAGATGTTTCGAATATACTATGTACCCAGTTCATTAAATCCTATCAAAAATATTACAACCAAAGTTCCAGGAAAATGCTATAAAAATATAAAAATCATTTTTACAACAGTTAGTTGAATTAAAAGTCGATATTTTTAGGAATTCGACCGCTGCCAAATCCCCTGAATATTTCAACCTGATCGTAATTCTATCATTTAATTAATCATATAACTATTCGATTATTTCTCAGTTGCTTGTTTGGGAAAAGAGATCAACGATTTCTTACGTTAGATAGTCATTTAAATCTGTTATTGATACACAAGCTTCGTATAACAGAATCCAACAAGCTATTTGAATAAGAAAATCAAGAGCTTGTACGAAGCTTTTCTTGGCTAACCCTAATTGTGATAGATTCACAACTTATGTATAAATTTATGTATGGTTCTCCATAAAATTAACCCAAATCTTGACCAATAGCATTTATTATTTGGTCTTGAACTGATAGTGTTTGCTTAAACCGAATAGCTTGTCTCCCTTGAAAAATAAGTCTAATTTTCTCTGGATTCAACTTCATGAACTAAAGTGGATTGTACATAACTTTTAATCTATTAAAAATCTATAGATTCAATTAAGAATAAAAGTGAACATTAGTCAACAATTTTACAAACAATTAACTTAGTATTGTTTGTTTGAATCTTCCCATTGATGTGTTAGGACTGCAACTGGTCAGTCTCTAATTGGCATATGTGCATACTGTGTGTATTGCCTCGATATAGCCTAAATTCATAAGCATGTTAAGCAAAGATGGATAGTGGTTTGAGTCCCAGAGTGAACATCAACTCTGAGATGCAGGTACATCCAGCTGACGAGTCCCAACTAGGACGAAACGCGCGTCCTGGATTCCACTGCTAGCCACTATCCATCTTTGCATACCATTTTTACAAACAGTTTCATTAATACATATTAATAACTTACTAAGTTGCTGAGTCAAATAAATGAAATTCTGTAGCTCTTGTATAAGCTCTCTGAACTCCTGGATCATGCCATATTTCATCTACTTCATCAAAAAAGGTCTATAGTTTAAAATTAAATTATAGAAAAACATTGATAAATTATATACAATTGGATTTACACACATTATTCATTATACTATTAATGCTTTTTAACAGTAAAATGTTTCTTTTTTAAATGACTCTGATTAGGTATTGTACGTTTAGATCATGTATAAGTGGCCCAAAGATTAAACGCTTACTGAGAAATCGGAATGTCTTGGGTTCGATTCTCAGTGAGTTTATGGATGAATGCTACCAAATGGCTCACACTGAAGAACGGAAAAATTGTTTTGTTTCTCCTTATTTCTAATGATTGTTGAACTAAACTCAGTTCGTGATTGATGTGTGGGTGAGAATGATAATGATTGGTTATTTTGCTGAGTCAGACATGTAGATAGTGTGACGAGTGTTATATGTGTTGTATATTCCCCTATCCTCATTACTATTATTGATTAATTGATTTTGTTGCTGGATTGTGTCAGATTTTGGTGTGGAAATATATTGACGTTCTCGTGAGGCTAATCTCATGTTCTTGATCTGAGTTGTGTTGAAGTCCTGTAGAATAGACGACACTGGGAGGGAATCTAGTGTAGATATTCGTCTAAGGTGAATTAACGTCCCACATACGTATAAACAGTGAAAGGACTATTAGAACAAGAAACCCTAGCGTTATAATAAGTATCCTACGTTTATAGCAGTGATGTAAAATATAGAATTGATAAATCTATCTCACTATACTTAAGTACACATATGAAACCGACAGTAAATCAGGTATGTTTTGCATTTATAATTGTTAGGGTATAAGTAAAAAATAAGTATGAAGAAGTTAGCCTAGAGGTTAATCGTTCGCGCGCGAGACCGATAGGTCCTGGTGTCGAATCCTACGAACGGAATCGTGTGCGCGCACTGGGTAGGAGTCCCATACTAGGACGAAACGGCTGTCCAGTGCTTCCGGGTTTTTAGTGGTGGTCTAGCTTACATTGACTAATGAATTCAACTATTAAAATTACTACAGTCTCCACAAAAAACCCCTTTCTTTAATTAGCTACCTGATTTTTAACAAATACTTTCATTTGACTTACTCAAACTTACTATGTACAATCGATCAATCGTCTTGAATAATGTCGGCGAATGCAAATATGTATACAAGTTCGCTAGTATATAATCTGTTTAAAGTCTTAATTAGTTAATCTATTGTATAATTTTTTAATGATACTTTATTAAAAGAATACTAAATCACTCACTTCGGGATATGTATAATCTTCAGCCAAAGAATTGTCTATAAGACTTTTAGCTAAATCAGCAGTTCGAGTTTGAATAAATTCAAGTTGTAACGTTTTCATACCTCCAAGAATTGACTTTTAAAAAATATAATACAAAGTGAAAGTGTAGTTATCCAATATACACCTAAAACATGAACATTTGGTTGAACTTACAATTATGAATTATTATGAAAAATCGGTACAAGCAGTTATGTGAACTTATCCAAACCTTGCATGAACCTTCGGTCCTTCGCGCGAACACTTAACCAGTGGAGTTCAACAGTATCTGTTGTAAGGCAGGTACTCACTGAAAACAATGATGGACAGTCACACAGTACCGTTGATTGGTGGACGTCAGACATTAGGATCGTTGGGTGCCGGCTCAGTGGTTCAGAGACTAAGCATTCAAGCGCGAATTCAAAGGTCCTGGGTTCGAGGATGCGCATAGCCGAGAAGCCCAGTATTATGACGGAAAGAGTGTCCAATGCTTCCAGGTTTTTAATACTTGTCTAGCACAGATTACTGTTTATTTTTTGAGATAAGTTCATTTAAACTTAACCAGTTTTTTGACTGGCGATAATCAAAAGCTGCCCTACATTCGTCTGATTATTTATTACCGTTTATCTAAATAGTCATGTAATTCAAAATATACACATTCCCAAGGCTATTAGTATTCAACTATTTATTTCCGTATTGCATTAACATGATAAGTTGTAAGTGTTATATCCTAGTGAAGATATAAATACGGATAACTCCCAGGACCTATTAATGGACTATTACTCTGTATATATGCTTATGGTTTAACTATTGAAAAACTAGATTATGTATATCTATATTCCTCTTATCATAAGCTTCATTTTGACCTATAGGTTATTATTATAAAAATCACTTCCTAAATTATACTCAGTTTATTGATTACTGTATCCCACGTTCACAGATACATTTGACTTGATCTTGCACAAATATTATTTTCTATTTTATGGTGTGATGCAGTCTGTCTGTCTATCTGGTATATGAACAAAGTATGCTTCAAATAAATTATTCGCATAGATTCGCATAGCAGAAGCTGCAATTGGTGTTCTGGACTCAATTAGAAGGACTAGGTGGACAAGGGACTGTAGTGCCGTGCTTCATTAATAGTTCACTTCCATAACCGTTATTATACCAATCTTAACGGTGTATAAAATCAGAAAACAGACATTTTTTTATAAATGTGCTATTTTCTACAAGGAGGCTATGTAGTATCGGTTTATATGTTAAGCCCATATACTTCATTCTAGTTACTGGCCAAGCCAATTCACCTATACATTGAGGCATATTTTGATCTTGTTAATTATTCGTTTATTAACCTTGACTATATTTTTATATGAGCGTATATGTGTACCCTTCGTATCTTACTCATCATGTCGGTCATTCATTTTTGTCTGATTATAAATATTGAGTAAAGCTTGCTTATAGCGAGTTGGCTTCCCAGCCATCTCCACTATGCATCATCTTTGCTTAGCTCGCTTACACTTGCTCATGTACTCTCGGCTTTCTGGTTTTCGTCATTCATCAATAAAGATGTAGTTGCCGCTTTTTTGCCTTTTGATTTTATACACCGTTAAGATTGGTATAATAACGGTTATCGAAGTGAACTATTAATGAAGCACGGCACTACAGGACCAATAAGGACACTAGACTGCTCATACCGGTCAAATGTCATTGTTTTGACACAATGCTAAGATTGGAGAAGTCGTATTCCGATTGGTGAATAAATCACGTGATAAAGAAGTCGGAGATAAAAATCATAACGAATTGCCATACGGCATTCTTTATTTTTTTTAATTCATAAGAGTAAGAATGTGTGCGGAGTTAGTAAGGATATATATATTTCGTCATTCGACGTCATATGAGATCAAACAGGAAAACCAAAGTGGTAAGCATTCTAGTTACAAAAGAAGTTTGGGATATCTACACGAAACATTCATTAGAAAATTAAAATTATCTATACTTATCAACTTTATATTTAAGGAGGGAGATATGGCAGTGATCTACAATTTTATTCAGTAGATATTTACAGTATAAAACTTTTTTTAAGATACCATCAGATGGGCTGAGTTGTACAGCAAATAAAATCTACAAGTTAATCATTAATTATTTCAGTCAGTCAGTCACAACGTAGAACTTCGTACGTACATCAGTTCGACTTGCCATACCACATTAGCACAGAGATGCAGTTGTCGATTCAAATCCCATAGTGGTAGAAGTAGTAAGAGTATAAGCATTAATGTGAAAGATTAGGGTTTGAAGATGTTATTCAAGGAGTATAATCCAGTGAAATAAATTTGGAAAGAGAAAAAAGATAGAGACATGAAGAATTCAGAAGATTAGAATTTGGGAGAACACAAAGAGTGGATGCACCTTTGCCATTGCAAATGATTTTGAGCCATGTCATTCAAGGTCTCTAACAATCCATTACTATCATCTTGTGAATCCCAACCAAGTAGTCTACACTTACCAACATGGCTCAGTCCACTTGTCAGTAAAAGATTAGGATTTGAAGATGTTATTGAAGTAGTATAATCCATAAACTGATCATTTTCAGTTGTTTACCAGAGTGTAATGCTAATTTTGTCCTAATTTTTAATTCGATGAATATAAATTTACTTATTTCAAAGGTGTATATGATTAGCATTTTATTATCAAGTTTAGTATTGAATATTTATGAAAATTCTATTAGATTATAGTAATCATTCATTAACATAATCTAATTGTGATAATGTGTTACTGATGTTGATAGATATAAGTAGTATGTATCATAAATGGATAGTGAAATACCTGGAGGTAGAAGGTTAAGAAGACCAAAGAAAAGAGAACAAGAACAAAGAACAATTGGTGTGGAAACGAAAGAACAGTGAAATCTGAGACGATTGATTGACATTTTGCAAATAAAGTATTTACTTTATGGTTCATAGATTTTACTAAGATTCTGTAATTTTGTTTTTAGGTACATTTGGTTGTCCCCAATTGTGTTCTCGTTCACTACAATATGAGGCATTTAAATCATGTAAGTATCAAGAAATTATAGGAATATTAGGCCTTCATGATAACAACTGACTGAAATGATTGTCAGATTCTTAGGCGACTCATTAAATGAGTATATCTACAGCACAGAAATAAAATAATGAGCAAAATGTAATGGTACTTTAAGTTATTAGAATAGTATGTTTTTAATAATCCTTCAGGTGTATTTATTTAACAGCTGAATAGTCAGAGGAGTAAAGTATTGATTTTATTCTCAATAAACCATGTAGCTAGAACGATTGACTTGATTTCTGTTGATCCTTTATTGAATTATTAAACTCTACATCCAGAAAAAGGCCAGTAATACTTCATTTTCAGAGCATAAAACTTATTCATTGGAATAACTTTCATCGTAAACGATATATCAAATCACATATCGTAGTTGGTTTCTTTCTTTGTTTTTTACCCACGTTTTCTTTATTCATTTAAACACATAAATATTGGTACAAGGAAGCACCAGATACATTTATGTGAGGGTTGTGATACTGCTTAGGTGCCAAAACTGAAGCAGGTGGTTTTCTTAGGGGGCCACAACCCGAGCCTTGGACCTAAAGAACTGATCCACAAGGCAGTGGAGCATCGTGAAGAGATGAAGTCTCATTGTAGCCGGTGACCAACGATTGATTCATACGCCATTTGTCCCCTCAGGATACTGGAGTCCATGTGTACCATTGGTTTAGAATCAGGGTTTTCCAACCCCCCTGGGTGGACTCGCCGTGTCCACCGACCCGGTGAAAGCGCCGGTAATTCGCTTTTCGTCCTCTCACTTTCGTAAACAACACCCCCGCCATGTGAATATGATAGAACAGTTGAAAACAAAAAAAAAAACGAAAACAACGTTTCTGTTGTAAAACATACAAAAACACTACATTGTAATCTGAAACTCAAAGTCATGGACAGCAGAAAATGGTGATTATGAAGAGAAAAAGATCGACTAATGAAGATAAACAACATTCTTTCATTATTTTAAGTTGGTAGAATATAATGAACAAAATTGGTTCACATTAAAAATTTTCCCAAACAATTCCAAATTTTATCCCTTTCTCATAGTAATACCATCCTAATAAAAAGACTAGGCAGTTAAATAATTTATCAATTACCTTAAAGTTTCATTAGCTGAATAACCAACCAATCATATTTTGGATTGAAGATTATTCTACACTTTAGTAATATAAGTTATTAATTAAGTTAAAATTACTATCAACATACTTCACCTACAGCTATAAGCAAAGATGGATAGTGGCTAGCAGTGGAATCCAGGATGCTTGTTTCATCCCATTTGGGGTTCGTCAGCTGGATATTCACTCTGGGACTCGAACACAGTACCATTCACTTCAAACGCCATCGCGTTATCCAGTCAGCTACTGAGTCCTGATAGCCATTTGCTTATGCAATGGGGTGAAGTTTTAATTCACTTAGTATTGTTTGTTTGAATCTTCTCATTCAATAAGAGACTGACCAATTACAGTCTTAAACATCAATGGGAAGATTCAAACAAACAATACCAAGTGAATTCACTTACAACTGTTTCAATGATCATTTCCCATAGAATGTGGCATATATTTTAAAATAAAAGCAATTCGAATATAAAACTACACCAACTTTGAACTAAATATTTGTTACTTAGGCGTAAATTATTTTTGTATACTGTAGTATCGGTTGCTATGTTAAGCCCATATGCCTTATTCTGACTACTGAACAAGCCAATTCACCTATCCATCATGAGTGATGTTTTCACCTTGTTAATTATTCACTTATTAACCCTGACCATTTTTATATGAGCGTAGGTGTGTGTACACATCTTATCCTATTTATCACATGTTGGTCATTTATTCTTGTCTGACTATAAATAATTGATTAACGCTTGATAAAAGTGAGTTGGCTTCCCCGTCATCTCCAATGCATGTCATTTTTGTTTCACTCGCTGATATTTACTCATGTCCTTATAACTTTCTGGTCTGAGTCATTTGTTAATAAAACTGTAGTTGCCACTTCACTTTGCCTACCGATTCTATGCACTGTTAAGATTTGTATTATAACGGTTATCAGGCTGAACGATTAGAGAAGCACGGCACTACAATACACTAAATGGATATAAAAAGTTAATAGTAAGTTGGGATAATATACATGAAACCTTCAATTTCTTTTACCTTAACAACAACTGTAAAATAAATAAATAATTAGTTAATTCAACTTACCAGTATTACATCTCGTATATTCTGTTTAATGATTGTAATGTAATCTAATCTTTCCCTTAAATACAAACAAAAAAAATTCTGTAGTTAATCATTTACTGAAATATAATTTCATTAACCTATTTTGACGAATCAAGAGGGGGGGAATGGATTATTACAATACAAACCAGAGTTTAAGCTGATTGGTTACCATGACTAATCGAAGTATTGAAATACAAGAGTAATGTTTATTTTTAATAAGAAGTTATTAGAACCCTGTGTACATATTGTAAGAATATTTTATTGGTGATACTCTGAATAAAAATGATTTACTAATGTTTAAGCAAATATGGATGGTGTCTAGCTGTGAAATCCAGGAGGCGAGTTTCGTTCTATTCGAGACTCGTTAGCTAGATGTACATACATCCTAAAGTTAATGTTCACTCCTGGACTCGAACTCAGTACCGTTTGCTTTAAACAATATCGCGTTATTCACTTAGCGAATGGTACTGGATTCGAGTGTTGAAGTGAACATCAACTATGGAATATAGGTATATCCACCTGACGAGTCCCAAATACAACGAAACGCACATCCTGGATTCCACTACTGGACACCATCCTCCTTTGCTTATAATGGTTATGACTTAAGGCAATATCGAGACAATCTGTACAGGATGTATGTTAATAAGAGACTGGTCGATTGCAGTCCCAAACATCAATGAAATAATTCAAACAAACAATACAAAATGGATTCATTAATATGTTTGTATCTAGATTGCACAATGGTTCTTTTTCAAGATATTCTAATCTCATGAATGATTGTCATTGAACGTCTTTTAAACTTGAATACATACTAAAACCCTTTGTTTATTAGTTGAAAAAGATATTTTTTGTATGACTTTACTTTTTCGCTTCATTGGGACTACAGACAAACTAAAAACACAGATACATGTTGTCAACATATCTTGAACCTAGACTTGACGTTAATTATCACTCGTTAGCAAGGTTTACTTGTAACCATGTGATAGTGGATATATCTTGATGAAATTCACAGTTTAAACCGCTTCAAAAGTGTTATTCGAATACCAACTGCTGCCCAGTAGTTGTGATTCACGGTATCCTGTCAACTATCTCTAGTCAACTAACGTCCTAACATGGGACATAGTAGTCGAGTCCTTTGGACTAATGGCCGCGTTACGTATTTGTAACCAAAAATCTGATATAATTTTGGTGCTATTACTTCTTTCGTAAGCTCCATTCACGTTTATGACAAAAACTATGTGATTTCGTACAGGCTAGATTTCCGACATATCTGTAACGTTGAAACCTGAAGCAATAACGTTCATTACTTGAGCTTTATAGTTTCTTCACTTTTTTTCACCATCAAAGTCTATCCTGAATAGGCTTCTGTATATTAGCGGTATCTTGCTTTTCAGGAAGTTGCAAATTGATCGAGAGATAGGGAAGAACTAAGTAGAACATACACACAACAGGATAAATTCATAGCGCTAGTTAAAAATAATTGTCACAGTCAATAAATCACAACTTTCAAATGATTATGAAAATACCTTGGAATAATAGATATCTAATGATAAAGATTAGAAAACCCTTGAACCGTACTATATCATGCTGGTAGAGTTTCTTTATTGATATGAAAATGAGGCCTCGTAAAAAAGTTCTATTTAGACGTAAATGAATAGTTTGCTCAGAAACGTTTGAAAAACTGTAATTTCCAAAATGAAGTTATTTGTCATTAGTTATTGATTTCAGATAAGTAATAACTGGAATCTATGGAGAACACTGAATAGCTATATTTCCTTGGTATTTTATTTAGCGTCAGTGCTGAAGCATATTGCCTTCAAGGATCGAGACAAACACTCTTAAGTTGTCAAAGTCTGCAGCATACGATCCAGGCACAAATGTTAACTATAATCTTGAGAAATGACTAAGACATTTTAATTAACAAGCGTGAATAAATATGTACGTGAATTACTAGTATTCACACACTAATCATTCTAAGTAAAACATGGACTTGAATGCTGAGTACTTGTTTGAGTGCACAATCGACTTCCTTCAATAACGTGCCCTGTTTTAATTTGTAGCCTAGCATTTGACCTTGGAATAACTTCTGAGCTGTCTGGTTTTGCACAAGCACATGATATGTCTGGAATATCCCAATCTATCAAGATCTAGACGGAGTAATATATAATTGAACCGCTGAGTAGGAATTCAGTGGTTCACATTTCTAGCTTCATACACTTTACAACATAGCGTCATCATTCTTAGTTATATCAGTGAGATCTGTTACACTCCTCAACATGGTTAACCTCAACTAATCACGAATTTTCATCAGAACTTCCAGAAATAGTAGCTGGATATTTCCTGTTTTTCAATAGTTGCACAATGCAAGTCAGTCTAGGATGAAAACTAACGTCCTTTTTAACACAAACACCTCAATATAATGTGATTTTACTTACTTATTACTAAATCCATTAATATGAATAATTTTCATTTGCTTTAGCAGTGTAGATTTTCCTGATTCGCCAGTACCTAAAATAAGACAAAAAGCAATCAGTTAACAGAGAATTATTAAAGGTTGAAACTTCAGTGAACTTTGAATAAACAAATTTTTTATATTGAAATAGTTGGTATCTGGTTATTAGTAAACTCCAGGACTCGATTGAGTTTGTTATGACTGAAGGTAACTGCATTCTAATGTTAATGTTTATTCTAATACTGTAACTTAATATTTATCCCTTTAAATAGGACAAAACCCACGTTCTAGATTCCATTGTCGGCCATTTACAGAGATTTAATGAATAAAAGTGGTCTACTGGAATGTAGAAGAAAGATTGTGTACTGAAGTGTTAGGAAAATAGGGTTACGTGACAACCATGAAGTTACAGCAACTGAATAAGATGTAAGATAATTATCCGTCTGACGAGTATGAGAGAAGTGACGAATAAATTAAAAGATGGAGATAATGATAACAAATAGTTAAAATTTAAAAAAAAAACATTAAAAGGAAGTAATAAATAATTAGAAAGAGGTTTTGTGGATATTATGGTAATTTAATAGTTGAATTCATGAGTCAATTAAGGTTAGACCACCATGGAAAGCCTCAAAACACTGGACGACCGTTTCGTCGTAGTAGGGGTCTCCTCAGCAGTGGGGTTCAACCCGGTCTTTGGTGAGGCAGTAACTTACTGAAGACAATAGTGGACGGTTGCGCAATTTTTGTGGATTGGTTGAAGTCAGACATTCACACTGTTGGATGCTGGCTCAGTAGTCTTGAGGTTAAGCGTTCGCGCGCGAGATCGATAGATCCTGGTTTCGAATCCCACGAGTGGGATCGTGTATGCGCGCTGCTGAAGAGTCCTGTAGTAGGACGAAACGGTCATCCAGTGTTTCGAGGTTTCCCACGGTGGTCTAGCTTTAATTGACTCATGAATTCTACTATTGACTTACTATAATATCCACAAAACCTCTTTGGATTATAATCATCATAAACTCACTAGTGACTGGCTTCAAGAGGTATTTCCTGGAGTTCTAGTAAGAAGTAGTGACCAGTGGAGTTCAACCGGGTCTGTTGTGAGATAGTGACTCATCAAAGACAATGGTGGACGGTGGCGCGATTTCGTGTAATAAATAATTAGTTTATTGAGTATAGAACGACAGATTGGACGTGTGGCTTTAGCATACCGAGTTTACGTTTGAAATAATAAATTGAAAACACCTTTGTAGATTATAACTTATTGATTCATACTTGATTTTAAACCCAATCATCTAACTATGTAGATGATTCTGAAGGATTTTTTTAGTAGGACAGCATAACCAGCATTGACGAGATGCCCCATGGTTAATTTATTGATGACTTTACATGCTTCTTTTAAAAGCCATTCATAGCAGTGCTCCGAGATGATTGTAAAGAGAGCTCCTATACTAATTATTTCGGTTACTTTGATAAGAACATTCTGACTGAAAAAGAAAGAACAAAGCTAACTCCACACAGATTTGTATTGTTTTTCTGTCATTATATGGGGTAGCGTTGACCTGACACGTAAATAATGTAATACTATTGTCTCTAACGTCACTTAGATTAGACTATTACTACCTTAAATTTTAAATGAATATAAAGAGTAGAAAACATTTTGGGCAATATAAGAAAGAAAATGGTTTTACACATTTTTTGTTCAGTTTACTAGAACATTTCACAATAGCGAACTTGCACATTGTACAAAATAGCTAAACATTTCGAAGTTATGATATTTTCTAAAATAGGATACGAATCTTATGTAAAGTAGGTGAAATACGATTGGTACTGGAACCCAGGATGAGCGTCCCTAGTTAGGGCTACTTAGGACTCGTCCAAATTGTCACTCATCCAGTGGCTAAATAGATATCGTGATGGTCTTTGGAGCGAAAGGTACTGTGTTTGAACCTCTGAGTGAACATCAATTCTGGAATGCAAATACATCCAGATGATGAGTCTTAAATGGAACGATATAAGCGTCTTACGTTCCATTACTTGCTACATTCCATTTGTTCTACATAAAATTGTGCTGTATTGTCTATATAGAGGGAATTCATACATGATGCACTTGTGCCAACCAAGACTGATCAGTTAATATTTCAACAACAGAAAAACCTAAACTACTTAAAATGTTGATATGAATCCTATAAATTTTTGTTACTCGATTAGTTGAATTAAACCAAAGAAGAAAATTCAACAGAAAAACGTAACGTTTGTTAGGAACTGCATAATATCAATATTTTCATTGGATATTATGTATCAAAGGAACAATGTGACCGGTATAATAATCAATTCATACTCCCATAGTCATTTCCTAACCAGTGATGTAATGAATCAATTTTTATAAATGTCTAAAGATGAATATTGTAAGAACCTAAAATTTATGTTTTATAGAGTTGAGATCATGAGTCAATCGAGTCTCAACCACCATGAAAAACCTGGAAGCACTGGACGGCCGTTTCGTCCTATTATGGGACTCCGCAGCAGTGCGCATCCACGATCCCACCTCGCGAGATTCCAACCCAGGACCTACCAGTCTCGCGCCAGAGCACTTAACCGGTAGACCACTGATTCAGCGTCCAACGGTGTTAATGTTTAACTTCAACCAATCCACGAAATTGAGCAACCATTCATCAATGTCTTCAGTGAGTAGATATCCCCCACAAACCTGGCTGAGCTCCACTGGTTACTACTTCTCACTAGAACTCCAGGAAATACCTCAGAGAGCCAGTCACTAGTGAGCATATGATCATTATCAGAAGGGGTTTTTGTGTAGATTTTTAGTAATTTTATAGGGTTGAGATCATGAATCAATTGAAGTTCGACCACCAAGGAAAACTTCGAAGCACTAGATGGCCGTTTTGTCCTATTATGAGACTCCTAAGCAATGCGCATCCACAGTTCATTGTTATTTATCTATAAGCTTATCACAAAATAACAATATCATTCTTTAATCACTGTGGTTACAATTATTTAGTACACAATAAAACAATAAAGCCCTTCGGAAAATAAAAAAAAGAGAGGTAATGATCATTTTATGCAAACAATTAGGTCAAGTACATGTCTAAATCAGGAATTATTCTAATAAAATTTAATGAAAATTATTTACAAGTTAATATAAATTAAAGTTTATCTCATGACATATTTTTTCGATATATTTTTTTAATTTTTAATGAAAATTGTATAGCAACAATATGAATTGCCTTAGTAACTATGTTTTTAGAATAGATGAACTTAGGATGTGGTGTGTGTGTTTGTGTGTGTGTATATATGTGTAAGCATGTGTTTTTCATGTATTCCGATGAACTTATTATAATATTAAACATTTAATATTATGACATATCTAGATCATTATATACTGTGTATATATTATGCATTTGTTCTTTTTTCCGAAGGATAACATATATAACCGGACATTTATAATGATATGAATCTATCTTAAAAACATTGATCAGGTCAATTATTAATATTCAAAAAGATGAATATGAAATTTATGACGATTTTATGCATATGAATTATTACAATATTAGACTCGTCAATTTCATGGATCGATTGAAGTTAAACATTCACACCACTGAATGCCAGATCAGTACTTTAGAGTTTAAGCGTTCGCGTGTGAAACCGACAGATCCTTGATTCAAATCCTGCGGGACAGGATTGTGGATGCACACTGTTGAGGAGTTCCACAGTAGGACAAAACGGCCGTCCATTGCTTCAGAATTTTTCAAGGTAGTCTAGCTTCAATTGACTCATGATATGAACTATTAATATTACAGAATACATGTAAAGCTCATCTTTCATTCAGGTAATTAAAATACGAATTATAATTAAGTAGAGGCGAACTAAATAAGTATCAAAGAGATGATCTGAAAGTTTTTTTGGGAGAAATTCAAAAAGAAATGTATGTCAAATGAGAAATATAATACTTGAAATGTTTTTTAAAATAATGACAAGAAGACTCCCTTTTCCGTCAGATAACTATAACAATGGCGTTAAGCGTATCGAATTCTCCATTCTCTATGGAGATAGTTAATAATCCATTAAGTAACATTTACCTTAATTCTTTTGTAGCCCTTGAATATCTGACTTCAGATGGATAGTGCAATTGATTGTTATTTAAATATACAGATTGTCAATCCTCATACAAGTCAAATACGAGGATGGATTTTTGAATACATATATTTTATACACTCATTGATCTGGACAGATAATCAGAGGAAAGGAGAAGAGAGAGAAGAGAGAAGAGAGCGAACTGAAATGACTCCCAATGAAGAAGGCATGTGAGCCAACTCAATTTAATCAAGAGCTTATCGATGTTTATAGTCAGATAAAAATAAGTTACGGACATGTGATGAATAGGAAACGAAGTGCATACACATACTCTTACATAAAAACAGTCATGGTTAATAAGTGATTAATTAACAAGGTCAAAACGTAACTTAAGAAGAATGGATAAATTGGTTTGTCCTGAAGCTAAAATAAGCTATGTGGACTTAACATAACAACCGACACTACAATTCCCCAGTCCTCAACCATTGACGTTAAATCCCTTGAGTCTGAGCCTGAACCCAAACCGGGAATAACGTGAGAACTCTGATAAAAACTTTATTCATTTTTATAAAGGTCAGAGAAAATGTGTTCTTTAAAGCCATTTGAATGAATCTATATATCATTGTCTTTTTCGATTTACAGACTGAAAAATCAATAAAAGACTTGAATGGATTAATCAATTATGTGAATCTTGATAATCGTTTTGTGATTAAATTGTTGAATTCATGATTCAACTAAAGCTAAACCACCATGGAAAACATGGAAGCACTGGACGGCCGTTTTGTTGTAGTATGGGACTCCTCAGTAGTGCGCAACCACGATCCCGCTCGTGGGATTCGAACCCAGGACCTATCAGTCTCGCACGCGAATGCCTAACCTCTAGACCACAAAACCCTCTTCTGATAGTAATCTTTTTGCGACTCACCAATAATGGACTTTAATTCATCAAGATTATCTTAAGAATATTTAAATCTTATCCTTACACTATTTTCTTATCACAACATTTACATAATAAGTTAGAACAAAACTGGTATTTTTCTTGTTAAGAATTTTTCTGGAAGGGAAGAACAATGAATATTAGCCCATCTCTGAATAGAATAATCTATTTGTTTTGGATAAAATTTCCGATGTATTGGCTTAATCTTCTTGAATCTAGGTCATCAATTAGTTACTACTGTAGGGAGGAAGTATATCTGTCATTGAGTAAATTTATACTATTTCAGAGGGTAAATATCTTGGCAACACAATATAAAACATTAATTTTTATTCATAACAAAACAGATTATTAATAGTAGATATGCTTCATTACTGTTGACTATTAATATGACCACCTAAACTTCACCTTTGTGTCAAGTTACTTGAATCAATTTATGGAAGTGAAAATTTTGATCATCATCTGCAAACAGAGTAATACATTAACTGCTATCATTTTAGATATATATTAGTATTCTAAGGTTCAGATAAACATTTTATCATGGAAAACCTAGAAGCGCTGGAAGGCTGTTTCGTCCTTCCACATTTTCCACGGTGGTCTAGCTTCAATTGACTCATGATCTAAACTATATAAAATTACTAAAATCTCCACAAAAACCCCTTGTGATAATAATATACATTGTTAAGGTAAAGTATACTATGCGATAAGATGTAATACACAGACTTCTATAAGGTTAGTAGTAACTTATAAGGTACACTACATCTCAGTTGCAATTTGATAGAGTTGAATAGAAGTCACAACGGTTTTCATCACTTTTTCTTTCATGATAGTGTGAAAGATTTCTTAGTTTAGACAGCCAAATTTTACAGTGTACATCTATTTATAGTCTTTGTCATAAACAACTTATTTCATGGTCAAGGTTAATCTTTCTGTAATTTCGCGGAATGTTTTGTTTTAGATGTTAAAGAAATCAATTTGCGTTAACTACCGTTTGATAACCTTTATTTAATCGAAAGTCCAAAAAATGGATCCTTTTTGGCATTCACGATTATTTGAAATTTTCAGATAAACTTAAAAGGAAGCATCTTAATCTCTGTTCTTTCTAAATATTTTCTCCATAATCTCATTAGATTAATCAATTTAACACGTTGTCATTAATCATCTCATTTATATCTGGCCTTAATTCAGTGTTCAACGTCATTTGAATTTTCAAGTTAACAGGAAAAAAGGTGTATTGTTTTAATTACCTTGATAGTCAAAGTTGAAATCATGAGTCGATTGAAGCTAGACCATCATGGAAAACCTGGAAGCACTGGACGGCCGTTTCGTTCTATCGTGGGACTTCTTAGCAGTGCGCATCCACAATCCCGCACTCGCGAGATTCGAACCCAGGAGCTACCAGTCTCAAGCCGAAGCCCTTAACCGGTAGACCACTGAGCTGGTTTCCAACGGTGTTAATGTCTAACTTCAACTGATCCACGAAGTTGAGCAACCATCCACCAATTGTCTTCAGTGAGTTCCTATGTCACAACAGACGTGGTTTTGAACTCCACTGGTAACTGCTTCTCACATGTCTAGCTTCAATTGACTCACGCTTTCAACTATGAAAAATACTAACTCTCCACAAAATCCCTTCTGATAATTACTAAAAACATTAATTACAAATAAAAACTATTAACTAACATTATCAATATTCTCTAATGATTTATTCATTTATTATTTTATTCATTTTATTCATTTATTATTTATTATTTCTATATGGTTGAGATCATGAGTCAATTGAAGCTAGAATACCATGGAAAACCTGAAAGCATCACATGGTCGTTTCGTTCTATTGTGGGACTCCTAAAATCTCTACAAAACCCCCTTCTGAATTTATTTCTGTTTATAATTAAAGTTATACTTTATAAATATCATATCATTGGTGTCAACATGAATGTTTCAAACAGTAACTCAATAGTCTGTATATATCAGTAAGAAATCATACGAAGAATTTTAAAAACATTCAACGTGATACTATCCCCCTTCCCTCAGGTCTCTTTTTAGTGAAATGAAACTTCTTAACAAAAAAACTAACCATTAGAGACAATACTAGTGTAATGTATCTTCAAATATTGATCCGGTTCATAACTTAGAATTTTTGGCAAGTTAGTTGGTTCCATGAATACTGTGATAGTACCTTCAGCTTTATATTTATAGTTAAATTTCATAAGAATATAGTCCACTGAATGTATTCCTCGCTATTTTGGATAAACAAACAAACATAACTGTCTTCAATTATTAACTTCAACCTTAACTGTTTAGTTCTGTATGGCGGCACACTGTGAGTGTGACACCTGCCTGAAATGTGTGCGAATTGCATTGGACTAACAAATTTATAATAGATCAGAAGAGGTTTTTGTGGCGATTTCGGTATTTTCATTGTTGAAATCATGAGTCAATTGAAGTTAGACCACCACGGAAAACCTGGAAACACTGGACGGCCGTTTCATCCTATTTTGAGACTCCTCAGCAGTGCACATCCATGATCCCGTACTCGCGAGATTCAAACCCAGGATCTACCAGTCTCGCACCGGAGCACTTAACCGATAGACGGCCGTCCAGTGCTTCAAGGTTTCCCATGGTGATCTAGCTTCAATTGACTTATGATTTCAACTATGAAAATTTATAATAATTAAAAAAAGCACATCCTATTAAAATGTCATTATACACATACCCAATAACAGTAGCTTTATACAATTTACTTCCATCTTTTTGTATACTGATATTTGTCTATCTATTTTCTGTGATATTTTGTTTACTTTTTTTCTGGCTTCTTTTTGACTATCTTGTTCTGAATCACCTTTGAAACACATAGAACATGTGAAATTCATGAAGATGAAGAATTCACTATAACAATAAATCCATTGAACATGATTCTTTCTAGATTAGAAACATGACATATTTTGATGTAATTTCCAATGTCTGACTGATCATAAGTTCCATAGTTCTGATATCATCATTTTTTTATGATAAATTCTATTTAATACTTAATTAAAATTAAGTAAATCCCCATCAACAACAAAAAATACTAAAGACCATAACTACAAATTATAATGATTGTGCTACTATGATCATTTATAACATGGATCAACATAAATCATCCATTTCTAAACATTTAACCAATAAGAAGATAGAGTGTAATATTTCATCAACTGATTGGGTTAATTAATATTCGTTAGTACCATATTAGTACCATTTAGTTACTATACACATAGATAGACATGAAATAATCATGTAAATAAGTATAAATACATTGACATGTTTATATACATACACTTCCTTGATATCAGCTGTTTCGACTGAACTTAAATTGAACAGTAGGGTGTTTTAATTAATTTTTTTTCTTAAGGCGGTTTTTCATATGCCAAAACGTTCTTTCTTTGAATTGAAATTTTAAAAAAAATTTTGTTCATTCATTTGAAATAAAGATTTGTTTAATTTTTAAACCCCAGGTTAGTAACAACCAATGAAATATTTGTTTTGTGACCTATGAAATTTAAGGAAAATATTTAGATTTCACAAGGACAAGTTCACTTAATCTCAAAGTACTTATGGAGAAGAAGAAGAAGAAGAAGAAAAAGAAGAAGAAAACGCATCAAAGTAAAAATATACTTTAATGATTACTTACAAATTCTCATAATAATGGATTAGTTAAATATTCTTTTGGCAAAGACACATTTAGTCTTTTTTAAAGCTACCATTTAATACAATCTAGAATAACATCTAATATCAATGAGTTAATTCAAAAGATTTAATTGAATGAATAAATGGGATTGTAGTGGCCTAAATCTGATTCCCTTTTGATCGTACGTACTGTCTATCCTCGTATGTAATAAATAACTTTATCCGCGATGTTGAATAACGGAATTAAATAAGTCAAATACGAGAATGGATTTAGAATACATATATTTCCTACACTCATTGATCTGGCCAGGGTATCAGAACGATGAAGTAAATAGATGAGAGCAGAACATAAATGACATGCAGTGGAGATGGCGGAGAAGCCAACTCGCTATAAGCAAGCATTACTCAATATTTATAATCAGACAAAAATGAATGACAGACATATGATGATTGAGATACGAAGTGTGCACACATATACGCTCATATAAAAATATAGTCAAGGTTAATAAGCGAATAATGAATAAGATCAAAATATGACTCAATGTATAGATGAATTGGCTTGGCCAAAAGCTAGAATAAAGTATATGGGCTTAACATAAACACAGATACTACAGGATAAACTCGGTGTGGTGTGGTTTACTGATATCCACATAAGTAGTATATCGTGATTAAATGTATTTCAGTAGAAGATCGATAAGGAGAGGACTAAAATGGCATGCAAATAATAAGAAAATGCATGAATCATTATAATCTGAGACTATGGATAGATATTTGCAGAAGAAATAGTTAAGATTGAAACAATTGGTTTTTATTTTGCAAATTAACTGTTGATTGTATGGTTATCAGAATTTAATGAGCTAACTTGTAATGATGTACTAAAATGTATTCGGTTGTCCCCACTCGTGTTTTTGTTCACTACAACGGTAGAGAATGTTTTAAAATCATTTATTATGCGAAATTTAAGAAAATGCTAAGAGTAATTTTGAAACATATGTTTAGGAAATTATAAAAGATTTTGAATAATTTCAATCACATATTTCAAATATTTCGAAAATAATATTATATAACGTAATGGCGTTTGAAGCGAACGGTATTGGGTTCGAATCCTAGAGTGAACATCAACACTGGGATGTAGGTATATCCAGCTGAAGAGTCTCAAATAGGACGAAACAAGCATCCTGGATTCCCCTACTAGCTACTATCCATCTTTGCTTATAAACCTAGTGACTCAAGATAATATCGAGGTAATCCTTACAGGATACACATATTTCAACAAGAGACTGATCAATTTTAGTGCTAAACAACAACGGGAAGATACAAGTGAACAGTCCTAGGTGAATTTCAGTATGAAATGTTTATACCTCATCGTTTGAGGACGTTACTTACTTTGTTAAATAATGAAAAAATTTATTTTGTCTATAAATGAGCACACTTAAGTTTTTATTTTGAAAGATATAGACAAATTATTTACTGCTTTTGGTGAAGACAGTATTATAATTTGATTTTTGTGACATTATGAATTAATAACAAATGTATAACTATTTAAGATTCTCAAAGGGACCACTTAGGTGACGTCAGTTATAAGACTATAAATATAATATGTTCAGTTTTACTCATCTAGTTCTATCTGCCTTAAATTGAACAATTCAAGGTATTTTGTATGGTTGAAATCATGAGTCAGTTGAAGTATACCGCCATGGAAAACCTGGAAGCACTGGACGGCCATTTCGTCCTACTGTGAGACTCCTCAGCAGCGCGCATACACGATCTCGCCTGGCAATATCCGAACTCAGGACCTATCAGTCTCGCGAGCAAGCGCTCAACCATTAGACCACTGATAGGTCCTGGGTTCGAATCCCGAGCTGTGTATGGTATGAAATAAGCGAAAACAACAGATATTTTGGTGTATGATACTTATGTCGATAGATATAATTTTTAAGTCACACTAATCGGGAGTAGAACGCTTGACAACAGAAGGCTGAGAGGATTGGATCAAAGAAAACAGGAATGCAAGTAGAGAGTTATTGTAATAAAAACAGGAATGGAGGAACGATGAAGTTTGTAAGAAATAACTGGCGGAAGATGTGCGAATGAAGTATTTTATGTATGATTTTCATAATTTACAAAAAAATATTTTATAATTTTGAACTAAAAAAGTGGTTTACCTCACTTGAATGTTCATTCACTACAATGTGAAGGAGTTTATAAAGGATGAGGAAGTACACAATATGAAAGTTATAGAAAAGACAGTGGAATCCGGAATGATCAACAGTGTAACTTTAAAGCTACAACCTTATCTTTGGCTTGTTTAACTAGTAAATTTGCATGCTTCTCGTAGCGATTCTGTTAGTGTTGTATTTGCAATTGACTGTGTTTATAACTGTTCCATTGACAGCTACAAAAATAAAGCAGTTGGTCGAAATAACAATGAAACATTCGGTGTAAAATTTTATAGAGAAATAAAAACAGTGCGTTAATGTGATAATTAGAAGTATTTGAATTATTGTACAAACTAGGAATCCCAAAAATAACGCAATTTATTCAAGAAGTAATAGATCAGTACGAACGAATGTATTGTAGCTGGAATTCGAAATCAAACAGTCATCAAATACAAAGAAATTGTTTGTTCATACAAACACCATATCCGCCATAGCTTAAATTGGAGTCTGTGTTTGTATTTGATTTTACTTTTTCTCCTTAAGTTCATCATGTGTCTGTCTAACATTGTATTCGATAGAGACTCTGTATTATTTGGAATGTACTCACGAGTATTAGAATTAACAACCGGAAGAAGAATAGACTCACCTGATCCCTGGAATCGTATTCGATCAACATGTCGGTTGTGTTTACTTAAGTCATTCGTATCTTGAATTTGCACCATAGATTTCCCAACATTCTTCACCATCATCCCCGTGGATGGTCGAAGATCGTTTCCACAATAATATGTATTTTCTGAAAACTCCAAACATCTCATATCGGAACGGAGAATTCTTCTTTTGATAGATTCTCTTTCGTTAAAGTATAATTAGCATTTCTATATTGCAGGAGAAATATATCTACTCCCTTCGCCATTTGAAGCAGAAATAGAATCAATAAGAGTTTTCATTGTCCTGACGAAATTTTCTGCCTGACCATCAGAACAAGAGTGCATTGTAGTAATGAACAGATTACTGCACCCTTTACCTAACAACCGGATGGTGACTGTATCTGCAGCAAAATAAGATCCATTATCAGTCACTAACTACATTGGAACCCCTTATCGACTAAACACCTTCCTTATTGCTTGGAGTGTGAAGTCAGAATTTGGTGAATTTGTGAAACAAATTCAGACCACTTCAAGAACAAATCAATGACTACAAGTGCATAATATTTGCCAATACATGGACCACAATGGTCTGCATGCGTTCCTATCCAAGCCTCAAACGATACTGGCCATGGAGTCGAAGGCTGACTTTTCCAGTCGTGACACTTTCCATAACTGTCTGCTGTGTGACATATATTTACATTTATCTCTGACCATTAACATGTTATTATTACGAAGGATTTCATTTTCGCAACACCTAGATGTCCACAATGAAGATATTCAAAGACAGATTTGCGTAATGAAGGAGGAATAACAACGAAATCATTTAGACACAAAATATCATCAGGAGTAGTAGAAAACTCCCTACACTTTGAATGGTAGACTAAGGGGGTTAATTTGTAATGATTGTCGAAACGTGTAATCAACGAGTTGAAATTATTTGGCACTTCTGTGTTGAACTGTATAGTCATAGGCACTCAAAGCAATACTCCGTCGTTGAGTCATAGCAGCTAAAGATTTTTGGAGATGAAAAATGAACTTCAAAGCTTCATGATAAGTAACAAATACTTTGAGAAGGTGTTTCGTGGAGTTTTCAGTAATTTTAAAGTCTAAATCATAAGTCATTTGAAGCTAGACCATCATGGAAAACCTGGAAGCACTGGACGGCTATTTTGTCTTATTGTGGGACTCCTCAGGAGTGCGAATCCACGATTCTGAACAGCGAGATTTGAATCCAGGACTCACCATTCTCGCACGCGAGCCATTAACCACTAGACCACGCAGCCGGCATCTAACGGGATAGTGGATGCACACTGCTGAGGAGCTGTCCATTGCTTCCAGGTTTCCAATGGTGGTTTAGCTACAATTGACTCATTATTTCAAATATAAAATAACAAATATTTATGAAGTCTTTTGACATCCCAAAACACAGCGAATGCTTCTCGCTGAGTTTGTGAATAACCTTGTTTAGTAACAGTAAGTTTGCGTGAAACACATATAACTGCTCTACCTTCCTGTTCCGAAACCGCAGCAATACTCACAGATGATGTATCAGTAATAAGTAAAGAATGTATATTGATTAAGTTCGAAGAATAGCATCACACTAAAGAAACTTTAGCAGACTTCGTAAGCATGACTCTTGTTCTTCACCTTATTTGAATGAATTTGATATCGAAATACTAAATAAACAGTTGGCACAAAAAGAAAAATTAGGAACAAAACGGAATAGTATTGAAGATCACACATTAGTGAACGTAGTTTTGTGAGAATTTTTTTGGAGACGGTGAATTCATCAGTTGAGCCTGTCATTCCATATCTGGTCTAATACGATTACCATCAACTAGGTATCCAAAGCATTAGAAACTAGATAGACAAAATGAACACATATTTGGGTTCACTGTAATATTCTTCTCAATAAAACGACGCAATAAAGCAATAAGTCCCTTGTCATGAATCACCTTATCAGAACCATGAACAATGAGATCATCTTGATAATATTCGACTCTTTCAATATCACTGTCTACCTTATCCATAACTTCCTGAAATATGACTGGAGAACAACTAAGACAAAATTGAAGGAAGTTATATTTGGATAGATCAAAAGAAGTGGTCATTGTTATCGAAACAGATTAAGTATGATCTAAAGCGATTTGAAGAAAGCGTCTTAGAACCCTAGAGTGGATTTAGAATATCTTCAGACTCCGTCATCGTGCACGTTTGCCTCAACAAACGGAAAATCACTACATATTCTCAGGGTCTTGCCACCCACATTCAATGGCTTAACAATAGCTGCACCCCGTTCTGAATACTGAATGGGTTCAACTATATCTTTCACACACAAATCGTTCAATGTCTTATTTACTATTTCTCGAAGACCATAAGGAATTACTCGTCTTTGAAGAATTACTTGATCACTGTGTACTTGAATTTTTATAGGCCGAGTTTTCATACAGCTATCAAATATTGAAGCAATGCATCAGAGTTTTCTTTAGAAACCAGTAAAGACAACTCCACTTTAAGCTCTTTCAAATTTTTTAAAACTCTATATTGACATGTTCTGCTAACTAAAAATTCACAAGATATGTATATTAATTATCACTTCATTTTAGCAATTCATAGCATCCACGTATGGACAATCTGTGTCCAGTAGTCCTCAGAACTGTGACTTCAGTGGGTCTTACCACAACGTTAGGATCTAAAGACTTCAAGTTCTTAAATGAAATAATGGACTCTATACTGCCTTTGTTCACAATATAGTCAAGAAATGAACCAAAGAATGTAAATAATCGCTTTTGAACATGAGCATTACCTTTCGAAATGATGGATAAGGATAAATGATCATTAAGAACACCCGCATAAATTGGATCTAAATTACAAGGTTTGGTACTACTTGAAGTAAAATTGAAAGCAGTTTTGCATACTGACTGAATGTATATTATCTCACCACATCTAAAAGATTAAGCATTACGAAATGCGCATGAAGTGTGAGAATGGAGTTTGACACAGGATAAACATTTACCAAAATTTCTCTCCTTCTCCTTGTTTGCCTTCGATTCCTTTTTGAATCACCTTTCATATTTTCACGAGAATAGGAATCACTAGTAAACGAAAGCATGTTCGATCGACCCTGAGTTTGAATTTCAACATGACGACTGAGCAAAGTGTTAGAAATTTTGATCGACTGAACATCAAATTCATTCACTGCTTCTTGGTTGATACACGCAGTTCTAGCATCTTGAAAGAAGCAGTTTGGCATTCCTAACAGCTCGCTTTCCAGACCCGGTGTCACTTCCTGTAATTAATCTACCCCGCAGCCGCACATGAAGTGGATCACTAGAATTGTATTCGACAGCTTGTTTTAGCAATTCAAGGATGAATCCCCTAACCTTTCGGTTATTCTGATGAGTCATACGAACTTTCGCCCTCTCACGACATTCGAACCTAGTGAACCTTTCATGATTTAAGAAAAGGTCCTTAAGAGTTGTATCGGTCAGTGATGTAGGCTTTTCTGGAAAAGCCAAAGTTTAAAATAAGCAGTAGGCATCTTTAACAATGAACGTCAGAAAATATGTCACAATTTTATCACTTGTCATATCTTTAGTCTTCATGCTCCATATCTCAAACCTTCTCAAAATCTTCGAATGTTGAATGAATATTCAGCTGTCCCACAGTTGGCCCCATCGCTGCTGCAATGTGACAGTCAGAAGTCTGGGTAATTGCACAAGTTAGGAATCCCGGAAATAACGCAATTTAACAAAAAAGTAAATAAGCACGAACTACGCAACTCAAATCGAAAATTACTATGTCGTTTTGTGTAAACAGTAACAATTTAAGATTCTATTACTTCTACAGGATGTGTGTAAAAAACATTTGCAAATGCAGTGCGCTAACGATGGATTATAATAATGCTGTGACGTGTGGCTGGTGAAAACGTGATATCTCTGGCCGTTGAGTCTAGAGAGACCGGAAAAAGCCAACCAACTGTCTAATGTTTGACTTTCCTTCTATTACTGATTTCTATTTAGGGCTTGTTAAGTGCAAACCTCTTGTAGTTGTCTAGAATGAATGATTCTCCAACCTTCATATAATTCTCTTGATTAGGTTGTGAATCATGTATTTGGTGAATTGTGTTACCAACCTGTACTTGACAAATCAATCAAGTATTCAGTCTGGTGGTAGTATATAAGCGGTTAATCATATAATCATGTGATTGAAGTCAAACGTGAAAAACAGGCACATCTTTAGCTTGCCATGAAATTAGAATGGGGTGAATGTTTATGAAACCAAGGGTAAGTATCAAAATTTTCAACTCATTTTATTATGTTCTATATTTTTGGTAGTTTCTAATGTCTTCTTAGCATCTCGCGCATATTATTGGAGTGCTTTTATCATAAAATCTTATATTGACTTTTTAGTTCTGGCGTGAATTTCTGTGCAGGATTTTATAGTAGTTTCTTTTACTCATCAGTAATGGTAGCTAAATTATTTCTTTCTCGTTAAGGAAAAAAGGGGTTGCAATGGGTGCAGTTCCTATTATAAAATAGTGTTCATGGACTTGAGTAAGTTCTCTTGTAGTATATTTGACGCCAAGACCGTTCTGACCACAACGAATCGCGCTTTAATACGACATGTAACCAAAACTCAACATTTTAGTTCAAGTTAACTATCTTTATTAAATTAAATAATCACCCACGAAATCAGGAATATGGCCTATCCGAATGATCCTCGACTGATATTTGGCGGTTATTTTACATTTTTTCTATTCAGGTTCACCACTTGTGATATGGCCTACGATTATGTCCACCCGGACGGGTGGTGAGCAATCATTTAGATAATACAGGGTTGTTATTTTGCAACGGACTGGTTGGTTACCACTAGCTCGTCAATCGAATAAATATAGTCTATTTCTAGTGTTGCAGTTAGCTTGTTCGTGTCCCTAGTCATGCCCCACTTAAAAAAACTAGCACATAACAAATGATGACGATCGGTAACAGCAGACGTTAAGAGATCTTCTAGACGCAGAGTGAAACACTGGCACATGTTTATACCTGCATTTAAGATTCACTTAATTTAGGACTATGATGGAATATCATCAGTACTGTTTTCAGAAATGTCGCTGACATCAGCAAGCTGATGATGAAGTTTCTCTTACCTATGATGATGAAACACCAGCCATGTCGATGGTTCTTAAAATGTGGGTTGTCTGACGTCTGCTCAACCATCTCAAGTCAGATGAACTAGTGGTCCTCATGTTATTCACACGCACATCGTAGAAGACTTAAAGGACAGGAATAATTAGTCAAGACTAGTGCTGTCTGTAAGATCCTCAAGGCAGTTAAAATTATCAAGTGCATGGAAATATGACAAATTTAACTAGGCAAATAAAATCACCATAGGTATTTGAATAACACCTGTTACACAGTCACAGTAACTAATGTTCTCATCATAATGATGGAAAAAAGCTGACACTATTAGTTTATGCTTTTCGAGAGGAAAAAGCCCGTTTTTTGATGCAAACAATTGACTTTTCAAGGGTATAGGAGAAACAAATGACAGATGAGAACTATTGGTAGTCTCTACTAGAACGGGTGGTACCAGAACCATTTATTGATAGAATTGATGTTGGACTCTCGGCTTACAGCGTTATAAATCTAGAGGATGAACACGAGTCATTTGACCTCGTATCCATAACTTTGATGGGGTGGTGGAGTGTAACTGATTCGTTCACTATATTATCTAAGTTCCTGATGTATTTACGTCAATTCAAATTCTGGTCAGCATGTGAATTCAGCAGCAAAGAACGTAACCTCATCGATATATTTCATATATGTGGCTTTTGTTTAGAAATGCATTTTCTGTTGTTCAGTTGACTCAATTATTTAGGTCATGTTGAAGAAAGATTTATAGTTTTTCGCGGGTGATATAAATCTACGTAAGCGTGTTTGTTGTTCAAAGTGTACGATTCGTCTGCAATTATTGTGGTTTGAACGTCAATACTTGTTCTCCAGGAAGAAAATGTAGCTTTGATTGCATGAACGCCTAGGTAACTGAGTTATAAGAAAGACATTTGTCTAATTGTAAGTATTCAAACAAAACCTTGTGTTGACCCACCAATGAACTAAGAGAGCTCTATTCAGAGCTAATGATTACTTTAAATTCATCTTCATTGTACTAATAAAATAGGTGGCTCATCATGGAAGCCTTCCCAGACTCAAAATCGTTGTTTTTTGAGATTCGTTTACTTGAATGTAGTTATATTCGTTTTCTATAAACATAGGAATTGTACGTTCATAACCAGCTTATATTTAGGATATAAACAGTTTAATCGTTAGTAGGTCACCTGTTCACCGTTTATCTCTTATCTGTCAATTTTCTACGTCCTGTTAAGGAGTAAACCTGTCCTTATTTGTAAGTTTTGGTTCTGAATTCGTTGTCGAGGATGTCTCATTTGTAATTTCTACGAAAGCTTTATGTCTTGAGAGGCCTCAGCTATGAATGAACTATTTGTCAAGTGAAAGGTTCGTATATTGCTTTTCAAACTAGCACTCTGACAAAATCTATTGGGTGAATTTTGTTTTGAAAAAAATATGAGCTGTTGAATTAGCATACAAATATTAAAATGATGAAGACCGTCATTCTGTGTTAAACCGATCCAAATATACTTCCATTTGAGTTTGGGTAGTTTTCCGTCTTTAAACCCTAGTTTTCTTTATGTTAGAAATGTTAGCATATTTTTGGTTGAATACAATAAGCTTCTAAAATTTCGGATGTTATGGGATAAATATAACCAGCTAGTAAACAGCATGAATGACTACCAGCACGCACTTAAACTTTTTCAATCTCAATCATAATTCTCATCTTCCAGAAGAAGCCGAGTGCAGTTTTGTGGAGCTTCGTTTTCCCAGTTTGCTGTTATTGATCGTCACAATAAAGAATGGTGGTTCTGTGCAAACAAAGCTAATACAGCTTGTTTTGTGTCTCTATGTGCTTAGCTTTTGCTCTTAGTTAAATAAAAACGACCAAACGCTGAAAACTGTGTTAACATGTTTTATGGCGTTATGTTACGAGATATAGATTCATATAATTGGCTTCTAGGAAATTAAGATGTAGGGGTTTGTGATACTATCTGGTAGTCTTAATCAAAGTAGGTGGGGCGGGGTTTGAATATGACTTAATAGCTGAAAGTCGGATACCGTAACTACTAAGTTCCCATTCAATTTTAACCTACGGTTAATAAATAAAAGCATGTCGTTTTGATCCTATTTGATCAACATTGTGGGTATGCGAGTATTGTTTTAGTTAATCTGTGTACCTCTATCTCCTTGTATATTGATAGTATAATTTTCATCTTGCTATATGGCCGTACCGAATTCCTTAAGTTTGTCATGTTTCGTCTTTTTAATTAGATCGTCATAAAAATAGGAAGTGACATTTAGTCTTCCAGAAAACGATAATGTTTTTCAAGGGCTGTTTTCCTATCCCATCATTTCAATAAAAAATGTCCCAGTTTCATTGTGCGTTGAATATAAAATCTGTTCTATTTCGAATTAGTAACAATTTGAACCGCAAAATTAGTGTACACTGTTCCACTTTCGTTTTAAACCTTCCTATCCTTACAATGATAAGTGTCTTTTATTTATTTATTTAGCTAAACAGATAAATAATGGTACAAAGAAAGCACCAGATAAATATGCGCCTCACAAATCTCATTTGATTTGTGTGAGGGCTGTGATACTGCCTAGGTGCCCAGACTGAAGCAGGTGGTTTTCTTAGGGGGCCATACCCCGAGCCTTTGACCTGATGGTCTAGTCCACAAGGCAGTGGAGCATCATGAGGAGATGCAGTCCCATGGTAGTCGGTTACCAACAATTGGTTCATACACCATTTGTTGCTTCAGGATACTGGAGGCCATGTACACCATTGGTTTGGAATCAGGGTTTTCCAACTCCCCTAGGTGGACTTTCCGTGTCCACCAACCCGGTTGAAACACCGGACATTTGCTTTTCATCCTCTCAATTTCGTAAAAAACATTAATGCCGCATGCCTCCAAATGCCCTGGTACAGCCGAGAGTAGGAGAGTACGCTCTCCTTCTCGAAATGCTCTCACATAGCCAGCGAATATATAGCCTCTGTCGGGGAAGTCCTACTCACTGCCTTCTCGTGGCATTATTGTTGTTTACGAAATTGAGAGGACGAAAAGCGAATTCCGGCGCTTTAACCGGGTCGGTGGACACGGAAAATCCACTTAGGGGAGTTGCAAAATCCTGATTCCAAACCAATGGTGTACATGAGCTCCAGTATCCTGGAGGAACAAATGGCGTATGAACCAATTGTTGGTCACCGACTACCATGGGAATGCATCTCCTAACGTTGCTCCATTGCCTTGTGGATCAGATCTTTCGGTCAAAGGCTCCGGGTGTGGGCCCCTAAGAAAACCACCTGCTTCACTTTGGGCGCCGCCGACAGTATCATAGCCGTCACCCAAATGAAATGAGATTGTTTACAAAAAAACATTTTATGGTCGTAGTGTTAAAGCGACTCAATATTGACTGTCAATGTGACGATTTAAACGAAAGGCTCTATATTCAAATTTAGTGATTATCTATTTCAGAATAAATTGTAACTGTAGGAAACCTATGAGTTCAACGACATATGAAATACATAATCACTGAACTTCATCGCTTATTTGATATTTTTTATTTAGTTCACATGTTTTTGTTTTTCCCTCGAAAGTTCAAACGTTATATTCATGATTTTCTTCTTTTTATTATAGATGAACTGAACTTGGAATTACTATTATATTTTATGTTATTGAAGAATGTGTGATGAGGTAAATACATTCTCAATTAGATAAAATCTACTAATTATATGAGTTTTGATAATTTCTATTAAATTTAAGATTATTTTTCATAATATATATATATCTCCACATTACTCAATACATTCAGTCAGATGTTAGGATTAAATCTAGACATACATCAACTCTGGGATGCAAGTATGTCAAACTGACGAGTCTCAAATACGACGAAACGCGCATCCTTGATTCCACTGATAAACACCATCCATCTTTACTTATAATGCTTATGACCTAAGGTAGTATCGAGGCATTCCGTACAGGATGCATATATGTCAATAAGAGACTGATCAATTGCATTCCTAAACATCAATGGGAAGTTTTAAACAAACTATAGGAAATGAATTTAAACACACAAGTGTTTACATTTTAATAGTGATTGATACAATATTATGTAAAATAAAAATGAAAGCTCAACTTCTAAAAAGTTTCACAATTAAGTGGAATGAAAATTGACTTTTGCTCAAGATTCTAATCGTTAAAATATCATAGGCATCCATTATTTTTTTATTTAAGTGTCATACATACATCAACGATCGTCATATCTACTTCTATAAGTCTATCTGTTTGTAAATGTGAATCAATCAAACATTGGAAGAGAATCTTTGACCTACAGAACTGAAACATTTTTATTTTACTCATATATCTTTCCGAATGATTATTAAGTTTAAGTATTAAGGAATTCAGTCACGCGAAGACTGACTGATATGCACACCTATTTTAATGTTGGCGATTGTGAAATAAAGTCTTTCATAATGCCTAGAGTGTACTCCACCTTGGATGAATGAAAAAATCTAATATCTTGCTACTGATCTCATTATTTATCTGTCGTAAATCAAAAATTAAACGACTCTTAAAGTGATAGCAATTAAAAAGCCTCACTGTCTTAACTTCATAATTAGTTAACATTCTACTAGGTATTTACGATAAAGCAACCTGTGCGTTCTTCTATTCATTCTATTTGTAGAGATATTCTTCACTCTGATGATTTTATGACAGAATATGTTATATGATTTCATTTTGCAGTTACTACGGCAGTTTCTTGCTTGTTTTTTCTCTACATAACTTGATTAATAACTGAGTATAGTGTAGTATTTAAACTATCGTTTACTACTTTCAAACAATTCAATTCGGCTAATTATATACCACATTGTCAAAAAAGTTAAACTCATCACTTTTAGTTTAGACGACAATGTTTCTGTTCATTACATATACATAATTGCCTTCATTTATTTTATCACTCTGAAGCCAATGCTCAAAACGTGAACATTTACTCATTTATGTAAAATTAATCAACCACATTCTAATTCCTCCATATCCACTTTTATCATAAAATATCATATAAATTTGAGCCAGTCACTGGTAGGTCATGGGTTCGAATCTCGCGAGGCGGTATCGTGTATGCGCACTGTTGAGGAGTCCCACAATAGGACGAAACAGCCGTTCAGTTCTTCCAGGTTTTCCATGGTGGTCTAGCTTCAACTGACTCATGATCTCAATCATAAAATTCAAATTTGAATAAATTTATGTCAATACTTTGGAGTTCATCAAATATTATCATCAAAACAACCCTTGTTTGGGATTAAAAAAATGTACTTAAATTTATATGTAATTTCTTTAATCTACAGTATATGCCAGTTATATGATTTCATTGTGAACAATTACATTTTTGGTTATGTAAGTACTCAATATTTGAGTGCTTGTATGTTTGATTTTTGTTCTCTAATTGTATACGTGACAACAACATACATATATACTGATCAATAGTGCATATATATATATAAATTGTACTTTGTTTCATTTTATAATCATTTGCTTTATGATCATTGTATTGTACATCGTTCGACTTCAAAGATGAATGAATAAACTAGTGTTGAGAAAAAAATATGCTTCACTTAAACAACATGATATCCGAAAATGTATTTATTCTCATAGGTCGTTCACACATATCATTTAGTTTCTTGTTGGTATGATTGAAATTAGAACATTGAGCATAGGTATAGAAAGTATTGGAAATAAATTACAAAAGTATGCGACAATCGATAAATATCTTTCAGATTTACCATTCAAATAAGTCAATGATTGTCGATCTGTTGAGCAATTCACAATTGGCTTGTTTTCTGATTTCCTCACGACTTCGATCATTATAAGAAACTTCATAATTTGATCATATTTCATCATCTTATCACCATTTATGTGATTCCACCATACTTTACACCAATCAGGGAACATACGTTAATGCACGTTCATCCAAGTTAGTTGAGGTCATCTATTACTGCTATTGATTTAATTTTCTTAATCGAACTCCCAATCTTTTGTCAATATTCTTGTGTTTATCAATGTCTGTGTATTGGGGCGCGGCAGTGAAGCTTTCTCCTTGGTGTGTATGAGAATATCTTGATGAAATCATTAGTTGTATATGGTGAATGTTGATGATGATGGTAACATAGACAATAGAAAAAATAAAACTAAGAAAAATAACTAACTCATCATTCAGTGCTGTATGTTTCAGCCATATACTAAGTAATATCTTACACTATAGATTCTCTAAACAGTTAAAACGTTTAAATTCACTTGGTATTGTTTGTTTGAATTTTCCCATCGATTTTGTTAGGACTGCAACTGGTCAGTCTCTAATTGGCATATGTGCATACTGTGCGTATTGCCTCGATATACCTTAATTCACAAGCACGGTTAGCAGAGACTCAGTTGCCGAGTGGATAACGCGATGGCGTTTGAAGCGAGGGTACTAGGTTCGAGTCCCGGAGTGAACATCAACTCTGAGATGCAGGTACATCCAGCTGACGAGTCCCAAATAGGACGAAACGCGCGTCCTGGATTCCACTGCTAACCACTATCCATCTCTGTTAAAACGTTTATTCTGAGATCATTAAGTTTCTCTGGTATCACTTCATGTAGAGCAGTTTCTTGTTCCTTTTTTTTGAGCATGTTCCATAAATATCATCTATTTCTATTCTAGATGAGTTCCTTTTCGATTCTCTTCTAAATGATCTTTATGTCTTCACAATTGTTTTGTGATTTCATTTCATACATTATTGAATTTCTTAATGGCTTATTGTATTGAATTTTTTCTTTATATATTAGGAGTAACTTTAGAACAAATAAATGTCCATGTACATTGATATCATCATTGTAAACTGATTGGTAGTTAGTATACGTGTTGACACTACGATGACATTTTTGTATAATAATTATTGTCTACTAAAAAAGTGTATTTGTGCACAAATAATATAAGGTCATAATGAAATCAATAATTCAATAAGAATATTTGATCACAAAATAATGAATAGTTTTACGTACTGTCTTAGTAGTATGAACCTTTATTGTAGTGAACGAAGACTTCATGAGAGGAACCAATTTATTGTTTAGTGCAAGATTACATCGCATCTTGGTAAAATATTAATATCATACGTTAAATACATCATTTACACATCTTCCATCAGTTGTTTGTTATAAGTTTCATCCCTGTTGTTATTTACAATCACTCTGTTTACATTCCTGTTCTCTTCATTTCAATCTTCTGCTCTTAGGCGTTTCACTTCCGATTGGTGTTACATAGTACTTATATCTGTCGAAATAAGTAGCATACACCACAGTATCTTACTGTCCAAGCCAATTTTTTTTTTCTCTCTCTCTCTATATATATATTCCACGATGCACATCCTAATAAATCTGACCGACGATTTCCCAACAGGATAGAATACACGTCCTGGTTCCCGCTACTTCCCATAATTCATCTGTTGAAAAACACTCGCGACAAAGTGGCTAAATTTGGAAATTCCTCGCATGATGCAAATATGCCAGCAGAGACTGATCAAATTTAGTTCTCAATATCAACAGCGGGATGATTCAAATCTTTATTTATGATGATGCATGATTGGAAAGTTCATCTGTGAACACTGCAGTTTGAATTAAACAAAAAGATTCATAGTTGTATCAAGCGTACTATCTATCAACACAGTTTATGTACTTAAATACAATCTTCATTACTAGCTAACACCAAATAAAAGGCTATCAAAAGTCATCAAGATCTTTATTATACAAGCTGTTGTGACAAACATAGAAATCACAAAGAAGACGAATAAGAGTGTTCACATCTAGATCCAAACTTTAATCTTATCTGTATGCGTAATTTGAGCGATTAAACCAATTTATGATTAGAGACTCTAAATGATGTGGCTGATAAAAGGTTGCGGTGAACATTTTATATTTCATAAGTTCCTTATCTCAATTCCAAGCTCATAGACTTCTTAATTTTGTGTTTTCACTACTTATTAACATTACTTTCTCTTCTTTGTTTTTTTCACTGACTTCTTTCGTTGTGTTAGTGTGCGTGAGTAGTGGCAAACTTCAACAATGCTCATTCACGCACCTTTCTGATAGGCTAAACAAGTGCAGATTTATTATGTGCATGTGTTCTCAGGCCACCTTAATATCAAATAGTCTGTGAGATATTAATAATCAGGCATGGTATTGGATGAAGTTGATCATGGACTATTTAGTCAAGGTCTCAGTTTACATGTCTTTCTGTGAATCTGAAGGATAATCGCGTATATATACTTATGATTTGCATACACTATCATTCTATTTGCCTACTAAACATTCTCACTCATTTAGCAATTCTCTCAATTACATTGTTGAACTTGGTATACCTTATGAAGTGTATTTCAGAACTGAATTAGATTACAGAACATAACAGTCTCACATTGTTTATTCATGTTTGTCTGTTATTACGTTTCAAAGTATGCTTCATTTTTGAATGTTTAAATCATTTCTTTTTAATGTTGCCTAGGTTGACTCAAGTATGATGAATACAATCAGAGTGATTACAATTAAACCGAATCCACCGTCATGCCAACAAAATACTCGTAAGTCTACTACTATGTGCATAATAATAATCATCATACATAGCCTAAAAGCAATTCATACAAATTAAAAAAAATCATTTAAATCTGTACGAATGGATAAAGTTTAGAGTTAGTTAACCGTAATAAAAGTTATTATTATCGTGATATCAATATTATGGCAATAAAAGCTGGTCAACTAGTCCATCTCATGTTTAGGTCGACTATGAAATAGTAATAATGTTTGTTCTGCGAACTTTTATGTCACTTCCAGAACTTCTTTTTCTCCCTTGAAAAATGGTTCAATGTCCTACTTTTAACAGCTTGATATTAAATGGTTGTCTAAGTCAAGTCAGTCCTTGATGTAAACTGCATAATTTAGAACTGAAAAAAAACAGTATCTCATAGTTCGTTATTGTTGCAGACGTCGTTGCAGACATGTAAGATATTTACTTATTTACTTCAATTACTGAATTTATTCTGATATGTCTTTTAAATAGTGTTTTTAGTCACCTTCGTTGTCAACAGATCTCAGACAATTATATTATCTTACACTTAAGAATACCTTATTTTTACAAATGTATTCATACCATGTTTTTAGTGAGTTTTATGATTATGTCTTATCTAAATTGTCTGCTCTAACCTACTCATCATTAACGTAGAACTTGGTACAGACTTGCGTAACCTATTAATACGATGAAATGAACATGACAAGATTATCAAGAGATCGATAGTGATCAAGACGGAACATTCAGAATTTGGTCCGAAAAAAAGAGTAGAAAAGTATGCATGAATGAATATTGGAGTTTAATATAAAGAATGTTATAACTGGAACTTAGATTCTTAGTATGTCGCGTATAACTTGAGCACTCGAACGCTAGAACCTTCTCATGACGCAAAATGAGAAGAAAGAATACAAGTGGAAGGAATGTTATTCCAAACAATGTCAATTATAGTACAAAACTGTCAGGTATTTATAGTTTTTAGTAAAAACGAAATCATCATTATAGTTATCCAGTTCGCACATAGCGGTTATTAGCATATGTTCAATAGGGAAGCTACACTTTGTGATTCTGGAATATTCTTCCAAAAGCTTATTGGATGGAATATGTTTGGCTCCTTTTGAGCTTCTTAGAGCTTCCTCAAGTTCACCTGTAGAACGTCCTCACAAAGAGCATGATAAAGAATGAAGGCTTCTGTGTTGTTGTAAACGCTTCTAGACTGTTACCTAAAGTTTACAACAACTGATCACGGTTGTCACATGCACCCTTACCAGGTAATCTGCTTATAAATAACGTAACTTAGACAAATAGTCATTGACTTTATGGATGTTTTGGTTCTTCCAAGTTGCCCCTGCACCAGCAAACATACCTAGGGGTAAATAGTAATTAGGCATGTATTACACGTAGCCTAAACACCTTAGTCGATGCACATTCTTGACATCGTGAACCGGTTTGAAACGCAAGGTGTGCTTCTAAAATATACATAATTAAAAAGTTGCATCCCACACTTATACTTTTTTAAATCTTATCGAGAATAAATTTGTTTTATCACTATCAAGGTTTTATGGTTATTAATTGATTCTCACTAATTTTAGTATGCTTAGGGGAAGATGCAGTTGGCAGTTACCATAAACATTTCTTATCCTTTTTTTTAATCTAATTTTCAAAACTATCTAACTTAAGATTCAACATATTTGCAACAAAATACTCTATTGAAATATTCTACTAACATACTTCATTTGTTGCATAATCACTACTCAAAGTCAATAAAATATTTGCCAACACTCCTATCGTAATAATCCAAATTTTGAAGACAATTCTCCTGGTGTTAGTTGATTTTTTTTAAAAACTAATAGTAATGGTCCTACTCACTGCCTTCTCGTGACATTACTGTTGTTTACGAAATTGAGAGGACGAAAAGCGAATGTCCGACGCTTTCAACGGGCCGATGGACACAGTAAGTCCATCTAAGGGAGTTGCGAAACCCTGATTCCAAACCAATGGTGCACATGGGCTGGCTCCAGTATCCTGAAGGAACGAATGGCGTATAAACCAATTGTTGGTCACTGGCTACCATGGAACTGCATCTCTTCACGATGCTCTACTGTCTTGTGGATCAGATCTTTAGGTTGAAGGCTCCGGATGTGGCCCCCTAAGAAAACCATCTGTTTCTGTTTGGGCACTCGGGCAGTACCTCAGCCCTCACACAAATCGAATGAGATTTGTGTAGCGTATCTAGATCTGTTTCCATTTTGCACTAATATGTATGTGTATAAATAATAATATTAAAATAAGTAATGGTATTATCATCTTTTTACTTTATTTTTTAAAATCACATCATTTTATATTTCTGTTTCGTTTTTTTTGTTTTTGTTAATATTCACGCTTATTATCTTATACACCGTTACACATGAATAAATATATGCTATCTACTTGTTCACCGATCATAACATTCATTCATTGTACTCCTATCAACTGGTTCTTTCCAATTCAATTTGCTATTCAGCCTTAGTAAGTGTATATTTACAAAATATACTTTTTATTTTATAATCAAATGAATGAGATATACTTCTTCTCTATATGTTTCATTAATATTTGCAGTTTTTTTGTTAGGACAAAGCTAACTACAGATGGTTTTCAAATTTGGCAGAATGTTTTACCGAAAAGGCAAACCAATTTTACGTATGCCTATATATATATATATATATATATGTACAGTTCGTTCTTTATCATAAATCTACTATGTACAAAATAGGACAGAGGTCAAACGTGTGACCCACTGTGGTAATTGGATATGAACTAACCTAATGACTAAATCATATTTTGGTAAAACTTTCATAAGACAATACAAATTTGTCTGTCAGAAGTGTTTGGTACATATTTTATGTAAACGTTTGTAATAATACTCTGGTACACCTAAATTCAAGTATTTGAAATGGTTTTATAACGTGATAAATTAATATCTGTATAGCAAGTTGTTTGCTTGAATTACTACTACTTCTTTTCATATTCATCATGAGGTTTACTTATTCCCTTCAATTCATATCGTCATTTCACTTCAAGAGATAATATAATACGTAGGTTGTGTTCGTCATAAATTGATCTCAGTTCGGGTCCCATTAAAAGCCAAGTAAAAGTAGAAAGTTGTATCATGCAAGTGTACGACTCTTCAGTTTACATCCGTGACTCCATTAGAATTGGAACCCAAAACCTTCAAACTTTTCGGCGAATGCTTAGGCATTAGAACCACTGAATCGGCTTTCAATGGTACAGCTCTAACTTCAATTAATTCACGATATATTGGGATGATCATACAATGGTATCGGTGACAACTGTTTCATTCCCGACATTTTTGAATTTCTCTAGCCATGACTTTTCAGTAAAATTTAAAAAAAATGTTGAAGTATGTTAATAGTGGGTTGACTATTTAAGTTTGGTTAAAGGAATTTTGTGGAAATTATTTTGATTTGTTGATTATTGTATTATCCTCGATTTTCTCAGTATTTTTTAAGGTACCTAACTCAAGCCTAAGAGTGCTTCTGTGATTAAAGAGACCAACCATATTGGTTTTCACCAGTATGTAATTATTGCATTACGAAAAAGTAGTATACGTTTGTTTGAAGGAGATCTCTACATATGATTTTTGTTTTATCCCTTTCGTTATCATTACTAATGAGAACCTGTTGTAAACTGAGATTAAAATTACTTCATACCTTTGTTTCTACGAACTAATTCCTTCTTTCTGTATTATATCCCTATACGCAATCTTTTCTTTATATATCACTATTATTAAAGTAACTACTATGAATTTTAGTGTTCATCTTGTTGTTGGACCGCTGCATATATGTGCATGGTCCCACGTTGTAGCTGACTGACTGACTGAAACTGATCAGCTACCTTTCTTTGAAATCTTTAAAGTTCAGGGAGTGAATTCATAATAGTAAGCTCTTATTTTGACAGCTATCTGGTGTGATGTATTGATTCACTGTTGATCTAACTCACATCCTATTAAAAGTACATCATTTAAATGACTGTACATCCAGATTGAAATTTAAACGTTGTATTGTAATTTTACGATACTACAGCATTAACTAATTACCATTTTACACCTAGACCGACTGTTATCGAATAATAATAATAATAATAATAATAATAATAATAATAATAATAATAATAATAATCTTTCTATTCCTTTAATACACACTAACCCGCTGTTGGTCAAATCGAATACATACTTATATGTCCAAAATCGATTCAGTTGCACAAATAACTAACTAAGTCAACAGTTGTTTTGGTCTGAACTAATAATTCATAAAGATTAGGAACATTTAATTATTGATTGAATAGTGAATTTTTCAACGAATAAATTAATGAAATCTGTTTAAATCATTTAAATATGTTTATAATACGATGATATTACTCTTGTGTGTGTGTGTGGTTACAGACGCACGCATACAAACACACATATATAGATACACAAACGAATAAAATTGTTTTCCAAAAATACACTAAATCAAATCATGTGCAATTTCACCTGATAATTTTGTGTATATCCATGTGATCATTATGTAACGACATGTTGTAACGATAGTTACTTACGACGACAACTTGGTGGTAAATTGTAATCATTAGTTTTGATATTTGACATCATTTATACTTGTGATGTATTTATGACTGTAGGTTAAACAAAAAATTAATTGTACGGAAAAATATTCATCAAGATATATATGTCTTCGTTCTATCTTGCTGTACGGTTGTGCCCCCAAATGCCCTGGTACGGCCGACAGTGAGGAGAGTCCACCCTCCCTCTCGAAATGGCCACGCGTATATAGCCTCTTCAACGGAAGTCCTACTCACTGACTTCTCGTTGCATTACCGTTGTTTACGAAATTAAGAGGACGAAAAGCGAATGTCTGGCGCTTTAACCAGGTCGATGGACACGGAGAGTTCACCTAGGGGAGTTGGAAAACCCTCATTGCAAACCAATGGTGTACATGGGTTACAGTTTCCTCAGGGAACAAATGGCGTCCTATGGGACTGCATCTCCTCACGATGCTCCACTGCCTTGTGGATCAGACCTTTAGGTCAAAGGCTTCGGTTGTGGTCCCCTAAGGAAACCACCCGCTTCAGTTTCGTCATCTAGGCAGTATCACAGCCCTCACACAAATCAAATGAGATTTGTGTGGCTCATATGTATTTGGTATCCCTTTGTACCAATATTTATTTGTTCAAACCAATAAATAAATAAACGGCTGTAAAACAAAAATATCTGTAGGTTATGAGTATTCGACCATGTATTTCCTCGAAACATTCTTTGTATATGTTAGAACTATCGAGTAACATAAAGTACTGAATAAAGATAACAAATTAGTTGACGAGATGACGTGGTTGGAACGTGCACTAGGTACGCCCTACCACTTCCTACTTCAACACATGATATCAGCTAGTGTAAATTTAGTTTGGAAGAAAGGTGCGGTGTTCGCTAAATTGAAACATCATCTATCCATGAAATAATTGACTGTTGAACTAGTTCGTTTTTGTAGGCTCAAATCGCCTTGTTGTTTTTCATGCAATTATCGTCTATTTCTAAACTTTTCTATTACCAACGATGCTGTTACTACTACTAATCTCATATTTGTCTTGATAATTTCATCTCTTTGTACAGATATATTGTGACAGCTTAAACCTATGCACATACGTGTAGGTTCTATTCTGCACATGTATATATCAAATTACTATAATTAGCAATTCAACCTTTTCCAAAAATAATCTATCTTTTTTTCATATTTTCCATCAACTTTTTAGAGTCCGTCAAGCCCCAGTGACACTGGAGATCGTCAAGATTCTGATGTGTGAGTAAAGACTTTTATTTGCATTTAAATAAATACATTTAACTCACCAATGATATCGGTTTGTTGTTGCACATTATTATAGATCGATTTAAGTTAGAAATGTTGACTTAGTAGTTTTAGTATTAGGCGTTTTATTGTAGGACCTGAAGGTCGTAGTTCCAATTCTTGGTGAAGTGAGATCAATCTGTAATGTACATTTTAAACGAATGTTGTTAACGTTAATAAAGTGCTTGTGATCTTTGCGGCTTCTGTGATCTGGAGGTTAAACATTTGCTTTATATGGCAATCTCAACGTATTTATATATTGGCTAGGGCATTTGCTATTAGATATCTTTTTTTCCCTTAAAAGTTCTATAACTAAGTAGCACTATGATGGTTAGGTTCGAGAGCAAAGTTGTACAATTGTTAATTGTTCCACATTCTGTTCATTGTTTATGAAAAACTGATGGATGTTAAACTTTTGGCAAGTCGAATTCTCCATTCAGGTTGACTAATATATATTTTTTTAAAAGTTCGAAAATGTCAATGTATTACTTAGTGTTATTATCTGTTGTGCTCTCTGTCCTTTCTGTAGTCTCTTTTGGTGTCATTATGATCATGACTGATGGTTGAAGATGTTCGTGTGATTTGACTGGGAATTAAGTTCTGTGGTTCAAATATATTCACTCTCCGATTTCACTTCAAATTTACAGTTTTTAAATTGTTTTTTTTATTTTCTTATTCTATGGATTCTTTCATTATCCTTCAGTCATATTGTCTGCGCTGAATATTTTCTACTACTGATGATACTGTTCGTACTTTTACTACTTTCGTATTCGTTTTTTTTTAAAGTTGTAGAGGCTAATTTCTTCCATAACTACAATAAATATCCCGTTGACTGAGTATTTATGCAGTCCAAATCTCCTTTGGGAAATGAAGCTCCATTGTCAATCAATGGCGTGTGTGTGTATATGGCACCTTAGTAAAAATGAAACTAAGTCATAAACGCCACTGTGCACTTTTGTTTTTCTCTATTTCTGAGTGACAAAGGGACACCAGATTATTTATTCAAGCACATAAATATTGGTACAAGTAAGCACCAGATATATATGCGCCACACAAATCTCATTTGATTTGTCTGTGGGCTGTGATACTACCCGAGTGCCCAAATTGAAGCAGGTGGTTTTCTTAGGGGGCCACATTCGGAGCCTTCAAACTAAAGCTCTGATCCACAAGGCAGTGGAGCAACGTTAGGAGATGCATTCCCATGGTAGCCAGTGACCAACAATTGGTTCATACGTCATTCGTTCCCTCAGGATACTGGAACCCATATACACCATTGGTTTGGAATGAGGGTTTTCCAACTCCCCTATGTGAACCATCCGTGTCCACCAACCCGGTTAAAGCACCGGACATTCGCTTTTCGTCTTCTCAATTTCGTAAACAACAGTAATGCGACGAGAAGGCAGTGAGTAGGACTTCCGTTGAAGAGGCTATATACGCGTGGCCATGTGAGAGCATTTCGAGAGGAAGAACAGACTCTCCCCCTCTCGACCGTACAAAGGCATTTGGGGGCATTTTTGAGTTACACAGCATATATATATATATATATATATATATATATATATATCATCTCTGGCTACTAAATTGTCTTTATCCATCTACAATGTTACAATGGATCCCTTTTGTCACTGTCATATATTGATTTTTTTCCGTCAGAAAGTCTCCAATTCTCCTTCATATTCCTGATTAAATATTAAATAAATAAGAACTAAACATTTTAAAACATGTAAATTTTTCTCCAGTTCTTTATATTCATTACAAAAGTAATTATAACTCTATGATGTGTTTTATTTTGATCATGTCTATTCCATCTATCATCATATTCTCTCTTTTAGTTATTCTTAATTCTCTCTGCATAGGTAATCTAATTAGATTAATTAATCATGGATTTCATTTTTCTTATCCCAAAACTATACACAAATGTTACGTGTACTTGAATCTTACTCCACTTCTTCTTTCGTCTATCTTTTGATTAAGTGATTCCCTCCTGTAAAAGGTAATATAATTATTATTCCACGTAAAGAAAATGATCAAACATGACATTATAAACATACTAAATAAACCAAGCATCAAAATAAAGGAATAGATTAATCATGGTGATGATGATGCTGAAGTTCTGACATTTTTCCAAATCTATAATATAGTAGATATATATATGTATACCCAGTCATGTGTTTCATATTGATGTGTGTGTGTGTGTGTGGTATCACAAAAAGTATCAATGCTTAAATGTGTAGTCAAATGTTTACATTTGTTTATCATGTACTATATATTTCTGATAGTACTATAACAAAATATTATTTAACCAAAGAACAGGTTAATAGTAACTCATGTGTTGGTTCGCATTGGGTATTTCTTGATGAACACAAAATTGTGCATTAAATTCAACGAAATCGGCACTTAGCTATTTACCTTAACAAGAAAATGTTTTATAAGTGGGTGTATAAATGATGTTTTTTTGCGTAAAGCAGTATTGATTCTGATGTCAGCCGAACAAAATAAAGTAGTGGGCTTTAATGCTTTATAATGAGGAAAATGTTTGATGCTGATGATTCAATTAACGAGTAAAATGCATCGATCGATTGATTCAGTCAACTATCAACAGTGTGCACTTAGCTGATAGGTATATATATTTATACCATTTTACCCTTCAAATCCATCTACAAGACCTTGAAGCCATAATAACAACCGTTGTTGTACACTCCAATCGTCTGCTGATTGGTGTATGTTAGGAATAAACTGTCGCTTTTTACCACACAAATGTGTATATACAGCTTTGCTCACCAATAGCTATATTTATGAAAAACTTCGTCAGTTCTAGTCACGTTGCTCCACCAGAATTACATTCCAAAGTTATCCATCTTCAAAAAATTAACTCACATGGAGTATAGGTGAAAAATAATCTGTGCATTACAGAGGGGACAGAAATTCATTAATGTAAGCCTAAACTCTGTGCGTCCAAAAAGCTTATCTAATCTCTTATTCTATCATAATTCTGACCATTTGATGTTACTCTCTTCTGGTTATTTATAATCATTGATTTGTTGTCATTTATTTATTTCAATTTTGTCTACTCTGTATTCTTTATATTTGTTCAATGAATAAGATATTTACTACTTCTCAACCATATTTTACACCATACTAATTGATTTTTTAAATAACCAGTAATTGACATTTGGATACTTTAAATTTACGATTGCTTTACAACTCAATGCAATTCTACTTAGTATTGTTTATTTGAATCTTCCCATCGATATGTTAGGACTGCAACTGGTCAGTCTCTAATTGGCATATGTGCATACTGTGCGTATTGCCTCGATATACCTTAATTCACAAGCATGGTTAGCAAAGATGGATAGTGGCTAGTAGCGGAATCCAGTTTAACGCACGTTTCGTCCTATTTGGGACTCGTCAGCTGGATGTACCTGCATCTCAGAGTTGATGTTCACTCTGGGACTCGAACCCAGTACCCTCGCTTTAAACGCTATCGCGTTATCCACTCGGCCACTGGGTACTGGGTTCGAGTCCCGGAGTGAACATCAACTCTGAGATGCAGGTACATCCAGCTGACGAGTCCCAAATAGGACGAAACGCGCGTCCTGGATTCCACTGCTAGCCACTATCCATCAATGCAATTCTGTTTTGCAAATGACTAGCATAAATGCTAAACATTTGTTAAAGCTTTATTTAATGGTAATATCATTCCAAGGACAGGATTTTTTTCGTTTTATCGAATTTGTTTTATCTATCACTAACTCTATACCTCATATAATTAACAGATGTCATACAGTGTTTGTTACCTACATTCTGTTTGAAAAACAGATATGTCAGTTTCGCTAGTCGAATTTTATCCGGTTTACTTTGTTACTTTCAACTTTGTTTTCGTTAATTGGTTGTGGGTAGTCGCCAGAAACTCAGGGAATTAGGCTTCGTTCTAGTTAGCACTCTTCAGCAAGGAATATCGGTAATAAAGGCTCTGATGCTCTTTGGTGGATTGAAATTTAGATTAAAGTCTGAGATGTCACCAAAGCTCGAGTGACTGACTGTGGGATAAAAATACTAATAGCTGGTTGATGATTAGTTAGTGACCAATCTCATATTTATCTAGTCTTTTAGCATTGATTAAATTCTATTTATAAAACACGAAACCTTACGTCAGAGTCGTGCGTTAAACAATGATTGAGGAGTCGCAGCTATTGAAACCTCCTTAGTGTTCAATAGTTAATTAGGCTTATATTCTGTTGTCGAATTCATATACTTCATAAACCAAACAACCATTTTCGTTTTCCAAAAATGATGATCGTGATCGAATTTGGGAAATGTTTTACTCTTACGTGTATTTTTGTGTCATGCATAATTCAGTTATTTTTAATTAAATTTTGTGAAATTTTTCAATTTACAGTGAATCTAATGAAGATGAAGAATCATGTAAAGATCATGAAAAGATCAAAAAATTCTTGGATTCTAATGTTTCTGTTTTTGAACTAATCGATCGAACAAGTTATTTACAACAATATCCAAGCTGGCTTGGATATTGTGGTCCAGAAAATAAAAAGAAATATTCTCCAACCTATATTAATCGAAATGATAATATATGGGGTGAGTGATCTTATATTTCATGTAACAATATTTTGTATATATTGTTGAACAAGATTTAAGTGGTAATTAATTTTGGAAGAAATATTCTGTATAAGTCATGGGTAGAAGTGTATAGCTGGGTCACCCTTAAGCGATTCTTAGGTGACAACGTTGATCCTATAGCCAATTCTCATTTCATGGTCAAATTGTCTGTGTGAATCAAAAGTATTTTATAGATAGGAGTAATGAAGCCTGTTAGAGTTCAGTGTTCTTCTATCTCATAGTACTAGTTTTCTAATCTCAATTTCGTACAAACACCGACATATAAAGATATTAATCAGAGTGTGAACTTATCCACGCAAAATGTTTCTTTTCCTGAATATTTCGCACAATCATAAACAGTTCAACGGAAATCTCATCATCAACTGCAAGATCGTATTCAATATATATTTCATTGAAGAGTTACCGAGATGAAATTATGTAAAGAACAATTGTTGTCGCAGTGTGTTCATCATGAAAGAACTTGGAATAAAATCTGATTGATTTATGTGTTACATCAAATGTATACATAGAAGAGTGAGCATTTGATACATCCAACATTGTTCGTTTCACTGTGTGATAAGAAAGTGAATTCTTCCGAACAATTTTCAACATTCTTAACATGATACATAGGGGTTTCTATCGCTTATTGTGATGATGAAGATGATTCACCTTCAAACTCTCTCACAAAAACTCAAAAGTAAACTGTTCAATTCTGTTGATCTCATCCCTATTTTGTAATGTAACCAATTATTTTCTTTTATAATTTTAGATCAGTTAGAATTGTTTACATAAAGATGTATCACATTCTTTTTTACTAAATAGTTATAATAATTCTTCACAAGTAATAGGTCTAGGTATTGTATTCTTCTGAAGTTTTTAACTTTTACAACTGAGTAAATATGATACTTCTTTCATTGAATTGTAATTGTGTGTGTTGTGAGCGCAAAATATTCATTCCTTAATTCTCTTGGATGCAACTAGACGATTTAGATTTCTCAGATGACCTAGCCCTTATATCCTATACGCATGAGCAAATCCAGGTCAAGACAACCAGTCTAACAGGAACCTCTGCATTACTAGACCTCAACATCCTGAAATATAACACGAAGAACATCAACTCAGTCACAAATGATGGAGAAACTCTGGAAGTGGTCGAAAATTTCACGTATCTGACCAGCATCGTCAATGAACGAGAAGGATTAGATGCAAATATAAACGCAAAGATTAGCAAAGCAAAAGCAGCATTCATTCCTACTGTTGAAGAACATTTGGAACGAAAAAACAGCTTTCAATATGTTATTAACACTAGATAAACTGTGATAAATATAAATTTTAAACTCTGACCATATATATCCTTAATCAAAATTGAAGTTTATTCATAATCAGATCTTATCAATTTGTATTGATAATATTGATTTAATTGGACTAAATATATAATCAATCACACTGATCACATGTTGTTGTCTAGTGATTAATGATATAGTAAGAAATAATGTTTATTAACATAAATAGTTCATTTGATGATGGCACAATTCTTATTACGATTTTTTCAAGGCGTTTTCTGCACACACTCGACTTCTTTTTTTATAAATAAGCATGAAATCTGATAAATTTATTTGGTATTGTTTGCTTGAATCTTTCGATTGGTTCTCAGGACTTCAATTGATCAGTCTCTCATTGGCATATGTGCATACTGTGCGTATTGCCTCGACATAGCTTTAATGCACATATACCAATAAGAGATTGATCAATTGCAGTCTTAAAAATCAATGGGAAGATTCAAACAAACAATACCAAGTGAATTTAAACTTCACTCCATTGCACAAGCAAGTGGCTATCAGGACTCAGTAGCTGAGTAGGTAACTCGATGGCGTTTGAAGCGAAAGTTACTGGGTTCGAGTCCTAGAGTGAATATCAACTCTGAGATGCAGATACATCCAACTGACGAGCCTCAAATAGGACGAAACGCGCGTCCTGGATTCCACTGCTAGCCACTATCCATTTTTGCTTACCATGTTTGTGAAATTAATTATTGTTTAAATGATCTTCATTTTATCCATACTATAGAATTCGAAATTATTCGATCAGAATAGTAATTATCAGGATCTTGATTTCAGTTTTCGGTAAATCTATTTATGGAAAGATATCCTTAATCTGTTTCAGACTAATGTTCAAGATGGTCAGATTTCTAAGCGAGCACGTCATCATTCAAGTGATGTGAAGAGTCTTATTTTCCTATTTATATCATTCTTATTCTCGTATAGTTAAATTCCATGGATTTGCAAATGAATGTAAATTGTATCAGGTTTTTTCTTACAGGCTTCTGTAAACAATTTATTTCTTCGGTACTAAACGACTGTCGTTGTAAACTAGTTCAACTTCACTCCTATACATCTGGTTATGGGTTTTTCGCATTGATTTACGTGCATAGCTTGTTGCTGTAAAAAGTTTGCTACAAATATTTCATATCTGTCACACTTCTTTGTTTATATTTTCCCCTGAAACAGTAAATAATAGATTTCCATTGATCTGTTCGGTGCACTTGTCAGTAGCCTAAATATATCAGAATGGGTGTGGCCGTTCTATTTCTCCTAGATATATTTGTTTTTAGTATAAAAAGGTTTATGGCGATCGTAAAATTTTAATGGCTGTAGTAAAAAACTTACCGGATCGTACACATTACTAAGAAGTAATATACTTGGACGAAACAACCATCCAGTGCTTTCAGGTTTTCACTAGTAATCTAGCTTACAAAAAAAATCTACAACTTCCAAAAGTCTCCTTATGCTACTGTTAACTATCATATGCTCCTCAGTGACTAGTCTAAAGATACGACTATAGAAGTTTTATCAAGGAGCCGTGACTAGCGGAGTTTAATTATGTTGAATTTGTGACAGTTATCAACCTCAGGCGATGGGTGAAGGTTGCGCAATATCGTGAGTTGATTCAAGCCAGACATGTATTTCATTTAATGCCAGCTCACTGTTCTAGAGGTCAAGCGTTTGCACATGAGAACTAAAGTACTTGGTTCGATTTTCGGGATTTTTAGTGATGGTCTAGCTATGATCAGTTCGTGATTTAAACTGTGAAAATATTTATTTATTAAATACCAATTGTCCAGTAAGATAGTTGAGTTAAACTATTTCAGCTTACGTTTCAAGCAGCTTTAATCGATTCATTTTTGTATGACATAAATCTCAGTAACTTATCTCGAAAGTCTCGTTGACGCTGGTAGGATTGGTGTTTGATGATGTCTTGGCACGTATTCAGAAATCATGATTGGCTTTTGCTCAAACGCTTCTTTTGTGGTATAGGCTCGCATACAGGTGTCCTCGAAACATTGCTAGTGTTTCGTGAAATGACCGACTGAACAATATTGAACTGAGGCATAAGGTAGTTGGCAAATCGGTTGATAATATAGTGCTTCCGCTCACCTCAACGGTTGATGCTTGTTAATGCGGAAATAGATTGTAGGAAAGCTAGGAGTGCTCAAACCAAAACTTGGTATTTTTACATAAAGGCGCTAACTGTTGGTTTGAGTCATGGTGATAGGTGCTGATTTCCCAGTTGGGGTACGTGTAATAACTGCAATAAATGATTGGAAACTTTGAATGACATTGCTCAAAATCGTTCATGGTGGTTCATGTGCATTAACTTCTTGTTTTCCCTTCAATATTAAATTTCAGTATTCATCCTCGAGGTTTAATCTTTCTTTGTACTATTGGTTCTTCATTATTTTGGTTGTTTTTTATCTTGTTATGCTAATCAACTGACAACGTGAGCAACGCATATCTGTACCAAGCTCTGTTTTGGTGATATCTGTCTTTTTGTTAGTAAAAACAAAATATTTCGTAGGAATTCTCTCGGGTTAAGAAGTTTCTCTCGTCTTCTGAAATGGTTTCAAATGGTTCTGGACGGAATAAAAGAAGCTTTCGTTTAATGGGCTTCTATATCGGGTAGCAGTGGATCACTGATGCTTCCAGGTAAAAACCTAGGTATATTCAACGAAAAAAAAAGTAAATTATAACGAGAAACTGTCCTTAGTCCTAAGGAATATGTCAAGTTTTCCCCACTGTTGATTAGATCTATGAGCAAACAAATGGAAATGATAGTGGGATCGCTATTGGCATCTGTTCTGGGCCATATCTGATAAAATCTCAGTGGTTGCTTACGTTTATTTCTTGTAAGTCATCTAACTTTCCTTTTCATTTACTTTTTTTTCATCATTTTACAGAGCTCGTATTTTCCGAACGTGGATATGTAGATATGTTACTTATTGTTAGAGATTTATATATGAAACCTTTCCCGAAAGTTGATGTCAATTCAGTTATTGGCTTATCTACGGATCATTTATTAGAAAATACCGATTTATGTACAGCTTTATTCCCATGTATTAATGAACTTGTTGCTTCTCATGAGAAACTATTCCGTGTTCTAGCTGGCTTACATCTAGAACGTGAAGATCATGTTGTTCCATCGTTAGGAGCTTATTTGGTGCAGTTAGTGAGTGTTAAATTTAAATTTTGTAGAACAATATTCATTTTATAAAATGATTGTTCTTGTATCTATTTTTTTCGACTTACATCAATAATTGAAGGTGTTATATCTTCATTAAATTGATTACGTATTGGAGTTTCCGTTTGGCTTACGTTAAAGTCTATTTATGAACAGTAGAGAATCTAATACAAATAAGAACGAATGTGTACTTAATAGACCATAGGTCTAATACGAAACAACACTTCAATTTTGTTAATTCATATGCGGAACTTTCAGGATAAGTTTATATTCCAGACAGAAGTCAAATATTAGAAATAAACAACTATTTGTATGGTAACGTGTAATACCCTTCGAGCAAATAACTAAGTTAACAAACCGAAAACGGGAACAACCAGTCAGTTAACAACGTCTGTTGTTAGACAAGTAGGACTTAGAAAATCTCATCGACATTATTGTTTATGCAAAGAACTAACATTTAAAATATAAATGATGGATAACCTGATCTTTTCTTAGCGTTAGATCACGTAACAGCAATATCTTCATTGTAAGTTTAAAAGAATGAAAAAAATTAACAGAAGGTAGTTGGAAGGAAAAAAATGTAACTGAAAAAACGTCACAATAAAGGTTACGCGTGTGTTTTTTCTTCAAATCAACTCTAAGTTACTCCAGTCAAGTTGTTCAACGGTATATTCCTACCATTTTTGACGCTAATATAAAGCAACTATTTTGTTAATTAGTTGCTTAAACTAATTTTCTTGGTGTTATATTGTTCAACATATATTAGTTGATTAAGTATACCATGATTCTTTTTAATCCTATCTTACAACCACATGGTTTCTCTTCCTAGCCCTTCTGTTTCAAGGTTCTTTTTCATGAGGCGTGATTGTTGATCCGACTCCCGACTGTCCTTCGTTTGCTCGGGCTCGAGATTGAGAGTAACTCCTCTATAATTTGACTAACAATCTTCATCATACAATATCTTGATTTCTTACGCATTCTTCGTGGACATCAGTTGTTTCATTAGTGTCATATATAGAACAAACAATAATGATTGACTGCTTGTTAACTAAATGTTGATGAAATCCTCCATTTATTTTATTTATTTACTTAAACACATAAATATTGGTACAAAGAGGGACCAGATATGTATGCGCCGCACAAATCTCATTTCATTTGTGTGAGGGCTGTGATACTGTCCAGGTGCCCAATCTAAAGCAGGTGGTTTTCTTAGAGGGCCACACTCGGAGCCTTTGACCTAAAGATCTGATCCACAAGGCAGTGAAGCATCGTGAGGGGATGCAGTCACATGGTAGCCGGTGACCAATAATTAGTTCATACGGCATTTATCCCTTCAGAGTACTGGAGGTTATGTGCACCATTGGTTTGGAATCAGAGTTTTCCAACTCTTCTAGGTGGACTCATTGTATCCACCGGCTTGGTTAAAGCGTCGGACATTCGCTTTTCGTCCTCTCAATTTGGTAAACAACAGTAACGCCACGAGAGAGCAGTTAGTAGGACTTCCCTGTCAGAGGCTATATATGTATAGCCATGTTTTTTGAGCATTTTGAGAGGGACAGCGTGTACTCTCCACTCTCGGCCATACCAGGGCATTTGGGGGCAAATCGTCCATGATTTATTCGAGGACTTTCTTAGTGAATTAGTTTTTAATCGAATAAACTGTAAATGTGAATCGCTCATGAATTTGTACGTGCTATGTGTACGTTCCATAAAAATTGACAATTCAGTTCAAAATTTTCATAAAACGTCATTTATCAGAAAAATTCTGTTTGTTTATCTTATTATTAATAAATTAAACTGTCTCTCAGATGATTGTTACACTTATTCAACTAGATAACTAAAAATAAGTGACTGTAAATAATATAAATTAAATAGGTTTAAAAATTGAAACTGTCATATTTATGTTTATCTGTTCACCAGACAATAATATTGGTAATAGTTATAAGTAGTGTATAATATTAGTTGACTCAATTCACTGAAGAATCATTAACATCTCTATGAAACAACTGCTTACTCTAATATTGTTTGTTCTTGGATATTATTGGATTTAGTTAATTTGCATAGTGATTTAATACTTGTACTATTTTCATGCTATGAATATAACATTACATAACAACTTGATATTACTTTAACATTATGGCTGGGACACATGTTACATATGCTGAACCACCGACTACCGTAGGAGTAGGTTAGAAGAAAGCTGGGGGCAGCCAGACCAAAATGTGGCTCAAATCCATGAAGTCATTGACAAGTGAACTGAGCTATGTTGATAAGTGTAGACTACGTGGTCGGGATCCGCAAGATGATAGCAAACGATTGTTAGAGACCTTGAGTGAAATGGCTCAAAATCGTTCGCAAGGGAGAAGGTGAATCCACTCTTTGTGTTCTACCAAATTCTAATCTTCTGAATTCTTCGTGTCTCTATCTTTTTTCTCTTTCAAAAATTATTTCACTGGATTATACTCCTTGAATAACATCTTCAAACCCTTATCTTTCGGATTAGTGCTTACGCTTTTACTACTTCTACCATTATGGGATTTGAATCGACAACCGCATCTCTGTGTTAATGTGGTATGGCAACTCGAACTGATGTACGTACGTACGAAGTTCTACGTTGTGACTGACTGACTGACTTTAACATTGTGAAATAACAATCTTATGTGCACAACGTCGCGAAAATACAGTGTACACGGTTGTTTAATGTCTTTCACTCAACATTATTGATCCTAAGATTTGTTTGAATCAAGTACTCATTAATTTCAACTTATAAAGATTTTAAATGTCATTTTTTTGTCTTAATCCTCATTTTTGTTCAGTTTGATCCAGAAAGTCTTTCATCCTTGTCTCAATTATATGGCCATTTTCTATATGCACAAAAACGTATTCGCGAACGTTTGCAAGCCTGTAAAAACCATGCACGAATTGCAGCTTTCTTTCAGGTATGTTCACACTTATATATCGATAGAGTATTCAAGAAATAATTTACCGATGTTTTTCACACTAATAAACCGGTATTTGTAAATAGGTAGATCGATGTATATTAATGTATACCTTCAGACAATATGAAGTTTGAGGTAGTCAGCTAAAAAATCTGAACTTTTTTCTCATACTATTTTCTTCTTGTAAACAAAGCGCATCTACAATGTTGAGGGAAATAACACTTTATTAGGATTCGAACCCGTTTCATTCAGATTTATAGGCTTTCAGGGCTCAATCGATCTGGCGTAGGACTGACGTATTTATAACTCATTAATTACTGAGTAGTGATTATGTAATGTTTATCTAATCCTGTATTATTGATTGAATTCTATCAATCAGGTTGGAATGTGGTTGATATTTTCAAGCACGTAGCATCTATATGTAGTGCATGTGGTGTCGAGTCACTAAGACTCATAGTGATTGTTCCTATAATGCACCATAACGTTTCATAAATTTGTTCCTTCTAACTTGATCTCCGAATCATGTGTCTACTTTGACTGACAGATCGCATTTAGAAAATAAAAGAATTAATGACAACAGAATACAAGTAGGTGACCTCCAAAGAACTGACTTTGTGATTTACAGAACTTATATGCTTCAGATTAATGAGAAAGAATCAACAATGTCAGTAATATTCATGGTATCTATTATTTATCCAATGATAATGTTTCCACTAATCAGTAATCACGATGTTAGGGAGAAGTAAATGAAATTCTGGAAGTTTGTTTAAAATAAATAACAGAATATATTATGCCAATGCTACCTAATGTTCTTTCAAATTGTATTTGCCTGGTTCATGAAATATAATACGGCTATCGTTCTCAACGTCGTTATGTAGTAGACAATTGACGATCATTCTAGTCATTTAAAATATAATCTTTCATGAAATTTACATCGTATTGTGCAATATTCACTCAATAAATAAAGGAAATAATAGTAACCGAAAATGCTGAATATAACACATCTGTTGAACATTGAAAACGTTGCAAGCAATTTTAGTCAATTTTAAAATAATCCCATAAATTTACATTTGCACACATTTGTTTCTTTCATTCTCAGAAAAAAGTTAAGTGATTCTTTGGCGCCAGTCTTAAAATCTTCTTTCTCCCCCCCTCATATTTCGATTGTATGCATTCGTGTGTGTGCGCGCGTATGTGTGAGTATGTGTGTAATTGTAAAATAAAGTAACTTTGTTTTTGTCTTATTTCCATTGCTTCTATTTATAAAAAAAATGTTTGTCTTTTTTTATAAATTTATTGGTTGTTTGTTTCTAGGTAGAATTTAGGTTAGCAACTTTTTCTTTTTTTTTAAAAAACGAAAATTGTTCCGTATAATTATAGTTGTCTTAGATGATAGTGAACTTCAATTGATTCTTAGTGGTTAGTTTTGTAAACAGTGTAATAATGATTAAATTTGTCCATTAAAAGATACAATAGAGATACAATTAGAAATCAGAACTAACAAAAAAATATTTCTTATCTTCAGTGTTTCTAAATATGGATGTGATTGACTTTGATTTTTTTTCCGAAAATCACCGTTAGTAGTTTATCAGGTTAATAAATTTAACTGAATGATACAGCAGTTGTTAAAGGCAAATTTGTATGATATATGTACGTAGAATATGGTTTATTGTTTAGGGAGCCTATAAATACTAAATAGGTAAATCTGTTGAGAAGACGACCAGTCTTAATTTGTCGTTCACTTGTTAATTCGTCTGTTGATGAGTTTTTCTCTTCATTTGTCAACATTTTGTAATTTCAATCACCTATAATATAAGAGACCTTTATATTCGGTAATTTTTATGAAGCTATATAGGTTAATTTCTTCTGAATCTGACTCTAACAAATAGTATCTCGTTAACTGGGTATTTAACACAGGCTAAATCTCCCAGTAGAATTATGGATTTACTCGTGATTACTCAAAAGCCCGAAAACCGTTTATAGACGTAGTTTATTGTTAACGATTAGTAGATCCCGAAAATTTGCAGAAAGCAAGAAAATGGAGAAACGAGTAAGCATGTGTATGTGTGTGTTAAAAATCCATATGCATTTATGAGTGTTGATCGATTTTGGATAAATTATTGGTTGTCATTGTGTACAACCAATGAGAGAATATTTTAAAGATTGATGTGCAGACATGCACTCAATCAGACTCACACATAAGTGTGTAAATTAGAGTAGTCAAATGATACAGTAAGGCTTACTACGAACTGTTACTGTGTCGTAGTTACCATTATCTGTATCCTAATACTGTTTACTGTGAAATACTCAGTAAGTGGATGTCCGTAATATCGAGCATTAACTACTTCAGTGGATAAAGCTTCATATTGAGTAAATCCATGATACAATACTCCATACCATGTGATCAATTACACACAATCAAGTGTTTTAAGTAGTTATTTCGGTTGCAGAATTAAGTATAAAATTTCTTACTTGTATAAACTGTACTTGAACGAATTACACTAAATTGTAAGCATCAACTAAATCATCAACACTTGAGTGCAGATACATTCATCTGACGAATCCAAAATAGGACGAAATACATGTACTGAATTCTACTTGTAATAATAAAGTACACCATGATTTGTTGTACAGATAATTTCCTGTAACCATACATAAGTCTAAGTGTAAATGTGGGAAAAGTCATTTAAAGCTAGTAGAACCACTCTTAGATCTAAGGTAGACATGGTCTATTATAACCTGTGAACTAGTGATTATCAACGTTTTTTTACTTTTATAAAAAAATACTTCACCATCAAATATCATTATACAATACACAATCAGTATGAGTCAGTTTGTTATTATGATGACCATGAGATCAGGTGATATAGCTTCTATTTTAATCCCTATCTTTAATCATATCATGTTTTGACTGAATAATACTACTGCTATATGTATATACCGATTGTCCTTATATTCTTGTTGTCTAAAATGTAGGCGTTTAATGAAAATGGTAAATTATTGATCATGGTATAAGTGCTAATGATACATGATTACGTATCATCATTTTTCGATGTACTATTTACCAGTGATAATAAAAATTTTACGTGTCCACCAACCCGGTTAAAGCGCCGGACATTCGCTTTTCGTCCTCTCAATTTTGTAAACAACATCCTCGCGACGAGAAGGCAGTGAGTCGGACTTCCCTGACAGAGGCTATATATTCGCATGGCCATGTGAGAGCATTTGGAGAGAGAGAGCGGACTCTCCCCACTCTCGGCCGTACCAGGGCATTCGGGGGCAAATCCAGATTCAAAATATATATATTAGATAGTTTTAACGTCCGACTTTTATTAGATATACTCCTAGTTTAAAGATATGTTGCGCATTGGATGTGTGTGAAGAGAAATATGTGTGAAAGTGACTGTTAAAAAAAATTAGATATTAGCTGATGACTGAAGAAGAATATAACGTGTACCTATGTTTAATAATAAAAGCAGTGAATAACAATTAACAATAATACTGGGTTCAGGTTAAAACAATCTAACAATTGGAACTAGGAGTTGACAATGTGAGATTCTGAGTTACATAGCTCTCCTAATCCCTGCAGCACGCAAATTCACTGAGTCTAAGAATGATATGTATGTGGTTTTGGAGTTACAAACGGTAACATGGTTGCTGTATAGCAAGCCGGATCCTACCTCCGATACCAACTGTTAACGTCCAACATTACACCTGAGTTACGGTATGTATTTGCTGTAACTTATACTTTGTTCAATGATAAAAGACAAAATAAATAAAAGACTAAAACTATTAAGACTATAATGTAACTCATCAATAAAAAAAACCTATCATAATTGCGACATATATTCGTTTATTTCTAACATAACTTTCAGCATAGACCTTTAGTTGTGATCATTATGCATGATTTAGTCGTAAAACTGATTTCTAATGTAACTAGATAACATTATCATGTTTATGCTCCTGAACATCGTTTGTGAAATTTTTGAGACCTAACTGTTATGTTTCGTAACCTACGACTAATATCACGTACCAAGTCACCAGTCAAAATCCTGATTCTAATTTGATCGATTTTGCTTTTACTGTTCACTCCATAGTTTAGTATTTTCGACTTAGCCAATTACATGTCCTACCAGCACTGTTAACCTTGCGTCAACAGCTAAGTTGCTATTGATCCGATATTCGTAAGCTTCTTTATCTGCCCTGTCTTTGAGTCTAAAAGTCGGCTACCAACCTGTACCATACTTACATTCGAAATAGACGTGGTATATATTCAGTTATACCAGACCACACCACTTCACACAATCAATAAAAATCAATTATATATGAACAAGCCGAAAATGATTGTGAATAAAGAAGACTAAAAGTAGTCGATTGGCAAAAAATTAATAATATTAAATCTTATGGTAATAGTTAATGAGTTGGCCCCAAAGCATATGATAAATGATATATATATATATATATATATATATATATATATATATATATATATATATATATATATATATATATATATATATATATATATATATGACAACGTAGTTACTCAGTAATTCTAAAGCCGAATTATATTTATTGATAATTCTATAAAAAACAATCCCAGCAATATTCATTCATAGTTGAAATCATGAATCAATTGAAGCTGGACTACCATAGAAAACCCGGAAGCACTGGACGGCCGTTTCGTCCTGTCGTGGGACTCCACAACAGTGTGCATCAACGATCCCGCCTCACGAGATTCGAACCCAGGAACTATCAGTCTCGCGCGCGAGCGCTTAACCACTAGACCACTGAGGTGGCATCCAACGGTGTTAATGTCTAGCTTCGATTGACTCATGATTTCAACTATAAAATTTCTAAAATCTCCACAAAACCCCCTTCTGATAATATTCGTTCCGTTACAACACTAACCAAATATCTGAACACAAGACAAAAACTGTGATGTAGTTAAAACTCTATTTAAAAACGTTATATAAGTGAGATTTTGTTATTTTTTAGTTTAAGACCTACTTTCCAAATTATATGAAACCAAGTATCTTAAGCTAGATATTGTTGATCGACAATTTTGCAAATGCTGGTTCTCTGATTTCCCACTTGTGATTTGATTCAAACTTGACCTTTCAACTGATCTGACTATCATTTTACTTAGGCAATCTTCTTGTTCACATTGTTTTGTGTCGTTTCATTCGTAATTATAGTTTTCCTCAGAAAAAAATGGTTTTCTTCAATTTTGAGTATTTGATTTAAAATTTGTTTTATAAATAATCTACTCCTTCTTATATTGTTATAAACTTATAATCCACTTTACAACACAAGTTTATAGTAGGCTCTATTTATTTGAACTGTATATTAGACTGGAAAATCATAAGACAACCAGTTACTTAATGATATAACGAAATCTGAACTCATATCTCTTTCTATATAGATAATTGTAATAATTCCATGAGCAATCACTATTCATCTATTTTCGTGACATTTCATTGCATTACATCAGTATCTGTTTAGTTGTTGATTTAATAGTCTAATCTGAATCAAATTCAATAATGACTCTTTCATTCTGTTATAACATGTGATTGTTGTTGGGATTAGAGTGTGATTGAGAAATAGAATTGAGTAATACAAAAAACATTATATAACCATTTCTTATTCTCCATCTTTCATAAAAAGAATTATTTCCTTAAACATCCGATGATTTGTAACATCAAATAATATTTAGATTCTAATTGTTACCCATATTTATTTTTTTGGTGTATGTTATACTTTTATTGCAAATCATTTATATGCAAGATAGTGTTATCTTAATATTCGTTTGAAATTCAAAACTTCTAACCGGAATGTTTCCCTTTTTTTTCCCCCTCTTTTTGATAGTCATTTAATAATAAAAATAATTTAATATTATCATTTTACTTCCTTATTGATTAATTCTTAACTCTACTTTCTTTAAATTATTTTTGAAAGTCGTTGGTAAAGTTCATTTTTATCAATCATTACATTTATCTGGTTGATGAAGCTACTGGTTAGTTAATATTTAAGTAATAATGATATCATTGTAAGCAAAGATGGATAGTGGCTAGCAGTGGAATCCAGGAAGCTCGTTTCGTCCTATTTGAGACTCGTCAGCTGGATGTACCTACATCTCAGAGTTGATGTTCACTCTGGGACTCCAACCCAGTACTTTTCGCTTTAAACGCTGCCGCGTTATCTACTCAGCTACTGAGTCCTGATAGCCACTTGCTTGTGCAATGGGATGAAGTTTAAATCCACTTAGTATTGTTTGCTTGAATTTTCTCATTGATGCTTAGGACTGAAACTGGTCAGTCTCTAATTGGCATATGTGTATACTGTACGTATTGCCTCGATATAGCCTTAATTCACAAGTATTGGATGAAACGCGCGTTCTTGATTCCACTGCTAGCCACTATCCATCTTTGCTTTCAATGCTGGTGAATTAAAGCTATATCGAGGCAATGCGCAGTCCTAAACATCAATTGGAGGATTCAAACAAACAATACTATTTGAATTCAACAATGAATATATATTTCATATGCATCCATTCATAAGATCGGTTAACTCAAGTGAAGAATTTTTTTTCTTTTTTGTTACCAACCTATTCAGTTTTTAATACTGTACCCATTATTGTAATAAATCAAGTTTATAAACAATACTGTATATATTAATGTAATGAGTTATGATAAGAGAATGTTATAATATAAAGTAAATATTTATATAAATGAAAGTTTATAGAATATATATTCAGTAAGTATTATCTATCTATCTATATCATTTGTAATAGGATACACAGGGTAACTGTTTCCTTCTTTTTTTTTGTTTTAATGATTAAACATTAAGATAAATTGAAGATAAAACAAACTTGTGATCCTAATGATAATCATTAAATTCTAAATAGAGAAATACATTTCTTAATAGTACATAAACTATAAAATGGAATGATTGTTGTATTCACTTAGTGTTGCTTGTTTGAATCTTCTCATTGATGCTTAGGACTGAAACTGGTCAGTCTCTTATTGGAATATGTGCATACTATGCGTATTGCCTTAATTCACAAGCAAGTGGCTACTAGGACTCAGTAGCTGAGTGAATAACGTGATGGTGTTTGAAGCGAAAGGTACTTAGTTCGAATTCCAGAGCGAACATGAACTCTGTAATACAGGTCCATCCAGCTGACGAGTCTCAAATAGGATGAAACACGCATCCTGAATTCCACTGCTAACCACTATTTATCTTTGCTTGGAATAATTTTTATTTGTGTAAAAAATAGCATAATTATAGTCATGATGAAGAGGAAAATTTAATTATGACTGTCTTTAAATATTTAATTTAAGGAATTGAGGAAATTTCTAAGTCTTGATCATACTTAACTCTTTAAGTCTTTTAAAATAACTACAACCCTTCTATTTATTTAAAAACATCAACCATAAATACGATTGTACAGATTAAGTAAGTGAAATTGTTAAAAAGAAAATCTTTACTGTATTGCGTTCTTACTGTGATGTGGGTTACTTATATCCATATAAGTAGTATATGGTGGTGGTCAGACGTAGAATGTATTTTGGCGGAAGATTGATAACGAAAGGACCGGAAGGAAGCTCAATCGGTATGAAAATTCATGAACAATGAAATCAGAGAAGATGGATTGATATTTGCAGAAGGAACAGTTAAGATTGAGACAATTGATTGTTATTTTGCAAATTTTACTGTATGGTTATCAGAATTTAGTGAGATAGTCTGTAATTTGTGCTTAAATACATTCAATTGTCCCCACCCGTCTTTTGTTCACTACATTACTTGTTCAAAGACTCAGTGGGTCTTTTTTGTTATTGAATGATCTACTACTATGTTGCATTCGCAATGTAAAGTTTATGTTCACTGACGTAATTCATAGACAAAAGGATGGTATAACAATAAGATCCTCTCTTGGTCCATTACTAGCAGTTTGCTTCATGAACAGCGTAGAATATAATCTATTTGTCTTGAGCTTACATAACAGTCCGTTATGTAAGTGACCAGTACACTTATAGGTAGATATCAATACCAAGGTTAGACTTGACAGTTTCAAATAAATTGGGCAGAGAGTTAATAAATTTATCTTTTGTTGTTATATGTCAATGAGTAAAAAAGTTGTATTCCTGACGTTTCATGACTTAATATAATTCACTTCTTCAGAGTAAAGGAATAACCGTTATAAATTAACACAAGTTTAAGTGGTGATCAGAAATACAACTTTTCTACTCATTGGGATTTAATATATACCCGATATAATGTATACCCGAAGTTTGTGTTGATGATCTCGTTCAGAAGGACGATGAAGGCTCCACAACTAAACCATCCAGCTCAGAGAACAAACCTACATCAAAATAAAAAATATATTTGTGATGACATAGTATTCAATATTTATATAACATACAAATCTGATCATTTTTGTAGAAATGTTTATATATATAAATGGATCTATGTGTGTCCAACTCTATTTTTCTTCCGATCTGCTTTTGTACCTGTAATTGAAATTAAACTGTCTTATAAAATGAGGAGTGAAATTACTTATTTTCCCTTATCCTCGTTGTTTGCTGAGTGTGCTAATAATCAATTTTGAGAAAAGTTTCAAGAAATTAACAAGCGAAGTATAGAAAAAAGCGAATTGGTCAGTATGGTTAAACTATAATAATAAACCATAATATTTCATTCGATCTATTATTCAACAACAAGTCGTCTTGTTTTACTACAGTTTTGATGATATTCATTTAGAAATGAATAAATTATAAGATGTCTATCTTATTATTCTCTTTCTTTTAAATTAATTTACAGACAATGAAAGTTTTATACTGAATAGATATGCAGATTTCAATGCCAATATATATATATATATATATATATATATATATATTGATCTAAATATGTCAGTTTATAGTAGTTGAGATCTATCTGAATTTCCTTTAACGAATCAGGTCTAAAAATACCAACTTACTGTGTTCAGTTTTTGCTTTTCCAAAATTGAATTCGAAGCGTATAGTTCTTAAGAATAAATGCCGTTTTTTTTATTATTGAAAAATGTATCATTCATATATCTGAGCCAAATATATATTATTATCTGATTATTAGTATAATCTAAGTTTGAGTTGTATTCCCAAGTGTGTTTTAATGCATAGATGTACAGTTGCTATGTAGATAACTTTTGTTTTGAAATAGTTTCATTTCTATCTCTCAATGTATGTCGGAATTTTTATTTTTTTTTATTAACAGCAAGTGAAACAGAATCCTCGTAGTTCACGTAAATCATTAGAAGATTGTTATATGGTGATTGTACAACGTTGGACTAAAGTAGAAACGTTGCTTGAATCAATTATAAGAAATACACTAAGTAAGTATTTCAATATAGTTTCATAATTATTGAATTCAATCAATCGATCCTTGTTTTTATTATTTTATTTTGATGAAGTTTCATTCTTTGAACTGGATAATTGTTTGGTTATAGAGTTTTCATCGTTATTCTGAATAACATCATGATGATCATCTAGGATACAAATGTTTACCACTATCTTAATATTCTGATTTCTATATGCAATCAAGTATCCGTCATATAATTACATACTTTTTCTTGATCAGTTTCATTTACAAAACCTTGTTTGTTCTTGAATGTCGATGCAATCGATCTTTGTTGTGTTTCGCTATCTGAATTAATTACCATGTATACTTCTTACTGTGCGCCAAATTCAATATCCAAATAATGGATTGTCAAGATGACTTATTATTAATTGTCCTATTGTTCCAAAAAAAGTCTACAAATCTAAACCTTATTTTATGTCTGACCGACTTCCTCTGAAAATCTGTCTAGCTTGTAATTTATCTACCAGTTGATAGTGAGATGCTGTTTGTGTTCTCTTAGACTAGCAATCTGTTACGCTTGAACTAATTTTTATTATTTTTCGCCTGTATTAGTGTGTAAGTCGGTATCTTAGTCATGTCTTCATTCATATTAGACTGTATTAGGATAAATCTCCATATGTCTTGATCTATTTTTATTTATGTAATTCATATGAATTCGGGTACCTCTGGGCACCGAAATTTGAATGTGCTGTTTAAATTAATGTTTTGGTTGGCATATTGAAGAGGTTCTCTTGTGGAGCGATTCTCTGAGCATCTGACCCAAAGGTTCAATCTAAAAATGAATCCAGCGACTTAAGCTGTTCGCTCATGGTTGCTAGTGACCTTAAATAGGTTCGTATTCTATTCGTTCTTTCAGGATCCTGAAGCCCATGTACATACTACTGGTTTAAAATTACTAATTCACTACTCCCCTACGTGGAATCTTCGTAATTTTCATTCCGGTTAGTTAATAAGTTTACCCTCACTACCCAACAGCGCCACATGGAAGTTTTAAATCAGATTTTGCTACTATATCCTTCTTAAAACTTTGTAATCGGTAATAAAAAATGAATGAATATCCATTATCATTAATGTAAACTAAGCCTTTTTTTCCTTACCGAAATCCAATTTTCAATGTACTGCAAAACAGTTTTGTTACTTTGATCTAAATTATTTATTGAGTAGTTACCTAAGTTTAACTCTGATCATCCACCTAATACTCTATTTTGATCTAATGAAGTTAGATCGTTTGATGTCATTTTTCAATCGTCACCGAGTCTCTGCTTCATGATACTTACGTTAAAAAACCAAAGATAGTAATATCTAAAATTATCTTGAAATAGATGTCTATGAATATGATCTCGAATAGCTCCAAACTATTTAAAAATATCATAGAAAGACATATTCGGGACACGAGTCGTTCACTTAATTCTATTTCTGTATTTCGGATAATAAATCGATATAATAATCACATATTTCCACAATACATAGAAGCAATCACTACCGAAAGTTTTAGTCTATGTTTACTGACGCTGTCATTATGACTAATTCAGTGTTAGTCTTCCCTTCCCCCCTTTCTTTTTTCCTCTCGTTTCCAAGCCAAATGTTTTTATTTTTGTCTTATTTGTTTAAATTTATCTTTGTTTCATCGCAGTAGTATTTTCACTGTTCAATCTAGTCAATTAGTCACTTCTAATGTGTAGTTATTATTACTTCATTGTTTTAACATAAAATGTTTGACCCTTTATCAATTTAGTCATACAACTACCTCCACTTTCTCGTGTCCCCTTCAACTATTATTTTTAGGATTATTATTATTATTATTACTGTTGTTGTTATAACTTCTCTGTTTGGTTTTTTGGTAGTTAATATTACATTCATCATTTTGTCCATCGTCATCATAACAGTTTATGTATTTGATTACATCATGGTCACTCTTTCTCTCGCTCTGTTACTTAATCCTCTCACCTATCCATTGGGCTTGTACGAATATGGAAGGTATATATTGCTATTTTTCAACAGTAAAACCAATCAGTGTGTGTGTGTGTGTGAAAAAATTATATTACATGAAACTATGAGATCAATTCACTCTCTTCTGTTATGTTTTTTGTTCTTTTTGTATAAAATTTAACTCAAGTGCTTTGACTTATCATGCAGCAGAAATTTGGATATTTTAATAAAGCTATTTACTCGCATATAAATGACGGTACACAAGCTAGTTGCTATCTGAACTTACTAGCTCAGTAGACTAAAACATTAGGAGTCTGAAGCCTAAGGTACTTGGTCAACATCTTCATGTTAAGTATCAACATTTATTTGACTGGTACATTTTTTTTGATCAATCTCAAATAGAATGAAATAGGCATACATTAATCTAACTTTACTTAAAACATGTGACTAAATGACAACAACAAAACAATCTACTCAGGATTGCATATGTGTCGAAAATGATTGATCAACTGGTAATATGTAGCATAACTAATGAGAATAGACTAATTCTTTCATATTCCAAATAGCAAAGTACATATTGTATAGTTTTTATTCTTAGTACTCATGGTTCCATTTCATGTTTTTTTTCTTTATTTCTTCTTTACAATCGTAATTCTCTTTTTTAACAACGTCAAGATGATGATGAAGAAGTTGCAAATCTAGAAATTTCTCGCAAAGCAGTCAAATCAATAATAAAATCTTCTGAAACTATCTTGACAGAATTTGAATATACCGGAAAATTGAGAGAATTTGCCATGCTCTTAGATGTATCCGATAGTACTACTGGTACGACAATGATGTCATTATCAAGTAATATTTCATCGGATGAACTTCGATTACTTAATGAATTGAAATCACCCAATGCAAAGCTAATTAATCATGGACGATTATATGCTAATCCACTGGTTTCTGGTTGTGGACTACAGTGTGAGTATTTGGTAGCTAGTACTGTATTATTTACTTATTTATTTATCTATTATTATCGTTTAGCTAATTGATTTGTACATGATTCAGTATGATGCTTCTGCGACTTGATTTTCTGATCATAACTGATCCAATGCAAGTGGAATAGCTCGTATATTATATTCTCAAGTGTTCATCGTAATGCTGTTTATTGTGTATCTAGAAACTAATCGATATCACGCGCTAAATCCCTTTAAAAGTTTTCTATCACGCGTCTGTTATACCGACCATGAACTAACATCTCAGCCTTTAGCAATAATACGTTGTGGCTGGATTACTTCTTTGATTGTCTGATATTTTCTATGCACATCGGTCAAGCTTATTTCAAGGTATGACCATAATTATAATAAAAGGTACTTAAGTCCTCATAGGTTATTTGTGTATATATTCTGTGTACTTTACTCTCTAAACGTTATCTCATGTTAAGTAGCTCTGCAAGTTTAAGTACTTAAAATATGGTAACTTTCCACTCAATCTTCTCCATAGTCAGGTAATGTGCTATCTATGTTGTAATACCTTGACAAAGTACATCTGTATTCTCATATTATTGATTGGGCACTTTATCAATACTTTTATTTGTATTCACTGGCCATTGAACAGTAACCCGTCATATATACTTTGCTCGTCTTAATCGTAATCGAATCGTGTAGATAATTTGCGATTTTACAGAAACTAGTCTATGTAACTCCGTTCCCCTCCCACTGGTCAGTAAATTAGCCATACACAAAGTGGAACTTGACACATCCGAAAGTAGTAAAGCTAGTAACTGTATAAATGATAATGCAATCGTTTAAGCATTGAAAATAAATTTCGAGAGAAAAGTATAAATGAATGATATAAGAATAAAGTCATCCATAAGGTATTTTAAAACTGGGGGAAGAAAAAAAGATGAATTCATCATTGCAATTGATTTTCAGCCATATCACCAAAGTCTCTAACCACTGGTTACGATGATCATGCGGACTTCAACCAGGTAGTCTACATATATTAATATGACTCACTCCAATTACCAGTGACATCATGGGGACTGGTGCCACGTTTTGGTTTGCCCCATTCGTTTTGTCCCAACTTATTCCTACACTAACCATCATAGTGCGTCAAGGTAATCGGTTGGGCATACATAATACAATGTCCTAACCATCTCAGGTGACCGAAATTCACTACCTCATCAATTGATTTATGGTCTTTACGTAGTACTTCGAGTCAAACCTCAGAATTGCTATGCAGTGAACTTAGCTTTTGGTTGGCAGACGGGTATCTCACCTACGCCACAAGTGATACAAGTTGACAACAGCTAATAGACTTTTCCGAAGTCGTGCCGAAAGTTCATCAGACACCAATTTATTAGAGCTGATGAGACTAACAAGATAAATGAAGTGATTGATACACTCAAATAAGTCACTACCTATCATTAGCCTCCTACACGCTCTTGATTTTCTCACCCAATTATCTGTTCAGGCATGCATATTGGAATCGTTTATTTATCTGTAATACATTTGGACGATAGCAAAACGCGGCATTTACATTGCATTTAAATCAAAAATGTGTTAAAACTTTGTCTGAGGAGCAAATTATTAATCAGATCAAATTAGAATAGAAAAAAACGCGTAATTTATTTAGCAAATAGATCTTGTTTATAATTACCTAATTAACTAAATACACTGACAAATTGAGAACACACTTCTTTGTAATTGTTACGCGTGGGTAAGCAGTTGAGCCAAGAAAGCGAATTTGTTAGGGTTTTTTGTCCTTTATTCGGAGTTCCAACAAAGGTGCAATGTTTAACAATTTCCCTTTCATTCAGATTAGACAATATTCATTTCCCAGACCCGAGTTAATTCCCTTGCACTATATTAAGATGTGAGTTATTTGGTTTTCCACTCTCTGGCGTTCATCGGTAAAACACTTGGATTCTTCAATTCTTTATCCAATGTAAACCAGTGTCACCCAATTCGCAATCTAAAAATTTACTATTCGGGCTACAAATGATGGAATATTTACATTGATTGATCATTGAGGAGTAGCGAATATTATGTGGTTTTAGGAGACCAGGAGTAACGTTCTGTGTACTCGAATTGTTTGCCTTAGCGGTGCGAGGTAATAAAGGGACGTGAGAAGTGTTAGTCGTGGAGATAAGAGAGTTGTTAGGAGGTGTAGGAAGGATTTGAATGCGATTATTATGTGGCGTTAATGGTCTTAATTGATCAATACCAATCATCTATGGTAACAGATTACAAATGTGCAGTATCGTGGATTCATTAAATTTTGAACCACTGAAATCTTATCTGATGGTCTAAAGGTTGCAAAACATAAAATGTTATTGCGTAACTAATGTATTTCATATTACTTAAGTCCTAAATTGACTTTTATTTCAACCAATTGCATTGAAAGATGCTTTGTATAAAACCGTCTTTAGTGTATATGTTTGTACACGGTTTCTCTCGTTCAACAATATTTTCAAATGAACCCTGAATTTCACATTCATTGATTGATAGTCAATACTTTGTAATAAAATACACCAACTTTACGGCCGTATGACCCATCATACATAATAGTTTACGAAGTATTGATGTAGTTCATATTTCATCACTAATATAATGAACGGTCATTTTCTTCAATGAATCGTAGGGCATTAAATGAAACACAATAAATTAATGTTAAGTTGATTCAATTTAATGCTTTTCTCTAACCTCCACACATGCACTTGTGACCTTTTAAAAATATGTAATTCCATGTTGTATTTATTCCTAGTAATCGTATGTATGTTGCACTTGAAAAACACGTCATTTATTGTACTACTTGTAAGTAGTTTAACACTGACTGCAAATACTAATCATCCGTTGTTACCAATACAATATAATCTTGAACCGTAAATGTGATCTTGATACTTATTCAAAATGATTTTTTGCCTTTATAAGTTTTCAAAATCACTAACTATTCAAAATCCTGTATACTTACAACTACGCTCTGCTATTTTGACTTTCTGAGATAGCAGATGGATAACTTCCAAGTAGAATTTGATTGCGATCAACTTTTTTTCCAGAAATCATTTCAAACCAAATATAAGTTTAATGAATGTCATGTAATGTTTAGCGACGTGAAATGTTACCTAATTCATTATATATGCTTTTTGGTAATAAGGGGAACTAAGTTTCACGTTACAAACCTACTTCTATCTAATTTGGTGGTTTAACCAACCTAGTAACACTACTAGGCATCATCACAATTAGAGTGTAACTCGTATCCGAATACACTAATCTGTACGTCGTTAATGAGTGGAATCAGTAAATGTATATTCACAGTGATTATTGACGCTCAAATCGATTAATCATAAACTTACACTGACTAGAATACAAAATTGACAAGATTAAGTAGTTCTCTTAGATTTCTATTCATTTATTTATCTATTCAAACACAAACATTGGCACTAGGAGGCACCGAATACATATGTGCCACACGATTCGATTTGTGAAAGGGCTGGAATACTTTCCAGGTGCCTAAACCAAAGCAAGTGGTTTTCTTACCTAGCCACTCCCCGAGACTTTGTTTTAAAGGTCTGGTCCACAAGTTAGTGGAGCAACGTAAGAAGATGCAGTCCCATGGTAGCTGGTGACCAACTTTAGGTTCATTCGCCATTTGTTCCATCAGGATCCTCGATCCCGTGTGCACCTTTAATTAGAAATCAGGGTTTTTGGACTCCACTGGATGGATCCTCCATATCCATCAACCCGATTACAGCACCGGACATACGCTTCTCGTCCTCTCAATTCCGTAGACAACGACCTCACCGCTAGAAGGCGGTAAGTAGGAGTGCCTTGACAGTGGTTGTACGCGCGTGTCCAAGTGAAAACATTTGAAGAGGGAGAACTAACTCTCCCCACCCTCGGTCGTACCAAAGCATTTAGATAGATACTAGAAATAAATGTAATCGAACTGAACAAAATGTTCGTAAAACGATTTGAAGAATTGACTCTCACTTTAACGTAGGAAAGTTTTTTTTCTCAAATACTAGATAACTATCATTTTTCAATCATACTTTTCACTTAATTGAAAATCCTCTTTTTAACATACTTTATTACTAAAACTATTTTGATAAAATAGAACTCTTATATATGTCAGTAATGGTTAATTTTTAATAACTATGAATATCATTTACACGATTCCCAATTTTTTTTAAAAATATTACGATGTAAGGTGGCTCGAAGTTGTCGCCTGGAAAATCTGTACCACCTAGGTTTCGTGGTGCCAGTTGATATTCATCAATAAGGTCTACTTCATCTAGTGAAGAATGTTTCATTTAACTACAAATGAGTTGTTCCATGTTATTTATAAGGCAGTCTGTTTTGTTTGCAAGGTTTTATGTTTGTTTGTAACTAAACCAAAACAGACACAATAATTTCTTTTACACGAAAGTTTTATTGAGGGAGAATGAGTGAATGATTTCGTATCTTCTCAATTATTACTCTTCATAAGATTCATATTTTCTCTGTTTGTTACCACCCAGTAATAATTACTTATTGGATGATACACTTATAACCATTAAAGTAACAATTTTGTTATCATTGGACTAGTTTTTCTCTGTATTGATGATCACGTCTTTCCATTTCTCCTTTGAAGTCTTTTGTGTTTTCTATTTCGGAATGTCTGTTTGTTTTGATTCTTAGATAAAACAATGGATAGTGTAAGGCTTTACAATATTATCAAATTAAATTTATATAACTATGTAGGTTTTATTATCTAAAAGGAAAAGAAAACTGTTTTATTTTCTTCCAACTGTTTAATGACTTTCCTTTTTTTCTAATCACAGTTCGTACAACCCACATTCATATTAATGTATTAATTTAACATCAAGTCTCATATTTCTGGAGTATCACTGTTACATACAGTGTATACAATTGTGTTGGTCGAGTATACTTTAACACATTAATTCTTGAATATCAACAGTTATATAATTCAAAGTCTAATACCTATAATGATACAAACATCTTCAATTGTGCAGTCAGTCTTCAGTGCTGTTAGAGGTATGAAAGTGGTTTTCACTTCCCGGGTTCCCAAACTGTGGAGGGGTTCTTCTAGGGTTATCTGAAATGAAAGTTTGGGTTACAGTTGGTATTATTGGGTTGAGAGCGTGACTGCAGTACTCAAGGGACAACTTTTTGAAGCCGGTTACACACAACATTTTTCTGAGCAATTTTCGTGTTAGCTCCGTACTTGTTGGGACCTTACCGCCGGAGATGGAAATCTGTGGGATAAGGCTAGGTTTGCATTTTCAGGGTCGGCCTTTTCTAACTTAACCCTTCCTTATGAGAGAGCAGCATCGCTGTCATGCTGGTTGTCCGAAGGAAGCACTTTATTGCCGTCACACTTCTGTACAGTCAAGAATACGACTTCGCCTTCAGACCTTGCGTTTGCTGCTTTTAGTCTTACCGCTCTTAAACCGACCTGTCTGGTATGGTAGAACCTTGAGGAACTATTGTTCCAGCCAATATAGCTCGATTGGTTCATCGCAGTAGCAACATGATCACTTCGTCAAGGTAGCAGCAACAGTCGAGACTTTAATGATTATGTTTGGTCTTAATGCCAAAATAAACATCAGCATTGGGTTGTGTTAGGTTCATGTATCTGATCAGTCCCCAATAGTCCTAAATTCCAGTTCTTGTCACGACGATGCATTCTCTCAATGATATATACATGTTAACTTATTTCATCTCTCTCAACAATTGGCCATACAAGAACGGTAGGGACATGTGACAGATTACAATATCGAAAATTCTTATTTATTGTATTGAATAAGTCTATGTGTAATGGATCCTAAAGCGAATTATATATTACCTTCTATTCAATAAACCTTGTCAATAAATAACGATGTTCAGTCAGTTGGTTAAATATAGAAGACAGTTATCTCCTATACAAGAAAGGTGTTACTTGCTAAAAATCCATTAAGATATTTCAGAAATATAGTATAGGTTATGACATCAGTCCTTGCTACTTAAAAAACGGTGATCTGTTTATTTTCAAAATGGAGTACTACAAATGTAGTTGTTTATTGGTTATACTGTTTTTTCTATTCCAATAATTTTTTTCGGATGTCAGATTACCACTCGTATGCAAGCTATTTCTCCGATCTCAAAAAGAACTATTCCTACCTATGGAAGTTCAGCCAATGTCATCCACCTTACAGTTTGAAACATTAACTCTGCGTTATTCCTTCGACAGTCCTAGTTTAATTCTTATAGATAGTGTCAGTTCTCTTAACACTGAGGTTATACCCTACTGATGATTATCAACTAGCAAACAACTTAGATCCTGGGTTAAACACCGGCTACTTCCAATCACCTAACACCTCAACATAATTTACTAAAAAGAATTAATTGAATATTATGACATTAATCACTACTATATTTATTGATCAATCAAATATAAATCGTCTTTCTGTTTTTGTTTTGGCTTCTTTCTTCATTTATTTTTGTGTTTTGTCGTTTAATATTACTTACATTTTTTCATCCATTATTAATGTGTGATACCCTACCATCTACAATGTATTTTCTGTCTTTCTCTATGATAGCGAGTACATCATATGAAGTAGAAGGTGTAGCGTTAAAAAGTTGCTTCTTTATGCTACAAAAAATACCGGACTCAAATCGATACCAGTTATTTCGTGGAACAGAAATGGTTAGTTAATTTGTTTGTTTTTTTCTTTTCTTAACAGTAATCGTTTATTATAAATTCATTACGATTTACTTAATAGTGTTATATCGATTGAGCGCGTGCACTGTTTAGTATATGAGGTGACCTTTCCTGCCAATCAGAGAGGAGTGAATTATCGATCAGAGCAATGATACACAAAAGCCATATGAGCAGTTTTGAGTACTTATCAGTTCTACTATCTGCCTAGCCCAGCCAGTTAAGTCCAGATCACCAATAAAAGCCTCTGCAATATGAATCATTATTCTCAAACATACTGGGTTTATATACCAATCAAACTGACCACAGCGTAACATAAAATAGAAGATAACCTTTGTACAAGATTCGGCCAATTGTGGCTGTGAATAAGGGGAACAGTAATTAATGGACTAGGGATAACTCAAGAATGGTAAATGGTATAATAATAGTCTACCCATCATTCATTGACTATTATTATTTATTAAAAACGAATAAAGTAACAGGTTGTATCAGACAACTTTTTCCTCATTTCTGCTTTTGTTTTTTACTTGCATACGCCTTACATTGAATAAATAGGCCATCAAATCAAATTACAGAAAATAAATTCATTATCATTAAGTTAACTGTCAGAAATATTTTGATTACAACCATTTTTAGTATAAATACGGTGCTGACCAAGCTTTAATTAGGAAATCATGTTGATATCAGATTCAGTATTCAAATGAATCCTAATTACATAATGACCATACAGTTTGAAGTGAGCTTTCAATATTAAGATCAAAAAAGTCTTCAGAGCCTTGCTTTATACCCAATTACTTTACAAATTGTAGATACATTCATTTTTGTAGGAACTATTCCGTGCTACATACGCTACCGATGACTCATAGGAGCTTCACGATTATAAATACACTAAACTATCAAATAATTCCTATATATTCAGTGAAACAAAAAGATAAGCTCTGTATACAAAGCTTAAACATTCGATTACTTCAGTATTAAACTTCAAGTTAGTACGACAGTGACATTCATTAGTGATTTTTCTCAGTGTTATCGTAAAATCCTGTGGTATTTGACTTAAGATGCCTGTACAAATATGGGATTCATATGGGGAGTTTGTAGACCATATATCGAAAAGTTATTGATACCTTAATACTTTCAATGATTTCCAGCTGTTTCCCTGAACCTCTATTAATACTGCTGAGAAATAAGAATATTCTGATAATATTGACGTTGGTTGGTTTTTTCTCTCTAATTCACTTACTTCCCCCTATTATCAGAATCTATGGTGGTATGGTGGGCCGAAGCACCTCTCATTTACACATCTAACACTTGAATAATTCTATCATATTTAGGAAGAATACAAGTCTGAATCGGTATTTAATTTGCTAACTGGCCAAATAAGTAAGCTTATAAGAGTTATATATTTATAGGTGACTTGATTGATCCAGATAATAACACATACAGTTGGTGTTTATATGAATAATCCAATATCTGACAAACATCTGTCCAATTTATCATTTGGCATTGAGCATCGTTTGGTTTTCCGTATTCATCTCAAGATTTTCGCATCTTACTAGCCTTTTCAAAACAATTGACGCGTTTTTTCCTTGTTTACTTTTCAAGCCTCCTATTCTTTGGTGGGGTAAACATTATGGATATTTTAGAAAGTCAGGGGAGAAAGCTAGTTTCGGATTTTACATTCTTCTACATTCCACCACCGCCCTAACGTTATTCCGTTGTGCAACTGTAGATGAGTTAGCAAGATGGGAAACTATTTTCAATGATGGTTTTGCTCAATGGCGAGAGCACATGGATACTTTTGAAAGCTTATGTAAGTACAGTATAACTAGTTTCTTTTGCCTTACTGTTTCGTTTATTTAAGTGTTGTTGGTAAAGACTGCTTGAACCTGCATCATAACAGAATTTATTGAAGAAGTCATCATTCATATCTCTGACTAAGCGCTGCAATTCCTTTGTGCTGTCTATTTTTAAAGCTGTTTTTGATGTTTAGACGGATTAGACAAAAAATGTTTTGGAACTGTTCAGTGCTACACTCCTTATCTTATAATTCTTTTTTTTATACAAGAAATCCAGGCAGATTGTTGTTGCATTCACATTTTCATTTGTTCATTGCAAGAAAAAAAACATTTATTCATCAGGCTGAAACAAAATCTCTGATACCGTTACTATCACCACTATAGGATTTCTCTAGATGAAAAATGTAAGAACAAGAAAATGCATCTGTGGCATTTCATCCGTTTCTTAGTCATTTGACTCAACGTCTCTAACTGTCGATTGCCGTTTTATCGTCTACTTCAGCCAGGTAGTTTGCGCCCACGTACACATTACAGCCCAGGAGTCTATACTTGATGGAATAATATAACGTTTCGTTTTGCTTCCCTTAACTTTCTCCAAACCTATATCTGCACTAGCCATTACTTATAAAGTGGCTGGACACATCAGTCAATTTAGATTCTTTACTTTATCAACCGACTACTCGTCTTTACCTAGTACTTTGCACCCAAGCGTATGATTACCCAACCTGTGGTCCTAATATACACGAATAATGCTTTGAGGGCATCTGCAAATATTTTTAAATGCCATCTTTAACATCCGTGAAGTAAAACGGAGTGAAATGGTGATTAGTATATCTGTTTTTTGGTTGGAAAACGGCTATCTTACCTTTAAGATAATAAATTACTGTTTACATATCTAAATTTGAAAAATATCATGTTTATTTGTTTTGTTTTTTACCTCTAGCTGAAGAGTTCTCTAAAGCTCGTGATGAAATTGCTGAAAAACAAAAACGGACAGAAGGTATTCTTGAATTACTATACCAATTAAATGATAAACGTCTTACATTCTGGAAAATTTGGGAATTCATTTCATCTGTATTAATTAGTGAACGTCTAGCTGAAATGGAAATGTCAACATCTAAATCAGAATCACTACCGGTATCAACACAAAATAATTCCAATCGTGCAACTATTAAAGTAGATGTAACATCACCTCCTAGTACACCAAATAGTAATAATAATAATAATGCTCAACAAATCACTACCATGGATACGCTCAAGTTACATACGTTTATTTCAAATCTTGATACGTATAATGATTTAGATAAACTTTTTGACTTATTTCATGAACACTGTAAGTTTATTTTAATGAAGTGTTGTTCATTTTGATTTATATTTCACACACGGAAAAACTAAGATACTGTTTATAACAGTTTGGAATTCTTTAGGTTTCATTGAAATCATGAATCGATCAATATTTTACTATCATAATTTCAATAAAACTCAACAATCTCCATAACCCTACACTGACAAATATCATGTGGACACTAGTGAAAATCTTTAATAGGAAATTCCTGAAGTTCTAGTAAGCAGCTGGGATCATTGAAGTTCATTCGTGTTGGTTGTGAGGCAGTTACCCACAAAAGACAATTTATGATAGCTGCTCAATATCATGGTGGTGTAACACTGATCAGTTCGTGATCTCAATGTTATATAATTCCTAGTGTTCTATGTTGTAAAAGTCCAATAAATAAACTTCTTATGCACACCTATAAAATTCTGAGTTATTTCATCTTTAGAGTAAAGTAGTGGATGCATACTGTTGACAGGTTTCTTGCACTGGAATAACAATTAGATGTTCTGTATGTTTCATAGTTTTTGCCAGTTGTCTAGTTGATGTTAGTTTGTGACCTAAGAACCGACCATTTTCTCAAACTTCTGTTAATCTTCAATACCATAGTTACTGTATTTCTCTAAATTTTCAAATAATTATATTTTTGAATAGCATTATCGGTTAAGTGCTCTGGCGCGAGACTGGTAGATACTGGGTTCGAATCTCGCGAGGCGAGGTCGTGGATGCGCACTGCTGGGGAGTTCCATAATAGGACGAAACGGCCGTCCACTGCTTCCAGGTTATCGATGGTGGTCTAGCTTCAATAAACTCATGATCTCAACTCTGAAAAGCTTTATAAAAAGTTTAAACTGACTGTATACTTAATTTAATCCACTAAAATCATACTTTGAAATTGTTTTCAGAATAATTTATTTTGATTTGATTAATTAAAATGTAGTTCCAATCTTTCATTTAGTGTTTCTGATAATATGCATATTTTTTGCGGTTGAAAACAAAGTATGTAGGTGAACTGTATGGTGAATAAGTAAAGATAACCTAATAGGGTAGTTGTAAAGAATTCATCAACCTGTGAGGGCATATAACAGTCGAAGTTATTCTCAATATCCATTTTCCAAGAAATGTATTACATCTAGTACCTTTGTGGTGTGGTCTGCTTATATCCACATAAGTAGTATGTGGTGATTGTCGGACATAGAATGTATTTTGCAAGAAGATCGATAAGGAACGAACAGGAATGAAGTGCGACGGGTATGAAAATGCATGAATAATGAAATCAGAGAAGACGAACTGATATTTGCAGAAGGACAGTTAAGACTGAGACATTCGATTGTCCCCATTCGTGTTCTCGTTCACTACACTTTCACCTATTTCTGCGTTTATTTAATAGCTGCGTTCGGTATATCACACCGTGATTTTCGCTAAGGATTTTATTTCAAAGTATTTGATGACTATATCGGTTCATCCAATCCCATTAATTTGGATAGAAAAGACAAAAAGAAGTGAAACGTATGAACTTACTAATAACTACCACTCATACACTTAAATGACTTAAAGTACTCGCTTATTGTGTATTGGAAATTTTATCGATTCTCTTCGGCCTGTAAAATCAAAGCACAACGTTACATATATTGTCTCTATGTAAATGTTTTTTCTGTAACATCACCATAGATTTTGTTTTAGGCGTCCATTTCTTTGAAGTTCATATATTTTTTTGCCGCTACTTGTTTATTATCTTTTTTTTTGAAATCTTTCAGTTTATCGTTTGTCTTTCGCTCTCCTCAGTGGACCGTCTTCCAATTTATCCAGAAGTGCCTCAGATGTAGATGGTAGCAAACGACCTCAAATAAATATAGTTAAAAAACACGAAACATTTAGTGCACATGATAGTTCATCTGGTAGGTTTATGTTGTCGTTTATTTTATTTTATTTCTTCCTTGGTTGGTTTGATTCACACATGGTGTTACATCTAAGATGACTTATCTCGCTTTTCTTGAAAGAAACCAAAATAATGAAGGAAAGATTGAATAAGGTAAATGAAATACAAAGACCAAACTTTGCAAATTGTCATAATCACATAATATCTATCACATATATCTATCTGTCACATAGCCATTGCTGATAAAATGGGATCAAACAAATTTTTATTGATTTTATGTGAACAGAAAACGGATGGACTCACTATGAACTGTGTTTGATCAATGAATGGTTGTTACAATTATGCCTTTTTCACTTCATTTCCGCTTTAGGTTGTTTTTATCTTTGCCCCCCCTTATTTTGTTTATCTTCATTGTCATATCATAGCTGTGTTTTTAGAACTTCACCAGTGGATCGTTCATTACCAAATCCATTCTATCAATAAAATATGTTCCATTCATTAAGACTGTCATCCTCTTTTATTTAGTTTACTTATATTCAACATGCCTGTAACTGGTTGGTACATTGTTGTAAAGTTCCTCCTCGATGTTGTTTCACTACTAACGTTTTCCTACTATATTTGCCATATTTTTTGTATTGTTGGTAACTATTTTTTAATATAGTTCTTGATTTAAGCAATTTACTATTTTGATAGACGAATGAGAAATTTACGAATCGCTTCCAATTCATTCTTTCAAATTTCAACGAAGTCTGTGGTTTGTTAAAATAGGTTTACGGATTGTAGATCTTTTTTTCTATGGTCACAGAATATATTATACGAGAAATAAGCTGTATTGATCTTTAAAAATTGATAAACGGTAATTGATGACGTATTCGTCCATCGGTCAGTAAACTACGGATATTAATGAGATTTTATATGATAATCAAACTGACGAATAATTATTCATCCAATTTTCAGGGTTTCCACTGGCACTTTTTCACATTGTATTAAAGACTGTCACCTTAAATCTCTGTCGCAAAAATGGATTGTTCAAAGACTGGAATTAATTTAACGTATTCTATTCTCCATTTATAGAGCAATTGTTGCCGATAAACTGTAAGGACCTATTGACTGTGATTCAACTACATAGGTATTCGGTAGTTATGTGGCGACTTAAAATGTGTTCCTCTTTAGAAGAGGTTTTGTGAAGATTTATTCAGATTGCAGATAGTACTCGCCACAGATAAATCTCATTTAAGGAACCACTGAAAACTAAAGAAAACTAAACAGTTGTTTATGTCCCAGTACTAGAATTTTCAGCTCTGAAACTTCATGATCCCACCTGGGATTCAACCCAAGAACCACAGGTCTGGTGGTGATGAACGCCTAAACACTAGGACCAGTGAATTAAAATTCATTGTTATCTTTGGACATCGTTTCTAATATGATTGTCCTTGGCTTGTGAATATCAGTCTTTTGTAAAACGGTGTAATACTATATATTTTTTCGTTAATTGTAACAATCCAAATACATGCTTTCCTCAACCAAACTTTTTCAGACAAGGGGTCAAAATCAAAGAATTAACACACACAACTTTTAAAATATCTCCGAGTTGTCTTTTAATAGTTTTAAAACTCTTCGTACTATACATCTTTGTGGTTTTAATGTAACAAATGTATTCTATATCTTCTTACTACTGATTTATTCATCTTACGTTCTAATATCGGTCGTAAAGAGATACTCTGGATTTGAAGAGAGAGAAACGTATTGTGAACGTGTTTGTATTATTGTTGTTTAAAGTGATTGACAAACTTTTCTTTTTTTTTTCAACGTCTTCAGCAAATAGAGCTAAGTTATCTACGTGAATCTAGCAGAATGAGATTAGTTTCATAAAGATCAAAGGATAAAAACATTATTTCTAAAAAGTTGTTCATTACTAAATTTTAAAAACGTGGACGGCCATGATGTAAGACTACTTTCAATGAACGTGTACGGGCCGTAGAGGTAAATATACAGACAATAAACTGAGTGAATTTCAAACCCTTGAACATTTTATTCTTCCATTCAATGTTCATCTTTCTTAATATACACCGTTTGGTGGTCGCTATTCTGGTGACCGACCTTTTTGCCCGTATTTTTATGAATGAGTACTACAAAAATTAATGTACATATTATTCAGCTATATATATTCATTACTAAGGTTTTTACTTAGTGATTTCAAATTCATAGTTGAAATCATCAGTCAATCGAAGCAAGACCACCATGAAAAACCCGGAAGCACTGCAGGGTCGTTTCGTCCTATTATGGGACTCCTCAGAAGTGCTCATCCACGATCCCGCCTCGCGAGATTTGAACCCAGTACTTACCATTCTCGCGCCAGAGCACTTAACCGATAGACCACTGAGCCGTCATCGAATGGTGTTAATGTCTAACTTCAACCAATCCACAAAGTTCGAGCAACCATTCACCCATTGTCTTCAGTGAGTTTTTTTCTCACAACAGACGTGGTTGAACTCCACTGGTCACTGCTTCAAACTAGAACTCCGGGACATGTATCTTGAAGTCTGGGTTCGTATCTCGCTAGGCGGCATCGCGGATGCGCACTGCTGAATAGTCCTATAATAGGACGAAACGGCCGTCCAGGGTTTCCATGGTGGTCTAACTTCAAGTGACTCATGATTTCAACTATGAAAATACTGAAATCTCCACAAAACCCCTTCTGATTTCAAATTCATTAAAGATTTCATACATTTCTATTGATAGCAATAATAATCTATTTATGGAATTTTAAGTATCAATGATTGATTGAATTCGTAACTCTTAAGTTACTTCTTCAAAGAATATTTAATTTATTCTATGTAGAAGTGACTTAACCCAATTCACGATTTTTTTTTATTGAGATTATATATATATATATATATATATAATTTCACAGTTGAATTCACGAATCGATCTGAGCTCGACCACTTTTAAGAACCTGGATGCACTGGACGGTCGTTTCGTCCTAGTATGGTAAAAAATACTATGATCTTCACTAATTCCAATACTGATATATATAACATACTGTTTACTGACTGTTTTTGATCCATATTTTCCCCTGTGATAATGATTATTTTAGACGAATTAGATAAACTTATTGAAGAGAGTAAGCGAATTGCTGTGTGCAATATTTAAATTTATTTACCATGTACATATATACTACTAAACCTAACCATTTTGTTTGTTATGCTGAAGTTACTGCTTAACATCAATTGTTTAGACTAACTAATTGTAATAAGCATTGCGAGTTAATATATCTGCACTTTAAAATAGATAACCCTAATAAGTAATGAATATAATCTATAATATAGGCACATATTATATTAACCATAATTTTATTATTTATGCTTTAAACTCCTATCCAGTAAACTAAGGCAGTTTACGGATAAAGTTTGCCATTATTAATAAATGTAACATTAACTCCACCACACACACAATTGTAACATCATGTAAACATAACAATGGAGGAAATCAACAAGACTACCTTCCAGGCAAAGAGCAATAGTAGTATTAATGGTTGTAGAAAAAACCGGATAAAATATGATTACAATAGAAGAAATGAAATAGAAGTGTGAGGGGTATTAAATAGTATTTAAATTTCATATCAATGCAAATATAAAGAATCAATGAGTTTATACTAATTCTTAGCTTTCTCACCTATGGCTTCCAAACATTATTGTAAGGGCCCCAACCAGTTAGTCTAAATCTATTAACACTTTTCAAGCTTCTAATCACTGGCTTCATGAACTGATTCAGCGTTTTGATTTTCCGGCGCTTATCTTTTTTCTAACCTACTCCTACACCAGCCGATATTGTGTTCCTACGTAGACGATGATTGGACATATGTGACACATGTCCTAGCTGTCTTGCTCAATAAAGATTCACAGTCTCATCAACTTCTTGCTTGTGTTTACTTTATAGCCTCTGTTTAACCTAAGCATTATGAAATCCATTGTTCCGTTATACATAAACAATTTTTTTAAATTTGAACATAATAGATATTCCATAGAAATGGAGATACTAAATGACATAGTATTAGTAAACTTTCTAAAGAACAATAAGTTAGGTGTTGCATGAATCTGTATTGTTAGATCAAATTTTTTCTAACAAATAGGGAAGTAGTCGAACCTTTCTAATCCCCTATTTATATTATCCTATAAATAAATTCAAGTGTTTCATTGTGAAGTTAATTCATCTGAGAGAAAACTCATTTTAATTTAATTTTCCATATGTGTATTAAATCTCGAAATAGGATACCTTGCCAGCTAGGTTTTGTAAAAACTATTCTTGATATAATATCAAGTTTATTACTAAAAGGATATGGTCATTATTAGTACCTTCCTTAATCCCATACACACTATAGGCTTTTGTTTGTAGAAGAGCAAGCTATTAGAAATATGATTTAATAGATTTTTAAAAAAAGATATTGAATTAATAATTATTTCAGAAATGAGGAAGTATATTGGTAGGCTCTTTATGTTATTAAATACTTGATATCCTTATTACAAAATAGACTAATGGGGAATTTTCTTACTTCAGACAATTTACCTGTAAGTGCCTAACAAAGTCACTGCATATATATACATATATATGTTTTGACGTAACTCGTTTATCAAGTACACGTTTGTCTACTTGCCACTTTGTGTTAGAGCTAGGGATACTACTCATATTGAAGTGCATGGACTGAGACTCAAAACTCACCTACTAGCCAAAAGTCGAATATCTTAACCGCTCCTACACGAGTATATATATATATATATATATATATATATATATATATATATATATATATATATATATATATATATATGGTGTTCTGTAGATACTGAATTAATCATAGATACAAAACGAAATGTAATTACAGATACACTTCTAATAGTAGATATAAAATGTATAAGTGAACTCCATTGAAATGACTGACTTCTAGCACTTATTTTCCTTGTTATCTATTATGTCACTATCACCTTTCCTGACTCTGTACCTTCAAAAAAATTGAACATTTATAGTTGTTGAATGTATAGAGTGGTTATACATTTTTACCATCAAAATACATGATTTGGTAGATCCCATCATAAATATTCTTCTTGTAACTGAAGAAAATATTCCAATTATCTTTGATTGTACATCAGTTCTTCCTCCTCCATGTTTATCTCCTAATACTGTGTCTTTTTTTATGTTGAATATGTTTTATCTACTATATTTTGTACAAATTCAGTAGTTATTATTATTATTATTTACATATATCTTTTAAACAAGTTTGACAAAATCAACCAGTTCAGTATTCTATTAACTTAGAAATTTCATCCTCCTTGTGGATTTCTGTAGTTTTACTAAATTTAAACATAAACTTTGGTCTTTTATTTTAACGGGGTGTTTTCTGTTTTTCATAAAATCACATATTTTACACTTTCTTCACACATGATGATCGAAAGAAAACGTTATTGAATGTAATAATCATTATTGAGCACCAGATATATATGCGCCCAGGTGCCCAAACTGAAGCAGGTGGTTTTCTTAGGAGGCCACACTCGGAGCCTTTCGCCTAAAGGTCTGATCCAAAAAGCAGTGGAGCATCGTGAGGTGATGCATTCTCATGGTAGCCAGTGACCGACGATTGATTCATACGACATTTGTTTCCTCAGGATACTGGAGCCAGCCCATGTGCACCATTAGTTTGGAAAGAGGGTTTTCCAACTTCCCTAGGTGAACTCGCCGTGTCTACCAACCCGGTTAAAGCGCTGGACATTCGCTTTTCTTCCTCTCAATTTCGTAGAGGCTATATACGCGTGGCCATGTGAGAGCATTTCGAGAGGGAGAACGGAATCCTCACTCTCGGCCATACCAGGGCATTTGAGGGAGGTCAAATATATAATGGAACTAACAAACGAATGTGCTAAGCATTCTTTCTTACTATCAACGTTATCAAAAAATTTGTATTTCATATGGTGATTTATATGTAAAATCATTCTTCGGTTTTTTCTTTCTCTATTATTAACCATTGTATGTCAAAGAAAAAAATATCACCGCTCCAACACTACTTTATTTAGAAGAATATTTATTGATGAAAAAATCATTTAAACTTATTTTTCATCGGATTAAGTTCTGATTATTCACAAATATCTGACAGATTATATTATGAAGTTTGGAGGGAGGGGGGTTAAGGAAAAGGGTGAAATAAATAAAAAACAGTAAAATAAAGGTGAGCATACCGAAAGAAAAAGAAAGTATCAGAATGTTTTTTTTATTTCAGAACATATTATTACATAAACAAATGGTTAATTAATTACAAATGTTGACCTTATAAGATATGATTTTCACAATACATCGACGTTAGCTTATATATTTTCATCCGCGTATTCGTTATTCTAAGTGAAGTATTTGGCGTACGTTTGTATGGGAAATTGTTTACAAAGACTTTTCTGGTTTGCTTGAAAGATGTTGATATCCCGCAAATATTAACTGAAAATTAATTAACACGTTAGGAAAACATTTTTCCCACCATCATATATATATATATATATATATATATATATATATATATATATATATATATATAAACGTAGCTTCAGTTCACATCCTTAACCCCTATTTATCTCAATTTAACCGCAGATTAAGTCATTTTTCTGCAAAAGACGATTGTTCTTTGTGTTTTTGTCGCTTTGGATTACCTACTAATCATTTAATTGATTCACATTCTAAAGCTATTTTGTCAATAACAATAGTTTAAGCATTTCGTGTTGCCACTACCTTTTTCTATCAAATTATTATAAATACTGTTATGATTATTATGTATCTAGTTTCTTTTTATATGATAATATGATCAAGTGCTCGAAACACACACAAACACCACCACTTTTAGAGTTTCTCCATCATTTGTGACTTGGTTGGTGTTCTCTGTGTTATATTTCAGGATGTTGAGGTCTAGTGATACAGAGGTTCCTGTTAGACTGGTTGTCTTGACCTGGATTTGCTCATGCGTATAGGATATAAGGGCTAGGTCATCTGAGAAATCTAAATCGTCTAGTTGCATCCAAGAGAATTAAGGAATGAATATTTTGCGCTCACAACACACACAATTACAATTCAATGAAAGAAGTATCATATTTACTCAGTTGTGAAAGTTGAAAACTTCAGAAGAATACAATACCTAGACCTATTACTTGTGAAGAATTATTATAACTATTTAGTAAAAGAGAAAGTGATACATCTTTATTTATACAATGTTAACTAATCTAAAATTATAAAGGAAAATAATTAGTTACATTACAAAATAGGGATGAGATCAACAAAATTGAACAGTTTACTTTTGAGTTTTTGTGAGAGAGTTTGAAGGTGAATCATCTTCATCATCACAATAAGCGATAGAAACCCCTATGTATCATGTTAAGAATGTTTAAAATTGTTCGGAAGAATTCACTTTCTTATCACACAGTGAAACGAACAATGTTGGATGTATCAAATGCTCACTCTTCTATATATACATTTGATGTAACACATAAATCAGTCAGTGTTTATTCCCACTTCTTTCATAATAAACATGCAAAGATAAATTAGTTTAAGTAATGGTACACTGAATAAAAGGCCCGAAGTAATGAAGTAAGAATGTTAAATTCGATAATCTGTCTCATATATATATGAAATGTTCATATCGACACAGCGACAACAATTGTTCTTCACATAATTTCATCTCGGTAACTCTTCAATGAAATATTTATTAATTATGATCTTGCAGTTGATGATGATATTGTCACATGCTATTTTATTTGTAATTGATTACAGAAAGTAATTATATGCTTATAGAATTGTCGCGCTGGAGCAATTACCAAAATGACAGTGTGGTTTGGTAGGCATTTCTCATGAAATTTTCTTTCTGTGCGCCAATAATATCGATAACAATAGTATGATTTTCTTGAATAACGTGTTTGTTTTGAAATAGCACGGGCCTACGCTAAATTAACATTACGAACGAGATCTAATGCTAAGTCGATAGACCAAACGACTGACATCACATTTCAACAGTAATAATAAAGTTTGGAATTTAGGAGAAGCATAATGTTTAAGGAAATTCATTTGATATAGAACAACTTTGTAATATATCGTAAAGAAAAACGACCTTAACTCACTAAAATTACAAACTAGAAGTGACAACCTAAAATCAATTGAAAGTAAATGTCAGTGTGGAAATCTAAATTTTGGAAACGCTATCACGATTATCGGAATGAGCTAACGTTTGTGAATAAAATCTAGAGAACCTTGAATCTTCTCAACATTATATATCTGAAGAACTCAAAACATTAAAAGTCATTAAAGTTTATCATACTTCTACGAAAATATATGTTTGTGGAATGCTTCGTATAAATGGGATGTGTGTACCTCCATTGAAAACGTTCTTAGTTGATTTTTCATTTATCGTTTTCGTTAGATTCTCTAAACTAGACAGTTTAATTACAAAACTTTTGTTGTCATTCTGAACATCATCAAGTCTTCATGTAAAATTGTGCCTATTAGTTCTTCCTTATGTGTATTATTCAGTTTTTTTCTTTTGGTCAAGTTTACTATTAGTTTTCTGCATGTTGATTGTCAGTTTTGTTCGACCTGTGATTGATTGATCTGTTTTCCTTATGAGGTGGTAATAAGTCGAATACTTCTGAATGATCCTAGAGTTTTGAATTTAGCTTAGACTTAATTTTTCGATTAAAATTCAAACTAACACTCCATTCGTCTTTTTACAATTATCGTAATCCCTTTACATTTTAGTGGCTAGTGAATTACGATCGTCAATTGATGTTGGTCATATGAAATCAAAGAAGGTATGTTATTATTTAACTTGTGTTAATCCGGCGTTTTGTGATATCTTTGCTACACTAGTTTTATTGTTTTCATAACATGACATTTATCTGTTCCGTTAGATATAGGTTGGTGGTGGTGAACTCGAATCGCTGCTCGACCTAGTTGTCGCATTAGTTACCACATATCACCATAGTATTTTCTATAATTTTCAGAGAATTTATAGATTCGGACCTGGACTATCTAGCTTCTCAATTTGAAACATTGCCGTTGAGGTAGTTAAATCTCGACCGTTGTCATGTCGCGATTATACGACTGTGACCCGTTCTGTGTGGGATTAATCTCAAATTTTGCTGTCATAATCCATATTCACTCAGTTATATTAGTTTATTGTGTAGGCGGCCTAATGAATTTTTTCATTACATAATGACTTTATTGTGTCGCACCATGAACTTATTAAAAACTCCATAGGTAAGGATTCAATCGTCAAAAAATACTAAACAAGCCTGATATTGGTCACTATTCAGTGATTAATCAATTGTAGAGTTTTTCTTTCAAAACTGTACTAAAGATGATGCTTAAATTATTCTATTAAAAAAAGGTGCTTACATGTAAAATGACCAGCCCAGAGGATGTAAGACGCATGTTGGACATTTACTCAATATTTCACTAACTCATGGGCTAAATGAATCAAATTTACGTGAGATTGAAGTAATTATTGTACCTAATAGTTTTTTGTTTTGATGTTTATATGGTTGAGACTGTTAGAAAATTGAAAAGTCTTTTTGTACTTAGATGGCTTAACGTTCAACTTTGTGGTGTTGTGAATTGATCATTGACAAAATAGTCATTTCTAGCAACTCACGAATCACAAATTCCACGTCCTCAAAATTACCCTACAATGCAGAGAGGGTAGTACAATTGAACGTTCAGTTTACTGAAAAGATGTGTGGAATGACATTTATCTGAATTTTTTTAGCATTTGTCCGATTAGTTACAAAATATTCTTATCAAAACATTGTTCCACAGAACGGAAAGGACACATTTTACTGATACACTAGAAGCAGAATAAGTAAACGTAAAAAAATGGTGAAGGAACAACAGCTATCCAAAGAAATATGTTGAAAAGATGGGTAAAGTTAAGACAAGATGCTCTATAGAAGCTACAACAGACAAAAAACCTATTTTCATCCAAATTGAATTTAAAGGAGATGATGTTACAGTGACAATCAACAGAAGATTAAATACCATTCTGATCAGAACTTATCCAGTATAAAACATTTTATTCTTTACTTCAATTGAAGATCGATTTATACCCTTTACATGTTACCACCAATTGCGTATAGAAATTGACGTATATCCGCCAAAGCAGTTGCATTTTTAGAACAGTAAGAAAAGCCTACGTTCGATTCTAAAAACATATCACAAAAAGTTTCAGATTGAAAGGATTAAATGCTTTAGCAATGCTACTGCAAAATATCAATATGATACATCAAGTTGATAGACAAACCTTTCAACATTATCGATTGACTGTCGAATTCGATGAAGCTATCAAACAATTCAAACCAAAACTTATGTATCCTAAATGGAACAGTTGTAACTATTTTCTTACCATGGTTACTTTATTATCAGGTTATTACATCAGTCTTGCAATTTTTATCAATAGTATCACTTCTTCCAAACTTATAAACTTATTAAATTCGTTTGGTATTGTTTGGTTGAGTCTTCCCATTGATTTTTGGGACTGTAATTGATCAGTCTCTTATTGACATATGTGCATACTGTGCGTATTGCCTCGATATAGCATTAATCCATTATTCATCTTTGCTCACAAACTTATTGTGTGTTATTTAAACTGACTGATCTTAACTCATGTTATTCTTAATTGTTATTAATTTATGTTCAGCTTATTCATTACGTAATCAATTAATTCATTTCTTTGATTTGATGATCTAGAATCTTTTCCCACATATAATATGTTTATATGTATGTCTTCACTCTCACTACTACACATACATTTTCACTGTACTTACTTCACTTACCTACGTCTGTTACTCCCAATGGAGCATAGGCCGCCAACCAACATTCTCCAACCCACTCTGTCCTGGGCCTTCTTTTCTAGTTCTATCCAGTTTTTGTTCATTCTTCTCATGTCTGTCTCCACTTCTCGGCGTAATGTGTTCTTTGGTCTTCCTCTTCTCCTTTGGCCTTCAGGATTTCATATGAGGGCTTGCCTTGTGACGCAGCTAGGTGATTTTCACTGTAATAAGTATTTAAACTTGACTATAATTTTGATTTTCAAATATCATAAGTTGTATGCAGTTGATAATTAAGTGAATCCATGAATGCGCACTGCTGAAGAGTCCCACAGTAGGACGAAACAGCCGTCTAGTGCTTCCAGATTTTTCATGGTGGTCTATCTTCAATTGACTCATGATTTCAACTATGAGAATTCATATTATTTTAGAATATTGAAGATTCCCATTGTCAAAATTAGAACAATACATGTAAGCGAGCAATTGTTTTCAATGAGATCGTCATCAGGCTTTACTCTAATATACATGAATATTTATACGAAAATGTTAGACCAATGAAGGCTATTTGACTCAATAATAATCACAATGAAATAGAAATACGTCACCAAGCATAATAGGTAAAAGTACAAGTTGATAGTGGGAAGTTAGACGTACTGATAGTAGTAAGAATAATAAATTACGATAACAAAAGTCTTATCAATAGTTATTTTGTTAAATTATTTGTTCTTATTCTATTCAAGATAATAAAGGGGACTAAATGTATCTACTTCACCGTAAACATTTCAGCCTTTTTATAAGAACCTATAACATGATACAGTTCACTAGGGATTATGATCAACTCAGCAATAAACTTACTGTAATACATAATTAGAAAGTCCACTGTTTTTACATGATTAATGTAATTTTCAAAGTTGAATATGAGCTCATAGTTTTAAGTCAGTTTTTATAAATGCGTTCAATAGTTAACATCGTGACTTGATATTTACTCTATGACCTTGAAGCCTTTTTCTTGATTCTTATTAATTCCTAACTTTCTATTCTATGATTTCTCTGTTCTAGAGAGATGTTCATCGACTTAGTGCTACTATGGTTAGTATATTCCGTACACCTAGTCGAGATAAAAATTTTACTTTGAACAACCAATCATCTACTGATCATGGTACAAATGGCTCTGGTATCAATACAACTGGATCATATAGATCCATTAAACGACGTCAACCCTTATCTTCTTCATCACGCACTCAACAACAATTATCAGGTCCTCCTCTACCTCCACGTCCATCGCCTACAGTTTTAGCTAATTTCAATCTCACGGGGGGAAGCGGGGCAGGAGTAGGTGTTAATGAACAACTTTCACCATCAAGTCAATTATCTTTCAATCCTGACAGTTTAATAACTGATGCATCGAATTTATTGATTTCTTCAGATCAACCATCTTCCGAGACATTAATATTACTTGGGGTATTAAATCAAATAGCTGGTGCCCTCTTTGTAAGTGTTTTGTTTTGTAAGTATAAACGATATACAAATTTTTGTACTAATCAATGAACAACAACTTTCTGTATAACAACTAAGCATACATTGAAAACTATACTTTACAGACGACCCTCAGTGATGCCTAAAATGACCTTGAATAGGTGAAGCCACCTTTTAACCAATTAGAATGTACTACATAAAGCCTTGTGAAGAGTTTATGGTTAAGATTTAAAATTAAGGATTAAGATTTAGGCTTAGAAGTTTGGTTTGGGAGTTAGCTGTTATGGTTACAAATCAGATTGGAGAAATACCCGGTGATATGTCTTGTAGGTAGAACGCTTTATTCGGATCCTAAGCTATTTCGATAACCCCAGGGCTAGCACTACTCAGCGACTTGAACACCAGTAAGAAGACACGAGAAAGAAAAACACTTTACTGCAAGGTTCAATCTTGTTACAGAAAATCATAGGTATTTATAGATGTTAGCCAATCCATTAACGACATATTATAATACCGACCAATAGTATCACGCCACGTTGGAACCCTAGAATGTTCCGTCGTATTCTGATTTGCTGGGGCTCTTTATGAGCCTCTGGAGGCTCTGTTAGAGTTCTCCGGAAGCCGACTCAACACCCGGCAACCATATGAAAACATTATTAGTTAGATTCCTAACTTTAAATATCAAATACCTTTAAGTTACCTTCAAAAATCCGTAAATCAGGTTATATTATATATATGAAAAGTTAATCACTGTCATCATTGTGGGAACCACTCAGGCTTGTCACTTATACTTAAGTCTTACATGTTCATCAGTTTTAAACATTTTGATAAATAACAACAATGGTAGGTTTGGCTTATATCTTACTAAGCTTTTAATATGATTCAAGTTATCCATCATCACGTTTTGAATTTCGAGCGAAATCCCAGTAGGCTCTTTCTTCAATCTGATGGTTTCGTGGATGAATTAGAATAATTCCTTTATTCATTGCGTAAAAAGCACTTATAGTTTTGTTTTTCCAATATACAATTTCCTACTATATCATTGAGATGGTGGAGAAGATTTGTAGCTCAGGTGGATGATTTTGGTCGAGTTTTGTCGTCTGAGCTGGATGGCTTGGTCTTGGAGCTTTCATCGTCCTTCTGAACGACATCATCAGCACAAACTTCGGTTTGAAGTGAATTGTTGTCGATCTAATTTTCCAATAACTTTATCGACTGTTTGATTTTAAGATGCTGTCCAAAACACGAACCAGTACATTTATGTTTGTTACCAAAATGTACGTGAATCCAAACCGCATATCACCTGCACTATCTGTTTTCGTTGATGAATACACTGAATTAGCTGTTGATGCCTTCAATGGTTCAGTTTCAAATGTATGTGGTGATTTTAACCCATGTAATTGTAGCTTTCTTTCACCACTAAATCACCAAAATGTAGAAGATTTTTCCTCTACTTCAGATGCACATCTAGATTTAGTTTTCGCTAATGATTTATTAATACATATGACTCGTAAACGTATATCCCCACAAGTAGAAAGATTTCGGATTGGGAAGAGACTTTACATGAAGAAAAACTCTATTGAAGTTTGTAAACGATATGGTCTGGTAAACCAATAAATTAAACATCTAAATCCGATGTTCACTTACAAACCCCTTCCCTGTACCATACTCTTCGAATTCGTGGAGACGTTAAAGACCTTACAGATGAGAGATACATCACCGACTGCCCACCTGAATGTTTGAGACTTAAATGAGTCTTTTTTACGTCAAGCATCTGATGTTATGCCTTCTGTTTCCAAACGTTTGGAGAATATGTGTGTTTTGATTTTTACTGCAACTGATGTTCGAAATTGTCTCCATTCACTTAACTCTTCCCAACGCTTATAACCTGTCGAAATCCCAAATCTCTTTTTTTACGAATATCTGTATGTATGCAGTTATCGATCGGTTTCATTTATGATGTAAGAAGATTAAGAGAAATGTCGTGAAAAACACGATGCTGAGAATTCCATATTGTACTATACATATATTATTGAATAAAGTCAATATTTACAATCCTCATCAGATATTCTGAGTTCGACACTTCCGGTTGTTTTTCCGTCCTGTTTCTGGCTACATATTACATATTTGAGTATTCTTTTCATTGGAGATTTCATTCCAAGCCATAGATTTTAATATATTTATTGCTCGGCTGCGCTACATAGACATACGCCATAGCAGGCAGTTGCAAACATTTTTAGACGCTTTGAATATAATCCGTCGTGAAATTCACACTTCCAGTATTTAACACTTATCTACCGACTGAACGGAAAATAGTCAAAGATTCTGGGTATAACACATTTATTAAACATTGGAAACGTTGCTGACAACTTCAGCCAAACTTGGACCATGATAGTATTCAAAGCCAGAGATCTCACAGTAACGAGAATGACTCTGTACCGATTGACCCATGAAACTCGGTTGCTTGGCAATCAAACAAAACATACTGTTATTAAAGCTACAACATAGGACCAGGCACATATATGCACCGGTCCAAGTTGCCATACCTCATTAGCACAACAAGATGAACTCCGAATTCATAAAAGTAGTTAATTTAGTGGTGTTAATATATAAAAGAAAGGTTGTATATAAGTGATATGTCTTGTAGGTTAAACGCTTTATTCAGATCCTAAGCTATTCGGGTAACCCCAGGCTAGAACTATACACCGACTTGAACACCAGTAAGAAGACACGAGAGAGAAAAACACTTTACTGCAAGGTTCAATCTTGTTACAGAAAATCATAGGTATTTATAGATGTTAGCATATGTTAAATCAACATCCTATTTTAGCCAATCCATTTAACAACATATATTGCTACCGACCAATAGTAGCATGCCACGTTGGACTCTAGAATGTTCCATCGTACTCTGATTGGCTGGGGCTCTTTATGAGCCTCTGGAGGCTTTGTTGGAGTTCTCCGAAAGCCGACTCAACAATAAGGAAGAAAGACAGATATGAAGCAATTTTAATCTCAAGTGTATAGGAAGATGAATAGTGTATACACCTGCACCATTGTTATCGATTCTGAGCCATATCACCCACAGTCTCCAACCATTGGTTACGATAGTCACGCGGACCCCAACCAGGTAGTCTGCATCTACCAACATGGCTTAGACTAGAAGTTCGTGATTTCAAGCACTGATGCCATGTTTTGGTTTGGCCGCCCATACTAGTCAGCATAGCACATTGCGGTAATCGGTGTTCAGGCATACGTAACACATGGCCCAACCATCTCAATCGATAAAGATTCATGACCTCATCAACTGATTTTACCATCATTCCCTAATACCCTGTGTCTAACCTCACTATTACTTACCTGGTGATCCGAGCAGATGCGAGCAATATTTCTAAGACATCTGTGGTCAAATACTAGTAACTTACGAGTATCTTCTATTCTTAATGGTCATGTTTCACAGCCGTAAAGTAGAACAGAACGAACTGCTGCGCAGTATACTCGTCCCTAATTGATAAACGAACATCTCATCTTCGCCATCGGTGACGTAAGTTGGCAAAAGCCAACTTATTACCAATCTTCGTTCTTGAATTTCTTTCTAAAGACTCACTTATCATTCCAATTTTATTATCATTACTCTAATATATTTTATTCGTCAATAGTTCCAGATATCAGATATCTTTGTATATGAAGACTGCACGCATTTCTAGATGGTTTAGGACATAACTACTTAGTTATGAATACTTATGATTTGTTCTGTTTGTTCACGTTTATCACTGCTAAAAAGTTAGTTTCTTTATTCCAGTATTTAAATTTTTATTGTTATATAGTATTCATATGATTCCAAAGTTGGATCCTATTTGTCCTTTACGTTAAATAAAGTCAGTTTTTTTCATAGTTGAAATCATGAGTCAATTGAAGCTAGACCACCATAGAAAACCTGGAAACACTGAACGGCCGTTTCGTCCTGTTATGGGACTCTTCAGCAGTGCGCATCCACGAACCCGCACTCACTCAGTTTTATTGTTGTTTTCATTGTTTTTTTTCTTCTTCAAGCCTCAAATACAATTATTACGTACTGAAAATGTTGAATTACGTTCTACTATTAATAAATTAGAAACTGAACAATCTAATTGGAAACATTTTCGTAATCGTGATAATCAACTACTTATGCGTACATCATTGAATACTAGTAATGGTAATACACCTCATTCAGATCATATTAATTGTTATTTAATGGATAATACTAAAGTTAAACAAGAAACTGAAAAATTACGTCAAGATTATGAAAATTTTACTAAAAAATCACATGATTGGGAAAAAGAATATCAAAAACAACGTTCTACTATTGAAAGAGAACATAATAAAATAGCTAAAGAACGTGAATTATTAGAAAATGAACGTACTGAATTAGAATATCGTCAACGTCAATATGAAGAATTACGTAATACATTACAAGCCCAATTAAATATATATAAAAAAATGGGTTTAAAATTAACACCTGTAAATAATACAGGTTAGTTTTAACCTTAGTTTGTTTGTTTGTTTTTAAATTGTTACTAATTTCATTATCAGGAGTTATTTCTGTTCGCACCATACAATTACTCCAATTTGATATGTCTTGCTGATTGAATGTTATACTTGGATTATATGCTAGTCTCGTAACTCCCAAGCTAGAACTAAACAGCGACTTGAACACAAGAGAAAAGGCGCAAAATATACGAGAAGTATTTTACTACAAAAGTTCATTTATGTACAAAAAATATAAGGTTTTTATAGTATTTAAAAAGTCCTTGGGTTTTTCTGAAAATTCTGGAATGCTACTCATTTTTATTTATTTAAACACATAAATATTGGTACAAAGGGCTCCAGATACATATACGCAGCACAAATCTCATTTGATTTGTGAGGGCTGTAATACTGCCCAGGTGCCCAAACTGAAGCATGTGATTTTCTTAGGGGGCCATACCTGGAGCCTTTGACCTAAAAGTCTGATCCACAAGACAGTGGAGCATCATAAGGAGATGCAGTCCCATGGTAGACGGTGACCAACGACTGATTTATACGCTATTTGTTCCCTCAGGATACTAGAGCTCACGTGCACCATTGATTTAGAATCAGGGTTTTCCAACTCCCCTAGGTGAACTTTCCATGTCCAACAACCCGGTTAAAGTGCTAGACATTCGCTTTTCGTCCACTCAATTTCGTAAACAACAGTAATGTCACGATAAGGCAGTGAGTAGGACTTCCCTGACAAAGGTTATATACGCGTGGCCATGTGAGAGTATTTCGAGAAGGAGAGCGTACTCTCTCCACTCTCGGCCTTACCAGGGCATTTGGGGGCGATCCGTTAGCAGAGCGTGGTTTCCCTGAAAATTCTGGAACATATTAGCAGTGTTTAATCAACCAAATCAGAACCTCTACATGTGACTTTTCATTTTCGCGATATTTCTAGCAAAACTTCTAATCAAACGCTGATTGAATAAAATGCTCCTTAATGTTTCCTGAGCTTGTCATGTCCATTGTGATAAATTTTCTGGATCATCCCAACACAATTAGACAATCAATAATAAATTTTGTCGTCTTAGTATCTAATTAGTTGCTTACTGTAGCTGACATAAAAAAAAACCTTATACAGCATTGAGAATAATAACTTTTGGATAATTGACTCTAATTAACTTTACATTCTTTGATGAACGATAATAATAAGTGCATCTCAGCCCGATTGATATGTCGGTGCGTCGTACGTGTTTGAGATTACGTCCATTTAACCCCATTAATACTGAACATCATTTAAAATCCATTATGGTAATCGGTGTTCAGGCATACGTAACACGTGGCCGAATAATTTCAGTCGATGAACATTCATGACCTCATCAACTGATTTACCATCATTCTTTACTTAGTTTTTCAGTGATTAGGTTGATCAATTTCCAGCCGCTAAGCTCCAGCCTCAAATCTTTATTCCCTTTTTTTGCCGCTAAATAATACTGTAGTGAACGAGAACTCAGGTGGGGACAATCAATTTATTGTTTGATACAAAATTATAAATATCTACATTAAATATGAGAACCATACATTAAATACTTTATTTTCAAATCTTCCATCATTTGTCATTTACATTCTGTATGACTCTTCCCATTCATAATTTCTTTATATTTCCTTTTCTGTTACATACTACTTATGTCTTTCGATATAAGTAGCATACACCACAGTACCACTACCTCTCACACATGCATAGCTTAAAGGTAACTACTCAAGCATGTACCTGTTAAATAAGATTGTTTACGTATGAAATAAGTTAGTGTAAAACAAAAATCAAAAACCATTTAGTCTTAATTTCTACGAATCAGTCTGTTTCATTCATTTCTATTTTACAGAACTTCAAGAACTTCAAGGCCAGTGTAATTCAGATGATTGTAATTCACAATTAAATCAAAGTAATTCGTCTATAATAACAAATTCATTCGATGATTATTTAAATGAATTATCTGGAAGTAATAATACTGAAACTAATCGAGTCAATTCTGGTGGTATCAATGATTTTACAAAACCAATGCACTTTTATTCAAATAGTGATGACTTAACAGGATCTCGACGTACTACCACTTATCATTCTACTGATCTAAAACAAGGCTATCTATATTCTCCAGATGCTGATATTAATCCGAAACCATCACTTGCACCGTCTGGTTCAACGCGAAGTGATCATGTACCGATACATTTACGTGGAAGCTTAGTCAATCAAGTATGTGTTCATCTATTGAATCTATCTTGGGACTATGAAATTCTTTTGTTTTGATAGTTTGAACTGATTCTCGTATTCCAAGTTTTAAAAAAGTGATTCATGGGATTTAAGCCCTGACACACCAGATTCGTTTATAGAACCACGTGACCTGTCATCCATATGAAAAGACTACGAATAAATTACCTAAGCTGTGATTGACAAACCGAATAAATAGTGTACAAGTCATTGATAAACAATACATCTATCCTTCAGTCCTAGGAAAGAACGTATATAGACTGAGACCTTGTTAAAGTGTAGAATCGGCTTCGTCCAATGGTGTTCCTTGTTTATTATATGAGCATTGGTAAAATGTGACGATATATCTGGTTTTTGGCCAGCCTATCAATAATAAAAGTGACTTATATGAAATCAGAATTTGAAAAATTACTGTGGTTTTAGAATCATTTACTCACTCCCTGACTGATTATTATCTTTCATTCCAGCAGAGTTACATCTGATAGTTTTGAATACATTTTTATTATTTTCATTTATCTGAACTCATTTTAAATGGCTTACTGAAACTATTGCTTTAGAACTTTAAAATCGCCACACTACAGAGTAATTTCAGTGCCCGAAGTTGGACTACTTGTGGTAAATAAGCACGTTTTCCTGGTTCATTTTAACCACCAATAACTGGTATAAAACGAAGGAATAATGAAAAACAAACATTCAGTTACATTGTACCATGTTGATGGAACTCATCAACATTAAACGACCTCCTGAAGCAAACATCTTGAACTACATTTAATACGCTCAAATTGAAGATTAGATTTTATAAACTTTCCGTCATACAAAACCAAACCACATAGTTGCAAACTACAGAGCAAATATAACCCTTACGAAATGCTCGGAATTAACTTGGCTTAGATAGTGAATTACTCAATCACAATTAAAAATAAAAATTGTTCGTATACACTTAATAGGATCACTAATTGCTTGAATTCACTAATGATGAGTTTGTTTATGCCAAATAACACTAGTGACCTTCACCTTACCTGTTGTGCCCACTAATGTCCTGACACTGATTAACCCACATAAATTTCTTCTACCTTTAACTTATCCAGTTAGAGCAGAAGGATAGCCAGGTAATGTATTTTGCATACTTTATGACTTAAAAATTCACGAGACCATACGCACCAATTACATGACTAGTATGCACTGCAAGTACAAAATTCTAATACTTAACAAATACGTTATAAAGTTTTCTGTATAATAATCAACCATTAAACAGTTCTCAAGTCCCGACTCTTTAACTTGTTATTTACTGGTATCTAACAGTTAGTTTTGATGCTTGTTTCTTTATATTTCCTTCATATAGAATAATATGCGTGGACAGGTTTGTTTGTGATATAAGTTTGTAATAACTCACCTTTTTCTAAGTTTATAGTTTTCTGGTGTATGTGTGGGTGTGACCTCCTTCTCAAAAGCTCTGAATTGTGATTTTTTTTAACCCTTTGTTTTTTTTTAGTTTATTAGTTTCACAAGTGTGAACACTTCACTTTGCTAACTTTACTGCTCGTTACCCCGTCGTTAGTTAGAGGTATGTCATCAGAGGCCACCCACGTGCATCATATATATATTCATAACTTTTTAAGGAAGCACCAAGATCGCTATTCTGTAAATTATATTTCAAAGAAAATAAACTTTGCCTCATTCAACAAATTAATAACTCTGGATTTAATAACTCAACGGATAGTTCTGTGATATATAAAACCGATGTTTTGGGGGTTCGAGGCTCGGTATAAACATAAACAATGGCCTCTAGCAGACACGTCCAACTGACGAGTCCCGTACTAGACAAAACGTGCTCCCTTAATTCAACCGCTAGCTGCTTTCCATAGATGAAATATAGTTATCTCATTTGTCATTTTGCATTTATTTATACACAGAACTCCATCAGTAGTTACAAGTGTTCTAGTACTAAGTAGGGATGGCAAATCGATTGATGAAGTAGTGAAACTTCATCAGTTGAGATGGCTGGGACATGTGTTACGTATGCCCGACCACCGACTGCCCCGACGTGCAATGTTTCATGGTGTAGGAGTAGGTTGGAAGAAAGCTAGGGGTGGCCAGACCAAAACGTGGCACAAATCAATGAAGTCACTGACAAGTGGACTGGGCCATGTTGGTAGGTGTAGACTACCTGGTTGGGATTCACGAGATGACAGCAACCGATGGTTAGAGACCTTGAATGACATGGCTCAAAATCGTTTGCAATGGCGAAGATGCATCCACTCTTTGTGTTCTACCAAATTCTAATCTTCTGAATTCCTCATGTCTTTATCGTTTTCTCTTTCCAAATTTATTTCACTGTACTATACTCCTTCAATAATTTCTTCAAACCCTAATCTTTTGGATTTCTGATTATACTCCTACTACTTCTACCACTATGGGATTTGAATCGACAACTGCATCTCTGTGCTAATGTGGTATGGCAAGTCGAACTGATGTACGTACGAAGTTCTACGTTGTGACTGACTGAGTTACAAGTGTTCAGGTCCTGTCCAATCAAAACTTCGTTTTCATTAACCTATATTTTTATTTCTCCGGTGTTACATTCCTTGTTTTTGAACTTTGTGTTTTTTTAGTTCCTCCTACTACCCATATATTACTTTGTTATTGATCCTGTTAATAGTTTTTGCACTCACTATTCCCTGGTTCCTTGTAGCAACTTAATTCCCCTATGCTCGTTTGTTCCATGTTATGCATTGCTTATGAACTGATGATAGTTTGATGTGGGAGGATTCCTGCCTTAATACTTATCAATTCATTTCATATGATAAGTAGATAACCCACAGTTTATACTTGGATGTTGTGCGATTCAGATGGACACGCTTTCTATACATTTACCCAAACATCTATTCGAGTGATGAAACTGAAATGATTACAAAGCTTTGATTGGCAAGCCGGATTAATAAGCATAAAAATTGATAGCGTAAATACACAGTTTTTCTTCTCACTCAGACATGAACATGTAAGCTGATTAGGTGCATTATCGGATCCCTTTAATGGTGTGTCTTGTTTATAATTTCTCATTTACTGTTTAAACTGGAGTAAGCACGTCAACATAAGTACATAACATGCTTAGAATTGACTACCTTATCGGATGTATCTTCTTCATAAATAAGATTGTTTCATTTAATCAAGAATTGTGTTGAGTTAATCGACTGACGGTAATAGTTCTTTTACTTTTTTTTCGTTGATTCAGTTTAATTTTCAACAACGGGATTGTGTTAGTTTTTGTCAGCAATTATATTTCTCACAATTCCAGCTCATTATTATTAGTATTATTCAACCAACATTTAAGTAGTAACCAACTGGTAATCTATTTTCCGTAATTCTAGTGATAAACAATTGTAGCTCGAATCATTTATTAGAATTAATTGACTCATCTTGTATTATATCACTGAATCCTTAGGTTCAATTATAGTTTTGGAGATGATTTTCATATGATGTCCGTCGAACTCAAAGAAACTCCGCTTGCGTTTCAGTTAATTAGTCCTTACATTGTCTATGAATATGGTTTATCTTTTTTTTTAAATATAATTTATTACTTTGTATTAACTGCTCATTTCATTCTCAATTGTTGTTGTTTTTTCTTATTAGCCCAATAGTCCACGTTCATCAGATATTCTATCGGATAATAATCGTAGTAATTCAAATGAAACATCAATATCTAATATTGGAAAATCTATTCCTAATTCTTCTTCTTCTTCATTGTTTTATGATTCGAATCCACTTATGAAATTAGTTGATCATACAAAAGTACGAACATCAGGTTCTCTTAGTAAATCTAAAAAAAATTATCGTTCTAGATCACGTCAAAAAGATACTTAAACTTTGGATTAACTGATTAACATATGATTATGTTACGTAATTAATCTACATTATGTTTGACTAGAGTTTCTTTATTTTGTAGAATATATACATTTATATTTGTGTAATATGATGCGCTCTTTGTTCTCATTTATTGAAAGATTTTACTCTTTGTTATTTCTGTTATATTTCCTCGTTAAAAAAAAAGTAAGCACACTTCATGAATTGATTACGTAATGATTGTTTAATTATGAGATGCACTAATGTATCTTAATGAACTTACCAATGGTCCATATATATATATACTCCCCCTATGTATATTTTTCAAAGGATAATGATAATAATATTTGTGCCTTAGGTTATGTTCATGGGATATGAATCAAGTATCATCATGATGAATCTATGTACATGTACACTATTTTCATCTTTCTATGTATTCTCATCACTGTACACATACATACATACAAACATACAGATGTATTACTTCCAGATGTAAAATCATGATAACTTTAAATAATGTGCAAAAATAATTATAGTTTGTTTATATAAATTGTCTTTCATATTTCTTTTTTTATTATATACGATGTTTTATTCATTAATTTATTGTTTATAATAGAAGAAGTAGAAGATGATGATGATCTTTTGAATGTTTCTTCTATTCTATGAATGTTTTTTTGTTGTTGTTTTCCATTCAATTCTTTGAAGATTGTCGGTTTGTACTTGTCAGTCGTATTTATCTTTATTTGCCTTCATTATGTACTTTATTTTCTGTCGTTGTTGTTGCTAATACTATATAGATAATTAATTAAAATTACTATATATCATATATATTTGAAAATATGACTACTTCAATGACAAACATGGTGATTTTACGTTTTGATCTATAGAAGTGATCATCTTTGTTATTCATAGTTCTCATTATTATTACCTTTGAAGAACTATATGTATATCAGTAAATTACATATTATAACATGTAATTGTTCTCTGTATGATTGAAATGTGACCATTTCTGTTCACGATCATTAAAAGAGATACAATGGAATTGTTCATACAAAATATTATATTTAAAAATGTTTGTGTAGAGTCAGGGAATATGGGTTGTCTTTTCTGTAATAGTACTATCTCATGATCACGGAAATATTGTCTATTCTTTATAAACTTTAGCCGTATTAGTTATTTTCTTACGGCCGAAAATGGGGAGAGTACGCTCGCCTTCTCGAAATGATCTCACATGGTCACGCATATATAGCCTTTACAAGGGGAGTCCTACTCACTGCCTTCTCATGGCATTACTGTTGTTTACGAAATTGAGTGGACGAAAAGCGAATGTCTGGCAATTTAACCGGGTTGTTGGACATGGAAAGTTCACCTAGGGGAGTTGGAAAACCCTGATTCTAAATCAATGGTGCACGTGAGCTCTAGTATCCTGAGGGAACAAATAGCGTATAAATCAGTCGTTGGTCACCGGCTACCATGGGACTGCATCTCCTCACGATGGTCCACTGCCTTGAGGATCAGACCATTAGGTCGAAGGCTCTGAGTGTAGCCCCTTAAGAAAACCACCTGCTTCAGTTTGGGCACCCGGGCAGTATCATAGCCCTCACACAATGAAATGACAATTTTTTGTGTGGCACATATGTATCTGGTTTTCCTTTGTAACAATATTTGTGTTCAGATAAAATGAAAATATTGTTTTACAAGATTTATTAAATCTCTACATATAGTCGATGCTAACTAATGGACTTAAATGTGAACTACTTGTTACAGCTTTTAATATTTGTGTATCTTCATCAAATTAGGTATTATGATTTACTGATTAATGATATACTCCTAATTTCGGCAGTGATGCATAGAATATTAGTACAATTATTCTCGTAACCCAACTTAGTCAGGTCTATCGTGGTGTATGTTTATTTGGTAGATAGTTTGTTTACTTAAGCACGTTCTGTAGAACAATAATAATATTATGATAGCTCAGCTAATTGATGAATAACTGATGAAACAGATATTCTCGAACTGATAATTTGTTTTTAAAACTAACCCTCACGTAATAATTTTCATAAAATGAAACAAGTTACTGTGCCGGATGTGAAAAGCAGGCTTAATAACTCAAATTCATTGTAACTCAGTAGACACCAAATAATTTTTATCGTTCACCGTAGTTACGAGTCAATGACCATCGAGTAACTCTCCAAAATGCATTTGTGAACGCGAGGGTTTACAAAACTATTATTCATCTTTTTCATAGTCCTTTGTGTGTTTCCGTTGCGTACTCTTTTATGTATACAACATAGGAATTGTATGTATGGTATATTGTTGAAATGACAACATGAGTCTTGTAGTTTAAAGTAAAAGAATCTTAAACTTTTATAATTTAACTGAATGATTCCTAGGTTGGATAAGCTGTCAAGCTAAAATAAAGATTTTTTTGACTATAGCAGTAGATCTCATTTCGAAAAAGATCTGTAGGTTAATACTTAGAAACTACTGTACTTCATGTCTGCTACTGAAGTGCCTTTCATCAATAAAATTTAGCTCGCATAAAGTCATTCCTATTGGATAGTGTTAATTTTCTTGTATAGGTGTAAAAGAACATAGTTAATCCATCAACAAAATTATTTTACCCTTACTTTTTGATCAGTGATAATCAGGTTTTATGAGGAAACCATAATGTAGATGACATTAACGCCAAATTTCCACTTCGTATTTCATAGTAAATACCACTGTGCTGAAATGATTTTTCTAAATCTCACCGTCTGAAAATGTATGAAGCTTGCGCTTTATGGTAACAACTGCTTATTACCTTCAGACTTTTATATCCCTTATATGATCATTCAATTATAGAGTTCACTAACAGCGATTTTGCTTTCCACCGATCACTACAAGGACTCTTGCTATATAACCAATTACCATCTACGAAGTTTAAATCGTCTAGTTGCAACCAAGCTGGACAGAAAGGATTAGCTTAGGAAGAGATGCTATTGTATTCTGGTCATGAATAATAAAAATCTTCCTAACACAAGAAGTTGTAATGATGCTGCTCAAAGAAGCAAGAAACGGACTTGTAGGATGGGAATTTGATCGATCCAGAACCATTAAACTATCCTTCAAAACAAAGGAGATGAATACAATGAATGTTACCCGGAGCTATGTGCCCACCAATGGTAGCCGTGAAGACGATAGAGACCAGTTTTATGAGTGGCTGCAGACGATCATTGAGATAGGAAAGAACCTGACCATTCTGATAGGAGACCTAAAAGCCAAAGTCAAAATGGACAACATCGGGTATGACGATATCATGAGACGGCATGGACTAAGATAAAGGAACGACAATGGTGAGAGATTTGGAAATTTATGTGCATTCAACGAAGTGGTTATAGTGGCACTATATTCTCCCACAACAGCCTCCATATACAGAAGGGAAAAAGCGAGATCCTAAAATACAACATGGTGAACGCCAACCCAATCACACTTGATGGAGAAGCTCTTGAAGATGTGGAATCTTTCTCGTACCTGTACAACATCAATGAACAGGTAGGATCTGATTCACATGTAAAGGCAAGTATTGGCAAAGTGCGTCATTTCTACGGTTTAAAAACATTTAGAGCTCAAACACGACTATCAACCAACATTAGAGTCAGAATGTTCAATATAAAGATCAAAACAGTTCTATTGTACTGAGCTAAAAATATAAGAACTACTACAGCCACCATCAAAAATTTACAAGTATTTATAAACAACTGTCTACATAAGATACTCAATGTCCGTTGTCCAGATAGCATTAGCAAAGCCCTACTGTGGTAGAGCAAACCAACTTTCAGCTGAAGTGAAAGGTAGGTAAGACATACGTTTCAGAAATCACTAAGCTGTATCACGAGGCAAGCGCTAACCTGTGATCCGGAAGGGAAGCAGGAAAGAGACATACCGAAAAACACATTGGGTTGGGAATTGGAAGCAGACATTAAAGGAATGAATAGCATTTGGTACCAACTGGAAGGGAAGCTCAGGACATCGTTCAATGGAGAATCCTAGTGGGCAGCCTATGCTCCTCCACCAATGGTAACCGGCGTAAGTAAGTGGGTCTGATGGGTTTCACTTTTTCCGAGAACTGCCAAGTTGTATCTCCGTACTTCCACAGTGATTTTACTGGTTCGTATGATCTTCCTCATTGTTCGGACACTCCATGTATCTATGTTAATTGTTGCTCTGGTTGTTATGAGGGGCATCCGCCTCTTGACTTCTGAAGAATCTGGGTTTTCGACTCGGGTCGTCATAACTTTTCTAAGTGAAAATCCTCCTGCTCCCTGGTCAGAGTTTGAATGATCTTTATGGTTAGCGTATTTTTAGCAATGTTGTTTTCTACGGGGTAGGGTTGCTAATTTCATACCTAACCCTCCTCCTTTTTCCGGGCTTGTAGCCGGCAACTATCCTAGAAGGACTATAGCTGGTGTTAATAATTAATTAGGGGAATAAAGACTTACATTAAAAGCAGTATATATATATATATATATATATATATATATATATATATATATATATATATATATATATATACTGAGAGAGATTTCCGAAGTGAGATGAAATTTATTGGTTTCTTAACTTCAATAGTCAGTATGAATTGTTCAGTAATCTGTGCTTAATTCTCAAGAACTAATGTTCATTGAATGATCATCTTGTTTCACTGCAGTTCAAGAAAGTAAGTTGTGTAGGCCTTACATCTGTCAGTTCATCAGAAGTCCGATGGTTGGGATCCTAGAGAGATAGTTTAATTCGTGAACTTGAGACGTTATCAAATATTGACTCATAACATAAATCAATAGTGATAATAGAGTAAGTAGTTTACTTTTACATTCTTTATAAAATTATGAGGTACTCCCTTAACTAACAAACATCTTTTTTGGTTGTATTTTTAACTGAACTATATTCTCTTCCCATAAGCTATTCTCGTTCAGTTATTTTTTATTAGACTAACCCTCCTTTCACTATTTCATTTTCTTATTCTAATGGCGATTATTTATCTCGGTGCTCCTTTGTGCCAATTTTTATGTATTGGAAATCAATAAATACACTATTTGGTCCTTGTAAAATAGAACTGAAAGGTAAACAGCTTACATTGGTTTGTGCACTCACTTCAGAAAAAGAAGTATTTATTAACTATTCCCATTAAGGCATTAAAAATACAAGTTGAGCTAAGAAATATTGTAGCACGTTATATTTTGACGTTCACTTGGGAGCATGGGCGACCTGAAACAACAACACAACAGTCAGGACTGATAAGTGCTTCTGAAGTGAGAACACGGTGTGCTGACACAAAAGATATATTTTTGAAATTAAAAGATGCTGTTCGAGTACAAAAAAAAGGAAAGTTATTACAAAATAGTTTTACTCGTTATTCTGCAGGTTCAGATCGCTCAGGGCTTGTTCCTCTTCTTCCAGCACATTTACTCTTTGTTGCCCTGCAGTAAGAAACACTAACTCGCATTAGTAACGCTGCATGTAATGATTTTTAATACCGTTACAATATACTCTTTCAATATGTTCGTCTACAAAGCTCTATGCTAATTCACATACAAGTTTTTAAATTAAATATAAAATCGATACCGAATAAATGGTGGTTAATTAATTTAACAGTGTCTCTCAATATGTTCTTTAAAGTTAATAATCAGTAATTCATCAAGTGGATACAAAGAAAACTAGGTCAGTCATACAGATTACGTAAGAATGAAATTAGAAATTGGAACGATTAAAACAAAAACATTGTTCAACAAATGTAAAAGTAATTGAATAAAAGGTCAGGGTACGAAATTTTTCTACCCACAAAAATTAGGTTTATTGATGTATGACTTACATTGTATGTGAGAGACCGATTCCGGAATCTTAGAGCAGGTACAACAGATATTAGAACATCGATAGAACTTATCAACTAGATGTTCTTGTATCCACTTGTTGATATTCACACTGACACTAGAACTCAGTACCTTACAACAAGAAAATATAAACTCTTACAAATAAAACTTATGATCATTGTATAAACTGACGATTAACTAAACTCATTAATTTAGTGGATTACACGTTGAAATTTGAACATATTTGAAGCCCCCAAATGCCATGGTACGGCCGAGAGTAGGGAGAGTACGCTCTCCCTCTCGAAATGCTTTCACATGGCCACGCGTATATAGCCTCTGTCAGGGAAGTCCTACTCACTGCCTTATCGTGACATTGCTGTTGTTTACGAAATTGAGAGGACGAAAAGCGAATGTCCGGCGCTTTAACCCGGTTGGTGGACACGGAGAGTCCATCTAGGGGAGTTGGAAAACCCTGATTCCAAACCAATGGTGCACATGGGCTGGCTCCACTATCCTGTGGGAACAAATGGCGTATGAATCAATTGTTGATCACCGACTACCTTGGGACTTCATCTCCTTACGATGCTCCACTACCTTGTTGATCGGACTTTTAGATCAAACGCTCCGAGTGTGGCATCTTAGGAAAATCACCTGCTTCTGTTTGGGCACCCGGGCAATATCACAGCCCTCACACAAATCAAATGAGATTTGTTCATCGCATATATATTTGGTGTCCTTTTGCACCTATATTTATGTGTTCAAATAAATATGATATTTGAACTGAAATGCATTGAATGCAAATCTCTACGTGATCATTAACTCTGTGATTTGACTGATACATCCAACTGATGATTTCCAAATAGTACAGAATGTTTGTATACCATTTCATTGTTATCCACCTTTAAATTAAGATATAAAAGATCATACAATATTAACTGAACTATTCACATAAACTAATTTAACAACTACGATGAACTTTATTGGGTTCGAATCTCGCCAGTCGTGATCGTGTATGCGCATTGCTGAGGAGTCCCACAATAGGACGAAACGGCCGTGCAGTGCTTACAGGTTTTCCACGGTGGTCTAGCTTCAATTGACTCATGATTTCAACTATATATAATCGAATATATATTTATAAATATATGCATTTCATTATAAATAAGAATAAAGTCTTCAGGGAATTATATACATAATGCATTATTTAGATATTAGATGTATTCTAATTATAGAAAGTGAATCAGATTAAGAAATAATCTTTCTTTTAATCAATCTTCATCATTATGGTAACATTTTTTATCAAGATAGAATTTGTAAAGTTGGTCTAAGTAACACTGAAGATTGAAGAAATGGTCAGGGAAAAGTAATCAAATTTTAATAAGTATAATCTGTTTGTTTGGTGTTTTTTCAGGAAGAAAAACAATTTTTCATAACTGACTTAAATGTAATCTAATGAAAAGGTCTGTGAATTTTTAACAATTCCATAGAAATAAATGCATTTCTTGTAAGCTGAGGTGGATGGTGGGTAGCATTGGAAACCAGGATACGCGTTTCGTTTTACTTGAGACTCTTCAAGTAAGTGTACTTGTATTCCGAATTTGATTTTCACTCTGGGACTTGAACCCAGTACCGTTTGCTATCATTTCATTACTGAGTCTAGATAGCTGCTGGTTTGTTTAGTAAAGTGAAGTTGAATTCATTTTTATATTGGTTGTTTGAAATTTCCCAGTGACATCAGTCTCTTCTTGGCTTATTTGTATCTTTTGTGGATTTCCTCGAAGTCGCCCTCAGTCACAAACATTATAAATAGAGATGGATAGTGGCTAGCAGGGGGTCAGAGTCTCGGAGTGATACATCATTTTGGCGAGTCCTAAATAGGGCTTCACTTCTAGCCACCATTTATTTCTGCTTATAATGCTTGCGACTTGGTGATAATATAGATGCACTGGATGCACACATGCCACTGGAAAACTGATCTATTACAGTCCTAAACGTCGATGGGGTGATTCAAACTACCACTACAAAAACGAAATAAATCCATTCATTATATTAGAATGTTTTATTTTCCAGTATATTTTATATATGACTAGTATTAGAATCCATAACGCTTAGATCGAACCAGGACTTATTAACTGGATATACTTCTATCTCATTTTCGATGCTGACACTGAGATTTGAACCCAGTAACTCCTACTTTAAACGTTTAACTGATGTGAACAAAAAAAACAAACAAAGAAACCATAACAAACCACGGAAGCTACTTCAAGGCACGTTATTTCATCTAATTCAAGGCTTGTAAAACGATAACATTCATTTCTGTTTCAAAGCTATTTTAAATTAAACGTAATCTTTAATACTCTATTTTCTACCCAAATGCCCACAAACCTCTATTCTCACATAATTGTATTTTCTTAATTGTTTGTACGTTGTAGTTATGTTAGTTATCTATTTATTCATGTATGTTTTTGTACTAATCTGAATTGGGAACCAGATTGGAATTGGTGATAAATAGAGTAGTGTTTCATTGGACTCGTCTTCTCTCTCGTGCGCGCTTGTCAACCAGTCAGGTGATAGAATAGTTTTCGTCTATCTACCCCATGCATTTATTCTCACTTCAGACTCACGCGTTTGTAGCTTCAAGGCTAATGCAGTTAGCCTGTTGTGTCAAGGCCTTAATTCAAATTGAGACACATTATCTTCTGTATATTGTGGGTTGACAGATCAAGAAGGTAACATTAACCCAGTATGCTAAGAACGTGTGATGTAACACCATATCAGGGCACTGCTTTCAGGCTGATGAGTCGCACTAGTAAATATCAACAACATTAAATTATAAACCTTTACAAATGTTATATGTTTGTTTGTATAAAGAAAGAAATTAATGTTAACGGAAACAAACAGAAAATCTATCCTCGTATAAGTATGAAATTAGAAGGTCGAAAGTCTGGGTCGGTGAAACTCCAAAAACCCAGAAAGAAGACTGGTTGGTATTCAGATAAGTTATTAATCAATAGATACACCTGCATAAAACCACTGAATGAAACCATATGGAACGTCAATTAAACAGATGATCAGAGGTTAATGTTGTATCGATTGCTTGAGTGCCCAGTTGATATATGACGTGATAAGACCGCCAATTAGAGATCAGTGATTTATCGATCAGAACAATGATACACAAAAAACTGTATGAGCAGTCTTGAGTACTTACCAGTCCTGCTTTCTGCCTAGCCCAGTCAGGTAAGTCCAGAACACCAATAACAGCCTCTGCAATATGAATCATTATTCTTAAGCATACTGGGTTTATATACCAAACAAACTGATCACATCGTACCATAAAATATAAAATAACATTTGTACAAGATTCAGCCAAATGTGGCTGTGAATAGGGACAACAGTAATTAATGGACTAGGGATAACTCAAGAATGGTGAATCGTACAAATAATAGCCTATAGGTCAAAATAAAGCTTATAATATGAGGAACACGAATGTGAATAGTTTAGTCACTTAACAATTATACAATAGGAAATATACATATCATATTGGTCCATAAATAATTCTCAAAGTTACCAGTCATAAATCTCCACGGGATATAATAGTTAAACAAAAGATTAACGTGAAGGCAATGACAAACGAAGGCAATAAATCCTAAGATGACAACTATTCAGAACCGAGATCACCTGAAAAAAAAAACAACTGATATCATGATTATGTCATAACGGAGAAGGTCATTTATATATCAAAAAGACTCTAATACTGTTAACCTTTAAAAATATTGTGATGTGTGGATGAGAATGACAGTGATTGGTTGTCTTGATGAGTCAGACATTAGATAGGATGACAGGTGTTATGTGTTATATATATTCCCCTATCCTCATTATTTAATAACTGTTTCTTGTGTCCGATTTTGGTGTGGAAATATATTGACGTTGTAGTCAAGCTAATCTCGTGTTCTTGATCTGAGTTGTGTTGAAGTCCTGTAGAATAGACACTGGGTGGGAATCTAGTGTAGATATTCGTCTAGGTAAATTAACGTCCCACATACGTGTAAGAAGTGAAAAGACTGTTATAACAAGAAACCCCTAGAGTTATAGCCAGCAGCCTCTTATCATTTATAACATATTGAATGCTCATTCATTAAACCATTTGGTTCCAAAGAACATATACCTACCAAAGTTATTCACCTAGACTGCAAATATTATCTATCATTTATTGTTAAATTTACTTTGATTTTAAGGTCATGAAAACAGTTAAATAAATATTACCCAGAAACAAAAATCAATAATTCTATGTACTTAAATATTATCATTTTAAAAAATAAGATTAATAAGAAAGCTGTGAACTCGAAAACATCTCGCAGATTCTTTATATTTGACTACAAACACTAAAATTATCTTCTAGTGTTTGTATTTAATAGGCAGGAAACTGTAAGCTTAGGTTTTATACGAGTTGACACGTGTCAGTATGATGTTCCTCTCTAATTTCGAAAGGACTGACACTATGCATATAGAATTCAAATAGATATCACATTGTAGTGAAGAGAACACGAATGGAGACAATCGAATGAAGTGAAGCACAAATTACAAACTGAATTCTGATAACCATACAGCAAACATTTAATTTGCGAAATAACAATCAATTATCTCAATCTTATCACAAGGGGGTTTTTGTGGAGATTTAGTAATTTTATAGTTAAGATCATGAGTCAATTGAAGCTAGACCGCCGTGGAAAACCTGGAAACACTGGACGGCCGTTTCGTCCTATTATGGGACTCCTCAGCAGTGCGCATCCACGACCTCGCACTCACGAGATTCAAACCCAGGACCTACCAGTCTCGAGCCAGAGCCCTTAACCGATAGACCACTGAGCTGGCATCCAACGGTGTTAATGTCTAACCTCAACCAACCAACGAAATTGCGCGACCAACTTCCAATGTACTGAGGTAGATACCTGACTCGACCTGACATGGATTAGCTCCACTGGCGGTCTAGCTTCAATTGACTCATGATCTTAACTATAAAATTACTAAATCTCCACAAAAACCCCCTTGTGATAATGATCATATGCTCACTAGTGACTGGCTCCATGAGGTAATTCCTGGAGTTCTAGTGAGAAGTCGTGGCCAGTGGAGCTCAACCAGGTCTGTGGGGGATATCTACTCACTGAAGACATTGATGAATGGTTGCTCAATTTCGTGGATTGGTTGAAGTTAGACATCAACACCGTTGGATGCCAGCTCAGTGGTCTATCGGTTAAGGGCTCTGGCTCGAGACTGGTAGGTCCTGGGTTTGAATCTCGTGAGTGCGAGGTCGTGGATGCGCACTGCTGAGGAGTCCCATAATAGGACGAAACGGCCGTCCAGTGTTTCCAGGTTTTCCACGGCGGTCTAGCTTCAATTGACTCATGATCTTAACTATAAAATATCTCAATCTCCACTGTTTCTTCTGTAAATATCAGTTCATCTTCTTTCTAATTCCACTGTTCATGCATTTTCCAATCAATTGCGCTTCATTTCAGTTCTTTCCTTGTCGATCTTCTGCCAAAATACATTATCTGTCTGACCATCACCGTATACTGCTTATGTGGATATAAGTAGACCACATGACAACCTAACTTCACTAAATCTGAATCATTATTCAAATTATCATTAATTTATTGTAAGACTAAAATAGTTATCATTAATCAATTATTGAATAGTGATTATTGTGATGTTGATCAAATTCTTTAGAGTTGATCGACAGTTATTGATTAAGTAATTAATTAACAAATTCGATGAAAAGATCAAGCATTTTTAGATTAACAAGAAAAAACTTGAGATCCTTTCATGATGTACAATAGTAATCATGTTACTGATTTTTTATTTATTATTTTTGTTTACAGAATGAGTGATCATCCAAAAAAAATTCTTAACATGAAAGCTACTCAATTGAACGGATGAATCTTGATGTGAAACAAAAAAAAAATTAATCAATTGATTTAGTTTCAACATCTTATTAATTTTAATAGCTGAGATTATGAGTCAGTTGAAGCTGGACCACCATGGAGAACCTGAAAGTACTGGACGATAGTTTCATACGGTTGTGGGACTCCTCAGCAGTGCGCATCCATGATCCTACCTCGTGAGATTCGAATCCAGGATCTATCAGTATCGTGCACGAGCGCTTAACCGATAGACCACTGAGCCGGCATCCAAATGCCCTGGTACGGCTGAGAGTAGAGAAATACTGTCACATGGCCACGCATATATAGCCTCTACCAGGGAAGTCCTACTCATTGCCTTCTCATGGCATTACTGTTGTTTACAATATTGTGAAGACGAAAAGCGAATACCCGGCGCTTTAACCGGGTCGGGAAGTTGGAAAACCCTGATTCCAAACGAATGGTGCAAATGGACTCCAGTATTCTGAGAGAACAAATGGCATATGAACCAATTGATGTTCACCGGCTACCATGAGACTGCATCTCCTTACGATGCTCCACTTCCTTGTGGATCAGATCTTTAGGTCAAAGTCTCGGGTTGTGGCTCCCTAAGAAAACCACCTGCTTCAGTTTAGGCACCTAGGCAGTATCACAGCCCTCACACAAATCAAATGAGATTTGTGTGGCGCATATATATATATATATATATATATATATATATATATAACTCATAATAGGACGAAACGGCCGTCCAATGCTTCCAGGTTTTCTAGGGTGGTCTAGCTTCAATTGACTCATGATTTCAACTATGAAAATTACTATAATACCCACAAAACCCCTTCTGATATTATTTTATTGACAGAAATTTTTGTTTTTAAGAATTAATCATCTTGAATATTTCTTTTGAATTCAACTATATAAACATGTTGATATGGTAGAGATACACTTATCAATGATATTGAACAATAGTTCATTAATATTTGTATAGTAATTATCATTAACTGATCATTGTTGAATAACTATTCAAAACTAAGAATAACGATTTTCATATATACTTAAAATCATGAGTCGATTGAAGCTAGACCGCCGTGGAAAACCTGGAAGCACTGGACGGCCGTTTCGTCCTATTATGGGACTACTCAGCAGTGCGCATCGACGACCTCGCACTCACGAGATTCGAACCCAGGACCTACCAGTCTCAGCACTTGACTGATAGACCACTGAGCTGGCATCCAATGATTTTGTTGTACTATAGGATTCTTCAGATGTGTGTATACAACTGAGAACTGGTTAAGGGTTGTCATATTTTGCGTCAAGCACTTAACTTTTAGACCAATTTAGTTTTCATCATATGATTCAAATTTTCGAACTTCTATCATTTCATAACATTTTACGTTTTGAACAGTCTTTTTTCACTACATTGAAAATTTGGTAGAATCTGTAAATGTGATCTATTATAATCCGACTGTATAACCTAATGGTATCATATCTTCTTCAAGGCCTAAAGTACCGAGTTTTGACTTCATGAGTCCATCAAAACCATTAAGATCAACTATGAATTATATCACTTAATGTTTCTAAATATTTCCCAAATAAAATATGTTATATATTCCAAAAATTCATACTTTATCTTGGTTTGGTCATTTTTAGCTATTGTACTAACCCATTCATGTAATATTAAATAAGTCTATTTAGCAAAGAAGTGATTTAGCATGCTTTATAATTTCGATTGTTGAAATTCACAGCCACATTAACCTAATACGCTATCTGTTTCTAGATCTGTAGCTGTACCATCGTTATTACTCCTGTAATGGTTCTACCGTTTGCGAGGAATATGATCACAGTAAAATATCAGATTTCTCAGATTTATCTTTTCCTAACTTCATTCATTCAACGATCTTACTATCCATACTAGTCAGATTGTATTAATTCAGAATGGACTTCTATGTTACGTTATAAACTACTCATATGATGTTTTAATTCATTTTTGGCGTTTGAAGCGAAAGGTACTGGTGCGAGTCCAAGAGTGAACACCAACTCTGAGATGCAGGTACATCCAGCTGACCAGTTCCAAATAGGACGAAGCACGCATCCTGGATTCCACTGCTAGCAATTATCCATCTTTGCTTATAATGCTTGTGAATTGAGGCTATATCGAGGCAATACTCACATTATGTATATATGTCAATAAGAGACTGATCAACTGCAGTTCTTAACATCAATGGGAAGGTTCAAACAAACAATGCTAAGTGAATTTAGTATTTTATAGAGATGTAACAAACCTTGAACTTGATATTTTATAGGAATTAAGAAAATCTGTTTCGCATAAAGGCTAATTGTGAAGATAAATTTATGAAAAAAGATATAAAAAGTAATATGATATTCTTATTTACACTGAATTACTATTCATATAAACAAATGTTTACATAATGATATTCCAATAGTTATTTAACATCAATCAGTTCATGATCTCGATCAAAAACGTAACAATTTCCACAACGTCATACTAATAATTACTATGTCCTAATTAGTGACTAGCTTCATGACGGAATTCTTAGAGTTCTAGTGAGAAATCATGACCAGTGGAGCTAATCCGTTTCAGGTAGAGACAGGTATCTCTCTCAAAAAAAACAGAAGATGGTGACGTGATTTTGTGGATTGGTTGAAGTTTCACATTAACACCGTTTGATGCCGGCTCAGTGATCTAGAGGTTAAGCGTTTGCACGCGACAATGAAGGTTATGAGTTCGAGTTCCTTTGGTGCACTACTCACAAGTCCTATACTAGGACGAAACGGCCGTCCAATACTTCCAGGTTTTTAATGGTGGGCTAACATCGATCTATTCATGATGTCAACTAGAAATATTGCAATTAGTTGGAAGTAGATAAACCAATTTTGAATTGTTCCATCTTTATTTGTTTCTATAATGAAATAAGTTAATCTAATTTATAAAATAATAACTCCATACACATGTGGCTTCACTAAAGTAATTAGGTTTTTTTAAAAATCTTAAGTTCAGTTTGTTAGTGTAACTTAGTTTGCGTTTTTTTCATACACTTCTAAATTAATGTCGATATTAGTTCGTCAGTTAGATGAAATCGCATCATGTTTTGATTGCCTTGTATGGAATAATATTGTAGTTTTAAAAAGAAATTGTATTTAGGTAATTGAGTTCTATGTATGCTTAATTTCTTATACTAATTTTAACTTGGATTGGTCATACGAATATTCTTCAATATTAGAACGTATAGTTGAACAAAAATTAGGCTCCTATTATAGAGAAATCATCATAGGTGATTAATGATATTTGAAATAATCTCAACGACTGACATTTAAATAACTTCAACATTTTATCCAGTAAACTTGTCTGGACTTCTTCACCGTAGAAATTGTTAGCGTGTAACAATCAAATTTATACTGTGCTAATGTAATCCTATTTAAATGTTGGCTTTAGTAAATAGGATAACATGAGTCAATTATATTCAATCTTCTTGAATATATGTGCTACGTGTTTCTATCGTCTAGATATTTCAACAAGTTATCTGTTTTGTTTGTTTTAACATACCATTATGTCTATTAATAACATAACTTATTCAGAAGTGTTTCCGAAATATTTACAATGATTCGCTGTACAAGTTACAAAAAAGACCAATCAGAGAAGAGACATCGTGGTTGCTGGCAATATGTATCGAAAAGAATGTACATTATTCAAATGTTGATTCCTGAACTGTTAACATGTAACTCACAATCACTCAATATTTATCGTCAAAATCGATCAACAAATAAGATACGGAAACTTGTTGAAATATATTTTGCTAAAGATTCTATATTGTCAGAAGGAGTTTGTGTGGAGATTTCAGTATTTTCATAGTTGAAAGCATGAGTCAAGCATGAAGCTATATCACCAAAGAAAACGTGGAAGCGCTGAACGGCCTGATTTCAAATCTCGCGAGGCGAGATCGTGTATGCTCACTTCTGAAGAGTCTCACAATAGGACGAAACGGCCGTCCAGTGCTTTCAGGTTTTCCTTGATGGTCTAGCTTCAATTGACTCATACTTTCAACTATTCTATATTGTACTAAAAATATTGTATCGAATAAAAGTAACCATAATGATATTAATAATAATAATAATAATAATAATAATAATAATAAAATCTCCACAAAACCCCTTCTGATTATAATCATATGCTCACTAGTGACTGACTTCAAGATACATGTCCTGGAGTTCTAGTTGGAAGCAGTGATCAGTGGAGTTCAACCAGGTCTGTTGAGAGATATCAACTCACTGATGACACTGGTGAATGGTTGCTCAATTTCGTGGATCTGTTGAATTTAGACATTAACACCGTTGGATGCCGGCTCAGTGGTCTGTCGGTGGATGCGCACTGCTGAGGAGTCCTATAATAGGAGGAAACGGCCGTCCAGTGCTTCCAGGTTTTTGATGATGGTCTAGCTTCAATTGACTCATTATCTCAACTTTGAAAAATAATAATAATGATAATAGGAATATTTCACAATGTGACACATATAATCAATAATTTTATTGATCATCATTGACTGATTACTACTCTTTCAAATATAATAATTATATGAGTAGTATTTACAAAAAAAAAGAATATATATATGTATATATATACTCAATTATCATTTTCCCCTTTCATACGCGAAAAAAAGAAATCATAATAACATTTACCATTTATTCATTTGCATAGTAACTAAATTAAAATATTAATTATAATGAATAAAGAAAGTGATAATAATAATAATAATAATAATCATGAACAACAATCATCTATAATAATAAAATATATTAAACAACCATGGTTACTAATATTACATATATGTATTACATTAATTCTATTATTATGTAATACATTATCTAGTTGGTTAATTATTATTGATTTAAATAAACAAATCCCTGGTTTAGTATATGATGAAATATCAAAAATTCTAATTCATTATTATATCTTATTTAATATAATTGAATTAACTTTCAATTTAATAGAATGTATATTATGGTTTTATATAATTCAAAAAAAATTTAAATTATGGTTATTTATTGATTGTATTACAATAATCAATATTATTATAGCTGAATTACCATTAATGATTCTTAATATTTATATTAATTCATGTCAAGAATCAATATTATCATATAATTATATTATCAAAGGAATATTGATTATTTTATTGATTAGTTTACGTTTATTCATATGTTATATTTTATATATACATATAAAATTAAATGATTCATATATGAAATTAATGAATAATAATGTCATGAAAGAAAGTCAATATTTATTAAATAGTTGCCATGACGATAATAATAATAATAATGATAATGATACTAATCATTTCCTATGGAAACAAAATTATTGGTTATTAATTCAAATTTTATTATATATCAGTTTTTTTTGTTTAATTATATTTATTTGTATATTATTTCATTTATTATTGATACAATCGAATCCAAGTTATTATTTATTATGGAAGGATCAAATGAATTATTCCATATATGATCTAATAAATCATCATTATATACATGATGTAGAAATATTTTTAGAAGATAATACAAATACGAATAATAATCATAATAATAATTCAACATTAAAATGGTTACATTTAATTAGTTTAAAACAAATTATACATTTAAAATATTTAAATGCGAATGAATCGGTCACATTAAAATTTTTTAAATATGGTGGGAAAATTTTTATTGAATTTAAACAAATTATTAAATATAATAATAATACAAAAGAACATTGGAGTACATGTTGGTATATTATGAGTCAAGATTTATATAAAGAATTTATATGTCCATCATCACAACCGTCGTCATCTCCATCGTCATCGTCGTCATCATCATCCATTCAAAAAAAGATGAAATTAATTAAAGGTATTAAAATAGATTTTAGTTATGTTGAACCATCAAAGAAACAACATTTTGGTACAGTTTTATATAATATAACAAGAGTTACAAGTAATCGGTAAGAATACCCATTTTTATATTTATTTCTTATAAAAGTACAAACTATTAAATGATAAATTCATTTAGTATTGTTTGTTTGAATCTTCCCATCGATGTATTAGGACTACAATCTGGTCAGTCTCTAATTGGCATATGTGCATACTGTGCGTATTGCTACGATATAGCTTTAATTCACAAGCATGAAATAATTTTTATAATAAACAAACTGATAAATAACACGTATGTACAATGAATGATACAACTATAAAATTACTAAAATCTCCATACAAAACCCTTTCTGATAATAACCATATGCTTACTAGTGACTGACTTCAAGAAGTACTACAGGGAGTTGTAGTTAGAAATAGTGACTAGTGGAGTTCAACCAGGTCTACTAATAATTGTTCATCTAACTGTTTTTTTAACAGTCTCTAGAACAACAGTTCAAGCAAACTGTACACACATGTGAATCAATTAATCAAGGACTAGACTGACAAATAAAATATGTCAACGTTTATATAATAACTCAAAAAGAATGATTAACGGTTCATTTTATTTTAAACATACAAATTTCGATGTTTAATCCACTTCTTGTTATAGATCAAAGTATGCATTAACTAAGGTCTACTGATGGTCATATCAGATCATATTTATTAGCTTTCATTCGTTTATTATTTAAAAAAAAAGTCGAACTAGTCAACATGAATTCAGTGAAAACGAAATAGCCATGTTATAAATGATAAAAAAGCATGAGTAGTCTTTAATCTTAACTTTTGAGACTTATTAGTCAATGAAATAAATAAATGGTAAAATCATCGTTTGGATTGGTTGAAGTTGGACATTAACACCGTTGGATGCTGGCTCAGTGGTCTAGTGGTTAAGTCCTCAGGCGCGAAACTGGTAGGTACTGGGTTGGGATGTCGCGATGCGGGATGGTGGATGTACATTGCTCAGGAGTCCCACAGTACGACGAAACGACTATCCAGTGCTTCCAGGTTTTCCATGGTAGTCTAGTTTCAATTGACTCATGATTTCAACTGCAAAATTACTAAAATCTTCACACAAAACCCCTTCTGATTCAAATATTGTTGATCATAAATAGTAAATATTTTATAATTATGAAGTATTGTACTATTATAAATCTACTAAAGATTGTGTATAGAAGGACTGTTTCAATACTATAAGTCTCATATAATTTTTAAAAAAATGATGATCTGATATTTAAAAATCTTTCATTGTATCATACAACGTTTTCGTATAATAATAGAAGTTACCACATGGTCCATTAGTCTTACTGATAGTAAAGGTAATTAAAAATACTGAGAGATATTAGACGCAGGCTGTTAAGGAATGATGGTAAATCAGTTGATGGGGTTGTGAATCTTCATCGACTGAGATGGTTGGGCCACGTGCTATGTATGACTGAACACCGATTACCACGATGCGTAATGCTGACTAGTGTTGGGGCTGGATGTAAGAAAGTTAGGGTCGGCCAAACCAAAACGTGCCACCAGTCCTTGAAGTCACTAACCTCTAGTCTGAGCCATGTTGGTACATGCAGACTACTGGTTGGGGTTTGCATGACTATCGTAACCATTGGTTGTAGACTCTGTGTGACATGGATCAGAATCGATCACAATGGTTTAGGTGTATACATTCTCTGTCTTCCCTTAAACCGTAAGACTGAAATTATCCTATACCTTCCTTTCTACAAACTAATTCTTTTCCCTGTATCATACCCTTTTATGAAACCTTTCTTTTGTATATTACTGCCATCGAAGTAACTACTTCTATGAATTTGGTATTCATGTTGTTGTGCTAGTGAGGTGTGACAACTTGGACCGATGCATTTATGTGTCTGGATGACTGAGGAAATCCCTAAAGAGAAGGAAACTTTGTATGATATATTCATTTCTCTACATTTCTACAACATTACAATGATAAACAATGAGTTCGGTGAATATTACATCACCAAATGAATCGTTTTAGAAAGTTTTCACAAACTTTGGATGGTGTTGTTCAAAAACTATTTATTCATATAATCTAAGATCTTACAATTAAAGATTAGTTCTAGAAAATTCAAAAGCAGTCACCACAGAAATAAGCAGCTTTGCATAAGACAAAATGATCAATCCCTTTTTCATTAGTTAATCATATACGTCGAATAACTAGCATCCTATAACTCATATATTAGTTAGAATATACTGATATTATATGAGCATTAATTTGACTGTAAGAATGTGATAAGGTTGAGACTAGTTAAATGTTCAAAATTTTTATGAAATTCCTTTCACAGTTGATTTCTGCTTAGAGATCAAAGGGCAACGATATTCAGACGGTTAATGTGAATAGAAAATTCAACAATAATGAGCAACAACTAACATGGTTTCTCCTGAAAAATCTTCATATAAAGTAAATTTAATATATTTATAACATTAACAACAGTTAAGGGTTTACTTTGTCCAGCTTACTGATTATCTGAGTACTGTGATGTATGTTGAAATATATCAACATGGTACTGAGCTTATTTTACACATCATATAAATCAATCTGGTAAGTGTACATACAATGTAACCGTTTTTAGTAAACTGTTCATAGACGACGTCTACTCATTCTTGCTTGGTTAATTAGGTGCTGGTAAACAGCTGAGAACTATACGGTATAGTAAAAAGATATTTGAATGATACTAATTCATTATAAAGTAAAATAAGCTAAGTGTTATTCTCTTGAAACTCTTTGTTAGTAGTATGTTCTGATGAATATATTATAGGTACATATTATGTTAACTTATGTAGAATCAACATTTGACAATTAGAAATTAAACAGGATCTACTGAAATGAATTTTCTTCTGTGAGGTACTCCCAGTAAATTTATTGGTAAATAAATTTAATTTCATAATGATTATATATAAGAGCTTTCGTCTAAACTAAAGCGAATAGTTTCACAGTATTTGTGCGCCAAGTTGATGTAAGACACATTAAATAGGAATAATATATTTGTAAAATCTCACGCAAATGAATTTGAAGTAAATCCAACGTTTCGCCTGGCAATCTAGTCCAAACTTTTTCAAGGGAATATATATGTTTTACTAATCTTATTTCGTACTTTAAGCCTATACCATCAGTTAGATGGTTGTAATTCATTAAATATATACTAAACTTGTTATAAGTGCTAGATATATAAAGAAATCATTACCGGTTATTAGATAATAAACATAAGACCTGTGGATGAAATACAGTACGTATCAAATAGTTGTAATTGAAGGAAAATATTAAGATATAGTTAACGATATTTAAAGCTATTAATTTAATTCACTAGTTTCAAAAACTACTAGTCATGTGTTCTTCTGAATTTTCACTTTTTATTCTATAACATTTTATTAACTTACAGGTATAAAGTTCAAGAACACGAATTAAAGTTAAAATATTTCCAAAACACAATTGTTCATTTTTCTTCTAAAAAAGCGTCGGGATTACAAGGTAACCATGATCATGATGAATGGTCAAGTGGTCCGTTTAGATCAAACAATCTTGAAGTTGATGATCAGCAGTACACAAAATATAAAAGTTCAGACCTTGTACCTATTAAGGAATTGTGGAAAACTGGTGTTGCAAAGTGTCAAAGTACTGCACCTATAGGACCACAGAAGATGTAAAACGATTTTGTGTCATTTGTTTACTTCGTTAATAAACTTATTCGTTAACTAAAAAAGTGTTTTGTTTAAGTATCTTCTTAGTAACATTAGGTATGGTTAAGTTTAGCATGAAATAATCGGCTACTAGAAAATGGTTATAACCAGGGAAGAATTAGTCTTGATGTTGAAACAGCCTCTTGTGGATGTTACATACATTTCTCTTTACGACGTTACCAGCTGAGTCAACGGTAAAATTGATGGAATCTGTACAAAACAATTTATTTAACTTAATCAACAGATTTTACCCAGAAGGTCAGGGCTCATATTTTCATCCTTGAGTCCTTGGTGAAACTCACTTTCAATCAAGAGATTTATAGAAAGATTGCATGTTCGTCAGCTACATTCCCTTGCGGGGAAAAGTAATTAATTTTTTTGTAACATTACTGGAAACTAGGTTACCGAAGTTCGTCCGTTGGTTTACCAATGCAAACTTGCTGTAAGTAAATTTCAACGATTTATTAACCTTTCCTGCTTAACAAAAAATTGAAGATTTTGTCCTCTTTCCATCATAATAGTGAATCTGGCTGCTATTTAATGTCGTTCAAAATACATTTGCTATCACAGGTAACTAAAGTATCATTCATGTTCTTTTAATAAACTTAAAAATAGTCTACCATGGCATGGCCGTCGCTGCAACCTTGACGTAGTAGTTGAACTTGCCTGTCGTGATGAACCGATCCAGCTATACTGGTTGGAAAATTCGTTCCTCAATGTCCTACCATGCCAGACAGGTCGGTTGAAGGGCGATGAGACTAAAAGCAGCAAACCCAAGATCTGAAGGTGTAGTCGTACTGCCAACTGTACAGAGCTGTGACGGCACTAAGGTGTTTCCTTCAGACAACCAGCATAACAGCGATGCTTCTCTCCCATAACAACGATGGTGCCTTCCCATAAGGAGGGGTGGGGTTAGAAAAGATTTCCCCTAAAAATGCGCACCTCGCCTTATCCCACGGATATCCGTCTCCGGTGGTTAAGTCTCAACAAGGACGGAACTGACACAAAAATTACCCACAAAAAAGTCATGTCTGATCGACCTCAAGCAGTTGTCCCTTGGACACTGAGGTCACGCACTCAGGTCATTAAGACAACTTCTAATCCAATTTTCCTTTCAGGTACTTTTAAAAGAACCCTTCCACGGTGTTGGCAACCGAGAAGTGATAACTGCCCTCATACCTCTAACACCACTCAAGACCACTGTATTCATAATCATTCTCCTTCTTCACTTCCCACTATTCCTTCTACCTCAACTTTCAGCACTAAACTTCCTCTTTCGGTTTCCTCCTCAAGTGTCACCATGGCCAACGATTCTAGTGCGCGAAACGCTGTCCCAGGTCTACTAAAACCTCGCTCCAAACTACACATTGGAGCCTTCAATGTACGTACCCATAGTCAAATCGGTCAACAGGCCTCCCTGGCTAAGACCTTAGAATCTCGTACCATCAATGTATGCTGTTTTTCCGAAACACGCATACAGGATCCCAGTGTGGTCGTTCACTTGACCTCATCTCGCCAAAACAGAGAGCTGACGAGATACACACTTCGTGTACCTGGCCATTCTACGGCTAGTTCTCGTGGACTTGCAGGTGTGGGCATAGCACTTACTACAAGGGCAGAACAAGCACTATTAGAATGGATCCTCGTTAACAGTCACCTGTGTGCTGTCCTGTCAAATGACTCCGTGAGAACTCGGAAGGATAGGGACACACGTCGTTGCCTTTTCGTCGTTTCTGCTACGCTCCCACTGACCGCAGCCCGAATGAAGTGAAAGATGGCTTTTACAGAAAGCTACGCCCTCAGACATAGTGGACGTAGCGGGTGACTTTAATTCCCAGGTAGGCAGCTTAAATCAAACAGAAAGACATTTATGTGGGTATTTTAGTATTCCGGCTCAACGAACCGATAATGGTGATCATCTGTTGCAACTATGCTCAGACAATCGTTTAGTTTTATCAAGCACTAATTTTAAGCATAAGGCGAAACATCGTCTAACATGACGACCCACTGCACCAAACCAACGATGGACTCAAATAGACCATATTGCCATCAGTCATCGTTGGAGACGCTCGATAGAATATTGTCGCTCGTTCTGGAGTACATGCTTAGACTGTGAATATGCTTTAATGCGAGCATGCATTTGTTTGCGCCTCACTGGACGCAGGAACACCACACTAAGAAGACCCATTAAAATTGAATTGGAGGACGAAAAAGCCAAAAGCAAGTTCCAGGAACAGCTGAGTTCATAATTAGGCAGTTCTGTAAATCAGGCTAACCCAGGTGTTGCTTGGAAAGATATACGAACAGCTGTGTAAACGGAAGTAACATCTATTAGTAGTCTAAACGAAAGGGTTCCCGAAAGCCAATGGACTTCTTCTAAGTCTATTGCTTGAATGGATTCTCGTAAACTCATCCCATCAGGCTCTGAACACGATGAAGAGTGATAGAAAATCAGATCTCGGTTAACCAAAAGTCTACGAAAAGATTAAGTGCAGTGGTGGACAACGAAAGCAGAAGAAATGGAAATGGTAGCGGCTGTAGGCAACACGAAACAACTCTTCAGACTTATAAAATAAACCAGAATTAAGAAGTCAAGTGTGAGTAAGACAATCTCGGAAAAAAGATGAGCCTCTCATCTGCTTTCAGCCCAGACGTTTAGAACGATGGGCGCAACACTTTAGAGGACAGTTTAGCTGTCCTCCAGGTACTCGACAGTTGCCCACCACTCCCAAGCAGTCTGAATGGAACATTAAAGTAGGTCCCCCGACCCTACCTGAGGTTCAAAAGGTTATAGCTAATCTGAAACGAGGAAGAGCAGCTGGTCCAGATGAATTGGTTCCAGGGGTATTTAAGTATGATGGTCCAATTTTAGTGATCAGGTTGACTAATATTTTAGCTAAAATCTGGGAGTTCGACGTAATCCCGTCTCACTGATCACAACCACTTATTATTCCAATATATAAGAAGGAGTCAAAATCATCCTGTGATAACCACAGATGGAAGAGTAATATAGCATCTAAAATCCTAGCCTCAATAATTATCGGGTGCCTAAATAAGACTCATGAATTGTAAACACGAGAAAAGCAGGCTGGCTTCAGACCAGTCATAGTTGCATCGCCTACATATTCACTATTCGTCAGGTTTTAGAGCACAGACATGTTTATCGGCGTCCAACGACGATAGCTTTTCTTGACTTAAAAGCAGCATTTGACTCTGTAGATCGAGAGGCTCCGTGGCAGTGTCTGTCATTGAAAGGTGTACCTCAAATGCACATAAACCTCGTGAAGACTTTTTACTCGAACACTACCAGTCGAGTGAAAGCTTATGGCAAAGTGATCTGATTCTACAACCTCAAGTGGTCTCCAATAAGGATGTCCACTTCCCCCATTTTCGTTTAACTTCATTACAGACCTATTGCTGGAAATAACACTCTCGTCGACTGGATTTTCAGGAATTGATCTTGTACCAGGAAGTTTACTTATCTACTTAGAATACGCAGATGACATAGACCTGTTTGGTGAAAATGTTGACAAAATGCAGTGTTTTGGTAGCACTGAGTAACAATGCAAGGATATTTGAAATGCGTTTCTACCCCTTTAAATGTAAATTGTTACTCCAGGACTGTCCTGCGTCAACACCTGAACTAAGGATAGGGAGCGAAGTAGTCGAATGCTTCGACAACTTCATTTATCTTGGAAGTCTGATCAGCCCTAATGGGTTGGTGTCTGACTAAATCTGAGCACGGATTCAAAAAGCTCGTTTAGTTTTTGCCAGCTTATGTCACTTATGGCGAAGACGAGATATCCGTCCGACGAGTATACTGCGCAGCAGTTCGCCTTTTTCTACTTTGCGGCTGTGAAACGAGGCCATTTAGAGTAGAAGACGCTCGTAAGTAACCAGTATCTGACCACAGATGTCTTAGAAATATTGCTCGCATCTGCTTGGATCACCAGGTAAGTAATAGTAAGGTTAAACACAGGGTATTAGGAATGATAGTAAATCAGTTGATGAGATCATAAATCTTCATCGATTGAGATGGTTGGGCCATGCCTGAACACCGATTACCGCAACGTGCTATGCTGACTAGTATGGGCGGCCAAACCAAAACATGGCATCAGTGCTTGAAATCACGAACTTCTAGTCTAAGCCATGTTGGTAGATGCAGACTACCTGGTTGGGGTCCGCGTGACTATCGTAACCAATGGTTAGAGACTGTGGGTGACATGGCTCAGAATCGATAACATTGGCGCAGGTGTATACACTATTCATCTTCCTATACACTTGAGATTAAAATTGCTTCATATCTGTCTTTCTTCCTTATATACAACCTTTCTTTTATATATTAACACCACTAAATTAACTACTTTTATGAATTCGGTGTTGATCTTGTTGTGCTAATGAGGTATGGCAACTTGGACCGATGTATATATGTGCCTGGTCCTACGCTGTGGCTGACTAAATGAGTCTGCCATGATATTTGTCAACTTCTCAACATACTTTAGCCACTGGATTACAATACAAAACTCAAATTGTAGGTTGAAGACCCATCCTAATAATGATTTTTCTACAAAAGTGAATATTATTGTAAAAGGATACGTTTTTGTATGTGAAATATCAGTAAATAATGAATTAATGACAAGGGAGTTCATGCATTTCTGATGTTGATATGTAATAATTATATATTTGAACATCCTCCCATGTTTTTTACGAACTCCAAATAGTATAACTCTGTTTGTGTTTACGGAGTTCTCTCTGAATCGAATACAGATCTATTGGTAGCTACCAGAGTACGATATGAAGAGTTCTGAGAATTACCGAATTCAACTTCTACTATTACTACTACTGATAATAATAATAATTTTATGATTGCTTCTACCAGCTTTTTTCATGAGGTCAACTAATTTAAGTTACTCAGATGATATATAGCATTAAGTAAATAGTCTAAAATACTTTATGGTTTTAATTATCCATTGTCTGTCTGTAACAGAAGGAGTCGGTTGGAGACCTATCCAGAATGTTTTTGGAAAAAAACATCCTTATTTCGTTTTTTCTGCTCTGTTTTGCATAGTAAACTTCAACCAGCACTTTTGATCATGCTTCATGTTCCTCAGACCCATTTGTTTAAACTTTTATTATTTACCTTTGATCAAGACTAAACTATTGTAAATAAGGTCGTGTACGACTAAACTGAATGTTACTTGATGATTGTTAACATTTGACTGTCTTCTTAGAAGGATTACTGAAATCCTTGAAGTAAGACGTCTGATCCCATCTTGTTGAGGATATTTTGTTGATTCCCATGTATCGAATTCTAATTAATTATTTATCCTTTTTGACGTTAAGCACGTTACTTAATGCTAGAAAAATCTTTGACTGTGTAGCACAGGCTGCACCGTCTGAGGTATTTTGTAATCTTTTTTTTCTTTGTCAAATAAGAACAAACTAAATTATAAACATAGTTTTTTTGAAACAATTCAGTACGATACAAAAGGCTTTGTACTCTATTTGTAAAAATAACCTAGTTTGGCCTAATCGAATAAAACCTGGTTTGTTAGCTCTGCATTCAGACGGAAAATTGGAATTTTGTTTGTCACAGTATCTTCAGTAGTTGTCAAAACGTCCTCACTGACAAACTCTGCGACCACTACTATACATTTTAGAACAAAACATCATATGGCATTTTTACCTGTCTCGGTTAACCAATTTTCAGTTAAAACAATTTACTTAATCATTTTACAGCACAGAACGTGCACAATAGTTGGTAAACTTGTAGTAGCAATGAACTGGCGTTTGACTATGATCATCACTACAGTCACACCACATGCCAGTTACTAGGTTAGACCGCTTCGAGGGCCAAATATCAGAAGGCCATTGAAGGTTGCACTTGTTGGCGATCTCGTATCGAAATAATACTGAAATCGTACCAAAGTTTACAAGCGGAACTATTCAGCGTACGAGAGTTCGTGCAAGGTCACGAGCAACGGAAAAGTGTCTTTATGGCACACTTAAACAAACAGGTGCAGTAAAATATTCACTGGTACAGCTGGTTATAGCAATCGTGTTCTCTTCATAAAGTAGGTCACTACAAACTAATAAGAAATCTTCTGCTCAAGAAACCAGAAGCATAGTTTCAAGCACATGAACACAATGGGCAACAATAGTTGTCGTCGCGCCACCTGGATGTGGATCAGATAATATAACAGTGCGATCCAAAAATTTTTATCCGTCTAGCATCACGACCATCAGCTCACCTTGGCTGGTGGCCGTCAAGTTCAGGAGACGAGAGAAGTTAGCTGAATTTACCTAAGTGTGGCTTAACACAATGATTAATAGATAATAAATCCTTGATGTTATGACCTTACTCTCTTCCGTAAAAACAGGGAAGTCACATGAACCCCGCGAATATATCGGGAGTCTTTGAACAAGGGTTTCTGGTTAAGAAAGTAGAGTGTAAACTGTAGTGAGTAAATCTGTTAGGAGAAGATATAATACACGTAAGCTATGTTCCACGAAACCGGTCAATTGGTAGCCTTAAACTATACCCAGTATGCAACTCTTCCAAGTTGTGTTTAGATATACTTTTTCTGGTTCTGCACTTAAATCTATTTTTATAGCGCCACTTCTAAAATATTTAATGGAGTTTTTTGAAGTTAACTTACACGAATTATTCCTCCTTATCATCATCGTCAACATCATCAACTAAAAATACAGATCTTGCATCATAAAGGCCTTATCTTTGTGGAACACTTCTACAGTTCTACGGAATCCCCCATACGTGCATTACTTCAGGACCTTGTCAAGGCACTGGACATAATGCCCCACAGCTCACACATTGACTCCAATTCCGGTTTAATAACCGTATACCAAAGTCAATTACGTGAGTTCAAACTAGCGGATTAAAATGTCTTGAAGAGCAACAATACCCATAGTAGCCATTGATTGTCTTTCCAGAAACTTATTTCATAAGTTTTTCTACTTGAAGGATCCCAGTAAACAGTGTAAATGCATCATATGTGGAGGTGATTCAAAAAAATTTCGAAAAAGCTTAATAACAATGGAAAAAAGACACTGTAACAGTAAATAAATCTTCAAAATCCATAGCTCCGCAATCTTCGACATTTACTAATGATCACATTGATTTTACTGGACTCACATACTTGAAGGCGCTTGTTCATTCATCCGCACGAGATCAAGAGTGGGTAAGCCGTGATACACACCCCTTTTAGCAACTATTCAAATTAGATCAAACATTCCTTTGGCATACTGACAGCGTTATTTGAGAATAAATTATTATTATTATTATTATATATTTTCGAACTCCTTCATTCCTGAATTCTGATTTGACTGGGTTGGCAAACTTCGACTATAAAGGTGTTACTGGTTGATGCGTCAAACTCCGAGTGCTTGTGACATGTTTAACACAACGGATCGTTACCCATATCTTTTGTTGACAGAAAGTTCGGATACTAGCAAGAGTCATCCCAGAGAATAAACCAAGGAATAATGAGTTCTCTATTTCGTATGAATACTATGTGGGATGCTATCTAGTTTTTTTAGAAGCTTTTTAAGGTCTACATCTTCCGATGTCTGATAACCCACAATACTGTTAGCTCTTCTCAAAAATGATATAACTTTTCTGGAACAAGATCAAGTATGGGGATCAAATAGGGTTATACGTTCAATAAATAAGTCATTTAAAGTACGACCATACGTCATCAGACACTTCCCGCTGGATTAGAAGAGAACAGCAAGTGACTACATAATGTTCGGGGTGAAACTTACCAGATGTCACCCAGACAAATCTTTACCTGAAGCCAACTACTCAATCTAACACGGAAACACTCAACGGAAAGCGAGCCTGCTCCGTCATATTTCAAGCACCATTTCAGCTGACTACTGTGCCTTGAATGGTAAACTGGGAAATGCGACACGACTATCAGGGTTGTTATCTAGGTTTGCTACCTTTCGTCTGGAATGACGTTAAACCACAACCAGTGACAGAGACATTCTTGAGCTTATTTCTTATACCTGACGAGTTTCTCTCAGTTAAAGTCGGTTAATTACGTGTTATTACTTCTAATTTCTATTTGTTGATTAAAAAGCTTATGTATTTCTCTTAAGCAAGGGCGATAGCTTAGAACTCCAAAATGACCTGGAGAGATTATCTAAATGGTCCCAAACCTGGCAATTGCCGACAAATACTTCCAAGTGTATTGTGATGCATATTGGCCACCAGGGTAGAGATACATACACGATGAATAATACTGAGCTACCTATTGTCCAGACACGCAATGACTTGGGAGTTATCGTTAGTCAAGACTTAAAGACTACTGCACACTGCCGTGCAATAGCTGCCAAAGTTTCTAGAACTTTATGGTTCATACGCAGGGCTTTTAGTCATCTTGACGCTAAAACGTTTCTGACTTTGTATACAGTGTTCGTGCGTCCTAAACTTGAGTACTGCATACAAGCAGCTAGCCCCTGCCTGAAAAAAGACAGTGAACTCTTGGAAATGGTTCAGATTAACAGCAACTAAGCTGATCCCCGGAATAGCGAAGCTCCAGTATGGTAATAGACTGACCAAGCTAAACCTAATCCCGCTCTCATATAAAAGAATCAGAGGCGACTTGATTACAGTTTTCAAATTGCTTAGTGATAAGTTTGCACCTGATATGCCCTCATTTTTCTTGTCTTCCAAAACAGAAAATCTACGAGGACACTCCAAAAAAGTTCACAAGCCCAGAACGAATTACTTGTCAGCTGACTACCGACTTTCCCATGGAATCATCAACGAGTGGAATTCATTACCTCAGCACGTGGTTGAGGCCCCATCCAACGACTCCTTCAAAAGAAAGTTGGATCAGCTGAGAGACCATCATTGCCAGGACTAACACAGGCCATCAAGCCTCTTGTCCTTTCCAAACTGAAATCGAAACTGAAACTAACACTTCTCTCCAATAATTTATATTCTGACTTACGAATCTGAATACTGAAATCAAATATTCGTTTGCTGAATAAAGTGATAGATGCTGACTTCAGAAGCCTTGATACCCTGAGATGAAAGTGTTCATTGAAACGGAAAATCTGGCTTATCACAAAAATATTTGATTCAACCTTCACTGTTTAACCTTCATATGAACCGCGGCGTTTCAATTTCTTAGCTAGTGTGATATGAGGACTTTCTGTCCGTTTCAGTTGTACACAAATAAAACTGTTGTATGTTTGGATTTCTGTTTCATTGAACTGTCTGCTTACACCTCGTTATATAATATAACGTTATATATATAATATCACATCTCGTACGAGATGTGAGCAGAGTATGCATATATGTATACTCAACTAGATATCTGGTAGGGTTGATTCACCCTCGTGTCAGTGTCAATGACACAAAATATCTAGCGAATTAAACAGCCTTCACTTCAAGAGACAACTTATATAGACCGAGGTTCTCCCGGGCATTTGAGTTGAGTCATACTGCAATCAAAGGCACTGTGCGCACTGCTTTATAAAATAATGGGGAAATACGCCAAAATATTTGCTTTTTCGCTTATGTAGTGAAAGTAATGCACTTTGCTCTTTATATCGCTCAGTTTTAAATCTCGCTGAATTGTCTGCTTTTCGATCGCATAACTATATACCAAACTATCCACTTTTTGCCTGAATACACATCAAATTGTCTACTTTTCGCTTTAATACACGTTTCGAGGTCAAGTAAGGAGATAAATATGCGGGACAATGATATAGATACCATTGAAGCTGAGTTGTATTTCAAATATGGCCATCTACCAGTCTAAAATACCAAGCACAGACCTATATACTGAAATCAGAAATTGCGCTCTGCTCACAACCGAGACTATTATGCACCTGGTATGCAAAAGTATACAGCATCTCCAACAGTCTTCATGATCTCATGAGCAAAACAATGTCTGAAATAGTCACCTCCATAGAAATATCGATCACTTTGCTATTCAAATCAGGCTGAAAGGTCGTGCTAGGATAGCCTTTAATAACTAGATTTAAAATACAATGTTTTCAGTAGTAAGACGGAAGAAATATATGGCTTTTCTATGGTTGAAAATCTCAACTTATTCTGTAAAAATAAACTGGTTTTCCGGAGCCACCTTATCAACCCTGGTTTTGGTCAGCAGTATGTAACGAAATCCCCAAAAAGGTATGGCCAAGAACAGTTTTAGTGCTTGAGTAAAGGATGTCAGTCACCTTGTCACTAGAATCGGTTGGTTCGCATTTGAAAACGAGTATGTACATCCGCTGATATGCTACGCCTTGGTCCTAGTCTTTTCGGGAAAACCTTGTGTGCCTCGCTGCTGCCGTATGATAGCTTACGCACTGGAAACGCGAAATACGTAAACTATGTATACCAAGATGGAGGGGTCAGCTTTCTGAAGAGGGCGAAGTGTATTGACAAAGGCTTTTTTGATTTAGAAGCTGTCGTGCTTGATGTCCAGTGGTTTCTGTAATAGGCACAGACGGCTTGAATGGGTCGAATCTTTTAACTGGGCGACTTTAAAGTTTTGTTGTGTTAACACTTAATACCAAGTTCATATAACTTCCATAAATTGAACGACTCATCTACTGTTATTTACGTCAAAAACAATGGCAGCTAGAATGAAACAATCTGCTTTTCCGTTCTAGATCCACATTTTCATATCCTTCATGTCGTAATTATCTCGTATTATGTTCGTGTATGAGTTGCGTATATTAAGCCATAAGAAGGTTAGGTTGGAAATGTAACTTATCTCTGCTGGTGGGCATTATGGTTAAAAGACACTCGATCTCTGACCAATGAGTTTCATTTTTTAGTCCAGTTTGACACACTTGTTGTTCAAAGTCAAGTACATTAGATACTGAGCTACACTAAAATTTTAGAAATTATGCTTTTGACGGTATATATGACAGTTGAGGTCCCCAAGCTAACAGATTTCGAACATCGCCATCTGTAAGTACAATCATTAAATCCTAAACACATAGATTCTAAGCATTGACTGGTGATTCTTGAGATGCTTCCATAAAATGTATGTACTTGTATTTCTTTATACTTTGTTTTATTCAGATTCATTTTGTGATGAAATCCTCAATTTATAAATTCAGAACTTATCTTTAGTCATTCAATGTAATCCGTCAAACAATGAGCATGCTCTTGTAATAATGGAATTCGCACATACTATTTTCAGAGTAGCACTATCTGGGGATCCCACTATGTTACTCCAAATTTTATCTGGGGATCCAGGTTTGGCCAACCTCCCTGACTTTGATGTAAGTCGGGAAATTCGTCTTTATTTAACAGGGTAATATGCCACTTCATTTTGCTGCTATGTCCGGTTCATGGGAGTGTGTTCAAATATGCATCTCTGCTCTACAAGCTCGAAAGGATCTTGACTGCGCAACGGAAGTTCGACGTAAAAATTTTATGGTAAGTTAGTAAACTAAAAGCATCTTTCAAAGGGTAAAGATGCTCTTACCATTTCCATTGAGAAAAGTGACTATGAGTCATTTAATCTACTAATAAGTGCAGGAGCAGAAACAGATTATCGGTGTATGGATGATGTGCCTCCTCTGGTGGCTGCTTTAAGTCAGGATAACGTGAAGGTGTGTTCATATTATACTACAACATATCGAAACCATGTTAGTTAACTGCTAACGTCCTGGATGCACTGGACATAAATTTTTTTCGTCTACGCCGGGATCGCTATTGGATTTTAGCATTGCATACTGACCTTTCAATATCTTTAGCTTATTTCAAGCTCCTAAAGGCTCATGCTGTCCCATACATGCAAAGTGAATTTGAGGAAATCTGTGCTATTGTTCTCGAAGTAAGTCTCATTAATTGATCTAATTTTTATGCATTGCCAAATTATTGTCAGTAATTGCTGGACCTCGCTGTTTTGATGGTCACTTTTCATTTATTCATCTCTAGACGCTCGTAGACGTTTACAGTAGGATAGTTTTGACAGATTCTAGTCACAAAGGACCAACAACTTAAATTTCATTCCAATAGCAATATTATGTTACATTACCCCTGTATTTCGGACCTGTTTTCTTTTTGAGTATGAGTAAGCTCTTGCACAGTTATTAAGTTACAAGCTCGGTGCATTTTAAGGATTTATTTAAGCTGACTTGCGCAACATACACTGTCAAGTACGCCTCTTGTTTGTGTTACCAGCCAATAATATTATGCCTAAATAAAATACAAAGATGATACTTAGTCTTTGAAAACCGAGATTCAAACTATTAAACAGTACTTTATTGGGTACTGGTATAATAGGAAAGAGAATACATAAAACAAGAAAACAATATTGAGTTGACAACATTAAGTACAGTGTCCTTTCCAAATGAAACAATTATGAAGTTCAATACAAATAGATGTATAAAGTCTTCAAGCATATTGTATAATTTAATTGCAATCGTTATGTAAATTTAAATGAATTATTGCTTTATTTGTTATTTATTATTGACATGTAGAAAGAACCATCAATAATAGGGATTGAAGAATTTTTGATTTACTTGGGGTCAGATGCTGTGGATCGTTGGTCTATTCATCAAGAAGAAGTATCTCTCTGTTTAATGCGTATTTCATCCTACTTTTTAAGAAAAGTCGTTCCATTTAATCAAAATTTCGATTGTATTTATCAATTGCAAAAATTAGGATTATACACACCCCCATCATCTGCTAGAACTTGGTTGCAAGTTCTGTCTCAATGGGGATTTCCAAAGATTTGTATTGAACGACCGAACATCCAAAAACAATTGATTTGGAATTTAGCGGATATCGATAGGAGTCCAAAAAATACAGTTTCCGACAGGTGTTTGCTACCGCTTGTACTATATTTCGCTGTCTTAGCCTTACGTTTCCCACATCCAGATTGGATCGATTGGTGGCGTGAAGTTTGCACCAAGGCGAACTTTAATGAGCATGAATATAACCTAGGAACACTTCTGGAATTACACAGTATAAGGCAGTCAAAATCTGTCTTTGATTTCTTTTGGCATAATATATTCACTTTTGCTATTTCACGTGCTGTATTGTATACTAATTTAAAACTGTGTTCCTTAAATGATACTCAATGGTCTATGGACAAATTTTTAAATCATGCTTATTGCGAATGTCAATTATTACAACCACTTCCTCCAGGGAATCATGAAAAATTAATTTACCTCCTTTCTTACTTTCCAGCATCGAACAGTATTCCTGGACATGAAATTTTTATGTCTATTGTTTGCCAGCATTTCTTACCATTGATATCTGATGATGATATTGAATGTAATAGTAACTGCTCGAAAATTAATTCCAATGTATTGATGACTGCTACAGTTCATGTGCTTCATCAATATTCTTTATTAAATCTAATTGTAAACTTCTCCGCTAAATTAGGTCTGAAATTCCTAAGCAATATTCAAGACTGGCCACGTTCAATATCAACTGGTTACAAAATCAAGCTGTTCAATATTTTAATTGCATGTTATGTTGAGTCTAGTCGATATACCAAAGTACCTAGAAATATAACCGAGATATTGTCATTGAGGCAGATGGGTTGCGACCATTCTAGTTATTTGAATAATATAGTGAATGACTGGCTGAGTAATTGGTTGTCTGAGCCGAAACGTCTCTCACTATGGTCTAAATTTACAATACGCACTTGTCTCAGACGTTCTACGCAACATTGTTCTTTCCCTAAACAACCTGTAAATGAACTCATTAAGAGTTTACCGCTGGCCCCGATGCTCCAGGAGTACCTTCTGGATAACGAGTATCTAAAGTGATCTTGATTTTGGTTATTTCTGTAAAATTTTGATATATTTTATGACTATATTCATTCACAACACAAAAATCAATGCGATCTTGAGTAAATACACTTGTTACAACGAATATTGGTTGTTTTATATCATGCTAAATGGGTGAGAGTTGAGAATCTACATCAACAATGCTTCAAAAACTTGTTACGATAATATCAATCGGATGTGTTTTACAGACAGATTAGTAGTGAATGGAACGCTGGACAGTTGCTCAATTTCGTGGATTGGTTGTAGTTGGACACTGCCAGCGTTGGATGTCGACTCAGTGGTCTAGAGGTTAAGCGCTTGCGTGCGCGACTGGCAGGTCCTGGGTTTGAATCTCGCGAGGCGGGATCGTGGATGCGCACTGCTGATGAGCCCCACAATACGATGAAACGGCCGTCTAATGCTTCCATGGTGGTCTAGCTTCAATTGACTCATGAATTCAACTATAAAATTACTAAAATCTCCCTAAAACCCCTTCTGCAATACTTATTCCCTAATTGATGAGACACTCCAATCCCCGGATAGCTGGGACATGGACGGTAATGGGGAGACGAAATCCTTGGTGCGATAGTAATACATCAACATCCAAAAGAAAGCATCAAACGTTGTATGCCTATCCACCAATCCCTGGGAACGCTTGGTGCAATGCCAACAACCATATCAGAAAAGATAAATGTCTCGAAAACGATTGGTTTGAAAATCTACGCTTGAGAGACGCCACAGAATTTAAGAGATGTGGTTCAAAAAACATTTTTAGAAAATAATACATACATGTACATAGTTTATTCTACTTCGTCATCTAAATCATCAGCTTCTTCTAAAGCCTGTTTGGCGAATGTCTCCGCCTCATCAAAGAGTTTGCGAGGAACAGGTTGATGTATACCCTTTGTATCTAAGCGTATGTTTATGTTAGCAGATCGATAGACTTACTTGCACCAACCCAACTAAGATCCAGTTCAAAATTTTTATCCTTGATTTCATCATGGACGGTATAAATTCTACAAAAACAAAACCGTTACGACGACTGATTCAACACAATAAGACAGGTTAAAGTGTGTAATCATTACCACTTATTTCAATGATATTAATGACCTCGATAATTCTTGTCACCACTGTGCCTTTTTAGTTTAAAACGTAAATCATGGTATTACTGTATTGGTTTACCACATCATCAGTTCTACTCCAGAAATAATAGCAGTAATACCAGAAGACTTATGGTCGTTTACAACTTATTCATGACATTAATCGGCAAGGCTTAAGGAAGCTCGCCGTGATAGTTACGGATAGTACCATAAGCAGATGTTAGTAAGACCTGCGGCAAGCCCTTTCCAACTCTGTAGACATGTCCATCTTTTTATGGGCAGCTGTCGAATTAATGTCACTATCTCTAATTACTTCAATAATTCAGAAATGTAGTCAGTCATCCATATTTTCATCTGGGGATGATTGCGAGTATCATTTATCTGTTTTTACTTATTTTTCGGCTGTAAATGCGTGGCTAGGGAAGGGTCGAACGAAATTCGCACGCTATGTCGATGAAGCCTCCAAATGCCCTGGTACGGCCGAGAGTGGGGAGAGTACGCTTTCCCTCTCCAAATGCTCTCACACGGTCACGCGTATATAGCCTCTGTCAGGGAAGTCCTACTCACTGACTTCTCGTGGCATTCCTGTTGTTTACGAAATTGAGAGGACGAAAAGCGAATGTCCGGAGCTTTAACCGGGTTGGTGGACAAGGCGAGTCCATCTAGGGGAGTTGGTAAACCCTGATTCCAAACCAATCGCGCACATGGGCTGGCTCCAGTATCCTGAAGGAACAAATGGTGAATGAAGCAATCTTTGATCACCGGCTACCATGGGACTGCATCTCCTCACGATGCTCCACTGCCTTGTGGATCAGACCTTTCGGTCAAAGGCTCCGGGTGTGGGCCTCTAAGAAAACCACCTGCTTCAGTTCGGGCACCTGGGCAGTATCACAGCCCTCACACAAATGAAATAAGATTTGTGCGGCACATACATATCTGGTCCCTCTTTGTACCAATATTTATGTGTTTAAATAAATAAATAAATGTCGATGAAACCAAAAACTATAAAAGGATTCGCTGTGTATTTTCAAGTCTTTCAACTGAGCTTCGATTTCGTCTTCTACAAATAACCGAATTTGAGCAAACAAACTCTAATCTCTGTATCTGAAAGTTGCATACGTTTGTCTCTTCTTTAGTCAAAGAAAGCGAAACAAATTTAGTGGTCCTTTCTACTTTTTGTCAGTCTTTAACCCTTTCGTATTGCATTTTAAATATATATTTGAAGTTAAATAGGAATAATATATTTGTAAAATCTCAGCGAATGAATTTTAATTAAATCCAACGTTTCGCCTGGCAAGCCTGGTCCAAGCTTTTTCAAGGAATTAATTCCTTACATTTCTTACATCAACTCGGCGCTCAAATACTGTGAAACTATTCGCTCTAATTTAGACGAGAATTCTTATATATTTGAAGTGATCATACGTTATTATTGATTATTATTTAGCGAACAGTCTGTGCGCTATCTCAAACAGTAAGACAAGTTTTTGGTCAGAATATGTAGGTAAGGTCTCTCAAAAAACAATTATAGGCTGGTACTACACACTTCCTTTAGAGCAGCTGTCGCACAGTCAAAAGGCACAAGCCAGTAACACAGAAACCTTCTGGAGTCACATATATTGACGTACTTTACATTCTGCTTGACTACCAACAGAGTGGACTTTGTTTGTTGGGTGCACATTTACTAATACTTAGATGTTTCGAACAATTACACGTGCGTAAATGTACCAGTAAACTCAATGGTTTCATGAATATGAAAGTCGTGACGACCTACATTTTGGCTGCTTCCTTGATCAATTCTTCTGGGGACAGATCATTCATCTTCAGTTTTTCTATTTCAGTTGTTGCATTTTGTTTGGCTTTTCCGATGGCACAACCGAAATAAGCCTTTTATGTAAAGAAAGTAAAGATAACAATGCACAATAATATTGTATAATAAATGGATTCCAGAAAATAAAGAAAATTCATTGTATTGATAATAAGTAGCTAAAGCAAAATTTATTATACTTAAGCGAAACCACTAGGGCATCTACTGAGTGATCAGATGTTTTGTATGACAACGTTTAGGTTAATAATAATAGTTGACGAATAATGACCAACGTCATACCGAAGTAATAATTGAAATTCATGGAAAAGAATTTGGCAAATTATACATGTATCAGACAAGTAGACTACTTAGAGATCTTAGTTTGAAGTGCCGAGGTTAAAAATTCTTAAATAATCTGTACAACATCATAATTTAATTCCCAAACTTGAGAGGAAGAATCGAGTTTTGATATATCCTTTTATTTGGGGGCTTCCCAACCTGACGATTATAGACCTCTTGAGAGGAGTAATCAAATGAAATGGTCAGTCAACACCAAAGTAAGACCTAGCATGAGTATCGACCGGACAAAATTGCCACATCTGACAACAGTGCAGTGAGAGGAAATAAAAGAAATCGAAAGCATCTTGTGAGTAATAGTTTAGAAACGAATGTACTTCAAAACATGAGATTAACTTCAAATGGAATGACCGGAATTTCGCAATGACAATCAGGATCAATAGGACTTCCGAAAACTTCATAATAAAACTGTTAAGCAGTTTAGAACTAGTGACGGAAGTACGGATTTGATAAGCATTTATCTGAAATTACCTCAAATATAGTCACACTGAAGAAAAAGAGCCTCATCATATTTATTCTTAACTAATATTTGACTCCTGAGCTTTGTATTACTCACTCTGTGTTAACACCACGTTGTAGCAAACAATACACTATATTTACTTCACTGTGTTCAGAGGATAGAACTAGTTAAATAGTATTCAAAAATGATTTGATGCTAATACATGAATATATATTAGATTCGCTGTAAATACTGTTGTCACAAATATGAAGTTATATCAAATGACTTAACGTTAATATATTAACATTGTATAATAACATTACTCAAGTAACTACTATACCTCAGACTAAAACGGCGATGCACAAGAAAATTACGATACAATATTTGCGGAAAGACTTACATAAGACAGCCCAGAAGGCTCTATCACGAATAAATGAGGACCATCGTTTTCATAGGAACCAAGCAAAACTGATACACCGAATGGTCTGACCGCACTATAAAGTGTATGAGCGTGCATGTACATAGCCAGTCGTTCCGTCAGAGACTACAGAAAATATAGCAAACGGGAAGCATACATAGAGAGGTATACGGCTTCCAAAGCTATTGCGATAATTTGCGCATTCTTCTCTGGCTGCCTCAACGATTGCCTTAGCGTCAGTTTGAAATCCCATCACCACCTAGAATTTATGTGCATTACACCTAACAAGTTACCATCCCGATATGGTCATCAATATTATAAATCCGTTTAACACAACCGGGCTCGTAAAGTTTTGATGTGACAATATTCTCCACAGCAAAAACTACACAGTCTTTACCTTGAATAGCAATGGCTGTACTAAAAGCATGGATAAAATCATAACGTCATTCCTTACCCGCTATTTTCTACCGCCTTACAGGCATACTCTATCTGGAAAACATTTCCACCTCGAGAGAACTGAGATGCAGTAAGGTCATACTAAGAAATAATTTTAAAGAATGAGAAACAAACCCCACTGCCAATAGAAGACATGATTAAGCCAGTACAATTCCGCGACAAACGACCTTTCTCAAGGGAATGTCCGAAGCTCAATATTTTGGCGACGAGTTTGTGTATCCCAGTAGATTTATTAGTACTATCATTTTGATGTTAAGCAGAAGTTATGTGATTTTTGGTAGCTACAAGTAAAGTTTTTCTAATTTTTCTTTGTGATATGTGCTTCAGTATTTTGTTGAGTTACTCTCTTTTCAATCTCATTAACTCTTTTACCAAAAATTTCTATATCAGCGGACATTAAAGTGGCTGGGGTCAGTTGCTAATTCTCCATCAAGTAATTCCATGTTGAGTGGTGTTTATTACAATATGAAGAGTGAAGAGTTCAAAAATAATAAAAAGTAACGTGAACTGAAGTGAAGATGAGCATTAAATGAACGGTAGGTTTATGGGGCAGATAATTTAAAAGAAGAGATATTAGCATGCAACATTGGAGAAAGCTGTTTACCAGCTGTTTTGTTGGAATAGTTTTCACCGTTTTGAATATCAGAGATCATCATAAGTGTCTCTATCTCTTCTCTGTAGATCATCATAAACTTCACTAGCTTTCCCAGCATATCTCTATAAGATGCGTATCTGAAAACCTCAGTACTTAAGCCTCACTCTGCATTTTCCCAAAGATTTACATCCGTTGTCAAGACTTAGTTATCGTTTTCGACATTAGGAACAGTTAATGATCAGTACGCCAAACTTTCCTGTGGAATTGCGACGTAGGCTTTGTTCACATCACCTATGTAACTGGCACTAGTTTCTAAGGTACCTGTAAGCAGCAAACCAAGATCTCACTATACGGAGGTAATTGGAAAGGGTTGGTGAGGAAGGATGTAAGATGACCGTTGTGTGGAAGAAGTTCTTCACTATAGAATATTTGAACAGATGAAATTTCCGCCAATTGTCTTTCACCAAATTCTCCGTTGAGGAACCGATTGAACGACTCCAGAAGTTGTGGAATATAAAATGTGTGAGGATCAGTAGAGTTTATTTTTAAAACGCTGAAATGAAAGCGAAAAAATTAACTTCGACTGGAGGTGAAAACCAGAACTGACGGGCAACGAAACAGGATGGTCATCTATCAATCGATAAATTATAAACACCGATAGCAAGCTCAATACAAATTGCTCACCAACAGCGTTAACTACGATATCTGAAAACGATAATGACAGTAATCAGATCTATTCAACTTAATATTTTCCATAACAGTTAGCCACATCTGCGAACTGAAAGAACATCTAACGATATATATATATATATATATATATATATATATATATATATATATATAATCTTATTGCTTTACAGTGCTTGCCAGTATTTACAAACAGCTTACGGTTGTATCAGGTTGTCTAGCAGTTCCGTGTTAATTGGGGGGTTAGAAGCTGATAATCTACTTTACTAAGCCGTACTGAGTCTCATGGAAGCTTTTGCTTTCATTGTTGTGCTAACCTATTTAGTTACTGACATGGTACCGTTATGATAAGATGGATATCGACACAGCACATCCCTTGGACTACTCCATAGAATCCGAAAAACCATCCACCGTGGTTCAATGAGAAAATCATCGCCTTCCGTAATGAGAGGAAAAGAACGTAGAAGAGATTTTTGTTACAGGGTACTGATGAGAGGAAACCCTAACATCAGCAAGCTCGAAATATTGGTGACTGGACCATCCTCAAGTCCAGAAGACTGTATAAAGAAGAGATTGTTGAGGATTATACTGAATAGCCCAAACTTTTATGGTTGTACATGGAAAAGACCGAAAGAAAAGGTAACATTGTGGCGACAATACGAGAACTTAGTGTTAGGTCGATAGTGGAGGACGACTACAGTAAGACACAAGTATCCCTAAACTACTTATGTAATGTTGTAGTGAGCGCAAAGTCAAGTGGGGAGGACCAATTTATTATTGGATGCAAATTTACAGAGTTCTTTCTTAGAATGTGAAACCCACACAATAAATACTTCATTTGTGAATCTTTCCTCAGTTGTCCCAAACTTCATCGTTTCTTCGTTGCCATTAAAATAAAATTTGTTTACATTCCTGTTCTCTTATTCGATCTCCTCGATCTTCTGCTGCCCGGCATCCACCTTCGGCCGGTGTGACATTCTAGAAGAATATACAACAATTTATATACCACAGAGATGTTCCACTTTGGTCTATAGAACCTTTAACGCATACACACACTAAAACTGTGACCATTATATAAGTTAATGTCTTTGGTTAGCTAAATAAGCTTGATATAAGAAAATTTGTGGGACTCGATGAAATCCTTTCTAGATTACTAAAAAATAAGCGAATTTCGTAGCAGACTCCCTAAGCATATGTTTTCATCCATCTGCAACCCAGTGTCAACTACTAAAAGACTGGACGACCGCCATAGAAAGTCCTGTCTTCAAAACAGGTATGAGATATACAACTGATAATTACTGACCTGTAAGCCTAACCAGCGTAGTTTTTTAAAATTTAAGACAAGATTATTTGGAATTTGATTGATTATTTCAACGAAAACCGGATTCTTTCTGAAAAGCGGCATGGCTTTAGAGGTTATTCATGTCTCACTTACTCATTAGTAGCCCGTATAAGTTTGTGTGGTCTTAAAGATCAGAAGTTACTTATAGACCCAGTCTATATTGACTTTGATAAGTCTTTTGACAAAGTTCCACACAACCAGTTGTTATCTAGTTTAAGTGGTATTGCGATTGGAAGCAATTTTTTTACCTGGATAAAAAAACCAAGTTGGACGTCAACAAAGATTATGGATGAACTAAAAGTTGTCTAGCCGGGAAAGTGAGCTTGGAGAAATAATAATAACAATATATTTCTGCATTAGCAGAAATGCTGAAGGATACAGTATTAAAACTAGTGCTGTTCGTTCTAGGTGTGAATGACCTTAGTTTCCTATTGTAGATGGCGTCGAGTCTTGATGGACTATGATCACCACTACACTAAGTTTACGCGCCCAGAAACGACTTGGTCTCTTTGATAACTCGCAAAGCAGAAGGTTGTATATATATATATATATATATATATATATATATATATATAATGCATTAAACAAATCAAGGTAGCTTATTTGTTAGTGCCAAAGTAATCAAGGCTGTTAAAATGACTGACTTTCAATCAAAGTACCAGCTGAAATGAAGAATAAGTTATCTATTTCTGCCACTTCAGTATCTACATAACAAACCCTGTATAATCTGTAAAATATCTTTATTTCTCGTAATGCCAGTTAACATAGTTAACGAATTAGACGATGAAACCTTTCTGAGCTCCTGAAGAATCAAACTAAGTCATTGACCACCTTTATTTCATCGTATGCAACCAATAATCACAATGTGGTAGATAAAGCTTAAGCATTGTACTCAGTTTTTCCTATGTCATCGCATCTTCTCAACTGAATCCAAATTAATCTTTCACAGCTTAAAACAAAGAATCCTAGTTTTCAAATCCTTTCTTGGACATAGGGGATCTAATTTATATACCATGTAATCTAAATAAGATATGAAACTAATTTGTTCTCTAATCTTGTGTGAGATGTATTCAAATCTTAAGAAGGATTATAGATGCCTAATGGTATAATATGAAAAATAAGTGTTCACATAATAAGTTACTGAATTATTATCGCCAGGTACAACTAAATTCAGTTCATATAAATCTGACTGTTAATGGGATTGTAAATCAATGATTTAAAACATGGTATGTTCATAAATCATTTTGATTTGTTTTAAAAGTCAAATAATCCCTTATCACTAGTCTTTGGTTTCTCACTTCGCATTTTTTCTCTTGTGTTCAAGTTGTGGCGTGGATTTAGCCTAGAGTTAAAAGAAGCTGATAAAAAATCGGTTCAAGAGTTCATTTGGTAAGAATTATCACTAATACCCAGTTTCGATGATAATACATTCCTCCTGTTCTACACTTTCTTACTCTCCTTTATCAATCTTTTTATATTGTATGAAGTAGATGTTGAAGACAGCTTTCTGAATAACAACAAAAGCTCAACAGTTAAACCAGATAGCATAGAGAACAAAATACTACTAAAAAACAGGAGGAAAATAGCTGTTGTAAGGTCCATTTTGAAGGCTTTGTGTGTAAAAATCCCTCCATGCATACATTTGCAACTTCTTCTTATTGGTTTCTTTAGTTTTACATTTTGTTAGTCTTTTTGATACCATTTGAGATGATACTATTTTTTTTCATTATAGTTTTCTCATTTTTCTTTCGCTTTCACTGAGTTTCTATTTTTCTTCCGGACCTGTGTTTAGGTTGGCAGCAGCCATACTGTTTGTTCCCCCTTTGATTGTGTTGCTTGAGTTGACTGGGATCGTGCATTTTGATTGTGAACTGATGCACTTTTTCAGAATCTGAATTACTTTGTGTTATAAAGCAAAAAGCTATTATCTTTTGAACGGATTTTTACTTGATCTCTCCACTCTATTTTCTGGTGCACTCGGTAATTTTCTGATATTCCTTATCAATTTGTCTATTTATTGTAATTTAGATCGATTATTGAAGGAACAATTATTGGTTGAATAACTGAGCGGTAATATTTGTTTAGGTAATAATGTACATTTGTATTTATAATGAAGTTTAGAACCGTTATTTCCCCAAATCCCCTTGTTTTAATTTCAATTGGGGAATATCCCGTATCTAACATCCGAGAAAGTTATTTTTCAGCCAAACCTTAGTGTTGTATCCCGAAAAGAATTGTGAATGGTAACTTTTGATGACTATTTATGGACCAATATTATATGTATATTTCCTATTGTATAATTGTTAATAACTAAACTATTCATATTCGTGTCCCTTTCATTATAAGCTTTATGTTGACCTATAGACTATTATTATACGATGTACCATTCTTCAGTTATCCCTAGTCCATTAATTACTGTTCCCCCTATTCACAGCCACATTTGGCTAAATCTTATACAAATGTTATTTTCTATTTTATGATACGATGTGGTCAGTTTGTTTGGTATATAAACTTAGTATGTTTGAGAATAATGATTCATATTGTAGAGGCTGTTATTGGTGTTCTGGACTTAACTGACTTGGCTTGGCAGAAAGCAGGACTGATAAGTACTCAAGACTGCTCATACGGTTTTCGTGTGTCATTGGATCCGGTCGATAAATACGCTGCTCTCTAATTGGGCGTTGATATATCAAACAGGGCACGTACATACTCACACGTTATAACACTTAGTTTGAACCTTACAGCTGTATATTTAACAGCGAAAACAAAGAAACATCTACAAATTTAGTAAAATAGCTCATTATTTATACCCTTTTAAGAAAATTTATTAACCACTTTGTCAAATTTCGGAAAAAGAACCCTTCTTTTTAATTCATTACAGAAATACTTTATTAGTAAACGGAAGATATCAAAATCAAAGAAAAGAAGTTCATCTTTCGTTCGCCCAAATATATATTGTTTATCAGAAGGAGTTTTTGTGGAGATTTCAGTATTTTCATAGTTGAAATCATGAGTCAATTGAGGCTAGACCACCAGGGAAAACTTGGAAGCACTGCTTTAAGGTCATTTCGTCCTATTGTGGGACTCCTTAGCAGTGCGTATTCACAACCTTGCCTCGTGAGATTCGAACTTAGGACCTACCAGTCTCGCGCCAGAGCACTTAACCGATAGACCACTGGGCCGGCACCCCATGGTGTTTATGTCTAACTCCGATCGAATGACGGCTCAGTGGTCTATCGGTTAAGTGCTCTGGCGTGAGACTGGTAGGTCTTGAGTTCGAATCTTGAGAGCGGTATCATGGATTCATACTGCTGAGAAGTCCCACAATAGGATGAAACGGCCTTCCAGTTCCTCCAGGTTTTCCCTGGTGGTCTAGCTTCAATTGACTCACGCTCTCAACTATATATTAATTATGGCAACAAAAATATCAAAAATCAATAAACGAAATGTACTCCAGATTCAAAAAACAACCTCAAATTTCAAAATAACTAATTGACAAGTCTAATAACATTCAGTTGCTTTTGTTGTTATGCTTGTTATTATTGTTTACAATATGTTAAACATGTAGAATGTTTTAATTTTGAATTGTTTCATTTTCTTTCCTTCTTTTTTATAACAAAAAAAACCTTGAAAAATCGTCCATATTTAAACATCATTTAATAATAATATACAAAGTACACGATAACGTGTAACATTTGCGCGATAACCCATAGCTCGTCATTTTTGTTTTACATTCCTACATACTAATAACATGTTTACATAGTAAATTTAATTTAATTTTTGTGTGTGTGTAAAATGTTATGCAAAACAGATAATAACAAGTGATTGTTTTAATGTTAAGAAAATAAAACAATGTATAGTTTCATAGTTAGTATGAATAATTAGTTAATTATGTAATTTTATTATTAAAATACTTTAGTTACAAGTAATCAGGAAATGTGTCAAATGAAATAACTTTAACACTGTTGGATGCCGGCCCAGTGGTCTATCGGTTAAGCGCTAGCGCACGAGACTGATGAGTCCTGGGTTCGAATCCCGTTAGGTGGGATCGTGGATGCGGACTGCTGAGGAGTCCTACAATAAAATGAAACGGTCGTCCAGTTCTTCCAGATTTTCCATGGTTGTCTAGCTCCAATTGATTCATGATCTCAACTACTAAAAAGAAAATACTTACATGCAAGTAATAATAATAAGAATTATAGTTTTAACATCTAAAACATGTTGCGTTGATTTTATAGGTAGATTCTCCAGTTGAATTCGAAACCTGATAGCATGTTTGTTAAATGTATAAAAGCATGGAGTTACATGTAATCAGTAGTAATTTCTATTTATGAATACATGATAAACCAATAGTCTAACACTATATTACTATTCTTTATTACCTGACGAAATTTTAAAAAAAATTGGTACTTTCCTGTTCTTGGAACTTCATGGCAATAACTATAGAACATTACTTCATCAGATAACTACTGAAATGATACTTACTTCTTTTTATTTAGATGAATAGAGCAGGTGTTTCAAGATGGAAACGTTCACTTGATTGTCAAAATACATTTTGTCTCATTTAAGTTCTTTTGCTACAACATGTTAGTATACTCGTGGAAAAAAACTAAGATTAAACAATAAAATCGATTAAAAATCTATGGTTCACGGAGCTCACGTTGTCTGGTTGACGTCATTACAGCAGTATAGACAACTTTTATTTTCGTATATGAACATCTCAACTATTATTAACAACTAGCTTTAAATGGTGGTCTCTGAGATTGACTTATATTGTATTTCCAATTTCAAAGTACACCCCATTATTATGAACGTTCATCCTAACCTGATAATACAAGATTTAAATACTCTGTAGCTAATTAAACAGCAAAAGGAAGGCAATTTTTAGATTAAAAGCCCAGAACAAAGTCAAACTATTCTTTCAGAGTTTATTTTTTCGGAATGCGACCGTCGATAAAGTTAGTGAAGCTTGAAAAAAGTGGATAAAATTACATCCTGACTCCTGAACAGGAATGGTTCCGAAGTTAGACGCTCACGCGCGTGACCGAAGGTACTGAGTTCGAGCCACACGTGTGGAGTCATGAATGAGCACTTTTGAGGAATCCTATATTAGGACAAAAAAGCCGTCCAGTGGTTCCAGGTTTTCAATTGTGATATAGCTTACATTGGCTCAAGAATTCAACTATTAACACTTCAACAATTTCCACAAATCTCCATTCTGAACAATACCCATATTGATTGTTTTATCTCTTCTTAACAATGGAATGGTACTATTTAACTTCAAACTTAACTTCTGTTGCTTTTTCTTGTGTGTGTTATAATTCTATAACAGATTGACTACATTTTAGCTCTTTTACTGAAATTGATCATATTTATTAAATTCAACAGTTCGACTGTTATTCCCTATTCAAACAAATGTTTATTTTGTTAAAACAAATTAATCAGTCTATGTTATTCTATTCCTTGTTTAAATGAATTAAATGATAATTTGCATAGAGAGAAAAGAACTATATTCTCTTTCACTTTTCAAACATTATAGATTATTAATAGCTAACAAAGAGTTAGAGAAGCAAAGCTAAATCATGCTACTTTGCTACAAACATTGTTCTTACTCTCTACCCGAAGTTTATGCTGATGATGTCGTTCAGAAGGACGATGAAAGCTTCACGACCAAACCATCCAGCACAGAGAACAAAACTCCATCAAAATCTTACTCTTTTGAAGATCGTTATGAAGCATTTTTATTTGTTATATCGGGTTTGCGTCAACAACTATAATTTGACTAGAAACCACTAGCAACTTAAAGTTAACAAGAGTACTGTAAACAATTTATTTGTGTAACATTGGTGTAATATTTTTCTATACATGACTTAATAAACCTTATTATTATAAGCAGAGATGGATAATGGCTAGTAATGGAATCAAGGACGCGCGTTTCGTTCAATTTGGGACTCATCAGCTAGATGTGCCTCCATCTCAGAGTTGATGTTCACTCTGGGACTCGAACCCAGTACCCTCGCTTCAAACACCATCGCGTCATCCACTCGGCCACTGAGTCCTGATAGCCATTTACTTGTGCGATGGGGTGAAGATGAAATTCATTTAATATTGTTTGTTTGAATCTTCCCATCGATGTGTTAGAACTGCAACTGGTCAGTCTCTCCATCTCTGAGATGGTGGAGAAGATTTATAGCTCAGGTGAGTGATTTTGATGTTGGTTTGTTCTCTCCATCTCTGCTTAACATGCTAGTGAATTAAGGCTATATCGAGACAATACACACAGTATGCACATATGCAAATTAGAGACTGACCAGTTGCAGTCCTAAAAAGATCAATGGGAAGATTCAAACAAACAATACTAAATGAACTTATTATTATAGCTGTAAACTAACTTTACCATAAAAACTAGTTTGATGGTACATATTTTGAGAGAGAAAATCATAGAGTCAGTAACTGATCCATTCATTTATCAATCTCATCATTCGTCAATTGGCTTAATATTTATGACTATCACTACTTCATTAACAATAGAAATAGTAGTTGCATACCCTACCCCCCCTCATCAACAACTTGCTTAAATAGTAGTCATGTTTATGTAATTCACCTGTCCTTTTATTACATCAGGGGACATAATATTCACTTTTTTTATAATTTCTTTAAAATACCCACATATTTCCCCATCTTCAATTTTGTTTGTTATCACTAGTAAAACACTTTAAATGAATCACAAATGAAATTTGTACATTTTTATTATCAGACAAAATGTGTGATTCGAAAATAGAATGTTTCTTCCTAACCGTTTCTTTTTTTTCAAAAAAAAAACAAACTCATAGTAGTATGTCTGATCGTGAAATTTTCTAGACCAGTAGGAGAGATTTTTATGGTTTGCAAATTTTTGAAAAGGGATAATTACATAATCAGTGGAACTCTTTCAATTAACCTACATATATATATCTTCCAACTTATGCGAAATGATTCCTGAAACCGATCAGTATTTTCACACCACAAGATCATCATTCAATAATGAACCGACTAAAGTAATAGGGAATTCAAGACAATCACCTCCAAAATTGCATCCTATAGAAAGTAAGTATAATTATAGTAATTTAATAGTTGAATTCATGAGTCAATTGAAGCTAGACTACCATGAAAAACCTGGAAAAAATGGCGGTTTAGTTCTTCCAGGTTTTTTATGGTGATCTAACTTCAATCAACTCATGAATTCAAATATTAATTCATAAGTAATTATTTATGTTAAGTTGAATTGTTTCCAGTTAAAAATATATTGAATTTCTATTTTAGTTCACTGAGTATTGTTTGTATGAATATTCAGATTGATGTTTAGGACAGCTGTTTGTCAGTCTCTTATTGGCATATGTGCATACTATGTATATTGCCTCGATATAGCCTTATTTCACAAGCATTATAGTGGCTAGTAGCAGATTGCAGGATTTGCGTTTCGTCCTATTTGAGACATGTCAGCTGGATGTACTTGCATCTCAGAATTGATGTTCACTCTGAGACTCGATCCCAGTACCTTTCGCTTCAAACGCCATCGCGTTATCCACTCAGCTACTGAGTCCTGATAGCCACTTGTTTGTGTAATGGTGTGAAGTTTAAATTCACTTAGTATTGTTTGTTAGAATCTTCCCATTGATGTTTAGGACTGCAATTGACCGATCTCTTATTGGCAAATAGGACGAAACGTGCGTTCTGGATTCCACTGCTAGCCAATATCTATCTTTGCTTATATTCCATTTTTTTGTTTGAAAACGGTCAGATTTCTAAAGTGGATATGATCTCATCACAGAATATAACTTCTAGTGAGGTGATAATTCAAAATGTGTACAATGTACAATGGTTTCTAAAACACAATAACATGAATAAAACTAAGACCTTCTTTCCACTATTATCTAACCTAGTTTGATTTATGAATCAATGTGTCACAATACAACTTAATTGATAGGATTTGATCAGTACTAAAAGACTAGTAAAATATGACATTGATCAATACTCTATGATCCATCATTTGAAAACATTCTATTCAAATTGGAGGTCAGTCGCAACCTAGATAGTTTAATGATAACATTTCTAACTCGGAAGCAAGATGATGTAAGTTCAAACTTTACACAGAATGCAAATTGTCCCAAAATCACAGCAACTCTCATACTGATAATTCTCAACTAGAGAAGAACTCTGGCCCAGGGTTTACCATTGACTACCTCAAACTACCTAATATAAATATCCATACTATAAAATATTAGTAGACACTTAAGTTACTTTAAACAAGTCATTGATGAATAAAGTACCTAATTGCAGCAGGATTCCACTGCTAGCCATTATCCATCTTTGCTTACTGATAACCAAGGTTGTGATACTAGATTACGTAATATGAGTAATAACAATAGATTTAGTGAATATAATAAGATGACTAAAATGTTTTGGTTACAATAATTAAAGGTCATAGAAGTGTAAAATAAATAAATAAGGTGATATGATGAGTATTCATGAATAAAATAATGAGAATATAATACATAAGTAAAGGGGAAATGGAGTAATAATAATAATAATAAAGCCATGGTAACGATAATGATAAGACGTACTTCTTTTGTACGCATAGTTCTGGTTTGAGCTCATGGATGGTAAGAGCTTCAGCTATTTTTAGGAGTTGGATACGAGGAAATCTTGGTAGATTTGAATGAATCATATAAACAACCTTGAAGTCAGACTGTGGATCCGTAGAATGATTATAGTCGATTAGGTGTTCAAGTATAGAACTCCTAACTGCTTTCCTTTTACCCTTGTAGAACCAAACTGGGATATGTTCCCGTATCCGAGTTGAAAGCGAGCACTGGCTACGGCCGATTTTTAAGTTAAATTATTCAAAGTCAAACATGGGAATACCTTTAAAGTACTTGATTATAATAATAATTACATTATAACCTTAAGGTTTAATGATAAATTATTGAATATAAAATTATGCTCGTTTTAGACAACATTATCATTTACGGATGAATCAATCAGGTTCAGAATAACAAATCTTGGATACTGGTGTGAAATTCATTCATCTATTTGACTAAATAACCTTTTAGTATGTTAGCTGATGTCAGTTAGTGATGAAAACTCTAAATGTTTTCACCCTAATCATCAACGGTAAATCATAATTTTAATTCTATCCACTGGTTTATAATCTTGATTTAGTTCTAGTTGGTAGATGGACATTCTTGATATCACTATAGAGTCTCTGAAATGTCATCCATAAATTATATTCCCAACCTTTTTTTATAAGCAACTTTAACATGGTTAATGTGACAGTAAAAGACCAGTTTTTATCTGTGTATGCAAATCTTGGGAGTAAAAATCAACACCAGAAGGTGGATATATCCAGATGGCAGTCTTTAGCTAGGAAGAAACCTATTTTCTGAATTCTAATGTTAATCAAAATAGAACTTCAGTAAAATCATGAGTCCATTTGACTAGTGAAATCATCCTTTTCTAAACTTAATTTGAATAAAACCCTTGAGAATCATCAACTAGGATTATCATAAATAAATTTTTACTGCAGTTGTAAACTGATAACTATTCATTACATCCATTGATTTAGTACACATATGCGTTTCGTGTATATACCTTGAAATCTCAGTCAATCAGTCAGTTAGACAGACAGTCAGCTACAACGTAGGATCAGACCTTGAAATCTAAAAGTGTTTCTTTTTTCAAAAAAACATTTCACTTTTTAGTTATCTGTGAAAATTTCTTATTTTTCCTTCAAAATACAAAACTCTTGGACAAATTTATATTTCAGAAAGGAGTTTTGTGGAGATTTTAGTAATTTTATATAGTTGAAACCATGAGTCAATTGAAGCTAAACCACCATGGAAAACCTGTTGAGAGTTATCAACTCACTGAAGACAATGGTGAATGGTTGCTCAATTTCGTGGATTGATTGAAGTTAGATATTAACACCATTGGATGCCAGCTCAGTGGTCTAGTGGTTAAGCGCTCGCTCGCGAGACTGATAGGTCCTGGGTTCGAGTCTCGCTAGGCGAGATCGAGGATACGCAATGCTGAGGGGTCAAGTGCTTCCAGGTTTTCCATGGTGTTCTAGCCTCAAGTGACTCATGTTTTCAATCATATAAAATTTATATTTGTAATAAATTTCATTTGTTATTAAACTGTTCACTATCAAAAAACTTCATTATTCAATTAACATTAGAGTATTCCAAATGGAAATTAAATCTTCAGAATATGGAGAAGATTTATATTTTAGGTGGATAGATTTGATGGAGTTTTGCTCTGTTAGCTGCATTGTTTGGTTTTGGAGCTTTCATCGTTCTTCTGAACAACATCATCAGCACAAACATCAGATAGACGTGAGGTGTTCGAATTTTGCTTCTACCTGAAGTTTGTGCTGAAGATGTCATTCAGGAGAATAATGAATCATAACTAACTCTTCAGTAATCGATAATCTGATTTCAAATTAATTCCATCCCTTGTTTAGTTTGTAGACTCCTGAATAATTTTCAAGCAAATAACTAGTAACAATTCGAATCTGTTAATTTTAAATCATCAGTATGGGGTTGTGGAGATTATTAAGTTTTTGATTGAGATCATGAACCGAATGATGTTAGACCATCGTTGAAAATTTTGAAGCAATAGACGGACGTTTCGTCCTGTTGTGAGACTCCTCAGCAGTATGCGTTCCGACCCCGCTCGATGGATTCGAACGCGGGACCTTCTGTTTCGTGCGCGAACGCTTAAACTTCAGACCACAGAGACGACATAATAACACGAAACGGCTGTATAGTGCTTCCAGGTTTTTAATGGTGGTCTAACATCAATCAATTCATGATCTCAATCAAAAATTTCAAATCAGTTAGTTTAAATTTTAATACTGGAAACAACAGTAGGAAAAACTTATATGTTGTTTGATAAAGGTAATTGATCATTATGTTTATGAATTAAAACGACTATTTATGTTTCTTGACAGATCAATATGTTTCTTTATTTATTAGGTCAAACTAATACTTATACTATATTGCATTATAAGTGTATTATCCAAAATCTGTTAATTAATCAGAAGGGGTTTCTGTGGAGATTTCAGTATTTTCATAGTTGAAATTATGAAGCTAGACAATCATGGAAAACCTGAAAGCACTGGAGGCCGTTTCGTCCTATTATGGGACTCCTCAGCAGTGCGCATTCACGACAATGCCTCACGAGATTCGAACCCAGGACCTACCAGTCTCAATGTTTTAGTTCTTAGATTAACCAAATGGAACGAATTAAGTGAAATCACAAAATAAGTAAGTTATTAAAATCCACAAGTCTCAATTTTAGGAACATTCATAAAAACTACTAGTCTGTGTTTCAAAGTATCCATAACAGTGAAGGATAAAATCTCTCAGAGATATCCATAGTACAAACAATCTGTATCACCTTTTTCATTGTTTTTACCATACTTCTTGTAGGTTGGTTGCTTAATATTCTTGGAATTCATATAGACTAATCACTAAGCAATGATCAATGTCATATTTATCAATTCCTTAGCATAGGTCGAAGTCAATCGATCAGTAGTGAAAGTAATTAAACATTGTGCTCATCATGTTATAATGTAAGCCAGTTGAAGGTATTCATCATGAAATCCTAAACCTAGGTTTCACTTACAGTTGGGACTCTTTAGCAAGGTATATATTTAGTAAGCAGTTATACGAACAAACAAAAAGGAATGAGAAGTAAAGTGTTCACAAACTGATGTTCTACAATAGTTCAGCAGGTTTCAATATACATTACTGGCTCCTCATTAAACTGATTAGAATAGAATAAATACCTTTTCGACAACAACTTCAATAACATACGTGAATTTATCTGTACTTGTAGTAGCAAATATCTTATTAATACTGCGAGTAGGGTGTCTATAAGTGCCTTTTTTTCTATATGTATTTAGGATGTTTCTCGAAATGGGTGTTTTCAGGGAAGTAAATAATTCACAAATGAGATCACAATAAATTGAATGAATAATGAACATTGGATAAACATCAAAAAGGTATTCAAAATGATTCAGAAGCACAGAACTCTGTTTTCACTTCACTTTAAAAAGCACATTGTCATCAAGTACTTTCCATCTAAAGTATGTAAACAGTAAAATATTGCGGTAAAATGATTATTCCTTTGGTAAATAATTAATACGATATAAGCCCATGTATTATATCACTCCTTTTTAACTATCCACCGAAATCCACTTATGTGACTAACTACATCTCAATTATATGGCTTTATTATGTAATGGTTAGTTTGTTAATTTTTTCCTTTGATCTCTTAATTAGAACTTATGATGTCATTCTTCTCCAGTAGTTATAAGATGGTCCACGTCCCAATAAATAAAAGACATCCCCAATACCCCATCCTTAGAAGCATTAGATGACTTGTCACCATCATCAGTGAAGAACATTTTACCCGAGCATTGTCAACATTCTATTCTATCAATTCTCTGAACTCATTCCTAAGTACAGGAGATTAATCTTTTGAGATTATTTTTTTAGAAGTCAGTGCTTTGAGTTCATTCCTAGTCTTAAAGTAATCAAATCTGAGATAGGTCACTAGATAGGTATGGCAAATCAGTTGATTACTTAATAAATCTACATTAACTTAGGTGGTTGGGATATGCGTTACGTATGTCCAACTACCGTCGACTTCGACTGACAATGTTTTCTGGTGGAGAAGAAGGTTAGATGAAAGCTAGGGGCAGCTAAACCATAACATGACATCAGTCCATGAGGTCAGTGACTATTGTACTGGGCCATGTTAATAGGTGTAGACTAACTGGTTGAGATCCCCATGTTTATCGTAACCAATGATTACGGACTTTGAATGATATGGCTTAATATCGTTTGCAATTGCGCACGTGCATTAATTCTTTGCCTTCCTCCAAATTCTGAGATTCCTAATTCCTCAACTTGTTTTTCAGTTTTATTTCGCGAATTTATATTTTCTTCGCAAATCGTATATTCGAACCCTAATCTTTTCTATCACCTTTTATACTGCTTATACCTCTACTACCCTAAGATTTCATATAGCTGTGCTAGTTGGTTACGGCAACCTAAATCAATGTACGTACGTACTGGGTTTTACATTGTGACTGACAGGCTCAATGAAAATGAACACATTTCAAAGTCTTGTTGAATCTACAAAATTTCCTAACCTCTTTTGTCAACCATGGAGGACAGTTGGAAGGTCTATCTGGAACTACCTGTAGTATAAGATGGAAGGTGATAGAGCTGAACATACTTTTAGAATTTCATTATGATTTTTAACGGAAGAATTGTAACCAACTGTCAAGTCCACTTACAGATGACACTATTTAATGGCTAAATTGTTTTCTGGACTTGGTTGTAGACTGTTTTTCAGTCTCAAAAAGTAAACGACAAAACTGTGCGGTCACTGGATTATAAACGCGATAGAACACTGATACAGTAATATTCTCGATTTCATGGGTTAGTATCATGTTAAATAACTAAGATTTTTGGTCTGAAATGGATCGTTTAGGCTTGGTTACCTGTTGCTCTAAAACAGAATGGTTGGCCCCATCTTAGTTCTTGTTCACTATATTAAAGCTCACTAGTTTACACATAAATTTAAGACCTACCGTTTATTTCGGAGCGTATTACATTCTCACATTGAATCATCAATCGAAGAGATTGGAGTGTTATAGATGACACTCCTATAAATTTTTTCAACTTTAGAATTTGTTTACATCTAGCTACTCGCCAAGCTATAATCACATGAAGCTCACAAGTAAAGGAAATTATATGCAGAAAATCTCTAACAGAGTTTGACCCTTCACCTCATTCATAACATTTCCAATCACTTTGCAAATAGGGACAAGGAGGTGGTTCTGGTGTAGTGTCAGTCACTCCGTAACTAACTTTCGGTAATTGCTCAGATGAATAATTTTAATTCACCTACAAATGTATTTCGCAGACTACGAGGATTAGTGGCAATATTCTCTTTCGATACATGACTCCATGAAACCCAAAAGCCAAAGATTTTCTCAGCCGTTCAGCCACCGGATTCTTATTTCCATCAATTTAACTTTTTTTCTAATACTAAACTCGAACGACAAATCAGGACTCATGCAATCGTCATTAATACACTACCTCCAATTATGGGCTATTGATAGACTTTTTTGCTTCTAACCATAAAACCACTTTAGAAATTCATTTTAAACAAGGATAAACCTTCCCACCTGCTCTATTGATGATCCTCATCAACTACTCAATATGAATCCCTAAAGCCCTATGTAGAAACATCCTAAAAATAAACACATAGGCTTTGTCTAAATCACATGCATGTTTGATTTCTAGGTGAGCGTCTTTCTCACACCTATGATTAACTGCAGTAGTTTGATTACAATCCTTTAGAGCATTAAACTGATTTATTATCTTAACAGCAGAGTTTATAGTATGATTTCTCAACTTACTTAGGAAACTTTCCAGAGATTTTTGTTATTTGAAGTGACTAAATGTATGTGACAATTACTCTATTTTACTCTTCTTGAACTGTCACTTCATCATCATACCCCTTTGAGCCGATTATGGTTATATAAGAGTTAAAAATTGAAGTAATTGTAGAATTAAGTCTATTCTATATTACTTTCATGTCTTGAGGAAATTCACCATTCTGATGTTTCATAAAATGAACATTAAAATCATATCAAAGAAAATATCGGGTAAAAAGACTTTAAACGTTGTTCTAGGACAAACATATATTTACACGAAAAATAATTTATTCCTGAGATCAGTCAAGGGTAGGTGTTGATCAAAGTGGAGACCCAACTGGTTTTTAAGATTATTCGAAAGAAACGAATAATAACTTATGCTTATTTTGTTACGAATCATATCAGCCATACAAATACACATTGAATTGTTGATATCTTAACAGATAATACAATTATCATTATAGAGCGGTGGCGATTGTTAAGTTAAAAGAATGAATCAATTTTAGACCATTATTGAAAACATGGAAGTACTGGATAACCATTTCTTCCTAGTATGGGACTCCCCAACAGTGCGCATCCACGATGCCGCACCAAAATACACGAAACCAGGATCTCCGGTCTCGATTGCGTAGGCTTATCCTCTAAATCGGCATCCAACTGACAATTATAATGACTGGCTTCAAGATGAATTTCCTGGACTTCTTGGGAGAAGCTGTGATCAGTAGAGTTCAACTGTGTCTGTTGTGAGGCAGTTACTCACTGAAGATAATAATAGATGGTCGAACAATTTCGTGTATCGGTTGAAGTTAGACATTCACATCACTGAATGCCAGCTCAATGCTTCAGAGGTTAAACGTTCGCGTGCGAAACCGATAGGCTCTGGGTTCGAATCCCACAAACGGGATCATGGATGCACACCGACGAAACGACCGTTCAGTAATTCCAGGTCTTCCATGATGGTCTAGCTTAAATAGAATCATGAATTCAACTATTAACACCATTACAAACTTCACAAATCTTCATTCTGATAAAAATTATTCCTCAAATATGTTATTTCAAATTAATAATTTTATTTGGTTTGTGAAGTTATTGATGTTGCTATGGTACCTATGGTTGGTAACTTTATCCATTATCATGAAATTAGAATCTCTTCATTAAAAAGTATTTACAAAACCAAAAACATTGTGATTACACCGATTTCCATATTTAAGAAGAAAATTTTGTTAAATTTATATATTTAGGATACCATGACCAAAAATTATGTTAGACTTATTATTACATCAACATGGTTACATTTAATTATATAAAGAACATATCTATCTATCTATCTATCTGTCGGACTGAATGTATGTGGTTATGTTTATGCTTATTGTCATTGTACACCTCCACCCCCACCACAAAAAAAAGAAAGAAAAAAAAAACAGAAACAGTAGTGTGTTCTTTTGTGTGTGTGCGTGTGTGTGTTTCTTATCCAAATGGCAAAAATTTTAATGAACAACAGATGGGTTCAATTAAATGACCAACTATATTGAAGAGGACATCTATTCTTTATGTGACAAACAAAATAAATAAAATTACCACCTTTGTTGTTAGAATATTGTAATTACTAAACAGCTTGTTAATTAATGCAACGGGTGAAGAAAAAAACCGAAAAAAAACACACAAAAAACTACACAAAATACCTCCCATTGATGAAATGTAGTTCACTGAATTTTTTTTGTTTTTTTTTGGGGGGGGGGAAGAATCAAACATAAAAATTACAGTATAATTCAAGTTTGATTACATCATTTATTACTATAATGTTGAAATGAAATTTTGGTGATTGAAAAATGAATATTAGATATTCTTCAGTTGGTATTGTTTATTTGGATCTTTTCATTGATGGATAGGACTGTACAATGGATTAGTCTCTTATTGGTATATGTACATGGTGTATGGATTGTCTTGATATTACCTTAATTCACAAGCATTCTAAGCAAAGATGGATAGTGGTTAGCTTTGGTTATTAAATGTTATTGTTTGTTTTTTACTAGAGGTAAAACAAATTCTTGACTGTTCACCTAGTATGGTTTTGTTTGAATCTTCACATTGATGTTTTAGGACTGCAACTGGTCAGAGTGAACATCAACTCTGAGATGCAGGTACATTCAGCTGACTAGTCCCAAATATGACGAAACGTGCGTCCTGGATTTCATTGCTAGCCACTATCCATCTTTACTTACAATTCCTGACTGTGTATACATGTAATCTTGAAGAAAGTTATGTGACCGATGTAACCCAGCTTCATGGTTTGAGATATTATCATTGAGTTGAATGAGATTTCTTCAAAGGCTTGTTATTCATCTTTGTTTACATTACCTATAATACGATTTATTTTGATGGAGATTTCCTTTGAATCATCTATATCCATCTATGTATATCTTCCATGAATATATCACTGTAACCTATTCAAATTTTGAGGATGAAAGAAAAAATAAAGACAGATTTAGGGCTTGAAATGAAATCTTCATATATGGAGCACTCATTTTTATTAAGATAATGGAAATACCCGAAAATCCATGAAATTGCATACACATTGAACATTGAAAAACAAATACTCCATAATTTGACGAACATATATCCTATTCCCCCTTTCTCATTTTTTTTTATCAGTTTGAATTCACTCAGAAACGTACGGAACATTAAAAGTAGTTATACTGAAAGATTTTTTTCTTAATAACAGATTTTTAAACAAATATCAATGATCAAAGATGGATAGTAGCTAGCAGTGGAACCCAGGACGCGCGTTTCGTTCTATTTGGGACTTGTCATCTAGATGTACCTGGATGTACCAATATCGGTGAGACTATAATTGGAGCAACGCTAGAGTGACCTTGAAAGTGTCCACCTAATAACTAAATCCAAATGAAAATTATAAACCAGTGGAAAGAATTAGAATTATGATTTACAGTTGATGATTAAGGTTAGGAATTACATTTAAAGTTTTTATCAACAACTGACATCAGCTATAATACCAAAAGGCTACTTAGCCAAAAATGGATGAGTGAATTTCGCGCTAAAATCCAAGACCTATTATTACTAAATCTGATTGATTCATCCATGAATTATAGTCTCGTCTAAATATCTCATTGAATCTTTTGGATTAACTTCATGTTCTTTTTGTTACTAATCTATTCTATCGAATTGCAAAAACAAAAACTGAACAGTAAACTAAACTTTCTATAAAAATCAGTCATCATGATTTTGTTATTGTTGTGTTTTACACGATTTTTTTTTAAAATTTTTCCTGGAATTTTAATCAATTGATGGATGAAATAAACAATGAAAATGGACATTGATATATATATATACAATACTTGTATTCTATAGGACATGGTTACTTATTACCCTACTAATAATTCTTTTCTTATTTTCAATATAACATCTCTTACCTACATATGTTACTAACATTACTCCCCCTTTTTTTGTAATGTATCACCTTTAAATTCATTTTTAATTTTTCAAAGTAAAACAAAAAAAGAGGGGGGGGGAAACACTTAACAACTATTTGCCTCTACTTAATGATGCTTATGTCTATGTTACCATCATGGTTATTTACCCTAACTCAAATTTAATCAATGTATACATATTTATCAAACTAGGCATATGAATAATCAGTATATATTTATGTAAAGATATGAAAAGGGATCGGATTAAGAGAAAACAAACATAAATGAATCGTTTGATGATATGATAAACTATTGAAATCTCTTAGGTATAAAAATGTGTCCAAACTGATTGTAATTTGTAAATGGTTATATTTCATTTCATTGTTTAATTTTACATATGAATTAGTTGTAGTTTATAAAGCATAGATAGTTGCTTATTCAAATCATTCATTCATTCACTCACATTTGATAGATTTGGAAATAATTTGCTTAAATTATTAACTTATGGTGTGTGCTACTGATGTTCATAGATATAAGTAGTATGTATCATCACTTGAAAGTGGCATGTCTGGTAGCAGAAGGTTAAGAATATCAAAGAAAAAAAATCAAGATCAGAGAATGATTATTGTGGAGATGAAGTCTGAGACGATTGATCGACATCTTGCAAATTAACTACCTACTGTATGGTTCTCAGATTTTACTAAAATTGTCTATAATTTTATACTTGGATCTATTCAGTTGTCCTCACTTGTTAACAGGGTTTCCTGTTGACTAACTCCAACCACCATCTTATCTTAACATAGTACACGCAGTGTCGAGTCACCTAGACTAGTGGCCACATTGCTACTTGGTCGATAACATTCGCTCTGAACTAAAAAAGACACCTGACATTGATCACCACCCGGTGATCAATCAATTGAGACAACTGAGTTATTATCTTATTCTACATGTAAGTAGTTTATTCATAAATTTAAAATGGTTATTACATAATTTTTCTTTTGGTAATATATTAAGTAGAAAAAGTTTTTCCATGATAAAGCAAAACACGAACTTTAGAACTAAAAAATCTGTTACATGGTCAATATCTTATTATGCATACACTCCGTTAGTATGAAAATCTTTGGGATTCACAATACAGTACTTGGTGTTAGTTTATACTACTGACAATACTACTAATCATATACTTGGTTAAATAGTAATTGTAAAACCACAAAAAATAATTGCTTTATTTGATTTTATTTACTTATTTACGCCTGTTACCCCTCGTCGAGGAGCATAGGCTGCACATCAGCATTCTCCATCCAACCCTGTCCTGGGCAATTCTTTCCAGTTCTTTCCAGTTTTTATTCATCCTTTTCATATCTGCTTCTGTTTCCCGACGTAATGTGTTCTTTGGCCTTCCTTTTTTCCGCTTCCCTTTCGGATTCCAAATTAGGGAGTGCCTCGTGATACAGTTTGGTGATTTCCTCAATGTATGTCCTATCCATTTAATTTAAAAGACTATTAATAAAAATAGTTATTTATCTTTGGTAGTAATTACATTCACATTCATGAAGACAGTTTTTTTTCTAATTTTTGTGAACTGTAATGTATTTATGTAACCTGCATTCTTATAGCCTATGTAACCTATATTCATAATATTACAAAAATTAGACCGATACTACTTATAATTACTATGAAAACAGTTGACTAAATGTTAAATGAACAAATTTCTATAAACTCTATACAAAACACAGTGGTTGGTATAGTAGTAGAATGTTTCAAGAATATCTATTATGGAACAACTAATGAATACTGTTATACAATTAAATACCTGTAGAGAACATGCTGAATAATTCATTTGGTGGAAAATATCAATGATTTGCTATGATACGAATCACTATGAAGTAAAATATGATTGAAGGAAAAAGAAACTTGTTTTAATTTAGATAACGAAATGTTACTCTGTTTAGTATATTCCGTATGCGGTTAACAGTGGCATTCATGATATATACTTTTTCTTATTTGGAACTCGTTAGCTGAATGTATCTTTTGCATCCTAATGTTGATCTATCATACTGGAACTTAGATCCAATACATTTGTTCAATACATTCATCATTGAACTATTTAGTTCAGGTGGTTACCAGATTGTCCAACGAAAAGGTAGCTTTTAGCAAAAGGTTATGATTTCCATTGTTGATATTTAGGACTGAGCATTATCAGTCTCAGTTACCAACCGTCTAGGACTAACATATCTCAATAGAAATTGATCACTATCAGTCATGAACGAAATTTTTTAATCCTTACTAATTCATACTATGATTGAACATCCAAATACTGTATGATGACAAAACAATTTGGTGGAACATAGTGATTTTTTGAATAAAAAAACGGTTATACTCTTGGCAGATGTAGTGTAGTAAATGAGAACACGACTGGGGACAATTGAATGCAGTCAGCACTAAAATGCAGTCAGCACTAAAATGCAGTTTCACTAAAGTCTGACAACCATACAGTAAACAGTTAATTTGCAAACTATTAATCAATGGTCTCAATCTTTACCGTTCCTTCTGCAAATATCAGTCCATAGTTTCCGATTATTATTGTTCATGCATTTTTATACCAATTGCGTTTCGTTTCCATTCTTTCCTTATCGATCTTCTACTGAAATACATTCTATGCCGGACTGCCGTCATATACTACTTATGTGGATGTAAGCAACCCACACCACAGTAACACAAATGAATACATTTTTACTCTGAATAAAAATAAAGAAAATTCAGAGACAATTTTCCTTTCGACGAAATCATTTGCTTAAGCTGTACATTTGTATTCATCATTGTATGGTAAATATTTAAATCTAAGGAAGGATAGAAAAGATTGCATCATAAAGTGAGTCCTGACTTCAATTACCAAATGGGGTTACGTAATGATCAGTAGGTTAAATAAGAATAGAAGAATGAAAATAATTTACGGGTCGAAATTATGAAAGATAATTGTCCGCTTGATAGATATGAATAAATTATCGGCATAGGTATTTATAGAAATTTCAGGATTTTCAAAGTTGAATTCACGAGTCGATCTAAGCTTGAAAACGTGGAAGCGCTTGACGAAACGCCCGTTTAGTGTTTCCAGGTTTTCAAGGATAGTCTAGGTTAGATCGACCCATGAATTCAACATTGAAGATATGAAAAAAAACGAAGAACATAAAGGTCATAATAATAATCATGAAAAATTGTTAAATCACTTCATGATGCAATCTCCTCTTTCCTTCTATAGACCGAAATATTTACCAGCCAACTATAAATACGAATGTACAGTTTAAGGATTTTGTCCAAAAGAAAACCTCTGAATTCTCTTTATTTTTATTCACTGACAAAAATAGGGCATTTTAACTTTTTCTGATTTTAGAAAACATAGGCAGCTCATGGCGAAGTTTAACAAATCAATTACAAACTTACAATAATCATCAGAAAAGGCGTTTTTGTGAAGTTTTTAGTGATGTAATAGTTGAATATATGAGTTAATTAACGCTAGACCACCATGAAAAAACCTGGAAGTACTGGACAGCCATTTCGTCCTAGCGTAGGACTCCTCAGCAGTGCCCATCCACGATATAGCTCGCAGGATTATAACCTAGGATCTTCGGTCTCACTGCTCACTAGTGACTAACTTCAAGGTGTATTTCCTGGAGTTATAATGAGAATCCATAACCGATGAAATTTAACCGTGTCTATTATGATACAATTACTCACAAAATACAATGATGGGAGTTTGCAAAATATAATGGATTGGTTGAATTTAGACATTCACACCATTGGACGCCAGCTCAGTGCTTTAGAAGTTAAGCGTTCACGAGCGAGATTGAAGGTCCGGGTTCGAATCTCGCGGACGGAATCGTGGATGCCCACTGTTGAGGAGTCCCATACTAGGACGAAACGACCGTCCAGTAATTCCAGGTTTTCCATGATGGTCTAGCATTATTCGACTCATGAAATTTAGCTATTAAATTATAATAGCTAGTCTATATGTTAAAGATTAAGAAATTTATTTGTTTCGGAATTGATATCAGTATTTAGTCTAATATAGTTTAGATTCTTTTTACTAATCGTCATCTAAATGACTTTTACCTTCTAAAATATTCTATGAAGTTTGAAATTTCACTACTTAGACAATTTGAAGCAATTAGTCCCTTTGACAAATTCGAATAGTGTTACAAGAAGAAGTTCTGATGATCTTCGTCTTCTTACTGCACCATCTAAATTAGCCAAGTTAAATTTCATCAGTATTATAATGAAACTTTACGGTATATTTTTCTATTTATAGGTTCTACAATATTAAATAATCTATCATCTTCAAACGTCAGTTATTCATCTCAACTAATGAATTCACCTGTTGAACAATATAATAACAAGAATATTCATAAAGATTTTGATCATAAATATCAATTGGTGTTACCACAAAATTCGGTACCATCAAGTGAATTCAATATTGCAGCATTTAGTAATCCTAAATCAAACATTTCTGAATTAAATATCGGGGAAAGTAAAAGTGGTAAGTTAAGTGCATAAAGTTTTGGATTATTTTCTTTATTCATTGTAAACATACATACCTACATATGGGCAAAGATGGATAGTGGCTAGCAGTAGAATCCAGGACGCGCGTTTCGTCCTATTTGGGACTCGTCAGCTGAATGCATTTGCATCTCAGAGTTGATGTTCACTCTGGGACTCGAACCCAGTACCTTTCACTCCAAACGCCATCGAGTTATCCACTCAGCTACTGCTAGACACTATCCATCTTTACTTATAATGCTTGTGAATTAAGGCTATATCGAGGCACTACGCACAGTATGAACATATGCCAATAAGAGACTGATCGATTGCAGTCCTAAACATCAATGGGAATATTCAAACAAACAATACTAAGTGAATATCAACATATGGTTTACACAGATGTTGCGTATTCGTCGCCTTGACCTAAGTCTTCAAATAACTTTTGAATAAACTATCTTGGTTTGAAATAGTAAAAGTCAAGGGATTTGTTTCTCAATAGGTTGTATATGTAAGCATAGATGACAATTTTCATATTACAGCGCAACAACCATTCAGTATTTTTAGGTCTTCAATAGTTGTTTAACTAGGGTCAGTATGTAATCCTTATTTATTTGAGCGTTTACATAGTACATATTTGATTACAGCATGTATTACTAATTCCATATAAAAAATATAGTATATCACGCTTGGTTGTACGCTTTCATTATATATGTAGAATGTTAATTTGTTTGTACAATAGGATACAATAATAAGTAATAGATAACTCTATTTTATCTCACATATGTAACATATAACCTCGTAAGATATGAGATACCGGGAAAACAATATATACAGCATACATGAGCTAGATGAATGAACCCTGAAAAATAGATTACTATAAGGAATGTGAAGTGAAGATACCACACGTATTTGGAGTTTGACAACACTTTAATCAGTAATACCTTCTGTAATCGAAACGTGCAAACCCAATGAAATCAAAAGTCAAAAGCTAAGAGGTTCGAAGATATATTTGACAGCTTGTCAATATATCGTGAAGTAAATGATCTAAACTATTTAGCGGTTGTGGGAGAAGTTGAGAACAGCGTTTTCATTCATGATCTGGTGCTGATGGGTGATCTAGTTCATTAAATCTAATATGGTCAGCATCAAATGTTGAAGACTTACAGAGCTATTGATTTTGGGGATTTATTTACCGCTACAGATGTATTAAGTTTTATTTGCCTAAACTTTGTCATAGTTCAAAGGAAATTATTGTTTAAAATGACAATGATTTTGTAAGGATGGCTCGTTGGAAAACTCAAGGAAGCCTCAAGAAGCCCAGAAAGAGCCGAAGACATTCCATTCAATCACCACTAGGGGAACATTCTAGAATGTCGACGTGTAGCTCCCCTATGTGATTTTTGTACTATACTTGACACTGTTTGGGGAATAAAATTCCTACTTGCTAGTCTTCTGTCTTCTCTTTAGCGACGTTGCGGGTTCGATCGTTCAAGTAGTCTAGTAGTACGCGGCATAGCAAAAATCAAAGCTCTAGATGTAACAGTTTTAATATTAAATAATTATGATTTTGTCTTCTAAATGTTAATTATCTCTTGTTTATATCACTTAAGAAGTACTACAAATTCTAGAACATAGAATAGTTGTAAGTACTCACTAACTCATTGAGTCAATATCAAATTAATTTTCTTTATCTTATGAATCATATTTATGTATATTGTATTATTGTTGAAGTGATCAGTCATGAAGAAATGTTTCTCATAATGCTAGAAAAATAACATTTGATGAACATGTCTTATATAGTATTCATATCAATTTCCATCTTGTCACATAATGTACACATTTTGCTTAACAATGTTTACCCCCCAAATGCCCTGGCACAGCATAAAAAGGGAAGATTCCGCTCCCCCTCTCAAAATGCTGTCACATGGCCACGCGTATGTAGCCTCTGTCAGGGAAGTCCTACTCACTGCCTTCTCGTAGTATTACTGTTGTTTACGAAATTGAGAGGAAAAAAGTGAATATCCGACGCTTTAACCGGGTTGGTGGACACGGAAAGTCCATCTAGGCAAGTTGGAAAACCCTCATTCCAAACCAATGGTGCACATGGGCTCCAGAATCCTGAGGGAACAAATGGCGTATAAATCAATCGTTGGTCACCGGATACCATGGGACTGAACCTCCTCACGATGTTCCACTGTCTTGTGGATCAGACATTTAGGTCAAAAGCTGCGGGTGTGGCCCCCTAAGAAAAGCACCTTCTTCAGTTTGGACACCTGGGCAGTATCACAGCCCTCACACAAATCAAATGTGATTTGTGACGTGGATATATATCTGGTGCTAATTTGTATCAATATTTATGTGTTTAAATAAATAAATAAATAGATGAAGTGTCAAAAACATATTTAGGCGATTAGAGACGACAATGTTCAAGTTGTTTGAGTATGGCCGATAATTCAAATAATGTAACCATAAAAACTATTTGAATTTTGTAAGCATAGATGGATGTTGTTTGGCAGCGGAATCCAGGAAAGGCGTTTCTTCATGTTTAGGACTCATCAACTGAATTACCCTGAATTACAGAGTTGATTTTCATTTTAAGACTCGAACCAAATACTGTCCACTTCATATACTAATGCTTTATTTAATTAACTACTGAATACAAATAGCCACTAGTTTTTACTTATAATGTTCATGACTTAAAGCAATATGGAAACAATTCTTACAGGATACATACACATATAACAATAAGTGACTGATCACTTACAGTCTTAAAAACCCAATTAGATGATTCAAACAACTAGTATAAAAACGGTATTTTGATTTCAAATTCACTTATTATTGTTTGTTTGAATCTTCCCATTGATGTTTAGGACTGCAACTGGTCAGCCTCTATTTTGCATATGTGCATATTGTGCGTATTGCCTCGATATAGCCTAAATTAGAGACTGACCACTTGCCGTCCTAAAAATATCAATGGGAAGATTAAAACAAACAATACTAAGTGAATTTAAACTTCACCTCATTGCACAAGCAAGTGGCTATCAGAACTCAGTGGCCGAGTGGATAACGCGATGACATTTGAAGCGAACGGTACTGGGTTCGAGTCCCAGAGTAAACATCAACTCTGAGATGTAGGTACATCCAGCTGACGAGTCCGAAATAGGACGAAACGCGTGTCCTGGATTCCACTGCCAGCCACTATTCATCTTTGTATTTTGATTTTGTTTTTGTTTTTTTCTTAATTCATAGATAGATGGAATCACTTAATCAATTATAATACAATACCTTATAACCCATCATTCTCATCTAACCCTAATCCTATCGAAAAGAATGAATCTTTTGAAGTACCAAATTACATGTCAGATGGTAACTACTCATTAATCAAAATGAATTTGTTTGAATATTTTTTGTTTCTATTTAATCAAATAGAACATTTAAATAATATTCAATTTAATTTATCAGATTTTTATCAATGGTATCAATTTTATTATAAACAATATATACAAAATATGATGTTTATAATGATTGAAAAAAATGATGAAAAACCATTAGACCTGTCATTGAAGACATCATCAACTTTGATGGAGTCAACGTGGTTAGTTTATCTTTTTACTTTGTTAAAATCATAAGTTGTATTTCTTTAACAGTTGAGATCATGAATCAATGGAGGCTAGACTATCATGGAATAGCTGAAAGTACTGGACGTCCGTTTCGTCCCATTGTAAGACTCCTCAGCAATGCACTTTCACGTTTCTTTAATTAGAGATGTATTTTTTGTTTTGAATATATGAAACTAAGTGTAATGAGAGTATATTTTAAAAAGCGGAAGAGTATGTAGATGAAGTATATTAAAAGGGGAAATAAATGCGATGGCATTTATAGCGAAAGATAATGGGTTCGAGTTCTGGAGTGAACATCAACTCTGAGATGCAGGTACATCCAGCTGAGGAGCCCCAAATAGGACGAAACTTGCGTCCTGGATTCTACTACTAGTCACTATCTATCTTTGCTTACAATGATTGTGAATTTAGGCTATATTGAGGTAATACGCACAGTATGCACATATGCCAATCAGAGACTGACCAGTTGCAGTCCTAACAAAATCGATGGGAAGATTCAAACAAACAATACTAAGTGAATTTAAATAAACAATTTTGTTTCAATATAAGTGATGTTTAGAAAATTAGTTCAATTTATTATAACTAAATTACTATCAAGAAAGAATAATATGGTCTTCAAGAACATGATTATTTCATACATACATGATTGATTGTAACTAAAATAAATGACCATATTTGTTTCTACATAGAAATATTACTCATCTATGAATATCTAATTCATGAAGTTCAGTTTTCATCAAAAGTTATTGAGAAAGATGTAAACTTTTCTAAAATGATAAACAACTACCACAAATGCTGAACCAATGGTAGGATACATATTTTGTAAATTAGTTTGTAAAACCTCCTTTCATTTGTTTGTATCGTTTGTGTAATTAGGAACTGAGAAAAGAAATTTCAATTCAATAGGCTGTTAAACAAGTTAACATGAATCGTTTTTAAATAAATCAGATTTATTCAAAGAAAGAGTAAACCGCTTTTCTGAAGTATTATAATACTTACTATCCAAATCATATGTACTAATACCAATCACTGTTTCTTATAAGCTATGTACAAAATGAAACATGAAACAGTTTGATGTGGCAGTTGAATGTTGTCGGCAAAAAAAACACACTGAATTTAGGTTTTGCGATATTTTACACCCATCGAGAATATGGACCTGTAATTTTAAGGGGACTAGTGGTTTCTGACGGATTCCATCAGCTGTCACCCGGCTTCAAAGGCAGACAGATTATTTTCGATCAATTCTGACTGCGATTGATAGTTTGAAGGACTGAAATGTATTTACTATTGTCTGACCACTGAGCGGTGATCAATATCATGTATGTTAGGTTCTTTCTAATGCTGATTAAATTCTATCAGTCTCCTGAAAATTATAGGTATATCTTAATGACGAATGCCAAATAGGACGAAACTTGTGTCCAAGGTTTCCTGTAGACTACCTGCAAACAACACCTATCATCTTAACATATTGCAAGCAATGTCAAGTTACTTAGACTAGTGGCCATATTGCAAATTGATCTACAGAATTTAGTTGCTACCAAGAATAAATAAATATAAAGGACATAGATTACTACTTAGTGATTAATGAACTATAAACAAAAAAGCTTACTTGGACTAGAATTCATAGTCATTCTTCTTACATTTAACTTTGGTTCCATTAATTTTATTGTCATAATGATTCGTAGTGGACAATCTTATGCTCACCATCTGATTCTATTCAACAACAAAAAAACGATGTTGGAATCATCAGCATAAATTATCTATTTGATCTAGTACATTCTACTAAGATTAACTTCATTTGCACGACAGCTGTATTCAAATGCCAACTATATAATAAATTGGACGAATTTATTTCAAGCTGTCATCAGATCAAACAAACATTAAAATGAGCGATTGAAAAAGACGATGCGCTTACTCAATTAAAGCTTTACTGAACATCTATAGAAATGATAACAAATCGAAATATCATGCAATCTTACACACACATAGAAATGTTAAACGAACTTGTGCGATTAGAATAATTCATCTATTCATCAAATGTAACAAACGTATAACAGTGTTAATCGTTAAATAAACATATTAGAAAGGGGTTTTGTGGAGATTTTAGTAATTTTTATATGATTGAAATCATGAGTCAATTGAAACTAGACAACCATGGAAAACCTGGAAGCACTAGACAGCCCACAATAGGATGGAACGGCCGTTCAGTGCTTCCAGGTTTTCCATGGTAGTCTAGCTTCAAATGACTCATGATTTCTCTCTCTCTCTTTCTAAATATATATATATATATATATATATATATATATATATATATATATAGTAGTATCGATCGTTATGTTAAGCTCATATACTTTATTCTAGTTGCTGGCCAAACCAATTCACCTGTACATTGAGTCATCTTTTGATCTTGTTAATCATTTGCTTATTAACCTTGAGTACTTTTTATATGAGCGTATATGTGTGCACAATTCGTATCTTAGTCATCATATGTCTGTCACTCATTTTTGTCCGACTATAAATGCTGATTAACGCTTGCTTAAATCGAGTTGGCTTCCCAGCCGTCGCCACTGCATGTCATTTCCGTCTCGTTCGCTTCCTTCGCTTATTCGCCTGTTCACTCGCTCGTTATTATTCGCTCAGGTGTTGTTAACTTTCTGACCTTAGTTATTCGACAATAAACTGTAGTTGCTGCTATCCTTTGTCTTCTGATTTTACGCGCCGTTAAGATTAGAATTATATCGGTTATCGAAACGAACGATTAACGAATCGCGACACTACAATATATCATTTTAATTTGATCAATTGCTGATTTCTGAATCATTTTATAACATTTTAACTAACTTCAAACGTAATTCAATAGTTAAAATCATGAGTCAATTGCAGCTAGACAACCGTGGAAAACCTGGAAGCACTGGGTGACCGTTTCGTCCTATTGTGGGACTCCTCAGCATTGCGCATCCTGCCTCGTGAGATTCGAACCCAAGACCTATCTTGATTTCGACTATAATATTACTGAAATCTCCACGAAAGCCCCTATTTGATCATTTCAAACGATTTTATCCTATTGTTTTTTTTCTGATCACGATCTTTATTGTCATAGCCAACCACAACAACCACCACAACAACGACAGATACCAGATGAACAACTATCTCAATCAAATAAAATCTTAAATGAAACATCAAAAATTCATTGTCATTGTTCTACATGTTTATTATATTGTAAACATTTAACTAAAAATAATATTGATTTCTATCAAACAATATCAAATCTATTACCATATAATCTATCTCCTAATTCATTAAAAAATCAATATTCTATTAATTTAAATAATGATCAAAAAAATATTTTTAAAAAATCTTTATCAAAAATCAATAAACAAAAAAATTTTTCATTGAATTTAATCGATAAAATATTAACAATTAAAAAAATTAAAAAAATCAATAATACTAATAATACTGATTCATTTACAATTAATCATACTACTAATAATACTACTCATAAATCTTATTTAAATAATAAACATATAAAACGTTCATATACACAATATGAATTATTTGAAGCTATTAAAGCAATTTATTTTGGACAATTAGGTACACGTAAAGCAGCTAATATATATGGTATACCAAGATCAACATTAAGAAATAAAATATGTAAATTAAATGAAATTAAAAAATTACATGAAAAACATTTAAATGTTAATTAAATTATGTTTTTTTATTATCAATTTTGTTTCAATAACATTAAATAATAATAATAATAATAATAGGAGGCGGAACACGGGGAAACCTAGTAGGCCCTACTGAAGAAGTTTTAGGTCGAAGCATGGCACAACTACCGGGGCGGGAGGGCTGTTTTTGCACTGCTTACGCAGAACCATTACGTAACACTCTCATTCGGGGATTCTTTTTGGGGGAGGGGCAGACTCATTTTTTCCATCTTTTTTGAACCCTCAATAGTTATTCAATGACTTTTTGTAGCATTCCGAATCGTTTGCGGGTATAGGTAGAGTGGTTGATTAGGTCGATCTCCAACACCCGCATTACCGCTCAAGTTAGTGAATTGGATGGTCTCCATGATCCAGGAGGCACGACAAGGACGTGTGAGTCGGATTTCGCCTCCTAAAAAATAATAATAATAAAGATTATTATTTTCACTTGATGTTGTTTACTTGTATCTTACCATTGACGTTTAGGAATACAGTCTGTTGTTAGAATATGTGTATCCTGTGAGAACTGTCTCAATATTGCCTGAAGTCACAAGCATTATACACAAAGATGGATAGTGGTTAGCAGTGAAATCTAGGATGCGCGTTTTGCTCTATTTGGGACTCGTCAGATGCAGGCGATTGGTGAATGAACTACATAAAAACCTTTGAACGTATTCCGCAATAGATTCAATTCTAAAGTGATTTATTATACAAATCTGTTTTATTTTTTCTATTCAGGTGAATTGTCGAAGGAGTTACATGTATAAAAGGGACTTTAGATCATAAATAAAAAAGTGGAGTAGAAAAGTCAATTTATGAGAAAAAAAGTTGGCATCAATTCATAAACTACGGTGCTCATATCAACAACCAGTTAATCAATAATAGAACTGCCAATAAATTAGTTATCTAATCGAAACCACTGACATCAAATTTTATAATCAAACTTAAAAGACTTTTCAGAAGTATTTTCAGTGCAACTGATGTTCTGTAATACAATATTGAATCCCATTTGTAACTAAGTCACTATCCAAGCTCCCCCTATACAGAGTTAAAAAACAGAGATTCATTGTATTGAGTGCATGGAACTATATGCATATGTTGTGTGAATCCACTTGATTCATAAACGTTCAGTAAGTTGTTGTTGAAAGAGGGAGCATTCGAACTGGATCTCTCTATCCATTATGATTCCTGCCAGCGCTCCATAGTCAGTGATTGCCTGTTTTATCTGTACTCTATCGGCAGATTCTGTTGAGAGGTCTTTGAGATGACTGGTTACACACCAGTGAATAAGTCGGTCTGAGCATGCAAGAAGTCGATGAGATCTTCGGTATGGTAGCAGCGGCCTGACGATATGGACATAAATATGACGAAACCTGGAGTCCTGTTTCTGAAAACAACTTACTGAGGAGCTGTTACGACAATGCAACTTGACATTTTGGTATTTCATGTATGCTTGTGAATAATCACAGACAATAAGGCTGAGTTTTAGCCATTTAAAACACTCAGTAATTAGCTTCACAGTAGCTTTCGTCCCTAGATGCGATGTATTGTGAATGTCTCCAAAGATATTATCACTGGTTTAGAAATAAAATGCTATGATCTATCTAGTTAAACATCCCACTTTACTTTGAATTCATCCAATTGCACTGCTTCTAATATCCGAAGAATTGTGACCGAAAACCTCAGGTTAGATTATTCAACATTTGGCATTTGTATGGTTGACAAGTATGGCAGTAGATTTAAGCTGAAGTGAAAGTTTTTATTGATATTCTGGGTAATGCATTAGTAACTACTCTGTTGTTACCTTTCATGTATTGTACGTAGAAAGGCAACTATGATACAAATTCAAGTTTTCGAATCTATAACGGGTTATGTTTATCATCATTATTTGCCAAAGCTTTGTTTGGACGTTTATGGTTAGTAAACTATGTCATGAAATTATCGGCTAAAATATAACGAAAACTCTAAAATGTCAGGCAAACGGGTTAAAAAATGTCCCTCCAAGGCACCGCAGCTTGTTTGCACTGGATCCAATCTTTTATGAAAAGAAGCGAGGTGACTGCAAGTTCCTGTTTCCTCGTTAACACAGCATTACTCTGGTGGTAATGTAAGGAGCAACTGATACGTGTCACAAAAGTGCTTGGTTGATTCTGAACACAGTTAACGCTCGTAATATATAATTCATTCCTCACTTTTTCAGACCACCAGTGAGTTTTAGGGTATACGCGCAACGTGCTCGATCATTTCTCAAATTTATCTTTGATATAAGCAAGGTTTATAGAATCGAGGAGTCTGGGATAAGAAAACAACAGGGGCTCTTTGGCTACACTGTAGTGTACCACATCATAATTCAAATAAACTGGGTTGTGTTCCGCTTATTGTTGACTGTGTAGTCATTTTAATCAGTCTCTGTTTCTGTTAGTGCTGTTTTCGATTCTGAATGTCAAATCCGAAGGACTTCCATCAGTTACTGTTCCCTTGACTTATTTACTGTCTTTTATTTTGAGCACACGAAACTTAATACATTTTGGCATCTATAGATAGAATGCTGCACACAAAGATATGAATAGCATAATGATTGACATCGACTAATGATTTGTAAGATCGTAAAACGACGGTTCCAACTACTAGGATTACAATATTAGCTGTGAAACATTTAGTGAATGTGCGTTCTTTTAACCGAAATTCAGCTATTTGCCCCTATAGGTGTTAGTATGGGACTTTTAGCGCCAAATGGTGTAATTATTGTAAGATCCATTTTGAAGGGTCGTGTGTGGAAATCCTTCTCATGCATGCATTCGCAACTTGTTCTTAATGGTTTCTTCAGTTGTACATTATTGTTAATCTTTTTGATGCCATTTGAGATTGTAATGTTTCATTTCATAATAATTTTTTCATTTTCTCTTTCGCTTTCACTGGGTTTCTATGTTTCTTCTTGAACTGTATCTATGTTGTTTTAATTGATATTTTATCCTGGTGACAGCCATATTGATTGTTCCCTCTTTGATTGTGTTGCTTGAGTTGACTGGGATAGTGCATTTTAGTTGTGAATTGAAGCGCTTTCCCAGAATTGGAGACACTTTGTGTTATAAAGCAACAAACTGTTATCTTTTGAACGGATTTTTACTTGATCTATTTAGAAAGGATATAATAACATTTATTCTTTGGTGCGTTCGATCGATTATTGAGGGAACAATTATTGGTTGAATAACTGAGTGATAATATTTGTTTAGGTTAAATTGTACATTTGTATTTATGGTGGAATTTAGAACCGTTGTCACCCCAATCACCTTGTTCTGACTTCAATTGGGATACACGTGTCTCTTCTTGTACAGACAGTTATTCCTCAGCCAAACTTAGTTTGGATCTTACAGTGCGTAGTCACGTATATTACCATTTCCAAGTAGGTATTATTGAGACTTTATAAGGCTTCAATTAGAATCTCACTCCCAAATAGCTAGCCCGTATCTCATTAAGTATGACATCACAGTTGAGCTTCCACGACGAGTAACTAAAGTTTCCAAAGCTCTCTTCCTCATCAAAGGACGAGAGGTGACCTTACGTTGGTATGCCTTATCTTCAGTAAAGTGGTTTTCATTTCTGTTAGCTATGAAGGGTGCTAGTTTGTTCTGGGTTTTGTTTCGTTTGATTTATGGTTTAGTTGTGACTGTTGGTACTTAAATTTACCTAAACGTGTGGTAAAAATATAGCTTGCCAGATTCCTGGAGTGATTTTCAGTGATCTTCAGATTAATCAATCATAAATTAGCTAATCGAAATACAGCTTTCGAGAAAGAGTTCTACAAAACAAACTAATCAAAAGATTACAGATGATGTGAACCTTGGGCACGATTAATATACATACTGGGGTTAAATATTCATAAATGAGGCTGAAAATCTTAGTAAATATTTTTATCAATTTCAAACAGTTTCGGAAGCTAATACTGCGAATTTTCACTTGCACTTTAATTAAATCTAGTCTATATTGCAGTAAGTCTTCGATCTTGCCTAGAAATCCAAGAGGTTTTATTTTATTTCTGATTGGTTCACTCAAGGCCAACATTGTAATACACATTCCCACCCTAACTGCTACCCATGAAGCTACTAAATTCCATCATTTAACTCTAATGCTTCTAATTCTAAGCTTTCACTCGTCTCACTTTCGACTTTTGCATTCCTTTTCTAACAGTACTTCTAAAATGACAATAATAGTCAAAATCATGAGTTCTAGAGACAAGCTATCTGCAATGGCCTTTAAATTTGTGCTAATATTTAGCATAAGCTATCGTAATTTTTATTACCTGCTCAAGGTCTTCAGTGAAGTATGGTTCCAGCGAATACGTTCATTTATATCCTATTCTCTATAAGATTTTATGGTAAATAAAATAAATTCATTTCACCTTTTCATAGCGATTAACTGATTATAATGAGATTTTTGAGTTTTCATTGTCATGTAACAATGGTATTGAAATAGACACTACAAGAGAACTATGATGGACATAGAATTTCTCCGCTGTCTCGACGTTCTAAAGAGATTTTTGAGTGAAAAAGAAGTGGATTATCGGAGACCTCCCTCTAAACGTCATTAGATGCAAACTTTCAAGGATGAACAGCAGTGATAATTCACCGTACTTTCTGAGTTGTCTCGATGTTATACTTGTGCCCGGTCATGGCATTATTTAATGTTGGGGTTTTTCAGGCTTTGTATAGAATATAAATAAATTATATATTTGTAATATCCCAATGAGTAGAAAAATTAGATTTTCTGACGTTTCGTGACTCAGTGTAAGCCACTTCTTCAGAGAATAAATAACCAAATTTTGTAACCAATTTTGTATAGAATAGTTCGATGACTAATGAAAATCTTCATTATTTGCTTAAGAGGTGCTCCAAAAACAAATTCTTACCACATGTACTCTAAAAAACATATCGTTTTTTAGAGGAGTTCGAAAATTGTTAATCTTCAAGTCTTTTGTCCTATTAATAAACCTTCCTCAAATGGCCTAGCGACTTTACACTTTGTATCTAGGATGGTAAAAGCATAGTTCCAGGAATCTTCATTAATTTTCTCCTCGTAAAATTTTGTTTCGCGTCCTTCCTCCCTCAATTGTCTATTGAGTAACATTCACAGAACTGACACTATATCTACAAGAGCAAATAACAGAGCTAGATGTCTAGATTTGAAGGTTAATAATGGAGCAAAGCATTCTTTTTCTAGTGTCTGCGTGTACAACATGGATTACTAATTTCATACATCAAAACTGAATCACAAACTATGTAATAAGGGTCACACTTCTATCCAGGTCCATACTCCTGGCAAAACTAGTAAGCGAAAAAGGAAAAGGAAGAAACGTCGTCTAAAACTACCCATGATGAAGACTGCTGATGAGAAGCAACACTTTGGACAAGCTACATTGTCTGCATGAAGGCCCAGACGTAGCAGCAGGTGAACCGAATTCACTAAGGGTAACCTGAGATTCTGCACATATTGAAGATATTTTGCCTACTACTACCAGAGACCATCAGTGAAACTATCCACTTCATTTCCGAAAGAGACGAAAAGCCATGGACCGTGGAAGATATCTCTAAAAGATCAGAAGAGCGCTTGAGAACAGAGTGCGCGAAATAGAAGGTGGTAGTCAAGATCAATCTCACAAATACGATGCACAACAGTGGTATTGCCTATCATATGGCATAGTCCTTCACACAACTATGTTAATAGGCGTGTCTGATGTATATCTCACAAATTGCGACGACCACCATTACCACATATCAGTAACTTTTTCCTATCACCCTTATTATCATCATCTCTGTTTCCCCTCTTATTCCGTCAATTCTTCACATACATTACCAATTAAGCTGATCGTTTATCTATTCTTAAATAATCGCCATTTCTTAGCACTCAGATTACAACTTTATCGTTCTCACACTGCAACCAACCAAGCTCCCACCTGGCAATGTGTTGGCTGCTGGGATTTAGAAACTCTACTGACCCTCAAACAAACGCACTTAATCAGGCCATAAAATATACAACTGCACTGACTAGAATTAATGCAGTCAGGTGGCAAGACTATCACCGAATGAACATAGCCGAACATCTGGAACAGCACTGGGACAATAAGAAGCAGGCGTAAAAAAATCAATCAGTTTATACAAGCCCTTCGCAAATATATTAATTTAATGTATACCGTAACTATGAATTACCTCCCCATAGCAAGAAATATCCTCTCACAATCCGATGTAGGTTGCAAGGAACAAATATTTCTTTGTTTCTGTCCTGGTTACATCATGTGCTAGTTGTTCTTTACTAATTTATCAACCCAAGGCTTTAAACTTATCGACGACCTGGGATTATTCGAAAATGTGAAGTCGGCAACCCGTTGGAGAAACAGTCAGACGCCGTCGCGCTTAGACTGGGTATTCACAAATGAAGAATTCCTAGTTGACGACCTCTCAATCCTGGCTCCCCTGGGGAAAAGTGATCACGCCGTCTTATCATTCAGCTTTGTCAGCAAAACGGAGCTACGATATCCTACTAGCAACAAGCGCTGGAACTTCAAACGGTTGAATGTGTTAGCTTTACAGGACTATCTACAACAGGTTGATTGAGATGTTCACCCTCAACTTGAAGTGGATGCTCACTGGGATTTTTTACTGCCCACGATCTTATGTCCTACTGAGCATTCAGTTCCTAAAATGGTCCCAAAAAGCTACAAGCAACCTGCAATCATCAAGAACCGCACTCGTCGTTTGCTAAGCCGCAAAAGGCACTGCTGGGCTGAATATAAACGAACTGATAACAACGGCGCGTACAGGCAATACAAACATATAAGGAACATATGCACAAAGGCAATAGGAGAAGACAGGCTTCAGTTCCAGACCAAGCTTATCGATAAATTTGTCTCCGATCCGAAGAGCTTATTCCGTTACGCAGCTTCTCTTCGACAAGGCAAAACTGGAGTTTCCCAACTGCTTGGTCCTAATGGCCCGACCAATAACGACAGTGATGCCGCTAACCTTTTGGCTGAACAGTACTCCCGGACATTCCAGCTGACCCACATCAACCATACTGACGAAAACTTCACCTGCACCTGTACAGGACTTTCCGAAGTGGACCTGAGTGCTGACCTGGTGCTCCGTAAACTGCAGAACCTAAGAAAAGACACTTCTCCTGGTCCGGATATGGTTCATTCCGCTGTTTTGAGGGAAGCAGCTTCAATCCTGGCGATACCACTTAGCGTGATGTTTGCACACTCACTAAGCAGAGGCAAACTACCGGAAATATGGAAGCTGGCCCACATCACACCAATTTTCAAAGGAGGTCGACGCAGTGAACTCTCAAGCCACCGACCAGTGGCCCTTTTCTCCATACCTTCCAAAATTATGGAACCCCTAGTATGCGACAGTATATTAGAATACTTATCATCCTCAAAGTTCCTCTCGCCTCAACAGCATGGTTTCAGAAAAGATCATTCTTGTATGACCAACCTGCTGACTGCGGTGGATAGATGGACAACCATCCTTGATCGCAAGAGGAAGGTTGACGTCATCTACCTGGACTTCTCCAAAGCTTTTGATAGGGTCAACCACGCATGTCTTATCAAGAAGCTTGGACGATTGGGTATAAAACCCCCTTTGATTGATTGGCTCTCTTCATATTTAGAAAAACGACACTTTAAGGTCAGGGTTAACTTCACTCTCTCTCAGGCTATGGAATGTCCTGGTGGGGTCCACCAGGGCTCAATAGTAGGACCTCTTCTCTTCTTGATTTATATTAACGATCTTCCTCAACAAGTTTCATTTAACTTATTGCTTTTTGCTGATGATGTGAAACTTTGGAGAGAGATACGTAATCATAATGATATACTAGTTCTTCAGAAGGATCTGACCCGACTTCAAAGTGCAAGGTAGTCCATCTGAGACATGTTGCAGACTATAGTTATAACTTAGGTAACTCCCCTCTAGAAGTTTACCATGTTGAAAAAGATTTAGGAGTGTTGGTACCCTACAACCTGAAATCGTATGCGAACTGTGACAAAAACGCCTCTCAAGCAAACCTTGCACTGGTAACATTGAAGCGCATCTTTGGCCAGTTTGACGGTAGAACCTTCCATATAATCTTCAACAGTTTTATTCGTCCCCACTGAGAGTACGGAAACATAGTATTTCCTCCCTCCCTCCAAAAGGATGTCACTCTGGAACGTATACAACGTCGAGCCACGAAATCAATTCGGGGACTCAAATCCAAACCTTATGAAGAGCGCCTCAAATCACTGAACCTTTACCCGTTGGAGTACAGGCATCTTAGAGGTGATCTTCTTATGACTTATAGTATCCTTAATACTTCTGGTCATCCCCTTAAACATCTTCTTAAGCTTAGTCATAACACTAACCTGAGAGGTAACACCCAGAAATTGGAGAACCTACATAGCAGAACAGACTGCAGACACAACTTCTATTCCGTTAGAGTTATCAAGTGCTGAAATTCGCTGCCGACTGAGCTAGTCCAGGCGACCTCCCAGGAGTCTTTTAAGAGGAAACTTGACTTATTCTTAAGGACTAAGGATAACATATCATTATGATTTACCAAATTCTTTTTTTCCCTCTATTATCGTTCATATACCTAGGTTCTTGCCTGGAGGTATTGGTGATCCACTGCTACCAGACACGGAAGCCCGTTAAGCGAAAGCTTCTTCTATTCCGTCCTCAACCATTTGAACCATTTGAAATTTCTGGAGGTTGATTTAACCATGACTGACCTCGACCTTCAATTGTCCAACCACCTCTAGGGATATTCGCTGCAGTTGGGTCGTTACTTTGACTCTGCTCCTTATTTGATATCTTCAAAGGAGTCTTGTTTCGGACAATTTCTTTCAGCTTTTTCTCTTCCAGACTCCTTGACTGCGGTCATTTATTTAAATTGCTAGCCACAACATATAGTTTCGTAAAATAATGCCATATTCTTCAGAATGTGATATTCAATGGCCTCCTAATAGATCTGATGTTTTCGTCGTTGTTTGGAAACAATATGTTTACTTGTTCCGACTGGAGCAAGCTTCATCTGCACATGGAGATTCAAACAGTATTTAAATAGGTCCAATTTGAACTTTTCGCTACTTTATATTAACAGGTTTTATTATTGGTTCAAAGCTCAGATTTCTGCTTTCCGTTCTAAACATTTGGAGTAACAATGTATTCCCACAAGTTTGTTCACTGTGTCTCAGTATCAAGTTTTAGTGTGTAGCTTGGGTACCCAGTAGCAATAAACCAAACCTCGATGTAGTCCCAAATCATTTGATTGCAATCACCCATAATGTTGGGTGTGTCAAACTGATGGGGTAAGCTGAAATTCTCCATAGGTTAACGTGATTATAGGCTCCCTAATTGTAATGTCGAGGAAGACAGATTTGGTTTACAAAATAAAGAACTGAGTATTTCTTGCATTTTAAATAATGACTTGTTAAAGCACCTAGATTTTCCAGAAACACTACTTTTCTTGTTTGGAATCCTTGGAAACGTAACTTGGCAAGTTTACAGCTCTCTGTTTTTATCTGTGCATTCCTTTGATTTATTTCCATATTAAGTCCATACATATTCGGTTACCCCTCCTCAGAGATGAGCGTTGATCGGGTGAGGTTTAAACTTATTATAAAAGTGTCAAATGATACGTTGCTTATCCTCAAGTTTCGCACAATATTTAAACATGCCCTGATATTTAGTCTAATTGGTCATTGGGAGTGATATGTAGATGCTTTGCAAGTCGTTGCAATCGTCTAGGTAATAATTCAGTTATCAAAATCTAGTTCCCAAGTGGTGCCTCAGCCAGCTTTCCTCGAATTCGAAATACCTATCAATTCATACCGCCTATTATCTTGCCGTTTGACTTAACCAATTCATTCAAACTAGCCAAAGATGCTAATAAAAGTTCACATAATTGAGACTATGCTGTTTATGTAATTTGGATATAATGTAAGCCAGTAACCTATGGATTTGAGTACTGCTGCATCGACAAAAGTTTGGGCCGCTAACCACCTACATGCCTAATTTAGGATAACTCATGAAACGATTTAGAGTCCATATATTCGGTTTCGATCGACTTATTATCTAAGGTGAAGGAAGCTATTTATTTCCCCAAGTCGAATTAGTGTAAGGGTACGTTTACATGTGAGATGCTATGTAGTTGTAGTATTTATGTTCATGTATTTTCTCTAAAGGCTTATTGATTGTTTAGCTATAGTTTGTTGATGATCTCCACTTTTGTTGATTTTATTTATACATTATTTTGGTTCTTTTTATCGGCTTTTTTCATTATAATAGCTAGCCCAGGGTTTTGATCGACCTCGAAACAGCAGAGAACCTTCTGTGCTAATATGGGATGTCACGAAATACACTGGGTCGCGGCATACCAACGTGAAGTCTACAGATCGAAGTTCAGTTTGTGCGAATGACCTCCATACACATACATATTCACTCCCATTTGCAATAAACGGGTCGGATTATAGTGTACCAGATACTCAAGCTACGTCATCACTTGTTTCCGTATATTCCTCAGTTTCGGAAAAAGAATGGATATCTAATACAACTACATGTGAAAAACCTTTGTGTGATTTAGGTATGTTAAACAAAAACCACTCGTTTTGTTGTTTACATTTTGATATAATCAACATCTTCAAATGCCAGATCATAAGTAACTCATACGTATTGATTGAAATACTTTATTCCATGTTGTATTTTTGTAATTTTGCTTGCATTATGGAAATATAATTGTTCACTGCTTTAAATCATCATCTAGACATGATGACATCATGAGATGATTTTCCTACTAGCTCTCAAGTCAAAAGTACTACTCAGAACTTAGTACAGCGACCGGGACTTGACCAATGAGTTAAATCAAAATCAAAACACTTTATGTTATTCTTGGTAATCTTTCGAGCCTTCACTTTATCTTAGTTGTGAGAGGTCAGAGGCATAACTGTCCTATGAAAACAGCTTTTTATGTTTATGAAATCTGACCCCGAGAACAAGATTGTTCATCTTCCTTCTGTGTTTTATCACCGTTGTCTCTGAGGGGCCTGTTATGTGTATTAACAATACTGATATCCAAGAACTTGCATTTTGGTTATTAGTTAATAAATAGTTTGATCAAAGTATTTCGCATACACTTAATAATAGTCTTGACGTGTTGTAATCTACTTCCTTAGTGTTATTATTAATATATAAAGGACAACAACGCTTGTTTATTCATTAAGCACTTAAAATAAAACTTGAGTTATCCATTCTCTTTAATCAGAACTTACTATAGTCTCCAATATCTACCCCCTTTTATCTAAACCTACACGGTAGAATGGGTTTTTTCTTCGAACAAAATAACATACCTGGACATAAATTACTGATTACAATAATGAGTATGACTAGAATTCACCTAACGAATAAACGATTGGAGTATATGGAGACTGTAGATCATTCACTCTCCAACACAATTATTCTGTAATTAATAGGTTTAGTTCTTCCCCTGTCACTTTAGGTAGTTTCACAACATAACCCACTAAGAGACATAGAAACTAGTTTCATTTACTTGCTAATGTTAACCAAACTATTTACTCCTAGCAATTTCATCTTTAAAATAGCCACCACCATTTCGACATTAATAAAATTTATCTAAATATGGACGGATCAAATGTAGCTTGTGTAAAATGTCTAGTGTGCCATTCTCACTAACTCGTTATGTAATTAGATAAATTATGAGTCTTTCTATAAATATATTTTGTTACTTGAGGTGAAGGAGGGGTAATTTTAAAAATCTTCAAATTTCCACACCATTTTGTAGATTTTTCTGTCGATAGTTATCAATGACAAGGAATTCACTAATCATTAATATTTTTGGGTCTTTTATTTACCAAAAGGCATTCAAGATACTGCGTCATTTGCGTGGCTTTCTAAAAGTTCATTTATTGCTGGCATGTCAGGAACCTACCTGAAAGTGTTTGATTTATCTGGTATGTTTTTTTATAACCTATCTTATATGAGTTACCTGAAATTTGTTTCTTTATTCCATTATCATATCTTATTCTCCTTAAGATTCCTACGGAAATAGACATTTAAGCGAAATATTAATAAATTTTAACGATATCTACTAGCTAGCTAAGTTAGATTTTTGATGCATTAAACACTTGTTCAAAGATTTTACCCTATTAATGCGATGCAGCTTTCAGAAGAACAACTTAATTCGATGTCGATAAATTTTCTGACTGATTATTGTGCTTAGTTTTCGAAAGGTATGCGATACGTCTTGGTACGAGTCACTGAAACGAAATACTATTGTCACTTTCTGTTTAGCAACATTAGATAGTTATGTCACTATGTAGAGTAGTTTAGGTTTCTGGTCATGGTCAGCGATGCATTTATAATAAGAGTTTGGGGATATCAGGTTATATGATACATAACTGATTGGAGTTAAGGAAATGATTTCATTATATTCTCTGATATATTAGATTCTTAAAAATTCCCGTTCTCTTGTTTCTCTTATTTTATATACTCTTCGTTTGCTTTGTACTTTTCACCTCTTCATTCCCTTACTTGTCAACTTCTTTTTTTGCCACAATCTAAAGCGTATGATCTACTACTGATCTACCTGTGCGTTTTTCTGAAGTCTGATGACTATACTTTTTCAGCGCAATAACATTTCCAGCTATTAGTACTTACAAAGTAGTTTTGTCATGAATTTTTGTCATTGTGTAGTTCATTCTTCACTAGTTCAATTATTATATACTACCTTTTTTGGTTCCCATGATAGATCCGTCAAAAGTTTGTCAAATTACTACAACTAGGGCAGTCTATGGTTTAACAGCTGATCCTTTATGCAGTAAACGTTTCGCTTCCTTCTGTGAGGTATGTTTTTCTGTACATTATTTTAATTTTCTGACGATATGTTATTTAGATGTCGCTTAAGTTGCGTGTGTTTTTAATCTTAGAAACACTAAGTTAAATTCAAATATCTATCGTGAAATTCGGTTCGGCGCTTTTGACGACTCACATCCAAAATCATCACTTGTTGTCGACTAGTTATTTCACTGCTCTAGCTTTCAAGTTTGTTAGATTTAGTCGCCTGTATCAGGAATCTTTGTTAAGTTTCGTCCTAAATAAAATTATATTTTTCGTCAAATGCGATTTGTTTTTCTTCGTTTATATTTGATTTAAATACCTATACTGTTTACAATCAACAATGAAGAAGAGTGGGATATCAAATAAAATGCCATTGTATCAAATCTTAAAATCACTGATGGTTAATGGAGTTTGCCGACTGTTCGCTAACTTCCTAACTAAGTAAATATTCCATTTTTATTTTCAAAAAACTTCAACTCAGAATTATTGTTTGTAAAGTTTAACCTCAAATACTGACAGTAAAAGAAGGGAAGATGCTGACTAAAATTACTAGCTTTTGTGGAGGAGTATCCATTAATAAAAATAGTTAGAAAACCTTTGGAATACTGAATAAAGTTGGACAATCATTAGGTTATCATGCTTTAAGACTAACCTGATAATTTTGCTAGTTAGCCAAAACATTGGTTTTAGTCTGGTTAATCTTCCCCCCCAGGTTACACTTTTGAATTATCGAAAACACACTAATTAACTGCCAGTAACTTGTCATCCAACTGCATAAACGCTATTAAACTCACTGCTTTCAAAAGTCAAGGAATCACTTTTTTGACCAGCATAACTGATAAATTATTCTTACCTTAAATGGTTCGCATAAATCATATTTTTTCTTTGCTTAAAAATTTCACTCACCCTCTACATTTTTGTATTTCTAAATTTCAGCGTCAGATTTCTTTATGGAGATTAGATAATTTAGAAAAGCCTGTAAGTTGGTATTTAATTATTTCTGTCTAATTTGTGATTAGTCATAATCGAATGGAAATTATCAACATTGGGTTGTGGAGATTGTTGAATTTTTGATTAACATCATGAATCGATCAATGTTAGACCATCATTGAATGTAAATTCTTTTCTCCCTGGTCACATTTTGATTCTAAAATATCAGTTTATTAGACTAAGGTTTACGAGATATTGAAAATCCAACTCGTTAATGGTCAAATTTTCCTGTCTATGATGACAGTGTGCTTTACTCCTTATGTTATAGTTTTCTATTATCAACAATCGTTTTGAAATATTCTAGGAATATTCAACTTAAGCTCTTGCTAATAGACTTCAATATGTACACCTTTAAAATCAATAGTCAACCTTCAGCTTTTGTTTCTAAACTTAATCAAAACCTAGATTTCATACAAGCCAGTAGATTTACCGTTTACAATCATGTTAGAGACTTATATGTTTCTTTTATTACCCCTACATAGATTTAGAGAATTCTGTTAAGGAAACTTATATAATCAATGCATCAGTCTTTAACAAATTAAAACATAGTCATTTGAATATATATTTCTCAGAGGAATTAACATTGTTATCAATGAAATGCTAAAGTATTCAGTTGGCAGCGTTATAATTAAGGAAGTTTGCATTATTTTCGATTTTGTAATCATATTTAACAATTGGTACTTTTGTTTATTTATTTATTTGATTATTTAAACACATAAATATTAGTACAAAAGGGCACCAGATTTATATGCACCGCACAAATCTCATTTGATTTGTGAGGGCTGTGATACTGCCCCGGTGCCCAAACTGAAACAGGTGGTTTTCTTAGGAGATCACACCCTGAGCCTTTGACCTAAAGATCTGATCCACAAGGCAATAGAGCATCGTGAGGAGATGAAGTCCCATGGTTGCCGGTGACCAACGGTTGATTCATTCGCCATTTGTTCCTTTAGGATACTGGAGCCAGCCCATTTGCACCATTGGTTTGGAATCAGGGTTTTCCAACTCCCCTAGGTAGACTTTCCGTGTCCACCAATCCGGTTAAAGCGCCGGACATTCGTATTTCGTTCTCTCAATTTCGTAAACAACAGTAATGCTACGAGAAGGCAGTGTGTAGGACTTCCGTGGCATAGGCTATATACGCGTGGCCATGTGAGAGCATTTAGAGAGTGAGAGCGTACTCTCCCCACTCTCGACCATACCAGGGCATTTGGGGGTTTAACAGTACTTTTAGTGATGTTGAACTTTCAAGTCTGTTTTCACGAATCAATAGTAATAGAAAAGTTTGAGAGAGTGAGGAGCATGAGTAAACTATTTCGTCCTGATGTGAAACTTCTCAATGAAATACACATTTAGTTTCCTTAATTACTATCAGAATTAAGTTTGGGAATTTATTTAAATAAGTTTTGTTTCAATAGTTGAAATCATGAGTCAATCGAATCTAGACCACCATGGAAAAGCATATTCTTATGATAATCAAATAATGTGTTGATAACATCTCAATGAATAGAAAATTGAATTTCTAGTGTCTCCATGACTTTGCGTAACGCCAGAAATTCAATTTCGTACTCATTGTCATATTACAGTTGTATGTTTTTATTATCATAGACAATCTATTTAGTGCTCAGTTAGTTTGAAATTATCAAATCTAACCTTGGTAGTGATACATACAGATGCATATATCATAGTCCTGACTTATCATATGAAATGATTAATATGTCAAGTTGTGAACCAGATAATAACGGTATTTCATTTTCTTATAATTACTGAAAAAAAACCCTTAGGTTTATACATTTATGGAGTCTGGTGATGTTCTACAAATCAAGTGGAGTCCTTTAAGGTAAAAATTCAACCGTACATATAACTTTTTGAAAATATCAATTAATTTATTTGTATATCAATGTTGAAAGCGTGAGTCAATTGAGGCTAGACCAACATGGAAACACTGGATGGCCGTTTCGTCCTATTATGGGACTCCTCAGCAGTGCGCATCCACGAACCCGCTCTCGCGTGATTCGAACCCAGGACCTACCAGTCTCGAGCCGAAGACCTTAACCGATAGACCACTGAGCTGGTATCCAACGGTGTTAATGTCTAACTTCAACTGATCCACGAAGTTGAGCAACCATTCACCAATTGTCTTCAGTGAGTTCCTATCTCACAACAGACGTGGTTTTGAACTCCACTGGTCACTGCTTCTCACTAGAGCTCCTAGATATACTTCTCGAAGTCACTAGTGAGCATATGATTATATTAATTATAGAAGGTTTTGTGGAGATTTAGTATTTATCACTGCTGAGAAGTCCCATAATAGGACGAAACGGCCGTCCAGTGTTTCCAGGTTTTCCATGGCGGTCTAGCTTCAATTGACTCACGCTTTCAACATTGATAAATACTAAATCTCCACAAAACCCCTTCTATTATTTGTATATGACAATGTGAACATGAAGACTCTAGGTGACATGGCTCAGAATCGATCACAATGGTGCAGGTGTATGCACTCTTTATCTTCCTTTAAACCTTGAGATTAAAATAGCTTCATATCTGTCTTTCTTTCTGTACTTTATCCTTATATATAACCTTTCTTTTATATATTACCACCACTAAATTAACTAGTTCTATGAATTCGGTGTTCATCTCGTTGTGCTAATGAGATATGGTAACTCGGACCGATGCATATATAAATGCTTGGTCCTACGTTGTATCTAACTGACTGACTGAACGTGTAAAAAAATACTTAAAGTATAATTTGAGTGAATTACTCAAGAAACTCGAACAGTATGAAACTTGACATGGTGTTGCATTAATTATTTTCATACTTCTAAATCAATCAGTCATTGTTACCATATATTGACAATATGAATGTATATTGGTTAAAGTTTAAGACACCTTATATGATTACAGTCAGATGAAATCAACTAGAATGATGGGAAGTATGAATTGGGAAAATAATAAGCTTTTGATCAAGGATAAGACAATACTGACTGAGCAGGTTTTTAATATTCGCTTAAACTTAAGTGTTAACAGGATTTCCAATTCATTTCAATGCGATTCATCCAAGCTTTGTAAGGTGATCTATAATCACTTTATTAAGTAAGTTAATCAAATGGCTCAAAAAATCTAAGCATTTAAAGACTCAGGTAGAAGTAAAATTGTTATAACTTTGTTCCTCCTGAAATCTAAAACTCACGAAAAGTAGACACTTGTAGATATTACTTATTATGACTTTTTTAGTAGGTACTTTTGCATAAATTTAGTGATTTACCCCCTTCGACTACAATCTTGTCTTTGACATCGAAATTGCGTAATCACTGCTTACATTAATTGCAAGCGCTGGTCGTCACCCCATTATGTCGTTCATTACAACAGTCAAACTTCAGTCTCATAGTTGAATTAAAGTAATTAAGTAGTTAATCTGTCCTTTTAATCCTTAATTTTCAAACGATTAAGTTGATCAACTCATTCACCAGGTACTTGTGTACGAACCACAGTCAAAATGTGAAGGCTAATGATACAAACCAGTTGCTCAAACTGTAGTTGGTGGAATGGTATTCAGACCTGATACTTAGTCAGTAAAAGCTGAACACCTTAACCACTAAGCTGCCACTTCTAAAAGATATTCATGGTTTTCATTCCAACTTAATTGGTACAGCTCAGTCACAAAAACTTGCTTTTACGAGACGGCCCACTTGAATATCTGGGCTATCTGTTCCTACCATCTGGATATTTCAACAAGTTATTCTTTTTCTTGTTTGTTTGTGATGTGTGGGCGAGAATGTCAATGATTGGTTGTCTCGATGAGTCAGACATTAGAGGGGATGACAGGTGTTATGTGTTATATATATATTTCCCTATCCTTATTATGTATGAACTTATTGACTGTTCCATGTGTCGGATTTTGGTGTGAAATATATTGACGTTATAGTCAGGCTAATATTGTGTTCTTGATCTGAGTTCTGTTGAAGTCCTGTAGAATAGACACTGGGTGGGAATCTAGTGTAGATATTCGTCTAAGATAAATTAACGTCCCACATACGTGTAAGAAGTAAAAGGACTGTTATAACCAGCATCCTCTCTCTCTCTCTACGTTTATAACAATTGGCGACGGCATACATACGTTTATAACATTGGCGACGGTGATTAAAACGGATCTACGCTTACATATTCAATTAAAGTGAATTTTGTAACAAAAATGGATGATCTGAAAACCTTGTTGCAACAGCAAAATTCTTTAATCGAATTATTAATCAAGAATATGTCAATTTCCTCAAGAACGAATGTGTCTAATTCCACTATGACTCCGGATTCTATTGCAAATTCAATAACTGAATTTAGATTTGATCCAGAAAGTGGAGTTACTTTTGAGGCGTGGTTTAAACGCCATGAGGATTTATTTATTAATGAATGTAAAGAGTGGGACGAAAGTTCAAAATTGAGATTATTATTACGAAAGCTCGGAGTGTCCGAACATGAAAAATTCTGTAATTTTATCCTCCCAAAGAAGCCATCCGACATAACGTTCAAAGAAACAGTTGAATGCCTGACTCGTATATTTGGTGAACGGTCATCAATTTTTCACACTAGATACCGGTGTCTTCAACTTGTAAAGAAAGTACAGGACGATTATGTAACGTATGCAAGCATCGTGAACCGGGAATGTGAGCGGTTCCGATTACAGGAAATGTCCTCAGATCAATTCAAGTGCCTTATTTTTGTATGTGGATTACAATCTCCAGTAGATGCAGATATTAGAGCACGGATTCTAGCGAGAATCGAACAAGATCCTAATATCAGTCTACAATCAGTATCTGAAGAGTGTCAAAGAATGATTAATTTGAAGCATGACACGAAACTCGTAGAAAGGAACAGTGAACACGTTGGAGTTAATGCTTTACGTAAATCTTTTAAAGGAAATAAAGATTCGAACTCCCAGAAAATCCCGAATCAAGTGAAACACAAAACGTCATGTTGGCGATGTGGTAAGTGTCATTCTGCCAATGTTTGCTATTTTAAAAAACGAGTATGCTTTCAATGTGGTAAATATGGTCATGCTCAAGTATGTTGTAAAAGTAGGCCGAAGGTTTCTGACCGTGAGCATAAGTTCCGTAAACGAAATAAGATGCAGACTTCAAAATCAATACCGCATAACTCAAATGTTGTTCTGGCTACAAAAAGTGAGCATTTCTTCTCTAAAAGGAAGTATGTAACCATCTTTTTCGATGGCAAACCGGTCAAACTACAAGTCGATACTGGGTCTGACATAACATTAATTTCTAGAGAAACTTGGATTAAAATTGGTCGACCCCGATATCAACCTACATGTCATAATGCTAAGAGTGCGTCAGGAACTAATATTACTCTCCTTGGAGTAATACAGCTACCTCTCACACTAGGTGAAAAGACTATGACCGGGAAATGTTATGTCTCCGGGAACTGTAATACCAATCTATTAGGTATTGATTGGATTGATAAATTTGGTTTGTGGGATTTACCGTTGAATGTGCCGAAAGCAGAATCCCAGTCATGGCCAGAAACGAAAAAACCTTGGATCCGACTACATGTTGATTATGCTGGACCAATAAGTGGACAATATTTTTTGGTGGTGGTTGATTCATACTCAAAATGGCCTGAAATTTATGTGGTACGAAGACCATCTACGTCTGAAACACTGCTACATCTGAGACAATTATTTGGTAGGTTTGGTACACCTAATGTTTTGGTTTCAGATAACGGGACGCAGTTCACGTCGTTAGAGTTTGCGGAGTTCTGTAAACAGAATGGAATCGAGCACGTAAGAACTCCACCGTATCACCCTAAGTCGAACGGGCAGGCAGAGAAACTTGTTGATATTCTTAAACGAGCTCTCTTAAAGATGGGAGGAGAAGGCACCGTAGAAGAGGCTCTGCAACAATTTCTCATTTCTTATAGGATTACGCCAAGTCCAAACTGTCAAGATGGGAAATCTCCAGCCGAAATAATGTTTGGCCGACCGATTAGAACATTTTTTGATGTTTTGATCCCGAAAGACAGAATCAGTGGACTACAAAAAAATAAGAAAGGGAATTGCCTGAAAATTCGAGAATTCAAAGTAGGTGACTCAGTCTATGCACGGGATTTCCGGCCTGGCAAGCCAAAATGGATATTTGGGTTTATAAAAAAACGACGTGGTACAGTATTATATGAAGTGATGGTCGAAAATACACTAATTATTAGACATGTAAATCAACTGCGAGATAGAAAATGTGTTTATGAGTCATCTAAACTCAAACCATTACCAATGGAAGTATTATGTGATACATTCGATATTCCACCACCACCACCACAAGTTGAAACGAGAAAAAATGATCTAGAATCAGAAGTTAGACGAAGGTCATTCAGGAAACGGAAACAAACGAAATTTTTTCAAATAGACCCCAAAGTGAAATCATACGATCGAACTTCGCGAGGGAGGTGATGTGTGGGCGAGAATGTCAATGATTGGTTGTCTCGATGAGTCAGACATTAGAGGGGATGACAGGTGTTATGTGTTATATATATATTTCCCTATCCTTATTATGTATGAACTTATTGACTGTTCCATGTGTCGGATTTTGGTGTGAAATATATTGACGTTATAGTCAGGCTAATATTGTGTTCTTGATCTGAGTTCTGTTGAAGTCCTGTAGAATAGACACTGGGTGGGAATCTAGTGTAGATATTCGTCTAAGATAAATTAACGTCCCACATACGTGTAAGAAGTAAAAGGACTGTTATAACCAGCATCCTCTCTCTCTCTCTACGTTTATAACAATTGGCGACGGCATACATACGTTTATAACAGTTTGTTTTAACACAATTATGTCTATTAATCACATAACCTATTCAGTTGCGTTTGTGAAAAAAGTTATGACATTTCGTTGTACAAGCTACAAAAGAGCCCAATCAGAGATATCGTGGTTGCTGACAATATGCATCGAAAAGAAAACACATTCAGATGTCGATTCCTGAACTGCTAACATGTAATTGGAGACTAATCAATGTTTATCGTCAGGATCGATGAAGAAATGAGAAAAGGAAACTTGTTGAAATACTTTGTGCTGATAATTCTATATTGTACCAGAAATATATTATTGAATAAAGCCGCTAATAATAATATCAATAATCACAAAACATTAAGAAAAAGGTTTTTTCATTATTTAAGATTATTATCATTAGATAAACACAAGTCACTTGAAATTTTATGTTGTAGATTATTTGCTATGCATATTGTTACTTAGTGTTAGTTACCATTCTAGCCTGACTTATTCTTCGATTCGTATTTATTATTATTTATTTAAACACAAACATTGGCACAAGGAGACACCAAATAGATGTGCACCACATTTCGTCGTTCGATTTGTGTTAGGGCTGGAATACTAACCGGGCGCTCAAACCGAGACAAATGGTTTTCTTAGGAACCATAACCTGAGCCTTCGACCTAGACGTTTTATCCACAAGGCATTGGAGCAACGTTAGGAGATTCAGTCCCATAGTAGCTGGTGGTCAACACTGGGCTCATACGCCTATCGTTGCATCAGGATCCTGGAACCCATATGCACCAGTGGTTTGGAATCAGGGTTCTGCAACTCCCCTAGGTTGATCCTCCATATCTACCGATCCGGCTTAAGCTCCCGACATTCGCTTTTCGTCCTCTCAATTTCGTAGACAACAGTAATGCCACGAGAAGGCAGTGAGTAGGACTTCCGTGGCAGAGGCTATATACGCGTGGCCATGTGAGAGCATTTGAAAACGGAGAGCGGTCTCTCCCCACCGTCTGCCGTACCAGGGCATTTGGGGGCGTTCTTCAATTCTGATTGACATTTTTTGTTAAGTCCAATAAACTGGAGAGCAGTATATTCTAAGTTACTTACAACTACACCATATGCGTACACTCAGTTTCCTTTCTTTACATTCTAGAGAAGCTTGGCTAGGAGTTCTGGTAACAGATTCTTGTACAGTTAAATTATACGACACATACTCTATGTTTTGTCAGTCTATAGAAGAACCTGAACAGATTCCATTAGAAAGATTACTGTTTCGTAAGTAACATTTTTTCTTTCTTAGCTTTACAGGGAATATTGAACATTATCACCCACCCTTCACATATAAACAGTTTATATATTGAATTCATTTTGTACTGTCTGTTTAAACCTTCCCACCGATATTTAGGACTGCACTTGGTCAGTCTCTTATTGGCATATATACATCCTGTGAGGATTGCCTCAATATCGCCTTGAGCCATAAGCATTACAAGCAAAGATGAATGTTGGCTAGCATAAGCTAGTGGTTATCAGGACTCAGTAGCTAAATGGATAACGCGATGGCGTTAGAAGCGAAAGGTACTGGGTTCGAGTCCCAGAGTGAACATCAACTCTGAGATACAGGTACATCCATCTGAGTAGTTCCAAATAGGATGAAACATGCGTCCTGGATTCCACTACTAGCTACCATTCATCTTAGGGATTCAGCACTGGTAATGTATTCATTTTAAAACTTTGATATCTGCAATTCATATGTCTATATAGTTTTTGTTTTACTATGGATGCAAATGAATGATATACTTCTGTTAAGAGGTTATTTTGATATTCTTCATATATATATATATATATATATATATATATATATATATATATATATATATCTTTTATTATTTTTCTACTGTTTAGTATTCTCTGGTCATATGATACTACGCTTAACTCTTCCGAAGTTAGAGCAAGTTTAGGTCGAAGTTACTTACGGCTTTTCTTTCGTGTCTGTTTGTCTCTTAGTGCTGATTGGTTTTAAAAATGTACCAGTCCGCGTTTTCATACTTGTTCCTGACCAGAGTACATAACATGCAGGACTCTATTATGGCAGTACTACGTAAAGGTTTTTGTAGGCCTTATATATCCACTTATTTTTTTATAGGACTACCGGTTCCATTACTTATTAGTAATTATTTAAGCGAATCAGTCAGTAGTTTCTCTGCTCTCATTTATGTCCTTAACGTTGCTGAGTTTTCGAAATTTGATCAAATCATTCAAAATCGACTACATTTTATCGATGTAATCCGTTTTGTTCATTAGAGCTAGTCCTCAGTCTTTGTCCGGTTTGCTTATGATCAGTGTGTCGTCTTCTCTAAGCTTATGTGAAGCATCTCGATTTTGTTTAGTAAGCGGCGATTTCATGACGTATTTATCATTTTTGTATTTTTGGTGGCTGTCAACCAACATGATCTTAAACCTAGTAAGTTCCTCGACTGAGTTCAGGACAAAGTTCGTTGTTTGTGAAAATAAATTCTCAAACTTCATGTCCACATTTGTTGATGACCGTGGTAACAGAATTTAAGGTTATTCAATAAAACTTATTTTTTATTTCTTATCCTTTAGCTTCTAGTCGATCAAATGTTAACCTGGTGGCATTCAGTTGGCATCCATCAAATGTAAACTGTCTACTAACTTTGAATCGTGATGGTTGTTTAAATGTAGCCCAACTTGTTGAACGGCCAGCCATTGTAAGTATTTTGTCGTATAAACAGATATCTATCAGTTATTTTCATACTTTTTTTGTTGTACCGTAAATCTCAAATCTATAGCATCATTTCATACTTTATATGAATAACATTTGTTTCATCTTAGCAATTTTCTTATATTCATGATATCTTCTCCAGTAATTTGGCTTAACAATCAAAGCTTAACTGATTAGAGAATAAGTATGACTTATAAATTGATTTCCTCCAATTGCTTGTCATAATTGTACAAAATACTTTGTATATTACTGAAGAAAGATCTATTCTTTTGACCAGTGTTAGCAGTATTGTTTTTATTATTATTGTTGCAAATTATTCAAGAGCGTAAGTCAACAAATCGGTTTTGTGTACAGCTATCATTTGTCCACACATCATATCCGTACCCACCAATCAGTCAAACTGTCAACCTTCTACTTATTGGCTTTAAAAATGGATAATTCGTTTGATAAAATCACATCAAAATTGTGATTCATAATAATTTAGATCTGTACTATCATTAAAATATTTATTTTGACTTGTTTATTTCTGTTGAGCAAATTTTCAATTCATTGTGTACTTATATGAAGTGGATTGATTCACTTAAACTGCTATTAATCATAATGTGGTGTGGTCTACTTATATCCACACAAGTAGTATATGGTGATGGTTAGACATAGAATGTATTTTGGCAGAAGACCGATAAGGAAAGAACTGAAACGAAGCGCAATGGGTAGGAAAATGCATAAACAATGAAATTAGAGAAAATGAACTGATGTTTGCAGAAGGAACAGTGAAGATTGAAACAATTCGTTGTTATTTTGCAAATTAACTATTTACTGTATGGTTATCAGAATTTAGTCAGTCTGTAATTTGTGCTTAAATACAGTCGATTGTCCCAACCCATGTTTTGTTCACTGCAATAGTACCAGGTTTCTCTTTTGAATTGAGATTGATTTTGTATTTCCCTGCTTTAATTTAACACTGAATTTCAAAGCAGTTTTTTTTTCATTTTGCCCATTTCACTATGAGTATTGTTAATAATCATTGTTTTATATGCTATACATCATAATGATTGTCTTTTTTTGTTTACATTGTGTTTGACATTCTTTTTTTTTCATAATAGGGATGGTCAGCTAATCAAACCTTAGTATGGTCATATACTCGTGATTGGACTGCATTCAGTTTAACAGGAATTGTTAGTAGTAATCTACAAACACTAATGGAATTTTTACATGCAGTTAATGATAATAAACGATCAGAAACTTCTGTTAATAATAGTAATACTACATATAGTCTCTCAAATGCACAATATCTTGCAAACTGTCAGAATATTAAAAACAAAGATTATCATAATGATAAAAATAAGCGTTCCCATGAAAAACAAACAGAGCTTCTTGTTCAATTAAAACGTTGCATGGAATTGGATGTTGCAGTCGTTATGCGAAAACGTGCTGAACTAGGTTATGGACTTGATGTGAGTGTTGTTTAATTTTTTTCACCATAGTATGTGCTTAAATGCTACGATTTTCTTTCATGTACTTATTGAACTCATTGTTTTGAAATTCATGAACTTAAATCTTTAGTACTGTTGGGATTTATAAGAGAATTTAAGGATAAAAATCGTATATTAATGGTGCGAATGCAAGAAATATTAAGTAATAAATATGGGATTTCGTTGTGAACTAGGTGATCTCCAGTGCTGCTTGTTGTATAACGAGGGTTTTTACTCCTTGCTTCCTTACACCGAGGAAGGATACTTCTTTATAAAGCACTTAAAAAGGATACTGGGTTATGGTTGGTGTATATCCATTTCAAGGGTGTAATTATGGAGCCTAAGGAGCAATTGCTTTTGACCAGACACAGACGAACTTTGGTTCAGTCTTTTTTAAATATATGAGCTCCTTAATTTTAAGTCTTGACAGCGTCTGACGGAAATCCGAGAGCTAGGGTGAAGTGTACTATTTTCAAGGCCGACTTCTTCTTAATACTCCTTCCGTTGTAAGAAGGCCTCATCGGCGAAGATGTTAGTTGTCTGATGGGAAAATGTACTATCGTCATACATCAATGCAGTAGGCAATACAACTTTTCCCTCGAACCATAAGTTCATCACTCTTGGTCTCACCGCTTTTCAACCGACTTGATCGGCATGGTAGTACACAAAGAAACTAGTGTTCTAGCCGTTATAGCTCAATGGGATTGTCATAATATACTTATCCTGTAGCCATGTTAGAGTAGCGACTACGGTCAAGATGTTTAACGTTGAACCTCATATACAGATGTCATCTAAAAATAACTGACATTTCAATATTCACTAGTCAGTTATAATTGAAGATTATCCATTGTATCTCCTCAATCCCAAGTTGAAACATATTTCTTACTAGATTTTAGCTTATTACCGCAGGTTCAATAGATAGAGTAAAAGTAATGTTTTCACTATCTCAACTTTATGCAATAATAATTTCTTTTACGCATGCTATTCTACAGATTACGGGTGCCACTTATGTTGAAATAGTCAAAGACGATGTACAACTTCGAACAATGTGGACATGGATAAAATGTAAGCTTAGTTTAGTTTATTATCGAATGCCAACGAACTTATAAGTGACCCTTAAAACGACATTAAGACATTCTCAGTTCTATTCAGCCAGTCAAAAACAGCAAATATGAATGAATGATTTTATGATGCAATATGAAAGAATTTATAATGTTCAGTTTGCTTATACATGACCATACATGACTTTTCTGAGTTGTCTACGGTCCTTAATCGTTAAGGTTTCGGGGGTTTAAATAAGGATATATGTTTAGTCAGTTTATTGTTAACCTATATCTCGTAACCCTAACTTTTAGTAATAAATACCATCTTTATCAATAAAATTAACCATCATATGGGCTGAGATTATTGACAACTTTTTCAGTGTTTAATAAGTGTGTTATATCTCGCACTTTCGATCATGTTTCTATCTATTTTGTGAATAAGTTGTGTATATTGAGTTTTTGTTCTCCTGAAATTTTTTTATCTCAAGTATCGGGAAATATCCATATCTTTCTACTATGAATAAGTCAATATGGTACAACTTAATGTTTTTGATGTTGGTTTGTTCTCTGAGCTGGATGGTTTGATCGTGGAGCTTTCATCGTCCTTCTGAACGACATCATCAGCACAAACTTCGGGTAGAAGTGAAGTGTTTGAATTTCTCCACATGTGATTCACAGCTTGTCCTCTGCACCTCGATGTTGATTGGTTCTTATTGACCTCCACCATCACAATTTAATGTATTGGATAATAGAACATAAATAGAAGGTTTGGGGTTAAAGTGAACTCTCATATTAAAAAATATATATGTGATTGTAAATCTGGTCAGATCTATACGATATTGAAGTGTTTTTTGCATTATTTGTTGTTCAATATGTTTCTCTCAGAGACTTTTCTACTTTCTGTTTATTTTTTTTCTAGATATTAATGATTATATGGATGATCCGTTGATTCGACGTCATTGTAAGTTATTTCCTTCGCTTCGTCATATATTTTATGTTTAGTGGAAGTTGCAAATCAAATTTATGGATTGACTTGTTAATTTTAGTTAGATATTGTCCGTTATTTTTATTACAATGCTGGAACGATGTGATTGATCAAGTCTAAATTAAAGCCGATCTGAATCTATATTTTCCAAATTAAATGGATACATTGGTTTCTTCAAGTTTTCGTTTTTATATATAGTTGAAATCATGAGTCAATTGAAGCTAAACCACTGTGGAAAACCTGGAAGCACTGGACGGCCGTTTCGTCCTATTGTGGAACTCCTCAGCAGTTCGCATCTACGATCCCGCTCGTTCTCGTTTTGTTCGTATTTCTCAATTCAGTTTTTCTACAAAAACGCATTAGTAATCAAGCTAGTTACAAAAGATTCTGAGATACTTAGACTTCGTGTATTCTTGGTCAAAACTTTCGGTGTACGAAGAATCTGGTTTAAGAATTGAAATAAAACTTTAAAAGATGTCTTATGTCAATCTGGTTTCAAATATTTTTTATGTTAGTGTATGTTGCCTATGTTCATTTCTACAGAGTACTGGATCGTACGCTTTACTTTCGTTTTTCTATTTGCTAAGGAAACGTTTCTTCTAATTATCAGTGGAATGACTGATTAGCTAACATATTCGGCTTTATTCCACTTAGTAATGAGTCCGGACGGCACTCCACTTATTTTGATTTAGGAAACCGAATAAACTTCATACTTGGTGTGTGATCCAAAGTTATGTACATGAATCCGCACCTAGTAAATAAGTTAATAACAGGAACAACACAAACTATTCAATACATTATTAGTGTTATGTTTCTTTGTGATAATTGTCAGTTGTATACCATCTGGTTTATAAGTTAGTTAGTATCAGTTCACTACTAAGCTTAACGTATTAGTACTGTTTCAAAAAGCAGTTTCCATAACATTTTTGGCTTCTTCTGTTGTTGTTTTTTTATTCCAGTGGATGTAGATTCATCACAGTCAAACTATACATCAAATCAGAGAAATGGTATTGATAGTATTCCTTCAAAACGTCGTGTACCTTTCAGAGGTTCAGGTGTGATTTCACTTTTATGCGACAATTCATCATCATCTGGTACTAAATTAACAAGTGAAGTTTTAATGAATGTTGAATGGCAGGGAATAGATGTGAAATTACCTTTTTCGCGATATCGGAGTCCTGAACGGTATTATGGATAAAAATACACATGTGCTTTTGTGCTTTCCTTCTTAAAACTAGTCTCTTAATGACTTTAGTAAATTGAGTTGATTTATGAAAACATTTTGTTGTAATTTTTATGTTTGTTAGTATGAGAGTTTCATTGAGATTGTTGAATATCATTGATATGACCAACATTAAAAACAAAGAAACATTAGGTAAATGTATCATCCTGGTATAGGATTCCTCGTAGTTGTATATACACGATCTTTTTGCAAGTCTAGCCCGCAGATCTCATAGTGAGCACTTAACTTCTAGACCACTTAGCAAGCATTCAGTGGTTTACATATCTAATTTTAATCAATTCGCGATGTTTTATAACCATCTTTCATTGTTTTCAGTGGGTTACTGCCTCATTTTCGACACGGTTGAGCTGTATAAGTTCCAGCTTCTCATTACGAGTCCGGGAATTTCCTCTCGAAACTAGTCACCAATGATCGGTTACTCACTGAAGACAAGGGAAAATAGTTGTTCAATATCGCGAATTGATTGATGCTAGACTTGTAAATCGTTGGATCTCGACACAGTGATATAAAGGTTAGTTGTCCGCTGCGAAACCCTGAAGATTCTGGGTTCAGTCGCTGTTGGTGTCGTTGATTCTTACCACTGAGAAGTCACATATTGTTCTTTTTGAACGATATACTTTATGTTCAGTTTTTACTGTCATTCACACTGTTCGAGTGATATTCTTTCGATTTTTATCTTGTTTATTTGTCATTATTTTTTACTTAAATCTTGATAACTTTGGGCCGATGGATATTTATGTCAGTTTCTACATTGTTAATAACTAAATGATTTTGTATGAATGTTTCGTGGTGTTGGTCATATTCAGAAACTCAGAAGTAATATTCAACCCAAACAGTTATTAGTATATAACTACAAAACCATACAACTTACTTCAAAATTGTACTGAATCATGTGATAAAAATTCATGACACCGTCGACGGAGGACATTAACAGAAGTGGAACTGTATCATTCATAGCTCAGTAAAACGTAATTAAAAGAGTCAAATTAACTAAACACACACTTTACGATTCAGGAGAAAAAATTAAATTGGGTATAGCTGCATCGTTGGGATTAGTTGTAGGATATGCCATTACAAGTGCTTAATCAATGATTCTTATCAACTCAATAAACTTGATACCACGCAATTAGTCTTACTTTCTGTATAAATTAAGCACAGATTTGTTTACCCTGTTTTGAACCATTATTATTTGTATACCCCAGTAATATGACCAGCTTAAGTAAGTGATAGTGAGTTTTATAACCAGTCAACGTTTTAGACTGATTGAAAAGACATGTTAAGAAATCAAGTGTTCGGAAAACCTATATCTGAAAGGAGAGAAAACAGAATTTACCTTTGAATAAGGTAACTGAGAGAATGAAACATTCAATTCTTCCATACCCTTAGCTACTATTCATTTTCTCACGATCAGTCTAATAAAAAATGAAAATCGTGACTCAGATGTTCAGTCTGGTTGAAAAGGCTATAGCTTAATGCCAAGGAAAGCAGATGTTCTTAATAAGTTGTTTCCAGATATCCTTAATGACAGCAGTCAAGTTTTAATAGTTGAACTGATTGAGGTCTGGGAGGTTGATGTAATCTCGTAAAACTGGTCACTCACTAATTGTATCAGTTTATAAAAAGAACGAACACTCTCTCCTGACAATTACATAAAAACTAATATAACTAGTAATGTCTAAAATACCACTATCCATAGTCACCTGATTGATTAGAATTCATAATAACCAAACGCACGAAAGTCTGACTGATTTCAGATGTGGACATCGATATGTAGATCAAATACGTACTTATCATTACCATGGTTTAACTTGATAATTTCGAATAAATTGAGCATTTGGTAGATTGTTATAGATAAATAATATACTTGTAATATCCCAATGAGTAGAAAAGTTAGATTTTCTGACGTTTTGTGACTCAGTGTAAGCCACTTCTTGGATTAATGTTAATTTGGTTATTTGTTCTTTGAAGAAGTGGCTTTCACTGAGTCACGAAACGTCAGGAAATCTACGTTTTTACCCATTGGAATATTACAAATATATTGTTTGTATATATAAATATACACACAATACAACTTGGACCGATACACAGTTGTTCCAGGTCTTACGTTGATCCTGGCTGCCTAGACTCAAGTGCGCAACCTACAAATTGAAGTTGTATGTTTAAACTGACAAAACTATCTCATTTCATGATAAGCGTAGATTTTTACCACGGACGATCTTCTTCATTGAATTTATTTGTCTGAGATTCAATCGGGTTATGTACTATGTCCTTGGTGTTTTTATCATTTCAATGTAAAAGTTGTTTCTAATAGACATTCTTTTTGTCTCCTTAATACTCTCTTTTTCAGTTTACATATTCTCGAAATTCCTATTCGACTTTCTTTTTTTTATAGATCACGTGTTTTACGTTTTTGTATGTGGCCACTTGATGATACAGACGTTGTTCAACGTCCTGTATTCGAAAGGTTAGTCTCTTAACGATTTATTTTCGAATAAATATAATTAATTACTTCAGATTTATCAGTCTAAAAACGCGTAAACAAGTTAAATAGCTTACTTTGAATAAATCTGCTCTAATGTTCACTGTTAAAAAGTGTGTTTCAAAATCTTAAGTTAGTTTTATAACTAACTTTCCAGTTATAGTGAAATAAAATGTCAGCATCTCATAGTTTTCAGTGCGTTTATCTATCATCACTTAGTATTCTTTTTAATTAAAGAGATCAGAATGACATGAATCAACATGAGATATCAATCTTCAATTTACCTAAGTTTAAATAACCTGATTAGTCAATATCTAGAATTTCGCGTCTTTGGGTATTTTAAAATATTCATATTTTAATAAATACTCTACTATAAGTTAGACATATAGGCCATCGGACGACAGTTCAGGGGTCTAAAAGTCATACCATCTTTGTAATACCTGAAGATCTGAGTTCGATCTGTGATAGGGTCGTGGATGAGCACTGGGTTCTAACGTTCATTGGTTGTTTACCTAAGGTCAGTCCGTGTTATAAACCATGAAACCTTCCATTAAACTTTTACGTTTGACAATATTCTGACCCAGGACGGGTTTTTTGCCCTATCTGAAGGGGGCTCTCTTGCTGAATGTATATGCAACCCGATGTGTAAGTTCACACTGAGACTGGAACCCAGTACATTTCGCTTCAAACACCACTAAATTCAGATAGTCAAAAGTTATGCATAGAGCTTTTTTATTTTCCCATAAACATCGGAAAAATACAAAGCTTTACAAATATTCTACTTGCATAGGTTATGAGTATTTTGTATACATTTCAGCAGAGTTTCATTGCTTCAGACAATTCGTAATCATATTGTTGCATACTTTCTTGTTGGAGATTATTTTGTTTTTTGCTTTGATTTTCATAATCGTTTTTTTTCAGTTTATGCTCTGAAGGACAATATGAACGAGCAGCTGCAATGGCTTTAATTAATTTGAAATTTGATTGGGCGTTAAGTTTTCTAAATCGAGCTTCATCAGGTAAATTTCAACCTGTTATTTTAGTTTATAACATATAAACTATTTCGTTAGTTTAAACATTATCATAAACCTTCGTGATTGTTAATACTCTGTCGGTATTTCAATAGTTGAGTTTCTTTTGGATAATAAACTGCTGTAGAGGATCATCGTTTTGCGCTCTACAACTTCAACGCACTAACTTTTTCCTCAAATTAAAAGATGGAATCTAAACAGGTACTGTTTATGTGTGTGTGTATGTGTGTACGAAGGATATTTACAAATTCACTCCAGCAATATTGTATACCACCACGAAGATTTTCATGAACCTAGATTTCAATAGATTCCTTCTATGACAGAATCTAAAATGATAATTAGATAACATTGTACATCGGGTAATATTAATGAAAAATATCTTGGTTTCAATAATAACAAACAAATTTATCATGTTTTAAAATCATTAATCGATTAAGATTCGATAACCATTGAAAACCTGGAAGCACTAAATGACTGTTCTGTCCTAGTATGAGACTTCTAAAGAGTGCGAATCCAAGATCTCACATCCAGGAATCGGACCCAGGACCTTCAGTATCACTCGCGAACGCTCAACTTCTAAACTACATTTATCATACATTGAATCACCCTATTAAAGTACACTTCCAAAATAAGATTTAGAATGACCTGTATGAACGCAGTAACATGTTTCTGCCAAACAGACTTCAGATTATCTGGTTTCTTCTTGTTAAGAATTGTTAGTTTTTTTGGGGAAAGATAATCGCAGCAACATTTTTCAAATCCATATTTCCTCAGTGACTTTCGATGCTACTTGATTGGTTATTCTCATCACTAGTTTGCTAATATTGTTGTGTCTCAAAATCATTGTTAATTGTTATCTATACAGAGTTATTCCATTACAAATTTGAATTCTTGAATAGCAATTTTTCCTGACCTAACTTTTTCTTGTCTTCAATTGGGTTTAGGATTATTGTTTAATTGTTGTGGACAAGTCGTACTGCCTATCGAGTTCGTATTAAATAACTTTCGTATTAGAAGAATCGTAATCTTTCGTCATTAGAAATAACTGTAGTTTGTCTTAATACTTAACAATGTCACTGTTTCAACTTTGGTATTCAGCGAAATACAAACAACTGAATTCAAATTAGTTTAGTTATTGACTGAACACATAGAGTGATATTTGTCCGTTTAACAAGCTGCAAAATAGCTTTGCTAGAAACACTCCTCAATCGTGTGAAGAAGTTTTGTTCGGAAGTACTTGCGAAGGTATTGACCATAGTTAAAAGTTGATTCACTAGCTCAGTGGATAACGTTTTGGGCTGTGAAAGTAAAAGAGACTAGGTTCAAGTCTCAGTATTGTGTATGGTATATTCAACCGATGTGTCCGAAATATTATTCATCTACCATAAATACACTTGGAACAGATTTTTTCACTATAACTTAACATATCTGTCTCTATGATGATAGTCTGTTCACGTTAGTCCTTGTTTTGCCTTGCTCATGCAATAATATGTGCTAATTTCTTTTCTTTGTTGGCCGATCAATAATAAAGATGCTGATATTGACCTAGTCGCATTGGCTTTAGCTGGTTACACTGATACAAGAAATGAATTGTGGCGAACTACATGTGCCAATTTAATAAAACACTTGCAAAACCCTTACCTACGTGTTATGTTTGTATTCTTAAGTCGACAAGGTGGTGATTTTCAATCAATATTGGTATGTTTTTCTTTTGGGACATTTCTTTCGCCATTCTTCGTTTGTAGTCTGTAGTTCTAGTGTCTGGTCTATGTTTTTAGAGGGACATCTGTAACCTAATGATGTTATACCTTTGATTTTGTTTTTATGAAGTTCTGTCACTTCAGAGTACGAGATCAGGTAACAGACAGTCACAGCCTCCAGATAAAATTGTATTTCATGTGTATAACACAAAATCGTAGATATTTTGACGTATTATGCTTACTATCTTATAATTTATATGTAATGAAAGATAAGAAACATTACATATTATTATTACCATTATTATTTAATATCTTGAACTTTCGTTTATATGAATAGGGTAATACTTGTCAGACATCCTCACTATATTTCTAGAACTGTTCTGTCTTGATATGTCTTCTATCCGAACTCTTGCTATTGACTTGCTGGCCGCTTTTTATATTCCCTGACTACTCCTGAGCTTGAACAATACAGTATAGAAAAGGCGCAAAGTGGGGATCAAGCTTTACCTCAGGATTAATTTATAGGTTTATAAATGACCTCGATCTTCTTTACGCTTGTGGAAGTAAACCGAATTCGGCAACTGTTGGGGACTTTCATGAAGGCCTAGAAAGCACTGGGAACCATTTTACTCAATCAGCGTTGAATAGAATCGTCTTAGAAACACCTAGAAATTGAAGAGTCACACGTTACGTTTCTGATTGGATTTTTATCTATCTTGCTACCATATATAGTATGTTTCAGAGGCCTAAGGTCGTCTGTAATACTATAAATACCCTTATTTTCTCCTCATAAATTAACCTTGAAGGAAAGCGTCCTTTTCGTACTTCGCTCTTTTTCTCTTGCGTTCAAGTTGTGGTCTGAGGTTATTAGAAGCAGCTAGGAAATCGAATCGACTGTTAAGTTAAAAGACTTATCAGTAACAAACCAAGTTGTTATCCATCCGAAATGTGACACAGTCCCTCTGAGAAGTTTCTGTGTGACTGCATTTTATCATCCAACTGATGAGTCCCAAATTGGATGGAACGCACATCCTGGGTAACCATCCATTTCTACCTAAAACTCTTGTGACCTAATGGCAATATTGAGACAATCCTCTTAATTTTACATATATATCAAAAGAGACTGGTTAATCACAGTCCTAAACATCAATGGGAAGATCTAAACAATCAATACAAATGAAGCTTGAGGATCTAATTAGGTATATTACCAAAATACATGAATAGTTAAGAATATTATGCACTGATTTGTATTTGTGATATTTAACTAATACTGTTAATATGTTTGTAACAGAAAATACAATCAGTAGTTTAATTTTTATTGATAATATTTACGAATGACTGATTATCATGTCTAAGAACCATCGTGTAAATATTCACCAATTTAAATGAGCTATCATTCTGTATGTAACGCATACTTCTATCATCAATATTATGCTTGTTGAGTACGAATCAAAATCAACTTTTTGATTTTTTTGTTTCTCCGTAGAATGACGATGCCCTATGTCTTATTGACCGAGTCGCATGTGCCTGTTTATATCTAAACGATGATGATGTAAGTCCAATCTTCATAATGAATGTTACTGTTTTCACTGTGTTCACTAAAAGAATATTTGAAAGTTCTCCCTGTAAATATAAAATGTTGCTTCAGGACTGGTTATGTGTCAATGAAGCATTGTTCGAATCTGTTGGGCCCACGGAATAAGTAGATTAGATAAAAAGAACTAGATAGAAATGGCAAATCGATAGGTAAAGCAGTAAATATTAATTGACTAAAGTGATTGAAATATGTATTGCATGTATCCAAGCATCTCCTACCTCGATGCACGTTGTCTACTGTTGTAGGTGCAATTTGGAGAAAATATGTAGGCTGTCGAAGAAACACTTCTAAACAACATGTCTAAGAAACCGTTGAATGTTGGACTGAGCTTGAACTAATGCACATATGTGACAGGCTATACGTTGTTTATGACCAATTGGTTATCCTATATTTTATATCTGTTCAATACCTTAGTTATTGTTCCATCGCTAGGTTAATGTTGATTAACAACATAATTTGCAAGTTTCCTATCATAGCTTACCTGTCGATTCATCAAAAGCTTTAACATGCAGTTAGGATAGCATTTATTTGTTTTCACTGTTGATTAAATAAGCGTATAAGTAAGAAACCCCTTATGTATACATTTTTCGATTAATCAGTTTATAGTTCTTTATATCAATAGAACTCGATTAACACTAAAAGGTAACTTAGCATACTTAACATTGGTCACTACTTAGTGATAAACTAATTGCAAATACATCTCAGTCCTACAGGAGGTTAGTCGCCGCCTAAATAGCTTAGCGAAAACGTTTCTGACTGTGAAACTGAGTGAAAGGGTATCGAATCCGTCTGGGAGAATCAGTTCCTAAAAAATCACAGGTATACTTTTCTGACGAGTGCCAAATGGTACGAAACGTAGGTCGAGAGTATCTAATTATCTACTCCCAGCCAGACTACTTACCATCTCAGTTTAGTTAATCCGATGTCAATTTATCTGGATTAGTGGCCACGACGTAACTTGATCGATAGAATTCGGTCAACATTAAGAAGGACTTGGTGTATATGACATTGATCGCTACACTTTTAAGCCATGAATACGTCTTATATCTATGGCTGCCTCAAGTGAAAAAGTTGAACATATTTTGACCTGATTGTGATAAAGCTTTTACATATAAAAGTTATCATGCTTTTCACTTTTCGCTCCAATTTATTGATATCACTTTCTATTTTTAATCTTTCATTCGATGAACATGAACACACCTAGCTTCTTGTCTTCTTACGTTCAACTTGTAATTCTATGGTTCAACGTGGACAGTTAGAGTCGATTCTACTAACTGGTCTTTGTTCAAATGATTTTATTAACCTAATTCAAAACTATGTTGACACAACCGGTGATGTTCAATCAGCCGCAATTGTTGGTTTACACGCTTGTCAGTTATCGTTAAATGATAACTATTCAATGGTAAACAACGACAAACGAACTGATACGAACGATAATAATAATAATCTGAATAATTCACGTCATGTACAAATTGTGTTAAATGGTGCACGGTCATCAACTATTGATAAGAAATTATCTACACCTGTAGGAGGAGGATATGTAGGCCGTGGTTATTTGTCTGGCTCAAGTATTGGTGTTCAACAACCTATGGTTATTAAACTTGGTGGACTTAAAATAGCTAATTGGGTTCAATGGTAAGTGTCGTGTTATGAGAAACGCTGAGAAAAATATGAATAACACTGCTTGCTACTTACCTAATGGTTTTGTGTCATTCTGTAATAATAATAATTTAATTTGTAGTGATTTGGATTATCCCAAAATGAACATCGACTCTGGGGTGCAAATACATCCAGCTGACGAGTTCTAAATGGTACGAAATGTGCGCTCTAGATTCCACTGCTAGCCAATTTTCATCTATTCTATATAACATTTGTAATAGTAATGATCGTTCGTTTTCAACATTACTACTTGTTTAGAATTTAAACCATAAAAAATGTTTTGTTTTGATTTCAATTTTCGTAGATTATAATTGTGAACAAGTCATTTTACAACTTTTCACAAATTTCAGTTTTGTTTTGAAGTAACTGGAATACACTTTTAATAGGTCTCATCGCCTAATGCCCTGGTACGGCCAGCGGTGGGAAGGGACCGCTCTCCCTCTCCAACGCAACACACATCAATGGTGTAAGATTCTAAAGTCCTAGCTTAGGAAGTCTGTTGTCCTATTTGGCACAATGTTCGGACATTAAAAGTTCCTACATGTAGTTTAGAGCGTGGTTTCAGGCGACCAGGAGTAACGTTCCGTGTACTTGAATCGTTTGCCCTAGCGGCGCGAGGTGATAAAAGGACGTGGGAAGGGTTAGTCGTGGAGATAAGAGAGTTATTAGGTGTAGGAAGGATTTGAAAGTGACCAACTTGTTCTCGTGTGCTGTTACGGGTATAAGGGTTAATATCACTTCCCGGCTGCCCATACCGTGGAAGGGTATTTCTTGAGGGACCTGAAAAAGAAGTTGGATTAGTGTTGGTCTTAAAGACCTGGGAGCGTGACCGCAGTGCCCAAGGGACAACTGCTTGAGGCCGGTCACGCACGGCCTTTTTGTGGGGGATTTTCGACGTGTTAGCTCCGTTCTTCAAAGGACCTTACCGCCGGAGACAAATCCGTGGGATAAGGCGAGATGTGTATTTTTATTGTCGACCTTTTCTAACCGCACCCCTCCTTGTGAGAAGGCAGCATCGCTGTCATGCTGGTTGTCGGAAGGAAACACCATACTGCCGTCACAGTCGGCAGTACGACTTCACCTTCGGACCATGGGATTGCTGCTTTTAGTCTTACCGCTCTTCAACTGACCTGTCTGGCATGGTAGGACTTTGAGGAACGATTGTTCCAGCCAGCATAGTTGCAGAACCCTGATTCCAAACCACTGGTGCATATGGGCCTGAGGATCCTGATGGAACGAATGGCGTATGAACCTATTGTTCGTCACCGGTTACCATGGGACTGAATCTCCTAACGTTGCTTCACTGTCTTGTGGGTCAGACCTTTAGGTCGAAGGCACGGGGTGTATCCTCCCAAGAAAACTACCTACTTCGGTTTAAGCACGCGGGCAATGTTTCAGTCCTCACATAAATCGAACGACAAAATGTGGCGCATATATATTTGGGGCCTTCTTGTACCAATATTTATGTGTTCAAATAAATAAATAAATTCTGTTTTTTCTCATATTACCTCTCATCCTCTTAAAACAAAATTAATTCAATCATTATCTTACAAATAAATTATAACAGTATTTATTTAAACAACCAAGACATCATATTATGAGATAGGGGAGTTGGAAAACCCCGATTCCAAACCAATGGTTCACATGGGCTCCAGTATCCTGAGGGAACAAATGGCGAAAGAATCAATCGTTGGTCACCGACTACCATGAGACTGCATCTTCTTACGATGTTCCACTACCTTGTGGATTAGACCTTTAGGTCAAAGGCTCCGGGTGTGGCCCTCTAAGAAAACCACCTGCTTCGGTTTGAGCACCCAGGCAGTATCACAGCTCTTACACAAATCAAATGAGATTTGTGCGGTGTATATATATCTGGTGCCCCTTTGTACCAATATTTATATGTTTAAATTAATTAATTAAGAGATACAAGACTACAGTAGTCTTTCTTTTCTACTTCAAATGTTACACTAAATAATGTTAGTAAATGAATGAAGTCTTATACATATATATTCCTCAGTATATTCATCGACCAACAGCTGATGCTAAAATTTTGTTTTCCGCATTTTCACTATGAAATTTAAATTATTTATTATTCTATTTTAATTAATGTAAATACGATCAAGTTGTGATAAGTATAATCTTGTACGGAAAGTATATTTTGTCTTCAGTGTCCATTGACTATTCCTTATTCTCACTATGTTACTGTGTTTTCATTCTATATATATTACATACATCATGACAGCATCAGAAAATCAGTCAGGAGTTTATAACACAGTTGTCACTTTAGATGACATCAACTATTATTTATCGATTAGAAATGTTTTATAGCAGTTATTATGGTTCTAAATTAGTTGAACTGTCTATGTTTACTGTTCTCGCTCTCTCTCTCTATGATTGTGTTGCAATTAAAAGCCAACTTGGGGTGTTAACAATAACCATCGTCGTTAAGACGAGTATTTATCGCCAAATGGTTTTCATTTTTTTTCCTTTAGTCAATCAAACAAGATCATATAAATAAAATGTGAAATCATTAAATAGGAAGAATATATTTGTAAAATCTTAGCGAATGAATTTAAAGTAAACCCAACGTTTCGCCTGGTGATCTGGTCCAAGCTTTTTCAAAGGAATTATTTCCGTAATGTCTTACATCAACTTGGCGCCCAAATACTGTGAAACTATTCGCTCTAATGTAGACAAAAGTTCTTATAAAATGTGAAATCATTCATTTTATTCTAAATACTTATTTGTTGCCATCCTATAATTTTTAATCAAAGTTTAAATGAAATCAACCTGTAAAATAAAAAAGACCTACTAATCCAAATGAACCATAGTAGTTAGCTTACTAGGAACTTAATTCAAGATGTTTCTGAAATTCCAGTGAGAAATCGTTAATAATGGAGTTTAGCTATATTGTGAGTGAAACACTTGCCAACGGTTGTTCTGTTTCAGTGTTCGCTGTGAGAACTCACTGCCGGAAAGTCCCATGTTGGCATGAATCAGCTGTACAGTGCTCCCTCTTCTCTTCATTGGTAACCCATCTCAAATCAATCTGTGATAAATACAACCTACAAAGCTTAACTATTAACTAATTGTCTCATACTTTTTTATTTGCATACAGTGATTTTTTGTTAGTCACTCAATATATTTCTACTTATCTGATTATTTTTCATGATTTTCTCACCTTAGCTACCGTGACCTATTAGATCAGTGGCAAATGTGGTTCTATCGAGCTGACTTTGATATCACTTATAAATCACGTCTCTTATCCGATTATTTATATCCTCCTAGCACTTCTCGGACTCAAATGTCTAGTTCATTGTTAACATCATCAAAGAGTGTTGAAGCGGATATACCTACTACTAGTACTATTTCTGGTACCGGTAGTACTAATACTATTACTACTACTAATAGTACTGTTACTACTGTTTCTACAAGCAACACCAATTCTTCATCATATGGTAGTAAAGTTCGAAATTTCGGATTCATCGCTGGCGCTAATCAAGTACGTTTCATAGTTCATCTGCTCATTTTATGCTTTTGTTAATTGTCTTTGCATTGATATATATAATGTTTAATTTAATATTGGTACAAAAGGGCACCAGATATATATGCGCCTTGTGGATCAGATCTTTAGGTCAAAGGCTCCGGGTGTGGTCGCCTAGGAAAACCACCTGCTTTAATTTGGGCACCTGGGCAGTATTACAGCCCCCACAATATATATATATATATATATATATATATATATATATATATATATAGCATTTCTTCTTATCCAACTGCTAATAAAACTTACAATAATTTAGTTTCGAAATTGTGAATGAAGTTTAACTAGATAAACATAAACCTGGTCAAACGTGTTAGAGGTAAACACTTACTAGTGTAATTTAGTAAAGTTTAACAAGTTCTAAATAAACCCCAAGAACATTGATTAAACAAAATGGTTGCACTTTTTTATCACGTTGTTATGAAAGTAACAAACTATCTTATATTCTTCGATTAGCTTGTTCCATAATTTACAATAGAATGATCATTGAGTGGTATAGTAAACCATATAATGTTTATTTGATCCTTCTTAACGATGATCATATTCTGTTGACCATATTGCAGTGTTGTTGTCGTCATTATTCTAAGTAATTCGAAATTTTATACACTATATTTTAATATTAGATGGTTGGGTATAGTCGGCAAGATTCCCTGCTCAATCTAGGTTTCTTGACAATTGACACTGTTCATTAAAGGATATGTTTTCATTTTGTAATTTCTAAACAGGATAAGGTCAATCATCGGTTCTTTGAGTTACGTTTGAAAGAAATAAGTAATTTATACGATATTTGCACTAAACTCGTCCCTTACTAATTTAATAGACAAATTTGCAATCTGACAAAATGAAGTCTATTGAGATTATTTATATTAAAACTTAGCACTAAAGCTGTTATAGAAAGAGTGAAGGCTACAGTTCTAAAGATTCGGATATGTTACGTAAGTGAGAAATTTGTTATCCTGGACAGATACCAACTCGAAATACGTACAAGGTAATTAACAACATCTTCAAAGGCACCGAGTTTACTAGAAAGTACGAGTGAGAAAAGAATATACCTTTATTGGATGTAATAGTCAGAAGAACAAATAAAACGAATTTAAAAACTTAGTTTACAAATTGTTAGTATGTAAATGTAGTTGCGTAGAGACTATTCAAAGGAGCAAGAACTCACTGCTCTGAACTCTTGCTACACAAAAACCTGGAAAAAAGAAACTCACATTCTGTTCGTCCTCACAAAATTATCATCCTTGTAACTTAATCAAAAAGTGTGGTTTTCTTGGGGTGCCACTCCCAGAGCCTTTGAACTTAAGGTCTATATCCACAAGGCAGTGAAGCAACGTTAGGAGATTCAGTCCCATGGTAACCGGTGACCAACAATAGGTTCATACGCCATTCGTTCCATCAGGATCCTCGAACCCATATGCACCAGTGGTTTGGAATTAGGGTTCTGCAACTCCTTTAGGTTGATCCTTCATACCCACCAATCCGGTTAAAGCTCCGGACATTCGTATTTCGTCCTCTCAATTTCGTAAACAAGTTATACGGGCTGTTGTTTAACTTTTATTGATGAAGTTTACATTTTCTAACAGTTTAATTATGAATAGTTTTTGATTAGCTTCTAATGTGATTATCTTGTTACTTAATTACAATAAAGGTCCATAATTATGGTGTTGCTTATAATAGCACTCAAAACAGGTAAAATTCAAATGAACTGCGTAACCTGACTAATAGGAATCATCGACTACTAAGTCAGTCATATGCGTCTTAGAACCTGTCACATATGTGTTTCAGTTCAAGCTACTACACCACACCAAAACAGTGAGATACCAGATTTGTAATATTGGTATTAAGAAAGATAGAGTGTACGAGGTATGATTTCAGAAAATATTGACTCGTGGAATAAAAAGTAAAAATGAGATGGTTAGTGAACTCAGGACCTTAAAGAAGACAACGAATGAGTACACCTGCAACATTGTGGACAATTCTGAGCTATATCACTCAAAATTTCTAACCATTAGCCTCGATAATCGTGTGGGTCATTACCAGGTAATCTACAGTTACCTACATGGCTCGAACCAACGATTACTGACCTCACGGACTCGTGCTACCTTCTGGCTTGACCGCTCCTAATTTTCTTGCAACCGCTAAGAAATATATTCACATTATCATCTCTGTCTATCTCAATTTTGTTTTCACTAGGCATTTGTTGCTTGCGGTTTTTGTGGATGGCGTTTAGAACCTCAAAATAACAAATTGAACATGTTCAATACAGGTTGTATTAGTGGTGCTGGCAGTGGTGGTAGTAACACTAGTAATACCATGAACAGTCCATCCATGATTGATACACCATGTTCACCAACGGCAACGACAACAACAACAAACTTACAAATGCATGGAGGTGGCGGTAAATTGACAATCTGTCAACATTGTCGTAAACCACTACCTAGATGTTCAATATGTTTGATGCATTTAGGCACATCGATTCCATCAAATGAATACACGTCTGTTAACAATGCTATAAGATCGGCTGAATCAATGTTTCAACAAACAGCATTAACATCAACTCGTAAATTATCTGTTGATTTCATGAATGCTATGCAAATCAATACCACGAGTTCATCGATACCCCTGTCAGAGGACAATGCTATAAATAAAAACAATCAAAAAAATCTATATTCGTAAGTAAACGACTTTCTTTTTTCTCTTCTCAAGTTCAATTTTCCCTTCTGATTCATGAGTTTCCGTCTTAAAATACCTACATACTTAAATGTTAATAATTTCGTGGATGGGTTAAAGTTAGATATTGACACCGTTGAATGCCAGCTCAGTGGTCTGAAGGTTAAGCGCTCGCGCGCGAGACTGATAAGTCCTGGGTTTGAATCTCGCGAGGTAGGATCATAGATGCGTACTGCTGAGGAGTCCCACAGTAGGACAAAACGGCCGTCCAGTGCTTTCAGGTATTCCATGATGGTCTAGCTTCAATTGACTCATGATCTCAACTATTAAAAATTTTAATTTTAACAAAAAAAGTTACTAAACCATGATCATCCTATTTCTCATGACTCGACTTACATGAGGGAATTCCACTGAAAAGGATTGCTGAAGAATATTCATATTTTAGACTAGTAAGTATTACTTTTTCGACTTTAATTTATTTCATACCTTTTTTGTTAATACACAAAGCTCTTATTGTAAATCATTCAGATTAAAATGACATTATTCTCCATATAATGTGAAATTTAGTGTATTTATCCTAATTATCTGCCCCCAAATGCCCTGGTACGGCCGAAGGTAGGGAGAGGCAGCTCCCCCTCTCCAAATGCTCTCATATGGCCATGCGTATACAGTCACTGCCAGGGAAGTCCTACTCACTGCCTTCTCGTGGTGGGGGTGCTGTTTACGAAATTGAGAGGACGAAATACGAATGTCCGGAGCTTTAACCGGATTGGTGGGTATGGAGGACCAACCTAGAGGAGTTGCGAAACCCTGATTCCAAACCACTGGTGCACATGGGTTCGAGGATCCTGATGGAACGAATGGCGTATGAACCTATTGTTAGTCACCGGTTACCATGGGACTGAATCTCCTAACGTTGCTTCACTGCCTTGTGGATATAGACCTTAAGTTCAAAGGCTCTGGGAGTGGCACCCCAAGAAAACATGTATTTCTTAAAATCTTCTCTCTTTTTTCATACAGTAACTAGAATTTTTGAGGCAGTAATGATTATTCTGAATTATAATGGTAATGTTGTGTTCTACTGTTCGATTTAGTTACCATGTATACTTTCAAATTCACTGTACAAATGAATATTAAGGTTCAACTGTCAAACCGAATTGTGCGATATATAAAGGATGACTATATATACGATTAGCCTTCTGACCTAGACGTAGACTTATATTGAGGCTTTGACCAGGTCTTCAGTTGACTTCCTTCAGCAATGCCTCATTTGTGATTTCGCACATGCTGTTTGACATTGAGATTGTCTGTGAGCCCCCTAGATCCCAAAAAGTATCTTAATTTATCTACACTCGTCCAGTTTAGATTGAAAAGATTTTTACGACAGCATTCTTTGCTCTCATAAATGATTCAACTTCTCGTCCCATCATTTAAGGAACATTTTATTGTATTTTTTTAATATTTTGCATTAATGTTTCTATTTAAATTGTATGCTTTTCAAAAAAAATAGATCACCTGAAAAATCTTCACCAGTTCCAAACTCCATGTATATGGCTGATTGGTTTGTTTGGTGTCAAGCTTGTAGACATGGTGGTCATGCTAGTCATTTGACAGATTGGTTTTATGGAGATTCGTTTGATTTAGGAGATAATGGTTACTCGAAAGAATGTCCAGTCAGTGGATGTCAATGTCATTGCGCTGCGTTAGATGTTAATCAAACACTTTCTCAATTAAATTATTCTCGTTCATCTATAAATAGCCGTAGTCCAGATTCAGAAGAATCTAGCTCGCTTGTTGATAACGAACCAATTGGATGATAAATTGAATTTCAGTATAGCACGTAGTCTCTGATTTCTTCAGTATGTCATAGCTTATGGAACTGTTCACAATCACTACCTTGATTATTCACGTTTTCTTATATTTTTTATTATTTGCAATGTACATAATGAATTCCTAACTATTTTGAATGTGATAATTTTAAGGAGTTCTTTTTTTAAGTATACCTATATTTTTCTAACTGACATTTAAATTGTCAATACAAATATTTCTTTCCTAGTTGTTTGCATAATCTTTAAGGATAATTTACCTCTCTTCTCAGCTTTGTATTAATCGCAACGTACTAGAATAGGTATTTTTATACATAATTTAGTTTCTTGACGTCTTCCAGAGCGTTTCGTGATATTATGGTACTACATCCCATTATATGTATCTCGTGATGCCACCTATAAATTGATCTATTACGTTCTGTAGATTCTACAGTACTAACACGTGTCAGTGGATTAAAAAATCAACTAATGTTAGCTGTGTGTGTGTTATTTTTCATGTAGACCGAAATAGTTGAAGATGAGTGTCTACTTCAATTACTGAGTAATATTAAGGTTTAAATTTGCTGGTCTTCAAGAGTAACTACTATGTAACAATGGATATAGGATGATGGGAAGCATTTAATCCTTACAAATTGTCGTCTTTTATCTGCTGTCCTAAACTATGTACTTTTAAGCTTGGTACTAAAGTAGTCTCATGTTCTGGATTCTGAAAAAGATTGGCTGTCACTATATTCGACTTGATTCAGTGGTTTTTTAACTGTTGCAGAAACATTTTGTAGTGTGGGAAACTTTTGCTATAGTAAGGGATTTATTTAAATACATATATATTGGTACAAAAGGGCACCAGGTACATATGCGCCACACAAAATAATGAAAGTAGGAAGAGAAGGGATGAAAAGATAAGGCGAACTGAAATGTACAACCAGAAGACTCTTTCAGTTAAGAAAGTTAGGACCACTCTTTATGTAGAAAGTAAAAGAAGGTTACAGCAGGTTCGCCACTGGCTTCTATTCTGAGCCATATCTGATAACGTCTCTAGCCACTGTGTTGCACCATCTCTCGGACCCCAGCTAGGGAGTCGTGAAGGACCAACAGAAGCTAGCCCTTTGCAGCTTTCTTTCATGCCACGACACCATGTCATACACTGACCTCCTTTCCACTTTCTCCAACCAGTCCCAGAGTCGGCAAATAATGCACGACGTGGAAGTCTCTGAGACGACATTCGTAAAACATGTCCAAGCCACCGAAGTCGGTGTTTCAAGATGGTGACACCAATTGAATTATCGTCTCGGCGCCCGAACATACAATGCCGAACCTCTGCATTACTAACATGGTGTTGCCACTGGATGTCAGCAGTCCTTCGGAGACAACGATGATCGAACACAGAGAGTCGTCTAACATCCTCAACTCGGAAAGGCCAGGTTTCACAAGCATAGAGCAAAACTGCTCTCACCGACGCGTTGTAGATCCGACCTTTTACAGCCAGACTAACATCACGAAGGCGCCAAAGATGGCCCAGATTGGCATAAGCCGCTCTGGCTTTCATTATACGTGCATCAATTTCATCACTCACGCCGCCACCAGCACTTATATAGCTACCTAGATACACGAACTTCTCAACTAGTTCAATCTGCTCGCTATCCAGGGTGAGTACAGGATGAGAATCCTGCCAGTCTTGTAGGAGTACTTTGCACTTGGAGGGTGCAAAGCACATGCTGTACCTGCGGACACTGATTGCCAACTGATTAAGTGCGGATTGCATGCCTTGGGCATTATCGCACAGTAAGACAATATCACCCGCATACTCAAGGTCGAGAAGTCGTTCTCCAGGCAGCAGATCCACACCGCCATTACTTACATCCATCAGAGCTGTTTCCAGGATGTCGTCGATGGCAAAGTTGAAGAGGAATGGTGAGATTGGACAACCTTGCCTAACTCCACTGCTCGAATGGAACAAGGGAGAAAGGTGGTTGTATGCTCTCACTCTGCCTGAGGTGTTCGTATACACGGCCTTTAAGATGTTAATGAACTTCTCAGGCACACCCTTCTTCAATAGACAATCCCAGAGGACAGTCCTGTCCAACGAATCGAAGGCAGCACTGATATCAAGAAACACTACGATTGTTGGCCTGCGATAAGTATGACGGTGTTCTAACATTTGGCGGAGGGTGAAGATGTGATCAATGCAACCTCGACCAGAACGAAAACCAGCCTGCTCCTCGCGAGTCAATCGTTCTCGGGTTTTAAATAACCGACGAAGAATGACAGAAGCCAATAGTTTGGACGCAATCGGAAGTAGACTTATCCCCCGATGGTTATTACAGGAACAACGTGAACACTTTTTAAAGATAGGGACGACCATCGACTCATTCCATGATGTTGGAACACTTTCTTCCTCCCAAACCTTTGCAAACAACACCGTCAGTTTCTTAGCCAGAAAGTCACCACCATCTTTAAAAAGAGCCGGAGGTAAGTCATCTGGGCCTGGTGATTTGTAGCGCTTCAAGAGTTGAAGTTCCTTGCGGACTTCCGCCTCGTTTGGTGGATCAGTCGTCACCATAAGTAAGGGATCGAAATAATTAAATCACGCAGAGTGGTAGGATAGCATGGTGAGGATGTACAAGTGGAATACACAACATGTAAATAGATAAAAGATATACGTGTAAATATGAATGCTCGATTGGCAAAACAAGAAGTATTTTATTTAGGTAGGAAGTTCCGCCGTATTTTCAAAAGATAACAGGTGACCTGTAACTTCCCCTCTGAACCATATCGTATGATCTCAGGCAACCAACTTACGTGTTCCTAAAGAGCTTCGTGGAGACGTTATGGCTTTTGCCCCTATCAATTAACTCATGGCCAAACCTCCAGTCAGAATTCCGACTTGTATGACCTTGTTCTTGTGCTAAACCAATGACACATGAAACAGCGTTAGTAGCCTTGCGTCAACTCTAGATCCTTATCGGTCCTTCTCGCCTGGCCCTGCTCGTTCAGTCCAGAACGCGATCTCAGCCCCCACTTCACGAGAAATATATTTTAAACATATTTAGTTTATATACGAGCAAATCAGGCCATAAAATAAGAAATAACAACTATATAGTATCAAGTTGATCATACTATGTACAATCAATGTACTAGCAAGTTTTGTTACGATAGTTCATACCGAACTCTTCGTCTCTAATGAGACCACCAACATATCAATTCCGTGGAAGTTATAAAATATGGGGCCCATGGGAATGGATGTACTGCTGTGGAGAACTGTATCGTTAAGTCAACTATGCATATATATCACAACAGCTCACTACACACTGGTACCGCCATTTTCAATATTCTGTAGAAGGTTGAGAATTCCCCTACATTAAGTTTCTAACGTCTTTGCTCAAGGCGACCTACAATATCCCCGGCTTCAAAAGGAAAACAATCTCCAGGACGATCTGTCATGGACAATCCGAGGACTGAGAATTTGGCAGAAAGGAATCCGCAAGGAAACATTACTATGGAACACACTAACTGGTAGGGAACGTCCAGCCATACTGAAAAATTATCCTTAAAAGGTCTTCACTATGTTGCAGAAACATCATCCAGTTGTTCCAGCTATCGTTAAGTTCATAGCATAAACATCTTACTCTCTCGGTGTAAACAAAGATGTGAGGAAGTGGAAAGCTAGGGCGTTAGTTGCCGAAAAATTTGGGTGACTAGGAACAATGAATGCCTTTAAGTTCTTTTACTGCTCCAGACACCCACGTAAGAAAGACACTGCAGGGAAGCCTCTAAGGGTTCTACTTAATAATAAGCAAGCTAAGAATATATTTCAGGAACAACTGGAAAAACAGTTAGACAGACATGTAAGTTGTGCCCACCCCCAGGCAGCGTGGAATGACATCCGAAAAGCTGTAGAAACAGCTGTGATATCTGCTAGTAAGGTAAGCCATAAGACCAGGGAGAAACAATGGATCTCGGCAGCATCTACCGCACTGATAGATGCTCGAAAACTCATCCCTCCTGGCTCTGAACGTAACGAAGAGCGGAGTCAGCTTAAGCGAAGGCTAATAGGAAGCCTACGCAATGATCGTGAACAGTGATGGGTAGCGAAAGCAAGAGAGATGGAAAAGGCAGTGGCAATAGGTAACAGTAGGCAGCTATTCAGACTCGTTAAAGAAACCGGTATTAGGAACCCAAGTATCTGAAACTATCTCAGATAAAGATGGACATATCATTCATTCTCAATCCAGGAGATTGGATCGATGGGCAGAACACTTTAGGGATCAGTTCAACTGGCCTTCAGCCACACTTCAGTTACCCACGATCCCCAGTCGTCCTGAGTGGCTAATTGATGTAATCCCTCCAACCCTCTACGAGGTTGAAAAAGCTATAGGAAATCTGAAGCGAGGGAGAGCAGCAGGCCCTGACAGATTTACTCCTGAGATTTTTAAGGATGGTGGTCCAGTACTAGCAGCGAAACTGACTGAGGTCCCATGTAGAATCTGGGAACTGGACGTAATTCCATCTGACTGGTCCCAATCATTGATTGTGCCAGTCTATAAGAAAGGACAAAAGTCCTCCTGTGACAATCACAGGGGGATGAGTTTGACTAATATAGTGTCTAAAATATTAACTTCAATAATACTTGGACGCCTAACCAAAGCTCGTGAAGAGCAGACTAGAGAAAACCAGGCTGGTTTTCGACCTGGACGTGGTTGCATAGACCAGATATTCACCCTACGTCAGGTCCTAGAACATAGACACACATTCAGACGTCCCACAATCGTAGTACTTCTTGACCTTAAGGCGGCATTTGACTCCGTTGATCGTGTGGTTCTATGGCAGTGTTTGTCACTGAAAGGAGTACCAAAGAAGTACATTAACCTCATAAAGGCTCTCTACTCGAACACAACTGGCCAAGTCAGAGTCTATGGCGAACTGTCATCAGAATTGGCTACTTCAAGTGGTGTTCGTTAAGGCTGTCCACTCTCCTCATTCTTGTTTAACTTTATCGTTGACATGCTTTTAGATGTATCACTTTCATCATCTCAATCTCCTGAGGTTGAATTTTTACCAGGAGGCTCACTTGTTGACTTAGAATACGCCGACGACATAGTTTTATTCGGTGAAGACGCTGACAAAATGCAGAGTCTTCTGACCACTATAAGCAACTATGCGGGCATGTTCGGGATGCGATTCTCTCCCTCGAAGTGCAAAATGTTACTTCAGGATTGGGTTGCATCGACACCTGAACTAACGATAGGGAGTGAAGTAGTTGAGCGTGTTGACAGCTTCACTTATCTTGGAAGTCTCATCAGCCCTTGTGGTCTGGTGTGTGACAAAATCTCAGCACGGATATAGAAGGCTCGTCTAGCTTTCGCCAACTTGCGTCATTTTTGACGTAGGCAAGATGTCCGTCTAGCAACAAAAGGACGGGTTTACTGTGCAGCAGTCCGTTCCGTCCTACTTTATGGAAGTGAAACATGGCCGATAAGAGTAGAGGATATTCGTAGGCTACTAGTGTTCGATCATAGGTGTCTTCGACGCATTGCTCGTATATCCTGGGACCACCGGGTATGTAATGCAGATGTTAGGAAACGGGTACTAGGTAAGGATGGAAAATCGATTGATGAAGTAGTGAAACTTCATCAGTTGAGATGGCTGGGACATGTGTTACGTATGCCCAACCACCGACTGCCCCGGTGTGCAATGTTTCATGGTGTAGGAGCGGGTTGGAGGAAAGCTAGGGGCGGCCAGACCAAAACATGGCATAAATCCATGAAGTCACTGACAATTTGACTGGGCCATGTTGGTAGGTGTAGACTACCTGGTTTGGATTCGCGAGATGATAGCAACCGATGATTAGAGACCTTGAATGACATGGCTCAAAATCGTTTGCAATGGCGAAGGTGCATCCACTCTTTGTGTTTTACCAAATTCTAATCTGAATTCTTCATGTCCCTATCCTTTTTCTCTTTCCAAATTTATTTCATTGGATTATACTCCTTCAATAACATCTTCAAACTTTAATCTTTCCGATTACTGCTTATACTCTTACTACTTCTACCATTATGGGGTTTGACTGACTGACACCCACTTCGACCATGTTCATAATCATTTGACAGGGCTCTTGCCAGGACAAAACTGGCATTCTTATCTCCTAACGTATGTGGACCATTTCACACGATGACCAGAATCAAGATCATTGTTGCCGGAAAATCGGCTCATACGGTCGTGCGAAGTCCTGTTCGAATAATAATGAAGAAATGTTAAGTACTCCAACACTAAGTTCATTGGTATGTAGTGTGCATTGCATTGAGCCTGAATACTTTATTGAGGCCAACTTTGTGGATACACATACTGACATCAGATAAACCTACTCTTGGGACATAGTGTATGGTACCGCTTATCGTTGTAAAAGAAACAGTCCTTCATTGTCCTACTAACCTAAAACCCGACGGTCACTGAGTTAAGATAAGCACAGTTTGAATAAAGCCAGAACGGATATTGATACAGAATAATATGAATCCGTGGTTTCTCGTCAGCTGCTAACAACCACATATGAATTAGAATTTTACATTGAGATAATAAAATATTATGGAACAATTGATGTTAAGGATTGGAATGAAAAAAGGTTGTCAGTGAATATATATATGATAGTTCATAGACAGATAAATTGTGTAATAAAGCACTCATGGAATTAAAAACAGATAAGATGGGTTACTCAATAATTGTATAGTATTTGACTAGTTCATATTATTTAAGAGAATCAAGTGAGTGAAAGGGTGGTTTAAGAATTCGGTAGTTGGAGAGGAATATAACTAAATAATAACCAAAATCAAAATTGATAGCCAACGCGCAAGAAACTAGCATCCTGCAGTCTGAAAGATAGTTTTGAATTTGTAAAGAAACATGATAATATAAAAACTTCTGAAAAATTCATGGTCTCGTTTGACTTCAAATCGTTCTTCACAAATATCCCTTTCGAGGGAACTGCAGGGATCATATGTGGATATTCTGAACTTCTGCCTTTACTAATCCATGACAAGAAACACCTTTTGATTATGTGTACAAAAAACATACAATTTAAATCGAACAATGTGTTGCGCCGTCAAATTGATGGAGTACCCATCGGTGGCCCTGTGGGGATAGGATTATAAAACCTATTTTGTAAATAATTTTTCAGTTTTAGCATCTACTTTGTGCATTTTCATATTCTGTACATTTAGCGCTAAGCAACTGTACTTGTTGTTTAAGTGTATTACTTTGAACCCACGTTGATTGTCTTCCTTCCGTTTTGAGTACAACATATCGCGACATTGTTACTGCTTCTCAATAAATACACTCTAACTCACATCTGAATCGTTCTGCTATGTCTGCAAATATGTTAAATGAAATATCAATTGCATATCATCTACATTTATAGACAATTGTGACATTCTTATTGAATTCTGCACCTGGTAAATCTACTGGATCCATATCGTCCATGTCGGAATTGCTATTCTTCTATAATTGTGGATTATTGGGACCAAACTCAATTGAACACGCTGCAGCCAGTCAACTTAAGTAACGTCCCCTAACTTTTATTTGTGTGTAATTAACTTATTAACTGTTTATTGTTACATTATCTTTTGACGTAATATTTTTTTATTGCTATTTTTGGTTATCATACGTTTTGGTCCACCACAATTATTTGGTGAGCCTAGTATTTGGTTATCTCGTATTTACCCCATTGTTATATTGTTTATTTGCTTATCGTACGACCCACTAGCTCATTTTTAATTTACTGTACTCTCCATCTAAGCTTGGTGATATGGACTCTTTTCCAGTAACAACCCTTAGTTTATCATCACACACTACTAAATTTATGGAGGTTTGTCATAATAACCGCTATATAAATATGATGCGACCGTACGGAGCAACTGATGTCGGCTATTTAAATTCTATTCAAAGACAACTATCCCAACTAACGAATCAATTGGCAGCACTACAGACTACTGTAGCGACGGTGCAGGCCCGTCAATTAAGACCCTTTATATGGGCCTTCATACGGTTGCTTCAAAGGTTTTTTACTGCATCTATTCGGACAAAAACAAATTTACTTGTTTCAAGGTGTTTATCAAGTTGTACGCGATAGTTGTGTTCACGTGGAGATACTGCTTTAATGTCTTGCATAGTTTGTATTAGTCGACTGGCGAACCGAGTAGGATCTCCTGGGGTTGTAGATTCATGATTAACTAGTTGACTGGGTAGTGTTAATGTTGTGCCATAAACTAATTCAGCGGATGTACATCCAATGTCTTCCTTCACAGTGGCACGAATCCCGAGGAGACCGAGCGGCAAGGCATCGCTCCATTTTGATGAGTCAGTTTGAGCCACGAGTGAGGTTTTTAATTGGCGATGAAATCTTTCGACAATACCATTCGCTGCGGGGTGGTAAGCTGTATTTCTGATGTGGTTTACGCCCAGAAGTCTTGTGAATTCCTGAAACAGGATAGACTGGAACTGGGGCCCACGATCTGTTGTGATGATTGTAGGTACGCCGTAATTTGCTATCCAGCGGTCAAGGAAAACGGATGCTATCGTTTCAGCAGAGGTATCTTTGATAGGGCATGCAATGGCCCATCTCGTGAATCTATCCACCGCCGTGAGGATGTGGGTAAAGGAATTTGAAGGTGGTAGGTGTCCTACTAAGTCCAAATGGATATGCTGGAAACGTTTATCAGGAGTAGGAATTTCTCCGATTGGACTGATAGTATGCTTCTGAATTTTGCTACGCTGACATTGTATACAATTTCGTGTCCAGATTTTAATATCTGAGTCGATTTTCGGCCATACAAAGCGTTCAGTGATAAGTTTAGTGGTAGCTCTAATGCCTGGATGTGACAGGCCCTGGAGGTGTTGGAATATCTTTTGGCTACATGCAAGTGGAACAAAGGGGCGATTGTTACCTGTTGATGTGTCGCAGATGATATATGCGTCGAAGAAAGGGATGGGTACAGGTTGGAGATTCAGGCGAGACTTTCCTTTGCAGGTTTTTAGCTCTGCATCGTCTGCTTGAAGTTTTGCAATTGTTTCGAGGTTGACGTCGTGGTTGAGTGCGACCACATTGATGTCTTTTCTCGACAACGCATCTGCTACAATGTTAGAGTGACCTTTGACAAACTGAATATCTGTGGTGAATTGTGAGATGTAATCAAGCTGTCTTGCTTCACGTGGTGAATGTTTGTCATATGATGTACTAAACGAATAACACAGAGGTTTGTGATCCGTCATAATGGTGAAATCACGTCCTTGTGGTAAAAAGTTGAAGTGTTTAACGGCTAAATACATGGCTAAACGTTCGCGTCCAAATGTACTGTAACGCTCTTGTGCAGGTGATAACCTTTTAAAGAAGAAGGCTATTGGTGTAATCATGTTGTTAACTCGTTGTTGTAGTACTGCCCCTACGGCTTTTTGCGATGCATCCGTACACAGGATCAGATGAGTTGTGGGGTCAGTATTTAGATGTTGTAGCATAGTGGCGTCGGCGATCAAGGATTTGGCTTTTTCAAATGCCGTTTTGGCATCAGAAGGTAACTTGAATAGTTGGTTCTTTTCCTTTTTGCTACCCGATTTATCGTTTTTAAGTAAGTCTGTTAACGGTTGTAGAACATCGGCACAGTTGGGTAAAAATCGTCGGTAAAAATTGAATGCACCCAGAAAACGACGTAGTGACTTAACTGAAGTAGGTTCAAGATAGTTGATTATGGCTTCGACTTTTTTGGAAGGGGTTTAATACCTTGTGCATCAATGTAGTGTCCTAAGAATTCTAAGGCAGAAGTACCGAATATGCATTTAGTAGGATTGATAACTACGCCATATTTCTTGAATCGTTCGAAGAGAATCTGCAGATGTTGGACATGCTCTTCAAGTGATGAGCTGGCAATTAGGACGTCATCGATATAAACGAATACGAAATCTAAACCATGCGTGACTTCGTTCATAAATCGTTGAAATGTTTGAGCAGCATTCTTAAGCCCAAATGGCATCCTCAAGAACTCAAACAACCCAAAAGGTGTAATCACAGCTTTTTTTTCAATATCTTCGGGTGTCGCCGGGATCTGATGATAAGCTCTCACTGTTGTGTCTCGTCGGTAAGAACGCTATATTCGCTTCCCTAAGCTAGTTTCGTAACCCCCGAGCTAGAACTATACAGCGATTTGAAGACGAGAGAAAAGGCACAAAATATGTGGGAAGCACTTTACTACGACGTTCCTTTATGTACAGAAAATGTAGGGATTTTATGGTAATTTAAGAGTCCTTGAGTTTTACTGAAAGTTCTAGAATACTGCTAAACATAGTATCAGTGTATTAATCAGCCAATCAGGATCTCCACATGTGACTTTTCCGTTTTCGTTATTTTAGTAACATAACTTCACATAACTTCTAATTAATCGCTGATTGGTTGAAAAGCTCCTTGATGACTCATGAGCTTGTCATGTCGCTTGCGAGAAAATTGCAGGGTCATCCCAACACTCACCAAGTCTAGTTTTGAAAAGATCAGTTTACCATGCAGGTTTAAAGAAAAATCATGCAGATGAGGAATGGGATACCTGTCTGGGATTGTCTGGTTATTAAGACGTCGGTAATCTCCACATGGACGCCAGTCTTGGTCTTTTTTTGGGACCATATGTAGTGGCGAGGCCCAAGGGCTATTAGATTGTCGGATTATTCCAAGTTGCATCATATGTTCAAATTCTCTTATTGGGTGGTAATCTTCTCGCCTTGGCGCAGATGGGTGGACCAGTAGTAGTGATACTATGTTGGACATGGTGTGTTGAGCTTTCAGCTTGATAATCGGCTTTTGTTATGCATTCATATTTCGATAGAATGTCGGTAGACGTTTTATTATCAGGTCTGAGCAACCGGACACCATAAATTTCATAATTGCAGATGATTGTTCCGTTGACCTGTAGACTTGTATTCACGTCAATATGTTTCTATTTTCTCATGTCAACAAGGAGATTGTAATTATTAAGAAAATCGGCTCCAATGATGGGTTGTTTAACTTCTGCGACGATGAAAGCCCATGTAAACCGTCTACGGAGGCCGAGATCTAAAATGAGTGATTGTTCACCATAAGTTTTAATAACCGAGTTGTTGGCTGCCACTAACGATAATTTAGTATTTGGGAAGTGCCGTCGTCGGGAAAGATGAAGTGCGAGTATGCTTATTTCGGCTCCAGTATCGACTAGAAAATCTGAACCCGAAATGCGATCCCTGACGTGAAACAGACGGCTAGAGTTTTGGCCAGAGACAGGCGCCGCCGCCACTGTCTGGCCGGGCCGTTTTCCTGGTTCTCGGTACTAGGTGAGGGGAATGTGCACGGGTGTGTGCAACGCCGCGCTTTTGTGCCAAATTTTCTATGGTACCAGCAAATTTCAGATGTTGGTTTAGGCGAACGTGACCGTGGTCTAGAGCGAAAACTTTTCAAGACTTTTAAGGGTGAAAACAGACACACATAAGTAAGCATATTAGGAAGCATCATGTCTGCTGTTGGCTTTTTTTGACACGACGACATAGACGCACGAGATAAAACAAAAAATTTATGCAGTGTCCGCTTCTCAGTAATCGCTTAAGTGTTATGATACCATACCCTTCTTCCAAAGCCCACTGTTTTGGGCCCGTCTTCAGACCCCAGCGACGTTTAGTCGTGATTCTTGATTACCGAGTAGAGTATCCTAATTGTGAGGCTTGTGTCGTTCAATTGTTCTGGAAGAAAATCAATATTATGAGGGTTTTTTCGAAACACGCGGCTTTAAGACAATCGGTACTGACGTTATCGTTAGTCCCGTTTTCGTAGATGACATAGTACTTAAGTTCACGCTGAAGGTCTTTGAAGAGTCCTTCGTACGCCTTCAGTGGCCCGATATCTGACCCCAATTATATCGCAATCTGTTTGTCGATGAAATGCACATATAGGCTATCCTCCTATATTTTATTGACTAAAATAGCGTTGGTGAATTATGGAGTTTAATAAGTTGAATTCGATAATGGATTTTTTAATACATATATCTTGTACACTCACTGATCTGGAGAAGAAATGAGAGGGATGAAGTGAGTAGAAAAGAGCGAAGCGAGATGACGGAGGTTTGAAAAGGCATGTGAGCCAAATCCCTCTTAATCATGTGTTAATCAATACTTATAGCCAGAAAAAATGGGTTACATCATGTGATGATTAGGATAAGGAGTGTACACATATATGCTCATATATAAAGTCAGAGTTGATAAGTGAATAATTAAAAAGGTCAAAACTTGACTCAAGAAAAATAGATAAATTGACCTGTCCAGAAGCTACAATAAGGTATATGGGCTTAACATAGCAACCGACACTACACGTCGTTTCGACAACTCGTCGTAATGAATCGCGACGTGCAAAAATGTGTATGCCATGTCTTAAGGCGAAATGAACGAAAATATCAATCGGTGTTTAGTTCTATATTCATTGACGATGAAGGATTACTTACTTACTTTCGCCTGTTACTCCCAATGGAACATAGCCCACCGACTAGCATTCTCCAACTCACTCTGTTCTGGCCTCCCCCTTTCTAGTTCTATCCAGTTTTTGTTCATTCTTCTCAAGTCTGTCTCTATTTCTCGGCATAATGTGTTCTTTGGTCTTCCTCTTCTCCTTTGACCTTCAGGATTTTATGTGAGGGCTTGTCTTGTGACACAATCTGGTGATTTCCTCAAGGTGTGCTCAATCCACTTCCAGCGCTTCTGCCTGATTTCATCCTCTGCTGGAATCTGTTTTGTTGCCTCCCACAGTAACTTGTTCCTGATAGTGTCTGGCCATCGGATCCGAAGTATCTTGCGTAGACAGCTGTTAATAAACACTTGTATCTTCTGGATAATGGCTTTCGTAGTTCTCCACGTCTCCGCCCCATACAGAAGAACTGTCTTGACATTTGTAATGAAAATTCTAACCTTGGTGTTGGTTGACAATTGTTTTGAGCTCCAGATGTTTTTCAGTTGTAGGTTTGCTGCTCTTGCTTTGTCGATCCTCGCCCTCACATCTGCATTTGATCCGCCGTGTTCATCAATGATGCTGCCCAGATATGCAAAGGTTTCCACATCCTCCAAAGCTTCTCCGTCAAGTGTAATTTGATTGGTGCATATTGTATTGTATCGGAGAGTCTTGCTTTTCTCTTTGTTTATATTGAGACCTACTGCTGCTGAGGCTGCTGCTATATTGTTCGTTTTCTCCTGCATTTGTTGTTGCGTTTGTGATAGAAGAGCCAGATCATCCGCGAAGTCTAAATCGTCAAGCTGCATCCTGCCTGTCCACTGCATCCCGTGATTTCCTCCAGATGTTGACGTCTTCATGATCCAGTCGATCACCAGGAGAAAGAGAAAGGGTGAGAGTAAGCAACATTGCCTAACATCGGTCTTTATCTCGAATGAGTCGGTGAGTTGTCCTCCGTGGACGATTTGGCAGTTTAGTCCATCATAGGAGTTCCGTGTGATATTGACTATGTTCTCAGGCACGCCGTAGTGTCGAAGAAGCCTCCATAGTTTTGTCCTGTCCACGCTATCAAATGCCTTCTCGTAGTCAACGAAGTTGATGTAGAGTGATGAATTCCATTCGATTGATTGTTCCACAATGATACGTAGAGTTGCAATTTGGTCTGTACATGATCTATCCTTACGAAATCCAGCTTGTTGATCTCGAAGTTGGGCGTCCACCGCCTTTCTTTGGTATTATGATCAGAATTCCTTTTTCCAGTCTATTGGTACTTGGTCTTCGTCCCAAATCTTACTGAAGAGGATGTGGAGTATCTTAGCAGTTGCTGCTACATTTGCTTTCAGTGCCTCTGCCGGGATGTTGTCTGGTCCCGCTGCTTTGCCGCTCTTGATTTGTCTAATGACTATGCTGATCTCTTCAATTGTTGGTGGGCCAACATCGATTGGGAGGTCAGTGGGTGCTGCTTCGATGTTGGGTGGGTTCAGTGGAGCTGGTCGATTCAAGAGTTCTTTGAAGTGTTCTACCCACCTGTTTCATTGTTCTTCAATGTCGGCGATATCTTTGCCTTCCTTGCTTTTCACTGGTCTTTCTGGCTTACGGTAATTTCCAGAAAGTTTATTTGTTGTATCATACAGTTGTCTCATGTTTCTCTCTCTTGCAGCTTTTTCCGCTGTCATTGTTACATCTTCCACATATTTACGTTTGTCGGTTCTGATGCTCCTCTTCACTTGCTTGTTTGCCTCTGTGTATTCGGCTTGTGCCTTGGCTTTTTCCGCTCTGGTTCGGCTGGTATTGATTGCTGCCTTCTTGTTCCTCCTTTCTTCAATTTTATCCAGTGCACCAACAGTGATCCATTTCTTGTGATGGTGCTTCTTTTGGCCCAGAACCTCTTGACATGTTGAAACGATTGCCTCCTTGATACCTTTCCAGTTGCTCTCCATGGTAGTCCCTTCTCCATTGAGCTTGATGGTTTCATGAACACCTGGATGTGAAGGCTTGTGCAGCGCATTGAAAACGTTGCGTCGATAGTGTTTCGATACGATTGGACGATTTCTGGCTGTAGATATGTTGCATAGTAAAGTCTCCTTACCTCTTCCCATCTGTTTAATACCTGATTTCAGGATTGTGGAAGATAACTTGTCCTGAAAATCACTGTCTGTTCAAGGAAGTCATACGAGACAACGAGTGTGTCACTACATTGTTTTCCCCAGAAATGTGTTGTATATCGGAAGTAAACTGTCAAATGTAAACCGGTTGTCGAAATTCTCTAGAGGAGCGCTTGTCTGAAGACAGGCTTAGAAAAATGAGAGGTCTGTGTTCACTGAACAATGTGTGTACTTGGCCTTCACAGAGTTACGAAAGTGCCATACAGCGCAATGCGTCGCTAGGAGTTCCTAGCTAAAAGTGCAGTACTTCGATTGAGTGTCTAGCAACCATCTCGAGAAGAATACTAAAGGTTGCCAGTTCTTACTTAAGCATTGTTATAAGACTGCTCCGGTTGCCGATTAACATACGTCTACTGTTATATTGATGGTTGATTTGATGTCCTGATGTGCGAGAATAATTTTTTTAGCGATAATTTCCTAGACTGTGAAGAATGCTTCTTTCTAATTGTTGTCTATATTGATGAGTCTCACATTTCTACGAAGTCAATTAGTTAAGAGTCTCATGGGAGACATACGATTTGGTATAAACCATCGATATAAACCTACCAGACCGTTGAGCGTATAAAATTGATTGACTGTGGTCGGTTGTGGGTAATGTGTAATGGCATCCAGTGATTTTCAAAGGGTGGATACCGTAGTCATCAGTAGTGTGTCCGAGAAAACTTATGGAGCCAGTTCTGATTTGACATATCTGAATGTCTACAGTCAAGCCGTGTTTTTTTAGTCGTCCGAAAACAAGGTCCATATGCTTTAGATGAGATTCACTGTTTGTACCTGTGATCGGGGAGTCATCAACATGCTTGTGCACGTAGTTGAAAGACGTCGTCGATTAGTTGATGGAAAGTTTGTTCAGCATTTCGTAGGCCGAAAGGCATGGGCGAAAATTCGTCAAGCTCAAGGAGGATCATGTTAGCAGTCTTAGAAATGCCAGCGGCCATGGGAATTCGACCACTTGCTTGGACCAGACCGATTTTCAAAGTAAGAGTTGAGCACTTCAAAGCTAGCCGTCAAATTGTGAATGCATGGCAACGAGTAACTATCTGGAGTTGTTTTCCTATTCAATCATCGATAGTCACAGGTTGCACGCCAATCTTTGCTGTCCGTTTTAGGGACCGCGTGCATGTGAGATGCCCATGGGCTGTCCGATGTCCGATTGATTACTCAAACTATCATGTTATTGAAGTATTTCTTCGCCAACCTTAGCTATTCGGGAGCTAGTCGGAGTGCTTTCGAGAATATGTGTGGTCTTGTAGTTTTTATGTGATGTGTAACATCGCTGGATGCATATGGCAATTTTCGGTCGTCTTTGGTCTAGTCCAGGGTACTTTTCAAGTGTATGTTGATAGAATGGATCTATTATGTGCTTAATGATGACTGGGTATAACCTACAACAAGATAAGGAAGTTACACGAATAGATAAATTAGTATTTCCGTCTATTAACCATCGTATGCTGGTATCAATAAGTAGACTATGGTGTTGTGGCAGGTCCATACCAATGATCGACATAGAAATATCTACAGCAACGAAGACCCAGTGGATTGGTTTGCGTAAACACACGTTAACATAGACTTATCTCTTTTCATGCACAGTAATCGGTTTCCCATTTGCTGCCTGTAAGTTAAAAACTACTTCGTACAGTTGATCTTTTGAATTTTCTGGAATAACGTTAACTTCTGCTCCTATATCAATTAGGTAGAAACCTTTCATTATCACATCATTGGTGAACAGCGGACGGCTACGCTCGCCATCTATGGTTGCCATTAACGTGTGCTAGACGGGAAATTTCTCGATGAGTGCTTCTTATCAGACAGTTTGGAGATTGAGGAACTGCAGAGTTTTGTGCAGTTTGCGGAAGGCTTTCCTTACTTATTGTGGTATCAGAACCAATCAGGAATATCTGTTTTTTGTGGTCTAGAGAGGGACATTTTTCGTGAAGAGTTTTTTGAGTTTCAGAGCGTCTACGATTATGATGAATGTTAAGATAGACTCAGTGTTTGTCAGAGGTATGTGACGTCATCCTATGTTGTCTGAGGGTTTTCCTTGACGTGATATAATTCGGTACTGGGGGACATGGTGATTGTCGGAATCCGGTCGTCAGATACAACCAGTTGGTCTACGGCGTTATTTTGAACTGAGGAAGACTGCGTGAACCTCTCGCGGAAGCTCAGACAAGTACAGCTGCCTAAACAGACCATCGCTAATGGTCCGTTTACCAATGACCTCTCGCATACGTAGCAGCAATTCCGTCGCACAGCCATATTTAGCTTAAAGTTATGGGAAAATTGGACCAAACTTTACCTGCCAATTAGGTCTCCATGCTCAAGAACGACTTTCTTCAAAGTGTCGTAAGTTTCACAAACATCACTAAAATACATACTTTCTGTGACGTGTAGTGTTAGTGGTTCCTATCCACACAATTTTCGAAGCTGAACATTTAATCACTCGGAAGATTTTTATTCAACATGTAACACTTGGAGGTGGTCGGTAATGGTGAATGCGGTGAGATCCTTTCATGGCTTGGACATGCAGACATGGGTACTCTATGGAAAACCTACTGAATCTTTTATTAAATATATCACTTTCTATCCAGCCTAAACGTGTTCTTCAGAGATATTAGGCGTTATATAGCTGATCTTACGATACGACGAGTCAGGATAGGTAATGATGTGACTTCCACGTAAGATTGGGTTTTCGTGTAATGCCAAATCCATAGTTTAGTGACTAGGGCTATTATTATAGTAATGATAATACCAAACCAGACTATAGCTCCGTAGACCTACTGTTAAAATGGTGTCGTAGTGCCTTCACTTCTGCGAGAAATTGTGCATGTGGGGCTGTCAAGCCATTCTTGTGAAGGGCAGCGCCTGAGTAGCAGAACCAGGCTTTCTATGTTCACAAACACGTTTATTAAACCATTTGCATATTTCACGTTTTCCTCATTTCTGTTCCCCTAGTTTCTTCCTTTCCTTCTTTAAAGCCAACCCAATATTCTTCTCAGTAACACAGAACCTGTATATTTTTAAATATGGCAAATATTACGTTAACATTATTAAAATTTGTGTATTGTTTCATTTCTGAAGAATCTCGAAATGTTATCTCGACAACACTTGTGTATCCGTAAGCTGTTTGTGAATGATAATAATAATAATCTTGTCGAACTCACCATCGAAGATTCCACAGATGTTAGGAGTTTGACAACACTTTTATACGCAACTCCCTTATAACTGCATTAAACTACCCAGTCAAATCATAAGTCAAGAAAAGAACGGTTCAAAGATTTATATAGAGAGCTATTGATATATTGGAAAGCGTCTAGTCTAAGCTGGCTGACAGCTGAAAGGGATGCTCATAAGGGCGTACCCACTCGTGATCTGGTGTGTATGCCTGACCGAGTCCCTTCAGTTAAATGTGTTTATTAAAACTATTGAGGTCAGCACCTACATTGAACATTTGCAGAACTACTTATTTAGGCGAATTATATACCGCTATAAGCCTTAATGAGTCTTATCAGTGCTTCATTAATTAGACACTAAGTGCCAAATCCTGCGAACGAAAGCAGAGAACTAATTGCGACTCCTGAATTCCAATCCCTTGCACATGTATATGTAGGATCTAGTTAAGGGTTTCAGATGCTACTCATTCTAACTTGTGTTCAAGGGTTTTGAGGATATTTCGCATTTAAAAACCTATCGATATGAGATGTCAACGTCATAGAGCGACTAACTCATCGTCTGTTATTGACGTCGAAGGAGTTGACCACCGCCAGGAAGTTAGCAAACAGTTTGTGACAAGTCTTTCCAACTCATTCTCCGGAGTACGGCTGAAAGTGTCTATTTTTTCCAATATCGTAGTACGCGAGGTGATAACCATTTCGAACGTTAAATAATTACTTCGATGTTAAAGTGCACGGTAATCTGTAATATCATCATGTAAGGTTTCAAAAAACACAGTAGATCAAGCTCAGAGTAGGATTTCTTTATTTACTTTGAGTGGTTGTCTAGGTCACGGTACTCGAACAAATGGTACCAACCCCATCGGTGAATATTTCACCCTTGAAACTCAATCCTTATGCAAACGTTTACTGCTAGGAATGGCAGCAATCAATGATCTGTCTTTCTTATTACTATCTAAAGCTATGTACAACGTTCAATATTCAAGGCTTACTAAGACCACTTTTTGGAAGGCATGCGTCTCGTTAAGGACATGTAAGCATTTGGGCGGGTGCTCGTTACCATTTCAGCTTAAGTTCATCTGTTTCCTGCTAAATTAATAGATTGGAACTACTACTGTTATTCTGAATCAATCTGCCAAATAGCTTAGGAATATCTTTCTGAAAATGTAAGCTTACATATATAGCTCCTTTTTTGTCTGATGATTATTTGATTACAATGAAATACCCATAGAATTTTCCTCTACTTTAATCATAGCTGGTTATGGTTTCTATTAGAAATAATTTCCGTGTTTACGAGCTTTGATGGACTTCACCTGCAGTTCGTGATGCTGTCTATGCCTGTCTATTGTCCAATCTACTGATGATGCTGAGTGCATGATGTCTTGTATGTTTGCTTTCCAGACGTTAGGTCTGGATTGAGCTGAGGCGTGCTCGTAATCGACAGTTATATGGAAGTCAAAGGGTAAAACTGCATGATCACTTTTGCCTAGGGGTGGCATGTAATCCAGGTTTGCAACGTCATCCTCACAGTGAGTCAATATAAGATCTAGTAAGGATGATGCAGAGCCCGGGTCGTACATAGTTGCTTCCTTCACGTGTTGCACTAGGGCACATGTGATAACCGCATCAACTAGTTCCTGTTCGAAGGAATTTTCTGATGATTCAGTCCGCAAATTTCCCCAGTCCTCCATGGGTGCATTAAAGTCCCCTAGGATTAGACATCGATCACTTCGTGATAAAGTGTTGAGACTGCTTGGCAGAACCTCATTTACCTCACAGCTTGAACTGCGATGGTTCAAATCAGGCAGCAGCTCTTGTCCTTTGCATTTCAGGCGGCAGCTAACTAATGCATACGTCCCACTCTCATGGGATACACTGTCGATAATGGTGAATGGAATAGCATTCCTAATGCATAGAGCTAATCCTCCCTCTACGCTTTTGTATTCTATCGGCTCTTACTAATGTAAAACCCTCGAAATCAAGTTCCCTACTATCTATAGACGGCGTCAGCCAAGTTTCTGTGACTGCGATTATGTCTGTCTTAGTTGAGTCAATCTGTACACCTAGTTCCGATAGCTTATTGAGCAAGCTCCGGGCGTTGGTATAGCAGACCCGAAGCCTATTTAAGTGGCCTCGTGCTTCACCCAGAGTGGCTTCAGCATCATCCTCTGTCGAAGCCTCACAACCCGAAAATTTGCAATTTTCAGGTCTTTTTCGCCAGCGTCTAATTTGAGCTGTAGTTCTTTTTCGGCTTCCCGTCTTCTTACACGGTCCGCCAGCGGTAAGTTCGTGTAAAAAGACGGACGAATAATATGTTCTAAGATTTTAACAACCACACTAGTTAGGCTAATGGGTCGGTAATTTTTAGGCTTATGTTTTGTATCTGTTTTAAAGACAGGACTTACTATGGCGTTCTTCCAGTCTTTTGGTAGAACGCCATAGTAAGTCCTGTCTTCAAAACAGGTACAAAACATAAGCCTAAAAATTACCGACCCATTAGCCTAACTAGTGTGGTTGTTAAAATCTTAGAACATATTATTCGTAAGGAGCTGTTTAAGTATCTCGATGAAAACTGGGTCCTCTCGGAGAAGCAGCATGGTTTTAGAACACGTTACTCTTGTCTCATAAACTTATTAGTCGCTCGTGAAAGTTGATGCGCTCTCAAGGACCAAAAGTTACTTATAGACGTAGCTTACATCGATTTCAGCAAAGTTTTCGACAAAGTTCCGCACAACCGGCTGTTATATGAGTTAAGGAATGTCGGGATTGGAGGCAATCTATTGATGTGGATAAAAGACTTCCTAGTTGGGCGTCAACAAAGAGTATGGGTGAACGCCAAGTTGTCTAGCTGGGAAACTGTGCTTAGTGGAGTCCTCCAGGGTACAGTTTTGGGGCCAGTGTTATTCCTCCTGTACGTAAATGATCTCCCTCGTCTGCTATCGTCATCGGCCTTGCTCTATGCTGACGATGTCAAGATACATAGAGCGATACAAAGTAAGGGCGATAGCTTAGAACTCCAAAATGATCTGGAGAGATTATCTGAATGGTCCCAAACCTGGCAATTGCCGATAAACACTTCCAAGTGTATTGTGATGCATATTGGCCACCAGGGTAGAGATATATACACGATGAATAATACTGAGTTACCTATTGTCCAGACACGCAATGACTTAGGAGTTATCGTTAGTCAAGACTTAAAGACTACTGCACACTGCCGTGCAATAGCTGCCAAAGTTTTTAGAACTTTATGGTCCATACGCAGGGCTTTTAGTCATCTTGACGCTAAAACGTTTCTGACTTTGTATACAGTGTTCGTGCGTCCTAAACTTGAGTACTGCATACAAGCAGCTAGCCCCTGCCTGTAAAAAGACAGTGAACTCTTGGAAATGGTTCAGATTAACAGCAACTAAGCTGATCCCCGGAATAGCGAAGCTCCCGTATGGTACTAGACTGACCAAGCTAAACCTATTCCCGCTGTCATATAGAAGAATCAGAGGCGACTTGATTACAGTTTTCAAATTGCTTAGTGATAAATTTGCACCTGATATGCCCTCATTTCTCTTGTCTTCCAAAACAAAAAATCTACGAGGACACTCCAAAAAAGTTCACAAGCCCCGAACGAATTACTTGTCAGCTGACTACCGACTTTCCCATGGAATCATCAACGAGTGGAATTCATTACCTCAGCACGTGGTTGAGGCTCCATCCGTCGACTCCTTCAAAAGAAAGTTGGATCAGCTGAGAGACCATCATTGCCAGGACTAACACAGGCCATCAAGCCTCCTGTCCTTTCCAAACTGAAACTGAACGTGTTGTTTAGAACGTAGCCACAGAATTCCAATCTTCCGACTTTGGGAAAGCCACAATAGACAATTTTGAAGAAAGGGCACAAAACCCCCAGGACTACCTCAAGTCTGGGGAATTTTTCCCATCAAACCAATAAGTTTTTAATTCGACTAGTTTAATACTTAATAGTATAAACTTGTGCTTCTACTTGGCAAGCAGACGTACTTGTCTGTGATGAGGGGTTTGATAACTGAGCTAGTCCGTACTACTTATGATGTAGATAGTTGACGTAGATGTAGGGAGACAACACACTCTAGGTAATCTACTGCAAGAATCTCCTTAATATCATGCTCGTGGTGTACGGTAATGGACCCATTGGAGTTTTTCTTAGTACAGAGTCCACCACTACTGGTGTTATTCCCCCAGAAAACTGTCCGGGTGCTTTAAACCAAGCTACAGTTCTAAAACTAATCTAGAAACCTGAGAGTTGTTGGAATTCCACGAAACGTCAGTGTAACTCAATTAATTCACTGTGATATCATGGAACCCTACAATAATCTCGTACCCAGCAGACTTGATTTTACGAGGGATTCAATTGACTTCCCCACTTATTCGTAAAAAGTATCCTTGTTTTCTGTTATATTATGGAAACATTCATTGAATTTCGTTTCGACCTCGTGTTGTGCACTAAGCACATCTCTAGCAGTCGTAGTTGAGTTTATTAGGGAGCTTCCAAATTATGTCCATCCAACTTACGGTAAGCTAAATTATGCCATTCTATAATCATAACAAGCACCCACGCCCAACAACTGTGAGGCTTAAACTTGGCAGTTGCTACTTTCATCAACTGAACAACAGACTCATACCATTATAAGTGACTGTCAAATCGAACTAGTATCCAATCCCGGCCAGACTGTTGTCACTGAGTATACTAAATGCGATTAGTTTTTGCAACGGGATAAAGAACATACACAGAGTCAAGAATAATATATAAAAGGTCTAAACCGAAGAGTAAATCACCAGCAAATTGGTGTAAGTAATGTTCCGTAGTGGTGTGATATAAACTAGTAGAAAATACTTAGATAGTTGGTTAACCATTCCTGTCCTTTTATTTTCAGACATGGAATATTTTCTTAAACGGATCCCTGCGTTCAGTCGTGCATTAGGTGATATCGACTCTGACAGTGATGATGACGATTCAATCGTTGATCAGAATGGTCGCGATGTTCTCGATAATTCCCCTCTATTCACAAATGAGCAAGATCAAGAATTAAACACCTATCAAATATTTCGAGATTATACAACAATATCACATGTAATTCTGGCTATTGGACCATTAACAAGTGCATTCGTAACCATTGGTACTGGTATTATCCATAAAAGTTTATCTATTATTAAAGTATCATATAAGAAAACTTCTCTAGTATTCAAAAGTTACTATCTTCCAGATTATGACAACACAATGATTATTTTTATTGAACATGAACCTAAATGCTTGTGCTATGAACACAAGCATATCCTTTGTAAATACTTTCAACGTGTTTTTTGTCGTAATGAGAATTTCGACAAGGATAAAATTACTATAAAAGATATCAATGTACTATGTAGTCGTCCAGTGACTCAGTATTCTTCGAAATTGAAAACACCTCCCCCTTTTATTAAATGTATACCAACTGATTCTAGATTAAGCAGTCGATTTCCAAAGCTGGAAGAACCGACAATTTTGGCAGGTTTACCAGCTGAAGCGCTGAATTGGTTTTATTTCAAGTCATTACCAGTCAATGTATATATTGTATTTTATTTACCACAGGTTAGTATCTGTGAATGGTCTGCAGTGAAAGAGATATTCAACACTCTATTACCAGTTGGTATTGAAATTCTGCAAAAGCATTTTTCATCCGACAATCCATGGGACAATAAGTTATTGTGTGAAAAACTCAAGGAAATGTGTATTACTGCAGTTTGCAATAGTGAACGTGCTAAGACAGACCAAATGTATACTTGAGCTGCAATCAAACTGCCTTTTTTGTTTTTTTTAAACATGATTTTTTTAATATTGTATTGAGTACTTTATATTAATTGTCAATAAAAAGTAGAAGCAACTAAATACAGTATGGTTCTGATTTCTTGTTCGTTACCTGGAGTTTTTTATTTTACTTAAAATTATCTGCATAAAAAAGGACGTGTATGAGACAGCGATTTTGTGGATTTACAGGAAAAAGTGTGGAATGTAGACAAAAATACTAGTACTATTATATTTAGCCTGACTAAGAATGCAATCAATATAGACTTAATTCCTCTCAAAAAATTATTTCACTCTCTATGAACGGCATAGTATTGCGGTAAAATTTTTACTCCGTTTTATTATAATTATTGCTAACTTCGTCACAAACATGTGTTCATTGCGAAGCCAGTTGCAAGATGAAAACTTTAGTTTGCACTATACATAGATTGATTTCATCTGATTCAGTCCAACCAAAATACAACTATCCAGATACTTAGATTTCTTCTACCGCCCTAACCTTATATGAATATTCAAACAGTAGTCCTGGTTGTCTTCAAACGCTTTAGGTGGATCATTGAATTTCTTCATTCTGGCTTGTTTTTTAAACAACTATTAAGATTCTAGTAGTGTAACTCAAGATAGCCATGAACTTCACTCTTGTTTAACAAAAGCCTTATTGATTCTGAGATATATAAGTTTGTTGATCTGCGAAACATGTCACGATGTTCAAGCTCTTAGCTAATGGTGAAAATGTGATAGATGCATAACTTGAACGAAGCTTAACTTGTCCTTCCATGCGTTGCACTTAATATGTGTAGTTTGACAACAGCCAGAACTTATAATTTAATGGTTCTGGCGTTTCTCGGAGATATGAATGGTGAAAACGTTATACTGAAGTCCAAGAGCACTCAGTTTTCCATACATGGATGAGGAATTCACAGTTTCTTAACCAATACGTTCCATCCCTAAAATGATTGTTGCTTCAGGTCGAATGTCTTTCAGTATTTGAAATTCACTCCTCGTTAGTTGAGATGCGGAGTGCAAGGTATGTCGTATAAAGTTGTTGGGACAGTAAACTTAATTAACTGCTTTTCAGAATATCTCACTCAGTGTTTCAGATATTTACCTTACAGACATTGTTTCTAATGGCTTGGATAAGCTGAAATGGATCCTGGTAATTTTTAAATGTAGCTAGTGCCTCCAATCTACAGTGCATTGATTCTCATGTGAAATATTCACCTGTTTTCTGTTTAACGGGATCACACGTATTGTTGTACTCCACAGTCTCCCGGAATAAGCTGATCATTGCTAATAAATAAGAAGCTTCCAGAAATCCGTTGTTAATCAAATGTAAGTTTTGCTAAGTCTGAAACAATTTTATGTTCATTTTCCTTGCGCGTTGTTAGTGGAATTAATGTTCATCTGTCCTCAATAGGGTTAAATCTAGTCTTGAATTCAACTTTTTCTGTTATGCTAGGTGTAATCAGCATGTTTACATCAATTCATGCTTTGGTCACGAATATTCTGGATACGTTCGCCGTTCGTCACACCAGGACTCTAACATGTGCTTCAAAATGTCCATCAGTCCTGTGTGGGAGGGGCATCGGTTGCTGGTTTTGACAAGACCCGTTTGAGTTCAGGCTTGAGTTGTAAAGAAAGTGCACCAGGTCACAAGTAGGTCGCGATTTGTGTTGTGTCCACCCCTCAGCTCTTAGTGTACTATTAGTACTGGTGCTACAAGTTATCTTTATTTGAGTTTCAGCATCATTTGCGTTTCAGAAAGGTTGTATTACTACATCAAATCGGCTGAGAGCTTTTGGAAGTAACCAGCGATATCGGACTATATAAGCAGGTCCATATTTGCAATAAACACAAGTTTCTGAGTGAGGTTTAAATTAAAATCACGTCTCTCACTTATAATGTACAGATTTATATTGTTGACTTTGAGCCACACATTTTTTCTGAAGGTCATTGGTGCTAAATAGTTGCCGAAACGGAAGATGGGTTGGTGTCTGTCCTTTTAATCTAGTAGTTGAAAGACATACTGTAGCTAGCAAACCTCTTGTGTGCGCAAAATAGGGCAGGAACAAGATTATTCAGAATGAGCTTGTTTATAACATTACAGTAGAAGAATGTGGATGAGAGTGATTAATCAGATATTTGATTCCATATTTTCACGATCTGTGTGAAAGCTGTGGTACTCGTATCCCCAGTTGTTGTCAAATGAACACTCGAGGGTCTAACATACAAGATAATAAGGCGAAGTCAGATGTTATTAGTCAGTAGTTAATAATGGTCTTTCTATTCACTTCCTAGAGTGTATACGTACTACTAATTTGAAGAAAAACTCGGTGACTGGAGGATTTGTTTAAGAGGTGAGATTCCGATTACTGACAACAGACCATGGTAGTAAATCTGCGTTAACAGCTACGGAAAAGCACGTACGACAATTATAAATTATTTGCAAACAGTAGTAGCACTGAGTTCACACTATGCTGCATATGTAGGCTGTATTGTATGAGCTGTAAACCTAGTTAGTTTGAATTGAGTTGGACAGATATATAGTGATATCCAGTTTACGTTGGACTAGGAAAGCTCTAGTGATTCTCCGAGTAATCCGTGATAAAGTACTAACCCATGTTAGTCTGGAGCCTTATAGATGAGGTTTACATAACGTGAATAATAATGTCAAGTAATGATTAAAAACCGATTAATCCAAATACTAAACATCCTACCACATTACTTGGGTGTGGTTTGTATGTTTGATACCGTCGGATGTTGGTTCAATGGTCTAGAGGTTAGGTGTTCATACGCCGTACTGAAATTTCTGGATTTGAGTCTCGCGTGCAGGATCGTGGATGCGAGTCCAGTACCAGGAAAAAACGGCCGATCAGTGATTCAGGTTTTCGATAGTGGACATGGCAAGTTCACCTAGGGGAGTTGGAAAACCCTAATTTCAAACCAATGGTGCACATGGGTTCCAGTATACTGAGGGAATAAATGGCGTACGAATCAATCGTTGGTCACCGACTACCATGGGACTGCATCTCCTTACGATGCTCCACTGCCTTGTGGATCAGATCTTTAGGTCAAAGGCTCTGGGTGAGGCCCCCTAAGAAAAACACTTGTTTCAGGTTGGGCACCTGGGTAGTATCACAGCCCCCATACAAATCAAATGAGATTCGTGTAGTGCATATATATCTGGTGCTTCCTTGTACCAATATTTGTGTTTAAATAAATAAATAAAATAACATCTTAAAAAAGAGAATTCCTTCTCTCTATATTGTATTTTATTAATAATCAGTTTCTTCCGTAAAGAGATTAAGAAAAGCGAAACTAGTGAAACACCATACTACTACTACTACCTACTTTTATGATAGTAGTAACGCAAAGAAGAAAGAAAGAAACAAAAAAAACCCAACATCACATGTATATTTGGCTAGCTTATAAATCATTATTATATGAAATATTGAATAAAAACTGTACAATAAAAAAACATTAACTGAATTTCGATGCATCTGAACAATAATTATATAATAGTTTTATCAGTGCAAACAGAAAAAAAGGGGAGGGGGGTAACTATTTCTTTTTGTTAACAATAAGCGTGAATTAGTCATGGTGATTAATTGATCAAGTTTGTTTATATCGAAAAAACAATTTTACAATTTATAAACATTAACAACAAATATCACATCAACAAAGTACGGTAAACATTAACAATGAAGGTTTATAAAAAAAACAATTACATAATTTTATGAATAATAATGATGATAATATTGATACTGTACTACTCATTAGTAGAATAGTAGTGACATATATATATAACAATTGACGGTATATATTACACAAAGATTTATATAAGGGGAAAGAGAAAATCTTCATTCTTTTTGCTTTGAATTGAATAAAAGATTTAAATGATAAATAAGCCACAACAACAACAGTAACAACAAAATGCATGAGAACAAAGTCAAATGATTTGTATAGAAGAAGAAGACGACGAATGAGAAGTGATAATAGCAAGAAAAGCGCATCGTTTTTTACTTCTCTTTTATAAAATATCCAAGAATATAAGCCTAATTAATTGGACATGTTTGGCGGGGGGGGGTAGAAGATGATTAACAGTGCATAATATATCAGTGTATAAATACGATTGAATATAAGTATACAAATCTTGTTCATTATGTACTTCTTTTTCTTTTTTGTTTTGATCACAGAACAAGATGAAATGATTCAAGTCAAATTTTAGAATATGAATAATGGTTATTAGGATCTGTACAATTTTGTCAAAAAAAGACAAAACAAATAAAAATAAAAAAAATACTGAAGATAAGAGAACTTTTTATTCCATAACAGTAGTAATATTGCCAATGATAATAATACGCTTATATATATATATATCCATTCATAAGCATATTTTGCTTAGATGAAGTAATTTCCATTACGGACAATGTAAATCATAATTAGAAAAAGTTTTCATTTATTGAATAGTCTTTTGTATACGTTCAATCCATTGCATAGCACTCTCTTGATTGATAGCACCGAGTTTGTATGTTCGATTATTAGTTTCAAGCTATGGAAAAAATGATTGAATATTATTATTATTATTATTCAGCAACAATAAACTACAGACCATTTAATTGTATACACGAAATAACCAAGTTAATATAACATTTGAAAAAAGAAGGCACCCTCGTGGCGCTGGCGTTGTTTACGAAATTGAGAGGAGGAAAAGTGAATGTCCAGGTTGGTGGACACGGAAAGTCCACCTAGGGCAATTGGAAAACCCTGATTCCAAACCAATGATGCACATGGACTCCAGTATCCTGAGGGAACAAATGGCCACCGACTACCATGGGACTGCATCTCCTCACGATACCTTGTGGATCAGATCTTTAGGTCAAAGGCTCCAGGTGTAGCCTCCTGAGAAAAACACCTGTTTCAGTTTTGGGTACCTGGGCAGTATCACAGCCCACACACAAATCAAATGAGATTTGTGCGGGGCATATATATCTGGTGTTTCCTTGTACCAATATTTGTGTGTTTAAATAAATAAAGATAAATAAAGATTTAAACAGATTAGGAAATATTTACGAGGATTTGTATTTTAACATTGAAGAGATTAAAGACTACAAAATGATCAATCACTGCTGGATTATATACATCATGAAAGGAACTGTTTCGATATCGTCATTTAATTGCAACTCCTAATTAAAGTTTGATAGAGTGGCTAGCAGTGAAATTCAGAGTGAATATTTCATTCTATTCGAGGGAATATAATAAATAGTAACCATTAAAATTCATGCATATATCATAGGATGGTGACCGTCTGAACTTCGTAGCTCGATTGAAAACGCGTTGAACTGTTTAACGAAAGGTAATCAATTCGATTCACAATGTGAATATCGCCACTGAGACGCAAATATCAAGGATTCTCAAACAGGACAAAATATGAGTCATCTATTCCGCCGGATAGAAAACGGTTTAGCACTAGTATATCGATAAAATAAAAACTGACAAGGGTAAACTACTGATACATAATGCTGAACTGTAAAAAGATGGAACTTGTGAAGTTATGTAGGAAATCTGTTCAGTTCAGCTTAGGGTCTACTAAAATATAGAAAAATGAATCAGTTATTTAGTTGCAAGTAAGACAGCAATGACGTAATAAGCAGTTTCTTCCGTACAGAGATTAGGAAGAAAAGCGAGGCTAGTGAAACACTACACTACTACCTACTTAATCGAATTAAATACTTAATGTACAAAAACTATAAATTTTAGTGAGAATCACAAAATCCAGTGATTAATGGACGAATAAGATAAACATGTTAGTATGAAGTTATGGAGATTGTTGGATATTATGGTTCTACATTACAAACGACCGATGAAAATCAAGAAAAATAGTACGGCAGTCCTACCCTTATATGAGACTCGTCAGCAGTATGCATATTCACTGCTACACCGGTGATCAAACACATGAAACTTAGGTTTAGCATCAAGCCCCTAACCTTTAGGAAAATGAGTCGAGATTCAGTAGTTTACATGTCTAAATTAAATAATTTTCAATATTGAGTATCCATTCTCTCGAAATCCTTGAAATCTATTTACCATGATTTCTCACTAGAACTTCAGTAATTACTTCCATTATAACGAAACGAATATCGTAGAAGTTGAAACTCCTTTTTCTTATTGTTATTATTATTTGTATTTCCGCTGTATCATGACTGAGTAACTAGATTACTATTTATGAATAAATTCCATTTATCATAAGGTTTCGGTCAACCTATTAACTACGGTTATATGATTTACTATTCTTAATTTATTGCTAATCGATTACTCACAGTTTCCCCCATTCACAGCCACTATTGGCTTGTTTATCTATGGTCGTTACTTTCTATTTTGTGGTGTGACGAGGTCTACTATGTGTAAATATAAAGCACTCTAGCCCAAATATGAATACAGTATAGGTTGGTTAGTGACTCTTTTGGACTCAAAGGCATGACATAAAGAGAAGATTGTAAATAGTGGACTAGTAAGAATTAAGTTCTCGGCTTGAGAGTAATAGTACTAGTTGGACGTGTAATTAGCCAAGCCGGAGACAATAAGCAACAGAGTAAATAGTACACGCAAAACCGACCTCTGATCGATGACTCGATACGTGATTTTGGTCAGTGGGCTTCAAGATATAACAACAATTCACCAGTAAGCATACAACTATTATTAATATACGGAGATTGTGGAGATTATTGAGTTTCACAAACTGCTCACCAGTTGTTACCCCCTAATAGCATTAAAAGATAGTTGTGTAATATCCTGAACCCAAAAAAGTTGGATACCATCTCAATAGTATGAAAGTTAACTCCTCACAATGAGATCTGAATATTTTAGGTTTGATCCCTAGTGTAGTCACGGATGCGCATTGCTGAGTCCAATTCTAGGACAAAACAGCTGTCCACCAAGGTTTTGTGATTTTCAATCGTTATCTAACTACAGTTAGTCGTTGATGTCAATCGCTACATTCAACAATTTCCAAAAAACCCATATATTACATTACTGACTGACAAAATTGGAAGTCGTAGACACACATAGGACCTACTACAATACTGTTATGCCCCGATAAGGATAATGAATGGTAACTTTCGGATCTATTTATGAACCAATATTATGCATATATTTTTTATCGTATAATCACTAAATAACTTAACTATTCATATTCGTGTCCCCCTTATTACAAGCTTTATTTTGAACTATTTTTATATGATTTACCATTCCTGATTTATGCCCTGTCTATCATTTACTATCTCCCCTATTCACAGCCACATTTGGCCAGATCTTGTACAAATTTTGTTTCTTATTTTATGGTACGATGTGATCAGTTTGATTGATATATAAACTCAGTATGTTTGAAATATAATGATACATACCGCAGAGGCTGTTCTGGACATAACTGGCTGGGTTAGGCAGAAGCACGATCGATAAGTACTCTAGACTGTTCGTACGGTTTTCGTGTGTCATTTGGTCTGATCGATAATTCGCTGCTCTCTGATTGGCGGTATTATCACGTTAAACATTATCAAGGCATCCACTCGGCCGCAAGTTATAACAAATACCGAAAATCAATATCAATCAAACAGACAATAACTTACTTCAAATACAACAAACGAAGGTGATTTTCGTTGAATTGCAAAATTTTTAATAATTCTCACTGTTCTAACATCTTGTAAATCAATACAGCCACGAGGTGAAGCATTAGCGTAACTTTCATAATATTTCAATTGATGTCGATTTGTATCCAAAGCGAATAAACGTTGTTTCCATTGTTGTAAAAATTTACGATGACCTAATTTATATAAATAACCATAATATGATGCTGAAGCTAAATGTTCCGGCAAATGATGTTCAATAGTAGTACCACCACCACCGGATAGACTTTGACCACTTTGTGATTGACAATCAGATGTGTTAGTATGTGCTAACGATGAAGAACTTTCACTTAGTTTACGTTTTCCACGTTTGTCATGTCTAAAATTAAAAATAGGTTATAACAAAAAGATGTGAATAGGTTATTGTAAAGTAACAATATGATGAATTTCTCAAGAAAAAAAACCCGGGAATATTTTAGGTGGTTGGAGTTAACTGGTATGAAATCCTGGGATTTCGGCTTTAAGTTAATTGGCACTCAACAATAGTAAGGTGTATGTAGAATCGTGAGGAAATCGGAATTCGCTATGAAATTCGGATTCAAATAACTCAGATGCTTCACAATCTGATATGTTATATATATATATAGTGGTGTGATGTGGTCTGTTTGGTTCGTATATAAACCAGATATGCTTGAAATAAATGATTCGTATAGTGTTCTGGACTCAACTGACAGGGCTAGGAGGAAAAATGGACCAATAAGGACGCTAGGCTGCTCATACCGTCATTGGTTTAGCACAGTGTTAGGATTTTATAAGCCGTATTCCGATTGGCGAATAAGTCACGTGATAATTAGATGGGTCAAAAGTCACAATGAACTTGTTATCATAATTCAGTCAAAATGACAAAAGTGGGATAACCCAAACCAATAAAAACTAATCAAAAAGTCCATAACTGTTGCACAAGTTGATGGATATCTGAATTCGGTAGCTAAATAGATAACCGTTTGGGTGTTTCAAGCGACAGATACTACGTTCGAAACTCGAAGTGAACAACAAACTTGTAAAGTAGGTGTATCAGGCTGACGAATCCGAAGTAGGACAAAACGCGTGTCCCAGATTACATTAATAACTACATACTATATATTCTATATAAATTAATCCTTGGTTATAGTTAATGTTACGATTAATCAGGGCATAAAATCACTATTCATCACAACACTAATTGCTTACACCAAAACTAAAGAAGATCGGAATGTGTGATCCCGTTCAGTTCGCCATGGTAAAGTAGAATTGAATAAACTACCACCAGCACCAGCTATACCGAAATTTAAAGAAGATTTTTCCGTATCATTAGACTGTTTTGATTTTCCATTGTCTAATTCATTTGGAAGATATGCTGAACCATGTCTTGTTAGTAAATTCCCTGTTTTATTTATTTGATTCAGATTATTTGTTACAGACGATTTAAAACATTTCGAATTTATAGATAATGAGCATTTCGTATGACATATTAGATCACATTCAATACATTTAACAATATCATCTGATGATTGACAAATTTTCTGGCATAATTCACATTGTACATTTGTATTGTTAGTTATTCGAGATGAAGTAAATCTATGCGGATGGTGTTGAAGCTAGAAAAAGAATATTCAACAATGTAAATAAAGACTAATCAAAGAAACAGATTATAGCAGCTCACATACGAATGAGTTTGTTTACATCTAGTTTGGCTAAGCCCATTTGCTAACTTATTTAATGGACAGTCATTCGTACAACAACCTATCTATACTATTGTACCTTTATTATGTACGCTTGAGCATTGTATACTACCTACGCATGTAATCATTCTGCTAGCCTTACTATTAATCGCCTAACTGACTCGATGATTCATGCTTTTCCATTTGTATATATATATATATATATATATATATATATATATATATATATATATATATGTACATCTTAATCCTGTTCACTGCACTATACTGTACTCGCTTGTTCGACTCTTACGCTCACTCGCCTGCTTTACAGCACTACTCTTTCATGCTTGCTTAACGTGCCTGTAATTTGGGATATCTGTGTGTGGTCCAATAATAAACGAAATCAACCATTCGTTTTCGCCTTCTGATTTATACACCGTTAGGACGTTATCGAGTAACGGTTATCAGGACGAACGGTATACGAAGTTTAGGGGTAATATCGAATATCGACCACCACGAGATGAATAAACAATAAAAGAAATAAATATTGTAATGAAACGCGGATTCTTCAAGGACGATATATTTTGAGAACAGCTTTTTTATTAACAATTAGTGATCTAACTAGGAATATTGAAAACTTTACATAGCTTGCTATAAGATTGGACGAACTGAATTCATCAAATGTAGTAAATTCATCATACCAAAAGGGGGTTTTGTGGAGATTTTAGTAATTTTATATAATTGAGATCATGAGTCAATTGAAGCTAGATCACCGCTTTTTAAAATATACTCTCATTACACATAGTTTCGTATTTAAAACAAAAAAACATATCCAATCAAAGCGTTGTGAATGCGCACTGCTGAGGAGTCCCACAATAGGACGAAACGGCCGTCTAGGTTTTCCATGGTGGTCTAGCTTCAATTGACTCATGATCTCAAGTATATAAAATTCATGATAGACAAATGTAGTAAAACATATTTCAAACCATGAACAAATAATAAACAATGATGGTGAAATGAGCCAGATTTCCTTTGATAATGTAAACAAACAAATGGTTTCAGTGACCTGATCATGTTGTTTGTAACAAATGCAAGATCAAACTTCAAGGTTTCATGAGAATTTTCTTTTAATATACATAGTCAACTAATAATCTGGACAAATTTCAACTGTATTCACCTTGTTATTTCGTAAATCTAACCATGAAACCTTAACTCTATAACACACATTTTCTCGGTGGAATGAAGAATTGGAAAAAATCAAACGTAATCTAACTTACTTCATCTTGTAAAGGGGCGTTGATATCAAAATCATCAATTCTAACTGTACTATGTAACATGGTACTGCCAAGACCACCACCAGTGAGGCTATTGACACTATCTGATTCATACTCAATCGTCAGATCTCGATATCCAGGACTTAAATCAGTATCCAATGATGAGTAATCAGGCATCAACTGATGGTGATTTTGACCATTTGATGATAGTCCTACATTACTCTCAACACCAATATTACTACCGATGACAATTCCGCCTGCAGTACGACGAGTTAAACGCTTCAAAGTAGTTGCTCGATGATATTCTAGTATCGCATGACGTGTAAAATGATAATCATCTACTGAGGATTCACCAACTGAATCATATCGATCACCATAAATATAATCATTATCTTCATGAAATGCTTCATCTTCTGAAACTTGTTCAGATTTCGATATGTTATTACCATTATAATTTGTTTTTATAACGTTGAAATTATTATCAGTAGTACCGTTGTTAGTAGTACGTGTTTTTGTTTCAGTTCCATTTATTATTCGATCATCACTGGATTTCAATATTTCTCCAGTTTTTGAATGATTAGAACCTTTTATTGTTCGTACTGTTATAGTTGTACTATTTGTGGATGGTGGATTCATGCCAGTACTCAGATGACTTTCAGAATTATCTTTCATGGTAGGATTTTTTACAATAATCAATTGTGATTGAGTTGTATCATTTGAATGTAGTTCAGATACTGGGATTGAACTGGTAGTAATTATTTCAGAACAGTTTACAAATGTACTATCCAAATCAATACTGCCATTACTCCCTCCTTGTGGTGTTAATGTTTGAGTTAATTCATTGGTTAGTGGATAAGTTGTTGATGAAGATGTAGTGGTCAATGATGACAACAATTCGCTATTTGTTTGATTAGTATCTAATAAACCACTAGATAATGCACGTCGTTTAGTCATTGAATAATCAGATGTGACTAATTTATGATGTGATAAACTTTCAATTGGTGCACTGCTTTCTCTATATGGTAACTGATTGAAATGATGAACTATTTTAACATGAGTGTTTGTTTTGCTATTAGTATTACTACTACTTGTAGTATTAATAGTAGAAGTAGAAGTATCAACAATAGATCTTGGAATATTCGAAGTTGATTGAGTATTTGCAGTCGATTTTTCATTTTTTGATGTCAAGTGTTTACGTGGAGATGATGAATATAAGTTAAGCAGTTCAGATTGTGCTTGCTCCCATGCTTCTTGCCAACCAACAGCTTCTTCCCCTTCACGTAATCCTAAAACAGCATATGTTTGCTCCTTAAGTATAGAAGAGAAGGGAAGAGAAAGAAAAAAAGTATATATCAGTTATCGTTTTAACTTGCTGTCTAACTGTGATACCATAGACAGTTAATGATTGGAACTTTTAGTAATACATTTTTATGGTAATAAAAACAACGAAATACTGATCATATGAATTCTTCCAAGTTGCCAAGATGAAATGTTTTAAATCTCTTATGTTTAGTCTTCTTACCAGGTAAGCTATATATAATTACATGTCATATAAATCCATCTTACTGAGAATGTGCAAAATAACCAAAAACAAATGACTTAAGAAATTGAAAATAACTGTGACTAACCATACAAGAAGACAACTGTTATACTTTGGCGTTCAAAATACATAAACAGTTTAAAATGATTAAACTGTACAAACAATTAAACGAAGTTACAGTTGATCGATCACTGATTGGTGTCATGTTTATCTAGTTCCTTTCAGTGCTAAATGAATTATGTCGATTAAGTCGGAATGTGGACACAAGTCTAAATGACTCAACATAGCATACAGAATGCTCAAATTATAGGTCTCTGTAAATAATCAATTGACAACCTTGCATTTAGGCTTCATGCCGTTTGACACTCATCACCAAGGAATACCTGCAACAGAATGCTCAAATTATAGGTCTCTGTAAATAATCAATTGACAGCCTTGCATTTAGGCTTCATGCCATTTAACACTCATCACCAAGGAATACCTGCAATGTTAACAGGAGTGGTGTTAATTGTGGGACCAGGATACGCGTGACCAAATTTCACAACTTAAAACACTATCATTTAAGTACTCGAGCATCATTTCACTCAAGACTGCAGGAACATTACGCTGGAGAGTGTCAAACAAACGTGAAATTTAGCTATATAGTTCGAATAAAATTAAGACAACTATGATGTACGTTTATTATTCACGTTCATCCTCTCATTATTGAACAGCTTTTCATAGCTCCCTACACTTTCTACTCCCCTAACTTGTCTTCCAGTAATACCAATACTTTTAAAAATGATACAATTGGCTGCCATTGCTGTTTAAAGATAAAAGTCAATAATTTATACAATGATTACTGTTTTAATAACAATGAGCCCTAGTGTTTGCGTATTTGATAGTTTACATTCAGTTTCTAACGTGGTTACAAGCAGGGATAATTTATTTCTTAGCGTAGTACATCTTTATATAGATATATTTTGACGAAAAAAGTGTGTACTTTAACTTATTGAGCAGCTATTTTGTTAATACTATATTTCTAATATTGATGATCATACCCACTAAATATATCGTTGAGGGATAAGGGACAAAATATTATGGTCGTTTTAATGTCAGTCATAAAATTCCTTGTCAATTATCTAATCACCTAACAATTAAATATATTCACAAACACGCAAGGATAAAGCCCTCTGAGTACGGTTTATGCAACTAGCTTCACAGGAGCAGTTTAATTGTTATACACATATGAAGGAGCCCATCATAGGTAATCTATCCTTGATTTGTTTGTGTAAGTACTGGTTTAGTTGAGAACATTTATCAGCATGGTTGTGAAAAGGATTTACCAAACCGATTAACAGCACCATCTTTCTCGCGTGGTAGATAGTGATCATCAAATTAAATACATATTTTGAATTATTTAACCAAGAGTACTACACAAACACACAACACAAATTCAATTGTTCTAGTCAACATAGGAACTTTAATAGTTGAAATTCCTATTCCATAATTAATTCCTTATTTCATTTTAATTAAATGGTAGGAGGAAATTGTTATATCCGGATGAAAAATAAATGAATGGTAACTGCCAGGAATTATTTATAGACCGTTATTATATATTCATATTCCTTTTATTATAAGCTTCCACTTAACCTAATAACTATTATTGTATAATTTACTGTTCATAATATATTCTCAATTTATTAGTAACAGTCTCTCACAATCACAGCCACTTTTTGGCTTGATCTTGTATAATTGTTATTTTCTATTTATAGTATGATACGGTGTGGTTTGTTCGTATATAAATTTAGCATATCTCAAATATATGATTCTTATAACGGAGGCCGATATTAAAGCTCTGGACTGGACCGGCTGGGTTAAGAAAGAAGCTACTATTTTAGAGGATCAATAAGAACTCCAGGTTGCTCGTACAAGTTTATGCATCATTAGACTGGTCGTATAGCGTGATGCAATTAACCGAACATAACAGAAATAATAAATAAATGGCAAACATTTAATAGAATAACAATAATAATAATAATTCATAACTAACAATATGACTATTGTTAAATCCTTGTCGTAAAACTGGTTCATATGGACGATTAGTATTTTTACGATAACTAGGTGAGAAATGATCTAAATCATAGATCGAACCACAAGCTAAATCTTCAGTTAAATAAAATTTCCATAAATCAAATGCAGCTAAATGTGTTGTTGGTCTGAGAACCTGTTATGTAATGTGAAAAGAAGAAGAAAAAATAAGAAAAATATTAGTAAATACAATTTTTTTATACATAGTTGAAATCATGAGTCAATTGAAGCTAGACCACCATTGAAAACCTGGAAGCACTGAACGGTCGTTTCGTCCTATTGTTGGACTCCTCAGCAGTGTGCATCCACGATCCCGCCTCGCGAGATTCGAACCCAGGACCTACTAGTCTCACGCAAGAGCACTTGACCGATAGAACACTGAGCCAGCATTCAACGGTGTTAATGTCTAACCAACTCACGAATACATTTTTTTTTTAAAAATAGTGTAGATAATTAAATGACATATTAATAGCTAAATTTGAATTGCTCAATCTTTTTAAAATATTAAGTATAGAGAGACGGGAGAGTTTTAACTGTTATATTGATATATTTAATAGTGAAAATGTTTAACAATGACTTTTAACAGCTTTCCAGTTCGATCTGTTTTCACTTCAACTCCCTAACGAAAAACAAAAGATGGAAAGTATGTGAAGAAACTTTACTTCCAAGAATTGTTTGCTCACAGAAAACACGGATATGCTTTTATATTTATTGAATGACCGTAATACTCTGAATACTTCTGAAAAATTAGTAAAATAAAGTCTGTAACTGTCTAATCAGGAAATTAACTGTTTACTGTATAGTAAGCAAAGATGGATAGTGGCTAGCAATGGAATCCAAGATGCGCGTTTCGTCCTATTTGGAACTCGTCAGCTGGATATACCTGCATCTTGATGTTCACCTTTGGACACGAACCCAGTACCGTTCGCCTCAAACGCCATCGCGTTTCCCACTTAGCTACTGAGTCCTGATAGCCACTTGCTTGTGTAATGGGGTGAAGTTTAAATTCACTGCAAATATCAGTCTATTGTTTCTGATTTTATTGTTCATGCATTTTCATACCAATTGCGTTCCGTTGCTGTTCTTTCCTTTTCAATCTTTTTCTGAAATACATTCTATGCCTGATCATCACCATATAGTACTTTTGTGGATATAAGTAACCCACACATCCTGAGGGAACAAATAGAGTATGAATCAATCGTTGGTCATCAGCTGCCATTGAACTGCGTCTCCTCACGATGCTCCACTGTCTTGTGAATCAGACCTTTAGGTCAAAGGCTCTGGGTGTAGCCACCTAAGAAAACCTCCTGCTTCAGTTTGAGCATCTGGGCAGTATCACAGCCCTCATACAAATCAAATGAGATTTGTGTGGCGCATATATATCTGGTGCCTTCACCACAATACAATAATAATATACATAGAATAATAGTCAATTAATAGGTGCCAGAAATTCCCCGTACTTATGTCTTCACTTCGAAATAACATAGATTAAGTTAACAATAATATATACATATATATCGGAAGGGGCTTTTGTGGAGATGTTAGTAATTATATAGTTGAAATCATGATTCAATTGAAGTTAGACTACCATAGAAAACCTGGAAGCATCGGACGGCCGTTTCGTCTTATTATGGGACTCCTCAGTAGTGTGCATTGACGATCTTGCCTCGCGAGATTCAAACCCAGGACCTATTAGTCTCGCACACGAGCGCTTAACCTCTAGAACCATTGGATTGACTGAAGTTAGACACCGCTGGATGCCGGCTCAGTGGTTCTAATGGTTAAGTGCTCGCGTGCGAAACTGATATGTCCTGGATAAGAATCTCGCAAGGCGAGATCGTGGATGCGCATTGCTGAAGAGTCTCATAATAGAACAAAACAACCTTTCAGTGCTTCCAAGTTTTCCATGGTAGTCTAGCTTCAATCGACTCATGATTTAATACATATAAATATGTACCGCCAAAGCCAGTACCACAAATGCCCTGGTATGGCCGAGAGTGAAGAAAGTCAGCTCTCCTTCTTGAAATGCTCTCACATAGTTCAACAGATATTATTTAATTCACATAGGTTAGTTAAGAGGATTTATCTTGAACAGTCTAAAAATAATCTTTTGATTCTTTCTTCAAAGCTCGAGTGAGAGACTGATATGTCCTATGTTCGAGTCTCGCAAGGCGAGATCGTGGATGTGCATTGCTGAAGAGTTTCACAATAGGATGAAACGATAGTCCAGTCCTTCCAGGTTCTTCATGGTAGTCTAGCTTCAATTGACTGACAAAATTATAAAACCGATTAGATATATGATGATATGCTATAAATTGTATATATTAATCATTAAGTGCTTGCGTACGAAACTGATATAGCCTGGATAAGAATCTGTCAAGGCGAGATCGTGGATGCACATCGCCGAGGTGTCTTCAGGTTCTTCATGGTAGTCTAGCTTCAATTGACTGATGATATCATACACATACATATATAAATTATAATTAATAATTAAAACAAAAACAAAGAAAAGCAATTTACTTTTTCACTAAGTGTACGTGAATAATGAAAATTAAAAAATATTGGCCATTCATAATGTTGTTGTTGTATAAATGTCCATATAGAATGTGTATTATATAATTTTAATAAATTCTCATCTATATTCGATATTATACTAGTACCATATTTGAAATTATTTATTAAATATTCAATTAATTTAGGGAACCATTTAGTAAAACGTTCTAATTCTGTATCATATTTAAAATTATAAAACCGATTAGATATATGATGATATGCTATAAATTGTATATAATAATCATTAAATTCAAATGATAATGGAAATTGTTTTAATAATTGATGTACAATATCTAAAAATTGTAAAAAAATTGGTGAATATTGATTTGATTTAGTATCTATAGTTTGATTAGAATTATGATTAAATGTATGACCAAATAATAACCATTCTTTATCAATTAAACTCCAAAACCCTGTAATTGTACGATAATATGGATCAAGCATTATCTGAACTAAGGATACAATCTAAATAAAGAATAAAGAAAACAAAAAGAAAAGTAATGATAGGAAAGAAAAATAATTAAAAACTTATATATACATATATATAATAATATAAGGGTTGTGATACCGCCCAGGTGCCCAAACCGAAGCAGGTGGTTTTCTTAGAGGGCCACACCCGGAACCTTTGACCTAAAGATCCGATCCACAAGTCAGTGGAGCATCGTAAGGAGATGCAGTCTTATGGTAGCCAGTGACCAACAGCTGCTTCATACGCTATTTGTTCCCTCAGGATACTAGAGCCAGCCCATGTACACCATTGATTTGGAATCAGGGTTTTCCAACTGCCCTAGGTGAACTTTCCGTGTCCACCAACTCTGTTAAAGCTCCAGACATTTTTCGTCTTCTCAATTTCGTAAACAACACCACCGCCACGAGGAGGCAATGAGTAGGACTTTCATGGCAGAAGCTGTATACGCGTGGTCATGTGAAAGCATTTGGAGAGAAAGAGCGGACTCTCTTCATCAACTGAGATAGTTGGAACATGTAATATTGTATACATAAATATCGCTGAACTCGAATTATGATGTTGAATAGAGTGAAAGTAGATTGAAAGAAAGGCAAAGAAGGACAAAATAGAGATGTGATATTACTTTATGAAGTCATTGACTATTAGACTGAACTGTATAATTGGGAACAGAGTAATTTGTTGAGCTTCATATAATTATTGTAAGTAAGTGATTAAAGACATTGATAGGAATAACTTTGAATTTTTCGTGGTAATATAGATGCATTCACTGTTTGCCTGAGACCTAGACCTTTTAAGTTTGTTTTCAACTGTTTATTTTACAAAGTCATCTTTTCTTGAATAATATCCTATCACCACTGATACTTTATTACTTTTAACACTCTGGAATATGTCTTGATAAAATCATATCGTTTTGTTGATAAGATGTGTAGCACTTTGAATCGATTCTATGTTCCTCAATGCTGAATAACTGGCTGACTAACTGATAATTAAATAACTTCTAACAACTGTAGGAAAATGGAACTATAACCAAGCGGTAATACCTTTGGAATCGGATCTAAGTACTACAAATTTTTATTTGTATCTGTTAACTGTATGTAAACTCATTTTACAATAAACAGACTCCTAAACTTCGATTTGCCAATTTCAATACTAGATAAAGGCAGTTGCATTAAAAAGGTAGTCAGACAATCCACGAATTTCCCAGCTTCAACGATAATGAAAAAAACAAAAAAACATTACAGGAGTTGTGACGTAAACTATTTACTTTGCCATAGTTATTCAAATAATACGGTATCGGTTACTTAAAGCACTAGTGCTAATAGTACTAGATTGCAGGGATCCCAAATCTTTTCCACCATACTATCTCTCTAATTATGCAACAAGATGTAGAAATCAGTCGTATTCAATATGATGGTTCATAAAACACTAACATCTGTATCACACACTGACACATAAAATATCATATAACTGAAAAAGATTCTAGGGTGATTCAAAAAAGCCAAAAGGTTAGCTCAACCTTACACGAAACTATAACGAAATTCATTAGCCGACAGCTCAAAAGTGAATAACAAGGGATATTTGTGTCTTAGCAATAGAGCAAATAAACATCAATGTAAAATCCGTAGATAAAACTAGCTACTACACCATATTCGAATAAATATTTTCTACAAAATACATTAGAACTTTATGAACTTATGATTATGAGTTGTTTGTGAAAAGAAATGATCATTCTATCATCTCTACAATTTCTATACTCATGGATTACTGGCCACAACCTTTTTTGGTGTACCGAATATCCAGTAGATGAGGTTTACCAAACAAAACAAATAACCAGCCTACATACATGGACTATATCGAACTGCAAAGAAACAGATTAAGTCAATGTACATCGAATTTAGAAAATAACAAGTGTTTTTCAACTCACCTGTGCAACAACATCACTGCCATTTTCTAAACATAATGCTACACTAGCACCTTGTAAATCTAACAAATCTACTACTGTTCCAGCTAATTCCAATAATGATTTCAATTGTATAAACCAACCATTCTCATGTGCTTCAGTGAAAACATTCATATATTTAGAATTATTTGCATCTGCTACATTAGATGTTGTAAGATTTTCCGTTTCTATAGTTTCACCTCCATTACTAATATTATCATGAGAAGAATAAGATTCATTTTGATGACGTATGAAATGACCGCCTAGTGTTGCATTAACTCCACGATGATAATGACTATTATTAGAAGTACTACCAATATTAGTAGTAGTATTAGTATGATCAAATGAAACACCAGTAGCTGTAGATGCTGCTGCAGATAAAAGTTTTGTAGCTGTTTTCGACCGATTCGAATCATTTGGAAGGCAGGCTTTAAAAAATCCTTTAAATGATTTAGTCACTGCTGATGTAGTTGGATAGTCAATTGGTGATAAGACAACAGATGATGAATTAAATATTTTCGACATCTATTAAAAATGAAGAGGAAAAATGTAAATATTAGTAAGAGGCTGTCGTGAAGATAATTGAGTTTTAATGAAATCACGAACCACTCTCGATTAGACTAGTGTCCTTCAAAAGTTAAAAGCACTGTACAACTGTTTTATTCTAGCATGGAATTCTTCAGGAAATAATAATTGTTCAATTCATTTAGTATTGTTTGTTTGAATCTTCCCATCGATGTGTTAGGACTGCAACTGGTCAGTCTCTAATTGGCATATGTGCATACTGTGCTTATTGTCTCGATATAGCCTTAATTCACAAGCATTATAAGCAAAAATGGATAGTGGCTAGCAGTGGAATCCAGGAAACGCGCGTCCTGGATTCTACTGCTAGCCACTATCCATCTTTGCTTACAATGGTTTAATGTTTCCAATGGTTGTTTCACTTTAGATTAAATCGTGATCTCGATAAAACTCATATGATTTCATACATTACTACTGATGAATATAATATAATCAATGAAAAAATTTGTTTATTTTCCTTCATATAAATTAAAGATAAGCACAACTTAATTATATGTTTACATAATCTCAATAAGTGAACAATAATTAACAGTTTCGAAATACTCTAGACAACTTAAGTGTGTGTGTGTTTAAACATTTTAACGTTGAATAGAGTATAGCGATCCTTTTTTCTGTTATGTAATCATTAAACATTGAATAGTGTTATATACAATTTACAAAGTATACTTTGGTCCTAAGTGGTGTCACTTCGAGTGGTTTACATAGATACACGTACGTTACTGAGAGATTTATAGATTATAACTTAAACAACCTAACACACATCATAATATACTATTGACAATTAATTCATAAACATGATTTAGTCAATACCTACTTACTTTGAATGAATAAACCATGGTAAAATCTCGTTTAAAAAAATGGAATTAATAAATCTACACCTAACAATGGAAATAGTAACAGATCTATAATAACTGATTGATTAACTAATCAAAATTCTAATTACTGGGAATCGGAAACGGGTTAAAGTTCGACTTATACCTGCTTGAGCTGTCCCAGAGATGGTGGGAACATAAGTTCATGAACTAATATGAGATGTTAGGAAGGTTAAGACTAGTCCACCACTTTATCGTAAATATGGACTAGCTGAAAACGACGTGTGGCAAAAATAAATGTGTGATGCGCAACTGGGAAAATAATTTTGGTCCCTAACTGGAATATCTAAAGAAATGCCCATTAGATCTGGCCTCAACCGGAGCGATGGCCATTAACTGTGCTATTTCCAGTGCATGGAGGTATGGTATGAGCTTGAAGAAGCTGGTCGTCAATAAGTGACTTTTAATCAAATGATGTGAAACGAAGTACATCATTTATTCCACAATACTACCGGGGTCCAGACAGGTGCAAAAAATCAAATCGCATCTAAACTTATGTGTACACAATGAAGTATATAGGCCTCGGTCTACGCATTCTATGTTTGAAAGTATTTATACCCACGTGGGTACTATGAAGTGCATAGCCCTCTGACTTGTGCATACTATATATTCAAGTAAGGCATACTTACAATGTTATGTCTTCATTGGTGGTGAAGCTTAGATCGACTCGTGATTTCAGCCAAGTAAATACTATAGTCTCCACAAACCCCACATATTAAGATCATTTTAAAAAAATTAAAAACCATAAAACTTCTATGGAAAGCACATCATTTTCACAAACACTAACCTTTGTCATTTGTTTTTCACATAAAATATATAAACATGGTTTATGTGAATTGGATATACCGCTACTAATACCAGGAAAACTTGACTCATGTATTGACTGACGTGCATGATGCTGATTAGCTTGTGATGCACTATCCATACTAAGTAAATCTTCATCTAATCCAGATGTTACACTGCCCATAGGTGAAACACCAGAACGTGTTAGACGATTACGACGTGCAGCAAATTTTCCAATTCTTCCTAAAGCTGAGATAGGAAAACAATAATCCACAAAAGAACAATAACATATACACATGCCCAAAGATAGACAGGAGAAAATGTAGAGACACAGACAAAACCGAAGAAAATGTTTGATTTAAATTCCGCAAAACCAATAATGTAATAACAGATGAATAAAAAATAAATGAGAAAAAAATAAAAGACAGTATTTTACATTTTTTGAACAGAATAATTTTAATATGAACAAAAGCAGATTTCTTGATGAGGTCGTATTGAGTCTCGTTTGACCGAGGCGTAACGACAGGACGGGGTTACATGATCTCACGTTATCGATTAGTTCACCTATATGGCGGTGGAAATGGTTACCTTCTATTTGCAAAATGACCCATCGATCAATAAACAATAAGCAGGAAATGAATACTTATTAGTCCTCGGGCTTTTTCTAATCCCAGTTTTCAATCAGAAGGCTAAAACTGGAAAGCAAACTAATTAGCCACTGTGCACTATTCAGTCGCGACTCAAAACTCACACAAATAATAAACCTGAAATGCTTGGATACGAAGTGACACAACTGAACAAGTAGAATATGTACATAACTTATTCATAATAGATACAAACTCAGAGCAATAGAAACATAATCATTCAGTGATAGATCTGAAACCATAGGATAAAATTTGCAAACGATTTACAGATCAAGCAAAAGCTTAGAAGTGGGCGGATACAAAAAGAAAAAAATATAAGCGTCTACTAATTATTCAAACAAAATGTAAACAATTATCGTTCATACGATAGCCCAGAAACGTATACACATTTTTAGGCTACTGGCCCGATTACATTTGATAGAAAAAACAGTAACTAGATTTGAAAAGATCTTGTTATTTACAGAATTCTACTATCTCAATAAGATCAGTTAAGAATTATAAATGTAATCATACAAGCATATAGACCAAAGTGTAATAGGGTATATAATTTTGGTTTCGTAATAACACATGAAACTAAAAATATAATTCGTCAGAAAAGACTTATGGTGAAGTTCTTATTTGTATTTAGTTTTAAATGATTAACATTATAAACTTATTTTAATAGTTGTGATCATGAATCAATTGAAGCTAGATCACCATAGAAAACCTAGAAGCACTGGACGGCCGTCTCGATATAATGTGGGACTCCTCGGTAGTGTGCATCCACGATCACGCCTCACGAGATTCGAACCCGGAACCTATCAGATTTGCGCGCGAGCGCTCAACATATGCTCACTAGTGACTGGCTTCAAGAGGTATTTCCTGGAGTTCTAATGAAAAGCAGTGACCAGTGGAGTTCAACCAGATCTGTTGTGAGATAGTAACTCACTGAAGATAGTAGTGGATATGTCGCTCAATTTCGTGGATCGGTTGAAGTTAGACACTAACACCGTTGGATGCCGGCTCAGAGGTCTAGAGGTTGAGCATTCGCGCGTGAGACTAGTAGGTCCTGGGTTCGAATCTCGCGAGGCGGGATCGTGGACGCACACTGCTGAGGAGTCACACAATAGGACGAAACGGCTGTCTAGTGCTTCCATGTTTTCTATGGTGGTCTAGCTTCAATTGATTCATGATTGCAATCATTAAAATTACTATAATATTCACAAAACCCCTTCTGATATAAATTTATTCGTTCGATTTTCGATACTCTTTAATAATTCACATTATATGAAGAAGAAAAAATTCTACTACTCAGTATTAATTAATATCATTTTTTCTACTCCTTCATATTGACCAAATTTTATCAATCAAGTTGTAATATGGCCACTAGTGTAAGTGACTCGATATTTCAGCATAGCTCATGCGATGGCAAGTCTTCCAAACCAATGGTCACGTTACAAATTGATTGATAGAATTTGGTCAGCACTAAAAAGTAAAAAAAGATGGCAGCGATCGGTCAGTCATGAAAAACTAAGCTCTATATGTTGTCATTCGTGACTCAAATAGCTTAGTGGTAACTCCTCAGACTAAGTGACCTGGGTTAGGGATCATTAGTTACCTCAAAATTTTGAGTACATCATGCTGAAGAGTGATCACTAACAAGAAGTCTAAGTCTATCAGGATATCCTATCGACTAATTCCGAATCACTAACACAGATGTTCAATTCAAGTGGACTTGCAGTTGAAGCTATCTAGAAAAAATCAATAATCTTGACGAAACTATGATACTTTTGAGTTCAATATTAAAAACAAAATACTTCATATAATGCTAGTATACATCAAATGATACATTTTGAAAAGGAAGAACAGAATTAGACACTGAAAACATGAACTTCCCATACAACCACAGTTTTAATATACTAATAGTATTGTAAGTTGTTCCTAGTAGAACATGATAAAATACCGGAAATATTTCATAAAAGAAAATTACTTAAACATCTTTTGTACTCTTCATGGTAAAGTTATATACATCCACTATAGTAATAAAGTTGGGCTATGAGCTCTAGTTCACATGATATGTTTAAGAGATTTTTCTAATTCTTGCCACAATATAATGTTGGCTTACGACTAGTCTGAATAAAAGGTCAGGACGCTATCACGTAAAATGAGCTCTTTAACTACAGCACTCATCTTGGAAGTGTAATACATTCTAGTGGATTGGTGGCTGACGAAATATCGCTTGATTTTGACAACTTCTGTCAGTTGCAGCGAATGTTAGAAATATTTCTACTTTTCTTGATGAGTAATGTTGACTGGTATAGGAGTAAATTGGAAGAAAGCTAGAGGTGACAAAAGTAAGACATGACGTCAGTTCATGAAGTCCGGTGAATGTCGGTCTGAATTATGTCGATAGACACACAATACTTGATGGAGGTACGAACGATGAGTGCCATCACTAATTGTAGGTGTTAGGTGATTACTTCCTAAAAAATTATGTGCTGCATATATATATATATATATATATATATATATGGTCAAGGGTGGGGAGAGTCACCTCTCCCTCTCCAAACACTCTCATATGACCACCCGTATATAACCACTGCCAGGGAAGTCCTGCTCATCGCCTTCTCGCAGAGATGTTGTTTACGAAATGGAGAGGACTAAAAGCGAATGTCCGGGACTTTAACCGGATTTATGGAGAGAGTACATCTCTTAACGCTGCTCAACTGCCTCGTTGACTAGACCTCTGAACAAAGCTTCGAAGAGTGGCCCCGTAAGGAAACAAGCTCGTTCGGTTTGGGGGCCCGGAATACCCCAGGTCTCACACAAATCGAACAAAGGAGTGTGGAGCATATATATATATAGTGCCTCCTTGTACTAGAGTTTGTGTTTAAATAAATAAATAATAAATAGGGATCCGTGCATCATATTACTGAATAATTACAAACACCAACCCATATAAACAGATTTTCAAGACGGTGTGACTGAAGATAAACAATAAATTCACTGCCACAAATAATTAATTACACTAACAACCAGTAAAACATGACTGAATGCTTTAAAAAAAAACCATATTTCGTAACTTTTTACATTTGTGAAAGTTTCCTTCAAACAAACAAACGTTTTAATGATAAACGAGATACTTTAAAGTCACTGTCAACCAATTCAAACTGGTGAGTATAACAATATTGGAATTCACAGTGAATTCATAACTCAATAAAACAAATCGACTTTCGCTATCAGTCAGTCAGTCACAGCGTAGAACTTCGTACATACGTACATCAGTTCGAGTTGCCATAACATAATAGCACAGAGATGCAGTTGTCGATTCAAATCCCAATAGTGGTAGAAGTAGTAAGAGTATAAACATTAATGTGAAAGATTAGCGACTTAAGCTATATCCATTTAATAATTATTTGCAACAAAAGTTAACAGGATAATCAATTGATCAAAATTGAGGTAATAATATGAAGGAATTTATATTAAAATATTAATAATTGAATTGAAATAATCAAATCGGTGTATGAATAGTTTATTTCATATAGGATAACTGACATGCATAGTAAATTTTTTAATGATGAGAAAAGGATTATTAGAAAATGATATCCGGTAAAAAGAAGGTTTAGACCTCTCATGTCCTTAGAATCATTTGATTACAAACACTTAATGATTAGATTCTGTACATCAACTTTTAGTGTCTACTAGATTAAGTGATTCAACATCATGTGAACTACGATGGGATCAGAAATTAAAGAGTATGCAAAGACAACATTACTCAATGATCAATTATTATGAATATCTCGATCTCATAGATGATGAATCGCAGTTGGAATAGATAAATGAAAACGTCTCGGATTATACAGTTAATTGATACGGGTTTTAATTCCATAGGGGGCTTCAATGCTCTGAAGATTACAATTTACACCTTGTTAACAGTACCAAAAAGAATTCTTTATTGACTACCTCCAACCAATTCCTATCTGAAAATACTTTATAAACTATATTGTAAAATGACTAATTATCATTGTTTAAATATGTCATTAGGAGTAGAAATATCACCGTGTTTATTGGAAATTTACATCCTACTTTTGATTGTCTCATAAATGAATAACCCTACTCCTCATGAAATGCTAATGTATACCATTCTTTATTGAACAAATAATGATTGGACTGGAGATCGCGATAAGTCTATTTTAAAGTAGTTACTATTTGAATCATCGAACAGTTTGTGGAAAGTAATAGGTATAGTGAAGTTTGAATTTCGTAATAACCACTTTTAACATATCCATATTTCGATTACTAGTAAACTGCATATTATCAACAAATAAACTGTTTAATATTATTCAATTTTAAATACTGAAGGAGTACTGAAGACAATGAGGGTTTCATCTACTTAGACCAAACGGCTATTGAGGTGGAAAGTGTTCATTTTCTATATCTCATTTCCTCTTAAATTCCCAGTAAGGTAACAATGCGATCGTGAAGCATCTAACTATTATAATTCTTAATCGATGTAAGTGTCTGGGTATCACTATAAGTCGATGAATCTCAATTAAACACTCCAGCACTAGCACTCATACAAGTACCCAGATATAGGAACTTTTCGACTACTTCTAACGACTAACAACAAAAGAGTAATTATCTCAACGAGCTCTTGTTAGTTTTCTAAACATTAATGAACTGGTACATGACCAGTAAGTTTCAAAACATAAAAACTAAGTCTTACTATGAAATTTCACAATGGACAATGAAATCTACATGTTGACTGATATATTACCTAAACTACAAGTCTACTTTAAAGTAAGCAAATGAAAAATCGTGAATTATTAGAGCTAAATTTAACAAAACATAATAACCGATAGAGAAGCTACGAAAAAGAAAGACACACATACACACACACACACGAACAAATAAAGTAATAACGGTAAATGAAATGAATTATAATAACACAAATTTACAACAGATAATTACAACGTAAACACTAACAATAATAATAATGGCAAATGAAAAATGTAAACAAAATAATTGACAACATAACCGACAACAAAAAAGAACTAAGGATTCAATAGATCCACATATATAACATCAATCAACTTAGAACAATTTTAACGAAAGGTATTATTAACTAGTTGGACCAAAAAAAAACGGTATTACACAACAATGTAAGTATGAGAGAGCAGCACACAGAGCGAAAAAGCATTGAAAGAATAAACAAACAGACACCCACTCACACAATACATACATAAAACACTAATATACATTAAACCCATTATAAAGTTTAATATAATTCATAAAATTAATGAAAGAAATAGATAAGAGACAAATCACTTTCTTTTAACACCAAATTATTCTAACTTCTTTGAATAAGAAGATGAGGGAATATGGCTAAGAGATGTATAAAATTGAACAAATACAATCATAGATTGTTTGCCTATAGATATATTGTACAAATAAACTAACTACACTCAAATAGGAATCATTGTAATATATATTCATATAGCTTCAATCAGTGAATAAATATTTGTATGTTTTTATAAGAAAACTAATTTAAAACTCAACAAGAAGATCTTACCATCACGAACTAAAACAAATAGAAGAGAAAGGAAGCAAGAAAAATATGGTTAAATTGAAAGTATACCGACTAAGAATTCAGACAACACAACTACCATTCAATGTAATGACATTTATTTATTACATAAGTTGGTGTTGTTTTGTATGAGTGGTGGGATGTATATCACTTATTTGGTCGATAAAAAGCCGGTTAGTTGATATTGGCTTAAGATCTGTAGTACAGTTTTATATCTATTCTCTTATCATCCACTAAAACCTTGGGTAAAATTTCATATTCAGCTTTGGATACTATTTGATATATAAATTCAATATGAACATATGCTTCACATTTTTTTCATTGTCTCTTTCGTTACGTGGTTTTAAGTGAAGGCGGCAGTTTGCCTGATACATATTTGTGTCAAAACAATTAAAATACTTTAGATGTCAATGAGAAAAAATAAATCGTAAATCTGATATTGAAATGAAAAAAAAGTAGCGAAGTGATCTATAAACAGAATTGGCTAGCCAGGGTTGCATGATGAGTGAAACTTCTAAGATAAACGCAACACACGAATACAAGGATTGAACACTGAACAAGACAGTGATACAAGTGTTAATTATAAAAAAACTTTAAAAAGGGCTACCTAACGACATCCACCTAGCAATTATCTATAAAAACGTCCAAGTAGTGAAGTATACAAAAAAGAAATACGAAAATCACTGTAACTTCAGGTGAATTTGCATGAAACAAGCCTCACAACAAATCTGTATAAAAACCAAGTCAGCATAAAAGGAAGAATCAAGTTACTGTAGAGTTTACTTCGTAGTCAGATTAACCCTTGAAATCTACCTTTCAACCTTGTAATCCACAACTACATTCAATTCAATGTCGAAATTTTCATTTTATCTATTGTTCATATTTAAAATATTATGGTTTTGAACATTTGCGATGTAAACTAACATACAATTGGTTTTCCATTTTATAGCTAACTCAACATAAAAGCGTTAGGATATGATTGAAGTGACTCAACGAAAAACAGTGATAAAATTCTATTATACAAATAGTATTTGAATATATCAAAGAAACATTTGAGTATATAGAATATTTCACGAAACATGTCTGTCAATGACAATAGTCTGAATAGAGAAAAATGGAGCGGGTTCGAATTTTTACACTGTTAAATACTTTCAACATATACATACGCAGAGAGAAAGGAGTTTATTTGGTAATAGCATTTTAGGTACAATGTGTTAGGAAGTGATGACTGTCTCACATCAATGATCACACACACAGTACGCACTTAATATAAAACGTATATTTAGAAGGGGATTTGTGGAGATTTCAGTATTTTTCAAAGTTGAAATCATGAGTCAATTGAAGCTAGACCACCATCGAAAACCTGGAAACACTGGACGGCCGTTTCGTCCTACTATGGGACTCCTCAGCAGTGCACATCCACGAACCCACTCTCGCGGGATTCGAACACAGGACCTACCAGTTTCGAGCCGAAGCCCTTAACCGATAGACCACTGATAGACTGACGTCAAGATACATGTCCTGGAGTTCTAGTGGGAAGCAGTGACCAGTGGAGTTCAACCACGTCAGTTGTGAGATAGGAACTCACTGAAGACAATTGGTGAATGGTTGCTCAACTTCGTGGATCAGTTGAAGTTAGACATTAACACCGTTGGATGCCAGCTCAGTGGTCTATCGGTTAAGGGCTTCGGCTCGAAACTGGTAGGTCCTGTGTTCGAATCCCGCGAGAGTGGGTTCGTGGATGTGCACTGCTGAGGAGTCCCATAATAGGACGAAACGGCCGTCCAGTGTTTCCAGGTTTTCGATGGTGGTCTAGCTTCAATTAACTCATGATTTCAACTTTGAATAAAACGTATATATTTAGCCAAATGATTAGACTGAATTCTTGTAGATATCATTTTGAAAAAATATACAGTAACAAGACGATAGCTCTGCATTATGTATAAAGCCTATGTGAAGGAAGCGCTAGATGAAAAAGAAAACATTCGGAAGGCAAAGACTGCAAAAGTCTTATAAAAAAATGTAAGGAAATTGTATTTAAATTAATGATGCATACTATCATCCAGTTAATTACACGGTAGATAGACTAATTGTTGAGTAATCAATTAATAGGTAGCCAGGTGTAACCCTCAATGTTAATTTCAGTTAGTAAAGATACGAATGACTAATTACCGATAGGCCGATTATGTTTGGAAGACTGTTATAGTGTAATAAAAATTATCTCTTTCGACTTTACACATCATCTCCGTGTAATTCATTTTATCTGTTTGAAATATGTAAAAAAAAACTGTGGTATTAGAAACCGTGAAATTTACATGATTACATCAACTAATTAAGTGTGAAAAAAATATTGAAATGTAGTGATCAGTTTATTTCTTATTCAAACAATGAATTAGTTGAATGCTTTCTCTACTGAATAATTTTTTCTGGCTAGCGTTTTTTTAGCGAGTTTGTTTTCTACGGGATGGGGTCGCTAACCCGATGCCCAACCCTCCTCCTTTACCCGGGCGTGGGACCGGCAGTAGACCCCGGAGGAGCTACAGGCAGGAGAAAACGACCAGTGTAGCAGCAGCCTCAGCAGCAGTAGGTCTCAATATAAACAAAGGGAAAAGCAAGACTCTCCGATACAACACAGCATGCGCCAATCGAATTACACTTGACGGAGAAGCTTTGGAGGATGTGAAAACCTTCACATAGCTGGGCAGCATCATTGATGAACACGGTGGATCAGATGCAGATGTGAGGGCGCGGATAGGCAAAGCAAGAGCAGCATATCTACAACTGAGGAACATCTGGAGCTCAAGACAATTGTCAACCAACACCAAGATCAGAATTTTCAATACAAATGTCAAGACAGTTCTACTGTATGGGGTGGAAACCTGGAAAACTACGAAAGCCATTATCCAGAAGATACAAGTGTTTATTAACAGTTGTCTACGCAAGATACTTCGGATCCGTTGGCCAGACACTATCAGCAACAAGTTACTGTGGAAGGCAACAAAACAGATTCCAGCAGAGGAAGAAATCAGGAGGAAGCTCTGGAAGTGGATTGGGCACACTTTGAGGAAATCACCTAATCGTGTCACAAGACAAGCCCTCACATTGAATCCTGGAGGTCAAAGGAGAAGAGGAAGACCAAAGAACACATTACACCGAGAAATAGAGACAGACTTGAGAAGAATGAACAAAATCTGGATAGAACTAGAAAAGAAAGCCTAATACAGAGTGGGTTGGAGAATGCTAGTCGGTGGGCTATGTTCCATTGGGAGTAACAGGCGAAAGTAAGTAAGTAAGTTTCTCTACTGAAAAACAAAAAAATTTATTTTAAATCAACATGAACATTGGTTACAACATGTAAAACTTATATCAATGTACATTCTTTTTACCGTTGAGAATATCGTTATTAAAAACTATCACATTACAAAGCTATTGCTTATTATGCACCCGAATGCCCTGGTAAGGCCGAGAGTGAGGAGGGTCCGCCCTTTCTCTGGAAATGCACTCACGCAGCCATGCGTATATAGCCTCTACCAGGAAAGTCCTACTCACTGCCTTCTTGCACCACGGATGTTGTTTACAAAATTGAGAGGACGAAAACCGAATATCCGGAGCTTTCAACGGCCGATGGACACAGTGAGTCCACCTAACGGAGTTGGAAAACCCTGATTCCAAACCAATGGTGCACATAGGCTTCAGTATCCTGAGGGAAGGAATGACGTATGAACCGATCGTTGGTCACCGGCTACCATGGGACTGCATCTCTTTACGGTGCTCCACTGCCTTGTGGATTAGACCTTTAGATCAAAATCTCAGGGTGTGACCCCCTAAGAAAACCACCTGCTTCGGTCTGAGCACCCATACAGTATCAAAGCCCTCACACAATTATGTGGCGCATATATATCTGGTGCCCCTTTGTACCAATGTTTATGTGTTTAAATAAAATAAAAAATAAATAGTGCATAAGTAACACCTATAGTACAGTCCAAATTCAGATTTTGATGCTTTCCCTTAACTGGAAACAAAAGTAAAAAAATAACGGCTAACATTCAGACAGATTACTGATCACACTGAAATCTAAGTTAACTGATTATGTGAAAATTTCCGATAGTTAGTCGATTACAAAGCATACTGGCCTACTACTGTATATATACTATACAATATAGGCCGATTGTTTTTCTGAAATAGACAATACTATTATTATTAACAAGTAACTAAATTATAATTGAAGAAATATAAAACAGTTTGAAAGTATTGTTTTGTATAATTTAGTAGAATATAGTTCAATTAAGTATTTTAAAAAGAAATTCAAGTTAGTAAACAATGGGGACAATTATTAATAATGAGAATGATGATGAGAGATATCAAAATGCACGCACACACCAGAAGAACAATAAAAATGATATAAAATGATTGGACTTTTCAAACAAGTTAGTTTTCTTTATTAAATTTCTTCTGTTTGTAATATGCATATGATTTGGAACTTACCTTTGTGTTTCTTAACTGCAAGTGAATATAGGCAAATGATATATATATATATATATATATATATTAGAACAACTAGAGTGATAACTCAATAGTCTCCACGTAATAATTATGTGAAAAGGGGTTTTTGTGGAGATTGTAGTAATTTAATAGTTGAATTCATAAGTTCATGAAAGCCAGACAACCATGGGAAACCTGGTAATAATCATTGTGTGCTCACTTCTGACTAAATTCAAGATGGATTTCTGCGAATCCTAGTGAGAAGCCGTGATCAGTGGAGTTCAATCGTTTTTGTTGTGAGGCAGTTACTGACTGAAGACAATGGTAGACAGTCGTGCAGTTTCGTGGATTGGTTGAAGTAGACATTAACATTGTTGGATGACGGTTCAGTGGCCTAAAGGTTAAGTGTTGGTGTACGAGAACGAAGGTATTGGGTTCGAGTCCCACGTGCCGAATCATGGACGCGCACTGATGAGAAGTTCCATACTGCGACGAAACACTCGTCCAGTGCTTCCAGGTTTTCTATGGTGGTCTCGATTTATTCGACTCATGTATTTAACTAATAATTATGTACTCACTAGAGTTAACTATGAGAGTTAATTCCATAAGTTCTAATGAAATGCTGTAACCAGTAAAAATTATTCTTGTTGAATGCAAAATAGTTAACTAGTTATTAACCTCTTGGAAAACCGCTGAATAATATTGTGAATTGACTGAAGTTAGACAAGTGAACCATTATGATAAAACGGCATCTATAGTATAATATTCATGTCAGGTTCATATTTTGTGAATTAAATCAACATAAATTTCATACAGGATGTGTGTTTTTTTTAAAATGACTCTGTGTAATTTTCCATAAGTGATATTACTAATTAATCATCAAGTGTGTGTAAAAATCACATATATAGATGAATGTATGTTTGGTTATAGACGATGTGTTCTTGGGATGGTCAATAAAATCTGCTTTTGGATCCGTTTTTATGTCATTATGTTTTGTGGTGAAGTTTGCAACGATTCTTGGTATTAAATGCTTATCGTGAGATTTGCATGTTCTGGATTCAATACTAATGAGGTCGTGGATATGCACTGCTTAGGAATCATAAAAAACATCTTGATCCTGAACAGTTGAATAACTAAAGCCAGTCTGTGACAAAAGTTGTAAAAAAAAACTAGTGTTTACATTAAAATACATATAGATAGATACGATGTAACTAGGAATTACGCTCCTTTCATCAATAACAACAGTCTATATACAGTTGGCTTCAACAGTCAGAGAAAATCTCAACTTACATTTTGTCCTATTATTAGTCACATTTGAAACAACCGGACTAGGTTTATTGATAATTGGCTTGAACTCTTTTGATAAATTATCTGTTGATGGAATTTTAGAGGAAGCAACAGTAGTAGAATTAGAAACAATAGGTAGTTGAGATGAATTTGACAACTCATCTGTCGCTGAATAACCAGTTTCTGAAGTGATAACACTACTTGGTCTACTACTATTAATAGCTGACATAGACATATCGATTAGTGCACGAATATAACGTATATGTTCTTTAGAAACAGTCGCATGCGAAAGAGTAGAATCAGCATTATCGTCTATGAAAAGAAGAAAAGGTTTCAAAGATAAATTAAAGTATTTAAAAGTTTTATAAGAAGAAGAGTAAAAAAACTGCTTCATCAAAAACTGATAGCGAATAATCAATGCAAGAGTTAGAAATAATCACTGAAATTCTTTTGATAAGGTTATAACCGTAACAGATTGATCTAGGTTAAAATATCATTAAAAACTAGGGAGCGCGCGCTACTTACCTGATTCGTCTTGAACAAGGGAGAACTTTAATAAAGTTTGAATTAAATACTCAATATCGGTTAAGTGCTCTGGCACGAGACTGGTAGGTCATGGGTTCAAATCTCGTGAGGTGGGATCGTGGATGCGCGCTGCTGAGGAGTCCCATATTAGGACGAAACGGCCATCCAGTGATTCCAGGTTTTCTATGGTGGTCTAGCTTCAATGGACTCATGGTTTCAACTATGAAAAATACTGAAATCACAAAACCCTTTCTGACCAAATACTCAATAATAATAATACTCAAAAATCTGATTAGTATAATGAAAAATTGATTTAGGTAAATTCATATTGCTGCTTTTTTAAATAATTCACATACCATAATCTCCAGTGTTATTTTTAGATGAGGCTTTAATATTCTTGAAAGTATTCAAAATTACATTTGATTGTATTTCACTCCCACGCAATAGATAAGCTTTAGTTTCAGGATGTTGCCATGTGACCACTGGAAAACGACCACGTCTATGTGAACGAGCCACCTTAGCTAAACAATTCTGAGTAATACCCTTTTAAGAAAAACATATAGAAATGGAAAAAGTGAAGGAAATGTCAAATATATTATTTAAACTAAACAATTGAATCTGACATAAGTGTGTGCTACTCAGAGTGTCCAACAAAAGATTAAGAGCAAAGAGTAAGTCATACTAATGGATTTCTTTGTTGTAAGTCAAGTAGCCATAAACAGTATGGAAACTCGTACATACAAGGACGTCTATTTAAGTTTTAGTATCACATTAGTACAATAAGACAAAATTATAAATGACAATGTTAGAATAGCAGAAATTGTAAGATTTAGTCTACAGAATAGCTGAATGGTTAGTCTAAAAATTCGAACAAGTGATTAGTTAAGTATCCAAGCATATTGTTCATGATATTTTACAATTTGCAGATGGGTGCTACCAATAATTTTGAGAGAACTTATGACTTCATTTGATGTTAGTTCTCGCAATTCACCAATGTACCGTTACAGATATGACCACATTGAAGCTAACAAACCACATGTGACACACTGTACTTTCAAAATACAGTTCAGGTTTTTTTACAATGAAATCTAAGAGTAATTAAACATAAAAAGAATTATTCTCTACAGAAAGAATCATGAAGATCACCGTTGTGGTGTTTTTTTCTCTAAAAGAAAGTCAGTTGAGTCAAGTAAGTTTGCTTCTAATTGACACAAGACTTCAAACAATACAATTATCCACAAGCATGATAAGCAAAGATGGATAGTGGCTAGCAGTGGAATCCAGGACGCGCGTTTCGTCCTATTTGGGACTCGTCAGCTGAATGTACCTGCATCTCAGAGTTGATGTTCACTCTGGGTAATTAAACGCCATCGCGTTATCCACTCGGCCACTGAGTCCTGATAGCCACTTGCTTGTGCGATGGGGTGAATTTTAAATTCACTTCAGAGTTGATGTTCACTCCCAGAGTGAGAGAGATGCAGGTACATTCAGCTGACGAGTCCCAAATAGGACGAAACGCGCGTCCTGGATTTCACTGCTAGCCACTATCCATCTTTGCTTATCATGCTTGTGAATCAAGGCTATATCGAGGCAATACGCACAGTATGCACATATGCCAATTAGAGACTGACCAGTTGCAGTCCTAACAAATCGATGGGAAGATTCAAACAAACAATACTAAGTAAATACAATTATCCCTTTGATAAATTTCGATAATGTAATAAGACGAAGATTATCAGCGCAATACATTCCGAACAATCTGATCACACACATACTTGTAAAGAATATATATATATATATATATATATATATATATATATATATATATAAGGTCAACTAGGCTGGAAATGGGGGTAAGAATAGACAAGGATAATAATAATAATAAAAATAATGTGAAAACAATTCAACACCTAATCACTCTCGATAATAGGCTAATATTACCATGGTAGATTTAAGGAGAGAACAAACTGGCTAAGGCTTCAATAAACCTTTTGCACTTTTGTACAACGCCACAAAAGCTGAGTTTAGACCAATCTTATGGCCCCTGTTGCGATTATATGTTTGGCAATAGAGGATGATGGATGTTTATCCTCTAATCTCGTATTGGGTCATTTGATTCTATTTGTTTTTGCAACCATTTGGGTACACTGCTAGCCACTATCCATCTTTGCTTACATTTGGGTACATGTTCACCCACCCTAATTTTCAGATCACGATTGCTCCTCCCTATGTATGTGTGACCACACACACACACATTTAAATTTATAAACGCAGTGGGATGTGACACAATCGTTTTCATGTCTTTTAGGTTTTGAATGAAGCATGGACCTCGTTCTTTCCTTGACAATAATCTTCGTTGCACAATACGTTTTGGTGATGACATAGTTCTGATAATCTTCCTTGTCTTATTACGTTATCGAAATACAATTATTACCATTAGCAGTAGTGTTAGTATTAGTACTGCTACACAGAATTGCGTTTAAAATTCAATGAAACACAATAGTGATGAGAGTGTTATAAGAAAATCAGACAATCAATCATGTACAGATCACTGAATAATACTTCGATGTAATGTGCAAATTAAAATGATGTCCATAAAATTAAGAATTAATGAATTTTGGACAATATTTCACTTGATGGTTTAGTATTGGTGAAAAAAATGTATCAAACAGACATAAAATAACTAGACAGTCTTGGACTATAGCGTAGGATCAGACACACATATGCATCGGTTCAAGTTTCCACACTTCATTAGCACAACAGCGTGAACAGCAAATTTATAGAAGTAGTTAATTTAATGGTAGTGAGAATTAAAAGAAAGATTGCGTAAAAGGACATAATACAAAAAGAAAGAATTAGTTCGTAGAAAGAGAAGTATAAAGTAATTTTAATCTCACGGTTTAAGGGAAGATAAAGAGTGTATACATCTACACCATTGTGATCGATTCTGAGCCATGTCAACCGTGGTCTACAACTATTGGTTACGATAGTCGCGTGGACGCCAACAAAACAGTCTATATCTGTCAACATACCTCAAACTAAAAGTTAGTAACCTCAAAGACATGACATGTTTTGGTTTGGCCGCCCCCCCCTTTCTTCCAACCGTCTTCAACACTAGTCAGCATTGCGCATCGTGGTAATCGGTGTTCAGGAAAGTTACATATAATTAATCAATTTCATATTAGACTCATTTTACAAAGTATTCACTTGTATGTCCTTTACTATAAAAACTATTTGTTTGAAATATGTTAGACTAGACTACAAAAGATCTTGTTATGGAACATTTGTAAAAATTAAAAATCAGATTATTTAGTTAAAAACGATTTACTATTCTATCAATGTTAACATTAAACAGTTTTCTTTAAAACAAGGAATTAGAATTTTTTTATTTCAGCGCAACTAACTACTTATATATATATATATATATATATATATATATATCAGACGGAGTGGATAACAACACATTATTAAGATACAGAATGAGTTAAACTAATTAATTAATTTACAATAAACCAGTGTCAATCACAAGCAATATGAAAACTGGTATATATGCGGAGTTTTACTACCACATGAGTACGGTGAGACAAAATTATAAGGTTACATGCTTGAATACCAGAAGTTGTAGTGGTAATAGAGAATGAAGAAAGGATTAGGCGTAGACAAAATGATTTGATTAAAACTATATATAAATTCGTAGAATAAAAAAGTGTAAGATGATTTTAAAACTTCAAAATTAAAAGAAGATAAAGAGTGAATGTATTTGCGTCATTGTGACTAATTCTGCACTATGTTAATGCCTAACATAACCAACTGATGGTCAAAAAATTCTTGAAGACCCTAACCAAACAGTCCACACCTATATGTCATCACAGTTCAGTTCAACAGGCAATGAATTTATGAACTGGACCCACGTTCTGGATTAGGCACCCACCCTTGCTTTTAGTTAATCCTACGCTAACAGCAATCAACATCGCCTGCTGCGGTAAATGAATATATAATTAACAGTCTCTGCTTTCAACTAGATTCATTCACAGAAGGCCTTAAGTGAATTAGACAAAGCCTGTGTTAACACACAGAACTGAATGATTCTAAAATGAGTGTTTAAAACTATTTATGAAAAACATATTAAAGTAAAACTACCCCTCTGTAAAAAACAATCCTAATAGAAAATCTTGGATTGATACTGTGGTTCTACCTTACCGACAAAGTACGACTCAAGAATTACAACGGATATTGAAAACGTACAAAATCAAAGATTTCTAAAAGACAACAAACACTATGAGAGACGCTTTAGTTAGAATAAGAAATAAGATCCTGTTCACTTCCACATAAACTTGTGCCTACAGATTAGGTTGTATCGACTGTGGTGCGGCTACGTTGGAGAGTCTTCACGTGAGATCTCGGACTTATGCCAAGGAACACTTGGATTACACAAAAAAAATTTCCAAATAATCCTGTAGAATTGGTAAATCTGTTAGTTAAATTAGCAATATAAAAGTACAAGCTGTTTCCAATAATCACCAAATTGATATTGAAAAACATTAAAATAATTAAGAAAGGCTTTTCTAACTATAATGCTATGAAGAATATTCATCCAACCACATTTGGCATACAATCTATACAACTAATTTCAAACCCACTACTTCATATTACAAGTGCATATATTTTTCATACCGAAATTCTGACGCACAAATTAATACAGTGACCAAGATTAGCCTGATATTGGCATATTCAGACCTATTATGATTTTGACCGTACCAAAAATTATTCTGCACTGTATCCTTAGTACTATTTAAACTTGTTTTAATTTGTTTGTTATTCATTTAATCTGAAGAAGTGGCTTAGATTAAATTGCGAAACCACAAAAATACAATTTTTCTACTCATTGAGATATAACAAAAAATATATTTATTTTTAACTTCCTACTCTATGCTCAATTTATTCGAAACTATCATGTCTAACCTTGGCAACGGTACCTATACTGTGCTAAAGTTTTACTACAACAGTATATAGAGTGTAGTACTCAGGAAAATAGTTGTCATGCCATTAAAAATTTATTTATTATTGTTTATGAATAACGATCAAATCAGTAAACACTTATCTTTCACTGATCTTAATTTTCGTAATTTCTAACAAATAAACGAAACTATAGTTAAGTATTACTATTAATTGAATGATAATCAAATCTATGGAATAAATACTAGTTACAAAAAGAATAAAATTACCTGTGGTATGATGAGAAAACTTGGATACGATTTCACTAAACTATGGTGAACATTAAATGCAACTAGGCGAGCAGAACAATACACTCGGCTACCACCATCTCCACTACTTCCACCACCGACAGAAGAACGATTCAAAGAACCACTGCCGTTTTCATTCAGTCCAACCGAAACATTATTCGACGGTACTGTCAGTGTAGAAGTTGCTGTACCCAACACTGTAGCACCCGTAGTGCTTCCAGGATTAAAATTACCATCGAAACGTGCCATGTCCAAATAGCCTGAAGATTGTGTTAATAGTCTTATAAAATTTGGGTCAACAATCGTAGAAGCTGTCGATGATGCAGATAGAGACGGAGGAACTAGAAAAGCTTTTAGCGTAGCAGCTAAATTAGCGGCTGCTTCCTCAGCATAAACAGCTGCAATAGTTTTTTTCCAAAAAAACAACAACATCAAAGTTCAAAGTAAAGGTTTAAACTATTATATAGTTATTATTCACGATAAAAACCATTTAATTGAGTATAACCACTGAAAAGAAGGTAGAAATGTAGATGTATGCAAATAATCCAAATTCACATGTACAAATACTGATGGATCTCCGTACTGCGAATCTTGAAAAGCTGAACTGTAATCCTGGCTAATACTAATAATCCAAATAAATAGACAAAAGCTTTTGACAATTGAATATAAAACCTTTTTTCCAATGAAATCCGGTAAACAAGTTGATTTCAGTTTTTGTATATCATTTGATTGTATGCAGCATAGAATATTCGGTGAATTCAAGGTTGACATGCAGTTTGAAAAGTTATTTGGTAATTGATAATCTACGATACATGGGACCTAAACGGTTTGGTTTAGATCCATAAAATTATCATGGACATGCACCTCTGAAGAGCCTTGCATTAAAATGAAAGTGCTATCTAGTACTACTTGACTTTCAATGATACAGCAAGCTGAGATCAATCTGTAGTCAATACGACCAACAAATTAAATCAGTCTGCTCCAAACCTTGTCGATTAAACAATAATGTATGACAGAAATTCTGCATTAACTCAATAGCCCTCATTTTGAGTTTCCATTGTATTAAAATAAGAGGAAGAAAAATAAATCGAGGAGCATACCAAAGATTTCTTTGAAATACAAAATGAATTCAACTCAGGTTTCCATAATTTTTATGCTACATTTACAATGAATAATCACATTTACTTATTCGTCAGCTGCAGATTCGTGTACATGGCTTTCAGCTACAGTGAACTTGTGAGGGTCAATGATACCATACGATTGCCCAAACGAAAGAAAAAGGATTTAGATTCGAACCCACAACTTGGTAGCTGAAAGGTGAATAGGTTAACCAGTGAGCTACCGCTCCACACAATAACTTAAGCTGAATTGTAATCTTTGATAATTAGAAAAGTATATCTCCTATTCCAAAAATGTAAACTACAGACTCACTATTTTGAAAAGAAGCAGGTAACATACCATTCAGTTGACTATAGCGATGGTTCTTAGGAGAATGCGAAGACGATTGATATATCATGGTTTTGTTCTCTGAGTTAACAAATTGCTGGTTACTGTGTGTACGCCTAAAGACCAGAATAAAACATAGAAAAATAAACAGAATACATTCTGTATTTATTTATTCATTTATAAGTTCATGAATAAAACATATTAACGCCTCCAGGAGGTTGGAAATAATTAGCAGTAAGCCATGAACCTAGGCTTCGTGCTGGTTGGTAAGGTGCATTTGAAAGTGAATTACAAAAATTGTGCTTATGGCTATCGTTACAAGAAACAGTTAACAACCATTAACAAAACTGGGGTCCTCTTAGACAAAAGAACTAATACTCCTTGCATGCTCCAAATGAGCGTCAACTAGTGTTACTCATTTATGATATGGTTGGGTCATTCAAACCTGCAGGACGAAAAAATCAACTTTGATTAACCACTGTGTATTGTCTTACTTCACGCTTGCCTAATCGCTAGTACTGGTACTATAGTAACAGTGAAGGTTATGTTATTTTGTATGCAATTACACACCATTGGTACACATACGGAGAGAGAGAGAGAGAGAAAGAGAAAGAGGTCAAATGAAAAAAACTATGGACTGAAAAAAATGCTCAAGACCATAAAATAATGACAGTCCCGTTAAATATAAATACTGGTTTACAGCTACAAAGAAAACAAACACTATAGAAGATTCTTTCCGGCCAGTTCATCAAAATGAAATAGGGTAGAAGGGGGGGACTTTCTGAATTGTTCTGATTACGACTAGAACCCTTCATCCGGTTATTTCGATTCCTGTAACCGATAGGATGACAATAATAAAATAAAAAAGGAATAACCCAACAAACAAACAAATTCGTAATACGCTAATGACCTGAATTTTAAATACCTGCGATCCCCATTCGCTATTGAAGAATAATTTGCATCTGTTAACATATTGCTTTTATGGGTTTTACCTTTCAAATGCCTCATACGAACCATATTTGGTAAAATATAATCTTTGGTATTACTACCAGTATTATTATTTAAATCTGTAGGTGTGGTACGATTACCCACTGAATTTGTAGATCGCGGGAAAAGCAAACCTAATGGGGCTGAGTTAAATCCCATGCACATCATTGAGGGATAACGCAATTCTTCCAGCAGATTACGTAATTCATCTCTCGTTTCCGGCTGTATTTCACCAACATCAAATCCAATTTTAAGCATTTGAAAAGTTAATGAACGTAGTAACAGAACATCCAGATTTTCAGTACGATAAACTACACAGTGACGATTTGTAGTAGCTGAATACGTTGGACGTAATGCCGTACTTTTACCAAATACTGTGTTTGATTTAGACTTTTTACCAACAAATAATGTTGCTGAACGAAAACCAGATGTTATTGTTGTTAACGAACTAGGATTCGCTGATGACGATTGAAAAGCAGTAACCATTTGAACACAGCCAAGCTTTTTGATAGTATACAATGCAGATATAGGAAAACTTCGATTGATCACTTTATTAGACTCTGAAAGATAAGAAAAAAGTGTTAGACAGATCAGAGGAATCATAATTATTACGTACAGTCATTAACGATACCTCAGAAAAATAATGAATATAAAATATTTAATATTGATAAATATTCACATAAGTTCCAGTAGTCCATCATCATGTAAGGTGGTTAGGACGTACGTGTGTAACCTGTTAGAGTAGCAGTAATTTGGAAGAGAGGTAAAGGTGAAAAAACTAGAATACTTATGGAAGTAGATACATAGAAAAGGATCAAAGAAGAGCACATCTATGCACATTTCTGAACATATTTCTTGAAAGTTGAGTTTGAAAGGAAGTGCAATTCCTAGATATTGAGTCGATAGAGAAAACTATGTGGTTAACACAAAGGTGTTTAAAATAATTACCAATAAGAGAACACCACTTTAACTTCACTTTGCCAAGACCGTGATTATCAAGCGTTTTCGACCTGACTTTTATATACAGAAAAGAAGTGTGGTAAACCTGTCGTTGCTATGACAAGACGGGTATATAATTTCAAAGTTGGTCAATTATATCATCTTTCATTTAAAATAAAAAATTCCATTGGTGTTAACCCGTGTCTTAAACTTTCATTTTATGCCAACCAGGTGAATTGAATATCATTTATTTGTTAAAACAATTTGTTTTTATTCACTGTCTGTTTATTATCATTTATAACTTCAGAGCATTCTTTTCATACTTTCACCTTGAATATACAAATACGGAATTGGTCTTAACCGTTCTACTGAATATATCGTTTCTTCACCCTGTTTCTTAAGTCGTTTGGAGCCAAACTTTATTGATTACGGTACGTAAAGCCTTTTTATAATGAAAACCAACAGAGATTAAGGGTGTTTATAGATGTTGAGAAGCCTTGGAATACATATGAATTCATGTTATTCCGTAAGTCTAGTTGTTTTTTTCTCGTTTTATTTACGAAATATTCACATCAATCAACCTATAGGCTATAATAGTGTTTCTTTTAAACATATAACTCGTTTTCTTTGTAAGAAAAACGAAACGGAAATAGTCAATCACTTGAATGTCTCAGATGTTCATAGTACACATAAATGGAATACGTTAGTCTAATTAGATATAGGGTCAGATGATAAAAGAGTAAAGTTGACAAGCCCATGGTATTGGTAGGTATACGGTCTCACTTACCCAAAAAACAGACATAAGCTATTGGATGAAACTGTGGCTCAACTTAGATAATATTTACACCATCACTAATCTATGGAAGAAAGAAGTATACACAAATTAAAATAGGTTTATTGGTAGAGGGCACAAAAGTGCGAACCCGATTGTATCTACATTGTCTTTTCAATTCATGTTTTCCCTTTTCCCCAGTTACTCTAAGCGACACATGTATTTACTAAAAGGTTTTTGGAATTTTCCTTTTACCGACAACAATCTCACTGGTAAAATTTATTAGTATTTTTTTAAAAACAACTTACGAAATGGATCTTTTGGTACACCTGTGAATATTATACGATAATTAGTAATAAATAACGCTCCTTGAGCAGGTAACAATGGTCTAAGCATAAGATCCACATCTAAATCACTTGCATCCAAATTTCCAAGTGAATCTTGTTGTTTAGTACTGCTATTGTCATTACTGTCGTTACCATGACCTCCATTATTTATGTTAGAATTCATAATATTACTATTGAATGGATCCAATAGTTGATAATCATTACGTTCATAACGTCCATCTGGCAATAACTGACATGATAAACAATCATAACCACCAATTGGAATGGCTATTTCACCAGGTAGAAGGACTGGATTAGCAATCTCAGGCTAAAAAAGACAAATACATGTGAAAGAAGTCAGAATCCAATGTCGACTCCTAAGCATATAAATATGATTATGATACAACAGGATTAACAGATTACACTTATATTCCGTGTTTCACAATCCAGGTGAACTATATTGAGACTGTTCGTTTTTACAGTGCATTTGCTTCCTATATGTGATACGACTGTGTAAAAATTAGTATACAAACGATATTAAATCGGTCTAGTGACGACGTAATTTTTAGGAATTATTTGATGAGGTATAGTTGGAGAGCCAATAGATCTTCATTACAACAATATTTCGTGTTCTTACTTTGTATCATGAGAATTTCAATGGTTCCCGTTTTCAAGTTTATGCAGTAGAATCAAGAAATCCCAGTGACTTTTGATTGCCAATTATAGGTTTTTAGACTAAGAACTTGAATGAGTAGATGCATGCACAACATCCACAATATATCAGACATAACATATTGTCATATCATTTATGGAATAAACATTTTTTAAAGTTCCTACTAAGTAAAAAATTAGTTTGTGACAATTCAGTAGGTACTTGTGCACAATAGTTTAGTTAATTAACTAATTCATCAAAATGTTACTTTATGTATGTTCATTTACAGCATCTCAAATACTAAAAGCCGACTTTGACAACAATTTTTCAAAATGAATGAATTTTTGAGCAATATTAGAAAATAGGTTGTTGTTGTTGTTTTGTTTTGTTTTTGTTTTAATTATGACGTTTATTGATGATTCGATAATAGATATGACTGAAAACCTTCAATTCAATATTGTGATATTTTTTTCAATTACCTCCAAATGTGAAGTATATCTTTCCAAATTTGTATTGATTTGTCGAGGAACAAATTACCCAACTAGTATGGTGTATGCTACTGATGTCAACAAATGTAAGTAGTATGTATCACCAGTCGAAAGTGGAATGTCTGGCGGCAGAAGGTTGAGAAAATTGAAGAGAACGAGAACAGGGAGTGATTGGTGTGGAAACGAAGGAACGATATAGTCTGAGACAATTGATGGATATTTTGTAAATGAAGTATTTACTATATGGTTCTCAGATTTTACCAAGAAATTCTGTAATATTATAATAAAATACATTCCGTTGTCCCCACTGCTATTCGCATTCACAGCACTAGTATCTTGTCATCACCATTCATACTAACATAATCTTCATCTTAACGAATTAAGTTCAAATAAAAAACCTGATTCAGCGGAGGGTGATCTTGTGAAAACAACTATCAGCAAATTAATCTTTTATATTATTATTAAACTTCATGAATAAAATAATGGAATCCTTCATATTCAAATCATCACTTAATTTGAAGCTTAACAAATCTGTTTATACAAAAAGCCGAATAATATAAACATGAATTTGAGGACAGAAGTTGTGGTTTTAGAAAAAAATAAGCCTATATAACAACACGCAAAGCATGCAGAAACGGAAACATGTTCAGAATTTTTGATAAATTCTTTTCAAAAAAGCTATCCATCAGATTCATTCATTCCGTATAAATAATAATAACAGTAATCATTAACATTATGAGTATTTGGTACAGAGGTGCCTTAGTGGTTAAAGTGTTCAACTTTCACCTACCATGTCCGTAGTTTGAGCCCCGCCCTTATTTGGTTTGTGCAACTAAATAGTATTGTTATCCCTCGCGTTTAAAGCATGACTTATACATAAGTACTCGGTGAATGTGTTAAAGTGGATTAACTATGAATAATCGAATAATGAAAAAAATGAGTAGACTATATGACAAATTTCATACCTTTTTCATATGTGGAATATTTTGTACCTTAGGGTAAATATCTTGTAAATTGATTAAATGACTTTCTATGATGGCTAAAAGTTTAAAGTAAAATAAAGAAAGGAATTTAGTAATAATGGAAATGATCAGAAATAGAAAACAAAACCTTAATAAATTAATAGACATAATGTATATCATAATTAAGAAACGATCGTAATGGTCTACACTGATGATTGAATTTTGATCAGTACGTTGTTTCGATGAAGCCATTGTACCACAAGCTTTTACAGAATAAATGTATTATGGCTAACAATGGAATATAGAAACACACTTCATCTCATTCGGAACTCGTCAACTGGATGCAGCCGCATCTCAATGTTGGAGTTTTCATACTAGGATTCAAACCCGAAACCATTCGCCTCAAACTACCAACGCGTCATCCACTGAGCTATTGGAGTTCAGATAATTACTAACTTTTGTTCAGTGTGTTTACTGTTTATATCGTTATTAAAAAGGATCTGAATTATTCGGTTGTTTGTATTTTTGACTGAGGACAAGGACAAGAAGCGTATCCTTCGTTCTACTGTTAACCACAAATCCATCCATCCTACAAATATTACAATGTCTCAGACGTTTTTTTGAAGACTGATTCAAGTTTTAGGTTACATATTGAACGCAAACCCACTTGTCCTGATGATTAATAGCTCGCCACAAAACTTGAAAGTCTTGGTTTTGACTCCTCGTGGGATTGTGGATACATACTATTAATAAACCACATACTACGATAAAATATCTGTTCAGTATTTCCTGGTCTTTAGTGACGTCCCAAATGGAACGAACTTACAAATATAAAACAATTAGATTGACATGATTGGATGTTACACTTTGCATACATGTATTCAGATTTACAGACATTGCAGTAAAACATACGGGTAAGTTTATCAATAAAGTAAACATTATGTTGTATGATGACGCATCTCACCATTACATACATGACTACTGAATTCAAGATTACATAAGTTAATTGGCAGGAATATATTACAACTTGATTATAATAAATGTAGGTATATTAAATTTGAAAGTTATCAGATATACGAAAAATGACATAGACTAGTTTATTATTCGTATATAGTTGTCAAAGTACCTGTTTTTTAAATGTACGAAACTAAACAGGAGACGCATCACTGATCATTTGTATTAGTTGGTGTCCAAAAAAAGATTACAATATTTCGAAAACCATACATTAAATTGAATACAGAAAAAGTTTGAATTTTACGACAAAAATGTGCCGTTCTGAGAGATCCATTTGTTCCATAGTCGTAAAAATAAATTTCAAACTTAGTCCTTCATTATTTATTGAATCATGTGATCGCGTGGATAACGACAAAGTAGCCTACACTTACCTATATGACGCAGCCTAACAGTTGATGATTTCAAAAACTGATGCCCAGTCTTGTTATGACCATTCCTATTAACCCACATCTACACTATTGCACATCACCTGTAGAGGTAGACGACGAGTTGTGCATACGTATAAATGTTCCAACCACTTCAGTCAATAAAAACTCATTACCGCATCAACTGATTCGCAATCTTTACTTGGTAATCTGAGTCAAACCTCTGCATTGACTATTAGGTTATTTTATGACAAACATAAACAATACTTTGATGATATCTGTGACTCAAAACTAGTAACCTATAAATATTCTCTGTTTTTCTAAATATTACGTATGACAGCCATAGAGTTGTTAGAAGAGCGAAATCTTATACAGTATACTCATTCTTTGGTTGACAAATTGGCATATTTCGCTTATGTTTACAGGTAACGTAATTTGACGATGATTTATCAGTAATCCAATACAGTCAATCTAATAGTTATAACAATGACTGACCTGATTATTATTACACATAAACCAATAATAGATTCTATACATATTTTATTGAGCCAAACATACCCTGGGTATATAACAGATCATGATAAATAAATGTCGATATCATGGTATATACATACAAAATTAAATATATACACTCGTTAATATAAAAGGTAACAAAAAAGGTAATAGCAGAATGTCAGTTAGATATTCATGAGTGTAAACATACTACATATAAACCTATATATATATATATACATTGAGTATATTTTTGTCTAATTGTGTAGAACCAAGAAAAAAAACGGTGACAATTAAACTGTGATTGTCACATGACATTACAATATAAAAAAGTATTCATTACACACTTATAAAAGTAATTAATCAAGAATCACTATGCAGAAAATGTAACAGATATAGAGTAGTGACTAACATGCATTCGTGGGTATATATATGTATGTATGTGTATATGTGTTTGTGCACGCATGTGTGTGTGTGCTAAATTATGGCTATTGAATGTAAAAAAAACAAACAATATTTTAATATTTTAATAGTATAATATTGATTAATGTCGTCAACCTTGCTATACTTAACATTCTGTAATTTTACTCTTTGATGATGGTTCATCAAACAGAATGTTAAATGTGAATTACATGAATGAAAGAACCCTTGAGTCCCTCATGCGGGATCGTGGATGCGCATTGATGAGGAGTTCTCATGCTAGGACGAAACGACCGTCCAGTGCTTTTAAGTTTTTAATGATGGTTTAGCTTACATCGACTCGTGAATTCAACTATTAAAACCATTAAAATCTCCACAAAGCCACATTCTAAGAATAAAAGAATCATATGTTCCAGAGGTTGATGAGAGGACAATTAACGAAACCGATAAGTAAAAAATATAACCAGTGCAGATTAAAAATACAGTGTTAATTAAGATAAGATCCAATTGCAGGAGTATTCTTTTAAAACATTAAATAATAATCGCAATTCAATCTTATGTAAAAAAAGGTATTTGGAAGTAGGTGCCAAGAGACTGTGAAAATCACAATGTTAACATCTGGGACTGTGTGACGAGTTGTAGTCCCACAGGCAGTAAGTGGGATAGGTTTCCTCAAGATTTCGGAAGCACCTTGCTGACGAATGTCGTGAAGCATGAAATCATAGTCAAGGTATTCTATTGGTTACCCTACAACCACTACATAACATAAAAAACATGGATCACGAGAAGTTGAATCTCGTTGACTGAAGACTATGAGACGTAAATCAACTGGAAAAGCCTAGGAAGGACTAGCTTCAACGAGTCAGGGAGTTCTGGGCCGCAAGAGGTATCATTGTAAGGAGTGGATCTCCATTGAAACCGTGGGCAGGATTTAAGAAAGGAAGAACAAAAAACAGCGGTTAACAGCAGTAAAAAAAACAGAGGAAGCCAAGGCACAAACTGAATACACTGAAGCAAAAAAGCAAGTGAAGCGGAGCATTGGAGCTGACGAGCAGAAAAACGTGGGGGACCTAGCAACGGCAGTGGAAAAAGTCGAAAGAGAAGGAAATATGAAACAACAACGAAACTGGAAGAGAAATATAGTGAACCAGAGAGACTATTCAAGGATGAATAAGTCAATCACTGAGATTCAAGAACAGAGGAACAAACGGGTAGAACGATTTAAAGAACTCTGAATTAGACCAGCTCCACTGAATCCACCAAACATAGAAGCAGCACATGCAGACCTTCCTATAGATGTCACTCCAACAACAATCGAAGAAATCAGGATGGTTATCAAAAAAGTCAAGAGTGGGAAAGCAGCAGGACAGACCAAATCGCGACACTATGGATGATTGTTGAGCAATCAGTTGGATGAAAATTGTCATTATACATCAACTTCCTTGACTATGAGGAAGCATTTGATGGAGACGTTCTGGAAGATGTGGAATCTTTCACGTACATCGGAAGCATCATCGATGAACAAGGAGAATCTGATGTAGATATAGAGATGGGAATTGGTAAAATAAGGGTCGCATTCCCACAGTTGAAGAACATATGGAATTCGAAAACAACTGTCAATCAACATCAAAGTCAAAATCTTCAGTACAAACGTCAAGACAATGTACGGAGTTGAAACTTGGAGAACTACTAAAGCCATCATCGAAAAAGGTACTGGTATTTATAAAAAATTGTTTAGCAAGATATTCAAAGACCATTCGCATGATATCATCAGAAACGACCTACTTTGAGATAGGAAAAGCCAACTCCCGGCGAAGAGGAAACTAGGAAAAGATGATGAAGATGAATAAAACACGGATTGCGGAACTCACCGAACTGCATCAAGGAGCAAGTCCTAACTTGGAATCCTCAAGGCAAAAAGAAGAGAGGCAGAAGAAAAAAAACATATTGTGTCTGGAATAGGAGACAGACATCAAAAGAATAAAAAGCACTTCGCAACGACTAGAAAAGAAAGTCCAAGACGAAATAAGGTGGAGAAACCTGGTCTCTGACCTATGCCTCTCCATAAATGATAACAAGATTAACTAACTAACTAACTAGTATAAAATTCAGTCTGGGTACTTACACAGAGTTCAACTTAAGAAAATAAATTGTTTTTGAGATGTCATATCGACAAATATATTAGTCTATTTAAGATAAGGGATACTCCAAAAAACCTTAGACAAGAGAAAGAAAGACTTTAAATAGTGTAACTACCAAACATCTCTTGAATAGCGATCCTGACAACTATTTATCAAACATCATGATGATATAAAATAAGAAATTATTAATTCATTAATCACAGATCAATGAAACTTAAACTAATTTGAATATATCAACTCATCAAACAGTAGAAATAAAGGAAATATACACTGAAAAACCATAGTGTTATATATATCACTTATTCTGTAGTGAAGAAAAGGTTGAAAAATCATGCGTTCCAAATCTGAAAAAACCACTCAAAGTATGAGTAATATTATTACATAATTAGATGTGAAAGAAATCTATATAAAGTAATTATATACATAATTAACTAAAGATAAACAATCATACTCTATATGATCGAAAACTGTAAACAATGAATAACCAATGGTATCATTATAAATTGAGTACAACACGTGATGAAACCTTGTTTTATATAGTTGAGATCATGAGTCAATTGAAGCTAGGTCACCGTGGAAAACCTGGAAGCACTGGATGGCCGTTTTGTCCTATTGTGGGAGTCCTCAGCAGTGCGCGTCCACGATCCCGCCTCGCGAGATTCGAACCTAGGACCTACCAGTCTCGCGCCAGAGCACTTAACCGATAGACCACTGAGCCGGCATCCAACGGTGTTGATGTCTAACCTCAACTAATCCACAAAATTGCGCGACCAACTTCTATTGTACTGAGGTAAATACCTGTCTCTACCTGACATGGACTACCTCCACTGGTCACAACTTCTCACTAGAACTCCAGGAATTACATCAAGGAGCCAGTCACTAGTGAGCATATGATCATTACCAGAAGGGGGTTTAGTGGAGATTTGAGTAATTTTTTATATAGTTGAGATCATGAAAACTGTAAACAATGAGTAACCAATGGTATCATCATACATTGAGTACAACACATGATGAAACCAATCACACATCGTTTGTGAGAAGGTAATAATAATAATAATAATAATAATAATAATAATAATACTATTAATTACTGATTTCATTACCTTTAATTTTCCCTTCAACTTCAGTAATTCGTTTACGTATGAGATTATTTTCTTCGCCAACAATTTTTACAAATTTTAATAACCAATTTTCTAATAGAGTGATATGGTTTAACAATTTGACTTGATTTGATTTATCAACACTTTGACCACTATAACGACTGTTGTGAATAGGGGGAAGAAAAGAAGCAAATAAAATGATGTGTATACAGAGAGAATACTATTGTGTTATATGAGACGATATGGAGAAATATCCGATCTATCAACCGGCAAGTCATGAACAAGGTGATCTCGAGTGATATTAAGTGTATGTGGATGACTATCACTTCCAGGTTGCATATACTGTAGAAGGATACATAATAATGAGGCGACTGAAAGGCAAAACCCAATAAGAAGTGATCTCGGAGAGCTGAGAGTGTGACTGCACTACCTAAGAGACAACTGACTAAGGTCATTTGTACACTGTCTTGTCTTGATGTATTATTTATGCATATTTGAGGCCTTGCCACCAGCAACAGAAATCCGTATGGTAAGGTGATGTGTCTTCTGTGTTCGATTTCAATACCGATACGCAATCTTCCTATATACGAGCCCAATAGGTTACTCGAGTGAAAAAAAACGGAGCGAGAAAGACATTTATATATATATATATAGTCCTCTAGAAGATCTAGCCATCCAAGGTGAGGGTCTTATTCTTTGGAAATTCAAGTTATTTCTTGGTCAATTACATGCACTTTCCATTTAAGCTATTTCTAACTGACCTACTATATCGGTAAACTAGTCTTAGGGTCAACATTTCTCAATTTCTTCGTTTTGTTGTACTAATGATGATAATATTGAACTGTTAATTATCAAATAAAAACTGAGTAGTAATTATTTGTATCATCTGATACAATTCTATAAATAGATATGTGATTTAAGTAACCACCAAACAAGTTGTTTTTCATTATGAGACTCGATCCGTACAGGATCACTATATGGTAACCTGATCAACTACGGTCCTGAATATCGACAAAAAAGTATTACGAATACTTACTAACACGACAACCAGACGCTAAATTTTATGCTACGTGAAAATAAACAACAAGACTATTAGCTAAGACAATGAGAAAATCCAAAATCTGTTTGGAAATAAAAACTCGATGTTCAAATTGCAAGCTTAAAAATGAATGATAGAAAAATTTAAGTTGATTTTCATTGACTAAACTATATTTTATTTGGCTCCAAAAATTGTACTGCTAGTGTCTTTGGTTTATACTATTAACCCAACACGAATGTGAGATAATAGTTGATACAGCATGTAAACTACTGGAGATATCAGTTTCTTGTATGTTATCCCTAACCATAACTATCTCTTAGCACAACCAATCAATAATATTAACAGTAATGAATCTGATTTACATACATAGTATATTTATTCAGTAAAACGATTGTTAATAGTAAGTGAGCAATTATAAGAGAGTTATACCAAAATGAACATCTTGACAATATTCATAGGATGGTCGATCACATGTTCGACAAAATATATTCAAGAGGCGTAAACTTGGATGGAAATATTGTCCTCAGATGTCTTAATTCATGAAACAACAAGACAAAGGCGAGAGTTCGCATTGTGTGGAAAATGTAACCATATAGACGAAGTACTGAACTACAGCAAAAAGAAGTCAATAGCAAATTGAAAACCAAATTCATGTGTAAAAACAACCTAAAGCAGCTAAAAAACTTCTCACTCCAGTAATCTCAAGTCACAAACACAAAGTTAAGGAAATGTATCTTAACGTTCGTCTTCCTTGAAAATGAATAGTACAACTTCCCAAGAAGATCCGAGGTTCGAATCCCGTGTGAGAGATCGTGAGTGCGCACTACTGAGGGTACCATATTAAGACAAAATGGCTATCTAATGTTTCCAGGTTCTCAATGGTCTAGTGTTGATGGGGTCATGATGTCAATTAAATCTAACATCGACTACAAAATAAATTAAACTAACTGCAAAGACCACTACATTTAAAACGTTGACACTCGTTTTACCTACAAATAAATACAGATTAGCAGTTAAGTGGCATAAAATTCCGTCACTTATATCAATCCAAGTGGAAATCTACGGACATAAATTTTGCCGCGGAAAAAAATCACAATTCTAGATTAAATAAAATCTAAGAGTATTAAGGTCTGAAGATTGTAGTCGATAGACAGAACTGATTGATCAATAAATGAGAAAAAGGTCAACCGATAATATGAAAAACTAACAAAATAGTCGATTAAAGCGTAAAACTACACAGAGAATAATGAAACTTGATTAAAAAAATCATTAGCAAAGTCCGATCAGAGTGAACCAATTAATTACACACGGTTAAGAAACAAAACTTTTAAAGATCACTTCCATTCGAAATATTGAAGATGTTTTACTGAATGAAAATAAAAGCATAACAAGCAACTAAACCATGCAGTACAAAGAACAAAGTACTAGCAAGACCATTCACCTGAAATATGAACATAACCATCATCATTGCAAATCAGACTTGCTCTCAAATCCAATCATTAATCCTAAAGAACTGCCGAATCATTTTGAAAAATAGAAATTCAATAAAACCTTTAGAATTAAGTACCAAGATGTAAACTAATGCGAGTAACACATCATAAACAAACAATATAGGGCACAGACGTTTCAATTAATGACTTCTACGATTGGTTGTTTAAAGAGTGTTGATCGGTGTAACGTGAGTTTAGTCCTCTACTGTTGATCGAATTCTAACAAACAGGTTGGAATGCGATCAAAATTCTCAGTAACTTGACACTGGGTAAAGTTTCTTTTGATGTTAGGTGGTTAGAGGTAGTTGATAGGAATTCCTAGATCCAAGTTTTATCTTAGTCGAAATTCTTTATCAAGGATTATCCGCAATACTTGGGGAAATTAATGCTTCCCATGTGATTCCAACCTATATTAACCAGCTACATTGTCTGAGAAGTTACCACTAAACAATGAAAACCACAACTGATCTGCTGTAAGACTAAAATATTTGCAGCTTACTGATCATTGAATGGTGACAAGAATCATATTAGTTAAGATATTTAGTGCTGATTAAATTTCGTCAATGAAGACTGCAAATACGCCTTGCTGGAGAGTGTCAACTAACACACAATCTAGGTTCACGATTTTCCTGAAGACATGCTGAACTTTTGTCCATCATTTTTTACTGAATCCCAGAATCCTCCTTTAAGACTTTTATTTTCTCTATACATGTTATTAACTAGTAGTGACATCCTCATTAGTCTGAGAATTATCATAATTTCATTTCGTTGTGTTTATGTAATGTAGTAACCTAAACCGATCAATATACATTTACACCAGATTCTAGGTTGCAAATTACGGACTGATAAACTTCTAACTACCAAACAATGTGATTTTTCTATCCAAACGAAAAGCTTTCATACCTGAATAATTTTCATGAGCGAATCTTTTAAACTATACATAAACATTGTTCACTGGTCAGAGATTTTTCACGTATTGGCATTTTATTCATAGTTATACAAAAAGCTAACAATAAGGAAATATTTGTTAACGACTTTAGTCGATAGACGATAGTAGTGTATACACACACGCACAACGTCAAAAAAAACGAATATTATTCTATGATAACGTTGCATTTTTAGAAGATTCCCAGATACCTTAGTACATCATTCATAAACAACAATTCTCTTTTGTAGAATCATCTATACATAGATCTTTTTATCTCTACTTGTAATACATCGCATCAGATGATACTCATAAAAAAAGGAGTTATTAATAAAATCCTGACAGAAATAGGTTACCTGTAAAGATTTTTTTTATTTAAAAAAATAATAAGTAGTATATGTAACCAGGTAAAAAGAAGTTGGTGACAGAGAACATTCGTAAGAAGACCCTTTTTTTTCTTCTAATAACTACAATTTTCAAAGAATGTTCTATAAATCAGACAATTGGAAAGTAAATCGTTCTAATATTAATAAGATAAATTATACTTTCACACACAACACAATCATTTATTTATTTGTTGAAATAATCAACTCTATTCAACAAACAAGTAAGACTATTAAAAAGTGAAACAAGAAAAATTGAAGTTTTCAGTTCATTACCTATTCGGTATTTGTATGTTTTAGTCAACAACAACAAAACAAACTTGATCATTCTTTTGCTAAAATTTCAATTTTGTTGTTGTTGTTGTTGACAAATCTAGTGATCTAATACTGAGGACAATAGACTAAAATATCGGTTGAAAAATTTCGGCTATTTCTAAGGTTAAAAAAAGAATAATCAATTAATTATGCGATTTATGTAAATGACATGAACAATGCGAATTCATCATTTTATAGATACTTGAATATTTTTGATCTTTAGAGTGAAATAATAATAATCCAGTGTTTTCAGATTTTTCATTGTGTTCTAGCTTAAATCGATTCATGAATTCAACTGTTAAATTACTACAATCTCTACAAACCCCAATTCCGATAATAATCGTCATATGCTCACTAGTGACTAAATTCAAGATGGATTTCCGGGAATCCTGGTGAAAATCCGTGATCAGTGGAGTTCAATCGTTTCTGTTGTGAGGCAGTTACTGACTGAAGATAATGGTAGACAGTCGTGCAGTCTCGTGGATTGATTGAAGTGAAACATTAACATTGTTGGAAGATGGTTCAGTGGTCTAAAGGTTAAGTGTTGGTGTACGAGACAGAAGGTACTGGGTTCACGTCCCACGTATCATGGATCATGGACGCGCACTGGTGAGGAGTCCAACAATAGGACAAAACGGTCGTCCAGTGCTTACAGGTTTCCTATGGTGGTCTAGCTTAAATCGACTCATGAATTCAACCATTAGCTTACTACAATCTCCGCAAACCCCAATTCTGATTATGATAGTAATAATAATAATCAGTAAGTTTGACGCTGGAAATGTGCATAACTAGAGAAGTGATCAAAAATTCTACACTTTTGCTGATCGAATCCATCTAGCAGTTGACTATGTGTAATTTGCAAAAAGAGAAAACACGATATATATTGCAAAGAAAACAACTTAATTCCCACAATATTATCGACCTAATAATTACGCACAGGGAATTTGACTGATAGATACACCTATCTCTTGATACTAAGCAAACACCAGATCCTAGTCAAATTTATGGGGAAAAAACCTGAAGAACTCATAAATGTATGTAATAAATATGTTCAACTGTCAAAATGGATTTCAAAGACTGAAATGCATATACGCAGGTTGCCGCCATCTGGAAAAAGTAATCACGTATCGAAGTTAATGTTGCCCAACTGTTCCGTGGTAGTCATTTTGAGTAATGTGCTTTAAATAAACATTAGAATGCAAGGACATAAAGCTGAAGAGTCTCAAATCCATTTATTCTGATAAGGCATCACAAGACAGTTTATATAGTGAACAAAAATTTCAGTCTAAAAACACTAATGACTTGATTTTTTACAAAATGACGATGTAAGTATGACCTTTAACAGCTTTAGTACATACATTGTTTCCAACAGGAGACGATTAGTCAGTATAAAAGGTGAATAGATAAATTAGAATTATTTTCGTTAGAAACATGAAAATACATATGGTGCATGATAAGTTACTTTAGTTTAGTTCCCCTCGTTATAATTTATAAATAGATAAAATTAGTCAATAAAGAGTTTGATATAAATTCAAACATTACTACTTACCCATAAGATCCTTCTGAATTTGATAAATTGTTGGAATAATTGTCTGCCAAATATCGACTAGTGTTTTTAACATATCCTTCACTTTGTGATATAGTTTTGAGTGCATGATTAATTTGACTAGTTACTGGTAGATTATTTAATGAATTAGTACTGCCAGTATATTGTTTTCGATAATTATGGTCATTGGTGATATTATTTTTATTATTGTTATAATTATCATTATCGGATATTATTCCATCAGGTATTTTTGCAACCATACCATTTATACCATTAGCATTAACATTTAATCCGTTATTATTATCATTATTCTGAGTGTCTTCACCGTATATATCAGCCACCGCTGCACCAATATGAACTGGTATACGAAAATTAATAATTAAATTAACAAAGTGTATAATTTGAGAATAGACAGTGCTTTCTTCACGTGTTTCCAATAGTTGTTGTACTTCTCTTGGACGCATATGACCAATTCGCATTTCTTCCGCGGCGATTTCTAATGCTGACATATTTGATGTATAACTTTGCTGTTGAATTGTAATCTTATTGATATGTGAGAAAGAGAAGAATATATATACATATATATCTTTTACAAAAGACATTTTAACCTCTGAAATAATTAAATGTAGACTTTAAAAAAAAGAATTAGCTTTTAAATTGAGCTAGCCTCCTGTCTACACTAGGAAACAGAACTGAATATGGAATCAAAGATAACTTAATGATAATTGTTTGTTGAAATTATCAGTCATGGACGGAGGTTACAGCAGTTTCGAATTCAGTATCTACTTGTTATCGATCTAGGCAAATTTATGACTTCATTACACTTTATATGTAGTTTAGCGAGACATGTGAGGCTTTCCTCTTTGTAGATTCCATCTCAGTCAGTCAAAAAGTATAATCTGATATGCATGTATGTCAACTCAATTTTTCACAGTGAGATGAAGTTGTCATGTCAAATCAATGAACAGTAGAAGTGATAACAGCATGAGTGGTGATAGAAAAGATTAGGGTTCAAAGATACGATTTACATACGCAACTGAGTCTCATTGCATGTAGAAGAGATACTATAGGAAGAGCCCTAAGAGTTTAGGTTAAAAACATAAATCTTAAGAATCGGTTTAAAGGATTAGTTAAGCAAATAGATTTAAAGAGATTTGTCCTGAAGTAGCTCGACAGGTGGTATCTGTAACGAATTTGATGCTCAAGGCCAAGGAAGATCACAACAATAATTAAATGACTAAATAGAGATGAAGAATCGAATATTCGATGGAACCGGAAATTTATAGGCCCGGACGTAGATTTATTGTCGGATAATCCAACATTCGTTAGGTCGTCAAACACAAGCATTCACAGCAACATTTGATCGTAGTCACATTTCATAACCTGAAAGCAACATTCGACTCGATCGACCAAGGGGTTCGAGGGTGGTGCTGATCATTGAAAATGGGAACCGACAAAAAACACATAAAGTAGCATCTGAAGGTTCGTCAGTTCAACAATAAGAATTGAATCAGATATCAGGACAAACTACCACTTGAATTAAATGCAAAAAGTAGCGTTCGTCAGAGCTGTTTTCTTTTCAATAATTAACCTTCTATGGTAAAATTCATCTATCAACCCAAATTAAATAGATGAAGTAGTTCTGCCGAGTGAAGACTCTGATTAATTCCAATCCTTCAAACACTGTAATAAATAATCCAAGGTTAAGGATCCCATTTATTTGAGTTTAAATATAAAATGTTGTCTCACGGTTAGTCTGTCCCAATACATGATAATAGGGAGTAAGGTGGTCGAAAACCTTGATCACTTCATCTTTGTACTTCAGTTTTCATCAACCATGGATGTTTAGTCGCTGATGACATCTTTAGACGCATACAAAAATAATCCCCAGTGGTTCAGGTGAAATATTTATCAATAAGCAACTGATTAATTGTACTGCAAGTTATCGTTTAGTAAATAAGTAATTTATAAAGACAAATACCAAGGTATGAAATAATAACCAGACTTACATTCGATTTCTGATTATTATTATTATTCTTTTGTCCAACAATTATTACAGATGATTTATCATTTTTTTCAGGTGAATTAATAGACTGTTTTGTACTACTATCAGATGGTGACGATGACGATGACCATGCATGTCCATTGGACAAATTCATTGTATGCGGGTGTTGATGTTGATTACCTTGTTGGTATTTATGAGATTTTTGTTCTTCTTCACAAAAATCAATATATAACAAACGAATTTGATTGTTAACTTGTTCATTAAAAAGACTCTCCCAAAATGGCATATTACGCCAGATTTCATGACGTTGAATTTGATGACTCATATTAGCATAATAACGAACATCTCCTAATTCCTTCAGATATAATTCATTAACAAATATATAATTATATTACGGATAGTGAATAACAAAAACGGTCATTCAGAGATGTTCAAATGACCCTTAGAAAATTCAATTACTAACTAAGGTCAAAAGAGGATTATACATTAGTATAAGGAAATAGGATTAGGATTCAATGTTACAAAACACGGTTAATAATAAGAGCTAAAGTTTTTATCATTGTTATATCTAGAGCTTTGATTCTTGCTATGCCGCGTACTACTAAACTACTTGAACGATCGGACCCGCAACGTCGCAAGAGAGAAGACAGAAGACTAGAAGGTAGGAATTTTATTCCCCAAAACAGTGCCAAATGTAGTGCAAAAATCTCATGTATTTATAGTTTTCTGGCTGAAAGTAAATCATCATTTCGGACAGCCAATAGACACATAGGGGTCCTTTTTATTCACCCTATAGGGAAGCTACACGTCGACATTCTAGAATGTTCCCTTAGTGGTGATTGGATGAAATGTTTTCGGCTCTTTCTGGGCTTCTTTAAGCTTCCTTGAGTTTGCCAACGGGTCATCCTTACAATCATCAACTGACACCAGCTATAATGCCAAAGTTTTATTTGACCACATACATGATTGAATTTTGCGCTTAAATCAAAAATTTACCATCTTAAATCTCATTGGTTTCATCCATAAATTATAGTCTTATCACTGAAACAAAATATTTTTTTTGAAAAATATAGTAAAATTGTCAAATGTATCTAAAATTTGAATTAACTATAGTAGTTGATAAGTTTGATAATAAGAAACTCATAATAGACCTTACTGATTTCACGCTACATATAAATCAAAATGATAATCATTAGACAATTGAAGTTGAAAAGGATGGTTAGTGTACAAAATGAATGACATTGTCAAATAGAAAGTAATTGATTAAGTATTAAATTCACTTAAAAGGTCAATGACAAACATAAATGGTGAACTGATTGAAACTAGTGTCCAACTACACTTGAAATCCAGATAGTTATTACAACTTTATAAAAAGGTTTTTAGAGACTGACCAGTTGCAGTCCTAAACATCAATGGTAAGATTCAAACAAACAATACTAAGTGAGTTTAAACTTCACCCCATTGCACGAGCAGGTGGTTATCAGAACACAGTGGCGTTTGAAGCGAAAGGTACTGGGTTCGAGTCCCAGGGTGAACATCAACTCTGAGATGCAGGTACATCCAGCTGACGAGTCCCAAATACGACGAAACGCGCGTCCTGGATTGCACTGCTAGCCATCTCTGCTTATAATGCTTGCGAATTAAGGCTATATCGAGGCAATCCGCTTAGTATGCACATATGCCAATTAGAGACCGACCAGTTGCAGTCCCAACAACATCAATGGGGAGATTCGAACAAACAATACTAAGTGAAAAAGGTTTTTGGTTTCGAAAGTTTACCATTTCTTGTAGAAGAAATTCGAGGAATAATCTAGAGTTTGCCATTACTATTAATTGATTGTGAATAAAAGACCATAGATATTACAAATATTCATTAGTAATAAGAAATTATCGCTCTAACATTTAAAGGAGCATTTTTACCTAGATAAAAACATTTACTCTTCGAATTTGATTGGAAATTATTTGATACTTTATAGTATATATTATTATATCATTTACTTAAATTAATTTTCGGGAACACCAACTTATTACGTTTTCGAATTGATAACAGTATATAACTAGCGGTACTCGAAAGTGTAGAACCCCACAATCGCAAATAAGCCGATGGAAGAAGTAGAGGAAATAATTATTGGGTAAGAATCAAAAGTAGACGGAAAAACATGGGTATTTATAGTTATTAGTATTAGTTATAACACCATTATAATTCAGCCAATCCACAAGGAGGCAAGTTATGCTATCGCCTAATCGTAGCATGCCATGTTGATGTTCTAGGAGGTTCTACCAAGTTCCAATCAGATGGAATCTCTTCGGTTCTTTTAGAGACTCTAGAGGCTTCGACGTGCTTTTAGAAGCCAGCCAACATAACCGAAGCACTGTATTATGAAATATATTGAAATTTTGTGTGACAACTTCATATATGAAAGATGTTGGAGGAAACTGGCAAAAAAACGGTTAACCAAGGCACTCATCAGCAGGATGTAATATGTAGTTTTGGGAGGATTAATAATCCCTTGTGGATTCAAATCAGATTCAACTAGTTTTACAATTTGAAACATTAATACTAAGCTATTCAGATTGCGAGTGATCACCTGTGAGATAGAGATATTTAGATTGATTGATCGCTGAGTAGTGGCCAATGTCATATTTGTATATTCATTAGCACTGGTTGAATCTTATAGATCAAGTTGCAGCCATTTAACATCTGGACATAGACTAGTGGGTATATTGTAACTTAATCGAGCGTGTCATTGGCCACTAGTACTCAGTGATCAACATGATTTTCAAATTTATTTCACATATTTATTGATAATAATATTCATAGAGATTGCATACGCCCAAATGTTAACTGATTAGCTTATTCACTCATTAAACAACTCAGTTTTGGAACTAGTGTGCGCTATTGTTTCAAACCTCATCCGATATCATGATTGTTAAAAAGGAGACAATGTATGGTGAATTTTCTAATCTAAACAGACTGTTTAAACACGTTTTTCACAATAAAAGTCCAAGTATATCGACTTGTAAAGTATTTTATATTATCAGATATGTAATAAGTGATTACATCCTTAATTTATTGCGTTCATCGATTAGTTTTGTTGGATTAGTGAAATACTATCTAAATCAACTGACTACGATAGAGTACAGTACCTAAGAAAAATACAATAAAATAAAGATAACGTTCTTATACCATTCCCATATATTCGCCACAAGCTCCTACTGGCGGCCTGTTTAAACATCTGGGCTACCTGTTCCTGTCATCTAGATATTTCAACAAGTTATCTGATTTCGTTTGCTTTAATACATCATTATGCCTATTAATCGCACAACTTATTCAGGTGCGTTTCTGAAAAGTGTAAGACCTTTCGCTGTAAAGGTTACAGAAGGCTTAATCAGAGATATCATGGTTGCTGGCAATATGCAGCGACAAGAATGTACATTATCCAGATGTCAATTGACTGGGCTGCTAAGTTCTAACTGGCCATCACTCAATATTCATCGTCAGGAAGGACGAAGAAGTAAGAAACGGAAACTTGTTGAAGTACTTTGTGCTGAGAATTCTATATTGTACCAAAAATATAATATTGAATAAAGCTAATAATAATAATAATAATAATAATAATAATAATAATAATAATAAACCGAAATTACAAGGAATTCTGACAAGTGCATAGAGGTAAACACACTTACTGTACAAAGTCTAGTACTTATATCCATAATAATTGGTGTAATTCCACTGTCTTTTGATTGTGTCTCCTGTCTTAATGCTTCATCTAATAAGTCAACAATCAATTCAAATTGTTCCCATGTTAAAACAGCTCGCCTCTCATAAGTACTTCTATTGATTGTCATATTACCAAAGAAGTTGTTGATAGCTACGGTTGGAGATACTGATGTTTCCGGGATTATATATGAACGTAATTCATCAACGAATAAGCGTCTCATCGGTCTAGATTTTAAATCTTGACGAATTGTATTTCGTCTCTACAAAATAAATAATGAAAATAAAAAAAATTACCCAAATATTTGTAAAGTAATAAAAAAATGAGAGTATCAAACGTTGGAAATACCATGTTGGACTATACTGTAGATAACTATATTCATGGCATATAATATTGACGATCATTATGTTAGGTGGTAGTAAATGCCGGACTCAAGTTCCGAGCTAGTTAGTACTTGTCAGAAAGGTGCGCCTACAGGTGCGAGGGACCTAATTTTCCCTGACGGATTCGAGCCTGCGTCACTCGACTACACAATCTGAGAAGTTGTTACTAAACTGTTCAGCTGGGAAACGACTACATGTACGTGTAAGACACTCACAACTAACTGATCACTAAAAATTAAGTGGCCATTGTCAAGATGGGGTTAAGTTACTGATCCTCAGTCATAGAAATTCAACGAAATAGTGAATCATAATTGGCCATTTGAAATGTAACAACATATCATATATAATAAAAACAGTTTAAGTCACTTTGATTGTTACAGGTTATCTAAATGAGGAATAACGAAGTGAGCTTTGTAAATTAAGCTGAATAGAGCTGTAAATTGTAGTTAAAGAAACTTCATACATAGAGACCATAATATAATAATTGATGATGCAAAACTTCATGTTGATAGTTGTATACAGAGAATAAAATTAACCATTTTTATACATGTTAACCCATAGATGTTACAACAACTAGAGAAAAAAGTATAATGTTTTTAACAATAGCGAAACTTTTACTCCATTTCACGTGATAAACAACGTCAATCATCTACTGTGAACTTAGTGATTTCATTAAAAAGATGTAGATAAATATTTGTTATGGAGAGGAAGAATAAATGCATGCTTTGTCGGTTGCAATGTAGATAAGCTTTAAGCTTAAGTTACAATATTTGTAAGAAAGCAGATACAGTGGGCTAATGAAAACAGCAAAAATGAAAAAGCCTAGTAGTGACGATCAATGGCCAGGAAATGGTTTCATTTTCCAAGGAGTATATATATATATATATATATATATATATATATATATATATATATATTTCATTCGATTTGGTTTGGCCTAATAAACTTCCTTCTTCACTCTTATTCTTCTCACTCAGTACCTGGACGAAAGCTTAAGTATAGGAAGTTTGTGTATCAGTAACAGTCCCGGACAACGTGCATCATAGGAACAGCAATTAACAGCTTTATATCTTTAACTTCAAATATTCTAGATCAGTTTGATCCTAAAAATGATTTTTTTTGTTTAGTATAACTAACTTAGTACAATTTCTGAAATTAGTAATTACATGAATGAACTTGAATATTCTTCCAGTCCCGTCTTATTAAATAAACAATAAGAAGAAACCATGTGAATAAAGGGTCAAGCATCTCAGAAATAAATATAATAAAACCGAAATAATAGAAATGGATGTGTGTGGGTGTTTAGTATTAAATAGTGGGATATCATCTTATTGTAATGGAACGAATACTGGGAATAATGTTGTAAACTTTGGAACTATTTTACGGACTGTTATTGTTTACATTCTGATTGTACGATTATTAGATAATTAGGTCGTTATATTCCTGTATTCCTTACATTTTGAGAGTGCATTTAAATTATTGACTATTGTTATACGTTCAATTATTTCTTAATTATTGTTAATTAAATTTATATTGTTTGTTTTATTTTCTATCTCTATCACTATGTGATTGTGTATCACGTATGTCTTCTTATTTGGCGTTTGCTGTGATCTGACGATTCATGTATATAAACTAATAATTATTTAAGATGAATGCACTAGATACTTTTAAATATGGTAACGCAAGCTTGTCTGTGGTGTACTCTATCCAGACTCAAGACTGAGGCAAAGAAGACAGCACTTATATTAGGGGGGGGTCAATAATAGTCAATATGATCTCGCTAGTGGTCAAGGTTACCTGTGCGGTGTACGCTACTTATGTTGGCAGACATAAGTAATATGTAACATCAATCAGGAGTAGAATGTCTGACAGCGAAAAATTGAGATGATCGAACTGAAGAGAACAGGAGTGCAAATAGAAAGAAATTGTAATAACAACAGGAATGAAGAAACAATGAAGGTTGTAAAAAACAAGTGATGGAGAATGCACAAATGAATTATTTCGTTTATGCTTTTCATATTTTTCGAAGACATTCTGTAATTTTGTATTATACAACAAAATGGTCTTACTCACTTGGCTTTTTCGTTCACTACACCTGTGCTAGTCTACGCACCTTATTGGTCAAATTATGCTATCAGTCTACTAGTGGACTACCATATATGCATTCAAGAGGAATAAACCAGAGTTTAGGTTAATGAGTTTTTCTTTCTCGAGCTATCGATCAACAAACAATGGTAAGCTATTGAGTATCACAACACACATCTTGAAGTCAAAAATACACTTTGACAATTGTCTCCAATTATTAAAAGAGTAGTTTATTACGATGTTTCTGATATTTAGAACTCATACACAATATAAAACTTACATTTTCAACAATAATTTTAAAAAAAATGCATAACAAGCCAACAAGAAAAGACTTAATTTACTCATCACTCTCATCAAGCTAACGGTTTGAAGAGAAAATCTATTTTAAAGAGAAACATACAGTCATCCCATTACCAATATATCGTTTCTTTAATCAATCTTAATATTAAGCATATCGAATATCAAATGAAGATTCCAAAATACCGATTAAGCGACTGATGTTCACTATTGGACTTTTAAAATCATAAGAAAACTAGCAAAGTAGACGATATAAGAGGTAGATTAGTAGAAAGATAGAGCAATATTACTCAAACAGAGATTATAATGAAGTTCAATGTTTAATGTTCTAATTGTTAGATTATTTAAACGTTAAACTGTCATAAAATTGAAAACATTATTAGAAATTTAAAATTAATTAATCTTACTTTTAAAGCTTCTGTAATATGTTGATTAAAAATATCATCAACAAATTCATGAATAACACGATATTTATCAGGAAACATTTCTGCTTTGAATATTTGTCGATCCAATTGTAATCCTTGTGGTACAAAACGTGGTTCCGGTTTATGATATACAACATTCCTTTCATTAAATAAAGCAAAATAGATTTTTCTTAAATAAGAAAGTGTAAATAACATTAAAGCGAATTGCTAAATATACACTTTTTTTATCATAATCAATAAAGTTTAAGGTTTTATCCTGCTACTGATATTCAGAAGACACTTCTGTTTGATCTATATCAATAGATTCTCTCGATTAGGCCATTTGTTCACAAGCACTTTTTCTTTTTAAAAAAATGACGGACTGCGGCTACCAGTAAAACTATGGAATGTTAGTTTCGTTCGATTTGGGACTCGTAAGGAGATTGTAATTGCATCCCAGAGCTAGAGTTCAACAATGCTATAACACGACTTCTTACTCATTATGATGTAATCAACATATCCATTGAAAAAGTTAGTGGATATTTAAACTCGGTAACTCAGTATACAATATGTTGACATTTTAAACGAAAGATAATGGATTTAAATCTCAATGTGAACAACAACACTGATACGTAGGAATAAACAGTTGACCAATTTTAAATAAGACGACGTACGCATTGTTCATTTCACTCTTAACTACAATCTATCTACATGTTGTGTTATATTAAGTAGGAACGTCTCAACATAGAACTCAGGATTGTGAATGAAAAACTAAATCATACGATTGGATGTAAAATATTCTTTACCGATAATTCACCACCTTTAAAACAAGATCAAATAAACAAACAGAAAATGGGAAAAAAAATTTAAATGTTCAAAACACATCAGGAAACATTGGTGAAACATTGGCTAAATAGATCATTTGATTTTAAATAGGACATTATACTATAAATTAACAAAACAGATAAAGAACAGACATTCTTTTCTTTGTTTGTCTTTCACCATAGATACATATATTTCCTTTTTCAAGTTAACTTTATGTCGTCATGAAAAAAAATAGACTGTATATTGTGAATAATCTGTACAAAATTTTCATACTTATTATTTCTAGTATATACACCGGTTGAAAAAAACACACAACATGGATCCTGGAATATGTAACATTCAATAAAGGAAAAATGATAGAAATTGAAACTAACAGAAATTTTCTTGGATGAAATTATTATTATTTATTTAAGCACATAAATATTGGTGCATGGGGGTACCAGATACATATGCGCCACACAAATCTCATTTGATTTGTGTGAGGGCTGCGATACTGCCCAGGTACCCAAACTGAAGCAGGTGGTTTTCTTAAGGGGCCACACTCGGAGCCTTTGACCTAAAGGTCTGATCCACAAGGCAGTGGAGCAAAGTAAGGAGATTCAGTCCTATGGTAGCCGGTGACCAACAATTGGTTCATACTCCATTCGTTCCTTCAGGATACTGGGGCCAGCCCATGTTCACCATTGGTTTGGAATCAGGGTTTGCCAACTCCCCTAGGCGGACTTTCCGTGTCTATCAACCCGGTTAAAGTTCCGGACATTCGCTTTTCGTCCTCTCAATTTCGTAAACAACAGTAATGCCACGAGAAGGCAGTGAGTAGGACTTCCCTGTCAGAGGCTATATACGCGTGGCCATGTGAGAGCATTTGGAGAGGGAGAGCGTACTCTCCCTACTCTCGGCCGTACCAGGGCATTTGGGGATGATAAGATTTCAACAAATTAAACATTATACAACCTGATCTAAAAGTCTATAAATACATACTGTGAAAACATTAAATTCAAGAAATAAATAAGATAAAAAGGTATATCAAGCAAAGTAAATGTTCAATCTGTGAGAAAGTGGAAAAAACAAATTGATCTAGATTGTAACATATTAACTGATATACCAAATCAATGATTTATATTTTATTGCTTAAAAACTGCTATCAACATGGGAGGGTACTTAAAAAGTGGAATACTTAAAATATTTGAAATCATTATAGGTAGTCAATTAAATAATATTAACGTCTGGTAGTAAAAACAAATGATGTTCAAGTTGTATGCGACAATAAGACTGAAATCAGTCAATTTATCACTGTGAAGTGCATTTGTAAGAGATTATATCTGCCTATAACCGATTTGTGTTCCTTAATGCCTTTTTTGGAAGGATTGCTTCAACGTAGCTTTAAGTCATAAGTTTTTAATATATTTGGTATGTATTTAGCAATGGAATGATGTATACACGTTTCATCCTATATGAAACGCATCAGCCGTCTAGACAGTTTTCATTTTAATTATATACACTGATTACCAATGTAATGAGTAATTATCGTTTCACTGAAACCATACCCAAATACAGAAATAGAAATAACTACCCTAATGTATTATACGCAAGGGTTTGTAGTCTTTTGTAATTGTTGTTAAACTTTGCAGCTGTCCAGTCTCTATCGACATATGTGCGATTAGGACTCAGTAGCTTAGTGGATAACCCATTTGAGTTTTCTAAGTGGAATGTATTAAGTTGGAATCTTAGTGTGAATATCAATACTAAAATGACAATACACTTAGCAGACGAGTTCCAAATGAGATGACATGTGCGTCCTTTATTATACTGTTAGACACATACCAAACATACTAAAGCAATTTCGGCTATAAGTTATATTAAAGCAATCATCTCGGAAAAATGAACATGAGTTTAATCTCTTACAGTACTACACGAAATGCAAAAAAAAGTTTATGCCGAATCAAAACCTCTCAATTCTCAAATTGAATAACTCAGTATAACGTGTTAATTACCCATAATCGGTAATAAAAGTTTAATTTAATGAAATGCTTTCTTCATGTAAGTCAATCCCTGCAATTAATGTCTATATTTTGAAATAATCAATCACCGAACCCGTGTAATGACTGATGAAACAGTTCATTGTATTATATCAATATTCAAAAAGCACGATATCTAAAATAAAAATAACTATGGAAACCAATTACTAGCATAGTAATTGAAGTTAGATATTACATGCCGTGACTATCACCATATATATAATATAACGTTTTGCGGTAGTGAAAATAGAAACAATGGAAAAACTCAACAACATAGAAGGACAAAAGTTTAAAGCAATTTGAAAAAACTTACTTAGTTTTTCTTTGAGAATACTGAACAGTTAGTTCATCGATTAATTTAGCATCTAAAACAGGGAATGATGTTTGATGTATGCGTTTGTGAGCTTCAACAGCTTCATTTGGAAGAATCTGTGTAGCTGGTTGATCGCCGCATTCCTACAATCCAAGTTTTTTTTAAAACAAGAGGACTATAAGAAGTAGTGTGTGAAAGTTAAGGAAAACAGAACATTTCCTAGGATTCTACAGATGTTAGAAATCTGTTTAACGAGATTTCGATTCTCCAATAGGAAATGCGCATTCTAGACTATCCTGCTAGTCACTATTCAACCTAGCTTTAAAAAATCAAGCATAAAAATAAAGTGTCACTTACATTATCGAACAGTTTTGTGCTTAGTCGTTCTATTAAACTGAAATTGGTTGTATTTCCACTGATCATTTGTGATGGATTATTATTACTGAACACATCATATTCATAATCTTTATTATTCAGTGTCCCGTTATTATTATTATTATCAAACAGTGAATAATCATCGACATTCGATTCATATACTTCATCAAATATATCACATACACGAAATGGTGGACCACGTTCTAATATGAATTGATGAAAACGCATACTAGATAATAGACGATCGTAGAATTCATTATGTGCACTATTTCCACGTAGAAGTAAATATAATGTCTGAAAGTTAAGGAAAAATGAAAAAATATAAGTTTGTTTGTTTGTTTATTTAGTTCGTACATATTGTAGAAAGAATGTGGATTAAACTGAACTACTTTTCTTGATAAACACAACATATTTCATGCAGACATGCTAATCTTTTAGTTACTGAATAATGAAATAAATTTGAAAAATACCTAGAGATTTGAGCATAATTCATCAGAGATTTGAATTGTAAATAATATACATGCACCATACTGAGATGTCAGGGTAAATATAAAGCAAGAGTGAACTTTCGTAACAGTTATATCTGAAGTTGTTGTTTATCTTTTTATTGTATAATTAATTAATAAATAAACTCTAATATTCTTGCGATCCCCTATTCGCAAGCTCTTATTTGACATAAAAATTTATTACGCAACTATTCCTTGATTCCTGTTTACTTCGGTGGGAGTTATGTCCATAGTGTATTTTCATAATTCTCAGTATAGGGTTGTGGAGATTGTCGAGTTTCCTTAAGATTGTGAACTCACCAATGTTAAACCAACATTGAAAACCTGGGAGCACTGAACGTCTGTTTCGTCGTAGTATGGGACTCCTCAGGAGTGAGTATCTATGATCGCGCACGCGATCTTCGAACCCAGAACCTTCGGTTCCGAATGTGAGTGCTTAACCTTTAGACCACTTAACCGACATCGTCTAAGAAGCCGCGACCAGTAGAGTTCAATTATGTCAAGTGTGAGGTAGTTACCCACCAAAGACAATTGAAGATGGTCGCCCAATATCGTGGATTGGTTGAAGTTAGACATTGACACCATTGGATGCTAAGTCAGTGGTCTAGATTTAAAGTGTTCGCGTGTAAGACCGAAGGTCTTGGGTTCGATTCTAATGAATGCAGTCATAGATGAGCACTGTGGAGAAGTTTTATACTAGGATGAAACGGATGTGCAGTAAATCTGAATTTTCAGTAATATTCTAACATTTATCAATTCATGATTTCCTAATTCTGTTGATTCGTTGTCAAGATTCTACTCTGTATTATTATAACAGCGATCCATAAATTAGTACAGTATAATTAAAAGCTATTTGTTTTTGAAAGGGAAGATAAAAATATATATGTATAAACCCAATATTTATGGTGAGATAAGAGAGTGAATGTATCTGCAACATTGTGGTCAACTCCGAAGCTATTTTATTCAACGTCTCCAGCCGCTAGTCGCAGTGACGATGATCTGATTATAACCAGATGGTGTGAACATATCAATATGGCATAGACTAACATTTAATAAATGTATCGACCGATACCACGTATGGCAAGGCGACTCTTGCCTTTCTTCCAAATTACTAATACACATCCTCCGTCGAGGTAGGAAGTGGCTGGGTATGTACGATAAATGTCCTAAATACATCAATTTATGAGATTAACAACAGTCAAAGAATAGTCTTGAACGTATGTTAATTACAAGTATTTAACAGCAATAGATCTTATTCAATATTTTAAAATATATATAAGAATTCTTTATACCGAAGTATATGTGTAACACGTAAAACAAACAGTTCTCAATCATAAAATAACATAGAACCAAAGACAAATATAATTGTCCAGTAAGACAATGACATTCCTTGTATATTTCCAAAATGCAATTTAACAAGCATTCAACTCTAAACACTACTGAATTTAATCAAATAATATTTTTGGTTAAAAAGAAAATCAAAAGTTTTTTTTTAAAACAAACAGATTTGAATTAAAGAGTTAATATTGAATTGAACATAAGGTAGTTGGAGGTAACCAGCAGAAAACCTTAGTCTAAAAGTTTCATATTAGTTCACCCTCATCAGTACACTGTACTTGAAATCTTGAGGGAACTAATACTACCTAATAGATTCGAACTCAAATCACCATTTTTACGGTCTAAGACAGGCTTAAGAACTTAACGGTAACGTTCCAAACTGTAGGGTTAGGTACTGTGGGTTTAAATCTTACAATTAGCATCAATTTCCTCAAGATTGAAGGTACACCTTGCTTACGAGTACCAACACACAAGTAACCTAGGTTCAGGGCATCCAACCGACATCCTCCGACCAGACAACCCAACATCTCAATCTACTGCATGAGATGTCGAGTCAGCCAGATTAGTGACCACATTGCGAATTTGTCTATAAAAATCAGTCAACATTAAAGGACTAGACAAACGCGACAATGGTCACTACTCAGTGACGTAGTGAATGCAATTTTCAAGTGAAAAAAAATCATTATCCTTTTTACTGAAACACAAATAAACAACGAATGAGATCAGTTTATAAAATTAATTTGTATTAAATAGAATGTCATAAAGCGTTATTTTCAAACTCAACCACATTATAAATAGTGACATTATGTTTAGGCACTGAACAGTAAAAACATAGATCAATGTTATAAAGGGAAATTGTCCACTTCTAAGACAAATCTGAGTAGTTTATACTTGCCCAATCAAGATCATTCTGTGATGTAAACTATGAAAAGTTAGTAATCACCATAAACCCTCTAAACTACTAGTAATCATGTGCTCAATATCAAGAATTTTCCTGAAGTTCTAGTGAGAAGCTATGACCAAAAGGGCTACATCATTTCAGACATGATAGTTATCCACCATGACTAATGGAAGATGGGTAGATAATGCCGCAAAATGATTGAAAACAAACATCTAAACCATCGAATGGATACCGTCTAAATGTCACCCACTTGCCCTGAAACTTGAAGGCCCTCAGTTCGTTCCTTGATGTAATCGTGGATATGCACTGCTTAGTCCCTTACTGGAACAAAGCAGCAGTTCAGCCCATCCTGGTTTTCACTAGTTGTCTAAATTATATCAATTCAAGATTTTAGCAACACTTAACAATCTCCATGTACCCCTTGTACTAATATACATATATCATTGGTATCGAGTCGATAACTAGATGCGTCAATGGTACAGAAAGAAAGAAACAACAAACATCTCATGAAATGTATTGACATACAAAAAAGTATTTACAAATAAAACCGTTTCAAGTGCAGAATACTAATCGATCCAGTCGGATAACTTCAGGTAACGTTTAATTAAAAACAGAAAATGTCTAACATATTGGTAAGTAAATAGGTAGATAGATATGTAGGTAGATAGATAATCATTTTGTTTATTAGCATGAATACCGGTAACAAAAAAACAAAAAGATAATTTTAAAAAAATGTGTATAGATGTGAGGTTATATTCCCTTTATTAATATTACAATATTACAATCAGAAATAATTTGCATCCGAAATAAAAATGTTAACAAACTAGTATAAAATAAGTGATATTTGAACAAGTTGTATCAAAATACATATAAATTGAATTCACTTAGTATTGTTTGTTTGAATCTTCCCATTGATGCTTAAGACTGCAACTGGTCAGTGGACGAAACGCGCGTCCTGGATTCCACTGCTAGCCACTATCCATCTTTGCTTATAATGCTTGTGAATTAAGGCAATATCGAGGCAATCTGTTCAGGATGTACATATGCCAATAAGACTGATCAATTGCAGTCTTAAACATCAATGAAAAGATTAAAACAAACAATACCAAATGAACTTAAACTTCGCCTCATTGCACAAGCAAGTGGTCATTAAGACTCAGTAGCTGAGTGAATAACGTGATGGCGTTTGAAGCGAACGGTACTAAGTTCGAATCCCGGAGTTAACGCCAACCCTGGGATACAGGTATATCCATCTTTGCTTATAATACATATAAATTGTCTAAAGAAAAACCACTCTGGCTAATTGAACCTAAAAATTAACAAATTTACATCTTACAATACAGTGATCAACACTTTAACACCCTTTGATCAATAAATTGGATTTATTCTGTATAAATCCGTTTAGATTATTATTCAGAAAGAATTCTTCAAAGTCGATTGATAAAAATAATTATGAAAAACACAAGAAGAAGAATCTATCATTAGTGAAATTGATAGGTTCAAGTGAGATGTACTATAACATATTATATAATAGTATACTAAGTAAAAAGAAATACATTCCTACAAATTACAACAATATATTACTTACTCGATTGAAATGTATCACTGGTTTAGGATGAATACGAGTGATTGTTAAACATGACCGATAACCCGCAAATAAAGTTGTAAATAAACGAAGGAATACAGCTCGTAATCGTTTATCTAATGAAATTAAATCACTTGATTGATTAGATGTAACAAGTGGATAGATAAAATCAGCTGTCATTAATTCTGGACTTAATATCTGAAATATGTATCAAATAGAAATCATATATAATATGAAATAATAAAGAGATATGTGTGTACTTATCATATCAACTGTAATTCACACATTATTAAAGAAGAAGAAGAAGGAACAATTGAAGTGTATCACTATAGAGATTTTGAACCGATCAAATATACTTGATGAATGTAATAACTAAGATATATAGTCAAATGTAACATAACTGGACTCAAACGAAAAATATTAGATATGTGAATCGTTTGAATTCCAACTTAATGATCTAAGGATTAAAAGCTCGATGAGAAACCGAAGTTTCTCGGATTCGATTCCTAATATGATCGTCGGAGTGGACTACTGAGGAGTACCAAACTAGAAAATGAGACAGACGTTTAAGACTTCCTGATTTTAATTGGTTGTCTGAAGTCAATAGTCCGTGATATTAACTTCTTAAAATTAACAATCTTCACAGACCCCCGATAATAATAACAATCGTGTACTTGTCTTCTCTATTATTAATATCGAGAGAGAAACATTATACCTTACACTAAATTATAACGCTAAAACATGCAAAATTTATGTAATTTATCGTATTAGGACGGATTTTATATTCTTCTTTACGTAATTTCCCTTCAACATTTAAATATACCAAGAGAATATAAATAACAACACAAGGTTTAAATTAAAAAGATGAACCTTTCCCAACACTAACATTAATCATATATCAAATTTGTCGAACAGAAAAGTGGACATTTTCATGCAATACACTTGATAGTTAGGTAAACCATATCAGTTAAAATTGCCATTAGTATTATTAACAGAAACATTTCCGTATTCATCACCAATCTCAAATATAGATTAATGTACCCAATTAAAGATAGGGTGATAGAGATAACCACTTCAATACTACGTTGAGACGTCATATATAAAATAAAATTATCCATTTCAGTAACTGATTCTAATAAGGTTTTTAGGTTAAGGGATATTATTTACTATTTATTAATACACATAAATATTGGTACAAACGGGTACCAGATACATATGTGCCGCACAAATCCAATGAGATTTGTGTGAGGGCGACGATGCTGCCCAGGTGCCCAAACTGAAGCAGGTGGTTTTCTTAGGGGGCCACACTCGGAGCCTTTGACCTAAAGGTCTAATCCACAAGGCAGTGGAGCATCGTAAGGAGATGCAGTCCCATGGTAGACGGTGACCAACAATTGGTTTATACGCCATTCGTTCCTTCAGGATACTGGAGCCAGCCCATGTGCATCATTGGTTTGGAATCAGGGTTTTCCAACTCCCCTAGGTGGACTCGCCGTGTCCACCAACCCGGTTAAAGCGCTGGACATTCGCTTTTCGTCCTCTCGATTTCGTAAACAACAGTGATGCCACGAGAAGGCAGTGAGTAGGACTTCCCTGTCAGAGGCTATATTACGCATGGCCATGTGAGAGTATTTCGAGAGGGAGAGAGGACTCTCCCCACTCTCGGCCATACCAGGGCATCTGGGGGATTATCCAATAAAACAATAAACATTTCTCTCGGTATGTTAAGTAGTTGGTAATAGTAGAACGGGATACCTTGGACATAGGTTTCGTGTGCTAGTTAGCACTCATCACAGCCGGGTGTACCTGGAATCTAGAGAAAACTGATGCTACTTGTTGGATTAGAAGCCGCACCATTCAGCGTCACAATATGAGACGTTATTCCCGAACTATTTGGGGAGCAACTGAACTTCTGCAAGGCCGGGATATATGCAACTGTTTGACCGATAGCGTTGCGTCAAGCTTACCTATTCCTCTAGTGTTGATTGAATTTTTCTACGAATTAGTATTTTCTAATTTTGATGACCGAGTTTTCAATGGTCCAAATCAGTGAGTAGAATGCCGATCAACTGGTGATATCCAATAATACGATGTATCATGGAAGATTCTCGACTCTCCAAGTAACTATCTTTCTTTTATTTACAGATTTATGAATGGAAGGAAATGATATTGTCCTTTTTTAACATTAAAAGATATTCAACTAGTCAACTACCTATTCTAGCACACATATTTACTTACCTGGAATAAATTTTCCACAACTTCAGTGAAATATGGATCAGGCAGTTGAGGGATAGGAATATTTTCCGGGCATACAACACTTCCTCCATCAAGATCAGCAACAAAAACATCAACCTAGTTACATACAACCATGAAAACGACAACAAAAAACAGAAGACAATTATGGCCTTCATTTTCGGATTTAATTTATCATATTATACAATTCTTTTGCCAATTTATACCTTTAACTTGTAAGGGGGTTGTAAAAAAATTTAAACTTCCTAGAGATCACGAGCCGATCTAATTTAAAAAAAACTGCTGTCAACCTGGAAGCAAATGGAAGCAGTATATTCCTTGTAAGTGACTCCTTAATTGTACCCCACCACTGGTAATCGAATCCAGGACCTTTGGTCTTGAAAATCAACTATTATTTGACATTTTAATTTTCAACCGTTTGGATTATCCCGTTATTAATATTTTGACCAAATTTTTATCATCTTCTGACATGAATCCATCATGTGTGGATTGCCCCAGTATACTGATTATGTTACAAGTTTATGTGCAACAGACATCTCATGAAATGGGAATGTAACCAACTGATGAGTCCTAAACGAGATGAAATGTCCATCCTAAATCCTACGGCTTACTAAATCCAATCCATTTTATACAAACATATGTGCATGATCATTTGTCCAAACGTGACAGGAATATTAACGTTTGATACGAAATCAAACTATGAAAAGTTATTTTACAACTTTATATTTCTGATAAATTTGTTTTTCAATAATCACTAGAATCATATGTTATTGTAGTAACACATCTGGATATTGTGTCTGAATCTGGTTTCTAAAGAATTCAAAGCCGAATACTACTGAAAAGTAATGCAAAGGAAATAGTTGTAAAAATATTTTTCTATTTTTTTTAGAAATTCATTCTATCCTCATAGATATTATTAGTGCAAGAAGATCAGTGGAGGAGTGGACTTGGATGAGCATTGCTAAGGAGTTTCATACCATAACAAAACAGCTATCCAGTGCTTCACAGTTCCCAATGGTGGTCTAGCTGAGATTTAGCTCATGATTTAAACTACGAAAATAACATATATTAGTTTACGCAAGATTATGAAGATAGAATGATAATTAATTCCCGATTTCAAGAGGATGAGTATGTACAGGGAAAAAAAACCGATTATGCAGTGAAAATGCTCTATTTGTGTCAAATATATGACAATCGATATTATTTGATACCGGATATATACTTTACGATGTACCAATCAGATTCATGATAGCAGTTACGGCATTTTTGCGTGAAATTCAAAACGTGGTGATGATAAGCTTGTACTTTATTACAATTAAAGTAAAACCTAATAATATTAAGCTTTAAATCAAAAAATGACAAGGCTAAAAATGCAAGCGATCACCGAAGTGACAATCAAGGAAACCGACTAGCCTTTCATGAAAAAAATTTACATACAAAATAAGTTTATAAAAAATTTCATCAGGTTTTATGTACTTTTCAAGATAACCTTAACCTTAAAAGCTAATAATTCATTACAAGCATAAGCTCCAATTCAAATTTTGATTCCTAGCTGATAAGTGTACTAAACCAAAGGTTAGTTCGATTTTCCAGCAGCTTTTCTCCAAGCTCAGTTTATGAACAGAAAAACGTGGGGAGTGTTTATAAAATTACATACGACCTTTGGCTTCAAGAAATTTCTGGAACCATACTGTGACAGCAGTATAGGTAAATATCCAATCAAAAACGTAACACGTGAGTCCTCATTTTCTAGATGTTTCTGATCATATGCAACACTCGTTTAATAAAGTGTTTTCAAGTCTTTTATGATCCCCTATGAACTTTTTCAAGGAACACTTTGTAACTCCCTAACACTACCACTAAACTCTTTCGTAGTTTTAGGAATTAAACTGTTCATTTGTATTACTTGAATTCTGAATAGTCAAAAAACACCTTTGTAAAATTTCACTACCAGGTTAATTTACCATCAACCAAGGTCACATTGATAAAGTATATGATATGATGAGATAAGAAAATGACATTTTGAGATCAATATTTTGTTGTATCAATTCAGTGTAAATTTTATCCCATAAGACAATTAAGAACTCTCGTTCAATGTGACAACTTCATTCTTTATATTTATTCAGGCGAACTATATTTAGTATGTTTATGGTAAACTCATGTATTTACCCACTATGAGATACCATTTTGTGTAAAATTTGGTAATATAAATAGTTATATTGTGGTCTAAGGATGATCTGATTTTAAGACTTGTTTGGAGATTTGTTTTTAAGGAGTCAATGGACTTTCATTGCATCAGTCTTTCATGTTCTCACTGTGTGTCGCAGGGATCGTAATAGCTCCTGTCTACTGGTATCAGCAGTAGGATTGAGGAATTTTAGTGGTTCATGACCTTTAAGTTATGATAGTAAAACTGCGGACGCAAAAAATTCAATACGTAATCAACAGTGACAACTCCCCAGATTGTTATATATACCCAGTATGTTTGAAATAGAATGATTCATACCGCAGAGGTTGTTATTGGTGTTCTAGACTTAACTGGCTGGGCTAGGTAGAAGCAGGACCGATACATACTCTATACTGTTCGTACGGTTTCCATGTGTCACTGTTCCAATCGATAATTCGCTGCCCTCTGATTGGCGGTCTTATCACGTCATACATTAACTGGGCATCCACTCGGCCACAAGTTATAACAGTAACAATAATTGTGATAGACTGTCATTAGTAAACACATACTATCATCTCTTAAAATACTACTAAAATAGAACAACATAATATGATAAGCATTCTATGATAGATTAGACTTAAGTGTTTATAATACCTAGACAAAGATTATAATGTAGTGATTAGTTATTATAATCAAAACACTTATTGTTTATTTAAAATAATTAACCCATTTCATTCATAGTAACCTTATCATTAACACATCATTATTATCAACAACGCTTTATGACTTCTTCTTTTTTTTAAAAAAAGTGCTCATAAACTTTTGAAATGGACAACCAACCAATCAATAAAATAATTCAACCACAAAATCATTTTGTATTTCCAATTTCACCCATATTTATCTTTACCCTGGGGGTTGATGATAAGTACTACTATACGTATACATATATATATCCACATTTTCATTAAGTGTTATTAACACCGTATAGATTAAGTAGAAACTAGGACGTGTTGAAAAGGTGAAGTTTATCCGAATTCCAAATTAGTCATTATATATATAACATATATGTACATGTGGTTCGTATGCACAACGCATCGTTCTTTTTTTTCCAACCAAATGTATCTCTCAATCAATACGTAAATAGTATTAGCATAAAGAATCATACAATAAAATAGACCAGTTCATATTAATTAGTTAGTTAATTCTTTTTTTATATAAAGAGAGAGAGAAAACCAAATGTATTTGATGCAGACTAACCAATGAATTATGTAGTTAGTTAGTTGATTACTTAGTTACATACATGACAAAGTAGCGATCAGACAGTAATTAATTTTTAAATTATAATTCATTTATCCGATTATTAATATTAGTGATAGACAGTAATTACTTGGGTTACGATGTTTAATCTATAATTTTGATCAAATCTCATTTATCAATATGGTCATTAGAAGGCTAAGTGACTATTTGACAGTGTACTGTTTTTAAGAGTTCTTAATAAGATAAGCCTATGAATACAGTTTCTAGTAGAAAGGAATATATATATATATATATATATATATATATATATATATATATTCAAGTTACTAAACCACATTAACCAGAACATCTAGATGAAGTTATTAAAATGAATAACAAAACCAGGAGAAATATTTTAGGTATCAGAGATATATAAAGTATATTATTTAAGAAGAAAGAATAAATCCGTGTAAAACTATGAATTAAATAATTTTCAAATTCAGAATCTAGGGATAGACAGAGGATGGATATAATTGAGCCATTTTGACTGATTTCGTTCTACAAAATTCTGAAAAGATAGCAGACGTAAACTGTACTCCATTGTCGCTAACTATCAATTCTGGAACCCCGAAAGGATTGATTATTTATCGTAGTTTTCTGACTGTGTAGCTTGAAGTTGGATGTCCCTATGAGAAAAATTCCTGGTCACTTGCTGTATCCATCAAATGACAAACGGTAAGTTTGTCCGTGAAGTAACCAGCGAAGTCCAAGTGTTTAACTTGCCACGGTGACTGTGGTATTAGCCATGATTTCAACTCTGCTTTCCACAGTACATTTTGTCAGCGGAACGGAATCAATCATGTCCGAATACCTCCATTCCATCCTCAATCCAATGGACAAGTGGAACGCTTTGCTGGTTCATTTAAAAATGCTCTGAAAAAAACAAAGGCGTGAGGACCACCGAAGAGATTTTAGAGATGTTCCTGCTTATCGATTGTATTACACCGAATCCTCAGACAATTGACAGTTATCTGAAGCAAAAGCTTTACTTGGCAGGAAAATAAGAATACATTTCAATATCATTCGTCCGACACCCGCTCTTGAGACTCAACGAAATATAACGATGGAGAGGCAATCCAATCGACATCATGGAGCACAAAGATGATTGTTCACTGTGGGTCAAAAAGCACTTGCTATGGACTATCGTGGAAAACATCCTACATGGATAGCTGGTCAGATCGTGCAAAAGAAAGGAAGCGTAGTTTACGAAGTGTCAGTTGCTTCAGAAGTTTGGGTGCGTCATGCTAAACAACTGAAGGCAACTTCGATCGTCAGCAACAAGACCCGACATAGAATACCTCTGGATGTTTCGCTGGACACCTTTGAAATCAATACCCCTAGAACAGACAGGTCAGTCTCTGTGCAAGCAAAAAGTGATACCACTTCCTTAATGCCTAGAAGGTGAAAAATCGAAAGCACAGACAAATCAGGCGGTCTCCGGTGGACCCTAACACCAAACCCTACGAATCTGCACAACGGGGAGGTGTTGACAGGATGCAGATTCAATAAAAACATGTTCAATGCAGGATGTTGGAGCACGCTGATTGGTTAAAGATAACCAATCAACGCCAGTGGGTACTTAGGGAGGACTCTAGAATCTTCTCATGTAAAATTTATAAATAAACTAACGTTTTTCTTATTATGATTCCCACTTTTATCCACCCTTGTTATTTGGAATATAATTGCGTTTCTGTCAAACCACGTTCTGATTTGGGGACTTGTCGAATGAAATAGTATTCAAGAATAATAGGCAATGAAAGTAACTGGGTCGAAATAAGAGAAATCGAACTAGTATTGATGGGACTTCCAAGATAAGTGAAATTGTCAACATGCTCAACTACTTCACTCCCCATAGTCAGACTAAGCGTTGATACAGATCAGTAGTACCCTAAAAATATTTGAAAGTCAGATCAATGAAAGCCAACTTAGTTGTATTTTAATACTGCATTGGATTACAAAACTTACACTAATAAAAAAGTATTAATTTTTCTTTAATTCTAAACTTGTCAACATAAAGATTACATAGCGCTACCTTACACACAATGAATTGAAACAATTGAGATATTATGAAAACGTTTTGCTCTATTTTTACTCAACTATAATTTTCATGTTGTTTGATGTTTTGTACCTTCAAAGTTTCCATTTTTAACACACAAAAAGAAACATATTTATTTAGTGAAAAACTGTCTAAACTTACCATATCAGATAGTAAATGCTGGTATCCTGTATGAATACCATAAAGAAATGGAGTTGGAGCATTGATAAATTCAATCAATGATTTAGGAAGTATAGGAACGTATGTATGACTACCAAATGTTAATAAGAACAAAATAGACAGAAATAAAATTAGACAAATTGTTGGATATACTTAGAATATATTACATATGTAGTGTAGTATTACCTATAGAAATCTAATTCACAATATTGTTATAACGGGGCAAATATTGAAATAGATGTAACTTCAAATATTGAATGAAGAATTGCGCAAGATTATGGATCGATTAAAGTTAGACATTAACACCGTTGGATGTCAGTTCAGTGGTCTAGAGGTTAAGCGGTTCGCGCGCGAGATTGAAGGTCCAGGATTCGAGTCCTGCGTGTGATATCGTGGATGCTCACTGCTCAGGAGTCCCATACTAGGACGAAACGGCCATCTAATGTTTCCAGGTTCTCAATGATAGTTTAGTTTAGATCGACTCCTGAATTTACCTATTGACACTACTACAATCTCCACAAATCCCCGAAATTAGCTATAAAGAATCATTTTTCATATTTCTACTGCAGTAATAATTAGATATTTGAATTATTGTATTCCTATATTCTCCTGCATTCATTATGTTGGGTTTTCTCTAAGTTGTTGCTAACTTATTACAGACCTGTTATTCAGTCCCTCTTCACTTATGGTATAATTATAAGTACATTATATCTTCTTATTCATAATGTTGTGAGATCAGGTATTTGATCTACATGATCACACAAGTTCCAAGTAATGAACTGAACTTGTATAATAAAAGGTTTTCCAACTACTGGTGTTCTAATTACAAGGAGAGATAGTGTGGAAAACTGTATCTTGAGTCAGTATATGTTAAATAACGTAGAACCTGGCTAATAAGTATATCAGTTCAAATTGCTATATCCCATTAACATAAACAGATGAAATTCTTAAGGAAAATTTCACAGTAGTAGAGTTAGTAACAGTACTAGTGCTAATAGGAAAGATTAGGATGTAACCTAAGAAGAATGAATTCGTGAAATAATAGTATGGATAAAATAAATCCAAGATTCAGGATGTAGAAATAGACAGGGAATGAATACATTTGAGTCGTTCCGAGTGATTTTGAACCAATTCATCCAATGTCTACAATCATTGATAACGATAATCACGAGAACTCATCTGTTCCTTTTTTTGCTTTCATTACCCACCAGTACTCATGACTGTTGTGTAGATTTTTTGCCAGTTTACATTTCAGCTGATCTCGTACATTAACGTGTTAAAAGCCTGATGGGATGTGTTTCCAAATACCTAGCAATTTGATAGCTTCTAACAGACGATGATCAAACTATCAGTAAACTTTAGCAAAAGAATTTCTTGACTGCTTATTTTTATGATTACTGTTAGGAAGTTTATATATCAACGAAAAGAAAAGAAAAAAACTTTCTTTTCACGTATAGAATAAAACTATCAGAGTTGTGAATGAAAACTTGCATACAAACATTTACGTACACAATTAGTTCACCATATACAACTAACGAACGGACGAATCTACATATAGTCGCGAAAATTCTATTCACATGATGTAGTAGAAAAATTGGTTTTTTCAGACGAAAATATAGGTTTGAAACTAGAATGATTCTCTCTCAACATTTCCCTGTATATATATATATATATATATATATATATATATATATATATATATATGTCTACACTACTGTAACCTCACTACAGATATGCATGTGTTCATGTATGTTAATAATAAACAATGATCCCATATCTGTTGTGGAATGAAAATTTTTAGAACAAGTAGGATATACAACCATTTACATTACCATTATTATTGTTATTGTCATTATTATTATTATTTCTACTTAACTTACCTATATTTTAAAGGATATAGTATAGAAGTTAGTGCATGACATGCCTCCGTTAACCGATTTAAACTACGTGAACAAACCAGTACTTTTTGATCACTTAAAATTGCAGTGAATAATAAAATCACATTATGTATGCCTAAAAATGAATAACATATATGTATAAAATGCAGCAAAAAAAGAATTAACAATGGTACAGTTACATTTATCGAATGCCCTGGTACGGCCGAGAGTGGGGAGAGTCCGCTCTTCCTCTTCAAATGCTCTCACATGGTCACGCGTATACAGCCTCTGACAGGGAAGTCCTACTCACTGCCTTCTCGCACCAGGGGTGTTGTTCACGAAAGCGAATGTCTAGTGCTTTAACCGGGTTGGTGGATATAGAGGATCCACCTAGTGGGGAGTTGGAAAACCTTGATTACAAACCAATGGTGAACGTGGGCTGGCTCCAGTATCCTGAGAGAAAAATAGTGTATGAACCAAGTGTTGATCACCGGCTACTATGGGACTGCATCTCCTCACGATGCTCCACTGCCTTGTGGGTTAGACCTTTAGGTCAAAGGCTCAGAGTGTGGCCTCCTAAGAAAACCACCTGCTACGGTCTGGGCACCCGGGCAGTATCACAACCCTCATACAAAAGTGTGGCGCATATGTATCGAGTGCCCCTTTGTACCAATATGTACGTGTTTAAATAAATAAAAAAATAAATACATTTATCAAACACCCAAGCTGATGATGAAATTAAATCATGATAAAATTATTTGGTTTGAAATCCTAAATGACTTGAATTGATGTATTTCATTGTATATCATATTTTATACTACTTTATCCATTGCCGCCTTTTTTAAACAAAAAAAACCTACATCGAAGTACATTTCAAATATACTATTAATTACTTTTTGATAAGTATCATTGAAGTAATTCAATTATCAATACTAAATAGAATTTAAATTTATTTAGTATCGTTTGTTTAAATCTTCCCATTGAACTTTAAGACGGCAATTGATTAGTCTCTTATATAGGCACATGTACAGTCTGCGCGGATTGCCTCGATATTGTCTAAAGTCACAAGCATTACGAGCAAAGATAGATGATGGTTAGCAGTGGAATTCAGGAAGCGCGTTTCGTCGCATTTGCTTATAATGTTTTTGAGTTAAGGCAATATCGAGGCAATCTGTTCAAGATGTACATATGCCAATAAGACTGATCAATTGCAGTCTTAAACATCAATGAAAAGATTAAAACAAAAAATACCAAATGAACTTAAACTTCGCCTCATTGCACAAGCAAGTGGTCATTAAGACTCAGTAGCTGAGTGAATAACGTGATGGCGTTTGAAGCGAACGGTAATAAGTTCAAGTCCCGGAGTTAACGCCAACCCTGGGATGCAGGTATATCCAGCTGACGAGTCCCAAATAGAATGAAACGCGCATCCTGAATTCCACTGCTAGCCACCAACCATCTTTGCAATAAAACTGGTGATGTATGTGCCCTAACCATATTCTGATAATCTGGAACCTCCAAATTTATGCGTCACTACTAGACATCAATAACTTCATTAACTTCATACTATTCCATATTTGTCGGTTGACAATCACTACACTATTATTCTGTTTACTTTCCGAAGTCAGTAGTATATAGCAATTGATAATCACTTAAATGATAATCCTTGTGTATCATATCAGTCACTGAACTTAAGTATGACCTGTTAAATTATGAACACACTTTAGATCTTTAATTAAATCAGATGACATAGGATGAAATATAAAGCATTAATATTCTTGACAAATCCAAACAGTTTACAGTTACTACTCTAAATTCAACACTCATACGCTTTTTTGACTATATTCCCATACGATACACATCCACACGAGCCGGTTCGCATACAATGACTTCAGGTTATATTTGTATTTATGAAGAAAATAAAAATACAAGGAATCTTTAATGTCTACAAATGGGGAATCATTTTAGCAATAAGGTGGACAAACATCAACTTCTCTCTAAATCAAAAATATATAACCACTTTCTGATATTCTACTTATCTAACGTCATTTAACTGATTACTCTCATTATTCAAAAAACTAGAAGCAAAGTAACAAGAACAAAAACCAGTTAGAAACAAACAAGTAAACAGTTATCATATATACATATACTAATGTAAAGAAGGATGAATAAAAATCTATAATTTATTATACATTTTAAAAACAATACCTTACCTAAGTGTTTAAATAGTAAAGCTACACAATTACGTGTCACAGGTATAGTACTACAATGAGCAGGTTGAATTATCTGTCGATCACCAACTCCTAAACTGAATGTGATTCGTGGACCACCTATTATTAATAAAATATAAAAAAATACACTTGAAAAAAAAGTTGCCAATCGAGGCTACAATAACAAAACAGAAAATATTTTTTTTGATTTCATTTGTTTTGACCAATGAAATAACGATGTTGAGTTGAAGTTCTGACGATACAAATACCGCTAAGCCATGAGTTTAAATATAATCTAGTTGCTTACCATAGTATTTTATTCCACATTGTAGAATTCAAGTTCATTGGTTAGGTTAATCGGCTTACATTTCATTAAACTACAGCATAAATGTACATTACAGTAAGTTGCCGTATTTGAAACATCAGTATAACAAGAAAAATTAACAAGTCGTCGAAGAGCAAAATAGTCGAAACAATTTGAGTACCAATGATGTGTAAAACTAACTATTGAGAATATAGTTTGAGAAGGAATGATGGAGTTGAAGATCTAAAGTAAGATAAAGAGTCCTTGCATCTGCGCTACTGTGACCGATTCTGAATCATCCCGACACAAAATCCCCAGCTACCGATTGAGATTATCATGTTGACTCCAAATAGGTAGTCTACATCTACCAATATGGCTTTAATCAAGCATTAGTGCCTTTATAAACTGATGACTTGTCATTGTGATGCTCGCCTCATGTTTTCACCCTACTTCGACAATGAAAAGCATCGTTCATCAAGGTAAACGGTGATTAGGCATACCTAACATACGGAATAAGATCGATGGATATAAGGTAAAGAATGAAACAGTGACATCGAACAGTTTATTTACAATCCTCAAACTTTAGTCAAGACTATGGCACAAAACTACTGTAGAAACTCAGAACCTATCGATATGAACCACATTAATGGTCAATAACTCTACAGAGAGATGATACTTTCGGGTTGGTTATCCCTAGCCACCTTTGCACTTATTACTATACTAGTCAATATTGGATGTTACAGTAGGCAGGATTTAAATAATTGGCTAAAAACAGTTAACCACTAACCACAAATTCATTAGTACAAAGCCTACTAAGTTTATTATGCTCGAAATTTAACATTAGTAATCATACAGACGTATGTGAAATATAGTTAAACTTAGCTTATAATTTTTTCAGTTATGTTACATTTTATCTGAACGTGTAACAAAGAATTCATATTATGAAAACAGAAAAATTGTAATATATCGATAGTGCAATACTGGTAATCCTCAAGTGATAAGAGAAAAAAAACTTAAAAATTAAATGGGATCATATAGGAAAGAAGATCCATGAAGTCTCCGACCTAAACAATGAATAACAAGCAATAAAATCTCATAATCTAAAATATATTTCAATTTAAAATCGCTTGATCACTAAGTGGTGACTAATGTCATTTATCCCAAGTCATTCTTAGTGTTGACCGAATTCTATCGATCAATTTGCAGTGTGGTCACTAGTCTGAGTGACTCAACATCGCTTGCACTACATTGAGATATTAGGTGGTAATTAAAGATAGTCAAAAAACCTGCTCAACCTAGGTTCTGTGTTACTTGGCACTCGCCAGCAAGTGGTACTTGTAATCTTGAGGGAACAGATAGAATTCGATTATTGCTAAGGACTTAAGATACCTGACACTCGTCACAGATCAGTGATAAATCAATTATACATATATCTCAGTCCTACAGGAAGTCAGTCGTAGCTCAAACAGCTATGATAACATCTTAGACTGTGAAGTCGGGTGACATAGGGTTGAATCTGCCAGGGAACCTTGGTTACCTCAAGATTACAGGTACACCTTTTCGACGAGTGTTCAATAACACGAAACCCATGTCCAGAGTTTCCTGTCGACTACCTTCAACCACCATCTTATGAAATTTTAATGCATCCCTACTATAAGTGACTAATCTAGTAGATCCCTTTCTTCTGTTTATAATTCTATAATTCAGACTATTATATCCGAACGAAGACTAAAGGAATGGCAAATTCCAGGACTAATTTATGGACTATTAGTAAATCTATACTCCTTTATTCAGAAGCTTTCGATTAACCCATTAAACACTGTTATACGATTTATTCGAAGTCTCCCCTACTCTCAGCCACTTTTTGGCTTGATCATGCATAATTTTTATTATTTATTTTACGGTGTGATGCAGTCTAGTCTCTTTGTATATAAGCTACGTATGTCTAGAATATAAAAACGATCTTAGACTGGTGATCATTAGTCTTGTATTCTTCCTCTGATAGTCAGCATTAGTGTTACGAATTAAACAACACGTATACTTTTCTCTCGATTCTCGTATTTACCATTACACAGGGATTAAAATCAAGTCAGAAATGAACGGATAAAATGACTTTTTTTATCAAGAAAAACTACTGTCCAAATGACTTCAATTTTTAGAGAAAACTATCATCAACCGTGAAAATCATTGAACTTTTGACATTTTAAGACTAAACAAATGGGTAAATAAACTTTTAAACTAAGCCAAATGCCGTAGAATAAGAATTAAAGTATTTAGTGAATGTAGTTGAAAAAGAAGTTATACTTCTCCTTAACATTGAAAGTAACTCACAAAGCGTAAAAATATTCTGGCAAGCAAATAGTATGAAATTAGACAGCACACAATAATAAACTGTTGTATATAAAGCCCCCAAATGCTCTCACATGACCACGATTATATAGCCTCCCCCAGGGAAGTCCTACTCACTGCCTTCTCGTGACATTACTGTCGTTTACGAAATTGAGAGGACGAAAAGCGAATGTCCGGAACTTTAACCGGGTTGATAGACACGGAAAGTCCGCCTAGGGGAGTTGGCAAACCCTGATTTCAAACCAATGGTGAACATGGGCTGGCTCCAGTATCCTGAGGGAACAAATGGAGTATGAATCAATTGTTGGACACAGGGTACCATGGGACTGCATCTCCTTACGATGCTCCACTGCCTTGTGGATCAGACTTTTAGGTAAAAGGCTCCGAGTGCGGCCCCTTAAGAAAACCACCTGCTTCAGTTTGGGTACCTGGGCAGTATCACAGTCCTCACACAAATCGAATGAGATTTGTGCGGCGCATATGTATCTGGTGCTTCCTTGTACCAATATTTATGTGTTTAAATAAAATTTTAAAAACGTTGTATCTAAGGAAATAATTTGTAGTAAATCTTCGACAAAATGAACAAATACTATCTTCACATCATTTTGTTGAATATTTGTTATAAAGTCAAATCAACTATTGTTGCCTAGTTAACACTTACATAAATCCTTAAAATGTGGTCAAGTGTCCGTCTATGTAAGTGCACTTGCTTTTGGGTTTCCATGATCAAAAACAGACAAACAGATCAAGCAACAAACTATAAATTTCATACAAGCGTTAAATGGATTTGAGTGAAATAAGACAAAGTTAGCGCCATATTTAAGTTTAATACTGAACAAAATGGATATTTCTCGTAATCGATTAACAAACGATCTTCAATTGTCAATATAGTACAAAAAAAGATAAAAATACAATAGGTCTTTTATTTTATCTTAGACTGATTTTATCTGCCTTACCAACCTAGTAAATCATTAGAACACATAAAATTGAAACAGGCAGAGTCAGACACTTTAAAATTCTTAGGAATTCACATAAAAATGAATAAAACAAATAAAGTTTGTTTTCAATAGTTTACACAGCAAACCGACCATGGTCTATGAGCAGTACGCATCTACGATCCCACCGGGGGTCAAACTCAGGACCTTGAAGTCTCACGACAAATGGTGGACCTTAATCATTTCACGACATTTCCCAATGCCGTTAGAGGGCAACTGCCTCACACTCAACGTGACTGAACTCCAATGGTTACGGATTTCTACTAGAAATATGAGAATTACCTTTCGAAACCAATTACTAGAGTGTACCTTATGACTATTATCATTAGTATAGGGAGTTTTTAGAGAGTTGAATTTTATAGTTTACATGATATGTATCATTGCATTATTGACCTACTTATACGTTACTTCGTGAAGATACTGTTAAAATGATTACACTGTAATGTATTCATTTACTTCAGGTAAGAATGAGTTAGGGATATATTAAAGAAGTCAACTAACCAGTTGGTGGAACTTCTATGCCACCCAATAAAGTTGCGATCATTTGCTCTATCGAATATTGATGTAGTGAATCAGCAAACACTGTATACAATAAGCTGAGATTATTCTAAATAAAAAGAAATAATAATATATACAATGAAAGAGAAAAGTCTAAACCACTTGTAAATTGCTGAAATTTTTCAAGTTTATATACTTATAACGTGACGGTATAATAAAAATGAATCTGTGGACATTACTTAATCCAACAAAGATTTTAAAAGAGGTTTGTGAAAGGCAAGAAAAATAAACCATCACAATACCCTCATTATTAACTAGTAAGGTTGAAAAAGAGATCACCTATGTTCAGCCAATACTTACCACAACTCCATATGTATAGTAGGTTAGAAAAAGTTAACAGCAGTACACAGACCAATAAAAATATATTACTTTACGAAATCACTGATTCCTAGTTTGAAGTATCAAGGTACAATCTTCCTGGTTGGGGTCAACGAGATGACCATAATCATTGACTAGTAATTGAATGACATAGCTCATAATCAGTTAATAGTATATATATTTATTTCAGCCTGCCATATAAAATTACTTTTTTCCAAATGCCCTGGTATGACCGAGAGTGGGGAGAGTCCGCTCTCCCTCTCGAAATACTCTCACATGACCACGATTATATAGCCTCCCCCAGGGAAGTCCTACTCACTGCCTTCTCGTGACATTACTGTCGTTTACGAAATTGAGAGGACGAAAAGCGAATGTCCGGAACTTTAACCGGGTTGATAGACACGGAAAGTCCGCCTAGGGGAGTTGGCAAACCCTGATTTCAAACCAATGGTGAACATGGGCTGGCCCCAGTATCCTGAAGGAACGAATGGAGTATGAACCAATTGTTGGTCACCGTCTACCATGGGAATGCATCTCTTTACGATGCTCCATTGCCTTGTGGATTAGACCTTTAGGTCAAAGGCTCCGAGTGTGGCCCCTTAAGAAAACCACCTGCTTCAGTTTGGGTACCTGGGCAGTATCACAGCCCTCATACAAATCTCATTTGGTTTGTGTGGCGCATATGTATCTGGTACCCCTTTGTACCTATATTTATGTTTAAATAAAATATAACATTGTCTTCACTTACTGCTGCACCCTTGTTAATTTCCTGTACTGACATAACCTGAGCAGATACATAATTGTGCCATTTCTAACATTTTGTCATATAATAATGAATAATACTCCGAAATCCAATAGTGGACTTTCTAAACTGCATGTCTAGCGTGGAATTACAGCACTAGCAGCTGAAGTGTTAGATACACATGAAGGCAAAGAAAAGTAATCTGTTCTACTAAATGCACCATCGTGTGAGATTCAGCAGAACAGTAATGAAAATTCTGCATCATGCTACTTTATAACATATTCTTATCAACAATCAATTCCACAACAATCAAAGAATAACTAACATTTAAGGGCCATTAATAACTTATCTTACTTTTCAATTCACAGTCAGCATATACTCATGACCCTTACAGTTGATTTTTTCTCTCCTCATTGTTGAGGACCATGGAAATGTTTTCTTTATTCTTTGTTTTACTTGTCTCTGTCTGGTCAGCAGTAATGGACCCTATTTCATTGTTTTTAATAACGCTGTTTTAATATTAATTCAGCTTTTTAGGCTTTATAATCACAAATACGGTTTGTAAAATTATTGCGCAATGAGAATTAAGCAACTAGATGGAATTTGATTGAGCAAATTTAATTTTGGCTTACATGAAAACTAACGCATTCAGATGACATTACGTCATTTGCCTTAAAACTTGAAAACAAGCAACTAAAAAACCGAACCGTGACAAAACTTATTGCTAATTGATACTATTAGTTTAAGACTATCCACAGCCGTTCATTAAACAGTGGCTAATCAGTGCCAAGGATCTTTAGATACTGACCTATATACATATACGTATATATAGTATCGGTAGACGTTTATAATGTGTATCACAACAAAACGTGACAAAGAATCAGTTTCCGTATTCCAATAGCCTCAGGCAGGATTAAGACCAATAACAATAAAGCACAGATGCTGATTTACATATTGAACGACGTATTCGTATCAATATATGGAAAAGAACATATTGATTGGGTTATGACAGTAAATTAGTATAGAGATGGTGGTAAACTGACGATGACGGTCAAGAATTTGGGCCACAATGTTTTCAACTGTGTAAATGTTGTTATTATTATTATTTGAACACATAAATATTGGTACAAAGGGGCACCAGGTATACATGCGCCACGCAAAAAATTGTCATTTCATTTGTGTGAGGGCTATGACACTGCCCGGGTGCCCAGACCGAAGCAGGTAAATGTACTAAAGTGCCATTTTAGATTTATTTTAACGGAACAAGTACATTAACTGCATGATCTCATACGCTTTTATGAGACACAACCGATTGAAAACTGATCACAAAAAAATTCAGGTTTCAATATAAGAGTTGTTGGTGGATTCCCATCTGAATCTGTCCTTTTAAAAAGCAAGAGACGGTAAAATTCACACTTCTAATATATTAGACGATGATAATTAAGACATCAGTGGAGCAAAACTAGTCAAAACCCTCGCGGTTGAAGATGAATGGTAGCTAATTACCGTTGATGGATATTTATTTATAGATACAAGATGGGATACTTTAGCGACACTGTATATTTCGTGTTGAGAATCATCAGTGTTTAAGCAACCCCAAAGGTGTTTAAGACTTATGGACGTTCAAAGGCCTACCTTTAGCGATACAAGTATAGTATTTTCGCAACTGAATCTTTAAGTCTATGGACCAATTTACATATTCTTACTCTTCGTTTTGCAATTATCTAGTTTACAGTTTATCTTCAGGAAAAGACGTTCGATTTTACAGACAACCTATTCTATACATTATATGTTCAAATATAATTAGATTTTTCCAGTGACTACATCTATGCAGAAGAAATTATACATCGTGGTTATTAGTTGAAAATTTTTCATACTAATAAACTAAACAAAGCAAAATGAGTGGTGTATTAATTAAACTCATAATCCCACTATATATATATATATATATATATATATATATATATATATATATATATATATATATATATAGTAAAAAATCACTAATTTATAAGCCGATGAAGTCTATACGTTATGGATTCTGTACAAAATATGAAAGAATTACAGTTAAATAAAACATAATTCTAATTTATTAACTAGGAGGGGATAAATATATTAGTAAAACCTAAAACTACTTTGAAAAATCCGCTGCTTGTTGAGGGAATGTTCAGAAACTTTAAAAACCCCAATCTTTTGAAAACTCGAAAGATATGACACTGAAAACAACCACTTACTTTTAATACATCAAAATGTTGATGACGAGCTAGGAACACTAAACATTTTGGTGCATAAAATTCCGGTGGACGTACTAAGTTTGGATCATCAGTATCACTATAAATCGACTTGAGACCAGAGTAATTCAATACTTGATCTTTGAATCCAGTTGGTGAGTTGACAGGTGAACTGGCATTGCTATTCACGTTTGTTACATAGATTAAAGAACCAATTTGATACTTTTCATTATTAGAAACAGAATTTGAAGTAGACAGGAGAGTTTTATTTTTATTTACAACAAATGAACCATTATTAACAGGTCCATTTTGAGAATAACCACCAAATGCATTTCCTGTAGGTCTAACTCTACTGTGAGGAGTGTGAGGATGGATTTTCAAATTTATCAACTGACTAGGAGACACAGCTTCATGAAAAGTTAGACATGCGGCGAAATAAGGATTTCCATCAACATCTGTCAAATAAGCGACAAAGAATGTTGGTGGTGGTTTACTTCGGCTGAGATACCAACCACATGGCTGACAGAACTAAATTTGAAATTTAATTATCGTTATAAAAGGTGACAAATAACCTACCGTTTCAATTTTAAAATTGTAAGGGTAATCGTCCCAACAATTTGTAGGAAATCTCTGTAGGACCTGTCCTTCACTTTCACCGCCAACTAGAGGAATGGTTAATGAAAATAAAGAGTTTGTAATCCAGAAAAAGTGCTAAGACAGATGTAACTGGATAAAAAGTATACAACTTTGTATTAGATAGTAAACCTACTGATGGGTGGTACAATATAGCATTAAAACATGCACATTACAAAAAATCATGTTGTGTAGAAAGGGGATGGAAATATGCGTGAGAAGAAAAAATACAACCAAAGCTGGAACACTTATTTGTTGGAATCCATTATAACAAGTAGCTTGACCAATAGAGACTATCAAAAGCAGAAAACGTAAGCTTTACAACTGACTACTCAGTTGTACAACATTAAGTTCTCATATGAATAACCAATATCTTTAGAGATTCTACCTCCCATAAACAAAAATATTTAGAAAAATCGACCTTAAAACCTAACAACTTAATGTTCAAATTTAGTATCAGATCGAATTACATGCTTAGCTATACAAGACCTTAAAATCTCTTATCATGGATGTGGATGTACAGATCAAGTATTTACCAACCGTCAGGTTTTGGAGCACGAATACTGATGTCCGACTATAGTTGTATTTCTTAAACTGACGGCTGAACTTGGTTGTCAATCGACAGACTTCATGGCAAAGTCAGGCGTTAGAAATGAATTAAGGAATCACTTCAACTCACTAAAAGCTTTTCACTCGGACACCGCCAGTCAAATGAAGTAAAGTGGAGTTTATAATGAGATATCATTTGAACCGATTACATCAGGATGATTCCCCCTACTATGTCTAAGACCTGCTTTTAGAGGCGTGATATCAAACGATGAAGTCACTGATTACTTGCGCTTTAGTAGATATAGACTTTCCTGGTGGTTCACAGCAGTGAATAGTCGATATCACAGGAGCTAGGTTAAATCTGCATTTCGGGGCGATGAACTTTGTTGCTGATGCTTGTGTTGCCCGTCGTTGACATCCCTGAGGTGTTCCATGCTTCTTTCATAGCGATGTAAGTCTGTTCACTCTCATGGTTACCCATCATAGTTGCTTGTCACTCTTTAAGTCAGTTTTACGAATGTCAGTGGTTAAGACTGATAGGTTCAAAGAATTTATCCCTCCGAGGTGAATAAAGTAACGTAATCGACAAACGCAATCAGTCAACCAGTAATCATCAGTGTAGAACCTGACACGTGTACTGGTTTCAGTAGTCATATCTAACACCATGATAATGAGAGATTAACCAGATGGAAAGCAAGTTAGACAAAATAACTCCAACGGCGATAAAAACCTAGTCATGGAAAATGAAGTTCTAAAAAACCGAACACGATCGGAGAATACAAAGTTAGGTATAACACTTAACATATAAATTCAAAGATACAGAATGAATGTGACGATGACACTAAAACCGATCTTGAACTGCAAACCATCATCAGCCATCAATTATATGTATTGTATCAACCTCAGCCGGAAGGACTGCACTAACTCCAAACCGTTACTTTACAGTCGGACGACCTGCATCGTAATCTACTCCATACTTTTGTTCCTTTGATTACTTGCGATGGAAGTTAGTGCAACACTAAAGATCCAACTCACATCACTGACCATAAATGTGGATGTACGAGGAGTGTTGACTTTTTCTCAAAGCACTTAACAGTAAGGCATCCCTTCTTAGGTTGTAGTTACTATGGGGACTTACATACTTTGGAGTAAAAATATGAACCCGTGGCAGAATACTGGAGTAGGATACAGAATGAGTGGGATGACTGTTACATTTCAGCTGACTGTCCTACTGGGCAACCACTCAAAGTTTCTGCGATTATTTCACATGTCCAGCTTATGCGAATGATGTGGGGAAAGGAAGGCTACAAATTTAACTAGAGCTACGGTCGTGGGTCATGATAACTAGACCCCCTATGCAATAATTTGACTTTGGCATAATTGTAACGACCGATATTAATGCATTTCACGGACACAGTCCCCTACAGCTGATGCTTTGAAGCTACGAATGTACTAATGAAATCAGTATTGGTAAGCATTTTGAGTCCTATCGGTTAATTATAGGTGCTAATACTTTAACTGCGCAGTGCATCATTACAGCAACTAAGCCATCGAATCCCTGAGATATTGTGAGATATGAGATACTGTGCCTAAAAGAAGCGATATCATCATACAACAAACTGGTGGAATTAAAATACGTCAGCATCATACACAAGTAACCACTCACTAATGTTTCATTACAAACATGTAGAAAAATATCCACAGTTTAAACCCGAAGAACTTGTTAGGTTCTACACCCTTTTTTAAAATAAAACGTCTCGTTTGGAAACATACCTGACTTTTCGAAATCATATCCAACAACCACAGCATAATCCACCAATCGGAGCATAACTTCATAATTGGTGAAACAATAACAAGGACGTCTATTTGTGCATGTAAACACAATACATAATTCATGCTACCCAATAACATATACACTTATTGTACGAAAATTCATTTTAGACAGTATCTTCAGAGACCTACTTTACTTATATTCTAGGGAAGGAATGACAACGATAACCTAGTTGGGGGAGTTATGGGGAGGGGGGTCTTAGTAATTTACACCGGTATCTGAAGGGGTTATTGTATTGAAAGTTAGAGGACAAAAGTTGTAAAAATGACGATTTGAATCTATGGGTAGTGGTTCTTATTACACATTGCGGAAGATTGTGCTGTGTTTTCTTAAAGGTTTAAGGGTAATCCGGCCATTATCAATAATGATTTCAGCACCAAGACCTTGCTCTTCTCAAATATGTTGGCGAGAGGATCAGTGGTAGAAAATTTAGTAACTTTCTTACCCAGCATGAGGAGCAAATTGGTTATGAACTAAAACATAGTTCATAATAATGTCGATGATAAATCCCTGAAGCAAAAGGTACTGTGTATAAATCAGTGTACAAAATCTACACGGAGCCTTTTGCCTCAAACTAAGAGAGGTTTCGGCCCCAATAGATGAATTTTTTTCTCGATAACACTGTGGTGTTTTACTGATGTTGAGAGATACAAGTAGTGTGTATCACCAATTGAAAACGGAATGCCTAGAGGCAGAAAGTTGAGAAGATCGAAGAGAACAGAACTAGAACAGAGAGTGATTGATGTGAAAATGAAGGGACAATAAAGTCTGAGACAATTGATGAACATTCCGCAAATGAAGTATTTACTGTATAGTTCCTAGATGTTACTAAGAGATTCTGTAGTTTTGTATTTACATATATTTGGTTGTCTCCACTTGTGTTCTCGTTCACAACAACCCCTTCGGCTAAAGAGTTAAAGGAAGCATTTGAGTAAAATGAATTCGGTCTGGTTAGTCTCGATATTATTTGGTGTTACAGGAGAAGTGAAAACATTTAACTGATTAAAAACTGTCGTACTGAATACGATTAATTTCACTGTTTTTGGATTTATTTGTTTTATCCAACTTACCGACTCGTTTGTCTATACATTTGACTTCGAACATTTCGATTTGTCTTTGTGTCGGTATTTGTTACCTTTCACTCCTGGAATCTAAAAAATTGAAGATTTGTTTCATGCTTGTCATAACCATTTTTAAAGGGATATTTGGGTCTATTATTTGTAATTTTCGGATTAATTTTTGTGCCTGAATTGAAGTTTGATTCTATTGTTGATTTTGGAATCGTAAGTTATAAGTAGGTCGATATACCGAGCTCTAATAACGGAAGAGAGCAAAAGCTCTCACGTAGGTATTGGAATTCACATTCCTCTGCGTTTTGAGACAAACTTTGAACCGTCCACCTTGGTCAAAATGAAGATCTTTTATAACCAGCATAGAGAACTGGAGCATAATGATCTAGGGAATCAAAGGATAAACCTTGTGATGATTTAATTCGTAGCAACTATCTTCCTAAGGCGATTTTAGGATAAGAGGTGACATTATCATTATAGAAAACATAGTAAGTAGTCATGGCACGAATGTGCATTTCATGGAGCAACTACTGAAAATTTCTCACTTATGGAACTATCGCTGAGTAAAATCTCACTTTAACTCAATAAGAGTCAGCAACTTAGAGAGGACGGTGGATAGGGTATTATGAGATCATCATTTGTTCTATTTGTCCGTGATGTTGATTGAATATATACATACTTGGACTAAGAAGTCCGTGTGCTTAATCTTCTTAACCTCATTTTGTCCTGTAAGCAATAACTCAACATGCTCTGTTGCTGCCCGATAATCTAGCAAAATCACCGAAACTTCGAAGCACAATCAACGATTACATCAAAACATAAATTCTGTGGCTAATTTGCATGACATCAAATTAATAATAATAAATTATATAAAGAGAATTCTGAACACCATGACAATGCCATCCACCTACTATGCAGTGAGAAGTTTCCATGGCACAAGTAACACACTGTGCAGCAAAAGGTGGTGAATAGACATAACTATTAAGCACCTAAAAATCCGAAACAATATCAAAGTTCTGTCTCTAAGATTCAAGACAAACAATGAACGTTTTCATTAGATATTCAAAGATCGAAAATAAGTAGCCTCTTTGCTCCACAGATTTGAGTCCAATCAAACGTGACTTTATTGCCAGTCGTTCAGAGCCATACAAATACAAACTTAATAATGAACTTAACAAGAGTCAATTGACAAAATTTTAGTCTGAAAAGCGTTGAAAAGTATTAGGATATGTAACAACTTTTCTTTATTATTTAAGAGTTGCCCTCAGATAACTGAGTATATGTTAAAAAACATAGAGCTCAAGTATTCGTTCACTCCCTCATTTTGTACAGGCATTATATTTCTTATTATTTTATAATGAATGTTGTACAGCTTTGTGTGTTTGAACAGGAAACCTCCCGCTTTACTGTGTGCTGTCCCAGGAGCTAAATAAAGACCTATTTACCAAATATTTGTGTCGCGTCTTTATGGCAGTTTCCGACACGTTATAGAGGAAGTGTATAAGGAATACAAAACTATGATAATTAAGTATTTGAATTATTGTATAAACTATGAGTATAAGAAATAACGCAATTTAACCAAGAAGTACTCTTTGGGCACTAACAAACGTATTGTATTTGGAATTCAAAATCAGGCAGTCGTCAAGTACAAAGGAATCATTAGTTCTTATGAAAATAAAAATAACAATCCAGAGTGCTAGCAATCCTATGCTATACCGTTTACTTTTTTGACAACGCGCATTACCATAGGCCTCTAATCGAACTTTCATATACTGTTTATAGGCCATAGCAGTAACCACCAATAGTACAGCAAGCACGGTACATACAAATCTGACTACAGTCGATCACATCATCGTTAATCACTGAATTTGTTTCCAAGAGCTGTAAACCTATACAGCAAACAGGTGCAAAAACGATGAATACCAAACTTCGTACCAGCTAATATAAGCTACAACTTACTTTTTACCCACTTTGGCACACCACCGCCTACACTTTAAGTCTCGGCTATGAATTTAGTTTTATCAGTTTTCAACAGAAATAGGTGAACTTCATTCTGGACTATATCTTGTATCACCAATAAAATATAAATGCTGGTCGTTTTCTATATACTGCAGCAATTTTAATTCTGCCAGCCATTGATGAATACTAGCACAGCATGGTAAAATGCTTTACTTCCACACAGAGAGCACCGTTGTAACATCAATCATTGCTTTCCTAAAACCAATGGATGGACCCGCAACAATTACGCGATCGTCAGCGAACAACCCTTGCAAACCGTTTTCAACACAATATGAAAGAAATTCAGGCCCGGGTGAGGATAATGATGTTAATCTAACATAATTCTAGTGGGGAGTTTTGGTTTGGCTCAGATCACTCTTTGTAGCAGAATAAGTAGAACTTTAAAATCTATCCGAATAGACTTTTCCCAAAACGAACCGATTTCAACATCTGGGAAGATGGGATATTTGAGGCTAAGTTTCGTGCTTGGACGTTGACTTTTTGTCGACTCTCAAATATTCACTTGGATGAAGTACGAAAGCAATGTATTGGAGTTACATAAACGTGAATGAAATTCCCATTTACTATATTTTTACTTCCCGGGTTTCAGATGTTTTGTATCATCTGGCCATGATTTTTTGTCAACGGTTGGTATCACTATTGAAATAAAGTTTACACTCAGGCACTTGGGTTGTTTCGCTTTTGGATAGTTTAGATATGGTATCATTATTCAAGCAATCGAGTTATTCATCGAATCATGAATGACAACCAATTTCATGTTTACTATTATACATCATATCCCATCTATATTTACCTACAAGCTATTAGTTAAACCGATTTATACGCTCGTTCATTTCACCACAGTCACTCGTCACAACCGATATCCGATGTGTTTCGGTACTAAACTCCTTACTATCCGCCTTAATTTTGTTACCGACACAATCCATCCGTACCTCGGAACTTTCTTTCTATAACTTATGCTTCTTCAATGTTGAGTCTGATTAGTATCTCAAAACATTTATTCGGTAACTCGGGACTGGGAAGTTCATACAGTCAGTGTATCCCTCTAAAAAGCCTCTTGCGGGTGAAATGTCACTGAACCCTAGCCGGAGCATCCGGCAGTTGGGTCACTAAATATCGAGCAGATCATCGATCCCCGTCAAGGACAGTCAACGCGCATCAGTTAATCGTACGCCATGGACTTGCCCATGCGGCAGTGGTTCTACTTTATCTACTTTAAGTAATATATTCCTGTAATAACGTCCTATGGGTTGTACAGTCTTCAGAGCGTCCATGATTCCTTGATACGTCCATGGGGCAATCCAAGTAAGGTGCTGGTAGCGAGGTGTGATTTCGAAGTTAGCTTGTTCGTTACACTGTTCCCCTCTTACTCGAGCAGGCCTCGAATCATTCGACATAGATCATCAACGCTGATGGTCCACACCTGACACCATGGGCTCTCCCAATCCTATGTGGTGGGGGGTCACATGGTAACGCGATGCGTAAGAGAAATTTAGCAACATCAAGTTTCGTGGTTTCCTTTCATTGAAGGCTAATCATCCTCAGGAAATTTAGAGACCGAGATCACATAACTTACACCCACAGATTCGTTTATCACGCTGTGTAGTGTATAACTAATTTTTCTACCTGAACGTTCAGTATCAGCGCACCCTGTTGAATAAAGCCAGAAAAACAATAGAGGTTTAAAAATATGAGTTCACTAAATTTTGTGAATTTTCACGCTTACAACTATGTATGTAACAAAGTGAAACAGTGAGATATAATATCATATTAAGCAACTAATATTGATGATGGGATGAACTATAGTAATCAAAAATGTCAATAATCAATACATATTCTTGTACATGGAGAAATGTGAGTTCATGTTGAGATGGAATTTGAAAACAGAAGGGGTAAGGCAGCAATCAAACGAAGTCCGGATTGTCTGATAACTATAGAAATTATGATTGGTTTATATAAGTTTCAGATCACCTGAAAATCGATACAGAATATGCAAAGCAATGAGGTAGTAGCTGCCTATAATTCGAGACTGAGGGGTTACTGTATAATTAAAGAAGTTTTAAAGAGAAAGAATTGAACTCAAAATCTGGTAGAGTGAAAAAATCTGATTAGTGAAATGGCGTCTTTAGTGTACATGAGATAAGAAGTAGTTAAGCAAAGATTGATCGGCAAAATAAATGTTCATAAGTTGATTTTAATAACCAACGAAATTTTTAATTGCAGGTGATTGAGTCAAAGCTGTGAATTTACTAGGGTTAGGACAAGTTGATCAATATCTCTTACTAGATACATAAATCTGGCCTGAGCTTTTAATTGCCAATACTCTGGCAAACCGAAGAGATGCCGTGTATTTTTGTCTGATGGTAACTTCAAAGGATTGGGGTTTCAGTAAAGAGATGCCTTGTATAAATTATATGTTGAATACAATAAATGGGGAAATAAGAACTTCTGATTATCTCAGGAGAGAAATTACCTTCCTGGAATGTCTACGATGAAAAGCACTTCAAAGCATGCTTGTTATCAAAAGAAAAACCCTCACCAAAGATGATAGCGAAGACACATTTTGCAACACTTTTCAAAGGAGACCAGACGTCTACTTTGGTTCTACAGGTACAGAAAATGATTACCTTGAGTGTTGCCTCACGACCACTCTTCCTATTAACAACTAATTTGCTTTACATCCCGGATCCAGAATTCATATGATAAGAATCAGACTATATCATTTGCAGTAGTGCTCTGATACCATGAAGACGCAAATTGCAAGTGATGACAGTTTTCTACTTCTTCCACGTACTGTTTGAATATAATTTGGCCCTACTATTGTCATACCAACGACAGGAAGTATCAGGTTTTAAATGTTGGGTCAGAATAATCAACCCCTCCGGAAGATAAAAACTGCCTCTTCCCTTACCGATAGACAACCACAATAACATCAGATAACAATAATCATAACAAGATCGAACAATTGTGTGGCATTTCTAGCCGCCCCAGTCAACTACTCTCTTTTTTAACTGTTTCAACTGTTACATACAGTGAGTTTCTTTCAAACATACAACCTCTGCAAAGTTACTGGATCCACGCGAAGTGGATTGGTAGAACGGTTAAAAGTACTTACTTACTTACGCATGTTACCCCTCGTCGAGGAGCATAGGCCGCTCACCAGCTTTCTCCATCCAACCCTGTCCTGAGCTTTCCTTTCCAGTTCTTTCCAGTTACTAGATCCACGCGAAGTGGATTGGTAGAACGGTTAAAAGTACTTACTTACGCATGTTACCCCTCGTCGAGGAGCATAGGCCGCTCACCAGCTTTCTCCATCCAACCCTGTCCTGAGCTTTCCTTTCCAGTTCTTTCCAGTTACTAGATTCACGCGAAGTTGATTGGTAGAACGGCTAAAAGTGGTGCACCAATTTTAAGTATCCCCTAAGCTTTATTCTCGCGCAGCATAAATTCGTTTGTTGTTTACTATTTTATCTTGGGTAACTCCAACGTTGTGCACTTAGTCCTTAGATTGTCTCACTTTCGCCCCTGTCTACTAAGTAAAATACACGTTAATAGCGTTGCTTCCAGTACACTATCACCACAAGGATGACGAGTAGAAGTCTTAATATAAGGGTTAATAATAATAAAATCCCACTGTTTTTCAACAAGCTAATAAGTAAACCTTAAATGACAAAAGACGACGAACCTTAGAGCATTGTATACAACATTTATTGCTCAACCCAAATATCAAAAACGAGTATCAAAATGATCTTTCAGATCACAGTGATACCCGGATTCCTACTCCTAGTATGATCAGTAAGCAAAGACAAATTAGGAGGAAAGGCCGTAAAATACTCCTGGTAACGCAGTCTACTGGGAAGACAGGGAGCAAATACGATGGCAACTCAGCATTCAACTGCACTTTCTGCGATAGCTGGGCTCACTATTAATGTGATGCTGCAGTACCTAGGCAATGCTACGAGCTCATACCAATACTGTCAAGGGTAATGGAGAGAATAGTTAGTGAAAAAATGAGAGAATACATAGATTAAAAACAACATCCTTCATGGACTCAACACGGGTTAGACATGTGTGTCGAATCTCCTGACGACATGGAACAGTTGGTCGACCTTCTTGGACTAAGAAATTCCGGTCCGCGCAATATTCCCTGACTTCACATAGGCTTCTATACAGTGCCACACGTGTTCCTCATAAAGAAGATTGGTTGGGCGGTTTTCGCCATTCCACTTCTATTTCGGCAACGAAACTAGTGAAATAACAGAACATTCCGGACACAGGTGAACGGAATGTACACCAGCTGGAGAGTCATGAAATCAGGAGTTTTACAGAAGTCCTGTAGTGACCTACATTTGTGACGAGAACGCGATCGGTATAATGGAAACTGTTATTGAAACCTATTGTGCCAGTGATTTTGGTCACTGTAATCGTTTGTTTAAGTGTACCGAAAACACACTTTTTTTCCGTTGCCTGTCACCTTGCACGAACTCGCTTACTCTCAGCTGTAACGGAGTTAAAATCGCTATGGAGACCAAACATAAACTCTTTAGAGGAAGAAGAGCAAGCCCTATGTACACTAAGCTTACAGGATGACTCATAAGACTACTTTGTAAACTGACTATTCCCGCTGTACTCTCGTGCACCACGCTTTTTGATTTTAAAATAAAGAGGCTCGTGATCCCCACTGTGTTCTCTCTTGGTGTGAAGTCCTCGTTTAACATTGTGTGCTGTGCTGTTTTTCAGATCTGTACTGCTGTTCTCTAAGTGCTGATTCCACGTGTTACACAGCAGTTCTGCTTGTAAACTCTGGCACGTCTCAGTATTCTTTCGATACCACGCGATTGCCAACAAACATATCTTGTTTCAACCGTCGACAGCCTCGTGGGTTTGGCTTACCGAGGAATCCATCTCGATATCTGGGCGCGTAATCGTCTTGTAGTGTTGATCATAGTCAGTCGCAACTCCACGCCATCTCCAGACCGTCTCTGACCTAGTTCTGTTTTCGGTCTTCATTAATGACTCTTCCGCTCGACAGCACTAACTTACACGGACTACACGAAAATATTGACACTCATTAGAAGTGAAAGTGACTCATTCAAGTTTCTCGGGATTGTGACAACAATAGGTGGTTGAGCAGTGGTCAATGAGTTGAAAATAAATCAGTAGAATTGTTATATCATGGACGTTTCGCCCTGTGACATAAAGGACATGCGCCCTTCGTGAAAATCCGCTCTTAGCTGTCTCTTGAGAGTGTGATCTCGGGCTGGTAACCCTGGAAAATTAGTGCACAAATTCAAACTACATAAAAAATGCAGCCAAAGCAAACACCACTCTTCAGTTTGTAAGAAAAAAAATAATCTCAACATTGTTAATAACTCTCTCTATAACGTACTCACGGCCCCACTGTGAAGTTTACAACGTTATCCCAAAAGAGACACAAGCCTCTAAGGAAAAGTATGAAAACTGGCAACTAAGTGGACAACAGAGCCAAAGAGTAAGTCTTACAAAGACAGTTTCCAGTACGTCGGATTATTCTCTCTGTGCTATGAAAGAATGAGGAGTACCTTGATAATAACAGGCGACGCATTAAGTACGCTGATTTACCCTACATACGAGTATTCTACCAGAAAACCATCAATACATCCCTCAGGGCAACCCCTATAAGACTGCACATCAAAGGATGAAAACCAAGGTACGATAATGCTTGATCTCAGCTGAAGTGCCCACAGCCCCCATAATGGGTGGCTTCAAGAGGAGACTTGGAAAACATTTACGCACTCATGAATTACCATTCTTCGTTGAGACCAGCTGTGCCTGATGCATGTCCAACAACTTATCTGAAGTTTTTGTTGTAACATACAACTAATGTGATCTTATCTCTCTTATCATCATCTCTGTTCCCCTTTGTATTCTTATACTTCCTTCTTTGCATGCCGTATGTCTTGTCAGTCAATTAGGCTATTTATTTATCTGTTTACTTTTTATTTCTTAGAACAATCGCCCTCTCTTAGCATTCTAGTTTTTCCTTTATTATTTTCCACATTACGACCAACCGATATCCTGCCTCGTAATATGATGGCTGTAGGTATTAAGAATACCTACAGCCCTGAGGCGAACCCACCCACTCAAATTACAAACTATACAAATTGACAAATAACTAGCGAACTGAATAGAATTAGTTCAATCGAGCGGCTAGACTAACAACCAATGGACATTGCCAAGTATCCGCGACCGTACCGAAACAACAAGAAGTGATCCTGATGATGCAAAGGATATTCTAGTTTTACAACTAGATACCAATAGCACCTTCTAAATTCGATTGTTCCCAGTCAGATAGAAATCAGAAGTCAGACGAGAAGAGGCAGGAAAGATATATTTGATTCGTTACCAATATATCGAGGACCTTTTCTATGAGCTGGCTAATGAAACGTAGGAGCTGTGTCCCACGCCGAGTCGAAACGTGATCTGGTGCGGATGCATGACCGAAAGCCTTCAGCTAAACAAGTCCACTTAAACAACGTGGTCAGCATCCAATGTCGAACACTTAATGAGCTATTGATTTTGGGGAATTATTTACAGCTACAGATCACTCCCCCTCCTAGTGAGGTAGTGATGCCCCTAAGACGTGACCAGCCAGAAGTTTAAACCCAACGAGTTTGTCGTTGGTAAACACTCTTCTGATAGCTTGCTTCGTTTAGCAGCGTCTGGTCGTCTTTCCTTAAACTATGGGACCAAAATGTACAACGTAGCAATAAAGAAAAATAGTACAATGAAAATTTCTGTTCCTTGCGAAACTTCGTCGTTCTTTTCCAGCCGTCCTGGAAAAGAGGAAAAATAAAACGTGTGAGTGCATGTCAAAAATACACTCGTACTTGCGTAAGGACACAAGATGAGCGGAAAAAAATAAACTGATACACTTACAAACAGCGTAAAAGCGATCGGAAAAAAGGTTTTCTTTTGGGTTTTTTTTCAATATATAAATATATATATATACGCTCAAAAAATGTTTTTTTTGTTTTTTTTACATAAATATAAGAATGAGCATATTAAAAAAAATTTATAGTCAACTTTGAAAGGGTAATTCAAGATAAAGCTTATGTCCTACGCGCAATATTCGTTAAGATGTTCTGGAAATCTTACTCGTCTTCCAAAACGCGTTGTTTTACGTTTTTCTATCGACGTTGACGAAGTATCAAGTTGTGTGTCGGTTGTCGTGTAGGGTACTACGAGTGTAGTAGCTGTGTCGTTTGCTTGTACCGAAGGAAAATCGACGTAGCTAGGGTTTCATTCTAGGTACGCAGGTTTGAGTCGATCGATACTGATTCTATCGTTCGTACCGTTCTTATCGACTACATAGTACTTAGGTTCGCGTTGAAGAACTTTGAAGGGTCCTTCGTATGCTGATTCGAGGGGTCGTCGATGTGAGTCTCGACGAACCAAGACGTGTGTACTATGTCGTAATTCGAGTTGAACGAAAACATCAGTTGATTGAGGTCGAGTGTGAGCAGGTTTAACTGAACGCATGGCGTTTGTAAGCCTACTCGTGTAAGAGTTTAGATCCATGTTCAATGAAGAAGCTGAAGGATCCACGAATTCTCCTGGGAGTCGGAGTGTCGTTCCGTAAACGAGTTCAGATGCCGTGTATCCAATGTCAGCTTTCACTGCATTGCGGATACCTAGCAAGACGAGTGGAAGAGCGTCTGTCCACTGTGAAACGTTTGAAGCTGATAATGAAGCTTTTAGTTGTCGATGAAAACGTTCTACCAACCCGTTTGCTTGTGGGTGGTAGGCGGTCGTTCGGAAGCGCGTGATTCCTAATAGTGAGGTCAGACAACGGAAAAGTCCAGATTCGAACTGGCGTCCGTGGTCTGTAGTGATTGTGGAAGGGAAGCCGAAATTTGCTACCCATCGTTCGACGAAAGTGCGAGCCACTGTTTCAGCAGTAATGTCCTTAATCGGTACTGCTTCTGGCCATCGAGTAAAACGGTCTACGCATGTTAGGAGATATGAGTATCCGTTCGAGTCGGGTAAGGGTCCTATCAAATCTAGATGGACGTGGTCGAAACGAGCGTCAGGGGTTTTGAAAGAGCCTAAGGGACATTTGTTGTGTCTGATCACCTTAGATTTCTGGCAGCTTACACAGGAGCGTGCCCACTCCCTCACGTCTTTATTCATACCAGGCCAACAAAAGCGTTGGGCTATAAGTTCGATTGTTGCACGAGCTCCTGGATGAGAAAGATTGTGCAACGTATTGAAGACGTTGCGGCGATAATGTTTTGGTACAATTGGACGATCCCTACATGTAGATGTGTCACAGAGTAAGGTTTCCTTACCTGTTCCCATCTGCCTAATACTTAGTTTTAGAGTCGTCGAGGATAACTCATGCTGAAGATCAATGTCTTCTTTTTGAAGCTGAGCGAGTTTAAGAAGGTCGATTCCTTGGAAACTGTTCAAGGAGCTAATTCGAGACAAGGCGTCTGCGACTACATTGTTTGCTCCAGAAATATGTTGTATGTCTGAAGTAAACTGCGAAATGTAGTCGAGTTGTCGAGACTCTCGCGGTGAGTACTTGTCTGAAGATGAATTTAAAGAGAAGGTAAGAGGTTTGTGATCGGTAAAAAGCGTGAATTCTCTTCCTTCGATGGAATGTTGAAAATGCCGTACAGCACAATACATAGCTAGGAGTTCCCTACCGAACGTGCTGTACCTAGATTCCGCGTCTAGCAACCGTCTCGAGAAAAATCCTAAAGGTTGTCACGAGTTGTTAACCCATTGTTGTAAGACTGCTCCGATTGCTGAGTCGGATGCGTCTACGGCGATACTAATGGGCGCTTGACTGTCCTGATGAGCAAGTAAGGTTGCTTTAGCGATGTGTTCCTTAACTGTGGAAAATGCTTTACGGGCTATGTCGTCTAAACTAATTGATTTCGCATTTCCACGAAGCTGATCGGTTAACGGTTTCATTAGGGATGCGCATTTAGGTATGAACCGTCTATAGAAACTTACGAGTCCGTTAAAAGTTCGTAAGTGCTTGATCGTGGTCGGTTCTGGGTAATCCAGAATGGCCGCCACTTTGCTCCTAAGGGGTCGGATGCCTTGGGCATCAATGGTGTGTCCCAGGAAGTCTAAGGAGTTTGTTCCGATTTGGCATTTCTGTATGTTGACAGTAATGCCATGCCTTTGGAGTCGATCGAAAACAATGTCCAGATGCTTGAGATGCGATTCTTTGTCCGGACTTGCTATTAGACAGTCATCAACATACGCATGTACGAAGTTGAGACCTCGGAAGACGTCGTCTATAAACCTTTGGAAGGTTTGAGCCGCGTTTCTTAAACCAAAAGGCATTCGTAGAAATTCGTAAAGACCGAAGGGAGTGATGATGGCGGTTTTAGGAATGTCGTCAGTTGCCATCGGGATTTGGTTATAAGCTTTAACCAAGTCGATTTTCGAAAAGACAGTTATACCTTTTAAGGTAGCTGTCAAATCGTGAATATGAGGCAGCGGGTAACGATCGGGAATGGTTTTAGCATTCAGACGCCGATAATCACCAGTTGGCCGCCAATCATTGCTGTCCTTTTTAGGGACCATGTGCAATGGGGATGCCCATGGACTATTCGATGGTCGAATTATTCCTAGGTCCATCATGTGGTTGAATTCGTTTTAAGCTAACCTAAGCTTTTCGGGAGCGAGTCTTCGGGCTTTCGAAAATACAGGTGGTCCTGTAGTCGAGATGTGATGTGTAACATTGCTGGTTACACAAGGTAATTTCGATTGCGATTGGTATATCCCGGGGTATTTGTCGAGTACTGCTTGGTACAAGGGGTCTATGGCGTGCTTAATCGTGACTGGGGATAACCTGCAACCAGAACAAGGAGTTACGCAAACGGACAACTTAGTGTTTCCGTCTATTAACCTTCGTGCGCGTGTGTCGATGAGTAGATTGTGGTGTTGTAACAGGTCAATACCAATGATTGGCATAGAGACATCTGCAACCACGAAGATCCAGTGTATGGGTTTACGTAAACCCACGTTAAGGTAGACGTACCTTTTACCGTAAGTAGCGATCGGCTTTCCGTTTGCCGCCTGTAAACTTAAAACAGACTCGCGAAGTCTGTCGTCGAGATTTGCTGGAAAAACGCTAACTTCTGCGCCAGTGTCGACGAGGTAGCGAACTTCCGTAGTCACATCCGTGACATATAAGAGGCGGCTGTGTTCGCCGGCTACGGTTGCCGCTAACGCGTGCCGGCTGGGAAGTTTCCCGAACTGTTTTTCGTGTCACTCGATTTTGGGGTCGGATAATTGCAAGGTTTCCTGCAGTTTCTGGAAAACTTACCGTACTGGTTGTGATACCAGCACAAGTCGGGATTGTCTGTCTCTCGTGGTCGAGAGCCAGATCGCTTACGTGAGGCACTTCTACGCGGGGTTTTTGACCGACTACGGTCATTGCGAACTCTAAGATATCGTGTAAGCGTGTGACATAGTTCGGCCATGTCAGTCGTGGTCGATTGGGGTTTTTCTTTGATGGAAAAAACCTCGGCCTTAGAAAATTTGGTGATTTCCAAGATTCGATCGGCAGATGCAGCTAGTTCATCTATGGCATTGTTTTGAAATGAAACAAGCACTGCCTGCACCTGTTGAGGGAGTTTAGACAAGAAAAGTTGTCTAAATAGGCCATCATCGAAAGTTCGTTGGCCGATGACTTCTCTCATTCTAAGCAACATGTCCGTCGCAGAACCATGTTGCAAGTCGATATTGTTAAGGAGTTGGTCTAACCGTTGTCGATCAGTTAGGTCTTCTCGTTTTAAAATCGATAGCTTAAGCGATTCGTAAGGTTCGGAAACATCACTAGTAAACATACTAGGTGTTACGTACCTGTTAAACTCGCGCGGTAACGCCTTAACTGCCGCGAGGAAACGTGTGCGCGAGCCCGTGATTCCGTGCATGCAAAAATCGGCTTCTGCATAGCAGAACCAGGACTCGATATTGTCGGGCCAAAATGGCGTTAACTGAATCGAAATAGGGGGAATAGACTTTAACTTAAAAACCTTGGGTGAGTGTTCCGTCATATTAATATAGATAACGAAAAATGTCTAATTAAAATATATCCGAGAAAAAAAATTCGCGAAAAAAGTATATCACAATATATAAAATTCAAACAAAGAATAACAATGAATAATAATATTCCAAAATGGAACAGACTCACAGTATATTGACTTAGTGTACCAGATCACGTCGGGTTCACCAATGATGATGCAACGGATATTCTAGTTTTACAACTAGATACCAATAGCACCTTCTAAATTCGATTGTTCCCAGTCAGATAGAAATCAGAAGTCAGACGAGAAGAGGCAGGAAAGATATATTTGATTCGTTACCAATATATCGAGGACCTTTTCTATGAGCTGGCTAATGAAACGTAGGAGCTGTGTCCCACGCCGAGTCGAAACGTGATCTGGTGCGGATGCATGACCGAAAGCCTTCAGCTAAACAAGTCCACTTAAACAACGTGGTCAGCATCCAATGTCGAACACTTAATGAGCTATTGATTTTGGGGAATTATTTACAGCTACAATCCCTAAGAAATCAATCGGTTTACACAAGCTCGTAACAAAGGTATTAGATATTAACTGTTATCTTCATTTTACTTCCCTGAACTCTATTTAATTCCACAACAAACCAATTTTCTTCTCAGTAATGTGGCAGTTGCTGGTCTTAGCTACCCTGCTACTCTAGAACAAACACACTGATTTGTATCCAAGACAAATTAGTCCCTAATTGGCTATCAAATCCACTGGTGTTAGTGCTTTGGATAGTACAAAAGGCCTGAGACTGTACCATAACATCAGGAAGCGAGTGCAAGGCAACCAGAAGATTCAAGCTTGATATGAAGATATTGGACAAGGGCCTTTTGTTCACCCGCTTGATATGTTCACACTGTTTACAGCTTGGAGTAACTGCATTGTGACGGATTTAAGATCTCATACTAGATTTCCTAGTTGTGATTGTCGAATCGACTTAAGTACGTGCTGTCACTGATTGTTATCAGTTGTTTTCGCTCATAAATGTAAGTGCATTCCATGTGCTAGCGTAGTCGGTTCACTTTTTTTTTAATTCTCAGATATCCTCACCCACAGTTTTAAACGCTTTCCTTAAACCCAGATTCTTTTAGGCCAGACACAAAACAATATGGTAAATTGTAGTGTCTCTTATAGTGCGTTTGAGCCTGGTTTGTAATGTATACTATAAAGACATCGATTTATTTTCAATATTACGGTTTGTACTGTCACGTAATTACAAACTGATAAAGTATTAACTGCTTTTAAATTGCAAATAAAGCTACGTAGACCAATGCAATCAATTTTTATCTCAGCTCCAGAGACTTCTAATAACTTCAGCTGTTTCATATACATCCAGAAAATCCAGTAACTAGAACTACTAAAACCCTACAAATTGGACTCATTCAGTCTTAAATACCTATATAAACATATATGAATCACTTGATCTGTTACACACACGTGTTACATTTTCTACACTCCACTTTTCAACATATGACAATTTAGGTTCGCAGATTTCATCATTTCCTGTAATTTGTACTATCAACTCGTGTCCGAGTTCGTGTTAATTTTAAGGATGTACATTACTATTGGATACTTTGGAGCTCACTAGAATCATAAACGCTTGACATCAAGGACAATTTGAATAGCCTTTATCTTACCTCAAATTATTCAGTAACCCAGTAACTCTGAAATATGAGACGCTCAACAATGAGTGTAAAACTTCCAGATAATTCAGTTTGATTGAATCAAGTGGAATGCTCTTGGCTAATATCTTTCTGGAAGGCTGAGTACTAGCCTACTGCAGTGTAAACATATTCAGTTTCTACTTGAGCGTACAAAAGCTGTTCTTATCATTATGGCATTTTTCTGAGTAATTTACTTCTTTTTAGATATTCTAACATAAATACGTAACTATACAGAATTTATCGTTATAAAATTATACCTACTTTATTTGAAATTTCTAGGTGTCACTGTCAGATTGCTAATATTTCACACTCTTATCAAAACAAAACTACAAATTTGTCTCTTCCATTCATTGCAACATTAGAAACCACCCTTGCTTAACTAGCAAGTTCATTTCACTCTAAATGGACTTTATATTGAAACCAGTTATTTCATGTAAGTCATTCGAAATATGAATTTCTCCACTAAACAACTATTTAATATTATATTCTCAGGATTTTGTTGCATTTGTTTCAAAGACTAACTTCTTGAATTGATAGTTATCTTATAAAACACCTGAAGTAGAACTCACTATATTAAGGTTTGTTTGCCTATTAATGATATAAGTTGTTTGCAATTTTGATGTTGTATCTCATCAGCTGTTGATTTTGGCTGGTCAACCTGTAGAAATCAACATTTAGGTAAATTTATTTGAAATTTATCTCATCCTCACTGGTTTCACACTAGAGTCGAGATATATTAGTTAAATGCTATAACATAAGCACAGTAGCTGGAACTGGTATCATTGTGTAAGATAGAAATATTTCAAGGTTTCTCTCTCGTACAATACAAAGTTCGACACTAAGTAATGCTCAAAAGGAAATATGGACATAAATAAAACGGTGAAAATAATATTAAGTGAAGTTTGAAATATAGATTAAGTTAAAAGGAAAATAAAGATCGATTCCTACCACTTGGGATTTGCATCATACAATTTATCGAGCATGCAGTAGAAAGCTACAGTGGATTCAATACTAGCTCCTATTCAGAATCAGGTCTAATGACATTTAAAGTCACTGAGTTGAATCATTTCTTGGTCTTTATGCACTAAGTGGTGGAGAGCCTAATAATGCCAATTATTTGCAATTATTCTTTATTTCATTGCACCCGACGTGCAATGTTTTATGGTGTAGGAGTGGGTTGGAAAAAAGCTAGGGGCGGCCAGACCAAAACGTGGCACAAACCCATGGAGTCACTGACAAGTGGACTGAGCCATGCTGGTAGGTGTAGAACACCTGGTTGGGATCCGCGAGATGATAACAACTGGTGGTAAGAGACGTTGAATGATATGGCTCAAAGTCGTTTGGAATGGCGAAGGTGCACCCACTCTTTGTGCTCTGCCAAATTGTAATCTTCGGAATTCTTCATGTCCCTATTTTTTTCTCTATATAAATTTATTTCACTGGATTATACTCCTTGAATAATATCTTTAAACCCTAACCTTTCGGATTACTGCTTATACTCTTACTACTTCTACCACTATGGGATTCGAATCGACAGCTGCTAATGTGGTATGACAACTCGAACTGATGTACGTACGTACGAAGTTCTACATTGTGACTGACTAACTTCATCGCACCATACGAAGGAAAAAGTACCTTCAAGTCTTTTTAATCTAATTCCAGAAAATAATACATCTTCTGAAAGTCATTAATCCGACCTGTATCAAGCATTTCCAGAACAATGAAGTGGGTGTTTAAAAGTCTAAACTTTTACTGAATCATAGTTTCTACTATGCTCAAGCAACATTACTACTTTGTTAACGTAGCCTTGTACTTCTTAAACTTTAACACTTGCACCTAGGATTCATGAAGCAAGTGAGAGTACTATTCATAGAACTGACTTTTCGTAACCAGTCCTTCCATGCGTGCGAAAGTAGCATCACTTCAGTTGCTTGTGATTTGTGAAGAAGACAACGCTGCCACCATTTTCTGGCACAATTTCACCGTCGAAGCTGAAACGTGTTGCTTCTGGTCTTCAAGAAACCCTAAGAAGTGTTTGATTAGGCCATCGCAATGACTAACCGCATTTAGTTCTGTAGAATGGTAGCTTTGATAGGATCAGATTTTCGTGAGTGTTGCTTATACTTTGTTGGAAAGGATGTCATTATTTTTTCATTATCGTTCGCTTTAATTATTTTCAACTCATAAACATCACTTTAATTTCAAGAAATTTTTATTTGTTTTTAATGTAGGTGCTGGTGATGAAAATCTTCTGCCCTATTTCGAAAGTCGCTGTTTATCAACTTTGGGGAGTCAGCAGGTGGTATGGAAACATCCGAAACTGTCAATGGTCCATTCTGTACGATTAGGAGCATGTTTTACAAGATTTCGTGTTAGCCAGTTACAGTCTAACGTCAAAGTTTTATCAAGTGGAAGACCTGTTCGACCTGTTGGTACATTTCAACCATTACTTTATATTTATGTGACTTCAAATGTAGGTAACGTTCACTGTTTTTGTAATATTTATTATGATTCATCTAACTTATGTGCCTTTATTAATTGCCCTAGTGGAAGCCTGAAAGCTTGTTAAAAAGCTAACTGATACAAATCCTTCGGTGTGTTTAATCATATTTCGGTTGACCATGTTTAATAACATTTTAATTGTGCCTGATGATGCATTTCGCGTAGTAGGGTGAATATTTGTCGATGCATGGGGCTGATAAAATGTAAATATGCTCTACGTCTAATTAGATATCAAATCATATGACCGTTTGATCAAATGAATGGATATGTCACAGTAAAGTATTCCGGTCCATTAACTTAAAATTCCCTTTTTATTGGTATACGAAAGGGTGAATAGTAAGTTCAAAAGTAAATGTATGATTTTTAACCCAAATATCACTCTAAAATTACTCTGAAAATGTAATAAACTTTAAAGTGTAAAGAGAAATTTTAATCAGCTAAATCACGTGGTTTTTCCGCTAAAGTTGTATCTAAATCTTTCTTTTTAGCCCTAGCAGGCTCAATTAAGTAAACACATATTCAAAGTGTTAGTGACCTAATGGCAATATCGAGGAAATCCGCACTGGATGCACATACGTCAAAAGAGACTAACTAGTTGTAGTTTTAAACATCAGTGCGAAGATTTGAATAACCAATACTAATGAAAATGATGTTTTGTTTGAAAAAAACTGTTTATCACCTTGTTAGTTTAATAAGGGACAGTAAAAACTCGCGGAATCTTCGAACTGTGTTAGTGATTACTGTTATAACGTATAGATGCCCATGAATAGTTCTCAAAAGTTATCATTCACAATTCACTAGGGGATGTAACACCTCCCCTTTTTGAGAAATCCGGAGTTGATATCCGGATTTTAAATTTCTCGAATTCATCCTCCCCCACGAAAGACTGTTGGATCCTCATATACCCAAGTTACTATTAATGTGACATTATATAAAACACGTTTGTCACATTTAACAGGGAATCCATTAGAACTGACTAGATCATGAGGATCGACAACAATTGATTTGAGGTCACCAGCGTCTGATTCTTCTGAAAGTTTCCTTGAATTTATTCGGCACCTCATTAGTAGATAATGAATCATAGTCAGTATCTATGAAAATCGTATTGGATTCTTGATTATCATTTAATGCATCCGACATTTTTCTGCCATCTTTATAAGAGATTTCAACAGGAACACGTGAGTCATCAAAATAATCGAAATCTGGCAGAACAATTAGAGAATCCTTATCATTAGATTCATTTGAAACTTTTTTCGCATCATGACTAGTTTCATTTGGCGCAACTGTGTTCACTATACTACTTGATTTGTTTCCCGTTTCTTCGTGGGCGGGTACTGCAGCAATTTCATCAGCATTTAGTAAGACATTTACTTTCTGTGAACAGGATAATCCACTATTTGCACGTCCTTTTTCGGGAATAATAGGATTTGGACCGTTTATAGGGCGTGTCTCTGAAACAGGTAGTACTGGACTACTGGGCTGATCATGTATGACTGCTACTTCTGCGTTTAAATTACTGTTTTTCACGGATTCATTAAGGCTTTCCCCGGCATATTCATTCGTTCTGCAATCGATTTCCAGCTCTGTACGCAATTTAGAAATTAATGCGTCAACTTCCGTTGCACCCCCCCAAAGCATGGTTGATTCAGCAGCTTTGTGTGTAACTTGTCAATGAAATCCAACTGACTCTTTCTAAAACGCTGCTCTTGTCGCTGGAATAGCAATTCTAATTGATCGGAAGTTAAAGCTATTTTTTTACCCCGTCGCCAGTTGTTATAACATATAGATGCCCATGAATAGTCCTCAAAAGTTATCATTCATAATTCACCAGGGGATATAACAATCACTAACAAGTTTTCTATTAAGATTCAAAAACCCTTTCCAACTTTTGACCTTGGTTATTTTTGCGTATTCTAACTGAATATCATATGTGTTGTACATTGCCGATTATGTGTTGCAAATGTTTAGTTAATGTTTGTCTCGTGATGTAATATCATTTACAGTGGGGTTAGTGATATGTCTTGTCGATTATGAACGCTATATTCAGATCCTAAGGTAGTTCCGTCACCCCAGGCTAGAACTACTCAGCGACTTGAACACCAGAGAGAAAACACGAGTATGAGAGAAACACTTTACTGCAAGGTTCAATCTTCTTACAGAAAACCATAGGTATTTATAGATGTTAGCGTATGTTAAATCAACATCCTATTTCAGCCAATCCATTAACGACATTTTATGCTACCGGCCAATAGTAGCTCGCCACGTTGGAACTCTAGAATGTTCCATCATGCTCTGATTGGCTGGGTCTCTTCGGCTCCTTTTTGGGCCTCTGGAGGCTCCGTCGAAGTTCTCCGGAAGCCGACTCGACAGTTAGGAGGTAAATTCCTCATAGTTGTATGATTAACTTGTATCATTCTATGAAATAATTAGCTGTAATTTGAATAGCATGTATGGAAGTATATATTTTCTGACCCATTTTTGCTAGACAGTAGAAACACTAATGACGTAATAAATTAGTTGATAGTAATTTGAAGTAGTCAACAGTAAACCTTGGACTAGTGACTACATTGCAACTCAATCAATACAATTCGTCAAGCAATAAGAAGAACTTGACATATACGATATTGTTCACCATTCAACCAACTGTAAATTATTTGATGTATGACCAAAGATAAGTAGAACTGTTTTGCTGTGATGCATTCTGACTGCTATGTTATTTCTTAACATTCTGTTATCCATAATCGCTTTCCCCTTCAATTTTTTAATTTTGGTTTTTTGACGATTCTCTTTATCTATCGAGGATTTATGTGGTTTATTTATATGGTACAATTCTACAGATGGATCAAATATATTAGTACTCTGAACTATTCACGATCGAAACTCTAAATTTGAATTTGAAAAAGTGAACTGCCAACATACTGATGTGGATGTTTGTTGTCAAAAGGACAATGTATGCTTCGAACTTCAAATATGTCATCCTATGAAGTTGTTTTGTTAAGCATATAACTGTTCATTATTTTTTTAATACTGTTATCATACACTGTTTTGTTACTAAATATTCAACAATTAACTAGAACTTCGATCTTTTGATTTTTCATTGAATATCTTAGGATGTTTCCCATTATACATCACATGGTGGACGGAATGCCATCGGTAGTTGGCTGGGTCATTTACGTGCCAGAAATGTATTTGACTGGCTGATTATTATGGTCAATTCTGATCCACAGTATAACACACCGAAAATTCTGCAAAAATCAAATGTACTTGATAAAATTAAAAGTGATTTTAATGTTCGTACAGGGGACCGGTAAGTCTTACGATTGATGTTTTTCATTTTGTTTAGTGTGTTATATCGGATTACTCAATATGTTAATTTCGAAGAGACAAATATTTGAAATTAAAGTGTCGGGTGTTATATTTTTTTCTAAAGCTCATCAGTTATACCGTTCCCTGTGGTTATCGCTCTTGATGTCAGGTGAACACATACTATTTTTCGAACGTTGACTCTATCACTTGAAATCTGCAATGTCAGACCGCTCATAAATATAATGATATTATTCAATTTCCCAGTTCAAGATTCTGAAACCATAAGGTTATACTGTAGTTCATATTGTATGTATATCTCATCTTGGACTATACTGGTCAAATGTGTATTCCATTTTCTGTCTGCTTATAGGATTGTGGAAATGTACAAAAGCCTGTTAATTGGATAGTTGTTTAGCATTTCGTGCGCAACAATAGAAAAAAGTAATATGCTGGTTGCGTATTCTCGAAAAAGACACCGAACTTTTTGTATTGATTAGTAATGGTTCGAAAATGTTGCTGAGGTCTATCAACTCCATTTACCATACATGTATCCTGAGCGAATCTTCTTGAAATCGACTTTTTGGTATAGGACGAAATACTTATCATGGGCTTTAATACCAGTCACACTTCAAATATACTGCTCCCCGAATGCCCTGATACGGCCGAGAGTGGAGAGGGTCATTTCTCCCTTACTAAATGCTTTCACATGGCTAAGTGCATACAACCGCTGCCAGGGAAGTCCTACTCACTGCTTTCTCGCGGAGTTACTGTTGTTTACAAAATTGAGAAGACGAAAAGCAAATGTCCGGCATTTTAACCGGATTGGTGGGTACGGAGGATCTACCTAGAGGAGTTGGGAAACCTTCATTCCAAACCAATGGTGCACATGGGCTGGCTCCAGTATCCTGAAGGAACAAATGGCGTATGAACCAACTGTTGGTCACCGGCTACCATGGGACTGCATCTCCTCACGATGCTCCATTGCCTTGTGGATTAGACCTTTAGATCAAAGGCTCAGGGTGTGGCCCTGTAAGAAAACCACCTGCCTCAGTTTGAGCACCCGGATAATATCCCAGCCCTCACGCAAACCGAATGATATATGTGGCGCATTTCTATTTGTTGCCATTTTGTATCAATGTTTGTGTTTAAATAAATTAAATAAGATTATATTCACTTGGAGTTGTTTACTTGTATCTTCCCATTGTTATTTAGGACTGCAATTGATCAGTCTCTTGTTGGCATATTTGCATCCTGTGCGGACTTCCTCGATATTGCTTGAAGTCACAAGCTTTATAATCAAAAATGGATAGTGGCTGGCAGTGGAATCCAGGACGCGCGTTTTCCTGGTTGAACTCCTCTGGTTACTGCTTCTCACTAGAACTCCAGGAATTACCTCATGGAGCCAGTCACTAGTGAGCATATGATCTTTATCAGAAAGGGGGTTTCGCGGAGATTTTAGTAATTTTATATGGCTGAGATCATAAGTCAATTGAAGCTAGACCACCATGAAAAACCTGGAAGCACTGGATGGACGTTTCGTCCTATTATGGAACTCCTCAACCATATAAAATTACTAAAATCTCCACAAAACCCCCTTCAGATTAAATACATATTGCGAAGTTTATTAGATCTTTGACCTGAATTGTCATAGGGTTTTTCTCAACGTCACATGGTATATGTATCGTTCATACTTAAAATTTAGGTAATCAACCATTGAGTACTTGTTTATGTAGACATAGCGAAACGTAAAATAGTTATTCAGAGATCAGCATTATTTGAAACCAATCAACATATTGATGTGAAATGTAATACTCAGCTGTATTTCATTGACTAGGCACATTGTTTATTTGGTACTTTCTTCATTAACCATTTGGCTTCGAATCACTTTTGTAAACCGAGTTTATTGCTATTCTCAACCCGAAGAATCTGACTATTTTTTAAAATTCTACATTTCACGTAAACTTGTTTTTACTTGATTTCTTGCTTAGATAATCACTGTATCAAAGTAAACATATATTAATATGATATAATCTATGTATACAGTTTTTTATATCTTTTAAAGACAATTTCTAGAAGTACCAGCACCTAATTCAGCTGAAGAGAAACTATTCAATGAATCATGGAATCAGTTAACTTATCTTGTTCGTAAATCTATCATATCAGCTTGTATGTCAATTATTGTTGATTATGATGTACATTTACAAATGCTGACCGATTCATGTTCAACCTTTACATGGGATTATTTTGAGTATTTAGATAGAAAGGTAATAAAAAGTATTGTCAAATCATACTATGATGAGTTTAAATCAACTAATCAGATTAAAGATAGCGGTTTTTGAAATTTGGCACGAAATATAGAACACAATTATGAATAGTTTATTACTCAAAACAATGGTGTTTGACTATATTTCGTATTTTGATTGATTTTGAAGAGGATGTGATTGTGTTGAAATTGACGAGACCATTATCCGCAAAACACGGTTAGTAGAAGCAGAAATGTAAACGTAAATTGGGCGAGTAGTAATTTCTTTAATTTAATTAACCAGTTTTCGGGATATGGGATATGACGTTACATAGGAGGTCATTTTGAGTATGTTCCAAATAGAGTGGGGAGAGTCCGCTCTACCTCTCCAAATGCTCTCATATGGTCACGCGAATATATAGCCTCTGCCAGGGAAATCCTACTCACTGTCTTCTCGTGATGCGGGTGTTGTTTACGAAATCGAGAGGCCGAAAAGCGAATGTCCGGAGCTTTAACCGGGTTGGTGGACACGGAAAGTCCACCTAGGGGAGTTGGAAAACCCTGATTCCAAACCAATGGTGCACATGGGCTGGCTCCAGTATCCTGAAGGAACAAATGGCGTATGAACCAACTGTTGGTCACCGGCTACCATGGGACTGCATCTCCTCACGATGCTCCACTGCCTTGTGGACTAGACCTTTAGGTCAAAGGCTCCGGGTGTGGTCCCCTAAGAAAACCACCTGCTTCAGTTTGGGCACCTGGGCAGTATCACAGCCCTCACACAAATCGAATGAGATTTGTGAGGCGCATATTTATCTGGTGCTTTCTTGTACCAATATCCATGTGTTTAAATAAAATCTGATAGCCCATGTTCTTCATTGTTTCAGGCTGGATATAATTTCTAATTACGGATATGAGAATTACCACACTCTACTTGGATATTTTATTTATACACATAAATATTGGTACAAGAAAGCACCAGATAAATATGCGCCTCACAAATCTCATTCGATTTGTGTGAGGGCTGTGATACTGCCCAGGTGCCCAAACTGAAGCAGGTGGTTTTCTTAGGGGACCACACCCGGAGCCTTTGACCTAAAGGTCTAGTCCACAAGGCAGTGGAGCATCGTGAGGAGATGCAGTCCCATGGTAGCCGGTGACCAACAGTTGGTTCATACGCCATTTGTTCCTTCAGGATACTGGAGCCAGCCCATGTGCACCATTGGTTTGGAATCAGGGTTTTCCAACTCCCCTAGGTGGACTTTCCGTGTCCACCAACCCGGTTAAAGCTCCGGACATTCGCTTTTCGGCCTCTCGATTTCGTAAACAACACCCGCATCACGAGAAGACAGTGAGTAGGATTTCCCTGGCAGAGGCTATATATTCGCGTGACCATATGAGAGCATTTGGAGAGGTAGAGCGGACTCTCCCCACTCTCGACCGTACCAGGGCATTTGGGGGCTATCAGAAGATTTGTAGAAATGTCAGTCATCTACAGGCTCCATAAGAAGAATGATATGAAGTCATATGGACGAATTCCTATATCATTCTTACTATAAATTCAATCCTAATGAACTTAAAATTAAGTTGAATAAATTCACTAATCTTGTAAAAACTCTCTGTGTATATTTTACTATTTCTGATTTTTTGCGTGGTTAATACTTCATTGTTATCACATGCATTTTAATTGGGTAATAGTGGAAGTTTACCAAGATACTACCTAATCAATCCACTTTTGCGTTTCTACCTCTATTAAACAATGTTTTGGGGATAATGGTTTCATCAATTTCAACACAATCACATCCTCTTCAAAATCAATCAAAATACGAAATATAGTCAGACACCATTGTTTTAAGTAATATGCTATTCATAATTGTGTTTTATATTTCGTGCCAAATTTCAAAAACCGCTATCTTCAATCTGATTAGTTGATTTAAACTCATCATCCCAGTAACCTATTTCGTCATAGTGTTTAAATCAATTATGCTCATTTTCCAATATCTGATAAAATTCTATCTTGAATACATAAATTTACTTGGAATTGATAATGTTTACCATGTACCTATAATTGTCATTAATTATTCAATTAATATCAATTTATGTTTTGATGTATACCTATTTATATTTTTTATAATTCTTTGACAATTACACAGGAAGAATTAGCACATATGTATTTGTTTCTCGGTGGACACGAACATGCTTTACATGAGTATCGTGAGGCAACTGAATTACTTTCTAAATGTATTCAAGCGTCAACACAACAAGGTAGGTAATTTTTTGTTTAAATTTTTAATAGTTTTCTAATGTTCTTTTTTAATAGTTTGATATGTTTATCTGTCAAAAGAATATTAAAACAGTATTATGATTTTTACTGATAGATTTGTTAACATCATATTTATCAAATGATCTAAATCTAATCTTATATTAGTTAACGTACTTATTTAAACAAATATATAGAACAGAAAGGGTCTATCGGTTAAGTGCTCTGGCGCGAAACCGGTAGGTCCTGGGTTCGAATTTCGCGAGGCGGGATAGTGGATGCGCACTGCTGAGGAGTCCCATAATAGGACGAAACGGCCGTCCAGTGATTCCAGGTTCTCCATGGCGGTCTAGCTTCGATGGACTCATGATTTCAACTATGAAAATATATAGAATTCAAACAACGAGAAATAAATGATCAGTTTCAATCTTTTGTCCAAACGTAAACAGTACGAATTGCCGAAAAGTGAATCGGTTTGTAATCTTAACTTACATCTACACTATTCATGATTAAAATGAATCGCAAGAGACGAAATAATGAAACGAATGGGCTAAGACTAATTTGTCTTCAATACAAAATACAGTAAAATTAAACTAGGCATTCAATCAATACGTTAGGTAGTTAGTCGTAATTCATATATATATATATATATATATATATATATATATATATATTAGTTGTTTGAATCCTCCTATTGATGTTCAGGACTGCGATTGATCAGCCTTTTTTGGAATATGTGCATTCTGTACGGATTGTCATGATATTGCCAGTAATTCACAAGCATTCCCAGGCAAATATGGGTGGTGGCTTACAGTGGGATACAGAATGTGATTTTCACCCCATTTTCGACTCGTCAGCTGAATGTAGAGTTGGTGTTCGGTCCGGGACTCGAACCCAGTACCTCTCACTTCAAACTCCATCCCGTTATGCACTGATCAATTGCAAATCCAGCTTCTTAAAACAAAATCCTTAGTATAAACCACACTTAAATATGTAGTACTGACCCACTAAATGGACGGGAAAAATCACTTTGTGTTCGGAATAACACACTAAGTGATCATTGAACTCGTTGCAGATTATCCTAGTTTACTTGGTGAGTTAAGAATTTTAAAAGTATCCAATCCTTTTTGTTGTTAATTTTTAACTAAATGTTGATTTTCAAAATCTTATGAATTAATTCTATTTCATTTCTGTCTTCACCTATCATTCTATTCAGGATCTAAACGTCCTCAATGGTTAGATCGATTAACACAATTATCATCATCGGATGAAGTATCACATTATGTGTGTGATTATTCTTTAGATGTGACTAATACAGAAATAAAACAGTCTAGTCGTTTAAAAAATCGTAATGCTACATTATTCGAATTGAAAAATTACCTTTTATCCAGACAAGCATCTATATTGTGTATATGTGATCGATTAAATGAATTTCCTGCACTTGCCTATCATACCATTTGTTCTACATTAACTGAAATAAACATATTAAATGTAAGTAAATTATTATTCTAACGGCATAGTGATTTCCGATATATATATATATATATATATATATAGTGTATTTAAAAGTATTAAAAGTACTTAAAAGTCAAGTGAGTACGGACTGTTGTGAGTTATGCACCTACACATGGTTTATACTTACACATCCCTGTTCGGATAAGTTTAACCGTCTGTATATATGTATATATACGCTTGATTTGCAAGCATAAGTGTTCGGGCTTTAGCAAGAAAATTTTCTATTCGGTTATGATATTTTTGCACCGCTGAATTGATTAAGCACAAAATGTAGCACACAACGTCTGTTAGTCTATACATAATTCGAGTTGCATCGGTGTGCATATGCGGCATGATACTAAATTTCCTATCCATAAAAATGCAAGAACTTTAACAAATGGAAATTGTAGGTCTTCTGATTATTTCGCTATATTAATAAGGGGTCACTTAGATATATTATGTATTCAATATAGCTGAAATAAGATCCAAGGAAAATGCAACAGACAAATCGGTGTACATATGATATTCAGTTTCCATTAAACAAAAAAGGAGAAGGAATGTAATAAACGAATATAACTTACCCGAAAATGTTTATTTTTTGCTCTAAATCCAGTCCATTCAAGTTTCTCTTACTAGTTATTTTCACTTAAATACAATCGCAAAACTCTCCGTCATAGTTTAAGCAGGATTTTAAAATAATACTAACCTCTTCATCTTGGCGATTGGTTGATAATTATGTAGTGACCAATGTCATATTTGTTTAATCTCTTAGTGCTGATCGTATGCTATCGATCAAGTTGCCAATTCGCTCTCTAGATGCCTCAGTGGTAACGTCTCGAACTATGAAGCTTCAGGACACGGATCCTTATCCTTCAGGGAACATCAGTTCCCTCAAGATAATATGTACATCTTGCTGATGAGTATCATCTATCACGAAAACTAGGTTTTAGGTTTCCTCTTAACTACCTCCGACTAACTAACATTCATTTCTTGATAACTACTGAGTAGTGCTTGATTTACCACTTGTTTGTTGCTAATATCTTCTTCTCACTGGTGTCATTGGTATATGAAGAAAATCGCCTGAATAATAACTATCGTCAGCGAATTCATTTCTTCTCACTGTTTGCTTGACATGACTGATCTTAGAAAATTACTTAGTAAAGCATCAATTATGATAAAAAATCGTTTTACTACTATTTTTTTAAATATTTGTAAAAAAAGTTTGCTTATTTTTGAAAAGTAGATTCAAACGGATCAGTTATTTCGCGCTGTTTGGATTCTGTGTATTTGTTTAAATACACTAACAAATATCCGTCTAGATTCAGATCGTTCAATGGATGATGTTAATAAATCAATTATTGAATTATTGGATACAGCTTTTTCATGCAATAATATTTTAGAGAATATTAATTTTACACGCCTTTCAAAGTTATCATTTCATAGGTCGTCGTCGTCATCATCATCATCTACTCATTCTCCAACTTCAACACCGACCATAACAACACAAAGTGTATTTATAGATGCTAACAAAGATTCAAATGTCACTATTTGGTATATGAGTCATTTAGTTGATAAAATTTTCACCCATTTTCGTTGTCATGAATATCAGCTATTACGAAATATTTCACCTTTATCACCTATCAATAATGTTACCAGTTCCACAGAAAATTCATCAATAATCCATAAACTTTCATCAATTAAAATCAATGAAAATGATACATTTTGTTCTGAAAATTATTCCGTTGAACTATGGTTAATTATATTTAATTATATAAAACAAATTGGACAATTAATTGGTTTATGGTGTATCAAATCTAATTTACCTATACATCGTGAAAAATATTCATTATTAAATAAAATCATAAATGATAGTTTAATTAATCAACAATCAACAAGAGATTCTATTCAACAACAACAACAACAACAATATGATCTTGTAGATCAATTAGAAATTGAAACCGATCAAACTAAAGCAGATCAAATACAATTAGATCATTCTATATTATTTGCTCATAATCATTTAATACCATTATTTACTTCATCAATAATTTATTCACAAATTTTTACTGCAATTGGACAAACATTAATTGGTTTTTTAAAATTAATACATTGTCCTAAACGAGCTTATGAAATTGTATATGATTTAGCTGATTTCTTATTGTAAGTTCCATGTATATATCTGAAATAAGAAATTCTAATTGACTTATGTTAGTGGACATAATACTCAATATAAACGTTTTCTATGTGCTTGCTAAATCAAGCTTATCCTGATGAGAAGATTAATGGCGAGACTATAATTTATGGACGAGCCATTCAGAAGCGATTGAGGGATTTCAAGGTCACGGCGCCAATTTCAGTACCTGATGGTTATGTACAATCGGTTCATAAAGGCTTTTAGGGAAAACGTGACAATTAAGCAGCTAAAATAAATGGGACTACAAAGAAGTTCCTGTATTTGTAATTGCGGTAATTAAATGACTTGTAGACCTTGTGCAGACTACCGTGATGTCCTTCGATGTAATATATGTTGAAGGAAGACGTTTGCTCGGATAGGAACCTTTATCACTCGATCCAGATTGAGACTAAGGCATATTATAATGATTGCCGCGAACTGTATAATAAAAGCACCAGTAACATTGGCTGCAATAATCGCAGATGTTACTGAATCTTCGGCTGTTCAGTGGTATGAATATTGTAGAAATATACCCATAATAAAAATGATAAACTTATACAACTGGAGTAAACACAAACAATAATGAAGCTATGTGGTCGAGGCTGAGAGGGTTTTTGTGACCTTATCATGGCTCCAGAGACCGACTATTATGGAGCGATATGGATGAGTTCCTCTACCTTATGCATTACGTTTTTGGAACCTTTGAACCTTTTTCTAACCTCGACAAGTTTTTGGATCATATAAAATAAGTGTATCCACCTCACTTATTTGGTTTTGTATAATAAGTTTTTACTCTATACTGACTGTTTACTGATTGGCTAACATTTTTCAAGGTCACTTAAGATTCGTTCAAAGGTCGTCCATAAATTATAGTCTCGCCAGATTAATAAATGTCTACGGAGATGTAGTTGGAAAATTTGAAAAAAAGAGGTGTACAAATCATCGATAATTATACATATATTTTTTCCTTCGATCTAATCAAGGAAATATGTACGGAGATCTAGACTACAAGTTTAATCGATTTCTTCCAACAGATTGTCTTGTATATGATCTGTCACCAAGTGTTTCATATTGAAATGTCATATGAACGCTGGTATGTGTGATATACTTAGCTTCACCCAGCTTGATTAAATATTTTCACATTGTTATTTTTCCTTGCACTAAATGATTATCTGAAAATTGACCGGAAAGTGATATATATATATATATATATATATATATATATATATATATATATTTGAAGAAATTTAAGAACCAGTGGATTACTAACTGAGATCAGCTTATGAATTCATCGACTGCTGTTCTCTACCTTGTTTGTTTGTAAGATCATGCTTCTAGGTTGAGACTCACGAAATAATTATAACGTATGATTCGAGAAATATTGCATAAAATGGCTCAAAATTGTTTGTAGACCCACAGTTTTATATGCAACTCAAAGCAGACACACTCATTCCTTGGTCACCTCTGTCTTAAAATTAATACTTGTCTTTACTTTATATTCTAAAATTTAATTACCTCTTAATTCACTTTCATTACATTTGTCCTTTTCCAAAGTTCTGGTGTTGCATTTACTCCCTGATAACGGTTTATTTTCAATGTGTTGATTTACATTTTAGTCATTAGAATCGATATCTATTCATGACGAGTTCCCATATGATAATTGTTGCTACCAGTTGGAATCACTGTTAAATGGTAGTGGTTGTAGATGTATCCTACTTTTACAGTATTAACTAATGTAGTAAATGGATTTTATCATCACTGATAAGAAATAGACGTGACGCTGGTGACTACAGAGTGAAACGATAGCTTAATGCTTAAGGCATTTTCATTTCAGCCAGTGAAACAAATATTTGAATCCCAATCCATATATATTAGGTTGAGTGGCTGGTTTGTATTATTAGCTCTATAATTAAGAGTGTTGCTTAAACAAAAGTACGCAAATTTGTATCTGGTAAATAACTTACTAATTATAAAAATCGTAATATTGTAGTTGACGCTAATCACAAGATGTTTGTAAGTAGGTGTGTAGCGGAACATGGCGTCGAAGTTACAACAATTGTCAGACTGAGTGAAACTTCAGTGTGTCGAAAGCGCAGTGTTGGCAGAACACTCGGAGACCTAATGAGAATACAGTTCAGATGGAAAAACACACCGAAAGATGCAAGTAGATGATTGAAGCCTATGTGTATGTATTATGTAAATACTTTGTAACTTCTCACAAAAAACATTCTTCCTGCTTATTATATTGTTTTATAATATTACAGGGTGATTGATTAGTTTAATAAATTCCCAGAAATTTTAGAAGAGTAAATTTTCGTACTGAAGCACTGATACTTCGTATATCTGACGTAGCATAAACAGATTATTTTGTCGGTTTTTTAGGGTTATGCAAATCACAATTAAACGCTACTGTTTGTCCTTATTTTAACATCTAGGTGCTTAGTTAGTTTTTTTCTCTCAGTGAGTTTTATTATGTAAGGTTCTTTTGCTGCCTATTACAGTCTTATTATCATAGCTTACATCATGGACTTATTTTTATTAGACAACCATTGAAAGAAGATAACCAATAGATGTGTCGTTTTTTCCGAGTATTGAACTCTTTGATGATGCTCATCCACGACCCCACCGGCGATGAAACCCAACACCTTTAGTCTCGTAGCGAGAGCTTCACCTTTGCACCACTTAGCCAACATTTGATCTTATTTTTTATTTTCTAAATTTTTACTGATCATTTAGTTCACAAGGAGCTCATGAATCGGCTTCATGGTTATATGAGTCACTAATAAATCATTATGATGAATCTTCGTGGATTGGTTTAGTAACAAGTACACGTATATGCTTGGCATGGTGCTTTCATTCCTTATGTGTAAAGAAACATTTTGAAACTAAAGAGGATTATGAAATTGCTCGAAAGTATGAACACGTGAAGTTTGTTCCTTTTCCTTTTTATATACTTAGATCATCATTATATATTCCTCAATAGTTGTGCTTGTGTTTCTTTAGAACAGATAGATTGTTTCTAGTGGTGAAATCCGTGACTCGTGTTTCGTTCTTTTTGGGACTCGTCAGATGATTATACCTGTCGAATCCCAGTATTGATATCCGTATTAGTACACCTAGCAATGTTAGCTACAATCCGTCTATTCTGAAAAGGGATTTAAGCCAAAACGGCTATGTCAGGTGATTCACCCCAGAGGATGCACATATACCAACAAAAAGACTGGTCAAAATTCAGTCCCGAATATCTACAATGCCGTAATTCAAACTAATAACGATATTAACTGCGTTCATGTTTATCGTTTGGTTAGAAAAAAATGCATTCAATCTGTTTCTTATATTGATCTATTTCTGTTGTACAATAAGAAAGTTGAAAATTGCAGTTCGAAAAATTCAAACAGTGGTTTAAGAGCTCTTATATACAGTGTAATAATAGGGTTGTTCGCCACAAATCTCATTTCCTTTACTTCGGTTATTAACGTTGGGTTTTGTATATTCAGCTCTATGTTACTGTCACAGTCTGTCATGTTATATTTGGTTACGAGAGACTAACACTTCCCATTCGTTTACCCACAAAGGAATGAGAATCGAAAGGCTTAAAAATGGCTAGGAAGCTTTAATTGTCAGAACTAAATGATAATATACACAAATCCTAAGTATTTGTACATTTATCCTCTCTGAACTAGATAACGGCACGTTGGCTGCTATCCTGACTAGGTGGATAATTAAATTCCTCAGGTAACAAGCTTCGTTCATGATTTGTCGCTTACCATTTAACCTTGAGACAGTATGTGAGATGCCTGGCTTTTGCACAGACACGTACTATTTCTTAACTCTCTCAATCTTTCACCCCATATTTATATATTAGTTGAGCATTGGCTTATTGGTTAAGGTGTTCAATTTTCGACCACTAAGTCCTAGGCACAAATCCCGCGACATCTGCTTCAATTCGGGCAACTGGATAGTATCATTAGCTTTCACACTTAGTGTGGTTCATACCCAAGTAACCCAGTGAATAAGTTAATTTAATACACATTAATATTATCCATGTTCATCGAATTTTATATTCACCTTTTTCTCTTACCTACAACGTATATGTTTAAGACAAAGAATAATTATCTGATTTGACAGTTGAACGTCTAAAAACTTTTCATGATATAAAATAAAATGTTTTTACTTACATACTTATGCCTGTTACTCCCAATGGAGCATAGGCCGCCGACCAGCATTCTCCAACCCACTGTGTCCTGGGTCTTCCTTTCTAGTTCTATCCAATTTTTGTCCATTCTTCCCATATCTGTTTCCATTTCTCGGAGTAATGTGTTCTTTGGTCTTCCTCTTCTCCCGTGACCTTCAAGATCCCATGTGAGGGCTTGTCTTGTGATGCAGTTGGGTGATTTCCTCAATGTGTGTCCTATCCACTTCGATCGCTTCTCTCTGATTTCTTCCTCCACTGGGTGGAATCTGGTTCGTTCTCTACCACAGTAGGTTGTTTCTGATAGTGTCTGGCCAACGGATCCGAAGTATCTTGCGAAGACAACTGTTCATAAACACCTGTATCTTTTGTATGATGGCTTTCGTAGTTCTCCACGTCTCCGAACCATACAGTAGAACTGTCTTGACATTTGTATTGAAAATTCTAACCTTGGTGTTGGTTGACAATTGTTTTGATTTCCAGATGTTCTTCAGCTGTAAGTATTCTGCTCTTGCTTTGCCGATCCTGGCATTCACATCTGCATCAAATCCACCGTGTTCATCAATGATGCTGCCCAGCTATGTGAAGGTTTTCACATCCTCCAAAGCTTCTCCGTCAAGTGTAATTCGATTGGCGCATGCTGTGTTGTATCGGAGAGTCTTGCTTTTCCCTTTGTTTATATTGAGACCTACTGTTGCTGAGGTAGCTGATACACTGATCGTATTCTTCTACATTTGTTGTTGCGTGTGTGATAGAAGTCTAAATCGTTCAGCTGCACCCTAACTGTCCACTGTATCCCGTGCTTTCCTTCAGATGTTAACGTCTTCATAATCCAGTCGATCACTAGGAGAAAGAGAGGGTCTTCACCTCGAATGAGTCGGTGAGTTGTTGTCCATGACTGATTTTGCAGTTTAATCCATCATAGGAATTCTGTATGATATTGACTATCTTCTCAGGCACTCCGTAGTGTCTAAGAAGCCTCCATAGTGTTGTCCTGTCCACGCTATCAAATGCTTTCTCGTAGTCAATGAAGTTGATGTAGAGTTATGAATTCCATTCAATTGATTGTTCCACAATGATCCGTAGAGTTGCGATTTGGTCTGTACACAAATGATAATAGTTTAAAAGCACTTTTTTTACACAGTATAAAACTGGGAAACGAAATTAATCATATTTATTTATAACTTAGCGAATTAGTATCAGTCATTGTCATTTTCTTAAACACTATACAACATTGTATTAATGTTTTGTGGAACAAACACTAATTATATACTTACTTACTTACATCTGTTACCCCTCACGGAGCAGCATAATCCGCCCACCAGCATTCTCCATCCAAATCTGTCTTGGACAATCTTTTCCAGTTGTTTCTACTTCTTATTCATCCTTTTCATATTTGCTTCCAATTCTCGATGCAGTGTTTTCTTTGGCCTTCCTCTTTCCCGTTTTCCTTCAAGATTTCAAGTTAGCGCTTACATCGTGATGCAGTCTGATGATTTGCGCAATATATGTCCTATCCACTTCCATAGTCTTTCCCTAATTTCCCCTTCATCTGAAAGCTGGTTTTTTCTCTTCCATAGTAGGCTGTTGCTGATGGTTTCCATCCAACGGACATTGAACATCTTGCGTAAACAACTGTTTATAAGTACTTGTATCTTGTTGATGATGGTTCTAGTAAACTAATTGTATAGTTTAATTAAAAATATGTATTTCATTGTTTTCATTTTCAATTTAATGATTTTCTTAATTTACATAGATATATTCAAATCTGTTTCATCTTAGCTGGTACAAAACGTTCTATATTACGTATAGCTGCTATTCATGTATACAATAAAATTCAATTCTGGTATCAAACAATAAATTTTACAGAAATTTTATCAATACCAACATTTAATGATTCAATTAATCCAAATTATTGGTGGGAAGAAGCTGTTGAATTTCGTAATTCTTTATTATCATATCATCAATATGTTATTTTGGATCCTTATCAAATGTCACCATTATTTCGTTTAAAATCTATTGAATTGGAAGGTGTTTGTAATTGTGGTTATCAATTGATTTTTATTCAATTAAAGTCTAATTCAGATAGAACATTTAAAGCATCGTATGTTATATATTTCAAGTTTTTTTTCTTTTTAGAATAGCTATTTTTTCCTATCTCCCTGAAATCACTTATGAAACACATGTTACTGTTTCTAGAAGTTACTGTTTGTCCGAATTTCGGCACGAATTAAGAAATCTGGGTTGACCTTCGCTAATTCGTATCATTTGTAGCATAGTTGAGATATCTATCTGGCGACCAAGGGACAAATGTACTGCTCACTGGTCTACTCTGTACTACTCTATAGACGTGAAAAATAGTCTGTATGAATAGAATACGTGCGCAGATTGCTCTTTTTTCATCATAGGTTTTTTTCAAACCATTCATCGCTCATCACTAGAACAGCTGAGTTTTAATTAGTTCAATTCATAAAAAGTTGTTTTTGACCACGTAAAACAGCTATTAAACGTTTGTCTAAGAAATACCCAGGTTACAGTCTATTTTCCTCATAATCTCTAACTACTCACCATTCGAATGATTCATATTCTTTGGAAATCATCGTATTAACCGATAAGTCCTGTTTAATTTGTCCCTTGTCTATTTATAATTTAGATCTTCTATAGAGATTGGATATCTCGATTTTTTTCTATATTTGTATTATCTTATTGGGTAAAGGTAAATTGAATTAAGGAATAATTCAATTGAACGCCGGAATAAAAGTATGCTAACTGCTTTATAACAAAGATGTTATCTGAATCTATATGTTGTGTATGGAGCATTTGGTTATTGAGCATTGTATCTTAAGCTGAAATTTCACTCAACATATTTTCGTATTAATGGTTGTATGACATCTCTAACATTCAGATAGTGAATACAGCTGAAACCTTAGTGCTATAATTTGCGTTAGTCTCTCTATTTCGTCAAGGTTTATTCTGTTTTTATGTTACCACACTGCCGTCTTAATATTCGATGTGTAGTACATGTCTCAACCACCTCATTTGATGAAGATTCACTACCTCACCAAATGATTCGCCAATCTTTATCTTGTACTCTTCGTCTTACCCCAACATTGCTCATTCGGTGGTCCTAAAATACACGAGCGATATTTCTATGACGCTTGTGATCGAATACTAGTAACCTATAAATTCCTATTCTTAGTGACCATGCTTCACACCTATAAAGTAGGACAGAACAATTTGCTGCTCGGTAAAATCTTTGGTTGGTGGTAGGCTGACATCTCGATATGAAAATGAGATGTTCTTGTATATTTATAGAAGCACTTCAGTTTTACAAAAGTAATCTTGATACACATACCTCAGTACATAAACCTCTTTTATAGTCATATTTTATAAATGATTACTTGTAAAGCGTATTGACATTCGTATCAAACATAACTAATCATATTTTTGATACATGAACCATCAAAAAAGACGTAACAGAGTTGAATGTAAATTGGACCGATGCATATATGTGCCTGGTCCTATGTTGTAGCTAACTGACTGAATGTAAATTGTATACCTTCAAAATGATGACGGTAGGTTTTATTCTTAAAGAAGCTTTTTTATTGAGTATGGAAAAATATCTGTCAAATTTATCGGTTTATGAGTCGTATTGAAAATAATTGAAGTACAGAATAGAAAATTTAGTTCCTTATAGACATTAGTAGCAAGAAATAATATGGCAGATATGCTACTTAATTCTTAATCTCTAATGATAAACCACAGATTATCGGGTATATTGACAATATGTTCATTATTCCAATTAACTTCAAGTTGTACATGAAATAGGCACTGATAATTTTGTCCAGAACGACAATCGAAGCTCTGGAATTCAATCATCTTTCTCAGACGACAGAATTCTATCTAAAGCCGCCACCTGATCTCCATGATTTCAAAAGTGTTAATTGGTTTCTGTTTCTTGTTTGTGCAAACTCCATTCAAATTAATCATATCCCAAGAGTTTTGAATCAGTTTCTCAGTTATTCACTATATCATAAATTGTTTATTCCTTTTAAAGTTGCACGCTTTATACATAGACCACTTATATTACTATACAATTTTTTTCTATGACTACAGAGTACACATTAGTGGATCAGAACCTTCATACATTGACTGGCAAACATTGTTGAATCCAAATGAATTTCTACCTTATCATGTTATGGATAAAACCAATCAGTTATCAATACCACAGTTAGATAGCCAGATGCATTTGATCAACTTGACCACTGCTCCTAGTATTTCTGTTGTCAAGAGCTTAGCAGGTAGTAATGTGCATAACCCGATAACCATTGGTAGTAGTAATAATAATAACCGTAATAGTAATAATAATAATAGTTATGGCAGTCATAAAGTTATCTCACGTGGTCAGTACTCTATTTCATCTGAAAAGACTTCAATACAATACAATAAGTACCATTTACCAACAACCGAAATGACAGCCTCGATTCGTCGAAGTTATTCCAGTATACCAGATAGTTCTAAAGAATATCTGAATAAAAATTTAGCACTTAAAGGAAATCAATTGAGAATTAGTAAAATGAATAGTCAGTCACGTTTAGGTTCATTGTTAAACGTTGCTGCATCATTGGCCAGTAGACCAGCATGGAAATCTCAAGATACTATAGGCGTTATGAGTGATGAGCATAATAATACTCCTATGTCTACGCCACATATAATACGGAACGGCAGAATGATACGGATACCTTCTGATGGCTTAATCGGTAAGCATAAAAATTATAAAGGCGTTATAAGCATACATTTGTACTATTTTATTGTTTAAAATAAAATTTTAATGAAATAATGACCTTCGGAAATTTAAGAGGGAAAAATGAAATTTATAATGACTATAATATATGGTGGTCCAATCAAAACATGATTAAAGAGGATACGTTTGTATTGCTACAAGTTTATCTTAGGGAAATATAAGTTTTCTGCATTATATCTTCATCATTTAAATGTATGACTTATAGGAAACATATAAACAAATTCTGGTGTATTAACTTACACTTACATGACAAACATAACTTTTCATTCTTTCCGTGTCTGCTTCCAATTCACGACTCAGTGTCTTCTTTGATCTACTTCTTTTCTTTACACATTGACTGTTCCAAGGTAGAGCCTGCCTTGTGATACAGTTTGTTGGTTTCCGTAAAATTCAACCTATCCACTTTAACTGGAAGTTGCTTTGTTCTGTGCCATAGTAGGTTATTGCTGATGGTGTCTGTCTGACTGGTGATGACAAGATACCAGTGCTGTGAATAAGAATACCATTGGGGACAACCGAATGTATTTTATTATAATATTACAGAATGTCTTGGTCAAATCTGAGAACCGTACAGTAAACACTTCATTTACAATATGTCAATCAATTGTCTCAGACTTTATTGTTCCTTCGTTTCCATACCAATCATTCTCTGCTCTCGTTCTCTTCTCTTGGATCTTCTTAACCTTCTGCCTCCAGACATTTCACTTTCAATTGATGATGCATACTACTTATACTTGTCAACATCAGTAGCACACACCACAGTAGTAGTTCTCTTAGTTTTAGCTCAGTACAATAGAACTGTCTTGATGTTTGTATTGGAAGTACTGACGTAAGTGTTGTTAAACAGTTGTTTTGAGTTACTTATATCCTTTAATTGTAGGAATGTTGTCTTTGCTTGATGATTATTACATACGCGATCTAGAAAGAAAGTGATCATTCTGTTGCGAGAGTCATTTCTTCTCACATTTCATAAAATCCATGTAGTGCGATTAAATATTGCAGCTTCTTTTTGTAGGTTGTAAATTTGTTTGATGTAAATTACCTCACACAGCCATAAACATCATACTGATCAATTAAAGCTTACTACCGGTTACTGTTTACTTTGTTTGGTCGAATTCTTCACTTCTTTCTCTCACCTTGTGTGATATTATTAACACCAACAACGAATAGCTAGGACACTTTTCAGTATGGTATTGCGGAGATTGCTCAGCCCCGGATTCGAATCTCGCGTGCGGGACCGTCAGTGCGCACTGTTGATGAGTCGCATACTAGGAAGAAACGGCTTTACAGTGCTTTTAGGTTTTTAATGGTTGTTTAACCTCGATCGGTTCATGGTTTTAATAAAACCAGAATACTGTTAAATATTTAAATACCATTCGTGATTTTAGATTGTTCGACCTCATAATCCCTCATGAGAAGAGAGTTTCTGTAAGGGAAATATCTTGTAATCATGAATAATTAAATTAAGCTAATTTATTCAACAGTTGGGCCAATATCAAGAGTGACACTCACATGATAACTATTTCCCATTGTAATTTCATACATCATTCTGTGTAATCATAATTATGAAGTTCATATAGACTTTCGCTTTTTTTACCATTCCAGCTCCCAATTTCATCTTTAGTTTCATATACAAATTAATTCATGGATTTTATTCTTCAAAATCTAGATATACTATAATCCATTTCTTAAAAGAAAACAAACAATAGATAATAATAGATGTTAGCAGTTGAAGAATCGACGTCTGAATGACATACATTCTTTTCGACGCATATTGCCAGCAACCATGGTATCTCTGATTGGGCTTTTGTGTAACTTGTACATCGAACGGTTGTAAACTTTTCATAACCCCACCTGAATAGATTATGTGAATAATAGGCATAATGATGTGTTAAGACAAACAAAAACAGATAACTTGTTGAAATATCTAGATAGCAAGAACAGGTAACCAAGTTATCCAAACAGGCCGCCTTTATTATTAAATAGAAAATATTCATTATTTGTAACCTCAAAGTTACTTTTGGATGCGCACTGCTGAGGAGTCCCACAATAGGACGAAACGGCCGTCCAGTGCTTCCAAGTTTTCCACGGTGGTCTAGCTTCAATTGACTCATGGTTTCAACTATTTGTTTACTGAAATTCACCTCTTGACTAGTTAACATTATAAGTTACTAGTTGTTTTTTTTTCACATTTTGATGTATTAATCGTGTCTACATACAATCACTCCATGTTTTTTCTCTTCCTTTTTGATTTATAGGATTACTATTATCAAACTTTATAGACTAACTGTTTGCATTATTTATAGTCAGAGTTATTTAAGAATCTCGGTTTATATATTCATCAAACCTAATAACTTATCCATTATCCTTATTATTATGTTTTTTTTGTTGTTGTGTTAATCATAAAATTATTTTTTATGCCGTGAATAATCAGGTATTTTCATCCTTAGTGTCAGATCCTAACAATATTTCATTTAACCCATTTAGTTGGTGATTATGCAATCTTTCTCCAGTTTTTATGAAAGTTCTTTGTTCGTTTTCAATCATAAACTTACTTTTCAATTGATAAACTAAAAATTAATTATTCGATTGTTACAATTAAACATTGTTTAAGTGTTACCCATTCTTTGTTGACGTAATAAAATAGGTCTTATCTGATTTAGACATTTTGGTGCATAATATTAGTATGACGTTAGTCCTCTATGATTGAACCAATAATATTGATGTGTCGATAAGTTATCTGATATGCTAACACTTGTTGGCACACACGAAATCTCTATTCCCAAGTGCTAATCAGAATATAAAACTAAGACATCCAATGTAACTATTATCTATCCCAATCCCAAAACCAATTATGTAAATGAATTAAAGTACCACAAAGCACCATAAATAGTAAACTACAGCGTTTACCAATCTGAATAAAGCCCCTAAATATTCTGGCATGTCTGATGATAGGGAGAGTTCACTCTTCATCTTGAACTACTTTCATATAGCCAAACGTACATAGTCATTGCCATTGAAGTCTTACTCACTGCCTCCTCGGAACGGGGGTGTTTACGAAATTAAGAGGATGAGAAGCGAATGTCCAGAACTTAGACTAAGTTAGTGGGTACAGAGAATCCACCTAGAAGAGTTGGAAATCCATAATTTCAAGCCAACGGTGCACATGGGGTCCAAGATCCTAAGAGTACAAATGGCTTATTAACCTATTATTGGTCTACAACTACCATGAGATTGTATCGCCTAAAGTCGCTCCACTGCCTTATGGACTAGGCCTCTAGGTCAAAGGCTCACGATGTGACCCTCTAAGAAGGCCACCTGTTTCTGTTTGTCACACGGAAAGTATTCCAGACCACATGAACTTAGTAACTTATTGCGTGGCGCATATATATATATATTTGTTTAGATAAAAATAAAACAAATAGTCTAAATAATTAATTTACAATAATTTCGAGACAGAAAATTGATTACTAATATATAACCATCTGACTATTCATCTGTCTTTTTTCTCTCAACATAATTCTACTATTTCACTATTAACTATTTATCAAGGTGCTACAGGCTTTTAAGCTTGTCATTCATTTCACAACATTACAATTTCATAAAACAAGTATACATTATGTATTTCAAATATTGTACGCTTTATCTTGACTTACTTACGCCTGTTAGCCCTCGTGGAGGAGCATAGGCCGCTCACCAGCTCGTTCTAAATTGACTTATCATCATAATGTATGAATGATTAATCACTAAATTAAATTATACATGTATGTATGTAATGAATAATAAACTCATAAACATCAAACAATGTTGTGAAACATTTTAATCATATTTATGCTCAGCTCTTCCCTTTTATCTCATAATCTAACTTGCAAACCCTTTTGCTTGTAAATTCATAAGATTTTTTTAAAAACCATATAAACTATGTTACGTGTGATCATTGCTTCCTTACAAAATCTATGCTTTACGAAAGTGAAGCTATAATGTTGCTGAAAATGTGATCCAGAATACATATCTGAACCGATTCAAACTCATTCTTAATATCAATAACAGGGAGACCTAAATCCTTACATCTTAATTAAAACTTATTAAAAATGTTAATGGCTTTATGAATTCAGATCGGTCAGTGAATAACTTATTGGCATTTGAATTAAATGGTACTGAGTTTGAGTCCCAATAGGGATACCAACACGGGTATTGAGGTATATTCAGCTGATTAGTCTTAAATAGAGTGAGAAGTATTTACTGAATTCCACTGATAGCTACAATCCAAATTTACTAAAATTTATAACTAAAAGGTAATATCGAGGTAATCATCTCAAGATGCAAATCTATATGGCAGTAGAGATTGATCTATTTCAATCCTTATTATCAACAACAGAAACATTCAAGCTCTTATATCCATTACTTTATTTATTTTCTCTTCCAGAACCGAATATTCATAGTTCAGTACAAATTTCAAGACAACATTCACTATGTTCAACGAAAAAACGATCACGTTTATCATTCAGTATTAATGGTAAGCACGATATGTTTGGGAATGAAAATACTGAATCATCTACTCCTGTTTCAACTAAAAATCCACTATTTATTTTAAATCATGAAGAGTCTTTTGTAATGATAAAACCTGGGTTAAATAAATTGTCATTTATAGCTAATGTAAGTCTATTTGTTCTATATTCTAATTCATTTAACTATTTATATCAATAACATTTTGTGATAGTGGACAGGATTTGTAGCTCACATGATTGGTTGAGGTGGATTTCTGTTCTCGGAACTGGTTGGTTTAATCCAGCTCAGTGAACAAAACTCTATATAAATGATATTTTGTCTTTGAAAAAATACATTGCCAACTGATTGCGTTGCAAATCAGTTATAAATCACATAAAAACCAGTATGTCTGGTCAAAGCCATGACTAGTTAATAAGTTTAAAGCGACATTGTATTTTGCGTCACATATATATTATAATCTGATCCGTCACCCGTTTCAACTTGGTGTCAATATATAGTTTTATTATCAATACATGGTTCCTGACTAAGCGGTCAGACTTTAATTGTCTGAGTACGCGTGATTTAGACGACCTCAGCATACGTAGGTTGCTAGTATTCTCTTATAAATACTCTCGAGATCTTGCTTACCAGTTTTGATCTTAGAGTATTGTCTGTTCGAATATTTAGGATCATTCTGATCTCTTCCGAAATACCTTTACGGTATGGGATCACCACTGTGTTAACCCATTCTTATTCCCTAACTCTTTTTTTAATAATATCGTTTTGTTCTCCATTCTTACACGGTGAACCGGAAAGCCATGTACCTATTCATATTCGATAATTTTGACGTTTGATTATATTTCCTTGAAAAAGCTTGGACCAGACTGCCAGGTGAAACGTTGGATTTGCTTTAAATTCATTCGGTGAGATTTTACAAATACATTCTTCCTATTTAGTATCTCATACCAACTCGGCGCCCAAATACTGTGAAACTATTCGATTTAATTTAGACGAATGTTCTTATATATTAATCAACTAATGTTTGATGACTCTCTAATGGACATTATAGTAAATTCACAAGAAACCAAATGATTTAACCATTATGTTATTATCAATCACAAACCTTACACATATTATAGGGTATGTAACTACACGAATTGGTGATTTTCGTCCTACTATTGTCCATTCTAATTTTTCGTTGGAAGTAGATACTTTTAAGACTAATCATAACTAGTTAACCAATCCACTATCATAAGATTAAATATATCATAGTTTTAATCTATGCTTGTGTTTTCGTTTGTCATTTATATTCTGAAGTAGCTTACAGTGTATAATACAATTTATTTTTTGAATTCACTTGGTATTGTTTGTTTGAGTCTTCCCATTGATGTTTAGGACTGCAATTGATCAATCCCTTATTGGCATATGTGCATGCTGTGCGTATTGCCTCGATATACCCTTAATTCACAAGCACTATAAGCAAGGATGGATAGTGGCTAGCAGTGGAATCCAGGACGCGCGTTTCGTCCTGTTTGGGACTCATCAGCCAGATGTACCTGAATCTCAGAGTTGATGTTCACTCTGGGACTCGAACTCAGTACCTTTCGCCTCATACTCCGTCGCGTTATCCACTTAGCTACTGAGTCCTGATGCAGGTACATCCAACTGACGAGTCTCAAATAGACGACACACGCGACCTGCATTCCACTGCTAATCACTATCCATCTTTGCTTATAATTTATTTTTGGTTTATATTTCCCAAAGTATTCGATATTTCTATACATACATCAGAATAAAATATCAGTGTTTAATAGGTTAGATCATGAATACGTCACTATATATTTGTTAGATTGTTAATATTTGTCTTATTGTTTTTTTCATATACTTTCATATTTATATCATACAACTTTAGGTACCTGGATTTTTAATTCCTGAGCAAATATTTATTAATTGTCTTGATGAAATCAATACTGAATTCAAAGAAGCATCAACAGAACAACAATCTATGGAACCGTCGGTTAATAGTCGTTCCGAAGTAAATTTCGTATCAGATATAGATGGTGATGTTTTTGGATCTAGTTGGCGTGATACTGCAATGATGAAAGCGTTGTTACCTAAACCAGAGATTTCTGTATTAAATAACTCGGATGATAAACGCTATCCAGGTAAACTAGTAAATAAAAATAATGAATAGTGGTCTTATATTCCTTTCAATTTTTCTCCATTTCCATTCAATTTCTACTTATTACGTTACTTTGTGTTTTCACAGATACTACTGAGAACAGCTAAAGATTTCACAATGATGCTCCTCTTTTTTCGGCCTGGCGTACAGTGTAGCGTAGAGCGAATAACTTGATCCGAATAAACAGTTATAAAACAAGGTGTTCAATATCTTTTAGTGCTATTATGACCAACAATGAAATAGTTATTGCGTGAAGATTTTTAATGACCAATCTTTTCTCTTGAGTAATATGATTGGTTGCTTTGCTTTTTACTACACTGCTCAAATCACTGACTTAACAGGATTTTTTCAGGTTTTTTCTTGTACATGCTTTATACTACTTTACTAAATTCATGTTAAAAAATATATATTTGTAATGGGTACATGTGGATCATTCCAACCAGAAAGCCAAACTCACGTCCTCAGTACCTTCTAATCGTATAATTAATAATTTAGTCTGTTGTTCACTCATAACTAACTTCCTAAAATTAGGGACGATTAAATATTTTTGTTCTGTCACCTTGACAGAGTAATTGAGTTTGTCTATAGCGATGACCCAATTTATCTTTATTGGATGGAGTATTCGTTTCTTTAGTAGATCTAATCATTCCAGCCGGGTTAATTGGATAGCTATTTGTAAGACTAAAAGATGAGACTTAAAGTGATGAGGCGAAGCTGTACTGCTGACTATACAAATATGTGATAACTGTAATGTGTTTCCTTCATACATATCAGATACAGAAGTTTAAGAAACCTGCAAAATAGAATACTAGGAAATATTATTAGCAGTTGGACATTGTTTATATATTCCAGCTTCATATCTGTTTAAGCAACTATTACGACAAAGTAAACATGTTTTGTCGGTCCCACCCTGGACACTAGATACTCAAGAATGATATCAGTAGGACTGAGTACTAAACTGAGCATTCGATTAATAGGCTTAACAGGACATAAGATTTGATCAATTGAGCCACCCAACTCATTTATCCAATCACAATCAAGAACCAAATTAAGTCTGGAAATGGATTTATCAGCAGACTAGTACAAAGCAATTGACAAGTGAAATGAGACTGGAATCGATTTTATTTATGAAATAGTCTCGTATGTTTAGTGTCCCCGGATGATATGTTTTTTTCTCTCATAAACCAATCATGGCTTAACTTTACTGACTTATCAACGACCGCAACAGAATTGAATTGTTTAGACTACTTTCATCTAAATATCCAACATCCCGATGCTTAAAATATTAATTACCTACTCTATGGATCATTTTAAAACTTATTATTAATCTCTTAGTTCAAAGCATACTCTTGTGTGTACTTTAATTGTTATCCATAGTTGTATTTGGTACATGTCAACCAATTCCAGTTCGATTAAGATTGGGCAAATTGGGCTTACCAGAAGATTGTAAGTTAAGCACAAGTCTATATCGTATTTATTCAAATAATAAAAATTTTGTATTCAATACTAAAACAGAATATACTCATATAAATGTAAAGAAAACCAATTCCATGAAAACTTATAATAACACTAATGGTAATGATGGAAATGAAACAATGTTCAATCATCAAACCAGTACCACTATTGATGGTGTTTATGAAATACGTAATCAATATAGTGCAAATGATTATTCATTAATTTCTAATTCATTGGATAATCATCATCAAGATGAATATTTGCATAAAAAGCATCAAACTTTATTTAGTCAATTTATTTTAGAAGATGGACCAGTTGATTTTATAAGAGAATCTAATTCATTACCACAAAGTTTAGAATGTAAAATAAATCATCCTATACCGACGTTTCCACCTGGATGTTGTTTACAATTAAGTAGACCATTATATTTATCGGCTACATCTTGCAATGATCAAGTAAGTATATACATATAATTGAGTAAATGGATTATTTTTCATTGTAATGATGCTTTTTATTTTCATTTATATTGAACCTTGTCATAAGTATATTGATTATGAAAACAATTAGTTATTCATACATGTCATATCGTTTGTTTGATATGAAAACAACGTTTAAGTTTATCGTTCTAGAGGGTTTAAATCATTGAAATTGCACGTGAAGATTTGTGAAATAAACTTATGCATCATCATGATAGCCCCCAAATGCCCTAGTACGGCCGAAAGTGAGGAGGGCCCGCCCTCTCTCGAAATGCTTTCACATGTCCACGCGTATATAGCCTCTGAGAACTAAGTCCTACTCATTGCCTTCTCGTGGCGGGGGTGTTGTTCACGAAAGTAAGAGGACAAAAAGCAAATGTCCGGCGCTTTAATTGGGTTGGTGGACACGGAAAGTCCACCTAGGGCAGTTGGAAAACCCTGATTCCAAACCAACGGTGCACATGGGCTGGCTTCAGTATCCTGAAGGAACAAATGGCGTATGAACCAATTGTCGATTACCAGCTACCATGGGACTGCATCTCCTCATGATGCTCCATTGCCTTATGGATCAGACCTTACGGTCGAAGGCTCGGGGTATGGCTTCCTAAGAAAACCACCTACTTCGGTCTGGGCACCCGGGCAGTATCACAGCCCTCACACAATGAAATGACTATTTTTGTGTGGCGCATATATATCTGGTGTCCCTTTGCATCAATATTTATGTGTTCAAATAATAATTATTATTATCAGAAGGGGTTTTTGTGGAGATTTAGTATTTTCATAGTTGAAAGCGCGATGTCTTGAATGCACACTGCTGAGGAGTCTCACAGTAGGACGAAACGGCCTTCCAGTGCTTCCAAATTTTCCCTGGTGATCTAGCTTCAATGGACTCACACTTTCAACTATAAAAATAGCAATAATAATAATAATAATAGCTTATAGTCCAGTTATCGTATGAGTGAGTACCTGACATTATCAAAAAACACATCTCTCTTTATTTTTCAGTGATAGCTCTTATTCTCTAAAATCAGCTTTAAATATGAGGATCTTCCGTAATTGAACTTTATACTTCATGTCTTTTCCATACGCTTTACATCTTTTTTACTGATTGGACCAAGAAAATCAGCAGAATAAAATTTACTAACTTTTTGTCCCACAGACTATGTACATCTGACGCGAAAGTCGTCATCATCGGTTTCCAGATATTTAGGGACTGAATCTACTGTTGTTGGTCTTTTGTTTTACAGATTATTTCTTTGACTTGGTAATTTCCTAGGAAAACTCAGTGATTCGATTTGACCATCTGGTGTGTATCACAAGCCTCTTTTACAATAAGACGCATTATTTAGTCAAATTACTCACAGTTTACTTATAATCATACTTGTTTTATACTGTTTTTGTACTCAATTGCTAAATAATGAATTTTAATGTAAACAAATAAATATTCATTATAATCTATAAAGAACTTTTTTCGTTTTAGTTTGCCCTTTCAATGCCTAGTGGACATTATTGTATTCTACCAGTAGATATTATCAAACCTCTTGGATTCAATTTGAATATATTCCCTTTACCTAAAACATAGTAAGTGAATTACAATACTATGCTTATTAATTAGATATTTATTGTATGAACGGAATTTGTAAATTTTCTTACTTCCTATTTGTTGTTAACAAACATTACTTCTTGAAGTGTTGGAAAGGATATATATCTCAGGAATGAATGTGCTCTTAATTGTGTTGCATTTTTTGTATAAATGTTACATTAAGAAGTTTTCATTACTGTCGGACAGCATGTGAAAAACAGCGTATACGCCTAATTGAAGGTTATTTACTCAAATTATTATTGATTGAATCAAGGCTTATGGTACACTATCATCTGTATTGAACACGTTATAGATACACTCCTAGAAATCGCCTGACTGTTTAGAGAATCACATACTATTAGGAGATACAATTATATACCTGAAATACGAAGATGATGCAGTCATGTTATCAAATTGAGTTACAATGCACGAATTCCTGAGATTCAACAATCCTGCTTTAACTGTAGAATGTTGCTTCAGAGCTCAACATTCTCAACCCTTTAGTATGAACATAAACTATACGATCATGAGAAACCCACCTGACTGTTACCAACTTGCGCCATGTGCTTATTCACGAAAATCTCACAGTTTAAAACATTTATGAATAGTGACAAACCCAAACTCCATCAATCAATTTTTACTACTACGAATATTAAATCCATATAATAGTTAACTCACTTGGTGTCATAAATAAAAGTCAGGCAGCTCAGAAACTTCATACAAGCTCAAGGAATTATGAAAACCCAAGTCGATTAACTGATATCATTAAGTTAACTAGACCGAAACAATCGTATTTAAACTTGTGACAAAGTAGTTAAGATTCAGATGAATGAATTTCTAAGCGTCTACACCATCTACAGTTCATTCGGATGTCCTAGAAACTTCACAATGCATTCTACAACCCTCACTAATTTCTATATGCTCGAGCCAATATTTTCTCTTTTCCACAAACAGATTTTTGAGTATAAACGGAGAATAAGTTGACGACAGTCAAATTTTTCTTACGCATTAGTCTAGATTAGTGTTTAAAGGAATTTCACTGTTACATTCTCTTTGCGAACAATGATATTTAGAAGCAACTGCGAAGCTTTATTGAATTCAATCCGTGGGAATTATAAGATAATACAATAGTACTTGAAGAATGCGTACTGCTTTTAAAGTGTGGTATTTATCTTACCCTAAATATGTGTATGAATAGGTTAGTCCTCGTACATATTACGTGCTACGCAATAAACCATCCACAACCCTGAATTATGGTCAAAGTGAATTAGTGTTTCTGGATGTTCTATATTAAAGTGAAATAGTTTGAAAACATTTCAGGAACTATTAATTAATAAGTTATGACATCAAAAAGCTTATCATGATATTTAACAGGAGAATATTAACAATCTGATGCACCGATGTGTATGTAATGGGACGAATTGACAAAGCAAGGCAAACATTCCTACAATTAAAGAAAATATGGGATTCAAAACAACTTTTAGACAACACCAAAGTCAGAATTTTCAATACAAACATCAAGAGAGTTCTATTGTACTGGGATGAAACTAAGTGAACTACTACAACCATCATCAAAAAAGTACAGGTATTCATAAATAGTTGTCTGCACAAGATACTCCGAATCCGTTGGACAGACACCATCAGCAATAACCTACTATGGCACAGAACAAAGCAACTTCCAGTTAAAGTGGATAGGTTGAATTTTACGGAAACCAACAAACTGTATCACAAGGCAGGCTCTACCTTGGAACAGTCAATGCAAAAAGAAAAGAGGTAGATGGAAGAGGATATTTCGTCGTGAATTGCAGGCAGTCACCAAAAGAATGAATAGCACATTAGAATGACTGGAAAAGAAAGCCCAGGACATAGTTGGTTGGAAATTGCTGTTCGGTGGCCTGTGCTCCACGAAAGGTAAGAGACGTATACAACTAAGTTGTACCGAATAGTTCCAATCCAATTGATATACATATTGAATATATTTACCAACGCAAACTCTTGATCAGTTTTTCTCTTGTCACATGCGTTTCCTGAATTTCTCAGCTCATTATTCTGCCATGACCTAAGGTGGTCAGAAATGATGTTCATTCATTTGTGTCCATTGTTTTTAGGAAGATACAACTTTTTACTATATAATTCCTAAATAAAATTAAAACCTTTATGTTGTTCATTCGTGTCCACATTTTGTCCTCAGTGTTATCTTCAGTCTAAACATTACTTGTGTGGACACTGACCCAGATTCAACTATAACACCGGAAGCATACTTCAGTCAAAACCTAATTTGCAAAGACCCAGTAACATTTGAATTGTCTAACATGCGATTCTATATTTGTGCTTCGAAACTTTACTTATCCAGACGTCTAGCGCTAAGTAGTTCTTTTTCAAATGGTCAACATCAACTTTATAATCGTCAATTAAAATCACGTAGCCATCTCTCAATGGAAGATAATCGTCAAATTGCTGGGGATTTTACTAAAAATGATGTCCTTGAAACAGGTTCCACGGACAAATTACATGATACTATCAATGAAAGCATTGAATCTTTAACTGGTGACCTTCTGGACAATAGAATCACTAAGGCTGTAGGTTTATCTTTGTTACTGTATTGTTATTGTGTTTTTTTTAATTTTCCCAATATCTCTAACTCAGTGCTACCTTATGGTTTGGGCAGTTTGTAGCATCCGAACCTTAATATTTTAAATCACCATATCTGTTGGTCGAAACTTTTTCACAATATCAAAGTTATGCATCTTCAAGACATAGAAATCCTGACTCGAATATATGGCTGATGTCACATTAACTGGGGTCAATTCTTTTAATAGTCCTATGAATATTTACTTAAGAATATGTAGAAGTCAAAACATTAATTATTGGGAAAGTTTGTGTTGTTATTATCTGGTAAAATGGACAAACGCCCAATGAGCATACACCCCCGGAAAGGGAATGAATCCAAAGAAGTGAAAAAATGTGTGTGTATTTTCTGAATTGTGATTGATAAGTGGGTAAAGTTATCTTTAATTATCTGTGTTAACAACCAACGAGAGGATAGAGAAAGAATAGAGTGCAGACATATGTTCAATCAGATCCAAAAACATAGTTATACATAGTGAATCAACTGTCTAAATTACAATAATTAGTTAATAAAAACTATAATAGGCTTTAAATTCACTTAGTATTGTTTGCTTGAATCTTCTCATTATGTTTAGGACTGCAACTGTTCAGTTTCTTATTGGCATATGTGCATACTGTGCGTATGCCTCGATATAGCCTTAATTCACAAGCATTATGAGCAAAGATGGATAGTGGCTAGCAGTGGAATCCAGGACGAGCGTTTCGTTTTATTTGGAACTCGTCAACTGGATGTACCTGCATCTCAGTGTTGATGCTCTTTGTGGGACTCGAACCCAATACATTTCGCTTCAAATGCCATCGCTTTATCCACTCAGCTACTGAGTTCTGATAGCTATTAGCTTGTGCAATGGGGGTGAAGTTGAAATTAACTTAGTATTGTTTGTTTCAATCTCCCCATTGATGTTTTTGGGACTGCAACTGGTCAGTCTTTAATAATAGGCTTTTCTTGCGACCTCGCAAAATAGGTTGTAGAAATAAACTGTAATAATAAAGGCTTACTATACTGTATATTTTAAGTTTGTTATTCTGGTGAATGTTGATTCATATTCAAATAGGAGAGGATCATCATATAAATCTTTCTTCAATACTGTCACACACTATAAGGATTTTATTCTATCAGAAATAGTCATTGATTTAAAAACTCTGGTTTTCATTGTTGATCTAGCTAAGATCAATTCATGATTTAAACTATGAAAATTCTACAATCTCCACATAATCATGTGTACACTGGTGACTAGCTTCAAAGTGTAATTAATAGGGTTTTAGAGTAAGAATTTATGACAAATAGAGTTCAATCATGTCAGGTGTCAGATAGGGATCCATCGCAGACAATGGCAGATATCCATATAATACCGTGTGATGATTGAAGTGAGACATACCACTGGATGCCGGCTCAGTGGCCTAGGGGTTAATGTTTCTCACATGAAACCAAAAGTTTATGGTTTGGCTCCTTGTGGGTACGGATTGCTGAGGAGTCCCACACCAAAATGAAATAACTACCCAGTGCCTGCTCGTTTTCAGTAATGATCTAGCCAAGAACAGTCTATGATTTAGACTATGAAAATTCTAAAATCTCCACAAATCCCTATATACTGTAACCATTATTTACTGAACAAATTAACCATTCTAATGAAATCTTTTTCTCTTTATTTTTTTTTAAAATCACAGTATGTCACTCATTTAACACCATTTTCAATACCTTGGCGTTTCAAATCACTAGAATATAATAATTTTATGAAACTTTGTAAAGAATCACACTGTCAACCAATTGGACGTTTTGAATGTACAATGAATCGAATTGGTAATGTTAAAAAGATTAATCAAGATATAAGAGTAGATTGTGTTATTGGACAACAGATATAAAATATTTGAATAACTATAATTTATCATTTCAGCTTGATATTTTTCGTCCTTTTGATATAAATACCTTTTCAAGTACATTCCTATTCAACCATTCAATAATGATCCTGTCAACTTGAGATATCTTAATTCTTATATGATGTGAATAATAATCTTTTCTTTGAAAGAAAATTTTATCTGATTTCAAACTGACTTCCAAATCTATACTTTTAAAACTGTTTACCCATTACTTATGATTGTTCATTGTGATACATATCAATCTATTTCTTTATCTTTAATATTGTGATAAGTTAAACTCTTTTTTTGTATACACACACACAATTCGAGATATTCTGTGTTCTAATGTAACAACCTCTCTCCATTTTTTTACAATAAAACCATTATTCTTTTAACAATATAAAGTGTTTGCGCCACATGCACCATATTGAATACAAGTGACTATTTGGGCAGAATCCATGGATTTGACTTACACACAAACATTGTTGTGTAAGTGTGTTTGTAAAATGTTAGTTACAAATATTTTAGTAACTGCTTACTTCTCGCAGCGGATGTTTTTCACACAATTGAGAGGATGAAAACGAAATGTTCGGAGCTTCAACCGGGTTGGTGGACATGAGGAATCCACCTAGGGGAGTTTGAAAATCCTGATTCTAAACCAATGGTACCAGGATCCTAAGGGAGCAAATGGCGTATGAACCAATTGTCGGTTACCGGCTACCATGGGACTGCATCTCCTTACGTTGCTCCACTGCCTTATGGATCAGACCTTACGGTCGAAGGCTTGGGTGTGGCTTCTTAAGGAAACCACCTGCTTCGGTCTAGGCATCCGGGGAGTATCACAGCCCATACACAAATCAAATGATTTGTGTGGCGCATATATATTTGGTGTTTTGTTGTATCAATGCTTCTGTGTTTAATTAATCAATAGATTCGATATATTAAAATACACTAAATGTAACCATTTACTTCAACAAACTGCCACTTTCACTCAAAATGGGGTTGAAAAGTATAGTAATCTAGCTATAATCTTACTTACTACCAGGTTTGTGATGTTTTTCTTTCATATAGAATGAACATATTACCACATCAGTTTTGATACTTTACAACAACAGATATCAATTCGTAAATACATTACCGTACAAAATCTTTTGGACTTATGTTTATACATATGCAGTAGATAATACCGACTAATAAAGCAAGACTATTGAGAAGAAAAAAAATCAACATTTCATCATTTGTAAATTATATTCGCCACAGATTGAGCTAATTTAGGTTGCTATTAAAAGGCACTAGGGAGCGCTGGACATGTCTCATTCTAGCGCAGAATTTCTTGTCAGTGTGCACCCACAACTTTACTAGGGTTCGAATTTATAACACGCGGCGAACGAATAACCATTATTAATTTGTTTATCTAAGAAAAATGACATATGGTTACAGATTCCCAACATCTTACCCCGAGAGAAATAACCATTGAGACTTGATGAGTTTTGAATGTTTATTAGTACATATTCTACCAGAGCCTAATAATAAAAATCTGAAATTTAATATGGATGATTGGAAGATATACGTATAAAAAGTGTCACTGGGTGCATTGACGCTTGAGTGGGTTTCCCCTCTAGATTACAACAGATCTAACTACTTTAAAAGGAAAATATTATTAAATTTGTCTATTATGAAGAAAATTCATCTTCTTACAATAGATTGTAAACCATGGTTGGATTGTTATTAAATTGTGGATATATGTTACTAAGAAGCTGGGACGAAATGAATCTGTTAAGATACAACAATATCTCCACCTCAAGGTATATATATAGCTTAGAAGCAAACAGTAAAACTATCTTTTATTCCGAAACGATATACTTTACGTACTCATAAACTTCAAGATGAATACAACCAGTTCGCTCATGGTTAAATGTACTGAAGTAAAACAAACAATTTGCACATGAAAATATAGTTATTATTAAAATTCTACAGAACCAGTTATCATAGCTACAATATGAGTTTCTATAGGATGACAATAGAGTATAGTCATATTGTATTGTATTTCATTTTCTGAATGTCGGAAATCGTATAATTCCTTGACAAACCATGGAAACGTTGGTGGACCATAAAAAATAAATGTTTGAGGTCCACGAATTTTTCGCCTGCATGCATAGAATAAACATAAAACAATTAGAAGTACTAATTTTTATTGTATTGCATTAATGAACTAAGATATTAGAAGAAATTGAAAAAGCCTTTAATGTTTTGTAACTACATTGTGGCTTTTTTTCCCAGTTTTTTCCCATTTAAGTAGGACACCGAAAAATAACTGAGATTTATGACTTGCTAAACAAAAATAGGTCACCTGACAAACCCCAAATTATTCTTAATTTTAAATGAAAATTTTGAAGAACATTTGCTTATTGGTCTACGAAATTTAGTGCTTATGTAATCTCCTGTTGGGAATGTTAAATCCCCAGAACTTACTTGGTAAATGACTAATTTTTATAATTTTATTTTGAGATTTTGAATTTCTTTGTTTTCGCACCAAAAGCGCTCCTCTCACCTTCGAGTCTTATTTCCCACTTGGAAATATCTTAAACGCTAATGGTCCGTTGTATCTTTTTAGTGTGTTATTTTGTAATGCTTCCCAAGGACAACTTCATACTGTATATATACGTTTGATTTCTTCCGATTGTGTTTGCTGCTTACGAGATATATATTCCCCCTACTTCGTCTTGAACTTCTCACTCTAGTTAGCGGGGCCTGGGACAACGGATTAGGATAGCCTATCGTGTCACTGTGTCATTGACCTTTGTTCGTTTACCGAGTAAGTAGAAATCGTAATTAGCACTAAGCATATCATCTCCACTCAGTGTACAGTTGTTTTTGTTAAAAAAAAATAGAAAGACAATTAGGAGGGTTAAATCATTTGATATGAATATTTCCTTTTGTTCCATGAGATCAGTTGGCTGATCCACATAGTTGTTGGGTAGATCATGTCACAATTAGTTATCGTATGGGTAAACATGTATCCCTGCTGACCAACCTCTGGTTATTATGAATTTTTGTCTGGCTTTTCAGGAAACTGCAGAGTTCCATTCAGATAAAAACATCATTAGTAAAAATAGTCTTGATTTACTATCAATCTTCAATCAATGTAATTTGGTTTATACAGCCAAGATAAACAAAAATAAGTACTCAGGAATAAAAATCAATATAATTGGATAATCAATCAGTCAAACGCAGCGTACAACCTAATACATGAGTACATCGGTTCAAGTTGCCATACCCTATAGGCACAACGAGATGAAATTGCTAGAGCGAATCTCACAGTTATTTAGTTTTTTTTATTTGAACATGTAAATATTGGTAAAAAGGGGCACTGAATATATATGCGCCAAACAAGTCACTTGATTTGTGAGTGGGTCGTGACACTGCTCGGGTGCCCAAACCGAAGTAGGTAGTTTCCTTAGGAAGCCACACCCCAAGCCTTCGACCTAAAGGTCTAATCCATAAGGCAGTGGAGCAACGTAATGAGATGCAGTCCCATGATAGCCGGTAACCGACAACTGGTTCATACTCCATTTGTTCCCTAGGGGTACTGGAGCCCATGTGCACCACTCGTTTGGAACCAGGGTTTTCCAACTCCCCTAGATGGACCCTCCGTGTCTACCAACCCGGTTAAAGCTCCGGAAATTCGCTTTTCATCCTCTCAATTTCGTTAACACCCCCTCTTCGAAAAGGAAGTGGGTAGAAACTCACTGGTAGTGGTTGTATACGCATGGCCATGTGAGAGAATTTGGAGAGGGAGAACTGACTCGCCCTACTCTCGGTCGTACCAGTAGTAGATATAGTAAACGCATAAGTGGTATTAGAAAAGGTTAAATATAAGAGATATAATTCAAAAAGAAAGTAAAAATTAGTAAAATAAGAAGAAAAAAGAATTAAGAAACTTAAGATCTACGGGAAGACAAAAATGAATGCACCTGTACCATCGCGAACGATTCCGTGTCATATCAACCGAAGTCTTAGGATTGGTTACGATAATAATGCTAAAACCAACCAGATAGCGTGGACCTACCTACATGGCTCAGTCCAATAGTCAATGTCTTAATGGACCGGCTTTATGTTTTGGTTTAGGCGCCCCCGACTTTGTTCAACCCCCTCAATTATCCATTACCATGCGACAAAGTAGTCTGTGGATGAGCACATGTAATACATGTCCCAACCACCTTAGTCGATATAGATTCACTACGACGTCAATTGATTTGCCATACTTAGTTAGCACTCTGCGTCCAACCTTCGAATTGCTAACTCGATGGTTTCAAAATATACGAGCAATGTTTAGTAGACATCTATGGTCGAATTATTTATTTTATTTAAACATATAAATATTGGTACAAGGAAGCACCAGATACGCGCCTCACAAATCTCATTCGATTTGTGTGAGGGCTGTGATACTGCCCAGGTGCCCAGACTGAAGCAGAAAAAATCTATGGTTGAATACCAGTAACCTACGAATATCCTATTTTTAAAGGCCACGTTTCACAATTGTGAAGAAGAATCGAGCAAACTGCTGCCTGGTGAACTCGTCCTTTGGTCGGGAAACGGATATTTTGCTTACGCTACGAATGAAGATTTGGCAGAAGTCACCCGGGCTTTCTGAATGTGCTAAATTTCATCAGACACCAATCCATCAGGGCTGAGATTTCCGAAATAAATTACGTGATCGACACACTCAACTACTTTACTCTGTATAATAAATTCAGCTGCTGACACAAACTAGTCAGTCCTAAAGCAATATTTCGCGTTTAGATATAGAAGCGCATCCCGTCTTTTTATGTAGAATACTCTGGGAACAATAAACCATCTCAATAAATAGTAATCGTTCTATAGAAAATAGATATTAAGACCGGTGCTCGAAGCAACGAAGAGTGAGAATTTGTCACTCAGTGTGCGCATGAGGACTTCATGGATAACTGACACCACTCTTCACACCTACTGACTAGCATATATTTGCTCACCTTAATGCAAAGTATTTGAAAAAATTCAAACCAATTGTAAGTTAATAGAGGAGGGAAAGTGAGACGCTCTACATCAAAGGTTAGTATTAACCTTTAAAAAATAAATTAGTTTAACCGATTTTAAACCTTTTCTTGATCATGTGAATACGATCTTTTTGAATTTTAACTAAAAATGCTAGATGTTCGAAGGGAGTACACGTTATTCACAAACCATTGAGAGGGTACTGAATTATTGTACTCAACTACGTTAAGATATACCTATAGGTATACCATATTATTCAAGTTACCGTACTAACTTTACAATCTAACGACCCTTAATAGCAGTAAATGTACAGTTTAAACTGAAATACAAAACAGTACAAAGAAAAAAAGACATGTGAAGTGATGGTAGTAACGAACAGTAAAATGAATACTGGCGATCCATAAAAGGAATAGTAAGTACTCACCTTCGAAAGAAGTAATAACGTTCAGTTATTAACAAAATACGAATACGACCATCACCAAACAAGGTACGAAATCGTTCAGCTTCTGAGTCTTCTGTATATCTGATGAAGATAAATGTAAAAACCCCAAGCAAAGTAATTTGAAGTTACAGCAATGCAAAAGAGACAAATATCATTCACATAGGGTTTGGGCACAGATATGTGCGTTGGCCTGAGTTGCAAAGTGTCCTATGTCTAACCCCAACAGTACCTTCTCGGTCATCTCACTATACGCGAGCAATGCTTTTAAGGGACCTAAGATCAAATACTAGTAAAGGCCATGTTTCACATCCATAAAGTAGAAAAGAGGGAACTGATGAACAGTATAAAAGTCATTTGGTTGGTAGACTGATATTTTGCCTATGCCACAAGTGATAAAAATTGTCAAACGCCAACTGCGCCTTCTGAATCCGAGTCCAGATTTCATCAGACACCAATCTACCAGACCTGAGACGTCTAAGGTAAGTGAAGTGGTTAGTGCACTCAGATAATTCAACTAAAATACGAGGTGTACAAACCGAACAAAACTATTTAGCAACATAATTATGCTTGTGCACAGTAATATGTTGAACGTCACCTTAAAATAACTAAGACTGTTTCACTGATGAGAAAGTTTTCACCTCCTTGAAATGACTGGTTTTTTGTACTGTTTAGGCTATCAGCTCATTTAACTAGAAGATTCTACTACGTATAACATTTTAAAATAAATAATGATTGATAAGGTAGCTGTGGTGACAGAAATATGTTTAATTAGCTATAAAATAACAAATATACTTAAAAACATGATCTATACATACGCAAGGTATGAGCTTAGGACGACTTACGTATATGTTGTGAATAACCGAACACTTATTTGAATGGGATTAAGCTTTACCAACTTATAGAGTTTCTACTGTCATGATAATATGAACTGATGGTTTTGTTTCCAAAATGACCTACATCACTATATACTAATCAGACTTTTACAATGAGTCCCACATTTTGACCAATAGACCGTCCAGTGCTTCCAAGTTTTCAATGGTGGTCTAACATTGATCGGTTCGTGATCTCAATTAAAACTGAACAATTTCCACAACCTTATACTGATAATAAGTAAACTGACATTTTTCTGCTATACTCTCAGTAGTACTTCTAAAACTGGTCAGATACACGAATAGTTTGATTATTTCTATGAGTTGACTATTAAGAGTGAATCCAAACAAAAGGTCGTACATTTCACTTGAATAGTGTTAATCACACAACACCCACATACTCTGGGACTTGGTAAGTTTATACTTTATCGCAGAGTAAAATGATATTGTCCATTCGCTCTCTATAGAACAAATCTACATTATCACTGTACAATTCAGATTAACGATGTTTCTAGTATTTTTAATGGTAGATTATTTAAATGGAAATGGTAATGTGCAACAAGTCTGTCTGATTTCACTGCCGTTTTCAAACAGAGGTGAGGTGACTGAGACCATTTTGTAAGCCTGTTGAGACAATGAATATGACAATGATAAGAAACTGACTACCGAGTTTTTCCCCACCTTTTACTTCATTTAATCTTTACAAGTTAAAAAAAAAAAACATGCACTTGAAAATTTATACGGTAAAAAGTGATAGAAGCATGTTTACTGTGTAAAAATAGGATTTAAGACTGCTTCCTACGTCATATCATAAGGCAATAGTAACTACGTAGATTATTTATCTAGCACAGTACTCAACATTAAGCCACGCTTTTTGTGTGGGGGTTACTGATATTGTAAGGCTACCCGAATCAGAGTAAACAGAACAGGGTCTGAACCTTCAGCTAACTGAGGTTGAAAGTCGAATATATTACAGAAAAAAATATTCAGTTTACATTTCACCTTAATAGTAAAATAAGATAAGTTAACAACAGGGTAATTAACATTAAATTTTTTCTAAAGAACCTACTCATTAATACAACAAAAATCCAACGATTCAGCAAGTAAAATTTGGCGCAATTCTTCAAGGTCGTAGAAATCTGGTACATATATAAGAACACGAGGATCTGAACCTCGACGTAGCCTAGGCAATATTCGTTGTTTAAATGCATTTAATCGGGCTATAGAAACATTACGTCCTGCTGAGTAAAAAATATAATACAGAAGAGAGAAATAAAGATGATGTAAATTTATAAACAAAACCAGTGATTAAAACCCAAAGCCTACCATAAAAGTCTTACAGTGAACTATATGAGGGGATGTAAAAAAACCTAACCATAAATATTGTGCACCTAACTGCTCACGTGCTTTTGTCATCTATCAACAAGTTACTGAAAGTGACCACTAATGAAATTGATTGATGTGAATAAGAGAAAGAAGAGATGAACGAACATTTAGTTATAATAAATTCATTCATTAAACAATTGAAAAGTGAAAAAAAGTGATCACAAGTACAGTTAGAGGTATGAAAAAAATCATCACTTTTCGGTGACCCACATCGTGTAGGAGACCTGAAAAGAAAACTGGATTCGGTGTTTTCTTGGCAACCTGGGAATGCGACCACAGAGCCCAAAAGATAAGTACTTGTAGCCGGTCAAGCCAAGCCTTTTCAGCGCAATTCTTGATGTGTTAACCACATACTATTGAGGCTCTATCGCCAGTGACAGGAATTTGTGGGGAAAAGTGAGGTTGGACATTTTTAAGGTCCACCTATTCTTACACATTCTATCCGTTGAGTGGAGACAAATTGTTGCAGGTGTTGATTGTGAGGGAAACACCCTACCCCCGTCACACCTTTGTACGACATAACTTAGTTTTGCCATCATTGGTCTTGCTGCTGCTACCCACTCGACCTCCCCGATATGGTAGAACCCAGTCAGTATAGCTCGTTTGGGTCATGACGATATCCCAATCCGACCACCAAGTCAAGATAGCGGCAACAGTTGTAGTAGTACGTCTTCCGATAAGTAATCAAAAAAGGATTGCGACAATTTTAAGTAAAATATAATGAGAATTGGAGATAAACCCTTTTACTTTGTGCATACGCATTTACACAATTTAGCCCCTGAATGCCCTGATACGGTCGAGGGCAGGGAGAGTCAGCTCGCTCTCTCTCCAAACGCCCTCACATGGCCACGCGTATAGGGCCACTTCCAGAGAAGTATTACTTACTGCCTTTTCGTGGCGGTGTTGTTTACGAAATTGAGGGGATGACAAGCGAATGTCAGATGCTTTGATCGGTTTGATGGACATGGAGAGTTCACCTAGAGTTGGAAAACCCTAAATCCAAACCAGTGATGATGAACATGAACTCCAGGATTCCAAGGAAACAAATGGCGTGTGAACCTACTGGTGGTTGCCGGTTACCATGGGACTGCATCTCCTGACGTTGCTTCACTGCCTTGTGGATTAGACCTCAGGTCAAAGGCTCGGGGTATGGCTTCCTAAAAAAACTACCTACTTCGGTTTGGGCACTCTGACAGTATTTCAGCCGTCACACAACGAAAAACACCTTTAAAAAATGTAAATAAAAATTTAGCTATGACATTTGATATGCTACTCTATCCAGGAATGAACGTTTTAAGGAAACTAATGAGGCCAGAAAGAGCATCGGTGTCACTCGTCTTATGAATATCATAATAAAAATATTAAAAAAAAACTTCTTATAAACTCTCTAAATAGGACTGTATCTATAATCCTTCACTAAAATAGAGAACTGTCATCAAGAGGTGAGGAAAGAGAAATCAGAAATTCGAGTTTCCATTCCTCTATAAAAATTAACATGTAGGTTTACTAGTCATCTTATGGTACTTTTTATATAGTACTAATTGTAAGCTATTTTTTTAATCCATTATTTGTCATCGTATCATTACCGTTCATACTAATTGTAATCAACTAACTATAGGACTGTTACTCAACTTTGTATCAGAAATATTTCAGTTATTTTTTACCTATAAGAGATCTATTAACTATAGTATCATAGTTTATTCATATAAACATGTGAGTAATATATATAAATAAATAATAATTAAAGGTACTTGTGAGCAATCACTTGGTTTTCTGATGCTCTGATTAGAGGGTATGGGTATGTGGGGATTGGAGTGGTATATCGATCGCGTGAGTGATGAATACGATTAAAAAGAATAATGTGGACCTAGTGGCATAGATGAGAATACATCAATATTCTAGTAAGATTATAGGCCTTTCAAGACAAACTACATTAGTTTGTTTAGTTCAGTCATTAAAACTATTAACACCGAAAATGAAACGGTGAGCTGCATCACTTATACGAGACAATAATCCAATCTTATCGGGTTTTTCAATTTTCCGACTGATACTATCAATAGCAAGATGGTAAGTAACATTCTAAACAGCAACTTACATAAATATGCGTAATCTGTGAATCTAAGTGTTCTAGTAGATAACAATAATGAATTTGATGAATCTACTTTTGAGGAATTAGAAAGGCAATGAAGAGAATTATCAGCTGTCGTTTTAGGTGACATTTCTATCTCATCGTCTGAATCTGATTGATTATTTTTACTAACCGAGTCTGTACAAGATAATTTAACAGGAATTTGTCCAGGAACTACAAATGAGATTAAATGTAACTTGAAGTTATAATTTGTTAGTGATTTATCTCCTTCCTTTGTAGCACTCATATCCGAATGTTGACGTTTCTGTCCAGTTCGAATAGGTGCTTTCAGTCCAGGAATACGTACCCAACTGGGCAAAAATGTTGGATATAAATCAGGGTAATGTGATAACGGCGGTATATAATTCATGCCTTGAAAATCTAAAATTCAATGATAATAAAAGAAAACCTTTAAAACTGATACAATACGCAAGAATCAATTCTTAATTGACTGGACATTAAGTGTGATCTACAAACCAATCCAATATAACATTTTATCGTATTTATTCTTGTATTCCGAATCTTGTGGACAAGCATATATCAGACAAAAGAACTATTTCTTGATGCTGTCTCTAATTTCCGATCAATCGGCCAATTTTATCAATTCTCGGCTATTCCATTTTATCTATCAATAAGTGTTCTTCACTTTTATTTTAACATAAAGGAAAAATAACTTATCAAATTATGATATCTTAATTCGCCCCCAAATGCCCTGGTACGGTCGAGAGTGGGGAGAGTCCGCTCTCCCTCTCCAAATGCTCTCATATGGCCACGCGAATATATAGTCTCTGTCAGGGAAGTCCTACTCACTACCTTCTAGTCGCATTGCTGCTGTTTACGAAATTGAGGGGACGAAAAGCGAATGTCCGGTGCTTTAACCGGGTTGGTGGACACGGAAAGTCCACCTAGGGGAGTTTGAAAACCCTGATTCCAAACCAATGGTGCACATGGGTCCCAGTATCCTAAGGGAACAAATGGAGTATGAATCAATCGTTGGTCACAGGCTACCATGGAACTGCATCTCCTTACGATGCTCCACTGCCTTGTGGATCAGATCTATAGGTCAAAGGCTCCGGGTGTGTCCCTCTAACAAAACCACGTGCTTCAGTTTGGGCACCCGAGTAGTATCATAACCCTCACACAATTGAATGAAATGACATTTTTTTGTGGCACATATGTATCTGATGCTCCTTTGTACCAATATTTATGTGCTTAAATAAATAAATAAATATTTTAATTCATAACAATGACGACGGGATGAAATCGATCAATTCACTATGGATACATAGAAATTATTATGAATTCAGTTAATAATACAGTCGTAGATTGAAATGCTTCTACACGGCTTAAAAATTTGAAAATCATTCACAAACTATCAATTCAGAATCAAATATAGTTCAGAAGAAAGAATGCATTATCAAGGAAGATCTTAGTTCATGAAACAGTCTAATTGCCAAAAATAATGATATAGCAAAATCGGTGGAGAAGCTCAAAGTTAATGTTTATCCATATACAGTATTACAGTCAAAGTTTCCTATAAGTTCCTTTACAAACTCAACTCACAACGAAAATACAGATAAGTATGAAAAATCCTATATATACAGAAAAGATGTGCGACGATTCAAAAAAAGGTCTACAATTTACCTTACATAATCACATGTAATACATGACACACAGTACATACTCGTACCTTAATTTTAATAGCATTCAAGGGTATTCTTTATAATGTTATGGAGACAATATACAAATTCAAACACCCAGTCCAACTAAATTAAATTAGAAGCATTTTCTACTTTGAATGACTAGTTACAAAAACTTAATTAAGGAAAGGGTAGTGGTAGTTGTGTATGTAGTGAGAACATGATTGACAAACTTATTGAATATCTTAACTAGTGAACCATTACTGTTACCCAACACTCATTTCTTATTCACACATATATACTGGAATCATTTTTTGAAGAAAAAACCAAGTTGTAAATCTGTCGATCATATTTAAGCATTTATAATCATACGGTTATACTATTTTATTAAGATCATGAAATGATCCAAGTTAGACAACCATTGAAAACTTGGATGCAGTGAATGGTAATTTCATCATAGTATGGAACTAATCAACAGTGACGTCCAGTGTTCTGAGGTTTTCAATGGTTGTCTAACTTAGATCAGTTCATGAGATCTCAACAAAATCCAGTAATCTTCCTAACTCCATACTGATTATTCTAAACATATTCGGAACAGGTTTCTTGATCAGACTTTAACACATCAATTTTTATAATGATCATGATGATGGTGATGATCTGTCATTTCGTAATGAAAATTTGCCGATTACATTTTAGCATTAATAATCATATTCTGTAAAACGTTCTCTTTCTCAAATAAACTTACTTTCACATTCACCTGATAATAATGTAATCAAAAAATTTGATACAGCAGAGAATAGTAAAGTTTGACGATAACGTCTACCATAACCAGCTAAATAACATAATCGTATACGTGCAGCTGATGCAAATACAGGAACAGTTGGACGTTGATTAAGTAAAGAGACAATTTGTTGTACAGTAGCCCAATTTTGCATTAATAACATTTCACCTTGATCGATAATCAATAATTCAATAGACGCTATGATATATTGAACATCAGCTTCTTTCTCTCTAATATTATGGAATATGTGTAGATTAGTAAACATGAAAACAAGAAAACGATAACTAATGAAAAGTTTCTTGCTGAAACTATAACTGAGTAATATACTGTTAAAGAAGTTAACGAGTTCTAGGTAGTGACAAGGTCCCCAAATGCCCTGGTACGGTCGAGAGTGGGGAGAGTCCGCTCTCCCTCTCCAAATGCTCTCATATGGCCACGCGAATATATAGTCTCTGTCAGGGAAGTCCTACTCACTACCTTCTAGTCGCATTGCTGCTGTTTACGAAATTGAGGGGACGAAAAGCGAATGTCCGGAGCTTTAACCGGGTTGGTGGACACGGAAAGTCCACCTAGGGGAGTTTGAAAACCCTGATTCCAAACCAATGGTGCACATGGGCTGGCTCCACGTTCCTGAAGGAACGAATGGCAGACGAACCTGTCATTGGTCAACGGCTACCATGGGAATGCATCTCCTCACGATGCTCCACTGCCTTGTGGATTAGACCTTTAGGTCAAAGGCTCCGGGTGTGGCCCCCTAAGAAAACCACCTGCTTCAGTCTGGGCACCTGGGCAGTATCACAGCCCTCACACAAATCGAATGAGATTTGTGAGGCGCATATTTATCTGGTGCTTCCTTGTACCAATAATTATGTGTTTAAATGAAATAATAAAATAATAAGTGACAAGGTTCATAAAATATGATAAATACTTATGACTACAACAATTGAATTACTCAGGATATGGTTAAGAATGCAAAAGGTGTACGGGAAAATCAATCTACCTCAATGATCAGTTATACCGTTGTCAATTGAAGCTAAACCACCATGGAAAACCTGGAAGCACTGGATGGCCATTTTGTCCTAATATGGGACTCCTGTAGTTCCAGTGGGAAGCAGTAACCAGTGGAGTTCAACCACGTCTGTTGTGAGATAACAACTCACTGAAGACAATTGGTGAACGGTCGCTCAAACTTCGTGGATTGGTTGAAGTTAGACATTAACAGCGTTGGATGCCGGCCGGCTCGGTAGTCTATCGGTTAAGTGCTCTGGCGCGAGACTGGTAGGTCCCGGGTTCGAATCTCGCGAGGCGGGATCGTGGACGCGCACTGCTGAGGAGTCCCACAGTATGACGAAACGGCCGTCCAGTGCTTCCAGGTTTTTCATGGTGGTCCAGCTTCAACTGACTCATGATTTCAACTATGAAAATACTGAAATCTCCACAAAACCCCTTCTGATTATACCGCTGTATTGCAAACTGTAGAGCGAATTTGCTGTGTACAGAAAGGATGATATCGTTCAAGTGTTTAGATAGGCATAGAAATTTAATAGACTTGAAATTGTATCTCAGTATTTGAGCATTCTCATGTGTTTATTGAGTTAGATTCATACAAGTTTAAAAAAAAGTGATCATCACGTGATATGAGACAAAACTAAAATCAATACCATTTATAAAAAATGCTATAGTAGTTTTAAATCCTTCACCCAGGATCACGTTACCATTTGCTTAATAACCGCCTTTCGAACAGTATCAAGTGGTTCTGATCGTATCACTGAAACTAGATTTATATAGAAATAAACCATAACCAGTGTAAAGGACTAAAGTCAGTTCATTTAATCTAGGTCTAGTCCCTTACAACATTTTCATACTTCATTGAAACAACAGCACAAAATACTCTTATTTTGAAGATACGTGATCAGCATTTTAGTTACCTGTTAGTAGTTTTACTAACGTCAGATAACCATGTCACCACAAGTAACTCAAATAAATTGGAGTAATTGAAAGTGCTTAGATTCAGCTCCTGCTGTCATACCAGACACTACATTCCTTGTTTAGAGATTGTGAAACGATCTGCAGAAGAAACTAACAGACACTGCTGTACTCCATATCCACTAGAATGAACTGATCATAAAGCGCTTGTAAATACCTAACGTTTGTAGACAGGATCCTCTATAGATACTTTAGGAAGAGCGGTATTTATGTGTGCACGTATACCACCGGGAGCTGACTGGATTATAATTTCATTAATTCAAGTATCAGGGACAAAGAACACACGCTAGACAGTATTTCGGTGATGAGTATGCTGTATATTCATAATATATAGTTTTGTGTGTTTGACCTGACATCGTGAACAGAAATTAATTATGTCAATAAGGTATTATTACAGTTTCTTTCAACAAGCACTATATCACACACACACACGAAATAACTCATTGAAGAATAACATAAACCAATATAATAGAAAAAAATCCTTACACTTCATCATCGATAACAGCTTTAATTCCCAAAGGAGATGCTAGAATTAAATCGGAATCACGGAATGCAGAATACAATTTTACAGACTTTTTAGAAAATGCCATACCAATACGAAAATTGTCACTGGAATTACCTAGTAAATTATTTGAGAAAAAATGTATGTGTAAACTTAACAATAGTAAAAAGCTGTGGTTGTTTTACACGAGGTGAAATAGTTAAAAATTACATAATCTACAATGAGAAATATTCACCGGATGAAAACTTGCAAATTCACTTCCGCTTACATTATTTATATACCTGCTAACTTCTTACGGTAGTAGTGTAATGGACGAAGTCTTGGGTAGTAAACTACTTTACGGTATTATGCAAAACAACAATGAAATGAATAAAAGCGGACTGTTTGAACGTCTGGGCTACCTGTTCCTGCTATCTAGATATTTCAACAAGTTATCTAATTTCGTTTGTTTTAATAAACCATTATGGTTATTAATCGTATAACCTATTCGGGTGCGTTTCTGAAGAGTATACAACCTTTCGTTGTACAAGTTAGGAAAGGCCCAGTCAGAGATATCGTAGTAGCTGGTAATATACAGCGAAAAGAATGTACATTATTTAGATGTCGATTGACTGGACTGCTAACTTTTAACTGGCTATCACTCAATATTTATCGTCAGGATCGACCAAGAAGTAAGAAACGGAAACTAGTTGAAATGCATTGCGTTAAGAATTCTATATTGTACCAAAAATATAATAGTGAATAAAGCTAATGATAATAATAATGAAACCACACACTTTGTAAAATATGAAAACAATACACTAAATACATTATTTTCCTTGAGTTGTCCCTTGCAACTCTATCACTCTTCCATTCCTATTGTTATTTTGATTGCTTTCCATTTCCCTTTCTCTTTATTTTTCTTTTCTGTCCATAAGAATTCTATTTTCAGTTCCTGTTACATACTACTTAAAACTCTCCGTACAAGTAGTACAAACCACGGTATCCAATTACATAAAACATTGCCTAATGTTATTGTAGAATATCAATGGACAAACATAGTGAATGTAGCATAGATGTTAATTTTACAAAATGTTTTATATGATTCAGTAGGAAATATTAAAATCTCATATCCACAGAATATGAAATTCGGTTGATTTATGGCTGACGATGAAACAAAACATTCAGGTGATGATAATTTGCTTCAAAGACTTTTCAAATATTTAAAGCGATTACTCACTTAGCAATGTGTAACAATGAGCGACTATTTATGCAGAATTCAGTCAAAGGTACAACGGCTTGTAATGCTACTCGCCCCATGTATTAAGTAGTAGTGCAAACACGAAAAGGTAGTTGAAAATTGTACTTAATATGATGAGAAGGTACCACATGTACGATACATTTTAAAGAGTAGATTTATCTAAGGCTTTTAGATGGCGAATTTTTGTGAGATCTGATATGCAAGGGATATTCGTGAACTTAACACGTTTGTATAGCAGAATTGCCTGTATTTAATCTATATGAGGTGGGAAATATTTACAATTTAGACTGTGGGTATGCTTGCATAATTATCTAAAGGCATTTAATTGACTTCAGGTCCTTAAGGGAAAGTCAACATTCTAAAAACCCAACCTTACATCACTGCTAATTTCATCATTCGCCTTACACCTAATGACACAGTCTAACAGGCAAAACGCCTAGTTATAGCATCCGTAACATGCTAACATTAGTGAATCGGTTTTATTCGAAATCTTCTCTCTATAAGAACTACTTTACCAACAAATTTTCGAAACCGTGGAACAATTTGCCGTAACCTGTTCATAAAATCAAATCAATCCCATTATTTTTTTATTATATTGATGTTTACTTTTCTGAAATTGACTTAAGTTTGTTTACATCATTAAACATGTCATATTCCACTAGTGAAATTATACGAACATTAGATGTTCAATTATTATTATTACAAAGTCCACTCATAAAATTTCTACTCCTGTAGATATTTTACACTTCGTCCCTGGCAAACTTAACTAATTGAAATAATATTTATGCCAAACAGCAGATCATAAAACAACTTGGAACATGTGTAACGGCAGAGCTATCATAGCAATTATTCCTATTGTTGTCCTGTGCTCTCTGTCTCCGTTTTATTGTCTCTAATTATAGATCATTATAACTGCTCTGTAATGGAACTGAAAATGACCTTGGATGAACTATTTGTATAACAATGGAATGTCCTAGTCCCCTTAAAAATAATTAATATGTTAGTAGGTCATAGATAGGAGTGATGCATGTTCCATGCAGAGTGATGTTGGAGCACACTAACTGACCCACGTTTAGGTAATCAGCGCTAGAAGATAGGTGAAGACTCCAGTATATTCTTATGTACAAATTATAAATCTAAAAACTGTTTTCGTGCTGTGATTGCTACTCTTATTCAACTTTGTATATTTGGAATGTAATTCCATTCCTGATCAACCGTGTTCTGATGTGGGTACTAGTTGAGTGATTTCCTAAAAATACTAGGTAATAAGAGTAGCTGGATCGCTTAACGAAATAATAATCGCTTAACGTAATAATTCCCAAATAATGCCTCACATTGTTGTAGTTCATGTAAAAAATGTACTTCCTAGACAATTGTTGAACCATAACACTTCAAATAACCTAAAATCATATATCTGTATTTTACATAGACCTAACTACGCCTGTAGTTTGGTATGCATTCTGCAAACATTTTTAGAACATATAATTGTTTTTTGATTGATTATTTGATCTGTTTGATGAACATAAGTGAAGCCTAACTTTAAAATTTTTATCCGGTACTACAAAGCATCTGTAATGAATCAGGCTTATTTATTCGAATGTAGTTTTCAAAGTGCCATAAAGTCATAAGATAAAATCAAATTTAGGAAGAACTTGGGAGTGTTCTTATTTCAAATTTGGTCAATGATCAACACTGTCTAAAGCACACTCAAAATATAACTGAGTCACAAATAGATACTTAAATGATTAGGCTAAAGGTAAATCATCGTCATTTCCCAATTCCATTCAAGTGCTGATAGCTTCATATTTATGAAAATTATTCAACAGAAACTTGCCACTAAACCATTCTTCATAATCTTTAGGTTTTCTTCCCTTTTTCTTCTCTTTGTCAGTATCTCCAGGTTGTGGACCGAAATCCCGTTCAAAACGACGTCGGTGACTCACTGTGGAGCCTTTAGGCATTAAATGGAGAAATGTATGAACTATTCGCCTGGCCGCTTCTTTAGTTGGTGCTAAAATAAGAGTACGTGCCCGGTGAAAGCCTTGGTCTCGTAAAGAACTAGAAATAGGTTTATTTTAAACGGAATAGAAAAAAACTAAGAGGAATGATAAGTAAAAGCCACTGGATATTTAATATGCAACAAAGAATTAAGAATAAAATAGTCTTAAGTAGAGTAATTTACATTGATAGAAGTCATACTCTTCTAAGTTATTGTTCTGCATTTTGATGCACACGGCAAATTATGATTTAGTTCATTTACACTCACTTTGATTGCTTAGAACAATCACCATAATGTTTGAAATCAAGGAGATGTGTGAATTTCAAAAAACCATTTCAATTCAAATTGATTAATCAAATAGAAATATATCAGGTTCATTATGCTTTCCCTTACAGTATTAATGATAAACATATCTTTTAAGCAGCCCTGGAATACTCCAAAAGTAAGCAAGATTTTAGTACTTCAGGATTGACCATCAGATAGTATAATAAACAACCGATTAAATATATCCGGGTATTTGTAAAGGAATAAGTTATGTTGGAATACAAAAAACAACACAATATAGTCTAATTGGTCTCAATTGTCCATCATTACAAAATACTGACTACGCAATCATTTATTTCTAACTGTAACGTCCATAGAATGAACATCCGATGGTAGCTTCAGTCTTGACGTGGTGGTCGGACTTACCTATCGTGATGATTCAACCGAGCTATATTGGCTGGATCGCATGTTCTTTTAGGTCCTATCATGCCAGCCAGGCTGGTTGGAGAACGGTAAGACTGAAAGCAGCAACTTAGGGTCCGACTGTAGAGAGGTGTGACAGAAATAAGGTGTTTCCCTCGGACAACTAGCATCCGCAGCGATAATGCCTTCTTACAACGGAGGGGAGGGGCTAGAAAAGGTCGACCCTGAAGATGTCACACTTTACCCCACAGATTTTCGTCTTCGGAAGTAAGGCCTTTCGAAGTGCGGAGCGAACATATCAAAAACTTCTCATAAAAAGACTGTCCGACCGGCCTTAAGCAGTTGTCTCTTGTGCTTCGCGGTCACGCTCCCAAGTCACTAAGATTACCACTAATTCCGCCTTCTTCTCCGATCCCTCAAGAAAAAATATCCTTCCATGGTGGGGGCGACCGGGAAATGACAACGGCCCTCATACCTCTGTCAGCACCTGAGATCACTTTGTTGACAATTAAAGCCCTTCCTCACCTCGAGTAGCTATGACTAGAGCTATTTGACGGGTTACTACGTTGATAACTATTTGCCGACTCGCAGGAACTGTGCCTAGTTTATGAATTAACTATGTAGGATTAAATAATACTATGTTTGATCGTTATCTGTTTATGCGCTAAAGCTTAATGATGTTATAAATTTTCTGGAATTAAGAAGCATGAAACGGTAAAATATCTGGCACAAACAATCAGTGAGATATCCGTAGCCCGGTCATTCCCAACAGCTGTGACGAATAATCATAACTTTGCGATTGCTTCCTAAATGATTGTACTACTCATTCTCTCCATTGCTACACTCTCCCGTTTTATTTTCGTAATATTATACTTGTTTGTGAGATATATATCCTGGCATATATGTTACCCTAAGTGACAAGATGAACAGAATTAATTTACTCATCTCACATAATGCACAAAAATAGACTGTACATGAATGTGTATATAAAGACTATATGAATACAAAGTAATTGGAGTTTAAATGGTATATATTTCATGAGCTACAAGTAGATGGATAACTCACTCAGATGCACCGAATTGTTTTTCTTTTTCATTATTCTTTGATACAAGCGTTTGACACCTACATTAACGAATATTTTCCAGTTCTACCCAGAAGAATTACTTACCTAAGTGAATGATTTAATGCATGAGAACAGTACAACAGACGTATTGACTCGTTTTCAGGTGTACGACGGCAATAAAATACATCCTAGATTTATAAATAGAATAGACTTCTTGTAGAAGAGATAACCACCTCATAATTTGTTATCATCTTGTATAAAATAAAATCCTCTGCTTTGATATCTGGTTCGATTGGCTAAAATTGATCAGTAACTGTTATACGCATTAATAAGCTTACTAACATTCTTTGTATTGAGAAACGGAAACATTTTACGATCAGCACTTGATTTATACCATCCTATATGCGGATTCTGAGAAACGTATTGCCTTCATTTGATTATTTACTTACGACTGCGACAGTTACTTCTGGACATCGTTGATCTTTTACTTGTTCATAAGGTATAGAAAAATGACGCAAAAAGGAAGACGCTAGTTTACATGAAAGGTTAAAAAGCTTAATGACTAACCATTTAGTTGATTATTAACTGTTTCTTCCATATTATGTTAGAGATTACCAAGGTCATAAAGATATCAGAGCCTTTAAATGAAGAGTATCAATTAAATTAATTATCCATCTACGATGAAAACTAAATCAGCTATTTCATCCAAAAATATAGAACATGAAGATAATCAGTGAAAGGTTTTAGTAAGACATTGGTTACAAGTGAAGTCATGTCCCAGTACTTTTAACGGTTAACAATAAATAAGATTTATTTCAATGAACAGAACTACCCAAATACAATACGAGCCTGTGATTGCTGGCATGCACTTCTAAATACTCAACTTTGTAAATCTACATTACAAAACAAGTTACACATATACACATAATCGGTGACCAATCACTTATTATTTATTTATTTAAACACATAAATATTGGTACAATGAAGCACCAGATAAATATGCGCCTCACAAATCTCATTCGATTTGTGTGAGGGCTGTGATACTGCCCAGGTGCCCAGACTGAAGCAGGTGGTTTTCTTAGGGGGCCACACCCGTAGCCTTTGACCTGAATGTCTGATCCACAAGGCAGTGGAGCATCGTGAGGAGATGCAGTCCCATGGTAGCCGTTGACCAATGACAGGTTCGTCCGCCATTCGTTCCATCAGGATACTGGAGCCCATGTGCACCATTGGTTTGGAATCAGGGTTTTCCAACTCCCCTAGGTGGACCCTCCATGTCCACCAATCCGGTTAATGCGCCGGACATTCGCTTTTCGTCCTCTCACTTTCGTAAACAACACCCCCATCACGAGAAGACAGTGAGTAGGACCAATCACTGGCTGTTTATTCTTCCAAAGAAGGTATATAAGACAGACAAATACACACACCAAACAATGAAAGATATTTTTCTGATGAAACAGTATAGAGGGAGCATTACAAAGAGGTATAAGAACTGAGGGAAGAAATATTTCAAATTGAAAAACAACAGAGACCGGTTTCGTTTCTTTTAAAGTGACATCATAGTGTCCATAAAATACAAGACTATAACAGAATAGTAACCATATTCTTTCTGACCCATACCTCATACAGTTTTAAGTATCTTAAGTCACCGCAACTGTTAACAACAATCTACCTGTTTGAGCTCATTAATAAAAACATTTTATTGTGCGAAAACTCGGGAATTGACAGTCAATTAAGCACTTCCAACAGCTATCAAGTTTGTCACTAATTATTAAACCTCTTCCTCATCCAAACTATTCTTTCATAATCTTTGTATCAAATTTCTTTTAGCTTAAATCTTTTCCATACTTGCAATGGGAACACGCGAATCGAGACTATAGTATTGGAGTCAACTACGACAAAACATTGTTATAAAGCCTTGATCCCGAGGTAGATTTACACGTATTCGGCAGAACTTATACAGCTGCGGTTAAATAGTATAAATCTCATAATTGGCTGAAACCAATCTCAAATTCTCACCCTCGGAAAGGATTGGCAGTTCTAAAAAGTACGTCGGAATTTATGACTGAACACAAGACTAAAAAAGCATGTCGAGACTTTTTTCTTATCAGAAATCGCCAGGGACGTAGTTTGGCATAGAATATTGGTGGGCGGTCTATGCTCTTCTATGATTGGGTAACAGGCGTAAGTAACTTTCTATCAGAAAGATAATTAACACGACGTTTAAAAACGATCGCTGAAACCTGAGCAGTGAATGCTGTGAAGCCCAAGATCCTGCATATAGTCCACAGATGTAAATTCTTAAGTTTATGTGATAGCTCTCCACTTATAATTAGGCATCAATCCGAGCGTGGAAGGCCGAAAAGCGTCATAGCATGTTAAAATGATGACAGTTATATTAGGTCAAAAATCAATCGTCCTAAGGCATTGACCACCTTGAAGTCGACCAAGTCAACTAATAACTTCGTTATGCACTATACGAACATACAGACTTAATGGGACTAATAATTAATCTTGGTTTTGAATAAAGCATACAAGCTAGTTATTATAGATGGAACACCCAAATTAAGAAGTTCCCTCACTTGCAGAACTTAGGTAGACTAATCACTAATCAACGAGACTAAAATTTATTGACGACCTTTGAACGAAACTAAAGTGATCTCGGAAAGTGTCAGTTAATCAGTAAACAGTTAGTATAGAGTAAAAAATATAAATTATACAAAACCAAAGAATACTAGCTAACAGTAGGCTAGTATTTTTCATAATCTTAGAGCTCAGAAAGTTGTACACCTCTGTCGAAACAAATTACGCAATGATGCGGAGAAGGCTAAAAATTCATGATAGCAGTTGTTTTAAATTATATACCAAACGTAATATCAACAGCAAACCAATATTTCGGAAAATCTAGTTTCCATATATATTAAACAACCTGAGAAGTCTAAACTTGCATCGAAAACATCAAATACAAATTACGATGAGGCAATTAAATATAGATATAATGTACTGCTGATGAAAATGAAAAAGTGAAAGAACAACTCATAACACACGAGGTTTAGTAGCGCATATGTCTAATATTGCGCAACTTCTGAAACCATAAAACGAATTTCTTGGTGTTGTTCCTTGAAACTATTGTTTTTTCTAACTAGAGAGGGTTGACATCCCTTGTCTGACCAGAGCTTTTCACAGTGCAGCGACAGGATCCAGTATCCTGTAAATCTGATATTTTTGTAACTAACTAATACAAACCAACAGACTTCCGTGAGATTACTACTTTGTGTTACTGTGTAATGTAAACAAAAAAATTCCCGAGATAAATAGTTTTTTTAATCTTCAGTATTGATATTGACAATGGCAATTTTGCTGCTGTAGCGCCGGAATGTAAGTTTTCGTTCTCCGTACTCCATAAACAGATAATCAGTTCAAATAACATTTTATTTATTTATTTATTTAAACACATATATATTGGTACAAAAGGGCACCAGGTACATATGCGCCACACAAAATAATGAAAGTAGGTAGATAAAGGATGAAAAGATAAGGCGGGCTGAAATGTACAACCAGAAGATTCTTTCAGTTAGGAAAGTTAGAACCATTCTTTATGTAGAAAGTAAAAGAAGGTTGCAGCAGGATCGCCACTGGCTTCTATTCTGAGCCATATCCGATAACGTCTCTAGCCACTGTGTTGCACTATCTCTCGGACCCCAACCAGGGAGTCGTGAAGGACCAACAGAAGCTAGCCCTTTGCAGCTCTCTTTCATGCCACGACACCATGTCATACACTGACCTCCTCTCCGCTTTCTCCAACCAGTCCCAGGGTCGGCAAATAATGCACGACGCGGAAGTCTCTGGGACGACATTCGTAAAACATGTCCAAGCCACCGAAGTCGGTGTTTCAAGATGGTGACACCAATTGAATTATCGTCTCTGCGCCCGAACACACGATGCCGAACCTCTGCATTACTAACATGGTGTTGCCACTGGATGTCAGCAATCCTTCGGAGACAACGATGATCGAACACAGAGAGACGTCTAACATCCTCAACTCGGAGAGGCCAGGTTTCACAAGCATAGAGCAAAACTGCTCTCACCGACGCGTTGTAGATCCGACTTTTTACAGCCAGACTAACATCACGAAGGCGCCAAAGATGGCCCAGATTGGCATAAGCCGATCTGGCTTTCATTATACGTGCATCAACCTCATCACTCACGCCACCACCAGCACTTATATAGCTACCTAGATACACGAACTTCTCAACTACTTCGATCTCCTCACCATCCAGGGTGAGTACAGGATTAGAATCCTGCCAGTCTTGTAGGAGTACTTTGCACTTGGAGGGTGCAAAGCACATGCCGTACCTGCGGACACTGATTGCCAACTGATTAAGTGCTGATTGCATGCCTTGGGCATTATCGCACAGTAAGACAATATCATCCGCATACTCAAGGTCGAGAAGTCGTTCTCCAGGCAACATATCCACACCGCCATTACTTACATCCATCAGAGCTGTTTCTAGGATGTCGTCGATGGCAAAGTTGAAGAGGAATGGGGAGATCGGGCAACCCTGTCTAACCCCACTGCTTGATTGGAACAAGGGAGAAAGGTGGTTGTATGCCCTCACTCTGCCTGAGGTGTTCCTATACAGGGCCTTTAAGATGTTAATGAACTTCTCAGGCACACCCTTCTTCAATAGACAATCCCAGAGAACAGTCCTGTCCAACGAATCGAAGGCCGCCCTGATATCAAGAAACACTACGATTGTTGGCCTGCGATAAGTATGACGGTGTTCTAACATTTGGCGGAGGGTGAAGATGTGATCAATGCATCCTCGACCAGAACGAAAACCAGCCTACTCCTCGCGAGTCAATCGTTCTCGGGTTTTAAACAACCTACGAAGAATGATAGAAGCCAATAGTTTGGACGCGATCGAAAGTAGACTTATCCCCCGGTAGTTATTGCAGGAACAACGTGAACCCTTTTTAAAGATAGGGACGACTATTGACTCATTCCAAGATGTTGGAACACTTTCTTGCTCCCAAACCTTTCCAAACAACGCAGTCAGTTCCTTAGCCAGAAAGTCACCACCATCTTTAAAAAGAGCCGGAGGTAAGTCATCTGGGCCAGGTGATTTATAACGTTTCAAGAGTTGGAGTTCCTTGCGGACTTCCGCCTCGTTTGGTGGATCAGTCGTCACCGGCCATGGGGAGCAGGACAAGCTGGTTGATGTTGCCGGAGCAGCAGGCCAGTTGAACTGCCCTTCGAAAAATTCCGCCCATCGTCCAAGACGTCGACAGATGTTAGTGATTGGCAACCCGTCATCCTCGTAGATTGTTTCACTCACACCCGACTTCTTGCTTCCAGTGGCTCGGATGAGTTGGAAGAGCTTCCGGCAGTTACCAGATGCAGCTGCTGCTTCCATCTCATTAGCACGCTCCGACCACCAGGCTTCCCGGTTTTTACACAAGCTTTGCCCGATTTCATTACGTAACAGCCTTCGTTTGTGGTCAAACTCACGGTCACCCGGAGTAGACCGACGGGCTTCCATCAGTTGTAAGGAGCCAGAAGAAACCCAGTGCTTGTAAGCGGGACGTTTCGCGAAGCCGCAAGCGGCTTTACTCGCCATTTTCATGGCGTCGTGAAGATGGAACCAATGCTCGTCTATACTTTTCGGTGGGGTGGTAGCTAACCTAGAGGCTAGCTCAGCTCGATACTTACTTGCAACAGAAGTTGCAGCCAGTTTACTAATATCAATCCGTTGGTGGTGGTCAATCCTTCGGCCACTGAAAAGTAAGGTGAGATTGGCACAGACCAGGGCATGATCAGACTCCAGATAGGTACTCCAAAAGGAGCGGCAGTCTTGTACACAACCACGCCAGCGGTAGCTGATCGCGATGTGATCAATCTGAGTCCAAGCTTGGGATGCAGAGGGAGGACGCCAGGTGGCACACCGGCGATGACTGTGCCGGAAGTTAGTGCTGGCCAGAAACAGGTTGTGGTCTGTGCACAGTTGCAGCAAACGGTCCCCGTTATCTGTCCTGCGACCAACAAGTCCCCATCGGCCACCTAGACGACTCTCTTCTGTGCCTAGACGCCCGACCTGTGCATTCAAGTCTCCGGCTAGTACTACAATATCTGTCGAACGCGCTTTCTGGAGAAGAACTGTTAACTGGTGGTAAAACTCATCCTTGATTGCATCCGGGCTGCAATCTGTCGGGGCATAGGCGGAGATGACGAAAAGACACCGTTTCTCACGCCGGTTTCTTCTCACTTTGATGGAACTTTCTAATCTAACAGCACATAACCGACTGTTAATGGGGATCCAATCGATTAGTGCTGCCTCAGTTCTAGCGCTTAGTGCGACACCAACGCCAGCAAGACCAGACGAAGATGCCACAGGGTCCCCGGATAAGCGCACGTGGAACAAGCTTTTCGAGGCGACAGATGGAGAGCGGATTTGTAGTACTTCACTAGAGTCTTGAATACGGGTCTCGGATAGACAACAAACGTCAACATTAAGACCTTCCAAAGACATAGCCAGCCCTATCTGTTGTCTGATCTGCATTAGTGTGCGAACGTTGAAGGAAGCCAGCTTGAACGGCGTACGTGGTTTCAGAAAGACTGCCTCAGTATTCATAATCGGTGGAAGCATTCACTTTCAACCAGACAGTGACTGGAGATCGTTTAGATAGGACAGATTTTCCACCAAGAGCGAGCTGCTGCATAAGTTGAAGAGTAAGGTTACACAAATTGGGGATAAAAGGGGGTGAATTAGCGATATGGTAAGTAATAATAATAATAATAATAATAATAATAATAAAGGTAATAATAATAATAATGTTAATTGTCTTGCTTTTAGTATGACCAGGGATATCGTCAATAGAGTTCATAATTTCATTCATTTGTTTGTGTGTGGGCTGTGATACTGCCCGGGTGCCCAAACCGAAGCAGGTGGTTTTCTTAGGGGACCACACCCCGAGCCTTTGACCTAAAGGTCTGATCCACAAGGCAGTGGAGCATCGTGAGGAGATGCAGTCCCATGGTTGCCGTTGACCAACAGCAGGTTCTTCCGCCATTCGTTCCATCAGGATACTGGAGCCCATGTGCACCATTGGTTTGGAATCAGGGTTTTCCAACTCCCCTAGGTGGACCCTCCGTGTCCACCAATCCGGTTATAGCGCCGGACATTCGCTTTTCGTCCTCTCACTTTCGTAAACAACACCCCCGCCACGAGAAGGCAGTGAGTAGGACTTCCCTGACAGAGGCTATATATTCGCTGGCCATGTGAGAGCATTTAGAGAGGGAAAGTAAACTCTCCCCACTCTCGGCCGTACCAGGGCATTTGGGGGCTAGTAGAGCTATCACACATCAAATACCCGCGATCATCTTCAAGTTTGTAAATCTTGAACTTCAGTGATTTCATCTGCATCAGGTTCGTAAGTTTTCTAGAACCATCAGATATCAAATTTTTGGAAGAGAGATCTGTTAATTCAAATGTAAAAATGACTAAACCTGGGTGCGAAGGAGCAAAGAGAAGACAGTGGTCAGAAGTAAACTATCTTACAACGTAGATTAACAAACAATTGGAATATCACATAAACGGAGATGTCAAGTGTTGAATTCGGTAGAGAAATACTAACGACAATGATATTATTATTGATGATAATTCTAGTCACGTATCAGACACAGCTATTCCGAGCGAAAGACGGTAAGATATAGGGAATGACGTCTCCTGACAGCAGACATTGAGTATCTTGTGTAGACAATTATTTATCAATATGTGCACATTTTTGATGACGGTTATGGTAGTTCTCCAAATTTCAACTCCGTACGGCAGAACTCTCTTGACTTTTGTATTGAAAATTCTCACTTTGATATTGGTTGACAATTGTTTTGAGTTCCATATGTTGTTCAACTGTAGGAATGCTGTTGTTGCTTTGCCAACCCTTGCCCTTATTCCTGTACCTAGTCCTATTGTTTTTCAATGATGTTGTCTAGTCATGTGAAAGTTTCAAATTTTTTCAGAGTTTCCCCATCAAACTCGAGGTACGCAGTATGAAATTGTATTGTATCATCATGATAAGTTTAGGCGCAACATAGAATATTGAACTGTACCGTAAGTGTGTTGATTATCCACCATATCTGATACACATTGATTGTCTGTTTATGTGTCTGTAGAGTTGTCTGGGTCTACTTCAATTCCGCTAGCTCTTCTCAATTGTTTACCATACTTTTTTTATATTCTTAATTGATCTGGAACACAGAGTTGTTTAAAGAGTCATTAACAAAGAAATCATTGGAATCGGAGTTAGAACTATCCATCTGATGTACACAAACATTTACAGAATTGGGATCAGCTAGAGAATGATCAGATCTACAACTGGAATCACCTACATCATTCATCTTTGCTTGGTTTATATGTCTGCTGTAAACTGAATAGTCATTTAGATCAAGAATCTTTACCATACAACTAAACATTCTATGAATTATAACCCCCGTAGATGGCCGGTGGTCATTACTTTTCGTAGAACTGTAGTTCAACTAAAACACAGAGATAACGATAGTATAAAGTTTGGAGTAAACGTGATATAAAATTGAAGAGCACCAATGCATAGCCTGAATGCAGAGATACTCGTAGGTGACGTTGCTTGAATCGATCAAGCTAAACGACTCACATGGTGTTTATAACCCTTAGTGCCTACATTGTAGTCTGGAAACTTGATGAAATTGGGCCGAAACTGACCCTTGAATGTACTTGCGGTCATAGTTGTATCACAAAATCGTCCAATCAACTTCAAAAGACGTTCATGATGGAGCTAACATCCCCAGCATGAACTGCGATATCATCCTGGTACGATTAAACACCATCAAGGCAGGTGGCGATCTGATTTACAAGCTTCTGAAATATCACAGACAGAAAGTTTTATGCGAACGGTAATAATTTGTGTCTGGACGGCTCGATTGGTATTTTAAAAGTAATTATTTCACCAGATCTCTCCTCCAGTTTAATTTTCAAATACTCGTTTTAAGGTCTATTTTAGAGAAACACCTTGACACTCATAGTTTATATTGAACATCTCCAGTTTCTTGAATGGCACCACTATGTCGCAGTGGTGGAAGATTTTGCTTCGGGCGGTAGTTCTTTAAACTCCAGACGATTTATATATCCAGCTTTAACTGAGTCACAATGGGAGTAGCCCAAATGGGCGACTCCAATGAGGTTTATATTCTTTCTCAACTTATCCCACTAAACTCGAACTTCACACCTTCTTCTAAACCATAGTAAAATTAGTCTATACCTCAAGAAGAAAGGTTTTCTCTTTACTTCTAAGTGTGCCAGTTGAATTTCGAAACGTCCCACCGATCCTCCAAAATAGAAGTGATTACCGAACCATCTGTCACATGTTTCCGAATTAAAAAACGTTCGTCGCTACACTGCAATCCAGTACTCGCCAGACATTTCACACAAATTACAGCTTATGAAATGTGCAACTCTATCAGATGACTGGAATTATCACTGGAGTAAATATTCCGCTTATTGAGCGTCCGTTTTAAAAAAACTGCCTAATCAACAGTACTGAATCAGCCAATCCATATTTTTAATGATCAATTTATTAGCAGCTTGACATATTTGTTGCTCACAAACCTGGATGAATGTCTAGCAATCCTAATTTGGTTATTTGTAACAATGAAAACTCAGGCAAGTGAAGTTCACCATTTATCAAGTCAAAAATATACCAAAATCACAGTTTCAAACATAAATGAGCTCCAAAATCATTTACATATGTCTCACCTCCCTAGTTATGGTAGTGATGAACATGCATGTTTATAGTTGTTTATAAATTGTAGATTGAAGCAATTGAGCGTTAAAATATCTATGAATGTTATATAACTTGCTAACATACAGCCGTAAACAGTTCTTTCCATTATATGTATGATCGTTTTCGACTGGACTGATATGTTATTACGTAAGGTATCTGAGAAAGGAAAAATATATGAGTACCATTTAACGTTGATGGCCTTTTCTGCCCGCTTTCTAATCATTTACAGGGATTGTACATAGCATTACTGTGAGTGCTGTAGACCATCAACGTCGATGATCTATGTCGAATGATTCGAGGCCTACTGGAGTAAGACAGGAACGGTGTAACGAACAAGCTAACTTCGTAGTCACACCTCGCGACCAGCACCTTACATGTATTCCTCCATCGACGTATCAAGGTACCATGGATGCTCTGAAGACTGTACAACGCAAAGGACGTTATTACAGGAATATATTAGTTAAAGTGGATACAAACGAAAGTAGAACCACTGCCGCGTGGGCCAGTCCATGGCGTATGATTAACTGATGCGCGTTGATTGTTCTAGACCTTGACGAGGATCGATGATCCGTTCGATATTTAGTGACCCAACTGCCGGATGACTTGGCTAGGGTTCAGTGACATTTCACTGGCCCTACAATACTCCCTCACCAGATTCAACGGCCGTTTGAATCGGTACCAAACATGTTGGGAGTAGTCGCGCGCCGGAGGTTGCCAGACGATTAATATGAATCCTCCTGATGTTGCCGAGCTGTAAGACAAATGGAAAGGAGGCAGCAGAAACTGATCGGAAAACAACGAGTAATAACGCGTAACTAGGACGTTAGTTGAATGTTAAGTGATCAACCATAGAAATAATAGAAAAAACATGACATTTTAGAGTTCTATCAAGTCGCGTTGAAATCGATGGCTTTGACAAGTGATTGAGTTTCTCAGATGAGAAACGTTAAGTTTGCCTCAAGAGTAGTGATGTCACAGTGATAGTACGATAAGTGTATTATAAATCAGTGCCGATGTTTGTACTGCCATCGATTTAGGGTAGAAAGTGAGTAAGTGTCGATGACAACTGTTCGTAAGTGTCGACTTCTAGTTATATCCATATTTAACAGACTAACTGTAGGTACAGAAGAATAACTGTGAAGGCAAGTCGTGATTTCGTTGTGCGAAGCTACTGATCAACTTGTGGTCAATTTGAAAATTCGATGACTTCTGTTACAATCAGTAAGAGTCGAAGACTATGGATCGAGCGCGAAGGTGGGATGATCAAGCCTCTAAAAGATGATAAACGGTGAGTGTTGCATGTTTGTTCGATGAGTGAACCGAACGATATCGAAAAGAACATAAGGAATTCTGTCAAGTAACTGGAAGGCCTAAACTTTTCTAATAATCAAGTCTATTCAGGTGAACAAGTTAGCGGATTTCTAAATATGGAAGATTATGCGGAGAAACAATTTACAAATTGACGATCACTGTGTTTCGTATTGACTACTGCCGCGTTTATTCATCTGAATAATTACGAAATATAAATATGACAACTTTACAGATCACTGCATTATAAATCTTGTCAGTATGTGTAATTATAGTCTACTTCGGTGCTAATACTGTGAAGTGGGTTACTGATATCCACATAAGTAGTACATAACAATGGACAGGCATTGAATGCATCTCAGTAGAAGATCGATAAAGAGAGAACAGAAACGGCACGCAATTGGTACGAAAATGCATGAAAAATTATAATCGGAGACTATGGAAGGATATTTGCAGAAGAAACGGTTTAATTGAGACAATTGATTGTTATTTTGCAAATTGACTGTTCACTTTGGGGTTCTCAAATTTTAATGAGATATTCTGTAGTGTTGTGCTAAAATACATACGATTGTCCCCAGTCGTGTTCTTGTTCACTACAATACTACTTTGATAATAGACCTAGTCCGAAAACAGTAAATTTATCGTGTGATTGCCTAATCTGTAAGATTTTACGTGGAAATCGCACAACTATATATGCTGACCCATCGTATCGCGACAACTAACAATGATACTTAGTACTTCTGAACAACATATTAATGTTGGGGATCAAATAAAGTACCTAATGTGAATAGAAATAAGCTAAACATAATGAACACGTCTGCAAGACTGAGCCATACTTTGTGGAACTCCTTTAAGACACAATCAAATTCAATCCAGCTTACGAAACGCCTGTTCAGTATTATGCGTTTGATGATGCAACGGATGTTCTAATTTTACAACTAGTTACCAGTAGCACCTCCTATGTTCGATCGTTCCCAGTCAGATAGAAATCAGAAGTCAGACGAGAAGAGGCAGGAAATATATATTTGATTCGTTACCAATATATCGAGGACCTTTTCTATGAGCTGGCTAATGAAACGTAGGAGCTGTGTCCCACGCCGAGTTGAAACGTGATCTGGTGCGGATGCATGACCGAAAGCCTTCAGCTAAACAAGTCCACTTAAACAACGTGGTCAGCATCCAATGTCGAACACTTAATGAACTATTGATTTTGGGGAATTATTTACAGCTACACGTTGAAACGCCTCGCTTAGGTTCACTGGAAAATCTCTTGAACATGAATTACTACAAACAGCATTTAATAATTATTAAAAATCTATTTCTGGGTAAAATACTTTTATGACTGAGGAACGTACTACAAACATTTAAGACTTACCGGTTACTCGGGATTTTGTCTTTATTCTTGCGGAAAACAACGATTCACGCAAACTAAGAGCATCTTTGACTGTCAAGTTATTCTCAATACAATGTTTTGTGGACCCTAAAATGTTTTAAACAAGAACACTGAGGATATCCCAGGTCAAGTTACGAAGCAACAAAAGAGGCAAGGTGTACACCGCAAAGCAGAAGAAGCTAAATTAACGCTTTTCGCATTGATTTTGTAAATTTACTGCAGCATAACACGACTCAAATACGAGAAAACTTGATATTCATGCAATACAACGGACACCCTACAGACTCTAAACAACTGAAATACGGAATGACCGCCTTTTGTCTGGCCTTTCAAGGTTGTTAGAACGAAACGGCGGGCGGCTTTGAAAGGCGTGACTTTTGTTTTTACTTTGCCATTGATCTTGGATACTTTGTAGCAAGTGAGTTGTTATTTCAAAAATAACTAGTTATACTTAAGACTAGACCGAACAACGTTTCGGTGAAAGGATCTATTAATACTAACACTGTGTCGTTATGCTATCTTGGTTGTCTGTCAGTACATCCAAAACGAGTTATATTAAGTCGCTCAAATTTCTCACTTGAATTAGCCTTAACAATAATTTTTTTCTATAAAAAACCAAGGCCATCACACATTTAATGTGATAATTCACGTTTGTAACTTGTGTTTCTAGGGGGTAGCTTTTATCGCAGTGTTTCATGACTCAGTGAGTCACATACCCTAAATATAAATTTGTATGTCCCACAAGTTAGATCAGGAAGCCTACTATTAAAGACAAGTCAAAATTTACACAAGGTTAAAAAGAAAAAATGATATGAAAGGTGGAGTCGAAATAAAATCATCAATAGTAGTGGGAACTAAACAGAATATATCTAGAACTGAAATAATTACTCCGAGATGAAATTATGGGTAAGCACTGGGGCTCGTTACTTAGCGGAGTCTAAAGAACGAATGTGCATTCTTCGCTGCGCCTGAATTACTGCTGAGTACCAAACTATAGGCTAACGGACAGTTACTATGTTGGGGTAAAAAACTGGATTAGTATTATTTGTCCCATCGATCTGGGAGCCTAAAAGACAACTATCTAAAGCCCATCATGCGAAATTTTCAGGACATATTGTTTCTGTAGTCAATGTGTATTTTTAGTTTAGACACAACGTCAGATGGGAGGAGCTGTGGTTTGTTTGTTTGCGACCTTTTCTAGCCCCGTCTCACATACAAAAAGACAGCATAGCCCTTAATGTTGGCTCCGTGAGAATCACTTAATTGTCGTTTAACCGAGGTGGTCAGCAGTACGTTTATCTTCAGACATGAGTTATACTGTCTCCGATCTTAGTTTTTTTTTCGTTTTACCCGCCAGGAATAGTAAAATATCAAGTTACTTGGTAAGACATGATCATCATAGGCCGTCATGATCATTGCATCAAGAAGGCAGATACGTTTGGTACGATGCTCAAATCCATTGGTGATAGTCATTTTCTAATTCAGGAAGCTTGGTATGTGGTATCGTGTATCCAATCTCTGTAGTTTCCATATTTCATCTCCATGAACAATGGAGAAGTGATCAGTTTTTGACGTAATGATCTTAGTTGACTTCTGAATACTAAATATATGCGGAATGCATAACGAAGAGCACTAGTAGCTGGATAAATTCACAAAGTGCTGAATACGATTTAGTTTTCCAACTTTAAACGTCTTATGGCTAATAACTTACTGATATTTATCAAATGTCCTTTATTCCATGCACACTGTATTTTGATTTTCAGACCTCGAAACCGATGAGATAATCCGTTCTGACCATCATCAATGCAAACAATTTATTTTATTTCGTATCTTCTACTTCTAAATTCATGAAGTTCGAGAACCAGACCAAACATTTCTCTCATCACGTTAAAGTGGGTCCATGCTTCACTCGCCCTGCTTATCGAGATGGTAGGCGCAAAACAGCTGTAAAGGTAACTCGCAGCCTTTTTATTTCCCAGGTCTTCACCGTAGCTGATGAATCATGTTATCTCCTGATATTTGGAGTCCCCTCACTGGACCTGGAGCACCCTTTAAAGGAGAGGTGCAAACAGTATGGGAATGTCCAAAGTGTGGTGAAAATTATTGACTATCCAAACAAAGAAACATTTACTGATGTTTTTGTCATAAAGTACAATAATCTCAAAGCCGCAAGGTGTGAACGTATTCCTTTTACATATTTATGAGAATTAAGCTTGATAGCTAAATTCTTTTTCGTTGTAAAAATTCATGAGATTTTTCCTTAAATGTTATCTAGATATGCCAAGCGTTTATTAGATGATTCTTCTTTCTACGGAGGTTCTTTACACGTTTGTTATGCACCTGAATATGAAACTGTGGCTGAATGTCGTTTGAAGCTGTACGAATGCAGGCATTTAAATGCAAGAATTTCCAGGAAAGTGGGTAAGGCTATCGGATGAACTCAAACTTCATACTGGTTATTATTTTAAACCACTGGACGTTTTTCACTTGTCCATCGTGATCGGTATGATAAGTTTTAACGAGATACTTTTCTGGGCCATTTGATTGTTAACGAGTGGTTAATGTGAAAAGACAAATAGAAATCACCCATTGGATTTTATCAAATGCAGAGCAGCTATCTTAAATATTTAGTCAGGTTTAATAATAATACTTGATTTCCATCACTAAAGAAACTTTAACATTTTATGAACATATGATTTCGCATTTTAACTTAGTGTTCTATTAAAATATATTTCTATGCCTAAATTTTCAGTTTGTCTATTTTGATAATGGCTAAGAGAAGTCGTTTAAAAATCTGATAGACTTCAGGATTATCAAGGGAGAAAATTTAAATGTAAGCAATCGGTTGGCTAGAAATGATAAAATAATATTTATGGAGGAATGTGACGGAGAATAACTGGTACTACTAAGAAAAGTCCAGAGTAATGTAAGGCAGTGCACCTATTTCAAGCCTTTTTATTGCCTCTGCCTTGTAGTTGCATACGCTTTTACATGCTGTTCGGGTCAATGGGTGTATGGTTTATGTTGTCACTACAGGTTTAGGTCTCAAAATTGCTTTCACATCATACACATACGAGTTAGCTTAATTACTAAACAACTGTATTGTCCTACATATTTAGTCATTGCAGTCACTTTTGCAACAGAAGAGCCATATGGTTAAAATATGCACTTGCATCTTTTGTTGTAACACATACAGATGGTGATTTTTAAAGTCACGTTTTTTGCTTCTCATACATTTAAGTCAGTCCTCATTGTTTTATAATATGATCCATCTGCAAAGAATAATTAACTGTTAGATAAAACAATATTTTGACACAGTCCTTTCTTGTTAGATCAATTTAGATTCACAAAAAAGTTCATCTGTTTGCCGCCTGATTTATGGTTCATCTATAACTATAAACCGTCAGTTAGCTAATGCTTATCATGTAGTAGGCACTATTCGAATCATTCAGTCTTCTATACGAGATTATATGACTATTTCGCGTATTTCTGTTGGCTCATATAAGATTACTCAGCGAATAATTTGTACATTTTTCAATATTTTTCGTTTACTTCAGTGAATTATTTTTCACTATGACTTACTGTTTTTTGATATTACCTTTAAGGTAAATATACTATTTATTGTCATATTTTGTTACTATAGAATTTGTTGATGTTGGGCTGTTTATTTATATTTGACTGATAATTATTATATGATGAGGAAGGCTTCTTGTTGAGTTGTCAAGTATTGGTAATCACTAGGGGGGTGTCTAAAATAAACCGCGTATTGCTTAATGTCTTTCTGTACATTATTTTTATGCAGAACACGAGTATCTTCAGAAATTTTCTACTAACTGTCAAACATCAGTTCCAGATCCTTCAATTCTTCCATTACCATCTGTAGCATCAACATCAGTAAAGTCTGATTTGTCAGAATCTGTAAAATTAGAAATATCAGCTAATCAGGATATAACTGTTCTACCGGTTTCACAAGAAAATACAATACATTCTAACGAGTCCGTCGCCTATCAGTCATATGATGCTTTAGATGACTCTCGGCTTTATTGGAGGAAACTTGGGATTACATTATTTGACAAACATCAAACAACCTGTAATTTCAGTGCTTCTTGTTCCACTACTGCTACTACCACTACTAATTATCCATCTACTTTTACACCTTGTGATTTATCAGTTGCCCCAAAGTGAGTGTATTGTACACTCTAGGTTTTACTGTGTTCCTGTTACATTTTTTATTGTCTTAGCAATAGTAGCGTCTGATTTTTTCAATGGAAATACTCATTTTCGTTGTAATTTCACGACAGGAGTAAGATGACCGTAATTTTTGTGATGGTCGAATTTTCATTCCTTAGTCTCAATAGATAATTGTCAGTAACGATTCAATATAACTACATCACCTTAAATCTAACAAACTTAACACTGCTGATAAAAATATTACGTTAACACAGATACCGATCAGGTTGTTATTAGGTGAGATATTATGTCCTGATTCTCGTTTCATTATAATACACCACTCTGTGCATCAGAAAGCATACCATTCAACTTCAGAGTTAGCCACATAGAGTTGCCACAAAGCATTCAAGTGAACATTATTCTGACGATAGCTGTGATCATACGTTGTTAGCTGGGGAACATCTTTGTCCAGGCTTCACAATCGGAGAATAGAACTTCGCTAACAGAGTTGTTGCTTACTTGAGGTTTTACAGTCAAATAAACGTCTTGTCGATCCTAACGTTCCTATCCACTTATAGTGTCTTTTCTTAATTTCCTCTTCAGCTGGAGGTTGGTTTGTTCTCTGACATGGTAGGCTGTTATTGATGAATTCCGGTCAACGGGAAATGAGTATCTTTAATAGACAACTGTACTTTCCGTTGAATGATGGTTGTAGTAGTTCTCTAAGTTCCAACTCAGTACAATAGAGCTATCTTGACACTTTATTGAAAATTCTGATTTTTATCTAATTCAGGAGTATCAATCAAAAGAGTTAATGATCTCTTGCAAGCTAAGTAGGTGTAAGCTAGTTACTGAAAATATGCTGTGATAAAAACCTATCAAGAGTTGGATCAAAGATTAATCCGATGTGATAATCCCCGGTCTAACGTTCAACTGTATTTTGACAAATTCAACCACTAATTTTCTCAGTGTGTTATACTTCATTGTATTCTAGTAATTATTTCAGGTTGTTTCAACACTTGTTTAGCGTAAAATCCGTTTTCAACTATGATTATTGGAATTTAATTATTGATCACTGGAAAAGAAATCCGTGTGCAATGAATGCTGTTTTTCCTTAAGATGCATATTCTCAGGCTTGATTTCGTCTTTTTATCATCTGGAGTCTGGGTTGAAAATATGCGGGTGCTAAGTAATCGCGTCAATATCATCCAATAACGTAACGAAGTACAGATTACAGTATTAATAAATCCTCTTCCTACTCGATAAACTTTGATGCAGATCACACATAAGCATGAAAGCTCCCCACTCATGACCTTTAAATAACTAAATGTAGCATTTCATATTTTACTTTGTATGGAAAAGTTAAAGTACTTGTAATTTATTTGATAACTTGTTTATTTTTTTTTGTTTAGACGATCAATACCCCTTTCTGTCCAACAAGCTTTAAGTTGTCGACCATACTTGGAGAATATTTCGAAACCTAGTACATCGTTGTTAGTCAGCAAGGTACCCTCTGAAAATAACAAAACTATGAAGCATTACTCATATAACTCCTTAATCCCACGCGTCATAATTAGTAAAGAGTATAGAAAAAGGCATTCAAAAAACCCAGAAGCTCTTTCACAAGTATCAAAGTCAACAGCTCCTATTTCTGTTGGTGAATTAAAACGATTAGCATATTCATTAGGTCCCAAACAAGGACCAAGTTTGCCTCCAACACAAGATCAAAGAGGAAATATTATTGATCAAACAAGGTTAGTCAACGATTTTTACTACGAGAGTAAGCTTCGGGAAGTTGACGTCAAGACCGCAGATTAAGAAAGTTTACTATTACTGTTTTCAGGTTACTTCTTGTACTTTCACTAAAAGAATAGTTCTACCTGCTTTCACTGATTTTTTCAGTTAATATTGCCATCAATAATACAAGTTAGTCTCATATAAGGTGCTTAGATGATAAACACATTTTCCCTTGCATTTATTGAAATGCCCTTCACTTTAAATCACTAGATGTTTGGTTTTGTAGGCAAATCATACCCATTCGAACGATTATGTTCATATTCCGGTCTGTATAAACTTTTATTCACTTGCATACTATAGCTAACTTGTTGGATATAGATATTTTTCCACAGTGTAAATATATATTCATTTTTCTGTAAAGGTTTTTCATGATTTTGTGGGTGAAATGAGAAGAACAAATGCTGATTAATAGGCAATATCCAATGATATAAAGTGATAGAGTGGTGGCTACTAACGAGAAGAAATTATTGGCGTAATTCCTCGATTGTTTTGAAATCAAAGACAAGACTGCTAGCTAGAAATATAAATCTTTTATGTCATACAATGAAATGCTTATACACAAAATATTTATGTAAAATAAACATGATAGATTGGAAGAAATCAGTTGGCAGGTCACTCATTCCCTAATCTGATTGTTAGAACTAATTTTTGGGCATCTTATTACATTTTTAGAAACCGTGTCACATGTCATATTTATTTATTTACTTATATGTGTATTTGAATTGTTAAACGGAATCTATTTAGTTATTCAAGATATATGCCTCTTATTCCAACAGCGTTTCACTGTTAATGGTTTTCGGGTTCTATTAGAACTAGAGCCTAGTTAGAGATCCTTCAGTTTCCAACATTGACCTTATAGTCAGTAAGCTTATGCATAGTTTTATTTTTTATTTATTTTATTTAAACACATACATATTGGTACAAAGGGGCACCCGATACATATGCGCCACACTTTTTTTGTGTGGGCTGTGATACTGCCCAGGTGCCCTGAGCGAAGCAGGTGGTTTTCTTACGGGGCCACACCCCGAGCCTTTGACCTAAAGGTCTGATCCACAAGGCGGTGGAGCATCGTGAGGAGATGCAGTCCCATGGTAGCCGGTGACCAACAATTGGTTCATACGCCATTTGTCCCTCAGGAACTGGAGCCCATGTGTACCATTGGTTTGGAATCAGGGTTTTCCAACTCTCCTAGGCGGACACTCCGCATCCACCTACCCGGTTAAAGCCCCGGACATTCTGTTTTCGTCCTCTCAATTTCGTGAACAACACCCCCTCCACGAGAAGGCAGTGAGTAGGACTTCTGTGGCAGAGTCTATATACGCGTGACCATGTGAGAGCATTTAGAGTGGGAGGGCAGACTCTCCCCACTCTCGACCGTACCAGGGCATTCGGGGGCCTTATGCATAGTGATAGTCTTTATTACGCTTATTAGACTAAGCTTCCTAAAATTTATCTACACTTTAAACAAAATTGTACCTTATATGCTAGGCAGCTATTATGTGCGCTCAGCATTTGTACCAACATAGAAAACTAGTTTCGAAGGTTGAAATTTATCAATTAAAGAATATATTGAATTGGATTCTAAATTCTACTCTGGTAAAAAAATTATCATTCTCATAAATAACTAGTCAAATATTAGACTTGAAGACTCAAAATTCCTCAGTTCCACAATATTGTTTATAAAATGTAAATATAATCTGGTTTAGTTAACCTGTACTAAATATTACCAGTAGAAATAGTGTTAAAGGAAATCGTATTTCAAACATTTTCTGATTTTTTTTACTTCACTTCATTGATCACCGCAATCTTCACTTGCTATTACACTGCCTTTTATAATTAGGATTGTATTTCATCGTTCGAATTCGAAACGACATTGTAAACATCCTTCAGAATCTGAAGACAATTGAATATGTGACACTCATTTTGTCGTTCATAATCTTCCAGGTGAGTTCTGATATAATTTATGCTGAAAGTAGTTGATAATCGAATTCCCCAGATATTTTATTAACTGAATCATCGTTTATGTGTATAGTTGTTATAACTCGAACTGAGACTTGAGATACAGAACACGGTAATATGACTCAAAATACAAAACAACCACTGTTGCATATGAACATTGATTTGTTCATCCTAAATCAAGACATCGTTTACCGAAACACAACTTAAAACGAGTGGTACGTCTCGCGTTGTGCATTGCAGTTATTTTTTCGAAGTGGCTACCGGCCCCGCACAGGACTGTGTTAATTAAAAAATGGAGTTCGTAAGAGGATGGTAATCTATAATAATCCAGATTTTTTGGATTTAAGGAACTGTATCAATCTGAAAGCCTGTCAGCTGCCCAGAATTGAAATATGCAAAGAAGTTGGTCAAATAATCAAGTTGTCAGGAAATACATTTTCAGTCATCTATCACACTATGAGGTATACTATTGTAACGAATGTGGTGGAGTGCAACTACTCTTTCAAATACGAAATGCAATTACCATGTCGGCATATGACTGATGAGGCTATTCAGTTCAATGATACGATCAATCGAACTGGTTTATATGATAGGCGGTCGGCTTCGTCTTGTAAATAGGTGAAGCTTGGAGATATGTTGCAACAAATGCTGAATCCAACAGTATACAAGCAACCGACTGACCTCGACATAACGAAAGATATCATCCAAATGTTGAATATTCTTCAAGATTTCTGGTTGATCATCAACTTTCTGTGATATATTTTGTTTGCTTTCATTCAGTCTCTGGTGACCTGGGTCTAGTTTTAGAATTTCACTCCCATTATGGATACCTCTGTAAGTAGTATTATTTTGCACTAGCAGCACTTGTCTAAATACTGTGATCGACTTTTCCATTTCTCTAGACATGTTATGTTGAAGATACATAAAAAATATAAGAATTTTTTCAAGACCCCGTGAGTTAGACTCGATGTCACTGGTATAGGTTTATATTTACCGTTTGGTGCTCTTCGTGTAAATCAAATGCAGAAAGAATCGAAATTCGCTAGCTGTGATATTTTGTTAGAATCATGTTAACATAATGAACTAAACACGCTCACCGAAGAACGTTGAGTTTAAAATGAACAGGGTATAATACATAGTGCGTTTCTGGAAAATTGGTAAATAGGGCAATTTTGTGACAGGATTTTCTTCACTGACGGAAAATCCTAACCAAAACACTATATCGAACAAAAGCTGAAAGCGTAAGAATCATCTCAGAAGTTCTGACGAAGAATCTCAACGCCACCGGTGTCGCCTTCATGGAGTCATTTAATGTGACAAACTCGTATAGCTACATTCCCTCCCTGTTGCTATTTTCGGTACCGTCAATACCTGTGAAGTCCGAGAATCAGTGGGTTACATTTCGCTGATCTGCTGTTTAAAAAAGCACCATTCAAAATCATGTACATCACGGTACTTCTAAGCTTCATCCCCAAGACCAAGGATATTTTAATATAACTTTTCAAAATGACCTATTAACGAAAGTTTATAAGACACTTTATACCGATCTAAAGGTTTTGGCTGTCTAGACACATGTCAGTTTGTTAAATAAATCTTGTGCAATTATTTTTTGAATAGGGATCACCGGGTAAGTAATACTGAAGTTAGACATAGGGTATTAGGGTATGATGGTTAATCAGTTGATGGGGTTATGAATCTCCATCGACTGAAATGGTTGGGCCACATGCTACGTATACCTGAAAACGGATTACCACGACGCACGATGCTGACTAGTATTGAGGATGGTTGGAGGAGGGTGCAGACTACTTGGTTGGGGTTTGCGTGACTATCGTAACCAATGGTTGGAGACCGTGGGTGACATGAATCAGAATTGATCACTATGGCGTAGGTGTATACACTCTCTGTCTTCCCTTAAACTGTAAGATCAAAATTGATTCATATCTTTCTTTCTTCCTGTACTATATCCGGTAATAGAAGGTGAGGAGACTGTAGAGTAAAATGTCTTCTATAAAAACTCAAAGTAGTACTAAATGAAATCCAAGAAAACATATTGGACAAAATCCTTCGCTAGATTATTTACGTGACTTCATGTTTAACCCTTTTCTAATAATGATAACGCTACCCGGTAATCAACATTATGGTTTAAATATAGTTTAAGTTATAGAGGTTAAGCGATCGATAAATAAGTGTGTCTATAAGCCTTCAGTTACTTTCCATTAACTATGAGTTCTGAATAGAGGTGGACATACGTTTTGAACCTCATTGCTGACTCCTACAGAATGTTATGAAAGTTTGGGCATTAACTTTATTATGTGAATAGATTTTGAATCATACTAAGAATTATTCAATTATACAACTTCCCTAACTTATATATATTCATTTTAAAAGGTATGATTAGTGAATATGCTGCTGATAATTAATTGGATCATCACTGTACACTATATCTTCATAGAGGGTACTGAAGATTTAAAGAATTGAATGAGATTGATCTTGTGGATATTTGTGAATATTTGTTTGTTTTCTTTGAACTTACTTCGCACATGACCAAATGTAAGAGCATTTATATGTTGTTTTTTTTGTTACTTAGATGGTGAGAAAGGGGATTGTTGAATAAGAGTGTCACTCTGTTTGATGTTTGGAATGGTAATTATTATTACAATCCATAATCTATCTATCTATCGATTGATTATCAGATGTGCTTACCTTCGCCTTCAACTAAAATAAATGTACTGTAACGTTAATCGGACACAATGTAGAGCAACCGTCTGAATTTTAGTCTCATTATAAATATCATCCTTAAAGTTTTATCATGCATGCCAACCTTATCGTTCAAGGAATGGTATTGCTGTACAGAATTATTTTGATGTGCTGACCGAATTTAATGTGATTAAAGTTTACAATTTAGTATTACTGATTCAGAATCAAAGTGATTTTGATTTGTTCACATTTATGATTCAAAATTTATGGTATGAATTACTAACAGATACCATAACATAGTTCTACAAGATGAAGATCTCATGATGACTGAATTAGAGCCATATATATCATTCTATTACTGAACTACAATTTTTAGTTACAAACCTTCAAGATATGTAATTCCACTGAATTTTCGAAGATTAGGAGTCTCATGTGTGTCTATTGTTGATCAAACAAAACGGTTATTTATTAAAAATAATTTTAGGACTGTGAATGATCGGTATCACAAAATGAATAATTACAGGCTTTAAACATCTATTTGAGTATATTAACCGGAAATAAAAGTTCTAAAAACTGATGTCTTTTAGAATACCAACATTTTCATATTGTCTATTATAAGCATTCCTTTAATTAAACATTGAAGTAGTGATCTAGTTGTCTAGCTAGTGAAGCGTTGGCTAAGTGATTAAAGTACTCGACTTTCAGCCACTAAGTCTCGGGTTCGAACTTCTGCTCATCTACTTTGGTCTTGGGAACCGGATAGTATCACTAACCTCACTTAGGGTGTTACTTGAAGCTAATTCCACGAATTTGCACCTGGTGAGTCAATAAAAAAGATAGGAGTCAGTTTAATGATCAAGATCCTCCTTAAGTTACATTATTACAGAAAAAATAATCTATTTACCTGTATCCAATTGATATGATTCATCAATAAATATTAGGAAAATTTCGGGGCTTGGAGGGAACCATAATAATATCACTACATAGAAATTATCAGATGGGTGTATGAAGTCTAAATTAATCATTTAGCAACAGTAAATGGATAAGTTATTTAGCGAAATTAGAAAAAAAAATCCAGTACTATTTATCACAAATATGCTAATGTTGTGTCTGGAGTAATAATAACTAGTAAATGGTAAAATTAATTGTTCACCATATGTTTCCAGACATCTTAACATCTGGTTGTTGAATTTAAATGACCTATTTTTATGAAAACCAATACTAACTAATGAACATTAGTCAACCTATGATTTTTCTTGTTGTTAACGATCAATTAAATGGAATGTTTCATTTTTTTACAGCAGAACATGAACGATCAAAATTAGGATTATATGACACGAATCTGTGATGTACCAGCTGAAGTTTTCCTACTATCACTAAGAGATTTTGGAGGTTGTTAAATTACAGTTAAATCATGAACTGATCTAAGTTACATCATCATTGAGAACTTGGATGAACTAGACGCCCGTTTCATCCTAGTATAGGACTCAGCATTGCGCATGCATGACCTCGGACATAGGACTTGAACCCAGGATCTTTGGTCTTGTACGCTAAAACTTAACCTCTGAACCACTGAGTCGGCACCCAACTGTGTTAATGTCTAACTCCAATCAGTTCACGACATTGCGTGACTATCTTTCATTGTCCGAATATTCTTTACATGATTGAACTTATTAATTCGACAGTCATTCTCACTACAAGATCTTTATTTACCAAACTTGTTCCTGTAATGTACAGCTAGTGAATTTAGTCAGTCATAAGGAACGTGGAACCTGACACATGTGCATCAAACCATGTCGAGACAGCGAGATGGGATTATAAAGACAAATGGCGTAGTAGTAGAAATAGCAAGATAAGTAATATAAGAAAGAAACTTGACACAGATATAAGATCCAAGGAAAAAGAAAAAATCCGCTGGTTTGAAAGCATGAGTATTTTAAGAAGCGAATACATGTGGTTGGTCCTGAGTCATGTCATTCATTACTTCCAACAATTATTTTTCCCAACCAATTTGTCTACACCTACCAACACGGTTCAAAACAACAGTTAGTAACTTCATGGAATAATGCTACATGTTGGCTTGGTCAACCTTAGCTTTTTCCTACGCCAGGAAAGTTCGCGGATCAAAGTACGGCTAGGTTTAGGGTACGTAATACCTGTCCTAACCACTTCAGTCGATGATAACTGACTATCTCACCAACTGATTTGCTATATTTACCTAGCATTCTACATCCAACTAACCAAGACAAAGTAGGAGTTCTAGAGTCTCATACTTTATATGTACAATGAAATAGACGCCATAAAAAGTTTGTGTTTAAGATGTTCATCGCCCAACTAATAAGTCCGACTTCCTTGTAAGTGTTCAGCTTATATATGTTTGACAACTATGTTTTGTCTTGATTTGTATCCCGTATAATTAATGTGCTGCGACCCATAACTAAACGACATACATTTTGTATGGTTTATTTTGATACACTTAGACGATTTAATCATTTACACGTTTCGACGTTTTCATAGATCGTAAAAAAACATAATAAAACCATCTTTCGAAGTGAATATTTTGAGTTTAGTTACATCATAGCCGATAAAACGAAAGTGTTATACTTATCTCTAACTTACATCAGATATTTGAGATTTATTAGTTATTCAACTAGATTTAGTCAAATAAATATTCAGTACAAGAAATCTCTCCAAGAACTAGACAGTTTTTGTATGCACATATCAATGTGGATTAGTGTCATCTACCATGAAATAGTACGTCAGTATTATTGGAAGTAGTTACTGATTTTAAAAACACCTTTCTGTTGCACGCACATGTTTTAAAAGGAAGCTAGATGCATTTTTATTTGACATCTGAATAGTCTGAGTATGTTTAACCAGTCGATAAGTTTTCTAAATAAAGTTAAAGATAAGTTAAATGTCCTATCATCGAACCCTTAATAATGATTTCCTCAGACTCCTCTTACACATAAGCCTCGAACGTAGAGTGGTGCTCAGTAAAAATTGAGGCTCGTTAATTCACAGAAAACAACCGTATTCATATGTTTATTAGTAACGTTTGACACCCAGAGACTTCTGGAAGTGCGCTACATTTAGCGACAAAGTAAGGAATCACGAAATCAGATTATGGCATGTAATACGTCAATTTTCATGGCGTGTGTTGATTAGACCAAATGCTCCCAGTCTTTTCTTGACTTTTCAAGACCTTGTAGAAGAATTTTTGAGAAATCCCAACGATTATGAAACTCGCGGCCTTATACTTTGTAATTTAAGACAAGGAAGCTGAGATCAGCTGGAACTATCCAATATGAGAATATCAGAATATTATAACATGACGTACAGGAAGAAAAACATGAATACAGTAAAAGTGAGCTCTTGAAGTGGAATCCTTGATAAAAGTTACACTTCACTATTCAACACTGATTCACTAAACAAAGGGAAACATGACAGGTGTTGTATACAACTCATTCGTAAACATTGAATATTTATTTTTTATTTAAACACATGAATATTGGTATAAAGAGGCACCAGATATATATGCGCCACACAAATCTCATTTGATTTATGTAAGGGCTGTGATACTGCCCAGGTGCCCAAACTGAAGCAGGTGGTTTACATAGGGGGCCACACGCGGAGCCTTCGACCTAAAGGTCTGATCCACAAGGCAGTGGGACAACGTCAGAAGATGCAGTCCCATGGTAGCCGGTGATCAACGGTTGATTCATACGCCATTTGTTCCTTCAGGATACTGGAGCCCATGTGCACCATTGGTTTGGAATCAGGGTTTGCCAACTCCTCTAGGTGGACTCACCGTGTCCACCAACCCGGCTAAAGCGCCGGACATTCGTATTTCGTCCTCTCAATTTCGTAAACAATAGTGATGCCCCGAGAAGGTAGGTAGTGAGTAGGACTTCCCTGACAGAGGCTATATACGCGTGGCTATGTGAGAGCATTTCGAGAGGGAGAGCGGACTCTCCCTAATTTCGGCCGTACCAGGGCATTTGAGGGCTACATATTAAAGCCGGCGACACCTGGCATTCCCAGCCGGTCACCCATGCAAGTACTGACCGGGCCCAGCGTTGCTTAACTGCGATGATCGGACAGGAACCGGTACTTTCATCGTGGTATTATCGCTACGGTATAGATAATCACAGACAGACTGAATCAACGCACAGCGTTTAGATCGCGGTTTTTATATTCAACGGTACTTAACCATCTATATTTAGAGATAAAAAACATGTAAGAACAACATTGTTTAAGTTTTCTTCTCATCATTCATTCATTTAATTTCCCCCTCAAAAATAAAAAGATGGAAAACATTTTGCTGATTATATCTATAATAACATTTCTGAACAATTATCCCTCTAACAAGTTACTTATTTTGATACTACCATAGTTTCAAAATATTTTCAATTAAATAAGGAAAAATTTAGTAACCGGTAAACGTTGCATAACTTTCAAAATAGAGAGAGGGAGAGAAACTGAAAAAATACATGATAGTTTCTAAAAGGGGGGGGGAAGGTCACATTATTGAATTGTCGATATAAATCAGTGAATTATATTTATGAGAATATTTGTTGAACATTATGTGCGTATGTATGTGTGTACGTATGTATGTTTCCCAAGTAACCTACCTACTGTTTCACAAAATATTCTTATATCATTAAAAAAGAGAAACTTTTAATAATATAAAAAAAATTTCATTAATCCACGGAATAAACAGTTTTGTAATGGTAACTAGAATGTTCAAAACATATTTTGGTGTATTAATTATAATTAATAATTCTTGCTAGCCACTATCCATCTTTGCTTATAATACTTGTGAATTTAGGCTATATCTAGGCAATACGCACAGTATACACATATGCCGATAAGAGATTGATCAATTGCAGTCTTAACACATCGATGGGAAGATTCAAACAAACAATACTAAGTGAATCTAAACTTTGCCCCATTGCACAAACAAGTGGCTATCAGGACTCAGTAGGTAAGTGGATAACGCGATGATGTTTGAAGCGAAAGGTACTGGTTTCGAGTCCCAGAGTGAACATCAACTCTGAGATGCAGATACATCCAGCTGATGAGTCCCAAATAGGACGAAACGCACATCCTGGATTGTACTGCTAGCCACTATCCATCTCTTTGTAATGCTTGTGAATTTAGGCTATATCGAGGCAATACGCACAGTATACACATATGCCGATAAGAGATTGATCAATTGCAGCCCTAACACATCAATGGGAAGATTCAAACAAACAATACTAAGTGAATATAATTTCTTGTGTAGTTTAATATTTTAATTAATAATTCGAAGTCCTTTGAAAAATATGTTTATTAATAAGGTTATTATGTTTCTTTTATGTATGATTTACATAATCATTGAAATCCAAAAAAAACAATGTATAATTATTTTGACAAAGTATAGAACTTATCAACGGTATTCATTCAAGTACCTATCTAATATCAAACCCAAGAGCGCTTAACATTTAGAACCCTGAGTTAATATCCAATGGTTTACATTGTTTAGCTTCAAGTAACTGAGAATATTGAGCAACTATCTTCCAAGTTCATTACTGTGTAACTGCTCCATACTTAAATTGACTGAACTCCACTCATTATGACGCCTCACTAGAACACTAAGAATTCCCTCATTAATGAGCACATGAAAACTTTTGATATTAAGTATTGGGTTTATTTTAGCCTGCTAAATAAATAAATTACTTACCTATTTACGCCTGTTACTCCCAATGAAGCATAGGCCGACGACCAGCATTCCTAGTTCCATCCAATCTTTGTTCATTCTTCTCATGTCTGTCTCCATTTCTCGACGTAGTGTGTTCTTTGGTCTTCCTCTTCTCCTTTGACCTTCAGGACTCCATGTGAGGGCTTGTCTTGTGACGCAGTTGTGTGATTTTCTCAATATGTGTCTTATCCACTTCCAGCACTTCTTCGTGATTTCTTCCTCCACTGAATGGAATCTGGTTTGTTCTCTCCCACAGTAGAATGTTGCTGATAATGTCTGGCCAACGGATCAGAAGTATCTTGCGTAGACAACTGTTAATAAACACCTGTATCTTCTGAATGATGGCTTTCGTAGTTCCCCAAGTTTCCGCCCCATACAGTAGAACTGTCTTGACATTTGTATTGATGATATTTATATTAAGGAAAGTATTTTGCAATCTATTCATGTAAACCCTGTATTTACCAATAAATTTTTAGGTACAACTGATGATATCCACTATGTGACTATTTTTCCCGGTATTTTTATTTCCACCTTAAACGATTTAAACAGTCACTTTTATGATGATATGGTTCGTATAACGTTTAAATGTAACCATTTTTAGGAAGTCGAAGTAGTCACTCTAGACTGCTCCTAGCCGTTGTTGAAAATATGAGTGAACTCATCAATTAATTTACCTTGTATGTGAGACATGTAGATGGTATAATAGTTATGTACGATTCGAACTTCGATGTGGCTCAATTATTAGATAGACATTATAACATTCATAATGGCATTATGCTTACTAACGAGAACAAAAATAATAATCTATTGCTTCTTGTAGACATACTTTTGAGTCGGGGAGGCGATGAGATTTTAAAGTGATCATTTTTTACGAAATCCACCTAGACTGGCTAATACCTAAACTCCTAAATTTTTTGTTCCTTGTTATACATGCGAGGCTTGAGGATATGAGCTAAAACAACTTTAAAACTTCATACAGGGAATGTCAAGAGTTCACTCATAGGTTTATTAATACCTCGTCAATGGAAACTGAAGCTTCCTCTACGTGTTCAAAAAACGACTAGTCCTCACTTAGAGCCTACTCTGGTAATTTTAAATCCATTTAAACCTTAGAGTGGACGCTCTGACAATTTATCTCGCAGTATATCTTCTCTCTATCGGCATTCTATTTTCAATTATCGATTTGTATTTCTTTGACCTTTTATTGGATTGAGTTACATTAGTTTCCATATAAAAAATGCTTGAATCATCAGATCTGTAATACGATTGTTTCGTTTTCTCACTACATATTTTACAAACTAAAGTCAAGTTATGGAACAATTACAGTTTTATTTTATTATGAATGAAGACAGCTTAAAGTAATTTGGAATTTAGTACCTATAAGAGATTCTTCGAATATGAAACAGGATCTACTCAACCTAGATAGTTCATAGGATCAATACATCAAAACAATTGAACATTAATGATTCATACTAAAATAAAGATGAAGAAAAGAAAAGGTAGTGCTTTCAGAAAAGGTTTAATATTCCTAATTGATAACCAAATTATACCAAAATAACTCATTTCATATATCATCATCTATGATCTTGAGGGACAACATAGTTCCCAAAATTGAAGTTATTAAAAACTGATCAAATAATAGCAAAGGTCAAATAAGTTAATATCAAATGGGAAAAAAGCTACCAAGATCTTTGTTCTACAACAGAATTATCATTTATTGACTGGCTCCAAGAGGTATTTCCTGGAGTTCTAGGGTGAAGCAGTGACCAGTGGAGTTCAACCGGGTCTGTTATGAGATAGTAACTCACTGAAGACAATGGTGGATGTGTCTCTGGATTTCGTAGATCGGTTGAAGTTAAACATTAACACTGTCAGATGCTGGCTCAGTGGTCTAGGGGCTAAGCGTTCGCGCACGTGACCGACAGATTCGAATCTCGCGAGGCAGGATCATGGATGCGCACTGCTGAGGAGTCTCACAATAGGATGAAACGGTCGGCAAGCGTTTCCAGGTTTTCCATAGTGGTCTAGCTTTAAACTAGGTAATTCAAAGCTATCTAATCATTTTTAAAATTCATATATTGTTATTATTATGATGATGATGAACAGATTTCTTTATTGTTTACATAAAACAAAACACTTAATATAATAAATAAAAGTTTTAATTAAAATAATTTTTGGAATCTGATAAACAAATGAACTACTTTATTTTATTAACAGTAATTGAAATTATTTTTTACCTTAAAGGATACAATTTTTTTTTGTGTAGAAAAACTTTGTAACGATTAGTATAGAGAGATAGATTTAGAAAAGTTAATTAAATTTTATAGTTTACATTGTTCAATTACAATTATAGCATTGAATGCTAGAATAATAATAGTCAACAGATTAGATGTTTACTGTGAAATCAAGTTTATTGACCAGTGGGTTGATAAATACTCATTAAACAATAAAAAGTTGTTGATTGCTTGTTGATTATCTAACTAGAACTAGTATGTCATGTAAACTATAAAATTGAGTATATTGTTCGGGTAACGATAGATCTATTGTTATTGATTTTTTCTCAGAAAAGTAATTTCAGAAGATATTCAATCTGTACAAAATATTATAACTTAAAGCCGAGTGAATGCCTTGTTAACGTATGATGTGATAAGACCGCCAATCAGAGAGCAGCGAATTATCGATTGAAACAGTGACACACAAAAAACGTACGAGCAGTGTATAGTACGTATAGGTCCAGCTTCTGCCTAGCCCAGCCAGTTAAGTCCAGAACACTTATCTCAGTCTCTGCGGTATGAATCATTATATTTCAAACATACTGAGTTTATATACCAATCAAACTGACCACATCGTACCATAAAATAAAAAATAACATTTGTACAAGATTTGCCCAAATATGACTGCGAATAAGGGAGACAGTAATCAATAGACTGGGTATAATTCATGAATGGTAAATCGTATAATAATAATCTATGGGTCAAGATGAAGCTTGTAATGAAGGGAACATGAGTATGAATAGTTAATTATTTAGTAATTATACGATAAAAACATATGTACACAGTGTTGGTTCATAAATACATCCCAAAGCTACCATTCATTATCCTTATCGGGGCATAACACAAAAGTAATAGTTTCTTCTTATGAGTTAGTTAGATATGATCGAGCATAAGACTGCTTACAGCTTACGCATTTTATTATATTTTGACAAATTCAGTTAATAATAGTTATTTCATTATGTTACTATCTATATCATACTGTGATGTGGGTTAAGAAGATCAAAGAAAAGAGAATGAGAACAAAGAATGAATAATGTGGAAACGAAAGAACAATGAATTCTGAGACGATTGATTGATATTCTGCAAATGAAGTATTTACTGTATGGTTAACGAATTTTACTGAGATGTTTTGTAATTTTGTGTTCAAATACATTCGATTCTCCTCATTTGTGCTCTTGTTTACTATAATAGGAATGAAGAGTAATTTTATTGCTTAGCAACGAAAAGATTATGAAAGAACTGATAAAAGATGATGGATACATTTAAAGTTAGCTGAAATTTTCAGCTTCCATGATATTTGTATAATTTACGTTGAAAAAATAGGAAACTCTTTCTCTATTAAATAAAATTCTATTCAAATACTTACTATTGAAGATTTGTTGTCTAGAAAATTGAATATTTAAACAAATTTACAAACGTTCCTTATCGATACTTGATAAATCTTCTATTTGAACGTTTGGTTCCGTCATCGTAGCTCTTCTAATAAGCCCCAGGCTAACTCTACATGACAACTTGATTACTAGAGAAAAGGTGCATAATATTGAAAGGATGCTTTACTCTAAAGTTAGTTTATGTAAAAAAAACCTATGGTATTTATAACATATCAGACAGTCTTAGGCTTCTGGAAATTTTTGAAACCCTTCTAAAGATAGTAGCGGGATAGGTAATCATCCAGTCAGAAATGTGACATGTGACGTTTTACTTTCTAGATGTTTCTGGTAAACTCCTACTGAATATTGATTAGATAAGATGATTCTCAACGTCTTCAGGGCTTTTTTAAGGCTTATTTCAAGGCATTTTCTGGGTTTCCCCAAAAATAATTAAGACAAACTGAATCTATCAACAGTTGAAACTGCTAAAACAAATTATCAGATAGTGTTATACTACACATATTGAAATAAAGAAGAAAACATTGTTCTTAAATAAGCAAATATGGATAGTGGCTAGCAGTGGAATCCAGGATGCGCGTTTCGTCACATTTGGGACTCGTCAGCTAGATCTATCTGCATCTCATAGTTGATGTTCACTCTGAGACTCGAACCCAGTATCTTTCGCTTCAAACGTCATTGCGTTATCCACTCAGCTACTGAGTCCTGATGGCCACTTGCTTGTGCAAGTACACCAAGGTACATCCAGCTGACGAGTCCCAAATAGGACGAAACGTGCGTCCTGGATTCTACTACTAGCCACTATCCGTCTTTGTTTGTAATGCTTGTGAATTAAGGCTACATCGAGGCAATACGTACAATATGCACATATGCCAATAAGAGACTGACCAGTTGCAGTCCTAAACACAATGGGAAGATTGAAACAAACAATATTAAGTGAATTGTCCTTAAATGTTTATTAAACCAACTGATAATAATGAATACATTTTATATGTTGAAACATGGAACCCTGATAATTATTTCTCACTAAGGCCTTTCACAAACATCAGTGGTCAATGCCGCTTTAGACTAGACTATATCGGATAAACGTAAGAATGAACTGAATTGCCCATAAGCTCTTTAAATTGTCATAAACTAGCATCCATATCTAAATATCTGAGCTAATTTTGATAGCTTATTATTATTTACTTCAATATTTATATCACTACATAAACAAATAAATAGCAAGTTACTACTATTTGAAAGTTTTTATCCTTTTAACTCTTCGATTACAATTGCCTCTATTTTAAATCATTATTTGAGATTACAGTAAACGAATTGTTCAATCATATCGAAGTATTCATGGTGAAAGTCATTAAGAGAATAATACACTGAAAGGTTTATTAAATCCAAAAGACTATTTTTGGATAATTTGTATTGGTTAATTGAATCTTATTATTGATCTCATAGACCGAAATCGACCATTCTGTTTTGGCATATGTGCATTCTTTGCAGATTGTCTCAATGTTAGCATTAAGTTATAAGCATTATAAACAGTGTTCGATAGTGGCTAGTAAGCATATTCAAATGATGAGTCCATATAGGACGAAACGCGCGTCCTGGATTCCATTGGCAGTTACTATCACTGTTCTGACTTCTCGGAATATTTATAAACAATAAATAGTTCTGCAATAAACTCAAATTCAAGATACTAAAATCAGTAACAACAGTTAACTCATTAAAAAAAAACAAGCACAAAAATAACTCAATATGATATCAACCAATATGTATCATCAGGAACTCAAAACAATTGTCAACCAACACCAAGATCAGAATTTTCAATGCGAATGTCAAGACAGTTCTACTGTATGGGGCGGATACGTGGAAAACTACGAAAGCCATCAATCAGAAGATACAAGTGTTTATTAACATTTGTCTAAGCAAGATACTTCTGATCCGTTGGCCAGACACTATCAGCAACATTCTACTGTGGGAGAGAACAAACCAGATTCCATTCAGTGAAGGAAGAAATCAGGAAGAAACACTGGAAGTGGATAGGACACATATTGAGAAAATCACACAACTGCGTCACAAGACAAGTCCTCACATGGAATCCTGAAGGTCAAAGGAGAAGAGGAAGATTAAAGAACACATTACGCCGCTTAATGGAAAAGTCATGAGAAGAATGAATAAACATTGGATAAAGCTAGAAAGGAAGGCCCGTGACAGTGTAGGTTTGAGAATACTGGTCGTCGGCCTATGCTCGATTGGGGTTAACAGGCGTAAGTAAGTAGGTAATTAAGTAATATGCATCATCAACCAATAAGAGAACAGTTAATTTACCACTAACCAATAAAATACAAAAAAAATGCTAGTTGCTTATGAGTAGTATAATTATAACGAATATTTCTCATAAAAGACTAATATATACAAACCATTGAATGTCAAATAAATCACTCAAAATCTTTCAAATTTTAACAAAATATGATGATAAATGTAAATAGTTTTGAGAAACTCTCCATGAAATAAATCAATAACTGAACATTAAAACGTTCAATGTTGAATATAAATTTATTAAAACAATCACGAAACGATGGAGGAATTTTAAACAAAAGAATTTAAAAAAGAAAAATATTTTAAAGAGTGAAATGTCAAAGTTTATAAGAAGGAATTAAAATTAAACAAATCAATCTAGTTATAAATTCATAAAAAGATGGATAGCGGCAGTGGAATCCAGGACGCTAGTTTTGTCTTATTTGGGACTCGTCAGCTGGATATGCCTGAATTCCAGAGTTGATATTCACTCCCGGACTCGAACCTAGTACCTTTCGCTTCAGTCACCATCACATTATCTACTTAACTACTGAGTTCTGATAGCCACTTGCTTGTGCAATGGAGTAAAATTTTTAAATTCATTTGATATTATTTGCTTGGATCTTCCTATCATAACGGTCTGTTTTCCTTGTTTTCACCTGTCAAACTATCTACAAGTCTGACTAAGCCAAATAACCAATCATTATCATTCTAGCCCACACATCACTTCCCATTATATGTCAATAGCTATCAGAATTTATGATTCTTGAGATAATAATGGTGTAGAGATATTAACTGGTGTAAGTGTATGTTAACAAAAAGCTAGGGGCAACCGAACCAAGATTTGATATCAGTCCATTAAGTTATTACCGTTAACAATGTTGGTGGACAAAGAATAACTAGTTATGATCTGTGCCATTATCATCACCAATAGTTAGAGATGACTGATAATGACATGGATCCGAATCAGTATCATTGCCATAGATACATCAACTATTTGTCTTACTTTACATCGCCAGTATGAGAATTATATTATACTTTTTACCCCTTGAATCCATTATTTCTCCCTCAGCCTTACTATCCATGATTGATTTCTTCTATTATTATTATTATTATTGCTCTGGTATTTGTATCAATAGTTTTATCTTGGTGTGCTGTTGTGTTATGGCAACTTGAACTAATGCACCTATGTTCCAGGTTCTACATCGTTTATCACTGAATGACAAAAGAGACGCTTTGAACGTTTGAATTACTAAAATAAATTTTAAAAAAATATGTGATCTTTCTCAATTATATTCGTTGTCATTTAACACATACAGTGTGCTCCAAAAGGCTTTGTCTGGTTTGACTTTAATAAAAACTAGTGACTAAATAGTAAAATATAGGCCATCTGCTCAGCATTCATTGATTAGTCTTTAACACCAACAGTGAGAAAATACAAACCATTTCAAATAGAATTAATAATCATTGCACAAGCCAGTAGCCATCTGGATAAGTCTTCCAGAAATAGCTAACATGCAGTGAATCGTCTAATTATCTCTCGTGTATCTCAATGTCTGCACGTTAACTTACCAAGAACAAGTTGTAATAACTGTCCAATCCAACATCCACTTAGACATTCATCTTGTCTCATAAAACCAGCTACTTACATCATTTTGTCAAGAGTTTTTCTTCACAATCACGTCAATCTGTAAACATGACTGGGTGACATTAATCATGTCTGGTATTTTTCAAAATATAGTGGTTTTAAAACACAAGAATTTTAATTATTCCATTGACTTCATTTACAAGATACGATCAAACATTCTGTAATGTTCACATTTTATTCTAATCAAAAAATAGAGACAAATTGGAAAGAATAAGAATTCCATCTTGTCGCTTATCAAGTGTTTTAACAGTATACTCAGTTTAACTGCTTAAGTTAAGCATTATAAGATAAACAGTTTATTCCAATCCCTCTTATGATAGATTTAAAATAATGTTATTGTCTAGTTGATTACTGATCAGTTATCGTCATTCAATCACTTAATCTTCATTTCTATGAGTATACTGTAAATACTCATTGAACAACCCCAGGTTTTTTCTTTTTTTAGACCTTCGATACTATCATATCCTATCCGCTAACACTCATATACAATGTTACACATGAAAATATTTTCAAAAAATATAAATCATTTCTGTTTTCCCCCTTATCACTTTTTCTCGTCTATCAAATAAAACGAAAATAAATCAGCAACCAAGGCAACTCTTCCACTTTCATTTTCACTTTATCTCCCTATATGTATGATGCATATTCCTTTAGTGTAAAATGAATCCAAGCAAATAAAATATATATTGACTTGATGTTATGATATCAATACGCATGAATGATCAAATACCTATACGAGCATCTATAAATATGATGCAATACAGTAGTATTCTATTTTCATGCATCAATAATTACCTTAATGAAATGTAATTTAGAATGATTGTACGTGTGAAAGCACAATATGAATAGATTAGGCAAAGATTAATAAAACTTAATCGGATATAAAATTAATTAATTATTATCAATGACAGGAAATTATTAATTATTATTATTATTGTCATTGACTGAATTCATTCTAATCGTTTGCATGAATGAAGATGGTAGGAAGATGCAAAAATAAAATATATATATATATATTGATAAGTAAACGAAATTTATTCATACATGACAAATACTTCAGTGTTTAAATGGTTATAGATTTTCATATAGTTGAGATCATGAGTCAATTGAAGCTAAACTACTATGGAAAACCTGGAAGCACTGGACGGCCAACTCGTCCTATTGTTGGACTCTTTACCAGTGCGTATCCACGATCTCGCATCGCGAGATTCGAACTGAGGACCTATCAGTCTCACGTCAGAGCACTTTACCGATAGACCACTGAGCTGGCCGGCATCCAACACTGTTCATCTATAACTTCAACCAATCCACGAAATTGAGCAACCATTCACCAATATCTTCAGTGAGTTGATATCTCCCAACAGATCTGGTTGAACTCCACTGGAGTCCCATAATAGAACGAAACCACCGTCCAGTGCTTCCAGGTTTTCCATGATGTCCTAGCTTCAATTGACTCACGCTTTCAACTATGAAAATCTATAGAAGTTTAATAATATTCGACAAATAGTATGTTTTTTTATTGTTTATCACCAGCTTTCCATTATAGATATTGTAGAAAAACAAAGAACATCACTACATAACCTCGTTTATCTAACCAAACATAACTTCATGTCAATAGGATTGTTTTGAATCTTTTTAAAAGTAATTTATCATCACTTTATACTTTTATGAATAAATTTGCTTATGTATTAGCCAGATGGGAATTATAAGTCAGCAATATAGTAAAGTTATGAATAAGCATCGTTGTTAATTTTATCATTCTTACATCACTTGTTCACCGATGATTCGGTGACAAAAATAATGGGATGATTTTTTATAAAGACGAGGCAGGGGGTGATAATTTACTATGAACAAAATGAAATGACACGAAAGTTAACTCAGCTGACGAGCTTCAAATAGGACGAAACGCGCTTCCTGGATTCTACTGCTAGTCTCTATCCATCTTCGCTTATAATGCTTGTGAATTAAGGCTATATCGAGACAATACGCATAGGATGCACATATGCCGATAAGAGACTGATCAATTGCAGTCCTAAACATCAATGGGAAGATTCAAACAAACAATACTAAGTGAATTTAAAAGTTAACTCAGTTATATGTTATACGTAATCTGTGCATAAAAATGTATTTTGATATGTTTAACCTTATTTTTTTCACTTTCTGATGACAAAATGATGACGAAACAGATAGGTCCTGGGTTTGTGTGTATCTTATGTGTATCTTCATATTCCTTTAATTATAAGCTTCCATTTGACCGATTGATTACCATTATACCATTTATTATTCTTAAGTTATTCCTAATCTATTAGTTAGAGCCTTTCACACTCACAGCCACATTTTACCTGATCTTGCATAATTGTTATTTTCTATTTTATGGTATAATGTGGTCTGATTTGCTTGTATATCAACTGCATATGTCTGAAATACATGATTCATACAGTGGAAGATGAAACTGTGTTCTGGACTTAAACGGACACGACCAGGCGAGAAGCTACTATCACACAGGACCAATAAGAACTCAGAGTTGACTGTAAGCTGTTCGTACTGGTTTATGCGTCATTGGTTTGGCACAGTGTCAAGGTTACAAAAGTCAGTGTTCTGTTGACGATTTAGTCACGTGATATATTGACAGGTCCATAGGACATAACAAATATTTCTATCGAATATTTAACATAATGAATGATAACAGGGTAAGAATATGAATGTGAAGTTAACTATCCTTTTTTCAATCTTCTTTAGAAGTGAAATATCAAGCATTTTCGAATATTTTTCCATTTATTCAGTGGCTAAAAGCTACACCCTTGCACTAAGGATTTTATTCCAATCATCTAAAGCCATTTGTTTATGTTTTCTATGAGCATGTAACTGTAGCTCATCCCAAACGAAATGAAAGCTAGAGCTTGAAACAAAACCCTGAGAGAAAATTATGCTCTTATATGCATAACTTATCTACTAAATGAACAGAAAAATGCCCAAAAATGCTTTATTTGAATATTACAGGATCATGGATACTTATTGTATCCGAATTATAGTATAGGAATGAGTTTTAAAAAACCATAGAGGATTTTCAGTCAGTTTTTAGCTAATTAGAAGATGTATTCACTTGGTGTTGTTTACTTCTTCCTGATTTCTTCCTCCACTGGATGGAATCTGGTTTGTTCTCTCCCACAGTAGAATGTTGCTGATAATGTCTGGTCAACGGATCCGAAGTATTACGCGTAGAAAACTATTAATAAACACTTGTATCTTCTGGATGATGGATTTCGTAGTTTTCCGCCTGGAGCCCCTCTGAGGTTACTGCCGGTCTCAAGTCCAGATAAAGGAGGAGGGTTGGGCATGGAGTTAGCGACCCCATCCCGTAGAAAACTAACTCGCTAGAAAAACGCTAACCATAAAAAATAATTCAAACCATTTATACTTCATGGTTACATCATTAAGATGACATTTCAATCAATTTTTTATGGTCTGTATTTCAATGTTATGTAACTGTTTGTTAAAATGTAACTAATTGAATGTATGTAGGTATATTTTGTAGGACGAAGTTCTTTTTAATTTAACATTACTGTTTTATTTAAACCACTTATAAAACTCGGAAAGACGTTTGAGTTATATCAACCAACCAGGAAGTTTACATTCTATCCAGTAGTAGATCTTCTAGAAAGAAACATAATTCTTATCACAGATAGACAATTATCTCAATAATATTGAACAATCTCCATAACCCTATATTTATAAGTATTATCTACTCACTAGTGACAAGCTTCGGAGTTTTAGTAAGAAGCCTTGATCGGTGGCGTTCAACCGTTTCGGTTGTGAGGAAAATAGTCACCGAAGACAATGGGAGATAGTCGCAAAATACTGCTGCTTGATGAAAGTTAGACCTGTGCACTATTGGTTACCGACTCAGTGGTCTTAAGGTTAAGCGTTTGCGTGTAAGACCATAAGTCTTAGGTTACAAGGTCGTAGACGCTCACTTCTAAGGGGCTCTACAATAGGACAAGAAGACCACTCATTACTTTCAGGTACTCAATAGTCGTTTAATGAGAGGATATAATACAAAGAGTGGTGATACTACTTAATACTCTTATTAGATTAGGTAGAATGGTGTTCAAAACGACGATCAAGTATTTTAAATTTGAATGTACAAATTAACAAAACCAGTTTCAATAGTGAATGAGATTGAGAACAAATAAACTAATAACATAAAAAAATAAACAATTAAACAAGTGAATACTGATAAAGACAAAGAATCCAGTTACCTTTTCTAGTCATTTATTAGACAAGATTCTTAAACAGTTTTAAGTTATCCCATCGTTGATGCTCTTGACTAAATTTTCATGAATCTTAGTTGGTACCCTGTGAGGATTGTCTCAATATACCCAACTTGTCAAAACTTCTATAGAATAGAGGAATTTTAGATAAAGTTGAGATCAAAAACCATCGTTTCATTATGCTTTGAATTCGTTGTCTCTGATCCTCCAAATGCCAGAGTTAATGTTTTTTAATAGTGTGATTTAGAAAAATTCATATGACTAAACACATTGCAAAATCTGGGAACATTAGAATTCTGCTTTATTCAAATTTGATTACATTTAGTAGGACATAATAAGCATTGACCGTTAATGTGGTGTATCAACTTTCTTAAAATCTAGATTGACATCATGAATGGATCAATATTAGACCACCATTGAAAACCTGGAAGCATTTGACGACAGTGTGCATCCACGATCTCACACATGGAGCTCGAACCCAGAACATTCGGTCTCGCACGCGAACACTATACCTCTAGGCCTTTGAGACAGCACCCAAAGGAGTTAATATCTAACTGCAACCAATCCACAATATTTCTCGACTGTCTACCATTGTCTTCAGTGATTAACTGCCTCACAACACATATAGTTGAACTACACTGATCAAGGCTTCTTACTAGAACTCCCTTAAATACATCTTGAAGCTAGTCACTAATGAGCACATCATAATTATCACCATAGGGTTGTGGAGATTTTTGAGTTTAGATTAACATCATAAAAGATTTTCGCTTTAATTCATAATTTGACTATGTAGACTATTTAACTGTAATTCCATTTTAAGATAAATACAATTTTCATATATATTCAAAGTATCATTCAGTGTTACATTTAAATTCATGTATTTAGGGTTACATATATTATTATCAAAAGGTTTTTTTGGATATTACAGTAGTTTTATTAGTTGAGATCATGAGTCAATTGAAGCTAGACCACTATGGAAAACCTGGTAGCACTAGACGGCCATTTCGTCCTATTGTAGGACTCCTCAGCAGTGAGCATACACTATCCGGCCTCTCGAGATTCGAACCCAGAATCTATCAGTCTTGCGCGCAAGCACCTAACCTTTAGATCACTGGGCCCGCAACCAACGGTAAGGAGTGCTATAATAGGACTAAACGACCTTCCGGTGCTTCCAGGTTTTCCATAGTGGTCTAGCTTCAATTGACTCATGACCTCAACTATTAAAATATATATATTGTTTCCTCGGTAGAAAATTTAGTACATTTCATCCACTCATTTACAGTCATGAATATGGTGTGAAAAACAAACAAACAACCATAAAAGCCGTCATATATGAATTCATATACCACAGTGTCTAAGTTAATAGTAGCTTCGATACCATACTATATGTACATGAACAAAATGAGGTCAAATTACAATCCAAATATAAATTAAATATTTTTTTAAATTTTCTATTAAATTTCATAAGCAAATTATTATCAATTCTTGGTACTTCAAATGAGTAATGATAAATATATAGCGTTATAGGTTATAACTAAATGTAATCCAATCAAAGGGTCCGAATGGTTAAACATACTATTATGTAATTATGATAAATTATCAGGAACACTATTTCCTACTGATGAAGGATGTAATACTAAGTTTTAGAAAGTCCTTTTGATTAAGCACCACCACCTTAATAACAATAATAACGGTGATATCTTCTATTCTACAATAAATGTCAGGTATGTGTTATTGACCTGATGATATTTCCAGAAATTTATTGACTTTTCTTTCTGTTTCTTTTTTTTACATTTCGAATAAGGTTTTCCATTTATATCAACTAACCTAGAGAATATGTATATATATGACATAGATACTAAGTGAACAGTTTATCAAATCAACAATGAGAAAAATCTATATTGAAGATACTATGTTTAAGTAGTATACATTAGTTAATTAAAATAATATGCTTGAATGAAACTAGACAGATAATCGACACCAATAAAATGAACTGAGTTTGTCAGAAGAATATATATATTATCAGAAGGGATTTTGTGGAGATTTAGTATTTTCATAGTTGAAAGCATGGGTCAATCGAAGCGAGGCGAAGTCGTGGATGTGCTCTGCTGAGGAGTCCCACAACGGCCATTCAGTGCTTCCAGGTTTTCCATGGTGGTCTAGTTTCAATTGACTGACGCTTTCAAATATGAAAATACTAAATTTCCACAAACCCCCTTCTGATAATAATAATAATCATATGCTCACTAGTGACTGACTTCGAGAGGTAAATCCTGGAGTTTTAGTGAGAAGCAGTGACCAGTGGAGTTCAAACCACGTTTGTTGTGAGATAAAAACTCAATGAAGACAATTGGTGAATGGTTGCTCAACTTCGTGGATTGGTTGGAGTTAGATATAAATACCATCGGTTGGTCTATCGGTTAAGTGATCTGGTAGGTCCTGGGTTCGAATCTCGCGAGGCGAGATCGTGGATACGCACCGAGGAGGAGTCTCACAATAGAACGAAACGGCCATCCAGGGCTTCCAGGTTTTTTATGGTGGTCTAGCTTCAATTGACTCTCGCTTTCAACTATGAATATATACATGTATATATATATACACTGACTGATTCCATCATTTAATTCTGGTGTTGGCTTAGAACACTTTATATTTTGCATCATAACATCATGTCGGTTTTATATAAGTAATGAGAAAAAATCGAGTCAATCAGTTGAAGACATTAATTACTGAAATTTGGTGAATCTTTATTGTTGAAAGCGTGAGTCAATTGAAGCTAGACCACCATGGAAAACCTGGAAGCACTAGACGGTCGTTTCGTCCTATTATGGGACTTTATTGTTATTATACATATCCTGTGCTGAACCCCCCGACATAGCCACTAATGATATAAGTTATTTAGAATTGATGGATTGTAGATAGGAACAGTATTCAGAATTTGCAATTTGTCTAATTTTTGCATTTATCAGTTGGATCTTCCTGTATCTTATCGTTGATGTTCATACTGAGAACGTTGTATATTATCTTATATCACAATGGAGATTCTATTAGGTTGTTCGACATTCTCAAATGAATTTATGCCTAATGTTATATGACTTAACCTTTGATTTACCTTGAAAACATAACTCAGTCACTAAATCTTTGGTTGATTATTAAAGAACAATTCATTCTGCATTACAAGTTGATTAGATTTAATAATGTGATTGTGTTAACCCCTGTTTGTGCTTAAAACTGAACCAAAACTAGTAATGACTTTATAAGCAAAGATGGATAGTGGCTAGTAGTGGAATTCAGGATGCGCGTTTCGTCCTATTTGGGACTCATCAGCTGGATGTACCTGCATCTCAGAGTTGATGTTCAATCTGGGACTCAAACCCAGTACCTTTCGCTTCAAACGCCATCGCGTTATCCACTCAGCTACTACGTCTTTGCTAATAATGCTTGTGAATTAAGGCTATATCGAGGCAATACACACAGTATGTACGTATGCCAATAATAGACTGATCAATTTCAGTCCTAAACATTATTGGGAAGATTCAAACAAACAATACTAAGTGAATTTAAACTTCACCCCATTGCACAAGCACTTGCTTGTCGATTTTTAGATCAATCAGCATAATATGGTGAAGTTCGATTTTGTAAACCTACACTAATAAAAATTATATAAATTACAAAATTTAGTAAAAAACAACATCCGTAAACTCCGAAACTCTGTCTTAAGCCGTAAGAATTTCTCTGTATTGAATTAGATGTTTATAATCTCCCGAGATTTGCTTGTGTGACATTCACTAAATCAATAACTTAGTGGTTCTAATGATCAAACGTTTATCTTAATACCCTAGGTTGGACCTACAGTGAGATTGTCGCAGGGACACTACCAAGGAGTGCTATACTAAGACAAAAAGGCTGCTTATTGCTTCCTGGATTTTAATGGTATCTCAAACGAGATCAATTGGCAATAAATATAACGTACAACAACGTTTATTTGTTTTAAAAAGCTCTTAAAAGTACACTACTCATTAGGTGTTGATTTCCCCACAACAGTACAGTTAAGCTTTTCTTTTTTAATTTTAAATGAACTGAAGAATGATTTAAATTAGCTATTATTATGATATCTAATTAATTATCCTGTTCATAAACTGCTTTACTTCACATCCCTTTCTTCATCAACTGAATCGAGTAGAATGTGGTTGAGGTAAACATTTAGTGTAGATGCGATTTAGAAGAATATATTCTGTCCCAGACTTTAAATCCAATGCATTGCATCACAGATTTAATAAAAATCATGTGAATTACTATAGTCATGATGAAAAATTATACGGTGTAAAAAAAGTATACACTTTCTGAAAGTTTTCACATCCTCAGCATTATTTATTGATTATGAAAGCAACAGCGTTTTATGGGAGAGGACAAACCAGCTTCCAGCTGAAGAGGAAATTAGGAAAAGACGTTGGAAGTGGATCGGACATATATTAAGAAAATCACCAATGTGCATTACAAGGCAATCCCTAACTTGGAATCCTGAAGGGAAGTGGAAAAGAGAAAGGCCAAAGAACACATTACGCCGGGAAATAGAAGCAGATACGAAAAAGATGAATAACAAATGGAACGAACTGGAAAGGATTGCTCAGGACAGGGTTGGATGGAGGGTGCTGGTGAGCGGCCTGTGCTCCTTGAAGAGGGGTAACAGGCGTAAGTAAGTAAGTAATAAAATTTCGATGACTTTTCATTGAACCGACCGTAAAACGTGTACCTGGCTATACACAATAGAAACTCATATAATATAATATTCAAGGTTGAGATCATCCACAGTGTTCTCACTATTCTGCGTCTGACTTGTCCCTATCTATATCAACCAGCTTTCTGTCTATTTTATTGATGAGTACTGAATATTTAGTTATGGCTTTCATCAAACATTTCATTTCAGTAGACTGAAATTTTTGCCAGTTGTCTTCTGTGAATAATTTAATGCAATACAGTTGAAATATCTGATGAAAATCACAAACAGTAAACGAGATAGCTTTAAATGAATTGTTTAAATTAAATCACAATAAACGGCACCTACCTACCACATGAATGGAGAAATGGATGAAGTCATTGAGTACCTCACAACAATTCAGTTTTCAAAACATTATGAGTTACCTCAGTCAATACTACACTAGCCTCATTTTAAATCAGAAACACTATAGTAACCGTTTCTTTATTCATTTAATAAGCTTATTCATGCGATAGATATTTCAGATGAATGATCAATAAAACCCCTCCATGCGATCATCCTAATTCAAATGAAATTAAGTTTCATAGTAATAGATAAGCGTATTTATTTGACTTTGCAGGATAAAATTATGTCAAAATAATATGAGTTGCTCAGTTCTTACTTAATCTTTGTTGTACAACATAAACTTCAGTAGTTTGTTTTTACTTGTATGCTTGTTTGATTTTTTAGCTCCCCCATCTCCCCCCTCGATTACTTGTTAAGTCAAAATTTTTTATCAAAATAGTTAACGCATAAAATTGTTTTTTGTTTTGATAAATTCCGTAAACAATGACAGTGAGAAATACTTTCACTTATTATTATTATTATTATTATTATTATTATTATTATTAGTAGTAGTAGTAGTAGTAATAGTGGTAGTAGTAGTTGTAGTAGTAGTGGTAGTAGTAGTGGTAGTAGTAGTGGTAGTAGTATTTAGTAGTAGTAGTAGTAGTGGTAGTAGTAGTAGTAGTTAGTAGTAATAGTAGTTAGTAGTAGTATCAGTACTATGATAATATTAATTGAAAAGTGTGATAATTAAATATTTAATCAAGCTGAAATGAGAAGAAAAACAAAAAAGAGTTTTAATTACATAAAAAAAGTATCAGGTCAAATTTTATAGTTTACATTATCTTAGTTAAACAATCATTAAATTTTGGGAAGCATTACATAGTTGTTTCGTGATGTACATTATGAAATAACAATCTTCTCAAACTCATCTATAAGAATAATAACTATATGTTCATTAGTACCTATTTTATCTGGAGTTGTACTGAGAATCTGTGACAGATGAAGTTTATCGATATCGTATGTATTGCAATCATCAACCAATGACATCAAAAAATAGTTACACAGTATTATGGATTGATTAAGATTAGAAGTGTAAAACTACTTGATAGCGAATCAATGATCGAAAAACTAAGTTCTCATCTTTAGGTCTAAAAACTCGAGGACGGAACTATGATAGAGTCGTGAATGCGTACTACTGGACGCTCCATCCAATGGTTGTTTAACTAAGAATAATTTGTGATGTAAACTATAGAATTCAACAATCTCTATGAGCCCCATATTCGTAATATGTTGAAATTATAAAAATAAGTTTGGAAAATTGTTTTTACATTTTTCATACTTTTTTAGTTTCAATGAACAAATTTGTTAACCAAATCATGATTTATTGACAAGTTTTAGGACTCAAGTAAATATAAAAGTCTGACTTTCGTCATTTCCCTTTACACGAGTGGGCTATTTGTCAAGTAAATTCATTTCACATATTTTTTATAATCTTATCATAGATCTGACTTTAAAAATAACATTTTTTCAGAGATGACCTTATTGACTCATTATACCCGAAGTTTGTGCTGATGATGTTGTTCAGAAGGATGATGAAAGCTCCACGACCAAACCATACAGTTCAGAGAACAAAACTCCATCAAAACTCATTATACAAAGATTAAACAACTTTATTTATTGAGGGTGCTGAGGAAGTTCGTTTGAATGTCTTGAAAAGTAGAACAAGAATGTTTGGGATTTGTTTGTCCAGATAAAATTAGCTTCAAGAGCATTACGTATCAACACCTAAGATGACCATCGGTATTCAGGCATTTGATCTTGTCGACAATATTACTTATTTGAAATCCTCACTAGTTCTAGTGGTTTGATGACTATTGAAATCATTGTGCGGATTCTAAAATGATGTTAAGGGTTCCCGTACGTGCTCATTCATTGAGATTTTTAAGAATTTAAATTCTCATTTACTTAGTATTGTTTGTTTGGATCTTCCCATTAATGTTTTAGGACTGCAACTGGTCAGTCTGTAATTGGCATACGGGCAAATGTGCGTATTGCGCCGATATAGCCTTAATTCACAAGCATTATGAGCAAAGATGGAATAGTGGCTAATAGTGGAATCCACGACGCGCGTTTCGTCCTATTTGGGACTCGTCAGCTTGATGTACCTGTATCGCAAAGCTGATGTTCACTCTGGGACTCGAACCCAATAACTTTCGCTTCAAATGCCATCGTGTTTTCCACTCGGCCACTGAGTTGTGATAGCCACTAGCTTGTGCAATGAGGTGAAGTTTAAATTCAAACCATCAGTGGCCGAGTGGATAACGCGATGGAGTTTGAAGCGAAAGGTATCGGGTTCGAGTCCCAGAGTGAACATCATCTCTGAGATGCAGGTACATCCAGCTGACGAGTCTAAAGTAGGACGAAACGCGCATCCTGGAATCCACTGCTAGCCACTACCCATCTTTGCTAAATCCTCATTGTTATTTTATTCAGTAATAAAAATGTTAATCTTACTATAATTATCTAACTCATAAATTTCATAACTCTGTTCTTTCTTCCTTCGTTGCCAACGTAAATAAACGATTGATTTAGTTGTTTTTTAACTGACTTTTGAGTAGGATTGTAGTTATTTGTGTCTAACACAATCAAGGTAGGTTGTTTGTATATTATTCTCTTGTCAATGAATGATTTCCATTTGAAATTATAAGATAATACAAACGAATTGAAAGTAACGATATACAATTTGACAAGTGTACAATTCAACCGATTAAGCTTTTAGATATTATTCCAATATATATATATATATATATATATATATATATATATAACCTATCAACAAATGCATAAACATTTATTTATGACGCCATTCGAAACTGTTAGCAGAAAATTCAAAACATCATTTCTTTATCATTCAAATTGATAATAGTTATGAAAAAAAATCAAAAAACTCGGGGAGAATTTGTGTATCATCACTCATCATTATTGAATGCACTACATCAACAATTCATATGTGTGCACGTGTGTGTATGCATACACTCTGTATTCAATATTCTATATGAATTTATAAGAGAATGATTACATACTGATGCCTGTTATCTCTCATTAGGAAGCATAGGTTGCCAACCAGCATTCTCTATCCTACTCTGTCCTGGACAATCCTTTCCACTTGTTTCCAATTGCTATTTATCCTTTTCATGTGTGCTTCTGATTCTTGACGTAGTGTGTTCTTTGATCTTCCACCTTTATGTTTCCCTTCAGGATTTCAAGTTAGGATAGCTGTTTTTTTCACTTCTTACACAGAACCATTACATAACACTCACATTCGTTTTTTAAATTTTATTTTTGGGAAGACTCATTTTTTCTACCATCCTTTGGAACCCTCAATAGTTATGCAATGACTTTTTGTAGCATTGGTATGATTTAGGAGGCACGACGAGGACGTATAAGTCGGGTTTTGCCTCCCAACCAGCCAACAGTCATCGAATATTTTACGTAGACAACTGTTTATAAATACTTGTACTTTTTGATGATGGTTGTGGTAATTCTCCAAGATATTAACTCCATACCATAGAACTATCTTGACATTCGTATTGAAGATCCTAACTTTGATATCCATTGAATTCCATATATTCTTCAAAATTATAGCAATGCTATCCTTGCTTTATCAATCTTACTTTTCCCTGAATTCTGATTGGCTGAAATAAATTATTATAATCTATAATATGATTGGTCAATTTTATCAAAGATTCATTCATTTGATTGGTTAATAAATATATTTTTGTATTCATGTGATCATTATTATCAGATGATTATTAATACATCTTATTATTCATACTACTACTACTACTATTCAAATAAATGGAACCAATAAACAAGTAAAAAAAAGAATTAGTAATGATACGTTATAAGTAGTATGTTACAAAATTTTCCAAAAATTTTTTAGGATCCATTTCTTCTTTATGAAGATGTATTAATCATATATTACTACTATTATTCGATCTAATAATGAATCTTATTTGTTTAACATATAAACAAATCACTTTCTATACAATCTACTTCTTATATTGGATTCTATATTCATTATCTATTTGTAAATGTTTTACATATTTTAATCATTTACCAGAAATTAAAGTTTATGAAAATATAACCATAGGTACAGTGATTCTATTTGATATACGTAAATTAATTGGTATATCTAAATCAACTTATATTAAATTAAGTCCAAGTTCATTAACTCAATTCTTTCGTTTAGATAATATTACTGGTAATTTATATAGTATATCATCAATTGATTTAGAAACAAGTAATTTATGTAATACAGAAAGATCATGTTGTCCTAATCATCAATATGAACAAGTAACTAATCAGTTGGATACTACTACTAGTGATAATAATAATAATCAATATTCTATCAATCAATTAAATTATCATTCAGAAGATTTATCTAATAATTTAAATCAATGTAAATTAACAACTTTTATATTAGCTTCAGCAGATAATGAAATACAAATCTCCCCAATTGCTAAATTACATGTACACATTATTGATTTAAATGATAATCCTCCACAGTTCAATATGTTTTCAGATTATCAAACTAATTATCGTTCGAAATCAATACATTTATCATTTTTAGAAGGTTCATTAGGTGTTCATACAAAACATGATTTACCAAGAGCATTTGATGCAGATTTTTCACTCATAAATCGTGTAAAAAATTATTGGATTGAATGGGATGATATAAATCATGCAGTAACTAACAATATACATCAATCTTCAATGAATACATTATCAAAATCATCATCATCATCATCTATGTCTACAATAACCTATACAAATGATCAAATATGGTCTAAACTTGGACCATTTCGATTAATCTATACAAAATCTATAGAAAATTTAATTATTCAACTTGATCAAGAATTAGATCGTGAAGAACAATCCATTTATAAATTACGTTTAATTGCTCAAGATGGTGGAGATTTACGTGGATCAATTCAATTAATTATTGAAGTAGATGATGTAAATGAATTTCCACCAATCTTTATTGATTCAGATTATGATAATAATCAAATGAAAGATTCACGTTTATTATCATCATATACTACTCAAGAAATTTATAAAAAACAATATAAAGTAAAAGAATCTTTAGATATAGGTAGTCGTATTGGACAATTAAAAGCTATAGATTATGACTTATCAATGTCTAATGAAACAACTGATCAAATTACTTATCATTTTAGTTCAAATCAAATGAATTGGGATGTAACCCATATTTTTCATTTAGATTCACAAACTGGTATTTTAACATTAAAACATTCATTAGATTATGAAAGTGTTAAAAATTATCGTTTAACTATTATAGCACAAGATGGTCCAGTAAGAGAGAAACAGAAAGACCCTTCCAAATCATTTCTTCCAATTACATCAACAATGAAGAAATCATCACAGATTATATATTCATCTACAGCACTCATTGATATTATAGTTCTTGATGTTAATGATAATCCACCAATGATATTCTTTGATAATGATCAGATTATAGAGAATAAACAGAAGATAATTACAAGTTCAAGCAAAGGGCTAGTTATACCTAGTCAATCCTATGAAATATGGATTAAAGAAAATATACCTAAACATACTCCAATTATCTTTTTCAATGTAATTGATCGTGATACCGGTCAAAATAGTCGTATATCATGTCAATTATTAAATTCAACAGACATATTTACTATACATGAATTATCAGATTTATATAGAATTGAAACGCAAAGTTTATTAGATCGTGAATATATTGATCAATATACTATTATTATACAATGTAATGATATGGGTGAACCAATGTTATATAATACAAAATCTTTAATTATTCATTTGCTCGATGTAAACGATTCACCCCCTAGTTTCCCACTAAATATGTATCATTTTCATGTACTTGAAAATAGTTCTCCTGGTACACCAGTTCAACCAATTAATACTACTTATCCAACAACTATTCTAGCTACAGATCCTGATCTAAATAATACTCTGATTTATCGATTAGAACCAATTGAAATAAACATGTTAAAAAATCAATCAAATCATAAAGAGAATTACGTAATACAATCATTAGATTATCAATTATTTTCAATTGATCCTAATAATGGTCAAATATTTACTCAAGGTGATCTAGATCGTGAAAAAAAATCAACATTAGAATTCTGTGTATGTGTTGATGATAGTTTACATTTAACTTGTATAAAAGTTTTAATTGATTTAGATGATATTAATGATAATCCACCACAATTTCAACATGATACTTATATTATACATTTAGATGAAAATAAACAATATTATAAACCAATTATTATATTTATTGTAACTGATTTAGATTTAAATAATAAAGGTTTTAAATTTAATATTTTGTTCGATTCAAATAAACCGCTACAAATTTCAACACAACAAAATGATTCATTAAAACAATTCAATCATTCAAAATTTCAAAAATCAATAAATTTAAATGAGTATAGCAACCAAAATTTGATTACAAAATATTTTACATTAAGAGATAATGGTTTATACTTACAAAATGTATTAGATAGAGAAGAATGTGCAAATTATCATTTCTATATCCAAGTTCAAGATGTACATAATGAATTATCTAATCAATTACAATATAATTTAACAAGTCAAACAGAAATATTCATCCATGTCAATGATATCAATGATAATATACCAACATTTATATTTCCGAATGGTTCAACATCAGCTGGTAATCGATTAATTACATCATGTCATGAAACAATAGGTAGTTCAATTGGTCAAATACAAGGTTATGATCCAGATCTAGGTATAAATGGTACTATTATTTATCATTTAATGATGACAACATCTTATTTAAAACAATCATTATTCCATTTAGATAATAATACCGGTGAATTATTTATTAATAGTAATCAATTAAATGAATATTGTGGTCAAAGTATTACATTATTAATATCAATTGATGATCAAGGTTCACAATTAAGTAAAATTGGAAGACATTCAACAATGGAACATTTAATTATTCAATTAGATGATATACCAATAAAGAATCAACAATTAAGTCAAAAATGGAGAATTAATCATAATAGTCTATTGGAATCAAATGTATTCATTAGTACTAATATGAATAGTAATACAAGTACATTGACAGCTAAAACTATTCTTAGTATTACACTTGGTAGTTCAACGATATTTCTAATTGGATTATTAATGATATCAACGATATTATTGATTTATAGTAAATCAAAACGTCGGAAATCATTTTTAACATTGAAAAAACTACATTTGAAAGATAATACTACTTATAATCAACATAGTAATAATGGTAGTAGTAGTAGTAATCATAACAATAATAATACAATAAATGATGATTTAATCTGTATGGATTGTAAACAAGGGGGATTAAATAAAATATTATTCCCTACTAATGATTATAGTAATAATAATAATTATCAACAATCAAATGAATATATAACAAAAACAAATGAACATTATCCAATTTCTATGTTGAAACCGAAGTCGATCAGTGAAGATGAATTTGCTGTTGCTGCTGCTGGTGGTGATGATGTTAATGATGATGATAATGTTCACCATCATCATCATCATACTGAAGAAGGTATGTATTTGACCTTAAAATGAATTTTAAAGTTTGTAAACTCAATTAACAAACAGTTTTATCGTTTTTAAACAAAGCTACTATTATATCGTGTGTATGGGTGACCTGTTTATTATATGACGTGATGATTCCCGCCAATGAGAGAAGATTAAATTATCGATCAAAGCAATGATACCCGAAACCTGTTTGAGCAGTCTTGAGTATTTATCAGTCATGCTTTCTGCTTAACCCAATCAGTTAAGTCCCGAACACGAATAACAGTCTCTGCAATATGAATCATTATTCTCAAACATACTGGGTTTATATACCAAACAGACAGACTACATCGTACCATAAAATAGAAACTAACAAGATTCAGCTAAATGTGGCTGTGAATAGGGGGAACAGTTGTTGATAGACAGGAGATAATTCAAGAATGATAAATCGTATAATAATAGTCTATAGTTCAAAATAAAGCTTATAATAAGAGGGACACGAATATGAACACTTACGTTACTTAACAATTATGTAATAGGAAATATACATATCATATTGGTCCATAAATAGTCCTCAAAAGTTACCATTCATAATTCTCTTCGGGATATAACAGCTACAAAGACAGTACTTTCAGTATATATTCAATGTTCGTTAAATTTCTTTGCTTCAACTTCAAGTTATTGCAATTTCAATTTTTTATGAATATAATTCATTTGTAAGTAATTAAGTATCCTTGTTATCAATGTGTTAACAACTGTAATCGATCAGTCGTTCTTAGGCATGTGTACATTCTAAATGAATTCCCTTAATATTTCCATTAAGTCATAAACATTTTTAAACAAAATAGGACAGTGGCTATCAGTGAATCTTGGACCTAGTAATTAAATGAGTAACCTGTTATGTGTTTTTGCTGTATAAAGTATTGGTTTAAATCCCTAGTGTAAACACTAAGACAATATGTGTGTCTTGAACATCATTACTAACCGTTACGTAACAATGTTAAAAAATATTGTAAACACATTTTGAAACTTGAAAAATGAATCGTCTATGAATAGTGAATAAGTTTTTCGGGATGTAGATGCCGTTTGTCATTTCACTAAATTATTGATGTTTACACTAAAGCCATAATCAAGTACCTTACACTTCAAAAATCTTACGCGTTATTTACTTAGTGATTGAGTTCAGATAATCCCTACTACTCACTATTCAAATTCCTCAAAACGTTTTGTAACTTAATGACATTATAGTGAAAATCCGCTCAGGATCTACATATACCAAAATTAACTGATCAATTTCAGTCCTTATCATTAAAAATGGGAAGATTTAAAATCTTTCAAATGGATTTTGTTTGTATTAATTTCAACTAACCAAACGTACTAATTTCTATGTATTTCAAGAGTTAAAGCAATGAAATAAAACATGAATTCATTGTATGCTGAAAACACACTCACCTAAGTTTTGTTTAAATTTGTGATAGTAACCGTTTGTATAAAGTTTATATATATATATATATATATATATATATATATATATTTCGTATAGTGGGTTGACGTTAGCTAAACAACCATTGAAAGCTGAAGAGCGTTGAACATCTACCTCTCTCTAATATGAGACTCCTCAATAGTGTGCATCCACAACCACACAAGGGGTTGAACCTAGGACGTTCAGTTTTCTAAGCGAGCTTTTAAAATTCAAACCGCTTAGTTGGAATTCAGTGGTTTACTTGTCTGATTGTAATCAGTTAATGATATCGAAAAGTCATAACTACCTTAAACGTAACATGGTAAAACTTCGCTGGCCAACAGTTCTTACTAGAAACTTCAGGATTTATCTCTTGAAGTTAATCACTATTAATTATATGATTACCATTAGTGTAGGGGGGGGATGGAGGCTGTTTTGAGATTAGTCTATATAGTTAAGGATTTATGACTACAGTTAAGATTACGATTTAGGATTAGTATTGCTTACTTACTTACCTTCTTGCGCCGGTTACCCCTTATTGAGGAACGTAGGCCGCCCACCAACATTCTCAATTCGACACTGTCCTGGACAATTCTTTCCATTTGTTTCCAATTGCTATTTATCCTTTTCATAATTGCTTCTAATTCTCGACACAGTATGTTCTTTGGCCTTCCTTCGTTTGACAGTTAGTCTATATGTGTTTTTAATTCTCACCATAAACTATAAACTCTACATTTTAATCCTAACTTTACATATTAAATGAAATAATATTAAGCTTTACACCCTAATCTTAATTCTAAACTTAATTTCTAATCTGAAACCATAATACTGAATCTTGTTCACAGCATTATTATTATTATTAATTACTTAATAATGCTTAGTGTATTCGGATTGCTCAGCAGCAGTACGTCTCAATATACACAAAGGGAAAAGCAAGACTGTCCAATACAATACAGACATCACCAATCGAATTACACTTGACGGAGAAGCTTTGGAGGATGTGGAAATCTGGGCAATATCATTGATGAACACAGTGGATCGGATGCGGATGTAAAGACGCGGGTCGGCAAAGCAAGAGCAGCATATTTAAAACTGAAAAATATCTGGAACTCAAAACAATTGTCTGTCAACCAACACCAAGATCAGAATTTTCAAGACGAATATGAAGACAGTTCTACTGTATGGGGCGAAAACTTGGAGAACTATGAAGGCCATCATCCAGAAGATATAAATGCTTATTAACAATTGTCTACGCAAAATACTTCGGATCCGTTGACCAGACACTACCAACAACATTCTACTGTGGGAGAGAACGAACCAGATTCCAGTGGAGGAAGAAATCAGGAAGAAACACTGACAGTGGATAGGACACACATCGAGGAAATCACTCAACTGCGTCACAAGACAAGCCCTCACATGGAATCCTGAAGGTCAAAGGAGAAGAGGAAGTCCAAAGAACACATTACGCTGAGAAATGGAGACAGATATGAGAAGAATGAACAACAATTGGATAGAACTAGAAAGAAAAGCCCAGAACAGAGTGGATTGGAGAATGCTGGTCGGCGGCATATACTCCATTGGGGGTAACAGGCATAAGTAAGTAAGTAAGCATTCTGATTGGTTGTCCAGGTTAAATGTATCAAGATTATTTGATGAATTACTTAAGCTCACCTCATATTTCATCTTTACTTAGTATCCATGTTATCTTAGAAAAGTTTTATATTACTTTGTATAGTTTACTTTAATGGTTACTTTCTATCAATTACAAAAAGAAAATAACCTTCAAATTGAATTTTTTTTAAAAAGACGGTCTAAATAATTAATGGGTTATTTCACCAAACGTTTTAGACCTTAATTGACTTATTAAGTATTTCATTGTATATGATACATAGTTTTTTTCTTTTTTGTCTTCCGAATTATTTAACTGATATTTTAGTTGAACCAATTTCCTTCAGGTTGTCTCTATCCTAGCAACATAATTGTCAGAACAAAACAACAACAAAAAAACACATGACTAAGATGGGAAATTCGAAGCATATTGGAAGTCAAGGAATATTCATGAAGTTAATCTTTATATCTTTTAATTTTTACTAAAATGGAATAATAAATAACGATAGAACTTTGAACATGTGTTTATCCTAATTTGAAGGCGTCAGTCGGATGTAACTGCTTATGGCTAAAAAGATAGAGTAATTTAGTTAATAATGCTTTGGCATTTGAAGTGAAAAGTAATAGATTTGAATCTCAATGTGAATATTAGCAGAGATGCATGTACATTCAACAGGTCAATTGCAAATAGAAAGGAAGACATACGATGAATGTCACGATTAATAACTATCCAACTTATGACTAAATGGCAATATAACGGGAGTCCGCTCCAAATAAACATATTCCAATAAAGACTGGTCAATTGCAATTTTTTTGCAACAACAACAACGAAATCATACTATTGGAAAGACTCAGAAAATTCCTCGGAAAAAGCTCGAAGAGATCCTGCAAACTCTGGGAAATATGTTGTACAGTCAGTATTGAATGGAAATTTCTTAGAAACATCTAGAAAGTGAAGAGTCATGTGTCACAATTCCGATTTGATGATTACATATCCTGTTATTATCTTTAGAAGGGTTCCAAAACTTTTTAGTAGCCCAATGCCATAAAAACCCTAAAGTTTCTGTAAATAACCTGATTTTAGAGTAAAGCGTCCTTTCCATATAACGCGCCTTTTCTCTATTATTCAAATTGTCATGTAGAGTTATCCTAGAGATTATCAAAAGAACCTAGGAAACCGATTAAAGAATACTCGATGTAAATAAAACAAATGTAAAGTGTCTTTAAATCAACCAGAACTATAAAAAATATGATAAACAATAGTGTAACACAACAGAGGGGGTTTTGTGGAGAATTTAGTATTTTCACAGTTGAAATCATGAGTCAGTTGAAGCTAGACCACCATCGAAAACCTGGAAGCACTGGACGGCCGTTTCGTACTACTACTACGGGACTCCTCAGCAGTGCGCATCCACGATCCCGCACTCGCGAGATTCGAACACAGGACCTACCAGTTTCGAGCCGGAGCCCTCAACCGATAGACCACTGAGCCCGCATCCAACTGTGTCAATATCTAACTTCAACCAATATATGAAGTTGAGCGACCGTTCACCAATTATCTTCAGTGAACTGATATCTGTACAACAGACTTGGTACAACTCCACTGGTCACTGCTTCTAACTAGAATTCAAGGAAATATTTTTCAAAGTCAGTCCCTAGTGAGCATATTATTATTCAATCAGAATGTTAGTGATATAAATGAATAATTCAGTATAATAAAGCCAAAGATATTAGTAGGGATATATACTTTACGTGTAATTAATAGACTTATTAGCTTTCATAATAGGTTTTCTAGTATTAAAGTCAAAATTTGACTGATATAAACACTCGTCAGTATGATTGCAGATCATTTAAACTGTTGAGAATTCATAAGGTTCTAATATATCTCTTTGATCTTGACCACATCAGTTGTAGGGTCGATAAAGTGACTCTTATCAACTGCAATCCAATAATTATAACCGTATATTTGAAGACAAATTCACTCTCTTAAAACATCTGTATAAAATGGTAGTCTTTAATCACATACATCATGCGTAAACGGATACTTCTTTTGTATCGGCTGTGTCATAATACCTGACGGAGATTGAAAGACCCTAGAAATATCCTGAACTATGCCCTGAATAGCATTAAGTATGCTCAATGTATAATACAACTCATGATTTCAACTGTGAAAATACTAAATTCTCCACAAAACCCCCTCTGATCTATAATCATATGCTCACCAGGGACCGACTTTGAAAAATATTTCCTTGAATTCTAGTTAGAAGCAGTGACCAGTGGAGTTGTACCAAGTCTGTTGTACAGATATCAGTTCACTGAAGATAATTGGTGAACGGTCGCTCAACTTCATATATTGGTTGAAGTTAGATATTGACACAGTTGGATGCGGGCTCAGTGGTCTATCGGTTGAGGGCTCCGGCTCGAAACTGGTAGGTCCTGTGTTCGAATCTCGCGAGTGCGGGATCGTGGATGCGCACTGCTGAGGAGTCCCGTAGTAGTAGTACGAAACGGCCGTCCAGTGCTTCCAGGTTTTCGATGGTGGTCTAGCTTCAACTGACTCATGATATCAATAGTGTGATAAGACAAATCAGTGATCAACTTTCATAAAGGAATCTAATATCCCTAATTGACGTTAACTAATTAACAATACAAACTAAGGAACGCTTAAAAGCCATTGTGTCCGAGTTGTTTATTATCAGGAGTGCGTTACAGTTAGAAGCGTGCACTATTAAATGTCAGCTAAATGATTAAACACTAACCACTGATCATGAGAACTAAATATCTTCCTACGGTTACTGGTATGGTTATGAGAATGTGCAGGACTAAAGGGGTTCGATATTAGAATGAAATAAATATCCATAGTCTCATACCTCTAAATGATTTCCTAGCTAAAGTCAGTCAGGTATGTAAACTACAAAACTTGGTTCTTGCAAAAGTCGAGAGAGAATTTAATTACTTTCAAAATAATAATTCAGCAAGCTACATTGAACATTGTATATTTATGGATATTTACAAGCTGTATATAAATCATCGAGGTAGAAACAGTAGGGTTTCCCAAAATCTACATAGTTTAATTATAATATGTATTATCAACTGGCATCAATATATAGTCTTGAATGTTTATCCTCTAATGAAATAGAGTCATACTAACTGACTATCTCATACGACGATTACAAATTTCTAACTTTACTGTTTGTCTATAAATACCTTTGTAATACGTGAAACGGTCTTCCTTTTGAACCTTAGTCAAGCAATCACTAAATATTCAGAAGCAACTGGACACTTATTTCATCCAAGTATGTCATTCTAGAACAATAAGATTTCACCAGTTGACCAGAGATCGAACTCAGTTCTTTCAGGTATCATCATGAAATCTTAACCTTCAAACCATTGATCTAACATCCAATAATTTACAAGTTTAACATCAGTCAGAATAAAACTTAAAAGAATTTCATCTGAATATAGTCACCTTCAAAATAGTAGTAGTAGTAGCTAATGTTTAAACTGATATATTTTTCCGTAATCATTTTAATTCACTTACTATTATTTGTTTGAATCTTCCCATCGATGTGTTAGGACTGCAACTGGTCAGTCTCTAATTGGCATATGTGCATACTGAGCATATTGCCTCAATATGGCCTTAATTCACAAGCATTAATAGTAAAGATGGATAGTGGCTAGAAGTGAAACCCACGACGCGCATTTCGTTCTATTTGGGACTCGTCAGCTGGATGTAACTGTATCTCAGATTTGATGTTCACTCTGAGGCTCAAACCCAGTACCTTTCGTTTCAAACGCCATCACGTTATCCACTCGGTCACTGAGTCCTGATAGCCACTTGCTTGTGCAATGGGTTGAAGTTTTAATCCACTTAGTATTGTTTCTTTGGATCTATCAGGACTCAGTAGCTAAGTGGATAACGCGATGGTGTTTGAAGTGAAAGGTACTGGGTTCGAATCCCAGCGTGAACATCAACTTTGAAATGCAAGTACATCCAGCTGACGAGTCCCAAATAGAATGAAACACGCATCCTGGAATCCACTACTAACCACTATCCATCTTTAGTAGTAGCTAATGTTTAAACTGATACTTTTTTTTCCAGTAATCATTTTGTTTTTCTATATTATGTTTGTAAATATTCCAATCAAAACAATCTAATTTACCATACAATTAATTTTCATCAGTCTGTTAACTATACATTTATGTATGATAGAAATACAATATAACCTGATATTTTATTATGAATAACAATTGTGTTGGTAGGGTAACAACAAATTCTAGTAAAATCTCTATGTGTACAGGTGTGTGTGTGTGTGTGTGTCTTATGTATTTCTTATTGAACAATGTATGTTGTTGAAATTTTTCATCAAGGATACAACATGTAGCTATAATTTATTCTGATTATTATTTATATATATATATACATAGGTTCAGGTGTTCCTGTTAGATAGATGCTTCTGTACTGACATTTCGAAACAAAGAAATTGATTAACACCTATATGTATATATGGAGAGAGAGAGAGAGAGAATAAGAGATGTACATTTTGGAAATGGTGTCGATTTTCATTTACAATGACCTAATATTATCATGTGTATACATGTGTAGATGTAGTTGTATTCGACTACTACTACTACCACTACTACTACTACTACTACTACACAAGGAAATATTTAATATACCATCAATAGATTAAGGAAGCAACAGGTTATTTTTTTTTGTTCTCTTCTTATTTTCCCTGTTCTACTTAGTACTACTTATGAAAATGAAAGAATAGGCTAACATTTTCATTTCTTTTATGAAAGGTATTGATAAATTGAATCCTTCTATTTAATATTACTAATGGATGTGTTGACGTGGTTCTTTTAATTTCAACATTCATTTATAATTCAATAATGTAAGTATTACCGAATATGATAAGCAAAACTATGCAAACACATAGAGTGTTAAGAATTACAATTTAAAGTAGATTAGATTGTATTCATGGCGGTTGACCTGAACTTGAACTCATTTTATAAAAAGGGATCGTTCAAAAAATACAAAACTAAAAAGAAAAAAAATTTAGAAGGAAAAGTTATTATTTATCAATCATCTCTGAAAAGTAACGTTGGAAAAGTCTTTAAATGTTTGCTGTTGCTGATAATCGATAAAGACCCTAGAAATGATATTGTTAACAAAATTATTTTCATAGGTGAAAGAGTGAGTCAATTGAAGCTAGACCACCATCGAAAACCTGGAAGCACTGGACAGCCGTTTCGACGTATTGTGGGACTCCTCAGCAGTGCGCATCCCTGACCTCGACTCTCGAACTCAGAACATATTAGTTTCGCTCCAGAGCACTTAACCAATAAACCACTGAGTCGGCATCCAATGATGCTTTATGTCTAACTCCAACCAATATATGAAGTTGAGCGACCGTTCACCAATTATCTTCAGTGAACTGATATCTGTACAACAGACTTGGTACAACTCCACTGGTCACTGCTTCTAACTAGAATTCAAGGAAATATTTTTCAAAGTCAGTCCCTAGTGAGCATATTATTATTCAATCAGAATGTTAGTGATATAAATGAATAATTCAGTATAATAAAGCCAAAGATATTAGTAGGGATATATACTTTACGTGTAATTAATAGACTTATTAGCTTTCATAATAGGTTTTCTAGTATTAAAGTCAAAATTTGACTGATATAAACACTCGTCAGTATGATTGCAGATCATTTAAATTGTTGAGAATTCATAAGGTTCTAATATATCTCTTTGATCTTGACCACATCAGTTGTAGGGTCGATAAAGTGACTCTTATCAACTGCAATCCAATAATTATAACCGTATATTTGAAGACAAATTCACTCTCTTAAAACATCTGTATAAAATGGTAGTCTTTAATCACATACATCATGCGTAAACGTGTACTTCTTTTGTATCGGCTGTGTCATAATACCTGACGGAGATTGAAAGACCCTAGAAATATCCTGAACTATGCCCTTGAATAATATTAAGTACGCCTAATTATAGATATAATTCACATCAAGATGTTTCTTATAGTTTACCTTATATATAATATTATATAGACTGTCTTTGTACAACAGATAAGTCTACTGATCTTTAGGCTTTTAAGAACTAAATATATAAGAAATTTTCACTTGTCTATTATTGAGATATAAGCTTCCTGTTATCATATTTTTTTATATTTTGTGCAATAATCTAAAACTTATTATTAGTTCCTCAGTGTAGGATAGGATACGTATGAGTGAATTTCAAACCGATTTGTTTCTTGATTTTCAAAATGCATGGAACATCTAACACTTTTCCGCTCATTCACTGAATGAATACTACAAACATAAGCAGAATAATTACTGGAAATTCATTCACTATTGTTTGTTTGAATCTTCCCATCGATGTGTTAGGACTGCAACTGGTCAGTCTCTAATTGGCATATGTGCATACTGTTCGTATTTCCTCGATATAGCCTTAATTCATATGCGATGGCGTTTGAAGCGAGGGTACTGGGTTTGAGTCCCAGAGTGAACATCAAATCTGAGATACAGGTACATCCAGCTGACGAGTCCCAAATAGGACGAAATGCGCGTCGTAGATTCCACTGCTAGCCACTATCCATCTCTGCTTACCATGCTTGTGAATTACTGGAAAGTTTATTCCAAGTTCTGACTTTCATTCTATTCACTTCTGTCATCAGGCATGCCAAGATGTACTGCAGTAAAGTGTTCACAGAAGACATATGTTGTGATGAACGCGGATACAAGTGGGAACAATCGAATGTAATAGAGCACAAAATTACAGAATCTCTTAGTAAAATCTGAGAACCATACAGTATATACTTCGTTGGTATTAGTACCAATGTTTGACTTAATAATTTCGGATAAATTGAGCATTGAGTAGATTGTTAAAAAATGAAATAATATATTTATAATATGCTAATGAGTAGGAAATATAAATTTTCCGTCGTTTTGTGACTCAGTGGAAGCCACTTCTTCAGAGGATAAATAATCAAATGAAAATTAATCCAAGTTTAAATAATACAAAGGAACTACGCAAGAATATTATGTGCGATAAATACTTTATTTGCAAGATGTCGATCAATTGTTTCAGACTTCACTGTTCTTTGTTTCTGTTCTCTTTTCTTTGATCTTCTTAACATTCTACCTCCATGCATTTCATTTTCCATTGATGATATATACTACTTATATGTGTCGACATCAGTAGCATATACCACAATGCAACTAAGATTAGATGATTAATATGAAATCCCTAGTAAAAAAAAAATAGATTTACTGTTATATGCATTTTTCACTAAATAAATGAGTGCTAGATATTGGACTTTTGCCAAATACCAAAAAGAGAAAAAAAAGGGAGAACGGTTATCTTCATACGTCATAATTGTATATTATAATCACATTATTTCTTAATAAACATCATCAATTGTTAATAACAAATAAAAATGACAATTTCACTTTGTAACAGATTAAATAAACATTTACAATTCATAAACTAAATCATAAAAGAAAATTGTTTATCATTCTATTAAATATAATTGAATTCTAATTATATACATTATTATCAGAAGGAGGTTTTGTAGTTGAAATAAAGAGTCAATTGAAGCTAGAGCACTATGGAAAACCTGGAATCACCGGATAACGCATGAAACTGATAGGTCCTGGATTTGAGTCTCGCGAGGGGTGGTCGTGGATGCGCACCGCTGAGGAGTTCCACAATATGACGAAGTAGCCATCCAATGCTTCCAGATTTGAATTGACTCATGGTTTCAACTATGAAAATACTGAGATCTCCACAAAACCCATTCTGATTATAATCATATGCTCACTAGTGACTGACTTCATGAGGTAAATCCTGGAGTTCCAGTTAGAAGCAGTGACCAGTGGAGTTCATACCACGTCTGTTGTGAGATGGGAACTCACTGACGACAATTGATGAACTTTGTGGATTGGTTGAAGTTAGACATTAACACCGTTGGATGCCGGTTCAGTAGTCTAGTGGTTAAACGCTGATACTGATAGGTCTTGGTTTCAAATCTTGCTAAGCGTAATCGTGGATACGCACTGCTAAGGAATCTCACACTGGGACGAAACGGCCATCTGATGCTTCCAGATTTTTCATAGTGGTCTACCTTCAATTGACTCATGATTTCAATTATACAAAATTACATTATTATATATTGAATAATAACTAATAAATATTCAATACATTCATAATAAATATGAAGTGGATGATCAAATTCTTTTTTTTTTTTTTGTTTTGTTTAAATCTGTTCGTAGATTTGCTTGGATTTTTCAATTTTTCTCAATGATTGATAGATTTAATTATTCCAATTTATATAAAGGAATTATCTTTTGTTCTTTCACAATCATTACAGTTAATCATCAAAAAAAAGAAGAAAAAAAATGAAAAAAAATGGAAAGAAATTAATTAATAAATATAGGTGTTGATGAAATAAATATCCATCTATGTAGTATGAAACAATAAGTTAATATATCATTGTAGGGATAGATTGAATTTGAGAAATGAAAAATGAATTATTATGTTTACAATGATGTTTATCTAATGATAAGATCTTATTTCAGTAGTTTTATAGTAGTATCATGATGATAAGTTATTGTTATAAATAGTAAACATTATTGTATTCGCACTTATCATCAGTTGTTCTGTGATATATATATATATATATATATATATATATATATACCGCCCGTCGGTACTACCGATTGAATGGTTTAGTGAAGTTGTTGGATTGGCGTCGTACTAGTGACTTTGCCGCCCGACTGATGTTGAAAAAACGATCTAATTTGACTATTTCGATGAATTAAAAATCGTATATACTGTCACTCAACATTGATTATTTTGATCAAAATACGATTTTATCATTTATTAAAATAGATTTAAATGTTGAAATTACCTGTTGCCAACTAGGTGTTCTAGAGGTTAGACGTTCACTCTGTGAACTGAAAACTCTAGGTTTAATCAGTACTGTGGGATTGATGTATATTGATTGCCACTAAGGAATATCATACTGGGATAAAGCAGATGTTCAGTACTTTCTAGTTTCTAATAAAAGTTGTCTAACCCAGATTATTTTTCTAGTTAGCGTTTTTTTAGCGAGTTAGTTTTTCTACGGGATGGGGTCGCTAACCCCATGCCTAACCGTCCTCACTTACCCGGGCCTCGAACCGGCAGTAACTCTAGACTAGCTACAGGCGGAGAATGCTGGTATGAGGATTATGCTCTTCAACTAGGGGTAACAGGCGTAGATAAGTAACCTAGATTGATTCATAATCTTGGTTAAAATTCAACAGTCTTCATAAACCCCTTTGCTAATAACTCTAAACAAGGTATAAATAAAAACGTTTTTTGTAATCTGAATGGTTTTATTTGTTTCCTGGTCAATGATTTTTCCCAGAGTATATATAACTCTCTCTGGTAAATGCTGGATTCGAAATCATAATTATTTTATTTCATAAACTTTATGGTACGCCATTTTATCTCTTATAGATTATTTCTCATTTGTGGAGAAAGCTTTTAACTCATTCCCCTTTTTTTATGACATACAATGTCAGGGAAACTTCTCATCAATTCCCTTAAGATTACGAATACATAATCATGATGAGTGTAATATAGGACGAAACTTATGCCAAGAGTTTACTACCGACCACATCGAAATACCTAATATCTTAACATAGTGTATACTATTTTGAATCGCTTAGACCAGCGGTGTAATTGCAATTTAGTCGGTTGAATTCAATCAATGATAAAAGATTAAACAAACATGGAGCCCTGTTGAAATTTCTGGACACACATCATCATGCCTATTATTTGCATAACCTATCCAGGTGCGCTTATGAAAAGTTTACAACCATTCGCGGTACAAGTTACAAGAAGCCTAATCAGAGATGTCATAGTTGCTGGCAATATGCATCGACAAGAATGTACATCATTCAGACGTTGATTGTTCAACTGCTAACATCTAACTCGCGATCAATCAACATTTATTGCCAAGATCGATCAAGAAATAAGAAGAGGAAACTTGTTGAAATACATTATTCTGAGAACTTTATATTGTATCAAAAAAATATAATACTGAATAAAGCTAATAATAATAATGGTCATTAATTAATGATCAGTCGATCCTATTTACGCTGTATACCTAATGATAAGCATAAAAATTCCGGTCGAAATTTTAATGGGAACAAATTTGATCGAAAATAGTACACTGCAGTGCACATCTGAAAATAAGTCAGCCCTTATAGACTACGTCTATTTCCTTTCATTAATCAACTTATTTTCCTTTTACTCCCAAAAATGTATCCCACGAAAAGAATTTTCTATATATGAAGCATCATATTTTGTTTACTCAACCAGTTCGACATAAATATATTTCCGGTATATGGTGATTTGTGGAAATTTCCTAGTTTACACTAAGAACTAATTTTAACCAGGCCTTTACTGCAAATACGGAAACACTCAATATCTGTTTTATCCTAGTATGAGGCTCTTCAGAATTGCATATCCCCGATCTCGTATACAGACCTTCGATCTGAATGTTCGAACTTTGACTCTTTGTGATGGGGTCATAGATGCTCACTTCCGAGGTATCCTATACCGGTACAAAACAGATATTGAGTGTTTTTTTAGTTTCCAGTATAGACCTAGTTAAAATCAGTTTTTCGTGCAAACTATGAAAAACTTATCTGTTAAATGGAATTAAATACCAGTTATTTAGTTTAGATACAAAAATGAAACGTACAATGTGTTTGTTATGATTTAAGGTTTAAACTTTAAAATCTCATTGAAAGAAGATTGATGCTCAATAATGATTCCGTTAAGTTACTCATAACATTTTCCTGGTTGATTGAAATGTTTCACAATTTAGACTAATCTTCCCTACCTCTATGTCAATGAATCCCAACAACAAATGTAAACAGTATGGATATTATCATACTCGCTGTGTGTTGAAATTTCTGCTTTCGTAGAATTGTTTTTATCTGTGGTGGAGTTATTTTCTGTTGTACGAAATTAACAAACAACAAATCTGCTGTTACATAAATTAGATAGATTTTATATAACACCAGAATTTAGAACGTGGTTTTCATTCTATTCAAGACTCATCAGATAAATGTACATGAATTCCATTGTTAATGTTTACTCTACGACTAAAATGTAGTTGCTTTTGTCTAAAAAATATCAACACATTATCTACTAGGTTAATGAGACTAAACGGTGATTAATTTGTGAAATGACTATGATCCATGTATTAATAAGAGTTAAAATCATCCAGTTGTTGAGATTCTTGAATATATTCTGTTCGATTTTTTTATATTAATGTCGTGTGTGCTACCAATTTCGACAGTTATATGTAGTATATATCAGCAATCGAAAGTGGAAAGCCTGGTGACAGAAGGTTCAGAAGATCGAAGAGAAGAAAACGAAAACATAGAGTAATTGGTGTGGAAATGAAGGAATAATCAAACCTAAGACAATTGATTGACCTTTTTCAAATGAATTATTTACTATATGGTCCTCATATTTTACTAAGATATTCCTATAATCTCGTATTCAAATGCATTCAGTTGTCCCCGCTAGTGGTCTCATTCACCACATCAGTATGTGTTCTTCCTGTATGAAATGCTTCTATATAGGCATTTTTATCTACCATAAAGTCGATGGTTGTTCATTACAATTTCTCTGTAAATATTTCTTTCTCAATAAGCTTTATGTTTTCATTAATTTAGTTTACAGATCAACAAATGATTGATAAATTGATCCCTTCATTTATTTTTTCATCTTTTCAGCTAATGTTCGAATTCATTCACATTTATATAATCCACATACAACTTATACTTCTATTGGATTACATCATTGTCCTCATGATTCAAATAGTGTAAAGATTCCACGATTCAAAGATAACAATAGTAGTAATAATAATGATAATAAACATTATACATTTTATCCAAATGCTCATCTATCTAATTTTATTTTAGCTACTCATTGTTTAGGTCAATCATCTTCATTATTATCTACTCCATCATTGTCACCATTACAACAAAAGAAAATACAATTACATACTTCACTATCATCACCAAATGGTATAGAATGTCGACAAAGTTGTATTGGAGATCAATCAAAGTATATATCTAATGTTATTGTTGATCATAGAAATAATTGTATGATAACACCTGGATGTTTTATATCGAATTGTGCAGAAACAGAACTACCTACATTAAAAACTATAACACAACAACAACAACAAAATGATCGAACACCACCAATCCCAGTAAAGTTAAATATTCAATCTCATTGTGACAATTTACAAAATCAACTTGATCATGATCAAGGAAGATTGAATGGAAGTCAGCAAATATTTGAAAACAATGATAAATGCAATATGACACAAGATTATCAACGGGTATGTCCAATTATAATGTATAATTCATAAATAGATTTTCAAAATGTACCATTGTGACAGTTTTTTCTATATGTATGACTGTACTTCATCTATTGAATAAGAAAATGAAATAAATGAGCTATCTATAATGGAGATGTAGAGTAAATAGTGAGATGGTGGTTGGAGGTGGTCAACAGGAAACCCTGGACCCGGGTTTTGTGCTATTTGGCACTCGTCAGTAAGGTGTACCTGTATTCTTGAGGGAACTGGTGCTCCCTGACGGATTCGATCTCGTGTAACTCAGCTTCACAGTCAGAGATGTTACCACTGAGCTTTTCAGGCTGCGACCAACCTCCTGTAGGACTAAGATGTAATCAAAATTGATTGATCACTGGGTGATGATCAATATCATGAGTGTCAAGTCTTTCTTGGTGCTGATCTAATGCTATCGATCAAGTTCTATTTATTTAAACCAACTGATTTCAAGTTACAGGAGCAAGATGACAGGTAATGGTGAGCCAAGGTTTCATGCTTGTTTGTATAAAGTGTAGCTGTAATCATTAGGAAAGTGATGCTCATTGTGGGATTCGTACTCTCATCGTCTAGATTCACAGTCTGAGACGTTATTCTCCCCACGCTTAAAATCTTGTGGGATTAAGATATTTATTATGAATGATCACTGAGTGCTAATCAATGTCATGTTTATAAAGTCCTTCTTAGTGCTGATCTATTTTTATCGGCCAAACATGTTCCAATACTGTCGCTAGTCCAAGTCACTTGAAATCATGTGAACTGTATCCAGATGGTAAGCGATTAGGGTTTGATTAGAGGTTACGTATATATATATATATATATATATATATATATATATATATTACGCCTGTTAGTCCTCATAGAGGAGCATAGGCCGCCCAGTAGCACTCTCCATCCAACTCTGTCCTGGGTATACTTTTCCAGTTCTTTCCAGTTAACATTCATCCTTTTCATATCTGCTTCTATTTCCCGATGTGTTCTTTGGCCTTCCTCTTTTTGGCATCCCTTCAGGATTCCAAATTAGGGCTTGCCTCGTAATGCAGTTTGGTGATTTCCTCAATTTATATCTTAACAACTTCCAACGTCTTTTCCTAATTTCCTCTTCAACTGGAAGCTGCTTTATCCTCTCCCACAGAAGGCTGTTGTTGATGGTATCTGGTCAGTAAATGTTGAGCATTTTGCGCAGACAACCATTTATAAATAAATAAATAACGATATATATATTACCGTTTAGTTATTACCGTTTATTCTTCTGGGTATATGAGTGTTTTCAGTCAAACTAAAAACATCGATTCCGAAGTACGTTAGCCGAGCAAATACTTGAAAAATTACAATTCATATTAATTTCCTTTCATCATGGATATGACAATCATGCTCCTACGTAATATTTGAATGTTATCATGTATCGTAAAGCTGAATATTACTGACCCAAATTTATTAAAACTTCACATTACTATAGTAAGTAGCCTGGCTGAACGTAGTCACTAAAGCATACATAAAACTAATTGATTTATATTCACTTGGTATTGTTTGTTTGAATCTTCCCATTGATGTTTAGGACTGCAACTGGTCAGTCTCTTATTTGCATATGTGCATACTGTGCGTATTGCCTCGGTATAGCCTTCATTCACAAGCATTATAAGTCTCAGAGTGATCATCAACTCTGAGATGCAGGTACATCCAGCTGACGAATCCCGAATAGGACGAAACGCGCATCCTGGATTCCACTGCTAGCCACTATCCATCTTTGCTTATAATTGATTTATGGTTTACAACTCAATTTTTTAAATGTTGTCTACAAAAGGTCTTTAAATACAATATCGAAAATATTTAACTCATCTTGCTTACATGGTATCATGCAGAAGTCTAGACAATCGAATGTCATATGTCAATCTGCGATTAACAGACACGTCGATATCGACTCATTTTAGCAATCCTTAAAGAAAAAATCAACTAATCACATGGTCAAAGGTTAACTAAACAAAAGATTCAACGGGAACACGAGAACAAATAGATAATAAGTCCTGCAATGAAAAGAAGGTTATCATAAAGAGTTTACTTGATATTACCGTAATAATAATAGAACGAAACGGCCGTCCAGTGCTTCCAGGTTTTCGATAGTGGTCTAGCTTCAATTGACTCATGATTTCAACCGTGAAAATACTTGATATTTGTTGAATATCCGGAAAGATTACTTCCATCTTAAAATAGTGTTTAATCATTTTTCGCAGAATGATGCCGAATGATCCACAGTTAGAGCAACCAGAACAGAGAGCTTATTACTAACACTGTGGTGTGTGCTGCTGATGTCGACAGATATAAGTAGTATGTATCAGTAATCGAAAGTGGAATATCTGACGGCAGAATAATAAGATAAGATTGAAGAAAAGAGAACGAGAACAAATAATGATTGATATGGAAACGAGAGAACAGTGAAATCTGAGACGATGGATTTGATTGGCTCCACTTGTGTTCTCGATCACTACACCACTAACTGATATTTTGAAACGATAACTTCCTGGGTTTAGTTTAACATAATGATGATGAAACTCAACATAAATTGACTAATACAAGTCGACAATGCACACTGTTTGATTGTATCTTGTGTGTGTCTTGAAATAGTCTGATTCTATTCCATTAGATAATAAATTTAATATGGAAAATGTTTCAAAAGTCAACTATAAATTTATTATTCCACTATGCACATATCATGTGTATTTTAGTGTACACCGATTAAAATGTCATTCGACTTATGTTTGTTTGTTGTTTTTATCTAAATGTGCGCCGTGCTGTAGGCATCTGAATCTACTGGTTATCATATGATATAGGCATTTTTTCTTCATTTCCCATAATCTAACTTGGAATTGCGTGATCCACTCAGGGGACTATTTTTTCTTGTTTTATTCCAAATTACAAAAAAAATCCTCCTAAAGGAGGGACATTTGTTAAAACATTATTATTATTATCGTTATTCAACAGTATGTTAATTTATCATGTTCTGTTTAACTCTACACACATATAAACAAGCGTAATTCATCTTTGCTGCCTAAATATAACAGGGATTTTAATCAAGTACCATTTGAATGTAGACATGATCAATATTTGTATCCGTCTAATATATAGCTGATCTAGATTGATTTATAATTTACCGGAAATGAAACAAGATCAACTGTATATCAGTCAATATTGTTATCACACATACACACACACAAAAGCCATAATGATTTGAATTTAAAAAATCCAATTTCAGTTTGAATTAAATCCAAACAGTTTAATTCATGAGTTGATGTAAGCTAAACAACCACTGAAAACCTGGAAGCAATGGACGGTCGTTTCATCCTAGTATGAGACTGATCAGCAGCGTTCATTCATGATCCCGTATGCGGAACCTCGAACCGGGACCTTTGGTCTCACACGCAAACGCTTAACCTCTAGACCACTGAACCAACATACAACGGTGTTAATATCTAACTTCAACAAGTTCACTTTATTGAGTGACCGTCCATCATTGTCTTCAGTCAGTAATTGCATCACAACAAACACTGATTGAACTGCACTGTTCACGGATTCTCACTAGAACTCCCGGAAATCCATCTTAAAACTAGTCACCAGTGAGCACATGATAATTATTGCTAGAATGGGGGTTTGTGGAGATTTTAGTGATTTTAATAGTTGGATCCATGAGTCGATGCAAGCTAGACCACCATTGAAAACCTGGAATCTGAGGAGTCCCATACCAGGATGAAACGGCCGTCCAGTGCTTCCAGGTTTTCTATGGTGGTCCAGCTTAGATCGACTCATGAGTTCAGCTATTTATTTCACTACAATCTCCACAACCCCCCCCCTATTCCATTCTATTAAATGATTATTAATTAAATTTCCGCGTGTAGTTTTGTAAGACCGATGAATATATCCATGGAAATAACGATGGATCATTGATTGATTTTTCAAATTTATTCTCATTTTTTTGTGACTGGTCTTTTTATTTGACACGTCAAATTAGCCTGGTTTTCGTATTGTTCTAATTATATATGACATTGAGAATTCGTTCATTTAATTGTATATTCAGTTGTTTACTCTCAATCAAACCTGTCCAGTTTGGAAATGAACATTTTTGTCATGATGACATTTTATAAATCAGCTGATCATTTTAATTGTGAAATTAAAAAAAAACATAAAAATATCCCCTCATTTATAAGTTGAATTTAAATGATAGATTTTTGGGGTCTTCAACACAGACTGATTTTTGCTAAACGGTTATTAGAAACCATGAAGAATTGCATAGTTGCTCCGTTCTATTATGAAACTATTCAGAAGTACTTATTCCTAATCCAATTAGGTATTAAAGTTAGAATAATCGGATATGGCAACAAACGCTTAATAATGAAATCACATGTGTTATATCGAATAATTTGGTGCCCTGTTTTATATATGACGTGATGACTTCTGCCAATCAAAGTGGAGTGATTTTATCTGTCAGAGCAATGATACACAAAAGCCATATGAGCAGTCTCGAGTACTGATCAGTCATGCTTTCTGTCTAGCCCAGCTAGTTAAGTCCAGAACACCAATAACCACTTCTGCAATATGAATCGTTATCCTCAAACATACTGAGTTTATATACCAATCAAACTGACCACATCGTACCATAAAATAGAAAATAACATTTGTACAAGATTTGGCCAAATGTGGCTGTGAATAGGGGGAACGAACGGTAATTAATAGACAGGGGATAACTCACGAATGGCAAATCGTACAGTAATAGTCTATCGGTCAAAATAAAGCTCATAATAAAAGGAACATGAATATGAATACCTAAGTTACTTAACAATCATAGAATAGGAGATATACATATCATATTGGTTCATATATAGTCCTCAAAAGTTACTATTCATAATTCTCTTCGGGATATGACAACATGTATAAACGTAATCAATTCTTCATACTAAGCCATCATTTCTTAGTGTTATTGATAGGTATCTGCATCACCAATGAAAGTCATTTGATGATAGAGACTTTAAAATGTGACCATCTTCACAAACTCCTTGTAGTAATTAAAATAATCATTCCTTCAAGATAATTCATAATATTTATCTCGATATTTATTTCTGACATTAACAATCAATAAATTATGCTGACACTTATAAAAAGCGGGAAATACTTGACTTGATGAGTTGGAATTTCAAGAATTCCGTTTATTAGTATTGTTAGAACCACAAAGTGTGTTAGCCGAATATAGGTTGGATTAAAGCACGTTCCATGAAGGATTGTGGTAGGGCACGTCGATGAACTATTTCTTATCCAATCAGAGCTTGAGAATACTTGAAGAAGACCCTAGAATATTCTTATATCAAAACCACAAATATACTAACGTTTTTTTTATTATGATTCCTACTCCCATCCACCATTGTTATTTGGAATATAATTTCGTTCCTGTTCAATCGTGTTCTGGTTTAGGGACTCATCGAGTGAAATAGTATCCGATATTACTAAAAAAATAAGAGTAGCTGGAACGTATAAAGAGAAATCATAACAAAGTTTTATTATTGAAATTTGATGTTCACTTGATGAAATGGTTTATATCAGTACGTAATTTGTTGTTTTAAGTTATGTTTATTCATAGAAATAACAACGACATTAAATTCAGTTAACTTACTTACTTGCTTACGCCTGTTACTCACAATGAAGTATAGGCTGCCGATCAACATTCTCCAACCAACTCTGTCCTGGGTCTTCCTTTCTAGTTCTATCCAATCTTTGTCCATTTTTCTCACGCCTGTCTCCATTTCTCGGCGTAATGAGCTATTTGGTCTTCCTCTTCTCCTTTGGCTTTCAGGATTCCATGTGAGGGCTTGTCCCATGACTCGGGTGATTTTCTCAGTGTGTATCCTTTCCACTTCCATCGCTTCTTCCTGATTTCTTCTTCCACTGGAATCTGGTTTGTTCTATTCCTATACTCTCCCTATACTCAATATATTCCATCACTTATGCCTCTAAGACTATCTTAAGATTCACTTTATAAATATTATATTTTATATTTAACTTAAGAAAATTTCAAGGTTTAATCATCTAAAAATATTAAACCAAGTACCTACTTACTACTTACGCCTGTTACCCTTCGTGGAGGAGCATAAGCCAATCACCAGCACTCTTCATCCAACTCTCTCCTGTACAATCCTTTCCATTTATTTCCAGATGTTATTCATCTTTTTCATATCCGCTTTCAATTCCCGACGTAGTATGTTTTTCGGCCTTCCTCAGTTTTGTTTCCCTTCATGATTCCAAGTAAGCGCGTGCCTCATGACGCAGTTTTTTTAAAAAACCCAGAATGACTTGGACCTAAAATCATTTTCCTTACTTACTGGATACATGCATAGAAACAATCTAAGCCTATCTTAGTGGTAACTGAACTTGAACGTACATTTAAATGATTTCTATGGTTCAAGATATTAGCTTAACAAAAAGGAAATATCTCTAAGAATTGAAATTGGATCGAGAAATGAATAATTAACAACTAACATAATAATAAATTCATTTGGTATTTTTTGTTTGAATCTTCCCATCGATGTGTTAGGACTGCAACTGGTCACTCTCTAATTGACATATGTGCATACTGTGCGTATTGCCTCGATATAGCCTTAATTCACAAGCATAGTAAGCAAAGATGGATAGTGGCTAGCAATGGAATCCAGGACTCTCGTTTCGTCCTGGCCGAGTGGATAACGCGATGGCATTTGAATCGAAAGATACTGGGTTCGAGTCCCAGAGTGAACATCAACTCTGAGATGCAGGTACATCCAGCTGACGAGTCCCAAATAGGACGAAATGCGCGTACTGGATTCTACTACTAGTCACTATCCATCTTTGCTTAACATAATTATAAACTAGATCCATCATTAATTAGTAAATATTACGGTTTAAAAACCTAAACTGTTTCAAATAATGTAATGGCTAATCTATATATTTTATTTAGAATATTCAATTTTCACATTTCATTTGCTTATTGTTTTAAACTATCAGTGGTTCAATGAATAGTTTAAACGAATATGAGGGAGTTAAAATAATATTAATGTTTTAACTTGTGGCTTTGTACCCTATTAATATATAACGTAATGATACCGCCAATTAGAAAATATTGACTTAACATGCAGGGCTACGTAGGAAGAAGAACTAATGAAGACTCTAGACTGCTCGTAAAAATATACACGTTATTGGTACGGTAGACAAGTCACTGTTCTCTAATTGGCGGTATCATTACGTTATATATTGATAAGGCATAAAGCCACAAGTTATAACAATTAACTTTACTAGTATTAAGAAGAAACTATTCGGATTGTTTTGAACAAATTAGACCTACTTTCATTCAGTCAATGCACAATCATTAGTTTTCTGTTCAGTTACGAAAGATTTTTCTTATTTATAACATATATTACTGTCATAATCTGAGCTCGTCCGAGTACTGATAGTGATAATATAAGCTACCTACATATGTGCACAAACAAGTTACTTGAATGTGAAAACCTTTGGTGAATAGGAAGATTTTTTGGACTAAGCATATCCAGATTAAACACACAACATATTCATAAATATAAACACATATCTCTCAAAAAATCGGACCACATTTTCAACCAATAGTGAGTGTCGATTATTCTAGAAAGTATAACCAACCAGTAACGTTCATTTATCAGCATCTCTCGTTTATCATTTAGCCTACATCTGATTAGTTCAATGTACCAGTTTTATTTTGCTTATTGCTGGCCATCTGAGTTTCAGTGAACAAACTGAGTTAAGAGAAAGGTTAAGTACAAAGAGACCTGAAACTTCTCATACATTTCTTTAGTAAAATATAAACTTACCAACTAGCTAAATAATTGATTAAGTTATTTTTATAGTAAATCCACTTTATTAATCCTCTTTATTATTGAGAACTGTTTTAATGTAGAGTTTACGAAATCACAGTTAGTCGGTCAGTCATAAACAACATAGAACTTGGCATGTACATGTATCAGTTCAAGTTGCTAAACTATGTCAGTACAGTGAGATGAAATTATCAAAATAAATGCCAAGATAGTGAAAGAAGTGACAGTATCAGCAATTATTCATTAATAATACAATCCTAAAAAAAAAAGAATTAATCTGCGGAATATAAACGAACAGGAAATTTCTACAACTCACCATCTAAGATAAGACGAAAAGTGAATAGGTCTGCATCATTTCAACTGATTCAGACCGATGCCATAAAACATCTCTAACAGTTGACTGTGATAACTATTAATCCCCTAACCAGATAGTACTCATCCGCAAACGAAGCTCAATAATTCCATGGAATGATGTTCTGTTTTTATGTAGTCACCTATTCAACATGTAACGTAAGTTGACAAAGACCAAGAGACCTATTTGAATTCATTCTGAGATCTTATACTAATTATGAACACATATATAACGAGATAAACAACATAATTATAGGAAAAAATCTAATATTTATCACCATGGAAATGCCACTTTCAAAACAAAAAAACAAACTACAAATTGAATTATAATATCAGAATAAACTTGAAGATAAAACTGAACAACGAAGAAGCAAAGATGGATAGTGACTAGCAGTGAAATCCATGACGAGCATTTCGTCCTATTTGGGACTCTTCAGCTAGATGTGCCTGCATCTCAGAGTTGATGTTCACTCTGGTACTCGAACCCAGTATCTTTCGCTTCAAACGCCATCATGTTACCCACTCAGCTACTGAGTCCTGATATCCACTTGCTTGTGCAACGGGGTAAAGTTTAAATTCACTTAGTATTGTTTTTTTTCAAATCTTCCCACTGATGTGTTAGGACTGCAACTGGTCAGTCTCTAATTGACATATGTGCATACTGTGTGTATTGCCTCGATATTGCCTTAATTCACAAGCATTGTATGCAAAGATGGATAGTGGCTAGCAGTGGAATCCAAGGAAGAAATTTATTTGTATAATATCAATTCACTGATATATCTCTCTTTGAAAAAGACGTAAACATTCGGTATTATCATTGCTCTAATTAGGAAATCAATAATTTAAGCATGCTATCTCAATATCAGTCAACTTTCAGACCAATTATTGTTATTATTATTATTATCATAATTATGAGCTATAGAATGGGATGTTCTCTGGGGAAAAAAGGAAGATCTACAAACGAGCATTATTCAAATTGATGAATCACTATCTTGTCAATATGGCAATGGGGGTCTGGTTTCTTTTCTTTTTGTTTTGTTTTTTTCAGAAGATAAATATCCAAACAAAAATGATCAGGCTTCATTAACGTATTCATGAGAAACTACTATAAATTCTTATATAAAAGTCAATATTCTATATTTCAATTAAAAGTTCTATCTAGAAATGTTATACATAAAGTAACTTACCATTTACTCAAAGGTTACAAAGGAAGTATATTCAAATTTCCTTAACTCTTACAACTGTTTGATCAATACTTAGTTACCAATGTCATGTTTGCCTAGTTTTCTATCAATGATCTAATGCCTGATAGGTAGTCATATAAACACTAGTCTAGGTGAATAGATATCAGGTTTACTATATTAGAACTTACTTACTAACTTACTTACGCCTGTTACCCCTCGTCGAGGAGCATAGGCCGCTCATCAGCATTCTCCATCTAACTCTGTCCTGAGCCTTCCTTTCCAGTTCTTTCCAGTTGCTATTCATCCTTTTCATATCTGCTTCTATTGCCCGGCGTAATGTGTTCTTTGGCTTTCCTCTTTTCCGCTTCCCTTCCGGATTCCAAGTTAGGGAAGTGGTCAACATCAAGGTCAAGGTTTGATGTTAGTTAGCTCTTGCCAGCAAAGCTAGTTTGATATCTTGATAGAACTGATGCTTATTTGAGGATTAAAACCTACGTCACCCAGGTTCATTGTCTGAGATATTACCACTGAGTTATTTATACCATGGGCATGGTTTAGTTAGCCCAAAAGCTTTTACTTTCTTCAAGATTGTAGATAAGCCTAATTAAAGAGTGCTAACTTTCATTCAATCAAAACTAATATAGTGTTTCCTGTTGACTAACTCCAACCAATTGAATTGCATCTATGTTAAACATCATGTACATGCTTCAGCTTGAATATATTTATCTCTTGTTTTTATCAAAGTTTAACTGCAACGTTTCCGTTTGAGTCTACCGGTATCTAGTATTGCAATAGTTTGTAACCTTTTTATGATAGCGTGTGAGCACATATACAGCCAACATTTAAAATTTCAAACAAGTTTTAAATAGTTAAATTAATTACAGTTCTTGCACAATATTTGCCAGGCTCAGTGATCAACAGGTTAAGCGGTTGTACATGACAGAAGGTCTTGGGTTCGAGTCACGCATGTGGGATTGTGGATACTTACTGCTTAGGAGTCCCATAATAGAACAAAGCCATCGTCCATTTCTCCCAGGTTTTCAACGGTGGTCTAAAATTGGTCCATTCGTGATATTAAATAATATTCGCACAGTTGGATAAACTATTGGGTACCATTAAACACTGAACAGTTATTTCGTCCTAGCAATGAACTCTTCAATGGAATTGTGCATTTACAATCTCACCAAGGAGAAAACGTCGGTACGCGATGAACATTAGAAAATTCATCAAACTACGCAAACCTAAAACAAAAGTGACCTCATCTTTTGAAATCTATAGTATACATGTTTAATAATAAATGCTTCCTATGTTGTACTGTTGCATCTTAGATCAAATAGTTGGTATGGTATATAATTAGATTCTTATTTCTATTATCTACCTTTGCTCACATTATAATTCTCATCATGTTAATCAACCTATAGACTGACTCAATATTATATGCTAGTCAGTTAAACTAAAAACAAACGAACAATTTTACTTAGTATTGATTGTTTGGATCTTCCCATTGATGTTTTTAGGACTGCAACTGGTCAGTCTCTTATTTGCATATGTGCATACTGTGCGTATTGCCTCGATATAGCCTGAATTCACAAGCATTAGAGACTGACCAGTTGCAGTCCTAAAAACATCAATGGGAAGATCTAAACAAACAATACTAAGTAAATTTCAACTTCACCCCATTACACAAGCAAGTGGATATCAGGATTCAATGGCCGAGTGGATAACGCTATGGCGTCTGAAGCGAAAGATACTGGATTCGAGTACCAGAGTGAACATCAACTCTGAGATGCAGGTACATCTAGCTGACGAGTCCCAAATAGAACGAAACGCGCGTCAAACTGGATTCCACTGCTAGCCACTATCCATCTTTGCTTACCAAACGAACAATTGTTTTACAAACAATCCTGAATTCATATAAAATGATTCTAAAATCATATATTTGCTTTAAATTTGGTATTTACTTTCGAATAGTTTATTTGGACTTGTAACCATAGGAACTGATGAGAAATTATTGGCCAAGTCTGTATTTCATTCATATAGACTTGGATATTATTTAATTCTTTTAAACTATTTATTTCATTGGTTTGTTTATTTATTGAAACGTCTTTCTGTCGTTTCTTTTTCTTTTACAGATAAATAAATGTGGCTATGAAAAACCTCCTCTAGGCAGACCATCATCCAGATCTCTACTGAATATTAATAATAATAATAATAGTAATAGTAATAATAATAATACTTCTGAAACCACACACAGGACACAAAGTGAGATATACGTATTCACATAGTTTACAGCTTTTCATTCCTATGAATTTATTCGCAGATATATATAGCAGAACGGTTTCGTAGCAAAATTTTGTATTGAGTATAATTGAGTGATTTTAATGGTATGTAGGTAGTTATCGCTTCCTAGTGTCATTATTGTCTAAGGACCCTTTTACTTAAGGTACTCGTAACAAAAACAAGTCTACTAGTGGCCATAGCAGACTGAGAACTTAACCACAGACCTCAACACACATCATCTTGAGGCCAATCACATACGTTTTCTGTATGAGTAGTTATTGATATATAAGCCCTATATTTTATAAACCTCACCGCAAGTGATGGCAACCTTTAAACCCAAGAGAGGCCTGCAGTTCTTAATGTCGACGTTTTCTAACTCCTTTCGATTCTGTGAAGGCACCGTTGTTTCAGGTGCTGGCTATGCGTGGTAAACACCTTACTGCCATCATATCTTTATGTATTCGTAAGTGGAATTTTTCCCTCAAACAATAAGTCGCCATTTTAACTCCTACCTTTCTCTAACTTTATATGCCTACTATAATACGTTTTACATAATATTTCGTGGCCATGACACTTTACTCTACTCTTGCTATATCCTAACAGACGTTTTGGTGGAGAACGAAAGATATACTCTGACAAATCAAAACAACAAATATACAATAATTTTACTAGTTGAGATCATGAATCAATTGAGACTAGACCACTATGGAAAACCTGGATCACCGGACGGACGTTCCGTCCCATTATGGGACTCCTCAGTAGTGCGCATCCAGGTTTTACATGGAGGTCTAGCTTCAATTAGCTCATGATTTCAACCATTAAAATTACTATAATATCATCAAAACCCCTTCTGAAAATATACAATAGTAAAAACATTAGGGTTTGTCTAGAATTTGAATAAGAATCTCCTACCATCTTCTAGTCCATCATTGCTAATCAATCAAAAATGTAGTAATTCACCGAAGCCCGAGTAATATATATATATATATATATATATATATATATATATATATATATATGACAGTTTGTCATGTATTCATGAACACAAATCTACACTGTACTAGGCATTCGCTTGTCAGCTGTCACAAAATATGGATGTAAGAAAGTAGTAACTTATACAAGTCAATACTGCAAATAATGAACAGAATGTACATTCACTACCTGATTGATTTGTTTTTCAAGACCGGATTTATCATCAAAATTTATTTTATTTAAACACACCAGATATATATGCGCCACACAAAAAATGGTTATTTCATTTTATTGTGTGAGGGCTGTGATACTGTCCAGGTGCCCAAACCGAAACAGGTGGTTTTCTTAGGAGGCCACACCGCAAGCCTTTGATCCAAAGGTCTGATCCACAAGGCAGTGGAGCATCGTAAGGTAGCCGTTGACCAATAATTGGTTCATAAGCCATTTGTCCTCTCAGGATACTGGAGTTCATGTGCACCATTGGTTTGGGATCAGGGTTTTCCAACTCCCCTCCATAGGTGAAATTTCCGTGTCCATCCTCCCGGTTAAAGCGCCGGACATTCGGTTTTCGTCCTCTCAATTTCGTAAACAACACCTCCGCCACGAGAAGGCAGTTAGTAGGACTTCCTTGGTAGAGGCTATATAGATGTGGCCATGTGAGAGCATTTGGAGAGGGAGAGCGGACTCTTCCCACTCTACGCCGTACCATAAAATTACCTCTACATCTGATATTTTTGAAGAAGTGAGACTTTTCGATATACCTATTAAGTAACCGTTGAATAAAAAAATTTAAAATAATCAATAAACTATTATAAAATACCGAACAGTTCAAATTTCCTTAGTTTCTATTAAATACATTGTTTCATTTCTTATTTATACCCCAATCAGATTCCTGTAAATTATATATATCTGCATTGTAAGTTTACTTTCAATGTATGAAGGACATATCGATGTCCTTTTCTACGATCTCGACTACAACTTCGATAATGAAGTACCCTGAACAGGCCAATAAGCATTATCATATCAGGTCACTGAATTAGGATATTAGTATACTTCATTCATCCATGACCAATCAAAGTCATATCACAAATTAATATTAAACATTTCACTGGTAAACTAAAACAGTTTCTCTTTCTTCTATATATAGATCTTCATGAAAAATCGATTCCTACCAGACGAATACCAAAAAATGTTAGTTTTATACCATCTATGCCATGTTTTGACAATTATCCCCTTAAAAAACCACTAGATAATGATCATAGTAATGATAATAATAATAGTAATGGATACTTTATGAATAGTTCTATACTTAAGTCTACATCTGGAAACTATGAAATCTGCGATCGTCAACATCTTTATCAATTTAAATCACATCCAAATATTTTAGCTTATACTACTGATGATCTACATTTAATTGATACAAAAAATATATCACCAACTAGTCAACTTATAAATTCACAATTATCTCTTTATAATAATAAAAGAAATTTTGTTTATAAACAAAATCAACTACCACCTCCTCCTCCTCCTCCTTTACCACCATTTCCACATCGATTTTTAACACCACCATGTACAAGAAGGTTTCCAATACAATCAAATGGTCATATCAAATTATTACCAGGAAATAATAGAAATAATGGTTACATAAAAGAGAAACAATGTAATTGTACATTGCCAAATATTAATAAGCTACCCAATTTACCAAAATTTACAAACCAAAGATTACTTTATGAAACAGAAAATCATATTACGAATAGTAATAATGTTAATTCTACTGTTATGAATATAACTGACCATGAAAATCAAGAAAGAGATATTCATATTCATGATAACATTAAAAAAGCATCGAACTTTTCATGTTGTGATTATATGAGTAATTATGAATCAGAAATATGTTCACAATGCCAATTAATTAATTTAAGAAATAGTCCAACACCTCCTATTCATGAAGCTATATCATATTCAACAACTATGAATATGAGAAATTCTTTAAATGATTGTCCTAACATAACTATATGTAACACTGATCCAATTCATACTACTACTACTACTAATACTACTCATTCAATTATAAGTAGTGATTCATTATATTGTACAAATAATAATTGTCCATTATTTCATTTCAGTAATGAAAAAGATGATGATCAACATAATGAATATATGCATCATTTAGATTATTCAACAAATTCTTTAACAACTATCCAAGATATGTTTAATTCATGTGTATGATATGAAATATTCATTTTAAGAAATTATACTGGTCTACTCTATTTAGGTTATCAGTCATTATTGTATTTGTTCATGGGAAATAATAAACTGTCATTGTAATTTGGCACAGCTACAAAAAAAATAGTGCATTTATATATTCCTAAAGGGAAGTTACTGAATAGGTGCCTTGAGAAATTAATACATGTATTCATATATTTATATTTACAAACACACATTATAATAAATAATTGTGAAAATTGCCTTATTTGTTTTGTATAGAATGAACTTGAAAGATAAAAGAAAGAGAAGAGTTTTGATGTTCAACTCGTTTTCGAAGTTTCAGAATTCCTCTGACTTGAATATATGGCTGCAAATTTTCGGGATAGTTTTCTTCACAGATTTAAAACCTAAAATGTTTTTCTTAACATCATTATTGAATTTTGTAGTTCATATCAATGACCTGACTTTAAATAAACAACTGATAAAAACCTAGGAGTCATAGTACGGTACTATGGAATAGTGAACATCCACGACCCTATAAGCGAACGTAACTAGGACCCATAGGTCTTGAAATGAGCTCTTAACTATTAGATTACTTAATTGGCATCCATTAGTTTATATTTCTAACTTCAAGTGACCGTTCTTTCATGTCACTGATCAGCAACCATCTCACTCCAGACATGGATGACATCCATGCTCCCTTACATCTAAAATGATCGAATACGATGAGGATGTCGAGATTTTACAATTAATATGACACATAAAATGAAAATGCCTTCGCTAATTGTGTTATATAGACTGTGTGCTTTATTGCCCAGTTGATATATGACGCTATGAGACCGCCTATCAGAGATAGGAGTGATTTATCGATCGGATCAATAATACACAAAAGCTGTTTGAGCAGTCTTGAGTACTTATCAGTCCCGCTTTCTGCCTAGCCCAGCTAGTTAAGTTTAGAACACCAATAACAACCTCTACAATATGAATCATTATTCTCAAACATACTGGCTTTATATACCAAACAAACTGATCACATCATACCATAAAATAGAAAATAACATTTGTACAAGATTTGGCCAAATGTGGCTGTGAATGTGGGGAACAGTAATTAGTAGACTGGGTATAATTCAAGAATGCTATATCGTATAATAATAGTTCATATGTCAAAATAAAGCTTATAATAAGAGGAACATGAATACGAATAGTTTAGTTAATTAACAATTATACAACAGGAAATGTACATATCACAGTGGTCCATAAACAGTTCTCAAAGTTGTAGGTATCATTACCATGTTTTGATTTGATAATTTTGAATAAATTGAGCATTGGGTAGATTGTTATAAATAAAAACAATATATTTGTAACAACCCAATGAGTAGACAAATTAGATTTTCTGACGTTTCGTGACTTAGTGTAAGCCACTTCTTCAGAGAATAAATAACAAAATTCACATTAATTCAAGTTTAAATAGTACAACGGAACAACACGAATATTGGGTGATCAATCAAAAAACAGGTCTGAATAAATCAACGTCATGTCATTTCATTTCGGTCAAAGTGATTCATAAGCGACATGTATGTAATTTTATGTGTACGTATGCATTGTTAATGATGAAAAATGTGTGACCTTTATACTGAAAAAGGATACAGTTTAATTTGTAATGTAGTGGTGTGAATTGTAAATAATATCAGACTAGGATAGATAGTCCAAGTAGGATGTATGGTAAGGCCTTCCTTTCTATTAAGAGCAGTGGGATTAAGCATTATATGGAAAGCTTCAGCTACTCTCCTTTCTTTGTAATTGCAAAAACCTTTCTGTAGTATTTTGATATTTTTGAAATCAATTTGATGATTGTTGAAAATGGTGTGAACTGCTATTGCCGATTTAATTTAAAGTCTATCCAGTTCTACAGGATTATTGAGTGGTTTCCTTGTGTTACCATTCATAAATCTCCACAGGGTATAACATCTCCCCTTTTTGAGAGATTTGGAGTTGATATTCGGATTTTAGACTTCCCGAAATCATATCGACAGGTACCAAGTCTATTAGTCAATAAGTCATATTTGGGCACTTAATTAATTTATTAGAAATAATCATACATCAGGCCTTCGTATAGTAAGTAATATCCATCGTATTTCATTTGAAAGATCAGTTTTACTTGACTGGAGAATTCGTAAGCTTTCAATCAACTTTATTTTAGTTGACAATCTCATTTACTCATTAGAATAAAACTGTATTATAAATAGAATACAACCTATTACTTATACTATTTATAAATGTACACCATTGATTGACGGCTTATTCGTTTAAGGTTAGAGTGTTTGCAGAGTAACTCAAAAGTTCATTGTAGGGTCATGAATATGTTCTTTTAAAGAGTTCTACATAGCTATCCAGTACTTATTGGTTTTTAGTGGTTGTCTAATTACGGACAGAGAGTGTTACAAACTCTATATTTATAGTATGATTCTAAAGCATATTTGTAATGAATAACTTAACTAAACGATGTAACCAATGATTTATGCCTGATTTTTGCAGTAACTATAAGACTTACAATAAAAGCATTTTAATGGCAGTCCTCTATTTTACTACGTTGACTAAGTACGACGGATGTTGATCTCAGCTGTCAATATTCATATACATAGCAAAGTAATATTTCAAATAACTGTAATTCACAATGTAGTGAACGAGAACTGAGGTAGAGAAGACCAAATGGAGAGACTATAATTTATGGACGAGCCAATCAGAAGCGTTTGAGGGATTTCAAGGTCACTGTGCCCATTTCAGTACCTGATGCTCATGTACGGTCGGTTCACAGAGAATTTCGGAGACGACTTGACAATTAAGCTGCTATAACAAATGAAACTACTAAGAAGTTGCTGTATTTGTAATTACAAGTATTAAATGACTTGTAAACCTTGTGCAGACTACCGTGATGCTGTCCCTCGATGTAATATATGTTGAAGGAAGACGTTTGCTAGAATAAGAACATTTATCGCTCGATCCTGATTGAGACTAAGGCATATAATAATAATTGCCGCTAACTGTATAATAAAAGCACCAGTAACATTTGATCTGTATAATATATTTTCACTCTATGCTGACTGTTTATTGATTGGCCAACATTCCTCAAGGTCACTCGAGATTCGTTCAAACGTCGTCTATAAATTGTAGTCTCGCCGACCAAATGCGAAATTATAGGGTATCTTCGAAAAATTTTAAAGCTATACATGAAATACATTGTTTATACATCTTCCTGTTTGTTTTCCTTTACATGCTTCATGATTTTGTCAGTTTTGTTGTTATTATAATTACCCTCTTTTTATATTCCTATTCTAATAAACTCGATCTTCTCAATCTTCTGTAGGCATGCATTCCATTTCCAATTGGTGTTATATACTACTTATATCTGTCAACAGAAGTAGCATACACCACAAAATTATTAACAAATAAAATCATATATGTCAACTGTGTCTATTCACCTGGACAAATTTTTTTGTTATTATCCTTTTTATTATTATTGATAGTACTTCATAATTAGTAACGGTGTGAATTATTGAGTTTTAATCAGCAACTTGTACGGATTACCACGGTAGAGCTAGTTTGACAAATAATTTATCAAATGGATGAATCGTGGCTACCAGTGGAACCTAGGACTGGATTCCAGTAATAGACAAAGTTTATTTACTCATTGAAACTCGTGATGTAATGGCTATACTAGAAAAATAGACTAATCAAAATCAATTCATGAATATGAATAACGGGTTAATTCATACTCTTACTTAAAAATTAATAGGAATACTATTCTCATTGTAGTGAAGAAGAAGACAATTGGGAACAATCGAATGTATTTGAACACAACATTACAGTATACCTCCTTAAAATCTGATAACCATACAGTAAACAGTTAATTTGCAAAATACAAATCAATTGTCTCAATCTTGACCGTTCCTTCTACAAAAATCAGTTCATCGTCTTCGATTTTTATCGTTCATACATTTTCATACCGAATGCGCTTCGTTCCCGTTCTTTCCTTATTGATCTTTTGACGAAATACATTCTATGCCTGACCATCATCATATATACTACTTATGTGGATATAAGTAACCTACACCACAACATTACATACGTGAATGGCTATTTGAACTCACTAGCCAAGTGTATAACACATCATTGTTAAAAATGTAATGTATTAAATTTACATGTCAGTATAGACATTATCACTTAAATGAAAGTACTGTAGTATCAGTTTATATGTTAAGCCCATATACTTTATTCTAGTTGCTGGCCAAGCCAATTCGCCTATCCATTGTGAGTCATATTTTGATCATGTTAATCATTTGCTTATTAACATTGACTATACTTTTATATGAGCATATATGTGTACACTTCGTATCTTATTCATCATATGTCTGTCACTCATTTTTATCTGACTATAAATGTTGATTAACGCTTGCTTAAATCGAGTTGGCATCCCAGCCAACATCCATTGCGCATCATTTTTGTTTCGTTCCGCTCTCATCTATTTGCTTCATCACTCTGATTCTCTGGCCAAATCAATGACTGTAGAAAATATATGTATTCTAATTCCATTCTCGTATTTGACTTATTTAACTCCGTTGTTCACCAACGCGGAATAAAGTCATTTATTATATACGAGTATAGACAGAATCAGATTTACGCCGACAACAGAATTGGATACCTCGCCGTACGAGCACGACGCTACAGAATTGGATACCTCGCCGAACGAGCACGATGCATCAGTACATCCAACTGATGAGTCCTAAATTAAACAAAAACACTGATCATGTATTTCATTGCTAATCATAACTTATTTATCTTATCCTTATTGTCACCATTACTATTATTATTATTACTTTCAGTATAGTTATTGTTGCTAACTAGACTGGATTTTGGGATAAAGAGAAAACCAGAAATATGAAGTTCTAAACTACAATGAAATAGCAGCTCAATGTGCTTCTTGATTAGTTCGTGACAAAATTCTACAATTAACCCCCCCCCCCAATAAATAAATAAATATTCATTCAATCACAGCGACCACAACAACAACGAAAACAAAAAACAGTCATGAAAGTGTTTTTTTTATTTTTATCAAGAAAAAAATTATTTATTAATTAAGAAAATAAAAAATATAAAAAAAATAATTTAGTCTAATTAAAATTAAAATGAAGGTGATAAATTACATTGGACAGTCTAATTTTTTTTTGTTTTTATGTTTTGGATTTAAAATTATGATTTCGTGTGACGGTTGTTGTTGAGCATATTCGATTGAAAAAAGTATTTTTTTTTCAGGGAAAAATACTCTAATACAATGTACACATCGTTTAGTATCATTTCATAGTTGAAATCATGAGTCAATTGAAGCTAGACCACTATGGAAAAACCTGGAATCACTGGACGGTCGTTTCGTTCTATTATGGGACTCCTCAGCAGTGTGCATCGATGATCCCGCCTCGTAAGTTTCGAAACCAAGAACTACCAGTCTCGCGCCACAGCGTTTAAACAATAGACTACTGAGCCGGCATCCGATGGTGTTAATGTCTATCTTCAACCAATCCACAAAGTTAAACAATTGTCTTCAGTGAGTTGATATCTCACAACAGACGTGGTATGAACTCCACTGTTCACTGCTTCTCACTAGAACTCCAGGAAATATATATATATATGTAGAGAGAGAGAGAGTTGGATGGAGAATGCTAGTTAACGAGCTATGCTCCTCCAGGACGAGCAACAGACATAAACAATATATATGTATATATACTGAGTACTTTATCTTTTAATTATTTCTTTATTGACCAAAGTTTGTTGTTAGAAATGTTTCCTTGTAGATAATCATGAACTGTCTTATGCGTGTAAACTTATACAAATTAAAATGTTATCTTTAATTTATAACAATCAGAAATACGTAGAAAGGTTATATCAGCACTGATTGTTGATCAATGTCATATGTGTTAGATCCTCTTTAGCGCGGATGCAATCCTATCGACCAAGTTGTAATCCGGCAATTACTTTAGTTGACTTGACATCACGTGCACTATATTTGGATAAGATAGAAGTTGGAGGTAGTAAACAGGACACTCTGAACCTAGGTTTCGTACTGATTGGCACTCGTCAGCAAGGTGTACCTTGTAGTGCAGTGCTTCGTTAATCGTTCACCTTGATAGCCGTTATAATTCCAATCTTAACGATGCATAAAATCAGAAGGAAAAGAGAAGCAACAACTATAGTTTATTGTCAAATAACTCAGGCCAGAAAGCTACCAGCACCTGAGCGAATATTAGCAATCATCGAGCGAGCAGCAAGCAATTACATAGGCAATTTATAGTCAAATTGAATAAGGGCACAGCAAAACAAGACAAAAGCTGATAATAGGATTCGCATGCATACACATATGGGGAGGAGGAGGATGAGACATTGGATGATATTTAAGCAATCAACGTTTTGGCTAGAGTCTGTCATGTGGTCTAGTGATCATAACAGTACAAAGATATATGCAAATTGTTACTATCCAAATGACGATTTCTGCTAAGTAAGTTAATAAAAGGGCTTAACCAAAATAAACCATAAACGAAATCGATTGCAGGATAGTTGCTACAACCTGTACTCTTGGTGCCACTAATGCTGTCTGATGGATTCGATCCCGTGTCACCCAGTTTCACATTTTCGTCAAGATTACAGGTACAACTTGTTGACAAGAGCTAAGTAGAACAAAACCTAGGTCCAAGGTTTGCTATCGACTACTTTCAACCACCATTTTATGATGTAAAATTTTATTTTACAGTTCAATACAATTCTTCTCCATAATAAGTACTAAACAATATGGCAGTTCGGTGGAAGGAATTTTCTTTATGACAGTATCATATACTAAAACTGTAGAATTATTTCTATAGGAACTTAATAAATATTAAAGTCTATATCATAATAACAGGAAATTATATTAGAAAGTGCTTAGAAATTTCAAGTATCAAAACACAGTTGGATATCCATCTAGAGGGGAAAGTATCTTAAAAGATGATATTCTTTATGAATAGAATCATCTAGCACTTGTACTAATGCTCTCCAGAATAGTCGAGCAGATGTAAATGTTTATCTAAAACCGGTTTGATTACCCCTTCTATTCTATATATTGTTTACTTACTTACTTACACCTGGTTACCCCTCGTGGAGGAGTATAGGCCGCCCACCAGCATTCTCCATTCAACTCTATCCTGGGCAATCCTTCCCAGTTGCTATTCATCTTTTTTATTTCAGCTTCCGATTCTCAACGCAGTGTGTTCTTTGGCCTTCCTCTTTACCGTTTACCTTCATGATTCCAAGTGAGCAATTGATTCGTGATGCAGTTTGATGATTTCCTCAATGTGTGTATCTACTTATAACATCTTATCTCCTCTTCACTTTGAACCTGGTTTGTTCTCTCCTACAGCAGGATGTTGGTGATGGCAACCGGCCAACGGATACTGAAGATCTTGCATGTACAATTGTTCAGAAATACTTGTACATTTTTGATGATGGTGGCGGTAATTCTCGAAGTTTATGCTCAGTACTGTAGAACTGTGAGTTTGATATTGGTTGTTAGTTGTTTCGAGTCCCATATGTTGTTCAACTGAAGGGATGAGGCCCTTGTTTTGCCAATCCTCTCCCCTACATCTACATCAGATCTTGCTCGTTCATCGATGATGTTATGCAGATACGTGAAAGATTCCACATCTTCTAGAGCTTCTCCATCAAGTGTGATTGGGTTGGTGTTCTCCGTGTTGTATTGGAGGATCTTACTTTTTCCTTGTGTATGTTGAGGCCTATTAATGCAGAAGTTTCTGCTACATTGACTTTCTTCACCTGCATTTGTATTAATAAAAGAGCCAGGTCATCTGTAAAGTCCGAATCATCTAGTCGCATTCATCATTACATCTATATAAGTAGTGAATGCTTCTTTGTATAAATTCATCTATTAACAATATGATTAGAATAATTCCAGAAGTAATTTTCATTCATAAACAAAATCTAATATCTTTAATTATCCTTTATTAAGGAAAGTCATTAGTTAATGAAGCAATACGTGAATTCAATTAATCTTTTATTTCATTTGAGTAATGTTACAGTTTAAGAAATTAGTTGTTGTTTATTTATCTTATCAAGTTATAGCTTGTTGGCAAATATCTACACAATCAAGACAATAGAAATGAAGCTTAGAAAATAGATAATACAGTGATTTGACTATCCTGATCACTGTCTTTCAGTATATATGTATAAGCTAGGCGGTCTGCTTGAATATTTGGGCTACACCTGTTTTTCTTGCCATCTAGATATTTCAATACGTTATCTGTCTTTTGTTTATTTCAATAGATTATTATATCAATGAATTGGACAACCTATTCAGGTGCGTTTGTTAAAAGTTCACGACATTTCGCTGTACAATTTAGGAAAGGTTACAATCAAAGACATAATGGTTGCTGGCAATGTACATCGAGAAGAATGTACATTATTCAGATGTTTATTCCTGAACTGTTAACATCTAATTGGCAATCACTTAATATTTATCGTCAGGATCGATCAAGAAATAAGAAACTGGAACTTGTTGAAATAATTTGTGCTGAGAATTCTATACCGTATAATATAAATATAATACTGAATAAAGCTAATAATAATAATGATAGTCATAATAATAATAAAGCAAACAAGTTATATTATAAGCAAAGATGGATAGTGGCTAGCAGTGGAATCCAAGACGCGTGTTTTGTCCTATTTGTGACTCGTCAGCCGGTTGTGCCTGCATCTCAGAATTGATGTTCACTCTGGGACTCGAACCCAGTAACTTTCGCTTCAATACGCATAGTATGCACATATGCCAATAAGAGACTGACCAGTTGCAGTCCTAAACATCAATGAGAAGATTCAAAACAAACAATACTAAGTGAAATTATATTATGTTCTTTTTTTGTCACTCTTACATCAGCAATGTAAAATAATGTTTAGTGTTTGGTTGTTATCAAGAGAAAACGATGGACCTAAGGTTTTGCGGTAGGTGGTACCCTTCAACTAGACGTTTCTGCAATCTTCGGAGAGCTGAGACTTCTTATGTGATTCAAACCCTCAATAAACAGCTTTATAGTTTGTATTCTTCCTATATCATGAATAGTGGAGATAGGTATATTGAATTTGATAGACATTAAACTCCATATTTTCTATCCAATTCGATATTGTTCAACCTATTTACTTCAAGAATTATATACGTCTAATTCTAAGCTAAACATCAAGATACTTTATTTATGATAACGAACTGGAACACGATTATAAAACGAATTTATGAAAATGACTTTATACTTACTAAGTATTACCTCTAGTCGTTTAGTTTAGGATCACACTAATAATAATTAAGTTATTTAAATTCAATTAGTATTGTTTGTTTACATCTTTCCATTGATGTTTAGGATGGTTAGATGTTTAGAGACTGACCAGTTGCAGTCCTAAACATCAATAGGAAGACTCAAACAAACAATGCTAAGTAAATTTAAACTTCACCCCATTGCACAAGCAAGTGGCTATCAGGACTCAGTAGTTGAGTGAATAACGCGATGGCGTTTGAAGCGAACGGTACTGGGTTCGAGTCCCAGAGTGAACATCAACTCTGAGATGCATGTCCCAAATAGGACGAAACGCGCGTCGTGGATTCCACTGCTAGCCACTATCTATCTTTGCTTATTAAATTATTTATTTTTACTCGCAACATAAGATTCATAAAACTTATTTATTTAGTAATAATAGTAGTGTAGTAAAAGAGAACACAAGTAGGGGCAATTGAATATACTTGAATAAAATATTACAGAATCACATACAGTAAATACTTCATTTGCAAAATATTAATTAATCGTCTCTGACTTCATTGTTCTCTTGCTTTCACATCAATCATTCTTTGTTCTCGTTCTCTTTTCTTCAATATTCATAATCATCTGCTGAGAGGTATTTCACTTTCGATTAACGATACATACTACTTATATCTATCGACATTAGTAGCTCACACCACATTAGTAATAATGTAGTGAACAGAACACTAGTTGGGGACAATCGAATGTATTTAAGCACAAATTACAGACTATCTCACTAAATTCTGATAACCCTACAGTGAACAGTTAATTTACGAAATAACAGTCAATTATCTAAATCTTAACTGTTCCTCCTGCAAATATCAGTCCGCCTTCTCTAATTTCATTGTTTATGCATTTTCGTACCGATTGCGCTTCATTCCTGTTCTTTCCTTATCGATCTTCGGCTGAAATACATTCTATGTCTGACCATCACCTAATACTACTTTTATGGATATAAGTAGACCAAACTACAATAACAATGGTACAAAACTAAACTACATTTATTTTTCAAGCTTAAATAAACAAAAAATTCATTGGACAATTCATCAACTTATAATATGTAATAAACTTTTTTAAATCTTGATTCTTTTCATTACTAAATTTGAATTGACTTGTTCAAGTTTAAACGTGTTAGGTTAGAAAGAGTTATTTAGTTTCTACATGTTTAAACATTGAATAACGTCATCTAAATTTAATAGATTCTGAGGAGTCCCATAATAGGACGAAACGGCCGTTCAGTACTTCCAGGTTTTCCATGATTGTCTAGCTTCAATTGACTCATGATCTCAACTATTAAGATTCTTAACTATTGAAGATGAATAGTGAATAGTAACCATAAGATATCGGCTAGCAGTGGAGTTTTGTTTCATGATAATATGGGAATTCCCAGAAGTGTACACATATACTACTCTATCAGGAGTCGAATCAAGAGATTTTAGGTTTCGTGGCGAGCACTTATTCACCAAACCACTTAGTCGGCATTTTATGGTTTATTTGTCTATTTTCAATCAGTTTGTAATACTGTTCAATCATTCTGTTGATGGTTATCGCCTTCATATCCGATATAATTGAAATCACAGTCCCTTATCTTGTTTTGTAGTTATATAGAAAAGTACAACAGTACTTTATTCTCCAGCGCGTCATTTTACCTAAATGACTACGAAAATATATCCCTGATCAACTGATGAAATCAATAAAAAGAACTTTAAATGATCAAAAAACTCATTTGAACAACTGAAATGAACTTAAAATACGTAAAACCTGATAGGAGTATACTATGGAAAGTATAGTTTGATCAGGTCCAAAGTAAGAACAATTTGAAGGCATGTCTAATATGAGGCCGAACCTACGCTAAACAAGTTAAAACAAACGATTTATAAACAGTGAGTCTTCAGCAATGATAAAAGAAAATATCCAGAACTTTCGATAGTTTTATGTCTAAAGAAAAAGCAATGAAATTAGTAACTACCACAGTCAACATAGAAAAATTTACAAGACGAAGTAAGCCATAGAAATAAGTGTGGATTACATAGAGTTGTTTCATTTCAGATTAAATTTATAAATTACAAAAATTTAGTAAGTCATTGTTTTACTGATTGCTAACAGGATCTTTATTTTCATAGCAGTAAATTTGAATAAGCACAGATGGATAATGGTCAGCAGTGGAGGCGCGTTTCGCTCTATTTGGGATTCGTCAGCTGGATGTACTCAGGTTTGATGTTCACTCTGGGACTCGAACCCAGTACTGTTCACTTCAGATGCCATAGAGATATCCACTTAGTTACTGAGTCCTGATAGCCACCTACTTGTGGAATAAAGTGTTGTTTACTTGTATCTCCCCACTGTTGTTTAGAACTGCTAAGGATGCACATATGTCAACAAGAGACTGATAAATTGCAGTCCTGAATAACAATGGTAAGATACAAGTAAACAACATCAAGTGAATTAAAGTAAATTTTAATGTTACGATAAACCAACCCATTCATCATAAATAAAATAACAGTAATTGGTCGTTATTTGTAACTCATCTATATTTGCATAAACATAATTATCCCACGTGGAGGTCATGGATGCACACTACTGAAGTATCCCATACTAAGACAAAACAGTTTCACAGTGCTTCCAGGTTTTCAATAGTGGTCTGACATCAAATGATTCATAATCTTAATCAAAAACTTAACAATTACCACAACCCCCATGCTGATCATTATTTTACTTTAGTAAACATGAACTGAAATGTCAGAAATAGCAAAATACATCTATTTAACTAATTTGTTCTTACACATAATCAGTTTGTATATTTCTAATAATCATATACAAGTTTACCTGTTTCTTTTATGAATCATCCACACAAACACAACAAATTATGATGTAGATAGGGAAAACAAAGTATTGATTTCAATATGTGATATAAAACAGTGGTTTCTATGATCCATATTGTTACTTGACAGCAAATAATAGAAATATTTATTCTAGTAACATATATCCCACTACAGCGTGCCTGAGAAGATAGTCAATATCATACGGAATTCCTATGATGGATTAAACTGCCAAATCATCCATGGAGGACAACTCACCGACTCATTCGAGGTAAAGACCGGTGTTAGGCAAGGTTTCTTACTGTCACCTTTTCCCTTTCTCCTGGTGACCGACTGGATCATGAAGACGTCAACATTTGGAAGGAAGCACGGGATACCGTGGACAGGTAGGATGCAGCTGAACGATTTAGACTTCGCAGATGATCTTGCTCTTCTATTACACACGCAACAACGAATTCGGGAGAAGATGACCAATGTAGCAGCAGCCTCAGCAGCAGTAGGTCTCATTATATACAAAAGGAAAAGCAAGATTCTCTGACACAGTACAGCATACACCAATCGAATTACACTTGACGGAGAAGCTTTGGAGGATGTGAAAACCCTTACATATCTGGGCAGCATCATTGATGACCACGGTGGATCTGATGCAAATGTGAGGGCAAGGATCGGCAAAGCAAGAGCAGCATATTTACAACTGAAGAACATCTGGAAATCAAAACAATTGTCTGTCAACCAACATCAAGATCAGAATTTTCAATACAAATGTCAAGACAATTCTACTGTATGGGGCGGAGACGTGGAGAACCACAAAAGCCATCATCCAGAAGATACAAGTGTTTATTAAAAGTTGCCTACGCAAAATACTTCGTATCCGTTGATCAGACACTTTCAGTAACAACCTACTGTGGGAGAAAACAAATCAGATTTCAGTGGAGGAAGAAATCAGGAAGAAGTGCTGGAAGTGGTTAGGACACACATTGAGGAAATCACCCAACTGCGTCACAAGGCAAGCCCTCACATGGAATCCTGAAGGCCAAAGGAGAAAAGGAAGACCAAAGCACATATTACTCCCGAGAAATGGAGACAGACATGAGAAGAATGAACAAAAATTGTATAGAACTAGAAAGGAAGGCCTAGGACAGAGTGGATCGGAGAATGCTGGTCGGCGGCCTATGCTCCACTGGGAGCAACAGGCGTAAGGAAGTAAGTAAGTAACATTTATCCCAATGTAGATTGATTCTTTCAGTCTTATATATAAACAACGTGAAAGTACTGATTCTCGGAATTGAATAAATTATCATAAGCATAGGACCTGTAGTGAATGAGCATGAATTGATGAACCTACTTATTTAAATGAAGAGATTTAGTGGAGATTAATTTAACTTGCAAATTATATGTATCGTGAAGTGATTTCATATGGGGTGCCGTTGAAAACCAAAGAACATTGACTAAGTGTATGGTACTAAGCTTGTACCGTTAGGTAGTGTACACACATGATCCTACCAATTACGGAAATCAGGAACGTGAGATCTTGTAAAGAACTTCTAAGCTCTACAAAACTAGAAATATCTCTTATCTCTGTTCCCATAACAACTAAAAGTCAAATGGTAAGTGATTAATTAGTAAGTCAGCCAGACACTTAGCCAAGCTCTCAACATTTATATTGATCTCTAAATGAAGAAAACGATCATATAATTTGTGTATATTATAATTCAGTTCGGCAAGTAGACCTACCTTCTCCATATACCCTTCTCTTTTGTATACTACTTTTATGTACCGTAGAATGTATACACTGTGAATTAATCGAATCACAGAACAAAACACAGATATTTAAACCTTAGAGCTACTAGCTAGACGTCGAGTAGTTAAGTTTAATAAAATTGATAAACAGTTCAATAATAGATTAGTTAATTATCCAATAATGAGAACTCGTAAGAATATTTGGAATATAACTTACTGCCTGAAAATTCAATATTGAACCAGCATCAACGTTCAACAATCCAAATTATTCCCAGTGAATTTTTCGTGATAACATCAATATTATTCACTCAAATTTGTTTATAAATTTCTGTTGACAGGAATCAAATGTAATAAAAACACTAATGTCCTATTACTTGTAGCAAGCAATTAAGGAAATTGTGTAAGTACATACTAACTGCATTACTGTGAGTCATTTATTATGGTTCATTGTTTGCATATTCCTCTAATAATTACTTTAGAATATTTTTTCATACTATACTCAGTAACTGAGTGGATAACGCGATGCCGTTTGAAGCGAAAGGTACTGGGTTCGAGTCCCAGATTGAACATCGACTCTGAGATTCAGGTATATCCAGCTGACGAGTCCCAAATAGAACGAAACGCACATCCTGGATTCCACTCCTAGCCACTATGCATCTTTATTTATAATGCTTGCGAATTAAGGCTACATCGAGGCAATACGCACAGTATGCACATATGCAAATAAGAGACTGACCAGTTGCAGTCCTAAACGTCAATGGGAACATTCAAACAAACAATACCAAGTGAATCTATACTTCGTGTGTTGTATTATTTATCAGGTTTGGGATTTTATCAAAATATTTAGATATATAGAGTCTAATTTTCCAAAGTATTGAAATTCTTTATATTCAGCATAAGGTTTTGTGGTGATTGCAGAATTTTCATAGTTTAAATCATGGAGTGATGATAGATAGACCCTTATTAAACCTGGACCTTTTAGGTTTCCAGTGATAGTTTAGCTAAAATCATCCCGTTATTCAATTATAAAGATTCCATGTTTATCAAGTAATGAGTAATGTGAAACTATAATGTGAAATCTCTTCATTTATAATAATTCTTTTACATAAATAAATGTTTTATGACATGGATGTTGAACATTTTTTTGGAAATTATTTAACTACTGTTTAATTTTTAAGTAACAAGTATAAAACCCTTAAAATAAGATGAGGCGAGGTTAAAACTACGGTAATTTCGTCTTTGATTACTGAACAAGTTTTATGGTTGATTTTTTTTAGTGGCTAAATAACAACGATATCGTCAGACAAATAATTTTATATCAGAAGGGGTTTTGTGGAGATTTAGTATTTTCATAGTTAAAAGCGTGAGTCAGTTGAAGCTAGACCACCAGGGAAAACCTGGAAGCACTGGACGGCCGTTTCGTCCTAGCTTCAATTGACTCACGCTTTCAACTATGAAAATATTAAATCTCCACAAAAACCCCTTCTGATAATAATAATCGTATGCTTACTAGTGACTGACTTTAGGAGATATTTCCTGGAGTTCTAGTGAAAAGCAGTGACCAGTGGAGTTCAAACCACGTCTGTTGTGAGATAGGAACTCACTGAAGACAATTGGTGGACGGTTGCTCAACTTCGTGGATTGTTTGAAGTTAGACATTGACACCATCGGATGCCTACTCAGTGATCTATTGGTCAAATGCTCTGGCACGAGACTGATAGGTTCTGAGTTCGAATCTCGCGAGGCGGGATCGTGGATGCGCACTGCTGAGGAGTCCCACAATAGGATGAAATGGCCGTCCAGTGCTTCCAGGTTTTCGATGGTGGTCTAGCTTCAATTGACTCACGCTTTCAACTGTTAAAATAGGTTTATAAGTAACTGACCAGTGAACTGATTATAATGCACATTAAGAGATGAAACAACTATTTCAATGAAGAATATTTTCTTTTTATAATTTCACCTTCAAATGCTGTTATTCATCACACTGACACTAGAAATTATAGAAGGCTAAAGATACATCTCTACAGGATTTAGGATTTTGATATGATTTTAAGAGTAGGTTGCTGAGGGTCATTATGATTGAGAACAAGAATTTATTAAACATGATCGCTTAGTAATACTAGTACTAGTACTAATACTACTACTACTACTACTACTAATAATAATAATAATAATAATATTATTATTATTATTATTATTATTATTATTATTATTATTAATATAACTAATGGACATTAAAGGAATACATTCAGATGTCTGGTGGAAAGTTAAAGATAAAATATCATTTGAGTTAAAGATAAAAGTGGGTGTTGAAAAGTAAACAAAATTGTGAAGTAGTACATAAGGGAAAATACATAAATAATCAAGGAAATTCTGATCATGGCAAAATATATCATCTTTTAAACTGTGTTTGCATACATGAATCTGACTTTAATTGTTTATTACTAAGTTTCTGTATCAAATCAATTATCTGATTAAATAGTAGTGACAAAATAGATCAAACATCAGTCTACGTATAATGAGTGTCAGAATGACATATATCAATTTGGACCCCCTGCGTCATCATTGTTTTTTAGACTGGCTTTAAAATATCAGAGTTTCTGGTTACTGCTAGTGAAACGAGTCCTCTGCAAGTTGATGATATTCGAAGATTCTCTATATTAGAACATTGTTGTCTCCGAAAGATTTTCGACATCAGGTAGTTATAACATGTTGGGAATGATGTGTTTTAGCAATGTCTGTTTGAGATTTATGTCACTAGAGCTGCCATAGTTGATTTAATTAAGTGGATTATTTGCCAACGTCGAGACTGAATATGAAAAGTGAAGAGATCGTTGGTTTATGGCAGGGGCTAGTGTCGTAAAGTAAAGCTATTTAAGACTGGGATTAATTGTCCTATCTTAGTCCTTTCCTATATTCATAATAAAAAAAAGACCTATCTTAAATCATACAAACCTTTCTTGGTTGTATTTTTAACTGAACTATCTCTCTTATTATGTACCATTCTTATCCAGTTATTAGTTTACTGATTGCACTTCCCCTCTCTGCATTCTTTCTTCATAACATTATTACCTTGTTTGTATAATAAAGACTATTATTTTTCTTCCCTACTGAACCAAAATTTGTTTGTGTGAAGTTATTCAACAACTCCCTTTACGAACTTACCACAGTTTATTTATTTAAATAAATAAATATTGGTACTAGGAAGCACCAGATACATATGTGTCTCACAAATCTCATTCGATTTGTGTGAGAGCTGTGATATTGCCCAGGGGCCTAAACTGAAGCAGGTGGTTTTCTCAGGGGGCCACACCCAGAGCCTTTGACCTAAAGGTCTGATCCACAAGACAGTGGAGCATCGTGAGGAGATGTAGTCCCATGGTAGCCGGTGACCAACGATTGATTCATACGCCATTTGTTCCCTCAGGATACTGGAGCCAGCCCATGTGCACCATTGGTTTGGAATCAGGGTTTTCCAACTCCCCTAGGTGGACTCGCAGTGTCCACCAACCCGATTAAAGCTCCGGACATTCGCTTTTCGTCCTCTCAATTTCATAAACAACAGAAATGCCACGAGAAGGTAGTGAGTAAGACTTCCCTGGTAGAGGCTATATATGCGTGACCATGTGAAAGCATTTCGAGAGGGGAGCAGACTCTTCCCACTATCGGCCGTACCAGGGCATTATCACAGGATAAGTATGTATTCTAAAAGTATAAGGTACTATTATTCAAATATCTTTTGCATTTATTTAACAAAAATGTCTCATGTTCATTAAAACAATTTATGAATACTTATCCCTGAACAACCTTTTGTTATACATACATAATTCAGTTGATTAAGCTAACATTCTCTTAACCATAATTATCTTCATTGAAATCGATATGAAGAAATCATCAGTTTCTTCTCAATTTAATTCAAGACATTAATAAACTTATTACTACCCTGGTAATCCAGTTTTTTATTTTAATTTTTTGACATTAGTTTTATTTTGGTTAATATTTAGCTTTTTATTACATTACTCTTCCATTAACCAATTCTTAAACCACTATTTCTCTCACACATTTCCGCTCACTTGTCTCTCTTAAAGTATATGAACTCTCCAAATTCTATTCAATTATTACGTAACCCATCCTATTTGTTTTTAATTCCATGAATCCTTTATTACCTCTAAAATTATCACACATTTTATCATATCTGTCTCTGTACTCCACTCAACTATTACGCCACCCATCCTTTATGTTTCATTCATTCTAATACCTAATAACCTATGACTTTTCCTTCCATATATATATATATATATATATATATATATATATATCACGACCTTTGGTGCTACCTTGACGTGGTGGTCGGGTTCGCCTATCGTGATGAACCAGTCAAGCTATAATGGCTGGAACAATCGTTCCTTAAAGTCCTACCATGCCAGACAGGTCGGTTGAAGAGCGGTAAAACTAAAAGCAGCAATCCCAAGGTCTGAAGGCGAATTCGTACTGCCGACTGTACAGAGGTGTGATAGCAGTAAGGTGTTTCCTTTTCCTATATATATAGTTATCATTGATAACCTTTTCTAATGCCCATTTGGTTGTAAGCAGCCGATGAGAAACCACGAAATATAATGAATTCATGTTATTTTGCATCAATATTTGTTCTGGCCTTATTCATAAAGGGAACTAATTGCATGAAATTAATTCAAGTTATTGATTCACCAGTAAAGATTCAATAATGGATACTGAAGTATGAGTGACTTAGAAAAACTTCATTTTCTTTTCTAATCGTCTATGGTATGTAATCACATTGTAAGAACGTGTTATATTTGTGTCACTTATACTTGAAAAAAACAAACAAAAGATGAACCACCATAATTCTCACTCTGGGAATTAAAAACACCAAGACTGGTACAAGTGTAGATTTATTACACCAAAAACACATTAACGACCTTAGTCGAAATTACACTCATTTACATACTGACTGTCCATCTATTTTCATTATTAATTAAGATATAACCACATATATAAAAAAAAACACCCAGAGATATAACATAATCACATGTTGCTAAGCATAGTTTATGCTAATTTAATACAAGAATATCGTATCTGAAACAAACATCACATTGCAAAACAAATACTACACTGAATAATCATTGCATTGAATTAAAACATAAGTGATGTTACACAAAAATCATAACAACTGTTTGCTATTTAAAAGAACAGAACGTATCAAGACTAATGTTTACACTTTAATTGAATTCACGTCAGTTAAAGTATCAGCTAAGAGTATCGTTTTTTTTTTTGTTTCTGAAGTAGTTTATCATCGGTACTTTTGAGTACTTTGTTTCTATTGTATGTGTTGGAACTTTTGCTCCTAACGATTTACATTTGTTCTACTTTTTTGATCATAGATCACTTTTGTCTCTGGGCACTATATTATCCAATTTGTATCTGAAAACTTCGAATAGATTGCTGGACAGTGCAAAAAAAACAGTTGCCAACGTTCGGGCTGCCAATACTCCATTCTAAGCGTCATGCAGCGCGAAGAGTGCAAAGGCTGGCACCACGAAGTTTGCACGAATTTGATGCCTGAAGCTTACAAACGGTTCAGTAAAAACGTTTGCGTATGGCTTTATCAACAGTGCTGCACGGACACAAACAGCTTGCCGACCGAGACCATTTCCGTAGTAAATGCTTCTAAAAAATGTATTAGCAAACGAGGTTTTCCATGGTGGTCTAGCTTTAATTGACGCATTAATTCAACTATTAAAAAATACTTAACAAAATTAAGATTTGTAGAGATTGTAGTAAGTTTATTAGGTGAATTCATGAGTCAATCTATGCTAGACCACTATGGGAAACCTGGAAGTGCCTGATGTTATGAAAATAAGTGAAATAGAATCTTAGGTTAGTACATTTAGTCTTACATTCCTTTCCAACAACTTATCAAAGGATTATGGACATATATTATTAGTTGTTGGAAAAAGACACAACAAAAAATAAAATATTCAACTTGGATAGTTGGTTTTCAATGGATAAGTTGGCTTTTCTTTTGTTTTGTTTTTCCATTTCAGTATTTAATGGATCATTCAAACTTGTAACAAGATGTTTTACTTACGTACCTATCAAGATTTCTTCATAAAGAATATGAATAAACAACAATCACTCAATTGATCATTTGTTGATGTAATTGAAATTTTAGTTCAATGAAAATGTCCATAGCCAGCATAAAATATGAAAAATTCAATAATCAAGTCAATGAATTCATTGTTACTGGGGGAAAGTATTTTTTTTATAGAAACTATGTTATTCTATATACTTGGAGACAACTATCATGAATCCCTTTACTCAGGTTATAGTATCATTCGTCATTTTTTGGTTGAAATTTTGAGGAAACCAATGGTTACTATAAAACTAGAATCCTCTACAAATTAATTATTCTTTAAGAATCCTGTCAATGTTTACCCTATATATGAATAAAAGTATTCAGAAAGATTGTATTTCTATCAAAAATTCTATAACAGTCATCATGATTCTTAGATTCCATAGAACTTCTTAAAAGGATTGAAGTAACGTTTTATCTTGATGTTGACGATTCCGATAAATTATTGCATATACGTCTATGAAACATTAACTATGACAATTCACTGAAAACGGTAGGACTATTGTATGATCAAGAAAAAAGGCTCATGAAATGGAGTAAAGTCTCCTAACTGCTACAGAACGATACTATTAGATTAATGTAAGAGTCTATAATGAATTCTATGGAAGTATGTATGATAAAAAATCATTTTTCAATATTCTTATTTCTTCTATACAAAATAATTATCTAAACACCACTAATAAACTAAACTGACTTTTTATGTAAAAAGTAATAGTCTATAGAGCTTATGGTATATATGTATATGTTGCCTAGCAGTGAAGTTCAGCACACGCGTTTCGTCTTATTTGGGACTCGTCAGCTGGATATACCTGCATCTTAGAGTTGATATTCACTCCGGGACTCCAACCAAGTACCATTGGCTTCAAAAGCCATCACGTCATCCATTTAGCTACTGAGTTCTGATAGCCACTAGATGAGTTCTTTTGAGCGAATCAATGATAGAAAACATAAATAACAACAAGTACGTCTATACGAATATTCGTTAAGATTAGAACGAATAGCTTGACAAAATTTGGGCCCTGAGTATAGCGAAGTCATTATATTTGAAATAATCTCAGCGATTGAAATTTAAATAATTCCAACGTTTCGTCCATCAAACTTATCTGGACTTCTTCAAGGTAATGATCGAAATCAATATTATCAAAGAAATGTGTAGTGTTTAACAATCAAATCAAATCTATACTGTGCTAATCCAATCCTACTAAGATGTTGACTTTAGTAAATAGGATAACATGGGTCAATATTTAGTTATTAATAGTTGATATTAAATGTTAATTTATTGAAGGTTGAAATTGTTTCTGAATCATCGATGTACATGTAAAATGAAAACCATCAAATACATAATTGTATTGCTAAAATATCCCAGATTAATTTCAGTCGAAATAAGGATGCATGTGAAATGAACATGTTGAATAGAGAATGGGTTCAATTACTTGTCGATGAATATTTGCCAAGTAGTCGCTAGTTGAATACCATCCTTTCGGTTCAGGCTGTTCTTGTTCTTTCGTATATACAGAGCTTCTGCTGTCAATCTTTCTTTATGAGAGTTAAAACCTTTCTGAAGTATTTTGGTCCCTTCAAAATTAATCATGTGTCCTATTCTAACGCATGGAACGCTATCGCAGACTTATTCTCAAGTTTCCTTATGTGAACCGAGGTTTCGGGAACATTTTTCAAACACTGTTTGTTCTCCTTCAACCTTACATTCAATTTTCTGGATGTTTCTCCCACATAAGCTGCATTACAATCATGACAATTGATCTCATAGACAATATTTTGTTGTTCTTCCTTTGGTAATGTTAGGATATTCACAAGAATATCCCAAAAATTATCTCGAATGTAAAATGGTATGTTTCCAGACTCTTCACATAATTCGCATGTTATTTCCTATTGGCCATTATTTACAGTGTCCTAACTATGACTTTCATGTGTCGTTTCCCTATTGGTCAATTTTGAGTCGTCCTAATTATAACCTTTACGTGTCCTTCTTTTCCATTGGTTACTGTTAATAGTCATCGTAACTGTATAAATATGCCTTATCTGTAAACCATTGTTGTTCTGCTGCTGACCCCATAAACAATTCTCATTTAACGGCTGTGTTCTGATTTATTGGAGTTGGGGAACAGTACTGGGGTCGAACTAGGATATCTGAATTTGGTCAATCGGTAGAATTTCGCGTAGTCCTATCGCAATACGCTATATTTCGCATTATAACAATTGGCGACGGGGACAAAAGTGAAAAATGACGCTCCCTTCTGACCGCTTACAGTTGCTATTTGACCGACATTTGGAGTTCATGGTCAAACTACGCTCACAGTTTCTGGATCATCAATGCTTCGCATATGCGTCGGAAGTGGATGTATTAATCTCTGAATTGCACACAGAGCTGGCAAATGATCACAGCCTCCATGAATCCTCGACCAGCCGCAACTCAAACGAAACAGCAGACTCTCAAGAGACGCCCGGTTGTCCAGCACTATCCGTTTCAGAAACATACCCGGTAGTGGATTCAAACCCCACTATCCCTGAATTAGCAGGTCCTAACAATGCCGCTTTCAGCTCTCATCAATACGATGCTATGTTAAAAGCCCATGAAATGGTCGCACCAATCGCCCACAGAGTACCGGTTCACAAGAAGCCCCCTTCTCCATGTTGGCACTGTGGAGCCTGGCATTATGTGAAAGTTTGTCCATTCAAACAGCAGGTGTGCGATCGCTGTCATAAAGTTGGTCACAAAAGCGGTTTTTGTCAATCTCATCGACCCAATAGGCGTCGAAATGCACAGACGCAACGTCGTTATACTAAAAAGCAGCTTCCCTCATCAAGGAGTTTAGCAGCAGTCTTTCACACTCATGCCGCCACGCGGCGCAAATTTCTAACCCTCTCAATCAATGGTCAACCAGTTCGATTGCAGTTGGACACTGCATCAGATATCACTATCCTGTCGAAAGATACTTGGCGAACCTTGGGTCAACCTCCCATCAAACCGTCTTCGCAGACAGCCGTTAGTGCATGTGGTGGTCATCTCCGACTTCATGGTGAACTTAACTGCTGTATTTCGTTCAGAGGTACAACCTTCAATGGTACGTGCTACATCACCAAATCCCCTCTCAATCTTCTGGGTTTAGATTGGTTCGAAGAACTTGGTCTTGCCAATCTACCTATCAGCACTATCTGTAATCAAGTAAAAACTCTTGCTACTACACAACAGCATGCTGCAGACCTCCAAAAACGATTCATTGAACTCTTTCAGCCTGGTCTTGGTCTTTGTTCCACAACTGAAGCTGTTTTGAAACTTCAGCAAGAAGCTACGCCAGTTTTCCGTCCAAAACGTCCAGTCCCATATGCATCCCTACCTCTGGTCGACGCTGAACTGCAACGTTTGGAAACTGAAGGTGTCCTTGTACCTGTTTCTTATTCTTCATGGGCTGCACCAATTGTGGTTGTCAAAAAGTCTAATGGTTCCATACGCATCTGTGCAGACTTCTCTACAGGACTCAACGCGGCGCTGCAACAGCATCATTATCCGCTGCCGATCCCAGATGATTTGTTTACTATTTTAAATGGTGGTACCTACTTCGCTAAGCTAGATCTCGCGGATGCTTACCTTCAAATTCCTGTCGCTCGCGAATCGAGAGAATTGCTGACAATCAACACTCACCGAGGTCTTTTCCAGTATACCCGATTACCCTTTGGTATCAAGACTGCTCCAGCGATATTCCAGCAGATTATGGATACTATTCTGGCAGATGTTCCTGGTGTTGCTACGTATCTTGACGACGTCCTCATTGTCGGCTCAACTGCTGATGAACTGCATTCCAGAACATATTTAGTTCTACAACGCCTCCAAGATAATGGTTTTCGCCTTCGTTCAGAGAAATGCCAATTCTTTCTACGCTCCGTTAAATACCTGGGGTTTATCTTTGATGCTTCTGGACGACATCCTGATCCTCAAAATACTCACGCAATCCAGCAAATGCCTGCTCCCACTGATGTCTCTTCACTGCGATCATTTTTGGGAATGGTTAGCTACTATTCAGCATTTCTACCATCACTACATGAGGTACGATATCCATTAAATCATCTGCTAGAAAAGAATGCTACTTGGAATTGGTCCACGCAATGTGAATCAGCTTTTTCAAAACTTAAAGCCATGTTAAGCTCCAAACTACTGTTAACCCACTACAATCCGAAACTACCAATTGTAGTTGCTGCTGACGCTTCAACCCATGGACTGGGTGCCGTACTACTGCATGTTTTTCCCGATGGTTCAGAGAAAGCAGTGATGCATGCTTCGAGAACACTAACAGCCGCTGAAAAACGTTATGGTCAGATCAAGAAAGAAGCCTTAGCTCTGATTTTTGCTGTCCGGCGATTCCACAAATTCATTTACGGGCGCCGTTTCACTTTGCTCACAGACCATAAGCCGCTGTTGTCAATTTTTGGATCAAAGAAAGGCATTCCTGTTCATTCTGCTAATCGTCTTCAACGTTGGGCGTTGGCGTTACTGAGCTACGACTTCGACATCCAGTATCGACGTTCTGAAGATTTTGGTCAAGCGGATGCATTGTCCAGACTTATCAGCAAGCACTCTACAACTGATGAGGATACACTCATAGCCACAATAGCAACGGAAGATGATTCTGGTGCAACACTATTGGCGAATGCCGTGCGAGCTATGCCTGTTACGGCTGAAAACGTTCGAGAAGCTACCAGAAACGACCCGATTATTCGGGAAGCAATCACTTATGTTCAGAGCCGATGGCCAGTTAAGCAGTTCAGTGGTGAGATGCTACACCTAGCGAATCGTCGCAGCGCTCTTTGTGTTGTCAATGACTGTCTGATGTTTGGTGACCGTGTAGTAATTCCAACAACCCTGCGTGCCAAGGTCCTACGCCAATTTCACGCTGGTCATCCAGGGATAAACCGTATGAAATCTATCGCTCGTAGTTACGCATACTGGCCGAACATGGACAAGCAAATTGTCGACTTCGTCAAAACATGTCCACATTGTCAGACAGCTGCGAAACATCCTCCTAAGTTGCCACCAGTACCCTGGCCCAAGTCAGAAAAACCCTGGTCGCGAGTGCACATTGATTTTGCCGGACCCCTAGATGGTACCATATATCTGATACTGGTCGACTCCTTCTCCAAATGGCCGGAGATATTGCCGATTGCACCACCCTCTACAACTCGAACCATCCAACTCCTTAACCAGATCTTCGCTCAGCATGGTCTGCCAGAAACAATAGTAACAGACAATGGTTCGCAGTTCACATCCAGTCAGTTTCGAGAATTTTGCTTGCAAAACTCGATCAATCATGTCCGTTCTCCGCCCTACCATCCGCAATCTAATGGACAAGCTGAACGCTTCGTCGATACATTCAAACGTGCCATGCTTAAGGCAAGAGGGGAGGGAACAACACACGATATTATAGAACGATTTCTAATTGTGTACCGGACGACTCCTCATGATTTATTGCCGAACTTCAAATCCCCTTCGGAGGTACTTATGGGACGGAAGCTACGAACAATTCATAATGCAATGACACCCAGGCGAGTAGCCCAGCAGAGTCCTCACATGAAGAATACCCGAATTCTTTACGAAGTTGGCGCAAAAGTGTATGTGCGGGACTATAGACATGGGTATGATAAATGGATAGAGGGTGAAGTCGCAAAGAGACAGGGGAAGGTCATGTATGAGGTCAGAGTAAACAGAGAAATCTGGACCAGGCACCATAATCAACTAAGGCCAAGAGAAGCCAAGAAAAAAATTGAAGTTACGAAACGCGTCCCACTCGATTTATTACTGGATACTTTCCAACTTCCGCCAATACCTACAACGGAGGCAACTCAGTCATCTAATCAGGCAGAACATTCTTCCGGTTCTCGGTCGTTACCTCCAAGGAGGTCGGGACGCAAACGCAGAAAACCAAAAAACTTTCAAGTAAACCCACGATTGCGTTGCTATTAATTTTTTCCAAGGGGAGGTGTTAGGATATTCACAAGAATATCCCAAAAATTATCTCGAATGTAAAATGGTATGTTTCCAGACTCTTCACATAATTCGCATGTTATTTCCTATTGGCCATTATTTACAGTGTCCTAACTATGACTTTCATGTGTCGTTTCCCTATTGGTCAATTTTGAGTCGTCCTAATTATAACCTTTACGTGTCCTTCTTTTCCATTGGTTACTGTTAATAGTCATCGTAACTGTATAAATATGCCTTATCTGTAAACCATTGTTGTTCTGCTGCTGACCCCATAAACAATTCTCATTTAACGGCTGTGTTCTGATTTATTGGAGTTGGGGAACAGTACTGGGGTCGAACTAGGATATCTGAATTTGGTCAATCGGTAGAATTTCGCGTAGTCCTATCGCAATACGCTATATTTCGCATTATAACAGGTAACCTATCCTTAACTTTCACTAATGCCAACCTTATAGTGTCACACGTCCGAAAATACACTCTTATATCATGCTTGTTTAGAATCCGCTTGATTTCCTCCGATATTTCACTACGGTATGAGACGAATACGGTGAACTTCCAATCTTTCAGTATACATTCAAGTTTAGTTTTCCTTTCATTGCTGATAATCTTCTTTAAAAACTCCTTTGGGTAGTTGTTATCCCTAAGTGTAGACAAGACTCTATTCAATTCAACCTGTCGGTCTTTCTTATCTGTAACGAGATTCGTACTTCTGTTAATTAAATTTCTTACAACAGTGACTTTCGTACAAAGCGCATTAGCCGAACCATGATCTAAGTTTGTCTCAGAATGTGTTGATTTCCTGAATATATTCATTTTCAACTTATTGTTACTATTTCTTCGCTCAACCAATCAATAAATGCTAGTTTGTAGTCAACGGATTGTATTACCTATGTTAGCTTAATTCTCTCCGGTACATCTCTTGCTATTATTATTATTATTACCCTTACCTTTTATTATTCAAAACTCAATAATCTATTGTTTAAATTTGAAGTATTTTGATTCAATGATGAAAAGTGCCATGTACCGATATGTTTCATGACATACACAAGAACGTGTAGATGTACAAGTTACATGGTGAACCACACCCTAATCTCTTAACAGTATAGATTAATAAATACAATCATATCACATTCATCTATTTGACAAACAGTTTTTCATTTATTATCGAATTAAATATCAATAAATTAATGTTTATATGATAGACTTTATTTCTAAAAGTTTTAATACTCAACTAGGAATGTAGAACATGTATGATAATGTTAAATATCAGAAGATGATCTTGAAACTGTTCAAACATAGAACTTATTCTTAGTACAATAATTTGTTATTCAGAAAGGGTTTTGTGGAGATTTTGGTATTTCCATAATTGAAACTATTAGTCAATCGAAGCTAGATCACCAAGGAAAACCTGGAAGCACCGGACGGCCGTCTCGTCCTATTGTGGGATTCCTCAGCAGTGCGCATCCACGATCCTGCTCAGTGGTCCATCGGTTAAGTGCTCTGGTGCGAGACTGGTAGGTCCTGGGTTCGAGTCTCACGAGGCGAGGTCGTGGATGCGCACATCTGAGGAGTCCCACAATAGAACGAAACGGCCGTCCAGTGCTTCCAGGTTTTCCATGGTTCTCTAGCTTCAATTGACTCATGATTTCAACTATGAAAATTTGTTATTCAACTTGTTTTATCAAAAGGAGGTTTTGTGGAGATTTTAGTAATTTTATATTTGAAATCATGAATCAATTGAAGCTAGACCGTCATAGAAAACCTAGTGAGAAGCAGTGACCAGTGGAGTTTAACCGGGTCTTTTGTGAGATATTAACTCACTGAGGACAATGGTTGCTCGATTTTGTGGAGTGGTTGTAGTTAGACAGTAACGCTGATGGATGCCGGCTCAGTAGTCTAGAGGTTAGGCGTTCGCACGTGAGACTGATAGGTCGTGGGTTCGAACCTCATGGGGCGGGATCATGGATTCAACTTGTTTGTCGAAATAATTAACCCTTCATTGTTTAATTTACGATTTATAAATTCAAGTAAACTAATATCACTTTTTGAGTCTCATTTAAAATGTATGGTAAAACACAGTCATATATATACGAAGAGTGATATAGACAAATGTGTAATACAGCTTAAGAGAAAATTCTAACAACCAATAGGAGTACATAAGTATTTTATTACATAACGTCATAGGTAATATGACATAGCGATAATGTCTTAGACGGTGGAACTGAATAACCGAATAACGCCTTGATAACTGTCATTATATAAATCCCAATGGTACTTGAAATCAGAAGGTAACAAGAAGTGGCAATTACAGTTTATTAGCGGATAGTACAGACAACAAAGTTATAAGCATATCGAGTGAATCTGAAGCAGGGAAGCGAATGTGTGTGTGTGCAAGCAAATACAGAGGCAAACTTATAGTCAAATCAAATAAGAGTACAGTAAGGAAAAGCAAAGGCAATTATTAATAGGATTCGAGCACTATATACATGGAAAGAGAATGATCCATCGATTAATATTTAAGTGACCAACATTTAAGCTAGAGAGAGATATGTGAGTAGGCTGATGTGTGATCAAGACCAAACGTTTATACAGACAAGGTAGTGATCATAAAAGTACAAAGAAATATGCGAATTGTTACTGTTCGAATACCATTGTTTGTTAAATAAATTAATAAAAGGGTTTAACCAAAATTTAACCATGATCGAAATTGATTGTAGGAGAGTTGCTATAGTTTAATGAACAATTCCTTAGAATGGGATTCGATTCTTTTGATTTCATAGTTGAGCTTCTGATTGAGATCATGAATCAATGGATGTTAGGCCACTATTGAAAACCTGGAAGCACCGAACGGTCGTTTTGTCCTAGTATGGGATTCGGACCCAGAACCTTTGGTCTCGCGAGCAAACATCTGACCTTTAGACCAAGTTTTCAATGGTGCTCCAGCATTCATCGATTCATGATCTCAATCAAAAGCTTAAAAACCTCCACAACCCCATACTGGTTCGTGACTTTAATTGTTACATGCAATACTAACTAGGTTCAGAGGAACATACTTGAAGTTCTCTGAAATGAGAGCAAAATTTAGATCATATGAAGGCTGTTCGGTTATTCAAAATGTTATTATCTTCATCAGAAAGTGGTTGTGGAGATTCCTGAATTTTATTGAGATCATGAAGCAGTCTATGTTAAGTAACCATTGAAAACTTAAAAGTGCTTGACGTCTGTGTCGTCCTAATATGGGAATCCTCAGAAGTGTGCATCTATGGTCCTCACAGAAATCGAACCCAGGACCTTCGGTCTCATGCGTGAACAGCTAACTTCTAGACTACTGGACCGGAATCCAATTATGCATTCGTCTAACGTGAATCAATCCACAATATTGGGTGACAACCTTTCATTATCTTTGGTGGATACCTTTCTTAAACTCGACACGGATGTATACAACTGGCTACAGCCTTGCACTAGAGCTGCTGAAAATTCCTCTTGAAGCTATACGTTAATGTGCACATTTTTACCTCACATAACTTAAAATATGCACATTATTATTTCATATCAGTATCGTTTATCCACACACACCTACAAATTGTAAAGGTGAGAGCCCCCAAATGCCCTGGTACGGTCGAGAGTGGGGAGAGTCCGCTCACCCTCTCAAAATGCTCTCATATGGCAACGTGTATATAGCCTCTACCAAAGAAGTCCTACTCATTGCCTTCTCGTGGCATTACTGTTGTTTACAAAAGTGGGAAGACGAAAAGCGAATGTCCAGAGCTTTAACCGGGTTTGTGGACACGGTAATTCAACCTAGGGGAGTTGAAAAACCCTGATTCCAAACCAATGGTGCACATGGGCTGGCCCCAGTATCCTGAAGGAACAAACGGTGTGTAGACCCATCGTTGGTCACCGGCCACCATAGGACTGCATCTCCTTACGTCGCCCTACTGCCTTGTGGATCAAACCTTTAGGTCAAAGGCTTGGGGTGTGGCCCCCTAAGAAAACCACCTGCTTCAGTTTGGCACCTGGGTAGTATCACAGCCCTTATATAAATCGAATGAGATTTGTGAGACACATATGTATCTGATGCCCCTTTGTACCAACAGTTATGTGTTTAAATAAATAAAACACCCGAAAAGTAACTTAAAGTGAATCATGTTATATTCATACTAAGAAATATTAAAGTTTATTAGTCGGCCTAAACTTAGATATTCATTAAATAATTAAATAATTATGTTTACTTAGATGATGAAATTCCAAACAGTAAACAATACCTTTTATACGCCTATGTTTTGATAAGTCTAAAAGAAAATGACTAGAATTTTAAATTACTCTATAAGCACTAACTAATCGTTAAATAAATAAAAAGGTAGTGTCATATTGTACAGTTCTTATTGTAAACTGAAATTTACTAAACCGGTATCACAGTAACTAGTTATTATTCATACTTTATCTTGGTTTGATTTGAGAAGTTATTCATACTTATTTTTTGACCCGAGGATATCTAACTTCGATTGATTCGTATGAATGACTGTCATCAAAATATACATTCCACCAATCCTCGTATATAATCAATATAACATACATATGACATACAAACCTGTATGAGCAATCTAGAGTCTTCATCGGTCCTGCTTCCTGTCTAGCCCTGCTTGTTGAGTCCAGAACACCAATCTAAGCCTCGGCGATATAAATCGTGTATTTTAAACATACTTCGTTTATATACAAGTCAAACAGACCACATCGTACCATAAAAATAGAAAATAACATTTGTACAAGATCAAGCCAAAAGAGACTGTGATTGTGGAGAATGAATTTAATAAACTGAGCATAACTTAAGAACAGTGAATCATATAACAATAGTCTAGAGGTCAAAATAAAGCCTACAATAAGAGGAATATGAATATACATGGTTTATAAACAAAGATAGATAGTGGCTAGCAGTCGAATCCAGGACGCGCGTTTCGCTCTATTTGAGACTCGTCAGCTGGATGTACCTACATCTCAGACTTGTTGATTTTCCCTCTGGGACTCGAACCCAATACCTTGCGCGTCAAACACCATTGCGTTATGCACTCAGCTACTGAGTACTGATAGTCACTTGCTTGTTCATTGGGGTGAAGTTTAAATTCACTTAGTATTAGAGACTGATCAGTTGCAGTACTAAAGATTCAAACAAACAATACTAAGTGAATTTATAAATGGTTTAGTTACTTAATAGTTATACAATAAAAATATATGTATCGTATTGGTCCATAGATGAATCCCAACAGTTACCATTCATAATTCTCGTCGGGATATGACATTAATCATCGCATTTATGAATAATAGAATTAAAGAAGTAAAACAAGAGAATGGATTTTTTAATACGTATATTTCATACAATCGTTGGTCGGAAAGCATAGTAAAATAAAATGATGTACAATGGAGAATGCGAATGACTTACTTATTTACTTACGCCTGTTGCTCCCAGTGGAGCACAGGCCGCCGACTAGCATTCTCCAATCCACTCTGACCTACTCCTTCATTTCTAGTTCTTTCCAATTTTTGTTCATTCTTCTCATGTCTGTCTCCATTTCTCGGCGTAATGCGTTCTTTGGTCTTCCTTTTTTCCTTTGGCCTACAGGATTCCATGTGAGGGCTTGCTTTGTGACACACTTGGGTGATTTCCTCAATGTGTGCCTAATCCACTTCCAGCTCTTCTTCCTGAGTTCTTCCTCCACTGAAATCTGATTTGTTTTCTCCCACAGTAGAATGTTGCTGATAGTGTCTAGCCAATGGATACCAAGTATCTTGCGTCGACAACTGCTAATAAATACCTGTATCTTCTGGATGATGGCTTTCGTAGTTTTCCAGGTTTCCACCCCATACAGTAGAACTGTCTTGACATTTGTATTGAAAATTCTGATCTTGATGTTGATTGACAGACAATTGTTTTTAGTTCCAGATGTTCTTCAGTTGTAAATATGCTGCTCTTGCTTTGCCGATCCGCGCCCTAACATCTGAGAATGCGAATGAGTCAACTTGATTTAACTAAACGTGAATCGATATTTATAGTCAAACAAAAACAAGTTACATACATATAATGAGTAAGGTAAGTAATTAGCACACATACGATCATATTTGAAAAGAAAACAGTCACTCTTATTAAGTGAATTGACAAGGTCAAAATGTAACTCATGAACAATGAATAAATTGGTTTATCTGAAAGCTAGAATTTATTTATGTATTTAAACACATAAACATTGGTACAAGGAAGCATCAGATACATATGTGCCACACAAATCTCATTTGATTTGTGTGAGGGCTGTGATACTACCTAGGTGCCCGAACCGAAACAGGTGGTTTTCTTAGGAGGCCACACCGGTAAACTATGGCCTAAAGGTCTGATCCACAAGACAGTGGAGCATCGTGAGGAGATGCAGTCCCATGCTAGCCGATGATCAACGATTGGTTCATATGCCATTTGTTCCCTCAGAGTACTGGAGCCCATGTGCATCATTGGTTTGAAATGAGGGTTTTCCAACTGCCCTAGGTGGACTTTTCGTGTCCACCAACCCAGTCAATGCTCCGTACATTCACTTTTCATCCTCTCAATTTCGTTAATAGCCCCTCTTCGAGAAGGAAGTGGGTAGAAACTCCCCGGAAGTGGTTGTATACGCATGGCCATGTGAGAGCATTTTGACAGGCAGAGCTGATTCTCCTCACTTCCGGCCGTACCAGGACATTTGAGGACGAATGCTAGAATAAGTTATGTGAACTTAGCATAGCAACTGACACTACACTTAAACGGTAACATTTTCATCAATAAAATCGCATCAGATTCTTTAATTATAAGTAAAAATTAATTAACAAAAAGAAACAGTCATATTTAAGATTAAATACACCTTGTTAGTTAAAAGTAGATTAATATGAAAAATAGAAAAGATTCCCCCATAATCAATTCATGTATTTTGAATTTATAAAATGGCGCTTTTCATTCAATGTTCAAAATGTTCCCTTCAATTAGATTGTTGTTTAATATCATACAAAATATGATAATGAATAGAGTTTAATATAGTAAACAGCATTACTAATAGTATTAATGGTGGTAGTAGTAGTAGTTGTTGTTGTAGTGTAGTGAACGTGAACTCAGATGGAGAAGACCAAATTATTGTTTAGTGCACATCTTCCTTCGGTTATCCTTTACATGCTTCATGACTCTTTCAATTTTGTTGTTATTATAATTACTCTCTGTTTACATTCTTATTCTATTCTATCCAATCTTTTCAAACTTCTGCTGCTGGTTTTCCACTTTTGATTGGTGCTACATACTACTTATATCCGTCAACATAAGTAACATACACCATAGTAATAGTATTAATAGTATATTTATTGCCAACTTTCTTTAGCTACACTTTTTTAGTTGAGAATCTTTAGTCGTTAGTCTCGACAACATTGTTAGCCCCTATTTCAAATAGAAACCTGCCCATAGCTAGATAAAGATAAGATAAAATGAAAAGATAAGATGAAATGAACATCTGTTTCTTCTACTGTGTAGAACCTTACAATAATCTGAACTCACGACCACTTCATAGGTCGAATTTGAGACATTCATATCTAACAATAAGCATTTGGTCATCAGACGGCTAAATAGGCATCCACCAGTTTACCATTCTATCTTCAGTCAACCGTACCCTCAGAGATATCATGAGTGCATATTGCTGAAGAGTTTCTTGCTAAAATAAGACAATATCCCATTTCTCTATGATTTTCATTATCTACCTAGACGAAAGTCAGTCTGTGATTTAAACATATAACTAAATGTTTTCCCTGAAACTTTACAAAACAACGTTTTCTTTAAATGTTTGTTTTTATATTTTACCAAAAAATTGTTTTTTTAGCTGAGAGGAAACAGTTAAGAATGTGGACAGTTTCACTAATACATTAATATTTTACAAAATACTAGAGAATTTAAAATTAATATCAGAAGGGGTTTCGTGGAGATTTTAGAAATTTTATAGTTGAAATCATGAGTCATTTGAAGCTAGATCACCATAGAAAACCTGGAAGCACTGAACGAGAGTGATAGGTTCTGGGTTCGAATCTCGCAAGGTGAGATCGTGGATGCGCACTGCTGAGGAGTCCCACAATAAGACGAAACGGCCATCCAGTGCTTCCAGGTTTTCCATGGTGATCTAGCTTCAATTGACTCATGATCTCAACTATTAAAATCTAAAATTACTTGTATCGTGTTTTCAGTGTGACGTTATCCATCTTTATTTCAATGTTAAATAAAAAGGTGAAATCTAGTATTTTCAAGTAATTCACCAATAATTTGATGGATGAGTGCTGTATATAAAAGCAGAATTCCTACTAGAGAGTTAATTGCAAATAGATAAACCCTTGCATATATGTCTTTCATCGACATGTCAGTATAATGAACCTTAACCACCGATTGAAGGAATCAACTAAAGTGGAATTTAGGGCAAAAAATGAAATCGTTAATGGGAATTACTGTCATAAATTCGAATATTAACCCACTAAATGAATGGAAAAGTGCTTGAAAAATCTTAACGCCAAACATATACTGAACAATAAACAACAAAACTGAAAAATAACCTTCTCCTTAAATTTTGATATTCATTTAATCAAGAATTCATTGAGAAGCAAAGGCCGCCCAACAGCACTCTCCATACAATTTTGTCCTGGGCAATCCTTTCCAGTTGTTTCCAGTTGCTATTCATCCTTTTCATGTCTGCTTCCAATTCCCGACTTATTGTGTTCTTTGGCCTCCTTCTTTTTCGTTTCCCTTCAGGATTCCAAATTAGCGATTACCTCGTGATGCAGTTTGATGATTTCCTCAATGTGTGTCCTATTCATTTCCAACGTTTTTTCCTAATTTCCTACTCAGTTAAAAGTTAGATTGTTTATTGAAATTAGTAAACAAAATATTTAATAAACAAAGTTTTCAAAAAAATTAATTTAAATTAGGAAAAATGTCGTATATTGATAAATTACTATTTTACATCAACATGTAATCCAAAATAGCACTTTCATAATATTTAGTCTTTACAATTTGTAATGAGACATTTACATAGTTGAATTCATGAATGAACATAAGCTAAACCACCATCAAAAACCAAGATACACTACTTGACCATTTCGTCCTAATATGGGATCCCTCGACAGTGTGTATCTACGATCCTGCATGTGAAACTTGAACTCATGACTTTCAGACCCGCGCGGAAACGTTTGCCTTTTAACGTCTAGATCGACTCATTAATTCAACTATGAAAACACAACAATCTCTTACAAATCCTCATAGTAAAAATGAGAATTTTCTTTACTAGAAAAATCAATAGCTGAAATCAAACTATTATAAACATTCACTTAGTATTGTTTGTTTGAATCTTCCCATTGATGCTTAGGACTGCAACAGGTCAGTCTCTGGTCAACCATAATACACAAGAATTATAAGCAAAGATAGATAGTGGCTAGTAGTAGAATCCAGGACGCGCATTTCGTCTTATTTCGGACTCGTCAGCTGGATGTACCTGCATCTCAGAGTTGATGTTCACTCTGGGGCTCGAACCCAGTACCTTTTACTTCAAAAGCCATCACGTTATCCACTCAGCTACTGAGTCCTGATAACCACTTGCTTGTGCAATTGGATTGAAGTTTAAATTCACTTAGTATTGTTTGTTTGAATCATTACATACATTACATAATCTGTATAGGTATTCTTCAAGTGTTCTATAATTAGAATTCTGTTTTCAATTAATTCTTAGTTAGAGAATATATAAATCATTTTCAACTTGAAGTATGATTAAATATGAAGAGAATTTTTCTTAACAACCATTTTTTTGTGTATCTAACAACAACAAGTGTTCTAAAAAGGGATTCCATTAACGCATATTTTTAATGATATACTTTATTTAGTAAACAGTTGTTATATCTTTGTCAATACATAGAGCTCCTAAGTGAATATAATAAATTAATAGAAAAATAGTAACTACCGGAATTCGGTGTTAGTTACAAAGAATTCAGATTTACTATACTACTTATATAAATGGTTTATTGATCTTTATAGATTATATTCAATATATAGTGATCTCATTTGGAATACGAATGAAAACTAGGGAATATTGAATAACTATTTCATCTTAGTATAGAACTGCTCATTTGTTTAAAATCTCACCTTTTTTAAAGATCGAACCCATACATATTGGTGTGTAATAGTACAATTTCAACTTGAATCAATATACGATATAGCACCGTCGGTGAAAAAAATGTTTTGTTACCGACAAATCTGAACTCTACTAGTCGTTGAATCGAAATTTTGAAGTTACTAATGGGCACCGTTTTCAACAAACAACACATTACGAAATAATGGCTGTCCACATAATTTTGTCAGAAAATCCTAAGTAGAAGGTAAAACAAAGAAATTGTGACTCTGTCAGTAAAAAAAAACCTATATCTGAAAGTGGACTTTAAAGGGGACATAGCGAGTGATATTCTAACTCGTCAACTAAAAAGGTCTGTTGAAAGAACGCTTCACACCGCCATGCTACACATAATTTTCTCAACTGAACCAGTATTCACACAATTAATCAAGAATAGGTTACCGAAGATGAGCTCCTCCATGTGTACATACCAACTCAACTGCTTCTGTGGAATTAGTTACAATGGCCATACTCAGAGGGCTTTATCCTTGCGTGTTCGTGAACATGTACCAGAATGGTTGAGAAAAGGAGTTAGTAAATCGGTCAACAGCACTATTCTTTCTCACTTAGTAGATAGTGAACATCATATCAAAATAGAGGAAGCTTTCTCTGATTTATATCAAGTTCCAAAAATCTACCTCAACGAGCTAGATTTCGGCTATTCTACATAACCGAAGTCATCTGGATCAACTCCACGAAACCAAACTTATGTATGTCTCTTTAACTTTCATATTGATGTTTAATTTTTTTAATTAAACTGATTTCATTCATGAGTCACTTGAAGCTAGACAACCATGGAAAACCTGGAAGCACTGAACGACGGCGTCGTTCTACTATGGGACTCCTCAGCAGTGCGCATCCACGATCCCACTCGCGAGATTCGAACCCAGAACCTATCAGTCTCGTCAAGTGCTTCCAGTTTTTCCATGGTGGTCTAGCTTCAATGGACTCATGATTTCAACTATAAAATTTCTAAAATCTCCACAAAACCCCCTTCTGATTTCATTCATTTTCATATTCATTACATGATAAACAAAATAGATTTTAAGAGTGACATTCTTAATGTGAAAAAAGTTGAAGAGATTTTCTAGAAGGATCATCTAATTTGGAAGCTACTTTCTAAGCCAATAATCAGAGAGTCTGTATAAATCAAAGTATTTCATAAGAACAGGGATAAAACCTGTTAAATTTTTGTAATCTTTGAGAAATCAAGGCTTATTATCAATTTTTCGATTTCAGTATTGTAGAAAGATCTCCACAGAACTTCATTAATATCCAATCTAAACAGTTTCTTCCTGTTAAGGATGAAAACTTGAGGGAATCAGTGTAACTAGCTTCAACATGGATTACCTGAAAATCTAGTGAGAAGTCGTGACCAGTGGAGTTCAACGTTGTGAGATTTGAGGCGGTTACTTACCGAAGACAATGTAAGATGGTCGCGCAATATCGCAGATTGGTTGAAGTTAGACATTAACACTATTATATGCCAGTTCAATGGTCTAGAGGTTAAGAGTTTGTATGCGAGACCGAAGATCCTGGATTCGAGTCCCATATGCGGGATCATGGATGCACAATGCCGAGGAGTTCCATACTACGACGAAACGGTCGCCCAACGCTTCTAGGTTTCCAAAGAGTAATCTAACATTAGTCCATTCATAATCCCAATCAGAATCAGTATTTCCAATATGTTGATACGAAGAATTCACACGTAAAAATTGTTATCTGTTCTATTGTTCTTACTACAGTATCTCTCCTACTATACATGTGATTTGTTTGTATTTATTCAGAACAAAATAATCAAAACAAAAGAATATCATCTTATGAAAATAAACGAAGAATTTCCCTCATACTTTTAAACATCCTATAAACTATACAAGGGCATTTCTATTGTGCACTTTATACAATAAAACACAAACTTTATACATTTTCTTTTTGATTTCGCTTAATTCTGATTGGCACACTTTAAAATTATATCCCCATTATTATCAGAAGGGATTTTGTAGAGATTTCAGTATTTTCATAGTTGAAATCATGAGTCAAGTGAAGCTAGACCACCATGGAAAACTTGGAAGCACTAATGTCTGACTTCAAAAGATATTTCCTGGAGTTCTAATGAAAAGCAGTGACCAGTGGAGCTCAACCACGTCTGTTGTGATATAGGAACTCACTGAAGACAATTGGTGAACGGTTGCTCAACTTCGTGGATTGGTTGAAGTAGACATTGACACCATCGGATGCCGACTCAGTGGTCTACTGGTTAAGCGTTCTGGCACGAGACTGGTAGGTCCTGGGTTCGAATCTCGTGAGGCGAGATCGTGGATGCGCACTGCTAAGGATTCCCACAATAGGATGAAACGGCCGTCCAGTGTTCTCAGGTTTCCCTTGGTGGTCTAGCTTCAATTGACTTATGCTTTCAACTATGAAAATCCCCATTATCATTTCAACCAACATTTATAAAAAAAGAACAAGTCATGTTCATACAAACAATAAATTTATTAACATTTAACTTTTGATTACATTATTCATTGGATAAACTGAATTGACTTTTTCGCTTAGTTCAGAACAAATACTGATCTGCTTCAATTAGAAATGATACTACTGAATTCTCATTGTATTATCTTGCGTTAACGAGCGAAACTATAGTAATAATATCAAAAAAAGAATAAACAAAATTCATTGAATACAAATATAGGAAAATTATAAATAATAAAGTAGGGAATCTAATACAGGACGACAAGAGCCGATTTGTTAATCGATTCATTTAAATGGTGAACGCTTTGTCTTGATTCCGGTCATTTATAGATGAACTGATATAGGAAATGATTGATTTAGTCTTATAATATTCCGAAACTCATTGAAGTTTTACGTTATAGTAAACTCGCGCTGTCTTTACCTAACTTTTATGTTATCCAACACGTTTTTAGTGTTTGAGTAGTGTGTTCTTGCGGTGTGTGCTACTTATATCAACATGAGTAGTATATAAAGCTAATCAGGAATAGAATATCTGGCAGCAGAAGCTCAAGAAGAAAAAAACTGAAACAAAAATCAACTGATGATAACGAAATGCAGGAACATTGAAGTCTGAGAGGATTGACTTATATTTTGAAAAAGCAACAGTCAAGTTTAAGACAATTGATTGGTATTTTGTAAATGAAGTATTCACTGTATGGTTGTCTGATTTTGTGTTCAAATACATTAACTTGGAAATGATGTCTATGTAAAAATCTGAATAAAAACTTAGACTTATGACCTAAAACGACTGTAAACGACTTCAAAATTTGATACTTTTACAGTCATTGTCTAGAACGTAGGTATATGCAACTCAATAATAGCTAGTAATAGACAAAATAATGTACACTCCTAACTTATTCCAGTAATGGATGTGTTAACTTTTTTAAAAGAAAACTTATCTTATGCAGCCAAAATAGGGTAATTGAACATGGGAATTCGAGATATCATATCATACTCTCAAAAAAAGCTAGTCTATTTTATGGTTAAAAGGAATCAAATCTAAACAAGAATACGGTGGTTCACAACGTTTTGAAAGGTGATCTATCATTTCTTAAAACTTACAATAGCCTTATAACTTGAAACAAACATTTAAAACAACAACAAAAGAATTCTTCATTGGTAATTAAGTTAGGAGATTTATTCATTTATTTTAAAATGAATGTTTAATTTGAAAATTTGTCACATAAGTTTTAAGATAAAACTTTTAAAAAACTTTCCCTCAAATGCTCACACATGGCCACACCTATACAGCCACTACCAAGGAAGTCCAAACTCGTTGCGTTCTCTCGTCGGGGTCGTTGTTTACGAAATTGAGAAGACAAACAGTGAATGCTCGGTGCTTTAACCGGGTTGATGAATATAGAGGATCAACCTAGGAGAGTTTGAAAATCCTGATTCTAAACCAATGGTGCATATGGGCTCCATAACCCAGAGGAAACAAGTGACGTATGAACGAATTGTTGGTAACCGGCTAACATGAAACTACATCTCTTAGCATCGCCCCACTGCCTTGTAGATTAGACTTCTAGATCAAAGGCTCAGTGTATGGCCTCGGTTTGAGAACCCAGACAGTATTCCAGACCTCACACAAATTGAATCATTTGTGTGACGCATATATATTTGGTGCAACCATATACCAATGTCTGTATGTTTAAATAAATTAATCTTACGAAATATTCGACTATGTTGCTCAAATTAAACTTATGAATTTACAAAGAAACAGTTGTTGGTTGATCATTAACTCGATAAATCAACATTTTAATCATACGCCCTTTATTTATTATCATGGTTATTATTATTATACAATATTCCACTAGTTAATCGGTATTTCGTCTATGCTAAAGATAGTTTTCCAAGCCTAATTCACACTCACCCAATACTTAGAGCTAATAGGACCTTATCAAATATCTTAATATTCCTAGGTAACTTTTGAATCGTCGGTAATTACTGCTTTACTTGCTTTGTGTGTTCTTTCCGGGATTCATCTTCAAATGACCTTACACATACGTATATAAACTAGAACGATTTGTCATTACAAATATTCAGTTACCATTGTTGGTTAATTAATTCTATATCATCAATTAATATGAATTAGATCATGAGTAGCTAATGTAAACTCTCAAAATGAAAATGAATTCATTTTATTGCCTTTCAAATATTGCTGATGCTTTATTTAATTCATAAACGGAACGAACTCTAGGAAATTATTAAACATAAAACCTCTTGATGAATCACATATTCCTCTGATCTGGTTAATGACAAGATCACTTATGATGAATGTCAAGTGTGTCATATTCATGAATATGCTGAATTTTTTCTAATTCATTTCTTTCTATAATAACGTCTATTTACGTTATATCAGGAAAGATAAGCTGTATGATTCCCTTAAACCCGTCTCTATTGAAATCCACTACATACTCAGAATTCGACTAGTCAAGGTCATATATCTTCGAAATATATTCATACTTTAACTTTCAATCTTCTTGAATTGGTTAGCTTTCACTAATATGAATAACGTTATCAATACCTACTTCCATCCAGAATTGAGATTTCTCAATATTCTACAGTTCACAAATTAATTCATTCTAATGACCTTATTTTCAAACGATTGTCCTCGTTTGTTCTAATTGTTTTCATTTGTCAGCTATAAGAACAAACTAAATCAACGAATGTGAAGTAATTGAAAATCACAATTCCGATTGAAATAGATTCTGATCATGTTATGTGAGCGTATGTGTGTGTACACTTCTTTTCCTATTCACTACATGCCTGTAATTTATTTTTATCTGACTATAAATATCGATTAACGCTTGGTTGAAGTGAGTTGGCTTATCCTCCATCTCCAATGCGTGTCACTTTTCCTTCGCTCTCTCCTATTCACTTCATCTTTCTGATTTCCTGTCCATGTCAATCAGAGTACAAAATATATGTATTCAAAATCCATTCTCGTATTTGACTTATTTAACTTCGTTATTCATCAACACTGATTAAATCCTGTGTTGCATACGAGGATAGACAGGAAGTATATTTTGACAACAATCATTCATACGATCTAAATGGAGTCAGATCCTAGCCCCACAAAAATAGTGAGCCGTATTTGAAACACGTACCAGCTCTCAACTAAAACATAGTAGAAGCTTAGTCGTCAAAACGTTTAGCTCAACTTTAAAAACAACCAACTTTTCTGTAAATCTGGTCCATCATTTCAAACACTTTAGCTTGGTGTTAATATCTGTAATCTTGTAATATTATGACTCGTAGTTGTTTCTACAGTGGGAAATAATTTCTAAGACAGAAAACCTATCAGTGTTCTAAACAAGTATTGACTAACAATGAAAAGAATTTTATGAAGCATAATAAATAACAATTTTTACAGTACACCTTTTATTTCATATATAGAACGTACGTAAAATTAACTGATCAATTGTTCTATTAAATGTCTTGACTTACGGCCTCCATTACCACCACCACCGCTTCTGTACCTTCTATTATCTCTGTTATCTTCTGAATTAAGTGAAATACGAAATTGATACAGTTTTTATTGAATGTACGTTAGAGATTAAACACTGTTGATACATCTAGTATTCTCTGTGCACTGTTTTCTTAGAATACAGAGGAATATAAAGCACAATCATATATATTTGAAGTAATTGTTACCGAACATTCGTTACAGTGAGTATGCATTTATTTTAGATCATTTTAACTGATTTATGGATTATCCGAAATGCTCAGTAGTATTGTGATATTGTAAAGGAACATTGGAAAATCATGCTGAAAGTATGAAAGGCTAAGGACAGAAAGGAACTTAGCTGTCGATTCAAGGTCACTACTGATGGTCGGACGTGTCGTTAGCCAAGTCACAGATAGTAAGCTGTAGAGTAAATAATAGATCTGAGTACAGTCAGTATACTGTTTGGTGACTTGGTACATGATATTGGTCAGAGAGTTTCAAAACATAAAAATTGGTTATAGACATTTCTAACGTCATTATTTTATAAGACATTATCACTAGAACAATGACTAAATTCGTAAACTGAGCCTTATATTCAAAACTTGAATATACATATCAATCAGCAAATAAACTTACTCTTGTTCAAACCAAAAAACAAACTGAGAACTAAAGTCAATAAAAGTTTCATGTTTACTAAATTGCGATAGATCAAAACAATCAATTATATTTGAATTTCCTACAAACGAAGATTTCTACTAAATTCACGACATTGAAGATTACATCACGAACTAGGGTTAACAGTTTTCTTTGATGTGATTTCAACTCCCGACTGTATTGATGTACTGAACGAAGAACTGGGAGGAATAACAAATACACTATTTAACGCGAAATTACAAAGTGCTTTAATAAAATGTCAAAATCATGCATTAAATACATCATTTGCATATCTTCTATCAGGTCTCCTTTACACGCTTCATGATTCTTTCAACTCCGTTTTTATTGCAATAACTTTCTGTTTCCCGTTCTGTTTTCTTTAAATGAACCTTCCTAATCCTCTTCAGATATGCATTCCACTTCTGACTGGTACTTTATACTACTTGTGTCTGTCAACAGAAGTAGTAAACGCCACATCAGTTGTTCTGACTCATGTATTTGTTAACAGACTCAAATATCTAAATGATCTCAGCAACACTTTCTTGCTGATTTGAAGGCTATAAAACATATTGTGTACTTAACCTAACTTTTTAAATAACTTGATAGATCGACTTACTATCTCAATTTAGATGTAAACAAAGCCCATCGGACTCTAATTCATTAACTACATGACTACAGTATTTAAACCAATCGTAGAAAACCAGTCTACAAATACATTTTGCAGACTAATAAAAACATGGCTGATTAAAATAAATAAAGCACTTTATGTGTACATAAATAACACCTAGTAATTGTTACATCACACTACTGACTTCTTAAAGCTTTATTGTCAACCTTTACTTGACTCGTTTCATTAGTTATCAATAAGGAAGAATGTAAAAATCAACAGCATTTTACTTAATGATCATCATTTCTAATAAGAATGAAGAATGAAATCCAGATCATTCACAGATATAGACTTCAGTACTCACAGTCATAAAAATCAAATCCACCACTCCGGTGACCACCTATTTTTTCAAATAAATTAGGTAAAATATGAATATGTTAAAACTTGTAATTTTTGTCGAAGACTAAAGAATATTACTATTCAAAGTGTCGTCTATTCGGTTACTTATAGTAAAGGGAAATAGTTCATTATAATAGGTTTCACATCTTATAATCTAGCGTTTCACCTAATCGACACTATTGTAATTTCTCCTTCTGTGTAAGTCTATCACAATTAAAATCAGTAGTTTTTTTTTCATAGCTTCATTGCAAAATTCATTGTCACCCTTGTTACATTCAAACAAAGTGGTTTGAAATGAAATTAAAGATCTTATTTTAAGCATTTATTTCATTTATGTAAGCAACATAGATTGATATGTATAACAAGAGTATAAAACTTTAATACTTTCATGAACCATGGTAAAGTTAGAATGCTTAAGCAGTTGTTATTGCTGTAAGATAACTAAAATATGCATAGATGACGTGTGTTTTTTTCGAATACAATTCAACATTCCGTCAAGATTTACTTCTAGTAAGAATAGATCCTTATCAAAGACACAAATAGTCATGTAGTCATGTTTGAAACATTACGGATATTATCCAGTTCTTTGTTCAGTGAGTAAAGCAATCAACTTTAATTATGTGTCACATATGTAACAGTAATGATGTAATCCGCTTCTATTGAAAAAAATTTGTTCTGAGAATGTATTGCGTTTAAGTTTCACTAGATTTCCTGAATGTTGAATCGAATTTACGAAATAATGATGACAAAACTTCTTTATCTAATGATTAAATAATTATTTTCTTTTGAATACCGAACTTACGTCCATTCCAACTAAAGAGTTTAGTGAAAACTGCAGCAAACAAAAGTTTGTTAGATACTTCTACATTCGATCATTTAGTGGCTGAAGTCATATTTGTGTAGTCCTGATAGAAACCCGTTGACTAAGTTACAACGTGGTCACTAGTCTAAAAGACTTCGAATCACCTCCGAAGTAGCTCATTGTTAACGTCTTACCTAGACTGTTAAGATGTGTAACGTACAGTCAAATCCACCGGTGAACACCAGCTCCCTCAAAATTACAGATATACATTTATAACAAGTACCAAATATGGCAAAATTTGGTCTATGGTTTCCTATAAACAACCTCACATCTCACCATAGTGTACGTGATGTCAAATTACCACAGTTAGCTTATTAGTGACTTATTTCAATGTTTCTGAAGTTCTGCCGATAATTTGTAATTGATGGAGACATGTTAGGAGTGGAAAAGTTGTTATCTATGGTCATGTATGGTTGTCTTAGTATACCTCTGATTGATTGAAGTTAAATTTGTAATACAAGATGTTGACCCAGTGATGCTAATGCTTAAGCGTTGAATCAATGCTGGTAGGTGTAGACTACCTGGTTGAGATTCGTGAGATGATAGCAATCGATGGTTAGAGACCTTGAATGACATGGCTCAAAATCGTTTGCAACGGCAAAGGTGCATCCAATCTTTGTGTTCTGCCAAATTCTAATCTTCTGAATTCTTCATGTTTCTATCATTTTTCTCTTTCTAAATTTATTTCATTGGATTATACTCCTTCAATAACATCTTCAAACCCTAATCTTTCACATAATGCTTATACGCTTACTACCTCTACCACTATGGGGTTTGAATCGACAACTGCATCTCTGTGCTAATGTGGTATGGCAACTCGAACTGATGTACGTACGTACGAAGTTCTACGTTGCGACTGACTCACTGACTGAATGGAATTTACAAAATGATAATGACAAAACTTCTTTATCTAATGATCAAATATTTTTTCCCTTTGAATACTAAACTTACCTCCATTCCAATCAAAGAGACTAGTGAGAACTGCAATAAACAAAAGTTTGTTTTATAATTCTACATTCTATTTGATTTCAATAAAGAAACTAAACTTGGATCTGTGGACAGTGTTAAAAAGCAAAACTAAAATGACTGACAGTCTTGTTCTAATTTCCATAAACTTATAATGGCATTAATTGTGTCTATAATTTCGATTCTCTTAAACATACTTTAATAAACATCTGTTGATTGCATATCAAATTTTGTATATACTATGTAATCAACTACTTACTTTCGTTTTGTAGTTTGCATCAATGACTGACCTTAGTTGGGGATCATTTAAAGTCAGGAAGAACAGATATTCTGTCCAACTATGAGACTCTTCAGTAGCACACAAATACAGTTGGGACTGAGCACAATGTCTTTAAGTCTCGTAGTAAACGCCTAAACTTCAAATCACTGAACTGGTATCTGATATTTTACATATCGAAGTTCAGTTTATTCGGGATATTACTCAATTATTTTACATTGCTATTTATAATTGACTGCTTCATGCTTGACATAGTAGAACTCCGCTGTTCACGCTTTCTCAACAGAACTCCGGAAGTTGATGCTTGGAATCAGTCACTAATGATCATATGATTATAATTAATACATGGAGTTTGTAAGGAACGTTGGATTTCATAGTTTGTAGCATAGACTGACCATAATGGGATTGCGGATACAAGTACAGGATATTTATCCAGTGCTTCCTGGTTTTCAATGGTTGTCCAACTAAGGTCAGTCCTTGATGTAAACTCAAACACCTAACAATCTCCACAAACCCACATACACTCCATTGCTTAATTAGAAATAAATGAATACTACAAACACATACAAGATACACTCTATTATATATGTAACGAATAGTTCACCACAATAAATAAACTTTTTACATATACGTTGATGATAATCCGTATTTACCACATTAATTTACTTTTCATCACTGAGACATATACAACCACTAACTTGTAGCTAGAAGAGATAGTATTCTTTATAGGTCATTGCTGTTATGATAACTGAGTCGTTTGAAGCATGAAATTCGTTGATTTCTATGAATAACGGTCATTCAAGTAGGAATTCTAAAGACTCGTTTATATGAATCAAATGTGTCTTCTAATCCAATAGTGTAGAATACATATTAAAAGACTATCAAGTTTAGCATTATTTCAACTCTTCTAATTATGTAAATTTTGAAGTAAGGAAGCATATCAAGAAAATCTAACAAAGAACTACATTTTAGGAACTTGATATTTCAAAGTAGCTATGTTTCTTGTTGAACAAAACATATTAACCCTGAAAACTTGTAAATGAGTATTCGATATTCTTTATGCATGGTAGAAAGGTTATCAACTTAAAAGATGTACAAACATTTCTGAAGTTTCTAAGCACAGATGGATGGTGGCTAGCTGTAGAATCTAAGACACGTGTCTCGCCCTTTTCGGGACCCGTCAGCTAGAAGTACCTGCATCCTGAAGTTGGTGCTCACTCTGGGATTCGAACCCAGTACCGCTCGCTTCAAACGCCATCGCGTTATCCACTTAGCAACTGAGTCCAGATAGTCACTAGCTTGTGGTAATATCGAAGCAATCCGCACAAGATGAACATATGCCAATAGGAGACTGATCAATTTTAGTCTTGAACATCAAAGGGGAGATTCAAACAACCAATGCAAAAATGAATTATTTCTAAAGTTTTACTCCATTCTATAAATTAAGCAAAAATATTGACTACGTCATTTAATGTAATTTATTTCTAATATATCTTAGATATTTCATTGCATCATCACACAGATACAATTGTTTACCGGTCATATGTCACCAATATGATTATAACGATAGAAATCATCCACGCGATTTTATTTATATGTAGAGTGGCAGACATAAAAATGATCAAAAGAAACCGGAACTTTGAAAATTGCTTACAATCAGAGACTGGGGAATTTATAAAGAAAAAAAAAGTAAGTTGTTTTTTTTAAAAAAAAATGCTCAGACACTTAATCGTGATGAAAAGCCAACTATCATCAACATGAAATTACCTTCAAAAAAAGATTTTTCGCAAAAAATCAGAAAAATTATATTGCTATGGAAATGTTGGCGAAATTTTAATAATCCAGAAGAAAAACAAATGGCGTATGAACCAATAGTGGGTAACCGGCTAACATGGAATTACATCTCCTAACGTTGCTCCACTGACTTGTGGATTAGATTTCTAAGTCAAAGACTCAGGGTATGGCCTCGGTTTGAGAACCCAGACAGTATTCCAGACCTCACACAAATTGAATCATTTGTGTGACACATATATATATGGTGCAACCATATACCAATGTCTGTATGTTTAAATAAATTAATCTTACGAAATATTCGACTATGTTGCTCAAATTAAACTTATGAATTTACAAAGAAACAGTTGTTGGTTGATCATTAACTCGGTAAATCAACATTTTAATCATACGCCCTTTATTTATTATCATGGTTATTATTATTATACAATATTCCACTAGTTAATCGGTATTTCGTCTATGCTAAAGATAGTTTTCCAAGCCTAATTCACACTCACCCAATACTTAGAGCTAATAGGACCTTATCAAATATCTTAATATTCCTAGGTAACTTTTGAATCGTCGGTAATTACTGCTTTACTTGCTTTGTGTGTTCTTTCCGGGATTCATCTTCAAATGACCTTACACATACGTATATAAACTAGAACGATTTGTCATTACAAATATTCAGTTACCATTGTTGGTTAATTAATTCTATGTCATCAATTAATATGAATTAGATCATGAGTAGCTAATGTAAACTCTCAAAATGAATTCATTTTATTGCCTTTCAAATATTGCTGATGCTTTATTTAATTCATAAACGGAACGAACTCTAGGAAATTATTAAACATAAAACCTCTTGATGAATCACATATTCCTCTGATCTGGTTAATGACAAGATCACTTATGATGAATGTCAAGTGTGTCATATTCATGAATATGCTGAATTTTTTCTAATTCATTTCTTTCTATAATAACGTCTATTTACGTTATATCAGGAAAGATAAGCTGTATGATTCCCTTAAACCCGTCTCTATTGAAATCCACTACATACTCAGAATTCGACTAGTCAAGGTCATATATCTTCGAAATATATTCATACTTTAACTTTCAATCTTCTTGAATTGGTTAGCTTTCACTAATATGAATAACGTTATCAATACCTACTTCCATCCAGAATTGAGATTTCTCAATATTCTACAGTTCACAAATTAATTCATTCTAATGACCTTATTTTCAAACGATTGTCCTCGTTTGTTCTAATTGTTTTCATTTGTCAGCTATAAGAACAAACTAAATCAACAAATGTGAAGTAATTGAAGATCACAATTCTCATTGAAATAGATTCTGATCATCTTTTCAGTAGTAGGAGCTTAGTTGTTAAAAACTTGAGCTTAACTTCGAAAACAACCAAGTTATCTGGAAATTTCGTCCATCATTAGCTTGGTGTTAATATCTGTAATCTTGTAATATTATGACTCGTAGTTGTTTTCACAGCGGGAGATAATCTCTAAGACAGAAAAACTATCGGTATTCTAAGCAACTATTAAGTAACAATGAAAAGAATTTTATGAAGCATAATAAATAACAATTTTTACAGTACACCTTTTATTTCATATATAGAATGTAAGGAAAATTAACTGATCAATAGTTCTATTAAATGTCTTAACTTACGGCCTCTACTGTCATCACCACGGTTTCTGTTTCTACGATTATTTTTATCTTACAAATTAAGTGAAATACGAAATTGATATAGTTTATTGTTATATACGTTAGAGATAGAACATTGTTTATACATTTAGTATTCTCTGTGCACTGTTTTCTTAGAATATAAAGGAATATCAAGGACAATCATATATATTTAAAGTACTTGATACCGAACATTTGTTTTCGATCATTTAAACTACTTTATCGATTATCTGAAATGCTCAGTAGCATTGTGACATTGTAAGGAACATTGGAAAATCATACTGAAAGTATGAAAGGCTGAGTATAGAAAAGGACTTAGCTATCGACTCAAGTTCACTACTGATGGTCGGACGTGTTATTAGCCAAGTCACAGTCAGTAAGCTGTAGAGTAAATAATGTACGCGAAATAAACCTGAATATAACCAGTATTCTGTTTGGTGACTTGGCATATGATATTGGCCAGTGGGTTTCAAGACATAAAAACTGGTTATAAACTTTTCCAACATTATTTTACGAGACAGTATCACTAGCAGATAGATTAATTTCATAAACTGAGCTTTATATTCAAAACTTGAATATATATCAATCAGCAAATAAACTTACTCCCGTTCAAGCGAAAAAACAAATTGAGAACTAAAGTCAATAAAAGTTTCTTTTATGCTTACCGAATTGAGATGGATCAAAACAATCAATTATGTTTGAATTTACTACAAGCGAAGGTTTCTATTGAATACACGGCATTGAAGATTACATCACCAACTAGGGTTGACAGCTTTCCTTGATCTGATTACAGAATGTTTACATGAAATGTCAAAATCATACATTACATACATCACTTGCATATCTTTCATCAGTTCTCCTTTACATGTTTCATGATTCTTTCAATTCTGTTGTGACTACAATTACTTTCTGTTTCCCGTTCTGTTTTCTTCAATTGAATCTTATTTTAATCCTCGTCAGGTATGTATTCCACTTCCGATTGATACTCTATACTACTTATATCTGTCAACATAAGTAGCATACACAACTATACTAACAACCATAATTATATACTTGAAGAAAATGTCATTTATCCGTTTGTAAACACTTGAGATCTACATTATATCTAAATCGATAATAGAATCTTCATTTCTATAACCTTCATAACTAACAAATTCTAAAATGAGACTGATTCCAAATGTCGAGTTTTCGTTCAGTCATGAATAGAAATAAGAGAAATCATATTAATGCTTAGATAAAACAAGATCTTAATGTATTCAACATTTATGTAATTTTTATAACTATTCTACGATGTTGCATAGTGCAATACAGATACTGAATGCTAAGTTGTTATAATGTTTATAAAAGTTTATCATTGGAAAGTACAAAGAACCAATGGTAAAATTGGTAAAAATCCGTCTCCATAACAAAGAAATATAAAAGAACTGTAGTAGAATTCCCAAGGGTATCGAAGGTCAATATTCACATATTTTCTTTGATGGAAAACATTTTGAGATATTTATTTCTTATTTGATAGTAATCTATGAAATTCTTTAAAATGCATTTCATTGAATACTCATTTTCATTGTAAAAACAATAAAACCAAGAAAGGACAATTTACTTTTGAAAAGATGTTAGATATACTAAGTTACGTGAATGTATCGAGGATTGGCAAAGCAAAGGTAGCATTTCTACAATTGAAGAACATATGGAACTCAAAACAACTGTCAACTAATTTCAGAGTCAGAATCTTCAATACGAACGTCAAGACAGTTCTATTGTACTGAGCTGAAACGTGATGAACTACTACATCCATCGTCAAGATGGTACAAGTATTTATAAACAGTTGTTTACACAAAATACTCAGCATTCACTGGCTGGATACTATCAGCAACAGGGTTTTTAGGGAGAGAACAAACCAGTTTCCAGCTGAAGAGGAAATTAGGAAAAGACGTTGGAAGTGGATCGGACATACTTCACGGAAATTACCAAACTGCATCACGAGGCAAACCCTAACTTGGAATCCAGAAGGAAAGCGGAAAGGAGGAAGGCCAAAGAACACATTACGCCGGGAAACAGGAGAAGTTATGAAAAGGATGAATGTTAACTGGAAAGAACTGGAAAGGTATGCTCAGGACAAAGTTGGATGGAGAATTCTGGTGTGCGGCATATGCTTCTCCACGAGGGGTAACAGGCGTAACTAAGTAAGTACGTGAATGTATGCTAGTTTCTTCGATATTCGTAAATGTGTGTGTGTGTTTTGAATGAATTTTCGCGCATACCGAATTTATTTTGTCGTTCACTCAAACCCAAAAAGTTACCATTTCATGTTTACCTTAATAAATAAGTATAATTATTTCGTGAGAATCATGGCTCACATATAATACAAAAAACAAATATTTATGAAGCACTTACTGTCAATTATATCACAGTTAGCTATCATAAAGTGAAGAATTTTGTGAAAATTCTCATTCTAACATTTGGTAAATAAAGATATCGATCATAAACTAACATTGAGTAATTGGAAGAAAGAGTATTAATAATAATCAAAGTAATTATTCAAAAATCAAGGAGTTGCTACGTTGCATAATACATAAAAAGCGAAGAAAGAACTGCTTCTCACTAGAACTCCTGGATTTACCTCTCGAAGTCAGTCACTAATGAGCATATGAAATGATGCGCACTGCTGAGGAGTCCCACAATAGGACAAAAAGGTCGTCCAGTTTTTTCGTGGTTTTCCGTGGTGGTTTAGCTTCAATTAACTCACGCTTTCAACTATGAAAATACTAAATCTCCACAAAACTAACAAAATATTTTGATGAATGATCAGTAGTATGTAGTAGTTATGTAAGAATCAAGAGACCAATGTTGAAAATAAGTAAAATACAAAAAAGGAAAGAAATACAAAAATAGTTTATCAAAGTTCTGCTACAAACTTCCCTATATTGATGGCCAAGGTAGTGAGAGTGGTTGTACAAACTTTTGTGCTGAGAAAAAAATTCCTAATGGGTTAATCCAGTAATTTATAATGATAGTTTCAAATCAGTTGAGTATTAGATAAAGAGTTAATAATAAATATATATTTTTGTTGTTACATATCAATGAGTAGAAAAATTGTATACCTGACGTTTCGTGACTTCATGTAAGCCACTTCTTCAGAGTAAATGAATAACAGATAATTGAATTAATACTATGGTGGCTGACACTGAGTTATGAAATGTCAAGAAATTCATAAAACTTAAATTTTCTACTCATTGGGATATTACAAATAGATTATCTTTTATTAATTATCTATTCAATACTCAATTCATTTGAAATCATCAAATCAATCCTTAGTAATGACACCTTCAAACTCGGGAATTGTTTTTGTTTGTGATATGATGACTGTGAAAAAAGCAAACGCACAACACTATCGAACCAACTCAAAGTGTACAACTTCATGTGGAATGATCTAAGTTTTTTTCAATATATTTTTCCTATGTTAAGTTGTTGATTCTCTTATAAAAGAGGAGATGTCTAAAGGTTATATTACAGTCAAAGATTGGCTTATAATGGAATTATCATTAATTATCAGAAGGGGTTTTGTGGAGATTTGGTATTTTCGAATCTCGCGAGTGCGGGATCGTGGATGCGCATTGCTGAAGAGTCCCACAATAGGACGAAACGGCTATCCAGTGCTTCCAGGTTTTCCATGTTGGTCTAGATTCAATTGACTCACGCTTTCAACTAGGAATTATTTTTGTTTCTTGTTTAGAATTTGTCTTCATTCAACCCAAATAAAAAATCGAATACAAAAATGAGTAATGATAACATCATTGAAATCATATCGACACTTTGATATTAGTGTTTTCTGATAAAGCAAATAGGTTTTGTTGCTATACAATTTTTTTCCGAATTAATGAATTCGATATGTTGTTTACAATTAAACATTTGTTGAATAAATTCACTTAGTATTACTTGTTCGAATCTTCCCATTGATGTTTAGGACTGCAACTGGTCAGTCTCTTATTGGCATATGTGCATACTGTGCGTATTGCCTCGATATAGCCTTAATTCACAAGCATTGTAAGCAAAGATGGATAGTGGCTAGCAGTGGACAGACTGGCCCGTTGCAGTCCTAAATATCAATGGGAAGATTCAAACAAGTAATACTAAGTGAATTTAAACTTCACCCCATCGCACAAGCAAGTGGCTATCAGGACTCAGTAGCTGAGTGAATAACGCGATGGCGTTTGAAGCGGAAGGTACTGGGTTCGAGTCCCAGAGTGAACATCAACTCTGAGATGCAGGTACATCCAGCTGACGAGTCCCAAATAGGACGAAACACACGTCCTGGATTCCACTGCTAGCCACTATCCATCTTTGCTTACAATTCGTTGAATAATTGTTTTGTACTGGATAAAATGTGCGATATTTTTTAACTGACTTCATAATACTTTATCAAAAAATAGTTTGAAAAGTCTTGGTGTTACATGGGACACATGAAACTACCTGTTCTTAATAATTTCAACAGTGTATGAATGTCATATCACCTTTACTTCTTTATATAAATTAGTTTCATTAATATCAAGTTAATTACATAATACGATGATCGTATATTATAATGTTATTTATTTTAATCTAAATGATTATGGAATGCGTATGGTTGTTTGGATTATAAAGGAGATAAAGTTCCAAACTATAACTCTGAAATTATTTAAAGTACATTTACTTCCCTATTGTGTGTACAAAAACTAATTATTCACATTTTCGATCGGTTTTGGTAACTATGGTATGAACTACTTATGTCTACATAAGTAGTATATGATGGTCAGACATAGAATGTATTTCAGCCGAAGATCGATAAGGAAAGAACAGGAATGAAGCGCAATCGGTATGAAAATACATGAACAATGAAATCAGAGAAGATGGATTGATATTCACAGAAGGAACAGTGAAGATTGAAACAATTAGTTGTTATTTTGCAAATTAACTGTTTGCTGTATGGCTATCAGAATTTAGTGAGATAGTCTGTTATGTCGTGATTAAATACATTCGATTGTCCCCAACTAGTATTCTGTTCACTATAGTAACTATTAATCCATTTTAATACTAAGGATTGTGTGGTAACTTCTTATTGTTTTATATTAAACCAACTCTCTATTTCGTATATTTTATATCCCTACTTATTTAACCTTTAATTTGAATAATGTTCCTTAATGTTCATATAAAGCTTATTCACTTATAATATGAATGGGAAATTAATAGACTTTAATTACATTGGTTATCTTCACTAATTTTCTGTCGTCAAACTGACCTTGAAAGTTCCACTTGTTTGTAAAAACTTATATGCTACATCTTCAATGTAAGAGCGAAATATCATTTGAATACCCCAAAAGATAAGATCCAATAAGTTAGAAAAGACTCAGCATATGACGTTGAATCAGAAGCGTAATATTATAAAGTACCCATATATCTAATACTATTTACACGAATCATAATGATAAAACTATGATCAAACTTAAAAATCCTAAAATTATTTCTTACCTTTTCCTAAGAGGAAGATCATAAACGAAGTTATGATTAGTACCCTACAGTAGAACATTTCGTATTAGCGACTATGTTGATGACAACAGAATTGATTCACTCATATAAGACAGAAAAACACCAATGAAATTCTGCATGAGTTCTACCAATTATAGCTTAGTTCGTGTATCTTTCGCTCCAGTATATCATTATAAATAAGAAGTCTATGACTGGCTTACAAAAGTTTACCAATTAGCTTAATCTATCACAAACTGACCACATTATTATTGACTAACTAATTAAACTCATTTAGCAAACATACACAATAATAAATTCCACGTTTTGGTCAATCGTTGAACAATTTAACGATAAGGCATGTTACCTGCAAAACATGATTGTTAAAGTACCGTATGGCCTCAATAATCTATGAGAACACCTTATATTTGTGCGACTGAAGATGCAGATAAATTTTCATGAAATTTCTATTAAATGTTTGGAGGAGCAAGCAGAATGGACGTAGCAGATGAATTAATTCATTCTGTGGATTCTCTTCAGCTGTTTATAACCTACAAATAGCAGTATTAATCATTTATAAAAGGAAACGGTGTACAAACCTAATGTCAGGAAACTACGCATCAGTGAAGATTAATAAAAACAGTAACAAGCATGGAAGAAATATAAGAGATACATAATATCAAAGCACTTTCAACCGGATCCTCATATACCAACCAAGGCTAATGAGATTTCAGTCAAAAAATGAACAACCGGATAATTTAAATCATCTTAAATGGAATTAAATTATAAGATGTTAAGCAGTGTTAATATTCTAGATTTCAAAAGCCGATGGAGGTAAGTTACTGGAAAAATTAATGGTGAAAGCTACATAATGCCAACTATAGAAAAAGAATTGGTTTTAAGATTAAAATGAGATCTCAGATAAAAGAAGGGACCAAGAAAATGAACTTGTGATCTCAAATGCAAAATGAGATGTCACGCAACTAATTGCCAGTGAGTTCACAAGAACAGTACAATACCAAAGTCAGTATACTTTTGAGTATATAAATTAGGTTTAGATGTTTTGGTAGCAACGGTTTCAGTAAAACGTAATGTTTGATATCGTCTGTTTACTGATAGTTTCGAATGATTTTTAAAAAATCAATATCCACTACTAAGCAGATCACAGGAAACCGTACTGTTGAAATAAAATCAATAAACCCTTTATCATGTTACTTTCGTCCTTCTTGTTCTATTTAAATTTATCTATGCGAATTGTGCGATATTTTGTTGTTTATAGATACGATAAAGTTGACTGTATAAAGCGTTTTCGTTCATCACTTCAAGACTATTAACGCAACTATATTTCTCATCAGGATTAAATGAAAATTGTGATCAGTTGAGACTGATTATTCAATCTTAAAAAAACGGTTCTTGAGAAGCATTTTGGCATCATAACAGATACTAGTTTTTGATGGAAACCCTACACCTAACTCAAGATCCTAGTTCCTAAAACTAATTTGTGGCCCTACTTTGACCCTGGTGAGTGGTTGAAGTTTCTCGGGGCTGCTTTATTATACCCCAAAAGTCATCCATGAATTATCGCAATCTTTTTGTTCCACGTTTGTCTGAATGGAACACCACCTGTAGCTCTTCTAGAGTTACTGCCAGTCCCAAGCCCAGGTATAGGAGGGTTGGGCATGGGGTCGGGAACCTCATCCCGTAGAAAAAACCTTTCTAAAAAAACGTCAACCAGATTAAACAAATTAGACCATTTAAACTCTGCTCTGGGAGTTGAAGGAAGAATTATGACGCCTCAGGATGAAAGCCGAAATTCTTCGGAAGTCACTGGGCCGATGAGCTTTCTAACAACAACAACTTTTATAGGTACATGGAACGTCTGGACAATGTGGGAGACTGGTACGATCAACCAAATAGCAACGGGAATAATAGGATACAACTTGATGGTGCTCGGAATCAACGAAACCCACTGGACCCAAGTTGGACAGAAAAGGATAGATTCAGGAGAGATGCTGCTATACTCTAGTCACGAAGAAGAAAATGTTCCACATACTTAGGGAGTTCCCCTGATGCTGTCCAAAGAAGCACGAAATGTACTTATTAGGTGGGAATCTCATGGACTCAGGATCATCAAAACATCCTTTAAAACAAGGAATGGAATCACAATGAATGATTTCCAATATTATGCACCCACCAGTGATAACAATGACGACCACAAATATCAGTTCTATGAGAGGCCGTAATCAGCCATAGAGAAGTGCCCAGGAAGATCTGACCATCGTGATGGAAGACGTAAACGCCAAATTCAGAATGGACAACACCGGATATCAATATATCATGGACTGACGAAAAGAAACGAAAATGGTGAGAGATTTGCAAATCTATGTGCATTCAACAAATTGGTTATAGGCGGCACAATATTCCCCCACAAACGCACACATAAAGCTACATGGATCTCACCGGAGCACATCGCGGAGAATAAGATAGATCGTATTTATATCGGTAAAAAATTCACTAGGTCAACGAAAGACGTGAGAACCAGGAGAGGAGCTGACACAGCTTTAGATCACCACCTGGTGGTTGACAAGATGAAACTGAAGCTAAAGAAACACTGAACAACTTGACAAACAGCATTACAAACGTTCAATACAGCCTTCCTCCGACATACTGACAAACTCAATGAATTCAAGATAGCTCTTAACAACAGGTTACAAGCCTTACGAAATCTACACAAGGAAGTAGAAACTACTATGGAAGACAGCTGGAAATAAATTAAAGAAACACTGACTTCAATGTGTCAGGTATTGGGCCGTAAGAAGTATCATCATAAGGAATGGACCTCGATCGAAACCCTGAACAAAATTCAAGAAAGAAAGGACAAGAAGATAGCGATTAACGACAGCCGAACAAGAACAGTGAAGGGTCAAGGCACAAGCTGAATACACTGAAGCAAAAAAGCAAGTGAAGAGGAGCATTAGAGCTGACGAGCAGAAATATGTGGAAGACCTAGAAACGATAGCGGAAGAAGTCACAAGAGAAGGAAATATGAGACAGTTATATGACACAACAAAGAAACTAACAGGGGAATATGGTAAACCAGAGAGACCGGCCAATGATAAAGAAGGAAAGACAATCACAGAGATTCAAGGACAGAGTAAAAGATGGGCGGAACACCCTGAGAAACTCTTTAATAGACCAGCTCCATTGAATTCACTGGACATCAAAGCAGCACCTACAAACCTTCCTATGGATGTCACTCCACCAACGATCGGAGAAATCAGGATGTCCATCAGAAAAATCAAAAGAGGGAAAGCAGAAGGACATGACAATATACCATCTAAGGCACTAAAGTCAGAAATAAAATTAACTGCAAAAGTGTTCTATTCAGGAAGATTTGGGAGGAGGAACAAGCGCCACCGACAGACTGGGAAGGACACCTGATCAAGATACCAAAGAAAGATCTAAGAAAATGCAAGAACTATAGGAGAATCACACTACTATCGGTTTCAGGAAAAATTTTCAATCAAGTGCTGCTGAGCCGGATGAAAGACTCAGTATACGACGAACTTCGGGATCAACAGGTCATGCACAGACCAAATCGTGACACGACGGGTCGTGGTTGGACAATTGAATGGAACTCGTCATCATACATCAACTTCCTTGACTAAGGGAAAGCATTCGACAATGTGGATAGGAGGATCTTATGGAAACTTCTTCGACACTATGGTGTAACTGAGATCTTCGATATTATATGGAATTCATACGACGGACTACAGTGCAAAGTCGTGAATGGAGGACAGCTGACAGACGTATTGCAAGTAAGGACCAGAGTTAAACAAGAATGCCTACTCTCACCCTTTCTTTCTCTCTTAGTTGTCGACTGGATTATGAAGACCTCGACAACGGAGGGGAAACATGGAATACAATGGATAGCTCGGAATCAACTAGAAGATTTGGTCTTCATGGATGACCTGGCCCTTCTATCCCATACACATCAACAGGTGCAGGTGAAGATAATCAATGTAGCAGAAACCTCTGCATTACTAGGCCTCAACATACACAAGGTAAAAAGCAAGACCCTCCAATACAATACTGAGGACACCAACCCAATCACACTTGATGGAGAAGCTCTAGAAGATGTGGAATCTTTCACGTATCTGCATAACATCATCGATGAATGAGGAGGATCTGATGCAGATGTAAAGGCGAGGATTGACAAAGCAAGGACCGCACCCCTAAAGTTAAACATGTGAGACTTGAAACAACTGTCAACCAATATCGAACTCACAATCTTCAATACAAACGTCGGCAGTTCTACTGTACTGAGCTGAAACTCCGAGAACTACCGCAACCACCATCAAAAAGGTACAAGTATTTATAAAAAATTGTCTATGCAATACACTCAACGTCCGTCGGCAGGGGACCATCAGCAACAGCCTACTATGGGAGAGAACAAATCAGCTTCCGGCTGAAGAGATTAGGAAAATATGTTGGAAGTGGGCGGGATATACATTTGGAAAATCATCAAACCGCATTACAAAGCAGGCGCCAACTTGGAACCATGAAGGTAAACGGTAAAGAGGAAGGCCAAAAAATATACTCCATTGGGAATCGGAAGCTGACATCAAAAAGATGAATAGCAACTGGGGAGGATTGCCCAGGACAGAGTTGGATGTAGAATGCTGGTGGGCGACCCATGCTCTTCCACGAGAGGTAACAGATGTAAATTGTCTGAATGAACAAAACTCAGGCAATTCATAGTTAATTACGCCTTGGTGTTACGCATTTGCCTATGATATCGCTAATATGTTATTCCTTATAAATTATATAGCTCTATATCTTTCCACATTTGTGATTGGTTGTTCATAATAAGCTCCGTAACACACTATGAAACGAAACTATAAACTTCGTCATCTTAATGCCTCATCAGAGGCATTTTCATTGTGATATATTTAAGAAAACCAATATGGCATGCCTTTCCGACCCTTTAAGCAAATTTTCTAATCTAGTTTTTTTTGTCATAGTGAAGAAAAGTTAAAAGCATGTCTCGATACATTTGTATAAACTGTCAATAGGCTGTTTCGTCTACTTTTCTGTCTGGCCATTTGCATCTGGGTAAAGCTAATCCATTTGCTTACTATTGAGGCGTGATAACACGTTCCACAATTTTACATCAATCAAAGTGCACAAAAAGCGATAACTTGTACACCAGTGGTGCTTATACGCTCGCCAAGTGTGTTAATATCCGAATTCGCCCTAAAAAAAGTTTGTTAACACCAGTCTATAAGATAAACCTACAGTAAATTCATTCATCTAGATACCTGCTTATTAATTATAGATTGTACCTGTATACAATAACAAAAGAGTAACTCATTTACTGATCGTAGCCTTATGTACTCAACATTGAACAAGACTTTTAATATGAGAGCTCACCACATTACGCGGCTACCAACAACGACGTGATGAGCTCGTGGATTCCTAAGAGTTAAGTTCTTTGATCACTAACCTAATATTTCTCATACACAGGCGTGTGACTAAGTGTCAAGTATATAAACCCATATTAGGCATATCATTATTTTTTATCGAAACTTCTAAGTCGCGGATATCCTGCCTATTATATTATAAATAAGTTCAATATTTCCAATAAATTAGATACGAGTCATCGAAAAAAATCGGCACTAACTGACAATAAGTGTTATAATCTCAAACCATTTAATAGGAATGACGCATCTGAAAGTCCACCATCGGAACTGCATTATAATAGTTTTTCTATTTGATAGTTGTTTGGTAATGAAGGACTGAAAGCACCTAAAACTGATTTTAGTGATATTTCTGTTGTGTCAGTTTTTGAAATTTCCAAGTAATTCAAAATTAGGATTCTATCATGGTTTTTGCTTTGTTAACAAAGAGGAATACTACGCGTTGTGCTGTTAATAAACTTGATTATCTGTTCGCCATATATTCATATTTACTCATGATACCTTTGAAAACTGGCAGTTTTGGATATAAATTCATCTTATCATGACGGTCTGCACTCTATCTGTTTACCCAGACATATATTAATTAAAGTTTCACAGACTATCGGCTATTCAAATATGATATTTATTAGATGAAAAACATCACTGAGTGGTTCTCCAGATTTTACTGCTATTTGGTATGTTCTGTAACCGATTCTTGGAAATCATATGTAAACTATTAAGTGGAAATCTTGCTTAGATCGGTAAAATTAAGTACCGTGAAACAAATGACGCTGGACTTGAGGGGAATAATGTTATTGAAAATAATTTGTTTTAACATTTTCCCATTTTATTTAATTCTGCAACATTCCGAAGGTTTACAACAGTTTTCCTGACAGAGGTACATATACTTGTGACAGTTAAACACTGTAATATCGAATTACGTGTACACCACTCCACCTTAATTGAACTATTTACACTTTGGTTATCTAAATATCACAAATATCTTACGACACACTTCAACAAGTGAAGCAGAACTCGTATGAACAAATATATACACTCAATATGACAGATATCGTATATCAATATTCGGGGAACATTGAGAAAAACGAGATCACCGCTTACCGGTAGATCACACTGTTACACATCATAAGATACAGTGTAAAGGATGCCAGGTCTTTAGCTGTCACTTATCTTAACAGTTACTGGACATATTTCCCAGCTAAGGTTTTCGACAGGTAACACTACTCAACAAACGATAATAATTAGTATTACGGCCGGTTGATATGTAGATTATTCAGCTACCTATCCGTAACAGATTCATCAAGAAAGATTTTAACCACCGGTTTAGTTTCTTACAAATTTACCCTTCTGTTTTATCTGAACAAAGCGAGTATGATATTGCGTATAAACAAATTATTATTCAAACCGTCTTTAGAAAATCAATAAAATCTAGTGATGAGGCCAGCATAATCCACCTCGACAGAATGGCAGAAAAATATCTCAGCCCTTTTCTACAGGGAGTAACATATAACGCAAAAATAACTAAACAGGAAGACTTTTAGAAATTCCTTTTACTGTCCACAAACTACCACGTAATAGAGTTTTTAAGCCAATTCTACCTCCAGGTACAGTGGCAATAATTTGCCATACAACTAAACAAATTTGGGAGATCAGAGCCAAAGCTGAAAATATAGCACTCTGCCAAACAACCACAGCATATAAACCACCAAATAAGCTGACTAAATAACTTAGAGTAAAAAACAGTCGCTCAGTGCTAAATAAGCTTTTAATGTGATTGCACGGGCCCAAGAGAAATGAAAAACTTCCAATTAATAAAATACTACCAAGTGTGTGCAACAGTACGTATTTACGCATACCAAAAGGTGTTGCAATAACTGGCAAAAAAACCATCGCCAAACAGAGACATAAAGACGCTGAAAGAAGACACAAGAAAAACCCCATAAGACGCTGCTGTCGAGACATGCCTTTAGGCATTAAAGGGTCAGCATCAGCTTGATAAAACCAAGACGTAAGACGACCTTGTGTCTCGATTTCAGCGGTAGTTATGAATTCCTTAGTAGAGTTCTGTGATCCGTCGGTATTACTTGACTTCAAAAAACTGAGTAATGGTTCAGGTAATAAAGCAGAATCTTCTGAAGAATTTTGTGGATTTGCTATTTTGGAATACAACGCAGAGTAAATACGATTGGACATTTGATATGAAACCACCTTAGGTCAGATCCGGAAACGTAAATTACTGCAACAAGTATAGTAAAATACAATTAGAAAAACAAGTAATATTATGAAAGATTGATAACACTATAAAAGTAACTTTCAATAGTAATTAGAATCAAAACAACAACACCATATTTTGTCCTATCAGATTCATTTTTCAAGAACAACTCTAAAGTAAAAAACATTTACATAGAAAAACCAAAGCAAACACTAGAATAGAAAATTATTGTAACCAGACGCTAAACGTGTCGGATTTTCGCTTAAGATCCATCGAATCGAAAATGCCACCTGCTATTTTGATTGTATTTCTCATCTTGGCCTTTTAACACTGTTTCTGGCTAGAAATATAGTGTTTAATACGCTACAAAATCATGACGGTTAACTGTTATGCATCGCATTAAACAACTGATTAGGCAATTAGGAAAATAAACCATATCAATAAATAAGTAAATAAAAAGATGGATAATTCACAACAATGTCGAAATATAGGGGGAATGTGTAGCAACTACTTTTGGAAATGAATCAATCTCATGAATATGTATGCCACACAATAAGTGACTGAATAGTTGGAATTGACGATCTGGTGTGGGTTGGCAGTCAGCTTTGATAAGTCAGTAACTTAGAACTTTTATATCTAGGCATTAAGTTTCCTACCAAACATGTCAGACAAAGAGGCAGACATCTTGGAGCACTTCTCGTTTATACACACAAAACTCGCTCAAGGAATGTCGCCATTTCCCCTTTCAGTTCACCTATATGTAATTAATAATACATGAATTAACTCAATGAGTCAGATGTTCGAATTACCCTCAATGTAAATATTTTTTGGTTTTATAAATCTTTAAACACACATCAAACTTCGCACTTGTATCGAGTAGGCTGAAACCAACTAGATGCAGCAGGCAACCGCTGTTATACACGAGTATCTTGTTTAGGCTAAGAAGCTTTCTTCATATATGTACGTAAACCTCGCACTAACTTTTTTAATCATGATTGAAGACAACTTTTCTGTCATTTACGATGTTTACGTTTCACTGTTCTCCCTATATAAACATTATTGACAGCCGTTTATGTAGAAATTATCAGCAAGTTTTTACCATTTACATTACTGATTTAATAATAGTCGAGTGTGTTTTGATATATATATATATATAATTGTATATAATTTGATTAACCTGGACGATTGAATGTGGACTCCCTAAATATACAGTATACAAGTGCTTTAAATTTGGCGCAAGGCCAACTATTCCTACTGTTTGTAATGCCGCAAAGTAGACAATATGGTGTGAATTTTTTGGGAAAAGTAGACATTCCGAAGCAGGTAGAAGTTATAGTTTCGAGATTGTTCCCCTCGATGGGGAAATTCGAGGTTAAATACTCACCATTTACCCAGAGTTGAAGAAAAACGAAGACATTCCGACGTACTTTGTTCACATTTACACTGACTTCTGTAGATTTTCCTACGGTTCCACAAAAGTTCGCCTTTACCTCCCCTTAAGGGGAGAAAAAAGTTTTGCTTGGGGAAGATTCATTCTCATTAGGCACTTTAGTTCCCCCTAATGGTTCATTCTTATCCCTTTGGCTTACAGCGCTACATGTATACGCATGTACGTTCGCTTATGAAGACATAAGGAATACTATTTTGATACACATTACAACAGTTGAACGAAAACCCACCAACAACCTTGGACAACGCCAGAAATGACCTTGACTTGTATATCGCACATCGGCCAAAGTTGAAGTAGATCAAGTGGCTACTAAATGATAAAAACTTCTGTTTTATAGCTGTCCGTTGCTATCATTAGTTAATTGTCAAGGCCTACACGTGCATACTATGAGTTAATATGTCTTTTTGGTTGAAAATATTGAGATATTAAGGAAACTAAATCTAATGTCTTACAGTAATATAAGTTGGTCCAAGTATAGTAATCTAGTTTTAGCAGTTAAAGGCATTTCTTCTGGTTCATAGTTATGAACCTTACATGAATATTACATCGGATACTAGACACTCAGGCGTTTTAGAAGTCATTCAAAATGGAACACTGTCAAAAAGTCTGCTATCGATCTTCCTGCTCTGCAACCAAAATGTAAGTATGATACAGCCAGCCCTATGTTAGATAAATGGAAAACTTCTGTCCACAAGTGAAATTACTCGTAAGTAACCATCAAAACTGAACAATGAATATTACTGTTCAACCTTTTCATTTTACACTAGTTGACGTATGTATGATATCCTGCGCCAATACTAACAGCATTTTCGGTTTCATTTGCATTTTAAAGAAAGACGTGAATACATGAGAGTATCAGAGTAGTACATCTCATGTCTATTTGTCGTACTGGCAGCCTCTATCTGCCTGAGCACAGCTCAGAAAAAAAGTGTACTTACAGGAAGTATATCCAATAACGTCAGCTAATGTATCCAATATCCACTTCACGTCGCCGATAAACTCTTTCCTCGTCCAGCCACAGTGCAAAACAACCACATTCGCAATTTTTGACAATAACTGCCAAGAAAGAAGAATTTCCATAAATAACTTCCTTACTTCTCTTAACACCAAACTGACTGACGACTTGAATATGCCATACTGAGAGGGGTCATCCCACATATTGTCAAAGATTCTAGACTCCATAGTGTTGATGTCCTGACCACGATTTCCTAATGAAATACACCCTTCACGTACTCAACTACACTGTCCAACGTGAACGCGAAGTGAAATGTAGGAGCTAAGTTTCTTTTATTTTAAGCAGGTGATCCACTACTCAGCGGGTTGCATACTATGGAGTTTGCAGAAACATTTTTGAAGGCAGAATCTTGTACTCATCATCACATATATATACATAGTTGCACAGAAGTAAAAAATTTTAATGATTCGTTATAAGGCTGAGACGTTCTGGATTTATATAAATAAACAATATATTTGCAATATCCAAATGAGTATAAAAATTGGATTTTCTGACGCTTCGTGACTCAGTATAAGCCATTTCTTCAGAGAATAAATGACCAAATTAATATTGACCCACGTTCTGGATTTCTGTTAAAGCCAAACGTGCTTTTAAGAACAATGGACATATGCGTCCAACTTTCTGTATGATTTCCTTTACATGGTTGATAAGTGTGACTAGTGCACGTTATATTTGCTTATTATGTTTATGCTTCTCTCGTTTATCTGAAGTTATTCTAGCCGTGTTTGAATTCCTTTCAAATGAAAGTTTTTTGCATAACGATCACTTTTAAAAGAAATGGGTAGGTCGGTGAAATCCATATCGCGGCTAGTTGACCCACCGCTACTAGTCATAGATAAAAAAACATCGGAATGTAACTCAAAAATTTTATTCGGCTACAAAATGGAGTGACCCATCTGTAAAAATACTCCGCAAAACAGTCAGTGTCTGAGTGCATGTATACTGAAAAAGCAAAACAGCCTATAAATTCTCGAACCACCTAGAGATATTCAAATACGCTGTACTTGCCACTGACTTAGCTTCTCAAAACCTTGCAAACGGAGGCGAGATAATTTCAATCATGAGATGATTTCTACTTCATACCAGGCTGTTATGTAAAACTACCATGTGCTATTGAAACTACTTGAAACATACCGTTACCACTTGTACATTCTTGTACATTACCTATAATTTTTAATGTTCCCAACTCTTCATTTCTGAGAATTCGTGTAGATGGTTGAAACAAACTGAATTTGTAAGCATTTTTGTCGTTATTTGTAGATCTTCATGAATTTACCCAACTTATACGGACTTTTATCGTCTAAATGATTTTAGATCAGAAGGGGTTTTGTGGAGAATTTGGTATTTTCATAGTTGAAATCATGGGTCAATTGAAGCTAGACCACCATCTAAAACCTGGAAGCATTGGACGGCCGTTTCATCCTATTATGGGACTTCTCAACAGTGCGCATCCAGCAATCCCATTACGGATTTTTTTTAGCTCACAGCATATGTCACATTCCCTGTCAATCATATACAAATGCTTTGAATCTATACCTGACACTCGGGATGAATTGTCGTAATTGCGGACATATATTTGGACCTGTGAACACTCACACTTTTGACGACGACAACAAGTAACCCAGATATGTTGTATACATTTTTCTGTAAATGCTGTCAACTCATTCTTTATATACGTCCTGTAGTAATAACTAAGTCAAGGTATTTCTGTATTTTTATTAGTCCCCCACAGAGTTTGCTGTGTGGTGAAAATTACCAAAGACAGTAAGTAAAACATCTTATAAATCTTTCGATGTCGTTACGAATACGGTTGCCAGTAAGCATTCAAAATCTATCAGACGACTGAAAACGTTTCGCTGCATATAAATTATTTACATATCTCTGTTTTTTCTTCTGCCAAAAAAAATTCCAGTACAAAAGGATTCATGAATGTAAGCAGAAACCCAAGAGCTATTGTTAATAGCGTTCGATAATACTCGATCAATCAATAATATTTGGCTCATATCCCCACTACTGCGAGCCCACTTACCATGATCAGTTTTTGTTTAACTTCCAATCATGAAAACGCACCAATTTCACATAATGTGATAACCAAAAGAAATCGAATTCGGTATGTTAACTAGTGATGCCCAATGTGAAGTGTGACTGATAAATGAACCCACCAGTGATAACATGAAACACTCGCCAACACACTAACTCCCTTTGACCTTGCATCACTATGTTTTGCCCATTCGCCAATCCCAATTTTAGGTTTATCATGAAAAAATATTCAAGGTTGTTGACTCATTTTTCCTATTCCCTTTTATAGTATACCTTGTATGCTAACAATTTTGATTCGCGTTTTAGAAACCGACCAAGTTCATCGAGCCAAATACCTTACTTGTTCTGAATTTGGCTAAGCTAAAACACTTTGTTCGATAGTCTTGAGGACAGCTTAGAATTGAATCTGTGAGAAATTACTTCCTACACCGAGAGCCGTTCAGCTCGTATTCTAGTAGCCACATATGGACCAATGCTCAAGTGGGAGAGACCTCTATGAGTATATTTGGATCACCAGGTCACAAAAACATCACATATAAATATGAACAACTATTTCTTTGACCCATCCTTGTTCTATTGTTGAGGCTAATCAATTGCCATCATCTCAATTCTTAAGACTGGTCAGAACCTCCTGAAGCCTTCAGCTGCCATCCTTCTTGCGGAGATTTCCCGAAAACTGCGAATCACTATCAGGAAGAACTATTTCCAGAGGTACCCACTGCAAAAGGTCATTTATATAAATCAAAGGCAGGGAACATCATAATCCTGGACCATATTAGGACGTTTAATATCCTGAAAATATTATTACCATACTCTCACTGACCAAACGTTAAAATAAAATTCAAACTAATTGGTTATATGGAGCCGAAGAACTGCGTGCTTGAACCTGAAGATTAGCACGCTCTAACTGACCCGATCAAACACTCCCCAAAATGTTCGTTATACTGGGCGGAGTATAAATTTACTAGAGACAATGGAACATAATGCGATCTCAAAGTATGACTGAGTTAAACCCTATGATGATTGTGGGTTGTAAGAACCCTTTTTTAAGTCATCGAATGGTCGCAAATAATGCAGTGTTGGGTAATAATTCTCAGTGAGTATTTTTATCAGGCTGTGGGCAAGCATTCCACCTTATCTGTTCAAGGTCGCACCCAAACGTTTAGAACTTCTATCCCAGTGATTGGTGGAGCAACTTCATTCTGTTTGACAGACAAAACAGAACCGTATCATGGAATGATCAACCTGCTTAAAGGATGAATAAATGAGTCTGCTGACCAACCCTTACTGCTGAGTAGACTTGGGTAGCCACTCTATAAGTGGTTGATACTTCATGCTAAGAACTGATGGAATTTGTGGCGGATTTTTTCTTAAAGCCATACGTGACCTTGTGGGAAACTCAGTGACATACGACCTTCCGGTTGAGTACTCCTTTGTCCCTCAACGATTATGTGAATTTGAAAACTCTTTGTTGAAACAGACCCAAGATCCAAAATAATGTGGCATTTTACGCAGTATGTAAATTTTTCGAGGGTTAATATCGGCTTTGCAGTCCGAATGAACAGGAAGTTTCTCAGAACCAACCTACATGATTTGGTGTAGTTGGATTTCCTTCTAGATGCTTCATAAGGCTAGACAGTTATTAGACGTCTCCACAAAGCACATAATATACTTACATAGAACCAGGTAAAGATCGATAAAATTTCATCATCAGATCATGTGATAAACTGTTTCCGGTGGTTAGGCATACAGAACGCTAAACCCTCAGCCATCACACAACGTAATAAGATTGAGAGCAGTTAAGATGCATATGATTAACAATTCAAAGTATTAAATATAGCTAGATATTATCAGACAGTTGCAGTATGCAGTCACCAGATATTTATGGATTGAGAACCTGTTGTTTTCAAATGAACTAATAATTCCTTTGTAATTGATGGCTGCTTGATTTCGAATTCCAAATACGAAACATTCGTTCGTGTTCATCTAGTACTTCTTGATCAAATGGCGTTATTTCTGGGATTTCTAGTTTATGCTGTAATTCAAATACTCGTAATTATCACATTTGCATCACGATGGAGCCTGCAATGGAACAGTTGGACATTCATTCATCTTCTGAAGCTTTAGAAGATCATTTTGAAAGGTTTGAAATATGGGGCATGACCAAAAAGAATGTGAAGGGTGATAAAATTGTGGCACGTTTTCTGACATTCATCGGTGAAGAAGCCCACAGTTTACTAAAAAATTTGGTCTATCCAGAAAAGCCTATCTCATTCCCTTGTACAACTCTCAAGGAACTACTATTAAATCTTGTTAAGTGGTCCGGCAGAATAACCAAAAGGTTAGGGAATTCTTCCTTGAATTGTAACGACAAGCTGCCAAATGCAATTTTGGTAATCAACTTGATGTACAGCTGAGAAATCGATTAATTGCAGGAATTAACATACCAAGTCTGGAAAAAGAGCTGTTATGAATGCCGAACTGTTCCTTTCAAGATGCTAGAACTGCATGTATTAACTACGAAGCAGTGAATGAAGCTGATAACAAATCGATGAGAACTTCTTATACTCTTCTCAATCAACATGATGAAATACAATCTCAGGGTCGATTAAATTTGCGTTCGTTTATTCGTGATTCCTATTCTTGTGAAAATATGAAAGGTGATTCTACAAGGAATTGTAAAGCAAACAACAAAGGTGAGAAAAAGTTTGGTATATGCTTATCCTGATCGGATAGTACCTTCCATATTTCCACGAGAATAGGGATACTACTCCGAACTCAGGGTCTGGAAAGTCGGAAAAATGAAAATTTCGCGAATGCGATAAAAATGATCTTGGTGGTCTTGTATTAGTATTCCGACATCAGACAATGGATTTTAAGCGTTCATTATGCCCTAACGCTTCAGGCTGGGCTATTTCGCTTACCACCCTACATATATGTTGCATGCAGTATAAGCTATATTGCCATGTTGGGCTGAAGGCCTTATGTGAGACTGAAGTTCCACCATTGACCTTGTGGATGGTTCAACATTACTTTGGCACATTTTTCTGACTATTCATGCGCAAAGTTGGTTTGCTGGTTAACCGATTTCATTCATACCGGTGGTTGCCTTTCAGTGTTCCCAAAGGCCATTGTCATTGGAACACTGTAAGGCATGTCGCCATTGCTGACAGTCATGAGTTTGACTGTCGTGTAAGCGGAATGAGTCAATTTTGGTCAGTTCATTCTGTGCATAGTTGATTAGCGCGATCACCGATAGGAATACTTATACATGCGACGTTAATGTGTATGAGAATGGTGCGAATGATCCACCAGGGTGTTTGGTTCCCGTGTGGTTGCGCCACAGGATTGAGTTATACTATTCAAATTGTAGCGTTAAGCCCTATATGGTGTCTGGTTCTCTTGTGGAGTGGGATTAAGCTGTACTGCTCTTGTTAAACCTGGGCAGTGTCTGGTTCTCCTATGAAACGGTATTGAGCTGTACTCTTTTGGTTGTCACGTGAAAGTCTGGATGGTGTCCGGTCCTCCTGAAAACCAATGCAAAATTACCCTGACCCACAAAAGTATATTATGTAACTTATGACTAAATGCCTATCCTGTGTTAAATTTCATTCTCGTAATTCATGTGCATTTCGTAATGCTAAATGTTTTGAATATGGCATGATAGGACACATTCAGTCAGCATGCAAAACAACTGTTCAATTTGCTACAAGTAATACTAGGCCTTGTAATTTAAATCCCAATAATCCGGCCGTTCCTAATGATCATTTATTTTTATTCACCGTTTCGAAAGGTAATGTTCACATTAAAAAGCGATTATATACATCCCTTGGTTCATTTCATGACTTTATTATAGACACAGGTAGTATAGGGTCCATTATTTTATTCAAGTACTTGAAATCTTTAGACCCTTATATTGTGGTGAGACCCACTGAAGTTTAAGTATTAGGGGTTACTGGACACAGACTGCCCATACGAGGACGCTGTGAATTGTTAATAAGAGATAATACATCTTCATACATGCCCTGTGAATTTTTACTTAGCGAAACAGGACTATCAATACTGGCTTTTAAAAATTTAAAAGTACTTAAAGTGGAATTATCTTTACAATTTTCTAAGGAAAATTCTGATGCTTTACCCAAAGTTTTGATAGCGTTTGTGATAATTGCAGTGATGGTATAAAAATCCATTCTATAAAACTTCAAATAAAGTGTGATCCAGTCTTTCTCAAGAGACGAATAATTCCTTATGGTCTTCAAGAAACAGTAAGTAAGATACTGAACGATTTGTGTGCGAAAGGTATAATTGAACCGACTCAGTCTTCAGCATGGGATACACCTATTGCTACGCCGTTCAAGTTGTATGGTAAGACCCCTATAGTGTAAAGTGACTATAGACTAGTACTGAATTCCCGTTTGTTGAGGCAAACGTGCACGACGATGGAGGCTGAAGATATTTTAAATCGACTTCATGGTTCTAAAGTGTTTTCGAAAGTTGACTTAAAAGATGCTTATCTTCAAATCCCTTTAGATAAATCTCCATCTATTTTGGCAACAATTAACACTGCTTTTGGTCTGTTCAAATAAAACTTCCTTCCATTTGGTCTAACCTGTTCTCCAGCCATATTTCGGGAAGTTATGAATAAGATATTCAGCGATATTGAAGGTGTTGTAGTTTATCAAGATGATCCCATCGTTCATGGTACTGATAAAGTAGTTCGTGACCAGAGACTTGTCGCTTTATTGAGTCGTTTAATTGAGAAGAATATTACAGTGAACCCAAATATGTGTTCATTCTGTGTATCTAGTTTCGTATGTCTTGGATACCTAGTTGATAGCAACGGTTTTAGACCAGATATGAAAAGACTAGCTCCACTAACAAATGCACCGTCTTCAAAAAATCTTACAGAACTACGTTCACTAGTGGGTGCTCTTCAATACTATTCTCCTTTTATTCCTAATTTTTCTTGTTGTGACAACTGTTTATTTAATATTTTGACATCCAATTCATTCCAACGGGGTGAGGAACAAGAGTCATGCTTACGAAGTCTACTAAAGTTTCCTCAAAAAGATGCCGTTCTTCGAACTTACTCACCCAGTGTACATTCTGTACTTATTACTGATGTCTCACCTGTGGGTATTGGTTCAGCTTTCGAACAAGAAGGCAGACCAGTTATCTGTGTTCCACGCAAACTTACTGTTACTGAACAAGGTTATTCACAAACCAAGCGAGAAGCATTAGCTGTGTTTTAGACTGTTAAAAAACTTCATAAATATTTATTTGGAAAGAAGTTTACCATTGTTACTGATCATGAGGCTTTGAAGTTAATTTATCATCCTGAAAAATTCTTAGCAACTTTCTCAGCCGCAATGGTCCAACGACGGAGTATTGCTTCCAGTGCCTATAACTATACGACTCGGCACAAGAGTGCCAAACAAATACAACACGCTGACTGCATTTCTCGGCAGTCATTACAAGATAGACCTGTTAATACTTCAGACTGTTTGTTAGTGCAATCTTTGCCGGTGAGACGTCCAGATCTCATTAAAGGAACTCGTAAATACTTTGGATGTATACTCAATGCCATACGGAAAGGTTGGAATGCTAATCGGAAACGTAGATTTCCTGTTTATTATTCGAAGCGGAATGAGTTTTCAACTACTCCTGATGGTATTTTGTATCTAGATGATCGTGTTGTTATTCCTCCTCCACAACGTAAATCTGTCCTTCAAGATCTTCATTGTGGACATCTAGGTGTTGCGAAAATGAAGTCCTCGGCAGAAATAATATGTTGGTAGCCAGAGATAAATGCAGATATATGTAGCACAGCAAACAATTGTGAAAAATGCCATAAGCTGAAAAGTCAGCCCTCGAAGTGGACTCCATGGCCAGCATCGTCTGGGGCCTGGGAGGGAATTCGTGCAGACTATTGTTGTCCATTTCTTGGCAAATACTATGCACTTGTAGTTATTGATTATTTTTCTAAGTAGTCTGAAGTTTTTTTCACAACTTCGCCAAATTATGACCTGACAATCCAAGCATTAAGGAAGATGTTTAGTCGAGAAGGGGTTCCCATGGTGTTAGTGGTTGATAATAGCTTTCATTTCACTGCGGATGTAGTCACTAATTGGTTGAATGGTATAGGGTGCAAACATCTGTTTACTGATCCTAAGAACCCCTGTTCCATTGGTAGGACATAAAATTTTGCCAGGACATTGAAAACCGCTATTGGTTCGATTGCTGCTTCAGCATTTATTGAATTGGAGAGGGGAGTAGATACATTTATACTTCAATATAGAAGTGTCAAACATACTGTGACGTAAGAGACTCTACCAAAGCTATTAAAAGGAAGAATTCTTCGTTGGAATATTAGGTATTTGGGTTTCCATAAGTTACATATTATCTCGGGAATGATCTTCGACCAGCCACGGGGATTGTGGTGATGAGTGTCGGGAAATATATGGTGCGAATTCTAGATATCAATGACTTGGGTATATGTGATCTACATGTTGATCAAATACAATTCCAGGACTCAGGTGAGTCTGTTCCGATTTCGGTTGGTAATTCTACTACTAGTGAGCACATTCTAGATTATACAGAGTCTTTATCCAATACACTGTCGGATATACATAGGATGAACCTAGGAAGACGTACAATCGATTACAGACACTCAGACTCAAATTTAAGCTGTGGCGGATGTAGTGTTCATATGAACCAATGATTCCTGTGTACTTGATGAGTACTTGATTTCGAATTCCAAATACAATACATTAGTTCGTGTTCATCTAGTACTTCTTGATCAAAAGGCGTTATTTCTGGGATTTCTAGTTTATACTACAATTCAATTACCCGTAATTAACACAGAACCCTAGTTAAATAGTAAAGGTTCTCTTCCTTTTTAAAGTAATACTCAACACTCTCCAACATAACAGTCGTCAACATTCACGAAAAAATTACAGGCGAATAACGAACGGAATTTCGAGGCGACAAAACAGAAATCAATCGCTAGTGCATTAGCTCCTGAGGTATTGTCTCTTAATTTACCTGGGCAGTTTTATTCAGTAACGTGACCTTTTCGTTAGGTGCATGCCAACTAGATAGTTTGAAGAAGGACGCCACACCTGGGCGTGTTTTCCGAACGAAAAAGAATACCAAGTCATATCAAACGATTTGTGTCTCAAAAATAGTCCGAAAGCGAATAATTCAAAATATTAGAGATAATTAGGGAATTCTCTTCATGACAGATTTTATTTAGGATTCAATCTTGATTCTGGGTGACGAAGTCACGTTTTCGCATAAATAAAATCAGAAAGAAATAGAAATGACACGGACATTGGGTGTTCGATAACGCCTTTGTCTGTGACACCTACAGATATGAAAGTATTCCCAATATAGATAACTATGGTCGTGTGCATCGCTCTTCACGAAAATAAAGCGGTTATTTCTTAAATCTGTCAACAAGCCAACTCAGAGTGTGCCCAACCACAGATATTTTATATGTAAACCTTGAATACAGGTGTAGTAAACCGTGATTGGTCTGAGTGAACTCGATGACAAATCATTCAGTGTGGACGTTTATATCTAATGAACATGTGACAGATCTCCGCTATTTTATCCATAGATATAAACCTAAGTGGAGACTTCATAAAAAATTATGTTCGTAAAACTCCTGATCATCTATTAAAATCTTGTCAAACTTACATCCTAATAATAATAACTAGACGACCGTAAACCAACAGCTAGAAATAGATTAGAGCTACATATATAAGTTATCACTTCTTGTAATAAGCCTACCATCACAGCATCATCAGCAGCTCTATCCTCCTCCTTTAAAAATCCATTTAGTGCTTTACTAGAGTCAATTAATAGTTACCTGTTAAATAGAACATTTTTATTTTATGTTTATCTTTCTACCTTCATATACTCAGTTATTTAACGGAATGTACTAGAAATGTTAGACTACAATAATGGAAAGCTTGTTCCGCGTAGGTTTTTATTCTGTTTCTAATTATCTGGAAGATCTTCAACTTCGCAAATTTGTTTATTCTCATGAATCAACTTACGTTCCACATTTTCGAAAATAGCGCTCCCGATGTCTGTATGGGATGGTATGTTGCTTATCCGGTCTAAGCATGCATTGAGACTGTTATGTCATTTTGTTGCAATTTCTGCCATTTGAATAAAGGTGTTTGGTGCTTAGCTGCCAGTTTCTTGTTGATAGTACTCTAGAACTGAAGGTAGTACTTGTCTTATTGTATTTAAGTCAAGTACCCATTGTTGGTGTATTGTTTCGCGTGTCTCAATTAAACTTTATTCGAATTTTCGTACTAAACCGTTCCAGGTGACCTAATTTTAATCGTAAGGATTGTTTTCAACTAAAAAAACATACAGTGCAAAATATACTGTGGATTGTTATGAAACCATCATTTAATATAACTAGACCGAAAAGTAATCCATCGTGCGTCTATTTTTCACTTAGACAGTCTAAAGTTAACGAATGAGTCCTTTTGCACAGTCCTATCTTCAGTGACTATAGTCCAGTCACAACTTCACTAGTCCCAGTGGAGTCAATAGTTCTTTGGACATTAGTGTATTCAAGTATATTTGCATTTGCCTCTACTTGTCAGTAGGCTGAACTTGGGGCCTTAGGAAACTTGTGACCGTGTCACGTGTGGAGTTTTGTGTTTATGTAATAGACACCCATACCACCTAGGAAATCGTGCAACCTACTCGACGCAACTATGGTGATAGAACCCTAAGCCTTTTTATTTGATGTCCTTGTTGATGACTTCGATTAGCATGCTTAAAGCATTATACCTACTGGATCACCGAGGTTAGATTTTATGGCATTAATAAAGAGCAACATGATCAAAGAAATGGAATAATTACTTTAAGAGTTAATCATATCTGTATATGGTTTATTTGTCGCTTATTTATGATAACTTCAGTATAACAAAGTACCAAAAATTCACTATGTTGAATGAAATGGTATTGCGAAGATTACAAGTTAACGACAAAATGGACGAGTAGTATTTTTTAATATAGTTTGATTTAAAACAGTGGGGAGAAACTTTTCTCACTCATGAAGATCCACCTCATCTTTGTGAAAAATATGGCAGCAGGCTATTGCACGACTGCCATTGACTCACTCATAAAAATCCAATATGTCTATCTTTCGTTCCACTACTCAATGTCAACCTAACCATGTCTACTTTCGACAAGTCAGATGTAGAAGCCTCTAAAAATTCGTCATCAATCCACTGCAATCTATTCCAAAATCACAGCACCGATTAGATCATCAATACTCACAAACACATTTCCTGACTTCGGCAATACGTGCCGTTCTGCAGTGAGTAAGCATCAAAACTCACTAAACATCGTTCTTTAAATTCTAGCTTCCATGAGCAATGAGCAGAACTCTTCATGGACACAATATTTACGACTAAAATAACGCCGCAACCGCTCTAAAGATGACAATGTCTAAACATTTGACAAGGAAGTGTATATAATTAATGCACCCACAATCTGAACCAAATCACCCTGTTCGCAAGGCAGCCTTTCTTATGTTCTGCACAAACTACATGGCATGAAGGGAACCAATAATTCATATGTAGTTGAAGGAAAACTTTTATCTCGATAATTGTGACATGTTTTGCCCCCTTTAAATATATAGACGACAGTTGCTTCATTCGGGTATAATAAAACAACCTGTGTTTGCCAAATTTCAAATAGTCCTATCATTTATGTGTCCGAAAGTTCATCTTCATGACGATTTATGAGTAAGTCGCCTAAGCGTCGTGATAATCGAGTGTCCACTCTTGCCATTCTTGTTTAACTTTGTCGTTGACATGCTTTTAGAGATTACACTTTCATCATCTAAATCTCCAGGAGTTTAGCCTTTACCGGGAGGCTCACTTGTTGACCTAGAATACGCCGACGACATAGTTTTATTTGGTGAAGACGCTGACAAATTGCAGTCTTCTGACCACTATAAGCAACTATGCAGTCATGTTCGGGATGCGAATCTTTCCTTCGAAGTGCAAAATGTTACTTCAGGATTGGGTTGCATCGGCACCTGAACTAATGATGGGGAGTAAAGTAGTTGAACGTGTTGACCACTTCACTTATCTTGGAAGTCTCATCGGCCCTTGTGGTCTGGTGTGTGACGAAATCTCAGCACGGATATAGAAGGCTCGACTAGCTTTCGCCAACTTGCGTCATTTATGGCGTAGGCGAGATATCCGTCTAGCAACCAAGGAACGGGTTTACTGTGCAACAGTTCGTTCCATCCTACTTTATGGCAGTGAAACATGGCCGATAAGAGTAGAGGATATTCGTAGGCTACTAGTACTCGATCATAGGTGTCTTCGAAGCATTGCTCGTATATCCTGGGACCACTGGGTAAGTAATGCAGTTGTTAGGAAACGGGTACTAGGTAAGGATGGCAAATCGATTGATAAAGTAGTCAGTCAGTTACAACATAGAACTTCGTACGTACGTACATCAGTTCGAGTTGCCATATATGATAAAGTAGTGAAACTTCATCAGTTGAGATGGATGGGACACATGTTACGTATGCCCAACCACTGACTGCCCCGATGTGCAATGTTTTATGGTGTAGGAATAGGTTGAAAGAAAGCTAGGGGCGGCCAGACCAAACGTGGCACAAATCCATGAAGTCACTGACAATTGTACTGAGCCATGCTGTTAGGTGTAGGGTACCTGGTTGGGATTCGCGAGATGATAGCAATCGATGGTTAGAGACCTTGAATGACATGGCTCAAAATCGTTTGCAATGGCGAAGGTGCATCCACTCTTTATGTTCTGTCAAATCCTAATCTGAATTCTTTACGTCTCTATCTTTTTTCTCTTTTCAAATTTATTTCATTGGATTATACTCCTTCAATAACATCTTCAAACCCTAATCTTTCACATAATGCTTGTACTCTTACTACTTCTACCACTATCGGATTTGAATCAACAACTGCATCTCTGTGCTAATGTGGTATGGCAACACGAACTGATGTTTTTTTTTTAAAAAACTGATGTACGTACGTACGAAGTTCTACATTCTGACTGACTGACTGACTAATAGGTTTCGATGCCAAGTTCAACCAATTTCCCCACAATCGTCTTTTCAGACAAGGCCATCGTTCTTCAAGACTTAAGACGAGCTTTGTACCCGCTAAAAAATAAAGCTAAAGCTTTTGAAGTATCGACATTTGTGTTTATTCACTCTATCGAAGTCTAAGTGGGACGTAAGATACTTATATCCAGGTCTTTGTTGCACTAATTAGTGACTGAAATGTGTTGCATTTACCAGAATACCACATCATAGCGCTCAATAAAATAGGGCTTCACAAAAGGGTCAATGTAACTTGCTGATTGGTTTTAAAAGTATGCAAACGTTAATTTGCGTTAGCTCACTCATTAGGTCCTTGAGTATGAGCCTCACCGTGAGGGCTAATACTACCAATTCGCCATGGTCAATGTAGGTGGGGCGAAACCCGAACCCAAAAGTATGTGTTTTTGTGACTAGAATTTCAGATGTTGGAAATTATGGGCTGAAGACTGTGGGCTATGTAAGTGGAATCATAGTAATACAAATGTATCGGTCTTTCTCCACATATTTTACATAAGGCTTGTCCACATAGATGTCTTCTATCCCTCCATACTTTTCCTATTCGTTCCACTTTGTTTCTTCCGTAACACTTTGTCTACTGTCACTAAGTGTGTTTGAACGGACACAGTATTCTGCAACTTCCTGGTTCTGTTTCTGTTGTTAACCTTAACAGCCTTTGCATAGAAATCCAATAAAAACTGGAATGTCTTTCCAACTTATTTTCCCATTTATCGTACTTTTAACAGATCACATTCATGCGACTAAAAAGTTCAAACACAGTGAATCCAATGAGGAATCAAATGGAAATCATGACAAGCGCAAACAAGTTGACGCACATGTTCAAGCTTTCCTCAAGGCTGTGCTTGACCATGCCCATGGTGGTACTGTCCGGCAGACAAACAATCCAAACAAAAAAGATAAATCTGTGATAAAAAAGGATGCTTTCACTCAGACAGACGAACAGAATGACTTTGACTTTGAATCGTGTTCGTACTATCCAGATCAGTCAGTTTCTGAATATATGGGTTGCAACAAAAATGAACAAAGTAGTCGAGTTCCTAATCGAGAAATGTACAGCGAGGAAGCGTTAAATTTACTTTCCCAACAGAGTTTTTATTCTGAAGAAGCACAAAACGATCTCTCTTTGAATGACAACTCCATCCACTGCTATTCCACTCAAGGTGAAACTGGTCTCTTAAGTCATGGTGTTAGTAACAAGGGTACCCGCATTTCTTCCAATAAGATCAAGAGGGCAATAGACGAATGGGTTAAAAAATATGAAGACTGGTTTTTTCAAAACTTTGGAATGGATGTACGAACGGCGTCCCATTCAATTGAATCAAAACCTGAAACCGAACTCAAACAAAGTTCAGAAGCAATTATTGGTGCTCAAACACTGTTCAACACCAATTCATCCGATTCTCAAATGCTAAATCCTTGCGTTGTATCACACGCGCCTGTTAGTTATTTCATCCCAGAGGGTTCGTTGTGCACAATCGATGGTAGATTTTCACCATACTACTCCCTCGTCCCTTCATTTTACCTTTCCCCAACTCTAAGCAACGCTCCCCTTGGTTTACACTCTAATGTGACAGCTTTCAACTTCGGTGTTGGTGTATCGCTGTATCCAAATCACACATTTATCCCTACCACCATTAATACAACCATGTCTAATGCAGTCGTTTCATACTCATCGAATTTCGCCAACCAGCTAGGTGCTTCTACAGTGTCATTTCCACCAAACGTAACCAGCACTACTACAACGTGCAATACAACGAGCTTTCACGTAGGTACATCCTTTCCTATACCTCCGACTATTCAACAAAATCATTGCATCACTTCCTTCGCAGATCTACCCAGTGAGTTACAAACATCTGCAATGCTTGCCACTTTAGCCCTCCCAGTTGCTGACAGTCAACATAGTTTAGGTCAGTGGGGACCACATTTAAAATATGGTACTTATGGTCGGCTCCCATCTCCCCTGGACCTACAAGCTTTCGATTCCCAAAGGAAGTTATCTGAGTTCGGACAAAATAAAGCGAATCAATTATCTTATTCATCGCCTGATATGTCAAACATATCTCCTACTCCTAATAAATCAGTGAAAATGCCTCCTCCACCTCCCACCTTCATTCTTTTAAGAAGACAAGCCATGGTCTGTGCACTCCAGGTAAGTAAGTGTAAGCCGTACATTTTCCTTAACTCACCAGTAACCATCGTCCTAGTCCCACTTTACTGCCATACATTAAAATAATGTATGGTGGCATCAATGTTAGTAGCCCAAATGTAATGTATTTACTACCTCGTAGTTAATAAATTCCATCATTTATTTCTTCGTTCTGTAGTTTGATGAATTGAGTTAACGCACATTTTTACCACACTACATATTAATTATGTCAAACTTTTGTAAATAATTGTAAAGACATTAAGTAATGGTCTGCTTAATTCTCATTTTTTATCATCGTAAGATAGACTCGTCAAAAGGTTTTAGTAACAAAATTTAAATGTTAATACAATTTATTTCATGATAACGTTAGGTTTGCCAATTATTTTCAGAGTATTTTTCAGTCACCTAGGTATCTTCATATTATCAGATTTTCTTGTCAGATACTAGGTTTTAGCTAGTAGCTTGACAAATAAAAATACATCTTACAGTATGAGTTAGTTCTTATTGTTGTATGCAGTTCATATGTTATTTATTTAAAAAGATAAAAATTAGTACAGAGGCACCAAATATATATGCGTCACACAAATGACTCGACTTGTGAAAGTTGGGATACTTCCTGGGTGCCCAGACCGAAGCAAATGATTTTCTTAAGGGGCCACACCCTGAGTCTTTGACCTAAAGGTCTAATCCACAAGGCAGTGGCGCAACGTTAGTAGATGCAGTTCCATGGTAGCCGGTGATCAACAATAGGTTCATGCGCCATTCGTTTCCTTGGAATCCTGGAGCCCATGTTCACCATTGGTTTGGAATCAGGATTTTCAAACTCCCCTATGTCGGTCCTCTATATTCACCAACCTGGTTAAAGCACCGGACATTCGCTCCTCGTCCTCCCAATTTCGTAAACAAGGCTGTGAGTAGGACTTCCTTGGTAGTAGCTGTATACGCGTGGCCGTGTGAGATCATTTAGAGATGGAAGGCTGACTTTTCCTACCCTCGGCCAAACCAGAACATTTGGGGGTAGTTCATATGTTAATCATATCTACCCACACTGAATTACCACATAACTCAGTCAAGCCTTCTGGACTTTTCAAGTACATTTCAGATCCAATAGTTTAAACCTAAGCTAAACCACAGAATCTCTATTCCATTTAATAGGGCATAAGCACATGGCTAACATCTCTAATCTGTACACAATGAATACACTTTTCAGTCTAATGTACATTGTTGTTATCGTTCATTCTCCTAATACAAATTTGTGTGATACTAACTGGCTATCCAAAATGAAGTGAACGAAGGAGGGTCAAATTTGTAGTTTGACAGTTAGTAGCCAAGTTATTTAATCATCACTAATAGTCTTTTATAAATCTGCAAGTAGTTATTAGATTGTTTAGTTTATTCAGTTCAATTTACTTGAAAAATTATTATCGTCTTGACCAGAAAAAATCTTTTCAACATTATAAGCTTAAAGAATTATAAAAGGCCAATAGAACTATCTTAAACTTACACTACACATTAAAGTTCTCAGGTTCAATATTTAGTTGAATCACGTATACATTCCACAACTGATGTTCATTATTGAAAAATGCTGAAAACACAATACAACTAAACTGGGATGACTATCTTGGGTAGTCAAGTATTAATTAAATGTAGTAAATTAAATATCCCTCATAAGAACATTAAGTTTTAATGAAAAGTGATTATCTGTAAAGAACTGATGTATTGCCAATGTTAAGCGTTTTCAAAATATATAGAAACTTCTTGGTTCATTTTTTGTAGAACTATCATCAATGTGGTTCTGATAAGATCTTCATTACATATTTTTATGAAATTTAAGTGAATTTAAGTTCATTTCACTGTTACCATATTTTAAAGTATCCATTATGTAGTGCGATGCTAGGCTTTAAACTATCAAACTACGCTCATTCGTGAGCTAAATTTTATTTGTTGGTAAATTTACTTATCATAATTATTCTATATCGTGAGAAATGTTGGTAACGTTACATTTTACTCACTTTCTTCGTTTAACGACAAACTTAATGTCTATCAATTCATCCATCTCACTATCTGTCTTTAATTCGAAGCTATGTTGTCGGGAGCGTGGAAGCGAACTATTTCTTCGTGAAAAAGAAAGTTGTAGTGGCTTATTCATTGACTTTGTGAAGGAACTAGCCCAAGTAGTTGAATCCAGTATTGGCCTTCAACCCACATATGTTTTTACGAAAATCACAGATCTTCCCCAGAGGGAACGTTCTTTTTTTCTGACTCCTGAAGTTCAAAAATATCCTCAAAATCACCTATCCCCTGTAAGTGTTTTTTTCGTAACTTTATTTATTTATTTAAACACATAAATGTTGGTACAAAGAGACACCAGATACATATGCTCCACAAATCTCATTTGATTTGTATGAGGGCTGTAGTACTGCCCGGGTGCCCAAACCGAAGCAGATAGTTTTCTTAAGGGGCCACACCCCAAGCCTTTGATCTAAAGATCTGATCCACAAGGCAGTGGAGCATCGTGAGGGGATGCAGTCCCATGGTAACCGGAGACCAACGGTTGATTCATACGCAATTTGTTCCTTCAGGATACTGGAGCCCATGTGCACCATTGGTTTGGAATCAGGGTTTTCCAACTCCCCTAGGTGGGCTTTCCGTGTCCACCAACCCGGTTAAAGCGCCGGACATTCGCTTTTCATCCTCTCAATTTCGTTAACACACCCTCTTCGAGAAGGAAGTGGGTAGAAACTCCACGGCAGTGGTTGTATACGCATGGCCATGTGAGAGCATTTCGAGAGGGAAGGCGGACTTTCCAGACTCCCGGCCGTATTAGGGCATCTCAGTTTGCGTAAAACCGTTAACTAGACTAGATATTATGTTCCTCGATAATTATTAGTGAGATACATCGACGATATTTTAGAGAGCAGGGGGATTACTCAGGATTGTAAATATTTTTCTGCTAATTGTTAAGTGAGATTCTGTGTTCATGGCCTTCTGCAGATATCCAGATACGCTGTCTAGTGAAGAGCTACTAAGTACTATGTTAATTCGTGTTTTGTAGTTGATAATGCTCAGTCAAGACTAAGTGAAAACAATAATTTGATCATCACCTGTGGTCATTTCTTGCAAACAGACGTTACTTGTTTGTGTCATTTGTTTTTCTGTTAATATCTTGAGTACTGCTGGACGTGTGAGGGTGGCTATCACTTCTTTTCCCATACCGTGAAGGAATACTTGAGATGTCTGAAAAGTAAACTGGGTTAGAGAGTGATCTTGAAGACCTTGAAGCGTGATCTCACGGCCTAAGGAATAATTACTTGAAGTCGGTCACAGCCTTTTTGTGAGTGGTTTTGTGTGTTAGTTTAGTATTTTTAAGCCCTTACAATCCGACGTTACTTGTTCGTTTTAATTTTTTATCTATATAGATTTCAAATACTGAAAAAGCGTTTGATATCAAACAATTAATTGCTTGTGATCTTTTGATTGGAGATGTGCTAATTGCAGAATCACTTTCAGCGTCTAAATCCCTTGCACAAATCTGCACTGCACGACAGGTATGACAATTTAATTACCTTATATCTTATATATACCTTTCAAAATTCACATTAATTTGAAGATAGTTCTAATCATTAACTGACATCAGTTGGCGAACTATAACAAACGCTGGATAGCTATCTCTTTTTAGTTCGTATATCTCTGAGAGACTCCATTTAAAAATAAACAATATCACAGTGCTCTCCAAAACTCCTAGGTGTACCTGAAAATAAATTGTTGCTGTCAACCTTGAGCTATTTTTTGTATGACGGCTGGTAATACAACTTGTTTGTTGAACACAAAATTGATGGAGTGGAATTTGGTCTCGCTACTCAGTAATGGAAATTTACGTGCTGTTATATCCGCTTAGCTATTAGATCATAACTTTCCAGTGGTTGTCCTACTATCATTGGTTTATTAAGAAGAGAAGTCTTCACATCCATTTGACTGAATAGATACATTCGCTGTCTGGAAAATCCAGTCATGCTACTGTAATTTTTATCGGGCTTTTTCCTGAATAGTGATAATTGGAAGTGTCGATTTAGCTAGAGTGAATTGTTTGCATTATTAAAAAAACAAAGTACTAGAGAACATGAAAATCATCTCCCAATACAACTTAAATATCTCTTTATTCTAATTAGTTCTAATTTGTTTGTTTAAAGGTTTTAATATAACCACTCTCCCTCTCTCCGGTATTCTAGGCCTTTCAGATTTTATCTCGTCCTTGTTTCCTCGTCGGATCTGTACGCCAATGGGAGGAGGTTGAATACTTGGTTTTATGTTTAAGTCCGAAAGCCGAAATAGTTCCTAAACTGTCTCCATTTCTCAAGGACCCTTTTGAATCCAACTTCGAAAAGGATAGTGAATTTGAAGGTGATGAGAGCATCATCACAGTTTTCACCCCTAAACCATTTGATGATATGTGGATTTACCTAGCACGACTTCCAAAAGAAAATTTATATGATCAGGTACTAAATTCTTATTGTTTATTACTAACGGCATTGAGAATATTTAACTGGATTAGAAGTAAATAAGTGATGTCAATGATTATATCCATCTAAACTCTTTATACGTGCTTCCTGTATTACAGACGTTTTGTACGACTCAATATAACTACCAGAAACTTCATGAAAACAATCGCATATCTTGGTCTGATCATCTTTAACCTTTTAACAGCTTTTATAGTACCCAGCATGATGCTGCTACATGAGAAGAGGAGGCTGAATCTGTGCAATACCTGTTCTATTCATATCTATAGATAGAGGTTCAATACTCTATAATCCTATTTATCACATTCATCCAGTACTTTGTTGACTTGCTGATTCAACCATGCCTAAACACTACTTTACAGGCACTCATGATTGATTATCTTCAAACTACCCATGTTCATGATGTAATATGTAGTGGACTTACAAAATATACACTCTGACAGGTAGATGAATGTTATCCGTGTACAGCATTTGTTGACAAATTTCAAATGTGGTTTCTGTACCCTTTGAGACGTCAGGTAACGATCCACCAATGTCGATAATGTTCCTGAAATAAATGGATTATCAAGTACACCCAGCAACCTTGTTCCCTATTCCAAGTTACGGATGAACACAGATCACTCTCGAAACAAAGTTTGTACTATCTTTAGGAAACCACACCTCTCTGTATCGTGACTGAACGGGACTACGTAATTTACACATCGATTTAATGAAAGTATCTTCTGTCACGAGAACAAATCATACAAGTGTAACTTATTTAAATTTTTAGCAACTAGATCCATGATAAAATCAGTAAAAGTTGATGAAATGAACTTTTCCAACATAGTTGCTTTCACTGATAACACTGCTTAGATATTATGATTTTTTTAAATTAATTCATCAGGACTTGTTTCTCAATATCACTTAAAATTAGTTCAAGTCTTCAATGACTCGCTAAAAAGTAAATTGTCCAGTTCAAACCTAAACATTATTGCTCAGGCATTTCAATTTTCTTAGATCCTTACTATAATCAGAACACATTAAAATAATTCTTACAACACCATGACTTCTCACTCAATCATATCGTTAGCATTTTTATCCTTGAGTTGTTCTCTCGGTGTGTTTAAAATTGACATTTTTAAAAATTGAACAGTTGCCATACTACACTGAATCAACTACGTGTATTGTTATCTTCTTGAGTTCTTACGCTGCCATCCAGTCAGAAATCCCTTTCAACGATACCTAGCTATTTTAGTCGATTGTAAAATAAGTTAACAACAATCGTTAAAAAAACAGACAGAATACTTATCCAACATAGACACTGGGACTTATCAGTTCTTCAAACTGTATTCGGTCGAAAAAATCCCTCAATCTGGTGTAGTATATCTAGCTAAACACTCAATTTTTTATCATTCTTATGAATAATCAAATCTTTCTATGTTTATCAAATTTGATAAAATTGAAATCCCTATCTGTGTCAATAATCCTCGTTTATCAAAATGTGTCACCTAACCACCAATCGGTCTATGTTCATATTTTTTGTTATAGTTTGCCAAATATTCTGATATAAAAATCTTTACATTTATCACTACGATGTTTTAGCACCCTCATCCATATCCGTAATTTACCGTTGATTTTTGTAAAGGTCCATCTAGAGAGAATTTTGGCCCAGTCTGCTGAATTCAGTCAAATGCTCATCAGCTTTGAATTTGAAGTGCAAACAACCACTGGTCAAATTATTTGTAATACATTAATTGATAATCAACGTTGTCTAAGCGTTGAAAGTCCAGATCTTCATGGTGCTCAACAATCGGCAATGAGTAGTTTGCTGAATAAATTATGTGCTACTCAACCTGTGGTTGGTTTAGTATTCTCACGGGAAGGTAAAGTTGTCATAGGCCAGTCACCAGCTGTATTTTTTCTCTTAATTGACTGTATTTTTTGTAATTGTACCTTTAATACATTACCAATTGTACTGTTTTATAAATATACGAATATATTTCTTCAGTATAAAACTGTGCCTTGTTTCAATGAGTATTCTTTTTTGATCATTTCTTTCTCTTTGTATATATGTATGATTCAAGTGCGTTGTTTACTAATCTTTCTGTTTGATTTGTTCTTATTTGTCCTCATATATATATATATATATATATATATATATATATATATATATATATCCTGAATCGACGATAATAATATTATCGACTCATCTGGAAATAATGCTGAAGGAGCGATCTGCAGTTCAGTTTTATAAATGAACAAACTTCGGTCTTATTTCGCTGCTATGAGACAAAATTACTGACATTATTTCTCACCCTTCCGTTATTGTAATGTGGTTTAATGTGTCACATAAAGAAGGAATTTAATTATTGACTGGAATAATTATTTTTTTTAGAATTAGGTAGACCTTACTAATGAGTCCCACTTTAAAAATCGGTTTTCCCCATACTTGCGATACTTTGTAAGACTGCATTTCGTAACTTACAAGCCTTAGGTTTATATAGTAAGCCTGACCCTAGATATTCGTTTAGCAAACGATCCCATCATTATGATTTTTATTCAAAGTTGAATGTGTATTTACCGTTTGCTAAATATCTGCTTATTCTCGTGACAAGAGTATTTTTTAAAGCAATCTTCATCTAGATTTTTTTCAAAAATTGCTTACATAGTTGGATATTGGCTTTTTCGACAGTTTAAAAGTACTCTGGTTGCATCAGTATACTAATGTCAGGCTATGCCATGAGGAATTTATATTAATTATCTGCGTTTCTCAATCAGACAAATATGGTTCCTGTTTAGTTTACCACACTATTCACAAGTCTTGATTATTCTATAGTCTCGTCTATTGCAGTAATTGTAAATAATTAAGTCCATTACCATATATTTCAACAAACTATTGGTAATTAGGTCTAGCTCGTAGTACACTTTTAAATAATAAATTCTTTCTCAAATTTCTTTATTTGTTAACGACGTGTATTCAAATTTCTTGGAAAGTCTCGTAATAGGATAATGTGACTATCTAGTGCTTCCGGGTTTTAAGTGGTTATCTTACTTGGATTGGTTTGTGATTTGAATCAAACCCAACAATCTCCACAACCCCATACTGACAAAGATCATTACAATTTTCCCAGACAAAGATCTCAAAATCTAAAACCTGTGTATTAGGGTTCTTTTCAACCTGCATATTTATTATCTGATCCAGGTTGATGGTTTCAGTAGAGGTAACTTCAAACAGCTTAGTCAACTGTTCCTCGAATTAATCTAATCATGAACCTGCTATCTTTATCAGCTAAGGTGGATGGGACATGTGTTACCTACGCCCAACCACCTATCTTGACAGGCCATGTTGTTTTGCGTAGGAGCAGGTTAGAGAAAAGCTAATAGTTGTCAAACGAAGACCTGGGACCAGCCCATGAGGAAATTGTTTGTAAGTTTTAGCCTTGTAAGTAAGTGCAGGCTACCTGGTTGGGATCCACGTGATTATCGTCACCAATGACTAGCAATTTTGAATAGCATGGATCGAGGTCGTTTGCATTAAGCCAGGTGTATTCACACTTTATCTTCCCTTAGATCCCAAGTTTCTAAATTGCTAATAAATATCTTTACGAATTTATATTTTTTTTCAAACTGTATCTTCGATGCTTAATCTTTCCTATTAGCACTAATAATGTTACTACCTCTGCTACTCTACGGTTTGCTCTAGCAAATCCATCTCGTTTTACCGGTGGAGCATCTCAAATTAAACCAATGCACACACTTACCGGATTATACGGCGCATTTGACTGACAGCGAGTTATGTCAAGAATAATCGCTGTCCCCATTCCCACTTTTACATAGATTTCAGCCTTATAGTTTTCAAGGACTGATTTTCAACATGTATAATAATATAAAAGAAGAGTTCTGTATTACTACTGTATTTCTCATCAAAGCAGTCGCATTTATCGTCTACCAAGAAAATCTCAGGTAGTTGTAGAGAGGTTATTCAGTATTACCTACTACCTATCACTCATAATACAGACAGTGTACTCACATGCTTATCACATGACAATTATATGGCAAAACATTGCCCTTCTGTCTACAATATACCTGATAAGTTAGCTATAGCTTTCACCAAAAAGGCAAATCACTGGATAAATGCAAACAAACCATTCAAAAGGCTTTGGTTAATCACTTCAAGAATGAAATTAATCCTAATTAGTGGAAGTTTGTGGCTTATTGTAAAAAATTAGGTCTCCATCCTTCTAAAAACTCCATCAACATCAGTTGAAAGATGCTGTTCACTTTGGTGTTTATGTATAATCGTTTAGTGATATTACTCTTTTTTTCATACCTAAGACTATAAATTGCAGAAACATCAAATAAAAGTACCCCTTCTTATCCTCATATCACACACATTTAATAACCTCCGTATCTCTTTCGCGTCCGATAAATTAGTCTGCTACATGCTTATCAACCGAAACGTAGTCTGTTTTATTAGTTTGTAGTTTCCATGTCATTGGCTTATATATATAACTACTTATTTGATTGGGCCTCAGTAATGACAAACTGTGTTTCATTGGTGAGCTTATTTAACATATCAATTATAAAAGCCATTTGCTGATGGAACTACAAATTCATTTATATTATTGAATTTTCTAATAGGTATTTTATAAAAGTGGAGACAAGTGCTCGCATTTTATTGGCATTCATTGTTTTTGTTCTCATACAACACTATATATATAATCAGATAATTATGTGCACTAAGTCTGTACATAATGTTTGATGTTCTCAATTTGAGGATTTTTTATAGTGTTAAAACTGTTTTTATTTTGTGTTGTTTATCTTGCTCATACTTTGATGTTTATAAACCATATTGACTTCCATGCATTGTGAATTATTATTGCAGAAGAATTCGAAGATGACACTACTTCGTCTCTTTGGGGAATTCCTGAACACGTCATGGTTGAAAATCTCATGTGGGGTAAAGAAGAACTGGATTCACCAATACATTTTGAACAACTAGAAGCACACTGTGAAATTCCAACTCTATCTCCAACACATCTTAATTGTGATGGTACGTGATTTACTCATAAATTCCTGAACGAATCATCCCTATAAAAATTAAGACTCCCTAATCTATTCACGATTTGAAATATCCGCTTACAACTTTATGGAATATATTATTTCCAATATCGGTAATTGAATTGAAATAGGACGTTCTGATCATTACTAGTTAATTATTGAATCTTAAAACCCTAGTACCTTTCACCTTCATTTCTATTTATTTACTGTTGATCCTTTCGCTTTGGCGTTCAAAGTCTTTATTTAACGTTGACTTATGACTATTTTACAATTCGTGAATCCATTCTGCGAATTACGGTTACCATGGTCTGTGACCTCGCCCAATACTAATAACCAGGACACTTCACATTAATTAAAAAAATGTTGATTGCTTAGCGTACAATTTTTGTTTGTTTTCTGGCTGTTTACTGACTATCATTATTCTGAACTATAAAATGACACAGTTCTTGATTTTTGAATAAATAGCCTTTTGTATATTTTATTTTTCTTTAGGCGCAGATACTAATAACAATTATGATGGAATAAATTGTACTAATCGATTTTCGTCGCCTATCATAATAGAAAACTATCTTCAAGCGTATGCTGCTTCAGCTTTAGTCTCACCGATTTGTATATTTCCTACTGTCGTTCCCAACAATCTCTGGCCAGTCGTACAACAACATGCTAGGCGTTGGGGTTTGTTAAGTCGTGTGGAAGTTAAACGTAATCCGGATCCTTCCAGTTGTGTTATCGTTTGTAAACGAGTCCCACTCTCTCGATTAAAAAGATCACTATATGATCAACAACAATATGGTTGCTTTCATCTAATTGATAAAGGCAATCTTACAACTGAGGCTTTAAAGCGTTTATATCAAGCTGATCCACTTTGTTTTAGTGAAGATGGTTCAACAACATCAAACGATAACGTTCAATCATCTGACCATATGACTAATTCCAACTTATTATCTTCCTCACCACCAACGTATTTTAGAACATCAGACGAGTACAATGATGAACCAGTTACTCGTTATGCTCGTGAATTCCTTTCTACATATAAAACACGCATCAAAAAAGAATCTAATGAAGATAATTGTAATCTAATCAATGATGATTGTGTACTTGTAACAGCAGAACTTAATCAACCATCAAATGCTATCGAAATATTAGATGATCTTCCTAAAACACTTATACCGGGTATAGATTTTTAGTACTTGTCAAATTAAACAAAAAAACTAGATCTTTCATCAGTTTTAGATATTTTTGACACCCGGTACAATTTCTTAAACTATTTTTTTCTGACTATTTCAATACTAACAAATTGAAGAGCATTTTAAAAAAAAATAGTTTTGCATTTATTCCATTATACTTTAGTTCTCCCAGTGTTCATTCGTATCATCATCATCTTCATCATCACAATTATTGTTTTGTACAAATGATTTGTTTGTTTTTTTCCCCGGCAATTGTGGATCATCTATCAAATCATGATAATAATTTTTCTTGATACATTGTTCTTTTTCTTGTTATTTTCTTTTTACATTTGTTTTTTTTATGTGCGAGTTGTTTCGCTGCTTTCCCTCACATTACAGGAATGATTCATACGGTAAACATGTTTATCGGAATTGTCATGGCTAATATTTCTAAAAGTAGTTTTTGTATGATAAGATGCCAAATGACTAAGAATTCTGTTTGTTTTATTTGTGCTATTTATTTTACTGGAAATCCATGGTTTTGTGTGATTCTGACTATGCTTTACATTCAACTATCCAACGTAAATTGGATGATATTGAATATCGGCTCATATTATTATTGTTATGGGTCCAGTTTTCTTGTCACCACAAGTACACTTGTCTAAGATGCTTATATATGATAGTTTGTATTGACACAGGTTACCGATAATCAAGATAAGGGTACGATTTAACAGCATATTAAATAATATAACTAAGATCACGTGTTAATGAGTTTAACCAAATAAATTAGATCACCGTATTCACGATCTAAATTCACTTGACTCAACACGCTACTACAGATATTCTATATGTATTCTAGGGTAGAAATTTACAATATTTTGAAAGTCGACCATAGTAGTTCAGTTTTTTTCGTGTTTTCATTCGATGGGGCAATCGTTTGACTGGTTACCGTAACTTTTCTCACCATAACATCTAATAATGATCATTTAAGTGTAGACGAAGATATTTCCCAGATATTCTATGTATACTTCCAAAATAATCTATCAGTATTTTTCTCTTCCAAACAAAATATTAATATTAACGTCTAATAGCATCTCTTATACCGAGTGAAATCAACTGTGTCAAATATTTTATTGATATCATTCGAATGATCTGTGTCGGCAATACCTTAAAATAAGTAGATTGTGAATATGATATAGAAATGATACTCAATAGTAAGTGAAAAGTTATTATCTAAATCTCACTACTGTAGAATCTCACATTAATTGTTAAGCAAGTCAACTGAATTCTCAGCTTTGGTGTTTGTAATAGATGTATGAGATGAAATGACTAGGATCATAAAAATAACATTGTCACCAAATTCGAAAAATCACAGTATTTGTTGAAAGTAGGAGATATCTACATTTTTGGTTAGTCACAAGCAAATGAATAGGGTTAATTGAACAAATTTCAAACCCTTAGAAGCTTGATCCTCGCCTTATTGATGAGCGTGTTTTTTTTTCAGTCAAGTCCTTATTAGTGCGGACCAGTTTACGGACATCAAACAATTCACTGTTCTGTGTGTAAACAGGGACAAATTCGAATGGTGTGAAAAATCGATGAGGACAATTATGACTTGTTCCTAATTCACATCTCGTATATAAAATGGATGCAAAATTAAAGGAGTTTGATTAAAAATATGATTATTCTAGTTCACACGTATGATGTTTCCCAAAAATATCACGGAATCGAGTTTCATGTTGGAAACTCGTCTAATCTAGGGAAAAGTATTTTCAACTAATTATTCAGCCAAGTTTTCCATTTGAAGTTGAGAGTGTAGACTTTAGTACTGCCACGTAATGACTCGATGGTTTTATGCTCACTATGCGTCATGAAATTCTTGAAGTTATATATGTGTGCACCGCTGTATGGTCTGTAAATAAAAGCCAGAATCTCTCGGTTTTGTTAATTTTCGGGATAAACCTATCCCTAACTTAAACATGATCTCTACAAGACACATTGAATAAGTTATCTTCAAAATGATGGAGTGTGTAGAAATTTGAATTTCACTTCAGGAAGTTAACTTTTCCAAACTCATGTATTGAAAGAAGAATATCAAATCAAATTATGAGCTCATGCATACAATATGTTTCTCTGAAGTGTTATATTCAAGAAGTATATTTTATATTCATGTGTATGTAGGTGGTGGCGAGCAATTTTAGGATTTGAAGTGTGACTGATTCAATCTATAGGTTTGTTTTGCAAGAGCATGTGTGATTATCTAAATCTCGCGGATAAGGCGTTTTTCATTGGTGGCAAAAGGATTCAACGCTTTAGGCATGGGTTATCTGGTCGGAGTCTGCATATAGTAATCCTAACTAATGGCTATGCACTAGAGACTATGACTCATCTTCGTTCACTGTTCGTTTTTATTCTGAATGAAGTTCCGGAATCTCCATATACCTTTTCTTTTGTTTTCTACACCGAGTCTTTTTTTACTACTCTGGTATTTGTCTGAAGATTTTATCTCCATATTTTAACTTGTTATAGCAACTTGAACCGATTCACATATCTCACGTTCTACGTTGCACATAACTGAAAGGCTATATATGAACTGTGGTGTGGGCTACTTATATCCACATAAGTAGTATATGACAATTGTCGGGCATTTAATGTATTTCGTAGAAGATCGGTAAGGAAAGAACGGGAACGCAATTGGTATGAAAATAATCGGAGACTATGGACTGATATTTGCCGAAGGACCAGTCAAGATTGAGACAATTGATTGGTAAATTGTAAATTAACTGTTTACTGTAGGGTTGTCAGATTTCAGTGACATAGTCTGTAATTTTCGTGTTAAATACATTCGTTTGTCCCCACTCGTGTTCTTGTTCACTACACTACTTCGACTACTCATCCTTTTTTGTATTAAACGTTGCTCTTTTGGATTATTCGGACATTTTAAGTATCGACGTAATGATTGTTAGAATGTATTCTCTGATACGATCAGCGACGTGTGCACTTTTCTATATTTTATGGGAGTAATATGCACTTCTGTGAGTTGAGATTTCACAAGAAGCCTCCAAAATAGTGTATGTGGTCGATGCTAGATCTTTACGTATAGACAGTTCTATATTAAAGTAAACGAAGCTATTTATTTTGTCTAGACTAAAGCATTTTAGAGAGAATTTATCACAGTTTCTTCTATTTCTAATTGTTATCAAAGAAGGAACAGTCGCTCAAAAACATTATCAATCCATCTATGTTTTAGATTCTCTTTATCGGATTACGAACTTGTGTTAGGATAAGATAAAATGCTAGATGATGTTTTAATTCAGTACAACACTTGTATTACTCCAGTTCTTTCGCATTAATTTATTGTGATATTCGTTTCAAAATTTATCTGTATTTTCCATTTGTCACTCTGGACTGTATCTCAAGCGTATGTCAATTATTCTCAATCTTTATGAATAAAAAGTTTAGTGTCTAATGGCAGTTTAAAATTAAGCAGGATACATAATTATATTATTGTAATATGTTTCTGAAGATTGTCGGGTTACATGGTTTGCATTACTGGTCGAATGTAGTCAGTCAAGTATTTAAAACTACGTAGCACTCTGCAGTTGTTTCATTCTAATATAGACATCCTCTCAAGTGCACGATTACTACTTCACCAAGGAGTGAACCCAGGACTATCACCTCTACAACGAATACTTATTCTCTAAATCACTAAGTTATCATCTAGTGAATCACATTTTTATCTCGAAATAATTCCATATATCGGAAAACTGTCAAAGCAAGTCATACTTAATCCAGCATCCTATGTCTTCAAAACAAGAGGAATTCGAACGGTTTACTATCATCTGTAAAGCTTTTACATTACTTAAGTACACCAACTTTGGTTATTTCTAATGCGTATAGTTACTACTTAAAATATACAAGTAGGCAATATGGTTGTTACCGAAAAACCGGTTTTCAATTGAACACAAACGTGGAATCTACGGGTTTCCTGAATTGTCTTAATTAGTTTATTTATTTCAGTGTTATCAAGTGTTGTTATTTACAATAAGAAATTAAGTCACATATGTATGGACATTTCGAAAATTTAGATGGAAGATAAGCGTGACTCTGCTTTGAAATCATCGAAAGTTGAACAGTCTATAAATTTCTTATGTGGGAGATCCTGAAGGTGTTTGTTAATGCTAATTTTCATTTCCACGATGGCATGCTTGGAGATTAACCAATATAGAATATCAGTACTTGTAACACATCCTTTATAAAGCTTCAATTTTAGTCTCATTTCATTAAGATGATTTATCGTACTTTAACAAATTATTCAATACTGATGTTCTCTATTTATCTATAATTTCTGACTGTTAAGGTGTAGAAATGATTTGCCGGTTTATAACATTGACCAACTTGTACTTCCCTGTGGAATCAATCAACCCATTGGATTTACATTTTAGAATAGTTAGACAGTTTACTAAAACTGTATGAAGAATCTTTTGCTAATAGATAGTTCTCGCTGTTGTGTAAAATTACTTCAATCAACTAAACAATGTTGAATAACTCAGTCACAAATCATATTTTTCAGGTAACATCTAAACAGAAAGTTGGTTAATTATGGATATCTCATTCATTTACTTGAAATTTAAAACTATAGATAGAACTAAGATTAGTCTGATTACACAGTATGAACCAAGTACCACATGGTTAAGAATTGACGGAACGATAATTTTATTGTTCATATATATAAAACCTCTGAAGTTATGTACCAAGTAAATAACTTTACAGGCGCTTTACTACTTCTCAATTAGTGGCCAGAGATTTTTCAGTCTATGGATTTCCTTGTTTATCTCTACTTAACCGTCTCAAAGTATAAATAACAATGATATTTCCATTTATATTTTCAGAAGCTAAGAACAAAAAATTTTTGTGAAGGGAGTAAAACAAGATTAATCCGTAAACTAAAGTTAAAATTTCAGTGTGAATATACACCAGTTATCTACTATCTAATATACTGGGATTAGTTTAGAACTGTTAGAAACATTACTTACTTGTTTACTTACTTACTTACTTACGCTGTTACCCCCAATGGACATAGGCTGCCGACCAACATTCTCCAACCCACTCTGTCCTGAGCCCTCCTTTCTAGTTATATCCAATTTTTGTTTATTCTTCTCATGTCTGTTTCCATTTCTCTGCGCAATGTGTTCTTTTGTCTTCCTCTTCTCCTTTGGCCTACAGGATTCCATGTAAGGGCTTGTCTTGTGCACAGTTGGGTGATTTCCACAAAGTGTGTTCTATCCACTTACAGCTGTTCTTCCTGATTTCTTCCTCCACTGAATGGAATGTGGTTTGTTCTCTTCCACAGTAGGTTGTTGCTGATAGTGCCTGGCCAACAGATTTCAAGTATCTGTTAATAAACTCTTATATCTTGTGTATGATGGCTTTCGTAGTTATCCACGTCTCCGCCCCATACAGTAGAAGTGTCTTGACAATTGTTTTGAGTTCCAGTTGTAAATATGCTGCTCTCGATTTGCCGATCCGCGCCTTTACATCTGCATCATACATATTTTATACTGTTCATGAATGAAATATCGATAATAATTTACTTGTAAAATCACAAGCAACTCTTACTGATTTACTTATGACATTGACTTTGGCTCTATCAATTAATCAATTGCCATGTTAATAAACTATACCGAAAGTTAGTTTGATTTCTGCGTAAATAAACATTGAGAGTTTAAAAATATCACCAACCAAGAAAAATAAATCAACTCATGTTTAATCTTTTCTTAGTTATATTATGATATGGTGTGTTTACCGAACAAAGAGTGGTAAAGTTATACAACACAATAAGAGTGTACTTCTAATATGGAAATGGGAACGATGTATAGTTAATAGGTAAGTAATTCATTATGCTGACAATCATCTACTCTTGGCAACCTACTTCATATACGTGAATTGCATATCCTCACCCATTAATCAAAAGCAGTGAAGCGAAATTACAGAATATCTTAGTAAAATCTGAGAACCATACAGTAAATACTTCATTTGCAAAATGTCAATCAATTGTCTCAGACTTGATTGTTCCTTCGTTTCCACACCAATTATTCTCTGTTCTCGTTCTCTTTTCTTCTGCCTTCAGGGATTTCACTTTCGATTGGTGATACAAACTACTTATATTTGTTGCCATCAGTAACACACACCACGATAGTAATACCTATGTAGTTTATTAATTTTAATTAATCAAGCCTTATGAATCGATATTAAAACCTTAGACAAGTTAAAACCTAATTAACTAATATACACGTACAGTATGTTAGCAGGTTAAAACATGTAATCACTTGTAAAAAGTATGAAAGTATATCGTTGTTATAGGATATATTTAATTCAACTGAAGAATAAATAAAAGTTTTTTAAAGGGATAAGATTTGGTTAATCTTTACTTTGACTTACGTTCACCATTTACTCGCTTCAGGAGTACATATACTAAAATTGAAATGATAAAGAGAAGATTAGCATGGCCCCTGCTCAAGGATGACACACAAAATCGTGAAGCGTTCCATTCCATATTACGTTCTCCATAGCCTATTGGGTAACAAAATCAGACATCTTAAAATGATTGATATCTTAACAAAAAAGATCATAGTTAGTAATCTAATTATCGTTAATTAAATTCCTGTAATGAGTAGGATTTTTTTCAAATTCAATGATCAAACTGATTAGTAAGTCTTATTAAATACTTAATATTATATCTTCACTAAATAGGATAGTATGAACGATTTAATAGTTAGAGTATCTTCAAGAGTATCCGGAATCCTGATTGTGGAACAATACCCTTTGTAGTATCATTTGTTAAGTTAAGCCATACGCCTTATTCTAACTTCTGGACAAGTCAATTCACCTGTCCATCATGAGTTATATTTTCACCTTGTCAATTATTCACTTATTAACCCTGTCCATTTTTATATGAACGTAGGTGTGTGTACACTTCTTATCCTATTTATCACATGTCTGTCATTTAATCTTGTCTAACTATAAATATTAATTAAAGCTTGATAAAAGTGAGTTGGCTTACCCATCGTCTCCAATGTGTGTCATTTTCACTTCGATCTCTGATATTTACTCATATGCTTATAACTTGCTGGCCTACATCATTTGTCAATAAAACTGTAGCTGCCGCTTCTCTTTACCTTCTGATTTTATGCACCGTTAAGATTTATATTATAACGGTTGTCGAGGTGAACGATTAACGAAGCACGGCACTACACCTTCACAAGCAAAAAACGTTTTTAAGATTATTTATACAACTAAGTTTGTCTAAATATAAGCATCTATTTCCCTTTTTTAATAAGATACGCTTTATTCATTTATTGTTGTTAGCTTTATACTGCTTTATTTTTTAATCAGTTCACTACATCACATGCTTCGTAATGAATATTACTGTAAACATAGAACTTGGCACACATATATACATCATCTGCCAAATTATATCATCACAACACAATGAAATTATTAAGATGAATGTGAGAGTAGTTTAAGTAGTAACAGTATCAGTGGTAGCAGAAAAGTTTAACTCTAAACAATACAATTAGACAAAGAATTAACTCGTAGAATAAAAAAATATAAGATGATTTTAAAAATCAAGAAACCTATCACATAAAGTCTTTAGCCATAGATTAAGATATTGACTTAAACCACAATAGGGTATTCTATACTGATTACTTCATAAACTGGTACCACATCCTGGTTTCACCGCTCCTACTTTTCTCTTAGCCTACTCCTACACCAGATAACAAAAGCCGTTGAGATAGGCGATGGTTTAGCACAAGCAATACATATAAGATGGTGGAAACCGTGGACCCAGGTTTTGTGCTACTTGGCACTTGTCAACAAGGCGTACCTGTAATCTTAAGGGAACTGGTGCTCTGTGACGGATTCGATCCCATATCACCCAGCTTCACAGTCAGAGACGTTGCCACTGAGCTATCCCGGGTCCAAGGTTTCCTATTGATCACCTTCAACCACCATCTTACCTCAATATAGTGCACGCAGTGTCGAGCCACCTAGACAAGTGGCCACATTACAACTTGACCGATAGCATTCGATCTGCACTAAAAACAACTTGACACACATGACATTGATCACCACCCAGTGATCAATCAATTGTGATCACAAAGAATACATTTCCCAACCACATCGGTCAATAAAAATTTAAGTTTCTTTTCAACCGCTGGACATCTCGTTTAAGTTAAAGTTGATACAAGATGATAAAAGCCAACCCATATATCTGAATCCATTTTAATATTGTGATACATCACTTTACTTATCCTTTACCTATTAAGACTAACGAAACAAGTTGATATTAAAAGAATATATGATTCATTATCCAAGATATCTATAATTCTAATCTATTTTTGCTTTTTCTTCCTGCTTATACTGAAACTATATCCTTCATACAAACCAAATTGAAACGTGCTTATACACCCAAAATTGATCGGTAAATTCTAACTAATAACACATTAATGTTTCATCTAAAGACTTTGGAGCATTGGAATGTCTGTAAGAAACAATCACAATCTAAAAAAAAACATATTTAACACATGATGATTGAGTTTGTTATCAGTCAAAATGAAGATAACAGTCCCACAAATATAATTATGATAGATACCCTCGAATCATTCTGATGCATAGTAGCATATGTAAATCTTTGATCAAAATCATATTTAACACTACTACATGACAATAAAATAATAAAAGTCTAAGCAATCTCTAACTATGTTACATGTGTATATACAGTACATTCCTTTCTTTTAAAGAATTACAGAAATCACTTGATTTATGTTGACGACAATCATGATATCTTAAAATCATGTTTGTTATAGTGTATAAATGATATTATTTGAAAAACCATATGAATAATTTGAAACAATGGAATTGATGTTTGAATTCACTTAGTATTGTTTATCTGAATCTTCCCATTGATGTGTTAGGACTGCAACTGGTCAGTCTTTTATTGGCATATGTGCATACTGTGCGTATTGCCTCGATATTGCCTTCATTCACAGGTGCAGACACATCCAGATGACGAGTCCCAAATAGGACGAAACGCACATCCTGGATTCCACTGCTAGACACTATCCATTTTTGCGTATAGTGGAATCGATGTGTTTTTTTTAAACATGGTTATTACTCACTTGCTATTGTTTGTTTGTATCTTCATATTGTTGTTTAGGTCTTCAATTGATCAGTCTTTTGTTGGTATATGTGCATCCTGTGAGCATTGCCTCGATATTATCTTGATTCACATGCTTTATAAACAAAGATGGATAGTGGCTAACAGTAGATTAAGTGATGGTGTTTGAGTCTCGGAGTGAACAATAACTCTGAGATGAAGGTGTGGGGAGTAGTGTAACGTCGTGTACTATATTACACCTACATAGCTTATTCTAGTTTCTGGACAAGCCAATTCACCTATAACGTTGAGTCATATTTTGATCTTGTTAATTATTCGCTTATTGACCTTGACTATTTTTTTTATATGAGCGCATGTGTATGCACCCTTCTTATCCTACCTATCACATGTCTGTCATTCATTTTAGTCTGACTATAAATGTTGATTAATGCTTGCTTAAATCGAGTTGGCTTCCCAGCCATCTCCACTATGCATCATCTTTGCTTCGCTCGCTTACATTTGCTCATGTGCTTACAACTTTCTAGTCTGCATCATTTATCAATAAAAATGTAGTTGCCGCTTCCTTATGCCTTCTGATTTTATACACCGTTAAGATTGGTATAATAACGGTTATCGAAGTGAACTATTATCGAAGCACGGCACTACAAAGGTACATTCAATTGACTAGTCGCAAATAGGATGAAACGCGCGTCCTGAGTTCCACTGCTAGCCACTATCCATCATAGCTTGTAAAGATTGTTATTATTCGTTATTAAAATATAACTTATGAATATAACTTGTGAATTAAGGTATATCGAAGCAATACGCACAGTATGCACATATACCCAATTAGAGACTGACCAGTTGCAGTCCTAACAAATCGATGGGAAGATTCAAACAAACAATACTAAGTTGAATTTAACTTATGATGAGTTCTAATAACGCGAAAAATTGAGTAAATGTTTTCATAGTTGAAATCATTAGTCAGTTGCAGCTAGACCACCATGGAAAACCTGGAAGCACTGGACGGCCGATTCGTTCTATTGTGGGACTCCTCAACAATGCAAATCCACGATCTTGACACGAGGGACTAGAACTCAGAACCTTCAGTCTCGTGAGGCGGGATCGTGGACGCACACTGCTGAGGAGTCCCACAATAGAACGAAACGGCCGTCCAGTACTTCCATGTTTTCCATAGTGGTCTAGCCTCAATTGACTCATGATTTCAACCATGAAAATGCTGAAATCTCCATAAAACCCCTTCTGATAAATGTTTCCAATCTAGATCTTTTCATACTTTTTTGCATACATTTAATACAATCAAAAAAATATTTATTCAATGTAAATTTAAGTTGAAACAGAACAGGAACGATACTACTGATTAGATAAAAAGTAAACTATATTGTACTTGTTAATATGAATAACTCAAATAGGTATGAATTTTAAACACCAATCTGTTTGTTGTCAAATCTTATTTGTTAAATAATTCATACTGTTGTATTCCATAATAATCCTGTCCTACTTCTCGTGCTGAATTATAATTTTATAGTACATGTATATCACTGGTGACTACAAAACTGTCTCATACATATATGACCTTATTAAAGTTCGATTGCAGCTATATTCCCTGGTCTGAAAGTGTTCCTAAATTTCATCTGTTGAAGTTTTACAAAACTGTTTACTATTAAAAGACATACTAAAAATATAGATTAAGTTGTCGATAGCCCCTTAATTGAATGCTGTTGGCTAAACTGAAGATTATATAGAAATTCAGTCTAAATTGTGTGCTTCAAGTGGTACCTACTGAGGTTACCTACATTCCCCAGTTTTATTAAATTTTATAATACATAGACCACCATAGATAATATTTTGATTTTTTGGCCTTTAAAGAATCGATTCCCGATCTGGAAACTCATTTATCGGTTTAGATTATGCAGGTAGCGTAGTCTATTTTGATGAATAATCTGACAAAAAGCAAAGTTTTTAGAATATCATGATTAACTATAAGATATGCTATGAGTGAATCATTGTCCTTTGAAATCGACTAGATCTGCGCTTTAATAAATAGTTTTAACATAGTGAATGAAATAATCTACTGCTCTGCCTTTTCATTTCTCTCCAGGGTGTCACTGATTTTCATAAGTTTATTTCTGGTGAAATTTCAGTAGAGATACTTAACATGCATCGACACAGGTAGCTGAGATATGCATTATGTATACACAATTGTGACGTCAAATGTTGGCTAGGATACGTACAGGTAAAATAACTCTCCAAACATGTATAGGTTTATGTAATCGGCTTTCCTCGATACGTTTTGTGTGACAGCTATCACTAATACGTAATTGACTAAAGTGAGAGGCAAAAGGATAGGTTCTAACGTACCATACAATACTTGAAAACTGACTACTTTATACATCAAGTCAACAATTCAATTTAAAAGTAGATTAGATAATCGCAAGGATAGATCAGATCAAAATATTTCTCCTTGAAGTAATTAGCTTTGTTTTCTTAAATGTGTCAGTAGATGTAAATAGATCTTCTGATTGGATTTCAGATGATAATAATCACACGAAATCATGAAACATCAGAAATCCAATTATCTACTCATAGGGTCATCACAAATATAAAATTATTTTATTATTGACTTTCTACCCAATGCTCAATTTATTTGAAATTATTAAGTTTAACCTTGGTATTCACAAATGATTAATCATTGGGTAGTGATCAATGTCATGCGTGTCAAGTCCTTCTTAGTGCTGATCAAATGCTATCGACCAACTTGCAATGTGGCCACTAGTCTAAGTGGCTCGACACTGAGTGCACTATGTTGAGATAAGATGGTGGTTGGAGGTAGTGAACAGGAAACCCTGGACCAGGATTTCGTGCTACTTGGCACTCGTCAGCAAGGTGTACCTGTAATATTGAGGGAACTGGTGCTCCCCGATTCCGTGTCACCCAGCTTCACAGTCAGAGACGTTACCATTGAGGTATTCGGGCCGTAATAATATCTGTCATCAACTCTGTCTGAAGACCTTAGATGACATGGGTCAAAATCGGTCACAGTGATGTAGATACATTCTTTCATCTTCTTTATCCTCGCCAACCTCACATCAATCTCTGTAAGTTTACTGATTCATAATTTACACACCATAAATGTATTCGTGATTTTTGAACCAAGTTTACGATCAATATTTTTTTCATTATAATCCTCTGTGATTTCTACTAATTTCATTTCTTCTATCTTGTCTTACTGTATTGATTCCATGTGTGATTATCTGTACTGATGCGTGTTTTTAACGGGTTTAAAAATGTATTAGATTGAATATGTATACTGATAACTTTCGCTGATAAGCATTATCAGATTTCGAAGTTCTATTTATATGATACTGATCTTATATTCTTAAAGTATAGTGATGTTGAAGTAAATCAGTCTTATAATGTGTATTTACGATCACATTCATCGATTTGCCTTCAATTCATCCTAAACTTGGTTAAGACATTGTGATACAGGGACAAATGTTGACTCTACATTGATGAAGAACTAGTTGAAAAGAAATATTTCTTCACTCAACTTGACTTTTGAATATCTCGATGGGAATATTTGGTAGATTTTTATTGTGTAAATATTAGTCACTTGGATTAGCGTATTCTTAAGCTATTGTTGTATGTTTTACCTATATCAAGTTATTCTTAATCAACGATGGATCTTTCACATAAGTGTAAATTGATGCACATCTTGCTATTTCTTATTTATGTAGTCAGGATATTGCTTCCTATTAATGTATCAGTTTGAGTTACACAACAGAGATCATTTCTGTTTTTAATTTCGTTTTCTGATTGTACACTAAATCGGAGGTAGCTTAAGGACCAATAAGCGTTCAGGTGAAGATCACTGTTCATTGCTTCCCGGAGCATTAGTAAGTCAAACGATCATTGATAATAAAGACACCGTGAATTAATCAATCACGGGATCAGATAGTACTACTGCGCCAATAATTACGATCCAGTCACATGTAGTTATATATATATTCTTACTCCTGTTACCCCCAAAGGAGCATAGGCCGCCGACCAGCATTTTCCAACCCACTCTGTCCTGGGCCTTCTTTCCTAGTTCTATCCAATTTTTGTTCATTCTTCTCATGTCTGTTTCCATTTCTCGGCGTATTGATTTCTTTGGTCTGTCTCTTTTCCTTTGACCTTCAGAATTCCATGTGAGGACTTGCCCTGTAACGCGGTTGGGGGATTTCCTCAATGTGTGTCCTATCCACTTCCAGCGCTTCTTCCTGATTTCTTCCTCTACTGAATGGAATCTGGTTTGTTCTCTCCCACAGTAACTTGTTGCTGGTAGTGTCTGGTCAACGAATCCGAAGTATTCTGCGTAGACAACTGTTGATAAACACATGTATCTTCTGGATGGTGGCTTTCGTAGTTCTCCAGGTTTCCGCCCCATACAGTAGAACCGCATTGGCATTTGTATTGAAAGTTCTGATCTTGGTGTTGGTTGACAATTGTTTTGAGTTCCTAATGATGCTTAGGAAACATTAAGAAGCATTTTATGCAGTCAGCGTTCGATTAGAAGTTTTGCTAGAAGTATCGCAAAGATGGCAAGTCACATGTAGAGGTTCTGATTAGCTGATTACTACACTGCTGCTATGTTTAGTAGTATTCTAGAATTTTCAGGAAAACCCAAGGACTTCTAAAATACTATAAAAATATTATATTTTCTGTACAGAAATGAACCTTTAAAGTAAAGTGCTTCTCGTATATTTTGCGCCTTTTCTCTCGTGTTCAAGTCACTGTATAGTTCTAGCTTGGAGATAACGAGACTAGCTTAGGATCCGAATATATCGTTCAATCAGCAAGACTTATCAATGAAAATATCCATACGATTTTCAGAATTACCAATTAACAATAAATCACAACAATGAATAAGGTTATTAGGTTATCATGTGAAACAAGTCACCTGACTGACCATAGTTTTATCAATAAAACCACGTGGTAAATAAATTATACAAATAATAAATAATGTTTTGAATGTTGATTGTTTACAACGGTTGTTGATTGTTTACAACGGTTGTTGACTGTTTACAACGGTTGTTGATTGTTTACAACGGTTGTTGACTGTTTACAATTGTTAATAGTATTCATTCATTTTCAAGTTCAAATATGGAAACACTAATCAATATTTTCTTGATGAATATACCGGTGAAAAAATTATTTGATCAGTTTAATTTGTGTAATTGTTTATTATCTTATCATTGATGATGTTAGGGTCTACAATTGTCGAGTATTTTCTTTAAGCATTTACACGAAGATGCAGATATATTCAGCTGACGCATCCCAAATAGGACAAAAAAACGAATACTGGATTCTACTTCTAGGCACTATCCAACTTTAGTTAATCAGTGTATAATATCGATTAAAAACTAGCATGATTCAGTGAAAATGCAGTTATGTAATTTGATCTACTCGCTTTTTTAAATTTTTCAATCACAGATATAATCAATCTCGAAATTCTAGGGAAATTCTCCATATCATTGGAGGCCAATGTTGTTGTTGTTGTTGTTGTTGTTGTTGTTGATGATGATGATGATGATGATGATGATGATGATGATGATGATGATGATGATGATGATGATGATGATGATGATGATGATGATGATGATGATGATGATGATGATGATGATGATGATGATGATGATGATGATGATGATGATGATGATGATGATGATGATGATGATGATGATGATGATGATGATGATGATGATGATGATGATGATGATGATGATGATGATGATGATGATGATGATGATGATGATGATGATGATGATGATGATGATGATGATGATGATGATGATGATGATGATGATGATGATGATGATGATGATGATGATGATGATGATGATGATGATGATGATGATGATGATGATGATGATGATGATGATGATGATGATGATGATGATGATGATGATGATGATGATGATGATGATGATGATGATGATGATGATGATGATGATGATGATGATGATGATGATGATGATGATGATGATGATGATGATGATGATGATGATGATGATGATGATGATGATGATGATGATGATGATGATGATGATGATGATGATGATGATGATGATGATGATGATGATGATGATGATGATGATGATGATGATGATGATGATGATCCAATAAGATTTCTCCAAAATCTTCACTAAATTGGTTTGGGAATATTATTCTACATTTATTTAGAATTATCAAAGATTGTTTGTTTAGTTTAGGCACATTCTTGTTAATAGTAAACCTTTCATTTTACTATATAGATTCTCTGTTAAATAATGACAAGCATATGATGGCTACCACATGAGAGTTGTAATACGTGTTACCTGAAAATTCTGATTCTATCCAAAGTTAAAATAATCATTGACAGGTGAACACGTTCAACCTTTTAACTAAAATAAATTGTTTACTTACTACAACTTATTACTAGTGTCATACAACATATGATGTCCAAATAAATTCAGTTAATTTTGAAACATATGACATTATTATATGAACAGAAAACAAGTATCTTCACATCATTTTTCATGGTTGAAATCATGATTCAATTGAAGCTAGACAACCATGGAAAACCTGGAAGCACTGGACGGCCATTTCGTCCTATTGTGGGACTCCTCATCAGTGCTCATTCATGATCCCACCTCTCGAGCGAGATTCGAACCCAGGACCTACCAGTCTCGCGCCAGAGCACTTAACCGATAGACCACTGAGCTGGCGAGCATTCAACGGTGTTAATGTCTAACTAAAACCAATCCACGAAGTTTGAGCAACCGTTCACCAATTGTCTTCAGTGAGTTGTTATCTCACAACAGACGGGGTTTGAACCCCACTGGTCACTGCTTCTCACTTGAACTCCAGGACATATATCTTGAAGTCAGTCACTAGTGAGTATATGATTATAGTCAGAAGGGGTTTCGTGGAGATCTCAGTATTTTTCATAGTTGAAATCATGAGTCAATTGAAGCTAGACCACCATGGAAGCTTAATTATGATAACATTTTATCAGTAATCTTCACAGTCAATAATTTTTTTCTAAACCAGCGTATAAATTTATCATTTTAAGAAGACCGGAAATTTGTGAAGGTTGTAAGATTTTCCCAGCTTAAATCACGAACCGATCTTAGCTAGACCACCATTAAAAACCAGGAGGCACTAGATAGTTGTTTCGTTCTTATTCGAGATTCCATATCAGTGAGCAATTATCACCCCACCACGGAGACAGAACACAGAAAATTTGCTTTCCACAGATCTCCTATGACAATAATAAATATGTGATCTCTAGTGACCAGCTTCAAAATGAAACCTCTGAAGTTCTAATGAGTAGTGGCCAGTGGAGTTCAATCATGATTGATGTAAGACAGTCATCCACCACAGATAATATATCCGGTTATCCTCTTGAGGTATCCGAAAACGAAATCAAGTTTATAGTAAGCAGCTTTATCACAGTGGAAGCATGAATGATAAACCTAAGAGAAAACCCATTTAGACTGGTCACATATAGCTTCCATACCAGTAGTTCTTGAGGAATTAACTTCGTACTTTCAATGCTTTATCACCACCCTGAGGAAGTGTTGGGGATGTTAGATCCCCAGAACTCACTTGGTAAATGCCTCATCTCTGTAAATTTATTTCATAAATTTAAATTTCTTGTTTTCGCGCCAAAGGCACTAGTTTTCATCTTCATGTCGTATTTCCCACCTGGGAGGACCTTGAACGATATTGGTTCGTTGTATCTTTTAGTATGCCATTTTGTAACGCTTCCCAAGGACAATTTTATGCTATATATATATATATATATATATTTGTTTTGTACCTTCTGTGATTGCTTGTGCTTCTGAATGCTTGTGGAATATATTTATTCCCCTTTCGGACTTCGACTTCTCTTTCTAGTTAGCGGGTCTGGGACGCGTCAGAATAGCTAGCTTATTGGTATTTGGTCACAAGTCTTTGTTTCGTTTGCAGACTAGGTGTACTCGTAATTGCTCCAAACATAGCAGGAACTATTCCCTTGGGTCGATTTCATGTATGATATTTTTGATACGAATTTTAATAACTCATTTCTTCAGTTGTGTGGAGCAATGCTACAGACACTGGTTATTTGAAGGAAATGTCTTACATGCGTCACATACGTGCACATTCGGTAGAACAACTTCACCTTCGTACCCTGAGTTTGGTGTTTTCGATCCAGCCGTTGTCTTTCTGTCTTGTCTGGAATTGTAGGATCTCAAAGAGCAAGTGTCTCAGCCAAGGTAGCTCGGTTGGGTAATCATGTACACCAAATTAAGTTGGTAGCTACGATTTAATTTCTAGGTGATTTATTAGCTAGTAGATAGATATTAGAAAGTGTGAAGAAGGAGAGCAGATTACTATACGAAATATTTCTTACAAAGATTTTAAGCGGATGATAAGAACACAGCAGTTAATATTACCTTATAAAGTAAAAACAAGAAACATTTTAAAGATTTGAATAGTGACTAGCAGTGAAATCCAGATTGGGTTTTTCGCCCTGTTCAAGACTCATCATTCAGTTTTTATATTTAGTCTACTTTCAATCTTCTATAAAAGGCATAATAAATCTATCACTACAATCCAATGTTATAAATGTAGTTTTGTGAGAAAAATGCATATAGCTAATCACACTTTCCATAATTATGCAAGTTTAGTTTATATAAAAACAGAATATAAAAGAGATTTTATCACGTAACCAATCATAAGAAAAATATGTATCCACATTAATATTGGTGGAGTGAAAGATGAATTGATTGAAATGAATAGTGATTATAAAACAAATCAGTGAAACGATCACAACTGTTTGGTATTGCTATGATAAAAGACTCTTGCAGATCTAATTTTTCACAAACTCTCGAAAACATTCCTCAAATGACAACCATCAATCACTGTCGTGACAATTTGATTACAGCAGGGTAATATATGAAGATGAGGGCAAGTACTGTAATCAAAATGAAAACCTAACTATTCATAGATGCCAAGCTAACCAAGTAAACATCATTCATGACTTTCATCTATTATGACGAGACGAGGACGCTGTAGGTTTGAATCTTATTATAATTGGAATATCCTACCGAATTCAATTATCTACATTGTATAACTAATTGAGTAAAGCTTTCTGTCATCAATATATGCTATCCTTGTATTATTATCCAATAATCCAGACAGAAAACTACAGTTTTTCATAGTGCATTCTGACACCACTATCCATTGTAACAGTTAATGTTGATAGATCATTTACAGACATCCTGTGGTAGAATACCAGAAGCAATTTGATAACTTATACTCTCAAAGAATGTACAGAAGAGTAAAGTTATTTACACGAACAGAAAGTTCTAAACAACTGTTTTAAAATCATACGAATGAATAAATTCACTTAGTACTGTTTACTTGAATCTTCCCATTCATGTTTAGGACTGCAATTGATCAGTCTTTTGTTGGTATATATGCATCCTGTGCGTATTGCCTAGACATTCCCTTAGTTGCTTAGAATACGGATAAATAGTCTTGTAGTGACCGGCTTTTCTCGACGAGAACACGATTGTAATAATGGTAACAATTATTATTTTAACCAATTGTACCAGTGATTGTTTTTATCGTACTCATCGTTGTTTAACTGTATCAAAGTTACTTTTTGTTCAGTTGTTCGCCTTGTCCGTTTGAACCCTCTTACGCTCTGCCCTTTTTGCCTGTACTCGTTGGCACGTCTCGGTATTCTTTCGATACCTGGAGATCGCCAATAAATATACTCTACTGGATCAATTACAGCCTTCTGCTTTGCGAGTTACCAAAAGGACCAAGTCGTTTCTGGACGCGTAATCTTATTGTAGTGGTGATCATAGTCAAGCGATACTCGACGCCATCTACAGTCCTATGATAATTTTATTTTTAAATGGAAATCTAGTGGGGAATTTAGACAGATTTTTTGACTAGATGAAGTTAACATGTTATTTATTTTACGACATAAACCTTGAACCATACCTATATTCTTATTAGTTATCCAAATGATTGTCAAATTATCGTATACTTTAATAGCCCTATCATCTATTATATGATCTCAAACAGTCTATTTACATATGTACTGTTTTTCATCTTTCACAAAAATGTTTTATTTAACTCCTCTTACGAAGGAGAGCTCTCCTTATGATTAAGTGGTACTACTATAGCAACCATCCTACAATCATTATAAGCAAAGATGGATAGTGGCTAGCAGTGGAATTCACGACGCGCGTTTCGTTCTATTTGGAACTCGTCAGCTGGAAGTACCTGCATCTTAGAGTTGATGTTCACTCTGGGATTCCAACCCAGTACTTTTCGCTTCAAACACCATCGCGTTATTAAGGCAATATCGAGGTAAGACGCACAGTATGCACATGTGCCAATAAGTGACTGACCAGTTGCAGCCCTAAGCATCAATGGGAAGATCCAAACAAACAATACTAAGTAAATTCATCCTACAATCAATTTCGATTATGATTAATTTTGGTTAAGCCTTTTTATTAACTTACTTAACAGAGATCGTCATTTGAATGATAACAATTTGCATATTTTTGTACTGTTATGACCACTAGAGCACATGACACTAGCCAAAATGTTGATTGCTTAAGTACCATTCGATGACTCATACTCCTCCCTATATATGTATGCACTCAAATCCTGACATTAGCTTTTGTTTTGTTTTGCTGTGCCCTTATTAAATTTGACTATAAATTGCTTATGTAATTGCTTGTTGTTCGCTCGCTGCTCGCTGATATTCTCTCAGGTGCTGGTAGCTTTCTGGCCTGAGTTATTTGACAATAAACTGTAGTTGTTGCTTCTCTTTGCCTTTTGATTTTATGCACCGTTAAGATTGGAATTATAACGGTTATCAAGGTGAACGATTAACGAAGCACGGCGCTACACTTCTACCTCATATAACAAACTAAGCGGGTACGTTAGTGATAGTTAATGAAAATAACTCATCAAATTCATTTACGAGGGAAACAAACAGCTAACAAAGGTAATTAACTTCAATCTTCTTGGTATTGTTGAGGGTTTCATCATACATTTAGAACAATCAGAACTAGACATAGTAGAGAAACAAATTCAACAGTTTCAATCAAGGTTGAAAAACATTTGTGTAAACAATTTGGTGAGAAAAACAAACTTATTAATAACAACATTGATAAACTTATTAATAGTCGCATAAAAAACAGACAGATTTGTTTGACCTTTTCTTTATTCTCAACACCCAATGAATGGATTGCAAAATAAGTTCGTCTACAAACGAAATTTAACCTTGACTACACATTAATGTTTACTACTGTTATATTATCTAAAACGTGAAATTTATTTTATTTATTTATTTGAACACATAAATATTGGTACAAGGAAGCACCAGATACATATGCGTCACTTGATTTGTGTGAGCTGTGATACTGTCCGGGTGCCCGGACTAAAGTAGGTGGTTTCCTTAGGTCACACCCGGAGCGTTTGACCTAAAAGTCTAAAGCACAGGGCAGTGGAACAACGTAAGGAGATGTATTCCCATGATAGCTGGTGACCGACGATTGGTTCATACGTCATTTGTTCCCTCAGGATTCTGGAGCCCATGTGCACTCTTGGTTTGAAATCAGAGTTTTCCAACTCCTCTAGGTGGACTTTCCGTGTCCACCGACCCGGCTAAATCACCGAACATTCGATTTTTGTCCTCTCAATTTCGTAAACAACACCCCCATCACCAGAAGTCAATGAGTAGTGGCTGTATACTCGTGGTCAGGTGAGAGCATTTCGAGAGGGTGATCGGACTCTCACTACCCTCGGCCTTTCCAGGGTAAAAACAACCAAATTAAACCCATCAGATAATCTAGATCATAAATTTTGAACTGCTTTCTATAATATAAACATTTTCATGTATTAAATCGATAAACTATATAGCGATTTCGAAAGGATATCTGATCTAATACCAACAAAACAAAAGAAATAATAACATACTTATTTAACCAATCAGAAATTTGATTGGATATTTCTTTTAAAAATTTATTGATCGTACAGCATATGTCTAGTAGTTAGTTACTTATTATCGAGTTTTTTTTTGATGGATAAAATGTAGGAAAAAAATCAATATACATTCTCTTTTTGGTTTGTTTGTTTTTTTCACCAAATTTGTTTCTAGATTATTATGCTAAATAATTAGATATTTTCATAGTTGAAAGCATGAATCAATTGAAGCTAGATCACTATGGAAAACCTGAAAGGACTGGACGACCGTTTCGTCCTATTGTGGGACTCCTCAGCAGTGTGCATCCACAATCCCGCCTCGCGAGATTCGAACTCAGTACTTCCAGGTTTTCTTTGGTGGTCTAGTTTCAATTGACTATTCATGCTTTCAACTATGGAAATACTGAAATCTCCATAAAACCCCTTCTGATAATTAGATATTTGTCTTAAGAGTTTTAATAATGAATATCATGGTGTGCTTATAATATATGGCGTGATAACTTAGAACGATGCAATATATGTACCAGATTGTATATTGTGCATGCCTATTAGATTGACATACTGTGAATATTCAACTATAGAGAAGCAATCAGAAAACAGTATAAAGTCTCTGTATCATAATTTTCTATCATGACTTACTATATTTTCTTGGATAAAGTATCGGATTCCAGACTTTCTAGAAGATCCTCAGTTAATCGAGTATAGTTGTGCAATGCCACGAATTGACTGAGTTTAAAATTGTAAATCATTGTATATGAACTCAATTGTCTAAAAGTCAGATGCTTGCCTTGAGACCTGAAGGTCTGTAGATGTTCACTGCTTAGCAGTGCCAAACTGGAACAAAAGATCTATTCAGTCCTTCCTAGTTTTAAATGGTTTTCTAGAATTATTTCACGACGTCAAAAATAAAATCTGACAATCTCTACAAACTCTTTACACTAGTAGTATTTTATTGATTGTTCATATATCCTGAAATATATCTATTCAGCTACTAAATGACAATTTTATGATTAAGGTCATTTAATAATTATTGAAGGTATACTAAAATTGGACAGTAATCTTAACAGCTGATAAAACTATGTTTATTAAAGCAAATCAAATATATTTTCAGACATGATATCTAATTCCTTTAGCATGTTTTTTGAATATTCCAAAGATTCTAAGGTAAGTAAAATAATATAATCTGTTAAAAAAGAAACTGTTAGATATCCGACTGAATACCCTGAATCCAGGTTTCGTGCTAGTAGGCACTTATGTCAAAGGCATAAGCATAATCTTAAGCGAAATGATACTCGTGACGTAATTTGAACCCCGATTGCTCAGACATTACTGTTGTGTTATTTGGGCCACAACTAATCTGTAGGACTGAAATATTTTCAACTGATTGTTCACTGAGTAGTGGTCAATGTTTGTCCTATAATGCTAATCGAAAACCGACATAATCATTAGTCTGTGACGTGACAACGTTGACACTATCTTAGGCTGTTCAAATCAATGTGCAAACACGTTACAATTTATTCAGTATATGATCGTTAACACAAAGTTGGATATGAAAAGTTACTCAGTATACGATATTGTTCAATTTTGAGTTTCTTGTAGCTTAGACACTTAAAAAGAATTAATTCTTGTTTTATGATCAAAAACTGCTTTTCAAATCTTTTTCGATTGTACTTTGTTATTTGAAACAAGTAATGGAATGCAAAATACTTCATTGGATGCTAACTCAATGATCTGGAAATTCAGTGCTTGGTGCATGGCTTAAAGACCTTGGCTTCGATCTCTCGTGGTGTTATGAATACGGACTGTTCAGAATGAAACAACTGTCCAGTCATTCCTGGTTTCCAATAATTGTATGGTCAAAGTCAGGCTATAATGTGGAGCTTAAAATTCAACATTCTCCGCGAAATCCTGTAAAAACAATAATGGAAATTCCTAGAGAGATGAGAGTTCTACTTACGTCAAACTGTTGTCACTTGTAAGCAATGTTTTGATAATGGCTAGTCGTGGAATCCGGAACGCACATTCCGTCCTATTTTGAACTCGTCATCTGGGTGCACCTTCATTACAGTGTTGATGTTCAAACTGAGACTCGAGCCCAACGCCTTTCACTCGGAACGCCCTATGCGTTATCCACTTAACTACCAAGTCTAGATAGCCAGTGTTTTTTGTGACTCTTACAGAGAAAATTATATCATCACTTTGACTTTGATTATTGACGTACTAATGGTGACGGTTGTTAACATTAGGATGCTTCAGTTAGGTGGTTTAACCTAGTTTTAGTTGCTGCATAAAGTGATTTCATTTAGTAGACTTTAACCAGATATGGAAATTATCTTTATTTAATAAGCAAAATTAATTAAGTACTCTCTCCAAATTATTGTTCTATTGCTTTATTTTTCCACCTTATGAAGTGCATTGGCTATAAATTATTAAATCACATGTAAGAACAGGTCCAGTAACTTGTTTACAAGTATGCCAGGATAAAATAAAATCAAGAGAATCAAACACTGTGAATAGAAGACAGCACATTAACATTGATTAATCATGTAGTAGTGACCAATATCATGTTTGTCTAGTCCTTTTGATTTTGATCGAATTCTATCAATCAGTTTTATGTGTGATTACTAGTTTAATTGACATGATATCACATGAACTAACGATAAGATGTTAAATGGTTGGAAGTAGTTGGCAGAAAACCCTAAACCTTGAGTCTTCCATGAAATTTGCATTTATGTAGAAGAGATGGATCCGGTTTTGTGTAGTGTAATCCATTGAAATTTATGTGGTCCTTTTTCCTCGTTTATATATAAGCACACATATTCGTCAGTCACTCACCATTGTCTCTCATTTCTTCCAGCTCATATCGTGTTGATACCCGGTTCTCTCCATCCCTAATTTGGTGTTTAGGTACCCATCAAAATGGGTAGGTTTTTTAGACATTTATTTATGATGAACAACAGGCTCTCATCAAACTGAAGTGTATCATCTTTGCTGCCGTCAACAGTGAGTGGTTAACACTGAATGAGATGCACTGTAATTTCTTCTTTTTTTGTTTTGAATGATACATTGGTAGCCACGGACCCAAGGGTTTCCTATCGCGTAAATCATGGTCGTGATTTTTGAACAGGATCAATGCTACTCCTTGTGTTTGTGGGGTATTTTATCATTTGTGACTAGAATACAGCAGAACCTGTTCCACAGCTAGTCTTTTTTGTCCAGCATGTATCAAATAGGTTTCATTTATTCCAAGAAGAGCAACGTTGCATCTCCTCCTTAATGTGGCTATCTAAAGGACCCTGCTGGTCCCTCACATCGTTCAGACATTCCACATCCTTATTTTCAGTGTTTCCCTGGTTATCGGTCTTATGGATCCCGAGGCATCTCGGATTTCACTATAAGGCATAATGACTCTTCAACAACCCTTCAACTTTCATGTCAGAGTTTAATTTGTTTCCTCTGGTTAGCGTTTTCACCCAGGTTCTTTTTTACAAGGTTCGGCTGCTAACCTTATTCCCAATCCTACTCTTTTTTCTCAGAGCTTTGGACCAGTAGTAACTCCAGAGGTGCTTCGGACAGAATCAGAATAGGTCCTCAATGAATTATAATTAGTTTTCTACTATTCTTATAGTATGATTATTAATTAAACTACTATAATAAATCAGATCGAAAACAAGAACTGATCACATAATTAAAATGAACTGATATTAGTTATACTAATTAAAAATTAAGCTCCAACATTATACTATCATCCATAGATTCAGCATAGTATGAGTTTATTCACTAATTATAAGCACGAAGTATGTACATGTATTATAAAATGTGACCACTATTGCATTTGTGACCTTTACAAATTAAATCATTATAATAACAAAGCTAGTAAAAATATCATTTGAATTACAAAGAACATTGAACAAATAATTTGCAGAGATTGTTCTATGTTGGCATTTCATTTTGTTTAAGATAAGCTTAGTATAACTGACAGACGATAAACACAAGGTTTTTGAACATTTATAAGAGTGTATAGGTTGTATTCATCAAGGGTTGATCTTATTTGAGGTATCAACTAAAACCTAGAAGCACCTAACCATTATTTCGTCCTAGTATGGGACTCTTAGTAGCGTGCACCCAATGATCGAATCCAAGTCTTACGGTGAGTAGCTAACGATTAGAACTATTGGATCAGCGTCTAGCAATACATTTCCAACTTCAATCAACTTATGAAACAGCACTACGATCATCCGACACCACCAGTAACAGCTGTGAGTATTACTGAGGTGTCTTATATTAGGACAATGCAATTGTCTGGTGCTACTTAGTTTTCATTGATACTTCAAATGGGATCAGCCTGTGACGAATACAACCTACAAACCAAACTAATCTCCACAAGAACACTTTGAGTAAAATATGTAGGAGCCACCAACTTATCCGTTAAACTTAAGATCATATTTTTGGTTCCAAGAGATGATCAAGAAAATTACTCTACAACTATAAGCAAAGTTCTAATTTCGGAGGGTATCGATTACTATTTGCTAATCAGTGCACAGAAATCTAAAAATATTCACACATAAAAAATATAACTAGTCAGATAACGCTTACATATTACAGTTACTTCAAAGTCACACTGACTCATTTTGAATTGTTGAGCAGTGTCTGCAACAAAGGTTTATTTAGAACAATTCATGCCGATGAATATCTTAGATGAATATGAGTTAAATGAACAGATGGTAAGCAGAGAGGTTTGATTCAATAATACGATTGAATGACCGCTAACTATTCACATTTGTACTATTGGATATTTTATCAATCAGTTTCGCAAAAACTATTTTATCACAATCTCAGTAGTCACAACTCTCGATGATATCAAAACCAAATAGAGAGAAAATTAATACTTAAGCATTTGGTAACATAATATTTAAGCAACTAAGTGTTTACTATTCCCCACTGATGGGGAAGTCGTTGGAGAGCGAGAACTTTATATACTCTCATCATTGTCAATAAAATATCGACCATACTTATACGATGAGATTATTATTGGTTTAACTGATCAAGATTTAGACGAATATTAGAATGTTTTTACCTTCAAGCCCATTTCTACAAATGTAATGTGTCCATTCTTAATATACGGACTGTAGTCAAAGAATTATTCGATGTAATCATATATCCAAAACCAAAGATATTGAATTACCTGGGTTTACTATAACATTGAACCTCTTGAAGAATAGTTTTAATGTTGTAATGATACAATGATATTAAGAGACTTTAGTCCCACATTTATTTATTTGAACACATAAATATTGGTACAAGGAGGCACCAGATATATATGCGTTACCCAAAAAAATTGTCATTTAATTTAGTTGTATGAGGGCTATGATACCGCCCGGGTGCCTAGAACGAAGCAGGTGGTTTTCTTAGGGGGGCACACCCAGAGCCTTTGACCTAAGGGCCTAATTCACAAAGTAGTGGGGCGTCGTAAGGAGATGCAGTCCCATGATAGCCGGTGACCAACAATAAGTTAGTACGCCATTTGTTTCCTCAGGATTCTGGAGCTCATGTACACCATTGGTTTGGAATCAGGGTTTTCCAACTCCTCTAGGTGGACTCACCGTGTCCATCAACCTGGTTAAAGCGCCAGACATTCGCTTTTCGTCCTTTCAATTTTGTAAACAACAACGCCACCACGAGAAGGCAGTGAGTAAGACTTCCCTGGTAGTGGCTGCATACATGTGGCCGTGTGAGAGCATTTCGAGAGAGAGAGAGAGCGCGGGCCCTCCCCAACCTCGGCCGCACCTAGTTTAGTCATCTTATAAATAGTTGAATGATAACCTAAATAACAGGAATTCCACGTACAACGAGTTTTGAGATTTGATAACAATCAATTAGATTTCAAAATTAAATTCTTCACACTAGTTAATTCATTGAAACCCAATATGAAGCTCAAAAATACCGTAGGTTCTTCTTTTGTTTATTTGTAAAACATTTATCATTTTTTATTTTTTTATTTATTTAAACACATAAATATTGGTACAAGGAAGCACCAGATAAATATGCGCCTCACAAATCTCATTCGATTTGTGTGAGGGCTGTGATACTGCCCAGGTGCCCAGACTGAAGCAGGTGGTTTTCTTAGGGGACCACACCCAGAGCCTTTGACCTGAATGTCTGATCCACAAGGCAGTGGAGCATCGTGAGGAGATGCAGTCCCATGGTAGCCGGTGATCAACGGTTGATTCATACGCCATTTGTTCCTTCAGGATACTGGAGCCCATGTGCACCATTGGTTTGGAATCAGGGTTTGCCAACTCCTCTAGGTGGACTCACCGTGTCCACCAATCCGGTTAAAGCTCCGGACATTCGCTTTTTGTCCTCTCACTTTCGTAAACAACAGCCCCACCACGAGAAGGCAGTGATTAGGACTTCCATGACAGAGGCTATATATTCGCGTGGCCATATGAGAGCATTTCGAGAGGGAGAGGTAACTCTCCCCACTCTCGGCCGTACCAGGGCATTTGGAGGCAAAGTATGATAAAAAGTATCATAAAATCTATAAACAAAAAATGAATCATACACACATAGTAAGTCATCTAAGTGAACAAACCACAACAGAAAATTTGAATGAAACAAAGAAAAAACTATAAGATTTTCTTTGTATTTCTAATTTAATTTAAAAAAAAATGCTGAATGAATCAATGTAAACAAAAAATGAATTCACTAAATATAATAGAGCACATACCAATGTATGCATTCTTTTGATGAAATATATACATATATGGATTTCTTTTTTCTGTTTAGAATGGTAACTGACACACAGCACACAACTATATGGCGTGATTACATTTTAGATTGAAAAAAAAACTTTTTTTTATTTTTAATAATCTAATAAATGACTATCGGACTAGGTAACAAAAACAAAGTTTTATACCATAAAATTATGTTAAATCTTAATATTTTCTTTTGTATTGTATATCAGAATGAATCACTTTATTTTAATTAGATCTTAAAAAGAAAAGAAAAATTAATATATTTATTAATCATAAGTATTTATCAGTAGTACTGTGGTGTGGTCTACTTATATCCTTATAAGTAGTATATGATGATGGTCAGACATAGAATGTATTTTGGCAGAAGATCGATAAGGAAAGAACAGGAATGTAGCGCAATCGGTATGAAAATACATGAATAATGAAATCAGAGAAGATGGACTGATATTTGCAGAAGGAACAGTTAAGATTGAGGCAATGGATTGTTGTTTTGCAAATAGATTGTTTGCTGTATGGTAATCAGAATTTAGTGAGATATTCTGTAATTTTTTCAAGCCAGTAAGGTACTATCATATACGGGGAATCATTTTTTTCAAAATCTAAAAAAAGGAATTAAAAAAATCTCAAGGGGAAATATGTGATTATCACTTCATAGCTTGTCCAAATCTTAGAGGAACACTTCTTCTTTTGAGGTACTCGAAGACGAAATCAAGTCGACAGTAAGCAGCTTTATCAAACTGGAAGCATGAATGATGAACCTAAGAAAAAAACACCCATTGAGACAGGTCACATATAGCTTCTATATCAGTAGTTCTTGAGGAATTAACTTCGTACTTCCAAGGCATTATAACCACCGTTGGGAGGTATTCCCTTGGGTCGAGATGATGTATGATATTTTTGATACGAATTTTAATAACTCATTGCTTCAGTTGTGAGGAGCAATGCTACACATACTGGTTATTTGAGGGAAACATCTTACATGCGTCACGTCTATGTACATTTGGTAGAACGACTTCACCTTCGTACCCTGAGTTCGGTGTTTTCGATCCAGCCGTTGTCCATGTGACTTGTCTGGAATTGTAGGATCTCAAGGAGTAAGTGTTTCAGACAATGTAGCTCAACCGAGCCATCACCATAGGTTAACCCAACCACGACCTAATGTAGGTTAGGACTCAAACAATGATATCACATGTACATTTAATTTTAAGTACAGTTTTATCAGGAAAAGGCGAGATATGGAGAAATCATGAAGCATAAGAAGAAAAACTAAGACAGTAATAAATATCGGTTAATAAAGTGCCCAGCATATATACAGAATGGAGCTCTTTTCTCTAGACGTGAAGAACCACCACTATTTAAAATATCAAGCTTGTCCGATTAAAAAAAGTTGTTCAATGATGGAATCTAAAGTACACTAAGGTGTATATACGAACTGATTCAGTTTACTATACAACTCCATCGGACACTAAATTGTAAACAGTGGTTTTTGGACACTATTTAAAAACACTTAAGTTAATGAGGTAAATTTTGTTTAACAGTTCTGATTTCTCATTTCCCTTGAAATCTGGATGGAAAGTTGGATTTCGAAAAGTAACTAGTCGTGCATGATATTGATAGTTAAATGAAGACAAATGCCCAACAAATAAACAGAATTACTGAAAATGAAAACAATAAACCATACATATTATCCTCAATGTGAAAAACAAGGGAGGTGTTAATCACTAAAACACCTTTAAAAGTATCCGAGTTCAGCTCGTTAGCCAATAAAATTTCTCACAAATACCCATCTCTTATTATCACATTACCCCTGGCTTCGCATTTCACTTAAATGTAGACTGATTAGAATTCTACGCAATAATCCTGGGGTATAAAGGCCATGTGTGACCAGCTTCAATGGGTTATTCCTTGGAATCTATAGGCATGCCGAGATGACTGCCAGCTCATTTTCGTTCTCAGGTACCTCAAGAAGTATTCTTTTACAGTGTGAACAACCAAGAAGTGTCAGACACCCAGAAACTTCAGACCACATTGACCAATGTATGTTTAAGATATGAAAAAGGTACTTGTAGTAAGTATAACAAGATAGCTGTTTAGACCTGTCATAAGGAAATGAACTGGAAAGTCAATGATTAATGAAATAATACGAGAGAAGGAATGAAACGGTAATCCACTCTAAGGACAGGGAATTGATATCTTATTCATACATTCTATATCTATGAAATCTTGAACACTGAATAACTCCATATTAGTTAAGTCTCACTATTATTTGGTATTATCATTACAAACAATTTACCTCTCGCCTTGTTGACTCCTTCTGACGGAGCGGATGAGAAGTGGAGTACATTTAACCTATAAATATCCATTCTAGATACTACATCATGACTTATGTCTAAATACATCAGTGGTAACTTTTCTGATTGACAGGAATATTGTCTTTGGTAAAAATGAGGATATGTCTTAATGACAAGCTTTTCCCTGCATGAAACATAGGTTAAGACTTTCCGATTATCTGGACAAGTGTCCGAACATAATTCGGTTGAGGTGCACTTTAAGAACTGGGAAATACCAGGATATGCAACGGTGTGTTTGAATTCTGTGCCTACATAAACCTAAAACGAATAAAACTTTAGCTAGCGTGAGATTTACGTCAGTATGACAGATTGTTGACAGATATGGCTTCTAATCTCTTGATAAACAGGTATTCAATCCGAACAGCCCTGACCATGCTGATGAGATGTTTCTTACGTATCAAATAACAGAACCCATGTAATTATCGCAACACATGATAAGCAGGTAAATTAAGAGGAAAAGTGAAGACATCGTTAATGTATACATTAGCATAAACTCACTAAAGGGACAGGACGTATTAAAAAGCCAATTTATGCTTCCTGTTATCAGTTTACTTCACCCTATCTGGTTTAGTGAGTCAAAACTTCTGGTCACAGCTAACCCAAACTGAAGACGAAAGGACCATAACTATTACCAGGAGTCAAAGTTCTTAATACTTCAAAATACAACTGTCACTTGCCTGGTTTGTACTAGGAACATCTGAGGGAATCAGTACGGCTTTGGGTCTTGTGGCCAGGGTCTACACTAGAACAAGTTGAAAAAGAAAGCCACGTTACCTGTAGACGACATTCGACTCATTTAAACAAGACCTAGTACACTATTGCACACACAACATAAATCTCAGAATATTAGTAACTTCAGGGAAACTGCATCGATGACCTGATTTATGCTTTTTTGTCTACAGAATTTAAATCACTGTACACACTAATTAAAGAATTGCGGAACATAATTATGATAATCCGGAAGTTTACCAGAAATATATGGGGATTTCGGAAAATACAAATTGTCTTATCAGAGTTGATGGCACAAACCGTTGATAAGAGCCATGGGCTCAAAATAGTACGAAATACAAAATGCCGGATGGACTATGTAGAAGACAATGAGATTTCAACTTCAGCGGAATTTATACATAAGTCAGGATTGTTTGTTGTGTTCCAACGTTCCCAAGAGCTGAAATTTTATGCGTTCAGAGACACTTTGTCCAAAAGTAACGTGCCTGGCATAACCGATCAGAAGCACTTAGTAGCTAGTCCCGGTATTGCGTCTTCCAAGTAATAAAAAGATCGATGCGTTCGAAACAAATAATTTACTTCACGTCAGCACCCAATAATACACACAAAATCAACTCTACCACTTAGCAAAATCTAGATATGCTATTCTACCAAGAACAAATATGTGGATACTAATATCAGCTGTAATTCCATGTTTTCAGCATCAGTGAAGATACTGTATCACCGTAGACAGTGAGGGGTGTTATTCGAAATGATAATAAAACAAGCCATGAGGGAGGAACACAGATGCGATTCATGTCGCAGTTAAGTTTGTTCCTGTTGTACCTAGTTCACATTCCGACCTAGTGGGATATCTGGACAACTTAAGAACGAGGTTGGAGTGGGCGTCACATGGCAGCTGATGTAGTCAGAAGTAACAACATCGAGGCGACTATATTCCTAAACTAACTACACCATCTGAACGACAGTTAAGAACTATGACAGAAGCTACTCAGATCACACCCCACCAAATGGATGGTGCTATTGAACGCATGGCAAGACGAGTGGACGCACAATTCAAGCTCACTAGCACTGTATATCACCGATACTCGTCAAAAAAAGATAAAATACTACGTCACACTAACGAGGTGAGACAAGAACTTTACGAAAATACGCCTTAGAGCATATGATCTATTGCAGTATGAATCAAAAACACTTAGTTATTCTTAATATATTTATTTAAGATGAAATTAAAGCAACATTAAAAGAAAGGGGAATGCAAAGTTAATTAACATTCAAACTAATCATGCAAGTCTGTGAATAACAATCGGTAGTCCGATGACAGGCTAACTAGTTCGGGAGGTAACTCCGCCAGAATCTCGAAACCAATAAACATAAGTGTTTTCAGAAGCGGAGTGACTACTTTTGGCTCACCAGACTGCGGCTTGGGAACAGCAACATACGCTTTGTTCACTCCGCACTGTTCAAGCTCTTCCAGACATGAAACAAGTGCATTTTTTTGAAGAACCACAGGGGGCTTCGAAGCCATAGATAAAAATATTACCGCTGTCTTTGAATCATCAATACGTGCAACAAGCAGATTTGTAGGCGGCAATGATGATCGTGCAGCTTTCAAAAAACTGACTGTTTCAGGAGACAGATCTGGCACGTTAATCACCGAGGTGTGGGTGCTTCTGTCGCTTTCTCTTCGTATTCGACAACCTATATGCTTTTGCTGACATATCTCCGGATCGCTTGTAGATAGTGAGTCAAGGGACTGTGAACTCGATGTATGTTGAGAGTCATTCGCACGCCACTGAATTCGTTCATTGTCCGAAACACTCCCGGAGTGTTGGGATAGTATCTTTGCATCCCCCGTAGGAACATCAAATATAAGGCCGAGGCCATATGCCGAGACTCGTACGGAAATGAACAATATTTTGGATTTCAACAGTCGACATTTTCTTGCAAATCAGAGAGTAACGATAAGCAACTATGGATAGCACTTCTGCTTTTATGTACTGGTCTTAACAATCTACGAAATTCTATCAACCAATGGTAATATTAATTAGTCCTATTTCATTATTATTGGTTGAATTGTGATATCCAGCCATTCAGATTGACGAATCATGAAGTTGTTTATCTATTGATTGATTTGTATAATCCAAACGATATACAGACACATCAACCCTAACACAAAGATAGGTCACATTCAACTAGTTCAAATTTTTCATTTGTAAAGGAGCCCATGTATTCATTTGGCATTCTTTGTTTTCTTATCAGAAGGGGTTTTGTGGAGATTTTAGTATTTTTATAGAGTTGAGATCATGAGTCAATTCTTTGTTTTACTGGGTTTTTTTAAAAGAAACAATGGAGAAATATATGAGAGCTTCCGTCTAAGTTACAGCGAATAGTTTCACAGTATTTAGGCGCCAGTGTATTGACGTATGTCTGAAAGGGAGCGATATTGAGAAATGTAGCTAAAATAGTTATTTAAACCAAGTGTGTATTGTCTTCACATTGCTGCTATATCCTGTGGAGATTTATGAATACTAACTTTGAGAACTATTTATGAGCCAATATGATATGTATATTTCCTATTGTACAATTGTTAAGTAACTAAAGTATCCATATTCATGTCCCTCCTATTATGAGCTTTATTTTGAACTATACACTATTATTATACGATTTACCATTCTTGAAATATCCTCAGTCCATTGATTATTGTTCCCCCGTATTCACGGCCACATTTGTCCAAATCTTGTACAAATGTTATTATATGTTTTATGGTACGATGTGGTCACTTTGTTTGGTATATAAACCCAGTATGTTTAAGAATAATGTTTCATAATGCAGAGGCTGTTATTGATGTTGTGGACTTAACTGGCTCTGATCGATAATTCGCTCCTCTCCGATTGGCGGGGATCAGCACGTTCATATATCATACAGGGTACGCACGCACACGTTATAACAATGGCAAATAAATTTTCTAAGGTTTACTGCTTTTTACCATCATAAAATTTACTGTTTTTAGCTAAAGGCATACATTTATTCGAAATAACATTAAACGTCTGCACCATTAATAGGGTTACAAGTATTTCTACAAATGATTCCTCAGTTTCTACAAAAACTTGACAAAGTGTCTATGAAATTCTTGATATTTTCGAAAAATAGTTCAGGTATAAAAATGACTGCTATTCAATGCATCTGTAGTAGAATGGTTTAATCAAGAGCATAGTTTGACCAAAGGGAAAAGCTAACGAAGTCCGATAAAATTATGTTTCAAATTAGATTTACTTCAGAAAAGAAAAACATTCCACATCGTATTTGTATGATTCTACAAAATTTTATATTGATTCTAAGCAATTTTAGGTTTAAATAAAGATATTCTTTACAAAGCCCCCAAATGCCCTGGTACGGCCGAGAGTGGGGAGAGTCCACTCTACCTCTCCAAATGCTTTCATATGGGCACGCGTATATAGCCTCTGTCAGGGTAGTCCTACTCACTGCCTTCTCGTGGCATTACTGTTGTTTACGAAATTTAGAGGACGAAGAGCGAATGTCCGGAGCTTTAACCGGATTGGTGGACACGGAAAGTCCACCTAGAGGAGTTGGAAAACCCTGATTCCAAACCAATGGTTCACATGGGCTGGAGTATCCTGAGGGGACAAATGACGTATTAATCAATCGTTGGTCACCGACTACCATGGGAATGCATCTCCTTACGAAGCTCCACTGTCTTATGGATCAGACCTTTAGATCAAAGGCTCTGGGTGTGGTCCCCTAAGAAAACCACCTGTCTCAGTTTGGGCACCTGGGCAGTATCATAGCCCTCACACAATTGAATGAAATGACATTTTTGTGTGGCGCATATATATCTCGTTCCTCTTTGTACCAATATTTATGTGCTTGAATAAATAAATAAAATAAATTCTTTACAAAATTATTTATAAGGAGCTTCTATAAGGAACTTCTATTCTACCTTAATTTTTGGATTTTACACAAAAATCGGAAGTCACTATCTTGATTTTGGTTTGCTGAATAATATCAAAAAGGAGAATGAATGATGCTAATTCATGAACCTCAAACCGTACTACGCTTAAATTATTTGAATATAGTTTATGGGAGTTATAAATTCTGTCAGGAATTTTTATTCCTCTTCGTTTCTCACCTTAATAAATCAACTAATATTTTACAGATGATTTTATGTAGTCGAAATCATGAGTCAATTGAAGCTAGACTACCATAGAAAATCTGGAAGCACTGGACGGCCGTTTCATCCTATTGTGGGACTTCTCAGCAGTGCGCATCCACGATCCCGCCTCACGAGTTTCGAACCCAGGACTGCTGCTGAGGAGTCCCACAATAGGATGAAACGGCCGTCCAGTGCTTTCACGTTTTCCATGGTTGTCTAGCTTCAATTGACTCATGATTTCAACTATATAAAATTACTAAGATCTCCACAAAACCCCTCTCTGATAATTATACAGATGAATTCATGATTATTTCCTTGTATAAACATTTGTTTTTCACTGATAAATATACTTCTCTTCAAAGCAAAACAATCAAATTGAAATCTACATTTTATCTTTCTTTGGTTACTAATACTTAAAAACTAAAATGTTAACTAAGGCCACATTTGATTTTATAATGTTGAATGTCAGCCACAGCGAATACCTCTTACTGAAAGGTGATATATATTTGTATATTATAATGTGGAAATACTAGTCATTCTTCATTTAATATAATTAATTCTGATACGTCCTTACATGAACTAGAAACTGGTTGATCCTAAATCTGTACAGTTTTATTATTTATGACATTACTACACATGATCTTAGCTCAGAGGCCCATGTCATTTATGACATCATATTAATTCAAATATATTTTTCTGATACACAATAGTTGTTATAACTTTTGGCCTTTTGCCCTATTAATATATGACGTAATGATACCACCAATTAGAGAACAGTGACTTATCGACCAAACCAATGACGCATAAACCTGTACGAGTAGCCTTGAGTCCCTATTGTCTCCACCCGTGTTCTTGTTCACTACTACTACTACTACACTGATTAATACAGTAGGCTGACAACTTGCGATAGAAATAGGTCGAAACCATTTAGTTTTTACCCTCATTCTACTTTGATAATTTTCATTTAACAGTTTAAAACACGAACTGATTTTAGTTAGATATAACCAGTCCGTGATGTGAACTATGAAATCTAACGACCTGAACGATCGACCCCCTTTACTAATAAACTTTATTTAATTTTTAGCTTACAAATTATGTCATAATCTGTTTTTCGTTCTATTTCCTCTTACATTTACTTTAAACACGATTGTCTCAGTTGATCCTATTGTGTTGTGTCGGACAACACATTGCTAAGCCACCCAAATATCGAAATAGTGAATAGGAAATGATCTAAGAATGCCAGCGAATTTCTAGAAGCATGACATTCAGAACAAATAACGATCAGTATATACCCAATCTATGAGCTCGATGCATAAGAGGTCGGTCAAACTCACAAGGCTAAATATTAGCCAATAATGACAGTCAACATAGATTCGAGAACATGCGGATAAAAAAAATCTGCGAAAACAGTCAATCACAAACAAGGTTTTCAGGTTTAAGCTGATATAGGACTTACGGAATAACTAGAATCTAAATTTTACGTGAAGTTAGCGTTGAAGATGTTGTCATAAATAACTACAAAAGTTCAGCAATTAAACCATCTGGGTAACAGAACACAGCTGTACTGAAACCTATTCAAATGTATCAAGATGAGAGAGTCCTTTAGATTAAACAAATTCTCCTAATATTATTTCAAGAACTTGAAGCCATGTAGGGTATTCGAAACCAATCATATTCCTATTTTTTGTAATCCTTTTGATATAAATTTTGCAACATTCGAGACCACGACTACACTTTAAAAAGTGTATTCGGCAAAAGTATCGCAATTTTTGAATAAATTTCTTTTTATAGTGATTATATTACTTAAATATTTTTAAAGGTAAAAAAAGAAAATGGGTTTCATACTGAAATCTTGAACCGAACGAAGTTAAAACATCATTAAAAACTTGGATGCATTGGACGACAGTTTCGTCCTAGTATGGGACTTCTTAGTAATGCTCATCAATGTCAAGTGAAATGCGTTATTGCATATTGTCTTTTACTTGAAATTTAGACTGTGAAATTCATCAGGTTAAAAATTATTCATACTCCATTGATAGAACATTATGTATGTCATAAACTGTAGGATACTTTTTATAACTCCAGAGTTTCTTGTTATGACAGTCCGTTCACTTTTTACACGTATGTGGGACGTTAATTTACCTTAGGCGAATATCTACACTTGATTCCCACCCAGTGTCTATTCTACAGGACTTAAACACAACCCAGATCAAGAACACGAGATTAGCCTGACTATAATGTCAATATAATTCCACACCAGAACCCGACACAATCCAACAACAAGGAACAGTCAATCAATAACACTCAATACATAATAAAGTAGGGGAATATATATAACACATATAACACCTGTCATCCTATCTATTGTCTGACTCAGCAAAACAACCAATCATTGTCATCCTCGCCCACACATCAATGTAGACAAATATTAAACTCGTGTCATATTGAAAACCTGGGAGCACTGAGCGGCCCTTTCATCCAAGTATGGGATTCCCCATCTGTGCGTACCAACGATCCCACATGCGGGATCCGAACCCAGGACCTTCGGTTTCGTGCGCAAACGCTTAACCTCTTGACCAATAAGTCGAGATTCAATGGTGTTAATGTCTAACTTCAATCGATCCATGAATGGTTGTGCAACCATTCATCCGTTGTTTGAGGTCCATACCTGTTTCTACCCGACACGGATTAGACTCCATTAGTCATGGCTTGTCACTGGAACTCCGGGAAATAATCTTGAAACCAGTCACTAGTGAACACATGATATCAACTATTAAAATTACTACAATCTCCACAAACTCCATTCTGATCATCTTATATTCATCTGCACATATTTGATAGAAATTATATATCATTAACAGGCTATGAATTAAACTTAATGCATGTTATAATCTTTTATCGATCTTTTATATTTTAAAGTCAACTTTCATGTTCAGTATGTATTTTCTTCAATACAACTATCAAGTGACTGGAGAAAATTCATTTGATATATAAATCAACTTAAATGAACACTTTTTAGATGAGTTGTAATGCAGATGTTAATAGTGCTACTTCATTGTGCGTGTTATATCTTGTAGCCGAGTGGATGCCCAGTTTATGTATGACTTGATAAGGCCGCCAATCAGAGAGCTGTGAATTATCGATTGGAACAGTGATACACGAAAACCGTACGAGCAGTCTAGAGTGCTTATTGATCCCACTTCTACCTAGCCCAGCCAGTTGAGTCCAAAACACCAATAACAGCCTCTGTGGTATGAATCATTATTCACAAACACACTGGGTTTATATACCAACCAAACAGACCACATTGTACCATAAAATAGAAAATAACATTTGTACAAGATTTAGTCAAATGTGGCTGTGAATAAGGGGGAACGTAATCAATAAACTGATGATAACTCAAGAATCGTATAATAATAGTGTATAGGTCAGAATAAACCTAATGATAAGAGGAACACGAATAAGATTAGTTTAGTTACTTAGCAATTATAAAATAGGAAATATACATACTACATTGGTCCACAAATAGTCCTTAAAGTTACCATTCACAATTCTCTTTGGGATACAACAGTGTGTTTATACTTTCATGCATTGTAAAACTAAACATTTTCTTGTAGTAAACAAATATTTTCGTAATTTTAATAGTTGAAATCATGAGTCCATTGAAGCTAGACCACCATGGAAAACCTGGAAGCACTGGACGGCCGTTTCGTCCTATTATGGGGCTCCTCAGCAGTGCGCACCCACGATTAGTTTGGGACATGAAAATAAGCTTTCTTATATGTAAGAGCCAATCCAGGATAAAACTATGAATTCAGGGTATTTAGACCTGGCAAAAATGAGTGACTTTTATATGTCTTGGAAATATTCGATCATTTGTTTGCTACCACTTTCAAATAGCTGTTTTAATAATCAGTTATGCCTTTCCAATCTGCACATTTTCTACTTCTTCTTTAACACTGTCTGACAAAAACAGTGGTTCTTGAAAGTTGAAGCAACTTCATAATTGTGAAGATATCATGTGGTTTATCTTGTGAATAGTTAAAACATTTGTTGATTCAATGTAAACAGAATTTAACAATTTTCATAAATAACTTTAACACAAGTGTATTCACATGTTTCTCATATGTCTGTGTTGTAACTTGAACAGTCGGATATGTTATTATTACAGTCTTTAATTGATGCATCATTGATGTATTAACGATTAAATGTACTTATGAAAGTTCAACTAACTGTTTAAGAATCAACTGATAAGAAAAATCAATCAATTTGCAGTAAAAGCTTAAATTCTTTGTTGAAACAGCCGAACTACTGAAAACTAATTGAGTAGGTACTCAAAACTAAATGATTAACTATAAGTTATTTCGATATGTATGCAACTGTATAAAAATAATTTTGGAAGACTAAGTGTCATTTCAGAAATAGTCTTTGAATTTTATCCTGTTCTATGGTTTTGGCTGTGCTCTCCAATTTATTTAATGATGCAAAGTACATTATACTAGGAATCTTTGGGATCGCCTCTTGGTTTTATAACGTTTGACTAACAGTGGTATCTGAGTCAATAAACAGAGCAAAATAATCTCGAGGTAGCAGTTTTTTGAGTTACTATAAGTTTGTCGATTTTGTGATGACATTTAATTGGGATATGAGTTTATATGTACTTACTATGTTCATTCAGTACTGAAAGTTTACCCGTTTGATTATGAAACAATAGCACCATGGTTACTAAATCTGCCTATTCATTGTTTGGCCATGTTAGATGTTAAAATTAAACGTTAAAAAAACATTGGACAAAAACTCATTTCATTTTAAGGGAATCAATATAGGTCTATTCAACTCTATCATAATGATATTTAACTACAAAGAGATAATCTTATTCAAAATCAGTATTATTTTGTGATTTACACCAGACTGTCCTTATTCAGATAACCATTAGCAACAACAAGGAAGTACTAGACAACTAATTCATTGAAGAAAGGAGCTCTTCAGGGATGCGCATTCACTACCCCAGCGAGGATTAAACCAATGACCTCCAAGTTTTCCACTGCTAAGAAGACCCATATTTAGTGAGAACAACTGCTACATAGTGACTTGGTTTTCAATAGTTTTTTACATAAGATTAGTCAGTGACGCAGACAATAAAATTTAATAATCTCCATGAGTCAACAACACTAATTAATGTTCTATTATGGTGTATTCTGCTTGTGTTCATAGACGTAAGTAGTATGTAACACCAGTCAGAAATGGAATACCTGGTATCAGAAGGTTTAGAAGATTGAACTGAAGAAAACAGAAAGGAAAACATAAAGAGATTGAGGATTAGAAGAATCATGAAGGATATATAGAACAATTGATGGGAGACTTGCAAATGAAATATTGAGTGTATGTTTTTAACATTTCATTATAGAACTCTAATTTTGCACTATGTCTTCGTTCATTATACCGTGTTTGGTCATTCAATGATTGAAAAGAAGCTTGCGCTGTTTATTTTTGTTCATCTTTAGAAGTCTATAATATTGTGAATGTTATTTATTATTTATTTAAACACATAAATATTGGTACAAAGAGGAACCAGATACATATGCGCCTCACAAATCTCATTCGATTTGTGTGAGGGCTGTGATACTGCTCAGGTGCCCAGACTGAAACAGGTGGTTTTCTTAGGGGGCAATACCCCGAGCCCTTGACCTAAAGGTCTAGTCCACAAGGCAGTGGAGCATCGTAAGGAGATGCATTCCCATGGTAGCCGGTGACCAACAGTTGGAGCCCATGTGCACCATTGGTTTGGAATCAGGGTTTTCCAACTCCCCTACGTGGATCCTCCACATCCATCAACATGGTTACAGCGCCGGACATTCGCTTTTTGTCCCCTCACTTTTGTGAACAACACCCCCAACATGAGAAGGAAATGAGTAGGACTTCCCTGACGGAGGCTATATATTCGCGTGGCCATATGAGAACATTTCGAGAGGGAGAGCGGATTCTTCCCACTCTCGGCCGTACCAGGGCATTTGGGGGCTATTGTGAATGTGGGAGACTGTAATCAATAAATCGCGCATAACTTAAGAACAGTAAATCGTATAATAATAATCGGTACGTCAAAATGAAGCTTATAATAAGAAGAATATAGATATACACAATCTAATTAATGAATAGTTATATAATAGGAATATATATATATACGTTTATGTTTAAATGATACTAGATAATAAATTGGTGGTTGGAGGTGGTCAACAGTAACCCCTGGACCCGGGTTTCGTGCTACTTGGCACATGTCAGCAAGTTGTACCAGTAATCTTGAGGGGACTGGTTCACCCTGACTCAGTATCTAGCCTCCTAGACTAGTGGCCACATTGCAACTTGATCGATAGCATTCGGTAAGCACTAAGAAGGACTTGACACGCATGACATTGATCACCACCCAGTGATCAGTCAATTAAGATACTAGATAATAGAAATATTTAGAATAAATCAGTTCAACAACTATAGGTGTCTTAATGTTATGTTAATTAAATGATTCATGTAGACACCGGATTACACTCAATAAGATGTCTTCAATATCCATGAAAAGTAACTGTTTTAAAGGGGGAGGGGGTGTGAATTATGTTGGAATGTTTACAACATTACAATACACATATTGATCAATGACATAAGAAAATATTTCAATATAAATATGTTTATACTACCAATACTACTTAAGTATGCAATTGCAATAACAACAAGAACAATAGAATGATTAGTATGTAATTGTTATCTGAATGAAGATATGCAAATGATTTAATTAATGCATGGTTTTCATATTTTTAAAAAGTGACTGTTTGACTTTCCATTTAACTATAAATTACATTTCATCATTAAGTTTTCATTCAATACTACTAATCAAGTTATTATTATTAGTAGTATTACATGAAAAAAAGATATTCTACTCAGTATAGAGATTATACTTATTAGCTATTACGAAACTTTAATATGAAGACGTTTTGATCAGTAAAAATTATAAAATAATTCCGTCCGATTAGGCTAATTAAAACAATTATTCGGGTGATTTCATTTACAAAAAATATATACATATACATGATTTTTTGAAATATGAATGACAAATATCTGTCATAGATTTTATACGCTGTTTTTATGAGAATACTACTTAGAAGCCTTCAGTCAAAGTGAGATACAACTATTGATACACTGAATAGATCAATCGAGGGGAGAATTTTACGCAGCAAGACTTCGTCTAGCTCTCAAATGTCCTGGTATGGCCGAGAGTGGGGAGAGTCAGATCTCCCTCTCGAAATGCCTTCACATAGACACGCGTGTATAGCATCTCCCAAGGAAGTCCTACTCACTGCCTTCTCGTGGCATTACTGTTGTTTACAAAATTGAGAGGATGAAAAGCGAATGTCCGGCGCTTTAACCGGGTTGGTGGACACGGCGAGTCCACCCAGGGGAGTTGGAAAACCTTGATTCCAAAAACAAAGGTGTACATCGGCTCCAGTATCCTGAAGGAACAAATGGTGTATGAATCAATTGTTGGTCACCGGCTACCATGGAACTGCATTTCCTCACGATGCTCCATTGCCTTATGGATCATATTCTTTAGGTCAAAGGCTTGGGGTGTGGCCCCTTAAGAAAACCATCTGCTTCGATTTGGGCACCTGGGCAGTATCACAGCCCTCATACAAATCAAATGAGATTTGCGCGGAGCATATGTATCTGGTGCCCCTTTGTACCGATATTTATGTGTTCAAATGAATAAATAAATATAGTCTACTACAATCAATCTTGACATCCCTCACTTTGAAGCTCATTATGACTGACCAATTCACTGTACTTACGCCAGTTTACTTTCTCATGTAGAGCTACTTACATAAGTGATTTTTCAAGGGCACTTGTCCTGCGTATTGTAAAGAAGCCCTCCCCCCCAGAATAGCGTCATTTAATCTATAATATTTAATAGAATCAACTTCAAATTGATCATTGATATAATTCAGTCAATTATCTCTAGTTAGATAGACCCAAATGTAATTTATTTTCGTAGTTGAAAGCATGAGTCAATTGAAGCTAGAGCACAATGGAAAATCTGGAAGCACTGCACAGACGTTTTGTCCTATTGTGGGACTCCTCAGCTTTCAACTATGAAAATACTGAAATCTCCACAAAACCCCTTCTAATAATAATAATAATCATATACTCACTATTGACTGACTTCAAGAGGTATTTCCTGGAGTTCTAGTGAGAAGCAGTGACCAGTGGAGTTCAACCACGTCTGTTTTGAAATAGGAACTCACTGATGACAATTGGTGAACGGTTGCTCAAACTTCATGGATTGGTTGAAGTTAGACATTAACATCATCGGATGCCGGCCAACTCAGTGGTCTATCGGTTAAGTGCTCTAGCGCGACACTGATAGGTCCTGGGTTCGAATCTCGCTCGTGAGGTGGGATCGTGAATGAACACTGCTGAGGAGTCCCACATTAGGACAAAACAGCCTTCTATGGTGGTCTAGCTTCAATTGACTCATGCTTTCAACTATGAAAATACTGAAATCTCAACAAAAACGCCTTCTGATAATAATTTATTTTATAAAAGCCTTAACAATCCACAATTTAAAATTTAGATTGTGTAAAAAAACAAACAGTATATTGAATGCTACCCATTACATTAGTTTTAATATTTCACTCTTACATCTATAAAAAAAAACTACTTCTATGTATTACTATCATTGTAAAAAGCTTGTTGTTGTTGTTGTTTTATTTTGTGCATAGAATTATTGATTGTTAGTCACTACTTTATGTCACCACTTAATGACGCTTTGTTTACGCTATAAATAATCAATCAAAAAAAAAATTTTTTTCTCATGTTTCATTAATTCAATCTATCAATAGTTAATTGTTTGTCAAAATTCATATTCATATTGAAACAAACACACAATTGATCATTTTGATGAAGTTTTACATCACGAGATGATCTTAATAAATGAAAGAAGAAAAAAACAACGCACTGAGAACCAGAAAGCACTGGACAGATTTTACATCTTAGTCAGTCAGTCAGCTACAACGTAGAACCAGGCACATTTATGCATCGGTTCAAGTTGCCATACCTCGTTAGCACAACAAGATGAACACCGGATTCATAAAAGTAGTTAAGTCAATGGTGGTAGTATATCAAAGATAGGTTGTATATAAGGATATAGTATAGGAAGGAAGGAAGTTATGAAGCAATTTTAATCTCAATGTTTAAGGGAAGATAAAGAGTGTATACACCTACGCCATTGTGATCGATTCTGAGCCATGTTACCTAGAGTCTCCAACCATTGGTTACGATAGTCACGCGGACCCCGACCAGGTAGTCTGCATCTGCCAACATGACTCAGACTAGGAGTTAGTGGCTTCAAGCAATTCACTACATCAATAGGCATCGAACTCAGTTAGTTTTTAGACACATTCTGACTATTATAAGTTTTATTCTAATCACTGATTGTTCAATTGTCTAGAAAATGTCTTAATAAATTTTGTCGGATCTTCAAATAGTTGTCTTTATCTGGTCATTGAACGCTGTAACCGGATAATTTCGCGTTAATATGTCATATCACTTACTAGCGACCAGAATAATTTGGATATCAACTACCGGTTTTTTTAAAGCAAGGACTCTACAATAGCGTTAACCCCGAAAGATGAGTCACTATGATATAACGAGGTTATTGTGGCTTAAAAAATTGCCTATTAGGTGTTCTTGATTCAAATATGAATTTCAGCATACTGATTGATATATCGCGTCGAAAAAAAATCATTGTACTCTTTTCATTGGAATATATACTTACAATCTAATGAGAAACTTAGCAATTTCTGAAAAATTTATTTCATTAACTTATTAAAATCTAAAAGATCCATAAGTAATTTCACTACGTTCAAAAACTTACACATGCGGTTACGTCCCTGATCTGTCTACCCACTTTCGTGCCGACGATAACTTTTCTAATGTATATTAAGACCTTGACGCGATAGGCTTACTGGCTTAACCTTGAGGCTACTATGCGTGAGTTCGTAGTGGGGGTAGAGAGACGAAAACTATTCTATCTCTGATTAGCTGACAAGCACGCGAGAGAGAAAAGACAAGACAACTGGAACACTACTCGCTTTATTCCAATTCCGATTAGTGTAAAAAGATACATGAATAAATAGATAACTAACCTGACCACAACGTACAATAATTAGGAAAATACAATTATGTAGAGTAGAAAATAGAGTACAAAAGGTCACGTCTAAATTACAATAGCTATGGAACAGAAAAGGCTATGGCAGTGAATCATACATCAAACGAAAGCTTATGATCTGTAGAATAGACTAGGGTAAAAATTAAATGTTAGTTTTACAGACTTTGAATTAAATGAAATAACGTACCCCAAAAATAGCTTCCGTAGTTTGTTAAGGCTTCTTGTTTCGCTCTTCACATCATATACTAACGAATTTAAATGATCAGAAGATTGAAGAGTTTATAATTGGGCTACAAACACATCAAGTAGTGCAATTTTGAAGATCAACTGTAAATTCAGTTTGATTAATATAACCTGCTTAAGTGAGTGCACTTAGAAAGTTGATCAAGTACAGTTTCCAAGATATGAAATCCATGTGAGACCTATGGGGATACGTAATTTGAGATTCATGAGAAAATTCAAGTACTTTACTAGGTCACTTCATATAGGTGAATTATTCAGGCCGTAACAATGTCTGATTGTTTGGCAATAGCTCTAACATTTATAGACGAATAACAAATGAAATGTTCGTTAAGCCAAGTAGCAGCAGCAAACTTAAAAAGTTACCCCTGATATATAACGAAAAATCCTCTGGATATGAGGTCGCTCAATATTAAACCAGTGTCGCAGCCGTCCACTACATGTAGATAAAGCTCTGAGTCTCCACATATAACTCGGAACTGACACCACACACTTACAGAGGACTTGATTATCCACAAATTGATTATATTATTTCTGGAAACAGTAGTATACCTGTCAGGCATTTCCAAGACTTAATTGCCAATGCAGATCTTCCATACCAAAGGTTTTAAAGTGCTCAACGGTGCTCTAGTAATTGCTGAAATTATCTAGTGCTTCACATACTAGTTTTAAAATTTGACTGGAGATACCACAAAAGTAATTACACTTACATGCTTATACTGTTATTCAGAGGCATGTACTGTCTGTTCTTCAAATGAATTTACTAAGTATCGAATGACCCGCCTCAATACTACTCTTAAGAAGCTTATCGTCGCTGTTGCTTGATGACTGTGAACAGACACCCAGCACTAATATAAGCCAAGATATTTTCAACCGACTTCAAACATTTGACGTGGATTTCGCGAACGTTTATCATCAAACTTCCCTCATTAAAGACTTGCATTACTCAAAAGCTTAATACCTCGTCTGATAAAATAAGATCATTATCATACCCCAACCAAGTTGTTCGTCAGCAGTTCCCTATAACGTTGTGGACATTATCGTTGACAGCTTAACAATTCCAGTCCTGAACATACTATCAAGTAAAAGTCACACATGCGCGTTACCAGTTAACTAACAGCTGCAAATTATTGGGTTTAACCAATGCCGATTACTTGAATAGAATTTTTGGTTGTTATTAATTTAAAAATACGTTGTTGAACATGGTAGATGTCACAAATTATCCAGATTCATGTGAAGTAACTGGCTTAAAATCAAACAAAGCAGGCACAATCTTTATCACCATTCGTACACTGAGTGATCGTTTTCATAGATATCCGTAGCCGCCCTAACCGGCAGCTCCACAAACCATACCAGGATAGCGATAATGAAACCAATGTTTCATAGTTATTTCATGTATTTCAGCAAGTGATCAGGTCAAAGATATCACGCGCGAATGAGAATGTGCTAAAGTGCCACGTCGTTCTACAGGATAATCCGTTATATGGAGCGCACAAGCCGAAGTATGTATACTGGTTCCAGTTGCCGCGTAATATTAAAAGCGAGATAAAACAATTGAGGAGAATTCCAGAGTAGTCGAAGTAGCAACAGTACTAGTGATAGAAAAGATTAGGCACTTAAAATATGAATGGATATGGATTAGTGAGATAGTATAACACAATAATTGAGTAACTAATTAGTACATAAGACCCTAGAATGCTTTCAATGGATACAGATCTCGCCTTCATATTGGTCACGCATTGCGGTTCACTGTAACCAATTTTTGGGCGTAATCATAGATCCTTAATGTTAATCGTTTCTTTTTTATAGAACACAAAACATGAAGATTAGTAAAAACTGAAAGTTTATATTTTACAAATATTGTAGGTTACAGACGGCAAACACTGGAGAAGTCATCAAATATCAGTAATGATCTGCAAGAAGTTCACAAATAACATACAGCTGATAACAAATTAACATACGCTGAAACCTTAGTTGCAATAACCAATAAAAACAGCTACTTTGTTGCGATGACAACTCTAATGAGCCCTGATTTAAAAATGATTGTCGAAAAAAGTATGCAGTCTGATACCATACTAACAACCAGACAGTAACATCTATCTCGTAAAGCCTTGCAGAAAGTATAAAGCTTTATATATATATATATATATATATATATATATATATATATATATATATATATATATATATATATATATGAACAATGAAGTAATTAATTAAAGACATGTCTTGTATGTACAGTGCTACAATAAAACCTAAAATTTAATGCGGAGACATTTGTTTCTCATTATCGAGCTCCGAAATAGCCATATAACAAATATAACCACAAGAAATTCAAAGTTATCTTAACAATAATTGTGAGCATAAACGTTTGATACATTGTTTTTATAATTAAGTAAATAAGTAGAAAGACATGAACGGTTAGAAAGAATTAATGCCCAAACACCCTAAAATGTTAGATTTGAGTCAGAAAGATTAAAATTGGCCGCTCAAAATTAGTAAAGGTTGATGTATGTAAGAGGCGTTCGACTTAACTAAAGCAAGAATAACGCTGAAATCTATCCTGTTCTGCCAAAAGGAACCTGAGTGCTGCCAGCGGTGGCGTTGCCAGAGTGTTCTACATTAGCCTCACCTTCAGGGGCAGCACTTGTACCAGGAGAATTTGGAAGAGCTTGTATACGGTTACCAGTGTCCTCATTAAGTGTAGATGAAGTACCAGCAGGACCTCTTTGTTTAAGTATAGTCCAATCGAAAACGTAATCGAACTGATGACTCATTGTTCTAAATAAAATACGGAATAACTGGCGAAGATACATATAGTCAGGTGTCTCATCGAATCGCAACCCTCGACAGTAGTTCAGATACATCTGAAATTCGGCGGGATAACCTTTGCATAACACTTCAACAGGTGTTGACATCTTTTTCTCGCTAATTCTTTCGTATTTTTGACGTTTTGTGGTCGCCTGAAAGTAAAAAGTAGAAATGTGATGATTTCTATTTATAGGTTACCATTAAAAACTACATCCAGTGAATAAATGTATCGAACTTACGCAGAAATTAATAATTCTTATGGTGGGATTCTTTAGAATCTCATAAATGAGAGCCTGGCAGTTTGGTTTTATACGTGTTATCTACGTAAGCTTAGTATAAGGAAACCAATAGATGAAGTTGCTTTCAAGAGCATATTTCCAGAATTTCGCATCACGAGAATTTCATTTTTTGTGATAGCAAAACAACTGGTCATAGAAGTGCAAACTTAGAGAGGTTACTTCAAGTGATAACACTAGATATTCGACGGTTCTTTACACAAAATGGTAGTCCTTACTTAATTGAAACGTTGGTTTAGACTAAGACAAAGGTAATTACGGTTTATCATTATATATTAAATTAGAAACTAATAAACTAAAGAGCAAGAAGCACGTCCCCACTTATTCGGCTACTAGCAAACCACTGCAAATTATGAGACTCCTAAAAACACTACTGATGAGAAGACTTACCACTTGTTTATAATAAAACAAGCTTGATGCATTTTAAGACTATAAATTATAAAGTTGTATCTCTGACTTTTGAAATCCTAGAAGTCCTATTTATGCAGATGAACTACATATCAAGTGGCAATTAAGTGCAATATATAACAGGTGTACTGGAAATAGTATTAGGATTATCTTTAGGTGAATCACCTAGTTTTTGACATATGCAAGTTTGTTTATAGAAAACCGAGGCAACCTGTTCTGCTGACCCTGAATAAACTTACAGATAATAATGACATCTATCTAGTCTTCACTGCGCAATTCACGTCATACCACTGCCGAGTCAGTCATATAAAACGTAGAAACCGAGACGAACGCACCCAGTTCAAGCTGCTACATCAGGCGAAATGAAACCGTGAAGATAAAAGCTAAAATTGGGATATCACTGATGGTAAGAAAGATTGAGCATATGGATAACAATACAAGACGTAACAATACTCATGAATAATGGAATTCTCGGAATGCTAGAAATGCGGTCAATATCGAACTATTTATATATATAAGACCAGAGAACTCCGGAATTTATCTTATTATGACATCGCTTATAGTACATAGTTTGAAGACACTTATTGATCCCCTTAAATTAGTTAATGCTCTTCATCATGAAGGTAGCTCCAGAATAATGCACTCTAATTACTTATGAACACCCTAGATTTTAAAGTTTAGGAATTTACAAAGACGATATAGTCGTTTAGTAAAGTCAGTCACCCACAACGTAGAACCAGGCACATATATCCATCGGTTTAAGTTGCCATACCTCATCAACACAAGATCAACACCGAATCCATGGTAGTTAGTTTAATGGTGGCAACATATAAAGGAAAGATTGTAAATAAGGATATAGTACAGCGAGAAAGAATATGAAACAATTTTAATCTTATAGTTTAAGGGAAAACAGAGAGTGTATACACCTACGCCATTGTAATCGATTCCGAGCAATGTCACCTACAGTCTCCAACCATTGGTTACGATAGTCACGCGGACCCCAACCAAGTAGTTTGCATCTGCCAATATGGCTCGAGCTAGAAGTTAGTAATTTTAAGCACTGATGCCACGTTTTGGTTTGACAGCCCCTTACTTTCTTCCAACCATCCCCAACACTAGTCAACATAGCGCGTCGTGGTAATCAGCGTTCAGGCATAAGTAACACGTGGCCAAACCATCTCAGATGATGAAGATCTACAACCTCACCAACTGATTTACCATCATTCCCTAATACCCTGTATCTAACCTCACTACTTACCCGGTGATCCCAGAAGATGCGAGCAATATTTCTAACACATTTGTGATCAAATACTATTAACTTACGTGTATCTTCTACCCTTACTGGCCACGTTTCGCAGCCGTAAAATAGATCAGAGAGAACTGCTACGCATTATACTTGTCCCTTAATTGATAGACGGATATCTCGCTTCCGCCATAGGTGACGTAAATTGGCAAAAGCCAAACGAGCTTTTTGAATCCGTGCTGAGATTTTGTCAGATATTAACCCATTAGGGCTGATCAGACTTTCAAGATAAGTAAAGTTGTCGAGGCGTTCGACTATTTCACTCCCTATCCTTAGTTCAGGCATTGACGCAGTTTACTCCTGGAGCAACAATTTACATTTAGAGTGGGAGGAACACACCTCAAACTACTTGGCATTTTTACACAGTGCTAACAAACAACTCTGCATTCTGTCAGTCTTTACCAAACAGCACTGTTATCTGAGCATACTAAGTCGATAAGTGGACCTAATGGTTGGAGATTAATTCCCGAAAATTCAGTTGACGAGTGTTATTTCTAGCAGTAGGTCTATGATCAAGTTGAACAAAAATGGAGATAGTGGACAGTCTTGTTGGACACAACTTGAGGTTGTAAAATCAGATGACAGTCCGCCATAAGCTCTCACTCGACTGGTAATGTCCAAGTGATGATCCTTCCCAAAGTTTATGTACTTCTGAGGCACATCTTTCAATGACACTGCCACAAAACCTCTCGGTCTACAGAGTAAAATGCTGCTTTAGAGTCAAGAAAAACTATCATTGTCGGACGCCGATAAACATGTCTGTGTTCTGAAACCTGACGAATAGCGGATATGTAGTCGATACAACCACAAGCTATATATTCTGAAGCCAGCCCGTTTTTCTTGCTTGATGATTATTGAGGTAAGTATTTTAGATGCTATAATAGTCAAACTAATCCCTCTATGGTTACCACAGGATGATTTTGATACTTTCTTATATATTGGAACAATTAGTGATTGCGATCAATCATATGGGATTACGTCCAATTCCCAGATTTTAGCCAAAATATTAGCTAACCTAATCGCTAAAATTGGACCACCATATTTAAATACCTCTGAAGCCAATTCATTTGAACCAACTGCTCTTCCTCATTTCAGATTAGCTATAACCTTTTGAACTTCAGCTAGAGTAGGGGACCTACTTTAATGTTCCATTCATACTGTTTGGGAATGGTGGGCAACTGTCGAATAGCCGAAGGCCAGCTTAACTGTCCTCTAAAGTGTTCCGACCATCGTTATAAGCGTCCGGGCTGAGAGCAGATGAGAATCTCTTCTTTTTCCGAGATTGCCTCGCTTACAACTGACTCTTTAATTCCTGTTTCTTTTCTGGCTAACGCCACCCTCAGACAGTTGGGGGCTATCAAATCCCTTAAACCATCCGTCAGACCATACATGATTCATTCCCAATCTTTCGACGATTATACCGAAGGCTGCATGTGCATTTGTTTAAAGAGAAATGAAGCCAATTATCAAACCGTAGGAAAATTCATTGACACTGTCCTGAGAAAAGCTATCCTTTGTTACACATACTACGCTCATGACGTTATATTAGGACCGAATGATATGACAATACCTGACGTGTCGGCTACTATAACTCAACAGGAGATTCTGACTAGGATCGGTACGGTAGCTCGAGTCCAAATAAGGTTCACAAAACTATAGGGAATGTCAGGACTAACCAGACAATGTGAAATGTAAAGCCGTGCCTTTAAGGCTGACGAGCTGTAAAAATATTAACTCAGTTTAATGACACGGGGCAGATCAGTTAGCTCATATGTACAATATATACGGAAAGACTAAACAATAATGTTACCCCTATTAAGCAACAGAAATAGGTTAAAAACGTGACAATTTGAGGTACCTACCCGTAAACCTTGCCAAGGCAAAGATCCACGATTAAAATACATCAAAACGTAGCCTAGAGACTCCAGATCGTCTCGACGAGATTGCTCTATGCCCAAGTGTGCATTAATACTAGCATATCTTGCTGTCCCAGTAAGGTTTTTGTCTTCTCTGTGGGAGGTAAGAGAAATGAATCCCAATTACCTATAACTGATGTGACGTCCTGTACGCACATCTCTGTAGCGTTTGGCTAGGCCAAAATCAATCATATACACCTTGTTGCAATGGCGTCCGATTCCCATGAGGAAGTTGTCAGGTTTAATATCTCGATGAATTAAACTTTTATTATGAACATTTTCAATCCGTGCAAGCATTTGATCAGCAAGCATTAATACGGTTTTCAGTGTGAACCGTCGGCAACAAAAGGTGAATAAGTCTTCTAAACTGGGACCTAGAAGGTCCATCACCAGAACCCAGTATGTTCGGCAAGTGCCGTACCATCTTAACAATTACAATAGCTTAATAACAACTCACCTCGCTTGAGGTATACCAATTGCACCTGCAAGCAGCCGGTAAACCTTGTGTTCGAACTGAAGCTGTGGATGTTTAGCGTATATATTTTCCATCTTGACTGCAACTTCCTGATAGGAAAAGAGAAAACATTCATATCATTACCAAGAACCCCAGTTATCAATAACCCAACATTGAGACACAAGATGATACCAATTACAGATACCGCTCGCAAAAAGTGTGGACTTACCTCACCCGTCAGTTGATTGACCCCCAGATATATATCTCCAAATGACCCCGAACCAATTTTTCGCATAAGTCTGTACTTGTCATTGACTAGGATATCTGTCCTCTGTCTGTTAACAAGATCCGCCATGTTTACCAACTATTTTCCCGGCCAAGTATGTAACAATCTATTCAAACACTATAAGCAATTCTCTCTCTTTGTCAGGCAGAAACAGCTGACAGGACGCCTAAAAACTTCATGTTTGTTGTGTAGCAGTAAATAAATCCCTAAAATATGTAGTTCTGTAATTCTTCAACGTTTGGTGCCGATCGCATTAGTCTTACTGGTCACACCTGCCTGAGGGCGCTCGGTCCCGGATCCACACCAGATCACAGGTAAGTACGCTGTCCTACTCATCCACTACGACCGTTGTTCAACTTAGATGAAACGCTTCTAGAGATATAGATAACCTTTCAAATATAACTTCGAACTTCCCTTCTAACTTGACAGGGTTGGCACACTTTGATTATAAAAGTGTTATTAGTGAAGGTGTTGTCAGGCTTTGAATACTTGTGGCACCTTCATTGGTGAGACCGACGTCATCCGGTGCACCAACTCATAAACTCTGAAGTCTGTTCGTCGCTGAAACACTATTTATTATTTTTCTAATTTTCATTTTTACACATTGTGATATTTTCTTCATGTTTTCGGATATTTTTTCTTGTTCATCATCGTACTTTATATTTATCATAATGGAACGGACTCCCAAGTTATTCAAGATTAAGACTCTTTTGCCTCTCTCATTTCAGCTAATGCCATTTTGGTCCAATAATATCGAAACCTGGTTCTGCTACATAGAAGCTGACTTCCACGAGCACGACGTGACAGGCCGGCATGCGCGATTCCCTTCACGATTTCAACAGGTGCGTCACACCCAGAATGTTCGCTGGTTATGGGTCGTAACCTTACGAAAATTTAAAAAAAGCTTTCCCTGGGCGTTCAGACCTGACTGATAGACAAATGCTAAATTAGATATTCCGCAACATCGAGCTACAAAATGGCTCAGCAACAGAATTGTTGCTATGTAAGCCAGAGGTCATTGGTCAACGGACCTTTGACGAGAGTCTTTTTAAATAGCTATTGTTATCCAAGCTTCCCAACAGGTACAGACATCGCTTCAAAATAACGCTGTGAACAAACTGACTGTATCTTCCGATCGGATTATGGAGACCACCAGAACTCCCAACGCCGAGGTTTATTGAGTGAAAGAAAAGCCGGTACCATAATACTTATGGTAAGTCATGTCGAAATTTCAGAAAATTCTGCAGTTTTTCGGGCTCCAAACCAATGGATACGAAAATTCTTTTATGAAACGTCCCAGCCGGTACTCGTTTACAACAACCGTAGCCGGCGAACATAGCCGTCTGTAATACATCACTAATGAGATGGTGAGAGTTCGCTACTTGGTCGACACCGGCGTAGAGTTTAGCATTCTTCCAGAAAATACAAAAGAACGACTATACGAATCAAGTTTCAACTTACAGGCAGAAAATGCGAAACTGATTGCCACATGTGGTAAGAGTTATGTTCAACTTAACGTAGGGGTTACGTAAACCCGTTCATTAGATTTTCGTTGCTGCAGAAGTTTCCATTCCGATCATGAGCATGGACCTGTTACAAAACCACAGGCATGTAGTGCCCTACTTTTGTGACGAGGACAGGATTGGTATAATGGAAACAATTATTATCGTAACCAATTATACCAGTGATTATTTTACTGTACTTGTTTGTTTGACTGTACAAAAGACACTTTTTCTTCCGTTGCCTGTGACCTTACACGAACTTGCTTATGCTGGGCAGTTCGGCTTGTAAACTTTGACATGTCTCGGTATTCTTTCGATACCACGAGATCGCCAACAAATATATCTTATTTCAACCATTAACAGCCTTCTGGTTTTTGGCCTACACAGGGAACAAGGTCGATATTTGGCACGCAATCTTCCTGTACTGTTGATCATAGTCAATAGCGACTCGACGCCATTTACAGGCTACTTAATGGCACGCGCAAACGGAGGTTAGTAAACGGAAATACTAATTTATCTGGTTGTGTAATATCTTTATTTGGCTGTATGTTATCCCCAGCCATTGTGAATTAAATAATCGATCCATTCTATCAACCGATTCTAGACAAGTACCCCAAACTATACCAAACACGACTCAAACTACCGTATGTAACCAGAAACGTCACATATCACATCAAGATTACAGGACCACCTGTATTTTCGAAAGTGCGTTGATGAGCTCTCGAAAAGCTAAGATTCACTAAAAAAGAATTCAATTGCATGATAGTTTTGGGATTCATTCGGCCATCAAACAGAGCATAGACATCTCTCTTGCATACAATCTTCAAAAAGCAGCAAAGATTGGCGCCGAAATGATGACTATGTTTACTGAGTACGAAAACCACTCTTGATTGTTACCCGTTGCCTCTCGCTCACGGTTCGACAGCTATCTAGAAAGATTCAGCTGTTGTCTTCAAAAATCGATTTGGTTAACGTGTATAAACAAATTCCCATGGCAGCCGGCGACATTCCCAAAACCGTTGTTATACCTCCTTTTGGACTCTACGAATTTTCACGCATGCCTTTCGGTTTAAGTAAACCTACACAGACTTTCCAGAGACTCACTGATGGTTGTTTTCTGGGTCTCAACTTCATACATGAGTATGTTGATGACTGATCGCAAGTCCGAACAAGGAACCTCATCTCCAGCATGTGGACCTTGTTTTCGAATGACTACGTAACCATATCATTACTGTAACCATTCTGAAATGTCAAATGGGAACAGACCCCCTAAGGTTTATCACACACACTATTGAAGGTTAAAGCATCCGCACTCTGAAAAACAAAGTGGCGACAGCCTATGAAGTTTCCACCGAAGGTTCGTACCAGATTGAGCGTTTCCCACGAGACACTTAACAAACTAATTTCGTGGAAATACAGATCTCATAAGTTTGGACGGCATTGCGATAAAGGCGTCTTCCACATTTAAAGAACGTATCGCCGAAGCAATATCATTCATACACCAGGACACCGAAGCACCCATTAGTATTGCAGTAGACTCATCATACACGCCAATTGAAGGAGTCTTACAACAATGGCTTTTCCACAAATGACAGCTTGTGACATACTTCTCGAGACAGTTGCTAGATACCAAGTCGAGGTATATCACTTTCGGTAGGAACTCCTAGTCGTGTATTGTGTTGTAAGGCAGTTTCAACACTTCGAAGAAGACCGAGAATTCACTTTGTTCGCAGACCACAGACTTCTTATGTCTCTAAGCTCGTCTTCCGACAAGTACTCCTCGCGAGAGTCTCAATAACTAGACAACATTTAGCAGTTTACTTCAGATATACTACACATTTACGGGGCAAACAGTGCAGTGACAGACTCCTTGTCTCTTATACATTCATAAAACAGTTTCTAAGGTATTAACCTACCTAAACTCGCCCAGCTTTAAAAATGAAACACCGATCTTCAGCACGTGTTATCTTCAACAACCCTGAAACCACGTATCAAACAAATGAGAACAAGTTAGAGAAGTTTATATAAGTGTTGTCTACTTCGTTATTAGTACTATCCTAATAATAGACACAATTCTAAAATTGGAGATTTTTCATGATGTAACTGCCTAATCTGTAAGATCTTACGTGGAAGTTAAGTAATTGTCTTCATCGACTCATCGTATTGTAACAATTACCAATATATGGTGGAGAACACATTCAGACTGAAGATAGAGCAATATATTTAATTTGAATGAACTATATAGGCTACACGAGAATGATCACGCCTGCAAGGCCGGACCATGCCATCAGATCAGTTGAATTAATTCTTCCGGTCTTCTCCATTGTCGGGTTTTTCTCTGCGCTAAATGTTGAATATCTGTTTTCCCAGTTGTCTCGTGTTCAGCTTTGAGGGTTGCATGGTTAGGGCCCAATGCCACTACGGGCCACATGTCGAATCTCATTTCCACTTATACTCAAATGGCTCTCCGAATTTTTTGAGTTTTTCAGATATTTCATGCACCTACATTAATTGTTACTTTAGATTTCCGATAGGGTATCGGCCTTACAAACTTCGAAGATTATCGAGGCTCACCTAAGGACATCATAACTCTTCAACTCTCATGGTTGATTTTGAATGATCGAAACCCTTTCTGTGGTTGAAAGCTTATAGAAAGTTGTTTCCCCAGAAGATCTGGTTACTAATCTCACACATACTCAACCGCTTTACTCAGACGTGGAATCGGGACTAATTCTCAAAGGCGTCAGGCTGCATTCCAGTGTTTTAGTAATTCAGCTTAAAATATTCTTCCTTGGTTTTGATGAAATTTTGTAGCGGCAAACAAGTCTTTAATATATGTAGTAGTCCCCAACATCGATGCTGACTTCATTATTTTTACTGTACATAGCTTATCTGGAGATGCTCAGTCCAGCATGCCCACCAGACCATATTTGAGTGCAGCCTGATGCACATCTCTTAAAACCTCAAGTCAGCTTGGATCAAATACATCTCAACTCGCCGTTCATTTTTGAATCATTTCTCTCATAAATTCTGGTTTTGGTGAATTCGGGGTCCTCAGTGAGAAGGTGTTTTACGGACTGTAAAGTCACAAAGTTATGAATATTCATGACATTCTAAACTTTTTCACAGTGTGAGTAAGTCCATTTTAATACAACAATTTGGATAGGGTGCAAAGCAATTGTACGAACGACTGGGAACAAACTCAATTTACGTAACACATTGCGTTACTAGATAAAAATTAGGCGGATTCAGCGAAGAAAATTTACTCTTCTAGGAAATCATTTGTTCAAGCTTAGATAAGTGTACAACCTTCCGTTCGTAATTTCAACACAATCAAGAAGCTAATCAGAATGACATGGGGACTGTCATTCTCGCTACCTTCGCAGATATAGTAAATATCATTTAACATTCCGCGCATCTCTAGCTTTTGTACTGCATGATTTGCGAGTTTAAGCATCGCAACGGCTAGTTACGCTACAGTCAGTTTGATTTTTAACTAATTCTACAGAAATCATATGCTTCTTGACCTTCATCAAACACTACTATCATAGTGAATAAATTTAGCAATATGAAAGCCAAGTATACTATCGGCAGATATTTAACTTTAAAGAGCTAACTATGCATAATGGAACTCATAGGCTATTTAAGCTATGGGTTATTAAGACTTACCTGCGAACAAAGAAAGGGATCATATCAAGAATGAAGATTCTAATCACCTATGAATAAATACATGGTTCGAAGCAAAACTATCATAAGTAAACATAGCTTCGAAGATTTTGCCAGTAAAACTTCCACTAAAGGTTTACTAAGCAAAAACCATTATTATCCTAGAGCTTTTGACAAGTGTAATATCATTTAAGACTGCTATGAACGTGTCCAGAGTAGAGAACCCGGATACTGGTTACAAAAATATAAATATCTCAAAAATCAGCACTCTAATTGTTTCTTTAATAAAAATTAATCTGTTTTATGTGAGGCCCACTAACGAAATAAACAGAGAGACGGTCATGATTTCTGGAGGCGATATACTTGGCTGGTGCGTTAACGTTGTGTACATTGCCGATCTACACTAATTCGGGATAGGCCGTGCCAGTCAATTTGTAGCGTTTCTGCTTCTCATTATTATATATGCGTGTAACATCTACCTCTTTTTTTCCACTGAGTGGTTGAGCTCTGCATGTCAGAGCACAATTTTTATTCAGCAAGCTAACATGTTCTGCGATAGCATGTTCTCAGAAGACATGCATAGGTTGTTTAAATGATTAAAGTGAAGTTCATAAAAAATTATGCTTACTAATGACGTCGGGGCATAAAAGGTGGATAACAAGATGCTCAAAAACACTAGCTGCTGCATCCTTATTGAAAACAGAAGAAGAATGATTATACTTACACCATAGGAAGCCCTCCTTCAAAAATGTGTCTGTACTGAAAGAATGTCTTATTCATGCGAGTCTTGTAAGTTTTAAAAACAAATTCTCTATGCTGGAAGTCTGTTCACTCACTGGCAAAAGTTTAGAACTGAAACGTCTAGGTCATTTTCCATAGGTCACCTCTTAAGTGGTTTAGTCGACTACAGATTATCGATTGAAAGTTGTAGTGAAACCGCGCTCCTTTCAGATTGGCAAGATGAATCGAAATATATATTACTCCGAAAAGTATTACGATGACATCTATGAATACAGGTAAGCCTAAAATAGTCAGAAAGTTGCTTATTCAAAATTCCAGACACGTCCACCTACCGAAAGATTTGGCGAAACAGGTGCCAAAAAATCATCTTATGTCCGAAATAGAGTGGCGAAAGTTGGGAATTCAACAGTCAGCTGGTTGGGTGCATTATATGATCCATGAACCAGAACCACATATAATTCTGTTTCGACGTTCACGCACTGATATACAACAACCAACATCAACTGCTGCCAACAAGACAGAATCTGGCCAAGTCCCTATGCATGCATAACTGTTAACTTTCACAAACAAACTGCGTGTTAAGTTCTTCTTTATTGAAAATCGTTAAATAATATGTCACTGAATTACTGCTGCGAAATGCTTATGTATATACACTACTTTTTATAGATGTTTATATTATTAGGTACGTATGTACCTATATTCACTTTGACGCATGAATAACTTTGTTTTCAATTGACATTTGTTGACTATAGATTTAACGGTTTTTGAGCTACTTACTAGCTAAGCATGACGTTATTGGATACTATGGTGTGATTGTCATAGTCCATCCACTTTCGTTTTAATCGTTTTGCAAATGTTTCTATGCTCTGCAACTAGTCCTGTAGCTTCAGTCATTCGTTATCATCTCTAACATCATGTACTAAGTAAGCTAATGCACAATACTTTCTTATTGTTTGCAACAATAAACCTTTAGGATCTTACACTACCACATCAATAAACAGAATCCTTCGATTTTAAGTAGTACAGCATTGTTATTAACGTATTATTAGAATGTATTACTACTATGCTTATCAAACCCACACAAAAGACACCACGTGTCTTAAATCAGAATAATTTTTTACATATTGAGACAACACTGGGAAATGCACAACTGGACCTGAAGTAGTTGATATGTTATGAAAATTTACCTCCTAGACTTAGGATAATTTTTGGTAAATAAGACACTAAGCGCCGATTTCCACGTGCAAATTATGAAATGCGAAGTAACCTTTTTTGTACATGATCATTGGTACGAAAGGTTTATCATTTCTCTGCAGGTTTTCGTTTAATCATACTTTACTCAAGTATTTCTTGTGAATTCAAGCAACTTCGGTGAAAATACATTCGTAACCTGATTAACGGTTAAGGTGGACGTAATTCACTGTGGTGGCCCGGGCAACGGCTTACTGTAGACGTCCACAATATTAGCGCTTTATCTATACATAGGTCAGAGGTTCTATAGGATTTCGTAGCTTCAGAAAATGTTAGATATGTAAACATAGGTTCTCCATCCATCGGTCAAGTTGAATAATGTCCATCACTGCAGCTTACAGGTAGGTTTGTTTTGTAGTCACTATACTTAGTTCAACAGGTGAAAATGGACGTAAAAATATTGACGGGATTGAAATGGTTCTGAAAGCTGTTAAAATTCCTCTGGTAAGGCTAGGAAACTGGTACATTAATAGCATTAGATGTTTCTCGCTTATGTAATGAAATGTTTCTGAGAGTATGACAAGTTTTTGAAAACTAAGCGATGTTATAGATATTTCATTTTTAAATGAGATTTCATCACCAGAGCAGAAAAACGAGATGAGTATCCACTTGCATTAAATGGAGTTCGTATTGTGGTTAGTTAGATGCAGCTGAGAATTCTTGATGGTTTTACTCAAGCTCACTGATTCCATAGTAATTTTTCTAATATGATTATTTTAGGAATCGCAACATACTTTTATTCGCAGCCCAGTGATACTATCAAACTATCCAAAAGTAAGAGCTTAGTGCATTAATCTAAAAAGACCAGTGGATAGGGGCATCACAGGGTGTGAGTGAAACAATCTACGAGGATGATGGGATGCCAATCACTAACATCTCCCGACGTCTTGGACGATGGGCGGAATTTTTCGAAGGGCAGTTCAACTGGCCTGCTGCTCCGGCAACATCAACCAGCTTGTCCTGCCCCCCATGGCCGGTGACGACTGATCCACCAAACGAGGCGGAAGTCCGCAAGGAACTCCAACTCTTGAAGCGCTACAAATCACCTGGCCCAGATGACTTACTTCCGGCTCTTTTTAAAGATGGTGGCGACTTTCTGACTAAGGAATTGACTGTGTTGTTTGGAAAGGTTTGGGAGCAAGAAAGTGTTCCAACATCATGGAATGAGTCAATAGTCGTCCCTATCTTTAAAAAGGGTTCGCGTTGTTCCTGCAATAACTATCGGGGGATAAGTCTACTTCCGATTGCGTCCAAACTATTGGCTTCTATCATTCTTCGTAGGTTGTTTAAAACCCGAGAACGATTGACTCGCGAGGAGCAGGCTGGTTTTCGTTCTGGTCGAGGATGCATTGATCACATCTTCACCCTCCGCCAAATGTTAGAACACCGTCATACTTATCGCAGGCCAACAATCGTAGTGTTTCTTGATATCAGGGCTGCCTTCGATTCGTTGGACAGGACTGTTCTCTGGGATTGTCTATTGAAGAAGGGTGTGCCTGAGAAGTTCATTAACATCTTAAAGGCCCTGTATACGAACACCTCAGGCAGAGTGAGGGCATACAACCACCTTTCTCCCTCGTTCCATTCGAGCAGTGGGGTTAGGCAGGGTTGCCCGATCTCACCATTCCTCTTCAACTTTGCCATCGACGACATCCTGGAAACAGCTCTGATGGATGTAAGTAATGGCGGTGTGGATATGTTGCCTGGAGAACGACTTCTCGACCTTGAGTATGCGGATGATATTGTCTTACTGTGCGATAATGCCCAAGGCATGCAATCAGCACTTAATCAGTTGGCAATCAGTGTCCGCAGGTACGGCATGTGCTTTGCACCCTCCAAGTGCAAAGTACTTCTACAAGACTGGCAGGATTCTAATCCTGTACTCACCCTGGATGGTGAGGAGATCGAAGTAGTTGAGAAGTTCGTGTATCTAGGTAGCTATATAAGTGCTGGTGGTGGCGTGAGTGATGAGGTTGATGCACGTATAAGGAAAGCCAGATCGGCTTATGCCAATCTGGGCCATCTTTGGCGCCTTCGTGATATTAGTCTGGCTGTAAAAAGTCGGATTTACAACGCGTCGGTGAGAGCAGTTTTGCTCTATGTTTGTGAAACCTGGCCTCTCCGAGTTGAGGATGTTAGACGTCTCTCTGTGTTCGATCATCGTTGTCTCCGAAGGATTGCTGACATCCAGTGGCAACACCATGTTAGTAATGCAGAGGTTCGGCATCGTGTGTTCGGGCACAGAGACGATAATTCAATTGGTGTCACCATCTTGAAACATCGACTTCGGTGGCTTGGACATGTTTTACGAATGTCGTCCCAGAGACTTCCGCGTCGTGCATTATTTGCCGACCCTGGGACTGGTTGGAGAAAGCGGAGAGGAGGTCAGTGTATGACATGGTGTCGTGGCATGAAAGAGAGCTGCAAAGGGCTAGCTTCTGTTGGTCCTTCACGACTCCTTGGTTGGGGTCCGAGAGATGGTGCAACACAGTGGCTAGAGACGTTATCAGATATGGCTCAGAATAGAAACCAGTGGCGATCCTGCTGCAACCTTCTTTTAGTTTCTACATAAAGTATGGTTCTTACTTTCCTATTTGAAAGAGTCTTCTGGTTGTACATTTTAGTCCGCCTTATCTTTTCATCCCTTCTCTTCCTACTTTCATTATTTTGTGTGGCGCATATGTACCTGGTGCCCTTTTGTACCAATATATATGTGTTTAAATAAAAAAATAAATAAAGTGGATAGGGGCATCACAGGGAAACATGATAGCTCCTAAATGACATTTTATTCATTGATTTTATGGAGTTTTGGTTAGTTTTCCTCAACCAGGATGTCACATTCAATTTGTGTGTAACCTCACCTCGTTCTTGGGGTAATCAGCTCTTCCCAGTTGAGGACCTAGAATTTTTGAACACAAAAAAAATGAATGATTACCTGCACCGTCAGTACCACTTAATGTGAAATAAAAAAAGTTAAGAAAGTAATTTATTTTCAATAACGCCTTTTATTCTCTTCGTGATTTAGAGATGGCCACGAAAAAGAAGTAGTGGAAAACGTCTGAGCGTATGCAATTTTGTGTTGGTTTAAGTCACCATCATTCTTCACATTCAAAAAGCAATCAACGTAACGTTTTCTTATTTAGATAGGAAATAAATTTGCAAGAGATGGTTATTTAACGAATGATATTTCTCAAACTTAGAATGAACTAGATTCGCATCGCACAAAATTTCCAGTCACAAATTACCGACGCTTTGAACTTTGTTGACGGGAACCACTTGGACGAAATCAAGTTATCTGTTGATAAACCAGTTTAACTAGTCAATATTACTTGCATTTAACAGTTCAACGCTTCACAAATAGTATGCATGTGTATTTTCCTAGTTAGTATGCTAGTAACTTCCCGGTTCTTGTTTTCTATATTTTTGAATACGATTTCTTCACATCGTGCTATGAAAGTTGGCTTTAGTAGCTCCTTAGAGCATTGGCTATTACGATCAAACTGTTTTAGACAAACTACCCCAAAACAATTCATTAGTCTGTTCTCCCTAATGAGGTAAAAAGGAAATAGATTTATCTGAAATCCATTGTAAAACCTGGATATTTTCCAGTGGTATTTATGGGCAAAAACATACTCTTAATTTCAAAAAAGTATCACACAGAAATTTGGAAAATATGTAGTCATTTGTGGCATTGTGGTTTTCTGGAAAGTTTCCTTTTTAGTTCATATTTCATGAGTCGAGTTTTATATGTCCTAAAGGATTCCAAACACTAATACACTGATCGGTCATTGAGCAGTAACCGGTGTTATTTGTTTGCAGTCCTGTCGATGACTTTGCAGCTTTTTAGTAAACAGCATTAATGTTATTCAGCGATCAGTCATCGTATATATCTCAATCCTCCATGAGGTCAGCCACAACCCGAATAGCTCAATGGTTATATATTCCTCAGGTTTCCTGCCAATAACCTACGACTGCTTAATATCTTTGAAATTTGTTGATTTCTCAGGATTGATTATGAGAAAGCTTAGATTGTAGTCTTCATGATAGATTTTGTTGTGTCCAATTCAGTAAACGCATTTTTGGACTCAAACCATGAAGACCCTGCACGCAGAGTTTGTTAATTATGACTATATTTCGAAAATGCATATGTGCTACGGATGCTCGTACAAAGTAACTTTGTAATAGACAGGTAAGGAAAGTAGACCCAAGTTTCTACAAACTCACTCTTGTAATTGTATCTGTTTGCTAGAAAGTAGCAAATTGAGATTCATCGGTTAGAGTAGTTTAGTCTTAAGATCTTGTACATGTCTGTACAGTAAGTTATTGATATACCAGATATCGAGTGCTTTCCTGTTCAATTAAACCAAATTAGACTATTGATCAGTGTAAATAAGATGCATGAAAACCAATTTGTTCAGATGTAATGTCTGATTTATTTTTCGTGCAGGATATCCATTTTTCGTCTCAACCTTCTCATTTTCAATGAGCCATATAAATCATTGTTTAATTCTAACAAGTTCTGATATGTTTTTCCCAGTCTGCTTTTAAATTAACAGGGATACCTCCTGATAATAACTCAGGGCTTCTTCAGGAGTAGATAAGTTTGTAGACATCTTTGTCACGGGCTGATACCGAAAAGTTAGAATTAATGAGCAGTTGTCTCGCTGTAACGTCGAGATTTTCAGCAATATACACCGATCACCTCACCAGGAATCGAATTATAACATTTTCCACTCTTTTATGGAAAAATTTAATCTTCGAGCACTGAGTTTCTGTCCGGTGGTTCACATTTTCAGGTTTAAGCGGCTCGGTAGGTACTCTGCTCTCAGCGTGGTTGAAATCGACTAGTCGTAACTCCGCGCTAACAATTTCTATTTAATTTTAGCACGTTATTTTTAGACATATCAGGTCATGATGACACAGACCTAAATGGCTTTTTATGGTAAACCAATATACTCAGTCGGGTTTCATTTGGATTAGACGGATTTCTGATGAATTTTACTGCGTTTATATTACTGAAATCGGTTTTGTATAAATCCACTGGTTTGCTAGCGTAAAGTAGTTAATTATTGTAAATTATATGAAGACTGGCGATTCAAACAAAGTTGATGAGAAATTCATTTCTTTGCATACAAAACTGGTAACTGTAGCTACTTATTCTAAACAAATGTGTATATCTTGTGTAATCTCCTTTGGTCCACAGCATGTAGTTGGTATCATTTTTTCCAAGACGTGATCTGCTTTATACGATTTACATTTTTAACGTTGTGTAATAGTTTTTTTTTTTACGTAGAAATGACTTTCGCATGTTAAAATTTATAAAAGAAGTCTGTGTTGTAGGTTATATATTAAAGAAGTATTACTGGCTATCTAAATTAAAATTCAACATTTCTTATTGCCAGCGTGTATAAGATTAGTGTTGAGTTATTCATCATTCAACCAATATTGATAGTTTCCGATTGTAGGTGATCAGCTCCAAAGAAAGTTAATTTCATCACTTACATTTTCTCTTAGTAAACTCAAGCTTCATTACATTAAATCTGGTCCACCATATGTAGTCCATATTTTTAAAAATCTAAGATCCAACAGAACTCAATCATAGTCTGTAGATCACAACGTCTATTTTCCAATTCGACTAAATCTTAGACCGAATATCTGTCAGTATGTTCATTTCCGAACGGAAAGGTACTTATGCTATGAGTTTTAAAAAAGTGTTGGACATAAACATGGTAACGTCAGATACACGGTATGCAATAACTTAATCAATTCGGACCTGATTGTCGTATTAGACTGACTTTTTCTTACCGGTCACCTATGTCATGTGGTCACATTTTGAGGTGTAAATACATAGCTTACTAAACTAGTTACATTTGTTAATTAATACTTAATCGTATGATATCATAAATATGTATTCACACAGTAAGTTTTTGGTAAATTGGTGTTAAATACTATGTAGTGTCGGCTACTATGTTAAGCCCATATACCTTATTTTAGATTCTGGACAGGCCAATTTACCGATTCTTCTTGAGTCGCGTTTTGAGCTTGTTAATTACTCAGTTATCAATCTTGACTGTTTTTATGTGAGCATATATCTGTACACTTCTTATCCTATCATATATCTGTAACCTGTTTTCATCTGGCTATAAATATTTATTAACGCTTGATAAAATGAGGGTTGGCTCATAAGTCTCCACTGGGTGTCACCATACTTCGCTCTCTTCTCGTCTCGTCCCTCTGATTTTCTGTTCAAATCAATGTGTACAAAATATACGTATTCAAAAATCCATTCTCGTATTTGCCTCATTTAATTCTGTTGTTCACTCACGCGGGTTAAGTCAATGATTACATACGAGAATAGCCAGGATGTATATTTTGACAACAATCATTCATACGATCTAATTGTAGTCAGATCCAGGGCTACTGAAACTACTCAGTCCAATTTCTACAAATTTGACTGTGAATAAGTCGTGTAAGAAGTAATGTGTTTATATATCCTTTTCATTTGTTTTATGAGTCAAATAAATTCTTATTCATCATCTTCGAGCTCTTACTTCATCTGATTCACAGTTCCCAGGTACTAAGTAATTAAACACTTAAAGATCTTATGAGTATAGCAGTTAGATTTATTTGACATAAATCTCTACTCTTCTTCCATGTAATCGATTTGAAGACTAAAATTTTTTAGTCCTACTGAAATTTCTTTCTCACACATTTTTATACACATGAGTATCATTCTATGGTCAGCTAAATAACTCCATAAATAATGGAATAATTTCTCTGGATATTTTCTCTTTTACGACAATCTAATTGCCTCTAAGACTATCAAAGCACACTGTTTATAAGTTATGTAATTAATCTCTTCAAAATGTGGGGAATTGCCATAATTTTGCCATTGGCTTCTGAATTTCTTTGTTATTGATCTAAAAATTATAGTAAAAGGCTAAGTTCATAGCAAACAATTATTATTAAAGAGATAAAAGAATTTCTAGTTTGCCAGTTTAGAGACATAGAAATTAAGGCTTAATGGCTACTACTAGGTGTATCTCGAAGTATAATTCAACTGCGACTTCTTGAGTACCGCATATTTCTTACTGTGTGCTTACCAATATTTGTAAAGCATGTAGCTGGCAAAGTGTATCAGTACTTGGGATGAGGTTTAACATACTGTAACAAAATTCAATGTAGAGGGAGCATTATGTATTACAAGTGTGAATTACCTGTATTCATTACACGTACATATTACAGATATTCAGAATACACATTTAAAATGTATTAACCACACTTAAATGTTCGTCTATTGTGAAAGGTTTTTTAAAAGACATGAGATTAATAAATACTCTACTATTTATAATTTATAGTAGTATTCCTTAATCTGTTGTGAGTTTTTTTTCATATTAACGAACAAGATAATGTATAATCATTCTCGTAGCAACTTTCCCACGGCTGACAATTCTTAGAATAGATGGTTATTGATAGTAGAAAATTAAAACCTATAATTAATGTTTCTGTATCCATTTTTATTGGATGAAGCTATATAAAATAATCGTAAAAGAATAGTGGCGTTTCAAAGAGTCGCTAATTCTTTTGTTACATACATAACCGCACAATTTTAATCTAAATAAAATACACCTGAGCGAGTTCTTTGTATATCTTAACTTCAGTCCTCATCCAGTCGTAACTGTAAGAGTACGTAATGGTTAGTTCTGATAATTACTAGTTTACATCTTACATTCTATAATGCAATCAATTCGAAACATTTCAATGTAGGAGCTCAATTCGTCAAGGGTAAACTTTCGGATTGTGGAAAACGGACCAAAGTCTGCAGTTTCATAAAGATAATTGCATAAATTCTTTTCAGGAGTAGGAATTCTAACAAAGATATTTTTCACAAATTACCAACACATAATTTTATCGATAATATCTAGGTAAAGTTGGCATAGATTTCATTTATAAAACAAGTAAATAGAGTCGAGAATATAATTTAATAAGTGTCACTTCAGTTACTTATTGTTACGATTAGTTTTAGGTCATACTCTTAAGGGCATCCAGTCATGTTTGTATGAATGCAAGAAAAAGAGACAAATGTAACTTAATTATCTGTGTTGTCAGTGGTTTTATGCGGTAATTATAATTAGTCAAATTGATATGCTAACTAGGAGTTCTCGGAACTGTTCAGTTCGATTCAGATAAAGCTCTGTGGGCACGACTGGGCATACTGCTTTTGGAATTAAAATTACGCGCGGGACCAAGTACAAAGGAATTACTAATTAGCACAATCACTACGGTTATTCAGCTAGTAGTAACATAGTTCGACGTTGAGATGGAGGACATTTGTAGCTCAGGTGGATAATATCGCATTTCTGAGCATGTTCCAAGGAAACTGAGGTTTCGAGGGACCAGGGCTCTCAACAGTGCAATAGCTCGGCATTTACTTGACGCTGGGCACAGCATTGATATTTCTCGTGCTTTCAAAATTATCAGCAGACAATGAAGTACGGCTGCTCTCCGGTTTGCTGAAGCGATCGCGATAAAAAAACAAACCGGATCTATTTATTCAAAAAGAGACAGCGATAAACTTATTACTACCCTGGTGATCTAATTTTTTTGTTTTAGTTTTCTGGTTATTAGTTTTATATTGTTTAATATTTAGTTTGTATCATATTTCTCTTCCATTACCCAATTCTTAAACCACCCTTTCACTCACATATTTCCGCTCACTTATTTCTCTTAAATTATATGAACTCTCCAAATTCTATTCAATTATTACGTAACCCATCCTATTTGTTTTTAAGTCCATGAATCCTTCATTACCTCTAAAATTATCACACATCTTATCTGTCTCTGAACTTCGCTCAACTACTACACCACCCAACCTCTATGCTTCTTTGGTTCTAACACCTAATAACCTCTGACCTTTTCTTGCATATATATATATATATATATATATATATATATATATATATATATATATATAGTTATCATTGATAACCTTTTGTCATTCCGATCCTTTACATCCACTTATGTCAATTGTTCCACACTATTTATTACCCCAATGCTAAAATTCTAATACATGTTTGGTTGTAAGCAGCTGACGAGAAACCACGAAATATAATGAATTCATACTATTCTGCATCAATATTTGTTGTGACTTTATTTAAATTCATAAAGGGAACAAATTGTATGAAATACCGGTGTGGTTTCGTTCTCTGATCTGGATGGCTTGGTCGCGGGGCTTCCATAGATCTTCTGAACAACGTTATCAGCACAAACTTTGGGTAGAAATATTCACATTTCCCCACCTCTGGCTCTCAGCTTGTTCCGTCGACTTCAATCATGACTAGAGTCATTGTTGGCCTGTCACTATCTGCCTCATTGTTTTGATTGTATTTCCTTTTAATTTGATTCTTGGCTCTATATTTTTACATTATTTCCCCTATTGGTTGATAGTGTGGAGGCTAATTTCCTCTATATCTGATTCCAATAAATAACATCTCGTTGACTGTGTATCTACTCTGGCCCAATCTCCCAGTTGTATTATAAATTTACTCGAGCCTATTTAAAAGACAGGACAGCAGTTGTAAGGATAATGTATTGCCAATGTTCGATAAAATCCACACGCAATACAAAAAGCAAACGCAGGGAAATGGGTGGTAGAGAGAAAAGCGACACGAGCCGGAGAATGCATGTGAGCCTACTCACTTTAAATACGCTATAGACATGTTATGATAAGATAAGTAATATACACACAACACTCCCATAAAAAAACAGTCAAGGTTGGTCGAAATGTGACTCAAGAAGAATGAATAGATTGGCTTTTGAAGAAGCTGAAATAGGCTATGTGGGCTTGACACAGAGGCCGACACTACAATAGATTGGATCGATTTTTATGTGTTTTTTGATTGCCAATTGACTTGAGTGCCAAGCTTATAAAAATCTCCTAGTATTCCCTTCGTTCAGGATTTGAACATTTTTTCAGTTGATGTGTATCCACACGTATTTATAAAAGCGAAGATATATCATGTTTGGCTGTTGATCGATGTTCATGCAGGCGAAGGTGAAGCGGCCGTCCACTTTGTCCGATATGGTATTTTTCGCAATTGGAGAAGTTTAATTTGTAGAGGATTTTTAGTTTTTCTCTTGTCAGTTCGTTCTTTGGTTTGTATAGGATTGATTGAAGTGATTTTGCTGGATTTTATGCTACACCTATTTCAAACGGCTTCAATAATCTCGTGATTTTTCTTATGTCTTTAATATATTGTAGGATTATTGATTTGCTGGTTTGTATGCTTAGTTTCCTTTTTGCTAATGAGTTAGGTTGATATTTCTTGATGAAGTTGGGCAGCTGTTCTTAGGAAGGACAGTCATTAGTTATTCTTCTCCATTTTTGCGCTCTGAAAGGGTGCTGAAGTGTGTCCTAGTCCTCTTGAATAAAGTTTGTACTCAGTTGACTTTGTGACTTCTTGGATTATTGCTTCTGTAGTTGAAAATTTGATCTGTATGGATTGGGTTCCCATAAACTTGAGTTTCCAGTTTTCCTCTGTCGGAGATGGGACAAATATAACCAAAGATGTAACTTGCCGAACTATTATATGGATCTATGCTTCTATTCTATAGTGACTAAATACTCTTATTCTTATATTCTCTTAGTTGTTCAGCTCATAAACTATCATTGTCTGCTTTACCTGTCACGCGTTATTGTAAATTAATGACGGCAAATAAGACATCGATCTTGCAAACGTTGAACGAATTAATCCATAATCGAACTAAACATTACTACTACCTCCATAATTACGACGACCTGTTCTATTTGAAGATATGTGTTGTATATTGTTTACTAGATAAACATACTTTTACGTTAGGGTTGGTGGAACTTAAAAGTTACAGCTTCTATTTCCAGCGTGTTGATGTATGTGATGGACGGATATTTGCAGAAGGAACAGTCCAATTGAGACAATTGATTGTTATTTTGCAAATTAACTGTTCACTATATGGATCTCATATTTTAATGAGATATTCTGTAATGTGCTATTATACATTCGATTGTCCTCACTCGTGTTCTGTTCACTACAATTATGTTGAATATAATAAAAATGAACATTGATTAGAAAGACTACGAATTACGCAGTTTCTATTGCTGTTAATCTTTTAAACTGGTTTTTGCACTACTTCTGTCATTATTGCATAGCTTTATCAATTTATTCTGATATAAGTTGTCATATTCTAATGTTGATTAGTATTTCGATTCAGCCAAGCAGTTTGATCAATATGAATAGCTTATCATTTATGGTTACGATCAGTTTGATTACATTATCAAATATTAGTAGCACATAAATAATTAAGCGTATTGTGTTTGTTAAGATATTAACTATTCACGAACATAATGCTTCAGGATTTTGTAGTGTCGGTTGCTATGTCAAGCCCATATCCCCTTATTCTAGTTTCTGGACAAGCCAATTCACCTATCCATCATAAGTCATGAATTCATCTTGGTAATAATCCACTTATTAACCCTGACTATTTTTATATGAGCTTAGGTGTGTGTACACTTTTTATCTTATTCATCACATGTCTATAACTTATTCTTATCTGACTATAAATATTGATTAGCGCTTGGTAAAAGTGAGTTGGCTTACCCGCCATCTACAATCCATGTCGTTTATGCCTCGCTCGCTGATATTTGCTCATGTGCTTATAACTTTCTGGCCTGCGTCATTTGTCAATAAAACTGTAGTTGCCACTTGTCTTTGCTTTCTGATTTTATGCACCGTTAAGATTTGTATCATAACGGTTATCGAGGTGAACGATTAAACGAAGCACGGTACTACAAGTTTTTGTCTGTCTGGTATATGATCCCTTGAAATATCAGGGACTAATATATATATATATATATATATATATATATATATATATATATATATAAACATAAAATATAAATAATCTGGAGACGTACGATTATTTAAAATTCAAAGACTACTTCAGTAATATGCAGTAAGGCTAATGAAGTATCAATGCGACGTAAATGAACATGTAGGTGATGTTTATAAATGTACTCGATGATTTATGTTAATAATACATTTGGTAAAATTCTATCATTTTTTGCATAAACTGTATGTTGTCCCATTTTGTTATTCGCAATATACTTTAATTGAAGTAAGTTATTGTAGTGAATAACTAACACATATACTTCACAATATAGTGTTGTAGAACATCAACGTTGATGATCTATGTCGAATGATTGGAGGCCTACTCGAGTTAGACGGAAACGGTGTGACGAACAAGCTAACTTCGAAGTCACACCACGCGACCAGCACCTTACGTGGATTGCCCCATCGACGTATCAAGGGACCATGGATGCTCTGAAGACTGTACAACACGAAGGACGTTATTACAGGAATATATTAGTTAAAGTAGATACAAGCGAAAGTAGAAACACTGCCGCATGTGCCAGTCCATGGTGCATGATTAACTGATGCGCTTTGATTGTCCTTGACCTTGACGGGGATCGATGGTCTGTTCGATATTTAGTGACCCAGTCTTATTGAAATCATCAGTATTTGATTGAATTATTTCAAATACATATATGACGTTGCGTTTGTAGTGCCGTGCTTTGTTAATAGTTCACCTCGATAACCGTTATAATACAATTCTTAACGGTGCATAATATCAGAATGCAAAGGGAAGCGGCAACTACATTTTTATTGACAAATGATGCGGACCAGAAAGTTGAAAGCACATGAGCAAAAGTTAGCGAGCGAAACATAAATGACATGCATTGGAGGTGGCTGGTAAGCCAACTCGAGAGCAAAATGGAAATGATGCGTATTGGAGATGGCGGGGAAGCCAAATCGTTTTAAGCAAGCGTTAATCAGTATTTATAGCAGACAAAAATGAATGACAGACATATGATGAATAAGATACGAAGTGTTCATACACATGCGCTCATATAAAAAGGTAGTCAAGGTTAATAAGCGAATAATTAACAAGATCAAAATATGACTCATAATGGATAGGCGAATTAGCTTGGCCAGTAGCTAGAATAAAGTATATGGGCTTAACATATAAATTGATACTACACGTTACACGTTGATTCGAATATTCCGGGGAAATTGACGAATAACGCATCACCACAGGAAGTGGGATATTGTTAGGGATATTTTGATGTCTGTTACATAGCTTTAAGGAAGACGGTATTTCAGATCATAACTGGTATTGTTGGAGAAGCCTATAGTTTGTTAAGGGACCTTGCATATTCTGAAAAACCCATTCCATTCTTCAAACTAACGAAATAACTGGTCAGTTTTATGTAACAATTCGATACACGTGAAAGGGCATGGTTAAAAAAATAATTCATGCTCTGAATCACACTGTCAGAATTTTCGATACTACAATTATTATGGTATTTGATAAGGACGTGTTAAATGCACATAACTGTACATTCATTTTGCAGTACAGTATCCTACTGAGCATTTGGATGTCAAATACATTAGTTTGGTTCCATCGGTCAAACTGTGCTCAGTTGTTTAACTAATAAGAATTGTAGATGGACAATGTATGTGATCTTTGCGGCTTATAGGGGTCTACTGGAGTCTGAAATAAATGGCGTGATCTTACAGTTTACGTCGAAGTAGCACTCCGCGGTTATTACCTAACGTGGGCTAATCTCTTTTTGTGTCCAATATCCATGCTTACATTTATTGTGACATGTACATTCAGTGACTTTTATAACGACAAAATAAAGATCACATTTTCCTATTTGTTACACTTTACATGTAACCACATTTATATTAAATATCTCTTGTTTCTCTGTATCAATGGTAAAGAAACGTGTATAATAGTTTGATTGTATATGCCATACATACACTACCGCGATTGTTGAAATACAAACGCTATCTCCGCCGTCCATTCTTCTGCTTTGTTGGCCACAGCCATGATTGAAGATTATAATAGCGTTATAAAATCCTTCCCACACTACGTTGGAGTTTTGGCCCCGATCATTATTGAATAGTACTATCGGATTTAATCCTCACCATTACGTTGTTGGTTCCACCACGTGCAAAGGAACCTTTGTTGATCAGGATAACTCATTTGTGGATTTTATCTCGGAGAACAGCTTATAAGTAACATTCATTTCATAAAAACAGTTACCAATTTGTTGTTAAATATACCGTTTTATATTGTAACGTAACCCCCAAATGCCCTGGTACGGCCGAGAGTGGGGAGAGTCTACTCTCTCTCTCGAAATGCTCTCACATGGCCAGCGAATATATAGCCTCTGCCAGGGAAGTCCTACTCACTGCCTTCTCGTGGCGGGGGTGTTGTTTACAAAAGTGAGAGGACGAAAAGCGAATGTTCGGCGCTATAACCGGATTGGTGGACACGGAGGGTCCACCTAGGGGAGTTGGAAAACCCTGATTCCAAACCAATGGTGCACATGGGCTCCAGTATCCTGATGGAACGAATGGCGGAAGAACCTGCTGTTGGTCAACGGCAACCATGGGACTGCATCTCCTCACGATGCTCCACTGCCTTGTGGATCAGACCTTTAGGTCAAAGGCTCGGGGTGTGGTCCCCTAAGAAAACCACCTGCTTCGGTTTGGGCACCCGGGCAGTATCACAGCCCACACACAAACAAATGAATGAAATTATGAACTTTATTGACGATATCCCTGGTCATACTAAAAGCAAAACAATTAACATTATTATTATTATTACCTTTATTATTATTATTATTATTATTATTATTATTATTATTATTATTACTTACCATATCGCTAATTCACCCCCTTTTATCCCCAATTTGTGTAACCTTACTCTTCAACTTATGCAGCAGCTCGCTCTTGGTGGAAAATCTGTCCTATCTAAACGATCTCCAGTCACTGTCTGGTTGAAAGTGAATGCTTCCACCGATTATGAATACTGAGGCAGTCTTTCTGAAACCACGTACGCCGTTCAAGCTGGCTTCCTTCAACGTTCGCACACTAATGCAGATCAGACAACAGATAGGGCTGGCTATGTCTTTGGAAGGTCTTAATGTTGACGTTTGTTGTCTATCCGAGACCCGTATTCAAGACTCTAGTGAAGTACTACAAATCCGCTCTCCATCTGTCGCCTCGAAAAGCTTGTTCCACGTGCGCTTATCCGGGGACCCTGTGGCATCTTCGTCTGGTCTTGCTGGCGTTGGTGTCGCACTAAGCGCTAGAGCTGAGGCAGCACTAATCGATTGGATCCCCATTAACAGTCGGTTATGTGCTGTTAGATTAGAAAGTTCCATCAAAGTGAGAAGAAATCGGCGTGAGAAACGGTGTCTTTTCGTCATCTCCGCCTATGCCCCGACAGATTGCAGCCCGGATGCAATCAAGGATGAGTTTTACCATCAGTTAACAGTTCTTCTCCAGAAAGCGCGTTCGACAGATATTGTAGTACTAGCCGGAGACTTGAATGCACAGGTCGGGCGTCTAGGCACAGAAGAGAGTCGTCTAGGTGGCCGATGGGGACTTGTTGGTCGCAGGACAGATAACGGGGACCGTTTGCTGCAACTGTGCACAGACCACAACCTGTTTCTGGCCAGCACTAACTTCCGGCACAGTCATCGCCGGTGTGCCACCTGGCGTCCTCCCTCTGCATCCCAAGCCTGGACTCAGATTGATCACATCGCGATCAGCTACCGCTGGCGTGGTTGTGTACAAGACTGCCGCTCCTTTTGGAGTACCTATCTGGAGTCTGATCATGCCCTGGTCTGCGCCAATCTCAGCTTACTTTTCAGTGGCCGAAGGATTGACCACCACCAACGGATTGATATTAGTAAACTGGCTGCAACTTCTGTTGCAAGTAAGTATCGAGCGGAGCTAGCCTCTAGGCTAGCTACCACCCCACCGAAAAGTATAGGTAAGCATTGGTTGCATCTTCATGACGCCATGAAAATGGCGAGTAAAGCCGCTTGCGGCTTCGCGAAACGTCCCGCTTACAAGCACTGGGTTTCTTCTGGCTCCTTACAACTGATGGAAGCCCGTCGGTCTACTCCGGGTGACCGTGAGTTTGACCACAAACGAAGGCTGTTACGTAATGAAATCGGGCAAAGCTTGTGTAAGGACCGGGAAGCCTGGTGGTCGGAGCGTGCTAATGAGATGGAAGCAGCAGCTGCATCTGGTAACTGCCGGAAGCTCTTCCAACTCATCCGAGCCACTGGCAGCAAGAAATCTGGTGTGAGTGAAACAATCTACGAGGATGATGGGATGCCAATCACTAACATCTGTCGACGTCTTGGACGATGGGCGGAATTTTTCGAAGGGCAGTTCAACTGGCCTGCTGCTCCGGCAACATCAACCAGCTTGTCCTGCTCCCCATGGCCGGTGACGACTGATCCACCAAACGAGGCGGAAGTCCGCAAGGAACTCCAACTCTTGAAACGTTATAAATCACCTGGCCCAGATGACTTACTTCCGGCTCTTTTTAAAGATGGTGGTGACTTTCTGGCTAAGGAACTGACTGCGTTGTTTGGAAAGGTTTGGGAGCAAGAAAGTGTTCCAACATTTTGGAATGAGTCAATAGTCGTCCCTATCTTTAAAAAGGGTTCACGTTGTTCCTGTAGCAACTATCGGGGGATAAGTCTACTTTCGATCGCGTCCAAACTATTGGCTTCTATCATTCTTCGTAGGTTGTTTAAAACCCGAGAACGATTGACTCGCGAGGAGCAGGCTGGTTTTCGTTCTGGTCGAGGATGCATTGATCACATCTTCACCCTCCGCCAAATGTTAGAACACCGTCATACTTATCGCAGGCCAACAATCGTAGTGTTTCTTGATATCAGGGCTGCCTTCGATTCGTTGGACAGGACTGTTCTCTGGGATTGTCTATTGAAGAAGGGTGTGCCTGAGAAGTTCATTAACATCTTAAAGGCCCTGTATACGAACACCTCAGGCAGAGTGAGGGCATACAACCACCTTTCTCCCTCGTTCCATTCGAGCAGTGGGGTTAGGCAGGGTTGCCCGATCTCACCATTCCTCTTCAACTTTGCCATCGACGACATCCTGGAAACAGCTCTGATGGATGTAAGTAATGGCGGTGTGGATATGTTGCCTGGAGAACGACTTCTCGACCTTGAGTATGCGGATGATATTGTCTTACTGTGCGATAATGCCCAAGGCATGCAATCAGCACTTAATCAGTTGGCAATCAGTGTCCGCAGGTACGGCATGTGCTTTGCACCCTCCAAGTGCAAAGTACTTCTACAAGACTGGCAGGATTCTAATCCTGTACTCACCCTGGATGGTGAGGAGACCGAAGTAGTTGAGAAGTTCGTGTATCTAGGTAGCTATATAAGTGCTGGTGGTGGCGTGAGTGATGAGGTTGATGCACGTATAAGGAAAGCCAGATCGGCTTATGCCAATCTGGGCCATCTTTGGCGCCTTCGTGATATTAGTCTGGCTGTAAAAAGTCGGATTTACAACGCGTCGGTGAGAGCAGTTTTGCTCTATGTTTGTGAAACCTGGCCTCTCCGAGTTGAGGATGTTAGACGTCTCTCTGTGTTCGATCATCGTTGTCTCCGAAGGATTGCTGACATCCAGTGGCAACACCATGTTAGTAATGCAGAGGTTCGGCATCGTGTGTTCGGGCACAGAGACGATAATTCAATTGGTGTCACCATCTTGAAACATCGACTTCGGTGGCTCGGACATGTTTTACGAATGTCGTCCCAGAGACTTCCGCGTCGTGCATTATTTGCCGACCCTGGGACTGGTTGGAGAAAGCGGAGAGGAGGTCAGTGTATGACATGGTGTCGTGGCATGAAAGAGAGCTGCAAAGGGCTAGCTTCCGTTGGTCCTTCACGACTCCCTGGTTGGGGTCCGAGAGATAGTGCAACACAGTGGCTAGAGACGTTATCGGATATGGCTCAGAATAGAAGCCAGTGGCGATCCTGCTGCAACCTTCTTTTAGTTTCTACATAAAGTATGGTTCTAACTTTCCTAACTGAAAGAATCTTCTGGTTGTACATTTCAGCCCGCCTTATCTTTTCATCCTTTATCTACCTACTTTCATTATTTTGTGTGGCGCATATGTACCTGGTGCCCTTTTGTACCAATATATATGTGTTTAAATAAATAATAAGTAAATAAATTTTGCGTTACTCGTAGACATACGCTTAGTTCTGTAGTGTTAATTCTTTTTGACATATTATTGGTAACTTTGCGTATTGTTGTATCTTGAGTAGGCTCTTTTGCTGGGATCCACGACACTTTACTGACTTTAGCTCAAACATAAATTTATGACAGGACTGTATTGGTAAGAATAAGTACACGTGCATAGTGCGACCACTGTCGCATGCGCCTGTACATGGCATGAAGTTGATTGACGCGCATCGGTCGTCCTTGATCCTGATGATTATTGTTAATCTGTTCGATATTCAGTGCACCGACTTTCGGATGAGTTGGCTATTTCCCAGTGACATTTCACTGGTTCTACGACACACTTTCACTAGGCTCCACGGCCATTTGAATAGGCACCGGACAGGTTGAGGTTGGTAATTCTCTGGAGGTTTCCAAATGATCCAAAAGAGTCAGGTCGTATTGAGTTATATAGTGTCGACAATTCGCTGACTTTTCAGAAAGGCAACGTCAAGTTTGCAGTAAGTCTAGTGATACTACAGAGGTAGTATGATAAGTGTATTGTCGATTGTTGTTGATATTCTTACTGTCATTTACTTAAAGGAGAAAGTCAGTCATGATCGTTGACAGCATTTTGTTCGTTAGTGTCTAATTCTGGTTATATATATTATGCAGATTAACTGCAAGTACAAAGCATAACCATGAAAAGAAATCGTGATTTCGTCTTCGGAAGTTATTGATCATTTAGTAGTCGGAGGTTGAAAAGTCGATGATTTCTGTTACAATCTGTAAGGGTCGAAGACTAAAGATCGAGAGCAAATGTGTCACGATGAAGTTATATCCAAAAGATGATAAGCGATGAGTGCTGCATGTTTGCTGGATAAGTGGACCGAAAAATATCTAAAGGAACATAAAAACCAAGGAGTGCCACTCTGAATTCATGTCACTGGTACTAGTGCTAAACTCTGTCAGTGTTGGTGTAGAGAAAACACCGTCGTTTTCACTTTGAGCAAGATTCGTTCTATTATTATTATTATTAGCTTTATTCAATATTATATTTTTGGTACAATATAGAATTCTCAGCACAAAGTACTTCAACAAGTTTCCGTTTCTGACTTCTTCGTCCTTCCTGACGATAAATATTGAGTGATCGCCAGTTAGAACTTAGCAACCCAGTCAATCGACATCTGGATAATGTACATTCTTCTCGCTGCATATTGCCAGCAACCACGATATCTCTGATTAAGCCTTCTGTAACCTTTACAGCGAAAGGTCTTACACTTTTCAGAAACGCACGAAATTAGATAACTTGTTGAAATATCTAGATGACAGGAACAGGTGGCCCAGATGTTTAAACAGACCGCCATGTAATAAGTAAACTGATGATTCGATCGAATGATTTTGTCTTTAGACGACCAATAGAACCGGAAAGGTTGTAAATCTTCGAGTGTCTGAACAGTTGATATATGTACCGAAATCATCTGTTTGATAACAGACATGAAAAAAAAACATCATGTGATGAATAGTTGTATATGTCAGTTGATCAACGCAATTCGTTTGGACAGTCACATCGATTGTGCCGATCATATTTTAGGTATTTTATGTCACAACAGTGACATATAATGTTGGAAGTTCATTATGAGTGAGCTTATATAATGTTGATGAGTAGTTGACAAGTCGAAAATAACCAGTGCTGCTTCAGATATGTCAAACCGTTCACACTTTTGCATTCTATCACGTGATAACTATGCTTAATAAGCATTTTATGATGAATTGTGTGGTATGATTGAGTATCGTGACGTCAAAATCGTTAATTAGATGTTGTTAAGTTTACATTACTTTGTGAAATACACGAAATATGACATCTAAGTTTAGTAATTACACTAGGTTGTATGCATGACACAGTGACATAGCAAAATGAAATCGTCGTTATATATGCTGGCAGTTTTGTCGAACGTTCGTTTTAGCACTATTAGTTTAACTTATGGATGTGTAAGTACAAATATAATATGAAGACTGTGTGATTCGTGGAGAATCCTAGAGACCGTTGAGCTTTTTGACGACCCGTATTGCGTGCATACAAACCGGAAATGAAATTAACATGACATAATGTATTGAGAAAGACGAGTTATGTTTAACCGTGTGTCATAACGGCAGATGCGTAGGGGGCAGTAGACACTGGTAAAAGTGGTGAAAACCAGTAAAATTAAAGCCTAGAAGGTGAAGATAACGTAGCAATTTTGCAAAGGCGGATCTAGAGGTCTTATTACCTAGCAACAAGTGACATATTACTCACGATATTACAACGAATTATCTAGTTAAAACCAAATTGAGATTGTTTGTGTACATGCTATACATTTTTTTCGTAGTATCTCGCCTTACGAAGTATACGTGTTTTTGATTTCTACTACTATTTGACGGGAATGATATGATATAAGACCATTCTTTGTGAAAGTAACTACGAAACGTTATTAAGCATCATGAACTTTGTAGAAATTTATTAGTTAGAGTAGGCTGAAGACCACTGCCACATGGCCCAGTCCATAGAGTGCAATTAATCAACGCGCTTAGTCATCCTTAACCTTCAAAGTGGTCGATAGACGAGTCCAACGATCAGTGACCTATCGTTTATTGTAAAAACGATTCAACCTAATAGATGATTTAGTCAGAGCCTAGTGAAGGTTCCTTAGACCTGTAGAGTACCTTTTCTAGGAATCCTCCCGATATTCCTTTATTTAGCTTTTTGTCTATCTCTCCACTTACCCGTCAATCAATCATTCGGTCAATCAGTCTGTCAATAAACCAAACAATTTATCTATTCTTCAATCATCTTCCGTTACCATATCAATACATAAATACATGGGAAAAGCCTTGTAGTTGACACTCTGAATTTTAAATCCATTTCAATACAATGCAGTCCTAGACTTACTTCACTACAACAAAATTGCCGGGTATTCTATCTTCAAACTTTTTACATTACGATCGCTGGTGTTTCTGAGTACCAGCATCAATTTAAATCCAAAAAGATCTAAATTTGTTACTAATCCAATATTACTACCATTCCAATCCGCTCAAGTCCCCTTAATCTCGCCATACTTTTGCTAACTATTCTAGTATTTGCTTCACCTGACCATATATTTTCTCCGCTGCTAAATTGAGCGAACGAATTCTTTTATTTGGCTGATTTGATGTATCCACGATGTATGGGAATCACACACCCCAATTTTGTTTGTGCTTATCAATATCAGTAAGTGAATTTTTGTGGTGCTTTGGCTTCCACACAATTATTTTTTTGTTATTTTATTGCTCGTTTTTGAAACAAATTCAACCAAATTATTCCCTTTTTATGGTGGATAGCTGTTCTTTGCTGGGCGGAAAAGCATTTTCCTATCGACAAGCAGTTATGATGTGGTTTAATAGAGTTTATTTACTAGTCTGATCGTTCACAGTATCGCGGTAGTTACTGGTTCTACAGACCTGGAAAAACTTTCCAGGTATTGTATATTTGTACTTTTTTTACAGGTTATATCTATGAGTGCCAATTAGTTACCGATTAATTGTTCTTTGATTATTTATTTAATTAAGTGAATAACAGCCATATTAGTGTGTACGAAAAAGCCTGATTCAGAGTTTTAGGGGTTCACAACGCTTCAACTATCTCCACGGTCATTGCGAACCGATAAAATCGCTTTATTACGAGCTTGTTGACTGTTTAAACACTAAAGCATCAGGGCAGGACAATTTATAAGACGCATTGTAGATATTGTGATAATGTTATATCAACACGGGTGATCTTGAAAGGTGAAGAACTTGTAGGAAGTCGTACCATCACTAATTTCATCAGTTTTAATTTTGGTGTCCTAGTTTCTAATGATGATTTCCAGTTTATCTCAGTATCTTCTCCGAAAAAATAGACAATTCTGTAAGTAGAGTGACATAAGATCAGTGAGTGAGAAAGTGTCTGGCTGAAAAGTACATCAAGTGTTTAAATAAGACAGCTATTCAGTTAAGGTGTTATATGTTAGCAATTATCGAACAATGGATTGATCGCTTAAACATCAACCTCCTAATCTATGTTAGACAAAGTAAGATGCGATGCTTTTATTGTTAAGTGTGATATACTACGACCCGCACTTAACATGTCCTGATAGAGTTATCGTCTCAGAGATGTTTGTCTTTTAAAAGACTTTCATGGCATACGATCTGAAATGTATTAGCGACAGTAGATTGTGAGTTGAAGTGATAATCTCTGTGATAACGAATGACTCGGAGAAATGCAGAGTGGTTAATGTCCTCAGTAATAGCAAGCCTATTTCTGCCTAAATGTTTAGTGCTAACGATATTATGGTATTTTCGTGAAGCACTCTAAGTGCAAAGTTACTGTGTTAAAGATGAGTTTTTTCTCAGGACACGGTGATTTACAATTGGTAAATTATGCATATATAAAGTGGGAACTTCACGGCACATCACAAATGAAATGTTTCAAAGTTTAAGACCCATTTACAAATACGAATGGTATGGATAGCAGTTCAATGAAAATGGACATGGCCATTATTATCTTTCCAGGGCTATCCATAATTTATGTTGGTGTTTGGGTGTAAGCTTCACTTTGTAGCGGCAAAAAAACCCTCAAAATCAATAGTTTTGTAAGTCTTCGCTAATTGATGCTAGCTATAATGGTTTTAGTGGACTCACCTAACTGAAAGAGCTCGGTCATGCATCCTCTGTATATGACGAGTGGTAACGCCGTTATCAACTTTTCCTGTGATCACTAGCCTGTTTAAATCAGTCACTTCTCGGTGTATTGATAACCTATCAATTACATCTTCGAACTTCCTCGCTTCTGACTTTTGATTTCACTAGGTGGGCACGATTCACTTATAAGAGATGTTACTGGTTGAAGTGTTGTCAAACTCCAAATGCCTGTGCATTTTCAACCCAATGTGAACTCAGGTATATTTCAGGTGTGTTTAGGATACCACAGATTATTAAAAATATCATTCGCAAGGGGCATGAATTCCGAAGCGTAGAGATGAAGCAATTTTATATGCTCCCGATAAGGCTTGAATTTGAATCCCCAAAATGATTTAGCAGTTTTTCTCTAAACACACTAAATAATATTCTGGCTGACGGAGTGGAAGAAAGACTGTATTTCCACACTCTATGTGGAGCCAAATAATATTTGAAAAATAATGAAAGCCAGTTATATCAAATTGGTCAAGTAAGTGATTTCGGGATACAAGCGTTAGACTGTCTATAAGGTCTTTTTTGTCGCGATGGGTACGTGACCACACGAAACACAGATCTTTATTGAACGATGATGCTCATAGAGGGGAACGTTTTGTGTTTCATGTCTAGTTTACGTATCGCGGATGGAGTGCTTTACGCTTTGGAGGATGTCAGGTTATTCCATCGTTTTTCTCATACTATAAAGTCGAGTTAGATAAATTGAAAGTGTTGAAAACTTCTGTTCATAGCCTTGAATCATCAGGAAAAGCGGTTATCAAGGATCCTTCTTACTCAGAAAGATCTTGTTTAGTCGTCTAACTGAATGGCAATGACGTTTCGTAGGCGTTCTTTACCATCGGAATGAAAACTTGAGTGGACAACTTGTTTGTACTAGCTTGTTAAAAATATATTGAAACCTATACGTTTGGCCACAGTTTAAACTCTACTCCACCAGTCGTTGAAGTTGTACCGATAATGTCGAATACAAAAACTGGTAAGTCTCTCTACTAAGTTGACATTCCTAAGGTGATAAAAATTAGGTATTCGATGTCGCGGTTTTTTTGTACATTAATTTTTTTGCCATGGTCAGGAAAAGATTGGAAGAGACTCAGAACTCCTGCTAGCTAGCCTTCTAGGATAAGTTTGTTGAGTCCTCTGTAAGTTTCATCCTTTTAAGGTGTTAAATAGATTGTATGCCTAAGTGAACACTATAGGAATATTATTATACGGTACCAGGCCGGATTTATTATTTGAACTAAGGGGAAATAGTAGTTACCTCGTAACTATGTATAAAACTAAATCATGACACCCATACATAGTGGTTTGTCTTAGTAAACTCAGGTTACCTCGTCGAGTTAAGGTGATCGGCTGTTTTTCTTCGAAGGGTTCATGTATTTAGTAATATTTTCAGGTTTTAAGAATGTAGACTAAGGTTTTATTTTAATATTCGATATCAGTAAAATACAAAAATCCCCAAGCACTTACAGATTTATGTAACTGCTTTTTCATCAAACCTTGAATTGTCTGTTTCAATGTGGTGTTGATTTTTTCTTCTGAGTAGGTAAAGCACGTAAAGTTATGCCGAAACGCCCAGTACCAGAAGGCGAGTCATCAGAATCAAGTGAAGAAACAAAATCCCCAAGATCTTCATCTTTCGACTCCTTAGTGATCAGTCGGATGGAAGAAAAAGAAGAACTTCAGCATTTAAATGATCGTTTTGCAAATTATATTGAACATCTTCATAAAAACATCTTCAATAAAGAGTTCAGTGGTCATATTGACCTTTTAACGAGTTCTTTAAAAGTAAGTCCTGCATACTTAGAAAAATATTAAAAAAATGGGGAAGGACATATTCCGCGAATCATCCAATGTTGAATAATGTGAAACCTTAGCAACTAGATCTCATTATATGAACTTAGGATATTCATTTATTTATTTATTTTCTGTTTACTTGTAAACTAGCGATGTGATCATACTTGCATGTCAAAAAAGGGTCGGTTTTCCTCGTTTGCTAATCATGTACTTCACAATCCACAGTTTGAACATTTTTGAAGACTAATGTAAACTTTTTTGGAATGCAATGTAACTCTAATTGTTGAAAATTTTAGTGATTAAGAATTTATCCACTTTTTTTAACTGATAAGGGGTAGTTTTCCATAAACTTTCTTGATTCTAGAGTCACACTAGCCGGCAAATTTCTTGTATAATTTTTGGTAGTTGTGACTATTATCTAATCCACTTATGATACTTTCTGAGTCACTTTTTCATTTACGGTTTTTAAGGCAGTCTATCGGTTTTATAGAATAAAACTTAAGGTGTAATATTTACGCCTTTTTATCAACAAACGTTATTTCATCCCCCCGAATGACATACGAATTTAATTTTAATCTACTCATTCACTAGGCACTTGGGTATGGAGGCTAATAATACTACCCATTTGCCTAAACCCAAGTACTTATATGAGGTATATGAGTGCTAATTACTGATTGGTAAAAGTAATAAAAAACATTACTTCAGGATTTTTTGGATGCCATAAACGATCGGATAATGTGATTGTGAATTTTGCTGACGCAGGATATATCTTTTCCAAAATATTCCTTTTGTTTATTTTGGTAGCCAAATAGAGATTTCATTAAAGTCTAAAAAAGAAGCATAATTGAGAGCAGTACCATGATATGCTTTATGTCCGTACATTAAAATGAACTTATATATATATATAGTTTGAAAAATAAGACAATTAATGAATCCAATTTGATTAATTCTTTTATGAACATCAGCACGCCGAAATTCGGAACATATCTTTTTGTAGATATATTCTAACAGCACAAGATCTAATTTTATTTCACAGCTACTTATTTAATCATTACTTTAATGTGATTTTCTGTCCTCAATTACTCCAAACATTTAATAGTTAGCTGCCAGCAAACCGATCGGTTCATGACCTTTGTGATATGATTTTATCAACAGTTTAAAGGGAACTGACGTACAACAAGATAATATTGTCTCTCATTTTAGTTTTTACTTTGATCGCGAACGGGAGATTATTAAAGATGTAATGTATGTTCACTTCTTAGCGTCGAATGTAGTATTAAATGGATTCTTGATTTATATTGCGGATAGGGGAATTCATATGAAATTTTACTCGGTATGCTATTTGCACGTGCCCTGATGGACCTAAACCAAAAGTGTCTCATGTTAATATAGAATCATAACTTAGTATTACTACAAGTTAGCTTCCTTGAGATATTTTTTACATTCTGGTTAAAATTGGTCTGAAATAAAAGTTGTTGCTGCCACCGGAAGCTAGCTTTCAAATAACTTTACGTCCTCTCTTGTCGACAGTCAAACAGCCTTGGTTTAGGGATAAATTCTGGTCTTTATTCATAGCTTAATTTATCTTTAAATTCAAATGGTCCTTATTGCTTTAATTATCCCTCAAGCTTCATATAATTTTGTACAGAATGAAATGGATGACTATGTGAAGGCTTTTTCAAATGAAGTTGAATTATTGCGCCGAAATTTGAACAAAACGTCACTTGAATTAACTAATGCTAAAATTCAGCTGAAAAAAGTCACATCTGATCTAGATGAAACAGTTGAACAACTTGAGCGTTCAAAAGCCAATGAGACTGAAATGGGTAATAAAATTACATCATTAACTGTTCAACTATCTCAGTTACAAAATCAATTGGACGTATGTAACGTAAGTTAAACGGATGATTATATATATATATATATATATATATATATATATATATATATATATATATATATATATATATATATATATATATATATATATATATATAGACCTATACTTTTATACATAGCTGTTTTCAAAGTAGATTTAAACTGTAACCTATGTGTAGGGTACTAAGGCTTGAAAGCTTAAACATTTTTCTACTGAAATAATAATTACATTGTGCTGTCTAATAATGTGTAGTTCTTGCACGAAACGACTACATATGTTAATTAACCGAAAATAATCGACCATTTCATATTTAAGAAACAAATGCCTGATTAGTGGTTTATTCACAATTTGTACTCAACTTAATCTTTAAACGAGGATGTCATAAAGTATAAACGTTATTGAAAAAATATATACATATTAACTTCCGGAAACTAGAACCATCAATATTGTCAGTTTCATCTAAATATGCGCCCATAGCCAAATAACGTTAAAAGGTTCTACTTCCGTAATCCCTGCAACATAAATGTCTTTTGAAGTGTAGGGGGTCTACTGCAAACATGAATATATACTCAAATTTACTTTTTACTTCTTACAGAAGTGTCCGCAAAAGTGATAATATAGCCTCGAGCTTGTCTGTGAGAAATAGTATAGTAATTCCATATTTTGTTTCAGCCATGAGTTTAAAAAAAATACCTTATTATTTTTTGGTTTCCTGGAGAATCGAATAACATCAAAAAACGTTGCTCAGCCACTCTGGTTGGCTCTTTTGGAATTAATCTTAGGAAATTTCTACTCTCACAATGCGTAAACACCCGCGTTCCTCACCTCGGTAATTCGTCTGACAGCAGTTTTAGAACAAAAATATACTGTATATTTGTGTTGTAGAATTAAACTGAAGTATGGTTACCAGTCTGTTCTCATGACTTTCAGTTAACTCCCTTGATTCTGCTAAGTAAAGTAGGTAATACAACATTTATTTAACTCATCAGCTTTTCCATAAACTAAATACAATCTTATTCAAGGAGCTTTAGCCTACTTTTATAAGTTGATTTAGTCTATGCATGGATTGTTTTTCCGAGAAATTTTTTAATTTGTCTTATTGCTATTATACTTTCCATTTATGTGCTTTTGTTGACAATAGAATTACAAAACAGATTATGATTCATTGATGGATCAACATAAAATTTTAAAATCTCAATTGGAAAATGAAACTCTGTTGCATACTGATACCAAAAATAAGCTACTTACAGCTTTAGAACAATTAGAGTTTAAAAATCAGTTATTGGAGAAAGTAAGTTGTTCAGTCTTTTTATCTAATCAACTTACATTTTCATATGTTGATTTCGAGTAACAGTGTTATATACTAACATGAAATAGTCTAAAAAGTCTATCTTACTTTCAACAAAATTAGCTGGCTTATTCAATAATGTCTTTATGATTTTATCTCCTTGTGGACAAATTAATCAAATTAATCAAATCAATTCATTTACCAGGTACTTGGGCTAACAATAATACTATTACCTGGTTTCCCAAACTAAAGTAGGGTTTGAATTTGGAATTAGTGACTGGAAGTTAAACTCCCTAAGCACTTGGCCGCTGCTCCACTTGCGTGAAAGTGTATATGCTATTAAAGTTAGGATTTTTCACGGTTTCACGGAAAGGAACCCATAATGGCGTGCATAAGCCTATATGCTATTATATATATACTTCTGTTGATTATTTTTAGAATCTTATTTCTGATAGGCAAATGTCTCAAAATCAAGCCAGATATCGAGTACTTCTGGTATTTTTAATTGTTGGATATAAAGAAATCTTATTAGATTTGGATGGATTTTATAAATAACCTTAAAACTAACATGTGAGTTTGTTGATTAATCGGAGTCGACCAAATGTTCAAGGATAAAATTCCTAACCTCATTCCTCTCGCTCTTGTAGGACCTTGTTGGAATATGTAGTATCGGTAGCCCTAAAAATGTGATTCAAAGCGACATACATGGGATTGTAGTTAGTCGTTCATTACGGATAAAAGTCACTAAAAAAAAAATTAAATTAGCATGTTGTTGATGTCATAAATAATGAATATTACTAAAAAAATAGTTACTTTAAAACCTGTTTACGTACTATAATCTACTTTACTACATTTACTTACAGCTAATTGATAATTGTGTAACAAATGCTGCATAATTTGTTCATATGATTATTGTTACCTTATTTTCAATTTTCAGGAACGTAATATCTGGAATAGCGAATCAATTCAATCTCATTTAACATCTTTAATCAAAAGTGTCGAAGCGAATTCTCATAATAAACTCTGTCATTTATTATCTGAAATACGTTCGCAAATGACAATACAATATGATCAAGCAAAAAATAAAATAAAAGAGGGTTTGAAAGTAAGCGGTAATAATCTTTTGATGTTGTTGTCAACTTCTCTAAGTTAGTTGGTTTAATTACTAAGCTTTCATCGTCATTCTGGACAACTTCTTCAGTACCCAAAGATTTTCATGAACTAGACCCTGATGATGTTCAGAATGAAAACAAAAACTTTGCAGTTAAACCATTTAACTCAGAGAACTTGAAAACACCACCTAAAGCGTCCCACTTGAGCTATAAATCTTCTCCATCATATTAATAATATTTTTGAGTAGTTTTGTGCATATTTTTTTCTAAGCACTTAGTAGAACTCTATGGCATATTCATTCGTTTGATGCACTCCTAACTATTGTGTGTTATCCGTTCGAATCCGTTCTGCGTACTTTGATCACGGTATTTAGATACTGAGTAACTCACATCAAAGTAAAACAATCTGATCTTGGTTATTGAATCTTTATTTTCATTGCCAAATATTCTATTAGCTAATAATTGATATATTTTGCTCTCAGTAAGTGCAAGCTGATGTAATTTTAATGTTACGTCATTATATGGTTCCTAAAAGGGTGAATCTAGCTTCTGATACACTAATTAGTGAATCCCTAGGTCATACGTTTGTAATATTCTAATTTTCATTCTTTGTAAGCAGTTAGTTATTCAAAAGCATTTTAATCTGATAAAAACAATTGACTAATTCTAAGCTCTTTAGTCATATACCTGTTGTACTAGTGTATTTCTTGTTATTTTCGTGTTCATCACTGTTGTTGATCTTTACGTAGACATTTTGTCTGTCTATATTCAAGTCATTTTTTAAATTCACCGTAAGCGAGACTGACTTGAATTCATTGCTGCAGAAGACGTTGTGGAACCTTCCTTTACTTTTTCTTAAAAATTATCAACAGTTTTTATCATTATTTTTAGCATTATGATACTTCCAGTTTGCGTCTGATTTGGCGTAAAATTTTATCTAAGTAATAATTTACATTTATGGGATTAACCTTATCAGGAGAAATCGAATGATAAAATTCAGTCGTGATTGATATCCTTGAAGCGATTGGATTATGATATTTGTACTTTTTGATTTTCATCCACTTTTCGGGATTAATAATCATTTGAATTTAAAACTAGTTCCTAAAAGGTTGATTTTTATATTAGAAACATGAATCCCTTAGATTAGTTCCTCCGTGAGTGATTAGGGACAATCAGGTAAATTCGTAGGCTAAAATGAAATGTTTGTTCATTTTATTTATTCTTACAATATGTCAATTCGTGGTAGAATTAGTCTTTACGCTAACAAAATACCTACAAAGTCACTTCACCTAATAGTCAGTTCATTCATTTTCTAAGGAAAGGAACCTGTGCATTTTCTGATTTGTTCGCAACCATAATGCTTTAATTTTATCAAATGATGTTGATTGATATTACCAAAATTTATAATGGTAGTTTTGTATCGGGGTGGTAAGCGTTAAAGCCCATATCGCATCAAACTAAAACTAGTCAATGAGTTCAGGATTTTTACCAGAGATTTACGGTGATTTTCATCGAAATATATAATCTTTTTGATGGACCTTCACTTTCTGAGCTGGATGTTTTATTCATGTAGCTTCCATTGTTCTTATGAACAACACCGGTAAGAACTTCGGGTAAAAGTGTTGTTATCTAAACGATAAGCTAAAAACATACCAAGAAATAAGTTTCTCATGTTTTAAATAAATTTCAATATAATACTTCTCACCATAGCACTGGATAACAAGTTGCTGTGTGTTATTATTATTTATTATTCAAACACATAAATATTGGTACAAGGAAGCACCAAATACATATGCGCCGCACAAATCTCATTTGATCTGTGTGAGGGCTGTGATACTGCCCAGGTGCCCAAACTGAAGCAGGTGGTTTTCTTAGGGGGCCACAATCCAAGCCTTTGACCTAAAGATCTGATCCACAAGACAGTGGAGCATCGTGAGGAGATGCAGTTCCATGGTAGCCGGTGACCGACGATTGATTCATACGCCATTTGTTCCCTCAGGATACTGGAGCCAGCCCATGTGTACCATTGGTTTGGAATCAGGGTTTTCCAACTCCCCTAGGTGGACTCGCCTTGTCCATGGTTTGTTTAATTTTGATTCTGAATAGGCTTCATAGTTAGTATCAATTTGGAAATATTTTTGGAGATTTTGTGGAGATTGGTTTAGTTTGTTTGTTGCATTCCTGTCTGATTGGTCTTAGTTGGAGTACCATTGAAAACCAAGGAGTGTGGGACAGTTATTTCATCCTCGCGCCCCCACATGTCCTGATACGACCGAGAGTGGGGAGAGTCAGCTTTCCCTCTCAAAATACTCTCAAGTGGCCACGTGCATACAACCACTGACAGGGAAGTCCTACTCACTGCCTTTCCTCGACGTGGGTGTTATTTACGAAATTGAGAGGATAAAAAGCGAATATCCGGCGCTTTGACCGGGTGGGCGAATATGAAAGATCCACCTAGGGGAGTTAATAAACCCTGATTCCAAACCAATGGTGCACATGGGCTCCAGGATCGTAAGAGAAGAAATGTCGTATGAAGTTATTGTTGGTCACCGGCTATTATGGGACTGCATCTCCTTACGTTGCTCCAGTGGCTTGTGGATTAGACCTTTAGGTGGAATGCTCTGTGTGTGGCCCTCTAAGTAAACCACTTACTTCGGTTTAGGCACCTGCACAGTATCCGAGCCCTCACATGAATCGATTGATTTACATGGAGCATATTTATTTGTTGCCTCGTACTAATGTTTATATATTTAAATAAATAGATTCGTCCTCGGCAGTGTTCACCAACGACCCCTCACTGGAAATTGAGTTGATAAAATTTAAAATTGTACCATTGAAAGTCGAGACTGTTTTCTTAACGACTAAGTGTTCACCACGAATGCTAAGTATCGTAAGCTCGATCCTTAATGAGGCTGTGGGTATGCACTTCTGAGGACTTCTATACTAGGACAAAATAATTGTTTAATGTTCTTTGGGTTTCAACTGAACCGCTGCTGATATCAGTCTTTAATCAGAACAACGTACACATTTTAGTTTTTACCAATTTTGTAATGAAAATTATTGTATAAATAATTTTTTTCTAAATCAATTAAACGTTTTGTTTAAAGAAATTAATCCCTTTGATAAATTTCGATAATGTAATAAGAAGACGAAGATTATGAGAACTAATAGGGCGTATATTAAAGTTTATTGAAGCCTTAGCCATACGAAAATTCAAACTCTCTTTGTGTATTCAAAAACAATTTTTCTCTCTCCTTAAACCTACCCCGATAATATTGGCTTATTGTCCAGAATGATTAGGTTTTAAATTGTTTTCACATTATTATTATCCTTGTCTATTCTTACCCCTCCATTTCTAGTTTAGTTGACCGCCAAATGCCTTGGCACGGCTGAGAGTGGGGAGAGTCCGCTCTCCCTCTCGAAATACTCTCACGTGGTCATATGTATATAACCTCTGCTAGGGAAGTCCTACTCACTGCCTTCTCGTGGCATTACTGTTGTTTACGAAATTGAGAGAACGAAAAGCGAATGTCCGGTGCTTTAACCGGGTTGGTGGACACATTGAGTCCACCTAGGAGAGTTAGAAATCCCTGATTCCAAACCAATGGTGCACATGGGCTGGCTCCAGTATCCTGAGGGAACAAATGGCGTATGAATCAATCGTCGGTCACCGGCTACCATGGAACTGCATCTCCTCACGATGCTCCACTGTCTTGTGGATCAGATCTTTAGGTCAAAGGCTTGGATTGTGGCCCCCTAAGAAAACCACCTGCTTCAGTTTGAGCACCTGGGCAGTATCACAACTTTCACACAAATCGAAAGAGATTTGTGCGGCGCATATGTATTTGGTGCTTCCTTGTACCAATATTTATGTGTCTAATTAATAATAATAAATAAATTTATGTTTATATATAAATGTTCTTAACAAGTATATGTGTTATCAAATTGTTCAAAATGTATTGCGCTAATGTATAACATAGTTCTGATAATCTTCGTCTTATTACATTATTGAAACGTTTTGTTATTACCATTGTTTTGAATTGAGCTGTACAAATAAACATTTCTTTCGAATAATAAGAAATGGTAACCTCTTTTGTTGAAATGTTTTATTGATATATCATTACTTTATTTGATTACTATAAGACAACTTTAGATGCAGAAAAATTACGATCCAATTCACTTGAACAAGATCTTAAAAATAAAATAACCGAATGTCAACGTTTATCTCAATTAGTATCATCACAAAAAAGTGATTTATATAATTGTCGTAATGAATTAGAAACTACTCGTAGACAACTTAGAGATTTTGAGCAACAATTAAAATTTAATGAAGAGAAATTACATGAATTAATTAATCAACATCGTTCAGAAGTAGAACGTTTGCTAGAACTATTAACGGATAAATCAACTGAATGTACTGAATTAGCTGGAATAAAAATTCAATTAGATGCTGAATTAGCAATGTATAGAAAATTATTAGAAGGTGAAGAATCTCGGTAAGTTTTGATCTTTCCTTTTTATAGTTTATTTTAAATAACCTTCATCATATCGTCTTTTAGTTAAAATTACTTACTTACTTACGCCTGTTATTCCCAATGCAGCATAGGCTGCCGACCAGCATTCTCCAACCCACTCTGTCCTGGGTCTTCCTAGTTCTATCCAGTTTTTGTTCATTCTTCTCATGTCCGTCTCCAGTTTTCGGTGTAATGTGTTCTTTGGTCTCCCTCTTCTCCTTTGACCTTCAGGATTCCATGTGAGGGCTTGCCCTGTGACGCAATCGGGTAATTTCCTCAATGTGTGCCTAATCCACTTCCAGCGCTTCCTGATTTCTTCCTCCACTGGAATCTGGTTTGTCCTTTCCCACAGTAACTTGTTGCGGATAGTGTCTGGCCATCGGATCCGAAGTATTTTGCGTAGACAACTGTTGATAAACACCTGTATCTTCTGGATCATGGCTTTCGTAGTTCTCCAGGTTTCCGCCCCATACAGTAGAACTGTCTTGACATTTGTATTGAAAGTTCTGATCTTGGTGTTGGTCGACAATTGTTTTGAGTTCCAGATGTTCTTCAGTTGTAAAGCTAAAAATATCCTTCTGTGGGTTAATCGTAATGTTAAGAATCAGTGGATGATGATCACAAGTAATTGATTGAAAGTTGATTTTGTAAAGATATCAATGGTATCACACTGTTACAGATAAAAACAAAGATAATCTTACGTAAATTATTTTCTCGACGATTTCATTTACTTCAACTGTGCAATTGTATTTCTGCTCAATCCGTTTAGTAGTCTATAATAAAATGAAATAATGTTAAGTAATAGGGAGAAAATGTCATACAAATCGCTTACAAAGTCGGGTATCAAAAAGAGGTTATGTAATAATACAATGGTTAATAAAAAATGTCAATATGATAATTTTCCACTTGATCAACATTGGAAATAGAATCATTAAAAGTTTTAATAATGGCTAAATGATGGTTGTGCAGAATTGTTGGAAATGAGTTCAAAAAAACACGCAGTAGATAATGGAAGATGGAAAAGAAGGTGGAATGATGGATTGAACATACTGTTTCTGTTCATAAGAGTAAGGCTTGAATTGGTAGATAGCTATAGACTCTGATGTACATAGGTTTTTCTTTTGTATTCGTTTTGAATCAATTTTTCTAACTGTACAAATAATTTTGAAGGAGGATTATAGCGAAGCAGAATGACCAAAAATAACTTGATGTTCCAAGCTTTAGCTTTTGACTGAATTCTGTTGTGTTTTGGATATCCAGAGAGAGAGAGAGTTATGTCGGGAGATGTGCTTCGTAAGAGCTCGTTTTATGTGGTCAATACAACCTGCTCCACATGAGCAAGTTAACTGATAGATGTACATTGGCCCAAAGTGAAAGCTTGTTCCTCACAAAACTATGAATCAAAGCCCAATTAGAGAAGAGAATACGAGTTTCGCTTGAACAGAGTGTTCTCAGAGATCTCGAAAGTTTGCTTTTTAGAATTCCTGCCTAATTATCTCCTTTAAACGGAATGTTCATAAATGTCTTCTTTTGTGCTAAAGACACTTTCATGTTGTCTTTTTGCTGCAGATTTTTTAAAAGGAATCTATGTAGAGATGCATTGTTGTAGGATATCAGTTTTAATATCAATTATATCATCGGTACACATATGTGTATCCCTTGTCCATAGAGAATGGATCAGGTTTCTCTTCTGTCTCAACTTTGAAAATCCTTGTACTGTCCATTCCAGGTTGGTTGTCTATGTATTGATCTTTGTAGAGAACCAGTTTTATTTTCTAAAAAAAATGCACGTACGAAGTGGATTTCCGGGTCCATTCTATTGTGAACTTAATTGATTGATCGCAGCTATTGAACTTGTCCAGGATGTCACTGCAGTCGATATTTTTGTCGCAAGTAATCTATACATCTAAATATTTCTTGTACAGATAGAAACTATGAATTATTGATCTAAGTGTAGTGTTTTCGAGATTAGCAATGAAACGGTTGGTTGGAAGAGGGCTGAGTGGTAACTTCATCGCTGCTTCATCTGTTTGTCTATAGAACTCGTCATTAAATTTAAATGTGATGTCAACAATCCATCGAAGAAGTGATTCTTTCAGAAAATGTATTGAAACAGCGATATGAAGTTTGTTGTTTTCAATTTAATCACATAGTAGGCGAATCATCTCCGTGAAAGGGTTTCATTCTTTTGTTCAGTAATCATATGCAAGGCTATCAGCCGATGTATTGTCAGGTTCACTATAACTCTCGGCTATCCATTTTTTTCTTTGGAAATTTGTTGGAAGTTAACAATATTGAGCTTATTATTTCAGTCTATACTATATATTATGTTGGTAATGTTAGATACACACTTCAATTATTCCATGTTTTTAATTTTTCATTTCAGTAAATAAAAATCAAGATGTAAATTTTTATTCTATTTTCTTAGCCTTCGTTTATCTCCTACAGAAAAGATCTTAAAAGGTAAACCAATTGTTCGAACAAATATAACTCCTACCAAACGTACATATAGTGATATGTGTACATCTTCATTAACATCAAAACAACAATCATTTGAAAGTTATCTTCATGATGTTGATTTAGATCATACAGGTGCTAATGCTATTATTCAATGTTATCCTTTGACAAGTGAACGTAAAATATCTGAAATTTCAGATCCAAACTCAAAAATAATCAATATTGACTTCAATTCACGTAGTTCTGGCTTATCTACATCTCCATCATCATCAAGTTTAATTGGGGATTCTTTACGTATAACATGTCGTGCTGATGGTCCAGTACATTTTGCTAGTGCTGATCCTGGAGAGGGTTTACTGCGTATTTACAATGCTAGTGAAAATGTGAGTATATTTTGATATACAGAGATAGATAGATTCTTACATTTTATATTCAGTCATGTGATGATGTAATACATTAGAATATTAGAATTTCATTATTATTACATTTATTTAAATTTGTTGTACTTTTCTCATGCTTGCTTTCAATTTATCAGGCCATTGACTTAAGTAATTGGCATCTGTACGCTGGACCAACTCATGAAGGTTCATCGGATTACGTAAAACTGTATACGTTTCATAAATCTCAAATCATGCAACCACACTCAGAATTGCAAGTAAGTTAGTGTATAATGATTTTTGGTTGTGTTTTCTCATTGTTATTGATATTTCAATTACTTTTTTCATCACTTTCCACTTTTTTCTGTTTACAGTTAATTATTAGCTAATTATTACAGGAGGAAATTTTTTTCTTAGTTTAAGTCACAGATTGATTTTGACAAGATCATCAGTAAAAATCTAGAAGCACTGAACGGTCGTTTCTTTCTAGTATGGGACTCCTCAACAGTGTGTCCACGACCTCTCCACTAGGAATCGAACCTAGGCACGTTTGTCCCATACACGAACGCTTAACCTCCAGACCACTGAGCCGGGACTCAATGATGTATGTGTCTAACTTCAATCACTTCACGGTAATACTCAACCCTTATCCATTACTTGATATTGCATACCACCTGTCTCACACCCGACATAGTCGAACCTCACTGGTCACGTCTTCTCACTAGAACTCTAGGAGTTGCATCTTGAAACTAGTCACTTGTGAGCAGATGATTATTGTCGCTATAAGGGATTTGTGGAGATTGTATAATTAACATAGTTTAAATTATTAAATAAACTTCATTTGTTTGTTATAACGTAACCTCTGATTGCCGCCAGATCCTTATTCGTTAATCGAATGCTTCTCTTTTTATCTGTCCCATAAACACTTCACTGCTTTTCTATGTTCAGTAATATTTCGGGCGAGAACATTTCATGCAGTCATTTTTAGAGCCATAGGGCACATGTTTTTACATTCCAATTTCAAACTTTACAGCACCAGGTCGAATTTAGTTAAATCCGTTTGGGGGTATGAGTCGTTTTCTCTCATGAGCGTTCACAGTCTACTACTGCTACCACTACCGGAAGCTGTAAGCAGTCACAAAATTGTAGTAAGTCATACAAGCAAACCAATTCATTATGATTAATCGAGGAAATTTCCAGTCTACATAAATTGATATCTGAAGTTGGGAATCTCAAATGTTTTAGCGTCTTTGTTGTTTGTTTGTTGCCGGAATTTTAATGGATGTATAATGTATCATTTTGTTTGTCTATGTAAAGTGTCATTCAAAAAGAAGTCCGAGCTGTCTTTAAATGCTTATTCTTACTAGTGAATCAAATTAGTTGTCGTTTTTTTATCTGTGATGGCAGATTGTTGAGTGAGCATATATATATATATATATATATGGCGTTTTTGTGAATGATTAATTTGACAAATTGTAAAACTTCTAACTTAATACTACATTCACTATACGCTTTCAAATACCCAGGTACGGCTGGGGGTGGGGGATCAGCTCTCCCTCTCAAAATACTCTCAAGTGGCCACGTGCATACAACCACGGACAGGGAAATCCTACTCACTGCCTTCCCTCGGAGTAGGTGTTGTTTACGAAATTGAGAGGATAAAAAGCGAATATCCGGCGATTTTCTGTTGGAAAATTTGTTGTCTTATCAATAAAAGTGTGCGATAATTTCAAGTGTTATCGAGATAAACTGAAAATTAGATTGTAGATGACAAATATGATTGTTAAGTGATTGTTTACTTTATGACAGAAATAAACAACGTGTTAATCACTTACTCTTAAATATACAAAGAATATAAATGAGTTTTAAACTATAATAAGAATAAACGAAGCATTAGATATATATAATTTTAAACATAAAACTCTGAGTATTACAGTCATTCATACATTGTGTACCCCTTAATTAATTTGATATTATCATCTTTCTTCAAATAATTCATTATAGGTTTTTCTTTGCTTCGCATCTGAACCTTCACAAGTCTCTTCTGCTAAACGTGTCCGTCATGATGTCACTGCAGTTTTGCATTTAATCACTCCAGTATCTGTTTGGAATCCTTACAGTAGTTTAATTGCACTTCAAGATTCAACTGGTTCAGTAAGTTTTCATATTCATAAATGGTTAATTTAAAAAAAATTATGTGACTGGAAATAAAATGATTATAGTATAACTATCTTTAAGTCGTATCTGTTGTATGGATTCTCTTTTTTGATACTTAGACGTTGACCAACATCAGATTATATGTGTATGAAACACACTGACATAAAGTGATTTGATTTCATTTTTGGTTCGTCTTTTTTTTCTGATTTTCTACCTCACTATTGTTGTAAATTTACCGTCTGTCTAACTCGTCTATACTTAATAGAGGAGATTATAATTTATGGACAACCTTTGAACGATACTAAAGTGTCCTTGAGGAACTTCAATATATCACGTAATGATACCACCAGTCAGAGAACAGTGATTTATCGGCCGGACCCATAACGCGTAAAACTCATGCGAACAGTCTAGAGTCTTTATCGGTCCTGCTTCCTGCCTAGCCCTGTCTGTTAAGTCCAGAACACCAATAACACCCTCTGCAATATGAATAATTATTCTCAAACATACTGGGTTTATATGCCAAACAGACAGACCACATCGTACCATAAAATAGAAATAACATTTGTACAAGATCTAGCCAAAAGTGGCTGTGAATATGGGAGACTGTGATCAATAGACTGGGCGTAATGAAGAACAGTAAATTGTATAATAATAGTCTATGGGTCAAAATAAAGCTATTAATAAGATGAACATTAATATGCTTAGTTTAGCTACTTAATAATTATACAATAAAAATATAAGTATCGTATTGGTCCATGAATAGTCCTCAAAATTTACCATTCATAATTCTCTTCGGGATATAACAATTAGTAAAATTGTACGAGGTTAACTAACTTTTTTTCAGTGTTTAACAAAAATGCAATATCTAGCATTTTTGCCGTCCATTCTGAGTGGGTCAGTACTGCGTATAGGAGTGTAATTTTCACTAGGGATTTCATTTCAATCACCTGAAGTAATCTAAATATGTCTGAAACCAAAGACAAGATCACTAACCAAAAGAATAACATTTTTTCTAAATGTTATAAAATGATCTACTTATGTACAGAATTTTAGCACAAAAAGAATATGATAAAATGTGATATTGGAGATTGTAGAAATTTAGCTTCGTAAGTTTGGAAGACTCCAACCACGTAAGATTTTGTGGAAATTTTAGTATTTTCATAGTTGAAATCATGAGTCAATTGAAGCTAGACCACCATGAAAAACCTGGAAGCACTGGACGGCCGTTTCGTCCTACTAGGGGACTTCTCAGCAATGCGCATCCACGATCCTGCACTCGCGAGATTCGAACCCCTTCTGATCTGTAATCATATGCTCACCAGTGACTGGCTTCAGGGGATGTTTCCTTGAGTTTTAGTGGGAAGCAGTGACCAGTGGAGTTCAACCACGTCTGTTGTAGAGATATCAACTCACTGAAGACAATTGATGAACGGTTGCTCAAACTTCGTGGATTGGTTGAAGTTAGACATTGACACTGTTGGATGCCGGCCAGCTCAGTGGTCTATCAGTCAAGTGCTGCAGCGCAAATCTGGTAGGTCCTGGGTTCGAATCTCGCGAGTGCGGGATCGTGGATGCGCACTGCTGAGGAGTCCCCTAATAGGAGGAGTTGACCGTCCAGTGTATTCAGGTTTTCCATGGTGGTCTAGCTTCAATTGACTCATGATTTCAACTGTGAAAACACTTAAGATTTGATTATTAGACCTAATCTTTCAATGTAATATCATATAAAAAACTTATCTGATACTTCGAGTACATTTGTAGGCTTATTTTATGTTGTTATTGTATTCCCACTCCTATCATTCTTTTCCTTCTCATTATTTTATTCTTAAATTATTAATTTTATTCAACAAATGTAATAAATAGTTTTTCTATGTTTTACTGTTAGTTATAATTTCACAATTCACAATTTTTATTTGTTTCATGAAGTGAACAATATATTGATTTTCGGAAATTTGTTAAAGCTAGTCATCTCATTGTTTTCAAGAACCAATGTATGAACGGTAATTAAGTGCTATATTTGTCAGTACTGGTCGGATTCTATTTGTTTTCTTTTCTACATACTAAACCTAAAATATATTTGACAGCTGACTGTTGTTTACTGTATTCACTGTTCGAATGTCCAAGAGAGAGAGAGAGGGGGAGAGGAAGTTAAAAGGAAGTTCGGTAGAAATCACTTGAACTATGATTTCATGTCCGTTTTGTTGTGTATGTGTTTCACTGTTTATTGGAACTTTCAGAAGGAAGTTCGTGAAGATTTTAGTAATTTTATGTAGTTGAGATCATGAGTCAATTGAAGCTAGACCACCATGGAAAACCTGGAAGCACTGGACGGCCGTTTCGTCCTATTGTGGGATCGTGGATGCGCACAGCTGAGGAGTCCCACAATAGGACGAAACGCTTCCGTCCAGTGCTTCCAGGCTTTCCATGGTGGTCTAGCTTCCATTGACTCATGATCTCAACTATATAATATTAGAATTTTATTGTGTATTGCTTATTCTCCCTCTAAATCTTCTTATAACTGTTCAATAGGTTCGAGCCACTTGTGAAATGGAATCATGCTATAGAAAATCTGAAAAAATATCAACATCAGATGTTGTTATCGTTGATAATATGGAAGACAGCTTAAGTGATAAAGCATCTTCAGTTGGTTCAGATAATGATTTCACCTCAAGCAATGATCCACAACAACAAACTGTAGAAGAAAATAATTTTAAAAAATCAGTAGTGAAGGTGACCCGCTTGTCAGAAGAGACAACTAGAGCATTTAAAAGTCATGGTGAATATTTCGATTTGCCGAAACATGTTAGTTCAGTACGATTTCGTAGTGATATTTGGCCAAATGAAGTAAGTATTAAATTTTCATATTTGAATAATTTCGTCTTCAATATTCGTAATACTCATCTCAATGAGGCAGAACAAAACGGACTCAATCAAAACTTGAGTTAAAAAATACACTGGTATTCTAAATCAAATTGTGATTAAGAATGAATAAGAACTGAACTGAATCTGGAAATAGCATTGTAATGAAATATGATTTAGAACAACTGGTGATTTTATTGGGATGAAATAACCTGGAATTGTTTTGTATCAGTAATCTGAATAGAATTAAACTGATATGAACTGATGTGTGTCCTGTATTACAACTACATCTCAAATAATTGTACCACAATAAAATTATCCAATGATAACTATCCTACTAATTCAAAGAAATGAATGGATTGTTAATATGTCGATAAAATTGTCTGTCAGATGAAAGGGATGGATCGTTATCAAAATTAACCGTAAGAATGTTACTATACAGGCACACCCAGCTGACGAGTCTCAAGTAAGACAAGACGCGCGTCCTGGATTTCACTGCTAGCCACCATCCATCTGCTTATAATACTTGTAACTTAAGCCAATATCGAGGCAATCCACACAGGATGTACATGTGCCAATAAGTGACTAATCAATTGCAGTTCTAAACATCAATAGGAAGACTCAAACAACCAATACAACGATGAATTATTTACAAGATAACCAATCGAATTGAGCTAATAAATAATTGGTCTTAACTTGTTCAATGTATGAACTTATTCACATTTAATTAGTTTTTTTTGCTCAGAAGTTCGTTTTCCCATTGAACGTATTTTTAATGTTCTATATGCTATGCCAATCGATACCTAGTTTGATCATGATGGATGAAACAGGTCAATGTACGCGTCCTTTAACCACTTCACTTATTTTAAGAGCCTTACAAGGTCTTGTTTCTTACTGACTGATAAACTGAAAAAACCTGTTCTTTTTCCAACTTATATCATGTATGATACTAAGGTTATGTTCATTTGTATATCACAAATGATTTTTACACTATGGAGAGTAGTTATTTACACTGATAACCTACGAGTTTACAACACAACCATCGTAAGTCGAAGATGAGGATAAGTTGGGATTATTTAATCATAGGTCGTCAAAAGAGCGCTAACGAGTACCAAGAATAAGGAAGCCTTACTTAAGACTTCCATTTTACTTACCCAAAATATGTAACATAGAATTTTTTCACTACAAGTTGGAAATTTTATTCTACATATAGTTTTAAATGCCCATCACAGAGAAGCTATTCATAAACTACATTGGGAACACTTACATATATACAGTTACTCACAAGTGTATATCTGTAAACCTATTAAAATTTTGAGACAAACATATATAACATTTTTTAAATTGTTTCAGTACAGTTGGATAGTATCCAACAGCGGATTCCAGAATGTGTATCTCGCCCTTTTTAAGGTCTTGTCAACTCAATCTGCCTGAATTTCAGTGTTGATGTTCACATTGAGACTCAAACCTAATCCTTTTCGTTCTAAAACTAAACTCATTATCTCAGTCAGTCACAGCGTTAAACCTGTACGTATGTACATCGGTTCAAATTGTCATACCTCATTAGCACAGCGAAATGAGATTGTCAGGTCATATCTCCGAGTACTAGATGTAGCAGCAGTAATAGTGGTAATAAAAAGGATTCGGCATCGAAGATACGATTCGAGAAAAAAGATTGGTTATTGAAATAAAAAATACGACAGAATCTAAAAGAAGACAATTAGTATAGTCACCTCCATTAATATAAACGATTTGGAGGGATATCATTCTACGTCTCTAACCATTGGCTACGACAATCACAAGAGTTCTAACTAGGTAGTCTGTGCCTATTGATACGGCTAAGTCTAATTTTCAGTAATTTCATGGACTTATATCATGTTTACAAACTCTTTATTAACTGAGTTAATGTATCCAGACAGTCAGTAGATTACACTTTTCAAAACTTACATTTATCAATTCTACGAATAGACATTATATGTTTCAATCACCCAATTTTAATTCTGTTTTCTTCCAGTCCCATTTGTCGAAAGAAGGATCACGTAAATATGTAAGTAATTTGTTTGTTATTCGAATCATAATACTGGCGCCATTTCATCACATTCTTTTGTCATGTATCTCATAGTATTGCACTAGTGGTATAGACCTGTCTGGATTCATAAATATTTATTTTTATTTTAATGGATTTTATCTTGTTACAATTCTGCTTACTACAAATCTTTGAGACAAATTTTTTAGGTTACCCCCTCCCCCTCTCTCTAGATGTACCATCAACAAAACTTAATATTCACTTCAACTCACTGAACGTTTGGCTTTTTTTTATTGCCAAAGTACAAATTCCACATGGGCACAAAAATCAGGTTTGCTAAAGTGGATACTGTTGTCTGTGACTATATTTGTAAGTTTTGTGACCAAATTATATGGTATGGTCGATGGAATCCAGTGAATAATTAGAAATACATTGTTTACATTTACTTAATGCTCCGTACCAATTACATGAATCAGTATAAATCTCTTAATTGATCTCAACTACCCCTTATTTAACCAAAGGGATTATGATCTTTGGAGAATTCGGTGATAATGTACTTACCTATTTGTCACTCTATGTAGCTGGCTTCACAGGAGCAATTGAATTGATAAATGCACATAAATACAACAGATCTATCTTTATTTCCTGTTCCAACGACCGATTAATCATAGAAAATGGTATATAATCTAACTTCTGTTGATGATTTTTCTTTCACGGAGCTTTTTTTATCCTCTGTATTATTAACTCGTTGACATTGTCTATCACTTTTACAAAAAAAATATACGTACATGTTATCTGTTTGTTTTTTTCAAATTTCCTTTACAGACGTGTATATTATTATAACTGACGAGGAAACAATTCATGAAGATCCTCGATTATATTTTATTCAGTTATAAAACAGTATTTTACATCGAATCAACCAACCAAAACACACACACACACATAGACAAAGGGACGTATATACATGTTGATCAGTTTGGATGAAACAAAATTCTATAAACTGCATTATATCATATTACATCATATCAATTATATATTCATAAAGGAAGGGGTTTCCATTGAAAACTAAATTATTTAGCTACTATATAAAATGTTGTTTAATTTATTTTTCCAAATGAACTTATTTACATACTTTGTTTTTCCTTCTTATTTTCTCATTCACATTGATTCATACTTTTTTGTCGCTTACATAATTTGACTATTTTTATGTTAAATTTCTAGTCTTTCTTCAGTAATATATAACGCCATGGTTAATTGTCTCCGGTGTTGTTTTGTTTTTTCTGCCTCGAAAAATTTAATCACATGGAAAACAGTCTAATAGTTGTTATGTTATTTGTATTCTGTGCTATTGTCCATGCTCGCCAGTTGTTAAATTAAAAAAACCCCAACCCATTGTGATACATTGTCATGATATACTTCTACATTGTGAATTCATGCTCACTTTATCTATTACTAAGACTGTTTCTATCCATACTACTAAATTTGTTGACCTAAATACACACACACACACATCGAGACAATATTATTTTGTATTAAGCACTATTATTTCATTTCATATACGCAATTACCACACTTTATTCTGTTCTGTCTCTATCTAATGTGTTGTTATTAGCTTTTTTTTTCTTAATTGACTTGTTTATGCACGTTTTTAACTTTCACGCACTTTAATTTGGCATAGGTTTAAAACAAGAGAAATTCTGTAGAAAAATTATGATAAATAATTTGTTTGTTTATTTTCTTTCCTTCTTGCAGTACTTCTCATTAAGTACTTTCTTTAGTCTTGTGAATATTGTGAACACTATGTTAAGCACAGTAACAATGAAGTCTGTATACATAGGTGTACACATATTCTTTGTACTGTGTAGTTGAATTTATCCTCATTTTATGTGGTAGATGATGCTTGATATTGTTTTGTGTTCAAATTGTTAATGTTGGAATAATCAGTGATGAACATATGAAACGGTGATTGTTAATGGTGGATAAATCATAAACTTACTTTGAATTGTTTGCATGCTACCAGTTATATCAATGTTCTATATGATGATGAATTCATTGAGAATTTGAGTTTTTTGTGTCCAACAATTGTACATCTTGATAATTTCCACAGCATTATTGCTTCCTTTTTATTTTTGAAAAATAGTATTTAGTGTGAAAGAAAAATATATGCTTTCTGTTTATTTGTCGTTTTATATTTTCAATATAGATGGATTTCTATGAATGTGTTTGAGTCTCTCTGTGCGTGTGTGTGTGTGTCTGCATTTATCCAGGGAATCATTGTGGAACTAATAGATTACGTTGCTGTCAACAATCTTTTATACGTTACTTGATTAATAGGTTCAGTTAGAGTGAAAATAGAGAAATGCATGGCAAATGATGTCTACGTATACTTTGACGGCTTTTAGACTAGATCCAATAAAATATAAGTTCCGTTGTCAAGTGAACTCAAAGAAGTGTGTATGTTAGATATTTTGATGATAGTTGAGGGTTTGGATAGACAGGATCGGTGTCTAGATACTGAAGAAACTCATGAAAAAGACCAACGAATCTCTAAATATTGTTCAACATTTTTTTGAAACATTAACAGACATGGATCAGAATAAAAAAAATCCTTGACAATCATTCGTTAGTTCTTTATCAGGTTCTTCAATAAAGATGCACTTTTTAACCAAGATGATAATTCAAATATTAACCTCTTAAATAGGTATGGATGGATTAATATCAATCATTCTTACCCTTCAATCTCTATCTATTTATTTTGTCATACAATGTAGTGGAAGCAATCGGAAGCTTTTAACTACAAATTATTGATAAGTTAGTGGATTTCCCCATTCACACTTGTATAGATTTAGTTGTCAGAATATGGTTACTAATTTTGCCTCCTAACTTCTAGTATTTGCTTGTTGAGAAAAGGTAAATTCTTTGTTGTCACATGGTTATCAGCGTTTTCATTAAAGCACCATAAAATCCAAAAGGCAGTGAGCCTATATTCATGAAAGTCTCCAATGAGAAAAGAAAAAATGTGTTTGATTTCTTTGGTAGGATATTTCTACACTCAGTTAAACTATCCTTCGTTTTTGTCTATTCACTCTCAGACACCGAATACTTTAGTTGATTTTTAGAACTAAAATCAGGCAATACATCGAATCTCAAAAGTTTACGTCAAAAATATTGATTGAATTTAGTAACTAATACTTGGTCTAGTTGAGAAATCATTTTTCAGAAGGGGTTTTGTGGAGATTTAGTATTTTCATAGTTGCAAGCATGAGTCAATTGAAGCTACACCACCAAGGGAAACCTGGGAGCACTGGACGGTTAAGTGCTCTGGCGCGAGACTGGTAGGTCCTAGGTTCGAATGTCGTGGGTGCGCACTGCTGAGGAGTCCCACAATAGGAAGAAACGACCGTCCAGTGCTTCCAGGTTTCCCTTGGTGGTCTAGCTTCAAATGACTTATGATCAATACGTAATACATTTTTACTAGTTTTGATTGAAAGTCTTTATGCTTTATGAAAATGATTCGATTTCATCTTCTCACCATCTTCAAATGTGAAATTTATAATTCTGATAATTTGAAAATGTATTATCATTACCTTTCTAAGCAGAATTTCTTGCTAATTTGCAGTTATTTATACTAGCGTCTATCTTCCTTTTTAGTATTAACATTTATTTGGGTTTTCTTTTGGGAATTTCAGGCATCATCAAGTAAACTTTCTCAGTCAAGTCAAAGAACTTTGACTTCATTTTTTTCTCGAACACCAACAACTTCAATTCAAGGGGAACTGAAACGGAAACTCAGTTCGTCAGAATGTGAGGGAGGAGATTCTGATCCACCTTCTAAACTTCCGTTCAATGATGAAAATAAATCGCCTACTACTGGAACAATATCACCACCAACTAGTTAGTGACTCAATATTATGATTATCTCATCTTCACATGTTGTTTATTGTCGTAAAAATTTGTGTAGTTGTCCTTGCTACTTGTTAAACTGTATTGTACCAATTGAAAATGTATTTTCATTGAAGCTTCTAATTTCACATTCTAATGTGGGCCTACTTACACAGGTATTGATGAACAAACTTTTTAAAATGACAATCATGTTTTACCTGATCATTATTAACAAATGTAAAATATACTACTTAAGAATTTCCAATTACGTAACAATTAATTGTTGTCGAATGAATTGAGATCATTTGTACTTTTTACCGTTCATTTTGTTTAACTTGAATGTTAATTAACTTTGACTTGATTAGTTGTGTTTAGAAATTACGGGAAATTAATAAATGACTAGGGTTTATCGTTGGTGGGCATTGTTATAGACAAACCATCGATAAGTAATATTCTCTTCAAATAAAAATGTGGCATTAGTCCATGAAGTCATTGACTGTTGAACTAAATTTTATAGTTGGCATGCTTGCAATTAGCGTACGTAATGAATGGTTAGAGATGTTAGGTAACATGGTCCACAATCGTTTACAATGGTATAGATCCATTCACTCATTATCTTTTATTATATCTTAAGTTTTAAATGATCTTATACTGTTTGATCAGTGATTACTTTCTTTCATAAATCAAATCTGTCTAATGTTTGATACTACAATGGATACTGTTACTACTTCTACTATTCTGACGCTTGAGCATTTCATTGTTCTGTGTTGATAAAGTGTGGTAACACGAACCAATTCACGTATGTGCTAGGTTCTACGTTGATTATAATTGGCCAATTCTTGTCATAGCTTCAGTAATGCTAAGAATCTCGCTTTTTCGTACACTAATTAAGATAAAGACATAATTTTTGTAGAAATTGTTTTAATGTGTAGTTATTGTCCGAGGAGCTATGAGTATCTTTTATTTGAAGAGTGACTATAGCACAATTAAAAATAATCCATCTAGTATGTCGCTATTCATCATTCAACTATCGTCAATCTATGATAAAAAACAATTTTCACGTTATTTTTTGATTATTCAGATAGGATAGGATAAACTACATTCTTATTTTTAGTTAGTTAAACAAATTACTAACTCTTTTTAACTAATTGAATGTTATCAGAAGGGGGGTTTTGTGGAGATTTTAGTAATTTTTTATATAGTTGAAATCATGGGTCACTTAAAGTTAGACCGCCATGGAAAACTTGGAAGCACTGGACGGCGATTTCGTCCTATTGTTGGACTCCTCAGCAGTGCGCATTCACAATCCCGCCTCGCGAGATTCGAAACCAAAATGAAACAGCCGTCAGGGGCTTCCAGGTTTTCCATGGTTGTCTAGCTTCAATTGACTCATGATCTCAACTATTTAAATAATTGAATGTTACTTTAAAAATGAATTCTTTATGCAAAGGTTTATGTTGACTTTATACTTTTTTCCTTTCCTTATCAATAATTCTTGTTCCCTATAGCAAATACACCGAATATAAAAGCTTTATCACCAATGAACGGTTGTTCATTCAGTCTAACTGGCAATACAAAAAATTTATTCAAATCTACAGAGTTAGATAAATCAGCTGTGAATAAAATGATAGCTGAATGTCGACGAAGATTAACTAATCGACCTAATAAAAATGTATTAAATTTAATTCAAGGTATATCAAATGAATGGTTCGCTATACTATTGGAACAAATTGAACATGATAAATTTCAACAGTTAGCTGATTTTATTTCTAAAGAACAAAGTAGTGGAGTAACAATTTATCCACCAATTGAACAAGTATGTTGTACCTTTTTTTCGAAAGAATATTGTACATAAAATCACATTATATTCAAATCCTTCATTTTTTTTCTCTGTAGATCAACATCCTTATTGTATAATGCTACCTCCTATGGAATCTTCATTAACAGTGGTGCCTAACATATACATTATATGACTGCAACCATTGCCTACATGGACGGGCGATGTTTTCTGGTTCAGGAATAGGTTATTGACAGCTGGTGCTGACTACCCCGTCGGGGTCCTCGTGATTATTGTAACCAACGGTTAAAGACTTTACGTGACTGAGCTTAGAATCATTCAGAATGATCGGAGTGTATTTACTACTTGCGTTCCTCTAGAAGCTGAGTACCGAAATCTCCTTATAGCTTTTTCTTCTTTGTTAATGCTTAATCTTTGTTTACTACTAATACTGTTACTATTTCAACTAGTTTGAGATTTGTCTCGAAATAATTTTCTCTCCCTGAGCTAACTGGTGCGCACATGTGTCTTGTTCTAGGTTGTGTATGATGGTGAAGATGCTAATTCCAATCGCCACTTTACACTCAACATAGTACACGTGACGTCGAGTCACTCAGACTAATGACTGCATTGCAACTTGATTGATGGAATTCGATCAACACTAAAAAAGACTTGACATATATGACATTGGTTACTACTTATTGATCAATCAGTTGTAAATACATCTCAGTTATACAGGAGATAGCTCAATGATATAGCTCTATGATTATGAAGCTAGATGAGACTGGATCGATTTCTCTAGGGTGTAGCAGTTCCCTCGAGCCTGCATATAAACCTCACTGATGAGCACCACATAGCACGAAGCCTAACTCCAGGGTTTCTGGATGCTTATTTCCCACCACTATCTTACATGTTCATTGAGGAAATTGTAATCTAGCCTTGTTGAATTTCAAAACTTAACTTCTAAAGCATTAAATTACCATCCTAAAGTCTCAGCTATTCTGACCACAAATTATATTTTTTATTCCAGTTTTAACCATTGTTTTTGATTAACAGTTACTCCTAAAGACTTTAAATATAATCATCTTTATCAATTCATACAAAAAAGAACAAAACTTATTTTTAGCTGAGAACATAAGCACATACTTTGGATAATTTCTCTTGATCTAATCCTAGTGAACTAAAGTATGATTCATTGAATCACAGTACTCTTGTAGCTTAAACCTCTTTTTATGATTATAGGAAGAATCTTGTTTAACAAATACGTGATCTGAGGTCATTAAAGTACTTTCAACTTGAGCCTCACTTCGTCCCATTTCTATTTCTATTGTTCAACACATTCCTAGAATTCTTCAAAGGTCAGAATCTCTTACTGTTACACTTCTTTGTCAGGCCTAGTCGGGTTTTTCTACAATCTTGCGCACAGAGGACTTCCCACGGTTATGTTTGTCAGTAATCATTCGGACAACGAATCGAAAGTTGGAAAACACAAGACCTCACTTGTTCGTTATTTTCATCAACAAGGAAAAATACGGTTTAGTCCGTAATATTTATTTATCTATTTATTTATATATGAAAATATGTAAATAATAGATAATTTTATAATCAATAATGATTAACTTAAGTTAAAGTCACTTTCGAGGTGATGAACACAACAACAACAGTCCATTCTCAAAGTTACATTCAAAATAAGGTGTCCAAACAAAATATGTAATGCCCAATAAGAGAGCAGTTAGTCTGTCAATAGTTAACATTTTAGTGAAAGAGAACACAAGTGGGGACAATCAAGTGTATTTGAATACAAAAGTACAGAATCTCAGTAAAATCTGAGAAAACCATACAGTAAATTTTACATTTACAAAATGTCAAACCATTGTTTCATATTTGATTGTTTCTTCGTTTCCACACCAACCATTCTCTGTTCTCTTCTCTTCGATCTTCTTAACCTTTTGTCACCAGGCATTTCACTTTCGAATATCAACGTCAGTAGCACACTTCACAGTATTATAAGTTACAAGAGAAAAGAATCAATACTAATTATTTGTAAGTAATATAGTCGCAATACAATAATTTCACACCTGCGGTGTATTTTTAACAGCACTCGTTAAAACAATTAAGCCTTTCAAAAAGAGATGTTTCACAATTTTTATAAGAGATTTTTAAAAAAATTTTCGTGATTATCCTTAGTAGCACATGTTATAGACATACCATTTATACCGAACGAATGTAACCTGATATAACGGTTGTCCAGTGCTTCCAGGTTTTCAATCGTTGTCTAATTTAAATCTTTTGATGATTTAAATGGTTTTCATTTCGTTACTTTTTACGTTTAACTATATGATATGCAGACTATTTAAGTCTCGGAATAATCAATTTATTTTGAATACACCATTTTTCCTTCCATCTGCTTTACATTTTTTATTAGAACTCCGTGCAACAATTATAAACAATACTTCATTTTCCACTAGATCCTTCTAACATACTAATCCACTCAATCATTATTGAGTGTAAATTGTAGTCTACGCCTACTAGAATGGTTCAGTTTAGTAGTCACTGGTATAATGAACACATAGTATGTGTCATAGTTTGTCCGACCCTAGGTTACTTCCAACCTAATCCTACACCAATAAACATCAATTGTTAAACCATGTAATAAGCTGAATCATACTCTTACATGGATTACTTACAGATGTGTTCATTAAAATTGCCGCTTGTTTCTTTATTTAAGATACACTAATAAAATTATTGATTTGTTTTTGTTTAGATTTTCACATGGACTAAATTATGCTTACCAACAGATATACATGTTGTAATCCTAGGACAAGATCCGTATCATGGACCAAGACAAGCACATGGTTTAGCATTTTCTGTATGTCGACCAGTACCAGCACCACCAAGCCTTATCAACATGTACAAAGAAATTAGTTCAAGTATGAATTTGACAAATTCTAATAATAATAATTGGCCACCAAAACATGGCGATTTAACTGGATGGGCTAAACAAGGTGTTTTACTATTGAATGCTGTACTGACTGTTCGCTCTTCAACACCTAATTCACACAAAGATAAAGGATGGGAATTTCTAACAGATGCAGCTATTCGTTATTTAAATAAAAATCGAAATGTAAGACCATGTGTTTTTCTATTAAGAATAAAATTCTCAGTATATTATCGAATGTTTGAAATATTTGTATACTGTAGGATTGGATCATTCCCCAAGAGTACAGTACTCTTTGTTCGATGTCAGTTTGTGAATATATATTCCATTGGTTTATTCAGCAAGAAAATATTTATATTTAAGCGATTATAATACGACCGAAATAGAGTTGAATTAAAATGTGTATGATACATTAATCTGAGGAGTTTGTGAGGATTGTTGAATTCTATAGTTTACACCGCGGACTCACTTTGGTTAGAAAACCATCAAAAACAACGAAAAACTGGACAGCTGTTTCGTCCTAGTGTGTAGTTCCACAACAGCTATTTTATACCATTATAGTGCACTCTTCATTAGTGAACACCTACATGACCTCATCATGAATAGAACCTAGATCTTTTAAACCTCTCAATGAACACATAACCATTAGCTCGGTATCCTGAATTTTTATTGAAAAGTCATAACCAGTGGAGTTTAAAAAGTCAGGAGTAAAACTGTTGTCGATAATCAAATTGCATATTTCATGTGGTATATAGCGAATTGATTGAAATTTTACAACTGGACATCAACCCAGTAGTATATATATAGTTATGTGAAATAATTTCTAGTAGGAATAGAACTGCAAATATAAGTACATCCTGTCCGTATTCTGTCAAAAATTGTTCGGATAAAATTCTTAAGTGTTTTCAATATCATATTGAAATTCAAGTATGTAATGTTTTATATAGATGGACTCAAGATTCTAAGCTTTCCAACTTTAGTATTGTGGTTAATAAATTAAGTTTCTTACGACTGACTTGATCGTGAAATGATTCATTGACAAAAGATGATAAATATTTGCAGTTCACAAGTGAATAATTTTGTTGTTGGGTTGTCTGAATTACACAGTCTTTATTGTCGCCCTGTAAATTATCATCAGCATTCATTTCATTAAAAAACAAATTTCTTATTGATTCCATAAGCTTTACATCAGTTTGCTCTGGGGATCTTGCCTGTAAGCGGCTATCATCGTAAGTATCAGTATCACAATTGATTGATCACTGGATGGTGATCAATGTCATGCGTGTCAAGTCCTTCTCAGTGCTGATAGAATGCCATCGACCAAGTTGCAATGTGGCTACCAGTCTTGATGGATCGACACTGCGTGCACTATGTATATTGAGGTAACATGGTGGTTGGAGATGGTCAACAGGAAACCTTGGACCCGAAGTTTCGTGCTACTTGGCACTCGTCAGCAAGGTGTACCTGTAATCTTGAGGGAACTGATGCTCCCTGACGGATTCGATCCCGTGTCACTCAGCTTCACAGTCAGAGACGTTACCACTGATCTATTCGGGCCGTGACCGACCTCCTGTAGGACTGAGATGTAATCACAATTGATTGATCAATGGGTGGTGACTTGACACGCATGACATTGATCAAGCCACCTAGACTGGTAGCCACATTGCAACTTGATCGATAGCATTCGATCAGCACTAAGAAGGACTTGACACGTATGACATTGATCACCACCCAGTGGTCAATCAAGTGTGATTACATCTCAGTCCTACAGGAGGTCGGTCACGGCCCGAATAGATCAGTGGTAACGTCTCTGACTGTGAAGCTGAGTGACATGGGATCGAATCCGTCAGGGATCATCAGTTCCCTCAAGATTACAGGTACACCTTGCTGACGAGTGCCAAGTAGCACGAAACTTCGGGTCCAAGGTTTCCTGTTGACCACCTCCAACCACCATGTTACCTCAATAAGTATCAGTATCTTTGTATTTTTGTTGACTCTTTGCTTTCGATTGACCTCTGGCTATATGTTTGACTGACCATTTTCATATAATTTGATAAATTTAATCTATCCGGATGTATCCATTCATTCCAAATTGATCCGGTAACCATAGTTCCACAAATTCTCTTTCATCCATAAAATTACTTCAATCCAAAATTTTAATGCTTTCTCAATCAAATTGCTGTTCGTCGTTGTCTATGTGCTATTCTATGTTGTGTATATGTAAATGAAAGGATAACTGCAAAGTTCACTTCTACATAAAATAATAGACTCTGATGATAATCAAAGCTCAATGATTAAACCATCTAGCGTAGAGAACTCCACAGTATAAAGAAACCCAACTATGATTCAAGAACTTTATTTATTTCAATGCTTATTTCGGTATTGTACTAGTAAGTTACTAGTATTTGACCACAGATGTCTTAGAAATATTGCTCGCATCTGCTGGGATCACCGGGTAAGTAATAGTGAGGTTAGACACTGGGTATTAGGGAATGATGGTAAATCAGTTGATGAGGTCATGAATCTTCATCGACTGAGATGGTTGGACCACGTGTTACGTATGCCTGAACGCCGATTGCCACGACGCGCTATGATGACTAGTATTGGGGATGGTTGAAAGAAAGTTAGGAGTGGCCAATCCAAAACGTGGCATCAGTTCTTGAAGTCACTAACTTCTAGTCTGAGCCATGTTGGTAGATGCAGACTACTTGGTCGGGGTTTGCGTGACTATCGTAACCAATGGTTGGAGACTGTGTGTGACATGGCTCAGAATCGGTCGCAATGGCGTAGGTGTATACACTCTCTATCTTCCCTTAATCTATGAGATTAAAATTGCTTCATATCTGTCTTTCTTCCCTATATACAACCTTTCTTTTATATATTACCACCACTAAATTAACTACTATGAATCCGGTTTTCATCTTGTTGTGCTAATGAGGTTATGGCAACTTGGACCGATGCATATGTGTACCTGGTCCTACGTTGTAGCGGATTGTCTAGTAAGAATAGGCAGTATTCATCAAATTAAAATGATTTACTCATACATACTTATCGATATTTCCATACTATTTAAACAAAATATTTATTTTTTTATTTTTCCTTTCTTTTCCTAATATTATTTGTAGAATTTAGTTTTTATGCTATGGGGTGCAAGTGCTCAAAAACAAGGTCAATCAGTTGATCGTAAACGTCATTTAGTGCTTAATGCACCACATCCATCACCTTTATCAGCTAGTCGCGGATTTTTTGGTTGTGGACATTTTGATAAAGCAAATGAATATTTAAAACAACATGGTATTAAACCAATTGACTGGACTAAATTAGATTAGTTTTTCTCTTTTTTCTACAATTATTTTTTTAAAAATAATTATTCTTTATCACTTTAACAGAACTCAATCCATTGCATTTTATTACTACAGAAAGATTTTTATATTGTGGCATTTAAATTTTTTTTAGGTATCTCATAATAAAATTACTTCATTTTAATTGTTTCTAGTTATAACCTTAGCGACTAGTCATTTTTATGATGTTAGTCTGAAGGAGGGGGGAATTGTAAGTACTGTTGAATTTCATAGTTTATATCGTGAATTAGTTAGAGAATCGTTAAAAGTCAGAAAGTAACGGATAGCTGTTATACCCTAGTATAGGGCTTTGTAGAAGCACTCACCACGACCTAGCTACCGGAATTCGAACCTAGGTCCTATAAGTCTCAAGGCAATCACTTAACTTGATATAAACACTCCAGTTTTTAATGAGGGTGAAAAGGCTATAAGAATTGCAAAGCGATGTAGGGAATCAGGACTTGATGGATTAGCCTCTGAGGATTTTAAGGATGGCGGTCCAGTTTCAACAGTTAGATTCACTGAAATCTAAGATAAAATCTGATATTTGGACGTAATCCTTCCATTTGACTGGTCTCGCTGATCGTTCCAGATTATGAAGGACAAAAATCCTGCAGTAAAAGTTACAGAGGAATCAGTTTAACTGATATAGTGTCTAAAACATTGGCCTCAATAATACTTTGACATCCAACTAGAGTCCGTGATGAGCAAACTCTACAAAACCAGGATAGTTTTTGACCTGAACTTGTATGCATAGAACAAACATTCACGCTTCGGCATATTCAGACATATGCATACATACAAACATACCTTCGGACGTCCGATTATAGGTTTGTCCCTAGATCTTAAGGCAGCATTCGACTCTGTTGATCGTGAGGTTCTGCGTTAGTGTCTGTCACCGGGAGACATACCAAATAAGTATATAGATCTTGTACAGGCTCTCTACAATGACAGTACTTTGCGAGCAAGAGCTTGTGGCGAATTCACCAGGATTGATAGCCGAAATCGGTCTTCGTCAGTGTTGTCCGCTTTTCCTACTTTATCATAGATATCCTTTCAGAAACAACACTCTCATTGTCTTATTTTCCAGAAGTTGATCTATCAAGATATTAGCTTGTTAACTTATATCCAGATGCTTAAGGGCTGGGACACCTCAGAGGCTGAGATAACGATAAGGACTGAAGTGATTAAGCGTATCGACTACTTCACTTGGGAATCTCACCAGTCTGGATGGCCTGTTATCTAACGTAATATCGGCACGGATTTAGAATGCTCGGCTATCCCTTGCTAACTTGTGGCGTAGGCAGAATATTCGTCCGCCGACCGAAGAACTAGTTTTATGCTCAGCGGCGCGCTGTTTTACTTTATGTGTGTGAAACAGTTATCAAGATTGGAGGATATTCGTAGGCTACTGGTATTCGATCATAGGTGTCATTGTTGCACCACTCATGTACTTTGGGATCACAGAGTAACCAATGTATAAGTTAGAGATAGTTTTAGGTGAAAATAGCAAATCGACTGGTGATGCAATAAATCGTTAACTGAGATGGTTAGGACATGTGTTACTTATGACTAACCACCACCTTCCTCAATGGATGATGTTGTATGATTGTGGGAGGTGGCTGGGTCGTGTTAACAGGTGCAGACTACCTTTTTAGGGTCCTTGTGATTAACGTAAACAATGGTTGAAGACTTAGAATGATATTCCTTCAAATCGTTTGTAATAATAGAGGTGAATATGCTCTTTGTCTTCTCTTAGATTCTAAGTTTCAATAACCTTTTTTTCTCGAATCGTGTCTTCGATACCAAATCTTTTTTATTACGACTAATACTGTTACTACTTCTAGTACTCGGATATTTGACCTGATAATCTCATTTTACTGTCCTAATATGTCAACTTGAACTGATGTATACATGTGATAGGCTGTATGTTTTATATGAATGACTAACTAATTTACTTGACATTTAGACCATTAAGTCGTCATCCAATGGTTTAAATTTCTAACTAATCACTTTCAAGTAATGTTAAGAATTGATGAGTTATTGGGTGACCAATTTATTTATCATATTCAGATTTTCTGCATTCTGTCGTGAAATTATAAGCACTTAGTTATTAATTCCATATCCAAGGAAATGGGAAACAATCGTCCAACTGAAGTTTTCCAAATGGTAGTTGGACTTCAGTTTTTGATGTTCAATCATGATATAAAATCCTGTGCTCAGGGAAAACTGTGTACTTTGATTTTTAAGCAACTGGAAGTCAGCCTTTAAATGCCATTGGACATATTTGGTCAACGGTCTCGAAAATAATAAAATCATGTTCTCGACATTGCTGTAGACCCATATGTAACTGGGATAAACTTATTAGTCAGATAATGTTCGGTTAGCCTTCATTACTCATTAATCCCAAGTCATTATTTGTAATGTCATGACGTTGCGTCTTCCAGAAACCAAGTCACAAAGTAGAGATGAAACTGGTATGGATCTAGAAGTTGGAGTGTAGAGCATAACCTTATGATTTTATTCATTGTTTAAAGTGCTTGGAGAAGCGAAACTGATCGTCTCATCTAAAAAATAAAAGCTTCTAAACCTTAAGTATCAAACAGTAGTTAACTGAAACTAATTCAGACAAGTTTACTGCCAGACTTGTCAAGAAACCGTCTAAACAACTTCACAAAACACTCATTATTCAGTTCATTTTGACTAGAAAAACTATACTGCACGCTTAAATGTGTGAAACTTTCACTATTGGAAGAGGCGAATAATTGATTTACCCGACTGGAGATATATTTCACTGAGAAGTCATAATTGAAAAAGCATAAACTCTAAGAAATGACTAGATACAAGTTTAGTATGTTTCATACACCACTGTTCATTAGAGCACAAAAAGTATACTTAAATTATCTAAATTCAATCAAACCCACTGCCGAATTGCGCAGCGAATGATTATTTTCAAATATTCTAGTATTTGTTGTTAATCATGAAGGTGGGTAATGGTCGAATAGAAGATATTAAGAAGAGATCAGTTGTACTAAGTTTGAGTACAATACTACTTACAGTATTTAGTTTGTTCTAAAGTTTATAAATAAAATGTAACAACTTATTACGATTTACCATAGCTTAAACTTTGAAAAGAATTCATAAGATTTGCTAGAAATTTATGAATAAAACCCCCTTATCATATGCTCACTAGTGACTGGCTTCAGGATGTATTTCCTAGAGTTCTAGTGTAAAGCAGTAACGAGTGGAGTTCAACCAGGTCTGTTGAGAGATATCAACTCACTGAAGACATTGGTGAAATGGTTGCTCAACTTCGTGGATTAGTTGAAGTTAGACCTTAACACCGTTGATAACCGACTCAGTGGTCTATCGGTCAAGTGCTTCGGCGCGAGACTGGTATGTCCTGGGTTCGAATCTCGCTCGAGAGGTGGGACCGTGGGTGTGCACCGCTGAGGAGTCCCATAGCAGGACGAAACGGCCGTCCAGTGCTTCCAGATTTTTACGGTGGTCTGGCTACAATCGACTCATGATTTCAACTATATATAAAATATATTTTTATATTAATAAATGAAACTATTATCCACTTTTCGTTATATACTTTATATGTAGATAGAATTAGAGCCACTGTGTTTAATGCACTGTAGATAGTGACTACTGACGGACACATATAACGTGATATTGACTGATCACAATTTTTGATATGAAACAATCTTTATATTGTTTTATTAAACAAATTTAATAATATGATCAGTATGGGGTTGTAAAGATTGTTAAGTTTTTGATTGTGATCATGAATTGAATGATTTTAGACCACCATTCAAAACCTGAAAGCGCTGGACGGCCGTATGCGTGTAGTGAACGAGAACACAAGTAAAAGTGATAAAAATCGAACTTATTTAAACATGAGATTACAGAACACCTTGGTAATATATGAGAACCATACAGTAAATGCTCAATTTACAATTTATCAGTTAATGACCTCAAACTTGACTGTGTTTTTTTTGTAAATGTCAATCAATCATACCAGACTTCACTGTTCCTTCATTTCCAAAGCAATCATTCTTTGTTCTCATCCTCTTTTCTTCGATCTTCTTACCTTTCTACCATCAAGCATCTTACTTTCCATTGATGACAAATACTACTGATATCTGTCGATATTCGTAGCACACACCACATGCATATCCACGATCTCGTTTGCGGGATTCGAACCCAAGGTCTTCGGCCAGTCGGTCCACACTTTCAATCTCCATCATTCCAAACTGACAATTTTACTTCATTTAACGAGTATTTACTACTATTATTATTTACATATTATCTACAAACATCATTTGTTTCAAAAGGATATCGGTTTGATATTGATTAATCAACAATAGCCATTGTTCTTTTTTTAAAAAATACAGATTTATACCTCGACAGTTTGCTAAACTAAAAAAAAAAACAGTCTTTGATCAATTACATATCTGTCCTAACTACACAAATTGTTACTATTTAGATTAAGTTGATAATGTCTTTACATTATTGTATCTAATTGAGTGATGTACACATGGTTACAAACACATTATCTCTCCCCCCCCCTCTATCTCTCTCTCTTTCTATTATATGAGTATACAAATAAATAAATCTTTCTTTAAATGGATGGATGAACATGAACATCAACAATGTTATTAAGATTAACATTGAATTATTGATTGAATTAATAGTAAAACTGTTTAACAAATTAAATGTGAAAATTTTATTGATTATTCTCAATAAATTAATATCATGAATATATTACTTAAATAGTAATACAGTTAAATAACAAGAAAAAAAATAATTATACAGATATATATTATGAGCTGAGATGATAATGGCCAGAATTGGGATCAAGGAGACGTGTTTCGTCCTATCTATGAATCGTCGGTGGGGTGTATCTGAATCTCAGAGTTGATGTTCATTACGAGACTTCAACCTAATAACATTCGATACAAGCACTATCGCGCTATCTACTTAACTACTGAATCCAGATAGCCACTAGCTTATGAAATGAGGTGCAGTTTTTTTTGTATAAGTTACTGGAATTTTCCCATTGAGTTTGAGGACTGCAATTGATCAATGTTTTATTAGGTATATACCAATCACTCTAAAGTGATTACACAATGCTAAGTAGTGAAAACGACTGATATTTAAATATTTTAATTAGACTGATCCAACTATTCAATTATTAAATGATGATCATAAAAGGTATGTATATGTACAGCTCCAAATGCCCTGGTACGGCCGAGAGTGGGGAGATTCCGCGCTCTCTCTCCAAATGCTCTCACATGGCCATGCGTATATAGCCTCTGTCAGGGAAGTCTTACTCACTACCTTCTCGTGGCATTACTGTTGTTTACGAAATTGAAAGGACGAAAAGCGAATGTCCGACACATTAGCCGCGTTGGTGGACACGGAAAGCTCACCTAGAGGAGTTGGAAAACCCTCATGGGCTCCAGTATCCTGAAGGAACAAATGGTGTATGAATCAATCGTTGGTCACCGACTACCATGGGACTGCATCTCCTTACGATGCTCCACTGTCTTGTGGATCAGGCCTTTAGATCAAAGGCACGGAGTGTGGCCCCCTAATAAAACCACCTGCTTCAGTTTGGGCACCCGGGCAGTATCTCAGCCCTCACACAGATCAAATGAGATTTGTGCAACGCATATGTACCTGGTGCTTCCTTGTACCAAAATTTATGTATTTAAATAAATAAATACGTATATGTACAACTAATCAACCAATCAATCAGTCAATTGATGATCATCTGTTAGCAAAATAAATATTGTTATCGAATATATCCCTAGGGATTTATCACAGAACAATTTTTTTCATTTATTGGTGAAGATTAGTCGTCAAATAATGAAGTCTCGATGAAGTGTCAGTTTATTTGTAAACCTAATGGATGTTGTTTCAGAGTTTAATATTTTTTAAATCATAATGACTTATTTTTTCGATGCTTTGATATAAACCATAGAATAAGTGAGTAACTTCAAGCACTGATGCCACGTTTTGGTTTGGCCACCCCTAACTTCCTTCCAACCAACCTCAACACTAGTCGGCGTTACGCGCCGTGGTAATCGGTGTTCAGGCATACGTAACACGTGGCCTAACCACCTCAGTCGATGAAGATTCACAACCTCACCAACTGATTTACCATCATTCCCTAATACCCTGTGTCTAACCTCACTATTACTTACCTGGTGATCCCAGCAGATGCGAGCAATATTTCTAAGACATCTGTGCTCAAATACTAGTAACTTACGAGTATCTTCTACAATTAAAAGGCCACGTTTCGGAACCGTAATGTAGATCATAGCGAACTGTTGTGCAGTATACTCGTCCCTTAATTGATAGACGGATATCTTGCCTTCACCATAGGTGACGTTAGTTGGCAAAAGCCAAACGAGCTTTTTGAATCCGTGTTGAGATTTAATCACCAACCCATTAGGGCTGATCAGACATCCAAGATAAGGGGAGTTGTTGACGCGTCCGACTACTTCACTCTATATCCTTAGTTCAGGTGTTGACGCAGGCCAGTCCTGCAGCAACAATATACATTCAGAGGGGTAGAAACGCATCCCAAACATTCTGGCACTGATGCTCACTGCTACTAATAAACTCTACATTTTATCAGCATCTTCACCAAATAGGACTATATCATCTATGTATTCTAAGTCGATAATTGGACCTCCTGGTTAGAGATCAATGCCCAAAAATTCAGTCGACGAGAGTTATTTCTAGCAGTAGGTCATATGATGAAGTTAAACAAAAATGGAGATAGCGGAAAGCCTTGTCGGATACCACTTGAGGTTACAAAATCAGATGACAGTTTGTCATAAACTCTCATTCGATTGGTAGTGTTCGAATTAAGAGCCTTCACAAGGCTTATGTACTTCTGAGGTACACCTTTCAATGGCAGACATTGCCACAGAACCTCTCGGTCTACAGAGTCAAATGCTGCTTTTAAGTCACGAAAATCTATCATTGTCTGACGCCGATAAGCATGACTGTGTTCTAAAACCTGAGGAACAGCGAATATGTGGTCGATACAACCACAACCAAGTCTGAAGCCAGCCTGATTTTCTGGTGTTTGCAGTTCACGAGTCTTAGACGAAATATCAGTTAAACTAATCCCTCTATGGTTGTCACAAGACGATTTTGACCCCTTCTCATATATTGGGACAATCAGTGATTGCGACCAATCAGTTGGGATTACGTCCAACTCCCAGATTAATCAACATAATCCCTTAAATTGGACCACCATATTTAAATACCTCTGGAGCCAATTCATTTGGACCAGCTTTTCTTCCTCGTTCCAGATTAGTTATAGCCTTTTGAACTTCAAGTAGGGTCGGGGGGTCTACTTCAATGTTCCATTTAGGCTGTCTGGGAATAGTGGGTAGTTGTGCAGTAGCTGAGCTGCTCCTTAAAGTGTTCTGCCCATCGTTCTAAACGTCTGGGCTGAGAGCAGATAAGGGTTCCGCCTTTTTCCGAGATCGTTTCACTTACACTTGACTTGTTAATTCGTTTCTTTTATTAGTCTGAAGAGTTGTTTACAGCCGCTGCCTTTTCCATTTCTTCTGCTTTCCTTGCCCACCATTGCTCACGATCGTTTCGTAGACTTTTGGTTAACCTAGATCTGATTTGCTTTCGCTCTTCATCGTGTTTAGAGCCTAATGGAATGACTTTACGAGAATCCATCAGAGCAATAGACTTACAATAAATCCATTGGGTTTTTGGAACCCTATGGTTTAAATTACTGATAGATGTTACTGTCGTTTACACAACTGTTCATGCATCCTTCCAAGTAACATCTGGGTCAGCCTCGTTTACAGAACCGCCTAAATGTGATCTCAGTTGTTCCTGGAATTTACAATTGGATTTCTCGTCCTCCCGTTCACTCCTAAAGGGTATTCTTAGTGTAGTTTTTCTGCGTCCAATGAGGCCCAAACTAATACGTGCTCGTATTAAAACATGATCAGATTCTAAACACGTATTCCAATACGAGCGACAATCTTCTTTCGAGCTTCTCCAACGATGACTGATGGCAATATGGTCTATTTGAGTACATCGTTGGTTTGGTGCAGGTGGTCGCCATGTTAGACGATGTCTCTCCCTATGCTTAAAATTAGTGTTTGCTAAAAATAAACGATTGTCTGAGCATAGCTGCAACAGACGACCACCATTATTTGTTCGCTGAGCCGGGATACTAAAATACCCACCTAAATGTCTTTCTGTTTGATTTAAGCTGCCTAATTGGGCGTTAAGGTCACCCGCTACGAGTACTATGTCTGAGCGCTTAGCTTTTTGAAGAAGTTCAGAGAGCTTTCTATAAAAGTCATCTTTCACTTCATTCGGGCTGCAGTCAGTGGGAGCGTAAGCAGAAACGACGAAAAGGCAACGACGTGTGTCCCTATCCTTTCGAGTTCTTACGGAGCCATTTAGCCGGACAGCACACAGGTGACTGTTAACGGGGATCCATTCTAGTAGTGCTTGTTCTGCCTTCAAACTTAGTGCTATGCCTACGCCTGCAAGTCCACGAGAACTAGTCATAGGGTTGCCAGATACATGGAGGGTGTATTTCGTTGGCAGTCCATTTTGGCGAGGTGAGGTCAAGCGAATGACCACACTAGGATACTGTATGCGTGTTTCGGAGACACAGCATACATCAATGGTACGAGATTCTAGGGTCTTAGCCAAGGAGGCTTGTTGGCCGATTTGACACGGTGAGTACGCTGAAGGCTCCAATGTGTAGTTTTTAGACAGGTTTCAGCAGACCTAGGACAATGTTTTGCGCATTAGAATCGTTGGCTATGTTGATACTTGAGGAGGAAGCCGAAAGAGAAATTTTAGTGTTAAAAGTCGATGTATGAGGAATAATATGATTTGAAGAGAGAGCTTGATTATGAATACAGTGATGTTGATTGATGTTAGAGGTATGAGGGCGTTTATCACTTCCCGATTGCCCACACCGTGAAAAAGTTCTTCTAGAGTTGCCTGTAAAGGAAATTGGGTTAAGGGTGATCTTGGTGACCTGAGAGCGTGACCGCAGTGCCCAAGGTACAACTGCTTGAGATCAGTCACACACGACCTTTAGTAATTTTTGTGTTAGCTCCGTACTTGTTGGGACCGTACCGCCAGAGACGGATATGTGTAGGATTAGGCGGGGTGTGCATCTTTAGGGTCAACCTTTTCTAACCCCCACCTCCATTGTGGGAAGGCAGCACCGCCGTTGTGCTGGTTGTCTGAGGGAAACAACTTACTTCCGTCACACCTCTGTACAGTTAGCAGTAGGACTTGGTCCTCGGACCTTTGGTTTGCTGCTTTTAGTCTTACCGCCCTTCAGGCGACCTGCCTTGCATGGTAGGACCTTGAGTAACGATTGTTCCAGCCAGTATAGCTCGATTAGTTCATCACGATAGGCAGGCCTGACCACCACGTCAAGGTAGCAGCAACGATCGGGCTTGTATTGGTGAGAGTGAGCTAACAAGTGTGAGAGAGCTGCATTCTAAACCAATAATCGTCAAGTATTGTTCCCGGCTGTTAGCTGACGACCATCGTGTACTTTGATAGTAGATCATTGGTACCATATAGAAAAACTAAGCGAAACTATTGATAATCATATTGCTTTCTTGTAATTACAACTCCATCACACGGGTCCCAATAGAATTCAGGTATCTGTTTTTTTCGTTATGTCAGAAGTTTACTTCAAATTCTACCGCACTTTTCTATAGACAGTTGCATTCAGTTGTAAAACAACAGTAATTGTTCAAATGAACTAATCTAGGATATATATATATATATAACAACGGCGTTTTTGTAACGCATTGATTATGAGCAACCACACAAGTATCAAATATCTTACGTCCTTCACAAAGAGCCAGCCAAATGGTTTACTCGATTACGTATTGAAAAGAACCGCAGTCTAACAAATCGCATATTTGATATCTTTACTGATATAACTGAGTTGATATTATCACGATAATCAAAATGAATTTACAATGATAATACACAAATCCACTATGTTTAACGATTGCTACACCCGAAATCTTATGTGACTGATCCATGAAGAAATAAGATAATGTCGGACTTGTCAATACGAAAAAGCCAGAAAAATATCCCTCTCGATTTTAAACAACAACAAAAAAGTACAATGATCTGATTAGTTGGTTTATGATGATAAATTTAATTAAATTGTTCCTGATATGTCTTGTTGATTGAACGCTCTACTAGGATCCTAAGCTAGTCTTGTAACCCTCAAGCTAGAACTACACAGAGACTTGAACACGAGAGAAAAGGTACAAAATATACGGGAAGCACTTTACTCCAAAGGTTCAGAACCTCTACATGTGACTTTTCATTTCCGCTATATTTCTAGCAAAACTTCTAATCAAACGCTGATTGGATAAAATGCTCTTTAATGTTTCCTGAGCTAGTCATGTGTTTTGCGAGAAATTTGCAGGATCATCCCATTAGTTCCGACCACGTAACAATATGAAGCAAAATCTGTTTTAGAAAAATCCTACCTCATTGAGCTATAATATAAAAGTGATTTCGACTTTAACCACTTTTTATCATTGAAATAAGTTATTTAGCCTATTGTAGAAAATAATAATAAGTAAATTTCAAAAAGACTCATTCCTAATGGAACTATTACTTCCTTGTAGTTATATAACCTTTACAGGAGATATTAGCAAGACATAATGATTATTACATTCATTTGATTTATTTTATTTAAACACATACATATTGGTACAAGGAAGCACCAGATAAATATGTGCCGCACAAATCTCATTCGATCTGTGTGATGGCTGTGATACTGCTCAGGTGCCCAAACTGAATCACGTGGTTTTCTTAGGGGGCCACACCCGGAGCCTTCGACATGAAGATCTGATCCACAAGGCAGTGGAGCATCGTGAGGAAATGCAGTCCCATGGTAGCCGGTGACCAACGATTGTTTCATACGCCATTTGTCCCCTCAGGATACTGAAACCCATGTGCACAATCGGTTTGGAATCGGGGTTTACTAACTCCCCCAGGTCGATCCTTCATATACGACAACACGTTTAAAGCGCCGGATATTCGCTTTTCGTCCTCTCAATTTTGTAAACAACAGTAATGCCACGAGAAGGCAGTGAGTAGGACTTCCCTGACAGAGGCTATATACGCGTGGCCATGTGAGAGCAGACCCTTCCCACTCTCGGCCGTACAAGGGCATTTGGGGGCACATACATTCGAGCATGACTAAATGTAAAGTTTTATTCGAATTCAGTTTAATCATCGATAGATAAGGATTTTAACATTAAAACAAACATCCGAATAGTGTTACATCCTACAAAAGAGATAATTCCATTTTGAATAAAATGAAGATTAGTCAATCAGGTTTAGTTGGGAGAAATATATATTGTAGGACTTTACTTTTATTACACTCTGCGGAGATCATTATAATCAATCATTTTTAACTTGAGCTACGTGAATACAGAAAATCGTGGTTGGTCTAATTAGTGTAATTAAAAAAATTGTAATCAAACAACTCCGAATAACTAGTTTCATAGTCTTATTCTTTTTTTATTATCTATCCTAATGGTTCATTATTTAAGTTAATTTCATCTGAATTATAGTGATTATGTATTTTATCATTCATTAGAACTTTTTCTCCTCTACATTCCTCGACCGTAGCTGCTACCTTGACATGGTGTTCGGGCTTGCCTATCGTGATGAAACAATCGAGCTATATTGGCTGGAACATATGTTCCTGTGGGTTCTACCATGCCAGGCAGGTCAATTGGAGAACAGTAAGACTAAAAGCAGCAACTCAAGGTCTGAAGGAGAAGTCGTACTGCTGACTGTAGAGGAGTGTGACAGCAGTAAAGTATTTCCCTCAGACAACCAGCATCTGCAGCGATGCTGCCTTCTCACAAGGAGGGGTGGGGTTAGAAAAGGTCAACCCTTAAAATGAACACCTCGCCTTATCCCACGGATATCCGTCTCCGGCGGTAAGGTCCCGACAATTACGGAGCCAACACGTTAAAAATCCCTCACAAAAAGGCCGTGCGTGACCGGCCTCAAGCAGTTGTCCCTTGAGCTCTGCGATCAGGCTCACGGGTCGTTAAGACCAACATTAATGCAACTTCCTTTTCAGGTCCCTTAAGAAATACCCTTGCTCGGTGTGGGCAGCCAGGAAGCGATGTTGGCCCTCAAACACGTATAACAACATATGAGACCAAGTTGGTCATATTTAAATCCTCCTCTACATTTAATTACTAAATTTTCAACATATTAACAAATAATAGTCTTGACACAAATTGCCTTGATTGGTTTAACATTATCGTATAAATATTCATATATATTAGAGTAAAGCCTGATGACGATCTAATTGAAAACAATTGTTCGCTTACATGTGTTGTTCTACTTTTCACAATGGGAATCTTCAATATTCTTAACCAATAAGTTGAATACCACATTTTATGTGAAATTCTGGACCGATCTAAGTTAGACCAATATTGAAAACCTAGAAGCACTGGAAAGACGTTAATTCCTTGGACGAGACTGTTCAACAGTGAACATTTACGACCTCCCTTCGACAGCGAATGAAACCCGAGACCTTCGTTCTCAAGCAAAGAGGCTTAAAGTTTAGATCACTTAGTCGCCATTAAATGGAATTGATGTCTAACTTTAATCAATCTAGAAGTCAAGCATTCTAACGTGGGATCGGATTCTTAGGTCCCATTCCCTGTCGAGAAGAGTCGTGGATGAGCAATGTTGACAGTCTCATACTAGGGAGGAACGGCTATCAAGTGCTTCCAAGTTTTCAGGGATGCACCAACTTAGATTAGTTCATGATTCTAGTGAGATCCAACAATCTCCACAACCATATGCTTAGCATATTTCCAATTTTATACCTCTGAACATGATTTTTGATTCAGTTTCAAACATACAGCTTAGTATCATTAATAAAGGAACTTTGGAATTAATTGGGAAACTTTGAAATCAAATGAATTGGTTTCATCTTATAAATCTTATTCAAAAGAAAAATATAATCAATATAATTCTAGAATAGAATAAAATTCCACGAATCAATTCATCTTTATAATTGTCAAGAGTATAAGTACCTTGTTGAATATGATAGGTAAACAATAGTATCCATAAGTGTATGTTAATATATTATTTCTATTTAACTGCAAATATTAAAAACAAACAAATAATCTTTTTGTAGAGATGGTGAATCAGTCATTGGAAACGATTGCTTTTAGATATATATTAACTAATTACAGTGATTTGTTTATTTAAGAAACCAACTGGATTCACTATTTCGGTAAAGTAGTCCAAGATCTAGTATAAATACCATAAACTGAGAGATTTTCGAATTCATTTGTTATGCCCCGATAACAATAGTGAATGGGATCCATTTATGGACTAATATTATGCATATAATTTTTATCGTATATTTGCTAAATAATTAAACTACTCATATTCATATTCTTTTCATTGTGAGCTTTATTTTGACCCTTGGACTATTATTGTACGATTTACCATTCCTGAGTTATACCCAGTCTATTAATTACTGCTCCCCCCATTCACAGCCACATTTGGCTAACTCTTGTACAAATGTTATTTTCTATTTTATGGTACGATGTGGTCAGTCTGTTTGGTATATAAACTGAGTATGTTTGAAATATAATGATTCATACCACAGAGGCTGTTATTGGTGTTCTGGACTTAACTGGCTGGGCTAGGCAGAAAGCAGGACCGATTAGCACTCTAGACTGCTCGTACGGTTTTCGTGTGTCACTGTTCCAATCGACAATTTGCTGCTCTCTTATTGGCGGTTTTACCACGTCATACATTAACTAGGCATTCACTCGGCCACAAGATATAACATCATTTCACAAACTTCTCATTTGTTATGCACTATACATCCTTGCAACTGTATGTGACGCTATCCTACGGATGAAACAATCAATCAAAACTCTATATAACCAACAGATAGTGTGGAAAAAACTTTGCCAAATATAACTTTCCATGTGATTGACAGATACTTATTACAAACCCAAATCAAACAAATAAAAAGCTATTAGGCAGAAGTTTATCAATTTGAAACAACTAAGCATTACATACTACTAGTTGACCGATCCCGAAGAGAGAGACAGTAATTACGAAAAGTGTACAACCATGTCCTAGTTCAAAGCCGATCCAATAATAAAAACGATAAGGCAGAAATATATTAAAATGAAGATAAACATGCTTAGACATAGGAGAAAGGACATTGAAATTTTAGAGAAATACAACAAATGAATAACATCCCCAGTCTCAAACAAATAATATTTGGTACATTGAAGACTTCAAATAATAGCCAAAACAAGTGGCTTTACGGACCGATAACACATCTTAGTCAATCCAATCCTAGCCACTCTGACTTTTAAATTCATCGGAATCGTAGAGATAACCATAACAGGGACCCATTGTATGTTAAAAGAATATTACCAAGTTACCTTAGTCGACGTATTGTCATTAGGAAATTCACGAACAAACAGTTTCCGACCATTAAGGAAGGCGACAGGCGCGAAGAAAAGAATTGGCGAATATCATTGGAACAAACAACTGATCAAAGTTAGACCAATATAGGAAACCTCGGAGTACTAAATGTCAGCTTCGTCGTAGTACAAGACTCCTCAACAGTGCGCATCCACAATCCCACATGCGGGACTCAAACACTTAACCCCTAGACCATTAAGCGGGCATCCAACAGTGTTAATGTCTAGCTTTAAACAATCCACGATACTGTGCGACCATCTTCCACTGTCTTCGGTGGGTAACTGCTTCACACACGACACAGTTTAGCTCCATTGGTCACGCTTCTCACTAGAACTCTGGAAATTTCCTCCTGAAGCTAGTCACTAGTGAGGACATGATAATTCCTAGTATGGGGTTTTGGAGATTGTTGAATTTCATTGAAATCATGAACCTGTCAACCACCTACACCAATTTACACGACAGTCCGACTGTTGAAGCCTTCTTGGATTGGTGCCTCGAGCTTTATTCCAACCTGCTCCTGCAGTAAATCGCTTATAGATGTAAGTGATGATCAGGTATACGTACACATGTCCCAACCGCCTCAGCTGAAGATTTACTGCCATACCAATTGATTTTCCACATTTACATCGTACCTTAAGCCTAACTTTGACATTACTAAATCGGTGGTCGCAAAATACACAGGCGACACTCCAAAGACACCTATGATCGAATACCATTATCTACAAACATCCTCTATTTTTAATAACCGTGTTTCATATCCATGAAGTAAAACAAAGAAAATTGATGAACAGTAAACTAATCCTTTTGTTGGTAGACGGCTATTTAACCTAAGCCACAAGTGATGCAAGTTGGAGAAGGCTAATAGAGCCTTCCAAATTCAGGCTGTAACTAAACTTGTGTCAACTGCAGAAACATTTTGACATAACACACTTCCACATTGCATATTTTGATTGCTTCATCAGGTAACACGTCTTCCGGAGATATAATTGAATTTAACAGCTACATGAAGCACTCAAAGTACAAATCGAAATCGAGTGTATTTGAGGCATTGCCTACGTAATAGAGCGAATAAGACTTCCGAGTTACGCGAAAAATTTAAAAACCCAGTTCTAAATAAAACTGATTATATAATTTTTACTCGTCTACTTTACACGACGAACAATATATTTTATAAGCGAAGAAAGGCTTTCAATTGTTTATGATTTCCCATCCGTTCTTTTCCCAAGTTTTGTGACGCTTAATCTTGGCATGATACTGCTTGATGGGATGTGAAAGTCTAGTAATAGTTCATATTCTCTAAAACATTTTGAGAGCTACGTCATCATCACTCTCCATAATGTATTCAAAAGATAAACGACTAACAAGTGCTTTTTAGCTTAAAGCTAATCAGAAATATCTAGACTTATTATTGAATAAGTTAAAAATAATTCACAAACCTAGTTAAGACCTTGACTTCATATAAGAGCGCCATGTTATCCATAGAGGAAACAGAATGTCTGATATCTTTATAATCATCAATCGCATCGTGATTGTACAGTCAATACTATAAAATGTCCAGGAAATTCATGAAATAAGATGTAGAACAAACTATACGAATATTCGTCAAGATTAGAAGGAATACCTTGACAAATTGGGCGCCGAGCATAGAGAAGTCATTATATGTAAAAATTATATTTGAAATTTTAATAATTCCAACGTTTCGTCCAGCTAACTTGTCTGGACTTCTTCAATGTAATAATCAAATTCATCAAAGAATTATGTAGCGTCTTTTCAACAATCATATCAAAATCTATACTTCGTCAAACCAATCATATTTGGATGTTGGATTTAGTATGTAGGATAATATGAGTCGGTTAAATGAAAATCATGTGACAAGTTCACGAATATGTAAGAAGTAAAGTCTACGAGTTTCAGTGGGCGGTAACGGATTTGAGGTATGCACTATAAATATATTAATGATGTAATGTTATTCAATAATATACAGCGGAAAGCCTAGCCTAAGTCGTCAAGGCATTCCATGGAGGTAACAGTATCAGTGGAAGTGGGGAAACACTAAATATAGACGATGTGAGAATAAATTCATTGGAATAAAACGTATATCATGATTTCAAAACTCAGGGTTTAAGAGAACACAAGGAGTGAATGCATTTATGATATTGCTACCTTTTCTTATCAATGTAACCCGTCTCCAACTACTGGTTACGATAATTGTACTATCATAAAGACTTTTCCGTTAGACGGTTTGGACGTTTATTATACATCAACTCAAATGCGTAATGATGAATGGTCTATACTAGTTAGAAGCCAGAGACATTCATACGGACAATTGGATTGAGTCGTATCGATAGGTGCAGTTTGACTAGTTAGAATTTGGAGGATCGTCGTCATTTTAAATTACAGATTATCTGAGATGGAACAAAACTCATTACATTAAACCAGTTTCATTTATGCTATATCCATCTGTAAATTTTATTTTTAAAATCATGTGATTTTTTTTTAATCTTATTTGTTTCTTAAATCATGATAAATGATAACGTTAGAAATGAAACTCAATCTAAGTATACAACTGTGCGCTAATGTATACACTAAGTTATCTTCAACATTTCGTCAGGATCAGTAAAGTCGACCGTATACACTTCAAATACCGTTCTCAAAGAATAGTACCCGTACTTATATTGCTAACTGGTTGCAAATCTCAAGACGCATAGTTATCTCAATCACAGTTGTTTACAAATATTGAACATTATATATCTGAAAATTTCTTAGACAGAGCATTAAATATTGAATTCACACAACTCTAAAACTAATATGACAAAAACAAACAGCTACTTTATTTCATTAAACTGTAGGAAACTGGCTTATAGTAAATGACGTAGTATAATTTCTAGTCTACTAATCTATTCTACTTAGTAGATAACTAAAATCTTAGATTTAACTTTTTTTAAAGATACCTGACAAATCGTTGAATAAACATTTCAAAGTATGATTTACATTTTAGGTCAATTAGAACTCAGTGGATCTAGGTAAATTATTAGTAGTGAGTTCTTGTTCACACTTTATATAAACAGAACAATGAACTAGATAAAAACTTATATCATGGTTGTAAAGATGAATAAACTTAAATTCTCTACACAAAACTTGACTGAACATTTTCATGTAAATAAAGTTCACTTAGACCTCAGAATGAACACTATACTATACGCTATATGTATATGTATATATATATATATATATATATATATATATATATATATACATTACGGCTGTGAAACATGGCCATTAAGAGTAGAAGATACTCACAAGTTACAAGATGTCTTAGAAATATTGCTCGCATCTGTTGAGATCACCGGGTAAGTAATAATGCGGTTAGACACAGGGTATTAGGAAATGATGGTAAATTAGTTGTTGAGGTTGTGAATCTTCATCGTCTGAGATGGTTTGGTCACGTGTTACGTATGCCTGAACACCGATTACCACGACGCGCTATGCTGACTAATATTAGGGATGAATGGAAGAGAGTTAGGGACGGCCAAACCAAAACAGAGTTTGAAGTCACTAACTTCCAGTCTGAGTCATGTTGGTAGATGCAGACTACTTGGTTGGGGTCGTGTGACTATCGTAATTAATGGTTGGAGACTCTAGGTAACATGGCTCAGAACCGATCACAATGGCGTAGGTGTATACACTCTCTGTCTTCCCTTAAACCTTGAGATTAGAATTGCTTCATAACTTTCTTCCTTCATATATTATATCCTTATATACAACCTATCTTTCATATACTACCACCATTGACTTAACTACTTCTATGAAACCGATGTTCATCTTATTGTGCTAACGAGGTATGGCAACTTGGACCGATGCATATATGTGTACTTGGCCCTACGTTGTTGCTGACTGACTGACTGACTGACAAATAGGAATCCCATTTCGAAAAAAAGGGGGGTAGCAACAACAAAATAAATGCAGTAATGTTTAGAAAATAAGTTGACATTAATCATAATATTAATAACAATAAATAAATAAAAAGAAACAATTATACACTTAAAATATATAATAAATACACATGTATATGTATATATACAACATCAATTGAACAGCATAACATAAGTAGTAGACAGTAAATATATGTATTTTTTTTTAATAAAATAAGATGAAATAAATTACAGTAAGGTTGTAATGAGAATAAACATAAAACCGAGAATAAACAAGTTACGTAACAACTAAACATTGATATTTAATTGTACTAGTAAATGTCTTAGCTCTAGAGATTTGATTAATGCTAATAATAATAATAATAATAATAATAATAATAATAATAATAATAATAATACTATTATAACAAGTAATTTAGATAATAGATACCTATATAGTACTCTTGAACGGAAAAGGGGCAACAGATTATTGTTCATTCGAATATAGATTACATTAAAATAAATACATCAAGGTGTTAAAATCGATTTTTGTCTTTGTTGTTGTTTATAAGGATACAAAAAGAAATATTTATGGATTAATGAATAAAAGCATTATTTGTTTTCATAGATTGTTTATTGGCGTGTTCTTGAACGAGTTTGACGGATTGATATTGATGATTGTTTAGCTTGAGTTGATTTTGATGCTACTGAGCTATTATTATTACTATTATTATTAGTGGTCTTTAATTTTGATTTATTAGCGATTTTAGAAGTTGATATTTTTTCTTGGATTGGTTGACTTATTTCTGACGTTATTTCTGAAGTAGGAGTTATTAACTTACGAGAGCGAAGAACACGTTTTTTTGGTGAAACATTAGCTATATTATCAACAGGCGTAACAGAAGCGCGTTTAATATTTCGTGAACGTGTTTTAGACTTCATTGTTATATCTTTAGATTCATTGGTTGAAACAGATTTTGAAGATGAAGCAGCTGGAAGTGGCTTTGATAGTGAAGTGGTTACCTGTTTACGGTTTCGCAGATTATTTGTTTTGGTACCATTTCTCTTCTTTTCACTAGGTTGGTCTTTCACAGGTAAAGATGTTTCTTCATTTCGTGTGTGTTCGGATGTTACACATTTAATATCCGACTGATCAATTCTATTCCGTAGACGTTTGGCCAATGGAATAGAAGGAGAGACTCTACGAACATCAGCAAGTCTTTTCATAGATCTTTTTGATGCGCAGTTGTTTGTAGACTTCACTGCATTGACTGAATGATCCAGTAGAGAATCAGGACACTGCGAATCCGTAGAAGAAACTTTCTTTTTGGTTTTTGATATAGTTTTCGACGGCTGTATGGTAACTTCTTTATTCGATTGAGATTTAACTTTTCTAGAGGATGATTTCACCATGGAACTCTTACCGGAACTGTCGGTAGTGGCAGATTCACCGATCAAAGAATCCGGTACTTTAACTGCACGTCGCGTACGACTAGATGACAAACATTCAATGACTGATGGGGTCATTCTGCTGCGGAGACGCTTTGCGACAGGAACAACGGAAACAGACTCACGATCCTCAGCGGTCTTCGGGATAAGAGATACCGCATTTGAAGGCGCAGATTGATCATATGAATTTAGCATATTATTACTAGGAGTCAAGCGAGATTTATATGGAATAGATTTCCCCTTTGGAGAATTATTTCCCGTCACATTATTCGGCAAGGGAATAACCAATCCAGGGAGTTCTTTCGACATCTGGTTTTCCAGCGACTTTACTATATTCACCGAACGATCCGTTAGAGCATCAGAATAATGCGAACCCGTGGTGGAAACTTGCTTCTTGTTTTTCGACTTAGTTTTTGACAGTTGTACGGTTAATTCATTAGCCGACGGATGTTTCAATCTTCTAGAGGACATTTTCATAACGGGATAGTCAGCGTCAGTAGATTTAACGACTGAAGACTCGGCAATTTTACCTACACAACGCGTACGCTTGGAAGGCAAGGACTCCACGACAGCGTCCAAACATCTTCTCCTGGAACGCTTCCCCGTCAGATTATTAAAACCGAAACTACATTGGCATTCAAACAGCAAACAATGACACAATTTACAGTAACTTGGAGACAATGAAGTAACATTAGACACTTTCTGTAAACTATAACGCACGTTATCACGCGGTTCATCCTTAAACAGTTCACTGACACCAGATACACGAGGTGTTTGCACAGACTTCGGAGTTTTCAACAACTTTCTAACACCAGTCAAACCAGATTCCTTCCGTACAGACGACAAACTCATTTCAGGTGTGACTGCTTCAGTCTCTGTCAGGTCGGTCGGTGGCACTGATGAAGGCCGACCACGGTGTCTCTTCACACTCGGTTCATCCTTAAACAGTTCACTGACACCAGATACACGAGGTGTTTGCACAGACTTCGGAGTTTTCAACAACTTTCTAACACCAGTCAAACCAGATTCCTTCCGTACAGACGACAAACTCATTTCAGGTGTGACCGCTTCAGTCTCTGTCAGGTCGGTCGGTGGCACTGATGAAGGCCGACCACGGTGTCTCTTCACACTCGGTTCATCCTTAAACAGTTCACTGACACCAGATACACGAGGTGTTTGCACAGACTTCGGAGTTTTCAACAACTTTCTAACACCAGTCAAACCAGATTCCTTCCGTACAGACGACAAACTCATTTCAGGTGTGACTGCTTCAGTCTCTGTCAGGTCGGTCGGTGGCACTGATGAAGGCCGACCACGGTGTCTCTTCACACTCGGTTCATCCTTAAACAGTTCACTGACACCAGATACACGAGGTGTTTGCACAGACTTCGGAGTTTTCAACAACTTTCTAACACCAGTCAAACCAGATTCCTTCCGTACAGACGACAAACTCATTTCAGGTGTGACCGCTTCAGTCTCTGTCAGGTCGGTCGGTGGCACTGATGAAGGCCGACCACGGTGTCTCTTCACACTCGGTTCATCCTTAAACAGTTCACTGACACCAGATACACGAGGTGTTTGCACAGACTTCGGAGTTTTCAACAACTTTCTAACACCAGTCAAACCAGATTCCTTCCGTACAGACGACAAACTCATTTCAGGTGTGACTGCTTCAGTCTCTGTCAGGTCGGTCGGTGGCACTGATGAAGGCCGACCACGGTGTCTCTTCACACTCGGTTCATCCTTAAACAGTTCACTGACACCAGATACACGAGGTGTTTGCACAGACTTCGGAGTTTTCAACAACTTTCTAACACCAGTCAAACCAGATTCCTTCCGTACAGACGACAAACTCATTTCAGGTGTGACTGCTTCAGTCTCTGTCAGGTCGGTCGGTGGCACTGATGAAGGCCGACCACGGTGTCTCTTCACACTCGGTTCATCCTTAAACAGTTCACTGACACCAGATACACGAGGTGTTTGCACAGACTTCGGAGTTTTCAACAACTTTCTAACACCAGTCAAACCAGATTCCTTCCGTACAGACGACAAACTCATTTCAGGTGTGACCGCTTCAGTCTCTGTCAGGTCGGTCGGTGGCACTGATGAAGGCCGACCACGGTGTCTCTTCACACTCGGTTCATCCTTAAACAGTTCACTGACACCAGATACACGAGGTGTTTGCACAGACTTCGGAGTTTTCAACAACTTTCTAACACCAGTCAAACCAGATTCCTTCCGTACAGACGACAAACTCATTTCAGGTGTGACCGCTTCAGTCTCTGTCAGGTCGGTCGGTGGCACTGATGAAGGCCGACCACGCTGTCTCTTCACACTCGGTTCATCCTTAAACAGTTCACTGACACCAGATACACGAGGTGTTTGCACAGACTTCGGAGTTTTCAACAACTTTCTAACACCAGTCAAACCAGATTCCTTCCGTACAGACGACAAACTCATTCCAGGTGTGACCGCCTCAGTCTCTGTCAGGTCGGTCGGTGGCACTGATGAAGGCCGACCACGCTGTCTCTTCACACTCGGTTCATCCTTAAACAGTTCACTGACACCAGATACACGAGGTGTTTGCACAGACTTCGGAGTTTTCAACAACTTTCTAACACCAGTCAAACCAGATTCCTTCCGTACAGACGACAAACTCATTTCAGGTGTGACTGCTTCAGTCTCTGTCAGGTCGGTCGGTGGCACTGATGAAGGCCGACCACGGTGTCTCTTCACACTCGGTTCATCCTTAAACAGTTCACTGACACCAGATACACGAGGTGTTTGCACAGACTTCGGAGTTTTCAACAACTTTCTAACACCAGTCAAACCAGATTCCTTCCGTACAGACGACAAACTCATTTCAGGTGTGACCGCTTCAGTCTCTGTCAGGTCGGTCGGTGGCATTGATGAAGGCCGACCACGCTGTCTCTTCACACTCGGTTCATCCTTAAACAGTTCACTGACACCAGATACACGAGGTGTTTGCACAGACTTCGGAGTTTTCAACAACTTTCTAACACCAGTCAAACCAGATTCCTTCCGTACAGACGACAAACTCATTTCAGGTGTGACTGCTTCAGTCTCTGTCAGGTCGGTCGGTGGCACTGATGAAGGCCGACCACGCTGTCTCTTCACACTCGGTTCATCCTTAAACAGTTCACTGACACCAGATACACGAGGTGTTTGCACAGACTTCGGAGTTTTCAACAACTTTCTAACACCAGTCAAACCAGATTCCTTCCGTACAGACGACAAACTCATTTCAGGTGTGACCGCTTCAGTCTCTGTCAGGTCGGTCGGTGGCACTGATGAAGGCCGACCACGCTGTCTCTTCACACTCGGTTCATCCTTAAACAGTTCACTGACACCAGATACACGAGGTGTTTGCACAGACTTCGGAGTTTTCAACAACTTTCTAACACCAGTCAAACCAGATTCCTTCCGTACAGACGACAAACTCATTTCAGGTGTGACCGCTTCAGTCTCTGTCAGGTCGGTCGGTGGCACTGATGAAGGCCGACCACGGTGTCTCTTCACACTCGGTTCATCCTTAAACAGTTCACTGACACCAGATACACGAGGTGTTTGCACAGACTTCGGAGTTTTCAACAACTTTCTAACACCAGTCAAACCAGATTCCTTCCGTACAGACGACAAACTCATTTCAGGTGTGACCGCTTCAGTCTCTGTCAGGTCGGTCGGTGGCACTGATGAAGGCCGACCACGGTGTCTCTTCACACTCGGTTCATCCTTAAACAGTTCACTGACACCAGATACACGAGGTGTTTGCACAGACTTCGGAGTTTTCAACAACTTTCTAACACCAGTCAAACCAGATTCCTTCCGTACAGACGACAAACTCATTTCAGGTGTGACTGCTTCAGTCTCTGTCAGGTCGGTCGGTGGCACTGATGAAGGCCGACCACGGTGTCTCTTCACACTCGGTTCATCCTTAAACAGTTCACTGACACCAGATACACGAGGTGTTTGCACAGACTTCGGAGTTTTCAACAACTTTCTAACACCAGTCAAACCAGATTCCTTCCGTACAGACGACAAACTCATTTCAGGTGTGACCGCTTCAGTCTCTGTCAGGTCGGTCGGTGGCACTGATGAAGGCCGACCACGCTGTCTCTTCACACTCGGTTCATCCTTAAACAGTTCACTGACACCAGATACACGAGGTGTTTGCACAGACTTCGGAGTTTTCAACAACTTTCTAACACCAGTCAAACCAGATTCCTTCCGTACAGACGACAAACTCATTTCAGGTGTGACCGCTTCAGTCTCTATCAGGTTGGTCGGTGGCACTGAAGATGTTCTTCTTCTTTGTTTATATTCCTTAGTTATATTTGGTAGGCTATAAGAAGCACTGGAGTATAGTTTGTTGTAGTTGTTATTGTTGTAAGGTTTATTATTGTTGGTATAGAAGCTCTGTGCTCTTTTTTGCTGATATTTAGCTCTTTGTTCGTTTGTTGATTGTTTTTTACCTTCTTCTTTAGTAGATACCGGACTAGTTGGTGGGACTCTTGGTGACGGCGTTTTACTTGTTTTTTCTAGGAACGCAATTGAATGTCTTTTTAAATTTTTTCGGTTGACTTTGGATTTTTTTATCGGAGCAGAGTAAGCTGCAGAAGTCACTGGCAAAGTAGCGAAACTTTCATGAGTACAACTGATATCAGTGCTCAAGGAATTTAGAAGATTAGTGTCTGGTGTTGGAGGTAGAGAGATGACTGCAGAAACTCGATTATTCGTTACATTATAATTTGGAGATTCACATGTTGTTTTTGAGAAAGCTGATAATTGTGATATTTCTGACAATTTGGAAGCAAATGGTGTAGCTGAGTGCCCAACAACTGAATTGACTTGTAAACTATGGTTTGCTGGGGTACTGTGACTTAGTTTGACCAGCGGAGTTCCCCCTCGCTTAACTGGAGTAGATGGGGGGAGAGATTTATCAAATCGTTCAGGGCTTAAAGGTGGGCCGAATGAAACCCCTCTTCGACGTTTAGTAGCAAGCATGTCCTCTGCCGTCGGATAAGTTTTACCGGATATGGTACGTTTTCTATTACGGTTAATCAATTCTTGTTCTGTTTCTGGTGAATATGTTATGCTAATTTTTTGCGATGACTTTGCAGACAATGATTTTCTCGTAATCCTCTGGGAATTCGGTGATGTGAGTAACTCGGGAATATATTCACGAGAACTTTCTTCTGTGGGATCATTAATGCATTTATCGTAACAAAATTGGTTTTCTTGTCCAGTAGATGGTGATCTCTTGCTTTCAATCGCCTGCTGCTTTACATAACTTAATTCATCATAAAACTGATCAATTTTGCAAAGGTTGGATTGGTTAGATGATTCATTTAGGATGAGCAGCTTATGGAAACTCTTTCTAAAGCCGGGTGAACGTTTATTTTCGTTTGGTGTGAAGTTGAAGTCGTCATTAGGTAAAGTAGATGTAATAAACGGAGTGTGAATACGGTTTTGTGACCTACCTTTTATAGATGACAAAACACTGCTCGAAGGATGGTGTGCTGCATTTGGCAAGTCAGGAAGGACAGATGACTTTAGTTGATTTGATTTAGAAACATTCACATTTGTAGAGCTATAACCTTTACCACCGCCTACACTTTTTCCATTAGACTCGACATTTTCTGCTTGAAATACAGGTAGCTTCTTTGACTGTGATGAATTCGGTTCGTGTCGGAGTACCTGAATTATTGGTGGGGTAGCTGGCTGACGAGGAGGAACTGGACCATAACGCTCGCTGGTCCCTAGAGTTCTTTTCGGAGTCATAGACCTCTGTCGAGGGGAGCGAGTTTTATGATTAAGTAATATCTTTCTAGGAGTAGTACGTTTGGATGGATGAACAACAGGTAGAGAAGTTGGAGTAAGAACCTCTTCTTTGTTATAGTGGCTTGATGCTTTGCTGGAGGCTTCGTATAAATAGTCATCTGATGTTGTCTTTCGACTCTGAGATTAGGGTAAACAAATTGTAATGCACATATTATATTATTATATTAACAAGAATATTTTTGTTAATTACTACTTCCCAAACGAGAGGAAATTTCCATAAAAACATGTTAACTAGGTGAAAGTTAGTTACTCATGCACATAAACTAAATTTACTTGTTTCACAGGGTTGAAAGAGTAACATAAACTTGCTACCAATTAGACTGCTGTATTTAAGTTATTTCCACACAAGTCGTAATGATAGCTAACCAAGTCATAAACTTGTCTGAACCCCGGATCGCAGGGTAAGATTCAAATCAATGGTGTGGTTGAAAACCACAACTTCCGTAACTAGAAATGTGCTGTTAAATTGTATTTACAAGCTTTAAGAATCAACTCTCCAAAATAAGTTTACGTTAAGGGGTATAATATTCTATTTTGATGTGGTCGTCTAAAAGGTCACTTATACTACACTGAAGAGAAACCAATATGTTTAATCAAAATTAAAGTGAGCAAATTAGTGAGGTATGAAACCAAGTGTATAACGTAGAAAACTGAGATTATTTGTAAAACTGTGACATGTTTCTTAATGTCACAGAGATTCGCTATTTCGAGGAAATTACTCGATTTTACACCATTTGAAGTCTTAAACAGTTGGTGAGTCAACAAGCTACATATTACAGTATGGTCTATTTAGTCTTTGATATTTAAAACCAAGTCGTACCTTCAGAAACTGGAAACATTTAATGCTCCATAAACTATTATCTGTATTTTTCCAATAAGTACCTTGAAATGTTACTATCCACACAGAACTAGACTAAACATTTACATCATTCAGTAATCATATTTCGGCATAAACGAATTCCGTCCGAATTCGTTAAGCATAAGTGCATTCGCCAAACTCCACTGTGAATCATAAACATACGGTGAGATGAGAGTGAAAGCATTATATATATATGATTTGATTAGTTACAACTGAACTCAGTCAGTTACAACGTAGAACTTCGTACGTACGTACATCAGTTCAAGTTGCCATACCACATTAGCACAGAGATGCAGTTGTCCATTCAAATCCCAGTGGTAGTAGAAAGAGTATAAGCAGTAAACCGAAGGATTAGGGTTTGAAGGTGTTATTCGAAGAGTGTAATACAGTGAAATAAATTTGGAAGGAGAAAAAGGATAGGTACATGGAGAATTCAGAAGATTAGAATTTGGTAGAGCACAAAGAGTGGATGCATCTTCGCGATCGCAAACGGTTTTGAGCCATGTCATTCAAGGTCTCTAACCATCGGTTGCTATCACCTCGCGAATCCCAATCAGGTAGTCTACACCTACCAACATGGCTCAGTCCAATTGTCAGTGACTTCATGGATTTGTGCCACGTTTTGATCTGGCCGCCCCTAACAACTGAACTAAATATAGTTAGATCACACCAATTTATTTTAACATAAATATTGGTACTAAGGGGCACAATAATATACATGCGCCACACAGTAAAGAAACAAAATTATGAAGAGAAAGGAATGTGAGCATAATAAAAAAACGAAAACGAGTAGAGATCAGTGTGAGAGAAAAAAATGATGGCAGCAATTCAGTTAAGAAAAAATAAAACCAGGATAAATTTACTCAGTTAAAGTTCCTCTCACATGAAGCGAAAGAAAATTACAGCAGGATCTCCACTGGCTTCTGTTCCGAGTCATATCTAATAACGTCTCCAGTCCCCAAATGCCCTGGTACGGCCGAGAGTGGGGAGTTTGCTCTCCCTCTCGAAATGCTCTCATATGGCCACGCGAATATATAGCCTCTGTCAGGGAAATCCTACTCACTACCTTCTAGTCGCATTGCTGCTGTTTACGAAATTGAGGGGACGAAAAGCGAATGTCCGGTGCTTTAACCGGGTTGGTGGACACGGAAAGTCCACCTAGGGGAGTTGGCAAACCCTGATTCCAAACCTATGGTGCACATGGGCTGGCTCCAGGATCCTGAAGGAACGAATGGCGTATGAACCAACTGTTGGTCACCGGCTACCATGGGACTGCATCTCCTCACGATGCTCCACTGCCTTGTGGATCAGATCTTTCAGTCAAAGGCTCCGGGTGTGGCCCCCTAAGAAAACCACCTGCTTCAGTCTGGGCACCTGGGCAGTATCACAGCCCTCACACAAATCGAATGAGATTTGTGAGGCGCATATATATCTGGTGCTTCCTTGTACCAATATTTATGTGTTTAAATAAATAAAATAAATAAAACGTCTCCAGCCCCTGTGTTGCACCATCTCTAAAACCCCAACCAAGGAATCATGAAGGAGCAAAAGAGGATAATCCTATACAGATTTTTTTCATATCATGACACTATCATACAACTAGTCTCAGCCTCCAGAAAAATGCACGATATAGAATTCTCTGGGACGACATTAGTACCACATGCTCAAGCCACCGAAGTCGGTGTTTCAAGATGGTGACACTAATTGGATTATCGTCGTTGTGCCCAAACACACGATGCCGAAACTCTCCAATACTAACATAGTGCTGCTACCGAGTGTCAGCAATCCTTCGAAAACAACGAAGATAAACCACAGAGTCGTCTAACATGCTCAAATCGGAGAGGCCAGGAAAACAAAGTAGCTCTCACTAACATAAACCCGACCTTTTGGAGCCATACCAACATTACGAAAGTGCCAAAGATGGCCCAGATTGGCATAAGCCGCTCTGGCTTTTACCATATGTGTCTTGATTTTATCACCCCCTTCATCACTAGCACTTACACAGCGAACTCGACTACTTTTAATTGATTTGCGTATACGTAGTTTCAAAAAGATTTTCAATGTTGGTGGTCGGTGATAGCATCCAACTTTCGATCAGTTAGTAACCTGAAATCCTTTAGACAGGAAAGGGATTCCAGCAGCTCGCTTATGATAGAAACCCTGTCCTGTCTAAACGATCTCAGATTACTAACTAGTCGAAAGTTCAATGCTACTACCGAACACAATACTGCAAATCTTTCTGAAACCACATATAACATTCAAACTGGCCTTGTTCAACGTTCGCACATTAACGCAGATCGGACAGCAGATAGGGTTGGTTATGTCTTTAAAAAGTCTCAACACCCATGTCTGCAGTCTACCCGAGACCCACAATTAGGACTCTAACCGCAGTACTACAAATCCTCTATCATTTGCTTCGAAAAGTTTGTTTCTCATGCGTTTATCCGAGAACCCTGTGGTTTGGCTTTGCTGGCGTTAGTATTGCACTAAGCGCTGAAGCGGATGCATTTTCGTCATTTCCGCCTACGCTCCGACAAATTTCAGCTCAGATGCCATCAAGAATGAGTTTTATTACCAATTAAGTGTTCTACATAAAGCGCGTTCGACAGGTATTGTAGTACTAGCCATATACCTGAATGCACAGACTAAGCGTCTAGACATAGAGGAGAAACGTTTGGGTGGCCGATGGGGATCTGACGATCTTAGGTCAGATAACGGTGACTGTCTACTGAAACTTTGTTCAGACTACAACCTGTTTCTATCTAGCACAGTTATGCTCTATGTGCAGCTTAGCGTCCTCCATCTACATCTCAAGCCTGGACTCAGATTGATCACATCGCTATCAGCTACCGCTAGCGTGGTTATGTAATGGACTGCCACTCCTTTTGGATTACTTATCTGAACTCCGACCATGCCCTAGTCTGTGTTTATCTTATCTTACGTTTCAGTGATCAATAAATTCATCGCGCAGAACGGATAGATGTAAGCAAATTGGTTGCAGCTTCTGTCATAACTAAGTATCAAACTGAGCTATGTTTAAGGTTAGCTATCAATTCACCGAAAAGTATACATGAGCATTGACCGCATTCACATCACGCAATAAAAAGGGCAGGTGAAGTCGCTTATCGTTTCGGGAAACGTCCCGCTTGTGAGCATTGGGATTTTACAGACTCCTTACAACTCATTGGAACACGTTAGTCTACTATTATTTCACGCTCACACACTGATTTCTGTTCGTTGTTGTTATTATTATACGCACTTTACATCATTGATATTACGTGGCGCACATGCATCTGGTGCCCCTTAGTCATGTTTGTGTTCAAATAAATCAATCTTTTGACCACTCATTACCAAAAATGAATGCAGGTCCAGGGTCATGTGACTGTTGTAAAAGTACTTTGCATCTAGAATGTGCAAAGTCCATTCTATACCTATGGACATTGTTTGCCTACCGGTTAAGTGAGGTTTTACCACCAGTGTAGTTAAGGATCTATCATACGTTCGCAGTGGCTTTCTTACACAACTGTATTTGTACACGAGCCGTCCTAATTCCTACATTTCATCTTTGAGTTTTGCCCTCATTAGGTTATATTCTCTTCATTGTTTGTCAATTAGATATCAGTTTTGATCAGTTTGTTTCGTTCCAAATTGTATTTAGATGGAACAGTACAGTAATTTTGCAAACAACTGTTGTGGACAAAACAAGATCAAGGCACCTGCCAGGGAAGTCCTACTCACTACCTTCTAGTCGCATTGCTGCTGTTTACGAAATTGAGAGGACGAAAAGCGAATGTCCGGTGCTTTAACCGGGTTGGTGGACACGGAAAGTCCACCTAGGGGAGTTGGCAAACCCTGATTCCAAACCTATGGTGCACATGGGCTGGCTCCAGGATCCTGAAGGAACGAATGGCGTATGAACCAACTGTTGGTCACCGGCTACCATGGGACTGCATCTCCTTACGATGCTCCACTGCCTTGTGGATCAGATCTTTCGGTCAAAGGCTCCGGGTGTGGCCCCCTAGGAAAACCACCTGCTTCTGTTTGGGCACCTGGGCAGTATCATAGCCGTCACACAAGTCAAATGAGATTTGTGAGGCGCATATATATCTGGTGCTTCCTTGTAGCAATATTTATGTGTTCAAATAAAATAAAAAATAACCTAACTAACAAAACTCATACCTATTACGTAGATGCAACTACACCTAGTTAGTCAGGTCTGGGTCGCGTTGCACACACCTATTCGCTAATGGCTAGCACACGACCAAGCTGAACGAAGGTCGAAGGACTGTGGGGATGAGCGGCGTTGGTAAATGTGGAGTTTCAGGCTGAGATGTGTGCGATAACCCCGAATCACAGTGGCTCTTGATAACAACCTGAAACCCATCAAGGTTGAGTAGATCTGTCGTTTTCGGCTTCCCTTAATTTTGTTTTAGAAGTATTTTCTACTTTTATCCTCGAGATTTACAAGTTTGTCTCCAAGAAGACGTAAGGTTTTGCTACTTACAATACTGTTTTGACCCGATTTCCACTATTTTCTATGCTGTTACGAGATATAGTGATGGGTTGATACAGTGGTGCTAAGCGTTATACTAATAAAACATTAAAAATGAAAATCCAACTGTACAGTTGGTTCCAAAGCTAAATTTAACCGGATAGGTAGCCAAGTTTACTGAACTTATCGGAAATTAGTCTGAGACACTTAGGTACGATACAAAACGTGCTTAATACTGCCAATTAACACATGTATGATTGGACTAATGAACCGTGATGTCTAACATATTATACATGTACAAGATTTTTCATTAGTCTAGAGATTTTAAGACTATTTTAGGTAGTCGAAAATCTCAGATAGTCTTTCATGTAAATAAATATACACTGTTTATGAAAGCGAAGATAAATGAGCCGAACCAGAATCAATATCGAATGCCCGAAAAGACCGTTTGTCTATAAAAGTGCTGCACCAGATGAGTTACTAGTGTACGACAAATGACCAAGAAATAACAAAGGGGTGGAAACCATCCTATTATCTACGGTAATCGAAAAGGCATATAATACAAAAACTATAACGAAAATGTTAATTTAACTCATTCTTAACCAGACTCACCGATGGATAGAAAAAGCGAAACTGACGATCTCCAACAGTTAGTATGCAGTTATCAGTCAAAACGCAAGCATCGTTCAAAGGGAAATTATTAACTAACATTTTATATCGTCCGTCTACTCTGCTGACGGCTTGAACTAATCCATCTTTCAGCAGTTGTAGAGTGCAATGAAATGGAGCAACTGTTGAGTGTTGCACGCGAATATCACAAGACTGGTTACTGCAAAATGAGGTTGCCAGTGAATATATTATTTACCTTCCAATATCACACAAGGGTGAACACCAATCACAAGTCAAACCATCAGTACCGTCCCTACGGATGACAACTATATGTCCGCTAGGATTCATACGTTTTACACGATTTTCAAATAATCTAATGTATGCAATCTCCCTACTCCGAATCCGTGACAAAGTCGAATTCAAATTCAAAAAAACAGCACTCGACGGCCTCCACCTAATATCATTTTAGAATAACAAAACACTGGATGGGAAACGAGGAACAAAAGCAAATATGACATATTTTTAAAAGAAAACACGTTTAAGCTAACAATATTTGCACGCCAAAATTAATACAATATCGGTTGGTGAGGACTGTATATCTATGCAGTTATTCGAGTTGCTCCAACTGTTAATATCTTTCGATTGGGCTCATGTGTGCCATATATTCGTCTTTCTGAGTGGACCAATATGGAAGACTTAAAACCTTACCCTGATATCAAGATGTGAGTGTAAAGAAACCAGTTGGTCTACCCGCATAATCGTGTGTTTTCGTTTTTCCTCCTGCACCTCATTCTTCAAGTACTTGACGATTACAATTTTTTGGGGTATCACCTTTGATCTATATTCCGAACCATCCTTCTGGTGAGTCAGCATTATTTTCCGGATATTTCGAGACAGAATATTAAGGTCCCCATTGACAAGTGGTTGGTCATGTCGATTCCAACAGAGTTGCCCGCCGTTATTGATTTCTGTCACTTTTGAGGCTGGGAGATATCCATTTTATCAAGCATCTGTTTCCACAAATATGGAACTGACACCATATGGGCTAAAACAATTTTATAGGCCACATAATGTCTAGGGAATAATGTCACGTCCCCATCTCCTTCACTGAGGTTCCATAATACTATCTCCTCTATACTCATCCCGGATAAAGATTGATGTTTGGTTCCTGATAGTCTTCGTAACAAACCAAAGGTTTTCAGGTCTGAATGTGACTTCTTAAGATATCTGATTTCATTGAATTTGTAGGACCTAGGTCTAGGAATGGAACTATTGCACTTATCCATTGCAATAGAATATAGACCTAACTTAATAATAAGGACTTAGCTTGACGTGCCTGCTTCATCAACAACATCATACGTAAAAGTCACATGATCGTCTGTGCTGACGTGTCCCGTCGTGACAGTTAGTAACGTACGTAATAAAATTTGAAGTAAATTTTCAGGCTGAGACTGGAATAACATACTTGATACACTGCTCTTGAGGTTACACAAAGTGATCGAGCTTGCATGACCAAGCCATGCCGTCACCATTAAGTGCTCGTGAGTTCACGTTCTCTATGTGTTCATGGACTGTTATAAGTTCTCTGATACAATGCATGCTTCAAGGATCGTGTGTCTAGGAACCAATGACACCACAGTCTTTCCTGAAAATATCATTAATGTTTACTTCTTGTAGTGGTGAAGGTGTCAGTAACTACCCTACTCCATTCAAACGCTGACTTATGGCGAAATTATTGCACACAGATAACCGCGGCTACAAATTTAACCGCAGAAACGTCAAAATTTTAGGTCAATGTATTTCTATAGATGGTAGAGAATTTGGGAAGTTTTAGCATCCGGATCAATCGGCAAATCAATATTATTCAAATTCATTAGCCTTTAAAAAAAGGTGAACCAGCCATATAGTTAGAGTTTAACCGAAACAGATAATCAGATAAGGATAGGAGGACAAAGGATGGCAGTAAAACATGAGAAGACAGACAGTCGCAAAAAATTAACTCGAAAAATTGTCTCATCGCTTGTGTACCAAGCAAAAAGTCTACGTAGATATGATGCATGGCCCGGTTCTTGTGTTGGGAACAGAAATTAAGGCTTCGGAATTAAACCATTGAGTTCTAACAGAACTAAGTGCACTAAAAGGACCATCTTGCGCCTCAGATCTTCCATATCCTCTTAAAACAGTTCATGCTTCCTTTTGTGAGTAATGTAAGATCCAAACTACGGTCTGGCTGAAGAATAAGTGTCTGGGTAGTTTAGACACTCACTATCACCCCTTTGAAATCAGAACAAGGTGATTGGGGAATTAACGGTTCTAAATTTCATCATAAATACAAATGTATATTATTACCTAAACAAATATTACCACTCAGTTATTCAACCAATAATTGTTCCATCAATAATCGATCTAAATTACAACAAATAGACAAATTGCTAAGGAATGTAAGTAAATTACCAAACGCACCAAAAAATAAGTGTTATTCCAACCTTTCTGGATAGATCAAGTAAAAATCCGTTTAGAAGGTAGTAGTCTGTTGCTTTATAACACAAAGTATTTCCGATTCTGGAAAAGTACTTCAATTCCCAACCGAATTGCACGATCCTAGTCAAACCAAGCAACACTATCAAAGGGGAAACAATCAATATGACTGCCGCCAAGACTAAGTATGAACTGAAACAACATAAATACTGTTCAGGAAGAAACATAGAAACATAGTGAAGGCGAAAGAAAATTGAGGAAACAATAGCGAAAGAAAATATTACCGTCCTAAGTGGCATCAAAAAGACTGACAAGATATTAAACTAAAGAAACCAGTAGGGACAAGTTGCAAATGTATGCATGGAGGGATTTTCACATACAAAACCTTCAAAATGGTTACTGCAAGTGTGAAAATGCTCTTATTGTAGAAACCTTAACCTGCCTAATTTCCTCAATAAGTAACCGTTTCAATTCATTCAGACAAGCGAAAATCTCGAAAACCACTTCTAATTTGTCTAATGGTATTAAATCCTGTTGCAGAACATCAACGTTGATGATCTATGTCGAATGTTTGGAGGCCTACTCGAGTTACACGGGAATGGTCTGACGAACAAGCTAACTTCGAAGTCACACTTCGCGACCAGCACCTTACGTAGATTATCCCATTGACGTGTCAATGGACCATGGATGCTCTGAAGACTGTACAATACAAAGGACGTTATTACGAGGATATATAAGTTAAAGTAGATACAAGTGAGAGTAGAGCCACTGCCGCATGGGCCAGTCCATGGCGTATGATCAACTGATGCGCTCTGATTGTCCTCGACCTTGACGGGGACCGATGATGTGTTCGATATTTAGTGACACAACTGCCGGATGATTTGGCTAGGGTTCAGTAACATTTCACTGGCCCTACATTGTTTTTCATGTCGTAAATTGCATCTTCGTAATTCATGTCATTCTTGTTATGCGCATAGCCATAAATGCAGAATGGTTGGACACGTAAAAATTTTGTAAATGTTCCAAGTCATCTTCTACATAGAATTAAATGGTTGTAGGTGAAACCAACTGATTTAGACAGAATGGTGGATTTATTGTCGCTCACGGTTATATATAATTACTGAAACAACCAAGTCCAACTTACGCAGTCAACATTTTGCTGAAGAAAGAAGAGGATGTTAATGTGAGCACACCTTTTCTAGTTAATGAGTACGACCCATCCGTTATTGGGTTAAAAAGCCTCAAAATACCAAACATGTCCATTTCCGTATGCACCAACTCCTCTTATAGTACCTTAATCAGAAGTCCAATCTTGTAATAGTGGAAGGCCATAGAAGGTTTCAAAATTTAACCAGCCCACTAGGAAGTAAGGAGAGAGTTCGTCTTCCTGAAGTGTCGGCTAAATGTACGTGTTTAAAGAGAGGCTGTGAAGAGTGAGTTAGATAGACTACTTGAAAAAGGGATAATGATCCCAGTTGAGTCGTTCATTTAGGTTACTCCCAGTGTAATTCCATTAAAGGCAAATGTAAAGAACACATAGAGTTTGGAGTGATCACCATTTGGCACTAGATGCTCGGCCACTGCAGAAGAGTTGTACCACTGAAGAAGCTGAAGATATTTTATGTAAAGTACGAAAGTCCATGTATTTTTCAAAAATAGACCTGAATGGTACGTACCTACACACTTTACTGGACGAAATATTTAGTGAGCTGCTTGAATATCTTTGCTACTTGGTCCTTCCGTCTAGATATTTCAACAAGTTATCATTTTTATTATTTTATTTTGACACATCATGTATTTTGGGCTCACATACTTTTCATGTGCGCATAAGAAAAGTCCACGACCCAACACTTTACAAGATACAGAAAAGTACAATCAGAGACATCGTGGTGGCTGGCAATGTGCATCTAAAAGAATGAACATTATTCAGGTGTCGATTCCTGAACTTCTAATTCCTAACTGCCGAACAATAATTGGCAAGGTGGACAATCTTTAACTCCTATTGAATCCAAAAGTTATCGTAACTGAGGTGTAATCACAATGCAAAAATCTTTGTTCGGTGATTTACAGGGCAGTTGCTCAGTTTCACTACAAGGTTTCAATATCTATCGTCAAGATCGATCAGGCAATGAGAGGTGTGGAGGGGGTGTGGTCATACTAGTAAACATGAACTTGTATCGATTTCCCTCTGCATATCTTAAGTTTTAAGACGACTTTATCGACTGCTTAACTTCAAAATGTCCACTCCATACCCTATAAAATCTGAAAACAAAAAAAAGAGAGTTCAAACAGCTTCTAAAGTAAAGAGAGACAGTCATTTGTATCGGAATACTGTTTTCAGCACTTTATTTTATAATTACACAATTCCATACTTCCTTCTAAACTACCTTCATTTATACAGTTCCTTATCCACTCATACCTTGCCCACACTTATTTTTCTTTAACACATTAGTATGTTCTTACCTAATAAATACTTCAGTAACAGATAAATAGACTAAATGTTTATACCTTAACTATTCCTCCACGGATATTGTGTGCTCTGCTTTTCGTCCTTCCTTTTTCTTACACCTTTTTCAGCCTCCTGCAGATACTCCACCGAAAACAGATATGGCACGGGTGACTTCGTCCTACACCGTTATTAATGCCTCCGATATTCTGGAGGGATATAAGTTCGAAACTTCTAAAAGCCCCCAACTTCGCATGTATCTATTCTCGACCATTAGTTGTATGTTGCAACGCTATCTCCATAAAGTGCGCCAAGTGTGATATTGATATTGACATGTTTCTTATGAAATCCATTTACACTCATATCTTGTGAAATATCAACCCAGCTGAGTAATTTTCAACAGTGAAAATTGTAACTTCTTTAACAATTTGATCTTGCCTGTAAACCGGCATGCCTCATGTAACAATCTGTTATTTGAGAATAAATTATTATTATTATTATTATCATTACAAGGTCTTTTAGGTGCAAAATGAATTAGCCTTGGCACCGGTCTCAAGTTTACCAGAGTTATGTGGTAGGGTTGACTGAAGCTGATATTTCTAAGTGCTCGTATTGCTGTAACTAATCATGATGTTTGGATCCTGATGACATTCCCAACTCTGTTCTTAGGTGTGCCAGAATCACGTCCCGCACATTAGTAAGCCTCTTTAATGAGTCTTTTCTAGTAGATTTTACACAGAAAACGTGGAAAAAGATAAATTTTATCCGAGCACCGATAAGCATGTACTGTGATGTGAGCGTTGAATCTAGGTCCTCAGAAACGAATTATGGTCTTTAAAGGATGGAGAAACTTCGACTTCATATACCTCAGCTTGTAATTATAAGGCCTATTAATTCATACCATTTTGTTACAGTTGTTGAAGATGCACTTTCATAGGCGCTCTTAGAGAGATCGGGAAGATCAGGAGTAGCAAAGTGGATTTATCATTGAGATGAAGGAAATACTGGCTACCACAGTTCATTATCCACTAACAAAATGAAGAACAAATAATGCATTCTCTGCCTTGTTAGATCCATAAACACGGCATTAAAGGCAAGCACTACACTTTCCCTGGATTGCTAAGGGATCGACGTAGTTGTAAGAGCGCTTTACTTACTCTTCCAACAATAGCAACAAGAGAAAAAATATGATACCAAAGGAACGTCTAGATATGAAGGAGTTGTTTTCCACAGAGTTACAATACAATTGCCAAGTAACTAAGGTTTCTCAACTTTCACCTTCTAGCTTTTCACTTCATCGACCATGATCAACCGCAACTTCATTGTCTACTCTGAAGACACGGCGAAGTACGCCAAAGGGTATCAACAGTACTGGTGTTAAACACAAACTGATGTACTGTCACAAATGGTCTGAAGTGTGATGCGCATGATGATATGGGATAATGAATATAATGTATACTTTTGATTCGCCCCGCTTTATCACTATCTATTATACTTTATTACTGTGACACACTGAGTGGATAGACGCCAACCCAATGGAATTCGCATTCGACTGAAGAAGGTTTAACAGTGTTTATATATCTGCTTTTCCGACTAGTGCTTTGTAAGGCGCAGCAGCTGAAGATCAAACTATAGCCCACATCCCAAGAAATGGCATTAAATATACGCCACTTATATTTTTGATTTTTTCAAGACTTTTTTTCAGTATATTTTATAGTGCCAATAACAAAAGCAGGGTAAGTAAGTAAGTTTACTTTTCTTTTTTCGAAGTAGAACAGTACACTGATGAAGCGAAACGTTATATGGATAAGAATAGTCAGAGATGTTTTGAATTTTATTTATGAAGTTGTTCAGACTTTAATTACCTAGCAGTGTTTATAATATTTTGGGGTACTGTACGTATATTGCACTTGTATATTTAAAATGATGTCAAATGGGAAAACGGATTCCATATTGTATGAGTGCCGAATAAGACGATTATTATCAATCGTTGGATAATAACTTCCGGATTCCTTCCCTCCTTTGTAGTGGTGTTTTGACCATGAAGTGAAGAAAGGTGACCCTATATTAGTGTCCGTTTATCAGTCCGTCAAAAAACTCTTATTACGACGATTGTCAACGTATACGACAAAGATATTCATAATAGTCTATTTCCGGCGTATCACCCAAGCGATATGACTGGCAGATGGCGAAGCTGGTGAATAGATAGGTGTTTATCAAGTATGGTATTACAGTTGGTACACTTAAGACTAAGAGCTGGATATATAAAACTGTGCAGTCAGCTTTCACAGATTACCGAAGCCCGAAAGCTAGTTAAATCAACTGCTCATAATGTGAATTATCCAGTATCAATTGCAAGCTGAAGTATCCTGTCCAAAAGACTGTTATTCAGTGTTATACTCTAAGGATAGTATTAAAAACAAACAATCTTAACACTACTTGATTGTCTCCCCGAAGTGCCATCTCAAGCTAGTCACCGCAGACAGCCACAGACAGACAAAAGCGCAAACCAAGTAATAGATGCAGCTGGTGCTTACTCAACTCATCGCTTTATTTGAATATAACCCGACTCATTTACCTCAGAATTGTTTAGAACTTTTCAAAATGTAGGCACGGCCCCAACTCAAAGCCTAAAATGTTATTGCATCCCCTCTCTCCAAAAAGGATGCCAATTTCTTAGACCAAGTACAGAGACAAGCAACTGAATAGGTGATGGTGATAAGAAATAAATCTTGAGAAGGCAGATTCAAATGCTTAGGATTATTCTCACTGACCTGTGGGAGGATAATATGTTATCTGATAATGACAAACAACATGTTAATTAGGCTAAGTCAGTCTACACATGAGAATCCTACCAAAACATCATCACCACTATCCTCAAGGCTACCCCTGAAAAACTACACACCAGAGAGCAAAAACTCCCGTTTGAACCAGCTATGCTTGATCCGTGTCTTATAACCTACTTATTGTTGTCATTATTACATATCAACTTATCCATATCCCGCTTATTATCATCTCAATTTTCCCTCCTGTTCTTATAATTCGGTCTTCTCACACTGCCTTTGTTACCAATTATTTAACTCATTTATTGAGTTTTTGAAACAATTCTTAATTTCTGTTTATTGATTTTCACATCGCAGTCAATCAACCGACCTCCAAACTGGTAATGTGATATCTGCTGGTATCGAGAAACCCGACTACCCTGAGACAAACGTACTCACTGAGAATTCGAGATATAGAAACCCACAAGTACCCATAATCAGAATGATCAGAGTTCGTACAGTCGAGAAACTATGCTTCCGCCCGCCGAAAACCACAAAATTCCTGGAACCGTGCCGAAATAACAAAAGGCAAAGGTAGATAAATCAATCGGTTCACTTAAATACTCTGAAAGCAAACTTAGCGGAATTGTTCTCTTCGTAGCTCAGTGATTTGAAGATATAAATTTATGAGATGTTCTAGAAGTGAAATAAAATATTATGGACTTTAAGCCAAACCTGGTTGACGAATCCACTTACCATGGAAGGAGAGGTATTTATTTCCCTAACTATATTTAAACTAATTTTAGTCCTCGTAAAACCTATTATTAGTCTTTCTCAGTCTACGACTGTAGTAGTTATGTCTCATGTAGCTAAAAACTGCTTGTTTACTTGACGGTTCTCTCGATATCTACAATACAGTGTTGATTTTTGACGAGAAATGCTATTCCTCTACTTACATGACCTAAGGTTATGTCTGCACCTATGCTGTATGGATCTCGCTTTTAAGAATCAGGTCTATTGAGTTCCATTTGGAAGGTATTTGGAAGTATTTGTTCTCTTTAGAACAGTGGTTCAACCACTTTTTTGCTTTTAGTTATATGTCGCTATACGATGGCGAAAAAGCTTTAATCCTTATGAAACCAGACATTTGTCGGTAGTGTTCGCTCTACAGCACCATTATGGTGATTCTTACTACGTAATCCGATGAAAATCTTCTTCTCTCCGTAAACATTTCGGCTGAAACTTTTTGTTAAGATTAACAAAATGTTAGTCTTCAAAAAACAAGTTTTGTTTTATAAAAGCACTATTTGAATGGACAATAAGAGTGGGTTGTTTATATTTTTATCTAGTAGCCGCGGGTGTGGTTAGTCATGACCACATTTCCTCACTTATTACTTGGTACTTTCGTTTTAATACAAAAATACTATTTTATAGTTTACTGCGTACATCTGACTGTGAGGATGGCACTTTCGGCTGATCCAGACCACTGTCCAGGTAAAAAATTTAATAAGTAGCCGTTTTATATCATGCATCAAGATTAAACATGCTAATATTTGACCGAATTTCTGTGTTAAAATAATTTAAATACACAAAATCTTCTTTAAGACACCACATTAGTGATTTCTCAACTTCTTGTTTGCTATCTTGGATCTGGCATGTGTTGATAAATTCGCACTCCTCTATAACTCATTTTCATACTAGACATCAAGGAAACCGTTGTATGTTACTATTAAAAAACTTCTGCGGCACATCTTATCGTTAAGTTTGACGGGGAACTTTCGTATGAAAAATAATCAGAGACAAGTGTCTAGCTCTTCAACAAAATATATTTCATTTCTCACATGAATGTCAGAGAAAAACATCAAACCAAGACAACGACGTCATCTAAATGCTTTGGGAGATAAGAGAGCAAGGAGCATTGCTGTAAAAGATTACATTGTAATAGATTAGCGAATAACTTTTATACCATTATAAATAACGGCAAACACAAAAGATGTGTCAAGGTTAGGGATAATCTTGTGCATCAGCACACTGCGAGAATGAGCAGTTAAGATTGACGGGGAATTAAACATTCTATCATATTAACATAATAGTTGGGTGACCAATGTTTTTCCCACACCTTAGAGACTTTTTCAAGATTTTAAATCTTATGAAGATGATCTCTACAGACAAATAAATAATGTCGCGATGGGATCTCCGTTGAGACATCTTCTAGCAGACTGTTTTATGGCCAATTAGTAGAAAAAATATCGAAAAACTTCATCAATTGTTGATCGGAGCATAGAGATATCTAAATGATACTTTTACCGTCTTTGACCAAGATATCTACTTTAATGAAATACTACTAGAGTTCAATGACTTTCATCCCTCGATTAGTCAGTCAGTCAGCTACAACGTAGGACCAGGTACACATATTCATCGGCCCAAGTTGCCATACCTCGTTAGCACAACAAGATGAACTCCGGATTCATAGAAATAGTTAATTTAGTGGTGGTAGTATATAAAAGATAGGTTGTATATATGGATATAATATTGGAAGAAAGTTATGAAGCAATTTTAATCTTAAGGTTTAAGGGAAGGTAAATAGTGTATACACCTACGCCATTGTGATCGATTCTGGGCCATGTCACCTTGAGTATCCAACCGTTGGTTACGATAATCACACGGACCCCAACTGAGTAGTCTGCATCTGCCAACATGACTCAGACTAGAAGTTAGTAACTTCAAGCAATGATGCCACGTTTTGGTTTGGCAGCCCCTTACTTTTTTTTCAACCATCCCCTACACTAGTCAACATAGCGCTTCGTGGTAATCGGTGTTCAGGCATATGTAACACGTGGCCAAACCATCTCAGTTGATGAAGATTCACAACCTCACCAACTGATTTACCATCATTCCATAATACCCTGTGTCTAACCGCATTATTACTTACCCGGTGATCCCAGCAGATGCGAGCAATATTTCTAAGACATCTGTGCTCAAATACTAATAACTTACGAATATCTTCTACTCTTAATGGCCATGTTTCACAGCCGTAAAATAGATCAGAGCGAACTGCTGCGCAGTATACTCGTCCCTTAATCGATAGACGGATATCTCATCTTCGCCAATAGGTGACGTAAGTTGGCAAACACCAAACGAGCCTTCTGAATCCGTGCTGAGATTTCGTCAGACACCAACCCATTAGGGCTGATCAGACTTTCAAAATAAGTGAAGTCGTCGACGCGTCCGACTACTTCACTCCCTATCCTTGGTTCAGGTGTTGATGCAGGCCAGTCCTGGAGTAGCAATTTACATTTAGAGGGGCAGAAACGCATTCCAAATATCCTGTCATTGTTACTCAGTTCTAACAGAAGACTGCATTTTGTCAGCGTCTTCACCAAACAGGACTATGTCATCTGCGTATTCTAAGTCGATAAGTGGACCTCCTGGTGTTAGATCGACGAGTTTTATTTCCAGCAACAGGTCTATGATGAAGTTAAACAAAAATGGGGGTAGTGGACAGCCTTGCGGACACCACTTGAGGTTGTAGAATCAGATGACAGTTCGCCATAAGCTCTCACTCGACTGCTTGTGTTCGAGTAACGAACCTTCATAAGGTTTATGTACCTCTGAGGTACACCTTTCAATGACAGATACTGCCACAGAACCTCTCGGTCTACAGAGTCAAATGCTGCTCTTAAGTCAAGAAAAACTATCATTGTCGGACGCCAGTAAGCATATCTGTGCTCTAAAACCTGACGAATAGTGAATATGTGGTCGATGCAGCCACGACCAGGTCTGAAGCCAACCTGATTTTCTCGTGTTCGCAGTTCACTTGTCTTAGGCGCCCGAAAATTATTGAGGCAAGTATTTAAGATGCTATATTAGTCAGACTAATCTTTCTATGGTTATTACAGGATGATTTTTGCCCCTTCTTATTTAATGGGATAATCAATTATTGTGACCAGTCGGATGGGATTACGTCCAACTCCCAGATTTCAGCCAAAATATTAGTCAACATAATGCCTAAAACTGGACCACCATACTTAAAGACTTTTGGAGCCGATGCATCTGGATCAGCTTCTCTTCCTCGTTTCAAATTAGTTATAACCTTTTGAACTTCAGCTAGAGTCGGGCGACCTACTTCAGTGTTCCGTTCAAACTGTTTGGGAATGGTGGGTAACTGTAGAGTAGCTGAACGCCAGCTAAACTGTTCTCTAAAGTGTCCTACTCGTCGTTCTAATTTTATTATTTTATTTAAACACATGAATATGGGTACAAAGAAGCACCAGATAAATATGCGCCTCACAAATCTCATTCGATTTGTGTGAGGGCTGAGATATTGCCCAGGTGCCCAGACTGAAGCAGGTGGTTTTCTTAGGGGGCCACACACGGAGCCTTTGACCCGAATGTCTGATCCACAAGGCAGTGGAGCATCGTGAGGAGATGCAGTCCCATGGTAGCCGGTGATCAACGGTTGATTCGTACGCCATTTGTTCCTTCAGGATACTGGAGCCCATGTGCACCACTGGTTTGGAATCAGGGTTTGCCAACTCCCCTAGGTGAACTTTCCATGTCCACCAACCCGGTTAAAGCACCGGACATTCGCTTTTCGTCCTCTCACTTTCGTAAACAACACCCCCGCCATGAGAAGGCAGTAAGTAGGACTTCCCTGTCAGAGGCTATATATTCGCTGGCCATATGAGAGCATTTCGAGAGGGAGAGCAAACTCCCCACTCTCGGCCGTACCAGGGCATTTGGGGGCACTCGTCGTTCTAAACGTCTGGGCTGAGAGCAGATGAAAGTCTCGTCCGAGATTGTCTCACTTACAATTGACTTCTTAATTCCGATTTCTTTTATTATTCTGAAGAGTTGCCTGGCGTTGCCTACAGCCTCTGCCTTTTCCATTTCTTCTGCTTTCGTTGCCTACCACTGCTCACGATCGTTTCGTAGACTTTTGGTTAACCTATGTCTGATTTGCTTTCGCTCTTCATCGTGTTCAGAGCCTGATAGGATGAGTTTATGAGAATCCATCAGAGCAATAGACTTACAATAAATCCATTGGGTTTTTGGAACCCTATGGTTTAAATTACTAATAGATGTTACTGCTGTTTCCACAACTGTTCGTATATCTTTCCAAGCAGCATCTGAGTCAGTCTCGTTTACAGAACTGCCTAGATTTGAACCCAGATGTTCCTGGAAATCATTTTTGGTTTTCTCGCCGTCATTTCAATTGTAATGAGTCTTCTTAGTGTAGTTTTTCTGCGTCCAATGAGGCCCAAACTAATACGTGCTCTTATTAAAACATGATCAGAGTCTAAACACGTATTCCAATACGAGCGACAATCTTCTTTCGAGCTTCTCCAACGATGACTGGTGGCAATATGGTCTATTTGAGTACATCGTTGGTTTGGTGCAGGTGGTCGCCATGTTAGACGATGTCTCTCCCTATGCTTAAAATTAGTGTTTGCTAAAAATAAACGATTGTCTGAGCATAGCTGCAACAGACGACCACCATTATTTGTTCGCTGAGCCGGGATACTAAAATACCCACCTAAATGTCTTTCTGTTTGATTTAAGCTGCCTAATTGGGCGTTAAGGTCACCCGCTACGAGTACTATGTCTGAGCGCTTAGCTTTTTGAAGAAGTTCAGAGAGCTTTCTATAAAAGTCATCTTTCACTTCATTCGGGCTGCAGTCAGTGGGAGCGTAAGCAGAAACGACGAAAAGGCAACGACGTGTGTCCCTATCCTTCCGAGTTCTTACGGAGCCATTTAGCCGGACAGCACACAGGTGACTGTTAACGGGGATCCATTATAATAGTGCTTGTTCTGCCGTTGTACTTAGTGCTATGCCTACACCTGCAAGTCCACGAGAACTAGTCATAGGGTTGCCAGATACACGGAGGTTGTATTTCGTTGGCTCTTCATTTTGGCGAGGTCAGGTCAAGTGAATGACCATACTAGGATCCTGTATGCGTGTTTCGGAGACACAGCATACATCGATGGTACGAGACTCTAGGGTCTTAGTCAAGGAGGCCTGTTGACCGATTTGACATAGGGTACGTACGTTGAAGGCTCCAATGTTTAGTTTGGAGTGAGGTTTTAGTGGACCTGGGACAGTGTTTCGCGCCCTAGGATCGTTGGCCATAGTGATACTTGAGGAGAAAACCGGAAGAGGAAGCTTAGTGTTGAAAGTCGAGTTTGGAGGAGAATTAGGAATTGAATAAGGAGATTGATTATGAATACAGTGATCTTGAGTGGTGTTAGAGGTATGAGTGCAGTTATCACTTCCCGGTTGTGCCCACACTGTGGAAGGGTTCTTTTAGAGGTACCTGAAAAGGAAATTGGATTAGAAGTGGTCTTGATGACCTGAGAGCGTGACCACAGTGCCCAAGATACAATTTTTGAGGTCAGCCACACACGAACTTTTCGTGGGTAATTTTTGTGTTAGCTCCGTACTTGTTGGGACCTTACCCCCGGAGACGGATATCCTTGGATAAGGCGAGGTGTGCATTTTTAGGGTCGACCTTTTCTAACTCTACCCCTCCTTGTGGGAAGGCAACATCGCTGTTATACTGGTTGTCTGAAGGAAACACCTTACTTCCGTCACACCTCTGTACAGTCAGCAGTACAACTTCGCCTTCGGACCTTGGGTTTGCTGCTTTCAGTCTTACCGCCCTCCAGTCGACCTGTCTGGCATGGTAGGACCTTGAGGACAGATCGTTCCAGCCAGTATAGCTCGATTGGTTCATCACGACAGGCAAGCCCAACCACCGCGTCAATGTAGCAGCAACAGTCAATCATCCCTCGATTAAGTTCACAATAGAAGCGAAATTAAACTCAAAATGTCACTTCTTCAGTGTTTTACTGAAAGGAAGATCATATGGATCTTTACAACGATCGTTATACAGAAATCTAACCTGGAACGGGGAGTATACGAACTTCTAGAGTTTGGCGCCTCTAACTAAGCAGAGAAATTCACTTCATTTTCTATCTTAAAGAGTCAGGCGGATATGCACTGAAGACATAATTAACAATCAGCTAAATATAATTCAACGCTCACTTCTGAAGAATGGCTTCTCACCCAAGTTCATTGACAGTAATCTAAAATCAAATTCAAATCGGAAAAGCTTCCGTGGTTCGGAAGGAATTTTTATTCTTGAACACCGAATTCAATGAAGATATAGAAGCTGAGATATTAAAGAATAAACTGTCTAGATTCTTTAAAAAAACTTTACTCACCAGAGCTTCGGATCGTTTTCTCCAGCAAGAAACTAATTCAAGGATGTGTCAGCATATAAATACAAGCTGATCTTGATTATGTTTATCTATACATGTTATATCTCTATTCCTCTTATTATTATTATTATTATTATTATTATTATTATTATTATTATTATTATTATTATTATTATGGCTTTCGTTACGTTTCAAACATTTATCTAAAATCCACAAACTAAAGTATGTTAGACACTTGTTAATAACCATATTTATATTAATAATTGTGATTTTACGTTATATGCAGCTGATGAGAAACCGTGAAATAGAACAGATTCATTTTATTGTTCAAACATTGTTGTTCTTGTTCTGTTTACATTTATCAAGGGATCTGGTTGTATGAAGTACGTAATCATTTCAATTTGTTTTAACCAATTTCAAACTTCATAAAACTTCCTTCAAAAAGTTAGAATTACAAGATATGATTTCGTATTTTTTACTCTAGTCAAGCGATAGGTGTAGCATAAATTGTAGCTTGATATTATATTTTGTTGTCATTTTTTGACAGGACATAAAATTGAGTAAACACTATAAGGATACATACTTTTTATACTGACGAGACGTTAGTGGAGATGCAAGCCATTGTAATTATAATTTGTGTATTTCACTGATTATGGTTTTGATACTGTGAGATTATATATATATATATATATATATATATATATATATATATATCCATTCCTCTTCAACTTTGCTATTGAAGACATTCTGGAAACAGCTCTGATGAATGTAAGTAACGGCGGTGTGGATCTGCTGCCTGGAGAAAGACTTCTCGACCCTGAGTATGTGGATGATATTGTCTTACTGTGCGATAATGCCCAAGGCATGCAATCCGCACTTAATCAGTTGGCAATCAGTGTCCGCAGATATGGCATGTGCTTTGCACCCTCCAAGTGCAAAGTACTCCTACAAGACTGGCAGGATTCCCATCCTGTACTCACCCTGGATGGTGAGAAGATTGAAGTAGTTGAGAAGTTCGTGTATCTAGGTAGCTACATAAGTGCTGGTGGGGGCGTGAGTGATGAGATCGATGCACGTATAATGAAAGCCAGAGCGGCTTATGCCAATCTGGGCCATCTCTGGCGCCTTCGTGATGTTAGTCTGGCTGTAAATGGTCGGATCTACAACGCATGGTTGAGAGACGTTTTGCTCTATGTTTGTGAAACCTGACCTTTCCGAGTTGAGGATGTTAAACGATTCTCTGTGTTCGATCATCGTTGTCTCCGAAGGATTGCTGACATTCAGTGACAACACCGTGTTAGTAATGCAGAGGTTCGGCATCGTGTGTTCGGGCGCAGAGACGATAATTCAATTGGTGTCACCATCTTGAAACATCGACTTCGGTGGATTGGACATGTTCTACGAATGTCGTCCCAGAAACTTCCACGTCGTGCATTATTTGCCGACTCTGGGACTGGTTGGAAAAAGCAAAGAGGAGGTCAGTGTATGGCATGGTGTCGTGGTATGAAAGAAAGCTGCAAAGGGCTAGCTTCTGTTGGTCCTTCACGACTTCCTGGTTGGAGTCCGAGAGATGGTGCAACACAGTGGCTAGAGACGTTATCAGATATGGCTCAGAATAGAAGCCAGTGGCGATCCTGCTGTAACCTTCTTTTACTTTCTTCATAAAGAGTGGCTATAACTTTCTTAACTGAAAGAGTCTTCTGGTTGTACATTTCAGTTCCTCTCATCATTACTCTTCTCCTTTTTTCATCCCTTTTTTCTTCTTTTATATATACGCATCTCCCCCCTTTCTCCTCCCATTCTCTTTATTTTGTGTGCCGCATATGTATCTGGTGCCCTTCTGTACCAATATGTATGTGTTAATATATATATATAGTGGTAAAGTTTGTTCAGCTTATTTCTCGACTTTTCAAATCACTTCTTTCACCATTGACTAAGGATTATTTCGTTATTTGTAAAATTTATGTCATTAATTTCTATTATGATTGTAATCCATATATTCTTTTTTATTTTAAGAAAGTCAATAAGTTATATCATTTACTCGACCAATAAATATTTATAATATACCCATGTAAATGTACAGATATTTTGATTTCATTTCATAACATTTATTTTTTGTCTTTTCCCTCTACCATTTAAGGTCAACGAATTAAATGTTACAGTTGTAATTCTGTTGAAGACAATCACTGTAATGATCCATTTTTTCGGCAACCACAACAAACCAAATCATTTCCTTTAGTGGATTGTAATGATTATTGTTTTAAATGGGCTTTTCAAGGTCCAGGTAAACTAAAAATACTTTTAAATTCACTTAGTATTGCTTGTTTTTGAATCTTTCCATTGATGTTTAGGACTGCAACTGGTCAGTCTCTAATTGGCATATGTGTGTATTGCCTCGATATAGCCTTATTTCACAAGCATTGTAAGCAAAGATGGATAGTGGCTAGCAGTGGAATCCAGGACGCGCGTTTCGTCCTATTTGGGACTCGTCAGCCTTTCATTATACACTTGTACATCTTTTGTGGTTAATTCAAACATTGATGTGCATGATACTATTTTATACTATGCTATTTAATTCAATCAACTCTTAATATATGTATGATTAGAATACAATTTGTATGTTTGCATTTATTATAGATGAAACTTTTATTGGAATTTGTAAGTGTTAAAATAATTAGTACTTAAATGTATAGTTTAGTCAGTCTGTGGGCTGTTTATAATTTAATTCGAGATAAAGCTATTGGAGTGACCCTGAGAAAAGTATTAATATAATTACTAACTCAGATAGAATCTTCAACCAAAGATTACGTAGTGCATGAAGTAAGATGAATTAGGTTACTTACGGTAAAGTGGGTGTTCGTGTTAAGGTACTCCTTGGATGTAATAGCTGCACGGTGATATTAATTTTCTGCACCATTAGTTTTCCAAATGTGTATATGCTGCAATAAATTGTATGTTCTAGATTTATTTTAATTAATTTTGTCTGTCACAGAGTGCCACCATAAAATACTTACAACCTCTCTCAAAATTGATTATTAAGATACTCAAGAAGCACTACTATGATGGTTTGTATATTATCTTCTTCCATCTTTTGAAAAAAAACAAAATGCATTCGGCAATGGCAGTATATATCATGGGAACAAGAATTATCGTAAATTGTAAGCAAGGATGGATAGTGGCTAGCAGTGGAATCCAGGACGCGCGTTTCGTCAGGGCTCAGTAGCTGAGTGGATAACGCGATGGGTACTGGGTTCGAGTCCCGGAGTGGACATCAACTCCGAGATGCAGGTACATCCATCTGACGAGTCCCAAATAGGACAAAACGCGCGTCCTGGATTCCACTGCTAGCCACTATCCATTTTTGCCTATAATTCTTTCTCGTTAGCTTGATCGGGTTATCTGACGATACAAAGTTAATAATAACTTGTTTGTCTATCGAACCAACGGTTTTCCCTTAACCAATGACAAATATAATTGTGAACAATGACCAGAAATCATTAGCGTCTCTCATCGCCAGTGGTTAATCAGAAGGCGATACTAGCGAACAGAACTGCCTTCTATTATTATATTGTCTTGTATTTTCCCTCTGATTCAAAACTCACAGGATTATATACTCCAATATATATATAGTTGAAATCACGAGTCAATTGAAGCTAGACCACCATGGAAAACCTGGAAGCACTGGACGGTCTTTTCGTCCTATTGTAGGACGAAACTCATGATCTCAACTATATAAAATTACTAAAATCTCCACAAAACCCCCTTTAAGTATATACTTTTAAATATTTTATAGTCTATATGAGAACTTTTGTCTAAATTAGAGCGAGTAATTTCACAGTATTATCTGAATGACGACAATTACATTAAATGATTAAATCTCATCGGAATTTGCTAAACAATAGGACGAAACAGCCGTCGAGTGCTTCCAGGTTTTCCATGGTGGTCTAGCTTCAATTGACTCGTGATTTCAAATATATATAAAAAAATTACAAAAAATCTCCACAAACAACCCAATTAATTGGAACATTAAAAATAACACATATTCAGTTTCAAATTACATTCTTCCTCTTCGAATTCATTCTTTTGTTTATTTATCTTCATTTTATACATGCTGTGACACATATATGATTCATATCATATATTATAAAAATCGTATATTTTCTTAAAACTTCACCGACAGGAGACAATATATTGTGAATGAAATTTCTCCTTTCACCTTTTACGGATATGTACAATGTGTTTATTTATTTAAACACATAAATATTGGTACTAGGAATGTTATGACGATAATCCAATTAGTGTCACCATCTTGAAACACCGACTTCGGTGGCGTGAGCATGTGGTACTAATGTCGTCCCAGAGAATTCTATATCGTGCATTTTTCTGGAGGCTGAGACTAGTTGTATGATAGTGTCATGATATGAAAAAAGTCTGTATAGGATTATCCTCTTTTGCTCCTCCATGATTCCTTGGTTGGGGTTCTCGAGATGGTGTAACACAGGGGCTGGAGACGTTTTATTTATTTAAACACATAAATATTGGTACAAGGAAGCACCGGATACATATGCGCCACACAAATCTCATTCGATTTGTGTGAGGGCTGTAATACTGCCCAGGTGCCCAAACTAAAGCACGTGGTTTTCTTAAGGGGCCACACCCCGAGCCTTTGACCTAAAGGTCTGATCCACAAGGCAGTGGAGCATCGTAAGGAGATGCAGTCTCATGGTAGCTGGTGACCGACAAATGGTTCATACGTCATTTGTTCCCTCAGGATACTGGAGCCCATGCACACCATTGGTTTGGGACCAGGGTTTGCCAACTCCCCTAGGTGGACTCTCTGTGTACACGAACCCGGTTAAAGCACCGGACATTCGCTTTTCGTCCTCTCGATTTCGTAAACAACAGTCGAGGCACGAGAAGGCAGTGAGTAGGACTTCTCTGACACAGGCTATATACGCGTGACCATGTGAGAGCATTTGTAGAGGGAGAGCGGACTCTCTCCACTCTCAGCCATACCAGGGCGTTTGGGGGTAACAATATGTTATCCTAACACACCTATCATTTCATGTCACAAGTCTCTTACACTCACTAATACATGTTAAAAATGTTTAAACTAGTTATATGTTTGAACATTTTTAACGTTGATTGGATGAACTATTCAGTGTACAATCAACCGAAAAACCATGTACCCTGTATATATTCGATAAGTTTGATGTTTGGATTATATTTCCTTGAAAAAGTTTGAACCAGATTGCCAGGTGAAACGTTGGATTTACTTCAAATTCATTCGCTGAAATTTAACAAATATATATTATTCCTATTCAATGTCTTACATCAACTTGGCGCCCAAATACTGTAAAACTATTTGCTCTAATTTAGACGAAAGTTCTTATATAGATGTTGCTGCTGTGTCCATAGTTGTTCGTATATCTTTTCAAGCAACATCTGGGTCAGCCTCATTTACAGAACTGCTTGGACCAGATTGCCAGGCGAAACATTGGATTTACTTCAAATTCACTTAGCTGAGATATTACAAATATACATTATTCCTATTTAATATTTTATTGTTTGTCAACAAATATTAACGCATCTAATATTTCTTATTCTCTTTTTGATTTTTCATTCAACTAGATGGACAAAAACATTTAATACGAAATTGTTCAACAAGTTTAAATATGAAAATGGAGAAATATTTAGTTTGTATAGCTGAATCACGTTCATCAATTGGTCATTTATGTTTTTGTAATAAAGATAAATGTAATTCAGCTAATTCAATTCTCAAAAAAATGAATTATAGCTACTATATTGTTTTAATAAATTTAATTCAATTATTTTATTATTATCGACATATACTACTAACACTACCTGTATTGTGTTATTAATAAGTATTACTTATTTACTTACGCCTGTTACTCCCAATGGAGCATAGGCCGCCGACCAGCATTCTCCAACTCACTCTGTCCTGGACCTTTTTTTCTAGTTCTATCCAGTTTTTGTTCATTCTTATGTCTGTCTCTATTTCTCGGCGTAATGTGTTCTTTGGTCTTCCTCTTCTCCTTTGACCTTCAGGATTCCATGTGAGGGCTTGTCTTGTGATGCAGTTGGATGATTTCCTCAAAGTGTGTCCTATCCAATTCCAGCGCCTCTTCCTGATTTCTTCTCCCGCTGGGATTTGGTTTGTTGTCTCGCACAGTAACTTGTTGGAAACAACAAACCATAATGTAATGTAATTCATAACTATAACTGTAGTTATTTATAATAAACTTGTATAAAAAGAGATTTATGTATAGATTTTTTAATGAACTTTGTATATTTCTATATACACATAATCTTAAGATTGTTATTTAGTTACACCTGTCACTCCTAATGAAGGAGCATAGGTCGCCTATCAGGATTCTTCATCGAACCTTGTTTTGGGCAATTCTTTCCAATTGTTACTTATTCTTTTGATATCTGTTTTCCAATTCTCGACAGCTGAGATTGTTAGATTATGACAGTATTCAATTGGAATCATTAATAAAAGAGAATAAACTAACATAGATTATAATCATAGTTGAATCAGTTCACAGTGTATTCTCAACTCAATCATATACAATAAACATATGTGTATATTTATCTCTTTTTGTATATTGAAATTACAATCAAATTAAAGTAAAAAGCTGGTTTATTGTATCCACAATAAACAATCAACGAGAAAAAATAAAAAAAGAAAACACCTCTTAGTTGCTACATAGTAACTATTATTTTCATTATTCTCTATATTTTTGTTTTTTTTTATTATAAAAGAAATTAATTAAAAAAAAGAGGAAAAAAAGGTAAATCATTTTAATAGATAACATAAATTTTTGCATTTAAAATGTTTATTACCATTATTATTATTATCAGTATTAGTATAATTACTGTTTTTTTTCTTGTATATCTATCCATAAAGTAAACTTTTACATTACAAATCTTTAACTGTAAATGTTTACAATGTGAAATCATATTCATTTTCATTTAAATAATGTAGAATTGTGTATATATATAGTGAAATATATTTCTCTAAATGAAACAATAAGTAATCTAAGCAAAGATGGATAATGGCTAGCAGTGGAATCCAGTTTGACGCGCGTTTCGTCCTATTTGGGACTCATCAGCTGGCCACTATCCATCTTTGCTTATAATGCTTGTGAATTAATCAAGGCTATATCGAGGCAATACGCACAGTATGCACATACGGTCAATAAGAGACTGACCAGTTGCAGTCCTAAACATCAATGGGAAGATTCAAACAAACAATACTAAGTAATAAATAATCTAGTTTAATTTATAATTGATTTCTTTAATATTATTAAACTATTTGGTTAGTTTAAGTATAGGTATATGAGATTGTCAGAGGTTGTTAAGTTTTAAAGGCGTACACCATGGGTTGATTTTAGCTAGATAACAAGTTGAAATTATGAAGACGTAAACAGTTGTTTCATCTTAATATCGGACTTCTTATGAATGCATAGTCCTACCAGGAGTCGAACACAGAACCTGTATGTCTCGCTGAAAGTGTTTAAGTTTTCAATCTCTGAGTTGACAGTCGATTGTTTATAGTTTATAACTTCAATCAATTTGCAATTTTCCACAACCATCTCAGTGTGATTGGTGGGTGACTGCCGTATAAGTTGTTTACATTATTAACTAAAATAGATAATGTACTCTGATCGATCGTGCTAAAAGTTTCAGGTGAATACATTTGAAGCGACTGAATCGTTAGCCAACGGACTAAAGGATGAAAATAAAGTTTATTGAACTACCAACTTCTGTCTACTTCAGTCCATCGTAACACTGGAACTTTGGTTTATATATCTACTGGAAAAGTGAACCAGTTCTGTAAGATGTTTGTACAAAAAGTGGGTTTTACAGTGAAGTCTTAGATCATATATTATAGTTGTTAATAAAATAACTTCATACATTTAGTTCTTATTATCTTGAAGAGAGCAACAGCAAAGAATTGAGCGAAATAATTTCATTTTATCTCGTAGGCTCTCATCAGTTGCTTATAACCTACGGTATTCGGAATAAACAATAAATTACCACATTGTTAACATAACTTATAAACAGTGAAATTGATTATATGTATCATTATAGTTGAGCGCTGACTCTAATTGGTGAGATGACATCAAAATACTTCAATATGCTATTTTGTTTTTGGTCCATTAGTCTCTCATATTTCTTTTTCTAATTTGTATGATGATTCTTACTGATAAATATTCCACTTGAAAGTTTGATTCGGTTTCCTAACCTCTTCTAGTAACCTCCACGCTAAATCTACACAGCAACCTGGACACGAGAGAAATATGGAAAGAACGCTTTACTCTAAGGTTAATTTACGTACAGAAAATCTAGGGTATTTATAGTACTTCAGGTGGCCTTGGACTTTTGGAAAGTTCTTGAACCCTTCTAAGCATTGTAACATGATGGGATAACATCTATTCGAAAATATAACACGTAACTTTTCACTTTCTAGATGTTTCTGAGAAACTTCATTGAATGCCGATTACATGAGATTTTTCTCATCGTTTTCAGGGACCTTTTGGGCTTTTTTTGAGGAACCTTCTGAGTCTCCCCGACACATATTCACTACATAGCTCTTCACAATAAAATTGCTGGTAATTTTTCATGCGGGATAATGAAACTTTTGCTTGATAATGATTCTGTTTTAATTCAGTTATAAACGGAACAAATGATCGTATTTCTATTTTCTAACTAAATTACTATCGCAATTTCAGACATCTACTCCATGTTTTTTGAACTTTTGCCATAGACTACTGAACATTAATAAGTAACATAAAAGATAATACAAACCTTTTCAACAGTAGTTTCTGTTTATTTAGTGCATGCTCTCTGTGTATTGTTGTACGTTTAACTAGAAATATATTCAGACGACGTTCCTTAAGAATTATATGTAATAAAGATAGTACCATTGAAAGACGAAATAAGAGATGTATACAAGTCCCTGAGAAATGTGATAGATTTGAAGTTAGATGTCTAAATAGAAATAGAGTTTTTCATCTTTGAGTTTGGCCATAGTACACATTATTTTCGATAAACGATTGCTAGAAAGAAACAAACATATCATCTGTCTGAATTAGTATTGATTAGTCACATAAACAAATTACAAATGATATAACTTTTCATATTGTGAAGAACCTTTCTTTTACCTTAAACCCTCTGTCCAACCTCCTTCTCCTTGCTTCATCTGTATTGATCATTGTAGATGACAATAAATCCATAGTGTGTAAATGATTTATTTATGTTTCCAGTCAACTTTTCTCCTCAAAATGTACAACCATTAGTAAAGAATCCTTGTTTATTCTCTTTTTATTGTAAAGATTAGTGTTATTTATCCAGATTCGTTATAGATTCTGTTTTATATAGGGAAAGGTGAAATCATAAAGCTTAAGGAAAGTTGAATGAGACATAACATAACCTAAAAATCTATTCGTGTATTAATTTAGTAACTAGTGTCAACTAATGAATACATGCCGTCCTTCTTTCTGTATTGTACCCAACCGTAAAAGTTGCTGATCAGAAATTTAGCCATATAATATTGCCTAGTCATAAACCCAGGTGTCACTGACTTAACAAAACGAGATAACAAGAGAAAATAACTGGATTTCCACCATGATTCCTTATTTGTTATCTTGAGAAATCATAAATCATAGCATTATTCCCTATTTGTGAATAAGATGCAGAACACCCTTCTATAGTTTATTCAACTATTGTATATATTAAATAAAGCTTTATTCAGTAATCGAATTTTATGTCACTTATAACATTTGCTTTAGTTACTAGAAATGTTAACCATTAACATATAAGTGTACAAAGACCCTTTATAGGGATATTTATAAATAAGCAAATGATGACATAACATTTCAGGATTTAGAAACTTTAAGAGGAAAGGATATGAAGCATAATACATGTAACATTTCCAGACTTTTTTAAAAAAAACATTGTATAAACTTAAAAAACCCCTTTTTATTACCCTATCGGTTTACTGTTGTATGTAAGTGATATACTATTTATTTACTGAGATTTTTCATCATACTATAAGACTTCTCTGAAATGTGCATCCATGGCTTTATTTGGGATCGAACCTGAGGTTAAAAGAGAAACAAAGAAGCCATGACAAACAACGGAAGCTATTTTGGGGGAGACGTTATTTCACCTAGTTCAAAATTTGTAAAATACTAACATTCAGTTTTGTCCCTAGTTTGGACATAATTGTATTCTTCTAATTGTTTGTGCTTTTTGATCATGTTAGTCATCTATTTATTCATGTATCTCTTTACAATAATCTGAATCGGGACTAGGAATAGATGGAGTAGTGTTCCAGTTGACTCGTCTTCTCTTTCTCTCGTCAACCGGTCAGATGGTAGAACAGTTTTCGTCTCAATTCGGAGTCACACATTCCTAGCCTTATGGTTAATCCAGTTAGCCTGTCGTGTCACGGGCCTAACCTATATCGAGACAAGTTCTCTCCTTTATATTATTGGATAGACAGATAAAGGACGTCAAAGAACCTAAGTACTGTGGGCCTTGTTGCAAACACTTAACCAGTGGATCAACTTCCATTGATACAGTTTCGGATTCGCGATATGGCGTGATGGTCATCCAGTGTTATTGGTTACATCTGTTATACTCCCTGTATATATTAACTCAGCCGGCAACCAGTATGATTAATCTGTAACGAATACAATCTGCATATTAAACATACCTTCACGAAAACCTTTCAAGTAAATCAAAATTATGTTGGATTCCTGTGAAATATTCTTGACTGAAAGTGATACAAACATATCTAGTTTAAAATTATAAATGTAGTATTTTGACTTTATCATCTAATTGGATAGGTCACGAGCTTTTATTTCAGCCTATGAGCTATATTAATTATTGTATTAGTTTTTTGAATCTTTCTATCGACGTTTAGGACTACAGTTGGTCAGTATCTTGTTGGCATATGTACATCCTGTGCGGATTACCTCAATATTGCGTTAAGTCACAAGCATTGTAAGGAAGGATGGATAGTGGCCGGAGTGAACATTAACTCTGAGATGCAGGTACATCCAACTGACGATTCCCAAATAAGACGAAATGCGCATTTTGTATTCCATTACTAACCATCAACATTTATGAGCTATGTGTTTGTAGAATTTACTAAGAGTTGTCAATATTCAACAGTATGAAAGATATTCCGTTACAAATTTGGAAATTGTTTATTTTAACTGTCCACCACTTCTGATAGTTCATTAATCCCATGTCCATGAGATTTTAAATTAATTCAAATAATACTTTTTATTTCAAAAGGAAATTATACTAAAAAGAACTCAAAACGGAATTTGATGTAAGTAGACTTTAGATTATCCATTCAGATCATACTGCTATCATTAGGTGTTATCCTGCAGAATGTTATTATTCACTGAATTCCTAAATATAAACGCTTATAAATTGTCATCAGATGGTGTACGCAATGTCAAGTCACCTAAATTAGTGGCCACATTGCAATTTGGTCGATAGGATTCAATCTGCACTCAGAAGGACCTGACACGAATTACATTGATCACCACCCAGTGATCAATCTATTGTAAATTATATATTGTCATTTTAAAAAAAACCAGTTAAGAATACATGTAAATCTATTACAATCAGTACTTAACTCACAAAAGAGAATGAGGTGTACTTGCGTACATATTCCATCAAAGATTGATTAAATTCAGTCGAAAATATTGGTAACGGGGTATTTGAAATCCAAACTATTAATGATCTAAATGTTATATCAATTGAGTGCGTACGTGCCCAGTTTAGTATATGACGTGATGATCCCCGCCAATTAGAGACGAGTGGATTATCGATCAGAGCATCGCTGCACGAAAAACCGTATGAGTATTCTTGAGTACTTATCAGTCCTGCTATCTGCTTAGCCCAGCCAGTTAATTCCAGAACACCAATAACAGCCTCTGCAATATGAACCATTATTCTCAAACATGCTGAGTTTACATGACAAACAAACTGACCACATCGTACCAAAAAATAGAAAATAATTTTTGTACAAGATTTGGCCAAATGTAGCTGTGAATAGGTGGAACAGTTATCAATAGACTGGGGATAACTCAAGAATTATAAATCGTATAATAATAGTCTATAGGTCAAAATAAAGCCTATAATAAGAGGGATACGAATATAAATAGTTAAGTTACTTAACAATTATCCAGTAGGAAATATACAAACCACATTGGTCCATAAACAGCTCTTAAAGTTATCATTCATAAATCTCCATGGGATATAACACCTCCCCTTTTTTGAGAGATCCGGATGTTAAGTTTCCCGAACTTATCCTCCCCACGAAACAGTGTTGGATCCTCATATACCCAAGTTACCATTAATGTGACATTATTTAAAAGGATGGCTCGTTGGTAAACTCAAGAAGCTCAGAAAGAGCCGAAGACATTCCATTCAATCACCGTTAGGGGAACAGTCTGGAATGTCGACGTGTAGCTGCCTTATTGGACGAATAAGAAGGACCCTCTATTGGCTGTCCGAAATGATGATTTACTTTCAGCCAAAAACTATAAATACATGAGTTTTTGTACCATATCTGATACTGTTTGGGGAATAAAATTCCTACCTACTAGTCTTCTGTCTTCTCTCTTGCGATGTTGCGGGTTCGATCGTTCAAGTAGTCTAATAGTACGCAGCTCTAGATATAACAATATCATATCCGTTGAAGAAGTTTGTGTCTATCTGAAATTAATTGTTTAGTAGATAATACTTTAAACATTGAAGGTGAAAGGTTCTAAGTTCCAATACATGAATAATAACATACTAGAATGCGGATCTACTTAATTGATAAGTCCTAAATAAACCAAAATGTATGTTTTGAATTCCTCTACTAGTCATAATTCATCTAATCTAAAAAAAGAGAGGTGATTTCTCAACCCTGACAACCTCAAGCATTTCAACTGTTTATACGATGATACATAAATATATAAAATATCTACTTATATAATTGAAACAGAATCTTTTACACTTAAACAAATATATTATTACTCTTAAATGTATAGGATTTGTTTATGCTAAACTACACAATATATATGTGAAAAGTTAATTGACGTACAGTTTCTTCTTAATCCCCCAAAAAAAGAAAAATGCAAGCTTATAATACATTTCAGTTACGTTTTATCGTTTTACAGTGTGTATATATCTATCTATAAATCATATTATCAATAATAATAATATGGTAAGCAAAGATGGATAAAGGTTAGCAGTGGAATCCAGTCTGAAGCGCGTTTCGTCCTATTTGGAACTCGTCAGCTGGATGTACTTGCATCTCAGAGTTGATGTTCATTCTGGGACTCGAACCTAGTAACTCTCGCTTGAAACGCCATCGCGTTATCCACTCGGCCACTGAGTCCTGATAGCCACTCGCTTGTGCAATGGGGTGAAGTTGAAATTTACTTAGTATTGTTTGTTTGGATCTTCTCATTGATGCGTCCTGAATTCCACTGCTAGCCACTATCCATCTTTGCTTATAATGCTTGTGAATTAATCAAGGCTATATCGAGGCAATACGCACAGTATGCATATATGTCAATTAGAGACTGACTAGTTGCAGTCCTAAAATATCAATGGGAAGATCCAAACAAACAATACTAAGTAAGTAATAATAATAGTAATACTAATGATAATAGTAATAACAATGATAATAGTAATGGTAATAGTAATAGTAGTAATAATAGTACTAGTAATAATGATAGTAATGATGATAATAATAGTAATAATAATGATAATAGTAATGGTAGTAATAATAGTAATAGTGATAATAATAATGATAATAGTAATGGTAATAGTAATAATAACAGTGATAGCAACAATAATGGTAATAGTAATGGTAATAGTAATGTAATGATAATAGTAATGGTAGTAATAATAGTAATAGTGATAATAATAATGATAATAGTAATGGTAGTAATAATAGTAATAGTGATAATAATAATGATAATAGTAATGGTAATAGTAATGTAATGATAATAGTAATAATAATAGTAGTAGTAATAATAATAATACTAATAGTAATAATAATAAAATTTATTTTAATCTTCCCCCCCCCCCAAACTTTTTTTAATTAAAAAAAGAAGACAAGAAAGTAATTAGAAAACACACAGGGGAAAATGAAAAAATCCAATAAATAACTTATACCATTTAATTATTATTATTATTAAAATAATGATTGATTGTCTAACAATTACTTATAACAGATTGAAATTTACTTTATTGAATAGGAAATATTTATAGAATAGTGTTGGATGGAATATTTATTGAATTATTAAATGAATAATCATATTTTCTTGGTGGATTTAACTAGGCTGAGTTAGGCAGATAACATGACCGACAAGTTCTCTAGATTGCTCGTACAGGTTTCGTGTATGACACTGGACCGATCATATTTTCTGGTGTTTCTCAAATGCTGAGGATCAGGAGAATCTGATCTCCTACTTGAAATGCTCTCAGATAACTACATGTATAGAGTTACTGACAAGGAAGTCCTACAAGTGGTATTAATGTTGCTTACGAAATTGAGAGAATGAAAAGTGAATGTCAGGTATTTCAACCGGGTTGGTGGACATGGAGGGTCAATCTATGGGAGTCGGGAAACCCTGATTCCAAACCAATGGTGCACATGGGCTCCAGGATCCTGAGAGAAGAAACGCATATGAACTCATTGTGGGTCATCGGCTACTATGGGACTGTATCTCCTTGTGGTTCAGACCTTTACGTCGAAGGCGCCAGCTGTCTCCATCTAAGAAAACCACCTGCTTCAGTTTGGGCACCCGGGCATTATCATAGCTCGCACATAAATCAAGTGACTTGTGTAGTGCATATATTTGGTGCCCCTTTGTACCAATATTTATGTGTTCAAATAAATAAATAAATATTTTTTGGTAAGTGATTGGAGGTAATCGGCAAAAAAAAAGTAGAGCTAGTTTTCGTGCTCTTTGACACTCGTCAGCTGGATGTTTTTGTAGTCTTCGTGAGCTTAATTTTTCTTATGAGATTCTAAACTAGTATAGTCAGCATGACGGTTAGAGACGTTACCACTCAGTTATTTAGGCTTCATGTAGGAAATGTTTTCACACTAATTATTAGTTGTCAACAGTAGAGAATGTACTTTCATACTACTTGAAACTTGTCTCCTATAACTGTCGGCATTTATTTATTTATTTATTTAAACACATATATATTGGTACAAAAGGGCACCAGGTACATATGCGCCACACAAAATAATGAAAGTAGGAAGAGAAGGGATGAAAAGATAAGGCGGACTGAAATGTACAACCAGAAGACTCTTTCAGTTAAGAAAGTTAGAACCATTCTTTATGTAGAAAGTAAAAGAAGGTTGCAGCAGAATCGTCACTGGCTTCTATTCTGAGCCATATCTGATAACGTCTCTAGCCACTGTGTTGCACCATCTCTCGGACTCCAACCAGGGAGTCGTGAAGAACCAACAGAAGCTAGTCCTTTGCAGCTTTCTTTCATGCCACGACACCATGTCATACACTGACCTCCTCTCCGCTTTTTCCAACCAGTCCCAGAGTCGGCAAATAATGCACGACGCGGAAGTCTCTGGGACGACATTCGTAAAACATGTCCAATCCACCGAAGTCGATGTTTCAAGATGGTGACACCAATTGAATTATCGTCTCTGCTCCCGAACACACGATGTCGAACCTCTGCATTACTAACATGGTGTTGCCACTGAATGTCAGCAATCCTTCGGAGACAACGATGATCGAACACAGAGAATCGTTTAACATCCTCAACTCGGAGAGGCCAGGTTTCACAAGCATAGAGCAAAACTGCTCTCACCGACGCGTTGTAGATCCGACCTTTTATAGCCAGATTACCTGTCGGCATAGATTTTAAGTTACCTTTTCATTAAAACTTAAGTAAAATACAGTTCCTGTAGCCAGTCATAATTAAAAAGAAAACTTGTTATTAGGCTACTTATTTTCAATAACTATCCCTTGTATGTTGGGTTTTACAGATCAGCATAATTTATTACTCTTTAATTAGTTTGCTATATTGAAATTCTTATAATCGATGGATTATTTTACTTACTTACTTACTTACTTGCTTACTTACTTACTTACTTACTTACTTACTTACTTACTTACTTACTTACTTACTTACTTACTTACTTACTTACTTACTTACTTACTTACTTACTTACTTACTTACTTACTTACTTACTTACTTACTTACTTACTTACTTACTTACTTACTTACTTACTTACTTACTTACTTACTTACTTACTTACTTACTTACTTACGCATGTTACCCCTCGTTGAGGAGAATAGGCCACCCACCAGTATTCTCCATTCAACCCTGTCCTGGGAAATCTTTTCCAGTTTTTTCCAGTTAACATTCATTCTTTTCATATCTGCTTCTATGACCTTCCTCTTTTTCGCTTTCCTTCAGGATTGCAAGTTAGGGGGATTATTTTACACAATATAATTTAGTTCTCTTGTATAGCTCACTTCTTATCTTACGAAGAAGAATTTAGGGTTTTGAGAAAACTAATTCTACTTCATATTAGTGCACCAACTCCTGTGATATTCATAGCCAAAAGTTACCTTTATATTTAAAACCTTTACCCCTTACTACAAAATCATTATTTAGGGTAAATTTTCATTCTTTTACTGTTCATTTTGACTAAGGATATAAGCCTTTGGATTCTTATGGCGCTTAGCAATTATTTTTTTCAACCCGGTAACTAGCTCATTGGTCATAATTTTTTTCAGCTCATATATAATGTGAAGTGATGGACAATATTCTCACCTAGTATTATTAAGCCTCTCTTTCTTGGTGTTAGCCGTACTAAACAAGCCAGGTACTAGTAAGAATTCGCTTACTTTGAGAGTCTTAATTCGTTTGAGAAATTGTCGAAGATCTAGCTGTAGATGTATCTTATTACATTGAAGCTTCTCTAATCCTTATAGTTCTTTGATTTTGTATATTAGTTGAGTTAAGCATAGTTCAAGTCAGATTCCATGCAAACTCCAGCGAAGCAAACTGAATCATCTTTAAGTATGTTAGACAATATTTAAAACAACTCAGATGATGTGCATTAAATTAGAATACAAATATATCCTATACAAAAATGCTTCAAATCTTACAAATTTGATACTATAAAAGCACATGTAATTAGAATGACAAATGAACAAATTTTAATTATGGTTCTTCTCATAAGGAAATCCATCATACTCATAGGATACACAATGATTTGGAAATTACAACAATCAAATCAAATAATTTTATGGCAAATTAAATACAAAAAGACTAGATGTTCATGATTAAATCTTATGATAAGAAGTAGAAGATAACCTGTCACAAGGTAGAATACATATGATAGAAAGCAAAGAGTTGAATAAGATAAATAACTCAGAGAAAGATATATGTCTGAAGTGGAAATGAAAATGAATGAACATCAACTCTGAGATGCAGGTACATCCAGTTGACGAGTCTCAAATAGGACGAAACGCGCGTCAAACTGGATTCCACTGCTAGCCACTATCCATCTTTGCTTATAATGCTTGTGAATTTAGGCTATATCGAGGAGATACGCACAGTATGAACATATACTAATTAGAGACTGATCAGTTGCAGTCCTAAACATCAATGGGAAGATTCAAACAAGTAATACTAAGTGAGATAGAAGATAGTTCTTGGAAAATTCAAACCAAATATACAATTGTGTCCATGAATATGTAATGCATTCAGAACTTTATGTTCATTCAGTGTATAAATGAAGTATATCTAGAGAGAACAACAAATAATGCATGAAATACCATTAACCATGAAAGCTTACAAACTGAAAATGATACTATCAAAACGATAAACTATAGGGAATTCAAAACTCACAGATGGATCACTCATCATAAAATAGATGGGAATTATGATCCATATTAATTTTTTAGATGATAACCCTAGAAAAAAAAGGTTTACATTTTTGAAATTGACATTGGCTATTAATAATATAATTAATTTATCAAAATTCAATATACCCCTTCTTTCCCCCCCCCCTCTATTAATTACATTTTTAACACTTTTTTCAATCATATTTAAAGCAATTAGTCCCTTTGATAAATTTCGATAGTGTAATAAGAAGACGAAGATTATCAGGTCTACACGATATATTAGTGCAATACATTTCAAACAATCTGATCACACATTTACTTGTTGAGAACATTTATATATGAAAGATAAAAGGTCAACTAGACTGGAAATGAAGGGGGGGGTAGCGGAGACAAGGATATTAATAATGATAATATTAATAATAATAATAATGTGAAGACAATTTGAAACCTAACCACTTTGGATAATAAGCTAATATTACCACGGTAGGAAATTAAATAGGAATAATGTAAAATTGTAAAATCTCAGCAAATGAATTTGAAGTAAACCCAACGTTTCACCTGGCAATGTGGTCCAAGCTTTTACAAGGAAATATACATTTTAACTCGGCACCAAAATACTGTGAAACTATTCGCTCTAATTTAGACGAAAATTCTTATATATTACCAGGGTAGGTATAAGGAGGGAACAAACTGTTTTTGACTACACAAAGGGGGTTTGAATTTACGTATGGCTAAGGTTTCAATAAACCTTAGTATACGCCATTTTACACTTTAAGACAACACAAAAGCCGAGTTAAGATCAATCTTATGGCCTCTTTTGATTATGTGCTTGGAAATACAGGATGATGGATGTTTATCTTTTACTATTATAGGGTCGTTTGATTCTATTAGTTTCTGCAACCAATTTTGGTACATGTTCATACACCCTAATTTTCAGATCACGATTACTCCTCCCTATGTATGTATGACCACACACATTTAAATTGGTAAGCTCAGTGGGATATGACACAATCGTTTTCATATCTTTTAAGTTTTGAATGAAGGATGGACCACGTTCTTTCTTTGATGATGACCTTCACTGCACAATACGTTTTGTTAATGACTGATTTAAGCCTTTATTTCAAATAAAAGGCTATTTGAATCAACTCTAAATGGTAAGGTGATGTAGACAGGATTTTTTTTCACAAAGGCTAAAGTAAGTCTCATTGTGCCATGATCTTTCCATCTATTGATAAATTTAGATGGATAACCTATATATATATATATTATTTACTATATAAAGTAAACTATCTACGGGTAAGATAATAATTGAACTGGTATTTGGACACAATCTAATATAAGATAAGATAATCTTATCATATAAATGTAATTCAACTAGACTAATCACATTGTTATAATTCAATCGTTGGGTTCTTTTTTTCTATAATTAGGAATGCCTAATAATTTATCTCATAAATGACATGAACTTGTGAAAATATTTGTAATCAGATCATCATTATCATCATGATGATCATGATCAACGTCGTCGTCGTCGTCACATGTATGTGTGAAACTTTAAACAAAGAAAATGTCTAGACATAAATCATATTTTCAATTTTATCACAAGACTATTTGTATAATTTGTTACATTATTTTGTTCAATATATCATGATTATTATTATGTTACCAAGGCGCCCAATTTAAGCAACAATACTATTTTATGCGTAATAGTCGCAATTACTGACCAATGTTACCGTAGTGAATGTGAACTTAAGTGTGTACAACCAAATATGTATCCTTGACACATTACGAAATATCTTGATTAAGTCTGAGAACCATACAGTTAAATATGTCATTTGTAAAATGTCAATCAATTGTCTCAGACTTTGTTGTTCCTTTGTTTCAGAACCAATCATTCTTTGTTCTCGTTCTTTTCTCCTTAATTTTCTTAAAGTTCTTCTGCCTTCAGGCATTTCACTTTCAATTGATAATACATACTACTTATATTTGTCGATATCAATAACACACATCACATTACGATTATATTTGAGGAATTAATGAAAATAGAATTGAAATCCAAAAAATCTTTTATTTTCTAACTTGAAAGTTTCTTTTCTTAGCAATTTTGGGCTAATTATATCGAACTAATGTTGATATTTAAGTTAATCGTATTATGAGAATAGGGGTTTATGGGGATTGTAGTATTGTAACAGTTGAATTCACTATTTGATCTGAGCTAGACCACCAATGGTGGTACTTTTAAATGACCATTAATGTTACCGGTGAAAGTATAGTACATAGAAGAGGCAATCAGTATCAAGGATACAAAGTTTAGATTTTTGTGCGAAATTCACGCATATTGAGCAGCAGAAATAACATTATATACAGATAAAAAAAGTTTAGATGATAGCGAAAAATTATTTTTGTCACCATAGCGAGAAAATGATAATGTTCATTGTAGAGAATGCTCAATACCGTCTCGATAGATTGTATATAACTCATAAATCGACACTGTCCATAAATCCTAACCCTAGGCCTTTAATCCTGAAAAAAACTCCAACTTGGTTGTACTCTAATTTGGAAATGGATTGCTCAGATGGAGTCTCTCGAATTCTTGTTCAAAATTCATTTGTTTCTATTACTATAAAGTATGTTTAGACTATATATGACATCAGTTTGTGATGAAAACTCTAATTCCAAACCCCTAGTCTTAAACCTAAATACTTAACCCTATCTAAGAACACTATCAAGACTCTTATAAGAATCTGAGAAGGTGGATAATCTGTGTCCAAAAGGACGATTTTATATGTTGTTCATTCGCTTTACAGTCAGAGTAATCTGTAGTAGACGTTGATAAAATCAATAATCTTTCCCTACTACTGTACTTTGACAATGTTACATTTTACAGTACACGTTCAAATTTACTCGACATTTTATAGTTCAATTTAACATTTGTGAATTCACATATTTTATATGAGAGGGGTTTTAGAGAATGGTTTGATTTGGAGATTTTATTTTTGCCAGGTTTGAGTTGGATCAGCTTAGCGTGGTACAATTCCAACTTTAATCGACTTGCTATATTATCACAACGACCATTCAATGTCACTGGTAACATCTTTTTTTCACTTCTAACATATCTGTACTACATCAACCATGATCTACAGTCTTTGTAATATCTTAACTTCAGTCAACACAGTGAGGGGTCATTTTCAAAATCTCAATTCTTATTAGAATATGGTTTATCCTTAAAGTTGTAGGTAACATATTTGTGAAGGAAGAGATCTCATTATGTCGAAATTCGAACATTTAACGTGAGAAGAGTAATAAGTGTTTTGATTGCCATTACTGATCTTTGTGATAATTATTTTTGTAGTTTTACAGTTTAAATGAAGGAGTGATCTTTATTAAATAACCATTAAAAACCAGCAATTATTAAACAGTCATGTCATCAAAGTGAACATCCATTCATTCATCTGAGATAGTATCCAGGGTTTTCAGGTCTTTTATTGATCATTTAACTTTTAAATCACTGTCATATAGTATGAGTTTTTTCAAAAAGAAATTTGTGACTGGAAGGCAAGATTATTGAAAGCCAACAAATTTTGCTGATTGACAAAGTTTCAGCTGGTAATTCGCTTAAGTAATATATCGGGTAAGTTATTATAAGACCAGAGAGAACACATCCTATAGAAAGGCCAAAGAGAAAGTAAATGATACAGGTTTGAGACGTTTCTAGTGAGTGAATTACTTACCCAGTCAACACTGCCACATACATGCCTCTGTCTGAATCAATCTTGTAAAGTATAGCATACATTTGACTATTCTGCAACAGTATTCGATTGTAGTCACTAATGGTTATTACAAATTCTTTCTTATCCCCATATGAATATTTAGGTTGATCAAGTGTTGAAGTATACATTCGTAATTGAATAAAAACAAACAGAACACATAACATTAAGACAATCATTCCATAAAGTAATAGGAGTAAAGTTTAAATGCAAATTCACTGAAGGTCTTAGATTCAATTACTGATTGGAGATTTGTGGATAGGTTTTTCTGCAGAGTTCCATACTAGGATAAAACGTTTTTCTAGGTTCTCAATGGTTATGTGACTTCGATCGATTCATGGTTTTCATAGAATTCAACAATCCCCATTACCTTATATTGTGAAATTTAAGTGTTCAAGAGAGAGAGAGTCCTGTTTACACATATTGCTAAAAACTACAGACCCAAGTTCAAAAACAATGACAAATTAACCATCACAAAAGATTACTTCGAAGAAATAGAATGTTGAAGCAAACCAATTAAGTTTGAGTATACACATCAGAAAATGTTTCTGATATGGCGAATAACAGCTTAATCAACTGAAATAAGGATTACAAATGAAACTGATACTTTTTCCAATAGTATGTGACATGTATTCATCAGATCTTAAGAAGGATTATAGATGAGTAATTGTAAATGTGTTCATATGGTAAGTTACTCAATCATTGTCGTTAAACAAACCTCATTTCAATTTATACTAATTCGGTTGTCATTCTAACTATAAATAAACCATAAAAAAAGTGATATATACCTAAGTCATTTTGATTTATTTTGGGAGTCAACTAAATCCTCATCACCAGTCTTTTGCACTTTGAGACTCTTGTGTTCAAGTTGCCTTGTTGACTCAGTTTGGGGTCATTAGAAGAAGCTTGGAAGTTGAATCAATTGTCCAATGAACAAAACTGATAGGTTTCTGCATAATGTTGGTCAAAACCAATGTTATATATATAAGTTAAGATTTTAATTTGGCATCAGTGAATAGTCATAGAAGTTGCTTTCTAGTTTTATCCAGTTGTTGTTCATTCTTATCATGTCTGTCTGCATTTCTCGGCGTAATGTGTTCTTTGGTCTTCCTCTTCTCCTTTAGCTTTCAGGATTGCATGTGAGGGCTTGTCTTGTGATGCAGTTGGGTGCTGATAGTGTCTGGCCAACGGATCCGTAGTATTTTGGGTAGAAAACTGTTGATAAACACTTGCATCTTCTGGATGATGGCCTTCGTAGTTCTCCAATTTTCCGTCCCATATAGTAGAACTGTCTTGACATTTGTATTGAAAATCCTTACTTTAGTTGGTTGACAGTTGTTTATGGTTTGTATTGACTTACGTATAAATGAAAACAAACTGTCAATTAACCTAATAATACCAAAAGCAAATACCTGGGCTGCAATTATTAGAAATTATTTCAACATGTATTTGCTTTCGGAATTTGAAAATTTGAATACTAGACATTACGAATATAAAGTAAACGTATGATAACTTTTTTTGAGTATGATTGATTTAATTTTACAAAGATAACTGAAACGTACAGTGTTAAATTTATAGCCGGAAAATATTTATAAGTAAAGATGGATAATGGCTAGCAGTACAATTCAGGACATGCGTTTCGTCCTATTTGGAACTCGTCAGCTGGATGTATCTGCGCCCCAGAGTTGATGTTCACTCTGGGACTCGAACCCAGTACTGTTCACTTCGGACGCCATCATGATATCCACTTAGTTACTGAGTCCTGATAGCCACTTGCTTATGCAATGAAATGAAGTTTAAATTCACTTCGTTTAATTTACTTGATTCTTCTTATTGACTTTTAGGACTGCAATTGATTCTGAACAGTTCTTCAACTAGTGTTAAGAAGTAAACAGGGGCAAATCAAATGGGTTATTCCATTTTACCGTCAAAAATGTGTACAAACCTAATGAAAACTTTCAATTTATAGTCAAGAGTTGAATCTCTTGAAATATACATCTAAACTCATAACTAGAAATAACGATAGCAAAAGGAATAAATCAAAGTTTACTTTTACTATTACATTAGAATGAATGGTTAGGTGTCAGTGTAAATTCCATGAGGTTAGTCATTTATTGCAGATAAATTCGAGATTATTCACTGTAAGTGCTTACCAACTCTTTTGTTCTATTGTGAAACTCCTCAGTTATGTACACTTAAACTACCTATGCAGTGAACGAATTCCGAATATTCAGATCCATTATCTTTATTAGCTTATCTTCTGGAAAATTTAATTACTTTATATGCTCATCAATCACAGAATGTTTCCCAATCTTCCTTAAAGTTTTTGTTTCTTTTCAAATGATGTAACTTTGTTTAACAGAGTTTACCTTTCAGTAGTATGATATTTTCATATTCAAAAAAAGGGGGAATTTTTTTTGAAAAAAAAGTATCCATAAAGTATCACATGAATCAATTCGATGATATTCTCAATGAAAAAGCATAGCAACATATTTCTAACAAGGTGATATGATGAGTATTCATTTCTAACAGTGAAGTTATTACAAGTGGGGGAAAAAAGAAAGACTAATCAATAAATAGTACTTTGGTTGCATAAAAATTGTCTGAATAACTTTGTCTGCTTATTTTACCTTTCTCAACATGTTTAGTAGGTTACTACAGATTATGAATTGTTTTTTTTTTCTTTTACTTTACACTGATTTATTATTCCCTTCTATTCTATTTTATCATAGGGTATTATTATCCTTATAATCAGTTTACATCATAATCTTTTTTTTCTTTATTTTTCAATTGAGCTGCATACATTTGTGTATAAAGACATACATACACCTTTCCAACATGTATATACATAAATATACATAATCCTATATGATAATATACAATCTTATGTAAACAAAAACATGTATCTGTTTATCTCATTTCCATCTAGCATATCTGGTCTACCCACCACCACTTCATTCTCTTCCCCCCCCCTCCATACTCTATTACAAAAGAATACATAGAAATTAGTTAGACTGGATACTAACAAAATAGAACAAATGATGAGATAAGTAAATAATGAAGAGTAAATGTGAAAATTTGTTAAATTTCTTTCTTTTTTCTGACATTCTGTATAATAATTTTTTTTGAAAAAAAGATAAAATATAAATATGAAAAAAAAGTTTTTAAAATTATCATTAATCTAATAATCAGAAGGGATTTTGTGGAGATTTAGTATTTTCATAGTTGAAAGTGTGAGACTGGTAAGTCCTGGGTTCGAATCTCGTGAGACGAGGTCGTGGATGTGCACTGCCGAAGAGTCCCACAATAGGATGAAACGAACATCCAGTGCTTCCAGGTTTTCCCTGGTGGTCTAGCTTCAATTGATTCATGATTTCAACTATGAAAATTAATCTAATAGTTGGATATATTAGTCAATTGAAACTAGATTACCGTGGAAAATCTGGAAGCACTGGATGGATGTTTCGTCCTTGTGAATTGACTCAATGAAAAAGAAATACTTTCAGATAATTTTAATGAATTTTGTTTTATGTCATGAAGTGTTAAAAATAATTCTGGATGAAGAAGCGTACAGAAGAAATATCTCCAACCCCTGCTCCTCCCTTGGCCAACCACAAGGCCAATTAATCAACAGTAATCTTAGCTATTGGATGACCTAATTTGACTATGTACTTACGACCTTTCGTAGTCAAATGTATTTGTCTCTCTTTATTCACAAATCTTTGTATTATTGTTATTATTATTATTATTATTATTATTATTATTATTATTATTATTATTATTATTATTATTATTATTATTATTGGTTAAACATCATTATTAATCGTCCCTATACATGATTCATTCACTTCGCATTGATCCCTCCTTATTACGTCTTACTAATTTTTACACAATTTATTTTTCCACTTGATCTAATTGTAAATGCATTATCATACCCTATCTGACCCATATTTATTCTGATCACAGATCTTAAATTTTCACTTAGCATATATACAAATTGAAATTAACATTTTATATGAGTCAACATTAACAATTTTATTCTATTTGAATTCACTTAGTATTGCACAAGCAAGTGGCTATTAGGACTCAGTAGCTGAGTGGATAATAGGATGGCGTTTGAAGCGAAAGGTACTGGGTTGGAGTCCCAGAGTGAACATCAACTCTGAGATGTACGTACATCCATCTGTCGAGTCCCAAATAGGACAAAACGCGCGTCCTGGATTACGCTGCTAGCCACTATCCATCTTCGTTTTATTCTATTTGGTTTGACAATCCTAAATTAATAGATATTGATTCTAACTCATAGAATCTCTTTTATTTTTTTGTTTTTCCTGATGAAGTTAGGTTTTAGTATCAGTTCTCTTTTTGAGGAAATAAGGTATGTGAATATGTAGTGTATTCGTTTGTCAATATTTAATATGAGTGTAATAACTAGAAATTCTACATAAGAATTTTCGTCTAAATTAGAGCGAATAGTTTCATAGTATTTGGGCGCCGAGTTAATGTAATACATTAAATAGGAATAATAGTCAATTACTTACGCCTGTTACCTCTCGTCGAGGAGCTTAGGCCGCTCACCAGCATTCTCCATCCAACTCTGTCCTGAGCCTTCCTTTCCAGTTCTTTCCAGTTACTATTCATCCTTTTCATATCTGCTTCTATTTCCCGGCATAATGTGTTATTTGGCCTTCCTCTTTTCCGCTTCCCTTCCGGATTCCAAGTGAGGGATTGAGTCGTGATGCACATTGGTGATTTCCTTAATGTATGTCCGATCCACTTCCAACGTCTTTTTCTAATTACCTCTTCAGCCGGAAGCTGGTTTGTCTTCTCCCATAAAACGCTGTTGCTGATAGTATCCGGCCAATGGATATTGAGTATTTTGCGTAGACAACTATTTATAAATACTTGTACCTTCCTGATGATGGTCGTAGTAGTTCTCCACGTTTCAGCTCCATACAGTAGGACTGTCTTGACGTTCGTATTAAAGATTCTAACTTTGAAATTGGTTGAGAGTTGTTTTGAGTTCCATATGTTTTTCAATTGTAAAAATGCTGCCCTTGCTTTGCCAATCCTCGCCTTTACACCTGTATCCGATCCTCCTTGTTTATCAACGATGCTCCCCAAGTACTTGAATGTTTCCACCTCTTCCAGAGTTTCGTCATCAAGTGTGATTGGGTTGGTGTTCTCCGTGTTGTATTTGAGAATCTTGCTTTTTCCTTTGTGAATGTGGAGGCCTATCGATGCGGAGGCTGTTGCTACATTTGCTGTCTTCATCTGTATTTGTTCGTGTGTATGAGAGAGGAGGGCTAGGTCACCTGCGAAGTCCAAATCATCTAATTGATTCTGAGAAGTCCATTGTATTCCGTATTTCCCTTCGGATGTCGAATTCTTCATAATCCAGTCAATCACTAGAAGGAAGAGGAATGGGGAGAGTAGACAGCCTTGTCTGACTCCGGTCCTTACTGGAAATGCATCTGTCAGCTGTTCTCCATGCATGACTTTGCACTGTAGTCCATCGTATGGGTTTTGGATAATGTTGACAATCTTTTCAGGAACTCCATAGTGTCGAAGAAGTTTCCATAATGTTCTCCTGTCCACGCTGTCAAACGCCTTCTCATAGTCAATGAAGTTGACGTATAGTGATGAGTTCCACTCAACTGATTGTTCAACGATGATCCGTAGTGTCGCAATCTGGTCTGTGCACGACCTATCCTTACGGAATCCAGCCTGTTGATCTCGAAGTTCGGCGTCTATTGAGTCTTTCATCCGATTCAGCAGCACTCTGTTGAAAACTTTTCCTGGTACTGATAACAAACTGATGCCTCTGTAGATTTCACATTTGCTCAGATCTCCTCTCTTTGGTATCTTGATGAAATATTCTTCTTTCCAGTCCATTGGCACTTGTTTCTCTTCCCAAATCTTCTTGAATAGAAGGTGAAGCACGTTTGCAGTTATTTCAATGTCTGACTTCAGTGCTTCTTCTGGTATATTGTCAGGTCCTGCCGCCTTCCCACTTTTGATTTGTCTGATGGCCATCTTGACTTCTTCGATCGTTGGTGGAGTGACACCTATAGGAAGGTCAATGTGTGCTGCTTCGATGTTCGGTGGATTCAATGGGGCTGGTCTATTCAGCAGTTCCTCGAAGTATTCTGCTCATCTTTTCCTCTGTTCTTGAATCTCAGTGATTGTCTTTCCTTCTTTGTCCTTGACTGGTCTCTCTGGTTTGCTATAACTCCCTGCCAATTTATTCGTTGTATCACATAGTTGTCTCATATTCCCTTCTCTTGCAGCTTTTTCCGCCGCCGTTGCTCCCATGTTCTCCCATGTATTTCTGCTTGTCGGCTTTAATGCTTTTCTTCACTTCCCTGTTTGCTTCTGCGTAGTCTGCTTGTGCTTTGACTTTCTCTGCTCGTGTTCGGCTGTTTTTAATTGCTAGTTCCTTGTTCTTCCTTTCTTGAATTTTGTCCAGGGTTCCCATAGAGATTCATTCCTTGTGATGACGCTTCTTAGGACCAAGAACATCCTGACACGTTGAAGTTAGTGCTTCTTTTATCCCTTTCCAGTTGTCCTCCAAAGTAGTTTCTTGTTCATTCTGTAGATCCTGTAGAGCTTGGAATCTGTTGTTGAGAGTTATCTTGAATTCATGGAGCTTGTCAGTATCTCGAAGGAAGGCTGTATTGAACCTTTGTAGTGCTGTTTGTCCAGTTGTTCAGTGTTTCTTTAGCTTCAGTCTCATCTTGGCCACAACCAGGTGGTGATCTGAAGCTATGTCAGCTCCTCTCCGGGTTCTCACATCGTCCATTGATCTTCGGAATTTTTTGTTGATACAGATGTGATCTATCTGGTTCTCTGGTGTGGTCCGGTGAGATCCATGTAGCTTTGTGTATGCGCTTGTGTGGGAATATTGTGCCACCTATAACCAATTTGTTGAATGCACATAGATTTGCAAGTCTCTCCCCATTTTCATTTCTCTCTCCTAGTCCATGTTGTCCAATTACATCTTCATATCCCGTGTTGTCCACTCCAACTTTAGCATTTAGATCTCCCATCAGGATGGTGAGGTCCTTTCGTGAGCACTTTGCTATAATTGATTGCAGCCTTTCATAGAACTGATCTTTATCATCGTCGTTGCTATCATTGGTGGGTGCATAACATTGGATAACGTTCATTGTGATCCCTTGCTTCTTTGTTCTGAATGATGCTTTGATTATCCTGGGTCCATGAGATTCCCATCCCACAAGTGCATTTCATGCTTCTTTGGACAGCATTAGAGCAACTCCCTGAGTGTGTGGAGCATTTTCCCCTTCGTGACCGGAGTACAGCATCACCTCTCCTGTACCTAGCCTTAGTTATCCAGTTTGTGTCTAATGGGTTTCGCTGATTCCGAGTACTGCCAAGTTGTATCTCCTCATTTCCATTGCTATTTGGCTGGTCTTTCCTGTCTCCCACATTGTCCGGACGTTCCATGTACCTATAAAGAGTGTTGCTCTGGTTGTTAGAAGGTGCATCGGTCTCGTGACTTCCGAAAAATTTCGGCTTTCATCATGAGACGTCATAATGATTCCTTTAACTCCCAGGGCAGAGTTTAAATGGTTTGAATTATTTTTTTTGGTTAGCGTTTTCTAGCGAGTTAGCTTTTCTACGGGATGGGGTCGCTAACCCCATGCCCAACCCTCCTCCTTTACCCGGGCTTGGGACCGGCAGTAACTCTAGAAGAGCTACAGGAGGAGTTAAAATAGGAATAATATGTTTGTAAAATCTTAGCTAATGAATTTGAAGTAAATCCAACGTTTCGCCTGGCAATCTGATCGAAGCTAGACCATCAAGGAAAACCTGAAAGCACTGGACGACTGTTTCGTCCTATTGTGGGACTCCTCAGCAGTGCGCATTCACTATGAAAATACTAAATATCCACAAAACCCTTTCTGAAAACAAATTATTAATATGATGATCATAATAACGATGATTCTTAATGATAATGACTTATCAGAAGAAAGTAATGTGAGATAAAAGATTTTCTTCAGTACTATGAATAAAAGGAGGAACATATTGAATTTCTAGATTTCGTGATATATGCAAATGTTTTTTTATTTATTTTTTGTTTTTCAAAGTTCTACCTCCAATGAATAAAAAGCAAAAACAGTATAAAATGTTCGTGACTTATGAGTAAAGAATATTCTGATTTTTCTTTTCTAATATCCCCTTTTAAATAAAGTTGGTAACATGGTCATTAGTGTTGCTTGAAAGTGAGTAAATTAGATTGATAATGAATTTTGTAGAATGTATTTAGCAATAAGTGAGATTCAAGAATGATACTGAAATCAAATATGGACTAGAAATTTTATAATAATCAGTGAATAGAATGTTAAATCGTTGGGACCGATCAAAAGGGAAAACCTATTTGGTAAGAGTTTCGTAATCTTTGGCACCCACTAATGGGGTATACATATAACCTTGAAGGAGTTATACTCCAAGTGGGATTCAAACCCGAATTCCTCAAATTCCTTACCTGAAACTGTTAAGTCATATGGCCTGTCAAATATCACGTGATAAACTCTCCAATTAAAACACCGACTTATATGATCTCGTTCCTGGGTTAAAACAACGATGTGTTAACCAGAACGAGCAACCTAGAGTCAACTCTGAGTTCTGATTGGTCCTCTAAATTATAATTTCTAACCTAGCCCAATCCATCCAGTCCAGAACATAAATATCAACCTCAGCTGTGTAGATTATATATTTCAGATATACGTGGTTGACATATAAACAGACCAAACCGCATCACACCATCAAATGGAAAATAATAATTATACAAGATCAAGCCCAAAGTGACTGCGTGTAGAATACTATAACTGATAAACTGGAAATAAGTTAATAATGACAAATTGTATAACAGTGGCCAATATGTCAAATGAAAGCTTATAATAAAAGAAATACCTATATATGTATAATCTGGTTACTTAATAATTATCCAATGAGAATATGTGTAATCTATCAAGTTATATCAAGATCCATTAGAGCATTAAACCACCATGACATTGACTACTAAGTGGTCAGTTAATGATAAGTAAGTAAGTAGTATACAATATTACTAAATATGACGGTTATTAACATTCCTTTTTAGTTAAACAGTACAAACACTTACATCACAAACCATCGTATGATAATTTGATTAACTAATAAATGTTTAAAAAAGGTGGAAATGACCAAGTATTCTCTTAGGTTCACACATAATCGTCTGAGACAGCAAAAGATCATTTCAAAAGTGGTACTAATGGTTTTCAGTTTTTGTCCGTCAAAGTAACCTTATACATTGTTTAGATAAAAAATTTAAACATTCTATTAATAAAGCTTTAAATCATTCTAAACAATGAAAGATTTATCAGGTGTTTGGTAGAACACAGACTGTTACAAAATATTTATTCCTACAAGAGATTTGTGGAAATTGTTTGACTTTATGGATTGCTTCACCAACAGATCATAGTGAGATAATCACTGAAAATGAAGAATCACTAGTCAGCTGTTTCGTCTTAATATAAGACTAATCATGAGTGCGTAAACTTGAGCCCACCAGGGATCAAACCTAGAATTGTTAGATATCTTGACGAATGTTTGATCTTTATTCACTTGAACCAGGATCCAGTAGTTTGCATGTTTAACTTCAATCAATTTGGAATTTTGAGCCGTCATCGTTCAATATCATCGGTTAGTAACTATTTCACAGCTGACATATGATGTGATCCGCAAAACTAGAAGCCTGAACAAATTACGGAAGCTATTTTCGGGGACGTTAATTCATTTAATTCAAAGCTTGTAAAACTGTAACATTTACTTTTGCCCCTAGCCTATTCTACAGATAATAAGCTTTCGTTTGATGTATAATTCATTGCCATAGCATTTTCTGCCCTAAAGCTATTGTCATTTAGACGTAATCTTTTGTACCCTATTTTCTACTATAATTCCCCAGTTTTGGACATGATTGTATTTTTCTAATTATTGTACGTTGTGGTCCGCTTAGTCATCTATTTATTCATGTAACTTTTCACCCTAATCTGAATTGGGAATTCGAGTGCTAGATCGGGTTGGAATAAAGTGATTAGTGTTCCGTCTGTCTTGTCTTCTCTCTCTCTCTCTTGTGCTTGCCAGCCAATCAGGGACAGAATAGTTTTCGTCTCTCTACCCCTATTTCGAACTCACGCATATTGGCCTCAAGGTTAAGCCAGTCAGTCCATCGTGTCAAGGTCTTAATCTACATTATACTCGGCACTAAGTGGGTAGACAGATTCAAGGACGTAACAATATAACTGAACTCAGAAATAAGAACGACTTGGCATACATTAAATTGATCACTACTCAGTGATTAGTCAGTTGTAAATATATATCGATCCTTCATGAGGTCAGTTGTGGTCCTCAGATTATCAAGCTGGGTCACACGAGATCGATCTCGTCAGGGAGCACAACTTTTTTCAAGACTATAGGTACAGTTTAGTGGAAAGTGTTAAGTAGCACGAAACTTTGGTACAGAGTTAATTGCTGACAGCCCCTAACCACCTTACGTGACTGAGCTTCACTGATGAAAGTTTTTGATTGGAACTCTGGGAATTACTAATCGAAACTAGTCGGTAGTGAGTCACTTGTAATTAGCGATTATATCAGAACATATTTTATGTGTAATTTAGTCAGTTCTAATACGAAAACAATTCATAACAAAAAGTATAAAATTCCTGAATAATACCACTTCCACTGTTTAGTCTAGATTTTCTCTAGTACTAAATAACATATTGATAATCAACAAGAATATTTTCAACAAAATGTTATCGGATTTCTTTCTGCGAAGATTCAGTAGTATAGTAAACCTTTCTAACAGACAGTCTAAGACGAAAAACGATCAATCACTCCATAATGTAACCTTGAATTTAGTCAAATAAGGCCTTATTGTCAATCGTCCAGCAACGCACAACAATAAAATTGAATAGTAAAAGCAATTACTAACCAGAGTTAAATAATGGAAGTATAATAAATATGAAATTATGGTTACACAAATCCTGAATTAACGTTAACATACAAAACATGGAGGAAAATTTGAAAAATAACAATAATTTTTAGTATAGGGTTATGAAGAGTGGTGAGTTCTTATTGAGGGAGTTATCCATCGGAGACAGTGGAATATGGTCGCTCAATATCGTGAATTCATTAAAGTCAGACAATAATACTGTTGGATGCCGAATCGATGATCTAAATGTTAGGCGTTTATACGCGAGATCAAAGGTCCAGGGTTCGATCCCTAGGTGTGGAATCGTGAATACACACTACTGAGGAGTCCCGTACGAGAAAGAAACGACCGTTCAGTGATTTTAGGTTTTCAATGGTTACTTAACGTAGATCAGTTCATGTTAATAATTATCACATTTCACTCCTGTTACTATAATTATTATTAATTAAATTAATGTGAATAAGTCAACAAATGAGAGGATAAAATTATTTCAATAGTGTAATAAGGAGACGAAGATTATCAGAACTATGTGATATATATTAGCGTAAATACATTTCGAACAATCTGATCACACATATACTTGTTAAGACATTTTTATATGAAAATTAAAAGGTCAACTAGACAGGTTAAGGTAAGAAAATAAATAAAGTACACAAAAACAATGTGATGACTATTCTGGATAATAAATAAGCATGACCAGGGTAGGTTAAGGGTAAGAACAAATTGTTTTTGAACACATAAAGGGGGTTTCAATTTCCGTATAGCCAAGGCTTCAATAAACCTTAGTATACGTCCTTGAAGGCTTGATGATTTGATGTCAACCTTATGACCAGTTTCAACTAAATGTTTCGCAATAGAGGAAGATGTTTGTCTATCCTGTTATCTTATTTGACCATTCGAATTCATTTGGTTCTGTAGCCATTTAGGTATGTGTTCCGCCACCCTTATTTGCAAATCACGATTGCTCCTTCCTATGTACGTGTCTCTGCAATTACATGTAAATTGGTATACACAATGGGATGTGACATAATCGCTTATGTGCTGTCTAGGTTTTTGGTGAAACATCGACCTTGTCTTTTCAATGATGACAAGTTGAACTGCATAGAATGACCTGTTTATGGCTAATTTTAGTCTCCGTCTCAACATGAGACTATTAGAGTCACTCCTAAATGGTAATGTAATATAAACTCGCATTTTTAGTGCCAGAAGCGTCATAGGTCTAATCGTATTGCAACCCTTCCAGCGGTTTATGAACTTAAATGAATAACCATTATTCATTAACGTATTTGTTAAAAGCCTCGTTTCTACTTCAATAGTATCACTAGTACAAATACGATTGATTCTATTGAATAAGCCCTTAATTAAACCACGTTTGTACCCTGGTAATGCTTATTTATTATCCAGAGTAGTCATCACATTGTTTTTGTGTACTTTATTTATTTTCTTACCTTAACCTGTCTAGTTGACCTTTAATTTTCATATTAAAAAATGTCTTAACAAGTACATGTGTGATCAAAATGTTCGAATTGTATTGCGCTAATATATCACATAATTCTGATAAACTTTGTCTTCTCATTGCATTATCGAAATTTATCAAAGGGACTAATTGTATTGTATGTATTGCGCTAATTTATCATTAAGTAGTTCTAATAATCTTCATCTTCTTATTTGTTTATTTATTTGAACACATAAATATTGGTACAAGGGGGCACCAGATATATATGCGCCACACAATAGTGTGGGGGCCCCGGGTATCCAGACTGAATCAGGTATCTTCTTATTACACTATCGAAATTTATAAAAAGGGTTAATTGCTTTAAATAGAATGATTATTTCATCATGTATATATTTCTAATGTTATAACCTCTAATATGGCGGAATAAGGACACTAAAACTTCATTTTTTGACAATCAAAATAATACTGGTGTGGGTTACTTATATCCACATAAGTAGTATATAATGATGGTCGGGCATTGAATGTATTTCAGCAAAAGATCGATGAGGAAAGAATGGGAACCGAACGTAATCAGTATGAAGATTCATGAACAATAATAAATAGAGACGATGGACTGATATTCGTAGAAGGAACAGTCAAGATTCAGGCAATTGGTTGACAGTTTGCAAATTAACTTAACTGTATGGTTATCAGATTTTAGTGAGATAGTCTGTAATTTTGTACTCCAATACATTCAATTGTCCCCACTCGTGTTCTCATTCACTACAAACTGCTAATTCATGTTTTCAGTATATATAAAAACAATATCATAATTGAAAGCGTGAGTCAATTGAAGCTAGATCACCAGGGAAAACCTGGAAGCACTGGACGGCCATTTCATCCTATTGTGGGACTTCTCAACAGTGCGCATCCACGATCCCGCACTCGCGAGATTCGAACCCAGGATCTACCAGTCTCGCGCCAGACCACTTAACCATTAGACCACTGAGTCGGCATCCGATGGTGTTTATATCTAACTCCAACCAATCCACGAAGTTGAGCAACCGTTCACCAATTGTCTTCAGTGAGTTCCTATCTCACAACAGATGTAGTTTGAACTCCACTGGTCACTGCTTCTCACTAGAACTCCATAATTTACCTCTCGGCCATCTAGTGCTTCCAGGTTTTCCCTGGTAGTCTAGCTTCAATTAACTCACGCTTTTAACTATGAAAACTACTAAATCTCTACAAGAAAAAAACACCCTTCTGATAATATTCATAATTATCAATATATATTCAACATTCCAATATCAAAATGTTTCCCATCCTTTAACTAACAAGATATTTATCCAATAAAATAAATGTTTTTTCTTTAAATCATTTTGTTTTTATGGGAAATTACGTAAAAATGTTATGGATTCTTAATTTTTTTGGGGTGGGTGGGGTGGGGGTTTGTTTTAGTTAGGTGTTGTTTATGCAATGACCTTCAGGTAAGTTTTAGTGTGAATATTCAATTTTAAATAAATTTCTTATACATTTTTACTGTAAAAATTATGACGTTTCCATTCAATCATACATAGATTATGCAATCATTATCAGTAATAGTGAAATATATGACGTAATAATGTATTTACTTTTCATTTAAGACAAAGACTATCACTATTCATGATTAATGAGGGGGACTTTTTTTCCTGTTTTTTTTAACAAAAAGGAGAATGAAATCTAATTACGTACATAAATTAGTTTAAAATTTGCTTATCCATAGTACAATTAACATGGAAATTTTGTTTACTAAAAGTACATAGATACTATAAGTTTAGGTAAATTATTAGAATTAATGGGAATAATTATCTTTTATGTAGACCATCGGTTAATGCCATGGCAAAAAATAAAAACAAAACAAAAATGTTACCACGTGTTCCCATAATCCCATGACTATATTTTACACTTATGTTTACAGGTTAACTTTTGATGTTAAAATACTTATTTGTTTAGCCCTGTTTCTTAAAATGTAATAGATTTACAAAATGATATATATACTTACGCCTGTTACTCCCAATGGAGCATAGGCCGCCGAAAAGCATTCTCCAACCTACTCTGTCATGGGACTTCCTTTCTAGTTCTATCCAGTTTTTGTTCATTCTTCTCATGTCTGTCTCCATTTCTTGGCGTAATGTGTTATTTGGTCTTCCTCTCCTCCTTAGGCCTTCAGGATTTCATTTGAGAGCTTGTCTTGTGACGCAGTTGCGTGATTTCCTCAATATGTGTCCTTTCCATTTCCATCGCTTCTTCCTGAATTCTTCCTCCATTGGAATCTGGTTTGTTCTGTCCCATAGTAGGTTGTTGCTCATAGTGTATGGTCAACGGATCCGAAGTGTTTTGGGTGGAAAACTGTTAATAAACACTTGTATCTTCTGGATGATTGTTGCTTCCCTTTCTATCTTCTCCTTGAACCTTCTACCTCTAACTGGTTTATTTCTGTTTCTATGATTTTCCCGATTACTTTCCATCTCAATTTCAACATTTTATCTTATCATGCTGAGTCATCCTTTCCCAATGATAAGTTCCCTATCTATCTTTCTGATAAATATTTAAGAGCTTAACAACCAAATGATTATTAAATTCACTTAGTATCGTTTGTTTGAATCTTCTCATTGATGTTTAGGACTGAAATTGATCAGTCTCTTATTGGCACATGTGCATACTGTGCGTATTGCCTCGATATAGCATTAATCCACAAGTATTAATTGGCACATGTGCATACTGTGCGTATTGCCTCGATATAGCATTAATCCACAAGTATTATCCCAAAGTGAACATCAACTCTGAGATGTATGTACATCCAACTGAAGAGTCTCAAATAGGAAGAAATGAGCGTTCTGGATTCCATTGCTAGCCACTATCCATCTTTGCTTATAATTAATTAAACTTAAGGTTATTGTTGAACAATGATTAAATGTATGTCGCACTACTTTCAATTAATAAATCAAAATCACATATACCACCAATATTTATTTTATAGTTAGTCATAGTTCTATTTCTATTCTCCATTTAATACGTTGATGATCTGATGACCTTGACAGCAAGATAAAACTTAATCTGATCGTTAAATTAGGAAATAGATGACACATCCATACACACTGCTATAATAGTTTGACTAGATTTCACAAATCAAATGACTCACATTCATACTGAAAACAAATTCAATATTGGAGCACGATTGAATGGTTATAGTGCTTTTGTCCTTTTTTATTTATGAATCATTCTCTTCAACTAGAAAATTATTGAAAACTATTGTTCGTTTCTTTCTAGTATATGATGTGTTAGTAGTTCAGATCTCCGAAATAACTTGGGATTAAGTGTTGCGGTTTTAAGGTGAATAGATTACATTTAACCCACTGGATTGGAATCCATTGATTCATATTCTTAACCTTAGTTAAAATAGAAGGAAACAACTGATCAATGCCTCCCCCTCTAGTTTGATATAATTTTCCTATTGTACCCAGTTAGGAATGAAAATCATTTTAAAATCAGATTTACTTTCAACAACCAATTGCTTAAGCATATCTAGTAATCACCATTGTGTAGGAGTAAGTTGGAAGAAAGTTAGGGGCGGCCAGACCAAAACGTGGCACAAATCCATAAAGTCACTGACAAATGGACTGAGCCATGTTGGTAAGTGTAGACTACTTGGTTGGGATCCGCGAGATGATAGCAATCGATGGTTAGAGACCTTGAATGACATGGCTCAAAATCGTTTGCAATGGCGAAGGTGCATCCACTCTTTATGTTCTGCCAAATTCTAATCTTCTGAATCCTTCCTGTCCCTATCTTTTTTCTCTTTCAAAATTTATTTCACTGGATTATACTCCTTCAATAACATCTTCAGACCCTAATCTTTCGGATTACTGCTTATACTCTTACTACTTCTACCACTATGGGATTTGAATCAACAGCTGCATCTCTGTGCCAATTCGGTATGGCAACTCAAACTGATGTACGTACGTACGAAGCTCTACGTTGTGACTGACTGAATAATCACCAAAATAACAGTTCATTAGGGTTTGAACTAGAGCAGTTGATTCTACTCAAACTACTGAAGTTTTTCCGATCTAATAAGTTACATCATATATTGAACTATATTATCTGTTTGAAATGATTAAAAATATCCCTCTCTAGTTTTGATATTTTTTGTTACAGTATATTATGAATTTCTCTTACAAATTTTGAGCAAAGATGGATAGTGGCTAACAGTGCAATTCAGGACGTGCGTGTCGTCCTATTCGGGACTCATCAGCTGGATGTACCTGCATCTCAGAGTTGATGTTCACTCTGGGTGTCGAACCCAGTACTGTTCACTTCAGACGCCATCGCGTTATCCACTTAGTTACTGAGTACTGATAGCCACTTGCTTGTGCAATGGTGTAAAGTTTAAATTCACTTGGTATTATTTGCTTGTGTCTTTCCATTATTGTTTAGGACTGAACCTGATCAGTCTCTTGTTGGTATATGTACATCCTGTGTGGATTGCCTCGATATTACCTTAAGTCACAAGCTTTACAAGCGAGAATGGATGGATGGTGGCTAGCAGTGGAAGATACAAACAAGCAATACCAAGTGAATTCCTTATATTTTTGGTTGCGATTTCCAGTTTTGCTGATAGTTTTATTTTTCTCTAAACATTTTTTTCAAGATGAAAATAACACTCTCATTGCAAAATGGGAATATAACAGATAGAACTACTAGGTAGCTAGCCTAAGTAATATTAGACTGATGAGTTAAAAAATCAATCATATCTCACAAAATAAAAAACATAGGTGCATGACAATTAAAAACAGCAAGTATATTTACGTGCAGTATAACGTACAATTCACTTGGTATTGTTTGTTTGAATCTTCCCATTGATGTTTAGGACTGCAATTGATCAGTCCCTTATTGGCATATGTGCATAATGTGCGTATTGCCTCGATATAGTCTAAGATGCAGGTACATACATCTGACGAGTCCCAAATAGGACGAAACTCGCATCCTGGATTCCACTACTAGCCACTATCCATCTTTACTTACTATAACGTATAATGTTTTGATTCCAGTGATACGAACACACGGTCTAATAGTCAGATGAACTTTACACTTTTAGAATGACATATCTTGTGTGTACATTGACTATAATCAACATGCAAGAAATGTAACACGATAATTATAGATTTTTGACCATCGAACGCAAAACTGCATTGACTGAAAACAATCGTTTGTTCTTTATTTTTTGTAGTTTTGTTTGTGAGTTGGAGTCAATAGTCTGCAGAGATCATTAGGTTGCACCATTTTTTATTATCAAATAAGTTATTACGTACCCCAATAAGTTATGTATATATATAGAATAACCATTTATTTCTAGCAAGTGGCTATCAGGACTCAGTAGCTGAGTGGATAACGCGATGGCGTTTGAGGCGAAAGGTACTGGGTTCGAGTCCCATAGTGAACATGAACTCTGAGATACAGATACATCCAGCTGACAAGTCCCAAATAGGACGAAACGTGCGTCCTGGATTCCACTGCTGGCATCTTTGCTTACAGTGCCTGTGAAATAAGGCTATATCGAGGCAATAAGCACAGTATGCACATATGCCAATTGGAGACTAATCAATCACAGTCCTAAACATCAATGGAAAGATTCAAACAAACAATACTAAGTGCATTTATTTCTATAGTTTATAGACAAAGAAATTGCGTAAGTGAGAAAATTACTCATCCATGATGTATATAATCTTATAACTGAAACAATAGTTGTGTCATGTGATATATGTACTTGTGACTAGAATGAAAATACAATCGTTAATTCACCTAATTAAAATAATATTATGATTGTTTATTTACACTTTGGATCATTATGTGGTGTAGTTAATATAGATTATACGGTGATTAATTTGTCGAACCGAGCATAGTATTTCGCGAAGTAATTGTCATCTCATCAGACTTGTGTGAGGGCTGTGATGCTGTTCGGGTGCCCAGACCGAAGTTGGTGATTTTCTAAGGGAGCCACACCCCGACCCTTAGATCTAAAAGTCTGACCCACAAGGCAGTGGAACATCGTAGGGAGATGCGGTCCCATGGTCGCCGGTGATTGATAATTAGTTCATACGCCATTTGCTCCTTCGAAATCCTGGAGCCCACGTGCACCACTTTTTTAGAATGAGGGTTTTCCAACTCCCCTAGGTGGACTCGCCGTGTCCACTAACCCGGTTAAAGCGCCGGACATTCTTTTTTTGTCCTCTTAGTTTAGAGGGGGGGTGGCCCCTCCCCACTCTCGACCGTACCAGGGCGTTTTGGTACAGTAGTGTCAAAGAAAACACTTCATAAAAACTGACAAAAGGTAAGTGGATTTCATAAAAATCACTAACCAATCTCAGTTAGATCACTGCTAAAAACCTGAAAATACTTGATGATCGTTTCGTCCCAGTATGGGATTCCTTAGCGGTGGGTATCAATAAACATTCTAACAACAGGAAGTCGAACTCAAAGCTTTCGGTATTACATGCGAATATTTAACCTCTAGACCATAAAGCTGGCGTTCAACGATGTTACTGTCTAGTCTCAACAAATCCACGATATTACGCGACCATCTTCCCTTATCTTCAGTGGGTAACTGCCTCACACCCAGCACAACATAATATCACTAACCATGGCTTCTCACTAGAACTCCAGAAATTTCCTTTTGAAGCTAGTCACTAGTGAACGCATGATAATTGTAAATATAGGTAAGTGTACTTCCATGAAATTAAGAATGTGTGAAGTCGGTGAATTGCTTCATGGCTACAACATGCTAATTCGGAAAGATAATAATCGACTGTAGGACGGTTAATGAAGTCTCCGTTTTAATGGCCAAAAACAAATAATATGATATTTTCTTTACAAAAGGTAGAAAAAACTACAGTAAAAGAATTAAATTTCAGACCATTTTTACTGTAGGGGTTTGTAAGTATAGTCGAATTTACTATGTGAAATCACGAAGTGATATTTGTTAAACAATTATTAAAAGCCGAGAGTCAACAAACAAATTCAGTATTGGACATCTATGATATTACCATAGATCGAATTCAGGACCTGGAAGTAATTCTGCGAGCTGTAGTGAGAAATCGTGACTAATAGAGACTAACCATGTTTGATATGAGACAATTGCTCATCAATAGTGCCGGAAGATATTTATGAATTATCGTGAATTGATTGAATTTAAAAGTTCAACCAACTGGTCTACAACTTAATGGCAATAATATTAAGTACTCAATGAAATACGTGAATGTTCTAGAATTGACCCCCTAGTAGGGTGGTGTGCACTAGTCACTGTAGAGTCCCATACCAGTGGTTTTCAATGCTTACATGATGAAATGAAGTTCTTGATATAAACTTTTAAAATGATGTCATTAACTTGGGCATTGATATTTCCAAAGATAGATACGTTTAATAAAATCTTTAAATCATCAGTCATGTGGTAAGGAAAGAAATATTTGACAAAATACTTTTTTTTAGCAGAAAAGAAGTTTGGTTTATACTATTCACGACAGTTTATAGCTTCGATTTAGTGTTTATTATTGTCTTAATATAACAAACTATCTCAGAAGTTTAAACTGTTTTGTGTAAGTATATAAGCCATTAGTATTAATATAACGAGAACAAACTGGAATTCAACGGAGGAAGAAATCAGAAAGAGGTGATGGAAATGGAGAGGACACATATTGAGGAAATCACGCAACTGCGTCACAAGACAAGCTCTCAAATGAAATCCTGAAGGCCTAAGGAGGAGAGGAAGACCAAATAACACATTACGCCAAGAAATGGAGACAGACATGAGAAGAATGAACAAAAACTGGATAGAACTAGAAAGGAAGTCCCATGACAGAGTAGGTTGGAGAATGCTTTTCGGCGGCCTATGCTCCATTGGGAGTCACAGGCGTAAGTAAGTAAGTAAGTACTAATATAATATACATTTGAGCAATTTTGAATATAAATATATTTATATAACGACAAATAATTTGATAGGAACTCATAATTGATGTTTTTTTTACTTTTAAAACTCAACCAACACAACAATAATAATCTCTAATGTTTCTTTTTTCTTTTCGTTACGGTAGCCATAAACTGTAACCATTATTATTGATAAAATATACTTTTTATTCAATTTCAACACTGATTCTTGATCAAACAACCATTAACAAATTAATAATGATTCAAGTGTATGTTACTTTCCTATCAACCCTATTGTTTCTGTATTATTATTATTATTAATTTTATTATTATTATTATTATTATTATTATTATTATTATTATTATTATTATTATTATTATTAGTAGTAGTAGTAGTGGTAGTAGTAATAGTAGTATCTTTTCATCTGTTTCCGTCCATTTATTTGTTTGTTTGTCTTTTTTTTAAAAATATTTTAGCTAACTTTACACATAACATACTCCGTAACATCAAAGAATTTTGATTACCCCATTTCTTCTTTCCCCCTCCCTTTTTTTACTCCACAATTAATTTCTCCTACATTCTATCTGATAATCTTTTGTTATGTATAATTATTTATGTGGCTGCTATTTGTAATATATATATGTATACATTTATTGCTTCATGGAACATTTCGGGGAATTTACATTGTTGAGTATAGTTAATATGGAATAGAGCGGTATCTCATTGGTTAAGACGTTCGACTTTCAGTCAGTAAATTACTGATTCGAACCCCGCTCTTCCTAGTTCAATTAGGTCAATCGAGTGAAGATTACTAATTAAGCAGTGTACTTAGAAGTGTGGCTTTAAGTCATACTAACTGAGTCATACTAACTAACGTACAACTGAGAATTTTAGTTGTTAGCTATGACTTATATATGTATAGCAACATTACTCCGATTAATTTTAATGAGGGTTAACTTTTATCAAGCCCTTTTATTAACTTATTTAACAGACATTGTTATTCGGACACTGATATTTCGTCTATTTCTTTGTATTATTATGATCACTACCATATCTGTGCCAACGTGTACGCTTGATTACATGTGATAGCCTACTCGCATATCTCTAGCTTAAATGTTGATCGCCTAAATATCATGTCATTCTCTTTCCCATGTATATATGTACTCGAATCTTATAAATTACCTTTTAATAGCTTAGCTGCACCTTGATTCGATTTAACTAAAAATTTACCGTTGTATTCGCTCACACGCACATGTTTGCCTCTCTACTCCAAATTCGCTCGATATGCTTATATCTTTGTTATCTGTGCTATCCATTAATAAACTGTAGTCACCGCTTCTTATTACCTTCTAAATTCAAAAACCATTAGGATTTATATGATAATAACGATTATCAAGATGATTGATTAACGAAGATAAACAACTACATATGCACTGAATTTACATTGTAATTCTCTTATTATAATCGTGAAAGCTGAGATCTGTATAATACATAGAGGAAAAATAACTGACAGCAAAGGAATCTTTTATTAATAACATCCAGCTGTTAATCAAATACACTCGTTTACATACAGATATGTATATGTATATTAGATCTTAATGACGTTTGATAATTAGTCAACGATGATGATACATAGTAGGGATATAATGGAAATACTACTGAATTTCACATTGAAGTGAAACAGACGTATGTTACTGAATCAATGCAAATAATGAATGGTAAAATACCATATTGAATGAATATCACATTCACATCATACTAGAAATAAAAATGAAACGAGTGATTCACAGAATAAATATACTACTGAATTAAAGAAAGCATAATCATGACGTTTATTGCATTTTAACATTCAAAATTTCATTTATTATCAAAAGGGGTTTTTGTGGAGATTTCAGTATTTTCATAATTGAAATCATGAGTCAATTGAGGCTAGACCACCATGAAAAACCTGGAAGCACTCGACGGCCGTTTCGTCCTATTATGGGACTCCTTAGCAGTGCACATCCACGATCCTGTCTCGCGAAACTGGTAGTAACAACTCACTGAAGACAATTGGTGAACGGCTGCCCAAACTTCGTGGATTGGTTGAAATTAGATATTAACACCGTTGGATGCTAGCTCAGTGTTCTATCGGTTAAGTGCTCTCGCGCAAGACTGGTAGGTCCTGGGTTCAAATCTCGCGAGGTGGGATCGTGGAGCATAGGCCACCGACCAGCTTTCTCCAACCCACTCTGTCCTGGGCTTCCTTTTCTAGTTCTATCCAGTTCTTGTTCATTCTTCTCATGTCTGTCTCTATTTCTCGGCGTAATGTGTTCTTTGGTCTTCCTCTTCTCCTTTGACCTTCAGGATTCCATGTGAGGGCTTGTCTTGTGACGCAATTAGCTGATTTCCTCAAGGTGTGCCCAATCCACTTCCAGCGCTTCTTCCTGATTTCTTCCTCTGCTGGAATCTGGTTTGTTCTCTCCCACAGTAACTTATTGCTGATAGTGTCTATCCATCGGATCCGAAGTATTTTGCGTAGACAGCTGTTGATGAACACTTGTATCTTCTGGATAATGGCTTTCGTATTTCTCCACGTCTCCGCCCCATACATATCAAATATAAGTCAATATATTTAATATACCGTTAGCAACGGAATCCAGAATGGATATATAGTCTTATTTTGGACCTATCAGCTGGACCTATATACATCCCAGTGTTGATGGTCACACCACGGCTTAAACCCGGTATGTTTCATTCCAAACCCAAATATATTATCACCTGTGTATCTAGATCCAGAGGGACTTAGTTTACCACATCTTTCTTACAAGACTTCTCTTCGCTCTTTTCCAGTCTTCGGAATTATTATTAAATTATTGTGTATTAGTCATTCAGCCTATCTCGTTACTATAGACACCATTCCGTATCAAAAGAACATTGTAATCATTCATAATTCGGAAATGCCAAACCGAAATGTGATTACAACAACCTTGAATAGTACGTCTTTTAGAGTTCGAGTATTTCAGTTTTATAAAACAAATGAAATAAGATAAAACTTTATGTGCTAAAACAGAAAAAAATCATTCATTTGAAAAAAATTACTGAAGATCTGTGCCTACTCAATCTTGTTAATCACCTTTGTTTATCTGATTTATTATTTAATATATTCAATTAGAATGTAACAGGTGAAAAGAAACACATTTAATATTTTTAATTTAATCAGGAAGAGGGTGTTGTGGAGATTATAGTAATTTAATAGTTGAATTCATGGGTCGATTGAAGTTAAAACACCAAGGAAAACTTGGAGGCACTGGCTGGCCATTTCGTCCTAATATGAGACTCCTCAGTAGTGCACACCCATGATCCAAGTCACGGTATTCGAACTCAGGACATATCAGTTTCGCGCGCGAACTCTTAACCTCCAGACAACTGAGCTGGCATCCAGTGGTGTTAATGTCTAACTTCAACCAATCCAAGAAATCATTCCACCGTCCACCATTATCTTCAGCGAGTGACTGCCTCCCTCACAACAGCACTTCCAGGTTTTCCATGATGTTGTAGCTTCAATTGACTCATGAATTCAACTATTAAATTTGTTTATGAGTATATATATATATGGTTTTACTGTTTTTTAGTTATTGATGTTGTATAATTATAACGCATTATTTGAAAAATGATAAATTCTATCTTGAAACAATTGTCTATTTGAATTCACATGGTATTGTTTACTTGAATCTTCCCATTGATGTTTAGGACTGTAATTGATCAGTCTCTTATTGGTGTATGTGCATCCTGTAAGGATTGCTTCGATATTACATTGAGTTATAAACATTATCGGCAAAGATAAATGGTGGTCAGCAATGAAATGCAGGACACGCGTCTTGTCCTATTTGGGATTCATCCGTTGAACGTACCTGCATCCCAGAGTGGTGTTGATAACGCTATGACGTTTTAAGCGATCGGTATTGGGTTGTATGACGGAGTAAATATTAACTCTGGGGTGCAAGCACATCCAACTGATGAGTCCCAAATAGGACGAAACGCGCTTCATGGATTCCATTGTTAGCCACCATCCATCTTTGCTTATAATTGTCTACTTAAAAAAATATATATTTTAATAACGTAACAAGTTATATTCATGGATATGTTTGAATAATTTCTTTTTACATATTAAGAGAATTAAACATAATACAAGTTAATGACTATTAAAGATTGTCTTTTAGGTTGTATCGTATTGAAGTTTGTTACAGGCAATAAATGGACAATAATTAATATTGAGAAAGTTAATATGTAATTTAATGAGAATATGTATTATACTTGACATGTAGACTTAATTGTCTATAATTCGTTAGTTAGTTTTCGATGCACTTACCGAGATTAAAGCGAGAAATACGACCACAAAATGACAGAATTGTCCAACAAGGCATATGAACTATAGACATCATGTGACAACGGATCAAACTTTGATTAATTAATTCGTATTTATCCATAGCACTAAGCTGGATAATTTATTTGGAGTGTACATTAGGAAGTTAAAATGGATTGGCAAGATAACTGATAGGAATGTTGATCCATGGCCATGGGGGATCCTTGAGGTGATTCTAAGATCAGAGGGACAAAATTATCTACTTTCGTTTAATTTTTGGAAGCTGAATAAAACTGGGATTTACAGAAGACTTCAAATTCCATTAAAGGCAAAGATTAGAAGGAAAATTGCTTTGCTTAAACAGTGTACCAAACCTCCGACTGGTGCGATTTTGTGTATTTAGGTCTTCGAAGAGTATGCTACTAAGGGTTACACAGCTAGATCATTTACTTCAGAAGTTTCATACACCATTATTTGTAGTCTAGGAAGTGCACCCCATGAACTAGAAGTATCAGTAAACTAATTAAGACCATTAATCATCTCTGTGACTGAAACATCCACGATATAAACAATGAAAATACTAAATTCACTTGGTATTGTTTGTTTCAATATTCCCATCGATGTGTTAGGACTGCAACTGGTCAGTCTCTAATTAGCATATGTGCATACTGTGCGTATTGCCTCGATATAGCCATCCAGCTGACGAGTCCCAAATAGAACGAAACGCGCGTCCTGGATTCCACTGCTAGCCACTATCCATCTTTGCTTATAATGAAAATACTGTTTCATAAATCATTGATAGTTTAACTTATGTATAATTCTTTATAATTCACTTTTTAAGAGACAATTTATTATAATATTTTCACAAATAAAAGACTGTTCATTTATACATTCGGTCACTTTAAACTTCCATGTTATTGTGCTAAGTGACATTAAAACGGAATAAATACATTCAATATACCATACCATAGTGGGTTTTTTTATTAAGCTTATAAGAAAATAAACAAACAAAGTCGATGAAAATAATATGAAGGTTGTATATATACTACTTATGCCTGTTACTCCTCATAAAGGAGCATAGGCCGCCAACCAACACTTTCCATCCAACCCTATCCAGGGAGGATATATATATATACATGTTTTTTTCAACCAATCAAAATAATATTTGCCTAATTGTAATTTGTAAGCACGTGTGAAATCTGATTGGTTAGTTTATATTTTACGGTTAAAAAAAGTCATGTCATTCTTGTTATGAGTTTACTCATTAATCTTGTAATTTTCAATTTTAAAAAAAAATAGGGAATTACTATGGAAATAAGTAAAGATATATACATATTACCAAGATTAAAATACATTTGTTGAGTCATTTTCTATCATGCAAACAACAACAATAAACTACAATAAATATTGAAGGAAATTACGTAATGATGTTCATGTCCAACCGTCTAGTTTTCTTCAGTAAGTTAATGAACCCCTTTTTTATACACGAGTTTAGTAATCAGTTACTTTTATTCCCCGTTTTTGAGTTTCTATTATTTTAGTTGCCAGGCGTTTTAATTTGATTTCATCAAATGTAGATTATATTATGTAATCATTATTGATTCTTTCATAATCAAGAAAGTTATTTTTTTTTACATTATAATGAATTCACAAATAAAAAAATACCTTAATAAAATGTAGCAGATTCCAACTAGTACAAAATTAATCCATTCAGTAGTTTATCTTTAATTTATCAAAAGAATTATGAAAAGGGGGTTTCGTGGAGATTTTAGTAATTTTATATAGTTGAGATCATGAGTCAATTGAAATTAGATCACCATGGAATACATGGAAGCACTGAACTGTTACCCAAACTTCGTGGATTGGTTGAGGTTAGACATCAACACCGTTGGATGCCGGTCATCTCAGTGGTCTAGAGGTTAAGTGCTCTGGCTCGAGACTGGTAGGTCCTGGATTCGAATCTAGCGAGGTAGGATCGTAAATGCACAGTACTGAGGAGTCCCACAATAGGAAGAAACGGCCATCCAATGCTTTCAGGTTTTCCATGGTAATCTAGCTTCCATTGACTCATGATCTCAACTATATAAAAGGATTATGGTTACTCAATAGTTGGAAAACTAAATTTTAACTTAAATAAGTCATATACCCTTGAGAATAAATCTTCAATTGGTTACTTTTAAATAGTAAAGTCATCCAGTGTTGAATACACTTTTACTGTTTACTATAAATATAACAGTTAACCAATTTATTTTATTTTTAGTTATGCAAAAAGTATCATAATTCCGGTAAACTAAATTAGTTTAATAATAGTGGTAATTTAATTTAGAGTTTAGAGTAGTTCTCATGTTAAAACGGGAACTAATAGAAACTTTTTTTCAAAATCTTTGATAGTATGGTTCATTTTATTGAATTTTTGGATTATTATCAGAATTGGATTGGATGAAGTTAGATATTAACACCACTGGATGCTAGCCTAGTGGTCTAGATGTTAAATGTTCGCACATGAGATCGATAGGTACCTGGGTTCAAATCTCGCGGAATGGGATTGTGAATGCACACTTCCGAGGAGTCCCATGATAGGACGAAACATCCGTTGAATGCTTCTAGGTTTTCTATGGCGGTCTAGCTTTAATTTACTCAACAATAACATTTACTGAAGCTGTAGAATTAGCTGTATTTATATATGAAGTGTTAAATCAATGGCAGTACAAATAAGAAAAAAGAGAAAATACACCACACAGATAATTCAAACTTGAACTTTTCATAACCAACTGAGCGAATGAAATCTCTTATCTCATCATGAGTTTTACATTTCTTGTTTTCTTACTTAATAATCAATTATAATTACTCTATCGCTTCTTGGCTCTCTGAACTAAGATCATGTGTGTGTGTGTGTGCGTAGTAACATTTCTAATAAATATTATTTATTGCTTGTTTTGCCCTGAATGATTTTTTAATTTCATTTTCATATCTGTCAAGTTGACAATTCTGTTACATAATTCTGTTACATAATACTGATGAGTAAACTATTTCGATTTTGAGTTAATATGTAACGTTTTTGTGATATTTGACACTTGGTGACTTGATCCTTTTTTCATTTTTTTTTATAAAAACGAACTAACATATTTGTTAGATCATATTAAATATGATTTAACAGATTCATTAAATGATTCGGTCTAAGAAAGAATGTTCTTCTCTGAATTGGGATAAGTTCTTTGTTAGTGACAACAATGGTTTTCTTTGATGTTTGTAACGTGAACTGATAAATTTTTTATTAATCAAGATAGTAACCGTCTTGGAAAAATCTAACCAGTTTCCTATTAGACGAATAAGTAATATCCCGTCACTGAACTAAATATGAAACCTATTTATACCACAATATTACCTTAAGTTACAAGCATTGCAACTAAAAATGAATAGTGGCCGACGTGAACATCAACTCTGAGATGCAGGTACATCCAGCTGACGAGTCCCAAATAGGATGAAACTCACTTCCTGAATTCCACTACTAGCCACTATCCATCTTTGAATTTATGCTGTTTGAAAAATGAGAAAAAAGTGAATTGAATTCATCACTTTGAGAATGCCAAATGAACTTAAAGTACCTTTTTTTGTACAGAAATTAAAGTTGAGATGAAGAATAGTGACTGTTTCTATGTCATATAAGAGTTTATCGTTATTCTGTCTGTTAATTACTCGAAAGGTAGTATCAGGATCATTATTCATTAGATGGTTCAGAATACAACTTCCTATTGGAAATGTAATGTGAATTGTGATTACTATTTTATTCCAAAAAAATTGTAATGAGTTTTTACAACTAAGTTATTCTCTGATGCTAGTTACTCTTTACATGATAAATAACAATAAAGAACGAAAATTATATATATATATATATAGTCCTAGGCTCCGTTCATGTATATTTGTGTCCTGATTAATTTCTACCAAACATATTTAATTACACGTCGTTCTTTCATAGATCTTAATTAAAGAACCAATAGAAATCAGGAACCACCGAACAGCTGTTTCTTTACATTAAGAGACCCTAACAGCTCGTACTCACGACCCCCCACATTTAGAAATCGAACTAAGGAGCTTCGATTTCACACCACTTGATCCCGGCTCAGCTATCTGGATCAAAAGATCACTGGTTGGATTTCGTGCTTTGGGATTGTAGATACACAAAGCCGAGGAGTTCTATCCTAAGATAAAACGGCTGTCTAGTGCTTGCATGTTTCTCATGGTCATCTGTATTTAGTCGATTCGTGATCTCAAAGAAATTTTATTGGTGTTAGATTATAATTGCTAGACGTCGACTTAAGTACAGTTTAACTTTTGAAAAGCTTATTAGTGGATATAGGATACATAGATTGTTTGGCAGACGCTACACTATCATGAATTGTATATTGAAGAATGCTTTCACCGTGGGAAATATTGGGAAATATTACTCTCTTGGATTTAACTGATATTTTTGACTTACGTTACATTGAAAATAACATGGAATTCAAACGATAAATGAAATCTGTTAGCTACACTGGGCAAGCTTTATAAACTAATAATAATTTAGATAAATGTATATTTACTATCTACTTCACTTTCATAGAAATGATGACAGTACCGAAATGCATTGAAACAGAATTTCAAAATTAATTAAGATCAATCATCAATAGTTTCTCTACATTTAGATCTCCAAGTTTAAATTATCAAATTTATATTCATATCAAAAGGCGGTTATGTGGAGATTTTATTAATTTGATAGTTGAATTCATGAGTCAAATAAAGCTAGACCACCACGGAAAACATGGAAGCACTGGATGGCCATTTCGTCCTGGCACGGGCTCCTCAGTGGTGCGCATCTACGATCCCGCTCTCAACATTCGAACTCAGGACCTATTAGTATCGCGCGCGAACGCTTAACCTCTAGGCGACTGAGTTGGAATCCAGTGGTATTAATGTATAACTTCAAACAATCCACGAAATCCCTCCACCGTCCACCATTGTCTTCAGTGTGTTACTATCTCACAATAGACCTGGTTGAACTTCATTGGTCACTAATTCTCAGTAGAACTCCAGGAGATACCTCTTGAAGCCAGTCACTGGTGAACACATTTCGTATATTGGTTGAAGTTCGACATTAATACTAGTGTATGCCAGCTCAGTCGTCTAGAGGTTAAGAGTTTGCGCGCGAAACTGATGGGTCCTGAGTTCGAATCTCGCGAGGCGGGATCGTGAATGCGCACTACTGAGTAATCCCATACTAGGACGAAATGGCCATCCAGTTCCTCCAAGTTTTCCATAATGGTCTAACTTTAATTAACCTATTAATCAACTATAAAATTTATATTCACTTATATTAAAATCATTGATTATATGCTTAGTTAAAAAGAGTAAAACTTTGATTTGGTTTATAAAAGCGTTTCGCAAATATTTTTCAAAGAAATCAATTAAAACCAATTCGATGACTTCTTGAATGTATATTTCACATTTTTGTACTGAATACATGTTTTTTTTCTAAATGTACCACCTCATAATTTGTATTACTGATCATTTAAGTAGTAAACACTTTATATGATTATCTACTCTTATGTTATTGAATGATTACATAATACTATGCTGGAATGTACTGATCTGTTATAAACACAAGTTCATAAGGTCATGTTAACTGCCTTTAAGGATTGGAATTATATTTAAAATTATGACTATTTATTTTTAAATAAAGCTTGATTGATTTCACTGAACTATAGTAATGTGGTGCGGTCTACTTATATCCATATAAGTAGTATATAGTGATGGTCAGACATAGAATGTATTTTGGCAGAAGATCGATAAGGAATAAACAGGAATGACGCGCAATAGGTATGAAAATGCATGAACAATGAAATCACAGACGATAGACTGATATTTACCGAAGGAATAATCAAGATTGAGACAATTGGTTGATAGTTTGCAAATTAACTGTTTACTGTATGGTTATCAGAATTTAGTGAGATAGTCTGTAATTTTGTGCTTGAATACATTCGATTGTCTGCACTAGTGTTCTGTTCACTACAGTAAAGGGCCACTTACATAATTTTTAATGTTAAGGAAGTGTTATTCATCTTTAATTATTGTCATCAGCACTCAAATTCATTAAGAACCTTTATTATCCACCAAATACAAAGAATTCATGATTATCTCATCTGTTCTCAGAAAATTTTCGTTCAATGTTTGCATTTACATGAATTTAATGACCGGTCAGATTTGTTGTAGTTCCGTATACGGTGTATAAGAAATAAAAATGTAATCAGTCATTCTCAGTATAGGTTTAAAATACCCCGTTGTTGATGTTCTTAAGTGAATTTAATCAGTCTTTGTTGGCTTATGGAAATCTAATGTGGATTATATCAATCTAGATAAGAAAGACTGATTGAATTCAGTTAAGAATATTAACGACGTGATATTTTAAATATATACTAATAATGATCTAAACATCATACCTTTTAAAAAAGTAAGTCATTATCTGGACTCACTGGCTAAATGGGTATTGCGTTAAGCATTTGAAGCAAAAGGTAATTAGTTCGAGTGCCGTTGTAAGCATCAACAAAGATGCAAGTACATTCAGCTGATGAATCTCAAATAAAACGTAATATGTGTTCTGAATTCAACTACTAAACACAATCTAACTTTTCTATAAATAGTATCTTCATTATTAAATATCAAATGATTTATCATTACTGGGCTTATAAAATAAAAGACAGACAAACTTAGTGAAATACAAATACTTCTATTTATTGATGTCGCATTTTTCTATCATTGAACTTAAACACTCAATTAAAGTGAATCGGTCTTTTTTTTGGAAAAGTATCCTGGATAAGCAAATTAAACAATGGAGCCCTTTTTATACAGGGCGTTAACATTTTTAACTAAAAAAGATAATTAACTTTCAAAAATTTCTTGGCGGTAAGCTCGGTTCAAAATTCTTATTGTTATGTGAAATAATTAATCCATGTCATACAATGACTTATATCGGTTGAGCTCTTTTTCTTTTAGTCAAGGTATGAATGAATCAGTATGAAGTAGTTATTTAGTAACCTATTGATATTTGTTTTCTATAAGAAGTAAACACATTTTTGTCAGTTTTTAACTGTAGGGAATAGTCAGCATTCTTACGGAAGTTCGACAAATAGAATAAGATTTCAAAAATTTAATTGATAAACAGTTCGCCAATTATTGGGCATTAAATCTTGACCGTAATGTATTAGGTAAGAATCTTTCTTATAAGAGAATAGCTGTGATTGGTTTAGTACTGATTTGTAAAAAGATTGTCTGAATGGCACTTGATAATAAGAATTCACATCTTTTGTATAAGTGGGTGGCTACATGGAATCAGTAGCTAAATGAATAAAATGAAAGGTGTTGGGTTCGATTCCTAAAGTGAGCATCAACTATGGGATGCAGACACATCCAACAGATGAATTCCGAATAAACTGAAATGCGAAACCTGAATTCAATTATTAGGCACATTCTATCTTTTCTATTTAAAAAGCATCATCATGCTTTTAAATGAAATCTCTAGTTTATAGAGCTTATAAAAATAAATTAAAACTCGAAGCAACTTACAGTATTTTCACATAACATTTATCATTTGAATTTATTCAAATCTATACAATTTACTTAGTATAGTGGTTTCTTAATGGTTAAAGTCTTCAACCTTTAACCACTAAGTCCTAGGTTCATACTCTGTTTCAGCTACTTCAGTGCGAGTAACCAGATAGTATGATTAACCCCCAAACTTAGAATGTGGTATATACCCAATTAAATGGTGAATGAATGAGCTATTTTATAATTAAATTAAGTAGTATATTCTAAGTAATTTTAAAATTAAAAAATATTTTTTCATTAGAAGGGGTTTTGTGGAGATTTTAGTAATTTGATAGTTGAATCCATAAGTCAATTTAAGCTAGACCGTCATGGAAAACCTAGAAGAACTGGATGACTATTTCGTCCTAGTATGGGACTCCTCAGTAGCGCGCATCCGCAATCCCAGATTCAAACCCAGGACGCATCAGTCAAGCGCGCGAGCACTTAACCTCTAGACCACTGGGCCGGCATCCAGTCCTATTATTGTCTAACTTCAACCAATCCGCGAAATTGCTCCCTCATTCACCATTGTCTTTAGTGAAATACTATCTCACAGCAGACCTGGTTGAACTCCACTGGTTATTGCTTCTCACTAGAACTCCAGGAAATACCTCTTGAAGTCAGTCACTAGTGAGCATACGATGACTACCATCAGAAGGGGTTTTGTAGACTGATAAATCCTGAGTTCGAACGTTGAGAGCGGGATCGTGGATGCGCACTACTGAAGAGTCTCATACTAGGACGAAATATCCATCCAGTGCTTCCATGTTTTCCATAGTGGTCTAGCTTCAATTGACTCATATATTTTTTCATAAATGTACTTAGCAATATTTGTGGTTTTTTGGGGATTGAAATATTCCGAATAGATTAGATCATGAATTATGTATGTATGATTACTTAATTTTGTACTATACATAGTAAAACCCTCAAATGTGTTATATTTTGATTCTTTTTTTGAAACATCCTAAAAATATACTTTGGTAATATTCTTTCAGTATATGTCAACACACAACAATGCATTACAAATCTTTCCAAGTTCCTTTGCAATAGATAACTTGAATGTTGACCAATTAGTTTCTACTTAGAGACTGGTAAACACATTTAAATATAAATTCCTAGTTACCCAAAATAAGTAAAATGAAAATTAATAGAGTATAGTTGTATTCAACCGTTTTATAAAAGATATTCATGACAGTTGTTTTAACAGTCATCTTGTTTTACCTCCCCCCCCCCCTTTAAAAAAAAATAGTGTAATCTAATTTCACATGATCCCAACAGTTGTCGGTTATAATCAACAACTTTCATTCATTCTAATGAACTATGTACGATTATTACAATATTACCCGTGTTTGTTTAATATTAGTCGAAGTTAAATTTGTTTACGATAAAGTTGACACTATTTACCATAATCCTTTAAAGAATCCAAAACGTTTCTTAGGAAACAAAAAAAAGGAAAAAAATACCATGAGACACCCCTGTCTAACATATTTTTAAAAAGAATAAATATGTAATTTTCCATATTACATCATAAATAATAATTGAATTTTTTTCGGGGGGGGGAGGGGTTGTTTGTTTCAATATTCATTGTCGATTCATTGTTTAAATATTTAAAGAATTTTCCCGCGCTCATAGAATGAATACATGCAAAATAAACATTAGTGTATCTATCATAAAGAGAGGTTTTCTCTTCTTTTAGAAATAATAATTTTGATGTAATTACTTCTTAAACAACTTCTTAGTCTTTAACTTATTGAAACCATGAAACAATATGGGAACTAGGTTATTAGATTTTTGAATACATTTGAAGAAAAACGTTGTTGCCTATGTCAAATATTTTTATATCAGATAATAATAATACTACTAATAATAATAGTAATAGTAATGGTAATAATAGTAACAATAATAGTATTAGTAATAATGATAGTAATAGTAATAATAGTAATAATAACAGTAATAGTAATAATAATGATAGCAATAATAGTAATGGTAATAATAGTAATAATAATGGTAATAATGAAATGTTTGTTCCGTTTAAAGGTACATGTTTTTTTTACTAGACAGTTTAATTCCAAATTTACATTTAGCTTTACGAAAAAAAATGCCTAGTTGACATTAAAACAACTTTGGATTTTTTTAAAATAAATTTTTGTCTTAACGACAAATTTTTTAAGGATTAGTATTTGTAAAACGAAAATGATGCTCAGTGAACACTCTTTTTTTTTTTCCACTCAAACATGTAAAAAGGGTATAGCATCTCAAAGAAATTAATTATCTCTGGCTGCAATCATATTTAAACTTAAATTTAAAAAAAAACAACAACTAGTGATTTATGTGATTACTAGGACTCTCGGTTATTAGAAAAACTTTTATATTCATCTTAAAATAAGTAGAACCATTTATGCCATTTTTAAAGTTAATAATGATATTAGATATTGGATAATAGTTAACTTTATTCTATGTTATGGTTGTGAAATATGGACATTAAGAATAGAGGATTTTAACAGGTTATAACTGTCTTCGAAGTATCATTCGTTTATTTTGAAACTAATGAGTAAGGAATATTGAGGTTAGGCAAAGGGTAGTACTTAAATATAGGAAGGCGAGTGATGACATAGTAAATCTTCATCACTTGAGGTGCCTGAGACAAGTCTACGTATACTCAAACACCACCTGCCTAACGAGCGATATTGAATGGTGCAAGAGTAGAATAAAAGACAACTACAGGTAGTGGGGTTGAACCGAAACATAGTACCAGTCTAAGTAATCACAGACGCTTGGACTGAGACATTTTATTAGATGTATACTACTGATTGAAGTTTGTGTGATTATTATGATCAAAAGTTAGAGACTTTAGGTGACATGGCTCAGAATCGTTCACAGCGGCTCTGGTGCATTCTCTGTTTGTTTTCCTTTAGAATCTGGGTTTCGAAATTTCTCTACATCCTTTTGTCTTTTTTTAATGCCTATTCTACTACTACTATTACTACTGCTACTTCTTTGTTTGAAAATCTATTTTTCCTTCTCAAATCATACTATCTATAAGGAATAGGTTCTAATATTACTGAAACTGTTACTACGTTCACTACTCTGGTATTTACCATCATAACTTCATTAATTTTAATAGTTGAGACCATCATGGAAAACCTGGAAGCACCGGACGGCCGTTTCGTCCTATTGTGGGATTCCTCAGCCGTGCGCATCCGCGATCCCGCCTGCGCCGACATGGTTTGGCAATATAAATCTAGATGGATATTTTTTAGGTTCTACTTTTCTGATCAATAATTAACTTTATATATATGATATCAGTTTTTAAGGAAAAAGAATTGCGAAATTATTTTTAATTTGTTAAAGTGTCAAAAATTTCTCCTGTTTTATCACAAAGGGGTTTGTGGAGATTATAGTAATTTCATATAGTTAAGATCATGAGTCAATTGAAGCTAGACCATGTCAGGTAGAGACAGGTATCTATCTCAGTACAATGGAAGTTGGTAGCGCAATTTCGTGGATTGGTTGAGGTTAGACATTAACACCGTTGGATGCCGGCTCAGTGGTCTATCGGTTAAGTGTTCTGGCTCGAGACTGGTAGGTCCTGGGTTCGAATCCCGCGAGGCGGGGTCGTGGATGCGCACTACTGAGGAGTCTCACAATAGGACGAAGCGGCCGTCCAGTGCTCTCAGGTTTCCCATGGTGATCTGGCTTCAATTGACTCATGATCTTCTCCTCTTTTAGTTTTCGCGACCCCTTAAATTCTTTAAGGTGATTAATATCCCTTCATAATTCATTTGTAAGCATTTGAATCTACCCGTTTCCAATACATATGCATTCTGAGTTGACTGCATTAATATTGCTGTCAGTCATATGGGAAAATACTTTGAGTGTGTTCCTCTTTACCTATTTTCATTGAATGAACATTCATATTTTATATAGTTTATTATTATTGTTATTATTACTACTAATACTGCTAAGTTGGTTTTTTGTGCTTATAACTTATATCCTATTTGAATTTATCAATTAATTATGTTACGATGTTTGATGACTAGAATTATTTGACAGGAAATCTTTCTTGCCCTAGGTTTCGTGTTGTTTGACACTTCTCAATTAGATTCACCTGTACTGTTGAGGGAGATGATACTCCTTATGGATTCTTAACATGAATTTCTTAATCTCTCAGTCCGAAACCTCACCACCGGCCTATTCAAACCTCTATTGGATTTTTGACTGATGTTATATTTTTGTCTAGTTTTTCAGATACTTAATGAATAGTTCTATAACACTGTACACAATATTTTATTGTGTGGTAAATTTAAGTACATATGATTTTCTCAGTGACTTCAAACTGAAAAACTTTTGGTGACAATATGTGGTTCTTGAGTGTCTCTGACCCAAGCAAGTAGGGCAAGAATGACAAGAAAGAGCCCAGTGTATCGGTTAAAAAAAGTGGTTCGTGAATTGTGATGTGACAGGTTGGATCCTGAGATTTCACACATTGTCAGTCATGCGATCCACTGGTAGAATACTCCGATATTTTATTTCAAGATAACTTGATCCTTCAGTGTTATGCTTTATTTGTTGGGAAATACCTCATAGTTAGGGACCGAGGTTCTCATTGTAGTCAAACCCAACAAATTATATCTAGGTGGGGAAGTGAAGCAACACCACACATGATAGCTAGGGGGTGAATCTGTCAGTTAATTGTTACACTTAAAAATACTGAAAAATTAAATTACCTGATATTCTCTGGTTTGTAGACGATTGATACAAGAGACTAGGTTTAAACCTTCAATATATAACTAAAATATTTTATTTATTGTATACATGGAAATTACATTGTTACTATAGACGGAGAAAGTGTACGCTATCAATAAATGCTTAATCTTTTAAAAGACTGCTTAAAGTGCTGAAAATGTGTGGTTTAAGATAATTTGCCAAATATTATTTTTTGTGTGTGATATATTTGGAAGTGTGTGTTTTATTTAGAATTGATTAATCTGTGAGCTGCAGCCAACTTCATATTTATCTAATCTTTCAGTGCTAATTGAACTCTATCGCTCAAATTGCAATGCGTTTACCATATTGAATAGATTGAATGCGGCTAGCAGTGGAATCCGGGACACGTGTTTCATCCTATTAGGGACTTGTCAGCTGGATGCTGTTGCATTCCAGAGTCGATGTCTACTCTGGACTCGGATTTAGTACCTGTCGCTCTAAACATAATCGCATTATTCACTGAGTTCAAATGGTCTCACTCCATTTATTGTATGTAAATGTTGTTTTGAGTTCCATATTTTCCTCAATTGTAGGGATGCTGTCCTTGCTTTGCATTCCTCACATTTACATCTGCATCAGATCCTCCTTGTTCATCAATGGTGTTTCACAGGTACGTGAATGTTTCCACCTCTTTCAGAGTTTCGTCATCAAGTGTGATTGGGTTGGTGTTCTCCGTGTTGTATTTGAGTATCTTGCTTTTTCCTTTGTGTATGTTGAGGCCTATTGATGTAGAGGCTGCTACTACGTTTGTTGTCTTCATTTGCATTTGTTCGTGTGTGAGAGATAGGAGGGCTAGGTCATCTGCAAAGTCCAAACCATCTAATTGATTCTGAGATGTCCATTGTATTCCGTGCTGTTGTTAATTGCTGTCTTCTTGTTCTTCCTTTCTTGAATCTTGTCCAGGGTTCCCATAGAGATCCATTCTTTATGATGATGCTTCTTGCGACCCAAAACCTCTTGACACTTTGAAGTTAATACTTCTTTGATCCCTTTCTACTTGTCCTCCATCGTAGTTTCTCGTTCTTTCAGTAGATCCTGTAAAGCTTGGAACCTATTGTTGAGAGTTATCTTGAATTGGTTGAATGCACATAGATTTGCAAATCTCTCACCATTTTCATTTCTCCCTCCCAGTCCATGTCGTTGCATTATATCTTTATATCCAGTGTTGTCTATACCAGCTTTAGCCTTTAGGTCTCCCATCAAGATGGTGAAGTCCTTTCTTGGAAACCTCTCTATGATTGACTGCACCCTCTCATAGAACTGAGCTTTAATATTGTCGTTGCTATCCTCGATTGGTGCATAACTTTAGACAACTTTCATTGTGATTCCCTTCTTTGTTTTGAATGATGCTTTGATAATTATGAATCCGTGAGATTCCCATTCTACAAGTGCATTTCGTGCTTCTCTAGGCAGCGTTAGAGCAACTCCCTGAGTGTGTGGAGCGTTTTCCTCTTCGTGAGCAGAGTACAGCAACATCTCTCCCGAATCTAGCCTCTGCTGTCCAGCTTGTGTCCAATGGGTTTCACTGATTCCAAATACTGCGATTTATTTATTTATTTAAACACATAAATATTGTCATGCAGTTAGTTCCCTTTATGAATTTAAATAAATATTGGTACAAAGGGGAACCAAATGCATATGAGCCACACAAATTTCATTTGATTTGTGTGAGGGCTGTGATATTGCCCGGGTGCCCAAACTGAAACAGGTGGTTTTCTTAGGGGGCCACACCACCAGCCTTTGACCTAAAGATCTAATCCACGAGGAAGTGGAGTAACGTGAGGAGATGCAGTCCCATGGTAGCCGGTGACCAACGATTGATTCATACGCCATTTGTTCCCTCAAGATACTGGAACCTATGTGCACCATTGGTTTAGAATCAGGGTTTTGGAATTCCCCTAGGTGGACTTTCCGTGTCCACCAACCCGGTTAAAGCGCCGGACATTCACTTTTCGTCTTCTCAATTTTGTAAACAACACCCCCACCACGAGAAGGCAGTGAGTAGGACTTGTGTGGCAGAGGCTATATACACGTGGCCATGTGAGAGCATTTGGAGAGGGAGAGCGGACTCTCCCCACTCTCGACTGTACCAGGGCATTTGGTGGCGATTGACCACATTTCACTTAAAATATTGAAAATTGATAAACCAAACCATTAGAAAGTGAATTAAAACGTGATCATTAGTTCGAATGACTCGAAATCACACTCATTAAAATAAGATGTTATGTGATAAGAGGCATTCTAAAAGAAACTCTATACCCATATGTTTTTTTGTTAACTGACACACCTATATTGCGAGAATTGGTGCACCGTATAGAAATTGAACCCATGTCACCGAACTGTTATATCGATTGAGTACGTTCTTGCCCAGATGATGTATATGAGTGACAAGACCGCCAATTAGAGAGCAGTGAATTTATTGATCGCTCAATGATACACAAAAGCCGTATGAGCAGTCTTGAGTACTTATCAGTTCTACTATCCGCCTAGCCCAACCAGTTAAGTCCAGAACATCAATAACAGCCTCTGCAATATGTATCATTATCCTCAAACATACTGGGTTTATATACCAAACAAACTGACAACACGTACCATAAAATAGAAAATAACATTTGTACAAGATTTGGCCAAATGTAGCTGTGAATAGATGGATCAGTAATGAATAGACTGGGGATAACTCAAGAATGGTAAATCGTATAGTAATAATCTATAGGTCAAAATAAAGCTTATAACAAGAGGAACACGAATACGACTAGTTAAGTTACTTAATAATTATACAATAGGAAATATACATATCATATTTGTCCATAAATAGTTCTCAAAGTTACCATTCATAAATCTCCACAGGATACATCACTAACTCTTTACAATATAAACATGTCTAAATCTATCAATTAAAATTAAGTAGTATTCTTCATATTCTTTAAAGTATAAAACATATAAAATTTCGATATATATAATTATTTATTAAATCTATATACTCTTTATTCCTTACTCAAAACTTGTACCTTATACAACCTTGACCTGACTTATAGAAGATTTTGAGAATAGTTTATCAAAATTTTTTAATTGACAAAAAACAAACATTCACAACACCACCATCACCACCACCAACAACAACAACAAAAACAACAACAACCAAGCAACACAACTTGAAGGAGATGTGAACAAGTCTTGACCAACTTAATTATTACTCATTAGGCTAATTTTATGATTCATTTACATGTTCCCTTTTGATGAACGATTTTTTTTTCATTTTTCATTTTTTTTTTTGAATTTTTCTAAATTGAAATAAAAAAATACACGCCCAAATACAAGAAACAATTAATAGGATGGATATTAGTTTGGTTACAATTATAGAGTTCACTAAAGTTTATAGTTTACATATAAGTTACATACAATCTCCTATCGAAGTAATAGTTGTAGGTTGAATAGATTATAAAAAGAACGAACCAATGTTCTTTTTTTAAACGTTGTGTGTTATGATCATTAGCTAAATGAAAGAGAATAGTCATTGTCCAACCTTATGTGAACGACGTGCATGTGTGTGTGTGTGTGTAAATGTACATTTCACTAGATACACTTAGTAATACTTGTTTGAATCTTCCCATTGATGTTTAGGACTGCAACTGGTCAGTCTCTTATTGGCATATATGCGTACTGTTTGTATTGCCTCGATATAGCCTTATTTCACAAGCCTTGTAAGCAAAGATGGATAGTGGCACAAGCAAGTGGCTATCAGGACTCATTAGCTGAGTGGATAATGCGATGGCGTTTGAAACGAAAGGTACTGTGTTCGAGTCCCAAAGTGAACATCAACTCTGAGATGCAAGTACATCCAGCTGACGAGTCCCAAATAGGACGAAACGTGCGTCAAACTGGATTCCACTGCTAGCCACTATCCATCTTTGCTTACAATTTCACCAGATAGTTTACAACTGTAATGTTGAAGAGAATAATGATATGTCAAATAAAGGAGTTTATGATTTGATTAAATTGCTTTTTAGCTAGATTTAAGGCTGGGATACATGTTTGTGAATTTATATTCCATCCACGTTCCAGTGTTCAATATGTGTGCAATATTTAGCATTTCTACATTCATTCAGTGATTGAATGCTGCATATAAGAGCATGATTCTCTGTAAGGATTTCATTTCAAATTATAATTTGTCATTTGCTTACTAATTTCATTGGATAAGTTGTGATGGTGTACAGTAGGATATTTACAGAATACCAATATAGATAGATTAATAAGATGAATGAAATGAAATTGGCAATGAAGGTTACTGTGATAGACTAAATGAATAACGAAATGTTTGAAAATGTTAGATATTGTAGATTTGCTGAATATTGAATAATGAATGGTTATCTTCAACATCTTGTTTATAAATTAATTGCCTTCATTATATCTATGATGCATATATGAAATTGGAAGGATATTCATTAGATCAATTACTAGTCATTGAAAAGTTAACGAGTTTCAAAAGTTTTTTTTCAATTTATCTCTTGTTATTTCTTGATTGTGCTGACAACGGAAAATTGACTAACTGGGTTACATTACTCGCTAGGTTAGGCCGAATAAAGTCCAATGTTCTATAACCTTCATTTCGCATACCAGAAATTCAGACAAATAGTCACATGCAAGTTTTATAATTTACACTTATAATTTACTTGGTTGTCTGTATGCAATGCGATGGTGTAAATAGTAAATTGTAATTGGGCACAAAGCCAAGACAATTTTTTATATAGAACTGCGTAACAGTTTTAGGATTAATAAAGAATGTGAAAGTGCAGTTAACACATAAAGTGTCCAGCTAACCTAGCAAGGAATAAGGAATATAGGTCAGGATCATGGCGCAAGTATCAAAATAGGGTTAGCAGTTATGATCAACAGTTAAGGTTCCGAAAATCAATACCTTGATCCTATTTCTTAGAATAATACATTATTCAGCTGTCTTTTCCGTCTTTCTTTGATTGGCCAAAACATGTTAAGACCTCAAGGTCGTTCGGCAGCATATTTTATGCTTGCCGAACATGCCACAATATATTGTTTTTAGACCTTGTAATGTGATGATACCCCTCAAACTGAGATTAGACATTCTATAAACTAATATTAAATAGGAATAATATATTTGTGAAATCTCAGCGAACGAATTATGATAATTCCTTGAAAAAGCTTGGACCAGATTGCCAGGTGAAACGTTGGATTTACTTCAAATTCATTCGCTGAGATTTTACAAACATATTATTCCTATTTAATGTCTTACATCAACTCAGCGCTCAAATACTGTGAAACTATTCGCTCTAATTTAGACGAAAGTTGTTATATAAACGTATATATTATCTCAGTGGTAACACCTACTGTTCACAAACCACAGTAGTAATTAGTCTATATATGAGCATGCAAGTTTGAAATATGTCTTATTTATTGACTGACTGACATCAATTAGAGGAATAATGGACGGCAGTCAAATTTTATTTAAGTTTGAATAGACTTTAAAACTATAGATGATTTTCTGCTTCATAAGTTTTATGGTGTCATGAATTCTTGAAGACCTGATGTCAGTACGTGATGAAAACCCTAAAAAAATCTAATATCTAATCCCAACCATCATTTTTAAATCATAATCTTTATTCATCCCACAAGTTTTTAACCGTCATTTAGTTGTAGTTAATAGATGGACATTCTCAAGGTCACTTTAGTGTTGCTCGAAGGTTCTCCATAAATTACATTCTGATTAAAAGTGTTAATTAACAAACGTTGTAATGACCAATAATCTTTAAAATTTAGCATCTCTGTTGTAGGTTATGATTTAGTGAATTCATTGAAACTATTCATAGATTTCTTCATATACCTTACTCTATTATTTATAAGTAAAATTGATAATTACAAATCTTTTGCAGTTCACAGGAGAAAAAAGATACAGAGTACTGACAGTAAATGATCACAAATTTAGCTAAACTTTATTTATTAGTCAATTCGTCATACGCAACTTAGAACCTTTGTACATCACTTCAAGTTACTTCAATTGGTTAATGCTGAGAGGTGAGTGTCAAAACGAATCCCAGAGTAGTAGAGATAGTAATAGTATTATTGGTAACAGAAAAGACTAGTTATAGGGGATCTGATTCAAGAAGAAAATCTGAATTACCGAAACGAACCCTTGAGTCTAAAGGAAGAAATAAAGTAGAATATACACAAAGTTTCGATTACTGACAGCTGTTGAATATTCAGTGTTCCTAAACGTTCATGTTACTAACAATAAATGTAACAGTAGTTTTCGTATGAAGTGTAATTTTATGATTTGATTAACGAATTTTCAATTATTAAGATAAAAGGAATGAATGTTGACTGATAGATGATAATGTAATGATAAGATTCGGCCGAATTATTTCAGCTCATGAAGATAAATTGTTGACATAAGCCCTCGATTGTACAGATATCAGAAGAGAGGATATCTACATAGTAGAATAAATTTTTCTTCTAATTAAATAATATCGCCACATACAAAATAATGAGCACAAGAGTGAACATGATTGGAAAAAATTTAACAAATAAATGATGCCGGCTCAGTGGTCTAGTGGTTAAGAGCTCGCGCGCGAAACTGATAGGTCCTGGGTTCTAATCTCGCGGGGCAGGATAGTGGATGCGCACTGCTGAGGAGTCTCGCAATAGGACGACACGGCCGTCCAGCGCTTCCAGATTTTCCATGGTGATCTAGCTTCAATTGATTCATGGTCTCAACAATTAAAAAATATATGATCATTATAAATACATAGTGCTTCCCGAGGCTACTAAATTTTTCCGAGTTTATATCATAGATAGATGTTAGTTAGACAACCAGTGAAAACCAAGAAGGACAAAAACAGCTGTTTTGTCCCGTTATGAGACTCCCTAATAGCGTGCATATTCTAGTCCACTGGGGATTGAACCCGGGACCTTCAATCTTGCGGAGAGCACGTAACTTCTAAATAAGATAAACGACTGAAGCATATGTCAACCATAGATCATTCACTTTATATTGAAAGTAATGCCTAAAACTCGAAGCTTAATTCCCGGCCAGTCATATGAAAATTAGTACATAAAAGCACTAAGGTTGTTCTCAAACGTAGAACTTCACAGTGTAAATAAATGTAATTTCATATAAAAACGTACACACATATAATTAGACATAAAAAAGAAAACCTTGAGTCAATAAAAGAACATTTTATAAATGAGATCATAAGTCATTCGATGATAGACCACCATGGAAAACCTGGAAGCATGGTCGTCTAGCTTCAATTGACTTATGATCTCATGTATAAAATTACAAAAATCTCTACGAAACCCCCTTCTGAAAAGGACATTTGTAGTTTTTTTAATATTTTTCTTATTAAACTTTATATATAATTTTCAAATTTTTGACATTTGTAACTAACCACTCAATCATTCAGCTCAAAACCAACCAACCAACCAACCGACCGACCGACCAAACAAACAAACACAAATAAACAAACAATCTGATATCATTCTATCTCAATCAAAATAAATAAACTGAATTAATCTCAAACTATTAAGATGAACAAAAGAAGAAGAACAAGAACAACTTTAAAATTCAGTACTAATGAATTGATTCTATTCACCATTAATGACCTTTGTGTATGATTTAATTCAATGCCAAAAACTATCCATACTTTAATATATCAGGATTAATTTTATAAAGATATATACTTGGCATGTGAATGTCATAAATATTATAATTATATAATGAATAGTAATAAAGATTTTTGAATGATCCCATAATTAATTTTAAGAAGGTAATTTTGATTAATCTTTATTGAAATAAGTACATCTTCTATCAATTGCTTCGATACAATTATTATGTCACAATTTATTTACATTAGTTAAATTATGTTTAACTGTGAATTTTTAATAGTTAAAATCATGAGTCAATTAAAGCTAGACCATCATGGAAAACCTGGAAGCACTGGACGGTCGTTTCGTCCTATTTTGGGATTCCTTCAAGGCTTATATTTTAATAAATGTAATTGTCTCATTGAGTCATAGGTGTTCATTGTTCAATTTATATTTCAGAATAAATCTTAACTAAGATAAAATAAATGATCGTAATAGTCTAAATTTTATTAATCAGTCAACGACATTGTGATGTCGGTTACTTATATCCACACAAGAAGTAAATGGTGAGGCTCAGGCATATAATGTATTTCAGCAGAAGATGGATAACGAATGCACAGAAACGAAACGCAATTGTTATGAAAATGCATAAACAATGAATTGAAAGACGGTGGATTGATATTTGCAGAGAAAACAGTCAAGATTGAGACAATTGATTGATAGTTTGCAAATAAACTGCTTACTGTATGGTTGTCAGATTTTAGTGAGACATTCTGTAATTTTCGTGTCAAACTCATCCGATTGTCTCCACCTATGTTCTTGTTCACCACAACATAACAGAAGTATTAGTAAATATATGGATTTCTTTTTCTTTTCATTAAAAATCATGAGCAAATCAAAAGTAGGTTATCACTGAAAATCAGGAAATACTAGACGAACTTTCCGTTTTAGTATGGAACTCTTTCACAGTGCTCATTTACGATCACACAACTGGATATTAAACACAATTCATTCAATCTAGTGCTCAAAAGTTTAATCTCAATAAAATTCAACAATCTTCGTAACCCTTTAATGCTTATTATCATGTACTAACTAGTGACTAGATTCTAAACAGAATTCCTGGAGTTCTAGTGAGAAGTCATGACTAATGGAGCTAAATCGCGTAGATTATGAGGAAGTTATCAATGAAGACAATAGACTAATTGAAGTTAGAGTTGTAAACCATTGAATTCTGGCTCTCAATGTTCTATAGATTAGAATTTTGAGTGTGTTATATCCCCTAGTGAATTATGAATGGTAACTCTAAGGACTATTTATCGACCAATGTATTATGCCTATTTCCAATTGTTACGTAACTAAACTATTCATATTCGTGTTTCTCTTATCATGAGCTTTATATTGATCTTTGATTTATTATCATACGATTCTTGAGTTATAATCAGTTTATTGATTACTCTGGTTTGTATAAAAACCCAGTATGTTTGTAAATAATGATTCATACCACTGAGGCTGTTATTTGTGTTCTGGACTTAACTGGCTGGGCTAGGTAGATAGGAAGGACCGAATAGCACTCAAGACTGCTCGTACGATTTTAAGTATCATTTGCGTCCGATCAATAAATCCACTTCTTCTCTAATTGCACGTTCATATATATTACGAGTTCATACGTTATAACAGAGTGCTAGGTTGAAACTCCTTGGCTCTATTTCCTGAGACGGTGGGTCATGGATGTGCACTGATGAGGATTTGTATAATGAAACAAAATTTATACAATCTCCACATCCCTCATACTGATGGTTTATCCTACTTTTGACGTTCTCAGTCGACTATGAAGAAGAGTAACAGGTAGTGTGTAACTTTTTAAATTGTTGAATCAAGTCAATAATTTCACTGATAATCAGTGATAAATACCTACCTTCATGATGAAAATGATGGAGGTGTGATGTTTTTCAACATTTTGAAGTTTCTACTTCTGTTAACATATCAAGCAAGTAATCTCTTCATAGTAACAAAATGATAAATCTGAAGGATGATTATACAGCTGCCTTTAACACTTCCAATTAGAACACGTTTATGATACATAATGATTTTTCTCAATAAAGCATCAAAACTATTTCGAGGAGAGGCGAAGGAAAGAAAGAAAGAACCAATATTTCTGATTTTAAAAGAATTAGCTACATTATTTTTTCATTAAACAAATTAATCAGTATAGTATATTACACTGGTTGAAAACTTGACAGTTCAGTTGGGTGTACCGTGATTTTAATATTTGTCCGTTTATCGATGCTTTTATGTCACATTTTTCGTTAATTCAGTCCCTGAGTGAACATGACATACAGATACATCCAGTTGGAAAGTTCCAAATAGGACGAAACGCTCGTCCTGGATACTGGTGCTAGTTATAATCAATATATGCTTAAAATGTTTGTCACCAATGTTGAAACAATCCGCACAGGATGCACAGATGCCAAAAATGACTGATCACTTCTAGTTCTAAACGTCAATGCGAAGATCCGAACAACCAATTTGTATGTGTGAACAGTGTAGATTATTCTAAATGTGGCTAGAAGAGCCAATGGCATTGGATGGCCGTCGCGCTATACCACAAATTAGTTCTAATGGTTAGGTGTTTACCCTAATATATCAAGATTGTTAATTCGATTTGCGATGAAGTTGTGTGTTCCCACTATTGACCACATCCTTACTACGATGAAATAGCTGTCTAGTGCTTTCTGGTTTTGCATGGCAAATCTATCAAAGATGCAACTCATAAATTATTAAATTGTCGAATGCAATCATTTGAAGTGAAAGAATATCGTTGAACACTTTTTTTGAATGGCTTATTGAGATAGTTCGCATAACTGAAATGAATATTCATGTAATTGAAAAATTAACTAGTAGCCATAGACTATTAGTTAGTACAGTATTTTTACGTTAGTTTACAACACGGAATGATTTAAGCTACACAACTATTAAAAGCCAAGAAATATTGAACAATCATTTCATTCTAACTTGAGATTCCCTAGAAGTGTACAATTAAATCTATGTCAAGGATCCAACGCAGGACTTTTGTGTTTTGCTGAAAATATTTAGCATTGAGCCTATCGAGTTACCATTCACCAGTTTATACTACCAACTTCAATTATTAGTTATATGAGACAGGATTTATATATAATTAAAGGACAGTAGTATAGATATAACGACAAATGACCTTCAACTTCATTCTATAACATTAGTACTGTTAACCTAATGATATTTAAACGGAGTACATGACGATAGTACCATACTAAGACAAAACGGCCGTCCAGTGCTTCTAGGTTTTCAGTGGTTGTCTAACATTGATCCATTCATGAACTCAATCAAGATTGTTAAATTGTTATCACATTCGAACAACATTCTTTCATGTTAAACATAATATGTGAAAATACATTTTTTTGGAGAATCTGAGTAACACATTTGCCTTTAAGTTATTATTAACTTATAACATAACCGTACTGGAAAAATCAGTGTTTACTTACATGTTTAGTAAACATTTACATGAAATTCAAACAAATAACTGTATCCGAATGACTAGATCGGTTGATTTGTGGATACGAATCGACTTTAGTGGTAAATAAATCCCCAAAATCATAAGCTCTGTAAGTCTTTAACATTTGATGTTGACCACATTAATTTTAATGGACTCACCTAGCTGAAGGATCTTGGTCACGCATCCGCACCAGACTACTAGTGGTAACGCCGTGCTCAACTTCTCCTACGACCACTAGCCAGTTTAGATCAGTCACTTCTCGATATATTGATAACCTATCAAATATATATTTTGACCTCTTCGATTCTGACTTCTGATTTCATTGGATGGGGACGTCTCTATCATAGATGGTACTACTGATCTAGTTGTTAAACTCAAAATACTTATGGAATCTTCATGACTAAGAATTGTCATTTACAAATCAAGCAATTTTCACACACGTTTTTACATAGAATAGAAAAATCCCCAAAAGCAATATGTATTAATATTCATACATAATCAGCTTCTGTGCAGATATTTTTACCAGGCGATTAATTTAAGAACATGTTCTACAGAATTTCATCAGTTGGAGGATACACACGTAAGAAATGAATATAAGTTTAGGTTTCGTTCAAAGTCATGGTAATCTTAACAGTACTTTCCCACAACCACAGAATCATGATTACGTGAATATCTAAAGTTCATTGACTGAAATCACTTTCCAACAATTTCTGTTTAAGCAGGTCAACAAACACATTGACAGCTCGGAAAGTCATTACTTTCCAATGAAGAGTTCACAGTGACGTTTGTCTGGATGGACTAGATAATTCCGACAGTCATAGGTCTTCTTGTTGCCTCTTTTGAAACATTTATTCAATACATTCCTCCTTCCGGTGGTTTGTAAGCAAGCGTCACTTAGTCTTTAGAATTCATGGTAATATTTAAATAATAATAATAATACTCATTTTTACATTCTATATTACAGTACTTTATCAATTCACTTTGGATAACCGAATAGTTTGGACAACTGGACAAAATTGTTATTTCCCAAGTTTTATACATCATTCACATGAATCAATTTGGATGACAGATTATGGTTTGAATAATATACACCAACAAACTCAAAATAGTAATGATAACAGCAATAATAATAATGTCAAGAAGGCATCATTATTCTATTCACTTCAGTTACCGGAAGAATTGTACAATTATAGATTTAATTTTTTAAATTTACAATATGGTTGGTTACAAATGTTATTTACAAGAGATTCACATCATGCATGGTTATTTCTATCATGTCATCATATTCTTTATACACAACATCTGATACTGTTGACATCATTAAAAGAATACTTAACAAGTATTTGTAGTGTGGATGAGCAAACTACTTACAGAAATAATAGTAGTAATAACATACACTGGTTTAGTACTACAAACAGTAGAAGTATGAATTATACAAAATTAATGTATAATTATAATGAGAACAGTAATCCTACAAACAGTTTACAAGCATCATTGGGTTATGTGAAACTATCATGTTCTTGGCAATCGGGTAAAAATATTTATTTAGTACAATATACACATTCTAAAGGAAGGTGAGTGAAATATACTACTCATCTTAAAATATTTTCATATAGATTTTTTGGTGAACTTTTTGTCTCTCTTCTGTGAAAACAAACAAATGGTGACCTTAATTGACGACCCGAATCGTATAGCTTCTGTCGACTAACCATGTAAATACAGCGTATAAACAAAAAGTCGAAAACAGGAGTTCTTCAGATGTGTATCTTTTAGCGATTCGTACAAGAGCGAAAATACAGTAAAAATGAACAGTTGAAAATTGGAATTCAGCTAATGTCGACTCCCTAAAACAAGTTAATATGAAGGGAGATCAACAGTAATATAGAGGAGTTGAGATAGACATGCAACATAATTAGTAACGTTACAAATATACATACAAATTTAGATGAAGTTACACAACCGTTTGTATCGGTCTATCATATTAGTTCACATCGCGACTGTAAATTTTATTGTATCTATGATTCATCTACACATGAATCATTGAAAATTTCTACACCATTGAATCCCATCACTCAGAGGTATAGAGATCAAGCGTTCACGAGCGATATCAAAAGTCCTGAGTTCGAATCCCTGTGTGAGGGTCACGAATTCACATTGCTGAAGAGTTCTATGACAGCGTGAAACGACCGTCCAGTGTTTCCAGATTTCATTGGTTTGTTGAACTTATGTCGATTAATAATCTTGTCAGAAAAGAAATTATTCAGTATGGATATTCATATGCAAATAGAAAACTAGTTAAAGATTAATTAACATGGTGACAAATCACAAATCAAGACGAATAATGCCATGTTATTTACACCTTTACCCAATAGTAACTTAACATTAGGTCGATTAATTAAATAAATCTTATTAAACCTGCAAAAAACGTTCTTTTCCTCATATTACCAATACATGTACCATAGGAACCAATGATTTACATTCCATGAATAATTTTGAAGGAATATTTTTACTTCTACAAAATTCAAAGCGGTTGATATCAAGAAAAGTTCATAGACTATTTCATTTTATTATTCATTCATTAGTTTATAGTAGGGTTGATACATAAGTTAGATTCGTTAAAAAAAAGAAATCGGATTAGATCTGTTTTATGTCGTCATAACATTTACTTGTTAATCAGTTTAAAAAAGATAAACAGAACAAATGATGTATATAATGCGACTTATGTTTTAAAGACTGATTATTGATTGAGAAGGGATAAGAATTGAGGATGATTTTAGATGGTAATGAACGGCAGTATAATAGTAACTGACTTAGATCATATGATGAAGTCATAATATTTGTATTGTTGATACATTGTATTAATTTTCATATTAGAACTTTTTGAGTAAACATAAAACTACTTGAATTTATAGGGAATAGAATACAATAAAATCTGTTAGATTGTAGTGGCATAGTTTCGATAATCAATCCCCATGATAACCGTTATAATATAAATATCAACGGTGTTTGAAATCAGAAGGCAATGAAAAGTGGCAACTACAGTTTATTAGCGGATAGTGCAGTTCATAAAGCTACAAGCCCATCAAGCGAATTTGAAGCAGAGAGACCAATATGTATGTGTGAGAAAATACAGAGGCAAATTTATAGTCAAATCACATAAAGGCATAGTAAGGTAAAGCAAAGGCCAACAATAGAATTTGAGTACATACATGCATACATGGGAAAGAGAATGAATCATCGAGTGATGTTTAAGCGATCAACACTTTAGCTCGAGCCTGTCATGTGATCTAGTGATCATAACGGTACAAAGAAACACGTAAATTGTTACTAATCGAATAACAGTGTCTGTTATGTAAGTTAATAAAACGGCTTGACCAAAATTAACCATAATCGAAACGGGCATTGGAAGATGATTGTGCAATATTGTGAATTGTTTGAAGTTAGATATTACACTTATTTTTGAATGATTTTAAACTTATGTAAACTTTACACATCTATTATAACTATTCCATAGTTCATCTTGTCTACTCTATAAAATTACTATCTTTTTGTCTACATTATTTAATCCTATCTTCGAATGACCTTACATATGTTCATTCAAAAATATATAGTTATTACTAATAAACGTTGGAACTCCAATACTTTTCATCACTATTGTCAACTACTTCATATGCCATACTTGAATGTAAGTAAGAATATGGCTGTAAACATCTGAAGAGAGGAAATAAGATAAAAGGAATTCATATTATCATGTCCTGACTATTATTGTGGCTTTATTCAAATTCACAAATGGAGCCAACTGTATAGAATGAAATATATCATCAAGGAATATGAAGAACAAATGGTCTCATCAATAGTAATTATCACTAGAGGAAGAGAAATTAAATGATTATGACAATCAACGAGCTCAGTGTAATTTTGTATTTCTATACTTTTGTTCTGTAGTTTGAATGATGCAAGTATTATAGACATTATGAAAATTGTATTTGAAGGGGTTCTTTGTGGAGAATTTAGTAATTTTATAGTTGAAATCATGAGTCAATTGAAGCTAGACTACCATGGAAAACTTGGAAACATTGAACGGCCGTTTCGTTCTATTGTGGGACTCCTCAGCAGTGCGCATCCATTATCCCGCCTCGCGAGCGAGATTAGAACCCAGGACATATCAGTCTCGCACGCGGACGCTAAACCTCTAGACCACTGAGCCGGCATTAAACGGTATTAATGTCTAATTTATGGTACAACAGTTAAGTTTTTCATGAACTTTTTAGAACAACCACAAGGGTGTAATATTTATATACATTCATTTTAATAATTCATAAGAGTTAAATAAAACCGGAAAAATTAATGAAGACAATTAACAACAACAACAACAAAATGCATAGTAACTTAATAAAAAAACAAAAAAAAACTTGAAAATTTGTTAAATTATTCAAATGTCATTCGTTGATATTTAGAACCGGGTTTTTTATTTTTTTAAATTTTTTCAAATCATTCGACTGTACAATATTCAATTATTTTAATCAATTAAAAATTTATTTTTTTTGAAAAAAATAAAAAAAAAATAGTTACCGCTTAAATCAATAAAACGACTTAGAAACAAAATAGATTAAAATCAAAAATTAATAGTTTTACGGTTCAAGAAAAAAAAAACAAAAAAAAACTCCATGATGAAAACAGAAATAAATAAATGAGAAAAGGAAGTCACTTGAAAATACAGATACATACAGATTAAAGATTATTTTTGATGGAAAGATACAAATTAAATGTATGTATGTTATAATTAAAGATGCGCCAATATAATTCAAGTCATTTAAATGAAAGTTTTAATCTACTCATTAAATTATGTCTATGAAAAATGTTACATTGACCGATGTTACAGTAATCTATTGTTGTAATGATACAGTACAGTGTGCTTATTCAAAGTTGTAGTCGACACAGTAGTTCAGACTATATACAACCACCTAATATATCAATATAGTGTGTGCGATATGGAATTGTAATATGATTTATAGAAATAAATCAGGACTAAATAGTAAGACAAATATGATACTAGTCACCACTGAAAAATTAATCAGTTGTATATGAGGTTAACATTAATGTATCATTGAAGATGATCCATCATATTAAAATGTGTTTTACGAAAATCAGTCGAACTCTGAATATTTAGAACTACATACGAGTAATCTGAACTGTTCATTTGAAAGAAATAGGTTCAGTGTCTTGTTCTATAGTAATGTAATGTGCTTTGGATAAATATCCTATTTTCCTTTATATCATTTTACAACGTAACGTTAACTAATTTAATAATCTACACGATTGAATAGTATGTTAAGTATTCACCTTGCTTTTATTATCCTCAATTTCATTTGATCACTGCATATATTACGCAATACTTGATGAAATAGGAAATTTGATTAAGTTATAAATTGTGCTTTCACTTCCCACATCTCCCGTTAATTATAATCATTCTAACGATTAAGTTCACTTAGTATTGCTTGTTTGAATCTTCCCATTGATGTTTTTAGGACTGCAACTGGTCAGTCTCTAATTGGCATATATTCATACTGTACGTATTGCCTCGATATACCTTAATTCACAAGCATAGTAAGCAGCGATGGATAGTGGCTAGCAGTAGAATCCAATTTGACGCGCGTTTCGTCCTATTTCGGACTCGTCAGCTGGATGTACCTGCATCTCAGAGTTGATGTTCACTATGGGACTCGAACCTAGTACCTTTCGCTTCAAACGTCATCGCGAGTCCCAAATAGGACGAAACGCGCGTCCCGGATTCCACTGCTAGCCACTATCCATCGCTGCTTATAATGCTTGTGAATTAAGGCTATATCGAGGCAATACGCACAGTATGGATATATGCCAATAAGAGACTGACCAGTTACAGTCCTAAACATCAATGGGAAGATTCAAACAAACAATGCCAAGTGAATTTTAATATATTAGACATTTAATTGGAATTATGAAAATTGAAATAACAAAATATACAAATTATAATAAGTAGTAACTTATAAGTAGTAAATTAGTCACTAGTTCATCTCTATTGTTCATTAATTCCCATTTTTTATAAATTGCTAAATGCCATGATTAACGTATTCACTGTTTGGATACAGGAACATGACAGTCAACTTATTTACTTTTTACTTAACGAACTTGATGATATTAAGATATTTTGATGATGATTATTTTAAGGAAATGTGAAATTTTTATGGTCGAAAGCTAAGGAGTATCACAATAGGATGAAACGGCCGTCCAGTGCTTCCAAGTTTTCTCTGGTGGTTCAACTTCAATTGACTTACGCTTTCAACTATAAAAATACTAAATCTCCATAAAAACCCCTTCTGATAAGAACTTTTTATAACTTATCCATTTTAAAACTATCATTCTTTATATGTTACTAAGATGATTCCAGATTACATAATTATGTGAATAAGTGTTAATATTTTTTGTAATGGTAACCAAGAGTACAATATTTTAAATTTTTATTTTCATATGACCTTTATTATTTTATTGTTTAGTTTATTAAGTATTCTTCGTCCCAAGGTCACGTTTAGTTGTTGTTATTCTATTTCAATTCTATTACCATTAAATCTGAACTTTTATCCCATGATGTTGCTTTCTTTCCAGGTTCTATCTTTGATCATCATTGTGTTAGCTGCTGTGAAATCAAGTTTACAATTTATTCCATTTGTATTAGAAATAATCTTGATTGTTAGTAATTCACAGTTATTACAGATCGAACAAAACCCCAAAATCTAACACATTCGTGCTCTTTAGATACATACATTTCCTGTTAGATACATTTGTTGTATATGTTAGCTAAGAATCATGACCTCAATACGTTTATCGATAATAGATAAATAGAGTTCAATCTATATTACATAATGATGTTTACTTTAAATTTAACAGGTATATAGGCTTCTTTTAAGTAATTATTCAGTTTTACTCATACTACTTTTATGCAATTATCTAGACAAAAGAGGCTAATTGGCACTCGTCAGCAATGTGTACCTGTAATCTTAAGAGAACTGGTGCTCCCCGACGGATTCGATCCCGTGTCACTCAGCTTCACAATCAGAGACGTTACCATTGAGCTATTCGGGCTGACCTCCTGTAGGACTGAGATGTAATCACAATTGATTAATCATTGGATAGTGATCAATGTCATGCATGTCAAGTCCTTCTTAGTGCTGATCGAATTCTATTGATCGATATTTCATTTACTCTACTTTTATGAAGTATGTAGTAAACAACTATTAAAGTTCAGAACTAACCAGTTCTGTTTAAAAATAAGGTTTCAAGGACTTTAGCAAACTATTCTATTTACATCATTGTTCGTTTTATTCTTATCAAAGCAAACTTTTACTCCTGATTTGAATCAAATATCGCCTCAAGTCAATTTATATAAAGAGCATAGTCTATGTAGTATTTACTAGAGTGTTTATCTTTAAAATTTATCTCATTTCACATTAGTAAAGTAAATGTAAATAAACACAAAAATGTAAAACAAATCAACATGGGACAGATAAATAAAAAGCAGTGGATGAAATTGTAATCCACGTTACTGGGTTCGAGTCCCGGAGTGAATATCAACTCTTGGATACAGGTACATCCAGCTGACGAGTTTCAAATAGGACAAAACGCATGCCCTGGATTCCACTGCTAGTCACCATCTATCTCTACTGTTATGAAATAATTCTTGGATATATATAGCTCGAGGGAATTCAAGAATTATTATATCAGTGTACTAAGCTTGATTTTAGATTATGTGACCTAGCACTAGATTATAATAATTAAATTGAATTTGTTCAACAAATAATCACATTCTAATCATTTTTAGAATGAAAGTCATTAATTGACATGTACTGATATCAATTAAAACAAACTTTCTATATCCACGCAGAGATGTCGTCGATTTACAATATTTAGTCTGCTTGACGAAATGCCCAATTCAATTCGATAGAGATTAGTAACTATTATCTGTTATAACTTTTTTCCTTCCAGCATATTATAGTGAACAGAAGACGAGTGGGGACAATCGAATGTATTTAAGCACAACATAACAGACTATCTCACTAAATTTTGATAACCATACAGCAAACAATTAATATGCAAAATAACAACCAATTGTCTCAATCTTCACTGTTCCTTCTGTAAATATCAGTTTATCTTCTCTAACTCCATCGTTCATGCATTTTCCTACCAATTGTGCTTCATTTCAGTTCTTTCCTTATCGGTCTTCTGCCAAAATACATTCTATGTCTGATATCGCCATATACTACTTATATGGATATAAGTAGACCACACTACAATATGGCTAAAATGATTGATCGTTTATTTATTTTTTAAAAATAAAACTGGGAAAATGAGTTCCGTATTCTTGTTTTTTTGTTAAGTGTTTTGTATTCTTTTATTTTCTAGATCCATTTATCAATGTATTAAATTTGAACCGATCAATGAAATAGAGTCAGTCTCAGTTTTTAATTTATTTTTAAGTAAGTTCACTAATAAAATTCATGTTTTTCAGTTTCCCTTCTTACATTTAATTTGATAACTTTCATCTCACCACTTATAAAGTATCAATTATATATGTAAAAGACTATGATAAAGAAGGTTCAAGTTGACTAGTGTATGTTGATTCTGTACCACGTTTTATAAATATTTCACCATGTTAATAACGCTGTATACTATATTTTTGTACATTATTACTGTAATATTGATTTACCTAGAGTTAAATCACTGCATAATCTTCATAGATTTTAAATTACGAAAAACCATTGAAAACTCGGAAGAATTGAAAAATAGTTTCGTCCTAGTGTGGGACTCTTCATCAGTGTGCGTCCATGACTCCACAACAGAAATTCCTGTTGTGATTATTGTTAATTATTGAGGTCTATGTGATGAAAAATATTTAGTCTCCATAATTGACGTGTTCACTAGTGACTGACTTCTAGATCCAACTTCTGGATTTCTTGTGAGAGGTCGTAATCAGTGAAGTTTAACTATGTCGAGCGTGATTCAATCATTTACCATAAACTATAAAAGATGGTCGCGCAATATTGTGAATTGATTGAAGTTAGACACGCTCGCTTGGTAATCTAGTGTTGAGCGTTTTATCGAGAGATCTCGAGTCCTATGTTCGAGTCCTTTTGTGAGGTCATTGACGCTCACTACAGAGGGATCCAACAATAGAATGAAACGATTGTCCAATGGTTCCGGGTTTCCAATTATTGCTTAACTAAGGTCGATTTGTGATTGGAAATCTATGTAAATTTTATACCTTCCATAAAACTCCCACACGCATAACTGCAAATATCATACAGACATCGTTGTATTGTTCCTGTTTTTAATCCTCTGGCAACTAGCCAGGTATATTTGTCAGACAAAACCATCTGTTGAATAGTTTTATTGTAGTGTTCAGTGCTTTATTGGTACTTTTTGGGGAGAAAGCATGCATAAATTACGAAATAAAGATTCCTTATGTCGATTAGATAGAAATATCTGTAATTCTTTGATGTATCTCAATGTTTTCGTCCGGCTGACTGAGAGACATTATGCAACTAGTGATATAAACGAGTAGAATATATCGCTCAGTTTAAAATGGTATTCATTCATAAGGACTCGAGAGAAAGGGAGTGGTTGAGAAAAGAGAGGACATCAATGAAGGCAAGCATTAATGACAGTGATTATCAAGAAGGCGTATATTAATAAAGATGAGTATCAAAGAGGGGAATAACATTTTTAAAGTTGTGAAATCTGTTCGATTTATCCTTTGTAATCTTACTATGGTGTGAGCTACTTATATCCACACAAGTAGTACATAACAATGGTTGGGCATTGAATGTATTTCAGTAGAAGATCGATAAGGAAAGAACTTAAGTGAAGCGCTATTGGTGTGAAAATGCATGAACAATAATAATAATCGGAGACTATGAACTGATATTTACAGAAAGAATGGACACGATTTAGACAATTGGTTGATAATTTGCAAATTAGCTGTTTACTGTATGGTTGTCAGATTTTAGTGAGATAGTCTGTAATTTTGTGCTCCAATATATTCGATTGTCCCCAATCGTGTTCTTGTTCACTACATTACCAATACGATCAATCAAAAACATAGTTTTAAAACGTTTAATCGAGAATCTACTTCCAACAAGGTACGATAATATTTCGAGTTTGATGACAATTCTTTGTTCTTACTATCTCAGTCATGTTATAGCGTCCTTCCATTCCGAATAGCTAGTAGATAATATATGCCCTTTTCGAGATCATCGTCATTTATGATTGAACTCATTCATGTGCTCTCTTTTTTACTCACCGTTTTGTTAACATCCTTATCAGTGTGAACCGTTTAGAATAACGTATCTGAGCTATGTATTATCTGCATGAGATAAGTAAGTAGTATATAATTTTCAAATATACAAAACTTCATTGAAACACTATCCTAGTATGACTTCAGTTATCACTAAGTGATACATTAAGTAACACTTAAGTTTTATTTTAATTCTAAAATATTTATAGGTTAGATTTTAACAGAATTTTCATATACAAACCGTTATCTTTTCCAGTTCCAACATGATAAACCTGTAATTTGATACTTTTTAATTAGTATACTAATGACTATTTCACTATAGATCAGAATAAAGAAAATCATTCATAGGGGTTTAATGTTTATAAATTACTCTTTACACACTCATGGTGCGAAACACAATATAGTCCGATTAGTTAAGTCAGTATATATGTGACATAATCATTGAACTACATATGTCTGTAAGCATTCTAATGGTTATTGAATGAACAAAATATGTAACCAAGTATATGATACATGTATTTACATTAAAGTCTAATAAAAGCTTTAGTAAATTTTGACACAAATCAAATGCATCAAATTGTAAATACTATCTACATTAAATTACCATAATTTTAACTAAATTATTCACTAGCATTATAAGCAGAGATGGATAGTGGCTAGCAATGGAATGCATAATGCGCGTTTCGTCCTATTTGGGACTCGTCAGCTAGATGTACTTGCATCTCAGAATTGATGTTCACTCTGGATTCCACTGCTAGCCCTATCCATCTTTACTTATAATGCTTGTGAATTAAGACTATATCGAGGCAATACGCACAGTATGCTTATATGCCAATAAGAGACTGACCAATTGCAGTCCTAATCAGCAATGAGAAGATTCAGACAAACATGACCAAGTAAATTACTCACTGTTTTATTTTATTTTTAATAAATAGGTGAACATACCTCATCTACAGCTGATTTAACATTGTGTCATCCTACAGCATTTAAACAAGATTCATCAAAGTGGATTGCCAGTAAGTAAGCTGAATAGTATCTTAAAATGCATTCAGATATGATTTCTCCCTTAACTTAGTATTTTTAGATAACTGTTTATTTTTAGTGTAGATGAAGGAGTTCTATGACAGTTAGTTTGATTTGTTGATAATATTCCACATGGACTCATTTCAGTTACGATGTTGTTGAGAATTAGTAAGCAATGGACAACTGATTTATCATAGAATAGGACTTTTTAGAAGTGAGAACCTACAAAATCACTACGTATTAAACCTGAAACATACAGATCTCACTGGAAAGAGTTAGTCATTAGAATCACTAGGTTGATATCAAATGGTAAACATTTCAAAATATAATCGATGCTCAATTTAGTGGGACTATTATTATATAATGTCACTGGTCAAAATTGTTTTGCTCTAAGTATATTTAAAGTCCATCAGTCATGATTTCACACTGGAATCCATGAAACAGATGTCTAGTGTTCTCTTCTTTTAACTAGTATCTCAACTGATATCAATTTGTGGAGACCATTACCTATAAATTGAATTTATCTTTACAACACATTCATCTAAACTGAAAATTCTCAGCTTACTAGAGACTTACTTCTAGATAAGTTTCTGAGGTGCTGTTGTGAAGTTGTGACCAGCGAACTTCAAGTATGTCGGGAAAGAAGCAGCCATAACCAATGTCATTTGAGTATCCTCTCTTCGTATCACAAATTAATTAAAACTGGAAGTATTTACCAGTTAGCGAATCCAATTTTCTGAGGTTTAGGCACTTTCTACAAGAACTGAAGGTACTGGGTTTATTCTTGGTGGAGTCATGGATGTACAATACAGAAGCATCCTATACTACGACAAAACAGCTTTTCAGTCCTTTCTGAATTTCAACACCATCCAAAGTGAGATAAATCTACATGGAATATCAAATTGTTTATTCTCTGATAAAATTGATTTTTAACTTCCTAAAAACAATATTTTAATAGATTACGAATATTATTCACAGATTAATGGAATTCACAGTTTCTTTTGATGAACTGATTCATAGTTAGTATATGTCAAGGACTAGTATCATTTGAGAGTACCGTTAAAAAGTGGAAATGATAATGCGACTATTTTATCTTAGTATGAAACTCTTCAGCGTGACACATCATCTTCCTGGTAGAAGTAAAACTCAGGACCAATAATACTCACAGCTAACTTACTCTCAAGACCATTAGTTTGTAATCCCGTGGTTATTAATTTCACCGTAAATTCACTTGTGGTATGGCGCGACTTCCATCGAATCCAACTAGTGTTAACTGTCTAACTTCCTTAGTTAATAAATTGTATATCTTAATAGTTGAATTGATGAGTCAATTTAAGCTAAACCACCATTGAAAACCTGGAAGCACTGGAAGTCCGTTTTGTCCTAGTATGGGACTCCTCATCGGTGAACACTCACAATCCCGCACAAGGGACCCGTACACAGGACCCCCGATCTCGAGCGCGAACATTTAATCTCTAGACCACTGAACCAGCATCTAGCTTCAATCGATCTATGATCTTATGCCACCTTTGTGTGAAGTGGATAGCTGTCTCCAACCGACACGGATTGAACTTCACTGGTCACGACTTCTCACTAGAACTTTAGAAAATCTAACTTGAAGTTATTCATTAATGAGCACATGATTATTATTAGAATGTTGATTTGTGGAGATCTTAGTGATTTTAATGGCTGAATTCACGAAAATTGTTTATTGTAAAATGACTAGTATTTACATAGTACTGTTCAGTATATTATTATCATTAAATTCTTTTACATTTTTAGCTCTAACTCCAAATACAGAACTCAGCAAAACATTATGCCCAATATCAGGTGGATTTCAAATAAGTCATATATTAGATTTAAAAGATAATCAAGTCAGTTTTGATACATTTTGAGTAAACTACTCGTATGATGATATTAACTCTGTGTTATTGAAGTCTGATCATTACTTATATCATTTAGGTTAACAATGCAAAGATACTTTCTATTTAACATCAATTCTAATTTTGGTCTTTAAGATGTAACGATTACTCCATCATTTGTGTCCATCGTGTAACCAAGATGCTTCATTTGTAGCATCAGATCATAGGAATCAGATGTATTATCAGGGATTTCTTTAGAAGGTCTGTGTAGATTGTTGAATTACATAGCTTACACGGCGAGTTTATTTGACATAAACATTAGAATGCAAAATGCGTTGGACACTCTTTTCGTCCTAATACGGGGCTCCTTAACAGTGCGAACCATCGATCCCGTTTGACACTAACGGTAGGATCTTTCAATTGCTTAGCGAGGATTAATTCCAGGAGTTCTGGTGGAAGGCTGCCAATATTTCAGTTCAACAGTGGTGAATGTGAGGTAGTTACCAACCATTGGTACCGAAATATGGTCGTGAAATATCTATTGAAGCTAGAAATGTAATCTTTTGAGTGTCGGCTTATTGGTCTAAAACTAAATGCTCATCGCGAAGTATAAATGTCTTGGGTTTGATTCCTTGTGAATCGGAAGATACGTACTGCAGCTGTCAAGTGTCTCATGGTTTTCAGTAATTATGTAACCAAGATTGGTTCCCGATGGAAACTATTGGATAATTTAATTAGATAAACTACACATTTGGTATCAGTTTAATTTCTGATAGTTTGAGTTATTCCGTTGTTGATATTTCGACAGGAATTTGATCAGTCTTGATTGGGATATGTAGATTTTGTGCGGGTTGCCTCAATATATCAATTACGAGACAAGTTGATATAGAGTAGAAAGAATGTAGTGAGCAGTGGAATTCAGGACGTGCATTCTACCTCGTTTGGGATTCGTCAGTTGAATGCACATGGACACTAGAGTTGATGTTCCCTCCAATACTCGAACCCAGTACCCATCATACAGAAAATAATGTTATGATTACATTTCTGTCTGTCAGATCATCTGTTTATGTATGTCTCGATGTAGCTAAACAATTTATCTGATTGTAAGTGAATAAATAATCAACATGATTCATTCTAAAAGGTGCACTAATGTATAATTCAGATATCAATTATAATGAAAATGGTTAATACATCCCCTTTTTTGTGACTAATGTTAATTACTCTGCATTGAACATGATATAAAAGGTTTATTTTTGATGCGAAGCTTGTAAATTATACTATGTGGTGATAGACTGACCCAACCAGAGACCAGTCAAGAGCGAAACGAGAAGTATAAGATGCTGATGGGCATATTGTTGGTTAGGAGTGAGCTTAATTACTCGGGGGAACATAAATACGCTATCTGTTGAAAATTCGTCCTAATTATCCACGGAAGATATGTATCCATATTCATGAATGAGTTCGTGCATATATTTCCATTCAGGTTTCCCATTAGAAGTTTTACTCATTCTTAGGTTTCTTACTCCGGTAGATAGTTGGGTTCGCTTATTAGAAGTTCATGTATCAGTATTAGACTTAGACGAACCTTCAACACAAAATATAAGGTTTTTAAGAAAATTCAGTATTGAAATATTTTCATCTATTTATAGCTACTTTACATATATACATCGACTACATCACATAATAATTTCTGTCTATTTAACATAGGTCCTATGTGAACCTCATGTTTACTCGACTTTGGAAAGTGAGTGCATGTTGGGTGAAGGTATCTTATGGACATTTTTACAACCTCAATGTAATCCATTTGTACAAAACTATAGTAAGTATTTACTAAGCTAATTCATAGTTTCTAATAATAGTAATGTTGATTAGGCGGATTGAAAATTATAAACACCGATAGTGTAATTGGGTTTTCAAAAGTTGTTGAAACAATAGTTTCAATAAATATCTTCAAAAATATACAGTAATAGAGGATGACAATTATTTGAAGCAACTATGAAATATAAGTTCACTTGGTGTTGTTTGTTTGAATCTTCTCCTTGATGTTTAGGACTGCAATTGATCAGTCTCTTATTGGTATACTGTGCGTATTGCCTCGATATAGCCGTAACTCACACTCATTATAAGCGAAGTTGGACTCAGTAGCTGAGTGGATAACGCGATGGCGTTTGAAGCGAACGGTACTGGGTTCAAGTCCCAGAATGAATATCAACTCTGAGATACAGGTACATCCAGCTGACTAGTCTCAAATAGGATAAAACGCGAGTCCTAGATTTCACTGCTAGCCACTATCCATCTTTGCTTATAAAACTATGAAATATGATATTGATGTTTATGAGATGTACACCCATTTCGTATGTAAGTATAATTTCCGACGGAATGGGAAATGAGATAACGAATATTTATCGTTACAAGCCTATTTTTCAGCCCATATTTTTGTTCTATATGACTTTCAGTACAAAATAAGTCAAATTCTAGATAATTAAAAAAACTATCAATAAGTTAAGCCATAGTCGGTGACGTTCAGTCATATTACACCTTAGATAAACGTCGCTGAGTGGCAGTTACGTAATGTAGTGAAACAACTGATTTTCTAAGTGTAAAATCACTGAATTCATAATCAAATCGTTTAAAGTTAACATAATTTTCACAAGGATTGAAGATGCTAGGTTTAATATCCAACTGGGTTGTGAGTATTGACTCCTAACGAGTCTCATATTTGGACGAAATAGCTATTAATATGCTTTCTGATTTTCAATGTCTATTAACTTAAAGTCAATTCATAGTGTTAACTCCATTTAAACAAGAAACTTTTCGACTCATTAAAATGACCTTTATTGCTGAAATCATGAGTCAATTGAAGCTAGACCACCATCGAAAACCTGGAAGCACTGAACGGTCGTTTCGTCCTATTATGGGACTCCTCAGCAGTGTGCACCCATGATTCCGCACTCGCGAGATTGACTCATGATTTCAACTTTGAAATATACTGAAATCTCCACAAATCCCCTTCTGACCTTTATTGATTGCAAAGCTAAATGTTAAATTTCAGATATAAGTAATCAAAGACAAGTATGAATGTTAGTAAGTAGTAGTTATATAACTCATTAAATAGAAATAAAAAGAATTCAACGAAGAAAATGTTCTTTTCAACGAAATCATTTACTTAAGCTGTACATTCGTATTTATAGTTATATGGAAAACATATGTCTATAAAAGATTAGCAAAGATTGCATCATAAAGTGATTCGAGACTCTTATTAACAAATGAGATTACGTAATAATCAAGAGCAATGAAAAGAATATTAGGGTAAAAATAATTTGCAGGTCAGATAATTGTCCAATTGACAGATGTAAAGAAAAACGACAAACATAAAGGTCATAATAATAAAAAAAAGCTGAATAATATTCAAGAAAACTTGTTTAAGGTAATAATAATAACTGAAGACATTCACTTGGTATTGTTTGGTTGAATCTCCGAATTATTGTTTAGGTCTGCAACTGGTCAGTCTCCTTATAGACATATATGCATACTGTGCGTATTGCCTCGATATAACCTTAATTAATTCACAGGCATTCTAAGCAAAGATGGATAGTGGCTAGCAGTGTAATCCAGTTTGACGCGCGTTTTGTCCTATTTGAGACTCGTAAGCTGGATGTACCTGCATCTCAGACTTGTTGATGTTCATATTCATTTCATTATGAGTTTCCATTTGACTTACTGATTGCTGTTATACTAATTACTGTTATATATTGATTTGACTTCCCTTCGATCCAATTCCTTTGACTGTATAGATTACTTTAGAAGAAGACTACTTTGGAGCGTTGTTTCCACAGTTGATTAAATGAGAATGTACAGCTTAAGTAAATTATTTATTTATTTATTTGAACACATAAATATTGGTACTAGGGGGAACCAGATATACAGGCGTCACACAAAAAGTTGTCATTTCATTTAATTGTGTGAGGGCTATGATACTGTCCAGGTGCCCAAACTGAAGCAGGTGGTTTTCTTAGAGGGCTACACCCGGAGCCTTCGACTTAATGGTCCGATCCACAAGGCAGTAGAGCAGCGTAAGGAGATTCAGTTCCATGTTAGCCGGTGAACAACAATGGGTTCGTGCGCCTTTTGTTCCCTCAAGATCCTGGAGCCCATGTTTATCATTGGTTTGGAATCAGGGTTTGCCAACTCCCCTAGGTGGACTTTCTGTGTCCAACAACCCAGTTAAAGCACCGGACATTCGCTTTTCATCCTCTCAATTTCGTAAACAACACAAACGCCACGAGAAGGTAATGAGTATGACTTCCTTGGAAGAGGCTGTATACGGGTGACTGTGTGAGAGCATTTCGAGAGGGAGAGCGGACTCTCCCCATCTTCGGCCATACCAAGGTATTTGGGTGCTAAGTAAATAATTTCATTGAAAAGAAAATTTTTTCACTGAATTCTTTTTATTTTTATTCAGTGACACAATGGTTTATTTTAATTACCTGCCGAGCTGAAAAACTCCTCATCAATCATCTTTCCCTTTTTTTGTTTGTTTCTTTCATTGAGCCATAAAAGTTTTTTTTCTAAAATTCTGGTTACCATAATAACTGCTTGTTTATCATTTAGTTTCTAAAAGATTTACAAATTAGTTTAAGCTTTATTAAAGATTAATTTAAAAGGAAAAACTTCACCTTCAATAGTTGACGTTTTCTATATTTTGAAAATCTAACTCAATTAACAACAATATTGTCAAAATTATTTTGTTGAAAATAGAATTTTTTTTGTTTTTGTTTGTTGTACTGCAAAAACAAAGTATGACAAACTTTATAGAAGTTAGACATTAACACCACTGGGTGCCGGCCAGCTCAGTGGTCTATCGGTTAAGTGCTCGAGTGCGAGACTGATAGGTCGTACGTTTGAATCTCGCGAAGTGAGATCGTGGATGCACACTACTGAGGAGTCCCACAATAGGACGAAACGGCTATCCAGTACTTCCAGGTTTTCCATGGTGGTCTAGCTTCAATCGACTCATGATTTCAACTATATAAAATTACCAAAATCTCCACAAAACCCCCTTCAGAAATAATAAATGTTTTAATATTAAATTCATTACCCAATAGACGGATATCATACTCTATCACTCTTTTTGTTTTCTAGGACCATAATAAATATGATTTAATAGCATAGTTCATGATCCCACTAACCTTTAAGCTATTTTTTTATCCTAAATTATTTTTGTCTATGTCAACTTGTAATTAGATTACTTGGATTACCTCATAGTATAATAGTAATAATATCGTTATTACTATAATTATCATAAGTACCCCCCCCCCTATTTCAAATCAGAACGATAATTTAATATTTATTTTTCATAAACAAACTATCTAAGGATAATATGATAAATTTTTTCCGTAATTCAATTAAATATTATGTGTGGGAACATGAAAAAAATAGATGGGGGTGGGAGATACATTTGATGTTTTTTTTAATGCAACTAAACATGAAATAAAATTAAGCATTATTCCTCAAAATGAAATTTCATTTATCCTTACTTCAATCTATTTTTTATATTTTTTCCCTAATGTGGGGGAAGGACAACAGTCTCCCTCCCTCTACACACACATACACGCAGAGAGAAATCATAATTTTACATCGTGTAATTGAGATCCTTCATTTAGAGTTTATGAATTATCACACAATCATAATAGTAATAATTTTATTATCAATACAAGTCATTACTACTAATAATCATACAATGTGGTAGTAGTAGTAGTAGTAGTGGTATGTTAAAATGATAATAAATCATAATGTATTTTTGTTTTAATTAGTTAGTTAGGTATAATGTTTGTTTAATTTGACATTTTAACATTTAAATGAATGAAAGAAAAATTAGAAAAAAAAGAGAGATGAACTCTTTATTTTACTCTTATTACTAAATACCTCACATAACAAATAAGTTGGTTGTTACTATAGAAACAAGAGGGGGGGGGTGTTTATAATTTTTATTGCCAATAATAGTAATAATAATAAAATTAATTTAATTTATAAATTATTTTTCAGTTTTTTGACATTGTTTATTTTTATTAAATTTATATTAGTCTAAAATCACACAGAAGAGAAAACAAATGAAGAATATGATTGTGTTGTTTATTCGCTTGACAGAAATGTGTCTTTCAAAAGAATAATTTTCATGTATGAATGATTAAACAAGGTCGTTATGATGATGAAATAGTTGGACAAATTCGATTTTTTGAAAATAATTTTCTTTATTTGGTTGAATGGGTTATTTTTGAAGGAGATACGTTTAGGTTTTGTAGGTTGTATTGGTTAAATATTGATTTTATTTAGGGTCTCGTTGAAGCAGTTGTCTTGTCTTGATGCAGAACTTTATAATAGTGAACAACTATGACCATAACAAAGATCGAATCTAGTACTTTAAGATGATGAGGTGAACACTTAATCGTTAGAACCATTGAGTTGGGATCCAATGGTAGAGATTTTCAACCTAGGTGAATTCTCGATACATTGAAACAATCATTCGATGACATGGGTGACAACTATTTCACTGTCGGTATGTCTGAAATCCATGGGTTATAACTTGACAATAGAACTTCAAGAACTCATCTAAAAGTTACTAGTGAGCTGATTATCATAATTTAGTTGAACGGGGACTTTGTAGATACTGATTGGACTTTTAGATTTTATTCGCTACATACTGAGCTCAATTGGGATATCATTGAAAGCTAGGGGACAGTAAGTAGCGATTGTATTCTAGTTTGGAACTCTATGGGAATAATTTTTGGTTTTCATTGGTGTCCAGAGTGAAATGAGTCTATCACAGATGGGACCTATAGATCTGCTAATTATTTTGAATACATATATCAATACAATCAGATTTACTAGGATAGTTAGTGATAGGAAAGTTCGTTTGAATTATTGAAAATTGGATTGTTGTTAATAAATACAAAAAATACATTGCTAATTCATGTACTAAGGACTGTTAATTTGATAGATTTCTCACAATGTGAACTATAAATATTTTCACTTCCAGACTAATCTGGGATTTTTGTTAGATGGACGGTTAACACTTGACACTAAAAACTTACTTCATCATATATCTTAACACTGTTAATTCTATCCATCATGATCCTTTGATAGATTTAAAAAAGGCCAGTAGAGTTTTCATGTGAATCAAACAATATGCTTCCTTAGTTCGAAACTTACTTGGATAACATAGACGCTGAATACTGTTGATTCCCAGAGGCGATTTCATGAATATTTACGGTGGTGAATATTGTATAAATTAACAATAAGCAAAATGAAAAAAAGTATTACACTATACTATTAGGAAGAAGAATAAATGTCAAAAAAATTACAGAGAAGTTACCTAAGAAATGGTTATTTAGTGTTTTGAATTTATTAACTCTATCATTTTCTACAACAAAGATGGATAGTGGCTAGCAGTGGAATCCAGTTTGACGCGCGTTTCGTCCTATTTGAGACTCGTCAGCTGAATGTACCTGCGTCTCAGAGTTGATGTTCACTTTTGGACTCGAACCCAGTACCTTTCGCTTCAAGCAAGTGGCTATCAGGACACAGTAGCTGAGTGGATAACGCGATGGCGTTTGAAGCGCGTCCTGGATTCTACTGCTAGCCACTATCCATCTCTGCTTACCATGCTTGTGAACTAAGGTATATCGAGGCAACACGCACAGTATGCACATATGCCAATTAGAGACTAATCAATTGCAGTCCTAAACATTAATGGGAAGATTCAAACAAACAACACTAAGTGAATTTTCTGCAACAGTTTATTTACGAAGGTCTAGTTACGATATGTTTCAGTAAAAACATATTTTGCTAAAGTTGTCTAGTATTCGGTTCAATGTCTTTACTGTAATGTTTCAGATTCTACACCTACAGTATAGTTCTATGCAAATGTTTTTTTTTTTAAAATTGTGTTAACAATGAAGATTACTGTTATTAATAAATGTACACTCAAAGTGTAAACCGAAGTGTGCAATTTTTTTAACACATAATTTCATAGTATAGAAGGGTTATGGAGACTATAGATATTTTATTGTTTAGTCTAAACGAAAACGTTTCTTGTACCAGGTTTCTGGTCATGGGTTTAAGCCTCTGTGGTGAGATCAAGTTTGGTCAGTACTCAGTGGTCCAAAAGAAGGACGAAACAGTTGTCTAGTACTTCCCGGTTTTCAATACTGGTTCAGCTAAGATAATTTTGTGATTGGAACTATTAAAATACAACTTTACAAGTGGTTTCTTCAAGAGAGTAACATCTCATGAAGGTATCAATAAAAAACAAAAGTGCGCTAGATGATTTTATTTTCCTAATAGAAGATTCTACAGCATTATACATCCTCACACCTATCAGGGCTTGAACTCAGGACTTTCCTACAACTTGTTGAATGGATAACCTTAAGTATTCAGTGATCCACATTTCTAACCTCAATTCACGATATCAGACCATGACGCAAGAATCATGTAAATATTAAACTAATTTTCACAAAACCTCTGAACATATAAACAAAGATTCAGTTAGTATTGTTTGATTGAATCTTCCCATTGATGTTTAAGACTGCAACTGGTCAGTCTCTAATTGGAATATGTGTATACTGTGCGTATTGCCTCGATATAGCCTTAATTCACAAACATTGTAAGCAAAGATGGATAGTGGCTAGCAGTGTAATCCAGTTTGACGGGCGTTTCGTTCCATTTGGGACTCGTCAGCTGAATGTACCTGTATCTCAGAGTTAATGTTTACTCTGGGACTCGAACCCAGTACCGTTCGCTTCAAACATCATCGCATTATCCACTCAGCTACTGTGTCCTGATAACCTTTTGCTTGAAGCGAAAGGTACTGGGTTCGAGTCTCAAAGTGAACATCAACTCTGAGACGCAGGTACATTCAGCTGACGAGTCCCAAATAGGACGAAACGCGCGTCAAACTGGATTCCACTGCTAGTCACTATCCATCTTTGCTTATAAACAAAGATGTTTTTAAGTAGTAAGGATATAAAATCTTAAAAATCAATACTGAAAAATATTCAACACTGTAAAAATCCCATGAATAATATTTGCTAAACTAAGAAATCTTACATAGAACGTTGATAACTATAAGTCTAATCTGTTACAATGAATATAATTGACGTTTTTCAACAATGCTTATCTATCTATATACATATATATGAAGTGGTCAGGTTGTATAAGGGGTAAGAAGTATTCTATTTTTGATTAAAGAAAGTATTCACTGTTATAAAAGAACGGAAATATTATCAATAATCAAGATTAAAGGATAATCTTGGCATAAATAAGTACACACAGAAGAATACAAAGAATTAATGGAACATTGTATACATTTATCCATATATATGTATAATTCACAGTTCATGTATCTAGTTACATTGGTTATTCAAATAACTGATTTGTCACCCTTATTTGTATAAAAGAAAATTTAAGGAAATGTATTTACTTTGTCATAGATACTATTATCATTGTTACTACTATAGAATGAAATCATTACTTATCAGAATCTATATTCCACTTCAAGTTATAATATTTGTTACGTTTACAATTTGTCTTATTCTTAGCAGGATAATAGTTACGTCTTTGATCTGTCTAACCAATAATATATAAGAGGGAACTTGTCTCAATATAAATTAAGAGTTTAATTCCATAGGATGACTGGTTTAACTTTAAAATTAAAAACGCGTGAGTTTGAAGTTGGAGTAACAGCTTGAATTGGATTGCATCAGCTGATTGATTGACAAGGGTACGCTAGAGAGAAAACAAGTCGACTAGAACACTATTCAATTTGCACCCCATTCCAATTAACAATTTAATCCGGTCCCGATACGGAATAGTACTAAAAGATATATGAGTAAGTAGGTGATTAACATGACCACAACTCACAAATAATTAGAACAATGCAATTATGTCCAAACTGGGTATTAGGATAGGAAAATAGAGTACAAAAGGTTACGTTTAAATAACAATAGCTTTGGAACATAGAAGAGTATGGCAGTGAATCATACATCAAACGAAAGCTTATAGTTTGTCAAATAAACGAGAAACATAACTAAATGTTAGTGTTTTACAAGCTTTGAATTAACTTAAATAACGTCTCCAAAACATAGCTTCCATTGTTTGTCATAGCTTCTCGTTTCTATGTTGACATCAGTTTCTTTCATCAAACAGAACTTGATGAAAATAAGTTTCATGAATTGAATAGGAGAATATCTTGTATTGAGTTTATTTAGTGAACATCAGCTCTGGTACATCCAGCTGATGAGACCGATATAGGACGAAACACGCTTGCTGGATTCCACTGTTAGCCATTATCTATTTTTGTTTAATTAATTACGTCGTATACGATGGATTCTAACCAATTTAATTTATATAAATACGTTAAGGCTTATTGAAATTTTTATCATGGAATACCATAGACTGTTAAGAAGATGATGAAAACATGAAGAAATATTATGGGACTCCCCTGCAGTGCGCATCCACGGTCCCGCGCCAGAGCATTTAACCGACAGACCACTGAGCCAGCCGGCATCCAACCGTGGTAATGTTTAACTTCAACTGATCCACGAAGTTGAGCAACCATCCACCAAATGTCTTCAGTGAGTTGATATCTCACAACTCAACTTCGTGGATCAGTTGAAGTTAGACATTAACACCGTTGGATGCCAGCTCAGTGGTCTAGTGGTTAAGTGCTCTGGCGCGAGACTGGTAAGTCCAGGGTTCGAATCCCGCGAGACGGCATCGTAGATGCGCACTGCTGAGGAGTCCCATAATAGAACGAAGTGGCCATCCAGTACTTCCAGGTTTTCCATGGTGTTCTAGCTTCAATTGACTCATGGTTTCAACTATGAAAATACTAAATCTCCACAAAAACCCCTTCTAATTATAATTAAAAAATAAAGAAGTATGTACATATGATGAATAGATCCTTTTCTTCTGAAATGATGCTTCTTCTTCTTCTTCTTCTACTTCTCTGTAAACTGATTATTGATCATTTTGGTTTTTCCATTTATCTTTTTTGTAACTAAAAAATACAATTGATTACCAACATCTAGATTGAGTTAAAGTAATTTGTAGCATATAGTTTAATTATCTCTTATGTTGACTGTCTACTTCTATAAATTCGGTGTTCATCTTGTTGTGCTGACGAGGTATGTCAACTTGAACCGATGCATATATGTGCTTGGTCCTACGTTGTAGTTGACTGACTGACTGACTATGTTGACTGTATTTTGTTGTTAACGAATTCTGTATTGTAGGAAATGTGTAAAATAAGATTGTCGCTTTAAAATTATTTATTATTTAGTAAATATCATATACGTATGAATGTCATTCATAAAAATATTGGTTTATTTAAAAAAATAATATTTTTGGGAAAATCAAGTTTACCTCCTTCAAAATACTCTCCATTTGCAACAGTACACTTGTTTAATCTTTTCTTTTTCATTATTGAAATCATCTCTTGAGATGGTGGGGAACACTACACTACATCAGACTGATCAGACTCTATCTTCATCTTCGTCTGCATAAACATCAGTTAGCGGTCAAACACCATGAAATATTCTCACTTATATCAATGCATGTGGACAGCTGTGGATACACATTTGACAGGAAAAATGTGGAGACCTTGGATAGAGGCAATTCTAAAAACACTAGAGAATTTTTATGGAAGCTTGGAACTCAGGTCAATCAGTAATCAACAAGCACATTTAAATTGATCCAATTTATCAACCAATCAGAAAAATTATGGACAAACATAGGACCAAAAATCAAATCAATGTGAGATACAATCAAAATTAAGAAGTAAACAATGACAGGTTTATGGTCAACAAGAGCCAATCAACGTCAAGGTCTACAGAACAAGCTGGGAGCCATATGTGGAGAAATTCGAACACTTCACTTCTACTTGAAGTTTGTGCTGATGATGTCGTTCAGAAGAACGATGAAAGCTCCACGACCAAACTATTCAGCTCAGAGAACAAAACTCCATCAAGATCAAAAACATCTTTTTCGGTACTCCGGCATAAGCTTTTCAAGTGCTCCATTATTTTACAGTTTATCGTCTTGAAATTGTTCATCTACTTCAGATACATTGTCACTTCTCATTTTGTAACCAAAATTAAAATAAGAAATCTTAATGGGTTATTTCCGGCAATTAAGCTAATCTAACAGGAGGACTAAATAATGGTCTAAGAAATGGTAGAAAATCACTGTTGACTATGGGGGTAAGTTGTCAGGCAACAATAATCCTTTACAGTTACATAAATACAGATGTTTACAACATACAATATCCTATGAAGGATCACATTAAAGAATATAAAATCCGATGACGAGTGTGCAGTCTTCAGCACATTCTAATGATTCCCTATATTTGCTATAAGCTATAATTTGGGCAAAAATAATACTATTTCAAACAATACTACTTCTCAACAGTGCGCGTCCACGATCCCGCCTCGCGAGATTCGAACCCAGGACTTACCGTTCTCGTGGATTGGCTGAAGTTAGACATTAACACCGTTGGATGCCGCCTAGCTCAGTGGTCTAGTGGTTAAGTGCTCTGGCGCGAGACTGGTAGGTCTTGGGTTTTAGTCTCGCGAAGCAGGATCGTGGATGCACACTACTGAGGAGTCCCACAATAGAACGAAACGGCCATCCAGTACTCTCAGGTTTTCGATGGTGTTCTAGCTTCAATTGACTCACGCTTTCAACTATGAAAATACTGAAATCTCCACAAAACCCCTTCTGATCAATACTACTTCTGTTCAACAAGTAGGTAATAATATAATCAGATATGTATTTTTCGGATCTTTTGGGGGATAGATTAATGGGTTTTATTTGATAAACTAAACATTACTTCATTTGTCTTATCAGAAGATTTTATTTCATTTTCTTATCAGAGACTCAATTTCAGTGTCATTCAACATGGAAAAGTAATAATTTGAATTATATTCTTATCTATCGACAAATAAATCAGTATACTTATGAATTTTATCAACTGGTAAGTACATAGTCAAGCTAGGCTTGCATGATTGAGTGTGTTATTTCTTTGGTATTTTGATTTATACTTAAATCTGATGATGTTAAAAAAAGGCTGAACATTGTGCATTCGAAAACTGAGGCTTATTTTTACTCATCGTAACTCTTATTACTGCAGTTTGAAGAGCTTTGAGGTTGACCACTTCTAATAGATTATTTCTAATATTGTAAATGACTGAATATGACTGACTAGTGATTAATTAACTGCCTGTTTGAAATACTTGACGATTAACAGTCCTGAATACATCCGAGTAGTAGGGTGATCATGAGCATAGAAAATTAGACTCACAGAACATAAGTCAATGTAACTTGTTTCATAGAATAAATAATCAACACAGAGCTTCGTGTAAATGTTTATAATCATCATCGAATCATATTACTATAACCAAATGAAATGCACGAATTGAGTAACAAATGAATTGAAACAATAATAATATTATCAGAAGGGGTTTGGTGGAGATTTTAGTAATTTTATAGAGTTTAGATCATGAGTCTATTGAAGCTAGACCATCATTGGAAAACCTGGAAGCACTGGATAACCGTTTCGTCATATTGTGAGACTCCTCAGCAGTGCCCATACACGATCCTTCACTCGCGAGATTCGAACCCAGGACCTAACAGTCTCGCTCCAGAGCACTTAACCGATAATAATATTGTTGATAATAATCAGAAAGATTGATTGTACAGAAGATCATTGGGAAAAAAATGAATAGATTGTATAAATAAACATGTATGAAAGTATTTTTAAACTTACTTCCTAGGGGAAGATGATAAGTTAATTCAGCTGTACCACTATAACTGATTTGAATTCCTCCCTCCAAACATTGACCATTTGAGGATATGAATCAGATAGCTTGAATCTAACAACATATCTCCAACCAAATATTTCTAACCATTTTCAAATATATTATAATGTATGTAGACGACAAGCATTGATTTCACAATACACACTTGATCAATTAGTTTCAATCGTCTTATATAAAGAAATATTTATCTTTATAAATCTTTATAAATCAACCGGGTCTGAAGACAATGGTGGATGTATCGCTCAATTTCGTGGATTGGTTGAAGTTAGACATTAACACCGTTGGATGCCAGCTCAGTAGTCTAGGGGTTAAGCGTTCGCGCACGAGACTCATAGGTATTGAGTTCGAATCTCACGAGGCGGTATCGTGATTGCGCACTGCTGAGGAGTTCCATAATAGGACGGAATGTCCATCTAGTGCTTTCAGGTTCTCCACGATGGTCTAGCTTCAATTGACTCATGAACTCAACTATGTCTTATTGTTTACAAAATAGATGCTCTCTCTTTTTCTTTTAAAACCTTTTAATCATTATTATTATTATTCAAGGTTTATTTACAATTACCAGTGGAATTATCCATAGAATCAAAAACTTATGGAAAATTTTCACCATTATGGATCATTTATGGTTTACAATCTAATCAAATCATTGAACAAATCATAATTAATCGTATATATACCTGGAATTCTATTGAACAATATAATACTAAATTAAAAAATATTATATTATATAATACAAGTGTAAAATTATATGAAATACAAATTCGTAGAGCATGTAAGTGATTTCAATGATTGAGAACTACTTACAAAATGTAAGTAGTAATGTGAGAAGTCATTAAAAAAATTGCTGAGTGATTTGTATGCTTTATTATTTTAAGGCTTTTCTTTTTTCACAGTGATATCTAGTTTGGAATAAAACTAGTCAAACGAGTTTAAGTCGTTTGGTTATGAATTGTTGACAACAAACCCCAAAATATAGGTTTCATACTAGACAGAACTTATCAATAAGGTGTACTTGTATTTTTTTGGAAATTGATGTTCCTCTGATAAATGATGAATATAAAGGTTTAATAATTTTTGACTGGATTAAATATTCTATTAACATCTGAGTTTCTTGATGAATAAGTTTAACCAACAAATGTATCAGCGTGGTGTGGAGGAGATTAAGTCAGTTAAACTAGTGGCTACATCATAATGTAATCTATCGTATTCGATCAGTACTATAAGATAGAGCAAGCATGATGTTGGCCACTACTTAGTGACCAATTATGTATGGATTTCAAAGTACCAACCGTGATCATTGACTGCAGGCTTTTATTGACTTGATTTAGAATTGTTCACAATGGATAACATACATTCACTTTGTATCTTCTCTATCTTTAATTACAGTCTCCTTTCATAAATACATTTACACTGCGTCTTTTCTCAATGCTCTCTCATTCTCACCGTCATTAGTGCTTCACTATCTCCATCCTTTTTTCTTTTTGTCTTGATGATTTCGTCTTGTAGTATTGGTATAGTGATTGATTGATTGACTGAACCATTAGTGTTCATTATATTGAAGTTAGGCAAGGTTTCCTAGTTCTTCCAGTTCTCATCATCTTTGCCATCAATGACGTTACAGAAAAAGCTCTGATGAATGTAGGTAATGGTGATGAGTGATTAACATTTTTCAAATGAAGTATTTACTGTATGGTTCTCAGATTTTACTAAGATATTCTGTAATTTTGTATTCAAATACATTCGATTGTCTCCACTTGTGTTCTCGTTCACCACAGTAGTATAATTTGTCAAATGCCAAAAATAACGGCAAATATTTACGAAGTTTTTTATACTGTATTCTTTGAGTGGAAAAGTTCATTTCAACTACATCGTAATACTTCAACATAGATGCATGATATTAACAATGTCACTGTTACATATTACGAATTCAAAAGCATAAATACATGATTGATACCTTTATTTGCAAAATTTTCCGAATACTTGCATGATATCAACGGTAATCATGGATATGATATAATTTATTCCCTACTGAGTAGTTTGCAGAATATTCTATATCAGAATCATAAAAGATCCATAGGTTACTACTTAGTTGTTGTAAACGATGTCATAAGTGAAGAACCGTACGTATATGGCTTACGTTCTTCCATTATAGCTATAGAGAGTTAAGCTCCGAATTTCATAAAATAGATGAATTTATGACTGACAATGAGATTCAGGACGTAAGTTTTGTCCTATTTAGCATTTGTCAGCTGGATGTACCTGAGTTTCAAGTTTCATTTTATTTTTTCCTATTGTCTTTATTTATGAGATACAGGTACATCCAGCTGAAGAGTCCTTAATAGGACGAAACGTGAGTCTTGGATTTCGCTGTTAGCTACCATCCGTCTCTGCTTATAATGTCTTTATTTCTGTTTGTCATTTTAGTTGGAAGTTGTGATGATGAAAGGGTCAGTTGTACTCATGGTTGTGAACATAATGCAAGAAATCAGTTTTTCTGTCATAGAAGTTGTCTAGTTCCAGGACAGACGTGTGGTAAGCCTTATCCTAACAAGACCTTATCAAGCTTTCACATTAATTGACATTGTAAGATGTAGAGTTTTTCTTAATATACAGTGGATAAACTGTCAGTTACTGATCATCATTATATTACTCATTAGAACTGCATTTAAGATATCTGGATTTCATAAAAAGAGTCCCAATCCTCATCAGGGTGGGGATAGTATTGCCACGGTTAATTTTTCACCAGTGAATATTTTCAAGAATGGACTAACGGAATCCACTAGTTTCAGTAAAACAGGAATAACAATAGTAGTATGGTATTTCAAATTCATTTACTTCATGCACTCTGTTCACATACTTATAACTCAAGAATAATAATATTTACTAGTTTATGAGGTCACCTCAGATCTCATTGTCGCATTATACATAAAAAATATCATAGTATTGGACTATTCTCTGATATACAACAAATACAATCCGTTTTAATTACTCAAACTGACAATGATGGCAAATAAAGCCGAGTACATTTAGCCTAGTTTTCCATACTACTTTTAAAAATCAAGTAGTTTGTCACTAGAATAAAAACATTTCAAAAAGCTTGTGGTTAATGATACATTCTACGATGTTTATCAAAACATACAGATGTTAATTACAACAAAGTTGGTGGAGAAGATTTGTAGCTCATGTGAGTGATTTTGATGTAGGTTTGTTCACGACCAAACCATCCAGCTCAAAGAACAAACCTACATCAAAATTAGAACAAAGAACACAGGTACGATATAAATCGCGCTATTTAATCGACTCAGCATAGTTATTTGTACCATTCCGAATAGCTATTTTCTGGATTCGTTGTAACTGTATGATGTTGCATAATAATAAAAACATTTTACCATCAAATTATAGGTAACATTATTCATGATTCGTGTAAATTCCATCCAAATTATTATGGTACATGGGATTTAATTGAACCAAGTTCAATCCAAGAATCAATGGGATATGAACATCCAAGTAGTCGTTTAGTAGCACAGTTTTTAATCAAAAGTGACAAATTAACTGTATCTTCAATGACTGGTATATCGTATACTATGAATTTGTATTGTGTTAAAGAAATACAAGAATCCTTATATGATCGTTATATTCTACGAAGTGATTATCAAACAAATGGATGGTAAGTTGAAGTAAACTTGATGGATGTCGAATGACTTTCTATTTACTATAAAATTTAGAATTAGTTAGATAGTTTTCAAGATGTTTGAAATTTGAAGAAAATTGTCGCTTTGGCTTTGAAATTCGTCTTTAGTAGTGTTGTATTTTTTGAGCTATATGATCTCATTAGAAAGTTTGGATATTTGTCCTAGTTAGGTGTTGTGAGCCCAAAAATATCTTGCCATGTACTAAAGAAGGATATAGCATTAATGGTATCGATAACTACTACCCAATGATCAATCAATTGTGAATACTTTCTAATTACAAGCACTTCTTCTAATACGAAACGGGATCTATGAAAACTAGATTGGGAAAACGAATAACGCACGCTATGACAGTTCAATGTTAATACTCAACACATTTAAGAGAGAAATAGAGCAAAAAGAAAGTACTCTCAGGAAAGCTTTTGAGGAAGAATTATTCGAAAGACACTGGAAGAACTGGATTGTATTCAAGTTCACTCATCTATATACCGGTTAAATTCAGTAGTTAATATTTATAGAAATAATTAAACCAACAATGTTTATTTTAATCCAAAATCTTAGGAAATTAATACAAATGAACTTTTATTTCATTGAAACGAAAAGTCATAATGAGTTAATTCACATAAAGGTAAAATATTTGAGAGCGAGGCTAATGATCCTAGGTTTAGGTTCACACCTGTGGGGGCGTGAATGTGTAGTGCCGTGCTTCGCTAACCGTTCACCTCGATAGCCGTTATAATACAAATCTCAACGGTGCATGAAATCAGAAAGCAAAGAGAAATGGCAACTACAGTTTATCGTCAAATGACACAAGCCAAAAAGTCACAAGCACATTAGCAAATATCAACGAGCAGCGAGCGCAGGCAATTACATAGGCAATTTATAGTCAAATTTAATAAGGGCACAGCAAAACAAAACAAAAGCTGATAACTGGATTTGCGTGCATACATATATGGGGAGGAGTATGAGTTATTGAATGATACTTAAGCAATCAACATTTTGGCTAAAGTCTGTCATGTGCTCTAGTGGTCATAACAGTACAAAGAAATATGCAAATTGTTACTATCCAAATGACGATGTCTGTTAAGTTAGTTAATAAAAGGGGCTTAACCAAAATTAACCATACTCGAAATCGATCATAGGATAGTTGCTATAGCTGCACATATCTCAGATATCTGAGATACTAGAATAAAATAACTATCCAGTACTCCCAAGTTTTCACTGGTTGTTTAACACTAATCAGATCGTGATTTCAATGGAAAATAAACTTTTGTTATACTGAATAAAATCTTTACTGACCTAAGAGAATAGAGATCATGTTGAATAAAATCAATACATAATTATCCACTTAATTTCTTCTCATTATATTACATTCGGGGGGGGGGCTTTAAAATCAGTAGTATATATTTTTTCATAGTTGAAAGCGTGAGTCAATTGAAGCTAGACCACCAGGGAAAACCTGGAAGCACTCGAGAGGTAAATCCAGGAGTTCTAGTGAGACGCAGTGTCCAGTAGAGTTCAAACCAGGTCTGTTGTGAGATAGAAACTCACTGAAGACAATTGTTGAACGGTTGCTCAACTTCGTGGATTGGTTGGAGTTAGGCATAAACACCATCGGATGCCGGCTCAGTGGTCTATCGGTTAAGTGCTCGAGTGCGAGACTGGTAGGTCCTGGGTTTGAATCTCGCTCGCGAGGTGAGGTCGTGGATGCGCACTACTGAGGAGTACCACAATAGGACGCAACGGCCTTCCAGTGCTTCCATGTTTTCCATGGTAGTCTAGCTTCCATTGACTCACGCTTTCAACTATGAAAATACAAAATCTCCACAAAAATATCTTTTGGTATATATAGTTGTTGTATGTGTGTGTGTGTGAAAATATAATTTTTGTCTAATTATTATGTCGATAATGCAATGAGAAGACGAAGTTTATCAGAATGTGATATATTAGCGCAATACATTTCGAACATTTTGATCACACATATACTTGTTAAGAACATTTATATATAGAAATTAAAAGGTCAACTTGACAGGTTAAAGGTAAGCCGTAAAAAAGAAAGAAAATAAATACAGTACACAAAAACAATGTGATTACCCCTCTGGATAATAAATCAGCATTACCAGGGTAGGTTTAGGGTAAGAACAAATTGCTTTTGAACATATAAAAGGGGTTTCGATTTCCGTATAGCCAAGGCTTCAATAAACCTTAGTATACATCCTTGAAGGCTTTTTTTTACAACACTACAAGTGCCGACTTGATGTCAACCTTATGACCAGTTTCAACCAAATGTTTCGTAATGGAGGAAGATGTCTGTCTATCCTGCGATCTTATTTGACCATTGGGATTCATTTTTTTCTACAGTCATTTAGGTATGTGTTCCGCCACCCTTAATTGTAGATCATAATTGCTCCTCCCTGTGTACGTGTTTCCACACATACATGTAGATTGATATACACAGTGGGATGTGATACGATCGCTTATGTGCTGTTTAGGTTTTGAATAACATTAAAGTCACGTCGGTTTTTTTAATAAATTTTTTGTCCCCCTTATTCAAAAAATTTTCATCCAATTTTCCCTTTTTTTTTTGGTGAAACATCGACCTTGTCTTTTTAATAATGACGAGTTGAGCTGCATAAAATGTCCTGTTTATAAATTCACTTAGTATTGTTTGTTTGAATCTTCCCATCGGTGTGTTAGGACTGCAACTGGTCAGTCTCTAATTGGCATATGTGCATACTGTGCGTATTGCCTCGATATACCTTAATTCACAAGCATGGTAAGCAGAGATGGATAGTGGCTAGCAGTGGAATCCAGTTTGACGCGCGTTTCGTCCTATTTCAGACTCATCAGCTGGATGTACCTGCATCTCAGAGTCGATGTTCACTCTAGGACTCAGTGGCCGAGTGGATAACGCGATGGCGTTTGAAGCGAGGGTACTGGGTTCGAGTCCCAGAGTGAACATCAACTCTGAGATGCAGGTACATCCAGCTGACGAGTCCCAAGTAGGACGAAACGCGCGTCAAACTGGATTCCACTGCTAGCCACTATCCATCTCTGCTTACCATGCTTGTGAATTAAGGTATATCGAGGCAATACGCACAGTATGCACATATGCCAATTAGAGACTGACCAGTTGCAGTCCTAAACACATCGATGGGAAGATCCAAACAAACAATACTAAGTGAATTCAAACTTCACCCCATCGCACAAGCAAGTGGTTATCAGGACTCAGTGGCCGAGTGGATAACGCGATGGCGTTTGAAGCGAGGGTACTGGGTTCGAGTCCCAGAGTGAACATCAACTCTGAGATGCAGGTGCATCCAGTTGACGAGTCCCGGATAGGACGAAACGCGTGTCCTGGATTCCACTGCTAGCCACTATCCATCTCTGCTTGTCCTGTTTATAGTTAATTTCAGTCTCCGTTTCAACATGAGACTATTTGAGTCGTCCCTAAATGGCAACATGATATAAATTCGCCTTTTGGGTGGTAGAAGCGTCATAGGTCTAATCGTATTGTAACCGTTTCAGCGGTTTATGAACTTTGATGAATAACCATTATCATTAACGTATCAGTTAGGAGAACCGTCTCTACTTCAATAGTATTCCTAGTACAAATACGATTGATTCTATTGAATAAACTCTTTATTAATCCACGTTTGTAATGAATTGGGCAGTGACTATGGAAATTAAGATATTACTCCGTCTATGTTGGCTTTCTATATATAGAACGTTGGATGGAACCATCATCTCTCCTACTGATCAGTATATCTAGAAAAGGAAGTTGATTGTTCTTTTCTTCTTTGCTCGTAAGAGAAATATGCTTTTGACTTGTATTAAGTTCTTTTAACAAGTGGTTCACATCTTCACATTTATCCCCTATAATTATGATGTCATCAACGTATCTAATTATTACGTATGATTACATAACAGTATTCTTGTTTCCTTAGAAAATAAATGTGACTGGGTATAAAAAATGTGATGTTTGTAACATATGGAATTAGATATTGACATGGTCATACTTGTTTTAATTGTTGAAAGCGTGAGTCAATTGAAGCTAGACCACTATGGAAAACCTGGAAGCACTGGACGGCCGTTTCGTCCCATTATGGGACTCCTCAGCAGTGCGCATCGATGATCCCGCACTCGCAAGATTCGTCTCAGTGGTCTATCGGTTAAGGGCTCTGGCTCGAGACTGCTAGGTCATGGGTTCAAACCTCGCAAGGCGGGATCGTGGATTCGCACTGCTGAGGAGTCCCACAATAGGACGAAATGTCCTTCCAGTGCTTCCATGTTCTCCATGGTAGTCTAGCTTCCATTGACTGACGCTTTCAACTATGGAAATATTAAATCTCCACAAAACCCCTTCTGATAATGTTTTAATTGTGCCTAGTAGATTTAGAAATGATAGTTATCATGTTAACTAGTTAAGCGCAAATAAAATAACAACGAGGAATTGATCTGTAAGGTTATCAATCTGTTTTTTTTTAATGTCCTATGAATGTTTTGTATTCAGCGTTTTCGGGTATTTTACCTTTTATTTCGTAAGTGTCTATTTCACTAGAAATATTACTTTGTGCATCGCGAGTTATTAACTTCTGTCTACAACTTATTTGTTTATTTATTTGAACACATAAATATTAGTACAAAGGGGCAACAAATACATATGTACCACACAAGTCACTTGATTTATGTGTAGGCTATGATACTGTTCGGGTGCCCAAACAGAATCACGTGGTCTTATTAGGTGGACACACCCTAGGCCTTCGACCTAATGATCTGATCTACAAGGAAGTGGAACAACGTCAGGAGATGCAGTCTCATGGTGGTTGGTGACCAACAATTGGTTCGTGAGCCATTTGTTTTGTCAGGATCCTGGAGCTCATGTACACCATTGTTTTGGAATCAGGGTTTTTCAACTCCCTAGGTAGATCCTTCATACCCACCAACACGATTAAAACACCGGACATTCGATTTTAATCCTCTCAATTTCGTAAATAATACGCCATGTGAGAGGAGTCAGTGAGTGGGACTTTCCTGACAGTGGTTGTATACGTGTGGCCATGTGGGAGAGCTGAATCTCTCCACTCTCGGCCGTACCCCAGGGGCATTCGGGGGCACGTTAGTTTACCTTATCTCCATTATCTTGATAAAAAACATGAAGGTTTTGAAATTTAAAACTTGGAATGAAATCTCCAGTGAAAGTTACACTCTTATATGAAATAATTACTAACTAAATAAATGAAAAAATGTCTAAAATTAATGGATACTACAAATTTATTGAACATTGAATATCCTAATACAATAGTTTGAAAATAGATGTAAAGAAAAATGCTGTAATAAACTTATAAAACATATAAATAAATGTCAGAAGGGGTTTTGTGGATATTATAGCAATTTCAATAGTTGATATCATGAGTCAATTGAAGCTAGACCACCATGGAAAACCTGGAAGCACTGGACGGCCGTTTCGTCCCATTATGAGACTCCAGTGGAGTTCAACCGGGTCTGTTGTGAGATAGTAACTCATTGAAGATAATGGTGGATGTGTCTCTCAATTTCGTGAATCGGTTGAAGTTAGATATTGACACCGTTGGATGACAGCTCAGTCGTGTAGAGGTCAAGCGCTCATGCGCGAGACCGATAGGTCCTGAGTTCGAATCACGCAAGACGGGATCGTGGGTTCGCACTGCTGAGGAGTCCCACAATAGGACGAAATGGTTGTCCACTGCTTCCAGGTTTTCCATGGTGGTCTACCTTCAATTGACTCATGATCTTAACTATCTAAATATAATTGATTACATTGTGAATTCAATTTATTTTAGTTATTCCAGAGATCTATGTTTAGAGATCTATCGTGGTAATAAAAATGATTTCGAAGCATTATCAAATGTTAATTCAATACTTTATAGAATAGGTAAGTAATAATTTTACATAATTCAATCATTTTATTTTATTATTTATATTTTAACATGAATTCATTTACAAAGATCTCTTGTTAGAAGTTATCAGTCCAGTCATTCGACATTTGAGTAATGTACATTCTTATCATCGTATATTGCCAGCAACCACGATATCTCTGATTAGGCCTTTTGTAACCTTTACAGCGAAAGATTATTCACTTTTCAGAAATACACCTGAATAGGTTGTGCGATTAATAGCCATAATGATGTATTAAGACAAACAAAAATGGATAAGTTGTTGAAATATCTAGATGGGTAGTCTAGATGCTTAAGTAGGCTGCCAGTTGATAGACAGCTTCCTGGATTTGATTATCAGCTACAATTCATCTTTACTCAAATATATTACCGAATAAAAATAATATATTTGTAATATCCTAATTAGTAGAAAAATCAAATTTTCCAACGTTTTATAACTTAATGTAAGCTAATCTTTCAGAGAATAAGTCTCAGTATTAAGTTATTCCAGTTACAATCGATATATGCCATTACTTACTTAACTACTTACTTACTTACTCCTGTTACCCTTCGTAGAGGAGCATAGGCTGCCCACCAGCATTCTCCATCCATCTCTGTCCTGGGCAATCCTTTCCAGTTTTTTCTAGTTGTTATTCATCCTTTTCATATCTGCTTCTATTTCCCGGCGTAATGTGTTCTTTGGCCTTCCTCTTTTCCGCTTCCCTTCTGGATTCCAAGTTAAGGATTGAGTCGTGATGCACATTAGTGATTTCCTTAATGTATGTCCTATCCACTTCCGATATATGTCATTAGGGACTGGTAAATTATAATGCCTAACAACATCAATGAGAAAAAAATAAAGATTTACAAAATACATTATCTTGCGTTTAGTCTTTCGACTAATGTCTACCAAAATCCTATCAAAAGATCATTGATAATAAAGAAGAAAATTTTATAAACAATTAATTAATCACTGAGTTGTGCTATGTATGCCAAGTCCTTCTTAGTGCTGATTAGTATCATGTCTACCTAGTCATTTAGTGTTGATTGAATTCTGTCCATCAGCTTACAATATAACCAATATTTTAAGTGAGTCAGAATCATGTGTACTATATTGTGATGCTGGATGGTAGACAGGAAATCCTGATTGATTCAGGGTGCGAGACTATAATTTATGGAAGAACCAATTAGATCTAGGATAACAGATCTTGAATTTTGGCTCGAAAATCATTCATCCATTTAGCTAAATAGCCTTTCGGTATTTTAACTGATGTCAGTTTGGAATTAAAACCCTAAATCTAATTCTTAATCCTAACCATCAACTGTAAATCATAATACTAATTCTTCACACTGGTTTATGACCCTCATTTAAAACTAGTCAGTAGGTGGAAACTTTCGAGGTCACCTTAGCGTTACTCAAATGTCATCCATAAATAATAGTCTCTCCGACATAGATTTCATACATTTTGCGATTCTTCATCAGTGTTGACAGATCTAATCCCCCGTCTATAACTTTAAACTCATTACCTTAATAAACACCAGATAGTTTTTTTTAGAAAGTGATCATACAAGGTTGCCTGTTGATTTATATGAGAAATTAAGCTAATTATATTTTAATTTCGGTAAAACTTAGTTTCATAGTGATTCCCTTTGAACCATTCTCTGTTTTACTATAACATTATTGAAGTAGGTTGGATGGATTCATTCACTTTTTAATTTGCGTTTGTACGTTTAGAAAGTCGTAATGTTTCACACAAACGTTTATATCTGGGCACAAATGAATAAACAGATTCATGAATCTTGATTGTGTTAATGAAAACTGTTGTGTCTTGACCAAGGCCGTCGCCAATTTGTTGTGACTTTACAAAATAAACAAAGGACGTTTGGTTATTCGTTATCGATTTTATGTCCGGCTTTTGTGACGTGAATTGTCCACCAATGGAAATACGACTTTCCCGACCTTAACACTGTGACAATCAATGGCGTTCGATCAGTATGAGTAATCTAGCATCGTTATTGGTCCTTAATCCACCTAGCCCTTCCAATTGAGTCCAGAACACCAATGATAGCTTCTGTTATGCGAATCTATGCGAATAGTTTATTTCATGCATACTCGGTTTATATACCAGACAGACAGACCACATCACACCATAAAATAGAAAATAATATTTATACAAGATCAAGCCAAATGTGGCTATGAACGTTGAAGACAGTAATCAATAAACTGAGTATAATTTAGGGACAGAAAATGGTATAATATTAATCAATAGGTCAAAATGAAGCTTATAATAAGATGAATATAGATATACATAATCTAATTACTGAATTGTTATACAATAAGAATATATATAGAATAATCGTCCGTTAATAGGTCCTGGGAGTTACCCGTACTTATGTATTCGCTAGGATATAACAAAAACACAAAAAAGAAAATAACTAACTAAAATATAAATTCCTTTGGTATTGTTTACTTGAATCTTCCTATTGATGGGTAGGACTGTAATTGATCAGTCTCTTATAAGTATATGTACATACTGTAGCTAACGCGATAGCATTTGAAGCGAACGGTACTGGATTCGAGTCCCAAAGTGAACATCAACTCTGAGGTGTAGGTACATACAGCTGATGAGTCCTAAATAGGACGAAACGCGTGTCAAAGATTTCACTACTAGCCACTATCCATCTTTGCTTATAAAGTATAAAGTTTAACAGAAATCACTTACTTCAGGTTTTAATAAAGTTAAACATTTATCTGATTCATTTGAATTAATGTTTCTTTCTTTAATGATGCACATTCATGGTTGTTTCAAGCTGTCGGTGGTAAACATCTTTTAACCGATATATGTCAATTTAATAATGATAATCAACTATATGGTCGGACAATTTATCCATTAAGAGCAAATATATTAATACGAAATACAGCTGATAAAAGTAAGTTTTAATGTATATGTATGATTACAAAAAGAACTATCATGTTTTCTATATGAATATCCATATATTCAATTATCTCATAAACACTGAATTAACTACTGAATACCTTTAAGAATATATTGGAAAGGTCTTGAAATGCTGAGAAAACGCTTAGCCCTATTGTAGTGAATGAGAACACAAGTGAGGATAATCGAATGTATTTGAATGCAAATTTACAGAACATCTTGGTAAAATCTGAGAACCATACAGTCAATATTTCATTTACAAAATGTTAATCATTTGTCTCAAACTTGACTGTTCCTTTTGCAAATACCAGTTAGTTGTCTCAGACTCCGTTGTTCTTTTGTTTCCACACCAACCATTCTTTGTTCCCGTTCTCTTTTCTTTGATCTTCTTAACCTTCTTCCTCCAGGTATTTCACTTTCGATTGATGATACATACTACTTATGTCTGCCGACATCAGTAGCTAACACCACATTATCAACGTTAAATAGGGTATTTCCAATGAGTGGAAAAAATATAGATCATTTGTGAAATTTCGGTTGGATAATTACCGATTTTGTAGCTAGTTTTCATGTTTTTAGAAGATTTCAACCTCTCAATATCGTCAAAAAAACTTATGAATATTCTCTTTTACTGCAATTAAACTAACTTTGGAAGTATACCTACTCTCATGATTCATGCTTTTTGTCTTCTAGTCGGGTTTCAAGTTTAGGATATATATAGGAAACTATAATATGGTTAGAAGTGTCGAGCCACCTAGACTAGTGGCCACATTGCAACTTAATCAATAACATTCGATCAGCACTAAGAAGGAATTGACACGCATGACATTGATCATCACCCAGTGATCAATCAATTATGGTTAGAAGTTATTGTTAAACATGCAAGTACATAACAATAACAATGCTTAATATGATAATGTTAACCATAAGTTTCTTTTAGCTTTACCAACCATCATTCACTGTTGTAAAAATACAAAAATGCATACAGTGGTCAATCTACTCATCATAAAGAAAAGTCAATTTAACCGATATAATTTGTTCAAATAAACGATCTGTGGAAATTGGCGAAGAGTTCCATACTGGGACAAACACATTTATTTAGTACTTTCTTGTTTTTAGTTAAGGTTTAGCTAAGATTAACTAATGAGTTAAACTATAAAAATGTAATTTAATTCATTTAACTAAGTGTTTAATGTTGTAAACACTTTAACAATTCAAATGAACATTTAGTTACTGAGGTTAAGTAAAAGTAGTAGTAGAAAGTAGAGTAGCTGAAGCGTTCTATATAATGCTTAATATCACTGCTCTCAATAGAAGAGAAGGCCTCACTATTCATCCTACGTGGACTATCTATCCAAGCTACCATGTCTGATATTATTCATATTTCACAGTATTATCGTACATACAAATTAAACTCTATCCTTTCTCACCTCAAATGTCACAGTTTTTCACCCCTTACTATACAAACACGCACACACACGAATACAAATATGTGTCATATAAATCACCTTGAGTGAAATGATATGACAATGACTTGTTCAGAACTGTTTTTTCACTGACCGCACCCAATATTTTTGCTTTGTTCCTTTGTACTATTTAAACTTGGATTAATTTTGATTTGGTTATTTATTCACTGAAGAAGTGGCTTGCCCCGAATTACGAAACATCAGAAAATTTAATTTTCCTACTCATTGAGATATATTATGAGATAGTAACTCACTGAAAACAATGGTGGATGCCGGCTAAATAGTCTAGAGGTCAAGCGTTCGCGCACGAGACCGATGGGTTCTGGGTTCCAATTCTGCGAGGCGGGGTCGTGGATATTGCACTAATGAGGAGCTCCACACTAGGACAAAACTGCCGTTCAGTGCTTTCACATTTTCCATGGTGATCTAGCTTCAATTGACTCATGAACTCAACTTTTAAATTACAAATATATTATTTCTATTTATGGTGTATTAATTATTATTTACATTCATTGGATAGATACAGACTAATTGATAAGCCTTGCTGGTTGAACGTTATACTCGGATCCTTAGTTAGTCACGTAACCCCCTAGCTAGAACTACACAGAGACCTGAACACGAGAGAAAAAGCGCAAAATATACGATGAACACTTTACTCCAAAGGTTCATTTATATCCAGAAAATATAGGGTTTTTATAGCATTTTAGAAGTCCTTGGGTTTACCTGAAAATTCTGGAATGCTACTAAACATAGTAGCAGTAAAGTAATCAGCCAATCAGAAACTCTACACGTGACTTTTTATTTTCGTGATGTTTCTAACATAACTTCTAATCAAACGCTGATTGGATAAAATACCTCCTAGTGTTTCCTGAGCCTTTTTTGTCTTTTGCAAGAAGTTTTTTGGATCATCTCAACACCAAAATAATTGTACTTTTTTATTTTGAAAGTTTCCGTTTTTCTTTGGGGAAGGGGGAAACTTCGATGGTGGTAAATTAAAGTGCAAAAGTTGAACATTGAAATATTTTTTTGGTTTCTTTTTCAAATTAACATTGATGAAAACATAAAAAAATTTCTTGTTTAAATGTCTTAATTAATGTGATTGATGTATAACGCCCATTTTTTGTTCTATTTTCCGTGAATCCGCCGATGAACTTTATAGGAAAACTGTATTTAATTTATATATTGAAACATTTATAGGAAACTAAATAATTAAAAAGAAAATTAAGAATTTTGACGAAATCACTGTTCATTTATGTACCGATGTGTTATGATCACCTTTATCAGAAAAATATAAAAATTAAGATAGTGGTTGGAGGTGGTCTACAGGAAACCGTGGACCCGAGTTTCGTGCTACTTGGCACTCGTCAGCTAGGTGTACCTGTAATCTTGAGGGAGCTGGTGCTCCCGAATAGCTAAGTGGTAACGTCTCTGACTGTGAAGCTGAGTGACAAGGGATCGAATCCGTCAGGGAGCACCAGTTCCCTCAAGATTACAGGCACATCTTGCTGACGAGTGCCAAGTAGCACGAAACCCGGGACCATGGTTTCCTGTAGACCACTTCCAACCACCATCTAATCTCAACATAGCGCCCGCAGTGTCGAGTCACCTAGACTAGTGGCCACATTGCAACTTGATCGATAGCATTCGATCAGCACTAAGAAGGACTTGACACGCATGACATTGATCACCATCCAGTGATCAATCAATTGTGAAATATAAAAATTGTTCCATGTTTTGATATGATTTATATACTGTACACTTCAAGATGTTACACATTATCTTAGCTCAAACAGCCGAGAAATGATGACAACTTAGTGGTCTAGAGGTTGGGTGTTTGTGCATGAGACTGAAGGCCCTGGGCTCGAGTCCTCTTTGCCAACAATACACTTCAAGATAATGTCCAAATTGTTCCGCGTAAATTACTTCAGACTGAGTGTATTAAGGGTTATTCTATTCAATCTAAGGCCTAAAATGTTTGTAAATATTGATATGGTTTTATGGAGATGATTTTCAGCATTAAGGGTTTGTGAAGATTTCTGATTGTTAATGAAACACGTTAGTTTTGTAATATCTCGAAGCGATAGAATTCAGATATGGAAAAGATTAGATGGCGGCTTAGAGGTTTAAAGTGTTATTAAGACGATTTGAAGATCCTTGATCGATTCTCTATGGGGCTGCGGATACAAACTGCTTAGGAGTCTAACATTAGAACGAAAAAGCTACCCAGTGCTTCCTCTTTTACAGTGGTTATCAAACTTAAATCAGTTTGTGATCTTAATAAAAATAATTTTGTTCTTAAATTTTCAATGAACTTTTTAACGTTAATCCGATTTTCATTTTTTTTCCAGATATTATGGCTCCTACTGGTGTTACTAAGTGTGGACTTTATCAAATACGTCTTACTGGTAAATTGTTTATTCTCAATACTGAACCAACACAGTTTGGTGGTCAGGATGATTTGTTTAATATAACAAACAAACAAGCTATTAATAATCGTTTGGGAAAAGAAGATCACACAAATATAATGTCAAATATAAATGGAAAGTTATTGAATACATACGAAGCTAATGATGATAAAAGCTATCAAGAACCGTGTTCCGTAGAAATCAGTGATTTCAATCCGGATCTAGGTATCTCTGGAGAATTCGATAATACACTAAGAATTAGACATTATTGTGAATCTACCATTTATCCAAGTATATTTAAATCAGGTAATTGATGATATCATGTAGTAATTTTTATTACACCATTTTCTTTTTAATTCATATTGGAAGTGTCGATTTACTCCTTGAGGTAGTTTAATAGTGTTCCGTCGAAAATTATATTCACTTCAAAGTAATAGCTTGGAAAAAATTCCATTTACTTGATGTTTTACTAAGCAGAAAATGGGTCAATCAGTAGAAGTATGTATAGAAATAGTTCATCTTTGTGTCTATGCTCATATCTTTTTAGCTCTAAACTGATTCGATACATGAAAACCTAGTTTTTTTGCTTATAAATACAGCTAGAAAGATATGCTATGACCATACCGTAAATATAGAATTAGACTTCATTTTTGATATGCTGATTGAAGGAACATTTGTGTACAGTTAAGAAGTCAGAGTCATGAGTCGTTCGGAAGAAGCCTTTTTTCATGAAACTATAATTGAACAGGGGTACAGGTTGTGATGTTTTACTCCATAAGCTAATCAGAGCTTTGAAAAGAAGTATCTCATGCATAAAACACCTGTTTTTCATTTTCTAGCCGATCGGTGATGTGTGCGCAACTAAAGGATTAATTAATTGGTTTTGCCACTTCATCATATATTTGTGAATTCAACTGCTCTTGTGGAGAGAGCCATATTAAAAGTACTGTTCAGTGACTTAGCTAACGAGACTTATCGACTGAATTTATTCTCACCGGTTTTAATGTTCGCATCGGGACTAGAACCTCGTTCCATTTGCCTCAAACTTCTAGTACCTTATCTACTTGTTATATCGTATGGGCTCATAATATAAATGAACGTGCAATTAGAGAGGAGTGGATTTTACTGATCGGCGCAATGATGATGCATAAAATCGTACGAGCCGACTAGAGTGCTAACCGGTCCTGCGATCTGCCTAGCCCAGCCAGTTAAGTCCAGAACACAAATAACAGCCTCAGTGGTATGAATCATTATTTACAAACATAATGGGTTTTTATACAAACCAAAGTAATCAATAAACTGATTATAACTCAAGAATCGTATGATAATAAATCAAAGATCAAAATAAAGCTAATGATAAGAGAAACATGAATATGAATAGTTCAGTTACGTAATAATTGTACAATAGGAAATAGGCATAATACATTGGTCGATAAATAGTCTTTAGAGTTACCATTCATAATTCACTAGGGGATATAACACTACTGAACCAGTGGGTTCAGTTCGCCACTCATTTGCTCATCCTGTCTATTATTTATTATCATTAATAAAGGGTGTTCCAATTATCATTTTATCTAAGGTAGAGCGGGTTAAAACTTAACTTTTTCACTGAATATTATCTTTCAACTTCTTTTTTGCAGATCATCAATGTATTGCATCGTTCAATATTGATGGAATTTCAACTATTTCTGCATCTTATTTCTTACTTATTACATATCTTAAAATTACAGATCAGTATTATTGTCTAGTAAGTGAAATCTATATACTGCTATTTAATCACACTACATACAGTGAATAAGTATAGATGGATTTTATATAGTTGAAATCATGAGTCAATTGGACGGCCATCCAATGCTTCCAGGTTTTCCATCGTGGTCTAGCTTCAATTGACTCATAATTTCAACTATATAAAATTACTCAAATCTCCACAAAACCCCCTTCTGATATATGGATCTATCTATTTGCTTTACTCTTATTCATGTAAATTGCTTCAACGAAGAGTGAGAGTATTTTTTTGTTTTCACAATACAATATTGTAAAACGATAGTAGGACTAGGGATAAAGATTTTGACTGAATACCCTGCTATACACTGACTAGATCACATCTTACTGGATAAACGATTCAGGAAAGAAAATAGAGAATCAGAGTGTAGACTAGACAATACTTTGTTCAATGCAATTACAAGCAGTTTATACTCAGCTATTCCAGAGTAGGAATCAATACCAGGAAAGGAAATCACATTTTGATGGAGTTTCGTTCTCTGAGCTGGATAGTTTAGTCGTGGAGCTTTCATCATTCTTCTGAACAACATCATCAGACTTCAGGTAGAAGTGAAGTTTGTGCTGATGATGTTGTACAGAAGAATGATGAAAGCTCCACGACTAAACCATCCAGCTCAGAGAACAAAACTCCATCAAAATCATCCAACTGAGCTACAAATCTCCGCCATCACAAGGAAATCACATGTTTAATAACATCTATTTGTCCATGTTCAGTAGCCAATTACGTTTTCTTCAAGCCATTGTAGCATAGAAATTTAAATACTGAAATCCGATGGCTGTTTAACTAAGTTTATTTGAAGCACTCTAAAATAGAATAGAATATTCGTGAATCTTTCATTATCTTTCAAGACAGGATTATCCAAAGATTGTATTAACGATATTGTCTAGAAAGACAATCAAAGCTTGCTGATTAAACTAAATATATAAATAAGAAAATACAACTTCAACAAATAATTTTTCTATAGAGTTGAGACCATGAGTGGGTATCCACGATCCCGCCTCGCGAGATTCGAACCCAGGACATATCAGTCTCGTGCCAGAGCACTCGACCACCAGACCACTGAGCCGGCATCCAACGGTGTTAATGTCTAACTTCAACCAATCCACAAAGTTGAGCAATCGTTCACCAATTGTCTTCAGTGAGTTTCTATCTCAGAACAGACGTTGTTTGAACTCCACTGGTTACTGCTTTTCACTAGAACTCCAGGAAATACCTCATGGAGCCATTCACTAGTGAGCATATGATCATTATCAGAAGGGGTTTGGTAGAGATTTTCGTAATTTCAAAAAGTTGAGATCATGAGTCAATTGAAGCTAGACCACCATGGTAAACCTGGAAGCACTGGACGGCCGTTTCGTCCTATTATGAGACACGCACTGCTGAGGTGTCCTATAACAGGGCGAAACGGCCATCCAGTGCTTCCAGGTTTACCATGGTGGTCTAGCTTCAATTGATTCATGATCTCAATTATTAAAATTAATTTCTTGTAAATTCTATCAGGAAAACATTTTGCTAGTATATCTTTATTGAATATATATTATTCTCTTAGATCATTCAAGTCAACAGAAGTAATGATGGTATGAATAATAATAATAATAATGATAATAACAATCATAGCAATCAAAATTACACAATCTTTATGTATCATTCACCTCAGTGTCAATATGAAACTACACCATTTGAAAATATTAAATTAGATGAAAGCAAAGCATTTGCAAAATTATTACTCACTTCAAGTAAGTTCATTTCTATATATTCTATAAATAAATTGTATTATAACATCTCTGAATAGGTATACTGCATAGTAGTTGGTACTCTATGTCTATAAAACATAGTATGTGAAAAGAGAAGATATGGATAAGATGACCATAGATATCATTGAAACAATTATCGGGCATCGTGAACTGATTGAGTGGTCAGTGTTGAAGATAAGCTTAAGGTACTCGGAAAAGGTGGCGAATTGGTTAACGGTTATGAATCTTTAGTGACGGAGATAGGGGAAGTTTGCTGGTGTAAGAGTATGTTAGAAGAATGTTAGGTGTAGTCAAACTAAAATGAATCAATTCGAGTGATAACTGTGATTAGTATTTGGTGACTTTTAGTGACATGGCTCTCAATCTCTAACAGATAATTATATATGTTTACTCTTTATCTTCTTTAATATTATGAATTCCAAATTCCCTTTGTATATAACATTTCTCATTCTATCTTTTTGGATCATATTCTGAATGTTCGGTATTTCTCATTTTTATTACTGTTACATCATTCCGATTCGTTTGGTATTCACGTTTTTAAGTTCATTTCGTCGTGCTAATGTGGTATTGAAACTTAGGCTAATGAACATGTTTGTCAAAATAATTCTGATGTACTTCATAGTGAAGTCTTGACTGATTTCAATTTATTTTTGTGTAATATACGATAATTGTATCAGTTACAAACAGTTAAGATTAAGACATATGTTATGTATCTATTCACTTTCCCGTCTAAGTAATAAGATTATCGACTCAATGATTTGCCTACCAAACTTACTGTTAAACATCGAATGAATATTCATTGAACTATAAACATCGCACACATTAGTAATTTAAAGAAATATAAGTAGAATTTGTCTGGAATAGAATAATCAGTGAGGAGATTCAAGCAACCAATACAAAATGAATTTAGACTTCACCCCATTGCACAAGTTAGTGCCTATCATGACTCAATAGCCAAATGGATAAGGCGATGCCGTTTGAAGCGAATGGTACAGGGTTCGACTCTCGGGGTGAACATCAACTATAGGATGCAGGTACATCCGGATGACGGTTCCCAAATAAGACGAAACTTGCACCCTGAATTCCACTGTTAGCTACCATCCATCTCTACTTAGAATGATATATCGAGACAATCCTCACAGGATGCCCACATGACAATAAGAGGTTGATCAAGTGAAGTGCCAGACATCAGTGAGAAAATACAAGCAACTATTACAAAATGAACTGGACAGTTTTCATTGTACATTAACTCTGATTTTCTGTAGACAGATTTTCACGTTCATTTTGCTTTATTTCATGAAATCGGATTGTTGAAAACACTTAGAAAGTCGAGTACAGTGTACATACTGAACTACTACTGTTCACAGTTTAATGCTTACAACAATTTTATCGGGCTCTTGAACAGCATCAAGTTAAAGATATATATGATGGTACGTATTGCTCTCTTGTAAACCTTCGGAAAGCCATTCAATAGTAGTTTGAGGAACTCAAGATATCTAAAATCTTTTTACGTTGATGCTCAGACGAATTTTTCAGTTTGATCTCTATCGATTATAACAGATCTCTTTAGACTGTAGAATTTCATCTGCTTAGTCAATACAAACCTGATTTTATCAATGTAGTCATTCTTTATTTAAACTTCTAATCTTCAATCTTTTGTCTTATTCAGTAACTAGTGATTTCTTCTATGATTTGAAATTCGATTCATTAATATGCTAAGTGTTTCCTGTTACATGTATGTCCATTACAACGATTAATTTATATCATTTCAAATCTTTATAATTTACACGGTCTCCGTCTATCAACTCATAGTTGAAAGCTTCTTAAAAAAAGTCTAACATTTGAATGGTCCGATATCTGACTCCAATTGGATCGTATGATTGATTGTTATTGAAATACCCATATGGTCTATCCTCATATATAATTATCGAATTAACTTGCATTAATGAATAACGGAATTAAATAATTATCAGAAGGGGTTTTTTGTGGAGATTTAGTACGAAACGGCCGTCCAGTGCTTCCAGGTTTTCCTTGGTGGTCTAGCTTCAATTGACTCACACTTTCAACTAGGAATTAAATAAGTTAAATACGAGAATGAATTTCGAATACGTATATTTCATACAATTGTTGATCCAGACAAACGAGCGGAGAAACAAAGTGTAAAGAAAGCGAAGCGACATGACGTGCATTGGAGAAGGCGAGTAACCCAACTCAATTCAACTAAGCGTGAATCGATAGTTATAGTTACACAAAAAGAAGTGTATGCACATACGCTCATATAACAAATAGTCAATGTTGATAAGCGAATAATTGACAAGGTCAAAGTGTGACTCATGAAGAATAAATAAGTTGGTTTGTCCAGAAGCTAGAATAAGCTGTATGGGCTTAACATGGCAACCGACACTATAAAGTGTAGTGATAATGGTTTCTTATTGTAGCTTTTTTAAACTTGAATAAGAAATACTGTAAGCACATTTATTACAACTATTAAGTATTTGGTCATCTGTTCATCTAAGCAACTGAATTCCTTCCTTGTTCATATTACTTCTTGAACATAATCTATGTGCCTCGGATAGTTTCAAATGAAAGTCACGAAATTATAATGAATCTTCAAGTTTTATATTGTGTATTACGCAATAGTTAAATATCTCAAACCTGAGTGAGAGCTCATATTGTGGTGTGGGCTACCTTACATCAACGTAAGTAGTATATATCGTGGGTCAGGAATAGAATATCTGGCGACAGAAAATTGAGAAGATTGAGAAGGGAAGTACAGAAACAAAAAGCAATTGGTATGGAAATCCAGGGACAAGGAAGCCTGAGACAATCAATGAACATTACAAAATGTCAATCAATCGTCTCAGACTTCATTGTTCCTTCGTTTCCATACCAATAACTCTCTGTTATCGTTCTCTTTACTTTGATCTTCTTAACTTTCTGCCTCCAGGCATTTCACTTTCGATTGATGATACATACTACTTATATCTGTCGACATCAGTAGCACATACCACAATAGTGCTAAAAAAATAATAAACGATTAGTCCAAGTGATTCTAACTATAATAATTTGAAAGAGGAGAATACCTTTGAGTTTAGTAGATTGAACAAAGTCAAGAAATCATAAATGTTATATTTGAATAGATTGGTTATTAAGACAAAATATGTTTGAGAATTGGAAGAGATTCAAAAAATTCTTTTTAACTTCATATTTGTATGAAGTTATACAAAACAATAACATATAAAAACAGTACCTGCCCAATGTTTTTTTTCTGAAGATAATAGTCTCCACATTTTACTCAAATTGATTATCTGTATATATGAAAGGCTTCAAGAATTGATTGAAAGAGAGTCTATCAATCATGTATTCAGCCCCAGTTATTGCTTGTCGTTAAACCATTGAGATTTGGGAAATCTTCCTGGATTATAAATAACCTAGAGTTAGGCACATATGTGCGTTAACTCATGTTACCATATCACATTGGTAAAAAGAAATTAAATTAACAAGATGAATAGTCAAGGTGTTAAAATAATTACAAGAGCAGTGAAAATCAGAAAAATTAAACATAGAGAACCTGGTTCGAGAAGACGGAATAAAAGGTATATATGAAAAGATGGCAGATTTGAAGATAAAGAGTAAGTACATCTACTGTATTGTGAGTCATATTGACTAAAGTTCCAATTAGGGGTTATAATAATTTCTAAGACTCTAAACTAGTTGTCTAGGTCTATTAAAATGGATCAGATCAAAAATCAGTGATTTCATACACTGATGCTACATTTTGATTTGGCTACTTCTAACTTTCTTCCAACTTTGAACTATACCAGATAACATTACAAATTGAGATAGGCGGTAGTTTATTCATAGTGCAAATATTATTACGGCAACTGTTGATTATCAAGTGTCATGTCAAGATACACTTGTCGCTAACTAATTTAACTATAATGATGATGTAAAATGCCATGTATATTTCTGGAAGATGTAACACATATCAGCAACTACATCAGTCGTTGATGATGGTCAGTCACTGTTAAAGCATAAATCAATCTGTCAGGAATTTCACTGATAGCAACTATATCATATCTTTCCTTATTGTTTGTTTCTTGTTTACAGCACAAAGACAAAATGAAAACTTCACAAGTAATAATAAACCTATGATGGCTACACCACTGAATAGAAGTCTTTATTTATCATCTAACAAGTTAATAAGACCAACTCAACAATACACAACGATTCATCATCATGATCACCATCCTCATCAACAGCAAAATGTAACCCGTTTTAAAGCATTACGTTTTCTATCGAAACCAATTAAGAAAACTCGAAGTTTCTTTGTAATTAATAATAATAATGAATCCATATCTTCATCAATCTATTCATCTATTTCATCTTATAATTACTTATTAACGTTTTTAATTATATTTAGAATGTTTTATTAAATGAAATCTTAAAATTTTCATCTTTCTCTATGCATACTACTATCAAATAATATAAGTAGTAATAAGTAATATGTGATTGTATAGTATATACATATATGAAATTATATTTGATGAATACAATCAGTATCGTTGAGATTGTTTATTGTTGTTAAGACCATAAGAAGAGAATAAAACCTCCAGGACGATTGAAAGATTTCAATGGAGCTTTGTTCCTTTTTTGTACAATTGACTTTTCTTACAGATTTTATGTTTGTTTGTTGTTGTTGCCTAGATTGTTCTCTTTCCATATTACTTATTCTTCTCTTGTTAAGTGATTTTTTTATTTTTAAAATAAGATTTTCTTTCATGTTTTGTGTAATTTTAAGTGAATCAAACTTTCACTATGTTCAGATATTTATTGTAAGTAATTAAAACAAATGAGTGTATATAATTTGTAACAACTGTTGACACTGGTATACTTGGTCTAGTTATTATCAGGGAATTAATTAGTTAATTATAGAAGAAGTTTTGTGGAGACTTAGTATTTATTATAGTTGAAAGCGTGAGTCAATTGAAGCTAGACCACCATGGAAAACCTGGAAACACTGGACGGCCGTTTCGTCCAGTGATTTGGGTTCGTGGATGAGCACTGCTGAGGAGTCCCATAATAGGACGAAACGGCCGTCCAGTGTTTCCAGGTTTTCCATGGTGGTCTAGCTTCAATTGACTCACGCTTTCAACTATAATTAATTAGTTATCAGAAGGGGGTTTTTCGTGGAGATTTAGTATTTTCATAGTTGAAAGCATGAGTCAATTGAAGCTTTTCCGTCTTATTGTGGGGTGAAACGGCCATCCAGTGCTTCCAGGTTTTCCCTGGTGGTCTAGCTTCAATTGGCTCACACTTTCAGCTATGAGAATTAATTGGTTGATAATAAATTACTTTACCAGAATAAACCAGAAAATTCACAATGATAAATGTGAATTACTAAGAGTTTATAATTCCCAATTGTTGATTGATATTCAGGTTTTCAATTGTTCAGTGTCTGTTGACATGGATCCTGAGTGAACTGGTTCAATCTAATGTCATATTACAAGTTGGTGGATGTCTGAACTTAGAAGCGTAGTCGTGGAATGACGTGCTGAGCGTTTGAAGCAAAGTGTACTAGATTCGAATCTTAATGTGAATATTAACCACTAGTATACACTTACAGACGTCTGACGAGATCCACATGGGATGAAACGTGCATTTTGAGTCTTACTACTAGCCACAAACTAAATAATATGAATTATCACATATAGAAAACGGTGGCAATATTAATCGCATTAAGAAACCCATGTTCAGTAGGTTGCCATCTCATACTTTCAACATATTGCTTCAGTATGTCGTCAACAGATCTATTTGCTACAATAGATAATGGTGGTAGGTTTTACGAATACGCAGGGTCTCTATACAAATTCATCTGTTAGGCTTAAATGTAGACCTCCACTCACGTAAACGTTTGTACAGAAGCGTCCCGAGAATATGTTAATGATATCAGCCGATGTAAATTGTGTAAATGGTTTATAGAGGATCTGCATGTGGAGAGAGACACGAGCTACCAGGTTAACATTTTATCTATTAGAATTGAATGGAATTAAGTCCTATAAAATAAAGGCTACTGAAAACTTGATAAGCATGTCGTTCTGTCGAAATTTGCATCACTAAACATTATGATTCGTCCCAGAGCTCGTGGATGTCTATAAAGTCTCAATTTATAGAAGAGTTGGCTACCTAGATATTGTCCTATGTAAAGTGTTAAACACAAACTAATAACCATCATTACAGGTGGCTTAGCCAAACAGAATACCAACTTTTATTGTGACTAACTGATAAGCCGATTATGCGTAAAGAAATATATGTTAACTACGTCAACGGAAATCGTCACTCGCATGAATGCCACATACCACTGTATCTCATTCACTGACATCTAATTACATTGACCAACTTCAAATGAAGCAACAACGAGAATGCCAGTCTATTCAATATGGCACGTAAACAGATGCTATTAATGACATTTAATCTTATTTAGTATTGTTTGTTTGAATCTTCTCATCGATGTGTTAAGACTGCAAACTGGTCAGTCTCTTATTGGCATATGTGCATACTGTGCGTATTGCCTCGATATAGCCTTAATTCATAAACATTTTAAGCAAAGATGGATAGTAGCTAGCGCTGGAATCCAGGACGCGCGTTTCGTCCTATTTGGGACTTGCGATGGCGTTTGAAGCGAAAGGCACTGGGTTCGAGTCTCAGAGTGAACATCAACTTTGAGATGCAGGTACATCCAGCTGATGAGTCCCAAATAGGACGAAACGCGCATCCTGGATTCCAGTGCTAGCCATTATCTATCTTTGCTTATTAATGACATTGTTACTTAAAACTACTTATTGTTGTTTCACATTTTTTCCAATGTAGTGCAGGGTTAAACTTAGGGTTCAAGCAAAACGTCCACTTTCATTCAATCCACAATATCATATCGATTCCCTTCAATATACATTTCATATAAGGTAAGATAAAGTATTAAATGGTAACAATTTATGTTAAATTGAGAATTACACATATAAATCATTCGATTTTGTCGTCAAAATAAAAAAACAAATAGAAGAATCGAACCGATCTCATGTTGTATGTTAAACGAATAGACAGAAAAAGATTGAACTTAATACGTAAAAGTGTATGTGTGTGATTGCATGGTAACAGAAAGAAGATTGATGAAATGTATACGAAAAAAAATTAAAAAAAGGAATCATATTTGAATGGTAGGCATTTGGTTTGTACAAACCCCAATGATAGTAACACCAGTGATAATATTAATAATAAGGCAGACAATGTAGAGAGCAGACAACATTGCTATGCAGAAAGGCACTTCACAATTGTTTGATATTTTTCAAAATGAGAAAAAAGAAACGACACAATATTAATGATTACTCTGTATTTTCAAGTGTGTATGTAACTGACTAATTATGGCTAATGATGGGAAGCAAGATTTGTGCAGTTTTATTTTTGTAAATGAAGAAAATTTAAACAAGAAACATAGTATATATGAGAGGAATTAAGAAATGGACAATTTAAGAAGATGCACAAAAATAGCACATACGCACACACACACACACACACGCAAACACATACATATGTATCTATGTGAAAGGATTCCGTTGATTAAATTAATTAATGATTTTATTTAGACTGATTTTATCGTTATTATTATTGTAAACAGTTTGTAATTGTGTTTTTTTTAAGGGATATCAATCACAAATGGGCTACCTGGTATATGTTGATCACCCCATTTAATTACTAAAAAGTGTTTACCACTTTGAAATACACGATATGATACAGTGTATTGATTATTGGATAAATGTTTGACAACCACTTCTTCAGATGATTGTTTTGGACCACAGATACCAATCAGTAGAACATCGTTACCTGAAATAAAAAAAACAAGCAGGGAATATGTTGTCAATGGGAAAAGAAAACTTATACAATTGAAAACATTTCTTGATTTAAATTTACATGGAAGAAAAAATCCGTGACAGTTTTACAGTCAGATGATCCTAACAAGTTGGATGTTAAAAGGTGACTTATCTAAAAGTTTGTTAGGTACAACTGTGTAGGCGTATAAGTTGATATTACCCAAAAATCTCTTCTAAAACACAATAGACATAGGCCTTTCGCTCTTTTTAATTTATATCAACGATACTTGCGATTGCTTTTGTATGGGCGTCTCCTCTATATAAAGATTATTGTAAAGTAATGTGTTCATTTTCTCCTCATTAGCCCAACAAGGTAGCCTGATGGTGCTGAAAATGATAGTTGGAGCTTAACATGGCTAAATGTTAGTGCATGTGCTTTGGTAATACATCACTCAACTTGGATCTTACCATAAATGGTAAGAAGTTACAATTTGTCCTAGGCATAACAGGTTTTGAAACAGACTTTCAAGTCCCAACGTCCTATGGGTCGCATAATTCGTAATTTCTATAACAACGAATCACGTATTTTGATATATACGGTTTGCGTTCGACCATTTTTAGAAGGCTGCACAATTATTCATAGCAGTGTTTGCATAAATGGTAAATTAAAGTTGGAATCTGTTCAGAGGCGATTTACAATTCGCATTCTGGGGACTGTACCTTAAATTATGAGTCTAGATGTAATAAACTTGGACTGGACCCTTTATGGAAGAGCAGACTGAAACTAACTCTGATCTTTTTCTTCAAAATACTTGATAAACTATTCTGTACATCCAGTGAAGCAATTCAATATGCAGAAACCCCTAATTATAGCATCTGTAACTCTTTGTCATTAGTGAAACAGTCACATTCTAAATCATTTCTTTATATGAATTGACCAGTAGATTTTCTAGACTCTGGAATAATCTACCACAATCTATCCATGAGATAAAATCATTCTCATCTTTTTGTTCGCTGCACGGATGTTTACTGTTCCTCTGAAAATGCATTAAATGTTCTTGCACCTGTAAGTTTATCTTATTCCGTAAGAGAGATTATAGATACTTTAAATGTTTAGACATTTTTACAACTGAACCCACTGGATAAAACCACCTACCTTTAAACTTACATCATCCCTGGCAACCATCACTAGTTTAAATGATATCTAACACGAATGTTAGATCATAAAATAAACTGACATATGTATTATGGTAAGCCTAATTAACCTATTGTAGTAATTATTACCTTTATTTCCGTGTTCTCTGCTTCCGTTTTATTTTCTGTAGTTATAGATGATTAAAATCATTTCGTTATGGCTCAGGAAATGACCTTAAATGTACCGTCCAAAGATCAAAAGGATTTCAACTTCAAAAGAATTCAAAGTTTCCGACTGATTCCTTTCGGTACTGTAATACGTGTGAAAAATATACTACTTGAACAATTTTCGAACTAGAAAACTTAAAACAATCTAATATCACATATCTGTTCTCTACATCTAATAATAAAATCCATGAAGTCACTGACAATTGGACTGAGCCATATTGGTAGGTGTAGGCTACCTGGTTGGAATTCGCGAGATGACAGCAATCGATGGTTAGAGACCTTGAATGACATGGTTCAGAATCGTTTGCAATGGTGAAGGTGCATCCACTCTTTGTGTTCTGGCATATTCTAATCTTCTGAATTCTTCATATCTCTACCTTTTTTCTCTTTCTAAATTTATTTCACTGGATTATACTCCTTGAATAACATCTTCAAACCCTTATCTTTCGGATTACTGCTTATACTCTTACTACTTCTACCACTATGGGATTTGAATCGATAACTGCATCTCTGTGCTTATGTGGTATGGCAACTCAAACTGATGTATGTACGTGCGAAGTTCTACGTTGTGACTGACTGACTGACATCTAATAATACTATGTATATCAATCTGATCATGCCTGTAAACTGACATGATTTATTATTTTCAGAATATACTACATGATTATTATTAATAAATATACGAACGAATTTTGTTTGAATTGATAACAAATTAGATTAGAATGTAGTCAGAATCCTATTGGGTAAGAAAAAAGTGAGAAAAATAAAATAAAAGATGAATAGATTATCAATAATGACTAAATTTAATCGATATAAAGTTCTACCTGCTTGACTGGCATCAACATTGAAATAATTCAGACGATCACGTTCTGCGTATTTTAAACCAAGTCCTTGACAAGTGACGAATTCAGGATGAGATCCTGAGCAGTGATTTTCTAGTTCAGCTGAAGCTGACACTCCTGTCATTGCTTTACCAACAGTTTCTAAAGTAACATTTGATTGACGATCTTCTGAACGAGAATCAGTAACTTCTGATCTAGGAGTTCCCGTAACTTCAACCTAAATAGAAAGACAAGTGATTATGATATTTAGAAAAAAACATTAAGAGTACACTGATGGCATAAAATGACAAAATGAAATGGAATGTGTTTCTGAACAGCTGATACTGATTTAATAGTTCGGAAACGATAAAGTAATTCACAAATCATTCATATAAGTGAATACAAAATATATACAGACGACATATATTTCAGCATGAATTAACGCATTTAATTCCCGTAAAAGAATCTGTATATCTGTTTACTATGGTGACAAAAGAATGGCTGAAAAGTAAAACAAACTTACTCATATTTCAAATTTATATATATATGATGATGCATAATTATATTTGCAATCAATTGGTCACTGGAAAGTGGGAAAATCTCTTGTTGTTTAGTCCTTCGGTGCCGACCGAATTTTATCAATAAAGTTGCAACGTGGTTACTAGTGTGACTTGACATTAGATGGACTGTGTTTCGGTATTAGGTAGTCGCAAGAGACCTTAAACATAAGCTTTGTGCTAAATGGCACTCAACAGCAAGACTCAGCTTTCTTGTGGGATTCGAAATGGCGTTACCCACTTCTATGATCTGAAATGTTTCCATCGCGACTAACCTCCTGTAGAACTGATGGATCATTAAGTAGTCACCCATGCGCTAGTTTGTCTAATTATTCGATGTATTACATTTTTTAAAATAATATATAGACTAGGATAAAATAAAGTATATGATTACTATTACTTACTCGAAATGGTGAACCACTTATATGAAAATTACCACCATATTTAATAGTTATTTCATAAACACCTGGAACAGTTGGTGTATAGAAAAATGCATAACCTTCATCATGTTCTTGACTAGTAACAGTTGCTTTACTTGGTCCATCTACTGTAACATTTAGAACACCACAACCAGCGTTAGTAGTATTAACGAAAAAGGAATTCTTCATATCTAGAATAATAATAATAATATACTTTTATTTATTTGAAAACATTTCTAATTTAATTAAGAAAATGAGATCATACATAAAAGAAATGAAATTGTTGACAAGATGAACTCTATATACAATCCATTTGATGAATACTTCTTTAATATTATTGTCATGACGATATGTAGAATAAAGAAAAGGTTGAATTGGGGGGGGACCAGTTTTATGTGTGTGTACATTTATAATAAGTTATTATTATTATTATTATTATGTCATAATTCATATGATCGGTATAATACATGAGTTTACCAATTTGAGTTATACAATAAATAGGAGAAAGCTGGATCAATAGAGTAATGAACATTATCAGATTCGTTGAGATATTGAAAGTGTGTGTTAGATTTAAGAAATACGTAATATAAAGTTTAAAAAGAAAACTTTGAAGTCATTTCATTGGAAGATGGATAGTAACTAGCAGTATAGTGCTAGCCATGATCCATCTTTTCTTATAATGCTTGTGAATTAAGGCAATATCGAGGTAATACGCGCAGTATTCACATATATACCTATAGGAAACTAATGAATTGCAGTCCTGAACATCAATGGGGAGATTCAAGTATAACAATACCAAGTGAATTTAAGTGTTGTAAATGTTTCATAGAAGATATAAATTAATGTATGTGCCTAAAGGTGATCTATGCCCAAATTGAGAATACAGTGAGATGGCTAGGAATAAAGGCAAGAGTAAAGTATAGGCATGAGTTTTATGTAGCATTCAATCCAATGATTTCTTAATTTGAATAAAACACCTTATATATTCGTAAAATTGGTTAAGTAGAAAATGAAAGTGTGATTGTATTCGATCATAGTAAATTGTATTTGACTAATAAATGCTGACAGACAACTATTGGGATAGTGTACAAGTGTTAGTAAAACAGATAACGTTTTCTTGATTTAAGTTGAATTAACGTATGAAAGACTTGTTCAATTGTTTTGTCTGAATATCTAATATCAGTGAATGACAATCATTCTTATTAACCCAGAAAAATAAGTTTCACATCAGTGTAGTTGGAAAAGTTTAACTTTATTTCATTAATCCAAGTTATGAATCCCTATTTGACTAAAGCAGTCGACTATTTATGAAAACATTTTTTGAATCGAAATATCCATGGTTACCTCAAGATAACATTGGCATTGTTATCAATTAATTTTACCAGTAAACTTACCAACTTTTCCTCTACGTAATCCTTCTCCGGAAGCACATACCATGCCTGGATCAGCAGCATGCTGACTAACTACAAGGCGGAAAGGTGATCCTTGAATTGATTTATACACTGAATTTGGACCAAAACTCCAATCAGCTTTATGTGAATCCTTTATAGGCACAGAATGTACATGAACTAAATGTGGACCACCTTCACGTGGAACAAAACGGATTACAAACTGATCTGGATCAATAGGTTGAACAATAGCATCTTCATGAGTACCTGAAGGAGTTGATACTTTAGCTTTTAAAATATATCCAGGAGTTTCAACATGATGTACAGTGAAGGCTATTGGACGTCCAATCTAATCAAACAAAAAGAAATGGTAAGTTATATTAGAACACCTCTGATCACATCTCACTAGGGCTCTGGGAATAAAACCTCGAAATCTGTTACTCGTGAGTTTATAATTATCATTAATATATAGAACATTCGTAGATCTCATAATAATTCTATACTGGTAATAGTCTGAAGGATAAGCGTTTGCATCAAGACCTAAAGATCCTAGATTGGATTACCGGTTGAGTCCCATATTAGGACGGAAAACTGTCTACGGCTTCGTACTTTATGGAAGCAGTCTCATTGAGGTCATTCCGCAGTGTACAAAATGAGGATTCAATAATCTTTACGATTGCGTTTTCCTAAACCAATATAAATATGTATAAATAATATGTTTATCAAACTCACTTGAAGTGTTTCTTCTTTACTGGATGTACTGCGAGCAGAGTGAACATCAGTGGTTCGAGAAGGTAGTGTGTAAGATGCTATACGTTTAGTTTGTGTAGAGTCAGAAACATGTATACGGAATGGAGAACAAGGAATGTGCTCATCATTAAACTTGAGTGAGCAGATGTATGTGCCAGGTGCAGTAACACGATACAGTACAGCTGAAGAACCATCGCGTCTTTCCTGAGATGAGAAAAAATAAAACAAAATATATATATATATATATATATATATATATATATATATATATATATATATATATATATAGTATATTCATAGCAAGCCATGGCAAACAATGGAAGATATTTTTTGGTCACGTTATTTCACTTAATTCAATGCTTGTAAAACACTAACATTTAATTTTGTTCCTAGTTTACTCAACAAACCATAAGCTTTCGTTTGATGTATGATTCACTGCCATACTCTTCTATGTTCCAAAGCTATTAATATTTAAACGTAAACTTTTGTACTCTATTTTCCTATCCTAATACCCAGTTTGGACATAATTGTATTGTTTTCATTGTTTGTGCGTTGTGGTCATGTTAGTCATCTATTTATTCATGTATCTCTTTACACTAATCTGAATCGGGATCAGAAATAAATTGAGTAGTGTTCTAGTTGACTTGTCTTCTCTCTCTCTCGTCAAACGGTCAGATGGTAGAATAGTTTTCGTCTCTTTGTCCAAGGCAGTTAATCTCAATTCGGATTCACACATTTCTAACCTCATGGTTAAACCAATTAGCCTGTCATGTCACGGGCTTAACCTATATTGAAACAAGTTCTCTCCTGTATATCATTGGGCAGACAGATCAAGGACGTAACAAGAGTGGCAACGGTTTTTTTATTACAGTTGCTCCAAAAAAAGTGTTTATATCTGTGATCTACATTAAAACTGTCCTACAAATTCAACAAGCGCAGAGTGATGTAAATCATATGAAGCTTTTCGATGCACCGACACAGAAGCTCTCATTTCATTCAACTTCAACCTTTCAGTTAGATAATTCTAAAAGAATTACAAACGCCATTTGTGAATTTAACTATGTTCCTGAATCTGGTATCATATTCGATTCTTGGGTTCATCGCTTCGAAGACATATTCCGTGTCAAATGTTCAAATCTCGATGATGCAGCTAACGTGAGCTTGCTTCTGTGAAGACTTGGAACATGTGAATAAAATAAACACGTAAATTTCATTCTGCTACAAACTCCTAGAGATTTATCTTTTAATGACACAATCCAAATGTTATCTAAAAGTTTTGGGGAACAGTTCACAATATTCAACATTCGCTATTCGTGTTATCAAATATCAAAATCTCCATTCGATGATTATCTCACTCATGCTAGAAAAGTAAACCGAGAATGTGAGCGATTAAAAAAAAAGAAATTACAGTGGATTAAAGAATCCAGAAGATGATAAAAACCCACACCAGAACTTCAACGCTCAATGAGCAGGAATGTAACATATAACAGCTTTAAAATTCAAGAGAGAACACATCTATTTGATTGTGATCAATTTTTAACCATATTATCGAATGCCTTAATTGGACACAATAACTGCGAGGACCCCAACCAGGTACTCTGTATCTCAATATACGTCTCAGTCAAGGACTTCATGTATAGACGCTAAGTGTTATTTTGGCAATCACTAATAATCTTCCACTTTACTTCTATATGATGAAACATTGCGCGTCGAGGCAGGCGGTGATTAAGCAAACGTAATAAATATCCGAATTACCTACTTTATCAAATATCAACCCACTAGAGTTGGTGAAACTATCAAAGGGAGCAAACAGTCATCAAGCTCATCCAGTAAAGAAACAATATTTTTAAGGATAAAATGAAAACGATATGTTATATCCTAGTGAAAACGTAAGTACAGGTAACTTCCGGGATCTATAAATGGACCATTACTATATATATATTCTTATTGAGTGATTAGTGTTATGACTTTGACCTAGTCGTCGCCAATCGTTGTCTTGATCAAGGTCGTCGCTAATTCGTTACGACCCTACAAATTAAACAAGGACATAACTTGCGTGAATTATCCGCCAATAGAAATACGACTTCTACGACCTTCACACTGTGACAATGACGTTAGATTAGTATGAGTAATCTAGCGTCCTTATTGGCCCTTAATCCGCCTAGTCCAGAACACCAATTGCAGCCTCGGCAATATGAATCGTTTATTTCAAGCATACTTTGTTTATATATCAGACAGGCAGACCACATCATACCATAAAATAGAAAATAATATTTGTACAAAACCAAGCCAGATGAGGCTGTAAGCGTGGGAGACAATAATCAATAAACCGAGCATAACATAGGAACAGTAAATCATATAATAGTAATCAATAGGTCAAAATGAAGCTTACAATAAGATGAATATACATATAGATAATCTGGTTACTGAGTTGTTACACAATAGGAATATACATAGAACAATAGTCCGATAATAGGTCCCGTAAGTTATCCGTACTTCTTCCCTAGTATATAACAATTAGATTATGTATATCTATATCCATCTTATTATAAGCTTCATTTTGACCTATAAACTATTATTATACGATTTACTGTTCCTAAATTACACTCAGATTATTGATTATTGTCTCCCACGTTCACAGCCACATTTGGCTTGATTTTGCACAAATATTATTTTCTATTTTATGGTGTGATGTGGTATGTCTGTCTGGTATATAAACCGAGTATGCTTGAAATAAATGATTCGCATAGATTCATAAAGCAGAATCTGCAATTGGTGTTCTGGACTCAATTGGAAGGGCTAAGCGGACAAGGGACCAATAAGGACGCTAGACTGCTCATACCAGTTGAACTTCATTGATTCGGCACAGTGTTAAGATTAGACAAGTCACATTCCGATTGGTGGATAAATCACGTGATAAAAGCCGGATAAACAATCATAACGAATTGGATACGGCCTACTTTTTATAAAGTCATAACACGATAGTGACTATTATTATTCACTAAAATAAAGTTCCACCATATACATACATCGCAATCAATTTCTGCTTTACTAGGACCTTCCATTGCAATTGATAATGTTCCAGCGCCTGCTTCACGTGTATATATTGTAAATTCATTAGTAATATGTGTCCAACCTTCTTGAAGGCCAGGACCCATTGCTCTAACTTTGTTAGCTACACCATCAGTGATTGGACCAACAGTAAAGTGGAATGGACTCCCTGGAAAATATTTAATAATGATAATAATAATTACAAAACAAAGATAATTTATGATTGATGCCATGTAACGTTATAGTATTTCGATCAGTAAAGGTACTGTAACTTTTTTCAACTATACATCATAGAAGTATGTGAACAAAATTGTTTTTTGTATCGACGATAAGATGGAACAAGCTTTCAAAACATCTGTTATCTACTTTAACACGATAAACTCCTCTATACAAGGCATCATCATCCGGTGTATCAGTAGACAGTAGAAAACATTGAACATACTGAGTGAACTAGGAATATTATGAATAATTTTGAATAAACAATTTCAGATATTAATTTCATATCTAGTTTCATTTCAGTTTCAAATTTCTGAGAAGTGATGAATATAAAATATTACTGAATCTACAAGGAATCTTAGTATCCTTATTCAATGAACAGGATACAGTATGACGTGAGAAGCATTAAGTCACTGTTTATGTGTTTTTAAAACTCCGCCTATAACCCCTCCGAGGGCTACTGCCGGTCCCAAGTCCGGATAAAGGAGGAGGGTTGGGCATAGGGTTAGCGACTCCATCCCGTAGAAAACTAACTCGCTAAAAAAACACTAACCAGGAAAAATTATCCAAACCATTTTAACTCTGCCCTGGGAGTTAAAGGAAGACTTATACTATGTGTTTTTAATGAACATTCACACAGTTCATATTCTGTCATATTTTCAAATTTCATATGACTTTGTACAATAGTTCCTTGCAAATGTAATAATATCCCACATCACAAATGTGAAACTCTTTGATAACAGTAAATTTTACGAAATGTAACAAAGAAACATATTTTTAGTATTCTAATGATAACTATCATCTATAGGAGATTTTTACTGATTGAGGCTGGTAAAATTTGTTTCTTCATTCAGTCTAAAATTGTAGTATAAGACTACTTCTTGTAAAAAAGACCTAACAAACCTGTGGAATATGAGTGAAATAGTAATAGATTCGTCAAAGTTTTCGTAAATGATGGGTGGTTATCAGTTCTCAATCGTTCACACTATGGAAGCGACTTGAAAAGAAAATTACATTGGCTGTGTACTTGAAGACTCAAAGACATGATCACAGAGCACAAGGGGCAACTGTTAGAAGCCCCCCAAATGCCCTGGTACGGCCGAGAGTGGGGAGAGTCCGCTCTCCCTCTCCAAATGCTCTCATATGGCCACGCGAATATATAGCCTCTGTCAGGAAAGTCCTACTCACTGCCTTCTCGTGGCGTGGGTGTTGTTCACAAAAGTGAAAGGACGAAAAGCGAATGTCCGGCGCATATTTATCTGGTGCTTCCTTGTACCAATATTTATGTTTAAATAAATAATAATAAATAGTTAGAAGCTAGTTATTAACTATCTGTTAGAGAGTAGTTTTGAAATACTAATTCTATCTTTTTAAGGTCTTATCACCAGCAACGTAAATTTATAGGGCAAGGTGAGGTGTGTTATTTTTGGGATTGAAATGAATCTACGATTGAAACATCAAATGTACTAACGATAAAACTATTCATATAACGAAATAGGTACAGATAACTGATATACAGCTGATTTTTCTCATGTTGTAATGAAAACAAAAGTATTTGGAAATAAAAAGAAATAATACCCTGTCAACAAACGGTTCATAGCTGAATCAAAACAAACAGTATAGTACCACGTTTTCATTGGATATGATTAACACAATTTACCTGATATTTGAATCCCTTTGTGTTTAACAGTTACTAAATGTTCACCCATTTCTTGTGGTATAAACTTAATGTTGTAATGTTCATTATCAATGGGAACAATTTCACAACGAGTAATATGACCAGAAGGTGAAGTGATTGTAGCAGACAAATCATTTGGATTTGTATCTGGAATAATTTTAAAATAATAGATTGACTTACATATACACAAAGACAAACAGAACAAAATGGTTATTTGAATTTATAAACAAATTGAGAATGATAGCTTGTAAGTTGTGTACGGATGTTGAGAATAGTAGAATGAGTATCATACAGTTTACTGCATTCTTCGAATGATGTTATTGTGTGAACTTAAGAGTCTACATCAATAGAATAGACTTGAAATGATAGACATGGATATAATTTTTTTCAACAAGAGACATTTAACTGTCATTATAACACATCAATTGGTCCTAACTATTAAGCATTAGTTGTGATGCCTGAAGGTTCTGAGTCCGGTTCCCAGTCGGTTCGTAGATGAACAGTGCTCAGGTATTCCATCACAAGGATGAGACAGTTATTTATCCAGTTCTCCTTAGTTTTAAATAGAGTATCTGACCTGTGATCAATTAGTGACGAGTAAAACATAGAAATAAATTAGTTAAGATCTGGATGTTATTTAAAGTTACAAGAAATATGACAAGCCCAATTAGAGATATCCGATTGGTTTATTCAGTTAAAGTATAAATTTACATTATCTTCTAATAAAAATGCAGGGAACACATTTCACTACTTTTTTGAAATTTCTGGTTTGTGATAAGTCTTGTCACTGTGACACGCTTAAACCATCTTTCTAGCCGGATCTGATGGTTCGAACTACTTCCAAAAGTTAACTGGAACACTATAGAGGAGGCGTGAATTGTGTATAGAAGCCTTACTTTAGGGTTAGTTTTACGTACAGAAAAACGGGAGTATTTCTGGAATTACACTAAATATGTAGGTGAATATCAAATCAAGACTTTGGCATGTGATTCTGAATTTTCTAGATGTTTTTGAGAAGGTTCCACTCAACGCTTATTGAACGAAACATTTTCTGACGTTTCTGGTACTTTACGGACTTTGCCAACAGATTGAAAAGAGAAAATGAACTGAAATGACAACTATTCTTTCTATGGTATACAGCTTATTATTTCGCTGTCATATGGACTCGATTAAGAGGCATCGAATTATGGATTCCGAATTATTAAGTTCTTCCTTTAGTTAGGATAGTCGATTGCAAATATTTAATACAAAGAGTATTTACTAATATAAACGGTATTTAATTATACAACGTAGTATAATAAATAAATTCCATTCGCACACTAACCTGTAAGCCGTAGAGTTAATTCACATCGGCTGCCAACACAGGTAACTTTTGAAGCTTCACGTCGTCTAGTAATTCGTTCCATCATTTTCATTGAAGGTTCTCCACCGATATCAACACAGAATGGGCTATTTGGAACATGAACATTAGCATACTTTACATTGATAGCATATTGACCAGGTTCCGTTGGAGTGTAGATAACAGTACATGTACCATCATTATTGTCGTGACATTCTATATCTGCATTGCTTGGACCTTCGATAGAAAGACTTAAACCAGCATAACCTACATGGATTAGAATATTTTAAAATAAACGAAATTTATGACATTACATTACTTTGTAAAAATAAAAATGTTACTTGGAATATATATATATCAAAGATCTTGACAAGTAAAAAGTAGAACAGAAATTACAAACTACTCCAGTTTCATTTGTTCATGTATATACTCACCTACGTTTAAACATTCATCTAAATTTTATAATTTACATAACAAATCCACCCTTGTTAAACAACCATGAAGAAATCAGGGAACATTGACACAGTTGTCTTGTCCTAGTATGGAACTTCTCAGCAGTATGCCCATGCATGACTCAACTGAAGATGGAAACCAAGATATCTAGGTCTAACAGTGAGCGTTTAAGTTATAGATCACTGAGTCGGTATATATTAGTTTGTATTTCTACTTTTAACTAATACCAGATATTGTACAACCACCTTCCAAAACCTCACATGTAGCATAATTGAACTTAACTGAACTCAAGTAATCATCTGATGTTTTCTTTCCATAGATAATATGATAGTTAGATTGAATCACTTTGATTACATTTATGACTTGTATCATAATTATTGGATGAAAAACTTCCAAATTAATGACAGATTTTCATTATTTTATTTTAATTGTGAATAAAATACATACATCAGAAGGGGTTTTGTGGAGATTTAGTATTTTCATAGTTGTGAGATAGGAACTCACTGAAGAAAATTGGTGAACGGTTGCTCAACTTTGTGGATTGGTTGAAGTTAGACATAAACACCATCGAGTGCCGGCTCAGTGGTCTATCGGTTAAGTGCTCTGGCGCGAGACTGGTAGGTCCTGCGTTCGCATCTCGCGAGGAGAGGTTGTTGATTCACACTGCTGAGGAGTCCCACAACAAGTCGAAACGGCCATCCAGTCATTCCAAGTTTTCCTTGGTGGTCTAGCTTCAAGTGACTCATGCTTTCATGTATTCTAATGACATTTTTTTGCCTTTGTCTTGATTATTTCGTTAATTTTTTTGTCAAATCATGTAAAGAATACTGAATTAAATTGAATTTGTAGCATAATTCCCTAGTAGGAAATCCTCTATTAGTTTCAAAGTTTGGTGAACATGAGGTACTACAAAAAATATCACTTCCGTTATTGTAACCAATGATCAATTGATATAAGTTAGTTTATTGTTTGGAATATGTCTCTGTTAGACCCAAATGCTGAGAAGTTTCACTATATGATTTCTACATCGTTTTAAATATAACTAAAATTACTTATTCTAAACACATTGATTGATTTGTTACTGAGTACATATGTACTGGTGTAGGCAATAGTTATAATTATAAATCATTCATTAGATGTTTCTGTAAACCTCAAGATACCTTTAAAGTAATTATCAAATTCGACCAAATATCATACGTACCAGAGGATCGACATACGAAAATGTGATTGTGACATACATTATATTCAAAGGAAACATTTTGTCTTACAAATGAGAATATAGGTGTACTACTGTAGTGAACAAGAACACGGGTGGGGACAATGGAATGTATTCGATACGAAAATTACAGACTATCTCACTAAAATCTGATAGCCATACAGTAAACGGTTAATTTGCAAACTATCAATCGATTGTCTCAATCTTGATCATTCCTTCTGCAAATGTCAGTTCATAGTCTCCGATTATTATTGTTCATGCATTTTTATACCAATTGCGTTTCGTTTCCGTTCTTTCCTTATCGATCTTCTAGTGAAATACATTCTTCGCCTGACTATCGTCATATACTACTTATGTGGATATAAGCAACCCATACCACACTACTACTGATCAAAGAAGACACCGGGGAAATGATGATATCACTGATCGAGGAGTACACCATTATGACACAAATTCACTACACCACAGATTATTTTAAGACTAAATACTTAAGATGTAAAATTATACGAAAAACCAAATTCTCGTTCCATAAAAAACCTACTGATGTAGTGAACGAAAACTTGGTGGGGATAACCAATTTCTTGTTTGCAGCAAAATGACAGAGTGCCTTCATAAAATACGAGAACCATACATTAAATACATTATTTACACATCTTCCCTCATTTGTCCTGTACGTGCTTCACAATTCTTCCAACTTTGTTGTTGTTAAAATTACTCTTCACTTTCTTTCCTATTCTCTTCTATTCAATCTTCTGCTGGAAGGTATTATACTTCCAACTTATGTTACATACTACTTATATCTGTAAGCATAAGTAGCATACACTACACAGATACACTAGTCATGTTTGGTGTTTTATATTAGTCGACTAGTTTACTACAATCATAGCTGTTAAAAATACCGAAGAATTTGTGTTAAAACAATTTTACTAATCTACGTCCAGTCTGTGACAGCATTTGGATAGCTATTTAATTTATACGTTAATGGGAAAATAAGATTAAGAAAAAAGGGGAATATATGGTGATCAGTTGAAAAATGTTCACCAGTAATGTTTCAAATAGATATAGTACAGGAGAAATTATGTGCGATACAAAAAACCATATTATTACCTGCATCACGTGTATCTACTGTGAATTGATTAGGTTTATTAGATAAACCAGATATTAAACCTGGTCCACTAACACGTACACGTCGTGGATCACCGATTTCTTTTTCAGAAACACGAATCCGAAAAGGACTATTAGCTATATGCTTTCCTGCTTGAAATACACTAACTAGATGTTCACCAACCTCTTTAGGAGTGAATGAAATTCCTAAACAAATTGAGAAAAAATATATACATAAGAATGCTATGAAATAGGATTGTATGATGAACAAAAACATGTAGGATCTATGATAATTAATAGATGAAATGGACCAATCCATTGGTTATATCCAATGTGACTGAGTGATACCTACTAACAAGACTGAATTATTGACGTAAAACTCATTACTGAACGAATATCAGAAGAAAAGATAGCTGTCTGGTACAGTAAGCTGTATTTCTAACATAATAATAGGTCTATATTGCAAAATATTCAACATAAGAACAAACATAATGTATTCAACAAATAAACGATTGAAGGGTAATGTTAACTATGGGACGTTCATTCGCCAATGGAACTAATATCAGAACTGTTTCATCATATTTTGGCAAACACAATTTAGTATGTACAGTGATCGAAAACACACGGATTAGAGATGAATGATAAAGTTATAATTATCGGTTTGCAAGTAGTATAAACACATATATTAAATGCGCAGAAGGCTAGGAATATAAAATCCACTAGTTATTAATGAACATTCAATTCAGTCGTATTATAGTGAACTAGAACACCTGTGAGTACAACCAAATTAAATTACAGAACATCCTAGTAAAACTCTGAGAACCATACAGTAAATACTTCATTTACAAAATGTCAATCAATCGTCTAGATTTCATTGTTCCTTCGTTTCCACACCAATCGCTTTGTTCTCGTTCTCTTTAGTTTGATCTTCTTAACCTTCTGCTGCCAGAAATTTAACTTTCTATTGATGATAAATACTACTTATATCTGTCGACATCAGTAGCACACACCATAGTACACCCACCTACATAAATATTCATGAGATAAGGTGGATAACAGATATCTCACGGTTACTTTCCAGCAGTTTGTCAGTTATCAGTTAACTGAATTATATATTGTTGCGTTTATTATATGGTCCAAATTAGTTACGATACATTGACTCTTGTGGTATACTAAACTCACTACGCAAGTGAGAAGATTGAAAAAAGCCGCTAGGTTCAACTCTCAAAACAGAATAATAACTAATGGTATGCATATATTTGTCCTTCTGATCTAAATAAAGATGAGTAGGCTAGAACATGAGTAAGTGCTCGACTAACTTCGTCCAGTAGCCTGCCTCGCTTATAATCTCTCATCCACCTTCGACCTTGAAGGTGGAATGGGAGCACATGAATGTGATATGTATTTACTAGCTCAGACTACCATTTGGTTAAGTCGATTATTTAGTGATTCAAGTCATTAGTATACTGGTTAGAAAGAAACAACCATAAAGCACTATTTTCTCTTGAATTTCATTAAATTAGAAAAGTTAATTGAGTAAGAAAGGCATACACATACCCAAACGATTATTAGGCAAACTTTTCAATACACATGGTTCTTCTCGACCAGATGCACTGTGAACACTAGCTGTTAAAGTGGCAATATCTTCATCAACAGCTTCCAAAGCTATATCACTTGGTGCACCCATGCTTACTTGAGAACGTTTCAATAAATCACCTGGAGCACAAAAAAAGATAGTTGGAGACTAAAAAGATTCTCCACATGAGATTTCATAAAAAAAATAACTATGAGTTGAGATCACGAGTCAATTCAAGCTAGACCGCCATCGAAAACCTGGAAGCACTGGATGGCCGTTTCGTGCTATTGTGCGACTCCTCAGCAGTGTGCATCCATAATCCCGCCTCACGAGATTCGAACTCAGAACGTATCAGTCGTGCGCGCCAGCGTTTAACCACTAGACTACTGAGCCGGTATCCAACGCTGTTAATGTCTAACTTCAACCAATCCACGAAGTTGAGCAACCATTCACCAATGTCTTCAGTGAGTTGATATCTCCCAACAGACCTGGTTGAACTCCACTCACTAGCAAGTTGGTTTCTCCGGTTCATTAAAGGCATGCATTGTGATTCACTGGCTTGTCAGTGATGATCACAGGTTTGAATCAAAACAAAATTCCATTAAATTATAAGAAAAGTTTTTAAGGTAAGAAAAAGAAATCAAAAACTATTGAATCCACTTTCAAAAGAATATTAATTTCAAACATTTCAATATAAACAAAGTTTTTCATGAAAGATGAGAACTAGTTAAATGTAACAATTATTGTTTTCTTGATACAGGGGAATAATTTTATTAAACAGTTATTTTCTTCTTTCAGACATGACTTGTAAAAACAAGTATGAAGGAATACTAGCATTTATAGCGATCTAAAAGGTTATCGTTACAAGTGATTAACCACTTATTAGTAATCAATTCTATGTATTTGTCTTGCTCTTTAATGCTGATTGTATAGTATCAAGTTATAGTACGGCCCCACAAGTTTAAGTGATCCGGCATCGAGTCCATTATATTGAGGTGTTAGGCGGCGACTACATTCATTCACCTAATAAAATGTTACTGTATCTATTGACTAAGAACAAGTGCATGGTAAAGATAATACAACTAAGAAGCAAGTCAAAAGGGGGTCGAACTATTTACAACCTACTTGTTAACTTTACACCACTGCTTGTTCATAGAAAATTGAATTGAGTTTGGCAACAATTACAGTTTAAGTTAACTGGTTTGCAATTTTATTTATCAACAATATACTTTCACACTCTGGTACGGTGGAAGGTAGGGAGAGTGCATTCTCTCTCTTTAAACGTTGCCACATGACCGTGCGTATATAGCCATAACCAAAGGAGTCTTACTAACTGTCTTCTAGCGGCGGGGTATTGTATATGAAAAGCAAATGACCGGAGCTGAAACCAGGTTGATGGGTAAAAAGGATCCACCTACGGAACTTGGAAAACCCTGATTCCAAATTCATGTTTCACATGGGCTCCAGGATACTGAGGTAACAAATGGTGTATGAACCGATTCTTCGTTACCGGCTACCAAAGTTATTCATTGACCTTATGGATTAGACCTCTGGGTCAAAGGCTCGGAAAGTGACCTCTTTAGAAAACCATCTGCTTCGGTTTGGTCACCCGAGCAGTATCCCAACCTACACACAAATTCAAAGGTTTGTGTGGCACAAAAATATTTTGATAACCCTTTGTAACAATTTTTTCATAATAATTACAACTAACGACATAACTGTCGAAAACTCCGCAAAATTAAAAACGAAAAATCTTTCCTTTTGTAAAGAAAAGTTTGACTACTCAACTACTTGAAATTAACGACAAAAAGTTATTTGGCATTAAATTAATGAACAAAGGAGTTATTTCGGATAAGCACGATGCAAAATAATACGAATATATAGATAACTAATCTGCCTGCAAAAAAAGATAAAACTGAAGCTATGAAGATCGAGCGTAGGATGCAGAGTATATATATCTGCTCCACCGTGACTGATTCAAGGCCATGATGTTACTCCAACCGCTGGGCATGGCTTGAATCTACAGTTTAATAGCTTATGAGTTCATACACTGTTACATTTTGATTTGGTTGCTCCTAACTTTCTTCTAACTCACACTTACATCATATAACATTATATGTTGAAGTAGACGGTGGCTACTTTTTCTGAAGTTCTACAAATTTCTTCTCTTCATTTTTACTGATTAATCTAGTTATAATTGATTCGGTTTCTTAACAATTGATCATTCCACCCACATAATAATAATAATAATAATAATAATAATAAACGCAGAAGCGAGAGAGCTATTTGTTCCCCTCACAACCTATTTCTAGTTCAGTAAAATAAATTAGCTAAAAATTGACTAGCAAGAACCTAGTGTGCTTTGGGTTAGGAAAGAAAAATGATAAGCATACATATGTTACCATAAAAAAGAACAAAATAACATGGAGATATAAACAATAATGACTGCTAAGATTCACGAATAAACAAAAATACAACAAATCTACAACATAACACATGAATTCCTTGATTGGAAATCAAGTCAAAAAGATTAAATGGATAGAATCACCAACTCAAATGTATGAAGATAGTTTACATCATGGACTGATTTAAATCGGACAATCAATTAAAACTAGGAAGGACAGAATAGTTGTTTCGTCTAAATATTATAAGGCTTCTCAGTATGGCGTGTTCGTAATCTCATCAAGGATCGAGTTGGGGTTCATTTACGGTTTAAGTGTTAGCTCTCTTTGTAATCAGATGTTTATTAATGAGGAAGTGTGGTCTATGAAATTAAACCTTGTTCAGCGTGGGACAGATGTCACTGACGGTCGTGCAGTAATATAATAATGAAGTTGGAAATGTATGAAGAAACAAATGTTCAGTACCCCTTGATTTTCAGTGGTTGTCTAGCTAAACTATATTCACATTATACACGAGGTTAAGAAACCTTTCCTTTTCTACTATTCTCAAGTAGCTAGTGTAGGATATTTTTGTACAGGTAATTGCGATTATTATTATTATTAGGTAAACTAGTCTGTAGCAGACAGAATTAAGTGGGGAACAACAACAATCTACTGGGAACAAATAACTGTAATAAGTAGTGCATAAGGCTACGAAAATTTTTGAAAAAGTGTATAAGTGATTATCCATTACATAATAGGGTGCTTAGCACATATAATTTAACTATTGAAAATAAATGTGCATAAATTAAACAAAAAGCAAAGAACCTACCGTTCCTTTTCATAATCGATAATTTAGGGCCTATATGTACAGTAACCAGATATACATATATATATTTATTTCAGGGAATAAATTAACATTTTACAGCAATTACTAAATCTTTGTAAATTACATCACGGATTGATCTGAGTTAAACTACTTTTGAAAACCCGGATGCATTGGACAGCTAGTGTTTCCAGGAAAAAGAACTCCACAGAAGTGAGAATACACGATCCTGGCACAAGCGATCGAGCTCAGGACCTACGGTATCGGAAGAACGACTGATACCTAGATGAGTTTGTAAACTATGTAAAATAATCCAAGAATCTCCACAAAATCTCTCTACTAATAATAATAATGTGCTCACTAGTGTCTAACTTCAAGATAAAATTCCTGAAGTCAAAAGAGTTTGATCATTCGAGAAAACTGAAACATATGTTTTACTCGATCTATTTAGTAACTGCTTCTTCATGGGGTATTTTTAGGACAAAGTACAACAGATTGACATAGAGGTGAATAACCGAAATCTCTGTACACACACATTTAGAAGACAGGAATAACAGTACACTCTTCTGAAGAAAATCACAGGACAAAGTACAATAACAACGACGTCATCAGTCTCATTATTAATTACTTACCTGTTATTTTAGCGATAAATGGTGATCCAGGTATATGCTCATCTGCAAATTTGATTGTTATTGTATACTGACCAGGTGCAAGTGGCAAATAGCTCACACTACAAGTACCATCAGCATTCTCCACACATTGTATTTCCGCTTTGGAAGGACCCTCTACAGACACAGACAAACCACCTAATATAAGAAAAATAAATAAGAATTGAAAAATTTATTTTAGCGATTTTGAAATGGAAAAGTGTGAGTATGGAGCACATTATTCAAAGATCTGGATTATAAATTAAATATAAAAGGGTTTAATCACTGTAGCTTTTAATTATGTCGATATTTGTAAAGGATTGTATCTTCCCGCTGGTGAGATTAAGAATCTCTACTGACATTCATACATCCTGAGAGGATCTACTAGACATTGCCACTTAGTTGTAAGATTTTGTTGCATTTGGATAATGATCAACAGTCGTATCAAGGACATTTGTTTTATCCTATTTGGAACCTATTGGCTGGATGTGCCAATATTCTGATGTTGGTGATTTCATAGAGACTCAAACTCAGTACATTAGGCTTTCAGCTCCAATGTGTTATCCACTGAGACAACCGATCAGAAACGTGCGTATACAATTTATAACATCAAAAACAGCAAAATTCTCACAAGATCAAATCCAACAGGTCATACTATCTTGTGGCTAGCTGGACCCAGAATCAACTAATGGTGCTTTTTTCTTTAGATTAATTCCTTAATAATAGATTTTTTTATTATTGTTATATTTCCATCTAAGCAGAAATTATGATAAAAGTGTAGTAGTGGTTAAGTGATTAAGGCGTTCAAGTAGATTAGTTACTAAGTCGTAGATTCAAACCCTGTCCACATACTTCGGGATTTGAGCGATCGCGTAATATTATTAGCCCTTAAAAATAGGTTGTAGCTGGAGATGTAAAATGGTGGTTGGAGGTAGTTGACAGAAAACCATGGACTTTTGTTTCATGCTATTTAGCATGTACCTGTAATCCTGAGGGAACTAATACTCCCTGAGATTCGAACACGTACCACACAGCTTCACAGAGACAATACATTTGAACTTTCCAGGCCATGACTAACATCATGGAGGAATTAGATATATTTACAATTCATTGATCATTAAGTGCGCGAATCTATATTTGGTGAATGAGGTTAATAAAGAGATATATGATAAAAGTTACATTAAGCCAATAGAGATACTTACCAACACCAGCTTCTTTAGTAACAATAGTAAATTCAGCTAATTGAGAAGTTACACCATGACTAAGACCAGGACCATATGCAGTAATTCGACCAGTACCAGCAATATCCACATAAAATTTATATGGACTTCCTTGTAACGGCATAGTGATTGTATTATCTGGTGAACCAGATTTTACAGGTGAATGAACATTTATACGTAATTCATGCATTCCATGTTCAACAGGATCATATGTTATAGTAATTGTTTCATCATCATTAATTTTAACTGGAACTTGTTGTTGTAAACCTGACGGACGTAATACAATAGCTGAAATGAATAAAAACAAAGAATAGTTGAGAAAAAGAATCATAGTGAATTAAAAATAATCTTAAACAGATATGAAATAACGATTATTAATATTTGAGATTGCAACTCATTAGTCATCATACATGTTGAACAAATTATTAGCCGTTTGGATTTCAGTAGATTAGTGAATTATTCGTTTGAAATGAAAGATACTGGATTAGAATCTCATTTTGAATGTCAACACACTAGAATGGAAGTACATCTAGCTGACGGGTTGTTAACCAACTACCAAAAATATTAAGAATCAAATGAATTTACGGTGAATTGTAGTAGATGTCTGAATCAAAGTACATGGGCTCATTGAGTCTTTTCATTTTTTTAATTCAGGTTAATTATTATCGCTTTTATTTAAAAAAAAGGTTCATTTTGAGTGAACCAAAATGAGAGGATAAGCATCTTCTTTCAATGTTCAATAAAAGTGGAATCTCTAGCATTTTGCCTTTCATTTAATAGATCATTACTGCATAAAAATAATGTGATTTTTACTGAGGATATCATTTTAAGTTATCTAGATATAACTTCTTTGAGAATGCCACTGTAGTGCATCTCAACTTACCAAATAAGAAAAAAGAAAATGAAATCCTCAATAAAGACTATGATTGTATATATACGAAATGAATAGAAAAATCTTAAGTATTCCGTATAAATAGAACATTGAAAAGGAGATGCGGACATAAACATGTCACCTTATCCCATAATAAGCAGATATAAATTAATATTGTCATGATTTCTTTGAACATTTTCACTTTATCAGAAGGGGGGGGGTTACTGGAGATTTTAATAATTTTATGTAGTTGAAATCATGAGTCAATTGAAGCAAGACCACCAGGGAAAACCTGGAAACACTGGATGGCCGTTTCGTCTTATTTTAGGACTCCTCAACAGTGTATATCCACGATCCGGCACTCACGAAATTCGAACACAGAACCTATCAGTCTCGCGTGCGAGTGCTTAACACCACTAGACCACTCAGCCGGTATCCAACGGTGTTAATGTCTTTCTTCAACCGATCTACGAAATTAAGCAACCATTCACTAATGTCTTCAATGATGAGTTGATATCTATAGTTGAAAGCGTGAGTCAATTGAAGCTAGACCACCATGGAAAACCTGGAAACACTGGACGGCCGTTTCGTCCTATCATGGGACTCCTCAGCAGTGCGCATCCACGAACACACTCTCGCCAGCGAGATTCGAACCCAGGACCTACCAGTCTCGAGCCGAAGCCCTTAACCGATAGACCACTGAGCTGGCATCCAACGTTGTTAATGTCTAACTTCAACTGATCCACGAAGTTGAGCAACCATTCACCAATTGTCTTCAGTGAGTTACTATCTCACAACAGACGTGGTTTTGAACTCCACTGGTCACTGCTTCTTACTAGAGCTCCTAGATATACTTCTCGAAGTTGATATCTCCCAACAGATCTGGTTGAACTTCACTGATTACTGCTTCTCACTAGAATTCCAAGAAATACCTTATGCATTCAGTCACTTTAATTAGGTATCGAGTGAAAAATAGAATAATTTTTTTTTTATATTAAAAAAATTCATATTTCTGAGACTCTAATCTAATTGGGATGTTTATTTCATTCTCATTAAACTTAACATAGATAAATCTGATCATAAAAACAACTCACATCTTAACAATTGTTTTGAACATGTTTTAATGTACCATTCAAAGGTTATAGTATGAATATATGTATATATGAGTCATTTAGTGTAAAATACGTTCCAATTGTATGATATGTAAAAACGCCTACATCTACTTATCTACATATTGGTTCTTTTAAATTAAATGAATGTATGCACTGTTAGTTTATTTGCTCAGGGTTGAATTAGCCATCATGGTTAACAACATGTGATTAAAACATACATTGTACATATTCAGAGTACGTATGAATTGGAAAAAAAAAACTGCTAAATAGTTTGTAATACACATAGGTATATTATGAGAATAAATTGAAAGGATTTGAGTAAATGTTTCGTCTTAATATGGGATATAAATGGGGAGGGGGTCTGTTGTAAGACATGGACATCAATTAATCAATAATTGTCCCTGAGATGTTCATGAGATTTTAAATTAATTCAAATAATACTTTTTATTTCAAAAGGAAATTATACTAAAAAGAATTCAAAATGGAATTTGATACAAGTAGACTTTAGATTATTCATTCAGATTGTACAGCTATTATTAGGGGTGTTATTCTACAGAATGTTATTATTCACTGAATAATTCCTAAATATAAATGTTTATGTATTGTCATCAGATGGTGCACGAAATGTTGAGCAACCTAGATTAGTGGCCACATTGCAACTTGATGGATAGCATTCGATCAACACTAAGAAGTTGACACGTATGACATTGATCACCAACCATTGATCAATCAATTATGATTACATCTCAGTCCTACATGAGGTCGGTCGAGGCCCGAATAGCTTAGTGGTAACGTCTCTGACTGTGAAGCTGGGTGACACGGGGTCGAATCCGTTAAGGCGTACCAGTTCCCTCAAAATTACAGGTACATCACCCAGCGATCAATCAACTGTAACCAATAATTGTAGATTATTGTGCTCTATTATATCTATGCAAATTGTTTGTATGAGTTCATCATATATGTATAGTTTTATTTGTCAGCCCTTATTTAAAACAATATTTCATCATTCGGCATACATTTGTAAAATTTGGCATGTCTAATATGCTTAATGATATTTCATATTCATACGAATTTTGTCAATAACAGATTTAGATTTTTATTGTTTATCAAAGAATTCAACAGAAACTACAACAACAAAAAATACCTTCAATATTTGCTTTATTTCGAGGAGCTGGTAAACGAAATACAACAGGTCGGTACATAGATGAATGTGACTGAAGAAAAAAATACAATTAAAAGTAATACAACAAAGTAATAGTTAGTTGCTAAGTCTAAAAACAATATTACTAATGTTGTACTTCTACTCCAACACACACACGCGCACACAGTCTTTCTCTCTGTGTGTTGTGGACAATTTGTCAACACGAGCTTCAAAGCAAACAATGACATACTTTATATTAAGCAACAAAGATAATGATATTTTCGACAATAATGTCAATTTCATCATCTTGGATAATAAAAATTTAAGTATTTAAAATCACAAAAATGAAATGCTTTAACTACAAAAAATAAACTTCAGAGGTGATCCAGTTGAATTGTACTAGGCAGTCAGTCATAGACAACATAGGATTTGACATATATAGATAGATTCAAGTTGCCACACTACATCATCATAGTAAGATGGAATAATCACAGCAAATACCAGAATAGTAGAGATCGTAACAATATCAGTCGCGGTAGTGTAAATAATCTGATTTGAGAAGTATAGATGAATTTGTGGAACAAAAGTCTGAGATAATTTGAAATGCCAAAATCTAAAGAAGGACATCTGTGCCACTGTGATTATCCAACATCCTCAACCGTTTAGTTAAGGTAATTTTACCGGCTCTAACAATGCAACTTTCATCTACCTACTTACATGACTCAGTCCAACAGTCGCTGACTTCATAAAATGATACTACATATTGATTCGGTCGCTTCTAGACTTCCAAACGACTCCTACACCAGTAAACACTACTAATTGAGGTAGGCAGTGGTTAGTAGATATATATAATGCATTTAGCCTCAGAACTGTTCATTTAGTAGTTATGAAGAATTATTTCAATAAAGTATCAACACAGCTATTACATTTTTTTCTTCAAAAAAAAATTGCTTAATGTTTACTGGAGTTTTAAACTAAAACACAATACATTGGTGTTTCATTACAATTCAATTACAAATGAATAAATAATTCATGTTTGATGTGGTCACTTAAGGGCAGATTTGGTAACGAAAAGAAAGGGGGGAGACAATCAGTTTGGCGAGACGCAATACATAAAACCAGGAAAAAATTTTTTTTAATTATAATAAAATTATCATGAATTAATCATGCAACCCCCTGTAATATGAGGACAATAATCTACTTACATTATCATCTGTAATATCTTCAGGGGAGACTACCTAAAGGTATAAGAAAATAAAATTAACAAAAACTGTCGGTCACGATAATAATAATAATAATAAAACTGGCAGATTGAATATGAGTTGTGATGATAGCTTTAAACAGTAATGGATGATGACTAGCATTGGAATCCAGGACGCACACTTCGTCCTATTTGGGACTGGTCAGCTAGATGTACCTGCGCATTCTAGATTCCACTATTAGCCAACATATGTCTCTGCTTCAAATTTCTTGGGACATAGTGGCAATATCGAGGTGATCCGTACAGGATCCGCATATACTAAATTTCGATGATCCAAGCAACTAATACATATGAGTAACAATAACTTTTCCAGAAAACTAAAGTTTAGCTATGACTAGAAGTGATTCAGTTGGTATGGGGTCTTAATTAAGTGATAAATATGAAGGAGTTATCTAGTATTAGTAAATATTAAAGTGGTTAAAGTGTTTTTGACTTTCAATCATTAAATCGCAGGTCCGAACAGCTCCCCAAGCACTACTTTGGTTAGGTCAACTGGATGATATTACTAGCTCTCACACTTACAGTGTAACTTGGAGCTAAGTGCACAAATTCGTGTCTGGTAAACGATTTGATAGGCAAATGAAGATACTCAAGTGTCTTCGTCTGCCCATTTCACTAATACTGTGTACGTTGTAATTCATAAGTCTTTTAGACAAATTCACTCAGAAAGAGTAGCTCGTCATTTATTAATCTACACCATGGAACTTCTCAACTATGCTCAGTTATACATTAGCTTTCATCGGGATACGAAAGTCTATAAAATTCGAGTACAATTGGTTCTATTTTTGATAAACATTAAACAGTAACCACTTTCGACTCTGGTCAAATATTCGTAAAGCACAAAGTGGACTTTTGTTTTGTACCATCAAGATCGTACAAACCTAACCCATTTCAATAATAATATTAATGTTATCTCGGCAATTTACAGTCACAATCTACAGTTGTTTATCTGCTGTTACTTTAAGACAAAAAAAACACAACTACTTACTTTCTGCACAAATTCACCATTAGGAATTAGCTGACCACCATAACGCAGTTCCACATTTAATTCACTTAATTGTGTTGGTGTATAATAAACACATGTAGTACCATCACCATTATGTTCTGTTTCAACTGGGAGAAGAGTAGCCGCAGATGAAGATTGATTAATTGGATGCTGAATAACTTGACAAGTTAAACGACCTTTACCACCTAATGAAGTATCCACTTTAATCACATTTTCTTTACCAACTGGTATAATTTTCTTTATACCATCTGAAAATTATTTCAATAAAAATGTATTTCATTAGTAGATGATACTTAATGACATGAATGACTATAGCCGACAACAACAAAAAAGTGGCTAAAATAAGTTTTACTTACCTTTAATTTCGCATAAATCAGCTCGACCGGTAGCTACACTGTGAACAGTGAATGGACTATCAACCACTTCAGAATCAGCAAACATAACATGAATATTATGGGGTCCTATTAAATATGGTTCATAAGTACAAGATAATAATCCGGTATCACTGACATCACCAGAGGCTAAACTTGTTACAGATGGAACTACTCCATTAGTAGCAACAGATTCACTATCTACAGGCACTGATACAACTCGAACTGGAACAGATTGTCCCTTAGGATCCTATAAAATAGAAAAGAATAAAGTTATTGTTTAAAAATAACCGGGAAAAAGAGAAAGAAATCAATGCAAATCTGGTATTTACATACAAAACACGAATAAGAGATCATGAATAACGTACACGTCATTTGTGAGAAGAACCTATCAATCTCTAAAGCCACAACATTCAAATAATTTATACTCTGAAAATAACTACAGAAGTCGTGACAGTTTACAGGGATGTATGCAGTACACGTCAAAAATACGCCAACTAACAGTTTGCTTTCATTCAAACCAATTAATATTATCTGAAGATACAACAGATTATTGATTCAATTCATTAATGCGACGTCATGGTACCACATTTCAGATCAGTCAAGAATGAAAAAAAATTCTAGACATATAATTTGTAAGTATAGTTACAAATACAAGTTCCTTTCAAACATGTTAGTCATTAAGTTGTAATGTTATGTTTGTCAACTTCTTAGTACTGGTAGAATGTTATCTATTCAGGTAGAAAATAATTTAGAGTATTGTCTTAGACATAACACTGAGTAAACTTGGTTACAATCCCACGGGGAGCATCAGTTCCTACAAGATTCTGAATATGTCTAAACGGTTAAAACTATTTATTAACTAAACCTACACGTCCAGGGTTTCTTGGGTAGAAATTTCATCCTGAATAGATGACAATGAGTTAATCAAAACAACTTAGTAAAACAAAATAAAGTATTTATGAATTCTCTTACAGTAATTCCTAGAGTTAAATCTCCCATACCAGCTTCACGAGCATCAACTGTAAAAGTTGCTGGTAGACTAGCAAGAACAGGACCTTTAATCCCTGCACCTAAAACACGAACAAGTTTCGGTTCAGATGCTTTTCTTATTTTTACAACATATGGTGAACCAGGAACATGAACATCATCATAGGTGACTTCAATTCGACAAGGACCATCTGTTTCAGGAGTATATGTAACCTTATAATAATGTTGTTGACTTGAGTCTTTTTCTGATCCTCCACCAAAAGGTTGAATAATTGCAGGACATAATTCCCCACCAGATTTAGGAGTATACATAACCTGAAAAAAAAACAACAACAAAAGTTCACAGAAAAACAAATAAAACGAAGAACTCTGGGTAAAATAACCACTACATTTACTTCCAAGTATCAGAATTGCATCGTATCATAAGTCAATTACAAATTAATGAATTGGAAATATGAAATCTAAGTTAATTAAAAGTAGTTCTAGACTATTTTTAAATAAACTAAGTGTGACACACATAATAGAGTTCCTGGAACTAAGTGTTGAACTTGTAGTGCCGTGCTTCGTTAATAAACCGATACTACAAACTAACTAATACCTATGAATTATTTGAATCGGAAAATTAGAAAAGTTTACTGATAAACGAGTAGCAAAAGTTAAAAGTAGCTATAAGAGGCAGTTTATCAGAGTTTCTTGTAAAGAGATAAGAGTTATTATTTATTTATTTATTTATTTAAACACATATATACTGGTACAAAAGGGCACCAGGTACATATGCGCCACACAAAATAATGAAAGTAGGTAGATAAAGGATGAAAAGATAAGGCGGGCTGAAATGTACAACCAGAAGATTCTTTCAGTTAGGAAAGTTAGAACCATTCTTTATGTAGAAAGTAAAAGAAGGTTGCAGCAGGATCGCCACTGGCTTCTATTCTGAGCCATATCCGATAACGTTTCTAGCCACTGTGTAACACCATCTCTCGGACCCCAACCAGGGAGTCGTGAAGGACCAACGGAAGCTAGCCCTTTGCAGCTTTCTTTCATGCCACGACACCATGTCATACACTGACCTCCTCTCCGCTTTCTCCAACCAGTCCCAGGGTCGGCAAATAATGCACGACGCGGAAGTCTCTGGGACGACATTCGTAAAACATGTCCGAGCCACCGAAGTCGGTGTTTCAAGATGGTGACACCAATTGAATTATCGTCTCTGCGCCCGAACACACGATGCCGAACCTCTGCATTACTAACATGGTGTTGCCACTGGATGTCAGCAATCCTTCGGAGACAACGATGATCGAACACAGAGAGACGTCTAACATCCTCAACTCGGAGAGGCCAGGTTTCACAAGCATAGAGCAAAACTGCTCTCACCGACGCGTTGTAGATCCGATAAGAGTTATTTGTTATTGAACATATTGAACCGATGTGTGGTCGGATTCAAATGTACAATAAATTATCAAATAAAATGGAAGTGCATTTAAATAAAAAAAATCTATAGCATACCCTTAGGCGTGCATCACCAGCATTTTTCGTATCCACAGTAAAGTAGGCTGGCCATCCAGCACGTAATAAACCGGATTCTAAACCAGAACCATAGCATCTAACTTGGTTGGGATCAACTTTCGGATTAATATTCACATTAAATGGACTTCCTAAATCAATTTTAATATAAAAATAGTGATCATTATTAACATGAAATTATATGTAATAAATAAATATCAACAAATTCAACATTTGTGAACATTTACACCATTGGTTCACAGTTCAGTAGTCAACAGATTAAGCATTAGTGTGGGTTTGATCACCAGTGGTGAGGTAGTGTATGTACATTGTTGAGGAGTCTTTAATACTAGCGCGAGACAGCGGTCCATTGATTCCAAGTTTCCATTAGTGGTCTAGCTAAGATTAGTTCACGATGCAATAGAGATTCACCTTGATTACATAACAACTAAGCAAACGATTTTATGTATGGGAAAGAAAACAGTCAAAATATATTCTAAATAAAGCATTTAAACAATATTACCATCTGCACTCAGGCTTAGATAAGAATTATAATTATATTAATACGAAATACGATTGACGAAAATACAAATTACTTTTTGAATACATGGAGCTTACCTGGAACATTTACATCATTGAATCGTACATATACAGCATAAGAGCCATAAACAGATGGTGTATAGTAAACAGTACATGTACCATTACGATTATCATGACAGTCGATTGGTGCTTCACTTGGACCTTCAACAGCTAAACCTAAACCACCTTGCCCAGCTCCGGTTAAATCTACCGTGAAACTTGTCTGGACACCAGGTTTTAAATGGGGTCCATTTTCTAACCCAGGACCATAGGCTTTTACACGATTTGGATCACAACCAGGAATAACATTAATATGAAAGGGACTTCCTGGTACTGGTAAACCTTCATAATTTACATGAATTTTATGTTGACCTGGTGGTCAACGCCCGCAGAAAACAAAACAAAAAAATGAAAAAAATCACATAATACTGAATTCATCCAATATAACACGACTGATAGAAAAATGGAATGATTCACGCCGCTATATATGTATATTAATAAATTAAAGACAATATACGAATCAATAAGAAAGTACTCATTTGGGAAAGTAATATGACGAAAAGATGTTTAAAATACAGATATACACTAACAATTAACACATGAACTACATATCTACTATTTCAGGAAATAATATATCGGCGTTCCCTTCCAGGATATCTTCAGATCATCGAGAAAAACTACGCATCAACTAGATAGCTTATAAGCGAGTCGAATAGTTTGAAGGATGATCACTATTACTTACTTACTTACTTACTTACGCCTGTTACTCCCAATGGAGCATAGGCCGCCGACCAGCTTTCTCCAACCCACTCTGTCTTGGGCCTTCTTTTCCAGTTCTTGTTCATTCTTCTCATTTCTATCTCTATTTCTCGGCGTAATGTGTTCTTTGGTCTTCCTCTTCTCATTTGACCTTCAGGATTCCATGTGAGGGCTTGTCTTGTGACGCAATTAGCTGATTTCCTCAAGGTGTGCCCAATCCACTTCCAGCGCTTTCTCCCGATTTCTTCCTCCGCTGGAATCTGGTTTGTTGTCTCCCACAGTAACTTATTGCTGATAGTGTCTGGCCATCGGATCCGAAGTATTTTGCGTAGACAGCTGTTGATGAACACTTGTATCTTCTGGATAATGGCTTTCGTATTTCTCCAGGTTTCCGCCCCATACAGTAGAACTGTCTTGACATTTGTATTGAAAATTCTAACCTTGGTGTTGGTTGACAACTGTTTTGAGCTCCAGATGTTTTTCAGTTGTAAGTATGCTGCTCTTGCTTTGCCGATCCGCGCCCTCACATCTGCATCTGATCCACCGTGTTCATCAATGATGCTGCCCAGATATGTAAAGGTTTCCACATCCTCCAAAGCTTCTCCGTCAAGTGTAATTTGATTGGTGCATATTGTATTGTATCGGAGAGTCTCGCTTTTCTCTTTGTTTATATTGAGACCTACTGCTGCTGAGGCTGCTGCTACACTGGTCGTTTTCTCCTGCATTTGTTGTTGCGTTTGTGATAGAAGAGCCAGATCATCCGCGAAGTCTAAATCGTCAAGCTGCATCCTGCCTGTCCACTGTATCCCGTGATTTCCTCCAGATGCTGACGTCTTCATGATCCAGTCGATGACCAGGAGAAAGAGAAAGGGTGAGAGTAAGCAACCTTGCCTCACACCAGTCTTTACTTGAAACGAGTCGGTGAGTTGTCCTCCGTGGACAATTTGGCAGTTTAGTCCATCATAGGAGTTCCGTATGATATTGACTATCTTCTCAGGCACGCCGTAGTGTCGAAGAAGCTTCCATAGTGTCGTCCTGTCCACGCTATCAAATGCCTTCTCGTAGTCGATGAAGTTGATGTAGAGTGATGAGTTCCATTCGATTGATTGTTCCACAATGATCCGCAGAGTTGCTAAATCTTCCACATATTTACGTTTGTCGGTTCTGATGCTCCTCTTCACTTGCTTGTTTGCCTCTGTGTATTCGGCTTGTGCCTTGGCTTTTTCCGCTCTTGTTCGGCTGGTGTTGATTGCTGCCTTCTTCTTCCTGCTTGCTTCAATCTTATCCAGTGTACCAACAGTGATCCATTCCTTGTGATGGTGCTTCTTTTGGCCCAGAACCTCTTGACACGTTGAAACGATTGCCTCCTTGATACCTTTCCAGTTGCTCTCCATGGTAGTCCCCTTTCCATTGAGTAGGTCATGAAAGGCCTCGAACCTGTTGCTGAGGGCTATGTTGAATTTGTTGAGTTTGTCAGCATCTCGAAGAAAGGCCGTATTAAACTTTTGTGATGTTGTCCGCACAGTTGTCCACTGCTTCTTGAGTTTTAGTTTCATCTTGGTGACCAGAAAATGATGATCGGATGCTATATCAGCTCCTCTTCTGGTTCTCACATCCTCCATCGTCCTCCTGAACTTTTTGTTGATGCAGATATGGTCGATTTGATTCTGTGTAGTGTGATCCGGTGAAATCCAAGTGGCTTTGTGTATGTTTTTGTGTGAGAATATGGTGCCACCTATGACCAGTTTATTGAAGGCACATAGGTTTGCAAATCTCTCACCATTTTCGTTCCTTCCTCCCAGTCCATGTTGTCCCATGACGTCTTTATATCCAGTGTTGTCCATTCCAACCTTAGCATTGAGATCTCCCATCAGAATTGTCAGGTCCTTGGTTGGGCACTTCTCGACGATCGACTGCAATCTGTCGTAGAATTGGTCTTTAGCGTCTTCATCGTAGTCATTGGTAGGTGCATAGCATTGGATGACGTTCATTGTAATGCCCTCTCTCTTTGTTCTGAAGGAGGCTTTGATGATCCTTGGTCCATGAGATTCCCATCCTATAAGTGCATTTTGTGCTTTTCTGGACAGCATCAATGCAACTCCTTGTGTATGTGGGGCATTTTCTTCTTCATGACCGGAGTATAACAGAAGTTCTCCTGAAGACAGTCGTTGTTGTCCAACCTGCGTCCAATGTGTTTCGCTGATTCCAAGAACCTCCAGGTTGTATTTTCTCATTTCTGCAGCAATTTGGAAGACTCTTCCGGTCTCCCACATTGTTCGGACATTCCATGTACCTATAAAAATTGTCGCTCTGGTTGTAAGAAGGTGCATCGGCCTCATGACTTCCGAAGGAACTCGGCTTTCATCATGAGACGTCATAATTATTCCTTCTACTCCCAGGGCAGAGTTTGAAAGGTTTGAATGATTTTTTCTGGTTAGCGTTTTTTTAGTGAGTTGATTTTCTACGGGATGGGGTCGCTAACCCCATGCCCAACCCTCCTCCTTTACCCGGGCTTGGGACCGGCAGTAGCCCCTGGAGGAGCTACAGGCGGAGTTGATGATCACTATAGGACCATTTTAAAACTAGTAGTCTATAGAAGGAAAAATCACTTCACGTAAATATTAATCTTAATGTTGACGGTTAACACTTAGGCGCTTGATAACACACCTTAGTCTGAAGTAGTAGGACGTTGGAATTGCTTGGTGAAAGAAAAAGTGACAAGATAAATAGATGAATATCATGTAAATAACTATGAAGCTATAAGTTGAAGTGTTCACAGATCACTGAAGTTATCATTTTTTCTAAGAGGACAGGTAGATAGGGTTAAAATTAAACTCTATAGCTAATTGATGAACAGAGCATAATTTGATCACTATCAATCTAACCATCACGTTTAGTCCAATGAAAAACAAATGTGCTTTTCGAAGATGTATCTACTTAACGTTTTATAGATAACATAAAACAATCTACACACTTAGTTTCAATAACGAAAGTAAGCCACTGAATCATTGAATAAGAATTAAATATATGCGATACAGGAAAATTTTCCTTCGTTGCATCTTGACGTAAGACATAAATTTGTTTAACAAGCGATCAGCACCATGCATAAGATTTTGATTAATGCTACCATGATCTGAGCTTCTTTTTAGGTTTTTCGTGTGCACTCTATATGATTGAATCATCTAAGTAAGCTAAAATAACACAAGTTAGTGTATAAAGTCGTATTTCTAAATACTAAATGCATATATTTATAACTCAGATGTATTTAAAGATAGATGGAATAATCGGGACACGGAAATGAAGTCGGTAACTATGATTAGGTAAGTAATTCAGTCACCGTAGCCTACCAACGGATATGACCTTGAGGTATAGCATGGTTGTCCGGTTTAATTGATCTATCCAATGTCTAACGGATTGGAATGATTAAATCGACGGTAACTTAATAAAGACTTTCAAAAAGTTGGTAAGAGATCGGATTAGGAACTGAAAATAGTTTGCTTAAAATGACAAATGAGTAATAGCTAAAAGTGATTTGAATCGACCGCCAAATTGTGATTCAAAGGGTAAATTTCTGAGACTTTCTTTAAGAAACAATGAGTCAAGTGCTATAAATGCTCTGAAATTCAACAAAATTTAGATTTTCAATTTTAATACACATATATAATGCTAAAAATGTATCATTCGGGCAAACACATCAATACTTTTCTCTGAATAAAAGATTAATATTGCAGAATGATCACCACAATATCTAGGAAGTAGTAGGTCATAACATACTATAAAGAAAACAAGATCCAATAAGACTGTACCATCAAATAACTCACCTTCTTCTAATGGAGTATAATTGCAAACATATGTACCATCTTTATTGCTTAACACTTGACAGGCTGATTTTCCATTATCTGGACCAGTAAGAACAGCTGTGACAGTTCCTTCAGAATGTGAATCAATAGCTGATGCATCCACAGTGAACTTGACGTAGGAAGCTTTGTGAACTTCTAGAAGTGTGAAAAAGGAAGTCGAAAACGAGAACAGATAAACAAATACATAGGTTGAAAATTTCACGATTGATTTTTAAAAACTAAAATATAAAGTAGGGGAAATTATTTACAGATTATTAACCATTACACGCTATCAGGCGATGTTTTGTACATGCAACGTTGGATTCCCAGGATCAATCAACTATAAAATATGCAAACCAGGGAGAGAGCACATGCGGTGACAGACAGTCCAATCAATAAACATAGGAACGCACCATTAGAAGAATCTACTCCAACTCCATAACAGATGACATCATCTACTGTTAAATTTGGTTTGTCAGCAGGATATGCTTGAACAAAGAATGGACTACCAGATATATGCGATTTATCATCATACACCACATTTATAGTATAGCAACCTGGTAGTAATGGTGTATAATTGACACCACATGTTCCATTCCCATTATCTATACAATGAATTTTTGCTTCACTTGGTCCAGCAATCGTTACACTCAATGGAGCAGGTGGAACGTTTTCACTATTAATCACAAAATCAGCTGATTGATTAACAATGGCTTTATCAAGTCCTGAACCTTGAGCTGTAATTTGATAAGCGTGTTGTTCCGGCATTGGTTGAGGCCATTTACTTTTGGCTATTATTTCAGTCTATTTTTGAAAAATAGGAAGTGTGAAGGTAAGAAAAATGTTAGCAATTGATGACGAGTAAGGCATTGATCTACCATGCTAACTGATTGATCACACAATTTGTCGTCATGCAATGCCAAGAGATATTTATAAATGACAGTGATTTTTGATGAAGAATAGAAATGAAAGGGTATAATAAGTAGCAATTTTGAAGATACATGCGTTAATGCTTCCAATGATAGGCAGTCCTCAGTCAGACAGCCATAACCACTGTAAAATCTGATATATATTTGCATTTTCCCAGTTGTCATACTACAACAACACACCAAGATGAAAGTATAAGAACAAATTCTAGAGTAGTTTAAATAGTAAGAGTATCAGTAGTAGCAAAAAGAAGTTAAGGATATGCAGATAATATGACAAGCAAGCATTCACATATGAAGTTGAAAGACGGAAAGACATAAGCATCAAGACGAAAGAAATTAAAAAGTTCAGTGATATTTTTTTGAGCATTACTTTCTCTTCTTCAGTTATAAATGGCCTGGGAGGATACTTTTGAACCGGTGACAATGGAATACAGTTTGTATTATGTGAAGTAATATTACTATTATCCTGATTAACCGACTGACAATCAACACTAATTGATAACTCGCTTTCATTTGATGAAGTTGTTAAATGGTTGTTACATTTCATATGTTGAAGCAATTCCTTTTGATTGTTCTGTTTAATTTCTTTCAAATACCCATTAGTAATAAAAATTCTATGGGTATTCTCATGAGGACAACTTGAATATTCATTGTTATCACCATTAATAAAGGATTTCTTTGCATGAAATTGATTATCCGTGTTTTCTAAGATGCCATTCAATTTTCTATATGAATTGTCTTTCGTTGACTCATCACAGCCGTTATTATTAATTTCCATGTCAGAAATGTCATTATTGTTATCGGGAATCCTTGGTCGGTGAAATTCTTCCTCATGAGGTGTACAACTGTACAAATCAATACCGTTAGTGGTTACAGGGTTCACAACAGTTGATTCTACATTATTCATCACATTAATTATATTCATTTCATGGAGAATATTCTCATTATCTATCATAATTTGAACATTATAACAAGTACATGATGTGTTGTTATTACTATTAATTGTAAATGTACATAAAATACTATCAGTTGTTTCAACGTTTAAATTAACTGGTAAACAGATTTCAGGATTATCTACAGACTGAATTTTTACAACTAAATGATTTAATATATCTACAGCATCTTTAGTGTAAATCCTAAATTGATTAGTTGAATGTGGTTTAATAGCTAAAAACAGAAAGATATATTAAGTTATTTCATAAATAATAATAATATATAGGCAATAGTAGACAAATACGACTTGATCATAGGTTACAGTAATAGTTAAATATTGACGATAACTAAATATTCCTGATATGATAGGTATAATGTAAATGAAGAGGTGTAATACTGATAGTTTCAGAGTGTTGTAAACATTGAGTTAGGGATGCTCTATTAGGTTAAAAGAGATACAAGTAAGAGAAATGAATGATTATATCAGTTTTAAAGTTTAACATACACAGACATTCACTTAGTATTGTTTGTTTAACTCTTCCCATTGATGTTTAGGACTGCAACTGGTCAGTTTCTTATTGGCATATGTGCATACTGTGCGTATTGCCTCGATATAGTCTTAATTCACAAGCATTGTGAACAAAGATGGATAGTGGCTAGCAGTGGAATCCAGGATGCAGGTACATCCAGCTGACGAGTCCCAAATAGGACGAAACGTGCGTCCTGGATTCTACTGCTAGCCACTATCCATCTTTGCTTAAAATAAACAAACACTGTTTAGTTTTCTTATAACTTTAAAATAAATGACAACAGAGGTTGAATTACTTACTAAAAAAACTTTGAAAGCAACAACTAAGATATAAGTTGAACTTTCAGTTACTAACCATTTTAAGGCTACAAGTAAAACGTTAGAATAGAAAACATATATCCTTTTGAAGTTTCTGCTACAGACGGTTTCTGCTAAACAACAATGTTAACTAAGCAGTTAGGAAAACACTAACCAGGCCTCTCACATCACATGTGAGATGAGCACTATCATAATAGAAACGAAAAGATAAAGAATCCGTTTACTTAGGAAGATGAAAAAGTATAACACTCAATACAGTAGTCAGTTAGAGTGAAGCAGTAAAAAAACATTGACAATAAGTATTTTCATGGTTGAAGGCGTGAGTCAATTGAAGCTAGACCATCAGGGAAAACCTGGAAGCACTGGATGGCCGTTTCATCCTATTGTGGGACTCCTCAGCAGTGCGCATCCACGACCTCGCCAGGAGTTTAAGTGAAAAGCAGTGTTCAGTGGAGTTAAAACCACGACTGTTGTCAGATATCAACTCACTGAAGACAATCGCTGAACGGTTGCTCAACTTCGTGGATTGGTTGGACTTAGACATAAACGCCATCGGATGCCAGCTCAGTGGTCTAGAGGTTAAGTGCTCTGTCGCGATACTGGTAGGTCCTGGGTTCAAATTTCGCCCGCGAGGCGAGGTCGTAGATGCGCACTGCTGAGGAGTCCCACAATATGACGAAACGACTGTCCAGTGCTTCCTGGTTTTCCATGGTGTTCTAGCTTCAATTGACTCATAATTTCAATTATGAAAATACTAACCCCCCAGAAAACCCCTTCTGAAAATAAATATTTACCAATCATCGAATAAGAATCAAAAATCTATTTGGCAATTTTGTACTATATTTTGTAAACTTATTTACAAAATCAACTATACATATTACATTGTAAAAATGAGCCATTCATCATTTTTAATGATGAATACTAATAAATATTCATTAGATTATGTAATATGAATAGAATTTTACTTTTGATATTATATCATTACTACTATTGATATCAAAAATCAATTAATATACTAATTACTTTCATAACATACTTTTAAATCATTTTCGTATAAGTGACATATAAGGGTAGAAGAAAAAAGAGTTTGTAGTTGCTCAGGAGTTATGTACAGAAGTTTGGGGTGTGATTTCGAACCAAGCGGCATGCTCATCAACTGATGAAACAATTTGCGTCTTTATGTGTTTGTTGAATTAGGCGTTGCTCCAGGTGTTACAATTATGTTGTGAAATTGTTTCATGGTTCATGAAATGGCAAGACTCCGTCAAGATGGTATATATACTGCAATAAATGACATTTTTAAACTTAGAACGTTCAAGTTGCAAGAACACGCAACACTATCTGTGTTCAAGGGTAAACTGTTCAGCATAACTTGATGTTTTTAGGAAAAAGCGATACATTTATTTCAATGCCAACAGGTTCCGGAATGTCGCTTTGCTTTCAGCTTCCATCCGTAATGAATCCGGGTATCGCTCTCATCGTTTCAACTCTTCTTGCTCTTATAAGTGATCAATTAACACACTTGAAAAAACTTCAGATTCGGTCAGAAACCATTAACTCAAAGACAGCGGACACACAAAGACGCAAATTGTTTCGTCAGTTGATGAGCACGCCACTCAGTTCAAAATCATACCCCGAACTTTTGTACACACTTTTACATTAAAAATTAAGAATTGACAACATAAATTCAATGTTAAACAATTGATAGTTAAAACGTTTAAATTTAATCAAGTATATATCATCAGTTGAAATCTCTCTACAACTATTTTAGTTTATGGGATCATACTGGAAAGTAATATTATGTTGTATGCTACTTATGTCTGTCGACATAAGTAGTATGTAACATCGATCGGAAATGGAAGCCATGGCAGCAGAAGGATAAGAAGATCATGTTAAAGAGAATAGAAAGAATTATAGAGAATGTGAAGAACAAATGATGGAAATTTGCGAATGAAGTCTTCAATGTATGGTTCTCACATTTTACCTAGAGATTCTGTAATCTCGTACACAAATACATTTGGTTGTTATCAGAATAAGGGTTTGTAGTAATTTTAACAGTTAAATCCATGAGTCGATCTAAACTAGACCACTATTGAAAACCTGCAGGTAATGGAAGGCCGTTTCGTTCTAGTATGGGACTCCCCACCAGTGCAGACCCATGATCTTTCATGCGGGACTCGAAACCAGGACCCTCGGTCCCGCACGTGAACGCTTAACCTCTAGACCACTGAAACGGCATCCAACGGTGTTAGTTTCTAACATCAACCAATATATAGAGAGTCCTAATCAGCACGAAACGGCCGTCCAGGCTTTACATGGTAGTATAGCTTTAATTGACTCATGAACTCAACTATTAAATTACTATCATATCCACGAAACCCCTTTCTGATAATTGTTCTACTCTGAATAGAAGTGACTTACATATAAATTATAAAATATGAAAAATATAAATATGTAATAAGTATTACATATTAATTAAAATATAGAAATAAATAAGTATAATAAACTTAATTGCAACTGACTTGTATCTAAATTTTGAACTTTAATTTGTGAAATATCAAAACCACATGCAACGGGTACATGAATAGAGGATTTTGCAGGTGTACCACCTATTAAAGGTGTTATATGCACATTTGTACATAATGAAGTTGGGACATACTCAATACGAACAGTATTATCGGATTGTTTACTTAAACGTGTTGGAATTGTTTGACCTTGATCATTTACAATATTAACAGAAACTGGATTGTTAGCCATTAGTTCAATTTCATTTTCACCGGAAAACACTTCTTGAGGATCAATGAAAAAATGAGCTGGTTTTTTTCTAGTAGCAGTTTGTAAACCTGGACCCCATAATTTCATTTTATCTGGTTGAATTTCTGGAGCAACGGTTACCTAAATGAATAAAACATGGGATTAGTTGTTGCAAAATAACACACTAAAGATATATTATTTTACAACAAAAATTATTCACGTACCCTGAATGGTGAACCTTTGAGAGATATACCGGCTAGTGAAGCATATACGGTATGAATGCCGGGAGACATAGGTTTGTACGTACAAACTACAGTGCCATCAGAGCGTATACTAGATTGAACAGGTACTGGATTCCCTGTAGTATTGTGACAATCTACATGCAACAGAGAATCCTTCAGGGAACGTGAAAGTTGAGGGGGAACAGCATCTTGTAAACCATCAATATAAAATTCCGTAGAATGACCGATACTAAGATCCATTTTTTCAACACCAGGACCATAAACACGCAACTAAAAAAGATATGAAACAAATTAAGGCATAAAATGCATGTATGAAATCAACAAAAATAAGCTCATTGCTAACAAGCTTACTAGTCTTCATCCTACTAATCGACTACCATATAGTTATTTAATTATAAGTCAACTTAAAAAGTCGATCAATGATAGTCTCGACTGGGATTCTGTAGGCTTTAATATGTATGAAATCTACACGATAAAACAGAAAACTAATGCTGAACAAATTATGCATCAAGACACGATTAGTATTAATGCCTAAATATAAAGGTTTTTGATTGTTCAGCAATTAGGCTATCCATGTAAACACACAACGATACATTGTTTACTTTTTATAATCTGTAAGTAATACGGAGTATATATGCATTAGTTCAATTTACCACATTAATAGGATAGCAAGATCAAATTATCAAGACAAATACCAAAGTAGTAAAAGTAGGAACAGTATCAGTTATAATTTTTTAAAAATTATGTGTAGAAAGTAGAAACTAATAAAGTGTAAGTATATTTCAGAACCTAATATTTAAATTCCATTGTGACCTGCCATTAACTATGTTATCCAACTACTGGTTAGGATGATCGAGAGGATCTCAACTAGATAGTCTGTACCTACCTACATGACGTAGTCCAATTGTCAATGACTTCATGGACTGATGTCAGGTTTCTTCTTCTTCACTTGATGGTTCAACAAACGCGAGCAATGCTTCGAAGACACCTAAAATCGGATACTAGTAACCAGCGAATATCGCCTGTTCTGAATGGTTATATTTTACATCCATCATGTCTAAATGAGTAAACTGCAGCATAATAAACCCATTCTTCGGCTGGCAGACGGATATATTACATACGCCACTAGTGTTATGTGATGACAGAGAACTCTTTTTTGAAATAGAAAATAAGTCTTTACATTCCACATACCTTGTTAGGATGAATATCTTCAAGACAAGGAGTTATTATAGGCATATATGGTGATCCAGGGATATCTTCATCGAAACATGTCACATGAACTGCATATTCACCAGGTTCTGATACCGTATAGGTTACTTGAGCAGAATCATCTCCATTGTCTTGACACAATACTTTAGCCTCACTAGGCCCCTCAATCAAGAAACCTGAAGACATAATACTCAGATTATGAAACTGAAAATGCAGTTTATAAATTATGATAATTACTAGATTAGAGCAGCAGAATAATTTGTACGTGCTAAATAGAAAACTTAAATTTTGTTTTATCATCAACTCTCAGGTACACAGTGGGAAAAAGTGAGCTCCGAGAGTTACAGTTTTAAATATTTGTTAAATACGGTTAAACCGTATATTATCCGAGATGGAGAATATTGTGCACAAACTGTTATCTACTCATTACAAATGATAGTCAAATAGTCAAAATGAAAGAAGATAAAGAGGTGACTTGATGGTTTAAGTATGTGAACTGTTATCTCTGGGTCTCGAATTTGAACCTGAATGTTATATCGTTGATTTGAGCAGCTGGGTATTATCACTAGCCATTACATTTAAATGATGAGTGTTCTAATAATATACACTTGATAAGTGAGTAACATACATTGATGTTGGATTCGAGTTAAAACTATGGCAAAAGCCAAACAAATCCAGACTAATAACCTTCAACTTTTATGCACCTTTCATACGTGGTTTGTACTTTACATCTCAATTGTAATATAACAATGACGTCATGAGATTAAAAGTTACTAAAATGTCACAGTTTAGAGATTGCAAATGATCACATGAATGGATGAGAAGTATGTGTGTGTATATTTGTGTGTGCAGTATATAGATCGATTACAATGAAAATGTTAACATAAAGAAGTTCAATATTAAAGTGAGTAATATTCAAACAGAGAGGAATTGTGTTACAAGTTTAGTAGGGCCAGAGAAACAAAAGATTTATGACTAATAAGTCATGTCACTTGAGATTGCCAAGACAATATTCACAATTTATGATAACCATTCGTTTTAATTTTATATTTCATGTATTTCTAAGCTTCACGTTTATTGATCAGTGATGTATTAGAGATACTATGAACATGTGAATACACTAACTCATTGTTTTTTTTTACATGAGATTGGTTCAAAAGTACTTTGTCAAATAATTTGTGGATTGGTTGAAGTTAGACAAAAACACCATCGGATGGCGGCTCAGTGGTCTAGAGGTTAAGTGCTCTGGCGCGAGACTGCTAGGTCCTGAGTTCGAATCTTGCTCGCGAGGCGAGGTCGTGGATGCGCCCTGCCGAGAAGTCCCACAATAGGACGAAACGGCCGTCCAGTGCTTCCAGGTTTTCCATGGTGGTCTAGCTTCAATTGAACTATGAAAATAATTTGTGCTTTAATAAATAAAACTGCTTGCTAAGTATGATTTCGTATATTAAACACATAAAAGTTAAGTATAATAATCTATAATGCTGACAATATTTTTCATCTTGTCATTATTTCACTCGTTTATCAAGCAGTAAGTTAACCTACATGGTCTCTGTTACGGGTAGATGATACTATTCAAAAAGAAGAAAAATGGGACGGTATTCGAACTTGTAAACCACTAGTCCAGAGTTCCACAAATAGTCAAAATGAAACAATTCAATAGAAAAATCATCTAACAAATGATTCCTGACATTTTTAAACACATCTTGCTAAACAGTGCTTACAATTATGTTTATTAAAATCTATTAGATTGAGAGTAAATAAATATAAAATCATTAAGGAATGCAAAAATAAATACGAAGTGCAGGTACATCCATCTGACGAGTCCCAAATAGGACGAAACGCGCGTCCTGGATTCCACTGCTAGCCACTATCCATCTTTGCTTAAACACGAAGTGATTTCTTGCAATCCCAACTAACATAAAGTCTGGCAAAAATGTACGTCAACCGAAGTTGCCAAGTGATGAAATGGTTTAACATATAAACACACCATATTCATTATCAACGGATAATTTATATGCCAATGTTTGTACTTTACACAACAAAAGATAATAAATAGACATGGCTGGTGTAGTTTATTCGTGTTGGGTGTGAGAAAGGTACGCACCGGAGACAATCGAAGATGGTCGCGCATTATTGTTGACTGACTGAAGTTAGACTTGTACACTATTGGGTCTCAGATAAGTGGTCTAGAAGTTAAGAGTACGAATGTGAGATTGAAGATCCTATGTTGAACTTCCGGATGTGGGTTCGTAGGTGTTATGGATGAGTGAGTCCCGTATTACGATAAAACGACCATCCAGTGCTTTCAGGTTTTGAGTGATTGTCTAACTGATATCGATTTGTGATTTCAATGAAACAGTAAATAGTTGAGGAAAAAAACAACACAACTAACCTAATCCAGCCCCATCTCCATTGCACACGATTGTAAATAAATTGGGATAATTGACAACACCGCCTTCTAAGCCTGGTCCAAAAGCGCGAATGGAGGATTTCTTATGTGGACCTACAACAATCTACAAACAAACACAAGCAAAAACTCAGTATAAATTATTCGGGAAACAAAAAACACAAATTATACGAATATCTTTAAGTGTTTGACGCTCAGTAAACAGAGGGAATAAGGCGACTAGATAATTGGGTTTGACTAGCCGGTAGATTTTAGTTAATTTCAGTGTTTCCAGGTTTTCCATGGTGGTCTAGTTTCAATTGACTCACGCTTTCAACAAGTTAATTTATTACTAAAAAGTGCAATTGAGACACTCTGAATAAGGTATGAAATAAACGATAGTGGTCGAATGTAATTCAACTGTAAAGTATAAAAAGTAATGACTTCAAAATATGTAAATTCTATGTATACCGAAAAAAGATGAACTAATTATACTAAATGAAACCAAAAATAAGACTGTTTGTATACAACAAAAATAAACACAATGCAAAAAACAATGATTAGATTTTGCATACCGAAAATACATTTTATGATTTCGGTTAACTAATAGTCTAATTTAATATGTTATAGAGTTGAGATCATGAGTCAATTGAAGCTAGACCACCATGGAAAACCTGGAAGCACTGGACGGCTGTTTTGCCCTAGCTTCAATTGACTCATGATCTCAACTCTATAAAATTACTAAAATCTCCACGAAACCCCTTCTGATAATTTAATATCAGCTTAAATTTACGTGACAATGATGCATTTATGACGGTAGTTGACATAATGATAATATAAAGACAGAGAATACCATAACAAATATATATCAACATTTCGATGATTATATAACTAACAATGATATCGCATAAATTCAAAAGAATTTCGAAGTGATATACTTAAAATTTCATGGCTTCTTAATTAAGGATATGTCGTCAACGAACTGTGTTTTACATTTGATACAACATCCTACATTGATAATTTTGAAAATAGCACTACTGTGGTGTGAACTACTTATGCGTACAGACATAAGTAGTGCGTAGCAGGAATTAAAAGTGGAGAGCTTACCAGTGGTAAAACGAAAAAAAACAGAAGAGGGGAAAAGACGAACAGCAGTTGAAATAACAACAAGATAGGAAGAATGATGAAGTATGTAAAGGTGAACTGAAGGAAGATATACAAGTGATGTATTGAATGTATAGTTTTCGTATTTTACAAAGGGATAGTGTGATTTTGCAGAAAACAACAAATTGGTTTTCCCCACTAAGTCTTCGTTCATCACACTACTAAAATAATGACAATAACAATATTCAAATTTTATTTCATTAGTGTTACATTGTAACGTACGAATGTTTTAATTCATGATCATAACAATAGGGCAGTTATAACCTTGAAATTTAGATAATTCAGATACATAGTAAACTGACGTATATTTGACATTAACTCTCATTAATGTGCCGTTGTAGTAAACAACAGACTGGTGAGGACAATCGAATGTATTTAAGCACAAATAACAGACTGTCTCACTAAATTCTGATAACCATACAGTAACCAGTTAATTTGCAAAATAACAATCAATTGTCTCAATCTTAACTGTTCCTTCTGGAAATATCAGTCCGTCTTCTCTGATTTCATTGTTCATGCATTCTCGTATCGATTGCGCTTCATTCCTGTTCGTTCCTCATCAATCTACTGCCAAAATACATTCTATGTCTCACCATCACCATATACTACTTATGTGGACATCAATAGACCACACCACAACGTTACCTTTAAATCAATTCTGAGAATTTTATGATATACTACCAATTTCAAAATCGACTGGTGAAACCATGGATACTCTTGATCTGATATTTAAACTTTCTTTCGAATATATACCACTCCAATCTGTCTTTTTGAACCATATTCTTAATGTTTAGTCTTTCTCACTATCATCGCTGCTACATTATTACGATTCTTTTTTTTAAATTTTATTTCATTGTGTTCATGTAGAATAAAAACTTAGGCTAATGAAGATTTGGGTAAGAATCTATATTGATTATACCTGGTATAAAATATCAAAATATTAGGATACAGCTGTATAGAAACAGCCTGAAATCTCTTAAGATGTAGTCATACTGATTATGTAACAATGAGATTGTCGGTTATTAGATGTTAAAATAGATGAATTGGGTTCAGTTAATGAACGATTAATGTCTCAATTGGTTTTTCATATTTCCTCTAGCATCAAACATCACTGATAATTATCTTTAAATATCTAACTTTTTTAAATCTTTTAAACAATGGAAACTAATCAGAGGTAGACGGTGACTAGCAGGAGAATCAAGGACACGCGTTTCATCCTATTTGGGACTCGTCAGCTGGATGTACCTACATCCGAGTTGATGTTCACTCAGGGTCTCCAACCCAGTACCATTCGCTTCAAAGGCCATAGGGTTATCAACACCTGCCGCACAAGTGAGTGTGTATCTGGACTCAGTAGCTAATTGGACAATGTGATGGCTTTTGAAGCGAACGGCACTAGTTTCGAGTCCCGGAGTGAACATCAAATATAGGATGCAGGTACATCCAGCTGACGAGTCCCAATTAGGATGAAACGCATGTCCTAGATTCTACTACTAGCTATCATCCACCTTTACTTATAATGCTTGTGGCTTAAGGTAATATTGACGCAATCCGCACAGTATGCACATATGCATATAAGAGAGTGATCAATTGCAGTCCTAAACATCAATGAGAATATTCAAACAAACAATACAAAATGAATTTAATCGGAGATAATTTTATAAAAAATTGTTTCTACACACATTAACAGTCTAGTCCATCAGACATTCAACGATGTACAGACATTCTAGAACACAAAACACTATCATAGATTAAAATTTGATCAGTCGAGTTTGTTTTAAGACTTTTGTAATAGACACAAAATCTACACATGAACTTTTGTAATTTACAATGATACAATAGTAACAATTTGGATCTACAAAAGCAGTATTATTGAATTCAAGCTGAGAAAAAATCATGTTACTAGCACACAATATATAGAGAGAGACAGAGAGAAAGAGCAGAGTGCAAAATCAAAAACATATAATTAATTTATATTTTGTTGTAACTACACACACAGCAACACAGTACTGGAATTTATGAATCTGTATGTGTAATGCTGAGTAAGCTCGGTTTTTGTTACGATACATAAGGTTGATATATAAATTTATTTCATTGAATAATTGTCACAATATCAATCGGACGAAATTGAAAAACAAAACGACTTTTCAGTTTAGAAATATGCAATGATAAGATTGTACATTTTAAGCAGAGATGGATGGTGGATAGCAGTGGAATCCATGACGCGTGTTTCGCCCGATTTGGGACTGGTTAGCTGAATGTACCATTGGGATACATGTACATCTAGCTGACGAGTTCCAAATAGAATGAGACGCATTTCTTGGGTTCTACTACTAGCCACAATCCATCTCTGTTTATAACGCTTAGAAATTTAATTGGAAATATCTAGAACATCTGCACAGGATGCACGTATGCTAAAAGAGACTGATTAATAGTAGTTTAAAACATCAGTGGCAAGATTCAAACGACCTATACAAATGAATTGAATCGTTCATTTGTTTATAAATATTACGTTTTAAATATAATAAATTTCTTTATGCGAGTCTATAGTTATGTGAGTTAAAGCAATTTCACGACGATAATAGATTATTTCCATTAGAGGTTTACTACTAGTTAGTAGAGAAGTAATAAGAGAAAAGTAAATCTGTAGGGAGTGTATTCCACATTTTCAAATCATTCATTAAAATAAGATGTATCAAACACAATGATGAAATACTTATTTTCAAAATAAGTTCAATCGTAGTGAAAGAGAACTCAGGTGGGGAAAACTAATTTATTGTTTTAAGCAAAACCACACAGTGCCTTCTTAAGATGTGAAAACCATACATTAAATACATTATTTACACATCTTCCCTCAGTTATCATTTACATACTTCACGGATCTTACAATTCAGCCGTTATTCCTATTGTTCTGTTTCCTTTCTTGTTCTTTTCAATTCAATCTCTTGCTGGCAAACATTGCAGTGTATTATTGTGTATTATTTGCTGACGTTGGGATTGGTTGGAAAACGCGAAGGTGGCAAGTTTATTATATTCATAGTGTGGTATGAAATAAAGCTGTATATAAGTTATCTGTCGGTGCTTCTCGACTCCTTGGCTAGGGTCCTAGAGAAGTTTCAACTCAGTCGCTTAAGACGTTACCAAAAATGGCTCAGAATAGAAATCAGTGGCAGTCCTGTGGTAATTTCCTTTTACTTTCTTTGTAAAAGCAAGAGAACCTTCAATAACTAAAAGGATCTTTTCAGTCATACTTTTCTTATCTGAACTGCCTATCCAACCATTTACTACTCTCATCCACTAATTTTCTTCGAGATATATGGTTATTTTGTATTGTACCAGCCTTCCTCCATGTACCTTTGCACAATCTCATTTTCCTATTGTGTGGGGCATATATATTTTTGCTATCCCTTTACATCAACAAATGTGTGGTTAAAGAGAAAAAATCATTTCTTGGTGAGGAATATACGAAAAGAAGCATACTTTTACTGACCAGATGTAATACTTACAGTAAAAGGACTATGTTGAATATGTCCATTGCCATATCGTACATTAAGTATGTACTTCCCAGGTCGCTGTGGACTATAGAAGCAATCCCATAAAAATTTATCAATCTGATGAATTTCCACCGGTTCATTTTGACCATCTTTTGTTTATAGGAAAACAATTTTTAAAAAAATTGAGAATTCAGGATAGAGAGACAGTAAAATTGTGTAACATAAATTTTTATATTTTGAAAGCGTGAGTCAATTGAAGCTATACCACCATGGAAAACCTGGAAGCCCAGGAGCACCATGGTGGTCTAACTTCAATTGACTTACGCTTTCAACTATGAAAAATACTAAATCTCCACAAAACCTATTCTGATAACATAAATTTTTTTTAATATTCAATTCTTATTAGATCTAAAGCATTTATTGTGAAAGATAAGAAGAAACTTAACCTGTAGTATAATGAACTGAATCAAAATAAATTTATCGCATTTTAAAGCAAATCAAAGTCTAAAGGGTTGGAAAGTAAATTTATCATAATGTTCAAAAGCTTATCAATCCAATTAAGGATCAGAATAACTCCATTACACTATACAACTACTAGAAAACTATTGGTGACCAATAGTTGAGGTTAGCCATGAATATCACGGAATGGTGGGTTAATGACCTGATGGTCTTGGGTTCGATATTCGGTAGGATCACGGATATATACTGCTGAAGAGTCCGATATTAGGATGAAACAGCTGTTCAATACTTCCTGGTTCCTAGTGATTATCTAAGATCAATAAGTGATATAAACTATAAATTTATCATCGACACAACTGATTACATCATATGATCCCAGACATATTTCCTTGCTTTACAAGTACACCTAAGTCAAAGAAGAGCGTTTTTTCCTAACATGCATAAAACTATATACCTCTTTACATATTGTTATGAAAAATTGAAAACAATAACCATATGAAGCTAGTCACTAGTAAGCACTATCGTTAGAGGGCATGATAGTTATCCACCGCAGGAGAAAAATGGTCGCGCAATATCATGAATTGGAGTGAAACATGAACACTGTTGGACGCCGTCTCACTGCTCTTGAGGTTAAGCGTTTGTGCCCTGGTACGGCCGAGAGTGGGGAGAGTCACCTCTCCCTCTCGAAATACTCTCATATGGCCAGCGAATATATAGCCTCTGTCAGGGAAGTCCTACTCACTACCTTCTAGTCGCATTGCTGCTGTTTACGAAATTGAGGGGACGAAAAGCAAATGTCCGGCGCTTTAACCGGGTTGGTGGACACGGAGGGTCCACCTAGGGGAGTTGGAAAACCCTGATTCCAAACCAGTGGTGCACATGGGCTCCAGTATCCTGAAGGAACAAATGGCGTACGAATCAACCGTTGATCACCGGCTACCATGGGACTGCATCTCCTCACGATGCTCCACTGCCTTGTGGATCAGACATTCAGGTCAAAGGCTCCGGGTGTGGCCCCCTAAGAAGACCACCTGCTTCAGTCTGGGCACCTGGGCAGTATCACAGCCCTCACACAAATCGAATGAGATTTGAGAGGCGCATATTTATCTGGTGCTTCATTGTACCAATATTTATGTGTTTAAATAAATAAATAAATAAATTGTGTGTGGACACTAAGGTCCTGGGTTCGATTGCCGTATGCAGAGCAGTGAGTGTGCATTCCTGAGGAGCCTCACATTTGGACAAAACGGCCATTTAACGCTTCCAGGGTTTAATAATGGTCTAACTAGGATCAATTCATGATTTAAAGTCTATGAAAACTCTTTAATCTCCACAAAACCTACACTAATAATAATAATAATATGAAACCGAAACATATAGGTAGAGCATATTATGTTTCATTGTTTGTAAGTTACAATATTTGTATTTTAAGAGTACGCACACAATAGAATCTATCTACTGAACTATATTTGGGTTTTGTTTTATTTTCAACATTCACCTAAACTAAACAAAAATCACATATTGTTATTTTTTTGAAAACAAGCTTATAGATAGATGTTGGCTTACTATTTACTTATTTATTTATTTATATTAGGTCATAAGGGCAAAGTTAAGTCACATTGAAAATATGTGAAGTAACATTTTTTGTCTCTGAAATCCGACCACTCACTCACTAGGTGCCTACTATTACTATCACCTATAAAAAACTTACCAGTTTTGTAAAGTAAATTATATTTTTGTGGACTGTAAACAAACAAATAATAATTGGACTATTTATCATTTACCATTTGAATGTTGTATGTTTAAAATGAAGTTCGATGAAGTCATCTAACGGCTAATATGAAGTTAACTACAGAAGTGGAATAATGACTAAGGTGATCAACTTTCAACTAATAGGTAGCAGATTTGTGTTCCACAATACCTACTTTCTTTTGGGCAGCTGGGTAGTATTGCTACGTCTCACACATGAATGTATCGTTAGATAGGTAGTGAAATGCAATGTAAATGAACTATCAAGTGCTTGTAAATTGATAATATTCAAGCAATTGAGACTGAACTCGACTTCGTACAATGTAATTATAGTTGAAAGTAATCAGAAAATTTAGTAATAAAATTCAAAGTTAGTATCTCATATACCTGCACGAGTCATTGTAACTGAAAGTGGAGCCTGGTCACCAGCTCGTTCAGTATGAACAGAAAATTTCACTCGATCTTGTACACGTATACCACGAGCTTGTATACCTCTTCCAGTAGCATAAGCTAATTCAGGATGAACTTCTGAAATGTAAGAGAAATTAGCATTTATTAAATTTCTTATTTATACAAAAACAACAATAAGACTGTATGTAAATGGAACAGGTATCATGCATAGAAACATTAATTTCCAGTAAGATGTATGCAGATATATAATATAATGTACATGCAAGTAGGCAGGCAGTTATTCTTATATCACCTTCAATTATTTCGTGTATAAATGATTCTTCTTTGACAGGATTATCAATTAGCTGTTTCTTTTCATTTTTACGTTCAGATGAATTAATCAATAAAGAGTCAGATGATACAGTTTCATTTTCTACTTCCATATCATCAACATCAGGATTTTCATGAAAACCATTTTGTTTTGAAGTGTTCTTTATTTCCGGCACTTCACTAAGCATAGATTGTTTGACACTTTGATTGAATGTTGAATTTTGTATAACTGCTGAAAGAGCAGCAATTGCTGCAGCTAATTTAAATTTTCAAAAAAGAAATGGATAAATTATAGACTTCACTAGAAATATTGTTTTAGGTTCAATTGAAGTTGATTATTCTAAATATAAGTATAACCGGATCACAAGAACCATTCACAATCAGAAAACAGTACGATTTCAACGGTGTGGATTTTCATAAACATGTAATTTTAACAATAAATGATAGCATATATATACATATATCAAATGAGATATACAGTATGAATATTATCACTTTCATGAATAATCAACTAGAACTTCTAACAACAAGAACAAAAACGATAAAGTATTGAATTTGGGAACCAATTCTGCCCAGATGCAAGAATGAGAACTAGTCATTTGGAATTACAAATTCTATTTAAGAAACGTAAATATGAACAGATACAAAGCTTAAAAGCAACTATATAGTATGAATGAATAGTGAAATGAAAATATCTGTGTGGTAAGAAAAATATGAAGGAAAACAACCGAATAAAGTTAACCACTATGATTACTTACGAACAAATACAGTACATCAGAAAGGGATGAATTTTGAATGGCTTATAAGCATACATATGATATTAGGTGAGGAGAAGTGTACCATATTTAACGATATCGCAATATGAAGTTTTTAAATTAAAAGAAAACTGTGGTTTTCTCCAGGTAAAATGAAGGAACTAGCATGCTATTAAAACTTACCTTTACCAGACTCTCCTGAATAAAACAATAACTATGTAATAATTGAATTAAGCTTCTAAATGATAACCAATTTAGATGAACAAAATATTTAATTTCACTATAATAAATAACACAATGTAAAACTTACTAGGTGCTATTTCAACTTGAAATGGTGAATTAGGTATCTGTTTCTCCGCAAACTGTACAAATACTTTATGGACACCAACTTCTTTTGGTGTATATTCAACAACAAAACACGCATCACCACCGGGGCAAGTAATACGTGGTTTGACAGTATCAGTCCTGCCGTGTGGATCAACAATCTGACAGTCTACTGTTCCATTTCCAGCGTCTAAAATAGTAAGGTTGTGTAGGTATGAAGATAGTAAGAACACATAGTTGATCCATTATATGTAATAAATTACTTTGTTTTTTACAGACAAATATTTTTGGTTAGTAAATATAAGCACATAGTAAATGTTTGTTAATATCTCGTGATTCAAACTTAACATCTCATAACTAACTGAACCAACTTGTAAAGACGGAAATAATAGTTATTGACAAATAAATTTGACGATATCAGTTGAGAATTTCGTGCATCCAAGAAACGATAAAATAGCAAACACAATGAGACAAGCGAAAACCTGGATTTGGATGGCCACTCACATTTTGAAATGCTAAAGCTTCTCCATTAGTAATTGTAATCTGTTTGATTTTGGCAGCACACGCGTAAAAGTATCAATATGAATAGGGGTTAGATTGGCTAATGAGACTATGAATCCTTGCCAAACGGCAAGTATTGCAAAAATTAGTAACCACTTAGTTTAACGTGTATTGTAAGATGAGATAGGAGGTTAGTGAGATAGGTCGTAGTAATCAGACTAAAAATCATAGTATCAATACAAAGTCACTAGTAGAAGTTTAGTAATCACGGTTATGAGTCGTCAAATAACCGATATAAATGATTGCAAATGGCGAAAAATCACACACCAACGGTTTTAAACCAACATAAAACTAAGTTAAATACAATACTAAAACAGTCAGTTACTTTAATCAATATTTTACGTTTTTAAAAAAATAAGTACTGTGCACTAAGTGATTTCACTTTTGAAGCGTTTGAAAAGGTTGAAAGGGACTTCATGCAAGTTACGAAGTATTTTCAAACTAATTTTATTCTTAATGATGAATTGGCTTTCAGTTCAACTCTCATATTTTTTCAAATAGACGAATTATTGAATAATGGTACAAACTTTACCTTAGCATTTATTAGCATATTTAATTTATTCAAAAATTCAAAAAAAATCGCATCATTGATTTTTCATGGAGTACAGAACTTCAATGAATAGTATCATTTATAGTATACAGGAACATAATAACCCATTCAAAAGACAAACTTACTATGAGTATGTACATTGAAATGAGTACGTCGACCAACACAATTAAGTTCTGAATTTTGTAGTCCTGGACCGCTTACAGTTACTTTACTTGGGTCTACAAGTATTCCTTTGACATTAACACGAAAAGGTGAATTAGGTATCTCATGTCCACCATACTTTATAACTATACGATATTCACCTTCTAAACGTGGTTCATACACACAAGAGTACGTTTGATTTGTTTCATTGTCGAAAATCACTTCACACTAAAACAAAATTTTAAAAAAAAACAATTATCCTATCTAAAAACTATTTCTTAATCTATAGAGTTCGAGCTTGCTTAGAAGTTTTGTTTAAACTTCACTCTCGTTTTTAACTATTAGTCGTTGATGAACAATATTTTTTTTAAAGCTTTTAGAGTTATGACTCACAACTACCCACATTTTGTAACGCCCACTCGAATTTTACCGAACTTTTAGTCAAACTTAGTACTACATATTTTTAAAAATTACGAGAACGAAATACTTAACCAACTGTGGTGTTGTCTACTTATATCCATATAAGTAGTATATGGTGTGGGTCAGACATAGAATGTATTTTGGCAGAAGACCGATGAGCAAAGAATGGAAATGAAGCGCAATCGTATGGAAAATGCATGAGCAATGGAATGAGAGAAGAAACAGTGAAGATTGAAACAATTGGTTGTTAATTTGCAAATTGACTGTTCATTGTTTGGTAATCAGAATTTATTGAGATAGTCTGTAATCTTTGCTTAAATACATTCGATTGTCCCCAACTAGTGTTCTGTCAACTACATTTGGTGTCGCTGCAACCCAGGAGGAGGAAGGGTGGTGTTCTGCGGACGCCGCTGCGAGTCTGGAGTTGAGGTGCTAGTTGGGGCAGTCTGATGCGGAGAGTTGGCGCCGAATGGAGTGTTCTGGCGGGGCGGCGTTGGCTGTAGCGGATGCTGTCGACGAAGAGGAGCAGTGGGACGTGCGGCTGCTGGGCGGACATGGGATGTAGATGGCTCAGCAGGCCGGTGGAGTACGGGTGTTGAACGTCCCAGGTGCCGGGTGGATGCGGATGTTGGTGCCCCGGCAGGTCGACGGAGCTATGGAGGTCAGCGCGCCGCAGACTCGACATTCTGACGGAGTGTTTGGCACAGACTGCAGTGAAAGAAGATAGTGGCATGGCGAGCAGAACCACCGCATGAACGAATGCTTTAGAGGGGGGACGAGTGTGGTGTTGTCTACTTATATCCATATAAGTAGTATATGGTGTGGGTCAGACATAGAATGTATTTTGGCAGAAGACCGATGAGCAAAGAATGGAAATGAAGCGCAATCGTATGGAAAATGCATGAGCAATGGAATGAGAGAAGAAACAGTGAAGATTGAAACAATTGGTTGTTAATTTGCAAATTGACTGTTCATTGTTTGGTAATCAGAATTTATTGAGATAGTCTGTAATCTTTGCTTAAATACATTCGATTGTCCCCAACTAGTGTTCTGTCAACTACACAACTCATATTGTAAAATGTTGCATGTCATGATAACAATGCAACGGATTTCGAGAATGAATAAGTTATCTTAACTAGTTTCGTTAAGAAATGCCTTCGAACTATACGTAAATAAAATATTCATTGTATAGGAATAAAATGTGTTCTTGGATTATTGGCGAAACTATGACATTTAACTATCATCAACTAATTATCAGATTTCTTAAACACAATAACAGTGAAAAAGTATAGTGTAAAACATAAAAATCACTAATACTTACTGTTTCTCTAACACCTCTGCAATTAATTACAAGTACTTCTAGTTGACCTCTGCCAGCATTAGCTGTTTCTACATAGAATTTAGCCGGTACACCAATTCTATTTTCGTTTGAATCCAAACCTAGCCAGTTACAATAATGTACAAAAAAGTTCAAGATACAAGGAATTTGAGGTAAAATGAGATAAGAAAGGCAGGGAAACACGACCGTTCCTTTTAGGGATGGTTATAATAGCAATAGCGAAGTAATTGGTGGCCGAATACACCGTTTATACTAAACTTCCAACCAACATCGGTTACGAAAGTTTAGATGTTCTAAAATTTTAAATTACCAAACTTTTCATTGCCATATGATTCGACAATTTAGTTAATGCAATAAGTGAAGACTTATAAATAGTTAAACAAATCAGGGAACAATTTGTTATTGATTAAAACTCCTACCGGACTTTGAACGTTTCTTTATTTTTAGGCAAGTCGACTTAAGAGCTAAACTATAAGATCGATGAAAACCGCCACAGAGAATTACTTTATACGCTACTGTTTTGTCATTATCAAATATTTACAAATCACGACATTAACAGTAGTTTTTTTTACAACTCTGACACTAAAGTATTATTTGATACTATGTGGTCTAGCTTCGATTGACTCACGCTTCCAACTATAGAAAATACTAAATCTCCACAAAACCCCTTCTGATACTATGTGCAAAATAAAACATGGCAAATTCCATAGTGCTTTGGGTACCCGAACTTACCACGCCTGATTTTCCATATGGTTTATAACAAGTATTAAGGGGACACAACGGAGACCAACAATATGGTCTAATGTAGGCATTGTGTGAAATCACAAAATCATTCAGAAAACGTTATTGCGAAAAGAATATATAGTAGATAAATGAGATATTTCCTCTATAGAAGTCAATTATTGAATACTAAACCAATTTGTGCTTTGAGTCTGTGCTTACAAAAGTTGGTGACAGGTTGAACTAATATTGCTTGTTTAGACTACAATATGTGTATGAATATGCTGTCAAACAAAGACAACTGGGGACATCTGTTTAGATAACTCGGAATATTCGACTTAGTATAAAAGTACATTGAATGGAAGAATTAAAACATACCAAGTACTTATGAGTTACGTATAACTCGTGAAACAACCACTAACGGCAATTTGTAGTTTAATGAAGTCTGGAATTACATAATATGGACAAGTATAATTCGGGTTTATTAAGATGAACCAAACTTACCAGGACCATACGCGCGTACTTTCGAAGGATTCAGTTTAGCTCGCAGTGGTGCACCCTCTTTTAAACAAGAATTGGGAAACTGGCTAATATAAGTCATCATCGACTTTTCATCAACATTAGGATCAACCATTTCTTCAGGCCGAATTAACTGGGGGATAGATAACCAGTCATCTGCAGCTGTCATAGCTTCTGTAGCATTGCGCAAGGGATTTTGATGATCCCAATGAGTCCAATCCGGACAAAGTCCAGGAGCACAAGCATCAACGAGGGCTCCAATAGCTATACCATCATTCCAATCTGTAGTAAAATTTCGAATTGGGATCATTGGCAATTTCTGTTTGACCCAACTGAGCAAACGCTGTTTAGGACCTTGAGTTTGGTTTCTATCATCCTGCTAACAAATCAAAGACAATTTATCTAAATATGGCTTGAATCATGTTGTATCACAATCAATAAAAGAAAATTCCATCATGACTGTCTGAATACTGACCACTTGTCACCAGCAAACTGAGATTTAAACATATGAATTTAATAGCTAGGTTCAAGATACACTATAATGACCCTTAAATAACCAAACAAGATACTTAACTAAAAATTCACTTCCACGGATAGTTAGACCCCAAATATCCAAACAATTAGGGCTACACTACCGATCATTCGGTCGATTCGACAAATACCAACTTATTTGGTCGACAAAGATCCCAGTGGTTAGGAACGGAAAGATTAAGATTGCCTATGGTACTTACTAGTTAGAATGTTAACGTCACAAAGCTACTATAACACATCTTAAGATACTGATAGGTGTAGCCAAACAGTGAACGGTTCCAAAAGTCGTTATTCTACTGGAAGTTAGACAAAATAAGTAACAAAATGTAATTTGGTCATATACAGATTGCGGACAAAAGTGTTAATGAATACTTCACACAACAATAGGTATTTTGTACTTAGAAATGTACCGGCCGAAAACGTAAAATTAATAAGAACAGATTTAACACTTACTTGGAGAACGTTTTCTTCATCTGCTATCAGAGGTACAGATATAGAGTAATGTAAAATAAGGGTCCAGATTAAACCGAGTATGAGTTTTAAGTTGCAATCAACAATATGGCTGCTGTCTGAAATACTGGTTAAAAGGTTTATTTTCATAGATACCTATACTGATGAGGCGCAAGCCTTCAGTCTCTTCCAGATATCTTAAGACAGTAGTTACATTTTCAAGCTTTTGAGTTCTGAACGTTGGTTTTTTGTTAACGTGTCGAAACTTGTGTCCTGATAAGACTTCGACAAGAGCAACTAAACGAAGACCGTCACTCAAATCAGTCTCTAAATCCTCAATAAGAAAATCAGTTTTTTTCAAATGTTCATTCGCCCAACGCGTGAAAGTGTTTTTCTGGAATATTTTCCATTGTGCATCCTCAGCCAATTCCTTTTCAGCCATCCGAGTTTCTTCATCTGATTCAACAAGACCGCACTCTCTATCACTGATATCTTCATCGTGATCCATTATTCTGATTGGTCAAACTAGCGGCAGCTCCAAGACAATTAACCTATGTAAAGCAGTAGTGGGAACGATTAAACAAAATCAAACATGAAATAGAAAGTAATGAGTTTCACAATTGTTTTACATCACTCGAGTTATATTTCGCATCGTCTTACTTTTTTAATCTGCTTCAAGTTAAACTGATGGTCAGGACTGAAAGTTTAGATCACCGAGTTAATGAATCTTATAAAGACAAACGATCCACGCAGGTCGAGACAAGGAATGCAGATTGGGAGTAAGGTTTTTAACATGTCGCGATTGAGAGTCAAGAAGCCTACACATTGGTATCTAGTTTGTGTTGTTTCAGTATGGAGAGGAACAGTATGTAGCCGTTTCCTAGTTGACAACGTATTTGACTGACAGCTTCCTGAAATCAGTCCGTCTCCGACGAAGCTATAGTGACATATTCCTGGATTTTTGTACTGGTGATGGACATGGTTTACGAAACACTAGAAAAACGTCCAAATGTTCGGAAGCAGGAGAGTCAGTTGAGTAAGACAGTAAATCAAAACTCGTTTGCCTCTCTGTAAACTACTGCTTACTTACTTACTTAGGCCTGTTACCCCTCCTCGAGGAGCATAGGCCGCTCACCAGCATTCTCCATCCAACTCTGTCCTGGGCAATCCTTTCCAGTTCTTTCCAGTTGCTATTCATCCTTTACATATCTGCTTCTATTTCCCGACTTAATGTGTTCTTTGGCCTTCCTCTTTTCAGCTTCACTTCCGGATTCCAAGTTAGAGATTGCCTTGTGATGCACATTGGTGATTTCCTTAATGTATGTCCTATCCACTTCCAGCGTCATTTCCTAATTTCCTCTTGAGTAGGAAGCTGGTTTGTCATCTCCCATAAAACGCTGTTGCTGATAGTATCCGGTCAGTGAATGTTGAGTATTTTACGTAGACAACTGTTTATAAATACTTATACCTTCTTGACGATGGATGTAGTAGTTCTCCATGTTCCAGCTCCGTACAGTAGAACTGTCTTCACGTTCGTATTGAAGATTCTCACTTTGAAATTAGTTGAGAGTTGTTTTGAGTTCCATACGTTCTTCAATTGTAGGTATGCTGTCCTTGCTTTGCCAATCCTCTCTTTTACATCTGCATCAGATCCTCCTTGTTCATCATCGATGCTTCCCAGGTAAATGAATGTTTCCACAAAATCCAGAGTTTCGCCACCAAGTGTGACTGGGTTGGTGTTCTCCGTGTTGTATTTGAGAATCTCGCTTTTTCCTTTGTGTATGTTGAGGCCTATTGATGCAGAGGCTGCTGCTACATTTGTTGTCTTCGTCTGCATTTGTTCGTGCGTATGGGATAGGAGGGCTTGGTCATCTGAGAAGTCCAAATCATCTAGTTGATTCTGAGAAGTCCATTATATTCCGTGTTTCCCCTCAGATTTCGAGGTTTTCATAATCCAGTCAGCCACCAGAAGAAAGAGGAAGGGGGAGAGTAGACAGCCTTGTCTGACTCTGGTCCTTACTGGAAATGCATCTGTCAGCTGTTCTCCATGCACGACTTTGCACTGTAGTCCATCGTATGAGTTTTGGATAATGTTGACAGTCTTTTCAGGAACTGCATGATGTCGAAGACGTTTCCATAATGTTCTCCTGTCCACGCTGTCAAACGCCTTCTCATAGTCAATAAAGTTGACGTATAGTGATGGGTTCCATTCAACTGATTGTTCAAAGATGATTCATTTTGTCACAATTTGGTCTGTGCACGACCTATCCTTACGGAATCCAGCCTGTTGATCTCGAAGTTCGGCATCTACTGTGTCTTCCATCCGATTCAGCAGCACTCTGTTGAAAACTTTTCCTTGTGCTGATAACAAACTGATGTCTCTATAATTGTCACATTTGCTCAGATCTCCGGTTAGTGGACTGAAATACCAAGAACAAACTAAGATGTGATGTATGGCTATTGACACGGTTACTGACGAGGCACTGCGGAAACATACTTTCCCTTTGTTACATTAAAATGATCTACCTAGTAATTAGAAGGTATCTGGATTGTACTTTAAAAACTCCAGGATGGAAATCGTTATAAGCCGGTGATTATTGTAAATAATAAAGGAACTAATCAAAAAGCCATTTTAGTTAGCCTCAACAGAAATCCATAGGTTCAAAGGAATTGCCTTAAGTGCTCAATCAAACACTTACTTCATTTAAGGAGAGTCACTGCATGTAAGTAGCACTAATATGAGCTCTAAAGATACTCGAAATAATTATGAAATGGGCTAGATGTAGCGGTCCGACATTCAATTATGACACATTTTTCCTACTCTTGTGGCTCAACGAGGAACCGATTACTACTTTTGTGAGAGGTTTTGAATATTAGCAAGAACTACTAGAGTAGTTATTTTGATAAACGACTTGATCCAGCCTATACAGAAAAAGCCTTGTAATTTTCACTGTCTCCCTCTTTCTCAAACTTTCGCACTATAAGGCCATAAAGCTCATGATGCTCTTCCGGTTTTATTGGAAGAGAATTTCTAGCTTATGTTTATGAGTTGTTGTTAATCTATTCTATTTAATAGATCATTTCACTGGCAAAATTCTTCATGTCATCTAAAAGTACCGAAGTAACAGGCTAGACTGACCGTCAGTTAAAGAGTGTCAGTCTAAATATTCGTTTGATGGTATGACTTCGACATCAGCTTCTTTAAGTTGAACAGTCACATCATTCCAGCTAGTTACTGTAGATTAGGACTATTAGTTGAATAACATGACATAGATTCATAATATCTATTTAATCTTTATACCTACATCCGTTAGGCAGACTACGAGTGACTGCCTATTTATTACTTTTCTTATCTATTCTTGCTTTCCATACTGACTCTTACTTTACTTCATCGTTTGTCTAGGTATTGTGCGTTGATATATGGAGCACTGACCTCTATAATCAGTTCATTGTGGTTACCGTCAAATCGATGTTAGTATTTAAATATGTGGCTCGATGTTTATATGTAGATTTCAGCATTCTGTATTTCGAATCTGAATTCCTTTACGTTGATGTGGAAGACGAGAGAGTCTTGCCTTATAATGGATTACTAAATAGAGTTCACCTGAGAATTTCCCTAGGATAATTTGTCACTTTTTCAACTACTTGCCAAAGGAAGTTTCGGGAAACGGAAGCTCAGCTACTATAGCCTTTAAAATATAAACTTCTTCGATTTGAATCAAGAGGTACATGTGAAGAGATTTTTATGCAGTCTATACTTGTAACCTTCTTCCAATGTTCTTCTGATAATCTTAATTTACAGTAACCTTTTTTTTTCATCTGAAGATTATTTGTTATTATGTCACATCCGAATCACCTTTTGAAGAATCCTTAGATTCTGACAATAGTGAAGGTGTGCATGACTAAGTGTCAACATAAAATGAATAAAAGCTGCATAGCTACATAAGTTAGTAGAATTTTAATAATTTTTCAAGGTAGTTTCACGGAGAATGGATATAGATTAGTAACCGATTTCGCGTTCTAGAGCTGTGTTACACCAGTCAATCACGGAGTGCTATTCTCTGAAAACAAATCTACCTCTTATAATTTCTTGAAACAATAGCTTTCCTAAACTGTTCTATCACATTTTAGCTGTTAAGCAGTTCATAACTTAAATTAATAGGATTTTTAAGACTCTCACCACATACTAAAATTGTCAAGAAATTAAAGTGATGAAGACCCAAGGTAATGTATGTTTTTCTAGTGTCTAACTCACGATATTTTTACTTCGGGATACTGGTGCATTTTGCCTAAACCAACTCCGTCTATTTGGACTTGTAAGTTTTTCATAATGAATATCATGTTCATTAAAGGTGATTAGGCACTGTATAATTTAGATGTATGAGCGCATATTTGCAATATACTGTATGTCATATGTAATTTTATGTAACCTGAGGAATGAACACGGTTAAAATATTCATAAAAGTAGCTTTATAAGGTAACCTGAAACTTAAAACATTTAAAGAAGGTTGCGTAATAGTTCAAAGTATATAGTTTATACCTACTGAATTAATAGACGGGGATTTTATTCGATTAATACCAACTATTGTACACAATATACCTAAAAGACTTTCTTAGTTAATAAGTACCCATATTGTAAGTAGCTATAACATGAATTTTTTATTTATTTTTACATTAGTTCTGTTTTAGTACTATTATGCAACATAAGTGGTTAATAAAAACGATTAAATGAAGTAACCATTCATAGTAAAAATGAGATTACTTTAAGAACTATTCATGGTAAGTGATAGAACATCGTTTAATAGTGGACACTTAAACAGTCGAGGAATTTCCTTTAAGAGATTTTATCCGTTTTTTGCCAAAAAAAAAACAAAACGATTATCTGCCTCAAGTTGTTTCAGATGATGATAATTAGTTGACAGTAATGAAGTCGCTCTCCATTTTGAGAGGAAAAAAAACACAACAAAATATGCTTGATTACACAGTACTTAGTGTATTGTTTTCGCAAAATGTGACTCATATCACCAATGGTCATTAAATGTTCAAGTGTACTATAGCAATTTAACTAAATCTGTATTATTTTATATATAGTTGAAATCATGAGTCAATTGAAGCTAGACCACCAAGGAAAACCTGGAAGCACTGGATGGCTGTTTCGTCCTATTGTGAGACTCCTCAATATTATTAAATGAATTACTATGGAAATTCACAGACTACTTTAATGATAATTGTACATTAAGTTTTTTTTACCTGAATTTATGAAAACTAGATTTGCTTTTTCTATTTGAATAACATTCATCATTATTGGTATCCATACCAAGGTCGACCTTAATAGTTTCAAATAAATTGAGTAGAGAGTTCATAATAAATATTTTTTTGTTGTTGTTATATCCCAATGAGTAGAAAAATTATATTTCTGACGTTTCGTGACTTAATGTAGGTCGATTCTTCAGAGTAAATAAATAACTGACATTAAATTAACACAGGTTTGGACGAAAAGTTAGATATACAATTTTTCTATTCCATGAAATATAACAAGAATATATTTTAAAAGGGGGGTTTTGTGGAAATTGTAGTATTTTAATAATTGAATTCAAGAGTCCATATAACATAAACAATTAGTGAGAACCTTAAAGCATTGGACGACCGTTTTTTCTAGCATGGGACTCATCAGCAGTGTGCATCCACAATCCCTCTCTCAATATTCGAACCCAGGACTACCGGTGGTGGTCTAGCTTAGATTGACTGATGATTTCAACTAATAAATTACTACAATCTCAACAAAACTCCCTTTCTAAGAATAATCATCATGGGTACGACAGTGACTGACTTCAAGAGTTATTTCTTGGAGTAATAGTGAGAAACTGTTACCAATGGAGTTCAACTGTGTCCGTCGTGAGATGGTCACTTACTGAAGACAATGGTGGACGGTGGTGCGATTTCGTAGATTGGTTGAAGTTAGACATTAACACCACTAGACGCTGACTCAGTGATCTAGAGGTTAGGCGTTCGTGCGTGAGATCGAAGGTCCTACGTTCGAATCTCGTGAGACCTGACTGTGGATACGCACTGCTATGGAGTCCCACAATAGGACAAAACGACCGTTCAGTGCTTCCAGGTTCATTCATAAATTTGAGATCCGATTAAAATATAAAAAAGTATATTTGTAGCCTTGTAGTCATTTGTAATCAACCGCTTACTAATTTCTAACATTTAAATGATTTATCTATCTTTAATGACAAGTTTACATTTTAAAGATTTTATGTATTAACTTTTAAATTATTATTACTGATTCATATGGCTGTCTAAATCACCAATCAAAATGATGATAGAAATAAGAAAGATACATGAAGAAAAAGAAAAAGATTTTAGAATAAAAAAAATTTTTTGGCGAAATTCCCTAATAAACTTTATTCATTCAATTAAAATTGGCGGATTATGTTAATTAAACAAAAAATAGGAAAGAGAAACTAATTAATTAAATCCATTTGGTCGTTTATTACGTAATATAGATATATATGTAATTATTGAATTTGTTCTTGGTAGGATACATTTGAAGATCACATTTTTTGGTATCTTGTAAGACCAATGCAAATAGACTTAATTAATAAAACATAATCTAACAATGAAATAAGCATGATGTTTGTTTTTCTGTATTCAATAGAACTAATGAATAATTTAATGAATGATTTATTCTCTGAAGAAGTGACTTTACACTGAGTTACGAAACGTTAGAAAATCTAATTTTTCTACTCATTGGGATATTACAAATATATTTAATTTATTTGTAACGATCTACCCAATGTTCAATTTATTCAGAATTATCAAGTCAAATGTTGGTACTAATATCTACGAAGTATTTACTGTATGGTTCTCAGATTTTACTAAGAGATTCTGTAATTTTGTGCTCTATTAAATTCGATTGTTCCCAATTGTATTCGCGTTCATCACAACATATGTCTTCTGTGAACACTTTACTGCAGTACATCTTGGCATGCCTGATGAAACAAGTGAATAGAATGAAAGTTAGAACTTAAAATGAACTATCCAGTAATTATTCTGTTCTTGTTTGTAGTATTCATTCAGTGAATTGAGCGGAAAAGTATTAGATATTCGATGCATTTTGAAAATCAAGAAACAAATCGGTTTAAAATTCACTCATACGTATCCTATCCTACACTGAGAAACTAATAATAAGTTTTAGATTATTGCACAAAAATTCAAAATATGATAACAGGAAACTTGTATCTCATTCATAGCTGAGTGAAAATTTTTTATATACGATAATAGTGTGAAATATGAATAATATCAAACATAGTAGCTTGGATAGGTAATCCCAGTCGCATGTATAGTAAGGCCTTCTTTTCTACTGATAGCAGTAGGATTATGCATTATGTGAAAAACTTTTAACTATTCTCTTTTCTTTGTAATTTGAAAAACCATTTTGATTTGATTATTTATTCTCTGAAGAAGTAGCTTACACTGAGTTACAAAATATCAGAAAATCTTTATTTTCTACTGATTGGGTTATTACAAATATATTTAATTTATTTAATGAATAATAGTTTAAAAAATGATGAAAAGCATAGAATTAGATATAATAAACTTCTATTGTCTTCAAGTATTCAGAAGAAGTTTGAAATGTTTATTTACATTGAAATGAAGAAGTGGGCTTTTCAAATGATGCAAATATCTTAGTAAACATAATGACTAACATTTCTATTCTCAACTCTTAAGAGATACATATATTCTACCTGCATACATTCACATGAATTGTTTCATGTTGACAATGAAAGACAATTAAATTAGTTGAGAACAGTATGAGTATATGCTCATAAATGTATGAAATCATGTTCCTTAGATATGGAATTAATTGTTTATTGTCTATAATTATATGATAATTGCTTGAAAGTCTAATTAACTTGATCTGTGAAAACATTCAAAATAAATTTTCATGTATAACCTATACAAGTATAAACAATAGTTGACCAAATAACAAATCAACAGAATAGGTTGTTATTTCCAATTGATTGATCACTGGGTAATGATCAATGTCATGTATGTCATGTCCTTCTGAGTGCAGATCGAATCCTATTGACTAAGTTGCAATGTAGCCACTAGTCTAGGTGACTCGACATTGTGTGTACTATGTTTAGATAAGAAGGTGTTCGGCCGTCCAGTGCTTCCAGGTTTTCCATAGTGGTCTAGCTTCAATTGATTCAGACATGATCTCAACTATTAAAATTACTATAATATCCGCAAAACCCCTTCTGTTAATGTAATTCATTTAATGAAGTTAAGGAAGATATATGAAACAAGACGAAAACTTATGAGAAGGAAGAAGTGACATGAAATACAACACTAGAATCAACAGTTCCGATTTATGTGTGTGGTGAATTTTGAAATAGAATGAATGAATTGTATTCTATGAATTTGTACACTTATATTAGAGAGTTGATCACATTGTAGTTTGGAGTAAATATTTGAAATAAAAACTAGTTGACTGAATAACTAGATCCTTATATTGATTCGGTGCCTTTTCATTGTATATTACATTCACGATTTGCACATTACAGAATCCACGAATAACTTGCAACACAAAAATAAATATATTTCAGAATAGGGGTTTGTGAAGATTGAAGTAATTTTATAGGTTGAATTTATGAGTCGATCGACTCTAGACAACCATGGAAAACCTGGAATCAATGGACGGCCATTTCGTCTTAGTATATGACTTTGCAGCAGTGCTTATCCATGAACCCAGTCCAGAGTTCGAGCCCCGTGTAAGAGATCATGGGTGTGCACTGCTGAGGAGTTCCGTGCTCGGATGAAACGGCCGTCCAGAGCTTTCAGGTATTAAATGATCGTCAAGGTTAGACCGACTCATGAATTCAATTATTAAATTAAATTTCAAACTTTTACTTGGTACTCTAATGTATCATATTTGTTAGTACACAAACAAGCAAAATAATAAAACTTTGTAGTATTATTTTACTTAAATTGACGAGATATGCTTTATTTTTACAGACAGAACAAAATAATAATGTACTGTTGTGATCGTTAGTTTTACAGTTTCGACAATGAAAAAACTGATTTATATTCATTCTCATTGCGGTTGATCAAAGCGTTTTGTCTATGTGATGATTACAGTGTTTACTATTGTAGTGTCTGCAAAAGATACAGTTTGAATATTAAAGAATATGAAAGAGTCAACCAGTAAATTACTGTCCATCGTTACCTAAAATTCCCGATAATATAGACCATATTCTCCGTTATGTAAGTATCTTAACGCTTTTCATTATCTATAAAATGTTTAGTTCCAGAGAAAGTGTCATGATTATATAGACCATGTTGTATGTTTTAAAAGATATGGTGAAAAATGCCTATTTTGACATTTAGTTAAAAGAGGAACAGAATCAAGAATTCTCTTTTTAACCAGTTTTCCACCATGACCCTACACTGATATATATATATATATATATATATATATATTTACCTAGAATAACTTGGTCTCAGTAACTACAGGATATCTAAGATATATATTTTTATCAATATTGAATACTACTTTAAAAACCATTACCCCTTTTAATATGTCATTTACGCTTATTATTTTTATAGAGTTGAGGTTATGAGTCAATTGAAGCTAGACCATCATGGAAAATCTGGAAACACTGGACGGCCGTTTCGTCCTATTATGGGACTCCTCGCGAGTTGAAGTTAGGCATTAACACCGTTGGATGCCAGCTCAGTGGTCTATCGGTTGAGGGTTTCGGCTCGAGACTGGTAGGTCCTGGGTTCGAATCTCGCGAGAGCGGGTTCATGGATGCGCACTGTTGAGGAGTTCCATAATAGGACGAAACGGCCGTCGAGTGCTTCCAAGTTTTCGATGGTGGTCTAGCTTCAACTGACTCATGATTTCAACTTTGAAAAATACTGAAATCTCCACAAATCCCCTTCTAAATATAATCATATGCTCACTAATGAATGACTTCAAGTTACATGTCCTGGAGTTCTAGTGGGAAGCAGTGACCAGTGGAGTTCAATCACGTCCGTTGTGAGATAGGAACTCACTGTAGACAATTGGTGAATGGTTGCTCAACTTCGTGGATCAGTTGAAGTTAGACATTAAGAACGTTGGATGCCAGCTCAGTGGTCTATCGGTTAAGGGCTTCGGCTCGAGACCGGTAGGTCCTGGGTTCGAATCTCGCTGGCGAGAGTGGGTTCGTGGATGCGCGCTACTGAGGAGTCCCATAGTAGGACGAAACGGCTGTCCAGTGCTTCCAGGTTTTCGATGGTGGTCTGGCTTCAATTGACTCATGATTTCAACTTTGAATAATACTGAATGATTAAAAGAATGAAAAATGAACCAGACAGTTGCTAGGTTACATAATATTGAAAATTAATTAGCACAGTATTATGATGAAAGGTCAGTTATATAGTAGCTGTGTGAGAATCAAGGGACGGAATGTGTAAAAAATACAAATTAGAAGGATTTTTGAAGGCGTATGAATAATTTTTCTATAGTTGGTGATTCATCAAAGTTCCACTAAAACTATCTTCAATATCGATAGCCAAGATAGAGAGAAAGAGGTTGTAAAAACTTCCTTTAAATGCAAAGGTTAGTTCGTGAACATGGATTCCAATAGCTTCAACAATGTAATTTTGTTGATGAAAAGCTGATTAGAAAGACATTTCATATATAGTTGTGATCATAAGTAAACTGAAGCTAGACCACCATGGAAAATCCGGAAGCACTGGACGCCCACTCCGTCCTAGTATGGAACTCCTCAGCAGTGCGCATTCACAATCCTGCCTCGCGGGATTCGAACTCAGGATCTATCGGTCTTGCTTGCAAGTGCTTAAACACTACACCACTGAGCTGGCATCCAACGGTGTTAATATCTAATTTCAACTAATCTACGATGATTTAAACTATATACAAAATTACTAAAATCTCCACAAAACCCCCTTCTAGAAAAACATTTGTTCACTTTAATCTTTTAAATAAATACAGTCATGTTTTGATAACCAGCTTTTTCCTTCATTTATTTGACTGACCGTTCGCCAATTGCCTTCAGTGAGTTCCTATCTGACAACAGACGTGGTTTGAACTTCACTGTTCACTGCTTCTCACTAGAACTCCTGGATGTACTTCTCGGTCAGTCACTAGTGAGCATATGATTATATTAATTATCAAAAAAGGTTTTGTGGAGATTAAGTACTTTCATAGTTGAAAGCGTGAGTCAATTGAATTTAGACCACCATGGAAAATTTGGAAGCATTGGACGGCCGACTCAAATTTTCAACTATGAAAATACTAAATCTTCACAAAACCCCTTCTGAAAACTATTTTTGATCTATGAAAAATATCAGTTAGGTATTATGAACTTTAAAAAAAGTATGAAAATTTACTATTATGTAATCATTATTACATAATATAAATTTTATTATCAATAAAGCCTCGTATCAAACTATGAAAGTTATGAATCTATTAGTATCATTACTATTGCCAAATAATTTATCAAATAGATTGATCTCTACATCGTAGTGATAAACCTTAAGTATATCACAATGATGACATGTATATGTTTAATGAATGTGTTTTTTGAATTTCTTCTACTCCTCCTTAAATTCTTAGTCATTACCTACACCAAAATTATTGATAGTTTTATAATTATAATGAATTGTAGCAGAAAAACAAAAAACAAAACACTTATCATTTCAATTGTCTTATTAGATTAGATTATGATGTTGTTAATTGTCAAATAACCGAATAACTTATGTGTTACCTTGGAAAGTATTCTGTTTCCTGTGTTAAGCAAATGGTAGATTTATGTTGTTTTGTCTTTTAAAAAACATATGTATATATGTATATAACCATTGTTTCGTTAACTATTCAACTCTCCCCCCACTAACACCAAAAAAATAGTTTGTACTACTTGTAAACATGCTTATTTAAAAACAAAAAAACTACTAATAGGTAGAATGCTATACTATGTAAATTTAAACTTCACCCTATTGCATAAGCAAGTAGCTATCAGGACTCAGTAGCTGAGTGGATGACGTGATGGAGTTTGAAGCGAAAGGTACTGAGCTCGAGTCCCAGAGTGAACATCAACCTTGAGATAAAGGTACATCCAGCTGATGAGTCCCAAATAGGACAAAACGCGCATCCTTTATTCCACTGCTACCCCCTATCCATCTTTGCTTATTACAACTTACTATTGAAAACTGATTAGAGTACTAAATTTATTCACATTGATGATTTAAGATCATGTGAATTTTTCGGTTAAATGCTCTTGCACGATACTTGTAGGTCCTGGGTTCGAATCTCGTGAGACGAGATCGTGGATGCTCGCTGCTGAGAAGTCTCACAATAGGACGAAACAGCCGTCCAATGCTTCCAGGTTTACCTTGGTGGTCTAGCTTCAATTAACTCATGATTTCAATTATAAAAATACTGAAATCTCCATAAAACCTCTTCTGAATTTATTTTGTTTAAAATAAGCAAACAAACAAACAAACCAAAAAACACCTCATACTTCCAAGTTCATTTTCAAAAAGGTTAATTAACACGTTTTGTTTGTTTGTTTGTTGGTGTTTTGCTCTGGAGTATCAACAGCGTATGAGATTCAGAAATGTTAATAAACTCTACTGATTTCTATATGAACTACTGATTTATATTTGTCAACAATATTCTATCTTATTGTTGACATTACATTTAGGTGACAGTACTATCTATACCTTATGGTATGTTATTAAACTATACATATTTCATTTACAGTAATATGCATAGTTTTCATTGCAATGTTCTTTTTTTTTCTTTCACAAAAAATGAAGGTACTCAAGGTTACTTCGTTTGTACAAATCAATAAATTAAAGAACACAATAAAATATAAACAATGAAAGTAATACTATGCATTGCAATGAAATGATGTAATACTTTTAGTACAAGGACTGTCATACCTATTTATGTATATAGATGTCATCAGGTAGTTTTTATTACATGATGGATAACTTAATGAAATATTTGTAATTAAAAACATGGAATTATGTTTAATGAATAGATGGTTTAAGATAATCAATAAAAACAAGTCTTGACATGAATGGTATGGTAGTTGGCATTCATCAAGAAGGTGTATTTAAAACTTTAAGGAAAGGTTGTTATTCATTGTGGGATTTAATAGTGAATTTATTTGTTTGTATACCAAATTAAACCTTTTCATAATTTTTATAGTTGGAATCATGAGCCAATTGAAGCTAGACCATCATGGAAAACACCGTTTGATGCCGGCTCAGTGGTCTATCGGTTAAGCGCTCGAGCGTAAAACTGATAGGTCCCGAGTTAGAATCTCGTGAGGTGTGATCGTGGATGCGCACTTCCGAGGAGTCCCATAACAGGACGAAACGGCCGTCCAGTGCTTCCAGGTTTTCGATGATCGTCTAGCTTCAATTGACTCATGATTTCAACTATTACTCATATGTTAACTACCGATCATCAATCATAAGTGAACAGTTCAGATCGGTTAGATAATAATAATGATGCTGAATATTTGACAGACATGAGAGAAAAGAAAATAAATATGAGATTATTAAGGTCAGTGTGAAATCTCTAGTCAGTTTGTGAGACTAAACAATGACAGCTCAATGAAAAAGATTGTACTTTTCTTAATGTTATTTGTGAATTCACATAAAGATAACGTTCAGTGGTTTATTAGTTCAGTAGAAAATCATATGATTCTGAGTTTTTTTTCTTAAACTATTCATAAAAGTGTACTATTATTTCTTGTTTCAAATAGTATCATTGTTTAGAGAAATGATAGATCATTTAAAATAATTCTCATATTATCGTGGATATCAGAGGAGGGTTTCGTGGAGATTTTAGTAATTTTATAAAGTTGAGATCATGAATCAATTGAAGCTAGAACATCATTGAAAACATGGAAGCATTGGACAGCCATTTCGTCCCATTGTGGGACTCCTCAGCTATGGGCATCCACGATCCCGTCTCACGAGATTCTAACTCGGGACCTATCAGTTTTACGCTCGAGCGCTTAACCATCAGACCACTGAGCTGGCCGGCATCCAACGGTGTTAATGTCTAACTTCAAACAATCCACGAAATTGAGCAACTATTTCACCAATGTCTTCAGTGAGTTGACATCTCTCAAAAGACCTGGTTGAAATCCACTGGTTACTACTTCTCACTAAACTCCAGGAAATACCTTATGGATATCTCGTGGATAATCATTATTGAATCGTCTTATACTAGGACAAAACAGTATACCTTTATTTTCTCGGTTATCACCTACAAAAAATGTATACGGTTTCAACATTTGTAATTGTAAAACTTATGAGGTTATATTATCCCATGTTATGTGGATTTTGCATTATTTTACTTCAGTAAAAACATTTAAAAACCCTCATATCAAGACAAACACTAAAGGGAAATGAAATGTTAGAACCAAAACATTGACAAAAAAGTACTGGGAAAACAAATGGTGAGAAGGAAAACTGAAAGTGTAATTACTGTCTCTTGTATATGTAAACATTCATATACGAATGAGTTAAATTTTGTTCACCCTGAACATTGAAAGTTTGAAACAGTGTAGCTACATAATGATATTTTCTAGTTATCCTTTTCACATGCTGATTCATCAATGAAAGGGTAAACAATGTAAGTTCAATTCGAATATGTATCTGGTGTTTGTTTTTTTTTGTTGTTGGGAATATAAATGGTACTTTAGGAAAACTAAGAAAAGAATAATGCACTTCCAATATGTAGATCAGAATAACAGAAAAAAAGCCAGGCAAAAATACATACCGTCATATATACATACATCAATGTAAACATTTATGATTGTCTTTTTCATCATCATCATAGAGTCACACGATTTAACACAACAGTTAAAGTAAATATTATACTACCGAAAATAAGTAAGTAGGTCAGTAAAAATAAACAAATAGGGAGATATGCTACAAATATATTTGTAATGATTAGTATTTTCACACTGTCAATGTTATGGTCTGTAGTTAATCAGTCTCCAATGACTCACTATTGCCAATTGATCTTAGACTATCAATAAAAAAATGGATAGAAGTTCATAATTATCTGGACGTTACTGTATCTCAGTGGTGTTGTTCAAACCGAGATTCAAATCCAGTTCCTATTAACTTAAACCTCACTAAGATACAGAATCCAGAAAGCCACTAACTTATGCAACGAATATGAAACTTATTTATAAAGATTTGTATTCTATAACACGTTGACGTTTTAAGTGAAAGGTACTAAGTTCTTGTTTTCCATTATGAACATCAACACTAGAATGCAGATATATCATGTTGACTAGTTTGAAATAAAACGAAACGTTTATCTTGGATTCAATTGCTAATCATCACATAACTTCAATAACACAAGTACTGATTGAGTTATTTTCATCATGGGTACTAAAATTTCTGATTGACCTATATTTTGTTTGACAGAAATAAGCTGTATTGATAAATTAAAATATCGGGAATTGTGAAGGTAACGTTTTGTGTTTCTTTAGAGTTAAAATTGTTTCTCTTTCGACTGTACTCTTCTATTATGATATCAAATGATAGCCTAAACTATGGAATAAAATGCAGTGACAAGGGAAACACGATATAAGAAAAGTTAAATAAATGAAGAGAAATGGTATCTGTGAGAGTTTATAATTTTCCCTATTTAGATATAAAGCACTAGAAATGATCAGTTTCAACTGGTATATGTAAATCCTGAATTAGTTCTCTTGATACTAACATTTGAATCACAAATATTTACCAAAGTTAGGTAGTAGCTAGCAATAAGTATGACATTTTTATCAGTTCCAGACAATATGAAACGCTTATCCTAAGCTTTCACTGACGATTATTATCCGACCTTATTAATCGAATGAATTAGTTTAAACTTATTTATTTGGAAAAAACACACAACTTCCCTTGTAAAATCTAATAATTAAATAATTTGTACAACAGAATATTGAGTCATTAAAGTGTCACCCTATAATTTGTGTTCTGTGTGCTTGGGATAATTTTTCAACTTTTATCCAAAATTGTCTACCATAGTCATTTTAAGAATTTTTTTCGTAACTTTATCAGCCTTATTCTCATATCATTCAAGCCAGTTTATAGAAGCAGAAATCATTATACAAACATGTGAGTTGTTCACTACCAAATATTCGAAGTTATTCACACGAAGAATATTCATTTAATGTTTATGCATAATACTGACTAACTTTAATATTTACATTGAAACAATCATTGATATTTTCATAGTTGAAAGCGTGAGTCAATTGAAGCTAGACCACTATGGGAAACCTGGAAGCATTGGACGGCCGTTTCGTCCTATTGCACAACTCTTCAGCAGTGCGCATCTACAATCCCGCCTTAAGAGATTCGAAACCAGGAGGTACCAGTCCCACACCAGAGCGCTTAACCTCTAGACCACTGAGCCAGCATCCGATGGTGTTAATGTCTTTCATTCAATCCATGAACTTGAGCAACCATTCATCAATTGTCTTCAATGAGTTGATATCTCACAACATCATGGATGTGCACTGCTGAGGAGTCCCACAACAAGACGAAATGGCCGTCTAGTGCTTCCACGTTTTCCATGGTGGAAACGTCAGAAATACAAAGTATATTTATCATTGAATTTACTTATAGTTTGATGTGATTTTTAAAAAGACTGTTTCATAATTGGTAATTTTAATTAACCCGTAACTGAGTGACTTGATGAAATATGACAAAACAGTATATTATCGACTCATTATTCCTTTATAAGGTGGCATGCTTAAATATCTGAACTATCTGTTTCCGCCATTTAGATATTCCAATAAGTTACCCGTTTTCTTATTTCGTTTAACATATCATTATGTCTATTAATCATATAACCTATCTAGGCACGTTTTTGAAAAGTTTACAACTGTTCGCTGTACAAGTTACAAAAAGTCCAATCAGAGACATCATGGTTGCTGGCAATATGCACAGAAAAAATATACATTATGCAGATGTCGATTCTTGAACTGCTAACATCTAACTGGCAACCACTCAATATTTATCGCAAGGATCGATCAAGAAATAAAAAAAGGAAACTTGTTGAAATACTTTGTGATGAGAATTCTATTTTGTACCAAAAATATAATAATGAATAATGCCATTAATAATAATAAAACCTTTTATGACAAATAGGACCTGTACTATTTATGAATTACTATTAATTTCTTCCTAATTTGTATTAGAAATACTGAAATGAAAGTATGGTCAGGTTATTTAATTATTATATGAATTGTATCAACTCGCGGCCCGAATAGCTCAGTGGTAACATCTCTGACTGTGAAGCTGGGTGACATGAGATTGAATCCGTCAGAGAGAACCAGTTCCCTCAAGATTACAGGCACATCTTGCTGACGAGTACTAAGTAACACGAAACCCAGGTCCAGGATTTCCTGTAGACTACCTCTAACCACTATCTTATCTCAACATAGTGCACGCAGTGTTGAGCCACTTAGACTAGTTGCTACATTGCAACTTGATTTATAGCATTCGATCAGCACTAGGAAGGACTTGACACACATGACATTGATCACCATCCAGTGATCAATCAATTCTGATGAATTGTATTAGCTAAGTATTCGGTAAAGAATAAATCCCTGATCATATATTTACATAAGTTATTACATCAAAACTTTATGCCGGATAGAAAAAAAAAATTTAGTTACATAGAAACAAGCATAAGAAAACGTTATAGTATATAAGTATTAAATTATCAAATAAATACCATAGTTACTACTTACCAATATAATTCACCTTATTTGTATATCTTTAATGATCCTGTGACTAAATCTTCTGGCTAATGTCACTAATACGATGATTATTATTATTATTATTATTATTAGTATGGCACAAAATTGTTAACTAATCTGCGTGGGCTACATTTAAATATGAAGAATGTAGATGATTGGTTAAAAGCAGACAATCGATTAGTTAATAGACAAATCGTATAATAATGAAACCAATAATTATAATAATAATATAATCACACAATCAATCTATAAATGAACAAAGGGAATAATTGTGCCAGTCAATTTTATTAGTTTTCTTTGATAAGAGTTTTGCAATTTTTGTAAAATTTGATGGTATAAATACTACTGAAAACTTCACTAATGTAAACTGAAGTTTTCGTATTATAGGGCATTATTCATTTAAAGATTTGAATTCTGACTGTGAAGCTAGGTGACACGCGATTGAATCAACCTGAAAGCATTAATTTTCTAGAGACTACATGTGCATCGTTCTGAAAAGTGTCAAATAGCATGAAACGTAGGTTCAGAGTTTCCTGTTGATTGCCTATAACAATTACCTTGCATTTTAACGTAATGTACTCAATATCAAGACACATTTTAAATTGATCGATAGAATTCAATCTGCACCAAGCAGAATATGACAATGGTCACTACCCGATGATCAGTCGATCGTAAATAAACTGACTTCTGTACAGAATAGATGTAAATGTGTAACTGATACAAGAAATCAGAATTTTTTGTCAGAATGTAGGTATAAGTGAGTAGCAGAATATTTGAATAAATAAATGATTAAATATACCCTAGAATGTTTCAGTATAAATCAATCCTGTTATCATTTCGAATAAATTCTACAATTTTTAGTTATGATAGAATCTTACTTACTTACTTACTTACGCCTGTTACTCCCAATGGAGCATAGGCTGCCGACCAGCATTCTTCAACCCACTCTGTCCTGAACCTTCCTTTCTAGTTCTGTCCAGTGTTTGTTAATTCTTCTCATGTCTGTCTCCATTTCTCGAAGTAATGTGTTCTTTGGTCTTCCTCCCCTCCTTTGGCCTTCAGGTTTCCATGTGTGGGATTGTCTTGTGACACAATTAGGTGATTTCCTCAAGGTATCTTAGTTACTGTAGAGAAAAAGTATACTACCATAAAAATTCTTGTTACTTATGATGAGAATTGTAGATATCTGAAGATATTTAATCTAAAATTCGATTGTTTCATAGCACTTTGATTTTCGTTATCTTTCTATATTGATCTATATATGAAAATAAAGGAAGAGACTAAGGTCTTTGAAATTATCAGTCAACTTCTATAAAATTAATATTTAAAGTAAGTTCTTAGAAATATTAATCAGAAAAAGTAATGATGAGATTATAACTTATGGACGACATTTCACAGACGTTAAAGTGACATCAAGAATGTCCACCTAACTAGGGATAAATGAGGGTTGTAAAGCAGTGTCAGGAATTAGAATAAGGATTGGCAGTTGATGGTTGGGGTTGGGAACTAGATTCAAGGTTTTCATTAGGAACTGATATCAGTTAAAATGCCGGAATGCTACTTGGCCAAATGGATGGATGAACTTCGCACCAAAATCCAAGATCTGATATATCTGATTGGTTCGTCAATAAATTATAGTCCTGCCAAAGTATTCAGTATAAAAAATAGTTAAATTCTTGGAATTACTGTTCATCTTACATGTATGAAGAAATCGATGCAAAGTAAACAATATTTTGATACATTATGATTTACTCAATATTATTATAATAAGTATTTCTGTTTTATAAGCAAGGGAGGATAGTGGCTGGTACAAGCTAGTAACTGTCTGGGTTTAGTGGCTAAGTGGATATCTCGAGGGCGTTTGCAGCGAACGGTACTGGGTTCGAGTCCCAGAGTGAACATCAACTTTGGGATTCAGGCACGTCCAGCTAACAGGTCCTAAATAGGATGAAACTCACATCCTAGATTCCACTGCTAACCATTATTCATCTTTGCTTATATTTCTGTTTTGTTTTTAGGTTAAAACATTCAAACTATCAACATTTTGAAAATCGGCTTTTGATTTGTTTATCTAAAAATCTATATATTATGATTATAAGGCACCAATCGAGTAAATGAGAAACACTGCAAATTTGTCACTATTCAATTTGAGTTTAGTGATTAGGAATATAGTGAAACGTTTATAGCATAGGGTTAACCTAAAAAGAAACTTAATAACATGCAATATTTGGACCATTATTTTATAACGGTCAAAAAAAGTTGTTATTACCCTATCGGTTTTGCTGAAGGCAATTTTGAATGAATGAATGCCAACCATGTTAGGTGTAAGATAGTTTTCCATTGCAAGCAATGAAAGATTATTATGAAATATACTGAATTGATTGAGGTTAGACATGCACACTATTTTGTGTCAGCTTAAAGGTTTAGAGTTCAGGTGTTTTCATGCAAGACCAAAGTTCTTCGGTTTACTCTTTCCTTGGATCATGGAGTTGGTACTGCTGATGAGTCATATACTAGGACGAAGCAGATGCCTAATTCTTCCTGGTTCTCATTTTTGATCTGGTTAAGATAATTGTGACAGAAACACTTGTACAAAGAGAGAATTTTACAAAAAACATTGATGCAAAAATTGAAACGAATTTTGTGAAATTAGTTTTTCTTACCATGTTTCAATGTTGTTCTCACTATTAATAGTATTTTCTTCAGTAACAATCTCTATTTTGAACTGAATATTTTCTGTTAGTTTCACCTACACATCTCATTTCATAATCGTTTATCATAAAAAGTGAAAAGATGTAATGCCGTAATAGGTCTTACATTGTTATAATCTGAACAATATTACGAAGGGCAGTTAGTGATTTAAAAACAACTAACATTTAATTACCACCGGGAGGGAGTTTTCTTGGAGATTTTAGTAATTTGATAGTTGAAATCATGAGTTGATTGAAGCTAGACTACCATGGAAACCTGGAAGCACTAAATGGCCGTTTTGTCCCAGTATGGGACTCCACAGCAACGTATGTCCACGACCCCGCTCCGCGAGATTCGAATCCAGGACCTATCGGTTGCGAGAGCGAACGCTTAACCCGTAGACCACCGAACCAGCACCCAGTGGTGGTAATGTTTAACTAATGTCTGTGATATTTTTATTGAAAGGAAACCAAAGAACTGTTCAAATGTATGTATTTGTGTGTACTTTGTAGTACAATGAATTGAGTGAACAAAAGTGTTCTGTGATTGGTAAGAATCTCCAAGATACCCTAAAGATACATGCATAATTAAAGTTTATTTGTAATTTTAAACAGACACTAGTAAACATAATGAATTTTACAATTTTGACGAAAATTTTTGGTTTGATTTGTGCTTCATCATAGTTACGAAAATGTCGTTATTTATTTCAATAGACTTTGAGCAAGGAGGATCCAATGCAGACGTAAAGGCAAGGATTGACAGAACAAAAGTAGCATTCCTATAGTTGAACAAAATATGGAGCTGAAAACAACCACCAACAAATATCGAACTCACAATCTTCGACGCCAACGTCAACACAGTTAGTTCTACTATATGGAGCTGAAACTGAAACAACTATCACAACCATCAACAAAATGGTACAAGTATTATTAAACAATTGTCTACACAAGATACTCAATATCCGTTGACAGGATACCATCAGCAACAACCTATCATGGGAGAAAACAAATCGACTCCCAGATGAGGAGGAAATAAGGAATAGATATTGGAAGTGGATAGGACATATATATACTGTGGAAATCATCAATATGCATTATGAAGCGTGGAATGTAGACTGAAAAGAGGAAGGCCGATGAACACACTGAGTTGAGAATTGGAAGTAGATATGAATAGGATGAATAGGAACTGGAAATAACTGAAAAGGCTTGTCCAGAAAGATTTGGTTGTAGAATGATCGTTAGTAGCCTTTTCTCCTTTTAGATAGGTAACATGCGTAAGTAAGTAAGATTTTGAGTGAGTACTTTACTTAGCAAATCATTTACTCTATGTTTTCAAACTGTTAAGTTAGGTTTTGTCCGCATAATTAACTTTATATGCTTGGAAATAAGATAAGTAAATTGAACTCATTTTTTGATGGGTTCTCGTTAGCTGTAAACAATTTGTAATGCTTCAAGATCACGATTTATGGTGAAATGTAACATACTTTCTGAGCTAAAGTTCGTTGGTCTTTGAAAATAGGTGTATTGATACTTCAGGTTATTCTTATGGTATGTTTACGAAACATTCCTGGGATTTTGTGGAATGACCGAGCGAATAATGTTGAAATTAAGGATAAAGTACAAGATAAAAATGGCGAATCAGTTGATGAGGTTATCACTAGTCAACTATTGAGATAGTTGAGATGTGTGTTACGTATATTCAACCTATTCCTGTTTCGACGGACGATATTAACTGGTGTATGAGTATGTTGGAAGAAAGCTGAGGACGGTCAAACCAAAACATAACACTGGTGTATGAAGTTACTAACTGTTAATCTCAGCCATGCTATTAAAAACTTGTAGTGGCTGGAAACTTTGGCTCAGAATCAGTCGCATCGATATTCCAATATTCCTTCACACTTACCTTTACATTCTGTTTCTTCGTACTTGGTTTCAGTGCTTAGTCTTTCTCATAACCATTGCTACTACATTATTCTGATCTCTTTTAATATTCGTCATGTTAATTTCATCTCGTTGTGCTAATGTTGTATGGAAACGTGCTCCAAGATCTACGATGATGATGACTGATTGACTGACTGGATTTTGTTAAATAATAATGTGAATACGTATCAAAAGAGTGTTGTAAAGTTTCAAAAATAACTAGATAAACTTAGATTCTGGAGCAGCCATTAAGATAATAAGAAACAAACAGACTGGAACTGAATGACTGAGTAATTAGAGTAACACAAAAAGAAGTGAACAATACTGACAAAGAGCATAATTTTAGCCTAGGTAATAAAAGATATGATGAACTGGAAATGAACTCAAAGATTGTACAGTAATACAGTCAAGTACATGGAAGTGTCAAATAAATATGATGTATTTAAATAAAGGCTTTCTGTTAATAGCAGAAAGATTCACAACTGTTTCATTTTAAATACTATAGTCAGCTTTCGAGATTTCGATAGTCGTCGCTTCAATATGTTGTTTATTAATCGCCTTGAAAATCTCTAACTTATCTGCCCAATGTACTGTCTAATGAAATATCAAGAAAGTTTAATACAGAAAGCCTATATTACTTCTGAGCGACGATCTTTTAAAGAGTGTCCTTGAAATCTATGCTAGCTCCGTATTTCTGTTTTACTAATGTAACTGATTTAAGAAATACACATAATTTTATGTACACAGTTGGCAGCTACATGAAATTAGTGCCTATTAGCCTTTAACTAATTTAGCGAACAATTTATTCTATTCAAAAGGATCAGTTTGATCGCAAAACAGTCAGTAATCCCTTTTCTTACATTTATTATCTGAATATACTTATATAACTAATTCAGATGTCATAATTACTAATTTATGGCCAAGAATTCCATGGTTTGTAAGCTGTTTCATCTTTCAATCACAGAAAGTTTATTAACTAACAGTTCTTTGACTACTCTTTGGTTTGCTAAAATTGATACATTCCACAAATAATTTAATCAGATATTTATTTTTAGAAATTCTTTTTAAAAGAAATAAACTCAACAGTGACAATAGACATACTTCATATTGTTTACACCATATATATCTCAATGTAAAATCTAAATAAGCCAACATCTAGTCAATGATATTAATTGGTCAAAATTAGTCTTCGTGATACTACTCAAAGCTTACATCTAGTTGTTGACATTTATGTTTAATACTTTTTTGGAATAATCACTTCCAAGAGTGAACATCAACTCTGAGATGCAGGTACATCCAGTTGACGAGTCCCAAATAGGACGAAACACGCGTCCTGGATTCCACCACTAGCCATTATCCATCTTTGCTGATAATGATTTATTAATTGTTATTAAAAATAGCTTAATTTAATAATTGTGAAATTGAAAGAAAGCTTCAGTTGAGTCTTCATTGAAAACAAAAGTAAATGAGCAGTTTCAAACATTCATCTTCATGTATGTTTACAGCGCTCAGATTTCGTAATTAACTTATCTCAGTGAGTTTAACTAAAATTTCACAAAACTGAATTAATATTAACACCTTTGGATTAGGCGGTTGCGCGCGAGACTGATAGGTCCCGGGTTCGATTCTTGGGAGATGGGATCTTGGATGCGCTCAGCTGAGGAGTCCCGCAATAAGAAGAAACGGCCGTCCAATGCTTCCAAGTTTTCTATGGTGGTCTAGCTTCGATTGACTCATGATTTCAACTATGAAATTACTAAAATCTCCACAAAATTCCTTTGTGAACTGAAGTAATTGTTCATGTTATATCATTCTGCATTGATTTGGATAAGTTGTTTAAAGTCATTGCAGCTAGAATTTCACAAATGTATCCATTAGTTGTCGAGATTGTCACAAACTAATATAAGAAGTTTTTGAAGATTGTTAAATTTCATAACTCACATCACTGACTGACGTTATTTGGACAGCCATTAGAAACCAGAGAGATGTTTTGTCCTAAAATAGGATGAAGGCTTACTAATCTCAACGATAAGCAATCTCTACAAAACTTGTAGGCTATTAAATTATTTCTTTTCAAGTTCGTGGATATACGCTACTGGAGAGTTTCATCCTAAGACAATAGAACTATTCGGTGCCTCTTGATTTTCAGTGGTTTATTTTTAAAACTAAAGTCAATATATTAAGTAAATCATAAAGATATCACAAATCATGTCAACTACTACCTTAAATATGGTTATCGGTTGCAACATGTAGAGGAACCCAATTTACTTTTTCTTTCAGTAATTTCAATAAAACTACTTACTTTTACATCTCAATGGTATAATAATGAAGAATAGAATCATAGAGCAATATCATATAAACTGGCGGCCTGCTTGAACAACCGAGCTACCTATTCCTGTCATCTAGATATTTCAACAAGTTATCTAATTTTCTTTTCAGCTGCGTTTCCAAAAAGTGTACAACTTTTCTTTGTACAAGTTACACAAAGCAAAATCAATGATATCGTGGTTGCTGTCAATATGTAGAGAAAAGAATGTACATTATTTAAATGTCGATTGACTGGACTGATTATTTATTTATTTATTTATTTCAACACATAAATATTGATACAAAGGGGCACCAGATACATATGCGCCACACAAATCTCATTTGATTTGTGTGAGGGCTATGATACCGTTCAGGTGCCCAGACCGAAACAGGTGGTTTTCTTGGGGAGAAGCCACACTCGGAGCTTTCGACCTAAAGGTCTGATCCACAAGGCAGTGGAGAAACGTCAATAGATACAGTTCCATGGTAGCCGGTGAGCAGCGATTGATTCATAAGCCATTAGTTCACTCAGGATACTGGAGCCAGCCCATGTGCACCATTGGTTTGGAATCAGGGTTTTCCAACTCCCCTAGGTGAACTTTCCGTGTCCACCAACCCGGTTAAAGCTCCGGACATTCGCTTTTCGTCCTCTCAATTTTGTAAACAACACTCTCTTCACGAGAAGGCAGTGAGTAGGACTTCCCTGACAGAGGCTATATACGCGTGGCCATGTGAGATCATTTCGAGAAGGAGAGCGGACTCTCCCCACTTTCGGCCGTACCAGGGCATTTGGGGGCTGGACTGATAACTTCTAACAAACGATCTCACTCAATATTTATAATCAGGATCGACTAAGAAGTAAGAAATAGTAACATGTTGAAATACACCGTTCTGAAATTTCTATATTGTACCATAAATATAATCCGATTACAGAATATAAAATACAAACCCAATTTCACTATAAGCAAAGATGGATAGTGACTAGCAGTGGAATACAGTACGCTCGTTTCGTCCTATTTGGGACTCGTCAACTGGATGAGCCTGCATCTCAGAGTTGATGTTCACTCTGGGACTCTAACCCAGTACATTTCGCTTCAAATGCCATCGCGTTTTCCACTCTGGATTACACTGCTAGCCACTAACCATCTTTACTTATAATGCTTGTGACTTAAGGTTATATCGAAACAATACGCACAGTATGCACATGTGCCAATTAGAGACTGACCAGTTGCAGCTCTAACAAATCGATGGGAAGGTTCAAACAAACATGACTAAATGAATCCAATATCATTATGATGTATTGCCAAAACCAAAATGAAAATTTAACTTATTTATCCTTCAAATTAATTATTAGGTCTGTTATCTTCTTTTTTTTGTTTTTTCGGAAAAAACACAAAAAATATAAAGACAATTACCCGTTAGTTACAATCTATTTTCATGGATCAATAATAACAAATGGACTTATCGATCGCATTCATCAGTTGGTTAAATCAAATTTGAAAAATTGAAATTTTTCACATGGTGACATTTTGTCGGATATTAAAATATATAGATTAGTATTTTGTTTGAAATTTTGATTATCCTTTGAAATAGAATTCTATGAATTACTCATGTTATCTATCTAAAAGGAGAAAAGGCTACTAACGATCATTCTACAACCAAATCTTTCTGGACAAGCCTTTTCAGTTATTTCCAGTTCCTATTCATCCTATTCATATCTACTTCCAATTCTCAACTCAGTGTGTTCATCGGCCTTCCTCTTTTCAGTCTACATTCCACGCTTCATAATGCATATTGATGATTTCCACAGTATATATATGTCCTATCCACCTACAATATCTATTCCTTATTTCCTCCTCATCTGGGAGTTGATTTGTTCTCTCCCATGATAGGTTGTTGCTGATGGTATCCTGTCAACGGATATTGAGTGTCTTGTGTAAACAATTGTTTAATAATACTTGTACCATTTTGATGATGGTTGTGATAGTTGTTTCAGTTTCAGCTCCATATAATAGAACTAACTGTTATGACGTTCTTATTGTAACTAGTTATAGTTAATCAGTTTGTAAAGTAATGAGAACAATATTCTGAATCTTAGAAGGTTCCTAATAGTGTTTATTAATTTTCCATAGTTGCTTATTATTATCTCAGAATGCGACAATCCTGAGTTCAATGAAAGTTATATGTATATACAAAAAGAAAAAAAATAGTGAAGCAAATATCAAACATTCATGGAGTTCTATTTTAAAATTTGTTCTTTCACCGATGTCGACTAACAGTTAAAACAAAGAATAATCTTGATTTACTTTAGTGAAAACATTTTAGACAGAGAGAGATTTAAGGAACAACTAACACAGCCTACATTGTTCCCTACAGTAACGGAAATAATGACATTTTTTTCAACAAATTCCTACGCTCGTTCATCCCTTTTTGTGTCAGACCTATAATGAAGCAGTGAAAATTATCGGAAGCTCTACAATATATTGACTACTTGAAGCTCTTAGTAACTAAATAGTTATTCACTATAAACATTCAAATTGACAAGAATAACAAACTATTTACATGAAATAACTTCTATTATTCTGAAGATATGAGTTAGAATCGGAAGGGACATATTTATCATCAATGGAATTGTCATCTGTGTCTAAAACAATTCTAGATGTACAACATAGTTATTGTGTTTTTAACCTTTTGATCGAAGTACGTTTCAGTGGAGAATTTTTAACTAAATCATCATATAGTATATCAACTTCAAGAATTCTATTGACAAAATTAAATTTGATAGTTGAGATCATGAATCAATTGAAGCTAGACCACCATGGAAAACGTGGAAGCACTGGACAGCCGTTTCGTTCTATTATGGGACTCCTCAGCAGTGCGCATCCATGATCCCATCTCACGATATTCGAACCTGGGGCCTATCAGTTTTGCGCTTAACCACTAGACTACTGAGCTGGCCGGCATCCAACGTTGTTAATGTCTTAGTTCAATCGATTCATGAAATTGAGTGGCACATCCACCATTGTCTTCAGTGAGTTACTATCTTACAATAGACGTGGTTGAAATTAAATTTATCTGTAAAATTGCCTTTAACTATAATATAAACATTTTCTTAGTAATTAATTGATTTAATATGTATTTCTATGGTTCTACTAAGAATCTATGATTGATAAAGTTCAACCATATCCGGATTATGACATTTATCACAATAACATTGAATGATCACCGTAAGTCATTGGTTTTTTAAATCCTAACCGTAAGATGCATAAATTCTTCTTTCAAAATCTGACAGAAGTTTGGTTGTATATTCCTGACGAGTATTATACCAAGAGTGAAAATAAATATCTACCATCATTTCCAAGAGTAGTCTACCATAAAGTCAACTCTTAATAAAAAGCATTAACAAATTATAATGTAACTGTTAAGAGAAAAGATAACTCAAAGTAATACAGATTTTGAGTCATTTGAAGCTAAACCACCATGGAAAACTTGGAAGCACTGAACGGCCTTTAAAATTACTATAATATCCACCAGAAACGCTGGAAGTGGATAGGACACACATTGAGGAAATTACCTAATTGTGTCACAAGACAATCCCTCACATGGAAACCTGAAGGCCAAAGGAGGGGAGGAAGACCAAAGAACACATTACGCCTAGAAATGGAAATAGACATTAGAAGAATGAACAAAAGTTGGATAGAACTAGGAAAGAAGGCCCAGGGCAGAGTGCGTTGGAGAATGCTGGTCGGCAGCCTATGCTCAATTGAGAGTAACAGGCTTAAGTAAGTAAGTAAGTAATCCACGAAACCTCTTCTGATATTAATACAGATTAATTTAGTAGAAAAAAAACGGAATGAACAAACTGGACCATTAAAGAAATATTTTCATCTGTTTCCACCAACTAATGCTTACTCACTCAACTACTAGTAGCAAAAAACAGAGATATTTGTAGATGATCTTTAAGTATAGTTAGTTTACAATTATAGATAGATGTTTTGCCATAATCATCTATTCTATTTTGAAAATATTATTATAATTAAAAGTGGATTGAAAATAAAATGAGTACAATTACATAACAAGCCTCATACTGTGACGTATATATGTACTTAAGTTTAATTAATTGTTGGAAAATGACTTTGTTTTATAATAATCATGATCATCATCATGATCGTCATGATCATCATCATCATCATCATCATCATCATCATCATCATCATCATCATCATCATCATCATCATCATCATCATCATCATCATCATCATCATCATCATCATCATCATCATCATCATCATCATCATCATCATCATCATCATCATCATCATCATCATCATCATCATCATCATCATCATCATCATCATCATCGTCATCATCATCATCATCATCATCATCATCATCATCATCATCATCATCATCATCATCATCATCATCATCATCATCATCATCATCATCATCATCATCATCATCATCATCATCATCATCATCATCATCATCATCATCATCATCATCATCATCATCATCATCATCATCATCATCATCATCATCATCGTCATCATCATCATCATCATCATCATCATCATCATCATCATCATCATCATCATCATCATCATCATCATCATCATCATCATCATCATCATCATCATCATCATCATCATCATCATCATCATCATCATCATCATCATCATCATCATCATCATCATCATCATCATCATCATCATCATCATCATCATCATCATCATCATCATCATCATCATCATCATCATCATCATCATCATCATCATCATCATCATCATCATCATCATCATCATCATCATCATCATCATCATCATCATCATCATCATCATCATCATCATCATCATCATCATCAACATCATTTCATATCAGGATGATTTAACATCTCATGTAGTCATGTTTTAGTGCTTTATACTATTATCCGATTTTTTTCATTTATAAAAGATCATAGTTACAGTATAGACATGGTGTTGTGAATTTTTTATTTGATCGACTAGGATCATTAGATATGACATGACATTACATATATGCTGGTTTAAGGCCATATAATACGTGAATATGCTATTAGTTTCAATTCAATACAATTATTCGAAAGAAACAGACCTACGCTATTGGTTGGAATTTAGCTTAATTATCCGGTAGATACTTATTGATAGTCATGAATGAGTTTGTGTACATATATATTGATTCGATTAAGTGATAGAGATTCCTATCCAAAGAGCAAGTTAAGCTGATGTACAAGAAGAGTGAAAATCAGGATCAGGATTAGGATCAGACGACTGTTCCACATAATAGTATCATATATCAAAATGCACATATAGAATACACTTTTCTAATTGGACTTTATTTTCATACAATTACCTTTAGACTATCACATTTAGTTTGTATTGAAATAATGATTATTATTATATGATCCGAAATCTGTAATTCAATTCATTTTACATCTAACAAATAGAGTTGTAGTGAATTACTTGACGATTTCTGTTAGTGATTAAAATAATTTCCGAAACAAATTAGCTGATAATATTAGGTTTGAATAGTAAGTAACAGTTGAATTCACGATAAACATTTCGTCTTGTTTAGGACTTGTCAATTGGATGTATTTAGATCCTATTGTTGATTTTCATATAAGGGGACAATATCGGTACCCAAAGATTCAAACTCCAAATCACTATCCATTAAAGTTAGCTCTTTTTTTAAAACCAAGTCCTATATTTAACTTAAACTAATATGGTATGATCATCAAAATATTTAACTCCGTCTGTAGCCCTTCCAGGGGCTACTGCTGGTCCCAAGCCCGGATAAAGGAAGAGGGTTGGGCATAGGGCTGGCGACTCCATCCCGTAGAAAGCTGACCTCCTAAAACAATGCTAACCAGAAAAAATCGTTCAAACTATTTTAAATCTGCCCTGGGAGTTGAAGGTCGATTTATAACGCCTCAGGATGAAAGCCGACATCCTTCGGTGGTCAAAAGGCCGATGCCCCTTCTGACAAACAGAGCAACAATTTTTGTAGATTCATGGAATGTCCGGACAATGTGGGAGACCGGAAGAGTCTTCCAAATTGCTGCAGAAATGAGAAAATAAAACCTGGAGGTGCTTGGAATCAGTGAAACACATTGGAGGCAAGTTGGACAAAAACGACCGGCTTCAAGGGAGCTTCTATTATACTCCGACCATGAAGAAGAAAATGCCCCATACACACAAGGAGTTGCATTAATGCTGTCCAAACACGCGGAAACCTGAAGAATTACGAGAGCCATCATCCAAAAAATACAGGTGTTTATTAACAATTGTCTATGCAAAATACTTCAGAACCGCAGGCTAGACACTATTAGCAACAACCTACTGTCAGAGAGAACAAACCAGATTCCATCCAGTGGAGGAAGAAATCAGGGAGAAGCACTGGAAGTGGATAGGGCACACATTGAGGGAAGCACGCAACTGCGTCACAAGACAAGCCCTCATATAAAATCCTGAAGGACAAAGTTGGATAGAAAAAGATAGGAAGGTCCAGGACAGAGTGGGTTGGAGCATGCTGCTCAGCGGCTCATGCTCCATTGGGAGCGACAGGTGTAAGTAAGTAAGTAATTAAGTATTTCATTATATAAACTTTTACTTGACGCATGATATTTAGTTATTTGCTTCTCAAAGTATTAAATCCACTTGATACTGTTTGTTTAAATCTATCCGTTGATGTTTAGGACTGCACTTGATCAGTCTCTTGTTAACATATATGCATCCTGTGCATCCTGACTCGATATTGTAATAATTCACAAACTTTATAAGTAAAGATGGATAGTGGTGGAATCCAGGACGCGCATTTCATTCTATTTGAGTCCCACAGTGAACATCAATTCTGAGATGCATGTACATCCAGCTAACAAGTCCCAAATAGGACGAAACGCGCGTCATGGATCACACTGCTACACACTATACATCTCCCCTCACCATGCTTTTCAGTGCATTGTTTCTTGAACATACTGAACAATTTGAATAATGGTAAGTTGTTTCTCCTTCTTTAATTAATAGAGAAAAAAACATTTCTAAATTTATTGTCCAGGTATCTTCAACCACATATGCTACAATAATCTGCAGTTTTTTTAAATTTAAAATAGAACTACTTCAGAGTTATGCATTGCATCTAATTAATGTCCTTGAACTTCTTTGTATATTCAAGTCAACAACAGAAGAAGTACAAATGAGTACTGCAAAATGTTATCCATAATGTATAGTTAACAATATGAGAATCAGTGACAAGTATTGAATGGATAATTTAGGAATGAGATAGACTTGAATCTGTAGTCCTGTAATCTGTCTCTCTTACAACTTACCTATAATCTCCACTTACATATTTCAGATTACTATTACAGTTAACCATGTAACAGGTTCAATTGAATTGACTGTTTATTCACTAATGATAATCTAATAAATCAGTATTATTTCATGTACAAATTTGTTCAAGTAACAAATAGCCAAACAAAATGAAAGAGGTTTGAACAATTCATAATTTCATCAAGTTGAACTGGAAATCTCTAAAAGTACATCAGCACAGTTTCTTCAGTTTGTAAGAAGAGAGATTGTGTATGGAATAGTTGACTATAATGGTAACTCAACAAAATGATTTAGACCATCCTTAATAACATCAGTCCACTGAATGACGAAGATGTAACAATTTAAATCTACAATACGGTACAACGGTTTGCCATCTCGTCGGATCTAAAATCTTACTTTTTTTTAATACATGACAGACAATATCTTAATTGTTAGGAAATTAAAGTTTGATTTGGTTGTAGCTAGTCGACAGGAAATCCTAAACCTAGGTTTCGTGCTATTTGACACTTGTCAGCACAGTGTCCCTGCAATCTTGAAGGAACTGATGTTCTTTGACAGACTCTCAGACTGCGAAGCTGGGTGACACGGGATCGAATCTGTTAGTGAGCATCAGTTCCCTCAAGATTACAGGTACACCTTACTGACGAGTGTCAAATAACAGAAAACCTAGGTCCAGGATTTCCTTTTGACTACCTTCAACCACCATCGTATCTCAACATAGTATGCACAATGTCGAGTCACCTAGACTAGTAGCCACATTGAAATAGATAGAATTTGATCTGCACTAAGAAGGATCTGACATACATGACATTGATCACCACCCAGTGATCAATCAATTGTAAATTATGAACCTGATTATATACAATGAGTTTTAGATTTATTTGTTTGTGATAAATCGAACTCAGCTATAGTCATTAAAAATGTGTTAACTCCAGAATAATAAACAAAATCGATATTAAAATGAGGGTATTGACTGAGATACAATGTCAAATACTTTTCTATATTTAACTTGATGTTCCATTTTGTCTAGTCTTATCTGTTCATACGTGGGATTTTAGTTTAACGAAGAAAAATTGTGTTCTAATCATTAGAAAGGAATTTAGTAGATCATATAGATGTATTAAAGAACAATCTTATTTAATAAAAAGGAGACAATACAATTTATTTATTACTCAGAAGGGGTTTTGTGGAGATTTCAGTATTTTCATAGTTGAAATCATGAGTCAATTAAAGCTAGATCACTATGGAAAACCACGTCTGTTGTGAAATAACAGCTCACTGAAGACCATTGGTGAACGGTTGCTCAAATTTCGTGAATTGGTTGAAGTTAAACATTAACAGCTCAGTGGTCTATCGGTTGAGTGCTCTGGCGCAAGACTGGTAGGTCACGGGTTCAAATCTCGCGAGGTGGGATCATGGATGCGCACTGCTGGGGAGTCCCCTAATAGAGCGTAAACGGCCGTCCAGTGTTTCCATGTTTTCCTTGGTGGTCTAGCTTCAATTAACTCATGATTTCAATGATTTTTTACTGTTTATTAAGTTATTTTTAGATGAAAGTATATCAAGATACTTTGCACTGGGTATGTTCATAGTAGTCAGTTGTCGATAATTCTAAACTCTTGGAATCAGAGATTTAATGAAAGTCACACCGTAATATACATTAATTACCTAGTAAATGAACAAAAACGTAACTGAAAGGTTTTTGTAAAATGAAAACTCTGATGATAATTTTAATTATTTTAAGGTGTATAATTTGAGGTTAGAAATATCATCAAACAGTACTGTTATTTCACAATTTATCTAGACGTTACAGATAAATAGTCTACTGTACAACCGTCTATAAGTGACTCATAGTGACAAATGTTTAGTTGCTGTTGTATTATGTACCTACGCCAGTTACTCCTCAAAGAGTAGCATAGACCGTCCACCAGTATTCTTCATCTGGGCAATCCTTTCCAGTGATTTCCAATCGCTATTCATTCTTTTGATGTTTGTCTCCAATTCTTGATGCAGTGTGTTCTTTGGTTTTCTTTTTTTCTTTTAGCCTTCAGGATTTCAAGTTAGCGCTTGCTACGTGATGCAGTCTGAAGAATTACTTATTGTATGTCCTATCCAGCTTCAGCATCTTCTAATTTTCTCTTCATCTGGAAGTTGGTCTATTCTATCCCACAGTAGGTTGTTGATGAAGGTAACCGGTCAACGGTCATTGAGTATCTTGCGCAGATAATTGTTTAAACATAGCAGTACTGTTTTTTATGGCGGTTGTCGTAGTTCTTTCAGTTTCATCTCAGTACAATAGAAATGTATTGATGTTTGTATTGAAAGTTCTGACTCTGGTACTATTGAACAGTCGCATTGAGTCCCATATGTTCTTCAGTCTTAGAAATATCTCCATTCTGTACCTTGATATCTGTATAAGATCCTCCTTGTTTACCGATGATGACCCTAAAATACGTGAAAGTTTCCACTCTTTCCAGAGTTTCTCCATCAACTGTCATTAGATTGGTGCCCGTTATGCCATGTTCTAGGATGTTAGTTTTCCCCTTGCATATGTTGAGGCCTACTGATTAACAGGTTTCTGGTACACTAGTTATCTTCATCTAAAAAATCCCAATCGTCTAGCTATATCCAGGGTTTACATTAAATTCCATGCTTCCTTTGCTATGTATAGGCATTCATAATCCAGTCGATCACCAAAAGAAAGTGGAAGAATGACAGTAAGCTGACTCATCTGACATCGGTCTTTACTTGGAATACATCTATCAGCTGTCCTCCATGCATGACTTTGTAGTATAGTCTGTCATACTTTTGTTATATACTATATATATATATATATTAATCTACTTCAACAAAATATCAATATGATACATTCAAACTTGACATTTTCATTTTGTCTAGTATTGTCTACCAGTTATCCATGAATAACCGTTTTTTTTTATAGTTTGATAAACATAATCATAACTTTCTTACTTCACCATAACACAAAATCAATATATGAAATTGATCAGCACAAATATCTAATAACTTTTGAAATAGGTTACTAAAAAAAAGGTTTTTGCTTTGTTCTAGATAAGAGAAAATAAAGAATGTAGCTATATGTTTTAATAAATGGAATGAAACTAATTATGTAACTATGATTAATAATTAATAACAATTTTTTTAAATTTTTTATATATAGAAACTAGAAGAAAACAACTGTTAAAATGAATTTGGATAACGTTTTTTTAATTTATTTTTTCTGATAAGAGATAACATTAAAATCTGTTACCATGACAACAATGTACTTTGAAATTGAATTCTTAAAGACAAAAAAAAATCAGAAAGAAGTACTTATAAATCGTTTTGTATAAAATATGAAATAATGGGCTTTTTGATAATGTTTGTCATAGGTTATATGATAGAGAAGCTATGGAGGAGGTAGAATATTTCATGTACATGGGAAGTATCATCAATGAATAAGGAAGATCTGATACAAATGTAAAAACAAGGATTTATAAAGCAAGGACATTATTATTACAGTTGAACAACATATGGAACTCAAAACAACTAACAACAGATATCAAACACACAATCTTTAATATCAACGTCAACACAATTAGTTCTATTGTACGCAGCTGAAATTGAAACAACTATCACAACCATCAGTAAAATGATACAAGTATTAATAAACAATTGCCTACACATGATACTCAATATCCGTTGACAATATATCATCAGTAATAACCTATTATGGGAGAGAGTAAACAAACTCCCAGCTGAAGAGGAAGTCAGAAAACAACATTGGAAGTTGATAGGACATATATATATTGTGGAAATCATCAATGTGCATCATGAAGCAAACGCTATCTCGAAATCCTGAAGGGAAAAGGAAAAGATGAAGACCGAAGAACACACTAAGTTCAGTGGACTGATGTTATTAAAGATGGTCTAAACTATTTTGGTGAGTTACCATTACAGTCAACTATTCCATACACAATCTCTCTTCTTACAAACTGAAGAAACTGTGCTGATGTACTTTTAGAGATTTCCAGTTCAACTTGATGAAAGTATGAATTGTTCAAACCTCTTGCATTTTGTTTGGCTATTTGTTACTTGAACAAATTTGTACATGAAATAATACTGATTTATTAGATTATCATTAGTGAATAAACAGTCAATTCAATTGAACCTGTTACATGGTTAACTGTAATAGTAATCTGAAATGTGTAAGTGGAGATTATAGGTAAGTTGTAAGAGAGACAGATTACAGGACTACAGATTCAAGTCTATCTCATTCCTAAATTATCCACTCAATACTTGTCACTGATTCTCATATTGTCAACTATACATTATGGATAACATTTTGCAGTACTCATTTGTACTTCTTCTGTTGTTGACTTGAATATACAAAGAAGTTCAAGGACACTAATTAGATGCAATGCATAACTCTGAAGTAGTTCTATTTTAAATTAAAAAAAAACTGCAGATTATTGTAGCATATGTGGTTGAAGATACCTGGACAATAAATTTAGAAATGTTTTTTCTCTATTAATTAAAGAAGGAGAAACAACTTACCATTATTCAAATTGCTCAGTATGTTCAAGAAACAATGCACTGAAAAGCATGGTGAGGGGAGATGTATAGTGTGTAGCAGTGTGATCCATGACGCGCGTTTCGTCCTATTTGGGACTTGTTAGCTGGATGTACATGCATCTCAGAATTGATGTTCACTGTGGGACTCAAATAGAATGAAATGCGCGTCCTGGATTCCACCACTATCCATCTTTACTTATAAAGTTTGTGAATTATTACAATATCGAGTCAGGATGCACAGGATGCATATATGTTAACAAGAGACTGATCAAGTGCAGTCCTAAACATCAACGGATAGATTTAAACAAACAGTATCAAGTGGATTGAATACATTGAGAAACAAATAACGTCAGATTGATATCAGTCACTTAATTGACCATATCGATTGATTCTACAGTAAGTTCGTCGAAAGATGCGGTTTTTATAAATGAATAAACTGACATAGAGTACAAGTTATGGAAAGCTATTGGCGTTCTGTATTATTTGTCAAAGGTTAATTAAAAAATATGGGGCAGATAATTCTTGATAACTATAAATAGCGTTAAATGCTTTACATTTAAGTGATTCATTCAATTCATCAAGTGATGTTTTAGCGAAGTTAACGACAATAGCAATAGTCGCCACATAGTGATCTCATTTGAAATACCACAGAAAACTGGTGAGCACTGAACAGCTGTTTTACCATAGTATGTAGCTGTTCAGTAGTAGCATATCACATCATACTAAAGAGTGAAGCCAGGGACTTCAGTTATCTTGGTGAACCTTTAGCTTTTAGAATGAGTGAATCAGTATCCAATGGTGTGAATTGAACTTAAATCAATTTGTGATATAGTACTATGGCCATGCAATCTCATGGGTGACAGCTGTTTCACGTCATGCAAGTCTGAACTCTACCCTTACTGACTTACCACTACAACCTAAGGAATATCTTGAAGTAATAAAGTAATGAGTGAGGTATTGTTCTTTGGTACTAACACATTGAACCGATCTCCTCAAAATTCCTTCAAGTAAACAATAACTGTAGTTTATTTTTAATTCTAATAACTTACGTTTGATTCCGCTTTGCTATTTCATACCGTTAAATATTATTTTGGAAGTAATCGCAACATCAAAGATCAAACTTTCGACAATTATTGGAAACTTGAAAGTACTGTACGTCCCCATAGTCCTAGTATGAGACACCTGAGTACTGCCTATCCATAACTGCGAAGCCAGGAATCAAGTATACGGCCTTTGGCCTCACACGCTGACTCCCAACATGTAGACTACTGAACAGTGACCCAGTGGCGAACATTTCTAACCTTAATCAGCCCGTAATATTGAGCGTTCATTTTCTATTGTTTTCGGTGAGTGCTTTCCTCACTCCTTCAGTTCAGTGCTTCAAAGATTTTAATGGTTATGTAAACTATATCTGTTCATAATCTCACTTACATTTGGAAATTTACGGGACGTTTTAGTGATAATGCTTTAAACAGTGTACCTGACAGTAGAAACTGAACTAAAATAGAAATGATAAATGAATATGGCAGTGGAATGTAGCAGTGGAATCCAGTTTGACGCGCGTTTCGTCCTGTTTGGGACTCGTCAGCTGAATGTACCTTCATCTCAGAGTTAATTTTCACTCTGGGACTCAAACTCAGTACCTTTCACTTCAAACGCCATCGCATTATCCACTCATCTACTGAGTCCTGATAGTTACTTGCTTGTGCAATGGGTTGAAGTTTGAATTCACTTGGTATTGTTTATTTGAAATGTAATATATTAATTTTGTTACCTAACAAAGGTTACAATTAACTAAATTATCTAGTTACTGTAATACATGACATATGCATAGTTTCTAACACGTAATTGTGTAAATGAGGTCATAGCTAAACATGAAATGAAACACTGATAGAAATATTAAAAAAAAACAGAAACTAGTCAAGAGTAAATAAACTCGACTATTCCATTGTGTTGATTGATTATTACTGATAAATTATTTATCATTAAGAGAGATTAACCAAAATCATGTGTTCTTTCATTTTTTTTACGTATACAAACCTCGGTATTTAGTGACCTCAATCACTCACTAGGCATCTAATTACTACAATTTATGCCAAAAAAAAATCATAACCATCGACAAAGCGTAAAAATCTCTTCTGTCCAGTTTGTTTTTTTCATAACACAAACTTAGTCAAATGTATACTGACTTTATACATGAAGTAGATACAAATACAAAATTATGTTAGTCTAGATTATATTCTGTTTTTACATTTTTACTGACACCTACATAGTAACTCTCACCCACTCCCCTCTGTCTTTCTCGCTTTCATTCCCCTCTGTATATATGATGATGATTCAGCAAAGAAACATGTATATGTATATATCATTCAAAAAATCAAAGTATTATTTATTACGGTTTATCGAAGATGTTCATCATTATGTTAATTATTGTATTGATGTTCCAAAAAAAAGAAAAGAAAAGAAAAAGAAAGAAAGAAAGAAAGAAAAGAAAAACCAAGATTAATTCAGTATTTAATTTGTAAATGAGTCAGACTAGTTTGGTATTATTTTGCTTACTTCATTAGTTGATCACATTTTAACCCGTCTATTTATTCATAAAGTTACTTTATTCCAAAAAAATCATTTATAGGTTTCTTATTTGAAGGTAAAACTAAAGTAATTATAAGCAAAGATGGATAGTGGGTAGCAGTGGAATCCAGGATGTACGTTTCGTCCCATTTTTAAGATTCGTCAGCTGGATGTAAATGTACCTCAGAGTTGATGTTCACTATGAGATAATGCTTGTGAATTACGGCTACATCGAGGCAATACGCATAGTATGCACATATGCCAATTAAAGACTGAGCAATTGCAGTCCTAAATATCAATGGGAAGATTCAAACAAACAACACTAAATGAATGGATTTTTGTGGAGATTTAGTATTTTCATAGTTGAAAGCGTGAGTCAATTGAAGCTAAACCACCAGGGAAAACCTGGATTGGAACCTGGGTTCAAATCCTGCGAGGCGAGGTTGTGCATGCGCACTGCTGAGGAATCCCACAATAGGACGGAAAGGCTGTTCAGTGCTTCCAGCTTTTCCCTGGTGGTCTAGCTTCAATTGACTCACGCTTTCAACTATGAAATTACTAAATGAATTTAAAACTAAAGTAGGTAATAAAAATATTCAGTTGAAGAGATCGATTTAAGACTAAGTAGAAAAAACTTTATAGATTGGTATAATTTTTTCAGATGTTTTTTGACAGTCTCTTTATTTAAAAAAAGGATCGCTATAAGATCTAGATTTATTTTTATGAAATTAGTCAGCTTAAATAAATTAAGTGTCGTTTATCTATCATATACTTGCTTTTATTTTATTTACGTCTGTTACCCTGCGTGGAGGAGAATAGGTCACTCATCAACATTCTCTATCCAACTCTGTCCTACCCATTTCTCTCCAGTTCCTATTCATCTTTTTCATATCTACTTCCAATTCTCAATTCAGTGTGTTCATCGGCTTTCCTCTTTTCAGTCTACATTCACGATTCCAAGTGAGTACTTGCTTCATGATGCACATTGATGATTTCCATAATATATATGTCCTATCCACTTCTAATGTTGTTTCATAATTTCCTTCTCAGATGGAAGTTGAATTGTTCTCCCCATAATAGGTTGTTGCTGATGGTATCTTGTCGACGGATATTGAGTATCTTGCGCTGATAATTGTTTATTAATACTTGTTCCACTTTGATGATGGTTGTGATAGTTGTTTCAGTTTCAGATTCGCATAATAGAAATAACTATGTTGACGTTGGTGTTGGAGATTGTGTGGTTGATATATGTTGGTGATTGTTTTGAGTTCCATATGTTGTTCATCTGTAATAATGCTGTCCTGGCCTTATCAATCTTTGTCTTTACATCTGTATCAGATCTTCCTTGTTCATTGATAATACTTCCTAGGTACATGAAATATTCTACATCTTCCGGAGTTTCGCCACCAAGTGTGATCGGGTTGGTGTTCTCCGTGTTGTATTTGAGAATCTTGCTTTTACCTTTTGTATACTTAGGCCTACTAATGCAGAGACTGCTGCTATACTAGTTATCTTCATCTACCTTCTGTCCGTGGGTATAGGATAAAAGGACCAGGTGATCTGCGAAGTCCAAATCTTCTAATTTACTCCGAGTTGTTTATAGTATTTATTGTTTCCTCTCCGATGTCGAGGTCCTCATAATCTCGTCGACTACCAAAAGAAAGAGGAAGGGGCAGAGTAAGCAGCCTTGTTTGACTCTGGCAACTTTAATAACAGAACTGAAATCAAAATAAGTAATCATCTGAACCAAGAAATATTAATCAAACTAATTTGAATGAAAATAGGTAACAATTACTTTTAGATTAACTGATCAAACAAAAAATTTAAAGGATTCATAATTAATAGAAAGAATAGATTTATATATAAGAACTTTCGTCTAAATAAGAGTGAATAGTTTCACAGTATTTGGGCGCCAAGTTAATGTACGACATTAAATAGGAATAAATTAAAGACGTTTGTTTAATCGTTCCTGTATATAATTGTTTGTATAAATTAGTAATTCATATTTTCAATGGTTCGGTTTACCTTCATTATACTCAATTGATGTAACTTGCTTTAGATATTTCGATCTAATCTACTTATTGATCATTGATAAAGTACTGTAATTTCCTAAGGTGATGAGTACTTTATTAAATACTATGATTTGTTATTATGTGATAACACAGGATGACTGTTTCTTTCTTGTATGAGACTCCTCAGGAGTGTACAAACTAAAATCTTTGGTTTCGCGAGCGAATATTTATTTTCTAGACCTTTTGTAACCATAATTTAACTGATAATTAGTTAATAATTTCCTTCGCTGAAGAAAAACAATATGCTGCCTGTTATATCTGAGGGACTAAGGAGATTGTTTCGGAAATCAAAATACTTTCACTTTAACACTTTTAACTACTGTAAGTAATATAATACATATATCACATTATATCCAAATGTTTTCCAATTGGAGAAAAGTCAGTTAGATTTCATTGAGTTTTTATTTTTTTTTAAATTAGTGAACAGTTCAGTTGATAGGTGAATATTCAGAAATAATGCAATTATTGGATGAGGTAACTGGAAAGAATTTTCGGGGATCGGTTTTATGACGGTTAAGACTCATGTAAATGTTGATAAGCCTTTTAAAAATTCACACTTTCGTCCTCCAGTCAATGAGATTTCAACAATAAGTTATTCGGAAAATGCTTGACCATCAATATTACTAAGATATATTCACTTATTGATATCTTTTAATCCCAACTCTTAAGGTTTAATAAGCACAGGAATAATGTCTGATAAAGATATTAGATGACAAACATTCAAATATTCCCTACAACATCTGTTCTTCCATAACCTGGTAAACCATAAAAAGGAGTGCATCACATTATCCATCTCCAATAATCTAATATCACATTTAGTCCTCAGTGTTATTTAATCACAATTCATACTTTATAGATTTAATCTAAGCAAAAAAGAACTCTATCTCAAATACATTAAAATGGACTATTCTAACAGCTTCGAAATAGGATATTTGCATAGACTGAAAAGAAAAAACACACATTAAGTTTTTGGTTTAATAAAGAGGAGTCCTCTGAGTTGACATTAGAAAATTAATTATTAAGAAGTTGACATTGAAGTTAAACCAGGATAAAAGGAGTGGCTGGACATATTTCTTTTGGATGCAAAGCTCTACAAAAAATGAAGGTTTTTAACTGCTGTCTTACATTGTTATAATCCCGTCGGTAAATATTCGCTCAAAACAACTTATTAACCTCATTATGGTGGAGAAGATTTGTAGCTCAAGTGGATGATTTTGTTGTCCTTCAGAAGGAAGATGAAAGCTCCACAACCAAACCATCCAGCTCAGAGAACAAAACCCTATCAAAGAAGAACCTCATCATTGTAAACTATTTGACTTTGTATCTCTGCCCATTACAACTAATATTGCTTCCTGTCTCAACCTATAAGCCGGTATATATTCTATAATTATTTCCAGAATATATATATTATCACTATATGAAATCGTCTATTGTCATTGTTTTTAATAATTGCTACTTATTATTTCAACAAAAGCAACAATTTCTCATCAGTTTTTAGGTAAAATAAATAAATTGCTCTCTACTTTTTGTCATCTTTAAACAATTTATTAACATCAGTCTAAGGATTTGTAAGGGTTAGTGAATTTTCATAGGTTAATTTACCTACTGATCATAGTTGGACTAGTGTTTCGTGGTTTCCAATGGTGATCTAACATTAGTCCGTGATTAAATCTATATATTTCTGAAGTTAACAATTATCTTCCATTTGTAATGAATTTTCACTTTGGGTCCATTGCATAATGTTTTTTGTACTTGGGAATATTCCCGATCAACTTTTATACGATGCAGTATTTCTTTAGTTTACTAGAGCCTTATGTATTCTAATTAACTATAAATATGATTGCACCGTTTTAGTAAGTGATTTCATGAAACATTTCTCGGCACTTTTCCTACCATTAATCCTTTTTTTTAAGTGTACAGTTTACTAACGACGGTAATTCGAAATGTTGCCTTTATGCTTTATCGTGTTGCTCAATAACTATTAGAGAACAATACCTAATTATGATCGCATGATCAGTGAAGTAATTAAGAGATTGAATCAAGTTATGAAAAACTATATCAGCTTGAGCTAAACCAGATTTATTGAATTTGTGATCTCAATAAAACCAAGAATAATAAAAAATAAAAACACAAATTATAGAAATAATTATGATAATCAATAGAAATGTTATTAAGTCATGAAATGATTGTCCAAAAGCTTGGAATAGAGATAATAACTATAAAATTACAAAGATATCGTTAAATATTGGCAGAAAACGAGATCTTAAGAAGAAGACAACAGTTTCTTTCGACGACGACGACAACAACAATAAAAACGAAAAGCATTCGGTAAGTGGAATGAAAGTTAGGAAAGTCTGAATGTATAAACTGTATTGGTATTTCAAATTGATAATTTATGCCAATGGTTAAACAGTAAAGTGACATAAAAGAAAATATCGATTTGTCATAATGAAACTGGTTTTATTTATGCTCTAAGGTCCAAGTGTGGTCTACTTATATCCTTATAAGTTGTATATGGCGATGGCCAGACATAGAATGTATTTTGGCAGAAGATCGATAACGAATGAACTGAAATGAAGCGCAATTGGTAGGAAAATGCATGAACAATGAAATTAAAGAAGATAGACTAATATTTACAGAAGGAACAGTGAAGATTGAGACAATTGATTTTTATTTTGCAAATTAACTGTTTGCTGTATGGCTATCAGATCTTAGTAAGATAGTTTGTAATTTGTGCCTAAATACTTTCGATTGTTCCCACCAACGTTCTTGTTCACTACACAAGTAGTCTTTGGTTTATGGTTAGAAAATTTCAATCGATTATGGCAATTCTTTATTTTGATCAGAATGGGGTTTGTGGAGAATATAGTAATTTTAATAGTTAAATTCATGAGTTAATGTAAGCTAGACTACCATTGAAAACCTAGAAGCACTGAAAGGCCATCTCTTCTTAGTACGGGGTCCCTCAGTCGTGCGCATCCATGATATCGCATGCAGGATTCGAACTCAAGACCTCTAATCTCTCTTTCTTCAACGCTTAACCTGTAGACCACTGAGCCAGGGTCCAACGGTGTTAATGTCTAACATCCATCGATCAATGAATAGCTGCACAACCATTCATCTATTGTCTGAGGCAGATACCTGTCTCTACTCGACACGTTTTAGACTGTATTGGTCACGGCTTCTCATTAGAACTCCAGGAAATCATCTTGAAGCCAGTTACTAGCGGACATATGATGATTATGATCAGAATTACGTTTGTGGAGAGTGTAGTAATTTCATTAGTCGATCTAAATCTTTATTTATCTACTTGATTATTATTAATGGCTTTGTTTAATATTATTATTATTATACTTAATCGATTGGCTTGGAATGACAGTATAAAATATTTAAGACTTTCTTGTATTATTTATTTAAACACGATATTCAACTTGAACAACAAATACCACTTACTCATTCGAAATACTGTAACACTATTAAGATGAAAATCAATTGATTTAGAAGTAACATCAATGAAAGGTACTATCACACATGGTATTTTTAACAATCATTCCATCTGGGTTCGAATCTCGCGAGGCAAGATCGTGGATGCGCACTGCTGAGGAGTCCCATAATAGGACGAAACGGTAGTCCAGTGCTTCCAGTTTTTTCCATGGTGGTCTAGTTACAATTGACTCATGATTTCAACTATGAAATCTCCACAAAACCCTTTCTCATCCCATCTTAATTACTTTAAGCTGTGGATTTCGAAGAACAAGATAAAAAACGGAACGAGAATAATTTCTATCCTAGACTATATTTGATACCATTTGGTTATATTGTAGTGAACGACAACACAAATGGAGACAATCGAATGTATTTGAACTCAAAATCACACAATCTCTTGGTAAAATCTGAGAACCATACAGTAAACACTTTATTTGCAAAATGTCAATCAATTGTCTCAGACTTCATTGTTCCTTCGTTTCCACATCAATCATTCTCTATTCTAGTTCTCTTTTCTTTGATTTTCTTAACTTTTGCCTCCATGTATTTCACCTTCGATTGATGATGCATACCACTTATATCTATCGAAACTAGTGGCACACCACAGTATGACTACAAGGATTTTACATGGAGAGTTTAGGTGCAACAATAAAAAATTAGAAGTTAACATATTATGTTGAAGTATTGGATATTCATATCCCTCTTATTATGAGTTTTATTTTGACCTATAGACTATTATTATACGATTTACCATTCTTGAATTATCTCCTGTTTATCAATCACTATCTCTCTTATCCACAGCAGCATTTGGCTAAACATTGTATAAATGTTATTTTCTATTTTATGGTACGATGTGATCTGTCACAGGGTATATAAACCCAGTATGTTTGAGAATAATGATTCATATTACAGAGGCTAAGATTGGTGTTCTGGACTTAAATGGCTGGGCTAGGCAGAAAGCAGGACTGATAACTACTCTGGACTGCTCGCACGAGCTTTTATGAGTCATTAGTTCGATAGATAAATCACAGCCCTCTGATTGGCGGTATTAACACTTTATACATTAACAGGGAACGCAGGTTACAAGATATAACACAATCCTAAAGTAGTACTTCGTACCGAGAAGAAAATGCACCTCAAATATTCTTGGGTCATAACAGTTCAAGGAGTTGAGGAAACTTGGCATCTCTTTAGTCTTCTCCAAAAAACTATACACATTAAATACTCTAAGGTTATGAAAACGTCTCGAGGTAGGAAGTGATTACTTTAAAAACATACTCTGAAACATTTATCCTTAGCAGTATATTTATAACTATGAATAGAAATTAGTATAGCAAACAACCATGGTGAATAATGCCTATCACACTCAATTCAAACATTTCGCCGTAATCTCTGATTCAACAATTAGTTTCCGGGTAAAAATTATCAGTAAATTGTGTATTTTTCGACATATGTTTTAAATGATATACACTGGGACATTACGCCTTCTGATAACCGACTTCGAATGACATTTTCATCTGATAAAAAGCAGTTAATTGAACTAAATTTGGTTTATGTTCCATGACTTTTCAATGAAGACATTTATGGTCTAAGATAAGTCCTGAAGCTCTCTGGACGTCTTTGAGTTTAATACTTTTAGGATTAGAGACGTTAAGAGCTTTGAAATAACAGGATTCAAAGTGTTTCTTTTCAGGAAAATTTGTTTTCTTCAATATAGACTGGAACAACAACGACCAGTCATATGGAATGATATGTAACTTACAAATTTTGACTCAAGAAACAATCAATCCCAGATTATCATTCTTGAATAATTCTGAATTTGATCTATTAGGCTGACTAACTGACTGATCTATCAGGGCTAGTTACAGTCCTCTTTGTTGTATATGCACTACAATCTTTTCAGTTTGCTAGAAACTTACAAGTTGGATGCTAATTTCCTATTCAAAGTGTTACTATGTAGTTGAAAATTGGAGATTAAGTAGTATTAGTAGTAGTGTTTTGTAATAAAAATAACTAATGAAAACACCCCATTGTAACAATGTACACATGGTTTAATAATCCATTTTTATTTATTCAATGATAACATAATGAAAATTTTAAAAATGAATATTTACCCTATATGTATAATTCATCTTTTACGATTTAAAAGAATTTGTACCTGAACCAAAGGTGAAGAAGATGATAGTAAAACCAATTACTACAACTTCATTAAATACTATGAGATACACTTTCCAATTTATATGTAGATGATGAAGAGAATAAAACCAGCTCAACGATAAGTTGTAAGATGTCAGTCACAACGTAGAACTTCGTACGTACGTACATCCGTTGGAGTTGCAATACCACATTAGCACAGAGATGTAGTTTTCGATTCAAATCCCATAGTGGTAGAAGTAGGAAGTGTAAAGTCCAGTGACAGAGAGAGAGAGACAATAAATAATTGATGAATTTTCAATTTCAAAGAAAGGAATTTCACCGACTTCAACAAGAACAAAACTTACGTACAGTCAACAAAATAATTGTTAACCGAGTTAACCATTATAAATAAATGAACAAAACTACAGTGAAATGTTCACTTCATTTAGTTTAATAATACCCATAAAAAAGGCAAGCAAATTAGGTTGTATTCATTAATTTCACATCATGAATATTAAAATAAACATAACCACAAGACAATAAACATGACAATGAAAATATACAAAATAGAACGGATACATTTGTCCATGATATAAATGGTTCAAATATAAATATAACAAAAAAGCCAACAATCCAACCAACTGTTAAAGATGATTTAATAGCATAATTACGATTGACAGTTCCAAATGATTCTAATGTGATTAATAATGGTAATGGACCCCAACTACATGCAAAAGTTATAGCGCATATAATTAAATAAATTTGATGCATTGAAGACATTGAAGATCTAGTCTGTTATGAATGAATAAAAAGGAAAGGAAAATGAAATGACTGAATAAAATTTAAGTTTATTTCATTAGTAAAGTATATAGTATACATAAAGAAACATGGATTAGTACGAAAATTTAAGAAAAAAAAGTGGCGAGAGACTATAATTTATGGACGAGCCAATCAGAAGCGTTTGAGGGATTTCAAGGTCACGGCGCCAATTTCAGTACCCGATGCTCATGTACGATCGGTTCACAGAAAATTTTAGAGAAGACTTGACAATTAAGCGGCTACAACAAATGAAAGTTTTTGTATTTGTAATTACGAGTGTTAAATGACTTATACACTTTGTGCAGACTGCCGTGATGTAATATATGTTGAAGGAAGATGTTTGCTAGAATAGGAACCTTTATTGCTCGATCCAGATTGAGACTAAGGCATACTATAATAATTGCCGCTAACTGTATAATAAAAGCACCAGTACCATTGGCTGCAATAATCGCAGATGTTACTGAAGCTTCGGCTGTTCCGCGGTATGAGTATTGTAGGGACATAACCATAATAAAAATGATAAACTTACACAACCGAAGTACACACAAACAATAATGAAGCTATGTGGTCGAGGCTGAGAGTGTTTTTGTGACCTTATCATGGCTCCAAAGACCAACTATTATGGAGCCGTATGGATGAGTTCCTCTACCTGTAGCCTGTCGCTCTTCTAGAGTTACTGCCGGTCCGAAGCCCGGGTGAAGGAGGAGGGTTGGGCATGGGGTTAGCGACCCCATCCCGTAGAAAAGCTAACTCGCTAAAAAACGCTAACCAAAAAAAATAATTCAAACCATTTAAACTCTGCCCTGGGTGTTGAAGAAATAATTATGACGCTTCATGATGAAAGCCGAAATTCTTCGGAAGTCACGAGACCGATGCACCTTCTAACAACCAGAGCAACACTCTTTATAGGTACATGGAACGTCCGGACAATGTGGGAGACAGGAAAGACCAGCCAAATAGCAATGGAAATGAGGAGATACAACTTGGCAGTACTCGGAATTAGCGAAACCCATTAGACACAAACTGGATAACTAAGGCTAGGTACAGGAGAGATGATGCTGTACTCCGGTCACGAAGGGGAAAATGCTCCACACACTCAGGGAGTTGCTCTAATGCTGTCCAAAGAAGCACGAAATGCACTTGTGGGATGGGAATCTCATGGACCCAGGATAATCAAAGCATCATTCAGAACAAAGAAGCAAGGGATCACAATGAACGTTATCCAATGTTATGCACCCACCAATGATAGCAACGACGATGATAAAGATCAGTTCTATGAAAGGCTGCAATCAATTATAGCAAAGTGCTCACGAAAGGACCTCACCATCCTGATGGGAGATCTAAATGCTAAAGTTGGAGTGGACAACACGGGATATGAAGATGTAATTGGACAACATGGACTAGGAGAGAGAAATGAAAATGGGGAGAGACTTGCAAATCTATGTGCATTCAACAATTGGTGGCACAATATTCCCACACAAGCGCATACACAAAGCTACATGGATCTCACCGGACCACACCAGAGAACCAGATAGATCACATCTGTATCAACAAAAAATTCCGAAGATCAATGGACGATGTGAGAACCCGGAGAGGAGCTGACATAGCTTCAGATCACCACCTGGTTGTGGCCAAGATGAGACTGAAGCTAAAGAAACACTGAACAACTGGACAAACAGCACTACAAAGGTTCAATACAGCCTTCCTTCGAGATACTGACAAGCTCCATGAATTCAAGATAACTCTCAACAACAGATTCCAAGCTCTACAGGATCTACAGAATGAACAAGAAACTACTTTGGAGGACAACTGGAAAGGGATAAAAGAAGCACTAACTTCAACGTGTCAGGAGGTTCTTGGTCCTAAGAAGCATCATCACAAGGAATGAATCTCTATGGGAACCCTGGACAAAATTCAAGAAAGGAAGAACAAGGAACTAGCAATTAAAAACAGCCGAACACGAGCAGAGAAAGTCAAAGCACAAGCAGACTACGCAGAAGCAAACAGGGAAGTGAAGAAAAGCATTAAAGCCGACAAGCAGAAATACATGGGAGAACTAGCAACGACGGCGGAAAAAGCTGCAAGAGAAGGGAATATGAGACAACTATGTGATACAACGAATAAATTGGCAGGAAGATATAGCAAACCAGAGAGACCAGTCAAGGACAAAGAAGGAAAGACAATCACTGAGATTCAAGAACAGAGGAAAAGATGGGCAGAATACTTCGAGGAACTGCTGAATAGACCAGCCCCATTGAATCCACCGAACATCGAAGCAGCACACATTGACCATCCTACAGATGTCACTCCACCAACGATCGAAGAAGTCAAGATGGCCATCAGACAAATCAAAAGTGGGAAGGCGGCAGGACCTGACAATATACCAGCAGAAGCACTGAAGTCAGACGATAGATTAACTGCAAACGTGCTTCACCTTCTATTCAAGAAGATTTGGGAAGAGGAACAAGTGCCAATGGACTGGAAAGAAGGATATCTCATCAAGATACCAAAGAAAGGAGATCTGAGCAAATGTGAAATCTACAGAGGCATCAGTTTGTTATCAGTACCAGGAAAAGTTTTCAACAGAGTGCTGCTGAATCGGATGAAAAACGCAATAGACGCCGAACTTCGAGATCAACAGGCTGGATTCCGTAAGGATAGGTCGTGCACAGACCAGATTGCGACACTACGGATCATCGTTGAACAATCAGTTGAGTGGAACTCATCACTATACGTCAACTTCATTGACTATGAGAAGGCGTTTGACAGCGTGGACAGGTGAACATTATGGAAACTTCTTCGACACCATGGAGTTCCTGAAAAGACTGTCAACATTATCCAAAACTCATACGATGGACTACAGTGCAAAGTCGTGCATGGAGAACAGCTGACAGATGCATTTCCAGTAAGGAACGGAGTCAGAAAAGACTGTCTACTCTCCCCATTCCTCTTCCTTCTGGTGATTGACTGGATTATGAAGAATTCGACATCTGAAGGGAAATACGGAATACAATGGACTTCTCAGAATCAATTAGATGATTTGGACTTCGCAGATGACCTAGCCCTCCTCTCTCATACACACGAACAAATGCAGACGAAGACAGCAAATGTAGCAGCAGCCTCTGCATCAATAGGCCTCCACATCCACAAAGGAAAAAGCAAGATTCTCAAATGCAACATGGAGAACACCAACCCAATCACACTTGATGGCGAAACTCTGGAAGAGGTGGAAACATTCAAGTACCTGGAAAGCATCGTTGATAAACAAGGAGGAGATGCAGATGTAAAAGCGAGGATTGGCAAAGCAAGGGCGGCATTTCTACAATTGAAGAACGTATGGAACTCAAAACAACTGTCAACTAATTTCAAAGTCAGAATCTTCAATACGAACGTCAAAACAGTCCTACTGGATTTGCATTATATATTTTTACTCTATGCTGACTGTTTACTGATTGGCTCACATTTCTCAAGGTCACTTAATTTTCGTTCAAAGGTCGTCCATAAACTATAGTCTCGCCGAAAAATTCCAAATAACGTAAAAATGGTACTTTATAATTGAACGATTCCCAAGTTATCATATGGTGTTGTTATTTAAGATTTGGACTATTTATGTCTAGAAGAAATACACTAATTTCAGAAATAATCAACCTAAACCGATTGATATGATTGTTTTAGATGAATGTTTGGCTCATAGAAGTTAATATTGAAGTTTCCCTTTTGAAAATTAGATATATAATTTACTGAGATATTTTGATGACGTTCGGTAAGTTTAAACAAAGTTGTCATGAAAAATCGACGCCAACCGAAGATCTGAATAAAACTAAGGATAATTAGATAAATGTTTCGATGTAGTTAAAGAATGAGCTCCTCTGAAGTTTACGTACACAACTTAAAAACTAGAAACTCTAGACCTTGCGATGAGGAAAATACATCTTTAGATACTTGGTCAAAATTTTCCGACTCAAAAAGATTTGTGTTATAAATAGAGCCTCATTCTCAAATAAGTTGATTAAACAGACCATATTATTTAACTCAGTCATTCAGATACAAGCAACATAAAACCTGTTATGTTAGTGCGAAATTCAACTTCCCGCTCTTGAGACACGGTGTCTAGCAGCCGATACTGATACATACAAACTTGATCACTTGAGAGAAAAGATGAAGAGTGAGAGAGGAAGTTCATTTCGTTAATGTTATATCGAGTGAGTGAGTACGTGTCCTATTTAGTATATGAACGTGCTGATCCCCGCCAATCAGAGAGGAGTGAATTATCGATCAGAGCAATGATAAACGAAAACCGAATGAGCAGTCTTGAGTACTTATCAGTCCTGCTTTCTGCCTAGCCCAGTCAGTTAAGTCCAGAACACCAATCTCTGCCTCTGTAATATGAATCATTATTTTTAAACATACTGGGTTTATATACCGAACAAACTGACCACATCGTACCATAAATAGACAATAACATTTGTACAAGATTTGTTCAAATGTGGCTGTGAATAGTGGGAACAGTAAATAATGGACTAGGGATAACTAATGAATGGTAAATCGTATAATAATAGATCATAGATCAAAATAAAGCTTAAAATAAGAGGAACACGAATATGAATAGTTGAGTTACTTATCAATCATGCAATAGGAAATGTACATTACATATTGGTCCATAGATAGTTTTCAAAGTTACCATTTACCAATCTCCACGGGATATAACATCCCCCTTTTTGAGACCCGGATTTTAGATTTCCCGAACTTATCCTCCCCCACGAAAGAACGTTGGATTCTCATATTCCGAAGTAACGTTTAATGTGGTTCTGTCTATAACATTTTTACTGCATTCAATAGGGAATCTGCTAGGACTGACTGGATGGTGAGGATCGACATTTGACATGAAGTCAGAGTTTGGTTTTTCTGAAATATTGTCATCACATTTATTGGAAAAACCGCTAGTAAATGGTGAGTCACTATGATAATCAGCGTCCATCAAAACTGCACAAGGCTCTTGATTATCATTTGATGCATGTGACATATTTTCTCGCAAAACATGAGAATCTGGTCAATTAGATTCACCAGAAATTTCCTTTGTAGGATGACGAGCTCCAATCAATGTGGCTGCATTCAGTGTACTGCTCGATTTTTCTTTTTCTTCATGGGTGGTTGTCGCATCAATTTTGTGGGCGTTTAACAAGATATTTTCCCTCTGTGAACTGGACGATTCGTTGTTTTCACGTTCTGTTTTGGGGATAATAGAATTCGAACCAAGTATAGGGCACGTCTCTGAAACAGACGGTACCGGACTACTGGGCTGATCATCTATGGCTGCTACTGCTTCGCTTAAGTTATTATTTGTCACGGATTCATTGGGGCTTTCACCGGTATATTCATTCATTCTGCAATCAATTTCCAGCTCTGTGCGCAATTTAGAAATTAATTCGTTAACTTCCGTCACACCCCAAAGCATGGGTGATTTAGCAGCTTTGCATGTAACTTGTCAATAAATTCCATCTGGCTCTTTTTGAAACGCTGCTATTGTCGCCGGAATAGCAACTGTAATTGATCGGAAGTGAGAGTCATTTTTTTACAGTGTGACTAATGGCCAATATCGTTCAAGGACAGCAATGGGAACGTTAGGCTAGATCTTTATTTTCTGCATGAAAGTCACTTATTACTAACGATATTCGCTGTACATTTTTACATCCATAAAATTTGATTCCTGTGATTGAGAGAAGGAACTTCCAGTAAAAAATTCAGAATATTAGAAGATAGAAAACAATGTAAGTTATGCTTCCTCAAAGCTTATCGATTACTTAATTTCAGTATAGGGTTGTGGAGATTGTTAAGTTTTGATCGAGATCATGGATCGGTCAACGTTGGACCACCATTAAAAACCTGGGAGCATTGGGAGGCCGTTTCGTCCTGGTATGGGACTCTCCAGTGGTGAGCGCCCTTGACCACACACATGGGACTCAAACACAGAACTTTCGGACTCGCGCGCGAACGCTTAACCTCTAGACCACTCAGTCGGCATCCAACGGTGTTAGAGTCTAACTTTAACTAATCCATGATATTGCGCAACCATCCTCCATTTTCTTCGGTAAATAACTGCCTCACAAGCGACAAGGATTTCAGTTGAAACTTGCATCCACAAATGTTATTAGGGATTATACTCTCTTGTTGTTGATCGATTTATTCCAACAGAGGATCAAATCGGGATGTTAGATGTAAAGTGCACGAAAACTTAGGTGAGGAAAACTAAAATTACACAGTGCTTTGGAGAATTTCAAAATCATACATTGAATACATTATTTGCACTTCTTTCTTCTGTTGTCTTTTACATGCTTCATGATTCTTCGAATTCAAACATTATTCATTTTACTCTCTGTTTCCATTCCTATTCTTTTCAATTCAATCTTTTCTTGGCAAGCATTTCACTTTCAGTTACTGCAACACACTGCTTATAATCATCAACATAAGTAGCATATACCACAGGTGTATTAAAAAATTTCTAGCATGTCTGATGAAAAATTATATGTTCATATATACATAAATAAAAAATAAGTACGACCCAAGAATTTTCATATGTTCTGTTTAACGTCTCAAAAGTGTATGACTAATGCCGAACAAAATCAAGTAGACCAATATGCTTTATATTTAACATTTTCATCCTGGTACATTAGTACTGGATATAATGTGTCAGTAGGTATATTTCGCTCCCAAATCACACCGCCAGTATGGTATATTTACATATGAATAATGAGAAGACTTCATTTGTATTGGTTATTTCAATCTTACCATTGATTTTTACGATTAAAGTTGATCAGTTGTTTGAGAATTGCTTCGATATTGCCATTAAACCACAATTATTTTAAGCAAAAATGGATGGTGGCAGGCAGTGGAATTCAGGTGTTTCGTCCCATTTTTGACTCGTCAGCTGGATGTACTTGCAAAAGCTAATGGCCATTTGAAATCAATAGCTAAATGGATAACGCGACTATGTTTAGCAAACGGTACTGAATTCGAGTCCTGGAGTTAACATTAACTCCGGGATGCAGGTGGATCAAGATGACGGGCCCCGAATAGAATGAAACGCACATGCTGGATTCTGTTGCTAGCCACCCTCTATGTTTGTTTATATTAAGGAACCTTGTTTACGGAATAATATCTTAGGTATCAAAAGAGAATGAAAGGACAAAATTCTGACGATAATTAATTAGATTCACTTGGTTGACTAACAACCTGATTAAGTTGACAGTGCCATTGTTACTCCATGACATGGATTTCTTTAAGATCACAAATAATAAATAAAAGAGAACGACGTTATATTCTATAAACTGGTCACTCACTAATACCGTTAATGAAAACCACAGATGGCATAAAGCCAGGATTACGGCACCAACTTGTAGTAATTTTTTCCAGGAGAATTTTCTGACCACAAACACTGATACAATACTAGAAATAAACAGACACAATCCCATGTTGGATCCACATTGATATGATACTAGCCCACCATAAAGGCAAATCGATTCAGCAAAGTAGATTATGACATTCATCCCTGTTAACTGTTGAAGTGTCATAAGTATAAAAATCGTTCGAAGCTTAGACGTTGAATCAATCAATACATAAGAAGAACCAGTGTATGACTTTGTGCTAAGATTTGATAAATCATGAGAAACATTTCCATTGATTATCAAGTTATTCCCATCTTCTTTAAAAGGTATCTCCTAAATTGAAATTAAAAAAAACAGTTGACAATGACATCAGTTTTTTTCTTATTTTTGACACTAACTATGAAGTTTCGTGATATTTTAAACATTGACCAAACCATTTTAAATGTGTATAATGAAAATGAAAATCAGATATACTGCTAAACTATGCTTATAAATATACTTTAATTTCATTATATATATATATATAGAACCGAATAGCTTTTTATATGATAAACTGAAGTCCGGTCCCGATCGTCGCTGCTACCTTGACGTGGTGGTTGGGCTTGCTCATCATAATGAAACAATGAAGCTATAATGGCTGGAACAATCGTTCCTCAAGGTTCTACCATGTCAGACAGGTTGGTTGAAGGGCGGTAAGACTAAAAACAGCAGACCCAAGGTCCGAAGGCGAAGTCGTACTGCTGACTGTGCAGAGGTGTGAAAGCAGTAAGGTGTTTCCTGCAGACAACCAGCATAACAGAGATGCTACCTTCCCACAAGGAGAGGTAGGATTAGAAAAGGTTGACCCTAAGAATACACATCTCGCCATATCCCACGGATATCCGTCTCCGGCGGTAACATCCCAACAAGTACGGAGCTAACACAAAAATTACCCACAGAAAGGTTGTGTGTGACCGACCTCAAGCAGTTGTACGTTGGGTACTGTGGCCACGCTTTCAGGTCACTAAGACCACTTCTAATCCAATTCCCTTTTCAGGTATCTCCAGTAGAAACGTCTCACGGTGTGAGCAACTGGGAAATGATAACTGCCCTCGTACCTCTAACACCACTAAAGATCACTGTATTCATAATCAATCTCCCTCTTCACTTCCTGCTATTCCTCCTTCATCGACTTTCAACAGTAAACATCCTCTTTTGACTTCCTCCTAAAGTGACACAATAGCCAACGATTCTGGTGCGCGAAACACTATCGTAGGTCTACTGAAACCTCGCTTCAAACCACACATTGGAGCCTCCAACGTACGCACCATGTCAAATCAGCCAGCAAACCTCCTTGGCTAAAACCCTAGAACCTCATTCCATTGATTTATGCTGTGTCTCCGAAACACACATACAGGATCCTAGTGTGGTCATTCACTTAACCTCACTTCGCCAAAATGGAGAGCTGACGAGATACACCCTCCTTGTATCTGGCGAACCGATGGCTAGTGTTATATCCTAGCAAAGGCATAGTACGGGTAACTTCAGGGACCTATTAATGGGTGATTATCCTATATATGTTGTTATTGTATAACTATTAAGTGATTAGATTTAATATATATATATATATATATATATATTCATCTTATTATAAGCTCCATTTTGACCTATAAATTATTATTATACGATTTACTGTCTCTAAATGATATTTAGTTTATTGATTATTGTCTCCCACATTCACAGCCACATTTGGCTTGATCTTGTACAAATATTATTTTCTATTTTATGGTGTGATGCGGTCTGTTTGTCTGATATATAAACCAAGTATGGTGTCATTATTGTTGTGGACTCAATTGGAAGTGCTAGGCGGACAAACGACCAATAATGACGCTAGACTGCTCATACCGGTCGAACGTCATTGATTTGGCACAGTACTAAGATTGGAAAAGTCGTATTCCGACTGATGGATAAATAACGTGATAAAAGCCGGACATAAAATCACAACAAATTGGAGACAGCCTATTTTCTAAATTCATAACAGCTAGTTCTTGTGGACTTGTATGTGTAGGCATAGCACTAAGTACGAGGGCAGAACAAGCACTATTAGAGTGGATCCCCGTTAACAGTCGCTTACTTGCTGTTTGGCTAAACGGCTCCGTAAGAACTCGGAAGGATATGGACACAGATCGTTGCCCTTACGTCGTTTCTGCATACTCAGTGCAGCCCGAATGAAGTGAAAGATGACTTTTACAGAAAGCACTCTGAACTTCTTCATAAAGTTAAGCGCTCAGACATAGTACTCGTAGTAGGTGACGTTAATACCCGATTAGGTAGCTTAAACCAAACAGAAAGTCATTTAGGTGGGTATTTTAGTATCCCAACTCAGTGAACAGATAATGGTGATCGTCTTTTGCAACTATGCTCAGACAATCGTTCACTTTTGGCAAACACTAATTTTAAGCATAAGGAGAGACAGTCTGAATGGAACTTTAAGTAGATCCCCCGACTCTAGCTGAAGTTCAAAAGGCTATAGCTAATCTGGAACGAGGAAGAGCAGTTGGTCCAGATGGATTGGCTCCACAGGCCTTTAAGTATGGTGGTCCAATTTTAGCGATTATGTTGACTAATATTTTAGCTAAAATCTGGGAGTTGGACGTAATTCTGTCTGACTGCTCACAACCTCCGATTGTCCCAATATATAAAAAGGGGTCAAAATCATCCTGTGACAACCGTAGAAGGATTAATTTGACTAATACAGCATCTGAAATACTAGCCTCAATAATTATCGGGTGCCTAACTAAGACTCGTGAACTGCAAACACGGGAAAATCAGGCTGGCTTCAGACCTGGTCGTCGCTGTATCGTCCACATATTCACTATTCGTCAGGTTTTAGAGCACAGACATGCTTATCGGCATCCGACAATCATAGTTTTGCTTGACTTAAAGTCAGCATTTGACTCTGCAGACCGAGAGGCTCTGTGGTAGTGTCTGTGATTGTACCTCAGAAATACATAAACCTTTTGAAGTCTATTTACTCGAACACTACCAGTGGAGTGAGAGCTTATGACGAACTGTCATCTGATTTTACAACCTCAAGTGGTGTCCGACAAGTCTGTCCACTATTCCCATTCTTATTTAGCTTCATTATAGACCTATTGCTGGAAATAGGAATTGATCTCCTACCAGGAGGTCCACTTGTCGACTTAGAATACGCAGATGACATAGTCCTGTTTGGTGAAGACGCTGGCAGAATGCAGAGTCCTCTGTTAGAACTAAGTAACAATGACAGGATATTTGGAATGCGTTTCTTCCCCTCCAAATGTAAATTGTTACTCCAGGACTGGCCTGCGTCAACACCTGAACTAAGGATAGGAAGTGAGGTAGTCGAACGCGTCGACAACTTCACTTATCTTCGAAGTCTGATCAGCCCTAATGGGTTGGTGTCTGACGAAATCTCAGCACGGATTCAGAAAGCTCGTTTGGCTTTTGCCAACTTACGTCACCTATGGCGATGGCGAGATATCCGTCTATCAATTAAGGGACGAGTATACTGCGCAGCAGTTCGTTCTGTTCTACTTTACGCCTGCGAAACATGGCCATTAAGAGTAGAAGATACTCGTAGGTTACTAGTATTTGACCACAGATGCCTTAGAAATATTGGTCGCATCTGCTGGGATCACCTGGTAAGTAATAGTGAGGTTAGACACATGATATTAGGGAATGATGGTAAATCAGTTGATGAGGTTGTGAATCTTCATCAACTGAGATAGTTGGGTCACGTGTTACGTATGCCTGAACACCGATTACCACGACGTGCTATGCTGACTAGTATTGGGGATTGTTGGAAGAAAGTTAGGGGCGGCCAAACCGAAACGTCACTAACCTCTAGTCTAAGCCATGTTAGTAGATACAGACTACTTAGTCGGGGTCAGCGTGACTATCGTAACCAATGGTTGGAGATTGTGGGTGACATGGCTCAGAATCGATCACAATGGCATAGGTGTGTACACTCTCTATCTTCCCTCAAACTATGAGATTAAAATTGCTTCATATCTTTTTTCTTCCTGTACTATATCCTTATATACAATCTTTCCTTCATATATTACCACTATTAAATTAACTACTTCTGTGAATTCGGTGTTCATCTTGTTGTGCCAATGAGGTGTGGCAACTTGGAACGATGTATATATGTGCCTGGTTCTACGTTGTAGCTGACTGACTTGACTGACTGAAGTCCGTCTTTATCCTTGATGATAAAGTTTATTTTATTAAATTTCGTGTAAAATAATCATTCACAATAAAAACAAGGATTCAAATAACAACAAAGCATTTTTGTCTGGCCTAAAATAATGCTTCTTTAAAATATGCATAGAAAATACGATAATTAATGGCAGAGATCATAGGTTAACTCCAAAAGATTTTTCGAAACATACTTTGATAAATACATTCATAGATTCAATTGCATATGGTTCTCTGTAACTTTATTCATTTCTACGCCAGCGTTTGCGTAAATAAGTTTTATGATAGGTAAAGTTGAAATTACACAAAATAATAGACTCTAAATGGAGGCTAATACTTTTACAGAAACAGACAGAGAGAAAATAAAGAAAACATTTCAAGAAACAGTTTCAGACTTTGCCATTGGTTGATTGTACTTATCTCCAACTATTCCAGTTTGAGCAGTTGGGTGAGAACTACTGACCCCCTTACACTTAGAGTGCAGCTCATACCCAGGTACCCAAGAATAAGTCAATAAAGCGATTTTTTCGACAATACGCCTTGGATTGCATAGGTATAGAAACAAGGACTATTGTAGTGGTTAGGTTTTCCTTCAAAGATAACATTAGATTATCTGTATCTCAACACGAGATGTTCGAAGAAAACTAGATATTCAACAATGAAGTTACTATTTGATCAATAATACCATGGTTATAATTGCATCTCAAAAATATTTTTCCATTATGGTTTACGTAATAGACCTCACAGAACCAAGTAAATAATTGCACAGAAGTGTGATACTGTCAATTACGGGATGTATACAATCATTCATTACACTGTATTTATAATATTTTTTGGGACAGAATTTACTTATTTCAAACAAATTTGTAGACCTAACAATCACTTACACTTCCATACAACCAATAATGAGATGCTTCAGCTGATTGTAAATTACCCATTTTAACGCACCATTCAGAAGATTCGGGTAACATGTAAGTTAAAAAGGCAACAAACGAAACGGCCAGAGCGCAAACCAAAGAAATAACATCCCAGTTCAAAAAAATTGCAAGTGTATAATCAGCAACAATTCCGCATGTTATACCAACTTGAAACAATGATCCCATCAATACTTTCGATGACGATGGAATTATCTCATAGACATAGATCACATTAGTAGTCAAAGTTAATCCACATCCTATACCAGTTAGCAGACGTCCTAACATAAATTGAACAGTTGGTGAATATTGTTCGTAGACAGCTGGCGATGAAAAAAACAATAACACCCATCCCAAGATAGATAGACTATAAGAAAGGAATAGTGTGCGACGATGTCCATAATGGCAAATAAGCCACGTCGACAACAGAGATCCAATTACTCCACCAACATTTAACAAACTACCAAAAACTGCTGCCCAAATAGTGTTGAAATAAATTTGAAGTGTAGTTGCTGATGAAAATCCAAATGTTAATCCTACATAAATAAAATTGATACAATCAAAACAGTGATAACACTATATATAATTGAACTAATATGGAAATAGTTTATTTTCAAATTATGATTCAAGCACCCACTACTTATAATCCTAAAAAACGTTCTGGCATGTTCAATATCCAAATGATTTAAATCTCGTATACAATAACAAGTCATACAATAATGGGATTCTTGAAGACATACTTCGAAGAAACGGTCACATATTCTATAAATGTCTGCACATGCTCTGTTAGCTGGCTACCCAGAGAAAATGTATAACATTTGAGGTGTTTTAAAAACATCCTGGTTGGATAGTCCGTTACACACTCATAAACAAAATAGGACCCGTTAAAGGTATCCATCTGTCTAAATCACATCACGTTAAAACAAAAAGATTAAATTATCAAGATGAATAAACAAGCGATAAAAGCAGTAATTTTAGTGATAAAAAATTGGGCACCGACAATCTAATTGGAGAAAAATCTATGAAGTCGCGGAATAAAATATATAAAATAATTTGAAACTTAAGATTTAAAGGAAAGAAAAGAATGAATGCATTTATGTTATTGCGACTGACTCTGAGTCATGTTAGATAGTCTTCAAGCACTGGCTGTGATACTCATGAGAACCCGAACCAGACAGCTTGTGCCTACAAGCATGGCTCACTTAAATTGTCAATAACTTCATAGGTAAATGCCACATTTTGGTTTGTAAGCCTCCAGGTTCTTTGAGGAACTGTTATTACATCAGAAGATATTAAGTGTCGACGTAAGAAGTGTTTGCACATGTGTAACAAGTCTCAGCCTCTTCAGTTGATAGATTCTTCATCGAAATAATGAAATTTTCACTAACAAAAGCAAGTGAAGAAATACAGGAAAATATATAAGTTTTAGGATAGAACTAGATGTTTTCTTGTGTTTCCGAAATTGCCGGACTATTGTATAAACTACTTCTGTCAAAAGCACAATTCACCATTTATAACCAAATATGGTCAAGGAAAATGAACAACTTATTGTTTTGGATGATTAAATATTCATTACTAGTAATATTCTATTTGTAATTGCCACAACAAAATGTGTTTTAATGATTGTTGCTGATCTCCTCAGCTAAACTTAAAACCAGTTGGTCTATAGTTAAAAAATAACGATAAAACAGAGATTTGCTTACCAGAAGTAAATGCACTCAAAATGCAAACAAGTAATACAAAATAGAATCGACTAGTGACCATTGAGACACAGAGCTGGTCGTAAACACAAAAAGAGTTCGAGTGAATCTAAAAAAGGAAAAATTGATGTGTTTACTCAGTTAATATATAGAAATACTTAACCAAGATGTCTGGTGACTGATACTCTACGGAATTTCATAACTACGCTTGACTCTTAACATTTCCTACACAATCAAACTGAAAAAGAAGGGTAACGGACCCTGTATTACCTGTGATATAATTGAATCACTAATTCGTAATAACAAGTATATCTAATACTAGGTTTCAGAAAATAGTAGCCCAAGTAGCTAGCTCGCTTAAGCATACGACGGAAAACTGATTAACTGTAAGGATTCATTACCATCTTATCAGAGGATAGCCGGGTTGATATATTCTATAAATAACGTTGAAAAAATTTGAAGTGAATTCTTTCTATTGATTCAGAAACTTTACTAGCAGGTATAACAGAAGTTGGAAAAATAATCACAAACATGTTGCGATATGTTTATAATGTAGTATGTGAAATAGAGTAATTATCAGATCAATCTAGATACTTATGAGTGTTAAATAAAAGTCCCGACATTTAAACTAAATATTCTAGTCGGAGATGCAGTTGTTTACTGAAAAAACTGGATATGTACCTTCAACTTGTACAAAATACTTGATAGATTTTTTTTTAAAAAAAACTAAATTTTCATTTCGCTAGAACTAGAATCGATTCTTTTGAATAAATTGAGCATCGGGTAGATTGTTATAAATAAATAATATATTTGTAATATCACGATGAGTAGAAAAACTAGATTTTATGACGTTTCGTGGCTCAGCGCAAGCTACTTCTTCAGAGAATAAATAACCAAATTAAAATTAATACAAGTTTTTAAACTTCACCTGTTCATTTTCTATGTAGTTTCGTAAGCACCTAAGCCGGTGGGTTGTCTGGTTTTAACCATACTTTTTCTTCTGATTGTAAAGGTACTCCATAAGTCTTCTTATCATAGTACTTTTTCTGATACTTTTGTGTCACACCCAACTGTACTCAAGCCATATTATGATACGTCGATATATCCTCTCGAAGATTCACACCGTGTCTGAATCTAATAAAAGTTCTTGGTGCATTGCTGGTGTCAACAACTCAGCTGGAGGCCTCACATCTCTTTTTATCCATAGCAAATTAGGTGTATTTCCAATAGACAGTTTAAACATTCATACTACCTAGGTGAATCACCTCATACTATTTCGTAGTGATCAACCGTAATCAGAATATGATTATTTTCCCTGTTAGTTTCCCGTAATGTCCCGATAGTGTCGATTCTCAACATCTCACCAAGGTAACCTGGTTCCACACTTACTAAGGGTGTGCGCGGATTGTCTTTTGAGCCCTTAGTCATTTGATAAATCCTTCGAGCTCTGACACAATGCTGTTTGATTTCCCTTTATTTTGGCCACTAATATCTACGTTTGACGGCTTCCGTCATTTTTTTGGCCTCCGTGTTCCGCGTTTTTATGAACTTTGCCTAAGACACCACAGATCATACACTGTGGAACTACTAGTTGTCTTGAATAGAGTAGTTCCTAACGAAAATATAATGCTCTATCTATTATTATTATGAGGAACTTCCCCAAGGGTCAAAATTTCTATCTTACCAACTAACACATCCAAGTTTTTCTGGAGATTGGCCAGAACTACGGTTTTTCAAAGCGTTATACACCACTGAAATTTCCAGATGTTTCCAGTACTTGAAGACGTTCAATGAAGGCAGTTGACTTTTCTCCTTCGTGTAGCTGAGCATAATAAAGCTGTTTTAACGAAACAAGATGCTTTAAATGTCCGAATACTGAACTCATCCCAGTTACTTGACCATTTATGTTCTTTAACGGTAGAATTTCAATACTGATAGTTTCAGCACTTTTAACCATTCTCTAAAGGGAGGGAGCCTAAAACACGAGTATATCGGTTGCTAGGAAGATTCATTGAGTACTTTCGACACTCTAAATTCCATAACCAAAAAACATTCACCTGTAAAGTATTTTTTAAGTGATTTGAATTTGTGGTTCAGCTGATTGTTAATCTCAGCACTAATATTATCCTACAGAGTTTTCGTTCCATGGTACCAGACTTTCGCTTCAGTTTCAGATACGTACTTTACGTTTTAAGCCGTTAACTTTGATCTAGGCACACTGAGATTTAAATGCTCGTTTTACAGACTTGTCAAAAATGAACAACTCAAACAGTTAGCTGGAATCTCCGTTGGGACAAAACCCTTTAGATATGAATGAATTCTCAGCTCAGTTGGCTTGCAATAAACCACAAATACTCAATGAAGGATATTAATCAGGTCATTCAATCAATGAACAATTATAAACCATAGGTTGTCCCTACCTTAAACTGTTGCTATACAACTTTCAGTTCCATAATGAGCGGTGCTTACGTACGAACTACTCATTAAACAACATTTTCGTCAATATCTTTTTTTACATGTTTGTATATAACAGTTGACTTTTTGCTGAGAATTCTAGTTATTTCAGCACGGTTCCATTTATTAGGTGATGTCCAAAGGCACTAGTCTGATCAGCAAAGATCAGATTACAAGGCAAGAGGTTCATTGATTGCAAAATGAAAGTAATGAAGGGATAATTCTAGTGCTAAGACAAGACGATGGTTTCAACAAACAAATAAACGAATAAGCCAATTGATTGATAATGCAGACATTTTGAGATAACAGAGTTGCAGGAACAATAGGGGAGCGGAGACGACAATAAGCTAGATAGGAATTAATCACTGATATGCGGTAATAACAACACTAGTCAAATTATGAGGCATGAACGAGACACAGATGGTCCAAGAGGAATATGATAATCTGTGTGTGAGTAAATGCATTTTCAGTGACTTTTTCAAACTCTTCACTGATGGGGTCGAGACCATTAAATCAGGGAGAGCATTCGAAATGGGGCAGTTGGCAATGAGAAAAGTAAGATAATATCTGGACGTTTGTTGCATCAGAGAGCGTTGTGATGATGTTCTATCAATTCCGCCGACTTACTGTGATGATAAACCACCAAATGTATCCTATTTGATATCACATGATACCGATTATTACAAGCGCTCCCTCCTTTACCTACCAACATCACTTCCATGCTTGTCTTCGTGGGTTTGGTTTTGATGTTTGACTGTTAGCTCTCCTTCAGGGCATTTTTGAAGTCCTTGCAAAATTTTGACTAACATCCGTTGTAAACAATGGTCTGAAAAATAATACTCAGGATTTATCTACGCTTTAGTCTGTGTTCTATGTCACCACTGACTCCGAATATAATTGATAACTACTGTTATCATTCCGCTTAAGGTTATTTCACAATAAATTCGACATTTCGTTCATAGAACATAGCTAAAAAACTATAAAAAACTAAGATTCTGATCGTACTCAGAGACGAAATAGCAAGAATGATAATATTCTGTCTAACCTATCTAAACACCCTGGATATTTGTTTACTATTAGTATTGGAGGGCTAAGTTATCATAGGGATGTGTAGTCTAAAATCTAGCATGGTGATTTGGTTGTTACATTTGACCTAAACTTATGTAACAAAGTTGTCTGAGATGGTGATTTGCTAAGTTTAACTCGTTATTTCGCTTCCTTGATTCCAACGTGAGAACCGCATGGATTTTTACTACTCGGTCAGTTCGTACAAAAGTCTAAGAGTGTTTCGAGCTTGTGTGTTTCTGATTTGCCTGATCATTGAAACTTGTAATAAAGACTTGTGCCATTTCTAGGTTGGTAGGATGTTTACTATTAGGCTTTTCAGAACGCAGGCCCTTCGGTTTGTAGATGTCCGTTTGATCATGAGTTTATAGATATTTTGAGTAGCCTTGTATCTTGGCTGCTGTGTTTGCCATGAAATATTTCCTACCGTTCTCAATTTTGGCGTTGAGTCTGTGGGGAGTAGTGTAACGTCGTGTACTATATTACACCTACATAGCTTATTCTAGTTTCTGGACAAGCCAATTCACCTATAACGTTATGAGTCATATTTTGATCTTGTTAATTATTCGCTTATTGACCTTGACTATTTTTTTATATTAGCGTATGTGTATGCACCCTTCTTATCCTACCTATCACATATCTGTCATTCATTTTAGTCTGACTATAAATGTTGATTAACGCTTGCTTATAACGAGTTGGCTTCCCAGCCATCTCCACTCTGCGTCATCTTTCCTTCGCTTGCTTACATTTGCTAATGTGCTCACTGCCTTCTAGCCCATGTTAGTTATCAATAAAAATGTAGTTGCTGCTTCCCTTTGTCTTCTGATATTATACACCGTTCAGATTGTTATAATAACGGTTATCAAGACGATCGATTAACGAAGCACTACACTACATATTGGTAATCCCGACGTACGAACACGCAACACATATTGGCGATCCCGAATTACGAACGCGAAGCAAAGTTGGTAACTTCAACGTACGAACTCACAACATATTGGTTAGCCCTACATGCGAACACGTAACAAAATTGGATGCCTCGCCGAACGAACACTGAACATATTGGTTAGATGTATTTGGAACACGCATCAGAATTGGCGACCGCAACGAGCGAACAGAAACCAAAGATGGAACCGTCGACGACATATTCCGTTATGATTCAAATAATCATCATATGCTCATTATTACAATAATGTCATATCATCATCTAATGTGGAATTATTATTTTTGTTCGTATTAACATTAAACTATGACATACGCAAACATATCACTAATCGAACAAATTATAATGATATGGACATTACACGTTATGATATTCGAAACTCACTGGATTATTTTTATTATCCAATGACGTACAGTTTTCCTGATTCAAGTGAGTTCGTTCCAATTTTTTTTTCATGTCATTTTCGGTCTAAGATAACACTCTATCATAGACATAAGTTTGGAGTCATACTCCCGATAGTAGGAACTTATGTTCTCGATAGACAACTAATGTTCATTCATTTCATTGGTACGCAGCAACCGTCGTTTCCTACATTTTCAGCGACAATCTAAACCGAACTTTCGCAATTTTTGTTTCACGATGATCCCTACTTTAATGTTTATACACAAATCGAGTATTCGACGCCGCATTACCAGCCGATTAGTAATGATTATTTTCATATTATCTATTCACATTTATATCTGAATGCTGCATCATTCATTACCGATAATCGCTATTCGATCGCTGCAATTAATATCCTATTTCCATTGCACTATACACCAGAACATAGAGTTTAGAGCTAGTCTCTCAAAGATACACTCTTGTTCGTCACATTCAAGTCAGTCTCACTCGCTGTCATCGACAATCATATGTATTGGTATTTTTATCATGCCTTAAAACGGTTTCGTAACAAATGAGGTTGAGCGCATATCCCTCTAACTACACAAACCACGCTAGGCTTCTAGACCAAAAAAGAATACGACTCCGCATATCTCGTCTAAGCAGTCACTATTCTGTTCCTCTGGTCATTCTACTAATACATATTTAACGATAACTCAACGCAAGCGTTAGCGCACGCTGATTTCACATTTTATTATCATAATCAATTGCAGTACAGCAATGAATACCACCCGTTGATGCAGTCATCTTCCTACGGCTGGATTACTTCTTATCCCACATAAACTTCAGTTATGTAAATTCGAATACACTCATCGCTAAGCGACTCTATTTACTCTACTGCGACTTATCAGAACATCATATTTCACTGTTCTTCATTCTCATATTCAATTGGCACTACAGACCAATTTTAATTATATTCTACATTACTTATTTCCACGATTTATTCCGCTGTCATACCCATAAACAATTTATTGCTCTATTTTCACGATATTTCGAATCGCTCATACAAACATGTTATTTTATCATCCGGACAGTGACGACATAAATGCATGTTAAATTTTTTGTACGCTTACTCATAATCACATGCTAACATTTCCATTTCTGTCCTCATTTTGACAATTTTCATGTACATTTTCACATAAGTGTGACACTTTCGTTTAATAAACTCGCCCCTCGATTGACACTGTAACTTATTCGATATAGTACAATTTTTTTCTCTACATATTATTAACGTTATTTACATGCCATTTCAGCGTTATTTTCAAATTAATGTGCTAATACTTTAATTTTGGTTTGTGAACGCATATACACCTCCTCCCCCTTGTTTATTTTGCATAACAGTGTTTCCTCCGGACACTCTGGGGGGGAGCTATGTGGGGAGTAGTGTAACGTCGTGTACTATATTACACCTACATAGCCTATTCTAGTTTCTGGACAAGCCAATTCACCTATAACGTTATGAGTCATATTTTGATCTTGTTAATTATTCGCTTATTGACCTTGACTATTTTTTTATATTAGCGTATGTGTATGCACCCTTCTTATCCTACCTATCACATGTCTGTCATTCATTTTAGTCTGACTATAAATGTTGATTAACGCTTGCTTATAACGAGTTGGCTTCCCAGCCATCTCCACTCTGCGTCATCTTTCCTTCGCTTGCTTACATTTGCTAATGTGCTCACTGCCTTCTAGCCCATGTTAGTTATCAATAAAAATGTAGTTGCTGCTTCCCTTTGTCTTCTGATATTATACACCGTTCAGATTGTTATAATAACGGTTATCAAGACGATCGATTAACGAAGCACTACACTACAAGTCTATTACCCTGAGCAAAGTTAGAGCTACAATCAGGATCCTTCAGAGTTTTTGTGCTAACGTCGGGCCCTTTTTTCAAAGTGTGGCATGCGTTTTACCCTCAACATAACCCTGAATTTTATTTCCAAGGTGCATTTCTAGCTCGCGGTACTTGATAGAGAATAGATCTTTGAATAATATCCCTCGCTATTTCGTGACGGGCGTTCGTCGTTAACCTTTACCATTCTAGTAGCCATGTCGCGAACTAAGATGCCTTTTTGTGACCGTGTAGTTTGACAGATTGAAGCTAAGATAGGGAGCATTCTCGTTCTCCTTATGTACCTTATTAGTGACCACAGTAATGGAGATTAGTTCTTTACATTAGTGCTTGGATACGGATCTTTTGAACTAAAAGCTGATCATGTGACATCAAATTGTGTAAGCCAAATGTTTCCAAATCTTTCTATTACAAGTTCAGTTAGTCATTATCTTTTAGTTTCTGCATCGCTTTGCCTTATTCTTCATGCTATTATATAAAAGCATAATGTTGAGTTACCTATGTACGAACGTCTTGTCGAGTCGCAGTTGTAGTATTTGCAATAGTACTTCAGTTATCTTTTCTTCCTAGATGTTAGTACATGTGTTGGCCCGCATATTTCTTCAACTTATGCTTTGGAGTCCATCTGTTTTTGCAGCCATATAGACAGAATACCAGCCACTCTTACTGAAATATTTTGTATCTCATGTGACGCTTGCGCGACGACATTCCATGTTATAGAAATTTTACTTTGGGTATCATTTATTGATTACACAAGCTTGATCCTGTTCAGTGAGTTTTCATCAACTGATCAGTTGTGAGTGCTATATTGCAGTTAGACCTAAATGTTTTTCACTATTAAAACGTTCCTACAGTCCAAATAACTAAGTCAGGAACTATAGGACCTATCTACTGTTATATCCCACATAAGTATAGATGCATGGAATAACAATTAGCATTTTGTGAGGTGTTTATATTTTTTATAAAATATGCAAACATGTAAAGTAAATAATTTATTAACAATAGCATTGTGACACATTATGCTGAGTGACTCACCGGAAAATTAAAAATACTTCATCAACAAAATATAGTGTAACAAACAACGTGAATAGCTATCTTAGCATAGGAGCAGTTAAGTTCCTCATTTAGCTACAGATATGTTACTGTTCATTTGATACTGTGTTTTCAGAAACAGGTTTTCCGCTGTCATCACCTTGAGAAAAATTCAAATCGGGCATAGGAACAGAATCTTTACAGGTTGAGAGTGGGTCAATTTCAGTCACTTTATGAAAACAGTGACCTGTGTGATCAGCTATAGAGGCGCACATAGAAGAATCACATGAGATTAATTCTGATGGATGATGTGAACTAGATAAAATGACATTAGGTCTTGTGTCGTGAAATTCTGATGAGAACCTGTGAAAGAAATTAAAAACGAAGATAAGAACTATTTTCGAACCTCAAATTTTTTACACTTTGGTTTATTTTGGTGTAAATGAGTTCCCTATACAATAAGTACAGAAATAATGTACAAAACATACTGTCATTCAGTAGACATCAGACATCTTATCAATTGTGTAAACCTTGAAATCTGTTTAACCTTCTTCGGTAAACCAAGTACTTTCAGTTTAATTGAAAAATTTGAAAGTACGCGTAACAAATAATAAATTATTAACCATTAAAGTTGAGTAAAACTATTTATAGGATGACGCCCACGTCAACTACGTTCATCGGTGTCCGTTATCTGACTGCTTTTTGACCTATAATTCCTTACTCCCGATGGATGATGGTCCGCCGACCAGCATTCTCCAACCTAATTTATCCTTTCTAGTTCTGTCCAGTTATTGTTCATTCTTTTCATGTCTGTTTCCGTTACTCGGCGTAATAAGTTCTTTGGTCTTCCACTTCTCCTTTGGCCTACAAGATTTCATGTGGAAGCTTGCCTTGTGATGCAGTTGTGTGCTTCCCTCAATGTGTGTCCTATCCACTTCCAGTGCTTTTTCCTGATTTTTTCCTTCACTGAAATCTGGTTTGTTCTCTCCCTCAGTAGGTTGTTGCTGATAGTGTCTGGCCAACGGATCCGAAGCATCTTGCGTAGACAACTGTTCATAAACACCTATATCTTCTTGATGATGGCTTTCGTAGTTCTCCACGTCTCCACCCCATACAGTAGAACTGTCTTGATATTTTTATTGAAAATTCTGATTTTGGTGTTGGTTGACAGACAGTCGTTTTGAGTTCCAGATGTTCTTCACTTGTAAATATGCTGCTCTTGCTTGGCCGATCCTCGCCCTCACATCTGCATCTGATCCACCGTGTTCATCAATGATTCTGCCCAGATATGTAAATGTTTTCACATTCTCAAAAGCTTCTCCGTCAAGTGTAATTCGATTGGTTCTTGCTCTGTTGTATCGGAGAATCTTACTTTTCTCTTTGTGCATATTGAGACCTACTGCTGGTGAGGCTGTTGCTACACTGGTCGTCTTCTCCTGCATTTGTTGCCTGTGTGATAGAAGAGCCATATCATCTGCGAAGTCTAAATTGTCCAGCTGTATCCTAGCTGTCCATTGTATCCCGTGCTTCTCTCCAGATTTTGATGTCTTCATGATACAGTCGATCACGGAGAAGAAAGAGAATGGGTGAGAGTAAGCAACTTTGCCTGACACCGGTCTTTACTTCGAACGAATCTGTCAACTGTCCTCCACGCACGACTTTGCAGTTTAATCCATCATAGAAATTCCTTCTGATATTGACTATCTTCTCAGGTAGGCACGCCGTAGTGTCGAAGATGCTTCCATAGTGTTGTCCTGTCCATTCTATCAAATGCCTTCTCGTAGTCAATAAAGTTGATGTAAAGTGATGAATTCCATCCAATTGATTGTTTCACAATGATCCGTAGAGTTGTGATTTGGTCTGTACATGATCGATGCTTACGAAATCCAGCCTGTTGGTCTGGAAGTTGGGTGTCTACGGAGTCCCTCATTCTGTTTAACAATACCCTGTTGAAAACGTTCCTTGGCATTGAAAGAAGAGTTATGCCGCTGTTTTTATCACACTTGCTGAGATTGCCTATCTTTTGTATGTTGATCAGAAGTTCTCCTTTCCAGTCTGTTGTTACTTGTTCTTCATTCCAAATCCTACTGTAGAGAATGTACAGTATCTTTGTAGTTGCTGCTAAATCTGCTATCAGTGGCTCTGCTAGAATGTTGTCTGGTCCTGATGCTTTGCCGCTATTGATTTGCCTGATGACCATGCTGGTCTCTTAAATTGTTGGTGGGCCAGTATCGATCGGGAGGTCCATGAGTGCTGCTTCGATGTTTTGTGGGTTCAGTGGAGCTGTTCGACACAATAGTTATATGAAATGTTTTACCAACCTGTTTCGTAGTTCCTTAATGTTGGTGATTGCATTTCCTTCCTTGCTTTTCACTGGTCGTTCTGGTTTACGGCAATTTGCAGCGAGTTTCTTTGTTGTACCATACAATTCTCTCATGTTTCCTTCTCTTGCAGCCTTTTACGCCATCATTGCTAAATCATCCACATATTTACGTTTGTCGGTTCTGATGCTCTTTTTCACTTGCTTGTTTATTTCTGTGTATTCGGCTTGTAACTTGACATTTTCTGCTCTTGTTCGGCTGGTATTGATTACCGCATTCTTGTTTTTCCTTTCTTCAATCTTATCCAGTGTATCAACAGTGAACCATTCCATGTGGTGATGATTTTTGTGGCCCAGAACCTCCTGACATGTTGTATGGATTGCGTCTTTTATCCCTTTCCAGTTGCTCTCTATAGTAGTTCCCTCTCCATTGAGTAGATCGTGAGTGTCTTGGAACCTGTTGCTGATGGCTATCTTGAATTTGTTGAATTTGTCAGTATTTCAAAGGAAAGCAGTATTAAACTTTTGTGATGTTGTCAATGCAGATATGGTCAATTTGATTCTGTGTAGTATGATTCGGTGACGACCATGTGGTTTCGTGTGTGCATTTGTGTGGGAATAAAGTGTCGCCTATGACCAGTTTATTGAAGTCACATAGGTTTACAAATCTCTCACCTCTTTCGTTCTTTTCCCCTAGTCCATGTCGTCCCAGTCAATGATGTCTTTGTATCCATTGTCCACTCTAACCCTGGCATTTAAAACGTCCGTCAGAATGGTCAGGTCCTTTGTTGAGCACTTCTCAACGTTCGACTGCAGCCTATCGTAGAATTGGTCTTTAACGTCTTTATTGTAGTCGTTAGTAGGCGCATAGCGTCAGATGACGTTCATTGTAATGTCATCTTTCTTTGTTTTGAAAGATGTTTTGATGACTCTTGGTCCATGAGACTCCTATGATCTATAATAATGATAACGAAATACAGATCTCATTTAATTGCAGCGTACATTGGGTTGACAAATCATGTCGATATAACGTAGATAATAAAGGTCCAAGAAGTGTACTTGGGACACGTATATTTCAGACATGATGTGGTGTGTACTAATAATATCGACAGTATAAGTAGTATGTTTCACCAATCAAAAGTGAAATGCCTGGGAGCAGAAGGTTAAGAAGATCGAAGAGAAGAGAACGAAAACAGAGTGATTGGCTTGGAAACGAAGGAACAACAAAGTCTGAGACAGTTGATCGAAATTTTGCAGATGAAAAAATTACTGTATTGTTTTCAGATTTTATCAAGATATTCTACAACGTTGTATTGAAATACATTTGTTTATCTCCGTTTGAGTTTACATTCACCATTACAATTGTATTACTGGAACAATAGATAAACAATGAAAGGTGTAACGCGATTGCCTAAACCGTTATAGTTCGGAAAAAACACTGACTCAGTGGTATAGTAAATACAAAAAGCGAATAGATAAATTGTATAAGACACGTCCAAGAGTACATGTGAGTAATTGACAAAGCTAATACGTATATGAGAGACAGAATAAATGGAAGGTTTACAAGAATTCATTTTTCTTCCATCAATTTTGAGTGGCATTTTTCGTAGCAGAACCAATAAGCATTAAGGTTTGGATTGTTGTTTAATTGGTCGATGCGTCAATTCGTAAATAGGTGAACTGATTAATAATCTGATTATAAAGTGAGCTAGGCTAGAGATATCACATAACTGCTTTCCTGTAAATTACGACCTTAACGCACAGGTCCCGATAAAATCCAAGTATGTGTGTTTTTTTACTGACATTACAATAAAACCTCTCAAATAAATAAGTTGAGGAGAGAAAAGTAATCTGAAGTGATCCAAGTATGCTTTTATATGTAAGATAATATATCTAAAAGAAGAATGTGGATAAAGATAGTTTAAGGATACTAACAATAATTATTCATGTATTCACAATCTTTGATACACATTTTAGACGAGTGCTAACTAGAACGAAACCTAGATTTTCACAATTTCCAGTTTTCTACTTCCAAGTACTTAACACCAAAAGATAATGTAACCGATGTCAGGCAACTTAGAATAGTGAAAACGTTGCAACTTTTTCAACAGAATTCGATCAACATTTAGTGTTGACTAGACTAAGAAAACATTGGTCAATACATCCACTGTCAGTATATCAGTTTTACAGGTAAGTGATAGACCGAATAACTTATTCTTAAATTCTCAAACTATGAAGCAAGGTGATATGGGTTAAAATCCCATAGGAACTATCGTTTCCCTCAAGATCAGAAGTGTGGCTTGTTGACAAGTACCAGCTAAAATGAAACCTAGATTCAAATGCCTCTAATCACCTGATAAAACCTTTTATCATTTGAGAGTAGTAGTACCACTTACTCAGAAACAATCCGGTAATATGTTTTATTATAAATATATTAATAAATGGACAAAAACCTACGTTAGACAAGGAACCGGTGAAGATGTTGGTCCTTTTGTTGAGTAATCAGTAGGTAATTCAATAGATGATGTAGGACTAGGCAATGGATCAATGTTTGGACTCATACTACCATTAAATAAATCACTTTCTAGATGTTTTTCGTCGTATGTGTCTGATGATGAGTGTAGAAACTTTTGAGCTTTCATTGATGGAAAACTATGATTTTGAGATGTTTCTTGTAGTGATAGTAATTGTCTCTGTAATGTTTTAGCTTCAGATTCAGAGTCTAAAAGTTTAGCTTCTGTTTTAGCCAAACGTTCACGTAAAGAAGATAACTCAGCATGACATTCCTGAAATGTAATAAAAAATTAAACAAAGAATGAACAAAATATAACCAATACGGAAAAGATCAATAATTTAACATTCATCACCTAGTGATTGGCAAGGGTGGGTAAAATATTATAATGTCGCTTGTAAAAAGTGGTTCAACACACGAAACATTTTCTTGATCGTAACACGTATATATTGCTGATATTTTAATAAGATAATCCAATGAAATAATAAGTGTAAATTATACATAACAGTCGAGTTTATTTCGTTGAAAGTATTTTGGATAACTCACTTATACAATTCTATTTCTTTAGATTCCACTGATCTTCTAGCTTAAATTTAATTCTAACTGATATTACTAAAACATACTTGACGGAAATTCAAAATCCAAATAAATGGACGCATGCTAAGAACCAATTATCAAACTTTTAAAAATCAAAACTTACAAGATAAATAGACGCCTAATAACAACTACCCAAATGCTACTGAGGAATTGATCTATATTCTTAACTGAGATATCTCTGTACCTACTTTATACATAGTCGTAGTTACTTTTCATTGAATAGGAAATTATTCACAGCTAAGGCTTCGTAAAGCTTTGCTTTAAACAGCTTTTGGGAACACTCTCAGTAGTCTTGTTGAATAATAGCTATGAAGGGTTAGTAGAAGTTGATAAATCTTCCTAAGCTAAGCTAATTTATATGACAGTTCAAATGATTAGCATTTATCAGGATGAGGCGAGAAATTCAATACTCAGTTATATTTCAAAAACGTTCTATTAACGTATTTGGTGAGAATTATAACTTGAATTCAATTGTAACCTTGTATTTCAAGCAAATAGTTACGTGAGCTGTAAGGTCAAATAATAAAGATATTTATGACGACATATTTTGTTTTCGAGTGTTTTTTTTATCTTGCATTTTGTAAGAAAAGGATTTGTGCAAGTTGTCAGTTGTGTAACAAATACAACAGCAGAGTTCACCGACTTATTATTGGCATCCCAGTACGATGAAACTTTTGACAAATAACTTACTTTCAGTTCAAGGTGGGCTGTATGTTCAGCTTCACGACTTGATCCTAAAACAAACTCAAAACTTTTCATAGCTTCACGTTCTCGATCAACCTAGAAGAAATAGAAAGTTATGAGAACATAAGTTTCGTACAACAATATCAATTTTAATTGTTCAAAAAAGCAGAGTATATCATTCGAAACAGAAACGTAGTTGTTATAGACAATGCAAATTTTAACCGGAGAAGATATGTAGATTTCATCTATAAAAAGGTTAACTAAACCTCATGGATGAACTATGTGTAATATACACCATAATGAAGCCGATAAGATTTGTTGGTTATTCCAAGGTAAAGCGTTTAGATTAAAAAACAAAACAGTGTACTAAGATTATTTTGTAGCTACGATGGAGAATTTGTAGTTATTTATTAGTGATGATTCTCAAACAGTCCATTTCCATCAAGGTGTACATGTGAATTCATTCTTCTAAATGACTATTTACATAATTGAAGTGTTAATATTGATTTTCTTTTCCTATTTAGGAGCCGTCAAATGAACATATATATTGGTTTAATGAAAGGGGAGGACAACTTTAGATAGTTTTACAATGTATGTGTTAGAATCAATCAACTGCACTCACTATTACGATACAGGTTTTACAAGTCATTTACACTTTTGTGGGACTCCTCAGCAGTGCGCATCCACGACCTCTCCTCGCGAGATTCGAACCCAGGACCTACCAGTCTCGTGCCAGAGCACTTAACCAATAGACCCTTTTGACTATTTTTGGAATGAGTGGTGCTATATGATGGATGATTGGCAAAATCTACATTTCTTGGATGTCTATTTGCATTGTCGTTTACAACATGAGTTATGCGCTTGGAAATATATTAATTTGAATATCGAACGAGAATGGATACTAGCATCAATCCTACTTCTCTCATAATTAAAATACTTTGGAAATATTTTCAACATTTATAAAACTAGTTTAATTCTATAATTTAAAAAAAAATCAAGATTGAATACCAATGGTAACAGTCTAAATTCAATCTATCGGTAATATAGTGTGACAGTTACCTAAGGTCATATGTAATAATGGTTTCACTCCTAGCTGAAACACCTGAACTTAACCAGTCATGACTTAGGTGGGGTCCAAGTGCTTTAGTGTCTGAGTACTCATCATGAGACTTAAAGGTCTTATGTTCGATCTCTGGTTGAGTCGTGAATAATCACTGTTCAGGGGTCTCACACCAGAACTAAACAGATAACCAGTGATTAGTGGTTTTCAATGGTACCATAACTGGGATCAACTTGTGGTGAATGCAGCTAACAGAATACAACTAAAGACTTCTATCAAGAAATATTAATTTACCATTCATGCAAATACGAATTGTACATAGATTTATTGCATTTGGATAAGATTATTAGCAAAAAGTTGGATCATTTTAATTGATCAAAAAAAAAACTGAAAATACTTGGTTATTTAATTAATCAACATATAAAGTATACTTGTTTACGAAGTTCCACTAATTCTCGTTCTGTTTCAATTAATTTGGCTTTCGTTTGATTCGTTTCAAAACTACTAATAGTATATTGATGTTGTAATGAATTTTTTTGACGTTCTAAACTATCACATAGATTACGTGCATTTGTTAAATCATGATGAATTTCTTCATTTTCTATTTGTAAACGTTTAATTCTATTCTCAGAATCAGAAGTAGTTCTTTTGAGTAATTCACTCTTGAATGAAAGTAAATATACCAAAATGTGATTAGTAAATATTGCATGTATTTATTTTATTTATTTATTTAAACACATAAATATTGGTATAAAGGGGCACTAGATATATATACGCCACACAAATCTCATTTGATTGGTATGAGGGCTGTGATACTGTCCGGGTGCCCAAACCGAAGCATGTATAAAGGATCCCAACTTCAATAGTTTTACTAAAAAAAAAGTTTGTATGTTTTATGCTGAATTTAAATATGTGAACCTATAACTGTTTAAGATTTTAGGAATACAGTTTATAGGAAATAGTATTCAGTTAGTAATGCGCAAAGTAAAACCTGGTACATATGCACATCAGTTTGAGTTTTTATTTAAAAAGAGCACGGGAAGATGAAACTATGTAGACAAATATCAGAGTGGTAGTAGTATGAGAGTACCAGTATTTAAGTGTCATTTCGTATCATAGTCAAAGACATGATGATTATGCCTTTTTTACCATAGAAACCTCAGTATAACAAATTATTGACGATAATCAGTCGGTAGATAGTGAATAACCTTATGTCAAGTCCTAACACAATGTAACTTGGATTCTGTAGCTTGTCTTTTAAATATTTCTACAAAGTAACACAATAAGTAAAATCCACCGTGACGCTTATTCATTTAGATAAGTGATCATACTTCAAAAGTGATCAAGACCGTCGACTTAATAATATTGAAAATAAAAATACATGAAATCGATATTGACCAAATCTATTGTAGACATATTGACTTTTTGAGTAAACTTTATGTTAGGCTTTACAAATTGATCCAGCATTTTCATTTTTTATTAGAACATTGCAAAGCTACTGGTAACAAAATATCAATAGTATTTTTAGGTCTTTAAATATTAATAGTTGAGTGTATTCCAAAATCTTGTAAGCAGAAGTAGGCTGCAAAAATTTAACTATTAAAATGATGGTTAAGTGAAAGAGATGTAAAGAATCACTTTCAGGTTTTCAAAGGTGGTCTAGCTTAGACCGACATGTGGATTCAAATATTAAGATATAATGTAGTACGTTTGTTAAATAAAAGGCATAAGAAGGTTGGTTATTTCTAAATTGATTTGTCGGGGCTGGTACTGTGTCAAGCCCAAATAGGATATTTTAGCCTCTGGATAGATCAATCTATTCATTCTTCTCAAGCCACACTTTTACCCTGTCAATTATTTGCTTATCAACCTTGACTGTTTTTCTGTAAGTGTATGTGTGTGCTTTCCTTACCTTACTCATCACATATGTGTAAATTATTTTTTTGACTATAAATATCGATTCACGCTCGGCTAAATCGAGTTGGCTCACATGCTTTCTCCACCGTGCGTCGTTCATTTCACTTCGCTCTCTCCTTTACGTTATCTTCGCTTCATTTCTTTGATCGTCTGTTTGAATCAATGATTATGTGAAACATACGTATTCGAAATTCATTCTCGTATTTGACTTATTTGACTTATTCACTAACGCGGTTTAAGTCAATAATTTTATAGAAGGATTGGCGACATGTATATATCGATAACAAGCAGTAAACGATCTACCTAGAGTAAGATTATGGGCCATTAAAACTTCACGTTTTCGTAAAGGATATGATTTTGTATGATGTTTCAACTCAGGAATTTTGATAAGATTAGATAATTTTAATTTATATTTGGTTTTGTTATTTTTGTTTCGGTCATCTAGTTTCCAACTGCACAAATATTGAAACTAATCCTCCTAATTTAAATTTCTGTGCCACGTTTTGTTCCATACGCCCCTAGCTTTCTTCCAACCTACTCACTCCTACACCAAAAAAACATTGCACATCGGGCAGTCGGCGGTTGGGCATACGTAACACGTGTCCCAGCCATCTCGACTGATGAAGTTTCACTACTTCATCAGTCGATTTGCCATCCTTACCAGTACCCGTTTCCTACGAATATCCTCTACTCTTACCGGCCATATTTCACTGCCATAAAGTAGGACGGAACGAACTGCTGCACAGTAAACCAGTCCTTTGGTTTTTAGACGGATATCTCGCCTACGCCATAAATGACGCAAGATCGCGGAAGCTAGACGAGCCTTCTGTATCCGTGCTGATATTTCGCCAAACACCAGACCACAAGGGCTGATGAGACTCCCAAGATAAGTGAAGCGGTCAACACGCTCAACTACTTCACTCCCTATCATTAGTTTAGGTGTCGATGCAGCCCAATCCTGAAGTAACATTTGGCACTTCGAGAGGGAAGAATCGCATCCCGAAAATGCCTGCATAGTTGCTTATAGTGGTCACAAGACTCTGCATTTTGTCAGCGTCTTCACCAAATAGAACTATATCATCGGCGTATTCTAAGTCAACAAGTGAGTTTCCTGGTAGAAGTTCAACTCCTCTAAATTTGAATGAGGAAAGTGTTATTTCTCAAAGAGCGTCTACGATAAAGTTGAACAAGAATGTGGAGAGTGAACAGCCCTGGCAAACACTACTTGAGGTAATCAATTCTGACGACAGTTCACTGACAGTTGGGTTCCTAGTACTGGTTTCTTTAACAAGTCTGAATAGTTGTCTGCTGTTACCTATTGCCGCTGCCTTTTCCATCTCTCTTGCTTTCGCTACCCACCGCTGTTCAAGATCATTGCGTAAGCTTCTTATTAGCCTGCTTTTAAGCTGACTCGGCTCTTCCATATGTTCAAATCCAGATGGGATGAGTTTCCCAGCATCTATCAGTGCGGTAAACGCTGCTGAGATCCAGTGTTTCTCTCTAACCTTATGGTTTACCGTACTAGCAGATATCAATGCTATTTCACAGCTTTTTGGATGTCATTCCACGTTGTCTCGGGGTAGGCACAACGTACATGGCTGCCTAACTGTTTTTCTAGTTGTTCCTGAAATATATTCTTAGCTTGCCTATTACTAAGTAGAACCCTAAGAGGCTTTCTTGCAGCGTTTTTTTACGTCCAGTAAGACACAGACAGATACGTGCTCGCACTAGAGCATGATCTGAGTCTAAGCATGTGTTCCAGAATGAGCGACAATCTTCTATCCAGCCCCTCCATTGGTGGCTGATAGCGATGTGATCTAGCTGGGTCCAACGTTGGGACGAATTCGGCGGTCGCCATATCAAAAGATATTTTAAATTTGTCACATTATTGGGAAATTAGTGCTAGTAATTGCTCTCTGTAACAACACTACTTAAAAATAGTACAAGAGATATCGAGTCACATAAACTAGTGACCACATTACAACTTGAATGAATAGGAATCGATCAGCATTTAGGAAAAGAACTTGACATGCACGAAATCCGTCATCACTCAGAGTACAATCAGTTGTTAAATATAAAATTCAAGTTCAATGGTAAAACATAATTTTTGGATAAGAATAAATCCAGTATAGTATTAATACCTGCACCTCTAACGATTGTACAACTTGAGCATAATCATGGCATTCTTTTTTTTGATGTTGTAACTGCTGACGTAAATCCACTGATTCTTTATCCAGTGTAGAATATTTATAGTTTAATTCGTTTAGTTGATTTTCTAGACGATTAATGAAAGTTACTTTTTCGTCTAATTGAAGTGCGAGTGTCCTAGTATTTAAATACACACACAAATAAACAATAAAAATGACGAAACGCAAACAGAGAAATTTTTAAATGTTGTGTCAAATGTAAACAAATAATCGACAAAATGTTGTAGAAGCGATCTTTGATTATCCAATTCTTTCATCATTAAAACCACAATAAAAATGTCTACTATTATTTTTCTGTTGCTCAGAATAAATGCAAGAAACTTCAAGGAGTGATGATGGGCATTTGTATTTGTTGCATTCTATTCACTAGTCTAATTCTTAAAATTCTTTTCCTGTTAAATAGGTATTCTGATGAAATTATATGCTGATTTAAGCAGTAGATGACATTTCAGTGGATAAACTGATGATAAGACAGAAAAAACTTAATATATTCAAGTTTACAGGTTATATCACGGACTGATGTTAGTTGACCAACCATAGAAATCACGAGGCCTTGGATAGCTTTTTCGTCCTTATATGATTATTCTCATGAGCGTGCATTCATCACCCCAGAGAGGATCAAACCCAAGAACTTCAGGTCTTGGAATCAGCGTTTAATCTTCAAACCACCGAGGTGGCATTCATTGGTTTACTTATTTAATTTCAACGAATTCGCGATATTGCTCAACCACTTCCCATTGTAATCGGTCGGTAACTGCTTCACACTCAGTATGACTGAATTACACTGGTTAAAGCTTCTGTTATAATTGTATTTTGCTAATAAACGACCCAGCTATTCCTATTGCTTAGTATTCTTATACAATCACACTCGACAAGACCCCAAAATCAAAACACTTTCAACAGGAATGAAATTGTATTCAAAATAACAATGGTATGTGAACAGCAATCACTAATTTGAATAACGTTCATAGATTTATAGTATACACATAAGAAGCTTCTAGATTTTTCTCCAATAATATGCCCGGGCTGATCGGTTTAGAATTAGCCAATCAGCGCGCAGCAACACCATCATGCATGAAACATGCTTTAATCCAATTTATGTCCCGCTAACACCTCCCCCTTGAGCAGATTCGTAGGATCCGGTGTTAGGGTCCAACTGCAACCGAGTGACTGGCCTGCGCTTTCGATCTGTCCATCGTCTAGGCAATAAGGAAGTTGTATCACTCTTTGCTTGCACAGAAACTGACTTGTCTGTTCGGGGCGTTTTTATTTCAAAGGTGTCTAGCAGAACGTCAAGAGGTATTCGATGTCGATTCTCGCTGCTGGCTATCGAAGTTGCTTTCAGTTGGTTAGCATGACGTATCCAAACTTCTGAGCCAACTGACACCTCATAAACCACATTCCCTTTCCTTCTCACGATCCGACCAGCTGTCTATGTAGGATGTTTACCACGATAGACCATAGCAAGTACTTTTTGACCCACCGTGAACAATCGTCTTTGTGCCCCATGGTGTCGATTGAACTGCTTCTCCATCGATAAGTTTCGTTGGGGCTCACGAGCTGGCGTCGGACGGATGACATTGAAATGTGTCCTTATTTTTCTGCCAAGTAACGCTTCCGCTGGAGAGACCCCGTTTGTTGTTTGAGGGTTCGGTGTAGAACGGTAGATAAACAGGAACCTCTCTAAGATCTCTTCGGTGGTACCCTTCCCTCTTGATTTTTTAGAGCATTTTTGAACGTACCAACAAAACGTTCTACCTGGCCATTCGATTGCGGATGGAATGGAGGTGTTCGGATGTGCCTGATTCCGTTCTGCTGACAAAATTCTGAAAAGAAAGATGATGTAAATTATGTACCGTTGTCGCTGACTACTTGTTCTGGAACTCCGAAACGACTGAATAATTGGCGTAACTTTTTGACTGTGCAACTTGCAGTTGGATGTTCCATGATGAAGATTTCTGGCCACTTGCTGTATGCGTCCACTACCAGAAGGTAAGTTTGTCCATGGAATGGACCAGCGAAGTCTAAATGTATACGCTGCCACGGTGATTGTGGTATCGGCCATGATTGCAACTCTGCTTTTCGTGGTGCTTTTGATGCCAATGCACATTTTGTACACGAACGGGATAGCTGCTCGAGTTGGGCATCTAATTGTGACCAGTATACATGACTTCGTGCTAGAGCTTTCATGCGGTTTATTCCAGGATGTCCTGCATGTAGCTGTTCGAAGACTGCCGGTTGCAAATTCTTTGAGATTATGACACCTTCAGCAAACATTAGGCAATCGTCGATGATTGAAAGAGATAGTCTACGCTGATAAAACTGCTGAAGCGTTGTTGAACTGATCTTCGAGGGCCACCCTTCTAGGTGGAACTCTATAACATTTTGTAGGACAGGGTCTCTTCGAGACCCTTTTCTGACTTCATCTGACGACACTGGAGTGTTTCGAATTGCCGCTGCTACTACACTCCATATTTCTGGAACCTTTCACCTGTCTTTTTTGCATATGAAGTAGTGTCTAATGATGGACACGACACGTTACAAACGTTGTTGATGGGTATATCCATTAATCCAAGCTTTTCTAATATATCTAGACCAAGTAGATCAAGGTTCGGTCGTTCTGTTAGATAACATACCCCTTTACAGTTATTTCCATTGAAGGAAAATTCACATTGTAATTCACCAACTAGTTTTAGTACACCTCCAGATGCATTTTTAGCCGTTTTCTTCGATGGCTTCATTGGCGGCTTTCCCAGCAAGTTATACGTCTCTCTAGACGCTAGAGTAATATCGGATGCTGTGTCGATTTGAAGACGAACCGCTATACCATTAATCTGGATCGTAACATACTTTCTCCGAATGTCATAGTCTGTTTGAAAAGCTGCTACCAGAGAAAGAGATTTAGACTCAGCTGCTTTCACCACACGAGGAGGACGTTTATACTTCTTCTTGGGCTGGGACGTACGATTCGGTGGACAATGGCCTTCTTTATGTCCACGTCTGTTACACATCTGACATTTATGTTTCTTGAATGAACAGAACCGTACATAATGCCAATCGCCGCATAACGAACAGACATCCGTTGGTTTGTTAAGAGTTTTATTCGGCTTCTGACTTTTTAACCTAGTCATAGCATTTACACTACTGAAGGTTAAATTAAAATTTACCTGTTCAATTAACTGACTGTCGTGTCTGATGTTTTGTATTCGTTTACACTCATCTGTCAATGTCCTGAGTTTGACGTTTGGGTCTTGATCCAGGCGAGTTAGAAGTCTGGTTCTAATTTCAGCATCTTGTGGTGACTGGAGAGCTTTGATGAATATTAGGCATTTAAATTGATCTTCTGTCAACGAGCGTAACTTGAACCGTTCACAATCTCTGTTGACGACGTCTGCTAGAGCACCATATTTATCGGCTTCACGTTTCACCAAATTCAGACACTGATATCGAATACTAAACAATGAGCGAGATTCGCCGAATATCTCTGACAACTGCGTTACTGTCTCCTCGAAACTAAGCTCTCGAGGTAACTTTGGCAAAATATGATCAGCATAACGTGCATGTTCATTGCTTCCCAACTTACGCATCAACAACCGAGTCTTCCATGCGTCATCTTGTTAACAGAATTCTATTCTAAATGTATCTTCCCAACGCTTGAACCACGTGAGAAAGGTATTTCCACTTTCGGGATCATATATGAATTCTGGGATGCTGCTAGCAACTGCAGCGCAAGAAGTACTTGAAACAGCATGTGAACTCGAGTTTTGGATGCTAAACTGTTGCATCAGAGTCTCCAACAACCGCATTTGTGCATCAAGTTGTGCTTGCTGTTGTTGTAGTATTCGGCTGAGCTGGTCATCTGATAAATGTAATAGTTTACATCATAGACTGACCTTCGACAGATTTAAAATAGTCCTGAATTAATAACATCATCATTGGACAGAAGCACATGTGTCAGTATCTGTAATACAAAGATGTTATCAAGTAGTGTTATGTTTCACCAAGCGCAATATGTACAACAGATATTCCATTTAAGCAAAATATTGAACAAGTAATAAACAGAGGAGTTCAGTCGTTTCTATTCTCTCACTCAATGTAATTTCAGTGAGACTATGATTTATGGACAACATTCCAGAGACGCTTAAGTGACATCAAGAATGTTCACCTACTAACTTAGACTAAATGAGGATTACATACCAGTGTGAGGAATCGAAATTATGCTTTACGGTTGATGGTTAGGGTTAAGAACTGGATTTAGGGTTTTCATCATGAACTGACATCAGCTAAAATGTCAAAATGCTATTCATCCATAGAGATGAATGAATTTCGCGCCAATATCCAAGACTTACTATTTAAAATCTGATTGGTTCGTCCATAAATTATAGTCTCGTCACGATTTCTTGCCAAATATATAACAATCTAATAAACAAATTACTAGTAAACTAACCTGTATTCTTTTAACAAATCTATTCTTTCTTGTTCTTTCAACGTGCTTGTATCACGTAGGTTTGTAAGTTCTTTTTTACAATCAACCAAACGTCTATCCAGCTCACTTTGTTTATCGTAAGAAGCATTTAATTCACTTTCTAATTTCTGTTTTTCACTTATCAGCATATTCATTTCATCCTAAACATTAAGCAATATTAGAAATACAATATTATTATGAAAATGATCATTGGACTGAAATCACTTAAATGTATTCATTATGATGCTGGCTCAGTGGTCTATCGGTTAAGCACTTGCACGCGAAACTGATAGGTCCTAAGTTCGAATCTCGCGAGGCGGGATCATGAATGCGCACTGCTGAGGAGTCCCACAATAAGACGAAACGGCCGTCCAGTGCTTCCAAGTTTTTCAAGGTGGTCTAGCTTCAATTGACTCACGATCTTAACTATATAAAATTTAGCTAACTTTATTTTATGCCCTAATATCGAAAAGATGAAGTAATTTATGTTTCAATTTCCAGTCAATTTATGATAATAAAAAGCACAATCTGTCACTGGAAAAAAAGTCAACTTCAGACTTTGACCATTGTTAAAACTTTGAGTAGGGTTTTCTCTTCCCAGTTTTGTATACTGTGGGTCTTGAAAAAGAACCATAGAAATGGTCTTGACAACATGAGAGAGTGATCATAGTTCTCAAAGGGACAAATGACTGTGATCAGTCACATATGAAATTTTTGGAAGTATTTAACAATGTATTAGCCCTATACTTTAAGAACTTTATCTCCGGTGAAAGAAATCAAAGAGTCAAGACTAATGTTTTCTAATTCCTTCTTTCTTTTATGAAAAGGTGGAATTCTTGAATATTTTACTTTCTGAGTTAATTCATTAAGATTATCTTATCTTACAGCATATACACCTTTAAAATATTTAAAAGAACTGATAAATCAACAATATTCTTAATCATTAGTCTACACAAGCAGATTGTTATAAATATCAATAATGCCATCATATTTGTTATTCATCAAATAGATTAGCAACAGTTCTAAAGAATTCAGAGTAAATAAAATAATAAACTCCAATATGGCATCTAAAACTTCGCATAAATTGTAAACAAGATTTATTTCATCATTTATCATAATGAAGAAATAAATATGAAAACTGTTTAGAAGAAAATCTATATCGATAAAGTAGATGTGGGTCATTATGTTGGTCTTGCAGTTAATATCATTGACAAGCCAATAAGCATATCTATTTAAGATAATAATAATAATAATAATAATAATAATAATAATAATAATAATAATAATAATGGTATTAATAATAATAGTAATAATAGTAGAATTAATTACCTTAGCCTTCTCTAATTCTTTTGTCAATAATTCATGATTTTTCATAGTAGATTTTAGATCACATTCTGATTTAGATAAACGTTCAACAAGTTCACGATTTTCTGATTCACGTTCAATAATAGATTGTGTAAGTCGTAATATTCGTTTTTCTAAAGTTTCATTATTCATCTAAATATTAAATATAATACTCAATATAATTTATAATAATAAGAAAATGAAATACAAAGTTGAATCTGTTTTAATTATAGTTAAATAGAAAAAAATAAACAACATATTACTTATAAGCAAAGATGGATAGTGGCCAGCAGTGGAATCTAGGACGCGCGTTTCATACTATTTATGATTCGTCAGCTGGATGTACCTGCATCTTAGAGTTTATGTTCACTCTCGGACTGCAGCTTTCGCTTCAAACGCCATCGCGTGTCCCGGATTCCACTGCTAGCCACTATCCATCTCTGCTTATAATGCTTGTGAATAAAGGCTACATCGAGTGAATACACACAATATGCACATATGGCCAATAAGAGACTGACCAGCTGCAGTCCTAAAAACATCAACGGGAAGATTTAAACAAACAATACTAAATGAATTTAAACATATTACTTACTTTTAAATCTTTTATACTTGTTTCATTAGTGACTAATTGACGTTCTAATGTTAAACATCGTTCAGTACGTTCATCTAAACAAATTTGAAGATGATCTTTTTCCTGGTCAATTTGACGAAGTGTAACATGTAAACTAGTGTATTCATTGCGAGATTTCTTCAGAATCAAAAGAAAGATAACAAAACTTTAAATTTCTGTACATCTCTCCATAACATATTAATCAAAAAATTTGTTATCAATTCCAACAAACAGTCCTCATAAAATTTTATGTGTATTCGTCATTTGAACAGGATACCTTGATGAATGGGAATCAGTGCAACATATCAGTTTTAAACCAAAATAAAAAGGCAACTAAAACCATAATCTTCACTATAAACAAAGTAGACTGTAACAAGTTTGAAGAATCGTTACAATCACTGATACAAAATGCCTCAATGCAAAGTAACATTTGTTTCAGGTGCCTGCTATGATGTTTGAAAACTCCCTACATTGTTGTTCATTTATTTGGTCAGTTAAGCATCTCACTTTTTTATAATTAACTTTTTGTTGTTCAGAAACATTAAAATTACAATCGTTGTAAATATATGGAGTTGATAATCAGTAGCAGATATGTAATGATCGGAGCTGAAACTTGGAGAACTCCTACAATCATCATCAAAAAAGTAAAAGTATTGATGAACAATTGTCTACGTAAGATACTCAATCTCCGTTGACCGGATACCATCAGTAGCAGCCTACTGTGGGAGAGAACCAACCAGCTTCGAGTTGAAGAGGAAATTAGGAAGGTGAATAGGACATACACTACGGGAATCATCAAGCTTCATCAGGAAGGAAGCGCTTACCTGGAATCCTGAAGGGAAATGGAAAAGAGGAAGGCTAAAGAACACACTGCCCCGAGAATCGGAACCAGACATCCAAAGGATGAATAGCGATAGGAAAGAACTGTAAAAGATTTCTCAGGACAGGGTTGGATTGAGAGTGCTAGCGGGTGGCCTATGCTCCTCCACGAGGGGTAACAGGCGAAAGTAAGTAAGTAATGCAGTGATCGAGAACTTAGGTAGACATACAGAGTGACTGGATAGTGCTACAGTGTGCAAATGTGAGACACTAATTTTGGGAGTACAGTGTCCGAATGATTACTGCCACCGTCAAAGTATTCCCTACAAATAATAAGGACACTCAAAGAAGAAAGTGGAACCTGAGACTAGGAAACGTTTTGAACTGAAATAAGATTCTCTAGTTCTAACGAATTTTAAGTTATGTGTGGTAATAAAACTGTAGAATTTTTGTAATTATGATCATGGTGTTCAGATTGATTCAATTACAAAGTCTTTGACTGATGCATTAAGTCATATGGTGGATTGTAGGCTATTTCAGTTCAATTGATGATATCAACATGTTGTTAGTGATTTAAAGTAGCATAACTGAAAATGGGTTACATTCTTCTGATTTATATTCCCATTTTGTTCCATACCTTCTGCTATTAAGTTTATCAACTTCACTTTACTATTCCTTTCAACAGCTCATTATACTCTCTGGATTTCTTTCATACAAAGCAGCTACTTTAACTCACTGAGAAATATGTCAGGTTATTGTTATCATTCAAGTTCATCATAAATCGTAGTGAGAAATAAAAGGCCCCTACATTATACTAATAACCAGTTTGTGTTTATACCTCTGATTATAGAAATTTCAGCGTTACATTTTTCAAAATTAATTCATATTATAAAGGTAATTATTATTTCTAACGAAATTCTAGCAAGTAAATCATGAAGAAAATAACTTAATCAAATTGATCACATAATATGTTCAGAACTTTTAAATCAAGAACTGACTTCGACCAGACCACCATTGAAAACTGAGAGGAACTGGACAGCTACTTTTTACTGCTCCGACTAATGGAGTTCAACCATTCCCAGTGTAAGACAGTTATCAACCACAAACAACGGATGATGGCTACGTCAACACCATGAGTTAATTGAAATCGGACAATAACTGTTGTATACCAAGTAAATAGCTTAGAGGTTAAACGTTCACGTTCAAAACCAAAAGTCCTCAGTATGACACCCTGTAGCAAGACCGTGAATGTGCATTGTTATGGAGTCCTATACGAGGAAGAAACAGATATCCAGTCCCTCTTGGGTTTTTAATGGTAGTCTAGCTAAAGTCAGTTCATGATTTAGAAAACCATAAAAATTGTTTTTATAATGTTCATAAAACCGTCAGTAAAAATTGTTAATAAGGTATATGTATATAAAAAAGAACAAATTTACTGACTTCATAATCTGCTTGAACTTTTTCTAACTGTGATTGAACAGCTTGTAAATTATTTTGAATAAATAAAACTTGGTCAGTATTAGATTGATGTTTTTCAAGACAATTCACTTTTTCAATCTAATTCCCATGTATACAAAAAAAGAAAAAATATATAAAAATAAAACATGTACATAATCCAAGTGTTTTCACTGATCAAATAAAAAAGAAAACAATAATTTCATTTATAAGCGAAGATGGATAGTGGCTAGCAATGGAATCCAGGACGCGCGTTTCGCCCTATTTTGGGACTCTTCACCTGGATGTACCTGCATCTCAGAGTTCATGTTCACTCTGGATTCTACTGCTAGCCACTATCCATCTTTGTTTATAATGCTTGTGAATTAAGGTTATATCGAGGCAAGACGCACAGTATGCAAATATGGCCAATAAGAGACTGACCAGTTCCAGTCCTAAACATCAATGGGAAGATTTAAACAAACAATACTAAGTGAATTGAATATTTTCATTTCCTTACACATTGTAAATAAACTAACAAAACAAAAGAATAGATTTCATTAAGAAGGAAGAATATATTTATAAAATCGATCATTTTGATTATATTTCCTTGAAAAATCTTGAACCAAATTGTTAAGCGTAATACTGAATTTATTTGAAATTCCATTCGCTAAGATTTTACGGATACATTATTCCCCCCCCCTAAAAAAATCTCACATAAACTCGGAGCTCAAATTACTGTGAAACTATTCGTTCAAATTTAAACGAAAATTCTTATAAATGAATAAGTTACTAAGTTGATTAAATTCATAGTACCAAATTTAATATAATTTAATATTATATATAATTAATTTTGAAGGCGCGGATCGGCAAAGAGAGGGCAGCATATTTACAGCTGAAGAACATCTGGAACTCAAAACAATTGTCAACCAACACCGAGATCAGAATTTTCAATACAAATATCAGGACAGTTTTACTGTATGGGGCGGAGACTTGGAGAACTATGAAAGCCATCACCCTGAAGATACAGGCGTTTATCAACAGTTGTCTACGCAAGATACTTCGGATCCGTTGGCCAGACACTATCAGCAACAACCTACTATAGGAGAGAACTAACCAGATTTCAGTGGAGGAAGAAATCAGGAAGAAGCACTGGAAGTGGATATGACATACATTGAGGGAAGCACCCAACTGCGTCACAAGACAACCCCTGACATGAAATCCTGAAGGCCAAAGGAGAAGTGTAAAACCAAAAAACACATTACTTCTAGAAATAAAGACAGACGTGAGAAGAATGAAGAAAAACTGGATAGAACTAGAAAAGAAGGCCCAGGATAGAGTGGGTTTGAGAATGCTGTTCGGTGGCCTATGCTCCATTGGGAGTAACAGGTGTAAGTAAGTAATAATTAATTTTGATTATTTCCTTGATTAATTATTTTAGTATTTACATTTATTGTTTAATAATTTTTTTTCTAAATATTACAATCTTATTTTACATTATTTAATAATTGAAAGATAATACTCGACAATTAACAATTGTTAAGCATATGTTTTAACAATATTTTAGAAGTATGATTAGAGCAAACAGTTAAATCTTACCTCACCCCCCCCTGGTAATAGAACAATTTTTAACATTATGGGTAAGAATAATAATTATTGCTATTTACATAACATATTTTCAGATTACTTCTTAAAACAGATTACATAGTTTCATATCATATACAGTTCAGTGTGCTTGTTGAACAATAACAACGAATAAATTGATTAAAATGTTTAAATTCATTTAGTATTGTTTGTTTGAATCTTCCCATCGGTGTGTTAGGACTGCAACTGGTCAGTCTCTAATTGGCATATGTGCATACTGTGCGTATTGTCTCGATATAGCCTCAATTCACAAGCATGTTAAGCAGAGATGGATAATGGCTAGCAGTGAAATCCAGGACGCACGTTTCGTCCTAACACATCGATGGGAAGATTCAAACAAGCAATACTAAATGAATTTAAACTTCACCCCATCGCACAAGCAAGTGGCTATCAGGACTCAGTGGCCGAGTGGATAATGAGATGGCGTTTGAAGCGAGGGTACTGTGTTCGAGTCACAGAGTGAACATCAACTCTGAGATGCAGGTACATCCAGCTGACGAGTCCCAAATAGGACAAAACGCGCGTCCTGGATTCACTGCTAGCCATTATCCATCTCAGATTAAAATGTTTGTTTTTTAACGGTTGGGTATATAAAACATACAGTTTCTATGACGAAAAATTTCATTTCAGTTAGCTTATCATCATAATTTGGCACTACTAATTCATAGCTTTACATATAAATATGATAATCAATATTAATTAAATGATGGGAGATAAACTACCGTTGAAATGGTAAAACGGAATGTAAAACAATCGGCTGTTTATTAAAACTGATTACATAAAATTAAAACTAAAAGAAAGTAAATACAAGTAAGTTTCAGTTGAAGAATCAATTAAGTGTTCCTAATGATTGTTTAAAGGTATAGACTTAACAATATAAAGTCTGGTCTATAAATCCGTTGGTAATTTGAAGTGATAGTACAAAACTAGAGATCTGGAAGTATTGGGCAAGTTGGATAAGATTCAACATATGGCTTTGAACGTTACATTCGTATTATTATGATGGTCCGTGTCGGATAAGTTTGCCTTTATTTGTTCTACAATCAACTGATTTATGGTAATGGACTTGTTTTGCTTTGAATCTAATATAACTGGTGGACCTTGGCTGTTTATTCCTAATTCGAGAAATAAATATTGTTTATAGAACGAAAAAAACAAAACTTAGGACACTAAATGTTCTTCTCAATGTGTTTCTTGAACGAGATATCATTGACTCACTAGCTATTATTTTTAAGCTATATTCTCAAGAACGAAGGCCTCTTTACTGTTGTTGACAACTTCATTTCGGTATGAACTTCAATATATAGCCACTTTTCCTTAATAGTACATAGGTGGTTTTAAGTTCTTCTGCGAGAATTCTTCGGAGCAGACAATTTTAGGTCTGGCAACTAAGCATTTATATATTTCTTTTTCTTTTATGCCGTAAAGGTATAAAGCTTGTAAATGAGTACCTTGTCCTAAAGGAGTTAGTTTTTGACTTACAGTGATCAGTACAATTTTCTATTGCAAAGTTTTACCACATCAAAATGATTTTAAAATAAAAAGTAGTTCTTTTCTCTAAGGACAAATTTCTAAAATACTGGACATTCCTACGTTATAGACGCATTATTAAATGTGTAAAAATAAACCAAATAAAACGTAAGTATACATGTGAAATACCATCTCAACTCTTATCTATCAAGTCCCGTTAATTCTTAACGAAGAGCAATCAATCTCTCTTTGTTACAGTGAATTAATGTATAAGTAGCAACCAAATAGAGATAAACAGATTAATTACATAGGCGACTTTTAAACAGACGGACAATTAAAATAAATCCTTTTGTTACAACAATAAAATTATTTTAAGTGATTACTTACTAATTTAAGCGTGAAAAGTGAGTAAACATTCTCTATACACCAATTCTACTTACCAATTTATCACATTCATTTTCTTTATCAACAATAGATTTTATAAGTTCTGCAATACGTTGTTCCAGTGAAACTTTACTTTGTTTAACTTCATTTAATTCATTTTTATTATTTTCTAAACATTGAAGGAGATGATTTTTTTCATTATTATATTCAATAGTCAAATTGTGTAATTGATCACTCAGTGAATTTCTTTCTGTAGTCATAAATTGTAAATTCTGAACAGTTTGACTAAATTCAGTATCTATTGCCTGATTCATACTTTGAACAGATGATTGTGAATGATCAATAACGTGTTGATTAAATGGTAATTGATGACAGCTAATTTTATTTATTTGTTCTGACTAAAAATGTAAGCGAAAAAGAAAAGACTAGAAAAACTAATAGAAATAATTCAATGTACTATTTGGAACTAAATTACCTGGTTGGATAGTTTAATTAATAGAAGTAACTTATAACATGATTCTGACTGAGATACTGCACTCAAAATTAAAATGATACTTTCGCAGTGATTGTTGGAGTTATGAAGTTAATACCTGTCACATTTACCTGTAATAACAATTCGTGCTTAAGTACATCACGTTCGTGAGTAAGAACTCGTACATTTCCTTTTATCTAAAAGTCAAGAATCAAATAAATAATGTTATTTTATGGTAGAAATTATATTAGCTCATACCAACGACTTCAGTTATGAAAAAGAACATAGGTTTTTAAAATATGATTCCTTTGAATGCGTGTTAATGTTAACAATTGTTGAAAACTAGCGAGCACCTGAAATCAAGCTCAAGATTCAAATTCTAGTTCGGAGGTATCATTCCATCGCTATGAAGATTCCACCGTTTCCAGTGTTACCGACAGATTTTGGTTTCTGTAAGTCATCATTGATACATCGTATGACAGTTTATTACTGCAATATAACCAATCAGTAACTTATATAAAATGACCACTTAATAATAGCATAATATAATGAATAAGGTAATAAGAAAAATACGAAGTTAAAACACACATAAAAGTAGAATTTATTACAATGAGTAAAAGTACAACTGCGGTCATGAAATGCAGCTAGAAGTTTTAAAATTGCTTATATAACAGGAAACATAGCTATGAAATAAATTTAAGATAGATAGTCTTCATGAATTCTACATTTGGACATCAAGAAATTTTACCATCAGACACGAATGACCAGTACAAACATTTAACTACCCCGAATATGTGAATATGTGCATATGAATATATGCAAAACTCTAATCATAAAAACTTTTGCATTGAAGATGTATGACTGAGTGTAGCATCTTTCATTAAAGAAATATTTTATTCTCACTAAACAAAGAATAACAAACTCAAAACAGTTATTAAAAAGAGATTAACTGTGGAAAGCGGTGGAATCTAGGGCGAACATTTCATCTTATTTTGAACATCTGAGATGGGTGCGAATGCATCCCAGTGTTAATATTTACAATGGAAGTCAAACTCAGAATGATTACCTACATACCTCAACGCGTTATCCACTAAGATACTCAGTTCACATAGCCAATGATATGTATCCCACAGATATCATCGTGATGGCTGATAAGGGTTCGCATTACTCTGTTGTGGATATTCAGCATTGAACTTTTATTATTTAATATATTTTTCAAAGTTGAAATCATGAGTCAATTGAAGCTAGACCACCATCAAAAACCGATAGACCACTGAGCTGGCATCCAACGGTGTTAATTTCTAACTTCAACTGATCCACGAAGTTGAGCAACCATTCACCAATTGACTTTAGTGAGTTCCTATCTCAGTTAATATATTTGTTTCTAAAACTAGCCATGAATTTAGACCGTGATGAATATCATCACCTAAGCTTACTATTCACTCGAAGTGGCGCTCAAATCTAGCTTTGTTTTATCTGAAATCATTTATCTAATAAATAATGTGCTACATCTGATCAATATCAAGAAATAAATTTTGTGAACGAAAATAAGCAACCATCCATCAAAAAATTGAAATATGATCCTACAAATATTTCATCTCTTTCTTAGTATAACAGAATATTAGCCAGTAAACATACATTATGAAGTTGTCGTTCAAAATGATCCAACAATGAAACCAAATCATTACGTTCTTGACGTAGGCACTTCATTTCATCTTCTAGACTATTCTATAGTTAGACGAAGAGAGTCATAACAAAACGGTTCAGAAAGTAACCATAAAACAATTGATTTAAGTGGGATTATATTATATAACACAAACAAAAAGAATAATCTTATTAAATCAAATAGAAAATCCAACAACCGTTAAACAATATTGATAGTTCATTTATTGCATAGAGAAATCCATCAGTACTTCAATTATTTAAAATTGTTAGTATGGGGTTGTGGATATTATTGGGTTTTATTGAAATCACGAGCTAATATGATTTAGACAATCATTAAAAACCTAGATCTGGACAGCTAACTTATTTTAGTATAGAACTAATCATTCAGTGTGCATTCATGTGTAATTTGTTTTATTTAAGTAGCTATACAAAGCTTCATCAATTTGCTTAAAGACAACTTGCTATATTTTAACAATTATCATTCAAAATTATCATAATTTGTACTCTTATTTTTAAAGTATCTCATTGAAATATAAACATTTCTGCTTAATTCACTAGTCATTAACTGTATAAACTGATGTCAGATTTTCGCTTGTTCGCCTCTAGCTTTCTTCTAGCCTACTTCTACACTCGCTAAAACAGCACATCCTAACAGTATTTATCATGCATATAATGTAAGCTGAAGTGACAATATACATAATACATACGCTATACACAAATAGTAATTTCCTTATTATTAATGACGCTAAATTTGTCGTATTTCAAAGTACTTGAAGGGAAAGTCGACAACTATGTGAAAGTGTTTATGAATACTGAAATGTCACAGAAATATGTTACAACACATAAACAACAGTAAATTTCCATTTAAATACAATAGATTAATTAAACGCTTAAAATAACTTATTATTAACTGTATGTGACATAACGAAGATGAATTTGATGTTACAAATATACTTCAAGAGATGAATGAATACTTAATTTCATACTCAATTTCATACAAATAATTCACATGAAAACAAATCAAAATAACATACTTTATAATCTTGAAGTTGATCTATGTTTATTTCAGTAGATTTGGAACGTTGAAGTTGAAGTTGTGAATCAAGCTCCATCTTATCTTTGTTATCAGTTAAATGACGTATATCGTCTGTGGTTGTTTCAAAGTACTTTTCCTGAAAATAACCAGATATACACTTTAAAGTGTATGCTACAACTTCAATTTCCGATTCCCAACGACATTGGTTCCCTTCAATAGTTTTTACATATTTCTCTATTGACTTAATAATTTGTTCACTGATACGAATTGACCGGTTACCAACTACTGATGAACGAATATAACTTGAAAGTTCATTAGTAAATTTTCGGTCTAGACAAAAAAACACATAAATACACATTAGATTATTGATTAATTCCTATTATAATTCATTCAAAAATTTATTGATTAATCGATTATTTAAAAATATAATGGATAACGTTTAATTTGCCCTTAATGAAGAAATCTATCTGCTTCAACAATCTTGTTTATCTTCTTGTACCAGTATAATAGTCATGTTCTATAGTGATTAGCAAAAAGGTAACAGTTATTCCGCAGTCATTTTAAACTGTTGTACCAATTATAGTAATCAACAATTAGTTCAAATTACAACACTGATAATAGATAACATAAAGATTAGACTAAATATTGTTGTAACAGTGCCAAACTACTCAGTGCCCCCAAATGCCCTGGTACGGCCGGGAGTGGGCAGAGTCCGCTCTCCCTCTCCAAATGCTCTCACATAACCACGCGTATATATCCTCTGCCAGGGAAGTTTTACTCACTGCCTTCTCATAGAGGGGGTGTTGTTTACGAAATTGAGAGGACGAAAAGCGAATGTCCGGGGCTTTATTCGGGTCAGTGGACACAGAAAGTCCACCTAGGGGAGTTGGAAAACCCTGATTCCAAACCAATGGTGTACATGGGCTGGCTCTAGTATCCTGAGGGAACAAAGGGCGTATGAATCAATCGTCGGTCACCGGCTACCATGGGACTGCATCTCCTCACGATGCTCCACTGCCTTGTGGATCAGATCTTTAGGTCAAAGGCTCCGAGTGTGGACTTTTAAGAAAATCACCTGTTTCGGTTTGGGCACCCGGACAGTATCATAGCCCTCATGAAAGAGCATAAAAATGTAACAAGAAAGTTAATTACACAGAACTAATATGAATTTTAGAGTTACATGTCTACTATATAGTTTGCCAAGTGCCCGTTATAAAATAAATTAAAATTTAAAAAAAGGTTTTAATAAGTTTTAGGTAAGGACAAGAATAAAATTTATTGTCTTCCGAAAATCCGTTAAACCAAAATTTATAAACTTACTTACTTACTTACTTACGCCTGTTACCCCTCGTTGAGGAGCATAGGCCGCTCACCAGCATTCTCCATCCAACTCTGTCCTGAGCCTTCCTTTCCAGTTCACATTCATCCTTTTCATATCTGCTTCTATTTTCCGGCGTAGTGTGTTCTTTGGCCTTCCTCTTTTCCGCTTCCCTTCCGGATTCCAAGTTAGGGATTGAGTAGTGATGCACATTGGTGATTTCCTTAATGTATATCCGATCCACTTCCAACGTCTTTTCTTAATTTCCTCTTCAGCTGGAAACTGGTTTGTCCTCTCCCATAAAACGCTGTTGCTGATAGTATCCGGCAAATGGATGTTGAGTATTTTGCGTAGACAACTATTTATAAATACTTGTACCTTCCTGATGATGGTCGTAGTAGTCCTCCACGTTTCAGCTCCATACAGTAGGACTGTCTTCACGTTCGTATTAAAGATTCTAACCTTGAAATTGGTTGAGAGTTGTTTTGAGTTCCATATGTTCTTCAATTGTAAAAATGCTGCCCTTGCTTTGCCAATCCTCGAAAATTTATAAAGTGAGTAACATATTCGTTTTCCATTCATGTATATTATAGGAGTTCGTTGAGATATGTCGAATAAGCAAGTTTGTAGCGTGATTTGATTATTTGAAAAATAGTTAATCAGGAACGAATGAAGAAACATTTGCATCCTAATTAGTATTATTGTTTGATATATGCATTCAGATATAAGCAGAAACCAATTTAAAAGCCTAGTATGTAGGATGTACTGCCCACTACATCGATGTATCTTGGGAGCGTGTCAAACTATTGATGTTGTATATGTTTTAATAATTAGATTAATTTCTTAATTTTCAAAATATCACCCATTAAACATTTTGTAAAAACATCATGGTAAAAGTATAGAAGCATAAGATTTATTGGAATGATCAGTCAATCAGAATCAAGACAGCTGGAAGCGCAAAATTGCGTTCAGATTTTAATGATTTACAACAATTCTGATAAATTCATTTGTATTGTTCAGGACTACAAATAATCCATCTCTTTTGGTATACATGCATCGTGTGCGGATTACCTCGATATATCTATAAGTCACAAGCCTAACTACCATCCATCTCTGCTTATAATTATGATATATATTATACAAAGAAATTACTATAGAGCACCTAGTGAGTAATGAGTTACGAAAAAATAACATGTACTCGGTATTGTAGTGGAGAGACGAGAGAAACAACACTCTACTAAAGACGACACGCATTATCTTTTTGTGCATGCAATCCCGGATCCGAAAGTCTGTCAGGAAAAACTTTTTGTATTGAATATCAACTAGCATTAAGATATGCAATGACAATCATTTTTTCCTTAGTATTAGGGCAATATATCTAACGGATGCGGCGATTTCCATATATTTTACAAAATTCATTTCAGTATGGTAGTAGTGAAGTGTGCGCTTCTTATGTAGACAGATACAAGTAGTATGTGGTCAGAATAGGAAGTGGAATGCTTGCCAGCAGAAAACTGAAATGAAGAGAACAGAAACGAAAAGAGAATAATCGGGATAACAACGGGATCGGAAGAATGATGGAGTGTGTAAACGACAATTGGAGGAAGATATTGCAAATGATGTATTTGATGTCTGATTTTCATATTTCACAAAGACAGTATGATTTTGCAGAAAACAATAAATTGGTTTGCCGTACTTGAGTCTTTGTTCACTACAGTAGTAGACTTAATAACAGTTAATTTTGAGTTTCGGGGGTAGAGTAAAAGCATGTACTTGTATCCTAGATAATCCTCTAGATAAATAAAGTTCTGGAGTCTTGTAAATGAACGTTTTTAAACAAAAAGTGAACAGACTGGAAACAAAAAGGGTTTCTTCTACATCCGTATACGTTTATCAAACACTGGTAATGTACTGATGAAACAATGATTTATGGACAATATTGGATCAATACTAGTGACCTTAAGAATATTCCCTTACTTGCTAGAGGTTTAAAAGGGGTTCTGAATTAGCATGAGGAATTAGGATTTAGAGTTAAAAGTCAGGGTTAACAATTGGAGTTAGGGTTTTCATGGCGAATTGACATCAGTTATAATTCCAAAATGCTATTCATCCATAGAGATGAATGAAGTTCGCGCCAATATCCAAGACTTACTATTTGAAGTCTGATTGATTCGTCCATAAATTATAGTCTCACCCAGTTAAACACTTAACAAATCTAATATTATAGATATAACAGTGACAGACACAAAACACCTCATTTTACTATTATCAATAATGAAAAATTAGATACACGGATTTAGCGGGACAGTATTTTATTTTAATTACAATCCATCAGCAAACTGGATTTAAAGAAGACAATGATTTTTAAAAAGTGTGACGAAAATTTTGAATCAATCCTTAGATATGCAAATAAAACTCGAACACATACAATTCCTAAAAGTTTAGAAACACGTGTTCATGGGCGTACAAATGAGTTTACTAGTACAGTAGTTCTCGGTACTACTGTATGATTTCATACAACCAGATCCCTTGATAAATTTAAACAGAGCAAGAACAACAAGGTTTGCAGGATAAAATGATTCTATTTAACGGTTTCTCATCAGCCATATACGACCTAAAACGATAATTACTAATATAAATATGATTATCAAAAAACGTTTAGCATACTTTGTGAAGTTTAGGTAAATGTTCGAAACTTAACCAAAATCAGACTAATCAGAAGGATAGGGATACATAGTGTATGAATAAACATAGTCAAGATCGTTTTGTATTTATATTTTGGGAAGTAATAATTAAGAGCTTATGTAAGGGTGATAAAATTAATAGGTAATTGCGTAACCGCTCGACATCATAAACAAATAAATGAACATCAGTCAGACTATGTAAGAAATGGATATCATAAGACGAAAGAATAATAAAAGGTTGGGTAAATGGTTGATAAAAGAACCAAGATTAATGAAGTTTATTTGACATATTTTCAATTATCATGGCAGGGAAAGGCTAATCAGACTTTTCTTTTGTATGCAAAGGTCAGATCGGAAACGTTTGATAGCAGTCGCTTCTGAAAATGGAGCAAGATTGGTACACTTGTAAAGACTTTACTTCCTTTCAGCCATAGATTTCTAAGAATTTGTTCTAAAGACCTTTCACAGACCTTACTGTATGAACTAAATTTAGAAGTATCAAGTATACACCAAGTAGCGTGATTCAGAAGCATCTATGATACAGTAGGTGCGTTCACAGCTTGTCTTCTCCAATTTAAATAACGAGTTTTTCGGAATTTTTTATACTTTCCATTCCGTTAATTCATTCCTTCTTTTCAATTCATACTGCTTATGCTTGATGTTTTCTACTAATACTCATACTATTACTTTTTGTAATACTGTGTTATTTTTCTTCGTAATTTCATGTTTCAAGACTGATATAGTGTGACAACTTCAGTCACTGTAAATATGTGCCATGTTCTAGGTTTCTTATGATTGATTGACTGACTGAGTTGTTACATATAAATTCTTATACTATGTAACCTATTGGCTATATTTAGTTCCTTCTTTTTTTAGTGTTAGTGATATAAGAAACAAATCCAAATTCTAACCTAATGACAGTATGAGAAGTAGACAATGGCAATATTTAAAAAAAGTCTATTACACCGTTTAAGATGGTGGTTGGAGGTGGTCAACAGGAAACCCTGGACCCGGGTTTCGTGCTACTTGGCACTCGTCGGCAAGGTGTACCTGTAATCTTGAGGGAACTGGTGCTCCCTGGCGGATTCGATCCCGTGTCACTCAGCTTCACAGTCAGAGACGTTACCACTGAGCTACTCGGGCCGGGACCGACCTCCTGTGATTTGTGATTACACCGTATTAAACTCACTTTGAATAATAATTGAACGTAAACGACGAGTTAAGATAACCCGATCATTTTCAAACTTTTCAATTGCATTGCATATTTTTTTCTACATAAAAATTGTTTAAATATACAAACAAAAATGTGAGAATAATACAAAAGTCATTTCGATTATAATGATATATAGTGTGAATATAGAAACCAGCAATTTTTCCTAATACTTTATTAGTAGACTAAGAGAAAAGAAATGCCTTCTTTACAATAGTAAAAGGAACTTTACACAGTATTCAAGTTATGAGAAATTGTATTGTTTGATCGATTATAACTTAAATATTAGTGATCATTTGATGATAAAAACCTAGTGGGAGTCTAGATCTATGAGGATGATTTCCAGTATGTTGATTTCATGTCCTCTACTATAAACTTTGGTACTCACATTCCCCTAATGATTTCATGTCTATTTGAAGTAAATATATTCATTCGAATTGAATGTACACAACAGCTAAAAAAATAAATCTCACAATAACTGATTGTCACTCGTGTATAGAGTACAAGGCTGGTATTGTAAAGTGATGAGGCTTTGATATCTAATGATCAATAATCCCAATATTATGTAGAGATCCTGGCTAACTTTATTTCGTAACTGTGTTCAAACAACTAATATATTTGAGATATGGAGTGGTCACCAGTAACGAAAGTGAAACAATGTGATCAGTATTATAATATATTTGATTCATTTGGAATAAGTGTTGTTAATAGATAAAGACGGTTCGATAATTGGCGTCAAACTTTCTATAAACACATCAAGTGCGAGTTATATCAGTAGAATTTCATACATAGTAGAGCTAAAGTTGTAAAGTAATTGAAGAACCTTTTAAGTGTCATACTCTCCTTAGAATATACAACAGTGCTCCTAAATAGTAACGCAATCGTTAACATGGTTGTTACATTTTAATATATTCAACAGAAAACTCCACAATGAGTGAGTGAGAGAGTATTATAGTATTTCAGTGCATACAGATTACTACTATTCAAGAACATTTTCATTTAGTAACATCATTTATGGATAATGATAAACCTAACATTTTGGATTCACTGAATTACAAAGATACAAAGGAAATAAAAAATTTTAACAGTCACTGATTACTTTGAACTCAGCAGCTGAATTAAAATCATATTCATTAAATGTAGCAGGATACATGGAATTTGTTTGACTTGAATTATTTACAAGTATAGATTCGAATGGGGCCGTTGTTTGACATTCTTTATCAACTGACGATTGCATAACTGGAATTTCTCGATTCATTAAATCTACAATGCGTGATTCTAATTCTGCATTTCTAGTCTGCAATAAGTCAACTTGTATCTGTAGCTGTTGAATTAATTTATCCGATTGTTTTTCAGTAGGGTCATTCAGTACAGCTTCTAATGGACGACCACGTTCTGAAATACTTCGTAATCGTTCGATTTCTGAATCTCTTAGAATAACCTGATAAAAATCGAGACTAAGTATGAATATTTTGATATCTCGTTACTACAACATAATGAAACAATAAATGAAATGATTGTTTACCATTCTAATTAGATTATTTTATTCCTTAGTGATAATTCCACTCAATTAATTACATTAAGAACTTATATAAACAATTATATATGCAGTCGGTTAGTCATTTAGTCACAACGTAGAACTTCGTACGTACGTACATCAGTTCAAGTTGCCATACCACATTAGCACAGAGATACAGTTTTCAATTCAAATCCCATAGTGGTACAGGTAGTAAGAGTATAAGCAGTAATCCGAAAGATTAGGGTGTGAAGATGTTATTCAAGGAGTATATTCCAGTGAAATAAATTTGAAAAGAGAAAAAAGAAAGGGATATGAAGAATTCAGAAGGTTAGAATTTAGGAGAGCGCAAAGAGTGGATGCACCTTCGCCATTGTAAATGATTTTGAGCCATAACATTCAAGGTCTCTAACCATTGATTACTATCACCTCGCGAATCCTAACCAGGGAGTCTACACCTACGAACATGGCTCAATCCACTTGTCAGTAACTTCATGGATTTGTGCTACGTTTTGGTCTGGTCATATATGCAAACTTATATTACCTCAAATATTTTATAAACTGTAGTCAAGATCTAAATTATTTGATAATTTTTAATACTTCTAGCAATTCCTGAGGTTCCAACACTAGTCTAGGAGAACTACATGAGCATGTTCGGTTTTTTTTACATGATATCCATACCATTTCAGATTAGACTGGGTTCTCTAAAAAAACAATGTAGATTCTATGAAAACAAAACACAATAGTAGCTTATTTCTATCCAAAATAATTTTTAAATGACATTTTAAATAGTAATGAGATTGATTCAAATTTACCCTACGTTATTTTTAAGTGATCTAATTGTTAATATGATTATTAATTAGGCATAAGGAACTTTAAAACAGTCATACTACAGTTAAACTAATGAAGAACTGATCACAAATGCATTTAAGAGAATATTTTGTTTTAAAAAAAACAACTTCCGAATCATAATGGTGAATATAGATGGTTAATAAGTATTGAATAAAGTGTTAGGTTCTATTTTTGAGTGAAAACATACTTTTTTAATTTTAATAAGTTCATATTAAAACAACAAGTAACTAACACAAACTATAACAGATTCTGTAGGAATAGCAACACAAAAAAAAATAAATAAATAAATACAGTGATACTAAGAGAATACATGAAATCAAAATCTGTTACACAGATAATCAGATTCCAGTTTTAAAGAAAATGATGTGGGAAAAAAAAGGAAAACGATTTTCTAATATTTGAATATATAGTTCGCCTAAAATTTGATAAATTTTAAAAATAGCCTATATTCTCAAACCTTCATAAACTGATAATAAGATAAATGAGAAAGATTTGAATTTATCACTTGATAACTATCTTTTAGACTTCTTAAACGATGTCATGTATACGTTAATATTATAATGATTAAATGTTTCTTTTACGTGTATATGCACAGAGTTAAAAGTTTGGATTCTGATTCCCTGTAATGAACTTGAAGAATTTCATAATATTTAATTTTAAAAAAATGAAAATAATTCACTGTCTACTATCGTGTATAAAAGCTTTTAACTGACTACTGAAATCATTTTATTTGAAAAATTTTAATATACTGAATAAATTAAATATATTTTCAATATCCTAATGAGTAGAAAAATTAGATTTTCTGACTTTTCATGACTTAGTGTAAGCCACTTCTTCAGAGAATAAATAACCATACATGTCGCTTATGAATCACCTTGACCGAAATGAAATGACATGACGTTGATTTATTCAGATCTGTTTTTTTTTATTGGTCGCACCTAATATTCGGGTTGTTCCATTGTACTATTTAAACTTGGATTAATGTTAATTTGGCTATTTATTCTCTGAAGAATTGGCTTACACTGAGTTACGAAACGTCAGAAAATCTGACTTTACAATTATATTAATTTATTTATAACAATCTACCTAATGCTCAACTTATTCAAAAATAATCAAATCAAAACTTATAGTTGAAAGCATGAGTCAATTGAAGCTAGACCACCGAGGAAAACCTGGAAACACTGGACGGCCGTTTCGTCCTATTATGGGACTCCTCAGCAGTGCGCATCCACGAACCCGCTCTCGCAAGATTCGAACCCAGGACCTACCGGTCTCGAGCCGAAGCCCTTAATCGATAGAACACTGAGATGGCATCCAATAATAGGACGAAACGGCCGTCCAGTGTTTTCAGGTTTTCCTTGGTGGTCTAGCTTCAATTGACTCATGCTTTCAACTACGAAACATACCAAATCTCCACAAAACCCCTTCTAATAATTAATATAATCATATGCTCACTAGAGACTTCGGGAAGTACATCCAGGAGCTCTAGTGAGAAGCAGTGACCAGTGTAGCGCAAACCACGTCTGTCGTGAGATAGGAACTCACTGATGACAATTGGTGAATGGTTGCTCAACTTCGTGGATCAGTTGAAGTTAGACATTAACACCGTTGGATGCCAGCTCAGTGGTTTATCGGTTAAGGGCTTTGGCTCGAGACTGGTAGGTCCTGGGTTCGAATCTCGCGAAAGAGGGTTCGTGGATGCGCACTGCTGAGGAGTCCCATAATAGGACGAAACGGCCGTCCAGTGTTTCCAGGTTTTCGATGGTGGTCTAGCTTCAATTGACTCATGCTTTCAACTATGAAACATACCAAATCTCCACAAAACCCCTTCTAATAATTAATAAAATCAAAACTTGTTAATTATACCTACAAACTCTTTAAGAAACTGAATTTTAAAGAATCATACTTGTTGACGAAAATTTTCAACTTTTTTCTCATTTAATTCTAATTCTTCTTCTAAATTGTGCAATTGACTTTCTAATTCTTCACAGCGTTTAGTTGCAATTTCTAGTAAATTATATGTCTAATAGAAATAATAAAGAAAACATTATTGATCTTTCGATAACATAACGACCAAATTCTATGGTGATTATATCTGGTACATGTAATATAACACCTTCAAAATACTGGTAAAGCTTCTTTTCCTATTTGATATGAAATGAATACAAACATTCAAACAAAGATAAGACTTGTCTATTTACCGATTAAAAAACCCTTGAATTTGTTCAATAATCATATCTTTATCAAGGGATATATTTTAATAAAAATCAGCTATCAAAAATAAATAGATCAGATGGGTTAGCATGAATACAACAGTTTAAGGGATTTTCTATTACGAAACAAAAAGCGAATAAATTAAGAATCAATTAATGCCTTGAGACTTATTAACATGTTACAATGAACATTTACTAGGTCCTTAAATACACGTAGAAAAAGACTCCATACAAAGTTTCTCGATAAGAACAGTTGGCTTTTCACTTTTTCAGTTCGTAAATAATTCAGTTAGTTAAATTCAAAATTAATATTACATTTGACTAAATTGTTGACTATATGAAAACATTTTCATTGTATACCAAAAATTAAATTTTTGTTTATGAAAAAATGAAAGAAATACCTTAGGTGTCCCCTCCACATTAACTTTTTCCCAAATTTTGGCTATTGAGCAACAGTAGTTTTCATTATTTAAAGTTTTAGCTTCCTTAGAAGGCGGTACCAAACTGTCAATATCCATTCTCTGACGTCTAAATGGCAATTGCTTTTTCCCACCATCTAAACATAGATTTTTAAACGCACAACGAACATAAATATAAGAGCGTTAGTCATTCATTAGAGTACCAAAACTAATAGAGGCATCATTGAAGAAAAATCCTATTCACGGTAACCTAGATCAATGAAGGACTTGAGCAGAAATCTATCTGTTACATGCTTGTTACGAGGAGGAACAGTAGGAGTTCAAAGTCATAAGTAATCTCTACCTACTTCATAATTGATGCAGAGTGAATTTTTATCATCATACGTAAGATATCTAATACAATTATTAACTTCAGGTAACTACAGCAAAACAAAATGACTTGATAGTGAATAATTGAAACATTAGTAAATGACCTTCGCTTTATAGGCTCTATACATTTTAAAACATTTCCTACAGAAAATTATAATTCAGTTTTGATTTATACCGACACTTCATTGTCATATTAATTACACCGATGAACAGCCAGTTAACTTAGACTTATCCACCGAAAATGCACTTTAGCTAGAGGCACCAGTATTTGTGAGCATTTATACAAAACTCACATCAGGTATCTGATACTGAGGAGAACAAGATCCGAAATAGTTATAGATTACGTTAGAATGTTAAATTTCGCATAAAATATGATGAACTGTTAGGCAGCAATTAAGTAAATAACAAATGGAAAATTGAGGCAAAAATCGCCTGCAAAATAATTTAGTGTTTAACATAAATAGCTTTCACAGATCATTACCCGGTGTATATACTACAGCCTGAAAATTCTTCTCTTGTAAGTATAATATTTGCTCAATCATTCGTTTAGCTTCCCGCTCATAATTATGGATTTTATCAAGACATTGGGAATTGAAATATTTCATGTCTTCATTCTCATTTTCTAATCTTCTGCATTCTCCTTTTAAACCTACTTGTATATTTAGGATAGTATTTAAGAACCTCGAATATTTTCTTCATAATCTTGACGAAGGACCATTAAATGGTGATTAATTTCATTGTTTTCGCGTATCAACTTCCCATTATCTGCTTTGTATGGGGTAATATAATCCTCAACCGTAGACCGTATTTGAATTTGAGAAGAAAGTTCACTCCTAACCTTTCTCAAATTCTCCGTTGTCCAAACAAGGTCATAAAACAAACGTTCCACTAATGGTAAGCTGTCTAGACCTAGTGGTTGTTTATATCCTAATTGATCAAGCCTCTTTCTCAGCTTCGTAAATTTTGCTTGTGCAGTTGCATAGGTGCCTGTCATTATCTATTTAAAAGAGAATGAAATGTCTATTGAAAAAAGAATGAGTAAAATATTCTATATAAAATTCCATGTTAGCTGACAGTATACGAACTCTACATGAGTAATAATACTATAAGACTCATGAGTGATGTGAAGAATAATGAAGGGGTTTGAGAAACTAAATTATTCATGAGGTTTGTTATAACCTTGATATGTAAAGAGTCTGTAAGCAAATAAAATGACAATCTAAGGTTGTTAAGGTTTTTAGCTACAAAATAACAGTACAATGACACCAAATTCACAAGACAAATGCTAGAGTAATAAAAGTAGTGGAAATATGTCATGCATAAACAATAGGATTCGAGAATGGATCCGCGGAAACTTGGGATGTGAGAGAAGAGAGTGAGTGAATGCACCAACACCACTCGATTATGTCCCATGACACTAAATGTCTTTAACGATTGGCTACGGTAATTGCGCGATCACCAACCAAATGGTCTGTATATATCGACATGGCTCACTACGACTGACAATAACTTCACTGACTGATGCCACGTTTATGTCTAAACGAACCCAGATTTTTTATAATATACCCCTACGTTAACCAACTTCAGGAGTCATTGTCTACCGTGGTTAAGCATGAGTTATATATATACCAACTACCTCAATCGATAATGTCCCTGCCTCATTAACTGAGTTCTTATCCTCACCTACTTCCCTACGTCTAACCTCTATATTGCTCACTCAGTGGTCCCAACAATCGTGAGCAACACTTCGCAGATTTATATGATCAAACACTAGTAACTTAAAATATTCTCTGTCCCAAATGGCCACATTTTACGCCCATGAAGTCGAAATAAATAAACAGCCGCTTAGTAAACTCATTCCTTATTTAGCTGATGGATACCTCACATACGCCACACGTGATGCAAATTGGCAAAAGCCAATCGAGCCTTCTGAATCTGTGCCGAGATTTTGGCAATCACTAACACATCGGGGTTCATGAGACTTAGAAGATAAGTGAATAAGTCGACACGCCGAACTACTTCACTTCTTATCACTAGTTTGGGCTATGACGCAGATCAGTCTTCAAACATTTCACATGCAGAAGAAAAGCATATCAAGAACATATCTGCATTATTTTTCACTGTGATTAGAAGATTTTACACCTTTTCGTTCTTGTTACCAAACAAAAATACATCATCTTGGTGCTTTAAGTTAACAAGGGAATCTCTTAGTAGATCAATTTTTAAAAGGTGAGATAATGAGAGCGCTCACTTCATTAATATGTCTATGACAGAGTTAAGTGAAAATGCGCAAAGTGGACAGACCTAATGAATATCGCCTAATGTTACCAATTTTATTGAAAATTTCCCGCACACTCCAACTCAACCAGTGTTGTCTGAGTAGAAAGTCTGTGCATGGTTGACGTACTTATTCTGTACACCTTTCAATGACCGACACTGTCACAGAACCGATTGATCAGTAGAGTCAAATTTCCCCTTAATTTGTTTAAGGTTATTCGACGAAATATTTAAATAAGGAGGGAAAATTCACAATGACTGAATACAATAACATATATGTAATATGAAAAAGAAACAAGCTGCTTCTTTGGGTAGTAAATAACCGCAGACAAGAAACGTTTTTAATACGTTTTAACCTTTGGTTGGTTAACTAATAGAATAATTGTTCGTTTTTCGGCTTTAGATGCCCTGCTGTTCTTATAAAATCTTACACAGAAATAACAAAGTACTAAGACTTTACTTATACTATCAAATACAAACATAAGCGGCTAGGCCAAAAGGTTTAAGCTTTTATTCTCTTTTTGATACATAAACTAATTCTATACGTTTTTCAATTAACATTCGTTTTGGACTGGTTGGAGCTGGACATTAACATGGTTGCATTCTAACTCAGCGGACTAGAGGTTAGGTGTTTGTGGGAAACCAAAGGTCCCGAGCTCGAGCCTCGTGTGCAGGATCGTGGATATGTACCGCTGAGTAGTGCAATACTAGGACCAAACTACCGTCCAGTGCCTCCAGGTTTGCAATGGTGTTCAAACATTGATTGGTTCATGATCTTCATAATCACATTCAAAAGTTGTTATAACCTTTGAGATAAATGCTGATTGTATCTGTTATATAGTGTTTGAAACAAAGCCAATGAAGTCCTACAGCAACTAAGACTACACCCCTTACTCTAAATCTAAACACTGATCATTATCAAAGACCTAAAACTGCACCGAGACAAGTATTAAGCGCAAAAACGTAAACAGTTTATGCAAGATCATCATAATGGTATTGAATATTAGAAGTCATCCACTTTCATGACTTTCTCCTTTAGTTCAAAATAATCTCGTATATTCATCAAAATATAAGGAAGAGACTTTAGCCAGTTTTTGCTTTGAACAAATTGAGTTCAAACGTGATGTAGCGTGTTTTCGGGGAAATGTGACTTATATTCAAGCAAGAATGATTGTAAATCGATTTTTAGCATGTTACAGACGCGTTTCAACTAAATAAAGAGAAGTATGTGGACATTGTTTTATTAGCATCACTAAAGATCTTGTAAGAACAATAAGAAAAGAAAACAAAAGATATATAATAAACCTGATTAATATATCAATTAATCCGTGTTGATCCTAAACCCATCAATAAACTAAATTTACTTCTACCTAAGGGTTTTCATAGATGGGCTTGATGTAAACTAATCGGGTAGTTTGGAACTCAGATCAAGGAAAACGGAATCCCAATCTTGATTTGGAACTGTACATTAGATTATTATGTGGTTAGGCAAAAGGTGATCAGTTTCGGAGAGAATGAGATAAGGCGTAGTCAAATTTATATCACTATTCCGAACATGAAATGGTAACAAGACTAACATGTTAAATTTTAGACTCAGAAGATAGATGTAAGGACGTAAAACAACATAGCTCGGTGGGCTCATCCACATTGTTACAGTTTCAAACCTATATGTGGTGAATAAAAAGACTTCTAAATTGCAGTTTGCTTTTATCAAGCAAGCAGTAGGGGGGTATGTGGAATTAATTTGTTAAAGCTTAATGAATTGGTGAAAAACATCGGAAATAATACGTCAAAACTACTAATCGGAATGTTTCACCATAGATTTTTTATAAAGATGAAAGAAAAGTCTATGATTTTAGAGTTTCATCTCAGGATAGGAGTTAAGGAAAACCATTGTGAATTTTTATTATGCCGATTGTACACATAGCATAACAATGTTTATGAACCATTGATAATTTGTTTATATGTACCATAAGAAGCACGGTAATATACATTTGCAAGGAATTGTTTTCTTAGATAAAGTGAACACAACCCTCTCAGTGGATAGCTTGGAAATGAGACTTGACGAACAGGAACTCACCTATGAATTGTCATCTTCCGCTTGGTCCAGCTGTGTCTGATTCATGTCTCGTAATTTGCCTACTCTTATCACCGCTGTATATTAGTGACTAAGTTCCATCTCGTTTGTTGTCATCTCCGTTGCCTTATTGTTCTTACAATTCTGTTATCCCACAATATCTGCATTATCAATTAATTAACTTATTTGTATATTTATTTCTTGAAACAATCGTCTTGTCTTAGCATTCAAATGATCACTTTTTTACTTTTGCATTGAGATCAGTGAACCTATTTCGTGGTAATCTGATCTCTGCTAGTTCCAGAAATTCTATTGTCCTGAGATAAACACACACATCTAACCCACATATAACTACAGGACTAGAATTAGCTGGATCAAGTGGCTCAACTACCACCATTTGAGCACCATTTATTATCTGAGATCATGCTAAAATAACAAGAAGCGAGGGCAGGGCAATCAATCGGTTTATACAAGCTCGTGACAAAGATATTGGAGATATTGGAACCAACCCAAACGGCCAAGAAAGGGAAACGGGGGCAGATAACGAGAAAATAAAGCGAACGAAAGCGTGAATAAAGGGGAAATGTCGATTTTTCGCCTTTATGTTGGTTATTTGAGGGAAACGTCGATGAAGTTAACTTCATCGTCGTATGTAAGACACAGAGAATACACCGCCCCTCAAAAGCAAAAGATTCCGTCGAAGGTATTACAGCTTTATCAGATGGAGAAAAATATTTCTGAAGTGTGGCACTTTCACTTTAATCCCTTTCTGTCTCGTATTGGCATATAACCAAACCGAGAGGTGAGGATCGATAGGGTTTCAAATCGTTTTAACAAGAAAATACCTTAACTGTCTCATTATGAAGAATCTACGCCCATGGTTTCCCAATGAGCGACGTAAACCTACATGTAATGAATTTGACGGGTAAAACTACCACGATAACGACAAATGTCGGACGAAATTTCGTCCGTCCGCTACGTTTTCTCCAAATAATCTATTTTCAATATCCAGTGTCTTCGTAATGGAATTGTGTAAAACTATTGATTTCCTTGTACTTGCTTCTTGGTTTAAGGGCATAGTTCTTACTTTCAAAGATTTACAGCGTAATACAACCACGTAACTAGTCTCAGTGAAGTTTGATATCCAATGTCCTTGTCACGAGTTTGTATTATAAGAATGAGAGAGCGAACAGAGATGACAACACGCGAGACGGAACTTAGTCACTAATATGTAGTGGTGATAATAGTAGGCAAATTATGGGACATGAATCAGACACAGCTGGTCCAAGTGGAAGATGAAAATTCGTCTGTGAGTTCTTGTACGTCAAGTCTCATTTTCAAGCTATCCACTAAGGTGCTTGTGAACACTTCATCAGGAGAGCATTCCAAACAGGTAAACTAGTAACAAAAAGAAAGACAGCATATCTGGGTGTTCGCTTCTTGATGCGCTCTGTTTCGAGGGTTGCCTCAAGGAGCGTGGCAATGATGTTCTGCCAATATGATTGAGTCGATGTTATTCGGTGTACTTAATTTGTCGTATCAAGTCACCCCTTATTGCACTCTAGATCAGTGAGAATAACACAAGTGTTCGAGACTGTCCTCACACGGCCCTGTTCCAAAAGGATCCGGTTTTCATCGAGATATTTAAACAGTTCCTTACGAATAATCTTTTCTAAAATTTTAGCAACGACGCTAGTTAGGCTGTAGGGTCGGTGAAATATCACTGAATATCGAACAGATCATCGATCCCTGTCAAGGTCAAGGATAGTCAACACGCACCAATCGATCATGCGCCATGGACTGGACCACGCGGCAGTGGTTGTACTGTCACTTCTGTACTTTCGTGGTTGTACCTTACCTAATATATTCTTGTAATAACGTCCTTTGTGTTGTACAGTCTCCATAGCATCCATGGCCCCTTGTTACGTCGATGGGGGCAATCCACGTAGGGTGCTGGTCGCGAGATGTGACTTCAGCGTTAGTTGGTTCGTCACAATTCTCGTCTAACTCTTGTAGGCCCCCAATCATTCGACGATAGACCATCAACGTTGATGATCATCTACACTGATGAGAAAGACTTCGAATAACACAACCTATCATTATGATCTTTTCTATTGCACTCTATACTTATTATTTTTCCTTTTTAATTTGAGTCAATCTGTACACTTAGTGCCGATCACTTGTTGTGCAAGCTTCGGGCATTACTGTAGCAAATCCAAACCTATTCAAATGGCTTCGTGCAGCACCCACAGTGGTTTCGGCATCCTTCTCTATCGAAGCCTCACAAACAGAAAATTTACAATTTTTAGGTCCTTTTCTCCTGCATTTAACCCAAATTGTAGTTCATATTTGGCTTTTTGTCTTTTTACAGGATCTGCGAGCAGAAAGTGCTTACGGACAAAAACCTGAACCCTTTAGTTTATGTCCATTCTACAATATTAAGTCCCGGTCATTGGGAGATTTAAATACTACTTTAAGTAACCTAGTTTGATTAGGTTTTAAGTTCACTTGGTTACCTGGTGAATTCACCTTTAGCTAGGTGACTCCGGAGATATCCTGAGGCATTGGTTAATTTAATAGATGTTTTATCAACCCAATGTCATGCTCAGATCGAATTTTAGGTTCAGAGCTTTCACTCTCCCTGATTTTGTGTAAGATAACTGACCTGTCACTGTGATCATTCTTTAATTTCTTGGCTACTTTTTAAAGGTTGGCTTATTTTAAATAGCTTTATGTCGTTTCCTGTTTATGACCTATACCCGTTCATCAACTTTCGTTGAATTATTAACCATAGTCACATCAAACATACTGTGGGATTCCGGCAGATTATCGATGACTTGGGTAGTCAGGCAGTTTTTCTGCAAGAAACAGATCTAGCTTTGCGAGTAAGTTTCTGAAGGCGTTTCCTGCCAGATACCATTTAGAGGATTGGGGGTAGAAGAAACTTCCTTTCTTCGGTTCTTATTTATGACAGACTTCCTTGAAAACTGTCTTTCCTCCTATAATCGATGTCAGTCAACAGCTATCGAGCTCATTTGAGGTGGCCTTACATCAATTTGTGTGTCAACAGAGCAAGTCGTGTTCATGTGTCCCGATCTCTTTTGCTAATACACTTTTGTCAGCATTTACCATTGAAATGGCTACATTCATCAAGCTGTTGGTGTCCGACCAGCACTGCTGACAAAGCTATATGCAACAGCTTTTACTAAACCGTTTGAAAGCTTCAGGAGTCGAATTCGTGCAAACTTCGCGGTACCAGCCTTTGCACTAGTCGAACTGTATACCGATTTCAACGAGGTATCGGCAATGTGAGTGTTGGTAACTTCTCCTCTTTCACTATCTAAACACCAAACAAGGGTTTTCAGCAAAAAAGCTAGATACAACAATACCCAGTGACAAAGGAAGTTGTCGAACAAAAAAAGGAAAAATTGTTAGAACCAAAAGTGCTAACAAATACAATGAAAACAAAGTACTCAGAATAACCGACGACTAACCACTTTAAAAACGAAAACGATACTCTTAGCGAATACATTAGCTGGAATAAATTCAATTTCAGTGTGAACATTAAGCATGATATGTAATAAACGATCAAAAAGATAAAATTTGCTCAGCAAGGAAAATACCACTGTCCTTTCTAAATAGCACAGCGTAATGTGACGTTTCGCTCTATTCATAGAATCGCTTAAGTTTATGGCGTTGCTATCCGTAAGAGTCGTCAAATGCTGGAATTCACTGCCGACTGAGCTAGTCCAAGCGACTTCCCAGGATTCCTTTCAGAGGAAACTTGACTTATCCCTGAGGATAACATATTATTTTGGTTTACCAAATTCTTTTCTTCCTCTACCATGGTTAATATACCTAGGTTTTTGCCTAGAGGTATTGGTGATCCACTGCTATTAGACACGTAAGCCCGTTAAGCGAGTGCTTCTTCTATTCCGTCCTCAACCATTTGAACCTTTTGAACCATTTTAGCAATTGTAAGGATTGTTGCATTCTGAATAAGTTTTTTTGCTCAATTTTGTCACAAAGTCAGCACTATTGAAATCTGATGAACTACATGATAAAAGTAATTAAGTGGTATGAACTTTGTTTTAGTATGTGGATACATTTACATTGCCAGGAGCAACGTACCTTGACCTTGATCGATTGGATGAAATGTTTTATAACGTGTTCGAAACCTTAAGCTACCAACTCATAGTTTGGATTCCCATATTGTCTCAATACCATCCTCTTGTTATTTCTGGTTGTTTTGGACTGCTTTTGTGATCAAATATAAGTTTGACCTAAGTGCCTAATGAGACTTGTGGAGTTAGTTAGTATAAACTTATTTTGTAATTATTTTTTTTTTATTATTCGCATTCTTACTTCATTTTACATAATTTATACAACCACTATTATTGTCTACAAAACCGCTGTTTGAAACATTTTGCTTTGATCTTCCGTTCTCGTTCTGTAGCCCACAAATACACCGCTGTATACATATCTCGTTCTCACTTATCAACTGTCACAGTGAATTAATTCTAACATATTTACTATATACGTTCACAGATCATATTTATACCCCCCAAATTCGCCTGTTTTGGGGTAGATTTCAAGGTTTTCCCAAAAGTTTGGGAAGATTTTTTGGGGGTTTTGTGCCGTTTCCTCAAAATTTTCTATAGAGGATTCTGCGAAAATTTTATAAAAACGCATAAAACTTGCCCCAAAATCAAGGAGTTGAGTTCATAACGCGATTATTCTGGACACATCTTGTATTATTTAACCACGTTTGGGATCACTGTCTACTTATAATTGTGAATTACGAGACCAAATATATGAACTTGAACAGTTTAAGTAACGTCCGGTATTTCGCTTTGTTTAGAATCTATATATCGGTATAATAACAGATTAGACTTTTTCGTAATAACTTTCTCATTATTTTGGGATTAATATATTTGGTCAACCACTATTTTCGGCTCACTTTTTCTCATTTGGAAGAAATCTAGATATTTTCACATACTCCTGCCCACACTCTGTGGTGTTTGTACGAATTAACAATTCCTTCGTATGTGACGATTGCTCGATTTCGAATTCCAAATACAATACGTTCGTTCGTGATCATCACACACTTCTTCGTGAAATTGTTGTAGCTGTAAATAATTCCCCAAAATCAATAGTTCATTAAGTGTTCGACATTGGATGCTGACCACGTGTTTAAGTGGACTTGTTTAGCTGAAGGCTTTCGGTCATGCACCAGATCATGTACCAGATCACGTCGGGCTCACCAATGATGATGCAACGGATATTCTAGTTTTACAACTAGATACCAGTAGCACCTTCTAAATTCGATTGTTCCCAGTCAGATAGAAATCAGAAGTCAGACGAGAAGAGGCAGGAAATATATATTTGATTCGTTACCAATATATCGAGGACCTTTTCTATGAGCTGGCTAATGAAACGTAGGAGCTGTGTCCCACGCCGAGTTGAAACGTGATCTGGTGCGGATGCATGACCGAAAACCTTCAGCTAAACAAGTCCACTTAAACACGTGGTCAGCATCCAATGTCGAACACTTAATGAACTCTAATATACATGAATATTTATATAAAAATGTTAGACCAATCAAGGCTATTTGAGTCATTAATAATCACATACCTCCATCGTTTCCCAACGGAGTTCGCTCCCGTCTACTTCATATAGCAGAAGCCATAGGGATTCGTACATTCCATCCCAATTTATGTGTACAGAAGAAATTCGTAACCCCCCTATCCCTTCCATGGCCGGACATAACTTAATAATTGACATTATTATTATTTGTAAAAAATTTTTTTTTAAATTTTGGTTATCATTTTTTGTTTGTTTGTAATTTTCTACCTCTTTCCGTTTGTATTCTTCACTATCTATTTACTTACATACTTCTTATTACGTAATGATTTTAATGTTTTGTGATTACTATTCCAGACTATTTACCCACGTTTGACCTCTTAATTCTTATGTTTAATTATTGATAAGACTTTTGTTATCGTAATTTACTATTCTTACTACTATCAGTACCCCTGTCTTCCCACTATCAACTTGTACTTTTAACTATTATTATGCTTGGTAACGTATTTCTATTTCATTGTGATTATTATTGACTCAAATAGCCTTGATTGGTCTAACATTTTTATATAAATATTCATGTATATTAGAGTAAAGCCTGATGACGATCTAATTGAAAACAATTGTTCGCTTACATATGTTGTTCTAATTTTCACAATGGGAATCTTTAATATACTTAATGAACTATTGATTTTGGGGAATTATTTACAGCTACATTGTTATATTCCTGGATTCCTTGTTTGCACTATAATTCAAATACTCTTAATTATCTCACACTCCCACAGCACACAAGCTACTTTCGGGCTTAACTCAAACCTAGCAAAAGCTGGACGTTACAATATCAGCTGTATAATCGGCTTTTGATTTTACCCAGTCCTACTATAAAATAGAAATTCATAAATCTGTACAACTCTGTCATTATTTTACATAATGAGACAAAGAATAAGTTAGTTGATGCACATGATACTTGTTCGTTTTTAACTGGGGGTGTAAACCATCCTAAAGATATCAATTTTAGAACAGATTCATTGAAACTTTCGTGTGAACTATGAAAAAATGTAACAAAGTAATATCAAAGTTCATTCAGATGTACAGTTTTTTCACAAAAATAGTCAGTTTATTTACCTAAAATTTCCTCCTTAGGAAAATTACGTGAGTCACCGATATTGAGTCCCGAAATTTTTACTGAATTTGATCTTTTTCTCAGAATTGACCCAATAATTTCTCAATTCCGGAATCCCTTCGGATAGTTTCAACTGAGTTTGAGAAAATATCCTTATTCTCGTACATGAAATCCCAAAGTGTCGACTGATTCTGCGATTTCACCCACGATATATACAAAATATCCGATTTATCAACGTTAACGACTAGCTTATGTTTTGAAAAAAAAAACACTGTCTTTTCTAAATTTGTTCTTATGGAAGCCTAATTCTGTGCCAGTCGTTCTAGAGGAAATTAGCTTATGTTGGTTTCGCACTTATTGTCTAACAATACCTCTCAAATTTTGTTTCGCTTAACATACTGACGTCACCCAGTTTACGAACATAATACAAGTAGTTTTTCCATATCTTATACCTTTGTCATGTACTACTGCAATAAGAAGACTGGTGTATTAATGGGAATGTTTATTTGAATAAATAAATACTTTGTATGACAAAAAATTCCTTTTTTATGTTTACAGATGCTAGTTGGCAAAGGAGACCGAATATTCACCATCACAATTTAGTTACGTCCATATTATTCTGAAACAAATTTGGGAAATCATAGTGTAAGTCAGTGATACCAATGAATTATATATATATATATATATATATATATATATATATATATTCAAAAGTTTATTGAATGCTGTCATAAACTTGATGAACAAAGTTATCATGTTTACATTTGTACATAATTCATCTATATCCTTTGAGGTTATCTGGATATTGGTATCTGTATTTGTCAAATTATAGTAATAAACAAAAGTTTAAACCTGACTTATTTGATAATGCAACCCAAAACAAGCAACGAAGTGGATGTCAATTACAATAAGTCTTATTCTGTTGGAGCATGTATAAAAATGTTGGAATAATAGACTTACTTAGCATTATATGATAAATTGTGTTTCAAATGATTAACTTTGAAATACTCCACATTTCTGCCTCCACCATGCCTTTTTGTTTCATCCAGACCTATAGAATCATAGATCTTACCGGAAATTCGTCTTTGTACATTTCTATATAAAGTTAACGGAAATATAATACTGAACTCACTACCTGTGTTTCAGTAGTTCATTATAAAGCAAATGGTTTGTCAACGTTACTGGAGTTTGGGTTTTATTAATTGTGCTAAATATTTTGAACTACATTTCATATGTTTAGTTATATCACCATGGTTAGTAGTATTATTTGCACTCCGCTTCTTATTTTCTAAATTTTGTTTTATTATGGAATGTATGGTCATTTAAACTGATCCTGATTTATACCCGATTATATGTTAATAATGTATGATTTATTATAAGTTGGGAAGGCTACTTGATATCTTTTTACTATCGACTCTCATCCATTGATCCATTTTCTTCCCTATTCATCATTGTTGTGGTTATAAGTCATTCATTTGCATTCTTCTGTGGTATAGAGTCTCCTGAACGATACACTTCTTTGTCAACATACTTTTTCACTGTACATTTGATTAGTTGGTGGTGGTTATATGCGAACTGTTTTCACTGGCATACATTTGCTTTCATTTGTTATATAATATTTTGATGTAGAACTTTTCATGTTTGGTCTTTTTCAGCGTTATATATATATGACATTTGATGCTTGAAGTTCTTCAAGTGCAAAACGTTTTTCACTCATGGACTATTTTTGGAGAATTCTCGTTTGTTTATTCGGATTTATTAATCAAGGTAAATGTTAGTATTTATTGGTAAAATGACGTTCTTACACTGATAAAATTACTTCCCCGGCATCTAAAAAATGTTATTTTCTGTCACCAAGAAGTTAATCTGTATATTTCAACAAATTTTTCAAAAATGATCTGTTGTTAAGCAGTCTATAGTCATACTGTGTACTATAGTCAATAAGAAACAAAACATCTTTCAAAAATTGACGTTGACTATCGCTAATATTTTGTGAAGATTTTATATAGCTGGAATCATGAGTCAATTGAAGCTAGACCACTATGGAAAACCTGGAAGCACTGGACAGCCGTTTTATCCTATCGTAGGACTCCTCAGCAGTGTGCATTCACGATCCCGTCTCTCGAGGTTCGAGCCCAGGACCTACCAGTCTCGTGCCAGAGCACTGAGTCGGCCGGCATCCAACGGTGTTAATGTCTAACCTCAACTAATCCACGAAATTGCCCGACCAACTTCCACTGTAGTGAGGTATATACCTGTCTCTACCTGACATGGATTAGCTCCATGTGAAGACGTAGTTTTCGATCAGTGAATGACAAACACCTGTAAATCATGTAGTGCTTTGATACTTTATTATTTAAAACAATTAGTCCCTTTGATAAATTTCAATAATGCAATGAGAAGACGAAGTTTATCAAAATTATATGATCTATTTGCTCAATACTTTTCGAACAATCTGATTACACATCTGATACACATATATGTGTTATATTCCGTGGAGAGTTATGAATGGTAACCTTGAGGACTATTTATGGACCAATGTGATATGTATATTTCCTATTGTACAATTGTTAAGTAACTAAACTATTCATATTTGTGTCCCTTATATTATGAGCTTTTTTTACCCATAGACTATTATTATAGGATTTACCATTGATGAATTATCCCTAGTCCATTCATTACTGTTTCCCTTATTCACAGCCACATTTGCTCAAATCTTGTACAAATGTTATTTTATATTTTATGGTACGATGCGGTCTGTTTGATTGGTATATAAACCCAGTATGCTTGAGAATAATGATTCATATTGCAGAGGCTGTTATTGGTGTTCTGGAATTAACTGGTTGGGCTAGGCGGAAAGCAGGACTGATAAGTACTCAAGACTGCTCATACGGCTTTTGTGTATCATTGGGCGATCAATAAATTCACTGCTCTCTGATAGGCGGTATTATCACTTCATATATTAACAGGGCACATACGCAAGCATTCGTTATAACATTAAGACATTTTTATATGAAAATTAAAAGGTCAACTAGATAGGTTAAAGGTAAATGATCTTAACAAGTATATGTGTAATCAGATTGTTCGAAATGTATTGCACGAGTGTATCACATAATTCCGATAAACTACGTCCTCTCATTACATTATGGAACTTTATTGTGATTTTTTTAAGAAAGTACGCTTTGTTAGTATTTCAACAACTTGTCTTACTATTATCATATTTCCTAAAAATAATTTTGTGAATTTCCCAAGCAATTATTAGTTCACTTCATTACTATGTGAATCAATATCACTTGAGTTTTTGAGTAGATTTACATGTTTTTCCACTGATTTTTGTGTTTTTAGAGTAATTACCATAGGTAACATTCTTGGGAAGTGCACCAAATTAAGATACATCGTTAGTTCATGTGTGAACCTCTCTCCCTCTCGAGATGCTCTTACATGGTCACGCGTATACAGCTTCTGCCAGGGAAGTCCTACTCTCTGCCTTCTCACAGTGGCATTACTGTTGTTTACGAAATTGGGAGGACGAAAAGCGAGTGTCCGGCGCTTTATCCGGGTTAGTGGACACGGAAAGTCCACCTAGGGGAGATGGAAAACCCTGATTCTAAACCAATGATGCACATGGACTCCAGTATCCTGAGGGAACAAATGGCGTACGAATCAACCGTTGGTCACCGGCAACCATGGGACTGCATCTCCTTACGATGCTCCACTGCCTTGTGGATCAAATCTTTAAGTCAAAGGCTCCGTGTGTGGCCCTCTAAGAAAACGACCTGCTTCAGTTTGGGCACCTGGGCAGTATCACAGCCCTCACACAAATCAAATGAGATTTGTGTATGTGGTGCTTCTTTGTACCAATATTTATGTGTTCACATAAAGAAATAAATATACATTTACTGTAAATAGAAAAATTTAAAATCCTTTGTGTAGCTTTTCAATCAAAATCATACCATGAATTCTTGTTTACGACTTGTGATATTCTTAGTTTCATTTCTGGGGATTTGCAGTCCTACTGTATAGCTAAATAATATCAGGATGGTTTACAAACAACCCAACTATCTAAGCTTATTATATATACATCAATAAAGCTGCTCATTTGTTAACTGTTGCAAAGATGAAAAATGTATAATTTCAAAATGGTGTACTATAAGATGTTAATGGTATATGCTACTGAGTGAGACGAAATTGGAAAGTTTACTCTTAATAAACACAAGTTTATCTCGATCATATTTACTAGTCTACCTGAAAACTATGTAACCAAATCAACAACACTGCTAATAAGTCCCGTCCTGGGACGAAACAAACGTCAAATGCTATCAGGTTTTCAATAGTTGTCTAACATTGATCGATTCATGAATCCAATGAAATTATAAAAAGAATATCGATGCTTCAATGAAGAAAGTATTCTTCCGAACACTGGCATTTTCTTGAACTGTACAGTCGTAATCGCGTATAATTTTACCACCTGTACTATATTATAAAATATAATATTCATCTATCAGGTGTTATTAACTCTTTCACAAAGTAAATATATAATTTTTATTTAGTTACGATCCTGAATTCATCATTAAATAGTCCATGTAATGTGTGCTTACAACTGTACGCACATATTACATTAATGTCACTAGTTTCAACTCATTGGTAAGGTGAGATGTCAATGATAGATAAATGAAAATCTAAAAGTCATGTCAAATAGAGATTTGATAGAATTACAAATGTTTTAGACATAGAATAACTCGTATTAACTATCTGATATAGGCCAACTGATTAACCTTAAATAGGTCAATCTGTTTAGGATGCCCAATTATCACAAATCAAACGTTACATCATTTAAACGTTATTAATGCAGAAATTGAGACTTGTTATTAGGCAACTATACTTGATCTATTCTATGCTATATATGATACGTACTTAGTAGGAAAGTTATTGGATAGCTAATTATGTCGAACGATCAGACTACGGTTAATAGATCGACTGAAAAAAATTAGATCAGTCTGTTAAGGAGATTCTGGAAAGGGTAATGCTGCGTTCTCACTAAATGCTCGTTGATATCTACAATGAAAAGTAGTATTAAGTGTGGTATCCACCTACATAATCCATGACTACATACCATAACCGTAACACTCCGTACCCAGGAGGACACCGTCATTTGTCCTTTCAAAAGAGACAAGATGACTGAGTGTACTGCATCTCGAACATGTGATCCATTCACTAGAACCGTTTTCGACGCTTTGAGTTTAGAACAAATAACATCCAGCACAAATATCAAAATTTTAATCGTCAGATTCTTCACTAGGCTCAAAGATCTAATCGGTCGCTTGCATAGATACATTGGTTTCAGAACCGTCTTCACCTTCATTACTGGATATAACAGAATCCAGATCTACATTTTCGTAAGTGTCATTTCTGCTACTGATTTCTTCCATTCCCTGGTCTATGGAAATGGGTAATGTTTCTCTAGGGTTGTTATGCGTATAGTTACCTGTATTAAATGGGAATTGTGAATAAATCCAGGAACTGGACTTGAATCAACGGTTGCAGCGACAGAACCAGACAAAATGTGTAACAGATAATTGACTATGGACCGAAATTCTTGATGATTAATTGACATTTGACTGATAGGCTTCATTATATCATTTCTATTTGGCTTCCCTTTAACTACTGTGTTTGCTATTCGTAATGATTCATTAGGGTTGAACTATTAACTGAATAAAACACATCGTCTTTCACAAAAAATAATTCGGCTGATCAGTTCATTGAACGGAAGAGCGTAGTTAATAAGATGTCGACATGGTAACTGCATTTCTCATCTACAAGAGCAGTTGTATTCCAGAACATCCTTATTGATAATATACCTCCTTGTGTGATCTATGACTGTAAAAGTATTTTCCTATAATCTTATTAAATAGAGAACTTCTTTACACGTTTCAGTTTTCAGTAACTGACTTGCTTCCTGACTGATACGGCTTTTTATTTCCAGTAATTCCGGACTGCTATGGAACACGACTTTTCTAGACACTTTCCTTGTTTCATGCGAACTAGCATGCAGTCAGTAGCCACTCCTTAAAAATAGATGAAGCACACAACACAACACCGGACATTTACGATTAAAGTTGTACATTTTCATCATCTTGTGCGTTGTTTCCACAAAGTTCGTGTTATTCTGAACCAACAGCATTCCTCGTGGTCTGAACTCTTCAGTCCACTTTTCTTTTTTGTGAAGAAGATTATTTTGCATGTAGCGGAGAAACGTCAAACTGTCTTCTTGAGATAGTGGAGAATATTTGTAGCTCAGATGGATGATTTTGATGGAGAGAACAAAACTCCATCAAGTCTGTCTTCCTAAATAACATGTAAGTAAGAGTTAAATTTACACACATTTACTCATTGGAACAACTGTACGTTTACAGTTCAGCGTTCATCAGACGAAGAAAAGGTTGGAATGTTTCAGATGAGATATTCTATGAGTAAGTTATTGGTTAAACGCAGTAAACATACCCGCCGAAGAACATTGCGTATTATATGTATCGAAATAGTAAACGATGCACTTCTGGAAAGTTATTAGATAGCGCAATGTTTATGGCAGGACTGTCGTCACTAATGAAAAATCCCATAGGTATCCTTACCGAAAAACTGACTCGAAAGAAGTTTAAGGATGTGCTAATCACCTCGGAAGTTTCCCTGGCAAGAAATTCAAATGCTACTGGCATTACCTTCATTGAGGCATCTGATACCACTATCTCGTTTAGAGGTGTTTCTTCCTTGTTACACTTGTGTGTATCATCAATACCTAAAACATTGGAAAATCAACGAGCTACATTTTTCTGATCTACTTTTGAAAAGAAATAACATTCCAGACAACATTTCACTTCACAATGCACCTGAGCTGTACATTTAATCTCAATTATGTGTAGCTAACGTCTAAGAATCATCTACTTAGTCAAGGTTAAACTGACCTAGAAGTTTCGCTCGTTCAAATAAACGTCCTCTTATATCAAAAACATTTTGGGCAATTATTTTCTTCATGTAAATTGCATGCATAAATTGATGACAACAAAAACTGCAGCTTCGGGCATCAATAAAGGACACATTGTATTCATTCGCACAGCTGCCAAACGACGAAGGCTAGGATCTTTCTTATAAGTGATACGCAGCAACGTGTGATTATGACGAACCGATCATCTGGATACTGCATAAAAGCCTTCCATCAACCAGACAAATATATATGATTCGCACGCACTACCCAAAGGCTCTCTAGACCTATGAATGAAGGATTTACTTCGGAACAAACCCTAATCTCGCGTGCAAAGTTGTTGGTCACTAAGTGTGACCCTTCCTTTTGAATACACATTTTATATGAAATTCATCTTGATTTCGATGACTGTCTCGTATTATGAAATGGCTGAAAGTCACGTTCTCATGAACTCCTAGCTGTCTCAGGAGTTCAACTTCCGTTGAAAATCCTACACCAATGAACATCTCTCTGAAAATCAAATAAGCTTCATTGTTTGCGACCGACATGGCTGACAATAACGCTAACCAGAACTGGTATTGCTAAACCAAACTCACTATTTTTGTGTCCGAAAATGAGCACTCCATTGGCCGGCTAAAATGACACTTGATTGGTGGGAGAAGAGTACAGGTGAATAATGGGGAGAGGACGGTTAATAAATTTCATACCCTTAACAAATTATTCTCATTTATAACATGCTACTCCTCAATTATCGTCTTATAAATACCGATTAAAGCCTACTACCAGGTTGAGATGTTTGTAGATGGCGTCGAGTCTTGATTGACTATGATCACCACCAAAATGAGATTACGCGCCCAAAAACGAGTTGGTCCCTTTGATAACTCGAAAACCAGAAGACTGTAACTGGTCCAGATAGAGTATATTTATTGGCAATCTCGTGGTATCGAATGAATACCAAGATGTACCAAGGATTACATGCAATAAGAGCAGAGCGTAAGAAAGTTCGAACCAACAAGATGGATAGTGGAACGAGAAATGACTTTGATACAGTTAAACAACAACAAGTACAGTAAAACAATCGCTGGTACAATTGGTTATAATAATAATTGTTTCTATTGTACCAATCGCGTTCTTGCCGAAAAAAAGCAGGTCACTACATGTTACTTTGTCATGTATAATACCTACATTAATATTTATCAACGTAAAATAACTGACTTAAAAATGTGTTGTCGTATAATTTTATTGGTTATGTAAAGATGGTACTTGATGAAGTTCTTTTGTTTCTTCATCCTTTGTTTTCCTCTTAGGTTTTAATCTTTATTTCTCATTAGTTATTTCATACCAATTGTATCTGGACCCAATTCCATCATTATTATTCAAGATGGCATTCAATATTGGTGGTATTTTAGGAAACATTATTAGCTATCATATACTTCATAAATATGGATATGAGAAGATTATATATTTGATGTATATTGTTTCTGTTATCGGATGGTACTTTATATGGATTTGTGAATCATGGCAATATTACGAAGTATTACTTCTAATTATTGGACGATTTGTTATGGGTGTATCTGTTGGAATAGGATTTTGTATTTTACCTGTTGTACTATTACAATCTTTTTTTCCAGATTCATCTTGGAGATATTTAGCTTTTAGTCTACCATGTTTTATGATAACCGTTTGTGGTGGAATTTCTTATTTTTTTGCTATGTGTTTCAGTTGGCAATTAGTTGCTGAGCTTTGTTTATTGTCTTCTCTGTTTGAACTATTAGTAACTGTTAATTTTTCAGGGTGTTTAGATTCAGTACATGTTACAGATAGTTTACTTTTTCAGCTGAATAAACAAGTGAGTAATTTATTTACCGTATAATTAGTTCATAAATATAATCATTATTCCTTCATGGTGAACTATGTATGTAATTCTTTATATATATAATTTCTACCACTTGTAACATAGAAGAGATGTCTGTCTTTCAGCTAAAAGATGAATGTACTACTCAGAAGTACATTCAATTCTACTTTATGGCTGTGTAAAACGGCCTTTAAAAAATAGAAGATATTCATAGGCTACTAGTATTTGATTATGGATACCATCGGAGCGTTGCCCCTGTTTGTCTTAATCATTGAGTGCGGAATGTCGAAGTTGGACGCAATATATCAAGTACAGATGGCATATCATTTGATGATATAATGAACCTTCATCGGTTGGCGTAGTAGGGACGTATTACATTTGTCTAACAAACGCTTACATCGACGCCTGATGTTGGCTGCTGTAAACGTATATTCGAAAAAGCTTGGAGCGGTCAGATTAAGACGTGGAGTCAGTTCATGAATTCATCGACTGTTGGATTGGCCCTAGTAAAGGTAAATACAGACTAATTGATTCAGGTTCTTGTGATCAGTGTAATCGATTGTTGAGGATACAGTTCATAATCAGTCGCAGTGGTGTAGATGCATTCACTCTTACTCTTTCCTTAGATTTTAAGCTTTAAAATCATCTTATATGTTTTAATTCCATCTCCAACCACCATCTTATCTCAACATAGTGCACGCAGTGTTGAGCCACCTAGACTAATAGCCATATTGCAACTTGATCGATAGCATTCGACTTGACACGCATGACATTGATCACCACTCAGTGATCAATCAATTGTAGTTACATCTCAGTCCTACAGAAGGTCGGTCGCGGCCCGAGTAGCTCAGTGATAACGTCTCTGGCTGTGGAGCTGAGTGATACAGGATCGAATCTGTCAGGAAGCACCAGTTCCCTCAAGATGATAGGTACACCTTGCTGACGAGTGCCAAGTAGCACGAAACCCGAGTCCAGGGTTTCGTGTTGATCACCTCCAACCACCACTTTATTCTACGAGTCCATTCCTTTCTCTAAAATCATATTGTCAATGCGTTGTGTCTTACCCTACCACTATTACTGTTAATACTCCTAATGTTTTGGTATTTGTTTTTATGATTTCTTCTTGCTGTAGTGTGACAACTTGAACTCATGTACATCCAACTGACTATGTATATATAATTATTTCAGTTGGAAAAGATGTCAAGAAACTGAAGCTTAGTTCAAAGTTTAAATATACAACCAACTTTAGAAGTGAAATACAGCCAATTGCCTATTTTATTACCACTCATCGTTTCACTAAAGTGACATATTATCATTTCTTTTTATAGGTGATTATAAACGATTCACTAAAGAAATCTAATACATTAATATATCAAAAAATATCATTGCTCCTACATTTTTTCCAAGCATATATCTCACCAGACTTTTTATTAAACAATGCTCAGTTTATTTGTTCAAATGTATCCAACAATACTCTGTTATGTCATTTAAATATCATCCTACTTTTGGTTATATTCATGGGAATCGCTATGGGATTTATACACCTTATATATGGTGTCTGGAATTTATTTATAAATGCTGTTTTGGTTGCCATGGTATATATGCTAGTGTATACTTGGAATATTGTAAGTGTAGCGATTTATTACAGTTTGGTATAAAAAAATACTTTAATGATATTGTTAACTGGGGGTTGTTTGTGGAGATTTATATATATATAGCTGAAATCATGAGTCAATTGAAGCTAGACCACCATGGAAAACCTGGACGGCCGTTTCGTCCTATTGTGGGACTGGTAGGTCGTGGGTTCGAATCTCGCGAGGCGGGATCGTGGATACGCACTGCTGAGGAGTCCTACAACAGGACGAAACGGCCGTCCAGGTTTTTCATGGTGGTCTAGCTTCAATTGACTCACGATTTCAACTAGATATTGTTAATTCTCAAAATAATGTTTCATGCGTTGCATTCAACTTAAACCTGAAAAGGCATATACTAATTTTTGAATCAAATTGTATCGACACTTACGTTTTTTTAGCAAACAGGAATGGCAACAAAGAAGTCCCTAGAGTATTAACTGGTTGAGAATGTGTGTGGATATATTTCTTCCATCGATTGTAGTATTATTAAATGATATGCTTATAATCAAACATGTGTAGAGAAATAACTTGAAGACTTAGTTCGAATTTATTTTCGATGGGCATCTATTATCTATTTCAGTTATTTTTGGGGAAAATTATATCGAACCCTAGCCTCACAAAATTTATACCATTATACTTTGTGATTGTATTATCGTTTCGCACTTATGTCGTCTCTTATCTATAAGCTAAACCCCATGTTTCATTCACTCTAGAAAAATTGAAGCTCTTTAGTTTTTGATATAAAGGTTTGTATTTCCCCGTTCTTAGTATTCAGGATTGCTTTTGATTACTGATGGGAATTACGATCCTTTGCAAATAATACCACATTTGCTGAACACATTAGTGGCTATCTGAACTAAGTAATTTATCGGATAAGGCATTAGCGTTTTAATCGACAGATACATCATTAGAATTTTAGTGTAAATATCAACGCCACACCGGGATACAGTTACATAAAACTGACAAATACCATGTAGTACGAGATACGCGTTCTAGAATCCAATGGTGGCTACAATCCGAAAATATGCAACTTTTCACAGTCAGGTTACATTTCGATCTATTCTAGTTCATAAATTAATCTTGAAGTTAAAATTAAGAAATGTATTCACGTTGTGGAAACTTTCAGATCAAAACTACATTAAGGTTTCGTAGTCAATCAACCCCACTAGTTGGTTACTTTATTCAAATAAAAAATCTCCATTGCTGAGAGCTTCGTTAAATCATGGTCACTTATTGAGATTTAATTGAGTTGATATACGGCATTTATTCTTTTTCGTTGGAGAATTATCTATGATGCAAGAAATATACACTAATTCGTTTTAAATCGAAATATTCTTATATAGTACTCAAACTATCCTAATATCAATTTATCATAACTTTCCAATTGTAGTCACTTTTTGATCAAGTACTCATTTGGCCATCGACAACACTGAATATTCTAATGATTATTTTATGTGCAGCCTGTTCATTCGGTTGGGGACAGTTACCTTACATCATGTTGATGAACAACGGTATTGTGGAACAAGCACTGTACCAATATTTTCTCTATAAATGTTTCTTATCATGGTGGATATCTAATTTAATTCAAACGATAGTATGGCATATCTTTATCCAATTATGGTACTTTCATTATATTTCATTTTGTTTATCTGTGATATGTTTGATTGCTTCAACGCTACCAGTAGTTGACTATTTAGTCAAATAAAATTTCTTCTTTCTTGCTTTCTAATTCCTATAACTTTAACAAAGACGTTCTTGTGACAGCGTACACATAATATGCATAATACCTTGTGATATAATAGACATTCTTATCTAATTATTTATGCTTCACTCAAGTATACCAGTTAGGTTTTCAGTTATTCAAGATGCCTTATTTAAGTTGTTTTATGATAAATGCGTGAAAAACCATCTTAATAGATCCGATGTACTGTTATATAAGTTCATTCTCACTATATCTTTGGATTTATATGCTTGATCAGTGTGGTTTGAATATGGCGAAAACTCAAGCGACGATGTACTGTTTCATAGAATTTAAGATTGTAGTTTCATTATTTAAGCTCAAATAACGAAATCCAATCTCAACTTTGGTCTGATTCTTCGATTGACGTCGTTTATAGAAGTCCATATCACTACAAAATAGTCAAATAGTTTATTTTGAATACGGGTGATTAAGGTAATCCAGCAAACATATAATGACAGTGGACTATCATCTTCTGACAAAGTGATTTACTTTTGTAATTACATTGTTTTAAGAATACTTACACCTTTCTATAAATAGTCATCTCATCTTAACGATGTGCACAAAGTCGTAGCAAAATTAGATTTTCTCAATAGTTGTCTAAATATCTCGAAGCCAAAAACTTGTAACACGAGGAATTCGAACGTATTATTTATTTAGGACGCAATCATTGTGATGATGATTTATTTGTAATGTTTAACAGTGAATTTAGTTAGTTTCATGTAAGTGGCCAAGTTTGGTCAATTCCTGTCTGAAAATAAAAAGAACAATTTTAATCGCCTTGAAATTAAGAAACTTGAATCATGTATGTCATAACTTAATGTACACAATCCATGTGGAATCCATAAACGTTATGGACTAGGAGAGTGCACATTTCTATTGCTTAAACAAGAAATAGTCCATTTTTCTTATATGTGATTTATAAAAACGTAAGTAGGTGAAAAATTTGTTGAGTGCGTGGCCTTACTTAAGTCTTAATCATCAATGACAATGATCAATTCAAAGGAAAGTTAGGAGTTCAATCTATGTTTGAATTGCCAGTTAATACATTGGTTTCGTAATTGACAGTTTGATGAAGATAGTGCTCGGACTGAAATCTCCATCGGGACGGCAGCTAACAGAATTCAATCTGTACTAGTAATAGTAAAGATTGCAAAAGATGATGCAATTGCTAACTATACTTCACCAGGTCATCCAGTGTTTTTAGAAAGTTTGAGCAAATAGAATCAGCAAAGAGGTATTCAAGTATTTTTGACGGCATGACGTATTATCACACTTCATTTCTACCCTATTACAATCAGTTCAACGAACAAACTCGAGGTTTAATCGCTATTTTTTCTGTACTACGGAATGAAATATTCAGAAGTTCCCAGATGTATTTCCGAATTTTAATCATTGTACATACATTTTCCTCCAACCGAAGCCATATCTAAGAGAGACATTCGCATAACATTTGACCTTATATACCAACAGTCAGTAAAGTTGCCATCATATGTGCAACAAAATTCAATGAACAGTCTAAAAACAAATCACTAGAAAAGTAGATACACTAATAAGCGAAAAGTAATAAAATTTAGGTCCACAGGAATCTTCAGATGAATAATAACCTTCGAAATAATGAAACAAAGAAAAATTAGTTACATCAACACTCACCTTAAATACTGAGTAAACTGGTCATCTATCTCAACTTCACAATCCCATTTATCATCCCACACTTGCAGATCTGAAATCTCTTCCTCTGATGTTAACCAATCTAATTTTAACAAAATACAAATAGGTCATATAAAGCACTTTTAATCCAATGGACACAATATTAGTTACATCCTGTTTCATTGTAAATAACTCTATATGCTTATTTTAGGAAGCAATCTTCTTTGATTGTGCAAGAAATTAGTCAATGCTGTAGACATCTCACTATTTGAGGTTTGTATTTTACTTCACATAATTTCGTAATTATAGTACTATCTTTATAAATAAATTTGTGCATAAGATTGCCGGATTTGACGCATTACTCGGTCATGTGGTTGAAGCCTCGATAAAGAATTAACATAACTATACTAGCGGTTAAATAAACAATCGAATATAAGCCTTTCATCATCTGCTCAATGTTTTCGCAATTTAAATTGCTTTTTATTTCTATAAATACTAACGATTTATTCAACTTACATCTTATTCCTACTGTACAACACGACAATAGGTAGGAGGTATGCATATTTATTGCAAGTTACAAGTATTTACATAATACATATACATAGCATTCAGTCATCCATTTGCAGCTTTCGGTGTGTTCTGTCAACATTTTGCTTTCAGTAATTTGAAAGTCTTCACTTCATCTGATAATCGTTGCAACTTCGAAGTCACGTTCCGCCACACACTACTTACAAACATCCTTGTGAGTAGCATGCACTACATTACTGTTTTTCACTTATTCTGTTTCTTGACATAAATAACTAATTTTATGATCAAAAAATTGGTATTTTTATTAATTATATTATTTTTCTCATTATACTGTTATAAATATGTTTATCGTACTTCTTAATTTCATACATCTTTTTGATCTAACACAGTGATCCAACTATTTTATTTATTTAAACACATAAATATTGGTACAAGGAAGCACTGGATACATATGTGCCTAACAAATCTCATTTGATTTGTGTGAGGGCTGTGATACTGTTCAGGTGCCCAAACCGAAGCAGGCGATATTCTTAGGGGACCACACCCGGAGCCTTTGACCTAATGATCTGATCCACAATGCAGTGGAGCATCGTAAGGAGATGCAGTTCCATGGTAGCAGATGACCAACGATTGATCCACACGCCATTTCTTCCCTTAGGATACTGGAGCCCATGTGCACCATTGGTTTGGAATCAGGGTTTTCCAACTGCCCTAGGTGGACTTTCCGTATCCACCAACCCGGTTAAAGCGCCGGACATTCACTTTTCGTCCTCTCAATTTCGTAAACAACAGTAATGCCACTGTGAGAAGGCAGTTAGTAGGACCTCCGTGGCCTCCGCATGGCCATATGAGTGCATTTTGAGAGGGAGAGCGAACTTCTGCCCACTCTCGGCCGTACCAGGGCACTATACACTATGTGATAGTCATGTGAATATTTACAAACGTTAATAAGCTTGATTTATCCAATAAATGAATATTCTACATTTTCAAAACAAATGTATTTGTAATTAAATAAGCATTATCTAAAATGAAATAATCCGTGTACCAGTAAGCTGTAGCGACATATATTGAGGCAATCATTCTTCAATAAATCTATTTTTATGATTGTTAAGTTGTTCATACATAACATACTTCGAAATGCTTTTCTTTTTGAATTAGTATACATTATAAAGAAATAAGCCCCCAAATGCCCGAGAGTGGGCAGAAGTCCGTTCTCCCTCTCAAAATGCACTCATATGGCCATGCGGAGGCCACGGAGGTCCTACTAACTGCCTTCTCACAGTGACATTACTGTTGTTTACGAAATTGAGAGGACGAAAAGTGAATGTCCGGCGCTTTAACCAGGTTGGTGGATACGGAAATTCCACCTAGGGCAGTTGGAAAACCCTGATTCCAAACTAATGGTGCACATAGGGCTCCAGTATCCTAAAGGAAAAAATGGCGTGTGGATCAATCGTTGGTCATCTGCTACCATGGAACTGCATCTCCTTACGATGCTCCACTGCCTTGTGGATCAAATCTTTAAGTCAAAGGCTCCGGGTGTGGCCCTCTAAGAAAACCACCTGCTTCAGTTTGGGCACCTGGGCAGTATCACAGCCCTCACACAAATCAAATGAGATTTGTGCGGCGCAAATATATCTGGTGTCCCTTTGTACCAATACTTGTGTTTAAATAAATAAAATAAAGAAATAAAAAAGAGATTAAGCTCGTTAAATTTACTTACAAAAAACTCTGGAAAAAATGTGTTAATAAGCATAATCAAGAAGTACAACATACTTTCTTTTTCAAATTCCTCAAATTCTTTGTCATCTTTTAAAATACCCAAAGCTTCTTCAACTTGTTCAGGATCCTGTTCACTCGACTAAATCAAAACAGTATTTGTGAAAAAAAGTAACAAATATGATATGAAATCAGAGGGGAGAGATCTCTCAAAATATGTTGAAGTATTTATACAATACAACTCCTTATGAGTACGTTTAGGAATATCTCAATATATGCTACATAATTGACAATCCTATTCATTTAATAATAAGCTAGTTATAGTAAAATGGTCTATAATATGGTCAATCAATTGACCAGTTTTAATATTCTTGCTCTTAAAACACTACAACAAGATATTTAACTGGATGAAACATGAGTTCTTAAAACATACGACCGATAACGGTTAAAAAAATGGCGTTTGTTCTAACTCACTAAATTAATGAATATCACTTTGTTGTTTAAAAAGATTGGCACTATTTCTAAAGTTCAGTTGAGACAACACCCGCTAAGGATGTTAACGTACCCAGTTGACAAATTCCAAACAGGACGAAAAGTATATTTTGACTATTCAGCAGTTGATCACTATGAAACAAAACCTACAGAGCAGTCAGCTGGTATGAAAGAAAAGAAATAATGGTATAAGTATAATATACTGCAAGGCCTTGAGTTCACCAAACTAGATTAAGATGACATCTCAATTATTTTGCGCAAAGTTTAAAGTGCGGTGATAAATAACGTGTATGTCATTACTAACCAAGCGAAAATTGACAATACTTGGTTTTTGAAATGTTTAAGTCAGTAAAAATATCCATTACCCAAAGATAAATCGAATTTTAGGTGGTGTTTAAGCTCAATTATATGACATACCTACTCCTGAGGAAGATTGTGTGTCAAAATAATTAACGTCATTCATTGAGCAATCAAGAGTGTTTGGTGAAGCTGGGTAATAATTTCCTTTATTTACTCTCAGTCTAAATCCCAACACTAAGTTTCTCAAGTGTATAAGCAAAAGGTTGACAAAGCATTGGATCATAGCAGATACAATTTTATGATGAAAACCTTAATTTGTAAACCCATCTCAGAACTCCAGCTTAACTCTTAATACCTTATCCTGATCTTTTTGGATTATCGCCAGTGTCAATTGGTGATAAAAACTCTATGGGGTGTGGCCTTGAATTATAACACTAGCCCGATTCCTAGTATGTAAAACTTAACCTTTTTCATTTACTACAAAGAATAATTCGACATACGAGGGTTGATTATTGAAATCAAAGCTATTACTCCACTGTTATAGTGTTTCTTTTTGCTGCTATCTGTTTTGTATCTAGGCAGCGTTTCCTGATTGCCTCATAAATCCCTCAAGGTTGTTAGTATATTATACGTTTACCGAAATTAATACTTAGTATATCCATAAAACAAGAGGTCACAACTAAACAGTATGACGAATAAAGATGAAAAAATTCGGAAGATCTGTTACGTGTGGTCTAGGATCAAGCAATACCACACAAAATAAGTACGTTGTTAATATTCACTAGTAAACTGAAGAGGAAAAAACTTCAAAGGAACCAAGAATTCGAAGACCAATGACAGAATAAATTAATACGATAAACAGCTTAATACAAACTACTTTTAAAATAACGGACAGTATTTACATTTAAATTCACCAGTTTCTTTACCTCTGTAGTCATTTTTAGTTATTAGTGCATAACGTGACTAGGTTAAACGCCTAATATTAAAGTGAACTAATACATATATTTAGAACGCCTACTAATCATCATATGGTTATTTTCATGATCAGAATTAATTCAGTCAGTACGGAAATTGTAAAAACGTAGCAGCATTTAACATATCCTTACAACTCAAAGTGATTGGAATATAGGGAAGATATACTGAATATCGATGGGGAAATATAAGTGTTTACCCAATTAATGAAAACACTTTTTGGCAGTTTCGCATGCAATTATAAATTGTAGTAACACTTTGAAACCTAATCTGGCTAACTAACCTATTGTGTTTATCAGATTAATTTTAAAATACAATATAATCACTGGCCTCATCACATTTATTCAATCAGTCATAATCAACGCAGAGACAGGCACAAATGTCGTTAGCCCAAGATTCTATATCACATCAGTACGAGAAGAAGAAGAACAAGAGTCAAAATAATAATAGTATCATTGGAAATGAGAAAGACTAAATATTATTTGTAAAGGAATGAAGAAACTCAAAGTCTAAGGGAAGACAAAGAGTAGATGGATATTTAACACTGTGATAACCAATTTTCAGTTATAACAACCAACATCTTTAACCACTGATCGTGAGGGATCCAACCAATTAATCTGCGTCCATTAACACGAATCACATCTATTATATCATATACGAGTGGTCTTATTCAATTAAGATCTACATACAGAAGTCAAAATTAGAAAACATCACTACACTATAATTATTGGATATTATTATATTGTGTGATTCTTACGTCACTCGAGACAATCAACCAAACAACAAAAACATGATGTATCTACCTATTTCATAAGCTTATTAGACCATTGTATAGAACAATCGTGTATACAACCAACAAAACAACGCTGAATATAAATAAAGAGAAATGACAGAGAAAATATACAGCTCAGGAGGTTGTTTTTGGTGGATTTGTGTTCATTATCATGGCCTACTTCATGCAAGCACTGATGATGTTGTCCAAGAAAACATTCAACGCTCCCTAACTAAAATAACCTGGCCTAAAGAATACGATACCAGCAAAAACAAAATCATTCCCCAGAAATCATAAAATGTTGAGAAGCAGTTGTTTGTCTACCTTTAAGATTCTAGACAAACCTTTAGGTATTAATACCAAAATTTCAAACGAATTAAGTAGAATGTTAACAGTAAAATGATGATATAATTGTGATATCCCAATGAGTAATTTCACTATAGAATTTGGATATTACAAATATGACATCATTTTCATATTAAGCATTGAACTAGTTGTTTCTGTTAACAGATCTATATTTCTCAGTCAGTCAGCTACAACGTAGGACCAGGCACATATATGCATCGGTCCAAGTTGCCATACCTCTATATTTCTAATTTTCAACAAACTATATCCCATCTTGTTAATTTGATTTTCTAGTTGACAAGTATAAAATGAAATAAATAACAATACAAAGTATATGCCTGAATTAAGAAAATGTCACAAGATATGTATGATATCGAAGTTGTATTGTAGCGTGGTCTACTTATATTCATATAAGTAGTATATGGCGATGGTCAGACATTAAATGTATTTTGACAGAAGACCGATAAGGAAAGAGCTGAAATGAAGTTCAATTGGTGGGAAAATGCATGAACAATGGAGTTAGAGAAGATGAACTGATATTTACATAAGGAACAGTGAAGATTGAGACAATTGATTGTTATTTTGCAAATTAACTGGTTACTGTATGGTTATCAGAATTTAGTGAGATAGTCTGTAATTTGTGTTTATACACATTGGATTGTCCCATCAGTGTTCTTGTTCACTACAGTATTAGATTGAATGATAGAATTATTTGATGAAGGGTTATTTACGTGTAACTATGGAACAATTAGATCAACTATATAACCAAGTACCATATATATATATAGATTAAAATGTGAATAATAATAATAATAATCGAGTAAAGAAAAAGACAAACTGTAATAAGATGAATATATTTGAAAGATGAATTTTTCATTTGTATTTGAAAATATTTTACAAAAATAATATATGTACATTAATTAATAATTGTACAACAGATAAAACTATAAACCAAGTCTACTGCCAGGACGTTTAGATACTAAAGGAGTACCAGGAGTTCGCATACCAGGTGTAACTATTGGTCGCCTGTAAGAAAATGTAGGAAAATATTTTAAGTCATTTCTTTTAGAAAAAGCACTTGAAACTTATATACGATAGGGGCAATAAAAGGTTTATGATACAAGGTAAAATAACACTTTGAAGACTTGGAGGACAAAGGGAGGGAGAGGATAAGCAAAAATTACGTTAACAAGAGATGTTTGCTGATGTAGAACTAAGTTGAAAAAAAAATTACAAAGCAGCCAAAAAAATTGTAGCATCACTTCATGAAGTTGTCAACTGTTGAACTGAGCCGTGTAATTGGATAAAGATTACCTTGTAAGAGTTCGCTCAATTATCGTAACTAATGAATGAGAACGTCGAGTGACAGCTTACAATCAGTCGCAATAGGGAAGATGTATTTTGTGCTTATGTACCGTTAAATTTGAAGATTTTTAAAATTATCTTACGCTTTTTATTACACCAATACTCATCAATGGGTATATACAGACACGACTTCTCAGCGTTTAATAATACACAGTGGTGACATTGAAATTTTAGACGGTAGTTAATCAGCACCAAAGGACTAGACAAAGATAATATTGGTCACCGTTTAGTGATCGATCAATTGCAAATATCTCAGTCCTACAAGAGGTCAGTCGAGGGTCGATTACATTAGTGGTAACATCTCAGATTGTAAAGCTGAGTGACGCGGTTCCGAACGTCACATGGAGCATTGATTCCCACAAGATTACGAGTACGAATTACTGAAGACGAATCTCAACTAATACAAGACCTAAATCCAAGGTATCCTGCCAACTGTCCCCATCCACTTAGCCTCTTAAAAAATAGTAGACCTAAAGTCGAGTCACTCAAACTAGTAGCCATATTGTAAGTTGACCAATAAAATCCGACTAGATAACATTGGTTACTACTCAGTAGACGATTAAATGCAGAGTAGCTATTTAGGATTAATATTGAAACAAGATTACCCTAAACAAGAGTAAACAGATGGTTTACTTACAAACGGCTTGAACCAATAGATGCTGAAAGTTCCTCACGTCGACGAGAAAGTTGTTCTTCAGCCAGACGCATTTCATTTTCCATTTCTACGAGCTGTTCTTCAGCTTGTCGCTTTCTTTCCAATCGAGTAAGGTTAGGATCTTTAACACTGAAGAAGTGAAGAAAGTTTATTGAGTGAATGAGTCACACACAGCATAACACTAGCAATAAATCTTACTAAAAGATTTTACAGGTGAATAAAACTAACTGAATAATAGTTGAACTGAAATTGTGTAGGAATGGGTATGAATAAACATTATACCAACTATAATATGAAACTACGCTAATTATACAAGGTATTATTTTCATTGTAACCACAAAGTAAAGCTCCAACAAAAAATGGAAAACTATGGGTAGGAAACGACAAAAAAGTTCACCTGTGTTATGTAGGGAATAATGTTCGTTACATTAAAACTTTCATACGACTACCTAACCATAAAATGAGATCGAAAAAAGAACAGATTTTGTAAATGATATTAAAGGATACATCGGTAGCCGGATGTCGTGTCTACTACTCTTGGTAGAATCAGTGATGTGAGTTAATTTGACTTTTACTTATCCCACGCTGGTAGGTACTCCCGAATGCAAAGTGCTTCGAGGAAAGACCAACATACCAGCTGGATTAGAACAAGGGAACTGGTATATGCACATTGAATTTGTCAGTCTTAGCAGCCTATATTATACATAGAGGAGCGTATAAAAGGGGAGCTGTATTATTTTATACTATTAGTTCACCTGCGCCTATTTGGCTATGTAGGTCATCGATGGAGACCACTTATCAGTTTTGCAACGAAGAAAAGTTTTATTACAATATGTTATATGTAGCATAATAACTGTATTCATATCATCTTGACACTCCTATCTCTTTTCTTCTACTGGTAAGCATCAAGTCCCTTTACAATGCACGCAATGAAATATGAATTTATAGCATACATTAGGGGTTTACTTTAGTTAGATAACTCTTGAAGACCAGGAAGCCCTAGAAAGCTATTTCGATTCCAGATGAGGTAGTAAGTCGTAGTAACCCCAATCAACTGAGTTATTTTTGACTGCTCACTGCTATTTAGACATTTAATCCACCAAGTAAAATTACGATAATTTATCCACAATCGATTGATACTCATAACTATATACGGATTTTTAACACTCACCCGTTTCCCTGTGTGTTTGCTTTCTGCACGCTTGCGGATTTTACAAATCTTTAACAATAAACTACCTTTATAACTGGTGTTCAGGCTTTTGAATAGTGTCTGGTAAATCCATAATTGTACTAGGAGATTAAGTCTGCGTTAAATACTCAGTTAACGCGATACTATTTATTGGAGTCAGATACAGAGGAAATTAACTTCTACGAGTATATCCTGCTGAAGGAACCTTTACCAAAACAGAATAAATGTTCAGAAAGTCCTGGTTTTCAAAGGCTATCTGATTACGGTCAATCCATGTTGAAAACTATGAAGCTCAACAATCTCCACAAACTTCTCATGCTACAAATACAATTTTAACCACATAGTGATCGAAAAACAAAAAAACATTAAGAAATGTCAATTTAATTTACCTGTAAAACATAGGACCAACTTTAGCTAACCAATTACCATCGACAGATGTAACACATTGCATATATTCTTTTGTTGTCATAATTAATTCATGATAAATAACATAGTCCGGAGTGTAACCCATTCCATAGAGAGCACTAGTTGGATGTAGATGACAAGGCATACCAGTTCGTAAATTCACATATTCACCTAAACCCTGGAAAATTGTTTTTGTTTACGAAAAAATATTGTGTTTCATGAAAAGTACTAAGGACATTTATTAATAATCATGTGAGTAGGAAATTCACTAGAATATATATCATGAATAATCACTATGATATAATTGCTTAATTGGCAAGAGTTGTGCTGATCAAAAATTTATATTACTATTTGGAGTAGCATTAGACATCAAGGAGCACTGGTCAGCTAATTCATTCTGTTATGAGACTATTCACCAGTAGGCGCCCACGACCATACTGGAGATCAAGACGATAAACTCCACGTTTTACGACTAACGCTTAATTATTAGAACCACTAACTCGATGCCCAATCAATTTGCCACACAATGACATTTCATTGATGACAACTATTTTAATCTCTGTATGTTTGGACTTCATCAGTCATGACATAAATTACTTAACCAACAAAATGCTAAGAGAAATTAGTCCTACATTATTTATTATCTTTTAGTGACCAAAGCCTTAGCATCATTTTCGATCAAAATTCTTCCTCAACATAATGAGAAAATTCCAACGCAACCGCTCGTTAAATCTTTTCCCGACAAACTTTCTTTCCTGGTTACTAAAACTCGACAGTTATGATCCCTATTCTCGTGTTATCTAAATCAATACATACTCTTGGCAATTTTATCACAAACTATTACATATGTATATGAATTAGAGATACTATAACTCAAAATCTACATGTAGAAAAGAGTAATCTAAAGATGTAGTGCATTGATCACTTTCATTTGAAATTAATTGACAAAATATCTAGCTTATTTTGAACTACACTAAATAAAATGATGATATGAAGTTAGTTGTTCTCATGAATGGATAGCAGTTGGAAAACAAGAAAGTAGTCGACGACAAATGTTTCGTACCAATTTTGACTAGCTTCGTAACAGGACATTATTACCGATTCTAAACAGGACAGAACTTGTGAACTTCTGATCTCATGATAAACAGAATACAGTAATCCATGTGGTCAGTTCCAGGGGGTTTATGAAATAGTGAGAAAAAACGTTCACTGACTAATTCTCTGTTCAACCATGAGAATATGCTAAGTAAATAGTATTATAAATTAGGATGCAACATGTATGTTCTATGATCCTTAGTTTTTAATGGTTCATCAGGTAATCTTCAAAAACCTTGTCTGAAACGCTGTGATTGATTACTTAAGTGTTACATGAGCCCCTAATCCACACAATCATGTCCAGTTCATTAATTTATACAGAGCAATATAACTATTTAAAATTGTTCAAATAGGTTTAGATGGGATTCGACTAAAGGACTTATTCACCGGTAGAAATATGTGAAAAAAAGAAACATCAAAGTCAATTTCCCACTTCTTTAAAATCAAATCAAGTAATCGTTTCACAACAAAATAAAACAGACGTAATTCAGACTTTACCTTGATACGAGCAGCTTGATGGAAGAAAGTAGCGCATAAACATTCACGTACAACATCCCAATCACTGCCGATAGATTGTAAATTCATGTTGTGTTGTTCCATGATTTCTTTCATTTGTTGTCGAACTTCACGAATTTTACGCATGGCTTTTAAGTGTAAAAAGTGTTTTGCACAAAATGCTGATGAATAACCTGATTTACGCCATTGAGTGAAAACGTTCAACAGTGTTAAATGATCAGATTCTGGAACTTGAAACTTCTCTCTTGCATTATCTGATTCTTCTTCACGACCTTTTGGTCTGTAGAATACACTCGGAACAGAGAGCATCGATACAATGGTTAGAATCTCTTCAGAACAATTCATATCACAGGAAATAATCAATAATTTAGACAAAGCTGGATCCAATGGAAATTCAACCATTTGACGACCTAAATTTGTTAAACTGCCAGTATTATCAAGAGCACCGAAAATCCATAGTTGATACATTGAATTCAATATGTTATCCTACAAGTATTAAGAACAATGCAACCTAATCCCAGTTAAGATATACAAAAAAAGGATAATAAATTGTAACAACGTCAACACATGGAAACAGATTTTTTTGTTCGATTAATTCTTTTTAATAGTTTTAACATGAAATCAATATTCCTAAAACAAAACTACTTAGAATATTGAAGAACAGTCAAATATGGTAACTTATGAGTACTACAGTTATAAATTACAAACTAATGATCTGGAATAATGGCCAACTTTACAGCAAGTATATCTTTTATAAAATAGTATCATATGAATAATGTAGAATTGTTAGTAGACTAAGACAACTATTGTTGGAATGACTAGGATACTTTGAGCCATACGTAATTTATCCCACGATTAGGGTTAACACATTTAACTGGCTGAAACTATGTAACAAGAAGAAAAATTCGAACCTACAGTATGAGAGTAGCTTGAGAACTGAGTGAACAAGCTGAATATTTAAGTTAATCATAAAGACTAGACGACAAGTGCGATGAGTGGGTGTACTCTGTTTAGAGCGAACTCCAAAACAGCTCTTAGTAGTGCAATATAAACACTAAGAATATTTTCTACATATTTTTCTGAATACTTTCAATAAAATCTCAAAATTATGAGGAATTTTCGATTTATAAATTTTTAGTAAACCGGATATACCTGTGGAGGAGCATCCATGAAATGAAATCGCATTAAATCTTGAACACCCAAAGATTTTAATAAGAGAACAACATTAGCCAGATTAGTTCTCTGAATTTCTGGAACAGATGTGATTAGCATTTCATCTTGATACTGACTTATAGTGTATAAACGGTAACATACTCTAAAAACAAAAAGTATAATTGGAAGGAATAAACATTAGAATTTGTAATATCATTAAAAATTTAATAATAAATCGGTGAGTAAATGTAGTTTAAGAAAACACTAGCTTGAACATGCAAGATTGATTACTGAAATTTCATTTACAAAATACATTAACAAGAAAACACCTAAGAGATAAGTCACTTTCTTAGAACTGTGATTGTCATCAGTTATGAGAATGAGAGTGTTATGTTCTATAACCCGTCAAATATCATGTGACAAAATTGCCAGTCAGAATATCGACTTCTGTTAGCTTGTCTGTGGACTTAATCAATAATCCATCAAACAGCACTAGCAGCATTGAGTCAACTCCGAGTCCTTATTGATCTTCTATGTAGAAACCTCTCTCCTAGCCTTGCCCGTTCAGTCCACAATACAAATATCAGCCTCCATTATACGAATCATATATTTCAGACATAGGTGATTTATTTAAGAATGGCGAATAGTATAACAGTAGCCAATAGGTCAAATGAAAGCTTATGATAGAAAAAATATAAATATACATATAATCTAGTTACTGAATAATTATCCAATAAGAATATATGTAATAATAGTCCGTAGATAATTCCTAGCAGTTGCCATTCACCTATTCTTCATTCGTGTATAACGGAGACCAAAAGTAAAGTCAACGAATAGATAAAAACTGGTGTATTATGAATTGTCATATTAGAACGTTATACCTATAAAACGAACTAATATTCATCATAGTTAAAACATAACGAAATAGTTTGGTAGAAATGTCAAGTGAAGTGTAGCCTGAGCTGTTGGATTATGAAAGACACAAATATAGTTCAGTTTATGGCTTGAAGTGAAATGACGGAAGGTGTTGTTGACGTTATATTTCGAAAAAGTTGCCGATAACAACAATCATTAATTGAAATAACTATAATAAATAATGAAAGAGACTACATCGCATAGTAGATTTGTTGAAAATAAAAATTTCTGAAAAATAAGATTGATACTTAACATACAAATGTGGTTGTTGGGTAACATTTCAACAGTCATTAATAGTTAGCTTCGATAGATTGCAAATTACAGCATAAAATTATCAGTGAGGATGGAGAGTGTTTATTAAACGCAATGTTATAATGAAGAAAATTTATAGCCTAGGTGGATAGCTTCAGTTGCGTTGTGTTCTCTGAGCTAGGTGATTTATGCTGATCAAAAGACAACAGTAAGAAATTACAAATGTAATATCATCTACAAAATAAATTGTGCCAACTGAAACAAACATTACAGTGAACGTCCCACGCACATACGCACATACGGAAAAAACTGACAGTAAAACAACGCGACATATTATCACTCATATCACTGGACGCAGAAAACTACAGACACAAAGTCAACTGAGAAAACATCTAAATCCCAGATCGATGAAACTTGAAGAGTTCAAGAGAATTTTGGAAGGAAAAGAGGTAGATCAATGAAAATATAGAGATTCATTACATTTACTAAACTATATAGAAATAGTCGACAGCCAATTATGTAACCAAGAGTCAACATAGCAAAGAGCTCAACAGGAATAAAAAGGTAAATAAAGGTAACCAGACACCTCCGAAAACAACCATTCACAGACAAGGTCATCAGAACTGGGTGATTTAACACCTATGAATTATTAACCAAACATCTCACTGCTGTGTTAAGTAAGAGCTAAAGATATTGTCCAGAACAATAATGAAACCTTCCAAATATAATTTCACAGCTGGGAGAACAAAACACCGACTGAAAATATTGTGAATACTAAATAAAACGGTTATAGCATACCACATGTAAGGACAACAAAACAAATTACCTACCCTGGACCAGTTCTACCAGCACGACCAGCACGTTGATTAGCATTAGCTTGACTAATTGGAAATATTTGTAATGCATCCATACCGATTTTAGGGTTGAAAACTTTCAATTTACAATAACCACAATCAATTACATAACGTATCCCATCAACTGAAAATCAAATCATATACAAAATAGATTGGTTTAAATGATTATTGTTTCTCAATACGTTGAATAATATATGAAACAATAATAATGAAAAAGGAGAGATTTTTAGGAAAAATGTGCAAAATTTAGGGAAGAAGTAAAAGATAGCTCTGATGTAGATAGTTATGAATATCAGTGTAAGGTTATAGGGAATGTTGAATTTCATTGAAATTATGGACCGAACAACATTAGACTACCATCGAAAAACCTGGAAGCACTGAACAGCCGTTATGGCCTAGTATTGGACCCTGCACGCGGTAATCGAACCCAGGACGTTCGGTCACACGCGCAAACACTTAACCTCTAGACTACTGAGTCGGTTATGAATATATATATATATATATATATATATATATATTCCGCCATCTTCAGATATCAAAGTAAGAACTAATAACACTAGACAAAATAACTGGGAATGTGATTCCATAAATAAATTTCTTGTAACACAAAGATGTTTTTATTTGTACAAATTATTCTTTTGGTTTTTTACCCCGTACTTACACTTTAACTCATATCAAAAAATAGGAATGCAGACCCCTGTGTAATTCGATTAATTACGACTTAGAATGCTTTTAAAGAAATGAGAGTATAAGACAGAGGGAAAGCTGACAATAACTAAACTAAAGAGTATCACAAGTCTGTAAAGTCATTGACTATTGATCTGAACCATATCGATAAGTGCATGATACTACCTGATTAGGATCCATGAGATAATCGTGATGAATGGCTGAAGATGTTGTTTGATATGATACAAGAGCAGTCGCATTAACTCTTTATATTCTTTTAGATTAATAAGGTTTAGCATTATTCCACGCTTTTAGTTTCGCGATTATATTACTGACTTTTAAACTAGATCCAATATGCTCACTGAGTATTGTTTGTTTGAATCTTCCCATTGATTTTGATGTTGGTTTGTTCTCTGAGCTGGATGGTTCAGTCGTGAAGCTTTTATCGTCCTTCTGAACGACATCATCAGCACAAACTTCCCATTGATGTTTACAATGCTTGTGAATTAAGGCTATATCGAGGCAATACGCACAATATGCACATATACCAATTAAAAACTGACCAGTTGCAGTCCTAAATAACAATGGGAAGATTCAAACAAACAATACCAAATGAATTTAAACTTCACCCCATCGCACAAGCAAGTGGCTATCAGGACTAAGTAACTGAGTGGATAACGCGATGACGTTTAAAGCGAAAGGTACTGGGTTCGAGTCCCAGAGTGAACATCAACTCTGAGATGCAGGTACATCCACCTGAAGAGCCCCAAATAGGACTTGACGCGCGTCCTGTATTCCACTGCTAGCCACTATCCATCTTTGCTTATATTCAATATGTTTAGTTTTTTTTCTTACGACCACTAATATTAGTATTATTTAGAAGCGTTAGTTTTCTCTTGCTTTTTTGATGTGGTGTAGCAACTTGGATTAATGAGCACGTTGATCATAGGATAGATATGATTTTTCTTTCATACCATTCATCAAATCATTGGGAACAGTAAAAGAAAAATGTCATTACTTCCAAGTGTTCATTAGGTTCATGCATAAATGCAATTTTTTGATAATAAAACTGGTTTCCTTTTGTGTTTTCGTCGAAATGTCATTGATTCAAGACACATAAAATCTGGGACAACTAGGCACCGAGAATATTATGCATCACAGAAGGTAAAAAGATAACATTATGAAGAACTAAAGGACGGAAAAGGTGTGGAATCAATAAAATGATGAGTAAACGAGAATAATGTACAACACAGATGCACTTCAGATAAAAATATACTTGAGAAAAACTTCTTTCATTTAAATGAGTTCCGGTTATCTTTATGAAGAGTGCAAAAGAAAACTACAGCAAGATTATTAATGGTTTCTATTCTGAGACACGTCTAAAAGTGTCTCAAGCCACTGAATGAGCTATCCCCAAGCTAGAAAGTCGTGATGGGTCGACAGATGCTGGTCTTATACACCTTGTTTTATATCACAGCGCCGCGTCATAAACTGGCGACATTAAGTACGAATAACTTCTCGTACAACTATTCAAGATATGTAAATTCTAGGAAAATATAATAATAAGGAATTTTTCCAACATGATTTATCTTTCGGAATGGGATAGTATGGAGCTAATCAACTTAATATACTGGTCTACTGCAATGTTGGGGATCCTGACAGGTATACCCAGTTGGTTCAATTCAACTTAAAAAAGAAAGCATAAAATAACAACAACATACCAGTTAATGAGGTTTCAGCAATATTTGTTGCCACGACACATTTTCGGACACCATTTTCAGCCTTCATAAATATTTTTGCTTGAAGATCACTTGGCAACTGAGAATAGATAGGGAGGATGGATAGTGGAGGAGCTTCTTCCAAGTTACTCAAACGTTCTGAAAATTGCAACATGGTGAAATACAAATGGGATAAAAAGATTATTTAAATCATGCTTGCAGGAAATAATTAGTGTTTACTTGGTAAGGACTCTACAGCAACAACATTACTCATCATTAGACAAGAATCTTATCTTAATATGACACCCAACGGCAACTATCTACCAATTTTATCTACGACCTACTCGATTTTCGGCACTTCTTATCTCCATTTGATCTAAACAATTGCTAATTACTCTTTTCGGGTGACTGTTACCATGTTTATGCAACAATGTCTCATATATATCGAATATGTTGTTATCATATGTTTCGCAAAAGTTTGACAACGAATCGTAATAACCGACAAGTTCAAACAAACCGGTGTGACAAGTTTTATCGAGCCGGAAAATAAATATAATCATAATAGACAGACTCGCTTTACTTAATATCATATGTTTGATTACAGTAGAGAATTTTCAATATAACAACAAAACTACCATTTTATAAGCAGTTAACTTATGAATATCCCAAACAAAATTATGTATAAAAGTCTTCAAATAGTGATTAGCTGCCATTCATATTCATCTGTAGTTGTTAATGATCATTATTGTTTCTGTGACAGATTTTACTCATGAATTATATGGTAGTTATTTGTTTTTTTAATTGGAGGAAATATACTAACCATCGTGGTGGGACTTTTTATTTTTTTCTCAGTGATTAAATTCACCACAGGTTGTAAACATCCTATTAGGTCGCGTAAGCTTAAATGGTCAAGAGATCTGTGATATTAACCACATGTTTGGAAAAATGGTAACACTCAAATTTGAGCAGGCCTCGGAGTAGACATAAAATGAGAAAACATCATCATCTGAATTTGAGTTTAATAACAAGAAGGTATTTAATACTGTCGAATGATAGCAATAGGCTGTTATTATGATAATCATTACAGTGCACACGTGAAGATGCAAAGAAAAAAATACTAGTATTAAAGGTTTGTGAAGATTATTCAAGTTTGTAGTTTACATACTAGACTGACACCTTAGTTACATAACCAATGTAAACCAGGAAGTACTGGACACTTATTTCATCTAAGTATGGGAATTCTTAGCAGTTTGTATTCATGACGCTATCGAAGATCGAATATACAGCCCTCAGGTTTCGCAGCGAATACCACTGGGCCGACATACAATGTTCAACACTAAAAAATTAAGTTGATTTGTGATATTACGCAACCACTATTCAATACCACGGACAAAGTTATAAATGGTACACCATTACATGTAAACTCGAAGATCTAAAAGTTAACCGTTTTCCCCAGAACCGAATAGTCCTGGGTTCGATTGCTGGTGGAGTCCTAGACGCACACTGTTGAAGAGTCCTATACCAAAACTGGCTTTCAATATTTTTCTAAGCTCAGTCGATGACGCAAATGAGAAAAAACGTAATAAAAACTAACCAGCAATTAGTTCACATGTCACTTCAATATCCTCTTGACCAGGCATAAAAATGAGTATATCACCTAGATAAATAAAAAAGAAACGAATAATTGAGGCATTAAGTGTGTTTACAGCAATAAACGACTTAATAGTACAGAAATTATTTCTTCTGGACATTTCTAACATTAGCATAACTCGTGACATATTGTTGAAATATTACACAAGTTCTATTTACAAAAATTTAACTTTCAAATAAGTAGTGAACTAAGAACATCCAAAAGTTTACGATGTATTAACAATACACAAAATCTTTCCTCTCTGGTATTGACTTTAAGACTTGCATAATGAAATTATATAAATAAAAGAACAATATTCCGATTATCTAAATATAGACGAGTATGAAAGAAAGGGAGTGTGATGTCCATTATTTGTTTCATCTACCAATCGTTCGAAATATCAGAGATTTTTGAGATATCAGGTGTAATTTGGATCACTTACAAAAATGTCTACGTTTTAATTCTACGTAGCCTCCGTGAAGAAAATGTAAACATATAGTACTTACTTTTCCATCATTTATGTTAAATGAGTTAAAATTAAATACATGAATCTAACATAAATATGTTTCAGTTATAACCAACACAGAACTTAACACATATGTGGATCGGTTCAAGTTACCGCATTACCACAATCAAATGGAAACATCCCGAAAAATATCAGAGTATCAACAATATTAATAATGGTAGAAAAGATTAAATATGGTCAATATGATTCTAAGAAAATGAAATGGCGGAAGAGAATGAATGGAATAATTTTAAAACTAAACATCTAACAACAGATAAAGGATGAATGGATGTGTGCTATCGTAGATAGTTTTGTGAGCTATATCACCCAAAGTCTTCAACTGATGGTTCGGAAGACTGCACAGACGTCCAACAGTCAATGACTTTATGGATTCGTGTCATGTTTTGAAGTGGCCGCTCCCAGCTTCCTTTCAACTTACTTCTACATCATTGAACGTCGCCTGTCGAGCTAGGTGTAACATGTCCCACCCAATTCAGTTAATAATGATTCACTCTTTCATCATCCAATCTACTATCTTCACTTAATACCCTACATTCTACCTCAGCATTGAATTCGTTATTCAGTGAAAAACAAACTAATTATGATATCAAATGTCCATAACAAAAAGACATTTACCATCTGTTGGTGAGCCTAAATGAACTTGAATTGCTTGTTTCACAGATGCATCTACATAATCCATTACTGTTGTTTTACTAAATTCTTTATCAACAGGAAATGTTCGACCAGGTATTCGAAAAATAGGACAATCACCGAAAAACTGAGCAAATCTTTCTGCATCCATTGTAGCAGAAGTGATTAATAGACGTAAATCATTACGCCTACTAACAACCTGAAAATAATACAGACACATTAACTTAATGAGTTTTCATTAGGAAAAGATAGATTAACGACAATATTACGCAAAACAAAATACAGTGATGCCTTAGCGACCAAATCGTTCAACTTTTAGCTACCAAGTCCCAGGTTCGAACCCCCGCCCCATCTACTTTGGTTTAAGCAACCGGGTATTATTACTGGCTCTTACACTTAAAGGGTGGCTCGAAGACAAATGCACTAATATGTGCCCCGTAAATAAGCTAGTAAATGAGTCTATAACAATGAGGATGGTGATCTAAAATTCAATAAACCTCCTCATGAGAGATAGTGAAGACTGCAAACTATATCCGATTATTTCTCCAGAGTGAAAACTTTTGAAAAGTACGAAGATTTACGATTCTAATACTGTAATATGACGTCGGTGAATAACAGCTCAAATGAAAAAGTAGTAAGCAATTTATACAATGATTGTTCATTAGTTGGAAATCCGTGGGATCATTTCAATGTTTCTAATCAAATGTATTTTTTGCAGTTCATTAATGATAATCATTACAATGGAAATGACCTTATAATAACCGACCTTCTCTCTGGATAACAGCAAAACTAAGATGCTATCTAGAATGATAATGACTTCTTTGCCCCCAAATGCCCTGGTATGGCCGAGGGTAGGGAGAGTCAGCTCTCCATTTCCAAATGCTCTCACATAGCCACGCATATACAGCCACTTTTAGGGATGTCCTACTCGCTGCCTTCTCGCAGTGGGAGCGTTGTTCATGAAATTGAAAGGACGAAAAGTGGATATCCAGAGCTTTAAGCGGGTTGGTGGATACGGAAGGTCCACCTAGGATAGTTGGAAAACCCTGATTCCCAACCAATGATGCATATGGGCTCCAGGATCCTGAAGGAACAAACGGAGTTAAACCAACTGTTGGTTACCGGCTACCATGGGACTGCATTTCCTTACGTTGCTCCATTGCCTTGTGGATCAGACATTTAGGTCGAAGGCTCCGGGTGTGGCCTCCTAAGAAAACACGGCGGCTCAGTGGATTAGAGGTTTAACGTTCACGTGCGAGACCGAAGGTCCTCGATTTGAGTTCCTGTGAGAGATCGTGGATGTGAACTGCTGAGGATTCTCGCACTAGGACGAATCGGTCGTCCAGTGCTTCCAGGTTCTCACTGATGGTCTAGCTTTAATCGATTCGTGAATTTAGCTGTGAACATATATTTATTACTAACTTTTTACCCAATGTTCAATTTATTTGAAAATATCAAACCCCACCTTAGCATCGATACTTGTATACTCAGACTTGTAAATTTTACAGAATAGACAAATTGGCTAACAGAAGAATCCGAGGGACGCATTTCGCCTCAACCAGATGTACCTGTACCTTAGTATTGAAGTCTCCATTGACAGTCGAATTCAGTACCCTCTGTTTCATACTCAAAGGTATTATACACTAAGCTACTGAGTTCATACAGCAACTGACTATTCAGTCTTGAATATCAACAACAGGATAATTCAAAACCTTGCTAATAATATTTAAACTATAATATTTATTATGTCGAACCTTTTAAAAATGAAGAAACTTACTTCACGCAACAATCCAAATAACACATCAGTATTTAAAGATCTTTCATGTGCTTCATCCATGATAATTGCAGAGTATGGATCAAGATCAGATTCACGTAGTGACTCACGTAATAGAATTCCATCAGTCATATATTTAATTAGAGTGGAAGGAGAAGTACAATCTTCGAATCTTATAGCATAACCAACTTCTTCACCTAAACGTACATTCATTTCTTCAGCAACTCGCCGAGCAACAGACATAGCAGCAACACGGCGTGGTTGAGTACAACCAACCATACCATAGGTTGTAAAACCATCTTCATGTAAATATTGAGTTAATTGAGTAGTTTTACCACTTCCAGTCTCTCCAACAATCACTACAATCTAGTTTAAATGAAAAAGAATTTCAATACAAGATTATCTACTACGTACATTGAAGTATTTGTCAGAGGTTGAGAAAAACTACACCAATGGGCTTTACAACTTGATATATTCAATTATTTTATCATGTTGCCACTGGATGTCAGCAATCCTTCGGAGACAACGATGATCGAACACAGAGAGTCGTATAACATCCTCAACTCGGAGAGGCCAGGTTTCACAAGCATAGAGCAAAACTGCTCTCACCGACGCGTTGTAGATCCAACCTTTTACAGCCAGACTAACATCACGAAGGCGCCAAAGATGGCCCAGATTGGCATAAGCCGCTCTGGCTTTCATTATACGTGCATCGATTGTTATGTTGACACCTATCTTTTACACTTCAATGAAATATTGTCACTTTAATGCTTCACATTGCCTTCGGGACTGCTACACAGACTGTATTTGGTACTCTAGAAATGTTTCATAACTTCTTTAATAACGCGACACCCCGTATTTTAATAAGAACTACTATATATGAAAAATAAGTATAAATAGAACCATACAACATTACTAAATGACATCATCGAGAAAAGATAATGATAGTAATATCTAAGAACAGAATGTAGCTAACAATTAAATAAGTGAACTGAGTTGCAATTAGTATACCAGTTTCAATATTTAAATTACTACCAAAAACAAATAACTAATGATTAGAACCTACTTGATGTTCTTTAATCATTCTCAGTAAGGATGTCCTTACAGAAAATACTGGTAAGTATTGTCGTTGTTCTACAATAGTTTTTCGTGTAGCGAACTCGCTAACCGCTTCAGATTTCATATCTCCTACTTTGTCGGCAAATGTCTGTGCATCACGATGTGATTTTTCTGTCCAATTGTCTTGTTCTTCCGGAGCTTTTATACCCATAACTTCCCCTATACGTGTGCCAGCCAATTGCCATTCTTTCTTTTGTGCTCTTCTACGTTCTTTTTGTTCTCGAAAATATTTCACTATGGCACTACCTTTCTGAGCAACTTTGGCCATTATACTCTCTGGGTCCTACAATTAAAAACAGCAAAATCATTTAACATGCCTCAAAAGAAAATCCCTGTGCTTAGAGTATAGAATTCGATCAATCATCAATGGAATTTCATAATATTATAAAAACTGTTACATATAACTGTTATTACTTTTTAAAACAATTCCAAGACAGTTCTGTCGTTTTCTAAAGTACTGCCCTCTCAAGTCAAAAGATAATAGAACCGAGATTTCTGACAATTTGTAAAATTCAACAGCATATGACAAGATGATTTAACATATTTTCGTCTCAAACATAAATTATATTATTACATCACAAGGAACTGCGATGCATACAGAGGTCCAAAACAACACACACAGATATCCTATGATAAAATTCCCAACAGACGAAAAGGAATTTAAAACAGTCCAGACTTTGTAGAAATATGTTCACCAGCTACTTTAAAGGTATAACTTTATTTTAGTATTCTCTAGTTCAGATATTTTTAAAACATTGACAATAGAAGCTTGGTGAATGTATACAATGTATACTATACTAACGAAACTGTGTTTCTGTTCACAGTTAAGTTCGTATGGCAAGTGGATTTAAATCGACCATGTCAATGATAAAGGAATGATAAAAGGTTAAAAATAATGAAATCCCTCAATATTAAATATTGCCGGGTGCTTGTAAAACATTGAAATCATTAATAATATACAGATAGATGACTATACACCTCTGCAAGTAGTCAACAAGAAGCCAGCATAAGTTGTATCAATCAATTTTACAAACCAAAATGCGGAAGAGAACACGATAAATAAAATGTAGTTTACAAACGGATATAATTATGATATTTTCATTTATTCGATGATAGGTGCTGTTAAGACAATTTATACCAAAAGAAATTTACATAGTAACGAACGAGATCAAAATATTGCCATTTTCTACTGAAGAAAGAATGTTGTGCAGAAACCTTGGTTATGTAGCTGGGATATTAAGTCAAGTGTCATTTAAGAGTAAACTGTTTTTATAAACCGATGTCAGTTAGGAAACCATTGAACTGAAGCAGAACTGAATAATTAACAAGCTTACGTGAGTGAGATTAGGTTTTTAAGTCTCAAAATGAGTATGACACCTTTGAATTTTAAAGTCGAAAACCAGTGGTCCAAAGTTTTTATTTTGATCAGCTCATGATGTGGTGGGTTGTTTATAAATGAAACTAGATGACTTAAAGGCATTCTGTTCACAGGATCTCAAGGTCTTTAGTTTGACCCAATAGGTATCTACTGCTGAGGACGGTTATCCAAATCTCTTTAACCTAAAATGGATCTTCAGCTGAAAACTACATTTGCGTAGTACACATTTTCACTAGACCACTGAACTTATTAATAGTATATTGAGTTATTAATCTTTCGCAGATAAAAATATGAGGGAAAAATACTAATATATTAAAAATTCTATCACTTCACCTTGACAGGAATAATAGGTTCAGGTTGACGAGTGAAAACAATTCGTCCATCCAAAAATGGTGGAAGTATATTACGAACTAACAAATGAACTCTAGCTTCACCTTCTTCATCAAAATCTTCATCCTGTTCAAAATCTACTCGTTGAACAACTCCAGATCTTAACATGCGATTGTGTTCCCATGCTTGATTATCTTTATGAACTTGGACGGCTTTTGCAGTTAAACGTTGTTTATGTCGTTTTTTACGTTCTGCTAATTGACGTTCCTTTTTAGCAGCATACTCTTCAGGAATGTCTAGGGATAATTTTTTTTAAAAACAGTCATAATATACAGAATAATATTTATTGCTTGAGACAATATATAAATAAATGACATGTGGATAGAAAATGTCACTAATAAGATCCATCACTAGATATTAAAATTGGTAAATTTCTGTGTTTACTTGGTTCGATTTGCCGAAGTAACTTTCATAGGTTATATTTATGAGTGGGGTTCGGTTGTTCATTTTATACTACCCCTATTCTAATAGTTGTTTAACCATTAACTTTAGCTGCCACCTTGATGTGGTGGTTGAGTTTGCTCATCGTGATGACCTAATCAAACCATATGGGTTAGGACGATCATTTTTCTAAGTTTTGCTATGCCAAAAGGGTTGGTTAGAGAACATTAAGACTGAAACAATAACTTATGTTCACAACTGAACCTGCCAACTCAATGAGTAGGGAAGAAAATTGAGTTTTGATAATCGTTTTTTATAATGGACTTACAACAACTAAGTAGAACTGATAAATGATTTTCTGTAATTTGTAACTCTTGCATCACAATACTTTGATGGTCAATCGTACTTACTTGAAGGTACTAAGATCAGCCTAAAAAGAGGTCAAAAATATGATCAGCTGATGTGTTTAAAGTAGAACCAGACAACAACGTTGTTTCTAGTATTTTTCTTGATTATTATCTCCAATCTCATTTATTACCAACAAACAACCAGCATAACTTAACGGATAAAGGTCTACACACCTGTTTTTCGTTAGTAAGGTAATACAGTAAAGTTTAGACATTTCAAATTATTGTTTTGATAATGACTGACAAATTAGCCGAATATTTCTTATGTGACACAAATACTGTAACTTAGTGACGGGCTTATACTTTCAGCTATCCTAAATTCTTTGGATTCAATGAATGAAATACAATCATAGAGTTGGAAATATAGTCCATGTAACTAAAAATAGAAAGTAGACAATTATGACACCAAGATCGTCTAATGAAGAACATAGGTCATATGTCTTAGAAATTATGAGATATTTCAAGAACCTGACCTATCACTGACACTTTATCATTTGGAAAAACAAATTTGGCTGAACTTGAAGAGAGAAAAAAATACACTTTCGCTGTTACATAAAGTGGATAAGTTTAAAAAATTTCACATTGAAATTTCATTGTTATTTGGATATTTAACTGAGCAAAATACCATTAGTGTTTAAATAAAAAAGTATTTTGTCAAGTGATGGCGAATAGTAGGATTCATTGATAAAAGTACTATGGCCAAACAACTTACCAGAAAACGGATGGTTATCATTATCATAACCATCATCCATTTGATACCAATTACGATCTAAGCGTTCATTTTCAGCCTTAATATCATCACTATCTTCCTCTATCTCAGTAGAATCAGGTTTCACACTATCGCCATCGTTTTCACTGGAAAGTTGTGGATGAGACTGGCCATGAGTGTGGCGACCCGAATGCCCTGTGTTATTTTTATTCGATTGCATCCATGAGTTATGCTTAAAACTTGGAGTAGGCATAGGAGTATATGTATATCGATCATTATTGGAATTACGAGCTAGTGATCCAGTAGTGCGAGGGGTAGTAGATCGACTAGATCCTAAGGCAGAATCATCCCAGCTAGAATGTCCTGGAGACCGTCCCCCAACATTATATATTTCAGGAGTTTCAAACCGGTTGCTACTTACTCCAGAAGTACTTCTATTTTCCCGACTGCTGTGACTAGGTGTTTCATCTTCCCATTCTGCTTCTCTCCGATGTCGAGTGCTGAGAGATTCTTTTTCTCTGGTTGATTCAATGCGAGAATAGTCTAACAAGAAATTAAAAAATGATTATTTAAGAAATAATTCCTTTAAAGTTTATTCGCACAGTAAAACTGTTTGGGCAAGAAATTGAAACGTAATCAACAATTCGTAATACCACGAATGTTTAAAGTGAATTTAACCGAGTATAAATAACTAAAATGTTGGAAAATATGCACCTGGTTCCCTAAGAATAGTTTACACTGAAATTAATGGACATGGTATCCGGAAAGGTGAATAGTGCAGACTATCATTTAGGTTATTTATTTATTCGAACACATAAATATTGGTACAAGGAGGCACCAGATATATATGCGCTACACATTTAGGTAAATTTGAGTATTTCGGGATTGTAATCTGCTAACACATTATGAGCGTAATAACGCTTATATACATGCCACAGATACTGTAAGAAGTAGTCCAGAATCGGCAATACCACGAACAGTAAATAAATGAAGGGAAGAGGTTGTGACGTTGGTTAGGACAGGAATGTTTAGATTTGCATTTTAACGATAAAATGATAAGTGTACGTATACTTCACTTCTCAACATAGAATAAGTTGTGGCTGAGAACTTATTTGAAGCAAAGCCATTAACTAAAAGCATTGGAACCTAGGAGTTATGTTATAAATTTAACTGTAAAACGATTCATTTAGACATGCGTACGCAAAAGAATTACTGTTAATTAGGATTCAAAAGGGGTGAAATATCTCTGCACTTGCTTTACGGTTCCGCAATCACAAAAGGAGTTTTAAGAAGTCGTAGTAGCATTTAAAACAGGTAGTAACACTGCGTATTTACATATTAAAGTTTACCTGATGATTTTCGAGATTCTGAGTAGTTTTCACTAATTTTTCTGGATGTTGATACAAGACCGGTTTTTAAGCGTTCTTTCTGGTCACGTTCACGCCTTCTTGCCTGAGAATCGAAATATTCTTTGCTAACACCCCCACGATTGGAAGGGGTTTCAACGCGCCTTTCCCTATAAAACCTAATACAAAAGTAAGTCTTATGGAAAAATTTCATTACCTTTCTTTATTTGTAACATCGCGCTTGTTAAACTGTAGATTAAGATCCTGGGATTCCTGTCGCTTTTTTGCCGCCAACTTATCAAGTCCAAATAAGGACTTTTGAGGTTGTTTGAAATTTTCTTTCGACTTAGTTATTATGAGCCCACCAACTTCGCTTGTAGATTCATGTAGACGAACTTTCTCCTCAAAAAGATCCATATAGTCGAACACGGATATTTTTCAGGGCTCTATATTCAGATATTTAACAGTAACTTCTCGAACTTTTTAGATGACGTTTGATAGGAAAACGTTTAGTAGCTCGAAACAGACTGAAAATGTGATCAAGATAAAAAGAACAACTTAAGAAATCCAAAGGAGAGATAAATTGCACATAACCAGCATACATCAGTCAGTCAGTTAGCTACAACGTAGGACCAGACACATATATGCATCGGTCCCAATTGCCATACCTCATTAGCACAACAAGATGAACACCGAATTCACAGAAGTAGTTAATTTAATAGTGGCAATAGATGAAAGATTGCATATACAGGAAGAAAGATATGAAGCAATTTTTATCTCATAGTTTAACGGAAAATAGAGAGTGTATACACCTACGCCATTGCGACCGATTTTGAGCCATGTCACACACAGTCTCCAACCATTGGTTACGATAGTAACGTGGACCACAACTAAGTAGTCTGCATCTACCAACATGGCTCAGACTAGAAGTTAGTGACTTCAAGAACTGATGCCACGTTTTGGTTTGGCCGCCCTTAAATCTCTTCCAACCATCCCCAATATTAGTCAGCATAGCGCGTCGTGGTAATCGGTGTTCAGGCATACGCAACACGTGACCCAACCATCTCAGTTAATGAAGATTCATGACCTCATCAACTAATTTACCATCATTCCCTAATACCCTATGTTCAACCTCACTATTACTTACCCGGTGATCCCAGCAGATGCGACCAATATTTCTAAGGCATCTGTGATCAAATACTAGTAACTTACGAGTATCTTCTACTCCTAAGGGCCACGTTTTACAGCCGTAAAGTAGAACAGAGCGAACTGCTGAGCATTATACTGATCCCCTAATTGATGGACAGATATCTGGCTTTCGCCATAGGTGACGTAATTTGGCAAACGTCAAACGAGCGTTCTGAATCCATGCAGAGATTTCGTTAGACACCAACCCATTAGGGCTGATCAGACTTCGAAGATAAGTGAAGTTGTTGACATGTTCGACTACTTCACTCCCTATCCTTAGTTCAGGTGTTGACGCAGGCCAGTTCTGGAGCAACAATTTACATTTTGAGGGGGGGAAACGCATCCCAAACATCCTGGCACGGTTGCTCAATGATACTAATAAGATCTGCATCTTATCAGCGTGTTCACCCAACAGGACTATATCATCTGCGTATTCTAAGTATATAAGCACTTGCTGACAATTTACAGGTTATCTACAAAAACGCTCCAAATAAAATCATAAAACTATCTTCGTTTACTGCTCCAACCCAGTGGTTGGTTAGGAAAGCCTATACAATCTTAGCGTTCCTCGTTAACATCTTTATCGATAAAATACTGAGAACAGCGTCGAAAAAATTAAAAAATGGTAGTAAAGTTATGTTACTTAAAGACTTTCTAACCATAAAGACAAAAATTATGTCGGTTTATTATGTTATAGAGCAGGCTACTAAAATAATACTTAGTCATCAATCGTAAACGCCACATATTTCTTCCCTACTATATGATTTACAAAAAACTATGGATTAGATTTTTGTGAAAATACGTTAGAGAATGTAGGGATTTTTGTAAATCTGTGGGCTTTGTTGGTAATGCAAAAGATTGTGTTTACATGAGCATATTTAAGTTCGAAATAAACTATATTAGTCTAGACAACCTGAGTTCTGTCGTGTCTGACCAGAAAATACGAGATTTACGATGTAGCAATGGAGAGGGGGTATGCCAATTGTGTCCAGGAACGATTACATGGATTTAGTGTCGACGAGTGAGGCATGATATTGCAAAATGAGAGCTGGTTGTTAAGTTAGCGTACCTCACTGCATAGTAATTGATGGTCTACATTTCATCGGAATGGTGCGTTATTAGTTAGGCTCAGTTAGGAAAAAGGGTGATTCTAACGTAATTTTTCATTATGTCCTTACCAAGAAGATGCATTTTGACTGAATGGCATTTTTGCCGATTGTCATTTTAGAAACACACCTTTTCAAACTTCTTTTCATGGCTTTTATTTAATGACCTTTCTTATTTCTTCACACATGCTACTCTAATTTCGGAACGAATTCAGAAATTTCGGTTGTCTTTTGGCAACTTTGTTCACTTTTAACGTAAGGAACCAGTAAACGGGTTCACTGCATGCCAGTTCGCTTTTTTATTTCAAGTTTGAAACATGTCTATTAAGAACAGATTTTTGTGGGGTCATCATTGCTTGAGCATAGGTGTCTTTAAACCACGCATGATTAGCACCAAGTGACCATTGCTGATGTTGGGCACAGGACACTGAGTACGGATGGCAAGTCGGTTGATAAGGTATTGAGTCTTTACCAACTATTTTTGAGATATGCTTTGGGTATGCCAAACTATCACCAACTTTGGCGGAGGATGTCACTTGGTGTAAGCTGGAGATCTACGGGTAGCTAAAATGAGACACAGCACAAGTCCAAAAGGCCATTGACAATTGAACCGAGAAATATCAATACATGTAGACTATCTGGTTATCGCCCATGTAATTATCCCAACTAACTGTTAGAGAGTTTGAGCGACATGGTTCAAATTGTTTGCAATGAAACAGGTGTTCACACTCTTTATCTCCACATAGATCCTGAATAACGAAATCTTTTTATACTCTTCACCCTTCTAAATACAATCTTTACTACCACTGCTGATACCATTAATACTTAGACTATAATAATGTTCTATAGTGCTTGAAATGATTGCGTGGATTAAGTGGATACGGTGTGATTTTCTTGTGATTCGTTTAGTTTTTTGATTCATTACTAATTCAAAAAGGCTCCAATGAAGATGATGACATACTTTTGGCCGTAACACAAAGTGGAGTAATCGTTTGTCCAGTAACAGTAAGTCGGCAAAAGTGGTGAAAAAGAATGGTTAAATGCCCCGAGGATCGAGATAATGCCGCAATAACTGTTTTGATCAGTCTTGTTTTCGCCAAACCCAAACCTCAAGGATGTCAAATCTTAGTTACTCCCTACGGTTTTCACTTGATAGTCGAAGATTCATATGAAGCTCTTAGTACCATGATGTTTTTTTAATTTCATACGGAATTCGGCCGGAAATTAACGCAGGATTGTTGTTCATACGACACTTGTATTTTTTAGGTATATAATCCAGACACTTTTTGTACAAATCGACAAAAGGAACTCTTTAAAATGAGAGCCTACTACTTGCCTACCGTCTGTATGACGCTTTACAAAACTTGTGCCAAGGTTAGTCTCGAAATACAATATCCAATTTCATTGTGCGGTTCAAATGGTTCAAATGGTTGAGGACGGAATAGAAGAAGCTTTTGCTTAACGGGCTTCCGTGTCTGGTAGCAGTGGATCACCAATACCTCCAGACAAGAACCTAGGTATATGAACGATAATAGAAGAAAAAAAGAATTTGGTAAATCATAATAATATGTTATCCTTAGTCCTTAAGAATAAGTCAAGTTTCCTCTTAAAGAACTCCTGGAAGGTCGCTTGGACTAGCTTAGTCGGCAGCGAATTCCAGCACTTGGCAACCCTAACGGAGTAGAAGTTGTGTCTGCAGTCTGTTCTGCTATGTAGGGTCTCCAATTTCTGGGTGTTACCTCTCAGGTTAGTGTTATGACTAAGCTTAAGAAGATGATTAAGGAGATGACCAGAAGTATTAAGGATACTATAAGTCATAAGAAGATCACCTCTAAGACGCCTGTACTCTAACGGGTAAAGGTTAAGTGATTTGAGGCGCTCTTCATAAGGTTTGAATTTGAGTCCCCGAACTGATTTCGTGGCTCAACGTTGTATACGTTCCAGAGTGACCTTATCCTTTTGGAGGGAGGGAGGAAATACTATGTTTCCGTACTCTAAATGGGGACGAATAAAACTGTTGAAGATTATATGGAAGGTTCTACCGTCAAACTGGCCAAAAATGCGCTTCAATGTTACCAGTGCAAGGTTTGCTTGAGAGGCGTTTTTGTCACAGTTCGCATACGATTTCAGGTCGTAGGGTACCAACACTCCTAAATCTTTTTCAACTTGGGAAACTTCTAGAGAGGAGTTACCTAAGTTATAACTATGGTCTGCAACATGTCTCAGATGGACTACCTTGCACTTTGAAGTGTTGAAGGTAAGTCCGTTGTCGTCTGCCCAACTTTGAAGTCGAGTCAGATCCTCCTGAAGAACTAGTATATCATTATGATTACGTATCTGCCTCCAAAGTTTCACATCATCAGCAAAAAGCAATAAGTTGGATGGAACTTGTTGAGGAAGATCGTTAATATAAATCAAGAAGAGAAGAGGTCCTAGTATTGAACCCTGGGGGACCCCACTAGGACATTCCATAGCCTGAGAGAGAGTGAAGTTAACCCTGACCTTAAAGTGTCGGTTTTCTAAATATGAAGAGAGCTAATCAATCAAAGGGGGTTTTATACCCAATTGTCCAAGCTTCTTGATAAGACATGCGTGGTTGACCCTATCAAAAGCTTTTGAGAAGTCCAGGTAGATGACGTCAACCTTCCCCTTGCGATCAAGGATGGTTGTCCATCTATCCACCGCAGTCAGCGGGTTGGTCATACAAGAATGACCTTTTCTGAAACCATGCTGTTGAGGCGAGAAGAACTTTGAGGATGATAAGTATTCTAGTATACCGTCGTATACTAGGGATTCCATGATTTTTGAAGGTATGGAGAGAAGGGCCACTAGTCGGTAGCTTGAGGGTTCACTGCGTCGACCTTCTTTGAAAATTGGTGTGATGTGGGCCAACTTCCATATTTCCGTGCTTAAATCTGATACATAATATCTTTATCACGAGCTTCTATGAACCGAGTGGGTCCTTTGTGTTTTTTCTTGTTGTTCCGTTCTAGTTCCATGAACTGGTGAAAACTACTTTTTTTTCTTTGCACTCATTTCCCGATTTTCAGATTTCAGTATGGTAAATTCTGGAGTTCTGGAATTGAACAAGTAGCTGCCCTTCGTTATTCCCCCAAAATGTCCAAGCCACCTTTTAAACAGGAGCTTGCAGCCTGAACGCAGTTTTAAGGTTTGAGGCTGACTAATGTTGTGAATACTGTAGTGAACATATTAGTGTATATACGGTAAATATACGTCTTAACCCCCAAAATCAATAGTTCTGTAACTCTTTAACATTTGGTGCTGACTACACTAGTTTTAATGAACCCACCTAACTGACGGCTCTCGGTCATACATCCTCACCATGTCACGAATGGGTACACCGTGCTGCACATCTTTAACCGGTAGCCAGCTTAGATTGACCACTTCAATATTTTATCAAATATATCTACGAACCTCCTCATTCCTGACTTCCGATTTCACTAGACTGCCACGTTTCGATCATAAAAGGTGTTACTGATCAAATTGTTGTCAAACTCTGAATACTTATGGCATCTTTAACCCCATTGATCTGTAAACCCCATACCTGCGTCCTCGCGGTAGTCGCCCGTGGCTCACTGCCACCCCAAAACCCTTGTGAGATCGGACTATTTGCACTGACTTTGTCCTTATGCTATATCTATTTACTTAGTATCCCTTATGTACACATAGACGCACTATGCCGTGTCTATAGACATTAACTATTTTAAGAGCAGCTAGTCAGGACATTAAGTTCCGCCTGAAGTGTACATGCATCTGCTTCTCCCGTTTTTTTTTATATTTTATTTAAACACATAAATATTGGTAAAAGGAAGCACCAGATATATATGCGCCATACAAATCTCATTCGATTTATGTGAGGGCTGTGATACTGCTCAGGTGCCCAAACTGAAGCAAGTGGTTTTCTTAGGAGGCACACCCGGAGCCTTTGACCGAAAGATCTGATCCTCAAGGCAGTGGAGCATGGTGAGGATATGCATTCCCATGATAGCCGGTGATCAACGATTGATTCGTACGCCATTTGTTCCCTCAGGATACTGGAGCCCATGTGCACCATCGGTTTGGAATCAGGGTTTTCCAACTCCCCTAAGTGGATCGTCTATCCTTCTCCCGTTATTTATTGCTAGATTTCCACATCATCAGCGTATGATAGCATCGAAGACTAGTACTGGTTGTCTTAGAAGAGCAATTCGAATTCACTTTACTTCCTGTCAACGACCTACCAGGCAATCCTTAAGCCACTTTAGGAGAGGTCCTGCAATACCAAGATTTTCCAGCTTCCATAGCACTCTATTTGTTAACACCTTGTCAAATGCTTTGCTGGAGTCTATTTAGACAATAAAACCTCGGCATCTGATGGAAGCACAGAATATGATGGACATCTCAGAATCATTTAGACGACCTGGACATCGCAGATAACTTAGACCTCCTATCCCATGCATATGAACAAATATAGACGAAGACAAAAAATGTAGCAGCAGCCTCTTCATCAACAGGCCTCAACATACACAAAGGGAAAAGCAAGATTCTCAAATACAACATGGAGAACACCAACCCAATCACACTTGATGGAGAAACTCTGGAAGATCTAGAAACATTCACATACCTGGGATGCATCATTGATAAACAAGGAGGATCGGATGCAAATGCGAAGTCGAGGATTAGCAAAGCAAGGACAGCATTTCTACAATTGAAGAACATATGGAACTCAAAACAACTGTCAACTAACTTCATAGTGATAATCTTCAATACGAACGTCAAGACAGTCATGCCGTACAGAGTAGAAACGTGGAGAACTACTACAACCATCGTCAAGAAGGTACAAGTATTTATAAACAGTTGTTTATGCAAAATACCCATCACTCACTGACCGGATACTATCAGCAACAGTGTTTTATGGGAGAGGACAAACCAGCTTTCAGCTGAAGAGAAAATTAGGAAAAAACGTTGAAAGTGGATAAAACATACATCAAGGAAATCACCAAACTCCATCACGAGGCAATCCCTAACTTGTAATTCGGAAGGGAAGCGGAAAAGAGGAGGACCAATGAACATACTACGTCGGGAAACTGAAGCAGATATGAAAAAAATAAATAAAGACTGGAAGTAACTGGAAAGGATTGCCCTGGACAGAGTTGGATGGAAAATGCTGGTGAGCGGCCTATGCTCCTCCACGAGGGGTAACAAGCGTAAATAATTAAGGTATACAACATCCACTGATTTTCTGTTGTCTGTTGTCCTTATCCATTTCTTTGTTCGTTGTGCAAGATACTTTTCTGAAACGATGTTGTTCGCTGTTGATGATGCTACAGGTATTGAGGTTTGACGACACTTTACCGGCAACTCCTTCTATAATTGATTCGTGTTCACCTAGTGAAATCGGAAGTCAGAAGCGAGAAGGATGGAAAACATGTATGATATATTATCAACATATCGATAAGTGATTGATCTAAACTGGCTAGTGATCGCAGGAGAAGTTGAGCACGGCGTTCCCACTCGTGATCTTGTGCAGCTTGTCAAATGCTTTGCTGAAGTCTATGTCCACCATAACCACTGATTTTATGTTGTCTAAAGCCTTTAACCAATACTTTGATTGTTGTGCGAGATAAACCTATTCTGAAACCATGTTGTTCACTATTCAACAAGTTATTGGTTTTCAAAAATGTCATTATGGTCTTTTCGACCATTCTTTCCAGTATTTTAATCACGAAACTTGTAAGGCTGACAGGTCTGTAGTTCGATAGAAGTTGTCTTGATCCTGTATTATTAACGAGTGACGATTGCATCCTCCCAGTCCATGGGTAGCAAACCTTTGTCAAGTGACATACTGAATATCACATTCAGCTGGGCTGCAAAATATTGTGCAATATGTCTCAGGATTTGATTTGTAGTTCATTCGATCCTGTTGACTTTTCCATGTCTAAGTTCCTAAGAGCTTCAAGTATATCGTCTCTATTAAAGTCCAAGTTAAACAGACCGTATGGAAAATACGCAGAGCCTTTGGTCATGTCAACGCTAGAAAAATTTTGACTTTGTTTACAGCAATCGTGAGTCCTAAACTCGAGTACTGAACATAAGCGGCTTACCCTTGTCTAAAAAGATACCGTGAATTTTTAATAAAGGTTCTGAGAACGTCGAATAAACTGATTTCAGGAATAGCTAAGCTCCCGTATGATGCTTGACAGGCTTGTAGTGACCGGCTTGTCTCGACAAGAACACAACTGAAAGAATAGAAACAATTATTATTATTGTAAACAATTGTACCAGCGACTGTTTTAATGTACTTGTTTAACTGTATCAAGCTCACTTCTTGTTCCGCTATCCGCCTTGTTTGGTTCGATCTTTCTTGCGCTCTGCCCATTTTGCCCGTACTCGTTGGCACGTCTCGGTATTCTTTCGATACCACGAGATCGCCAATAAATATACTTTATCTGGACTGATTAAAGCCTTCTGGTTTGCGAGTTATCAAAGGGACCAAGTCTTTCCTGGGCTCGTAATGGAATTGTAGTGGTGATCATAGTCCATCCTCGAATCGACGCCATTTACAGGCTAAACTAAATCTATTATCATTGCTATATGAAAGAAATAGAGGTGACTTGATTACAGTTTCTAAATTACACTTGCACTTGATATGCCCTCATTTTTGTAGTTCTCAAAAACACAGATGTTATGAGTACACTCTAACAAAGACATCGAGTTTGACGGACTTATGCTAGACGGATTGTTCCGCTCCACTCGTCTCGAATACGTTAATATCCTGATTTCAGGAGACTTCTATCTTCCTAAAGTCAACTTCTCTTAACATATGAACATCGGAAGTGACAAATCTGTTGAAGTTCGGTTCTTCAAACTCACCGATGATCTGAAATCATTCGAAAATGTCAAGTAATCAACTAGTTGGAAAAACAGTCAGATGCCGTTGAGCTTAGACTGGGTATTTACAAACGAAGAGTTATTAAAAATTTCATGCAGTTGGTTCCCTTTATGAATTTAAATAAGGTCAGAACGAACATGGATGCGAAATAATATGAATTGATTATATTTCGTGCTTTCTTATCAGCCGATTACAACCAAATATGTGTCAAACTTTTACGTTTGGATGAGACACAGTGTGAAACAATTGACATAAGTGAATGGAAAGAATTGGAATGACGAAGGTTCTCAATAATAACTATACATATGTGTTCAAGAACTGGCTGGAGATCATTTCGTGTTACAATAAAAAACATGAGGAGTGGGTGATGTAATAATTGAGTAGTGTTTATGGACGATAAGATAAATTGTGTGATAATTTTAGAGGTAATGAAGCGTTTACACGAGATTCTTGGAATTAAAAAACAGGTGAAATGGGTTGCAAAATGATTGAACAGAATTTGAAGATTTTATACAATTTATGAGTTTGCCTTTGGAATACTTCTGAATGAACTTCGCCGGATATGCATTTTCACGAGGAAAATTTGTAATGAGAGTAATTTCATCTTCCAGACATACCTTAGAATCTTTTATAAACCCTTCATTACCCCTAAAATTATCACACAATTTATCTTATCGTTCATAAACACTACTCAATTATTACATCACCCACTCCTCATGTTTTTTATTGTAACACGAAATGATCTCCAGCCAGTTCTTGAACACATATGTATAGTTATTATTGAGAACCTTCGTCATTCCAATTCTTTCCATTCACTTATGTCAATTGTTTCACACTGTGTCTCATCCAAACGTAAAAGTTTGACACATATTTGGTTGTAATCGGCTGATAAGAAAGCACGAAATATAATCAATTCATATTATTTCGCATCCATGTACGTTCTTTCTTTACTTGAAGAATTCTTAATTGACAACCTCTCAATTCTGGCTCTGGCAGGAAAAATCGACCAAGCCGTCATAACCGTCAGTTTTATCAGCAACATTGAGCTAAGACATCCTACTAATAGCAGGTACTCAAATCTCAAACGATTGGTTGTGTCAGCTTTGTTTGACAATATATAACAGGTGGACTAGGGAGTTCACCTGCTACTCGATGTGGATGTTCAATGAGATTTATTATTGCTAAAACCTTATGTGCTACAAAGCAGTCTCTTCCGCAAACTGTTATCAAAATCTAAAAGCAAACTATAGTTATCAAGAAACATATGCACGAATGTAATAATAACAATAATTATTATCAATAAGAGAAGATAGGCTTCGGGATCAGATGGAGCTTATCGATAAATTTGTCTCTAATCCAGAAAGCTTATTTCGTCATGCAACCTCCCTTCGACAAGGAAAAACGGAAGTTTTCAAACTGCTAGGTCCTAATGGCCCAACCAACAAAAATAGTGTCGCCGCCGAACCTCTAACAGAACAGTACTTTTGGACATTTCAACCGACCAGTGCTAACTATGTAGATGCGAGCAACTCTCATACAGGAACCTAGGAGTTGACTCAGTGTACCGGAAACTGCGGCACTTATAAAATGATACTTCTCCTGGTTCGGATATGACCCATCCTGCTATAATAGGGGGAGCAGCCTAAATCTTAGCAATACTGCTTAGCGTGATGTTCTCACATTCGTTAAGCTGAGGCGCATTACCAAAAAACTGGAGTCTGGCTCACATCACAGGAATTTCCAAGGGAGGTCAACGCAGTGAACCTTCAAAATACTAGCTGGTAGCACTTCTCTCAAAACCCTCAAAAATTCTGGAGTCCCTAATATGCGACAGTCTACACGACTAATTACAATCCTTAAACTTCTTTTCACCTCAACAGCACGGTTTCAGAAAAGGTCACTCTTGTATAGTCAACATGCCGGCTGCGAAGGACAGATGGACAACCATCCTCGAAGTTATATGTCTTTCTCAAAAGCCTTTGATAGGGATTGACCGATTAGTTATCGAACCACTTTTAATTGACTGGCTCACCTCATATATAAAAATTGATATTTTAAGGTCAGGATTAGCTTCACTTTCTCTCAGGCTATGGAATGTCCTAAAGGGGTTCCCTAAGGTTCAGTGCTAGGACCTCTTCCTTTCTTTATTTAAATGAACGATTTTTTACTTTTCACTGATGATGTGAGAATCTTTAGAGAAGTCTGGAACCTAGGGGATAAACTGGCATTTCGAGAGGATCTGATTCAACTACATAGGTGGGCAGACAAAAACGGACTTACCTTGGACACTTCAAAGTGTTAAGTAGTCCATCTGAGACATGTTGCAGACTGTGAATACAACTTAGGCGACTCCTCTCTAGAGGTGTCCTAAGTTGAAAAAGATTTGGGAGTATTGGTACCCTATGATTTCAAGTCTTACGTTAACTGCGACAAAAATGACTTCCGAGCAAACCATGCACCGGTACGTTGAAGCGCATTTTCGGCCAGTCCGAAGCAAGACTTGTCCACATAATCTTGAACAGTTTTATTCGTCTTCATTTAGAGTACGGAAACATATCATTTCCCCCTCACTCCAAAAGGATGAGAACACTCTGGGACGTATCCAACGGTGAGCCAAGAAGTTGATTCGGGGACTAAAATTCAAGAAGACCTCCCCCAATCACCGAACTTCTACCCATTAGAGTACAGGAGTCTTCAGAGTGACCTGCTGACGACTTATAGCATCCTAAACACTTCTAGTATCCCATTAAACACCTTACTTACTTACTTACTTTCGCCTGTTACTCCCAATGGAGCATGGGCCGCCGACCAGCTTTCTCCAACCCACTCTGTCCTGGGCCTTCTTTTCTAGTTCTTTCCAGTTCTTGTTCATTCTTCTCATGTCTGTCTCTATTTCTCGGCGTAATGTGTTCTTTGGTCTTCCTCTTCTCCTTCGACCTTCAGGATTCCATGTGAGGGCTTGTCTTGTGACACAATTGGGTGATTTCCTCAAAGTGTGCCCAATCCACTTCCAGCGCTTCTTCCTGATTTCTTCCTCCGCTGGAATCTGGTTTGTTCTCTCCCACAGTAACTTGTTGCTGATAGTGTCTGACCATCTCATCCGAAGTATCTTGCGTAGACAGCTGTTAATAAACACTTGTATCTTCTGGATAATGGCTTTCGTAGTTCTCCACGTCTCTGCCCCATACAGAAGAACTGTCTTGACATTTGTATTGAAAATTCTAACCTTGGTGTTGGTTGACAATTGTTTTGAGCTCCAGATGTTTTTCAGCTGTAGGTATGCTGCTCTTGCTTTGCCGATCCTCGCCCTCACATCTGCATCTGATCCACCGTGTTCATCAATGATGCTGCCCAGATATGCAAAGGTTTCCACATCCTCCAAAGCTTCTCCATCAAGTGTAATTGGATTGGTGCATATTGTATTGTATCGGAGAGTCTTGCTTTTCCCTTTGTTTATATTGAGACCTACTGCTGCTGAGGCTGCTGCTACACTGGTCGTTTTCTCCTGCATTTGTTGTTGCGTTTGTGATAGAAGAGCCAGATCATCCGCGAAGTCTAAATCGTCAAGCTGCATCCTGCCTGTCCACTGTATCCCGTGCATTCCTCCAGATGTTGACGTCTTCATAATCCAGTCGATCACCAGGAGAAAGAGAAAGGGTGAGAGTAGGCAACCTTGCCTAACACCGGTCTTTACCTCGAACGAGTCGGTGAGTTGTCCTCCGTGGACGATTTGGCAGTTTAGTCCATCATAGGAGTTCCGTATGATATTTACTATCTTCTCAGGCACACCGTAGTGTCGAAGAAGCTTCCACAGTGTCGTCCTGTCCACGCTATCAAATGCCTTCTCGTAGTCGATGAAGTTGATGTACAGTGATGAATTCCATTCGATTGATTGTTCCACAATGATACGTAGAGTTGCGATTTGATCTGTGCACGATCTATCCTTACGAAATCCAGCTTGTTGATCTCGAAGTTGAGCGTCCACGGAATCCTTCATCCTGTTTAACAATACTCTGTTGAAGACTTTTCCTGGTATTGAGAGGAGAGTGATGCCTCTGTAGTTGTCGCACTTGCTCAGATCGCCTTTCTTTGGTATCTTGATGAGAAGTCCTTCTTTCCAGTCTGTTGGTACATGTTCTTCGTCCCAAATCTTACCGAAGAGGATGTGGAGTATCTTGGCAGTTGCTGCTACATTTGCTTTCAGTGCCTCTGCCGGGATGTTGTCTGGTCCCGCTGCTTTGCCACTCTTGATTTGTCTAATGGCCATGCTGATCTCTTCAATTGTTGGTGGGCCAATATCGATTGGGAGGTCTGTGGGTGCTGCTTCGATGTTGGGTGGGTTCAGTGGAGCTGGTCGATTCAAGAGTTCTTTGAAGTGTTCTACCCACCTGTTTCGTTGTTCTTCAATATCGTTGATTACTTTGCCTTCCTTGTTTTTCACTGGTCTTTCTGGTTGACGGTAATTTCCAGCAAGTTTCTTTGTTGTATCATACAGTTGTCTCATGTTTCCCTCTCTTGCAGCCTTTTCCGCTGTCATCGCTAAATCTTCCACATATTTACGTTTGTCGGTCCTGATGCTCCTCTTCACTTGCTTGTTTGCCTCTGTGTATTCGGCTTGTGCCTTGGCTTTTTCTGCTCTTGTTCGGCTGATATTGATTGCTACCTTCTTGTTCCTCCTTGCTTCAATTTTATCCAGTGTACCAACAGTGATCCATTCCTTGTGATGGTGCTTCTTTTGGCCCAGAACCTCCTGACATGTTGAAACGATTGCCTCCTTGATACCTTTCCAGCTGCTCTCTATGGTGGTTCCCTCTTCATTGAGTAGGTTATGAAAGGCCTGGAACCTGTTGCTGAGGGCTATGTTAAATTCGTTGAGTTTGTCAGCATCTCGAAGAAAGGCCGTGTTAAACTTTTGTGATGTTGTCCGCGCCATTGTCCAGTGCTTCTTGAGTTTTAGTTTCATCTTGGCGACCAGCAAATGGTGATCGGATGCTATATCAGCTCCTCTCCTGGTTCTCACATCCTCCATCGTCCTCCTGAACTTTTTGTTGATGCAGACATGGTCGATTTGATTCTGTGTAGTGTGATCCGGTGAAATCCAAGTGGCTTTGTGTATGTTTTTGTGTGGGAATATGGTGCCACCTATGACCAGTTTATTGAAGGCACATAGGTTTGCAAATCTCTCACCGTTTTCGTTCCTTCCTCCCAGTCCATGTTGTCCCATGACGTCTTCGTATCCAGTGTTGTCCTTTCCAACCTTGGCATTGAAATCTCCCATTAGAATGGTCAGGTCCTTGGTTGGGCACTTCTCAAAGATTGACTGCAGCCTATCGTAGAATTGGTTTTTAGCGTCTTCATCGTAGTCGTTGGTCGGCGCATAGCATTGGATGATGTTCATTGTGATGCCCTCTCTCTTTGTTCTGAAGGAGGCTTTGATGATCCTCGGTCCATGAGATTCCCATCCTATAAGTGCATTTTGTGCTTTTCTAGACAGCATCAGTGCCACTCCTTGTGTATGTGGGGCATTTTCTTCTTCATGACCGGAGTATAACAGAAGTTCCCCTGAAGACAGTCGTTGTTGTCCAACTTGCGTCCAATGTGTTTCACTGATTCCAAGCACTTCCAGGTTGTATTTCCTCATTTCCGCAGAAATTTGGAAGACTCTTCCGGTCTCCCACATTGTCCGGACATTCCATGTACCTATAAAAATTGTCGCTCTGGTTGTAAGAAGGTGCATCGGCCTCATGACTTCCGAAGGAACTCGGCTTTCATCATGAGACGTCATAATTATTCCTTCTACTCCCAGGGCAGAGTTTGAATGGTTTGAATGAATTTTTCTGGTTAGCGTTTTTTTAGCGAGTTGATTTTCTACGGGATGGGGTCGCTAACCCCATGCCCAACCCTCCTCCTTTACCCGGGCTTGGGACCGGCAGTAGCCCCTGGAGGAGCTACAGGCGGAGTTCATTAAACACCTACTCAAGTTTATTCTCAATACAAACAATAGGAGTAACATTCAGAAACTGGAAACAACACAGCAGAACGGACTGTGGGCACAGTTTATTCTCCCCAAGAGTAATCAAATGTTAGAGTTCGCTGCAGGCTGAGCTAGTCCAGGCAGATTCCCAGGAGTATTTTAGAAAATCTGACATATTCTTAATGACTGAGGCAGTATCACACTATAATTTACTAGTTATTTATTTATTTATTATCGTTAATATACATAAGTTCTTACCTGGAGGTATCGGTGATTCACTGCTACCAGGTACGGAAGCCCGTTAAGCGAAAGCTTCTATTCCGTCCAGAACCAATTGCCATTTGAAGACGACTTTGGCAAAGCTCAAGTATTCTCTAAATACTTTAGCGATGTTTACACCATAGAAACACCCTTCTCACCAGTCCATGAAAATCCCCCTACACAAGCACTGGACAGCGTAACCATTAAAGAACTCGATGTCTTTGGTCTGCTAGTTAAGCTTGACATAGGTAAATCCACTGGACCCGATGAACTGCATCCTAGGTTACTAAAGGAATTAGCTAACTTTGTTGCGAACCCTTTAAGTGTATGTTTTAATCTATCCGTAACCCAGGGTCGTCTACCAAAAGACTGGAAGAACGCCATAGTAAGTCCAGTCTTCAAAACAGGTACAAAACATAAGCCTGAGAATTACCGACCAATTAGCCTAACTAGTGTGGTTGTTAAAATCTTAGAAAAGATTATTCGGAAGGAACTGTTAAAGTATCTCGATGAAAACCGGATCCTCTCCGAAAAGCAGCATGGTTTTAGGACAGGTTACTCTTGTCTCACAAGCTTATTAGTCGCTCGTGAAAGCTGGTGCGCTCTTAAGGACCAAAAATTACCTATAGACGTAGCTTACATCGATTTCAGCAAAGCTTTCGACAAAGTTCCGCATAACCGGCTGTTATATAAGCTAAGGAATGTCGGGATTGGAGGCAATCTATTGATGTGGATAAAAGACTTCCTAGTTGGGCGTCAACAAAGAGTAAGGGTGAACTCCAAGTTGTCTAGTTGGGAAACTGTGCTTAGTGGAGTCCCCCAGGGTACAGTTTTGGGGCCAGTGTTATTCCTCCTGTACGTAAATGATCTCCCTCGTCTACTATCGACATCGGTCTTACTCTATGCTGATGATGTCAAGATATGGAGAGCGATACAAAGCAAGGGCGATAGCTTAGAACTTCAAAATGACCTGGAGAGATTATCTGAATGGTCCCAAACCTGGCAATTGCCGATAAACACTTCCAAGTGTATTGTGATTCATATTGGCCACCAGGGTACAGATACATACACGATGAATAACACTGAGTTACCTATTGTTCAGGCACACAACGACTTAGGCGTCATCGTCAGTCAAGACTTAAAGACTACTGCACACTGCCGTGCAATAGCCGCCAAAGGTTTTAGGACTTTATGGTCCATACGCAGGGCTTTTAGGCATCTTGACGCTAAAACGTTTTTGACTTTGTATACAGTGTTCGTACGCCCTAAACTTGAGTACTGTATACAAGCAGCTAACCCCTGCCTAAAAAAAGACAGTGAACTCTTGGAAAGGGTTCAGAGAACAGCAACTAGGCTGATTCCCGGAATATCGAAGCTCCCGTATGGTACTAGACTGACCAAGCTAAACCTATTCCCGCTGTCATATAGAAGAATCAGAGGTGACTTGATTATAGTTTTCAAATTGCTTAATGACAAATTTGCACCTGATACGCCCTCATTTTTCTTGTCTTCCAAAACAGAAAATCTACGAGGACACTCCAAAAAAGTTCACAAGCCCAGAACAAATTACTTGTCAGCTGACTACCGACTTTCCCATCGAATAATCAACGAGTGGAATTCATTACCTCAGCACGTGGTTGAGGCCCCATCCGTCGACTCCTACAAAAGAAAGTTGGATCAGCTGAGAGACCATCATTGCCAGGACTAACACAAGCCATCAAGCCTCCTGTCCTTTCCAAACTGAAACTGAAACTGAATCTGGGGTGGGCGTTTCGAATTTTTCGGGATGGAGTCTACTCCAGTTTGGGCACCATTTTTGGGTTTAATTGGATGTAGTTCGGCGATGACATTATGTGGTAAAGTACCCTTCTATTTATTAGTTGATGTCTTTAGCACTTGGCGCTGGTTACGGCACTGCTCTTTCCGGTATGAGCATTTCATGCATTGCAGTATCCCGTCCTGATATCGTCATGAAGACTATAATACCAGTCGTAATGGCAGGAATAATTGCAATATATGGTCTTGTCGTTTCTGTACTAATTGCCCAAAGAATAGATGACAATTACACTCTATTCATGTAAGTTTTTGTCATCTCCAGTCATACATTCAGGTCAATTAACGATCTTGGTGCCGGTTTAAGCGTGGGATTCAGTGGACTAGCTGCTGGCTACGCTATTGGGAAAGTTGGTGACGCTGGTGTACGAGCGACTTCCAAGCAGCCAAGAATGTTCGTTGGAATGGTACTTATTTTAATCTTTGCGGAGGTACTTGGACTCTATGGACTGATAGTCGCTCTTATTATGTCGACAAAGTGATTTGACTTGAATAACTCTTTACACACTCTCAGTTCGCATAATAATTATTCTTATATGTTACCTCTTCAAGATTCTGTGATTGGTATATTGTCTCCTTGATATTAATAAACTTAGTTCCTTTACAAAAGTCAAAGAATCCTCCCAATGATTGGTCACTTTCCTGTTTATACTGTTTAATTATCACCATCTAAGATTCTTCGGCAAATATATCAACTAGTTCAGTATTCCGACAATTTTATGTGATAATCACTCCTCCCCTATTTTTCAATTATGACCTTGTTTTAGAAATGTCATCAGTTAGAAGTCAACAAAAGAAACAAGTTGCATGTAAGAATGTTGAGCTGAATAAATATGATGATTGAATAAAACACATGGAGGTTAATTAAGCCTAAGCGACCTAGCCAGTTTCCTCCAGTGGGATCAAGCTATTTGTATCCTGAGTTTTTGCTACAAACTGGTCACTGAAATACATTAATTGGTTGGTCCGACATTTGTGTGTATACGATTAATGACAACCTAATACACTAAGCCGCCCATGTAACCTGGCTATCGCCCCCAAATGCCCTGTTGCGACCACGAAGTGCTTTCACATGTCTACGCGCATATAGCCTCTTCCGGGGAAGTCCTACTCATTGCCTTCTCGTGTCATTACTGTTGTTTACGAAATGTAGAAGACGAAAAGCGAATGTTCAGTGCTTTAACGGGGTTGGAGGACACAGCGCGTCCACTTAAGGGAGTTGGAAAACCCTAATTCCAAACCAATGATGCACATGGACTCCAGTATCCTGAGGGAACAAATAGCGTATGAATCAATCGTTGGTCACTGGATACTATGAGACTGCATCTCCTCACCATGCTCCACTGCCTTGAGGTCAAAGGCCTCGGGTGTTGCCCCCTAAGAAAACCACCTGCTTCGGTTTGGGCAACTGGGCAGTCCTCACACAAATCAAATGAGATTTGTGCGGCGCATATGTATCTGGTGCCCCTATGTACTAATATTTATGTGTTTAAATAAATAAATATAACATGGTTATCAAAAGTGGTTGTGTTTCGCTTGACGAAATGGTATCCCACAAAGACTTTACCGTCGAATGATTGACAAACTTGGGAAAATCGTACGTCTATTCTGCTCTTATTACGTATCCATTTATATTGACCTAACTTTACCTATATTCTAGAGTGCATTCTGTATTTGTTTCATAATAAATTATGCAAGAGATAAAAGATAAATATAATCGTAGTTGGGTATAAATGAACAACATTTTTCTCCCAAGACAAAATCCACCGTGTTATTGTAATTCCCTAAAAACTGAAAATTAGTAGCTGCATTCGAAAAAGAGACATTGTTGTTCCGGTATTTCCCTAGTTGGCGATATCTAGGTGCATAAGACCGGTTCGGAACATTATAAAAGATATGTATATTGTGAAATTTCGAGGATAGAGATCACCATGATACTTTTAAGTTTAAAAGTATTTCGGGACGACTAGGCAAGGTATCGAAGTGTCAAAGTGGTTGATCAAAAGCTACACATCAGTAATTATATCAGGACTAACTAATTCAATGATCACAAAACATTAAATTATTAGAGTATTATTTGGTCTACTTGTTTAATTCAAGATAAGTTTAGTTATGTCAACTTGGTCAGCTAACTTAAGAAACTACTATTATATTCGTAAATGATATACTGGCCTCTCATAGTAGATTTCCTGATTTAAAGTCTTGGTTGATTGAATGGTAGACTGCCTTGATAAAATCAGAAGAACTAATAATGAATAAGATTGAATGCAATTAGTTACCACCTTCAAGTTTATTAGTTTCAGGGTTATTGTATTCAGATGTGGTCTACAGGAAACGTAATTATAGTTTGCTATGAACTACTGTAATGAGTGGTTATTTTTCTCCGATATCCGAACAATCAAAGTCACTACGCAATCAATTTAGGTGTTTTTTCTAATTAATACCTCTTCTGTTATGATGAGTTGACACTAGTTGTACGGTTTCGCAATATCTTCGCAGCACATAAGCTTTTACATTTGATAAACAGTTTGTTGGGAAACGCTTGGCCATAGCAAATGTAGTGTTGGAAAGTCGTACAAAGCCGTGTAGGTGATAATTTAAAGTACAAGGAAAGGAGTTTCCCTCTGTTAAATAAATATATTTGTACATGGTGGATGTTGAAACAATGTAGTGTATACGGTAATATTTCTGCTAAAATCTGATCTATAACTCACTATAGCTTCCCCCATATAATGATCTTCATTGTGTGTAGACGGCAAACTACATAGGGTCACTAATTAGCCTAATAAGCTTAAGCTCTTAACCAGTAAGGCGTCATCCAAATATATTGTGTCCCTTAACGTTGTGTTGTGTGTTTATTCTGTTTTTCTCAAACAAGTACCATAGGAATCTTATCTTCAAAAAAAGATATTCCTGGCAGATTTGAACTAAATTGTGGTTGTCATGGTCAAAATCTTACAGTGCAAATGTTTTTAGTACCTAGGATCCGCGTTTTGTTCTATCTAGGATTGGTAAACTGGATCAAGATGTTGATATTTGCATCACAACTGGAATCCATTATCTATATATTCTAGCTTTGTCACGCAATTCACTAAGTTACGTATTCCATACATCCACTAAGTTTCTCATAGTGTATAAAGGTATATTCATGTTCGTACCACTGTAGTAAGAGCTGATGAAGTATGCATAAACTAAATGTGGAATATAAGCATCAATGTTCACCTATCCACTGAGCTCAATTATTTGTACACTACAATTATCTAGCTGTTTGGACATACTATTGTGTGAATAGTGTTTTCAGGAATGTGATAATTATATTAAATCAACTGTTTGGTGGAGCTTTTCTTGGGCGATGATGGCTAGTGTATGAGTGGGTTGAAAGAGGGCTACGAGCGGGTAAACCAAGACGTCACCGTTTGATGAGGACACTGAGTAGGGACTACCTAGCTAGGGTCTGCGTAATTGTCGTAACCAGTGGTTAGATACTCTGAGTGAAATGACTGAAAATCATTCACAATGTCGCAGGTGAATTCGATATCTGTCCTCCCTTATTTCCCAAGTTTTCAAATCCCACATTTATTTCACTAATTCATCTTGTATCTTATGATATCTTCGATGCCCTATCTTTTCTGTTACCACCAACACGGTTACTACCCCTAGAAGTGGGATGTGCCCTGACTATTCCGTCTCACTGTGTTGATGGGGTATGGCAATCAGAAACGATGTAGACACTATCCAGGTCCTATGTCGCGTTTGGTCGACTTATAATTCACTAAAGAACAGTTCGATAAAAATTGAGTACTTCGTATTGCTTGTTATTTTATCAGTGGTTTTTTGTCTTACAACACCGATTAGTTTTATGTATTTAATGTTGTAAGTCACCTCCATCACATAAACTAGTCTAACCTTTGTTGGGACTTACCCTCTACTGAAACAGTACGGGAAAAATTAGTCTTCAGTTTTAGTTATTGCACATGCTTAGAAACTTGGAAAAGTTGCTTGCATTGTCCTCAAATAAATTCCTTGTTTGTTGCTTTCCTTCCCAATGTTCGTGATTACCAAATACCTCACTAATAATTTTTTGATTGATGGATTTTCTTCAGATATTGATCGTAACAAAAATGGCGTTGAACAAAAGTAATCACAGGCTAATTATTCTTTAACCGTTTCCTTACAACAGCTCTCCTTGATAAGAAGTCGCAATGGCCTTTACTTTTTTTACATGTTAATTTTTCCCATGAAATACATAACTTATAACTTTCTTACTTTTGTCATGATACCTCCGTTTGTTACTACTATTTGTCACGCAACTATTTACACAAGTATCATTATCATCATCTTTCATGTGTTATATATGACGTATGTGTGGTCCAATCACTAGCAGGGAAATATAGTAAACCAGTGAGACCAGTCAGAGACAAAGGGCAAGTCAATCACTGAGGTTCAAGAACAGCGGAACAGGTGGGTGGAACACTTTGAGGAACTCCTGAATAAACTAGCCCCACTGAACCCACCGGACATCGAAGCAGCACGTACAGAGCTTCATCTATATTTCATCTCACCAATAATCAAAGGGATCAACATGGCTATCAAACAAATTAAAAGAGGAAAAACAGCAGGACCAGACAATATAGCAGCCGAAGCACTAAAGTCAGACATAAAAGTAACTGCATACATGCTCCACACTCTATTCATGAAAATTGGGGAGTAAGAACAAGTGCCGACAGACTGGAAGGAGGGATACCTCACCAAGATATCAAAGAAAGGAGATCTGAGCAAGTGTGAGAACTATAGAGGCATCACATTACTGTCAGTGTGGGTAGGAGAACCTTATGGAACCTTCTTCGACATTATGGTATGGTTGATAAAACCGTCAACATCATCCGGAATTCATACGGACTACACTGCAAAGTCGTTCATGGAGGACGGCTGACAGACTTATTCCAAATAGGGACTGGAGTCAGACAAGTCTGCTTACTCTCCCCCTTTATCTTTCTTCTGGTGATTGACTTGATTATGAAGACCTCGACATCTGAGAGGAAGCACGGAATACAATGGACGTGTTGCATGCAAATAGACAATTTGAGCTTCACAGATTACCTGACATTTCTATCCCATACACATGAACAAATGCTGGTGAAGACAGCCAATGTAGCAACAGCCTCTGTAGCATTAGGCCCCAACATACACACAAGGGAGAAGCAAGGTGCTGAAATACAACAAAGAGAGCAACGACACAATCACACTTGATGAAAAACTCTAGGAGAGTTGGAAACTTTCACGTATCTAGGTAGCATCATCAATAAATGTTGAGAATTTGACGTGGATGTATGGACGAGAATTGGCAAAGCAATGACAGCATTTCTACAATTGAAGAATATATGGAACTCAAAATAACTATCAGCCAACATTAGAGTCAGGATCTTCAAGACAGTTCTACTGTGCGAAGCTGAAACTTGTAGAACTACTACAATCATCATCACAAAAGTACAAGTATTTATAAACAATTGTCTACGTAAGATACTGAACATCCGTTGGCTAGATACTATCAGCAACAGCCTGCTGTAGGAGAGAACAAACCGGTTTCGAGCTAAGGAGGAGGAAAGGACCGTGGAAGTGGATAGGACACACATTGAGGAAATCATCAAACTGCATCACGAGGCAAGCTCTAACTTGAAATGCTGAAGGGAAACGAAGAAGAGGAAGGTCAAAGAACACACTTCGTCGGGAATTGAAACCAAACCTAAAAAGAATGAATAGCAATTGAAAACGACTGAGAAGGATTGTTCAGTACGGAGTTGGATGGAGAATGCTGGTGGGTGGCCTGTGCTACTCCACGAGGTCTAACAGGAGTAAGTAAGTAACTCAATCAGAACTGAAATGACATCTGATATTTGCACGAATTTAGAAAGTGAATGACTTTTATCCCTTATGACGTGAAACGGACAACAGAAATACCTTTGTATGGTATTCTAGGCAAAATTAATATATTTTTGTATCATAGAGTGGAAAAGGCTCATTTCTTTGTGTGTAAATATAAAATAACGTGCTGATCAGATATCCTAACCGGAACCTTATCCAAAAGCTATATACATGCTCCTAAAAACCTACTTGAGTCCTTACGAGGGTTCGGAAAGACAAATATTCCTTAGACATAGAAATAAATTTGTCAGTTTTGAGATAGAAAAACTTGTAGGTGACTTTACTAGTTTCATAGATTGCGTGAAATCTGTTTTCCACCCAGGAGTTATTCATTTGTAATAACTTTCCTGATTGGCTGACAACGGGCTTACATCCACGGTTATTTTGAGGATCGTTGACGTTTGCATCTACACTGTGCTCTTAGCTTAGATAAGTTATCTTTGGTTAAATGTTTTCAAGTTATTTGTCTCGAATTACAATGATTATCAATAATGTAACAAAGTTACCTGTGTAAGTATTAAACTATCTTTTTCATCAATTTATTTAAACAATGACGCATATATAAATAAATGAACGATTTAATAATGAAACTGCATATTATAGATATTTTACTTCATTATTTTGTGTAGACGATAATTGTTATGTGTTAGTGAACAGGAACATTTTATGTAGGCGAAGCAAAAAACTCTTTACTAGCATTTGGATCTGGTTTAATTGTTTTCTTACCAGCTTTCCAGTTAGCTGGACATACTTCACCGTGTTTTTCTACGAACTGAAATGCATCCAACAATCGTATAGTTTCATCGACAGACCGACCAACTGGACGATCATTTACCGTTATCTGACGGAGTATTCCTTTACCATCAATTATAAATAATCCTCTACAGTAGTAGAAGTAATAGTGAAAAAGAAACAGCATGGAATTACAGGCAACTTAATTTAAGTGTTTGCAATGCAATACTGTCATAAGATTGCATTCCATACAAATAACGTATAGAAGTAATAAATGAGAAGCAAATAAATATCTTGATATTAGCTCATCGAACTAAATTTGTAGTTGTTCGGTTCATGTTTGCATTTCAGAAATACTTTTATGAATATTATCACTTCTTAAGGACTTAAGTAAATCCATGGAATGTATCATTACTGATAATTGTATTCTTGAATCTTATGATTCTGATTTTTGTTTAGGTTTTGATGAAGTTTTTGAGGTCTCGTCGAATGAAACTAAGTTACTGATGAGCTGACTATTATAGTTTTATCAGTATGCAGTTGTGGAGATTATTGAATTCCATTGACATCACTAACCGATCTAAGTTAGACAACCCCATACTGATTATCATGTGCTCACTAGTGATTCACTTCGATGGATGATTCACAGAGTTCTAAAGAGAAACCATAACTAGTAGAGGTAACTGTGTCTGGTGTAGGGACGGTACCCACTAAAGACAAAAGGTCTCACAATATCGTAAGTTGATTGAAGTTAAAATTGTACACCACTGGACTCCAGTTCAATGGTCTAAAAGTTAGGCGTTTGCGTACGAGATTGGAGGTCCTGGGTTAAATCCCCTGCTATTTATTTATTTATTTAAACATATAAATATTGGTACAAGGAAGCACCAGATAAATATGCGCCTCACAAATCTCATTTGATTTGTGTGAGGGCTGTGATACTGCCCAGGTGCCCAAAATGAAGCAGGTGGTTTTCTTAGGGGGCCACACCCGGAGCCTCTGACTTGAAGGTCTAGTCCACAAGGCAGTGGAGCATCGTGAGGAGATGCAGTCCCATGGCAGCCGGTGACCAACAATTCGTTCCATCAGGATACTGGAGCCCATGTGCATCATTGGTTTGGAATTAGGGTTTTCCAACTCCCCTAGGTGAACTTTCCGTGTCCACCAACCCGGTTAAAGCGCCGGACATTTGCTTTTAGTCCTCTCAATTTTGTAAACAGTCGCGCCACGAGAAGGCAGTGAGTAGGACTTCCCTGGTAGAGGCTATATATTCGCGTGGCCATGTGAGAGCATTTGGAGAGGGAGAGCGGACTCTTCCCACCCTCGGCCGTACCAGGGCATTCGGGGGCGAATTCCCTGCTGCGGGGTCATGGATGCACACCACCAAGGAGTACTGCACTAGTATGAAACGGCTGTTCATTGCTTTTAGGTTTCCAGTGGTTATCTAACGTAGATCAGTTCGTGACTCAATGATATTCACATCTAATAACTCCCTTGTCGTTAGATAAAATATTTCAACTGAGTTGTAGCAGCCCTGTCGCATGCATCATTAAACTTCTTTTTAAGTTCCTAACAGTTGTATATTCCCTGTTTTTTGTGTACATCAGGGACGATCGAGAATATTCTGTATGCTTCTTTGAATTGTTAAATTTTTCGTTGCATCTTTGAGTTCGGTTGCCTGAAATTTAGACTACAAATATCTCACATATTTGGTCTTCTTGATATATGTCCTCAACTGTTGTTGGTTACTCACTATTGGACCTAAGGAATACTCTATTATAAGGAATCGGATAGCAGTAACAACCGTCCCCCACAAGCTGATGATTCCAACGCCATCTAATTCACGCTATAATTCATCGGTGAACTGAGGTTGCACATTACATACTAATAGTCAGAAGGTGTTTTGTGGCGATTACATTATTTTTCAAAGTTTAAATCATGAGTCAATTGATGCTAGACCACCATGGAAAACCTGGAAACACTGGACGGCCGTTTCGTCCTATTATGGGACTCAGCTGACAAATACTGAAATCTCCACAAAACCCCTTCTGATTATAATTGTATGCTCACTAGTGACTGACTTCAAGATACATGTCCTGGAGTTCCAGTGGGAAGCAGTGACCAGTGGAGTTCAACCACGTCTGTTGTGAGATAACAACTCACTGAAGACAATTGGTGAATGGTCGCTCATAATTCGTGGATCGGTTGAAGTTAGACATTAACACCGTTGAATGCTGGCCAGCTCAGTGGTCTATCGGTTAAGGGCTCTGGCTCGAAACTGGTAGGTCCTGGGTTCGAATCTCGCGGGGCAGGATCGTGAATGCGCACTGCCAAGGATTTCCATAATACAGCGAAACGGCCATCCAGTGCTTCCAGGTTTTCTATGGTGGTCTAGCTTCAATTGACTCATTATTTCAGCTTTGAAACATTAATAGGTTTTGAACCCCGCCGTTGCTGCTACCTTGACGTGGTGGTCGGGCTTGCCTATCGTGATGAACCAATCGAGCTATACTGGCTGGAACAATCGTTCCTCAAGGTTCTACCATACCAGACAGGTCGGTTGAAGAGCGGTAAGACTAAAGACAGGTCCGAAGGTGAAGTCGTACTGCTGACTGTACAGAGGTGTGACGGCAGTGAGGTGTTTCCTCCAGACAACCAGCATAACAGTCATACTGCCTTCCCACAACGAGGGGTGGGGTTAGAAAAGGTCGACCCTGAAAAAGCACACTGCCTTATCCCACGGATATCCATCTTCGGTGGTAAGGTCTCAACAAGTACGGAGGTAACACAAAAATTACTCACATAGGGGTCGTGGTTGACAGATCTCAAGCAGTTGTCCCTTGGGCACTGTGGTCACGCTCTCAGGTCACTAAGACAACTTTTAATCCAATTTCCTTTTCAGGTATCTCTGGAAGAAACCTTCCATGATGTGGCAACTGGGAAATGTTAACCACCCTCATACTTCCAACAGCACTCAAGACCACTGTATTATTAATCAATCTCCCTCTTCAATTCCTGTTATTCCTCCTACATCGACTTTCAACACTGAACTTCCTCTTTTGTTTTCCTCCTAAAGTGACACCATGGCCAACGATTCTAGTGCGTAAAACACTATCCCACGTCTACTGAAACCTCGCTAAAACCAACACATTGGAGCCTTCAGCGTACTCACCCTGTGTCAAGTCGGCCAGCTGGTCTTCTTGGCAAAAGAAAACCCCAGAATCTCGTACCATTGGTGTATGCCATGTCTCCGAAACACGCATACACGATCCCAGTGTGGTCATTCACGACAACTTTACTTATCTTGGAAGTCTGATCACCCCTAATGGGTTGGTGTCTGATTAAATTTCTACACAGATTCAGAAAGCTCGTTTGGCGTTTGCCAACTTACCTCACCTATGGTGATGGCCAGATATCTGTCTATCAATTAAGGAACGGGTATATTGCTCAGCAGTTCACTCTGTTCTACTTTACAGCTGCGAAACGTGTCCATTTAAGAGTAGAAGATACTCGTAATTTACTAGTATTTGATCACAGATGTCTTAGAATTATTGCTCGCGTCTGCTGGGATCACCGGGTAAGTAGTAGTGAGGTTAGACACAGGGTATTGTGGAACGATGGTGAATCCGTTGGTGAGGTCATGAATCTTCACCGACTGAGATGGTTGGGTCACGTGTTACGTATGTCTGAACACCGATTACCACGACACGCTATGCTGACTAGTATACGTGATGGTTGGAAGAGAGTTAGCGTTGGCCAAACCAAAACGTGGCATCAGTGCTTGAAGTCACTAACTTCTAGTCTAAGCCATGTTAGTAGATGCAGACTACTTAGTTGTGGTCCACGCTACTATCGTAACCAATGGTTGGAGACTGTGGGTGACATGGATCAGGATCTATCACAATGGTGTTGGTGTATACACTCTCTATTTTCCGTTAAACTATGAGATAAAAATTGCTTCATATCTTTCTTTCTTCCTGTACTATATTCTTTTATACAATCCTTCTTTCATAAATGACTACTATTAAATTAACTAGTTATATGAATTCGGTGTTCATCTTGTTGTATTAACGGGGTATGGTAATTTGGACCGATGCATATATGTGCGTGATCCTACGTTGTAGCTGATTGATTGACTGAATAGCTTTTGAAGCTTCTTGAATTTGGAGATGAATTTAAAATATCAATTATTTATGTCAGTTACTTATTTCAGTGAGAGGTTTTTAAACACAAAGATTATCATCTCATCGAACACATGAGATTTATGAGTTGTTTAGTGATCTTGTTCAGGGAGTTCGAGTGAATCTTTTAACTTGTCACCAGAGAATTCAGTTTGTTTGTTAATAGGATGTGATGGGAAACAAAAAATAATCATAGGAGAAACGGGTAAAGGACGAAGAAAAACGTAATCACATAAAACAAACTTTATCAAATGCTCAAGTAACACGTGAAATAATTCTGGGGATACAAACCCACTGACTCAGATTCCCATTTGCTCTTTAATCACTAATATCTGTGCTTTTCGTGATTACGGTCCAGAGCGTTGTGATAGATAAACAAGTGTTAATCCAATACAAATTACCTTCAAATCACAGCATCTGGTCGCAGACTGAGGACCTCTTCGCTTTTCGTTAGTTCTGACGTCCTCACAAAAATGCATATAACTGAAGAGTTATACAGAAAGTATGTTGACACCACCAAAGTCAGTATTTCGAGTCATGATCAGTAGTTATGTGTTCGTTTTCCCATGCGCAAACACAATGACTGACTAATAGAACTGATACAATGTTACCACTAATGAGGAAAGTGACGATCAGACAGTAGTACCTGTTCCTAAAAGTCAGTTGTGGAACTCCAAGGATTATATTGGTACATACTCAAGATTTTGATAAAATTCGTCTCATGACTATTGAAATTGGTCTATGGTTGAATGTTTCACATCTTTTCACTACAAACAGATTAATATCGTTTACAACATTGATAAACAACTGCCTAACTGTTCAGACTGGGTTATTTTTGTAAGATGAGTACATAAGTCTCATAGGAATTCTTTATCCTTTGATTTTCCAGAGTACACGTCGTAGTTAAAGAAGCTGATAGCCAACTGTTCAGGTGATATATTTCCGTAAGCTGTCGATCATCTAACAGTAGGACAACATATAACGGATCTGGACTAACACTGGTGGTTAGATTGTGTGTGAGCGTTTCAGGCAATTCGATATCGTATTTGAGAATTATATGAACGTCAACTCTGGAATAAGAGTTCACCCGGCTGATGGGTCCCAAACGAAACAAAACGGAAGTCCTGAACTTCAGTGCTAGCTATGACTCATATATATTGAAACTTGTTAATAGTGCATTGTTAAAGCAATTAATCCCTTTGATAAATTTCGATAGTATAATAAGAAGATGAAGACTATCACAACTATGTGATATATTAGCGCAATACCTTCCGAACAATCTGATCACACATATACTTGTTCTTAACAAGTAATTTATATTTGAAGAGTTGATTCTGTTTGATAATTTCTTTTTTAGAACTTCTTGAAAATCATACCTTTCAAAATCCTATTAAAAGAGATTTTGTTGGAATTCTCACCATAGAAACTTTTTTTGGTATTTTTAATACACAATACAACTACATGAAGTCCCTTACTGTTACGATTATTGGTTTACACTAAAGTTTGAATATACATGTTGAATAGTACTACTAATACCTGAGTTGAAATATATATATATATATATATATATATATATATATATATATATATCATTCATTAAGCTTCAAGCCTAATGTATTTTCGATAATCTAACTACTTGTGTTGCCCACTTGTTTGATACTTCATTAAATAGCAACTCATCAAGAGAGAATTCACTTAGTATTGTTTGTTTGGATCTTCCCATCGATGTGTTTAGGACTGCAACTGGTCAGTCTCTAGTTGGCATATGTGCATACTGTGCGTATTGCCTCGATATACCTTAATTCACAAGCATGGTAAGCAGAGATGGATAGTGGCTAGCAGTGGAATGCAGGACGCGCGTTTCGTCCTACTTGGGACTCGTCAGCTGGATGTACCTGGCTATCAGGACTCAGTGGCTGAGTGGATAACGCGATGGCGTTTGAAGCGAGGGTACTGGGTTCGAGTCCCAGAGTGAACATCAACTCTGAGATGCAGGTACATCCAGCTGACGAGTCCCAAGTAGGACGAAACGCGCGTCCTGGATTCCACTGCTAGCCACTATCCATCTCTGCTTATCATCCAGAGAGGTTTGCGGATTGTAAGAAAGTTTTTAGAAGAATCATTAATTTTAATTTGCATGACAGTATCAGTATTATTTAGGTATTTCCTTTTGTTATAAGTACATTAGAATAATTTCTTTTGCAGAAATATATTATTGTTAACAGACTTGTATAATGGGATTTACCTGAACGCATTACCCTCTTCTTCATCAAGTACACCATATGATCGTGAAATACATTTTGTTGTATCAGCTAAAAGTGGTATTTTCATTGGACCTAATCCACCTGCTTTACGATCCATATTTGTCCATGCTAAATGACAATATTCAGAATCTGTTGAACAGGCAATAACTTGACAATTTCTTTTTTCAAACTCTTCAACGCGTTCACTATATGCTATAATTTCAGTTGGACAGACAAACGTACTATAAAAGAAATAAATGTATATAGATGAATATTTCTGTAACAGTAGATCAATGATGTGTTCTAAACAACTCGAACTGACGTACTTACGTACAAAGTTCTACGTTGTGACTGATTGACTCATAAGTGTACGCTATACAATTTGTAATATACAATAAGGTATCTTGCTAATTTATCTACTTTTCTCTTACATGTTTCATTGTACCTGAAAAAAGTTCTGTACTTCTGTACATCAAACTTAGTTCATTTGTGTTCTTTTTTTTACCAAGAGCATCCCCTCACGAAGCTCCACTGTCTTGTGGATCAGACCTTTAGGTCAAAGGCTCGGGGTGTGGCCCCCTAAGAAAACCATCTGCTTCAGTTTGGGCACCTGGGCAGTATCACAGCCCTCATACAAATCGAATGAGATTTGTGCGGTGCATATATATCTGGTGCTTCCTTGTACCAATATTTATGTGTTTAAATAAATAAAAAAAATAATTTTTACCAAGAAGTAACAATAAATTCGAGAGCTTCTACCTGAAAAGTGTTTTACAACATCAGAATTGTTTAATAAAAATATTTGACGGAATATTAGGAAATGTTCTTGTAAGGGCGATCCTGAAAAATTCTTGCAATAGACATGATAAGCTCAGGAAAACATTAAGAAGCATTTTGTCCAATCAGCGTTCGACTAGAGGTTTTGCTAGACTTACTTACTTACTACTTACGCCTGTTACTCCCAATGGAGCATAAGCCGCCGACCAGCTTTCTCCAACTCACTCTGTCCTGGGCCTTCTTTTCCAGTTCTTGTTCATTCTTCTCATTTCTATCTCTATTTCTCGGCGTAATGTGTTCTTTGGTCTTCCTCTTCTCCTTTAACATTCAGGATTCCATGTGAGGGCTTGTCTTGTGACGCAATTAGGTGATTTCCTCAAGGTGTGCCCAATCCACTTCCAGCGCTTCTTCCTGATTTCTTCCTCCGCTGGAATCTGGTTTGTTGTCTCCCACAGTAACTTGTTGCTGATAGTGTCTGACCATCTCATCCGAAGTATCTTGCGTAGACAACTGTTAATAAACACTTGTATCTTCTGGATAATGGCTTTCGTAGTTCTCCACGCCTCCACCCCATACAGAAGAACTGTCTTGACATTTGTATTGAAAATTCTAACCTTGGTGTTGGTTGACAATTGTTTTGAGCTCCAGATGTTTTTCAGCTGTAGGTATGCTGCTCTTGCTTTGCCGATCCTCGCCCTCACATCTGCATCTGATCCACCGTGTCCATCAATGATGCTGCCCAGATATGCAAAGGTTTCCACATCCTCCAAAGCTTCTCCATCAAGTGTAATTTGATTGGTGCATATTGTATTGTATCGGAGAGTCTTGCTTTTCCCTTTATTTATATTGAGACCTACTGCTGGTGAGGCTGCTGCTACACTGGTCGTTTTCTCCTGCATTTGTTGTTGCGTTTGTGATAGAAGAGCCAGATCATCCGCGAAGTCTAAATCGTCAAGCTGCATCCCGCCTGTCCACTGTATTCTGTGCTTTCCTCCAGATGTTGACGTCTTCATGATCCAGTCGATCACCAGGAGAAAGAGAAAGGGTGGGAGTAAGCAACCTTGCCTTACACCGGTCTTTACTTCAAACGAGTCCGTGAGTTGTCCTCCGTGGACGATTTGGCAGTTTAGTCCATCATAGGAGTTCCGTATGATATTGACTATTTTCTCAGGCACGTCGTAGTGTCGAAGAAGCCTCCATAGTGTCGTCCTGTCCACGCTATCAAATGCCTTCTCGTAGTCGATGAAGTTGATGTAGAGTGATGAATTCCATTCGATTGATTGTTCCACAATGATACGTAGAGTTGCGATTTGATCTGTGCACGATCTATCCTTACGAAATCCAGCTTGTTGATCTCGAAGTTGGGCGTCCACGGAATCCTTCATCCTGTTTAACAATACTCTGTTGAAGACTTTTCCTGGTATTGAGAGAAGAGTGATGCTCCTGTAGTTGTAGCAACTTGCTGAGATCGCCTTTTTTTAGTATCTTGATCAGAAGTCCTTTTTCCAGTCTGTTGGTACTTGTTCTTCATCCCAGATCTTACTGTAGAGGATGTGAAGTATCTTGGCAGTTGCTGCTACATTTACTTTCAGTGCCTCTGCCGGGATGTTGTCTGGTCCCGCTGCTTTGCCGCTCTTGATTTGTCTAATGGCCATGCTGATCTCTTCAATTGTTGGTGGGCCAACATCGATTGGGAGGTCCGTGGGTGCTGCTTCGATGTTTGGTGGGTTCAGTGAAGCTGGTCGATCCAAGAGTTCTTTGAAGTGTTCTACCCACCTGTTTCGTTGTTCTTCAATGTCAGTGATTACTTTGCCTTCCTTGATTTTCACTGATCTTTCTGGCTTACGGTAATTTCCAGCAAGTTTCTTTGTTGTATCATACAGTTTTCTCATGTTTCCTTCTCTTGCAGCCTTTTCCCCTGTCATCGCTTATTCTTCCACATATTTACGTTTGTCGGTTCTGATGCTCCTCTTCACTTGTTGTTTGCTTCTGTGTATTCGGTTTGTGCCTTGGCTTTTTCCGCTCTGGTTCGGCTGATATTGATTGCTGCCTTCTTGTTCCTCCTTTCTTCAATTTTATCCAGTGTACCAACAGTGATCCATTATTTGTGATGGTGCTTCTTTCGGCCCAGAACCTCTTGACATGTTGAAACGATTGTCTCCTTGATACCTTTCCAGTTGCTCTCCATGGTAGTCCCCTCTCTATTTAGTAGATCATGAAAGGCCTCGAACCTGTTGCTGAGGGCTATGTTGAATTTGTTGAGTTTGTCAGCATCTCGAAGAAAGGCCGTATTAAACTTTTGTGATGTTGTCCGCGCCGTTGTCCAGTGCTTCTTGAATTTTAGTTTCATCTTGGTGACCAGCAAATGATGATCGGATGCTATATCAGCTCCTCTTCTGGTTCTCACATCCTCCATCGTCCTCCTGAACTTTTTGTTGATGCAGATATGGTCGATTTGATTCTGTGTAGTGTGATCCGGTGAAATCCAAGTGGCTTTGTGTATGTTTTTGTGTGAGAATATGGTGCCACCTATGACCAGTTTATTGAAGGCACATAGGTTTTCAAATCTCACCATTTTCGTTCCTTTCTCCCAGTTCATGTTGTCCCATGACGTCTTCGTATCCAGTGTTGTCCTTTCCAACCTTAGCATTGAGATCTCCCATCAGAATTGTCAGGTCCTTGGTTGGGCACTTCTCGAAGATCGACTGCAACCTGTCGTAGAATTGGTCTTTGGCGTCTTCATCGTAGTCGTTGGTAGGTGCATAGCATTGGATGACGTTCATTGTAATGTCCTCTCTCTTTGTTTTGAAGGAGGCTTTGATGATCCTCGGTCCATGAGATTCCCATCCTATAAGTGCATTTTGTGCTTTTTTGGACAGCACCAATGCAACTCCTTGTGTATGTGGGGCATTTTCTTCTTCATGACCGGAGTATAACAGAAGTTCTCCTGAAGACAGTCGTTGTTGTCCAACTTGCGTCCAATGTGTTTCACTGATTCCAAGCACCTCTAGGTTGTATTTTCTCATTTCTGCAGCAATTTGAAAAACTCTTCCGGTCTCCCACATTGTTCGGACATTCCATGTACCTATAAAAATTGTCGCTCTGGTTGTAAGAAGGTGCATCGGCCTCATGACTTCCGAAGGAACTCGGCTTTCATCATGAGACGTCATAATTATTCCTTCTACTCCCAGGGCAGAGTTTGAATGGTTTGAATGATGTTTTCTGGTTGGCGTTTTTTTGGTGAGTTGATTTTCTACGGGATGGGGTCGCTAACCCCATGCCCAACCCTCCTCCTTTACCCGGGCTTGGGACCGGCAGTAACCCCCAGAGGAACTACAGGCGGAGTTAGGTTTTGCTAGAAACATCACGTAAATGAAAAGTCACATGTAAAGTAAAGTTTGTGATTGGCTGATTACTATACTGCTACTATGTTTAGTAGTATTCTGGGATTTTCAGGGAAACCCAAGGACTTCTAAAATACTATAAAGACCCTATAGTTTCTATACATAAATGAATTTCTAAAGTTAAGTGATTCTCGTATATTTTTCGACTTGTCTCTCGCGTCCAAGTCGCTGTTTAGTTCTAGCTTGGGGATTACAAAACTAGCTTAGGATCAGAATATAGCGTTCAATTAGCAGGACTTTTCAGTTCTGATTTAGTAAATGAGCTGAATTCAATGTTATATTTACTCAAATCATTACAACTTAAACAATTTGTAAGAACTTCCGTCTAAGTTAAAGCGAATAGCTTCACAATATTTGGGCGCCGAGTTGATGTCTTAAGCTATTTGGTCACTGAAATTTGAATATACTGTTGATTAGTAATTTATTATTCGCATATCCTGTTGATGTGTCATTAAATCATCCAGGGTTTTTATGAACAAGTTTTTGAAGAAAAAATTCCCAAGCAAGTATTCACTTATATTTACAAACTATTTATTGTTGAATGAATCGATGTTAACCTATTTAGCTGCCTAATTTTTTAAAATTTTTCGAATCATATTGAATAATACTGAAGTATGTTGAAACAGACGTTTATTCTGTTGAGTTCTCGCTTTGACAAACATTTCTATGACAGTGACCTGATTGCAATTTTGCTTCATTGTACAGCTTGTAAGAAACAAAATACTCTTGTAAATTCACTTGGTATTGTTTGTTTGAATCTTCCCATTGATGTTTAGGACTGCAACAGGTAAGTCTCTTATTGGCATATGTGTATACTGTGCGTATTTCCTCGATATTGTCTGAGTGGACAACGCGATGGCGTTTGAAGCGAAAAGTACTGGGTTCGAGTCCCAGAGTGAACATCAACTCTGAGATGCAGGCACATCCAACTGACGAGCCCCAAATAGGACAAAAAGTGCGTCCTGGATTCCACTGCTAGCCACTATCCATCTTTGCTTAAAATAATTTTGTAGTTTATACTGAATATCAGTTTGATATTGTCTTTTGACACAAACTAAAGGCGGGTTTAGATGCTCCTTTTTTTCTACAAGGCGATCAACATTATTTCGAAAAACAAACCCTGTATTTTAGTAGATGCTTCCTTAAGTCATGAATTTTAGTGTATCCTTCGCAATGACGGAATTTTTTTATCCAGTATATGGGATTCAAAGCTGTCGCATCTATCAGAGCTAGAGCACTTAGTTTACAAATGATATATGAAGATCCTTTTATGATATAACATATACTGCTTAGTATCATAAGATCATTCAATAATATTTTTTTGTCATGAACATTGTAAGAGGCTTTTGGAGATTATACGATTTGAGGTTTACATTACGAACTGATTTTTGCCAGGAAATCATTAGAGACAGTTGTTTCATTTTAACATAGTAATGTGTACTAAAGGTTTTGTTGGAGATCGTATCCAGGAGGTTCATGACTTATAATGAGTGCTTAACATTAAAACCTTCGAGTTACTATCGAATGGTTCACATTTTGAACTACAATCAACTAGAGATACTGCGCAATCGTCATCCAACTACAATCATTGACATGTATCTAAAATGTAATATGATTGAACTGTATATGTTACAATGGATTATAATATACATTCACATTTAATCTCGTTACACAATGTCATACTTCTTCCAGTCAGCGTCAATATTATACAAAGGAAGTTAATTTGTTTCCATATATAGTAGAGCTTTAATTGTTGAGGCAAAATCTTTGATAAGTTTTGAGATATGATACGAACACTGTGTTACATGAAAACATTTATGAGAAATTCAGGTTAAATAGTCAAACAAGAAATTTCTAGTTAATCCACGGGTGAATGATAATACTAAATGAGTTTAGTTTATTGTCAATAGCTTGAAGTCATTTAGGATAATTTAGTGATAACTATTTTTATTATATACAAATATCTCTCTACTTTTCAATTAAACGAATGTACATTTTTGCAACTAATCTTTCACATATTTTGGTTAATTTGAAGTGACTGTTCAAATAAAAGACAAGGTCCTGGGTTCGAATCTCGCTAGGCAGGATCGTGGATGCGGGCTGCTGAGGAGTCCCTGGATGCACTGGATGGCCGTTTTGTCCTATTGTGGGACTACTCAGCAGTGCGCATCCACGACCCCGCCTCTTGAGATTCGAACCCAGGACCTGAGGAGTCATACAATAGGACGAAACGACTGTCCAGTGCTTTTAGGTTTTCTATGGTGGTCTAGCTTCAATTGATTCATGATCTTAACTATTAAAACTTCCTAATTAATTTTAAAAAAACAAACAAAAACATAATTGCTTAAAATTTAACTTACAAATCTGCAGGATAAAAGAATAATACCACATATTTGCCCAAATAATCATGTAAATTGATTTGTTTAAATGCACCATTAATTACAGCTTTTCCATTGAAATTAGGTGCAGGTTTTGTTGGAATAAGCATATTTTATTTCGTTTTAACAACCCTAAAAATGTTTTTGAAACCAGATTTTAAATACACTTCAAGTTATATTAGTTTACCTTAGGGAAGAATGTAATTGGTTTCTTTTTTAAAAAAGGGGGGGGACGGTTTACTTTGTTAAAGTATATCCTGTTACTTATTTTTTTACGTTGATCTTTATTCTATTGGTTAGATTTATGTTAACTTTTAAAATAGACGAATTAAGTAAATATCCGCCCTTTTTTGTTTTTATTGTTTTAATGAGAAGTGGTATTTTGTAAAGATTTTTAGTAGATGGGTACAGTAGGGATCATTATCTGATAGTTTTTTTGGGACATCCATTTATATACAAACTATTTAACCAAATAGAGTTATAATATTTGATGGAGTTTTGTTCTCTGAGCTGGATGGTTTAGTTGTTGAGCTTTCATCGTCCTTCTACCTGAAGTTTAAGCTGATGATGTCGTTTATCAGGACGATGAAAGCTTCACGACCAAACTATCTAGCTCAGAGAACAAAACTCCATCAAAATCATGCACGTGAGCTACAAATCGTTTCCACCACAGTTATAATATGTTTAATATGTTTAAAAGATTCACATTCGATACTAGATATTAGTTAGTTTTAATCACTTTGTATATAAAAGTTAATCAAATTTAATAGAATAGTGAATACAGTTTGGTTCTTGTATGATAATGAACTGATGACTGAATCGTATTATATTTATAATCAAGTAATAGATGCTTTTGATTAAAGAATTCCATCAATGTGACAGAAATAATTTGATCTTCTAAATTAAATCTATTATATATAGTTGAGACCATGAATCGATTGAAGCTAGAACACCATGGAAAACCTGGAAGCACTGGACGGCCGTTTCGTCCTATTATGAGACTCCTCAGCAGTGCGCATCCGCGATCCCTCACTCGCGAGGTTCAAACCCAGGACCTACCAGACTTGCTCACGAGCGCTTAACCACTAGACCTCTGATCCGGCATCCGATAGTGTTAATGTCTAACTTCAACCAATCCACGAAATTGAGCAACCATTCACCAATTGTCTTCAGTGAGTTGATATCTCAAAGCAGACCTGGTTGAACTCCACTGGTCACTGCTTCCCATTAGAACTCCAGGAAATACCTCATGGAGCCAGTCACTAATGAGCATGTGATTATGATCAGAAGGGATTTTGTAGAGATTTCAGTATTTCCATAGTTGAAATCATGTGTCAATTGAAACTAGACCACCATGAATTTATCTAGTTCTTACAAAAAGTGAAGTTCATTCAAATTATAATAAAACATTCTCTACAATTTTTATTTTGGTTCAAATTTACTTCGACTGGTATATCATCGATTTTTGGTATTAATAACATCTATTTCATAGTATATAGCATAATTAAAAGCGAACTGATGGAAGGTACTTTAACAAGTCTTCCATTAATATGAGTAATAATCTGATTGTAACTAGTCATTAAAAATAGTTTTCATTATGAATTGAGAAAACTGTGAAACTGGACAATTTGATAAACGAGAATTTTAATATTGCAAACATTTTGACATTTCAATTTGCAATATGCAAATATTTCTATACTTAACTTTTAAAGGTGTTGTAATATGAATTCTATGCTCTGATTTATGTATAATGGATTCATTCCCATTGTGTATCTGGTGCATTTATGGCAATCATATATTTCATACTGTACTAGATTAGAAAAGATATGACAATTGAGCAAGTCATTCTAATACAATTATTTGCTTTCGTACTTATGATAAATAATAACGATAATCTTGTGTATATTTAGTCAGTTGCGGTGACTAATCCGGAATATTAACTTTTTAATCCAGTGCTATTAATACTGCTGAAGTTCTTATTGTCATTGTGGTGATGAAATTGAAAGTTCAAGAATGTATTTATTAATTGTTATTCATCTTCAATATATCTCTCTCTACCTTGGTAGAATGTTCACAGGACTTTGAATTATTTGTGATAAGTCGTCAAGGTCAGCGATATTGTAGTATCAGTTTATATGTTAAGCCCATATACTTTATTCTAGTTGCTGGCCAAGCCAATTCGCCTATCCATTATGAGTCATATTTTGATCTTGTTAATCATTTGCTTATTAACATCGACTATACTTTTATATGAGCATATATGTGTACACTTCGTATCTTATTCATCGTATGTCTGTCACTCACTTTTGTCCGACTATAAATGTTGATTAACGCTTGCTTAAATCGAGTTGGCTTTCCCGCCATCTCCAATACGTATTATCTTTTGCTTCGCTCTCGAGTTGGCTTCCCAGCCATCTCTAATACGCATCATTATTCGCCTCGCTCTCTCGCTTGCCGCTCACTCGCTCGTTATTATTCGCTCAGGTGTTGTTAGCTTTCGAACCTGAGTTATTCGACAATAAACTGTAGTTGCTGCTATCCTTTGTCTTCTGATTTTACGCGCCGTTAAGATTAGAATTATAACGGTTATCGAACTAAACGACTAACGAATCGCGGCACTACAATATATTGATCAATCAATCGGTGGCATGAAAACGTGATGTACTATAGCTTGGTCATCACATGTCCTGATTGTTCTTTTTCAACCTGTACTTGTAAATATAAATTTCTACTGGTAACACTTCATTACAGAATATATTGAACCAATAGAATAGTTTAGTTGCTTAGTTAGAGTGAGCTAGACCAAAAAATTATCAGATGATAAGATATAAACATAAAATCATGTAATTTAAACAGCTACATAATTCCAGTTAACTTTTATAGATTAAAACTATGCGCCTAAAGAAGATGATCCATTATTCATTATATCGAATATAATCTAAAATCTACATTAGTAGTAAATTACAGACTGACAAGTCTTCAGATTAAACGCTAGATTTGGTTCCTAAGCTCTTCTTGTAATCCCCAGGCTAAATCTACACAGCGATTTGGAAGAAATGCTTTACTTCAAGGTAACGAAAATTTAAGGTTTTTATAACAATTTAGATGACCGTGGGCTTCCAGAAAATTTTAGGACGCGACTGCTACATAGCAACAGTATAGGTAATCGTCCAACCAGAAACGCGACATGTGACTTTTTCATTTTCTAGATGTTTCTAGCATAACTTCTATTGGATGCTGATTAGATAATATGTTTCCTAGAGTTTTCAGAGCCTTTTTTTCGAGGAATTCTCTGGATCTCCCCAACACAAACAAATTTTCTGTTTTTTAATCAAGATGTTAATTATTTAAGGACAAGTGATCATCATTCTTGTAACTTGTAAATGTTTGGAAGTTGTAATTATAATGAATATAACAATCCATTTAATTACTATGTTACGATCAAAGTAAAAAAGGGAATTTAAAACAACCTATTCATTAAATCATCTTTATCTTTGAAATTTATTATTCTGTATAAATTGATGTATATAACACCGTGTGTGTGTGTGTGTGCGAGAATAGTGAATATTAATTCTTACTTGGTTTATATGTTAGAGACAACGCCTTATTTGTATTATTATTATTATTATTCTCTAAACAATAAACTGAAGTTGATGATGGTCAACAGTAGGATCCAGGATGCATGTATCGTTATATTTGGGACTCATCAGCTGGATGTACCTGCATCCTAGGATTGATGTTCACTCCGTGACCTGAACCTAATACCATTCGCTTCAAGCGCTATCATGTTACCTACTTAGCTACTTATAATGCTTGTGACTTAAGGTAATATCAAGGGAATCCATACAGGATGCACGTATGCCAATAAAAGGGGCTGATCAATTGCAGTCCTAAATATCAATGGGAAGATTCAAACAACCAATACAAAAATGTAATAAATTGAAGTTAGGTTATTTTAATGTTAATTTATTTCTGTTCTAAGATTTAAATAATTCATACTCTGTTATATCCCGTAGCGATTTATGAATGGTAACTTTGAGAACTATTTATGAACCAATATGTAATGTACATTTCCTATTGCATGATTGATAAGTAACTCAACTATTCATATTCGTGTTCCTCTTATTTTAAGCTTTATTTTGATCTATGATCTATTATTATACGATTTATCATTCTTGAGTTACTTCTAGTCCATTAATTACAGTTCCCCTTATTCACAGCCACATTTTTCCAAATCTTTTACAAATGTCATTTTCTATTTTATGGTACACTGTGGTCTGTCTGTTTGGTACATAAACACAGTATGTTTGAAATAAATGATTCATATTACAGAGGCTGTTATTGGTGTTCTGGACTTAATTGGCTGGGCTAGGCAGAAAGCAGGACCGACAAGTGCTCTAGACTGCTCGTACGGGTTTCGTGTGTGACTGGTACGATCAATAAATCCCTGGTCTATCATTGGTGGTCTTATTACGTCATACGTTAACAGGGTATTCACTCGGTTACAAGTTATAACAAATCTTGGATTGATTTATGAAGTCATTGAATAATAAGTTCTACAGAATATTTATACTGGACCAATTATTAAGTCAACAGATTGAAATAATTGTGTTCACAAATGCAATAATCAAAACGATAAGGACTTGCTACGGTGATAATTAAGAATCAACTATTGAAACATTTTGAATGTTGTCATCAGATTGTAATCTTTTCATTGGAAATATTTATTCAAAGTGAATTAAGCGCAGATTATTTTATTCATTCTGTATTTTAAGAGCATACATAAGGTCATTTTCATTATTAACAGTAAGTGGATAAGAAATAATTGAATGAATGATGGTAAGTGCTTGTCTTAGATGTAGGATTTTTGGCGGGTTCTTAGGAAAACTAGTCTTGACCTATCTTTCTTTACTCCTAGTGTATGATTTTAAACTACATTCAAGTTGAAGAACGTAGTTTGCGATGGCGAGAAGAGACTATATATCCACCTCTGACTTAATTATTGAGGTCATTTAAAATAACATTAGGCTCAACTCAGTGTCGAAGATGATCTGGACTTCCAGTCGTTGATTAATCTAACTTCAAAATTGGCTTCAGATTTAGTTTAGTTATAATAAAAGAATATTAAAGATAATGCTTACTCATATATTTCCTAATGAACTACATTTTTTGTTGAAGATCACAATGTCAACAATCCTTCCGTTGTCGTTCTGATAAAGCAAGTCTAACGGTTCTGTTCTCATTATATAGTGTGAACATTCCTTATGAAAGCTAACAGTAACTATTTTATTGTACATTAAAACTCAGTGAGAATACTAAATTGTTCAGGGATTTGAACATATGACAACTTGTTTTTACTGAAATACAATTTGGCTTGTAGAGGTCCCTTCACTTGGAGCTTTTTATGTCATTAAGAAACCATCACTAGGCCACAATAATTGAAAATAAGGTTGATAGACTGACCGTACAAATTACACAATTTACACAATATTTCTTCCGTTACAACAACCGTCTAATTAAACAAAACGCCATAAAAGTTTAGAATTGGATTAATACCAAGACACGAAATGTATTTGTAGGTGGCGTCGAGTCGAGTTTGACTATGATCACCACTACAATAAGGTTACGCGCCCCAAAACGACTTGGTTCCCTCGATAACTCGCAAACCAGAAGACTGGAACTGGTCCAGATAGAGTATATTTAATGACGATCCCGTGGTATCGAATGAATACCGAGACGCGCCAAATATTACAGGCAATAAGAGCAGAGCGTAAGAAAGTTCGAACCAACAAGATGAATAGCTTAACGAGAAGTGACTTTGATACAGTTAAACAACAACAAGTACAGTAAAACAATCGCTGGTACAATTGGTTATAATAATAATTGTTTCTATTATACCAATCGCGTTCTCGTCGAAAAAAGCAGGTCACTACATACTTTCCGCGGTGAAAACTTGGAAAATTTCTTCTCAATTCTCTTTTGTCGTAGAATATCTTATCAACACTCATAAATGGCTGTCGGCAAAGTATGTTACTTTCTGTATCAAACGTAATCTGGTGTATTTTTCACCTATGAAAATTTTGAAATTGATGACACTTCATAATTAAAAATCTCTTGAAATTAGATTTAGCCTAGAGACTAAATGTTCTTGCAAATGGATTAAAAAACTTGGTTAATATAATTCGAACTCCAATAAAGGCTAGAGAAGCATGGTATTGGTCACCATTCAATGATTTATGAGTGAAAATAACTTATTCTTAGAAGGAATTAGTTGTAAATTAAATTGTTCCACTGGTGGTAGCGCGGGTGATTGTAACAATAAATAATATAGTTTCGAATTTCTCATGAATCATTATTCACTTTCACATAATACGTATAACTCGCTTCTGACATGTGATAGCAAGCACTAAACTGAAGATCAAGTTTTGCCTATCAATCACCTGCGTCCACCTCTAACATGATAATATAAATCACGCGATAGAAAGTAACTTAGATTAGTGATGGAATTCCAACTTGATTGGTAGAATCTATAAAACATTGACTACAATATAAATATGAAATTGCTTGTATAGAGTTTTGCGGATATCGTAGGATTACCAATATTCAAATCACGAGCTGATCCTAGTTAGACCTCCGTTGAAGACTAGGAAGTACAGAAAAACAGTTTCTCAATGAGTTGGGACTCCATCTGAAGTGTTCGCCCACCAGGGATAGAACCTAGGACCTTCGATATCGAGCGTAAACGCTTCACTTCCAGACCACTCAGCCAGGATCTATGGTTTGCATAGCTAACGTCAATCAATTCAAGAGTGACTATTTTACAGTGCCGGTGAGGTAAAACTGTTCCACACCGATATAATTAAACTTTGCTAGTCATAGTTTCGCACATGAACTCCAGGAATCACATCTCGGAACCTTTGTTGAACAGGCAATAACTTGACAATTTCTTTTTTCAAACTCTTCAACGCGTTCACTATATGCTATAATTTCAGTTGGACAGACAAACGTACTATAAAAGAAATAAATGTATATAGATGAATATTTCTGTAACAGTAGATCAATGATGTGTTCTAAACAACTCGAACTGACGTACTTACGTACAAAGTTCTACGTTGTGACTGATTGACTCATAAGTGTACGCTATACAATTTGTAATATACAATAAGGTATCTTGCTAATTTATCTACTTTTCTCTTACATGTTTCATTGTACCTGAAAAAAGTTCTGTACTTCTGTACATCAAACTTAGTTCATTTGTGTTCTTTTTTTTACCAAGAGCATCCCCTCACGAAGCTCCACTGTCTTGTGGATCAGACCTTTAGGTCAAAGGCTCGGGGTGTGGCCCCCTAAGAAAACCATCTGCTTCAGTTTGGGCACCTGGGCAGTATCACAGCCCTCATACAAATCGAATGAGATTTGTGCGGTGCATATATATCTGGTGCTTCCTTGTACCAATATTTATGTGTTTAAATAAATAAAAAAAATAATTTTTACCAAGAAGTAACAATAAATTCGAGAGCTTCTACCTGAAAAGTGTTTTACAACATCAGAATTGTTTAATAAAAATATTTGACGGAATATTAGGAAATGTTCTTGTAAGGGCGATCCTGAAAAATTCTTGCAATAGACATGATAAGCTCAGGAAAAACATTAAGAAGCATTTTGTCCAATCAGCGTTCGACTAGAGGTTTTGCTAGACTTACTTACTTACTACTTACGCCTGTTACTCCCAATGGAGCATAAGCCGCCGACCAGCTTTCTCCAACTCACTCTGTCCTGGGCCTTCTTTTCCAGTTCTTGTTCATTCTTCTCATTTCTATCTCTATTTCTCGGCGTAATGTGTTCTTTGGTCTTCCTCTTCTCCTTTAACATTCAGGATTCCATGTGAGGGCTTGTCTTGTGACGCAATTAGGTGATTTCCTCAAGGTGTGCCCAATCCACTTCCAGCGCTTCTTCCTGATTTCTTCCTCCGCTGGAATCTGGTTTGTTGTCTCCCACAGTAACTTGTTGCTGATAGTGTCTGACCATCTCATCCGAAGTATCTTGCGTAGACAACTGTTAATAAACACTTGTATCTTCTGGATAATGGCTTTCGTAGTTCTCCACGCCTCCACCCCATACAGAAGAACTGTCTTGACATTTGTATTGAAAATTCTAACCTTGGTGTTGGTTGACAATTGTTTTGAGCTCCAGATGTTTTTCAGCTGTAGGTATGCTGCTCTTGCTTTGCCGATCCTCGCCCTCACATCTGCATCTGATCCACCGTGTCCATCAATGATGCTGCCCAGATATGCAAAGGTTTCCACATCCTCCAAAGCTTCTCCATCAAGTGTAATTTGATTGGTGCATATTGTATTGTATCGGAGAGTCTTGCTTTTCCCTTTATTTATATTGAGACCTACTGCTGGTGAGGCTGCTGCTACACTGGTCGTTTTCTCCTGCATTTGTTGTTGCGTTTGTGATAGAAGAGCCAGATCATCCGCGAAGTCTAAATCGTCAAGCTGCATCCCGCCTGTCCACTGTATTCTGTGCTTTCCTCCAGATGTTGACGTCTTCATGATCCAGTCGATCACCAGGAGAAAGAGAAAGGGTGGGAGTAAGCAACCTTGCCTTACACCGGTCTTTACTTCAAACGAGTCCGTGAGTTGTCCTCCGTGGACGATTTGGCAGTTTAGTCCATCATAGGAGTTCCGTATGATATTGACTATTTTCTCAGGCACGTCGTAGTGTCGAAGAAGCCTCCATAGTGTCGTCCTGTCCACGCTATCAAATGCCTTCTCGTAGTCGATGAAGTTGATGTAGAGTGATGAATTCCATTCGATTGATTGTTCCACAATGATACGTAGAGTTGCGATTTGATCTGTGCACGATCTATCCTTACGAAATCCAGCTTGTTGATCTCGAAGTTGGGCGTCCACGGAATCCTTCATCCTGTTTAACAATACTCTGTTGAAGACTTTTCCTGGTATTGAGAGAAGAGTGATGCTCCTGTAGTTGTAGCAACTTGCTGAGATCGCCTTTTTTTAGTATCTTGATCAGAAGTCCTTTTTCCAGTCTGTTGGTACTTGTTCTTCATCCCAGATCTTACTGTAGAGGATGTGAAGTATCTTGGCAGTTGCTGCTACATTTACTTTCAGTGCCTCTGCCGGGATGTTGTCTGGTCCCGCTGCTTTGCCGCTCTTGATTTGTCTAATGGCCATGCTGATCTCTTCAATTGTTGGTGGGCCAACATCGATTGGGAGGTCCGTGGGTGCTGCTTCGATGTTTGGTGGGTTCAGTGAAGCTGGTCGATCCAAGAGTTCTTTGAAGTGTTCTACCCACCTGTTTCGTTGTTCTTCAATGTCAGTGATTACTTTGCCTTCCTTGATTTTCACTGATCTTTCTGGCTTACGGTAATTTCCAGCAAGTTTCTTTGTTGTATCATACAGTTTTCTCATGTTTCCTTCTCTTGCAGCCTTTTCCCCTGTCATCGCTTATTCTTCCACATATTTACGTTTGTCGGTTCTGATGCTCCTCTTCACTTGTTGTTTGCTTCTGTGTATTCGGTTTGTGCCTTGGCTTTTTCCGCTCTGGTTCGGCTGATATTGATTGCTGCCTTCTTGTTCCTCCTTTCTTCAATTTTATCCAGTGTACCAACAGTGATCCATTATTTGTGATGGTGCTTCTTTCGGCCCAGAACCTCTTGACATGTTGAAACGATTGTCTCCTTGATACCTTTCCAGTTGCTCTCCATGGTAGTCCCCTCTCTATTTAGTAGATCATGAAAGGCCTCGAACCTGTTGCTGAGGGCTATGTTGAATTTGTTGAGTTTGTCAGCATCTCGAAGAAAGGCCGTATTAAACTTTTGTGATGTTGTCCGCGCCGTTGTCCAGTGCTTCTTGAATTTTAGTTTCATCTTGGTGACCAGCAAATGATGATCGGATGCTATATCAGCTCCTCTTCTGGTTCTCACATCCTCCATCGTCCTCCTGAACTTTTTGTTGATGCAGATATGGTCGATTTGATTCTGTGTAGTGTGATCCGGTGAAATCCAAGTGGCTTTGTGTATGTTTTTGTGTGAGAATATGGTGCCACCTATGACCAGTTTATTGAAGGCACATAGGTTTTCAAATCTCACCATTTTCGTTCCTTTCTCCCAGTTCATGTTGTCCCATGACGTCTTCGTATCCAGTGTTGTCCTTTCCAACCTTAGCATTGAGATCTCCCATCAGAATTGTCAGGTCCTTGGTTGGGCACTTCTCGAAGATCGACTGCAACCTGTCGTAGAATTGGTCTTTGGCGTCTTCATCGTAGTCGTTGGTAGGTGCATAGCATTGGATGACGTTCATTGTAATGTCCTCTCTCTTTGTTTTGAAGGAGGCTTTGATGATCCTCGGTCCATGAGATTCCCATCCTATAAGTGCATTTTGTGCTTTTTTGGACAGCACCAATGCAACTCCTTGTGTATGTGGGGCATTTTCTTCTTCATGACCGGAGTATAACAGAAGTTCTCCTGAAGACAGTCGTTGTTGTCCAACTTGCGTCCAATGTGTTTCACTGATTCCAAGCACCTCTAGGTTGTATTTTCTCATTTCTGCAGCAATTTGAAAAACTCTTCCGGTCTCCCACATTGTTCGGACATTCCATGTACCTATAAAAATTGTCGCTCTGGTTGTAAGAAGGTGCATCGGCCTCATGACTTCCGAAGGAACTCGGCTTTCATCATGAGACGTCATAATTATTCCTTCTACTCCCAGGGCAGAGTTTGAATGGTTTGAATGATGTTTTCTGGTTGGCGTTTTTTTGGTGAGTTGATTTTCTACGGGATGGGGTCGCTAACCCCATGCCCAACCCTCCTCCTTTACCCGGGCTTGGGACCGGCAGTAACCCCCAGAGGAACTACAGGCGGAGTTAGGTTTTGCTAGAAACATCACGTAAATGAAAAGTCACATGTAAAGTAAAGTTTGTGATTGGCTGATTACTATACTGCTACTATGTTTAGTAGTATTCTGGGATTTTCAGGGAAACCCAAGGACTTCTAAAATACTATAAAGACCCTATAGTTTCTATACATAAATGAATTTCTAAAGTTAAGTGATTCTCGTATATTTTTCGACTTGTCTCTCGCGTCCAAGTCGCTGTTTAGTTCTAGCTTGGGGATTACAAAACTAGCTTAGGATCAGAATATAGCGTTCAATTAGCAGGACTTTTCAGTTCTGATTTAGTAAATGAGCTGAATTCAATGTTATATTTACTCAAATCATTACAACTTAAACAATTTGTAAGAACTTCCGTCTAAGTTAAAGCGAATAGCTTCACAATATTTGGGCGCCGAGTTGATGTCTTAAGCTATTTGGTCACTGAAATTTGAATATACTGTTGATTAGTAATTTATTATTCGCATATCCTGTTGATGTGTCATTAAATCATCCAGGGTTTTTATGAACAAGTTTTTGAAGAAAAAATTCCCAAGCAAGTATTCACTTATATTTACAAACTATTTATTGTTGAATGAATCGATGTTAACCTATTTAGCTGCCTAATTTTTTAAAATTTTTCGAATCATATTGAATAATACTGAAGTATGTTGAAACAGACGTTTATTCTGTTGAGTTCTCGCTTTGACAAACATTTCTATGACAGTGACCTGATTGCAATTTTGCTTCATTGTACAGCTTGTAAGAAACAAAATACTCTTGTAAATTCACTTGGTATTGTTTGTTTGAATCTTCCCATTGATGTTTAGGACTGCAACAGGTAAGTCTCTTATTGGCATATGTGTATACTGTGCGTATTTCCTCGATATTGTCTGAGTGGACAACGCGATGGCGTTTGAAGCGAAAAGTACTGGGTTCGAGTCCCAGAGTGAACATCAACTCTGAGATGCAGGCACATCCAACTGACGAGCCCCAAATAGGACAAAAAGTGCGTCCTGGATTCCACTGCTAGCCACTATCCATCTTTGCTTAAAATAATTTTGTAGTTTATACTGAATATCAGTTTGATATTGTCTTTTGACACAAACTAAAGGCGGGTTTAGATGCTCCTTTTTTTCTACAAGGCGATCAACATTATTTCGAAAAACAAACCCTGTATTTTAGTAGATGCTTCCTTAAGTCATGAATTTTAGTGTATCCTTCGCAATGACGGAATTTTTTTATCCAGTATATGGGATTCAAAGCTGTCGCATCTATCAGAGCTAGAGCACTTAGTTTACAAATGATATATGAAGATCCTTTTATGATATAACATATACTGCTTAGTATCATAAGATCATTCAATAATATTTTTTTGTCATGAACATTGTAAGAGGCTTTTGGAGATTATACGATTTGAGGTTTACATTACGAACTGATTTTTGCCAGGAAATCATTAGAGACAGTTGTTTCATTTTAACATAGTAATGTGTACTAAAGGTTTTGTTGGAGATCGTATCCAGGAGGTTCATGACTTATAATGAGTGCTTAACATTAAAACCTTCGAGTTACTATCGAATGGTTCACATTTTGAACTACAATCAACTAGAGATACTGCGCAATCGTCATCCAACTACAATCATTGACATGTATCTAAAATGTAATATGATTGAACTGTATATGTTACAATGGATTATAATATACATTCACATTTAATCTCGTTACACAATGTCATACTTCTTCCAGTCAGCGTCAATATTATACAAAGGAAGTTAATTTGTTTCCATATATAGTAGAGCTTTAATTGTTGAGGCAAAATCTTTGATAAGTTTTGAGATATGATACGAACACTGTGTTACATGAAAACATTTATGAGAAATTCAGGTTAAATAGTCAAACAAGAAATTTCTAGTTAATCCACGGGTGAATGATAATACTAAATGAGTTTAGTTTATTGTCAATAGCTTGAAGTCATTTAGGATAATTTAGTGATAACTATTTTTATTATATACAAATATCTCTCTACTTTTCAATTAAACGAATGTACATTTTTGCAACTAATCTTTCACATATTTTGGTTAATTTGAAGTGACTGTTCAAATAAAAGACAAGGTCCTGGGTTCGAATCTCGCTAGGCAGGATCGTGGATGCGGGCTGCTGAGGAGTCCCTGGATGCACTGGATGGCCGTTTTGTCCTATTGTGGGACTACTCAGCAGTGCGCATCCACGACCCCGCCTCTTGAGATTCGAACCCAGGACCTGAGGAGTCATACAATAGGACGAAACGACTGTCCAGTGCTTTTAGGTTTTCTATGGTGGTCTAGCTTCAATTGATTCATGATCTTAACTATTAAAACTTCCTAATTAATTTTAAAAAAACAAACAAAAACATAATTGCTTAAAATTTAACTTACAAATCTGCAGGATAAAAGAATAATACCACATATTTGCCCAAATAATCATGTAAATTGATTTGTTTAAATGCACCATTAATTACAGCTTTTCCATTGAAATTAGGTGCAGGTTTTGTTGGAATAAGCATATTTTATTTCGTTTTAACAACCCTAAAAATGTTTTTGAAACCAGATTTTAAATACACTTCAAGTTATATTAGTTTACCTTAGGGAAGAATGTAATTGGTTTCTTTTTTAAAAAAGGGGGGGGACGGTTTACTTTGTTAAAGTATATCCTGTTACTTATTTTTTTACGTTGATCTTTATTCTATTGGTTAGATTTATGTTAACTTTTAAAATAGACGAATTAAGTAAATATCCGCCCTTTTTTGTTTTTATTGTTTTAATGAGAAGTGGTATTTTGTAAAGATTTTTAGTAGATGGGTACAGTAGGGATCATTATCTGATAGTTTTTTTGGGACATCCATTTATATACAAACTATTTAACCAAATAGAGTTATAATATTTGATGGAGTTTTGTTCTCTGAGCTGGATGGTTTAGTTGTTGAGCTTTCATCGTCCTTCTACCTGAAGTTTAAGCTGATGATGTCGTTTATCAGGACGATGAAAGCTTCACGACCAAACTATCTAGCTCAGAGAACAAAACTCCATCAAAATCATGCACGTGAGCTACAAATCGTTTCCACCACAGTTATAATATGTTTAATATGTTTAAAAGATTCACATTCGATACTAGATATTAGTTAGTTTTAATCACTTTGTATATAAAAGTTAATCAAATTTAATAGAATAGTGAATACAGTTTGGTTCTTGTATGATAATGAACTGATGACTGAATCGTATTATATTTATAATCAAGTAATAGATGCTTTTGATTAAAGAATTCCATCAATGTGACAGAAATAATTTGATCTTCTAAATTAAATCTATTATATATAGTTGAGACCATGAATCGATTGAAGCTAGAACACCATGGAAAACCTGGAAGCACTGGACGGCCGTTTCGTCCTATTATGAGACTCCTCAGCAGTGCGCATCCGCGATCCCTCACTCGCGAGGTTCAAACCCAGGACCTACCAGACTTGCTCACGAGCGCTTAACCACTAGACCTCTGATCCGGCATCCGATAGTGTTAATGTCTAACTTCAACCAATCCACGAAATTGAGCAACCATTCACCAATTGTCTTCAGTGAGTTGATATCTCAAAGCAGACCTGGTTGAACTCCACTGGTCACTGCTTCCCATTAGAACTCCAGGAAATACCTCATGGAGCCAGTCACTAATGAGCATGTGATTATGATCAGAAGGGATTTTGTAGAGATTTCAGTATTTCCATAGTTGAAATCATGTGTCAATTGAAACTAGACCACCATGAATTTATCTAGTTCTTACAAAAAGTGAAGTTCATTCAAATTATAATAAAACATTCTCTACAATTTTTATTTTGGTTCAAATTTACTTCGACTGGTATATCATCGATTTTTGGTATTAATAACATCTATTTCATAGTATATAGCATAATTAAAAGCGAACTGATGGAAGGTACTTTAACAAGTCTTCCATTAATATGAGTAATAATCTGATTGTAACTAGTCATTAAAAATAGTTTTCATTATGAATTGAGAAAACTGTGAAACTGGACAATTTGATAAACGAGAATTTTAATATTGCAAACATTTTGACATTTCAATTTGCAATATGCAAATATTTCTATACTTAACTTTTAAAGGTGTTGTAATATGAATTCTATGCTCTGATTTATGTATAATGGATTCATTCCCATTGTGTATCTGGTGCATTTATGGCAATCATATATTTCATACTGTACTAGATTAGAAAAGATATGACAATTGAGCAAGTCATTCTAATACAATTATTTGCTTTCGTACTTATGATAAATAATAACGATAATCTTGTGTATATTTAGTCAGTTGCGGTGACTAATCCGGAATATTAACTTTTTAATCCAGTGCTATTAATACTGCTGAAGTTCTTATTGTCATTGTGGTGATGAAATTGAAAGTTCAAGAATGTATTTATTAATTGTTATTCATCTTCAATATATCTCTCTCTACCTTGGTAGAATGTTCACAGGACTTTGAATTATTTGTGATAAGTCGTCAAGGTCAGCGATATTGTAGTATCAGTTTATATGTTAAGCCCATATACTTTATTCTAGTTGCTGGCCAAGCCAATTCGCCTATCCATTATGAGTCATATTTTGATCTTGTTAATCATTTGCTTATTAACATCGACTATACTTTTATATGAGCATATATGTGTACACTTCGTATCTTATTCATCGTATGTCTGTCACTCACTTTTGTCCGACTATAAATGTTGATTAACGCTTGCTTAAATCGAGTTGGCTTTCCCGCCATCTCCAATACGTATTATCTTTTGCTTCGCTCTCGAGTTGGCTTCCCAGCCATCTCTAATACGCATCATTATTCGCCTCGCTCTCTCGCTTGCCGCTCACTCGCTCGTTATTATTCGCTCAGGTGTTGTTAGCTTTCGAACCTGAGTTATTCGACAATAAACTGTAGTTGCTGCTATCCTTTGTCTTCTGATTTTACGCGCCGTTAAGATTAGAATTATAACGGTTATCGAACTAAACGACTAACGAATCGCGGCACTACAATATATTGATCAATCAATCGGTGGCATGAAAACGTGATGTACTATAGCTTGGTCATCACATGTCCTGATTGTTCTTTTTCAACCTGTACTTGTAAATATAAATTTCTACTGGTAACACTTCATTACAGAATATATTGAACCAATAGAATAGTTTAGTTGCTTAGTTAGAGTGAGCTAGACCAAAAAATTATCAGATGATAAGATATAAACATAAAATCATGTAATTTAAACAGCTACATAATTCCAGTTAACTTTTATAGATTAAAACTATGCGCCTAAAGAAGATGATCCATTATTCATTATATCGAATATAATCTAAAATCTACATTAGTAGTAAATTACAGACTGACAAGTCTTCAGATTAAACGCTAGATTTGGTTCCTAAGCTCTTCTTGTAATCCCCAGGCTAAATCTACACAGCGATTTGGAAGAAATGCTTTACTTCAAGGTAACGAAAATTTAAGGTTTTTATAACAATTTAGATGACCGTGGGCTTCCAGAAAATTTTAGGACGCGACTGCTACATAGCAACAGTATAGGTAATCGTCCAACCAGAAACGCGACATGTGACTTTTTCATTTTCTAGATGTTTCTAGCATAACTTCTATTGGATGCTGATTAGATAATATGTTTCCTAGAGTTTTCAGAGCCTTTTTTTCGAGGAATTCTCTGGATCTCCCCAACACAAACAAATTTTCTGTTTTTTAATCAAGATGTTAATTATTTAAGGACAAGTGATCATCATTCTTGTAACTTGTAAATGTTTGGAAGTTGTAATTATAATGAATATAACAATCCATTTAATTACTATGTTACGATCAAAGTAAAAAAGGGAATTTAAAACAACCTATTCATTAAATCATCTTTATCTTTGAAATTTATTATTCTGTATAAATTGATGTATATAACACCGTGTGTGTGTGTGTGTGCGAGAATAGTGAATATTAATTCTTACTTGGTTTATATGTTAGAGACAACGCCTTATTTGTATTATTATTATTATTATTCTCTAAACAATAAACTGAAGTTGATGATGGTCAACAGTAGGATCCAGGATGCATGTATCGTTATATTTGGGACTCATCAGCTGGATGTACCTGCATCCTAGGATTGATGTTCACTCCGTGACCTGAACCTAATACCATTCGCTTCAAGCGCTATCATGTTACCTACTTAGCTACTTATAATGCTTGTGACTTAAGGTAATATCAAGGGAATCCATACAGGATGCACGTATGCCAATAAAAGGGGCTGATCAATTGCAGTCCTAAATATCAATGGGAAGATTCAAACAACCAATACAAAAATGTAATAAATTGAAGTTAGGTTATTTTAATGTTAATTTATTTCTGTTCTAAGATTTAAATAATTCATACTCTGTTATATCCCGTAGCGATTTATGAATGGTAACTTTGAGAACTATTTATGAACCAATATGTAATGTACATTTCCTATTGCATGATTGATAAGTAACTCAACTATTCATATTCGTGTTCCTCTTATTTTAAGCTTTATTTTGATCTATGATCTATTATTATACGATTTATCATTCTTGAGTTACTTCTAGTCCATTAATTACAGTTCCCCTTATTCACAGCCACATTTTTCCAAATCTTTTACAAATGTCATTTTCTATTTTATGGTACACTGTGGTCTGTCTGTTTGGTACATAAACACAGTATGTTTGAAATAAATGATTCATATTACAGAGGCTGTTATTGGTGTTCTGGACTTAATTGGCTGGGCTAGGCAGAAAGCAGGACCGACAAGTGCTCTAGACTGCTCGTACGGGTTTCGTGTGTGACTGGTACGATCAATAAATCCCTGGTCTATCATTGGTGGTCTTATTACGTCATACGTTAACAGGGTATTCACTCGGTTACAAGTTATAACAAATCTTGGATTGATTTATGAAGTCATTGAATAATAAGTTCTACAGAATATTTATACTGGACCAATTATTAAGTCAACAGATTGAAATAATTGTGTTCACAAATGCAATAATCAAAACGATAAGGACTTGCTACGGTGATAATTAAGAATCAACTATTGAAACATTTTGAATGTTGTCATCAGATTGTAATCTTTTCATTGGAAATATTTATTCAAAGTGAATTAAGCGCAGATTATTTTATTCATTCTGTATTTTAAGAGCATACATAAGGTCATTTTCATTATTAACAGTAAGTGGATAAGAAATAATTGAATGAATGATGGTAAGTGCTTGTCTTAGATGTAGGATTTTTGGCGGGTTCTTAGGAAAACTAGTCTTGACCTATCTTTCTTTACTCCTAGTGTATGATTTTAAACTACATTCAAGTTGAAGAACGTAGTTTGCGATGGCGAGAAGAGACTATATATCCACCTCTGACTTAATTATTGAGGTCATTTAAAATAACATTAGGCTCAACTCAGTGTCGAAGATGATCTGGACTTCCAGTCGTTGATTAATCTAACTTCAAAATTGGCTTCAGATTTAGTTTAGTTATAATAAAAGAATATTAAAGATAATGCTTACTCATATATTTCCTAATGAACTACATTTTTTGTTGAAGATCACAATGTCAACAATCCTTCCGTTGTCGTTCTGATAAAGCAAGTCTAACGGTTCTGTTCTCATTATATAGTGTGAACATTCCTTATGAAAGCTAACAGTAACTATTTTATTGTACATTAAAACTCAGTGAGAATACTAAATTGTTCAGGGATTTGAACATATGACAACTTGTTTTTACTGAAATACAATTTGGCTTGTAGAGGTCCCTTCACTTGGAGCTTTTTATGTCATTAAGAAACCATCACTAGGCCACAATAATTGAAAATAAGGTTGATAGACTGACCGTACAAATTACACAATTTACACAATATTTCTTCCGTTACAACAACCGTCTAATTAAACAAAACGCCATAAAAGTTTAGAATTGGATTAATACCAAGACACGAAATGTATTTGTAGGTGGCGTCGAGTCGAGTTTGACTATGATCACCACTACAATAAGGTTACGCGCCCCAAAACGACTTGGTTCCCTCGATAACTCGCAAACCAGAAGACTGGAACTGGTCCAGATAGAGTATATTTAATGACGATCCCGTGGTATCGAATGAATACCGAGACGCGCCAAATATTACAGGCAATAAGAGCAGAGCGTAAGAAAGTTCGAACCAACAAGATGAATAGCTTAACGAGAAGTGACTTTGATACAGTTAAACAACAACAAGTACAGTAAAACAATCGCTGGTACAATTGGTTATAATAATAATTGTTTCTATTATACCAATCGCGTTCTCGTCGAAAAAAGCAGGTCACTACATACTTTCCGCGGTGAAAACTTGGAAAATTTCTTCTCAATTCTCTTTTGTCGTAGAATATCTTATCAACACTCATAAATGGCTGTCGGCAAAGTATGTTACTTTCTGTATCAAACGTAATCTGGTGTATTTTTCACCTATGAAAATTTTGAAATTGATGACACTTCATAATTAAAAATCTCTTGAAATTAGATTTAGCCTAGAGACTAAATGTTCTTGCAAATGGATTAAAAAACTTGGTTAATATAATTCGAACTCCAATAAAGGCTAGAGAAGCATGGTATTGGTCACCATTCAATGATTTATGAGTGAAAATAACTTATTCTTAGAAGGAATTAGTTGTAAATTAAATTGTTCCACTGGTGGTAGCGCGGGTGATTGTAACAATAAATAATATAGTTTCGAATTTCTCATGAATCATTATTCACTTTCACATAATACGTATAACTCGCTTCTGACATGTGATAGCAAGCACTAAACTGAAGATCAAGTTTTGCCTATCAATCACCTGCGTCCACCTCTAACATGATAATATAAATCACGCGATAGAAAGTAACTTAGATTAGTGATGGAATTCCAACTTGATTGGTAGAATCTATAAAACATTGACTACAATATAAATATGAAATTGCTTGTATAGAGTTTTGCGGATATCGTAGGATTACCAATATTCAAATCACGAGCTGATCCTAGTTAGACCTCCGTTGAAGACTAGGAAGTACAGAAAAACAGTTTCTCAATGAGTTGGGACTCCATCTGAAGTGTTCGCCCACCAGGGATAGAACCTAGGACCTTCGATATCGAGCGTAAACGCTTCACTTCCAGACCACTCAGCCAGGATCTATGGTTTGCATAGCTAACGTCAATCAATTCAAGAGTGACTATTTTACAGTGCCGGTGAGGTAAAACTGTTCCACACCGATATAATTAAACTTTGCTAGTCATAGTTTCGCACATGAACTCCAGGAATCACATCTCGGAACCAGTCATCTATCAGCAAATGACAATTATCAGTCTAGGGCTTTCTGTATGTTATAATTGTATTTTTGCTAATAAATGACCCAGCTATTCCTATTGCTTAGTATTCTTATACAATCACACTCGACAAGACCGCCAAAATCAAAACACTTTCAACAGGAATGAAATTGTATTCAAAATAACAATGGTAAGTGAACAGCAATCACTAGTTTGAATAACGTTCATATATTTATAGTATATACATAAGAAGCTTCTAGATTTTTCTCCAATAATATGCCCGGGCTGATCGGTTTAGAATTAGCCAATCAGCGCGCAGCAACACCATCATGCATGAAACATGCTTTAATCCAATTTATGTTCCGCTAACACCTCCCCTTTGAGCAGATTCGTAGGGTCTGGTGCTAGGGTCCAACTGCAACCGAGTGACTGGCCTGCGCTTTCGATCTGTCCATCGTCTAGGCAATAAGGAAGTTGTATCACCCTTTGCTTGCACAGAAACTGACTTGTCTGTTCGGGGCGTTTTGATTTCAAAGGTGTCTAGCAGAACGTCAAGAGGTATTCGATGTCGATTCTCGCTGCTGGCTATCGAAGTTGCTTTCAGTTGGTTAGCATGACGTATCCAAACTGCTGAGCCAACTGACACCTCATAAACCACATTCCCTTTCTTTCTCACGATCCGACCAGCTGTCCACGTAGGATGATTACCACGATAGTCCATAGCAAGTACTTTTTGACCCACCGTGAACAATCGTCTTTGTGCCCCATGGTGTCGATTGAACTGCTTTTCCATCGATAAGTTTCGTTGGGGCTCACGAGCTGGCGTCGGACGGATGACATCGAAATGTGTCCTTATTTTTCTGCCAAGTAACGCTTCCGCAGGAGAGACCCCATCTGTTGTTTGAGGGTTCGGTGTAGAGCGATAGATAAGCAGGAACCTCTTTAAGATCTCTTCGGTGGTACCCTCCCCTCTTGAATTTTTAGAGCATTTTTGAACGTACCAACAAAACGTTCTACCTGACCATTAGATTGCGGATGGAATGGAGGTGTTCGGATGTGCCTGATTCCGTTCTGCTGACAAAATTCTGAAAAGTCTTTTCTGACTTTATCTGACGACAGTGGACTGTTTCGAATTGCCGCTGCTGCTACACTCCGTATTTCTGGAACCTTTTCACCTGTCTTTTTTGCATATGAAGTAGTGTCTAATGATGGACACGACACGTTACGCACGCTGTTGATGGGTATATCCATTAATCCAAGCTTTTTTAACATATCTAGACCAAGTAGATCAAGGTTCGGTCGTTCTGTTAGATAACACACCCCTTTACAGTTATTTCCATTGAAGGAAAATTCACATTGTAATTCACCAACTAGTTTTAGTACACCTCCAGATGCATTTTTAGCCGTTTTCTTCGATGGCTTCATTGGCGGCTTTCCCAGCAAGTTATACGTCTCTCTAGACGCTAGAGTAATATCGGATGCTGTGTCAATTTGAAGACGAACCGCGATACCATTAATCTGGATCGTAACATACTTTCTCCGAATGTCATAGTCTGTTTGAAAAGCTGCTACCAGAGAAAGAGATTTAGACTCAGCTGCTTTCACCACACGTGGAGGACGTTTATACTTCTTCTTGGGCTGGGACGTACGATTCGGTGGACAATGGCCTTCTTTATGTCCACGTCTTTTGCACATCTGACATTTATGCTTCTTAAATGGGCTGAACCGTACATAATGCCAATCGCCGCATAACCAACAGGCATCTGTTGGTTTGTTATGAGTTTTATTCGGCTTCTGACTTTTTAACCTAGTCATAGCATTTACACTACTGCAGGTTAGATTAGAATTTACCTGTTCAATTAACTGATTGTCGTGTCTGATGTTTTGTAGTCGTTTACACTCATCAGTCAATGTCTTGAGTGTGACTTTTGGGTCTTGATCCAAACGAGTCAGAAGTCTGGTTCTAATTTCAGCATCTTGTGGTGACTGCAGATCTTTGATGAATATAAGGCATTTAAATTGATCTTCTGTCAACGAGCGTAACTTGAACCGTTCACACTCTCTGTTGACGATGTCTGCTAGAACACCATATTCACCGGTTTCTCGTTTCACCAAATTAAGTCACTGGTAGCGAGTACTAAACAATGAGGAAGATTCGCCGAATATTTCTGACAGCTGAGATATTGTCTCCTCGAAAGTGAGCTCTCGAGGTAACTTTGGTAATATATGATCAGCATAGCGTGCATGTTCATGACTTCCCAACTTGCGCATGAACAGTCGAGTCTTCCATGCGTCATCTTGTTTAAAGAACTCTATTCTAAATGTGTCTTCCAACGCTTGAACCACGTGAGAAATGTATTTCCACATTCGGGGTCATGATAGAATTCTGGAATGCTGCTGGCAACTGCATAACAAGAAGTTGTAGTGTAGTGCTTCGTTAATCGATCGTCTTGATAACCGTTATTATAACAATCTGAACGGTGTATAATATCAGAAGACAAAGGGAAGCAGCAACTACATTTTTATTGATAAATAACATGGGCTAGAAGGCAGTGAGCACATTAGCAAATGTAAGCAAGCGAAGGAAAGATGACACAGAGTGGAGATGGCTGTGAAGCCAACTCGTTATAAGCAAGCATTAATCAACATTTATAGTCAGACTAAAATGAATGACAGACATGTGATAGGTAGGATAAGAAGTGTGCATACACATACGCTCATATAAAAAAAATAGTCAAGGTCAATAAGGGAATAATTAATATGATCAAAATATGACTCATAACGTTATAGGTGAATTGGCTTGTCCAGAAACTAGAATAAGCTATGTAGGTGTAATATAGTACACGACGTTACACTACTCCCCACAAAGTACTTGAATTAGCATGTGAACTCGAGTTTTGGATGCTAAACTGTTGCGTCAGAGTCTCCAACAACCGCATTTGTGCGTCAAGTTGTGCTTGCTGTTGTTGCAATATTCGGTTAAGCTGGTCGACTGATATCGGCATTTTGAATGAATTTTCCTTTTTCCCCGTCGCCACTGTTATAAATGTGTTTTGCTATATAAACGACCCAGCTATTCCTATTGCTTAGTATTCTTATACGATGACACTCGACAAGACCACCAAAATCAGAACACGTTGAACAGGAATGAAATTGTATTCAAAAAAATAATGATAAGTGAACAGGAATCACTAGTTTGAATAACGTTCATATATTTATAGTATATGCATAAGAAGCCTATAGATTTCTCTTCAATAATATGCCCGGGCTGGTCGGTTTAAAATTAGCTAATCAGCAAGCAGCAACACCATCATGCATAAAACATGCATACATGAAACATCCAATCTATGTCCCACTAACAATGTAGATTGAAGAATTCACATAGTTTATACCACGAACTGATAGCAGCTAGAGAACCACTGAAAAACGTTTTCAAGAGAGACCAAGCTATGACTTCCTGTAGTGGGTTCATAGATTTTTATCTCTGAATAGTCTTACATTTAGGTGAAACATCTATCCTGTGCTTCCTAATTTCCTTTCATGGTCTAGCCAAGATCAGTTCGTGATTTCAACTATGACATAGTTTGATACTCATTTATCAATCAATCACCATTTGGTTTTATTTAGCTTTGGGATACAACAGAGAAATTCGTTTATCTTTTCCAGATTAAGCATTTTAATAATTATTTCCTCGTTAGCATCTTGTAGACCATCTAGCAAGTTAGTATGGTTTTGATGTGTGAGCGAAGATTACAATGATTGTTGTTTTTCCGAGTCAGACATTAGATAGGATGACAGGTGTTATATGTGCTATATATATCCCCCTATCCTTATTATGTATTAACTGTTATTGATTGACTGTTCCTCGTGTCGTATTTTGGTGTGAAAACATATTGACGTTCTAGTCAGGCTAATCTCGTGTTCTTGATCTGAGTTGTGTTGAAGTCCTGTAGAGTAGACACTGGGTGGGAAATCTAGTGTAGTCTAAGGTAAATTAACGTCCCACATTCGTGTAAAAAGTGAAAGAACTGTTATAACAAGAAACCCTATCGTTATAACAAGTATCCTACAGTTTATAACAGGTTTCAATAGAATAATGTAGTCAAATAGTTAAACTGCTAAAACATCACTGTATTTCAAAAAATCATTTTTCTAATTTTTTTAAAATAATTCAATCATTTTCAGTTTGTATAACTTGCGATTGTTTTAATGGATTTGAATTTTCCGTATTCGCGCCAAAATTTTGTGCCACATTTTTTAAAAGTGTTAGTTTATGTAAATTTGATTTCCATTTTATTTTATTTAATGATGATGAATTCATTTTGTGATCGTTAAGTTCATCAACCTTGATCAATAATGAAATGATAAAACAAAGAAATTATTTATTTTATCATTTGACATATTAAGTTAAATAATAAGCAGTGACCAGTGGAGTTCAACCACGTCTGTTGTGAGATAAAAACTCACTGAAGACAATTGGTGAATGGTCGCTCGAACTTTGTGCATTGGTTAAAGTTAGACATTAACACCGTTGGATGCCGACCAGCTCAGTGGTCTGTCGGTTAAGTGCTCTGGCGCGAGACTGAAATGTCCTGGGTTCGAATCTCGAGAGGCGGGATCGTGGATGAGTACTGCTTAGGAGTCCCATAATAGAACGAAACGGCCGTCCAGTGCTTCCAGGTTTTCCATGGTAGTCTAGATTCAATTGACGCGTGATTTCAATTATGTTAAATGATAAAATTAAACATTAGAATGAACAAATATTTTATTGCAGTTGACATGATTCATTTTCATTCGAATGTGTACCAATGAACTATCGAATGTCAAGTACTTTTAATTAATGGTTTGTATACGTAGACAATTTTGGATACGTATTCATACTTACAACTGAAATACATCTGGAGCTCAAAACAATTGTCAACCAACACCAAGGTTAGAATTTTCAATACAAATGTCAAGACAGTTCTTCTGTATGGGGTGGAGGCGTGGAGAACTACGAAAGCCATTATCCAGAATTACAAGTGTTTATTAACAGCTGTCTACGCAAGATACTTCGGATGAGATGGTCAGACACTATCAGCAACAAGTTACTGTGGGAGACAACAAACCAGATTCCAGCGGAGGAAGAAATCAGGAGGAAGCGCTGGAAGTGGATTGGGCACACCTTGAGGAAATCACCTAATTGCGTCACAAGACAAGCCCTCACATGGAATCCTGAATGTTAAAGGAGAAGAGGAAGATCAAAGAACACATTACGCCGAGAAATAGAGATAAACATGAGAAGAATGAACAAGAACTGGAAAAGAAGGCCCAGGACAGAGTGAGTTGGAGAAAGCTGGTCGGCGGCTTATGCTCCATTGGGAGTAACAGGCAAAAGTAAGTAAGTAACGTAAGTATTCGACTGAGGAAAGTGGAAATTTCGGACGATGGAAACATAAAGAATACCAGGGAATTTTTAGTAATTTGACATTCAGGTCAATCAGCAATCAGTAAACATAGTTAAATAAAATCCAAGTTATTAGTCAACTAGGAAAATCATAAACAACCATAAAGCAAGTAATAAGACTAAGGACAAAGACAATAAAAGTGCTAACTATGTCGTGAACGAGAACACCAATGGGGACAATCGAATGTACTTCAATACAACATTACAGAATATCTTAATGAAATTTGTGTACCATACAGTAAATACTTCATTTGCAAAATATTCATCATTTGTCTCAGACTTTGTTGTCCTTTCGTTCCCATAACAATAAGCCTCTGTTCTCGTTCTCTTTGATTTTCTCAACCTTCTGCCACCAGGCATTCCATTCTCGACTGGTGATACATATTAGTTATATCCGTCTGCATCAGTTGTACACACAATTAGCACTAGCCTTGAGAGAAAATTCTCGGAGGTCTTATGTGATGCAGTGACCAGTGGATTTCAACCGTGTTGGGTGTGACGCAGTTAAACGCTGAAGAACGTAGAAGATGGTCGTGCAGAATCGCTGATTGGTTGAAGTTAGACGTTAACATTTTTGGTGCCGACTCACTGGCCTAGAGGTTAAGCGTTTGCGTGAAACTGAAGGTTCTGGATTCTAATCCCGCCTATGGGTCGTGGATGGGAACTGTTGTGGAGTCCCATACTAGAACGAAACAGCCATCAAGTGCTTCCAGTTTTTCGACGATGGTCTAACTTTGAACGGTTCATGATTCCAAAGAAAAAAAGAACACTATTACAACGAACAGATACGCATAAATAACAACCAATCAAACTTTGTATCAATAAAATAATTCACAAGTGAAGGTATTCTAACAGTTCATCACCATCCGGAGTTTGGGCTGATTTTGTTTTCAGAAAAACAATAAAAACTTCATGGTTAAACCAAATCAATCTCTAGAGGTTTGAATTCTAATCAATTAGTGCGAATATTATTACTTTATCAAGGTTTATAAAACTGGGAATTATTTCTCAGAAAGTATTTTATTTTCAATCACTAACTACTGATGATAGTTTTACTATAGTGAATAATGTTAAAATTACATAACAATGCATTTTACTACTGATAAAACTAATGTAATAACAAATTCACTTAATATTGTTTGTTTGAATCCTTCCATTGATGTTTAGGACTGCAACTGGTCAGTCTCTAATTGACATATGTGCATACTGTGCGTATTGCTTCGATATAGACTTAATTCACAAGCATTGTAAGCGAAGATGAATAGTGGCTAGCAGTGGAAGCGAGGACGCGCGTTTTGTCCTATTCGGGATTCGTCAGCTGGATGTACCTGCATCTCAGAGTTAATGTTCACTGTGAGAATCGAACCCAGTTCCTTTCGCTTCAAACGCCCCTCGCATTATCCACTCAGCTACTGAGTCCTGATACTATTTGAATTTAAACTTCATCCCATTGCACAAGCAAGTGGCTATCAGGACTCAGTAGCTGAGTGGATAACGCGATGGCGTTTGAAACGAAAGGGTCTGGGTTCGAGTCCCAGAGTGAACATCAACTCTGAGATTCAGGTCCATCCAGCTGACGAGTCCAGAATAGGACTTGACGCGCGTCCTGGATTCCACTGCTAGCCACTATCCATCTTTGCTTATAATGTAATAACAGTTAACTAGTGTTCATTAATATGCTTAAAAGCTGAATGATTGTACTAATGAATAAATCACGACTAAAGGGTGATTGATCATTCATTAAAGTGTTATTTACAAGTGATTTATTACTTATATGAACTACAGTAATACTATGATAGGCTAAAGGGGTAGTGATTTCCCGTTATTGATAACTAGGACTGTATTTAATCAGAATATCCGTTGAATAAGTTGAAGGCTGTTAAGAATAAATAGATAAGAAGACGATTCAATGGGCGTTTGAAGCAAAAGTTACGGGGTTATGGTCACAGTTTGGATATCATCATGGAGTTCCGAACAGGACGAAACGAGAGTCTTAGATTCTACTGTAAGCTACAAATGAAACATACTAAATTACCAATCAATAAACCATAACCACTTCTTGTCTACTTTAATGTAATATTGTTAAGTTTTGATTTAGAAAATGTACGAGAAAAAGGAAGTGTGACTAATCCGTTTTTTCTTAAGGTCAAACAATCTTTTAAAAAGAAGTGAATAAATGAACTAATTGCCATACATTTATGCAAAACAATTAAGGAAGTACTTGAGTTTAACTAAATATTAAATGATTAAACATTATTTCCATAATTCTATTAAAATAGCTTTCATGTTAGTGGACATATACACGTTCCTGAGGCATAGTATGATGAACACAGCGTGTTTTCTGGTTAGCGTATTTTTAGAGAGTTAGTTTTCCACGGGATGGGGTTGCTAACCGCATGCCCAACCCTCCTCTTTTATACGGGCTTGGAAGTGGCAGTAATTCCCGGTAGGGTTACAGGTGGAGTTTAATGTTTTCAGTACTCCATAAAATTTTATGGAAACATACCTTGTTAGGTGAATAATCTTGTTTTGTTGCATATTGACTAAGTAAACGTTTACTATTAGAAATCTCATCTGATGCTTCTTTTAGTTTAGTTTTATAAGTATCTAGTTGATGTTGCATTTTCATTAGATGATCTTCAGTATTTCGTAATCTACAATTTAAAGTTAACAATAATTAATTCAAATCTATAATGTTTAGATATCTGTAATTTTGAATAAATTAAACAGTATAGATTGATTCATCAATTTACGGCTTTAACAATCAAATTATTATTGAAGTTTTTGATGATTTTAATTATTTCGTACATCCACATCGCTTGATAAATTTAAACAGTTAAATTAATGAGTCTGTCTAAGCTAGACCGCTATGGAAAACCTGGAAAAACTGGATGGCTGTTTCATTCTAGTATCGGAATGCTCAGTAGTGCTCACCCGAGATCCTTTTTGAGGGACTTGAACACAAGACATTCGGTCTCGCACATGAACGTTTAACCTCCAGACCACTGAGCCAACATCCAACGGTGTTTATGTCTAAATTCAATCAATCCATGATCTTGCGCAACCATTCATCAATTGTATGAAGTAGATATTTTTCTCTGCCCGACACCGTGTTCGCGCGCCAAACCGAAGGTCCTAGGTTCAAGTCCCATGTGTAGGATCGTGTATGGTCACTGCTAAGGAGTCTCATACTAGAACGAAACAGCCATACAGTGCTTCCAGGTTTCCCATGGTTGCCTAGGTTTAATCGACTCATGATTAATATTTACGAATATAGTAGATATCAATCAGAAATAATTTGATGCGAACTCAATCAATTTTCTGTATACTTTTGCCAAGTTGAAATGTGTTTACAGTTTGTGTAACAATGAATGAACGTTTTACTAGGTTTTAAATATTAAAAAAATATATATCCATACAGTTTAAAGATAATCACCTTTCCAACTCTGCATAATGTAATAATCTTTGTTCTTTACGTTTACTAGGATCTATAAGATAAGACTTTTGTAGTGTTGATGACCATCCAGTTGATGTTACTGGTGTTTAAGTTGAAAAAAAATGAAAAAATTGGATATAATTTTCATAAAAATAAAAAAAAGGTAATGATGAACAAATAAATAGTGAATATATTGGGTTTAAATTCACTTATTATTACTTGTTTGAATCTTCCGATTGATGTTTAGGACTGCAACTGGTCAGTCTCTATTTGGGATATGTGCATACTGTGCGTATTGCCTCGATATAGTCTTATTTCACAAGAATTGTAAGCAAAGATGGATAGTGGCTAGTAGTGGAATCCAGTTTGACGCGTGTTTCGTCCTATTTGGAACTCGTCAGCTGGATGTACCTGCATCTCAGAGTTTATGTTCACTGTGGGACTACAATCCAGTACCATTCGCTTCAAACGCCATCACGTAATCCACTCAGCTACTGAGTCCCAAATAAGACGAAACGCGCGTCCTGGATTCCACTGCTAGCCACTATCGATCTTTGCTTATAATATATATTGGGTTGTTATGATCTATCCTTTTTTAGTATGTTTTAACTAATGAACTTTACTGAACTTGATACAAATAAGAACAGTTATAAGTTTAGAACATGATCTAATTCAATTCTTGACTATTTCGTCCCCTAATGAAAGTTTTAAAGCTAAGCTTCACCAAAATCAACAACAATAATAGCATCGGTTTATATAGTTGAGATCATGAGTCAATTGAAGCTAGACCACCATGGAAAACCTAGAAGCACTGGATGCCCTTTTCGTCCTATTATGAGACTCCTCAGCAGTGCGCATTCAAGATCCCGCCTCACGAGATTTGAACCCAGGACCTATCACTCTCGAGCGCGAGCGCTAAACCACTAGATTACTGATCCAGCATTCAACGGTGTTAATGTCTAACTTCAACCAATCCACGAAATCGAGCAACCGTTCACCAATTAACTTCAGTGAGTTAATATCTCACAACAGACCTGGTTGATCATATAGTAGCTAAATCAGAAAAGTTAGTATCAAGTAATTTTAATACCATGCCCAATGACATATTACATAATCGGGAGAACATTCTAAAGCATCTATTTAACATTACAAAATCTGATATACATATACATATGAATCCATCCATTACAAGAACATTCAGAAATTACTATCAAACTCTTTATTGATTTTCATCAAAACAATAATATGTTGAATATATATTCAACTAACTATGTATCACTTACGAAGTTCATCATTTGATAAAAGACAAGTATTAGGGTTATATTGTTGTGTACCAGTTAACAGACAGAAAATATCCATGATGAAATATTTCTTTATCTGTGAGATTATAAAAGTGAAGGGATATTTTGAAATATATAAATACTATTTTAAATATAACATACTAAGACGAGTTCAATGGGAAAATATGACTACTATTCTGTTGACATAGTATATAATATAGTTGAAATCCATACCTCTTTTGTGGAACTAATATTCCGGTCTTTTGAAATTTGAGCCTTAGCATAATTATGCTATTGAATTCCCATCAAGTTTTTTCCCATGTCGTTATGAATACAACAATGGCTCAGAAGGTAAGAACACAGTCCTAAGATTTTTGTGTACATTTCATTCTAGATATTAGTTTTGAACTCTCCTATCCGTTATAGGTGCCATAGATCTGACCCCAATTAGACCGTATGAATGATTGTGTTCAAAATACATATTCTGTCTATTTTCGTATGTAATACATGACTTAATCTGTGTTGATGAATAACGGACTTAAAGAAGTCAAATACAAGAATGCATTTCGAATACATATATTTTGTACACCCACTGATCTAGACAAGAAATCGGAGTGATGAAGCGAGTAGGAGAGAGCGAAACGAAAATGACACACAGCGCGTAAGCCAACTCGCTTTTATCAAGCGTTAGTCAGTATTTATAGTCAGATAAGAATAAGTTACAGACGTGTGATGAATAGGATGAGAAGTGTACACACATACGCTCGTATTAAAAAACACATTCAGGATTGATAAGTGAATAATTAACAAGGTGAAAACGTAACTCAAGATGAATAGGTAAATTGGCTTGCCCAGAAGCTAGAATAAGGTATATGGGCTTAACACCGACACTACACGTTCACATGTCTTAACTATTAGGAACTGTTAGACATATAATCCCATATTTTTCAAAGTTGAAATCATGAGTCAATTGAAGCTAGACCACCATCGAAAACCTGGAAGCACTGGACGGCCGTTTCGTCCTACTATGGGACTCCTCAGCAGTGCGCATCCAAGATCCCGCCTCACGAGATTCGAACCCAGGACCTACCAGTTTCGAGCCGAAGTCCTGGTAGGTCCTGAGTTCGAATCCCGAGAGAGTGGGTTCGTGGATGCGCACTGCTGAGGAGTCCCATAGTAGGACGAAACGGCCGTCCAGTGCTTCCAGGTTTTCGATGGTGGTCTAGCTTCAATTGACTCATGATTTCAACTTTGAAAAATACTGAAATCTCCACAAATCCCCTTCTAATATAATCCCATAGACAATTATTTTTATCTCTCACGGTGTTAGCTAATGTGCTTTTCATTAAATTATTAGAAAGAAACTTATTAAGCAGGATATAGACTACTACTACTCAATGATCAAATATTGTAAATATCTTAATAGTGAATCAAGTCGTTGGCAGCATGATTTATGAAACTGAGTGACCCGGATTTAAACTTACCAGGGTGTATTATTTCAATAAAGTTGTAGGTATGCATTGTTGCTGAGCTTCAAATGGTACAAAACCATGGGCCATAGTTTCTATCTGGTTACCTAAATCCATCTAACTTTTTAAAGTCATATTTCCTCTTTTACATGAATTAGTGACCATAAACAGTTTAAACACTCAACATTCAACCGACTAATCTCAAATAAAAGCTTAGTTTTAGTTATTTCTGTCGATTGGTATTATGAAGCATTTAAGCAATTTAAGACTTAGTCTAAAGTTGATGTGAAAAACACATATACAGAATTCTCTGCTCTTCCATAAATTCACATTATAGTCCATGATAGACTTTTTTGAACTTTGAATATCACCATGTTTTCTATAATTGATTGATCACTGGGTGATGATCAATGTCATATGTGTCAGGTCCTTCTTACTACAGATGGAATCCTATCGATCAAGTTGCGATGTGGTCATTAGTCTAGGTGACTCGACATTGCCTGCACTATGTTGAGATAAGATGGTGGTTGAAAGTCATTTTACTCTACTTAAGTAAATATTTCAATTAAGTGAGCCTTTAATATGGATATTTCTATGTATTGTTTAAAATTTCATTTTGATTTACTCCATTAGCTTTAAAGTAATGAAAATTACTGTTAGAATCAATAGATTATTGATAAACAAGTCCATTTTCTTTAGGAAAGATCTCTCTATCCATTTCATTGTACTTCTACAATTCTTGTAGTAACAGGGTTAATATAGAGGTTCATAAGCTTTCTTAATACAATAATTACGGCAAATCCATTGATATAAGCAAAGATGGATAGTGGCTAGCAGTGGGATCCAGGACGCGCGTTTCATCCTATTTGGGGCTCGTCAGCTGGATGTACCAGCATTTCAGAGTTGATGTTCACTCTGGGACTCGAATCCAGTACCGTTCGCTTAAAACGCCATCGTGTTATCCACTTAGCTAGTGAGTCCTGATAGCCACTTGGTAGTGCAATGGTTGAATCTTCCCATTGACGTTTAGGACTGCAATTGGTCAGTCTCTTATTGCTCATATGTGCATACTGTGCATATTGCACATATGGCCAATTAGAGATTGATCAATTGCAGTCCTAAACATCAATGGGAAGATTCAACCAAACAATATCAAATGAATTCAAATTCATTGATAGTTAAATTCCCTGACTTCATCTTTAATATAAACATGATTTTCACGAATATATTATTTACCAAAAACTGGAAATCATCTTTTTCTAATTCTGGACCAATGATAAGGAACTGTTCATTTAATGAAGCAATTTCTTCCCTACTTATTTCTTTTCGTTCACTGACTGTATTTATCTGTTCATAATGGTTTATATCAGATATGGAATGACTTGGAATTCGAATCCAGCACAGAAAAATGAAGATAGCTGTGAAACAACTTAAAATATATGATAAACTTGATTCAGTTGGTTCAGCTCCAACAATACATAACATTAACTGATCCCATATATACAATAAAGTGGACTGAGATAAATAACCTAAAGGAAAGTTTGAAAAGTATTTACTTGTAAGTAAAGGGATTTTTGTTCTATATTAAGTTAAACAAGATTGTAAGAAATGTAAATATATATTGCAAGAGTACTATGTATATTCAGTCACAAATTATTTTCAGTATAGAATTTTATGGAGTTTCCGTAGTTCTCAACTACCACTGAAAACCGGAAGCACTGGATGAGACTCCTCAGCAATATCCATACACGGTCTCGCTACTCTTAACCTCTAAGCTGCTTAAACGACATCTGATGGTGTACATGTTTAAATTCAATTCATTTAAGTTATTGCTTGACCATCTTTTATTGTTTTAGGCGGATGACTAACTCATATTTGACATAGTTGAACTTCAGTGGTCATAGTTTTTCACCAGCACTTCAGGAATTATATCTCGTACCTCGTAGCTAGTGAGCATATGATTATCAACAGTATAGGGTTTTGAGGAGATTCTAGATTTTTTATCACGTTTTCAATGGTATTTTAACTAAGATCGTTTAGTGATTTAAGAAATGCAAAATATTCCTTATGATAGAGCTATCTAAACAAATTAAAATTCAGCTGTTAGATTTCCCGAAACTCATGTGTGTTCAAATAAACAGCATTCTCATAGAAAGATCATTTTCCTCATCCTAAGTATCCAATTATGTTTATTAAAAAAACCTGAATAGAATAGTGGGTCAATAGTTAGGAAGTTTGACTTACAATCTCTAAATGACAGGTTTCAACCCCGACCCACTTCGTTTGGTTTGGTTAACCGGGTAGCACCATCAGCATTCACACTTAGGCTATGGGTCGAAACCAATTGAACGAATCTGTACATAGTAAACGATTTAATAATTAGTCTACAGACAGCTGATAGAAAAACACCTAACCACATAGAATCCGATTTGATTTTATTCATTATTCAGTACAATCGTTTTGATAAACTCCATGACAATATTCACTACAGGTTGCACACCTTTGAATGTTTAAAATTTTTTCATCGAAACACTATTCAGTAATCACTTCTAAATCTGTGACAAATGTTATATAAATTCATCCGAATGTATAACTTCAACAAGTAATTTGTGGACGACTCTGAGTGACGCTTAAGTGACTTTGAGGAAACATATCTACTTACTAGAGTTAAGTGAGGGTTATAAACCAATGTAAAGAATAAAGATTATGATTAACAGTTGATGGTTAGGGTTAGGAATTAGATTTATGGTTTTCATCACGAAAGAACATCAGCTATGATATCAAAACACTATTTAGCCAAATGAATGAATGAATTTCGCGTCAAAATCCAAGACTTGTTATCCTGAATCTGATTGGTTCGTCCATAAATTATAGTTTTGCCTTTTATAGATTTTAAGTCATATCAAGCAAACTATTCAATATTTACATGACCATGGGAAATCTGTGCAAATCTTATGAAATATTTCTCTTACTTAACATTAAAACTCATCCAATAATTTTTGTGGTCTACGTAAAATGTAGAAACGTTTACAACTTTGGAGTTTCACAACACTTTCTGACTTTAATGAAGTGACCATTCCGAACTAGGAATTACTGTGAAGCTTTTTTTTTCCAGTACGAGGTTCATCAGAAGTGTACATTCGCGATCCCACACAGTGTTGAACCTAGAGCCTTCAAGATTTTAAAGAAGTCCTTAACTTTCAGTCAAGCGAGCTGGTATTCAATATTTTAAATTTTTTAACTTCAGTCAATTCATGATACTTCAGGACCATAATTCTGTTTCAAGTCATTTAAAAAATTGATAGACATTTAATAGAGATATAGCGCATATATTAGATGGTACAAATTATGATGTCTTCAATACTGAATGGGGTATGCGTAGATAGATTCAAATTAGATAGATTCAAAAGTATTAAAATAAATAACTTTAGCCAAATAAAAAAACATGGAATTATTATGTCCTCTACATGATTACGGCAGAATACGGTATACAACTACCAGCACTCGAACGTATAGAAACCCACAATCGCTAATCAAAAGACGGAAGAAACAGAGGGAGTGATTATTGGGTACGAATCAAAAAAGTACAGGAGAACAGGGGTACTCATAGTTTTTAGTATTGACTATACCAATATTATAATCCGGATAGTCCGCAAGTAGGAAGGTTATACAATTGTTCAGTTACAGCATGGAACATTGATACTCGATAGGGTTTTATCAGGTTCGAGGTGGTTGGAATATTTTCGGCTCCTTTAGAGCCTCTGGAGGTTTCCTCGTGCTTTTTTAAGATACGTTTTCATTAATTGATTTTCTATGTTAACTGCATAATTTAATTACATGCTATAATGAGAAGCTTACAATCTACTGAGAAGCGACTACAGTGTATTTGATATATCAAGTATATTATGCAAGGAACAAATATCATAATAAATAAAGTTATCGTCAAGTTTTTCTAATGAGGATTAATAACACCTTACAACTATTAAAAAGTCAAACAAAAGTGACAATGAGATATTACTCTAAGAGTTCTAGTGAGAAACAATGACCAATGGAGTTCAACCACATCAGGTGTGAGACAGTTATCTACCATAAGGAATGGAAGATGGTCACCCAATCTAATGAACATGTATACTATTAAATGCTGGTTCAACGATCTAAAAGATAAATGTTCGCTGATAGACAGAATTATCTTGATTCTATCTATGCTGAGGTGGTAGATGTACATTGCTGAATAGTTTCATTAAAGTACTAAACTGTTGTCCAGTGCTCATTGGCTTTCAATGTGTTTTTTTCTAACCAAAATGAACACATGATTTAATCCCTCAAGTTATGAAAGGCGACCTTCTCCTAGTTTTCTATATTTTCTGTTGTGAATCCTTTGTTGTGACTAAAAAAAGTGGTGATAAATTAGTGAAAAAAAAGTTTTACTCACCAATGAAAATAGATGTAATTATTGGTTCAATAAATGTGTAGAAGATTTCTGAACAAATGTCTTCTTCATTTGCCAAATTCGATATAGTATCAATATCTGAAATAGATCAACACTTGTCTACATCAATATTCTACTAAATGATCAGAACTGTTGAAGTACTTCTGTAAAGTAAACCATGATTGATTGATGAGAGAAGAGAAATACATTTGTCTACACAATATATGAGAGACTATCTTAATTGTAAAATGGAACATTTGAATACTTAATTAATAGAACCGATATGAAGAGCCATAACTTAATCGATTATTATGCGATTGACATGTGAAATTGATCGTCTATAACAGGTAATCATATTTTGGATAGTAGTTAGGTGACTTAGTCAATTAGTTGTGTTTGCTGATCGTTGGTGTTTAATTGTATTATACTGTGCTCACACAGTAAGTCATTGAATTAATTAATGTTAAATACTAATCCGTTTAGTTTAGACAAGTTTGACTGTAAGTAAATCGTATAAAAACTGGTGTGTTCATACTTCGTTTTCAATGCTTTTTTGATCTCTTTCCAGCTGTTCTCCATAGTAGTCTTCTCTTCTTTGAGTAAATTTTGGAAGGGTTAGAACTTGTTGTTGAGAACTATCTTGAATTTTTTAAGTTTTTCAGTATCTCGAAGAAAGACAGTAATAAACTTTCTAATGCGGTCTTTCAAGTTTTCCAGTGCTTATTTGAATTCATTTTCACCTTGACCACAACCAACTAGTGATTTGAAACTATGTCAGCTCCTCTCTTTGTTCTTGTGTCTTCCGTTCATCATACGAAATTTTTAGTGATGCAAATATGATCTATCTGGTTCTCTGTAGTACGGTCCCTTGAAACTCATGTAGCTTTGTTTATGCGTTGGTGGGGCAATATAGGGCCATCTATAACTATTATGTTGGAAGCGCGTAAATTTGAAAATCGCTCATCACTGTTGTTTCTTTCTCCTAGTCCATGTCGTCTCATGATATCTTCATATCCGATGTTGTTTATTCGGACTTTGGCGTTTAAGTCTTCCATTACGATAGTCATGTCTTTCCCTGAGCACTTTGCTATGATCTATTGCAGCCTTTCGTAAAACCAATCTTTATCGTCGTCATTGCTATCATTAGTGGGTGCATAAGACTGGATAACATTCATTTTGATTCCCTCCTTCTTTGATTTGAAGGTTGATTTGATGCTACGTTGGACAGAATCAGAGCTAATCCCTGAGTGTGTGGAGCATTTTCTTTTCCGTTACCAGTGTAGGGCAGCATCTCTCCCAAGCCTATATTTTTTCTGTTCAGCTTGGGTCCAATGGGTTTCACTGATTTCGAGCACCTCCAAGTTGTGCCTCCCAGATTTTGTAGCTATCTCACCGGTCTTTTCAATCTTCCACATTGTCCAGACATTCCATAAACCCATACTCATTGTTCTCCTGGTTGTCGGATGGGAGAACTGGCCTGGTGATTTTCGAAGAACCTCGGCTTTCACCATGAGACGTCATAGTTCTTCTAAATGACGATCGTTCAAATCTCAGGGCAGAGTTTAAATGGTTCAGATTGTTTTTCCCGGTTAGCAATTTTTAGAAAGGATTTTTTTTACAGGATGGAGTTGATGACCACATGCCCAACCTTCCTCATTTATCCGGGCTTTGGATCGACAGGAACCATAGGAGGGCCACAGGAGTAGTTTTTCTATACTGATGTAGGTTCGAATTATAGATGAACAGACAAAGCTAGTGAAAGAATATGACATGACCGAGTACGATAAATATATGCTAACTGTTATAATGACAGTTAACAAAATGACTGAAGTGATAATAATTACTGAAGAGTAATTTTAATAGTGGTGGAAACAATGATAATAATATTAGTGTAAGAGATTTGTGAATATTCTTAAACCAGTAAACACTGGATAGCTTATCCCCCGTGAGGTCGTGGATACTCATTGCTGAGTGTTCTTGTATTAGGATAAAGCAGCTGTTCAGAGACTCCTGATTTTCAGTGTTATTACAAATAGGATCAGTCCTTGATGTAAACTATGAAAACAGTAATGATTAAAGAGGTATGAAAGAACTTAAATACCAAAATGGCTGAGAGAATATGGGGTTTAATATTTATCGAGTTATGTTGAAATAATAAGACTACAAGTTAGAAATGAAAACTTTTCCTAAGTGAACGATAGAGGTTTTATAAGGATTAAATGGAAGTAAACGAAGAATACTTCTACAGATTATGGGTCAGTCAATCGAAACGACATTTCAGATATTGTAAGCAAAGATGGATAGTGGCTAGCAGTGGATTCCAGGATGCGCTTCAAGTCCTATTTGGGACTCGTCAGCTGGATGTACCTGCATCTCAGTTGATGTTCACTCTGGGATTCGAACCCAGTACCGTTCGCTTCAAACACCATCACGTTATCCATTCAGCTAATGAGCCCTGATAGCCACTTGCTTGTGCAACGGGGTGAACTTTAAATTCACTTAGCATTACTTGTTTGAATCTTCTCATTGATGTTTAGAACTGCAACTGGTCAGTCTCTAAATGGCGTATGTGCATACTGTGCGTATTGCCTCGATATAGCATTATTTCACAAGCTGAGGAGTCCAAAATGGGGCGAAATGCGCGTCATGAATTCCACTGCCAGTCACTATCCATCGTTGCTTACAATGCTTGTGAAATAAGGCTATATTGAGGCAATAAGCACAGTATGCACATATATACCAATAAGAGACTGAACAGTCGTAGTCCTAAACATAAATGGGAAGATTCAAACAAGTAATGCTAAGTGGATTTAGACATTTCAGATATTTGCAAAACCAGCGAAAAAAAGAAAGAGATAGAAATATAGCATTAAAATTATTATCATGGCTGTACTAGGTGGACCAAAATTCTTTTGCATACATAAATTGAAGTTAAGATGAAAAATATAAGCTGTTTCTGAGTGACTTATAAGCCTATTGTTATTTACTAGCACTGATCAAACTTTATGGTAACAAAATTTCCAGTAATAAATCAAGCTATTATTGATCAGAAGGGGTTTCTGTGGATGCCGGTTCAGTGGTCTATCGGTTAAGTTCTCTGGCGCTAGATTGGTAGGTCCTGGGTTTGAGTCTTGCGAGTGCGGGATCTTGGATGCGCACTGCTGAGGAGTCCCAAAATAGGACAAAACGGCCGTCCAGTGCTTCCAGGTGGTCTAGCTTCAATTGACTCATGGTTTCAACTATGATAATCTATTATTAATAATAATATTATTATTATTATTACCACCTACCTTTGACAAACAAAACCTGTTTCACAACAGAAGAGGCTATATTACCATCAATATATCGTAACTGTTTCAAAACATTCTGACTGAATTTAATCTTTTGATTGTCATTCATTTCAAATGTGTCTTTTATTCTATAATTTTCATGTTGTATCACATTCTGTAATGACTGATGAGTAAACCAGATTGCTGGCAATTGTGTTATAAACGATGGTAATATTGAAAGTAATACAAAGAATTCTTGAGTTAGTACACCAATAGTTTCCACATTTGGAGGTTGATTTCTGGATAGTTTTTTTATTTTTTGAAAATAAAGTTAATTTAGAAAGATATTGAAAATTGAACAGTATTTATCTAATTAAAGTTAATTGATAGAAACGTTTTAATTAACATTAAGAGTATGGTAAGACACATTTAAAACATCATGGAAATTAGAAGGGGTTTTGTGGAGATTTCAGTATTTGTCATAGTTGAAATCATCAGTCAATTGAAGCTAGACCACCATCAAAAACCTGGAAGCACTGGACGGCCGCACTGCTGAGGAGTCCCATAATAGGACGAAACGGTCGTCCAGTGCTTCCAGGTTTTCGAAGGTGGTTTAGCTTCAATTGACTCATGATTTCAACTATGAAAAATCATGGAAATTATTCTTTCTTCAAAAACCTAACCGTTATTACTCAATAATACATAGAAAATGTTGTAAGTGAGGTATTTAGGCTTTAAATGGGATATTACAAGACTAAATTCCTATTCACTAATGAATAGTCGAATTTCTAACATCTCGTCGACTGAGATCGATTAACTAGTGCGATAATTCCTTTTTTCTGCTGATATACTTTTCTGTTAAATCACAAAAGAAACTAAAAGAACACAAGTCCAGGAATTCAAACATATTCGGAAAATTGAAGCCAGCATCTAAAAATCAGTTTATTCATCGATTCTCTTACAATGGTTAATTTAATAGTTGAATTCATTAGTCGATTAAAGCTAGACCATCATGGAAAAGCTAGAAGCACTGGACGGCCGTCTATTCCAAATATGGGACACCTCGGAGATCGTGAATGCGCACTGCTGAGGTGTCTCGTACTTGAACGAAACAACCGTCCATTACTTCTAAGTTTTTCATGGTGGTCTAATTTGAATCTACTTATGAATTCAACTATTAAATTTCTAGAAACTCTACCCACCCACATTCTGATAGTGGTTAATTCGTATATAATTCCGAAGTATATTTAATCATTTGTTACAAATTATGAGCATACTTTTCTAAAGAATAATAATTGCTCTGATCAATAGATGTCATTATATTTTCCCTAAGCCGATTATCAGTTAAATTTTACTATACTTCTGTATTACCCTTACAGCTGTTTAGATAATTAAAATAACTCATAGGGTTATTAAATAAGAAAAAGCGAATTCAGCGAAGAAAATTTTCTTTACCCCTTGATTAGTACGTAACCTCATTTGTTATTTATTGAGTGAGTCAATTGAAACTAGACCAACCACGTTTGTTGTGAGATAAAAACTTACTGAAGACAATAACTGAACGGTTGCTCAACTTAGTGGATTGGTTAGAGTTAGACATAAACACCATCGTATGTCGGCTCAGTGGTCTATCGGTTAAGTGCTCTGGCGCGAGACTGGTAGGTCCTGAGTTCGAATCTCGCGAGGTGAGGTCGCGGATGCGCACTGATGAGGAGTTCCAAAATAAGATGAAACGGCCGTCCAGTGCTTCCAGGCTTTCCCTGGTGGTCTAGCTTCAATTGACTTACGCTTTCAACTATGAAAGATAACTTAAACACTACTTAAATATATGATATAATAAAGCGTTATATAAAAGTTTACTTTGATAAATAATCTTTCATAGCCAAAACTAATATAGAAGCAATTTTGATATAATGAAGCCTAATATTTTCATTTGTGTTCATTATCATTAGATAAAACTTTAATAAATAATTCATTGCATATAAACAACCTAAAAGAGAAGAATGATGATGATGATGATGTCATAATTTCAACATACCAACTGAATCTTTAATAGAAGACATAGAAATACAAGAGTTCAAAAATTTTCTACATTCTACCATAATATGTTCATCTTGATCAGGTGACAATGTTTGAATGATTTGCTCGAATTTTGTTGTTTGAGATTTACCTAAAGAAAAAAATCCTAGTAGTAATTAAACAAAATTGGATTTATTATAGTCAAAAAAGGATGGTAAATAGCACTGGAATTCAGGACACGCGCTTCGTCTTATTTAAGGGCTCGCCAGTTGGAATTAAATACATCCCAGAGTTGATGTTCACTCCAGGACTTAAACACAGTACCGTTCGCCTCAAACTCCATCGCGTTATCCATTAAACAATTGACACTTAATAATTGGAAATTTAGATTTGAGATATATCAAGTGAAAATAAGCCATGATTGAGTAATAAGCGAAGACAGAAATATCTGGTTATACTAAATGTAATAGATTATTTTATGTTTAAATTCATCCCACCTTTTTACCACTTCTATTTTACTTAGTGTGCTAATAAACTCTCACTTCGATCTAATCTGGTTCTTGATCATCAGTCGAATCGTTGAGTCAAGTGATCAAGTAGCATGTTCTGGTGTATTCTCTGATGATACATTAACCTAGTATCCTACATCCAACTCTTGTTTGTCCTTTGTAACAAATCGATTCAGTGGTCTATCGGTTAAGGGCTCTGGCTCGAGACCGATAGGTCCTGGGTTCGAATCTCGCGAGTGTGGGGTCGTGGATGCGCACTGCTGAGGAGTCTCACAATAGGACGAAACGGCCGTCCAATGCTTCCAGGCTTTCCATAGTGGTCTAGCTTCAATTGACTCATGATTTCAACTATGAAAATCGGTTTATGGTCCTTCAATATTGTAAGCAAAAATGTTATTCAGTAAGTCGTATTTTGTTATGTCGTATGGACTCGTAATATATATGAACGTGCGATTAGAGAGGAGTGGATTTTATTGATCGGACGCAAATGATACTTGAAATACGTACGAGCAGTCTTGGGTGCTATTCGGTCCTTCCTATCTGCCTAGCCCAGCCCGTTAAGTCCAGAACACAAATAACAGCCTCGGCAATATGAATCATTATTTACAAACACACTGGGTTTTTATACAAACCAAAGTAATCAATAAACTGATTATAACTCAAGAATCGTATGATCATAAATCAAAGATCAAAATAAAGCTAATGATAAGAGAAACACAAATATGAATAATTTAGTTACGTAACAACTGTACAATAAGAAATAGGCATAATACATTGGTCGATAATAGACCTCAGATTTACGATTCATAATTCACCAGGGGATATAACACCTCCCCCTTTTTGAGAAATCCGGAGTTGACATCCGGATTTTAAATTTCTCGAATTCACCCTCCCCCACGAAAGATTGTTGGATCCTCATGTACCCAAGTTACCGTTATTGTGACATTATTTAAAACATATTCGTCGTATTTAACAGAGAATCCACCAGAACTGATTATATCGTGAGGATCGACGACATTCGATTTGAGGTCACCGGCGTCTGATTCTTTTGAAACACTTTCCTTGAATTTACTCGGAACCTCATTAGTAGATAATGAATCATTAGGATAATCAGTATCTATGAAAGTTGTATTGGATTCTTGATTATCATTTAATGCATCCGATATTTTTCTCCCATTTTTATAAGAGATTTGAACTGGAACATATGAATCAGCAAAATAATCGGGATCTGGCAGAACAATTAGATAATCTTGATCATTAGATTCATAAAAAAACTTTTTTTGCATCATGACTGGTTTGATTTGGCGCCACTGTATTCAATATACTGCCCGATTTGTTCCCCGTTTCTTCGTGGGCGGGTACTACAGTAATTCCATGAGCATTCAGCAAAACATTGTCTTTCTGTAAACAGGTTGATCCACTGTTTGCACGTCCGTTTTCGGGGTTAATAGGACTTGGACCGTGTATAGGGCATGTCTCTGAAACAGGCAGCACCGGACTACTGGGCTGATCATGTAGGACTGTTACTGCTGCATCTAAATTTCTGTTTTTCGCGGATTCATAGAGGCTTTCCTCTGCATATTCATTTGTTCTGTAATCGACTTCCAGTTCCGTACGCAATTTAGAAATCAATGCGTCAACTTCCGTTGCACCCCCAAAGCATGGGTGATTCAGCAGCGTCGCGTGTAACTTGTCAATGAAATCCAACTGACTCTTTTTAAAACGCTGCTCTTGTCTCTGAATTAGCAACTGAAATTGATCGGAAGTTAAAGCCATTTTTTTTTTGCCTCGTCGTCAGTTGTTATATCGTATGCGCTCGTAATTTATATGAACGCCAATTTAGAGATGTAGTGGATTTTACTGATCGGATGCAAATGATACTTGAAATACGTACGAGCAGTCTTGGGTGCTATTCGGTCCTTCCTATCTGCCTAGCCCAGCCAGTTAAGTCCAGAACACAAATAACAGCCTCGGCAATATGAATCATTATTTACAAGCATACTGGGTTTTTATACAAACCAAAGTAATCAATAAACTGATTATAACTCAAGAATCGTATGATCATAAATCAAAGATCAAAATAAAGCTAATGATAAGAGAAACACAAATATGAATAATTTAGTTACGTAACAACTGTACAATAAGAAATAGGCATAATACATTGGTCGATAATAGACCTCAGATTTACGATTCATAATTCACCAGGGGATATAACATATTTACATTAAAATTAAAACCCATAGAATAATTGTACTTACATCTAGATAGTAATATAATACTCCATAGTTTCCTTCGAATATGAGAGCTTTGAAATGTTTGATTAAAATAACGAGAAGAAAGTTTATTTAGAAATTCTGGATGTTTTTCAAACAATGCAATTAGTGCTTCATTCGCTTCCATTGTAATAAAGTCAGATTTACTCGGATATGCACTTGGAGTTAGTTTAAAATATCGATGTGAATATTCCTGATCCCATTGTTTCCACAAGAAAGCTTCTCCATGAGTTTCTATGTTTGGCACTGTTGTAGGTTGCTTTAATGTCATGTAATGCTCAACTGAATTATATAAATTCTTAGTAAGTATTTGATTCAGTTTGACTAGCATAGCATGATATGTGCTACCTAAAACAATAAAATAAAATTTGAACTACGTACTATAAAATAAACCAAATCAGTTTTTACACGAGTATAAACTGTGGGTACTTATTGCATAACTATATGAATGACAAGGAAATACCGTAATAGTATCTGTACGGCTACATATTTGTTTTATCGAGTTTAAATCACTATTCACGTAACTATTATCAAATCCCATGAAGAACTGGACACATGAGTTATCGTGATAATTTATCTGGACAATGATCATCAACAAAAAATGTGTATAATAAGATAATAACGCGTTTGTGCGCGAGACCAATAGCTCTTGAGTTCGAGTCCCTCATGCGGGATCGTGGATGCGCACTGCCTAGCAGTTGAATACGAGGACGAAACAGCCATCCAGTGCTTCCAGGTTTTCCATAGTGGTCTAGCTTTAATCGTCTTATGAATTGAACTGTTAAATTACTGTAATATGCAACAATCCCCTTTCGGATTACAATTATCATTTTCATGCATCATGTTACTGAAGCTAATTTATATGATGTACATCGGCTAGTTTCCACTGATAATCTTAAATAAAGGAAATGTTATACTGATATGGAAAATATATGTCTACAGGAGGCTAGAAAAGATTGCATTATAAATTGAGTCGACAATAAATAACAAATGAGGTGACGTACTAATCAAGGGGTAAGAAAGAAAATAATTTATGGGTCATAAGCAAAGATGGATAGTGGCTAGCAGTGGAATCCAGGACGCGCGTTTCGTCGTAATTGGGACTCGCCAGCTGGATATACCTGCATCTCAGAGTTGATGTTCACTCTAGGACTCCAACCCAGTACGCCTTCGCGTTATCCACTCGGCCACTGAGTCCTGATAGCCACTTGCTTGTGCGATGGGGTGAAGTTTAAATTCACTTAGTATTGTTTGTTTGAATCTTCCCATCGATGTGTTAGGACTGCAACTGGTCAGTCTATTATTGGCATATGTGCATACTGTGCGTATTGCCTCGATATAGCCTAAATTCACAAGCATGGTGAGCGAAGATGGATAGTGGCTAGCAGTGGAATGGAGGACGCGCGTTTCGTCCTATTTGGGACTCGTCAGCTGGATGTACCTGCATCTCAGTGTTGATGTCCATTCTGGGTCAGATAATAGTTCAATTGACAGATATGAAGAAAAGCGACAAACACAAAGGTCATAATAATAATAATCTGAGTAATAATCAAGAAAACTTGTATAAGGTAATAATAATAATAACTGATTAGAGTTTAAATGTAAAATAGTAATTTAAAAAACAATAAACCGATAATAATCAGATAAAAGTACAGAAAAAAAACCCAGAAAAAACCAAAAAACGTACCCAATGAGGGAATGTTATACGTTTACATCAGCAACGAATAAAATCTGAGTGCCCACTTTTCATGACAAAATATCTCATACTATTATTCAAGGATGATTTGGAAATAACCGATGGTAGTCAGTAAAACAGTTTAGTACAGTTGGAAGTATGAAATCCATAAAAAAATTTATGACTACTAATAGACATAGATTATAAGATTATCGTTTCCCTGAGTAAAACTCTAATCAACTGAATTGACTTAAATATTGTGTTACAATAATGACACAGATGATGAATGTTGTTTAATGGACTAGAACCCCTGTATTATATATTTGTGTCAAGCATAATGATGAAATCAGCATAGGTGAAGGTATTTTACTAAATAAATTATCGGTGTTACGTAATCAGTTATTCTATTTACAAAGATTATCTCACGTTTTTCAACTATGCAATATGAATAGTTATGCAATTTTGGTTATTTAACAGTTATGTCGTTAGGTATAGTGTAATATAGTCCTTAAAACATTAGTGGGTGGCATAAAATTTAGGTTTTTGTTTAAAACAACTGATCCTTTACAATAACGGTGGGGTGTGGTCTACTTATATCCGCATAAGTAGTATGTGGTGATGGTCAGACAGAATGTATTTTGACAGAAGATCGATAAGGAAAGTGCAGGAATTAAGCGTAATCGATATGAAAATGCATGAACAATGAAATCAGAGAAGATGGATTGATATTTGCAGAAGGAACAGTCAAGATTAAGACAATTGGTTGTTATTTTGCAAATTAACTGGTTACTGTATGGTTTTCAGAACTTAGTGATATATATATATATATATACATATATATACATATATATATATAGGCCTATTTAACAACTGGATGATTTTCACGTATCACAAAGTGTACGTCATGCTGTGATGTTAAGTGACGTAGACAGATAGCTTTATCACATTCGAATCTATTAAGCTCAAACCATAAATATGACACCATTTGATTCTCACTGTTCAATTACTTCCGGCATCTGTTAATGTAAATAAATTTATAGAATAAATAGTTTTGTAAGCCTATGACACCGATGCTAACCCTATTCATTTTTCTGGAAGAACTTTTAGCTAAAGATTCTTGATCGGGTATCCACACCAAATCACGCTGGGAGACAAAAGCATGCACAACTCATACAACAACTGGACATCTTATATTATATTAATCTTGATGCATAGTCCGTTTTTCAAATATATATAAGGACCCTTTCATTCCTGGCTTTTGTATTAACTGTCACTGAGATCCTCGTTTAAAACCGCGTTATTGACGATATAACTCACATTTACTGTAAATATGTGACACCGTTGTACCTAATTTACAGTTATGGCAGAAATAAACTTCAATGGTGATGATGGTGACTTTAAAACGCCACAGCATTATGTCTTAAATTTGTACTGGAGCATTTGACTGATGTTGCTAGATATGAAACATTGAACTGTAAGACATACACTTCCAGATAACAGTCTTCAAGTCAGCTATTTCGACCATTTTGCAGAATATATTATCTAGGACAAAGAATCTCTGAATGTGCTTGGAAATAGTCTGGGATAGTTCATTAGTGTTTAATTATATTTATGGTAAAATGTACACTATAAATTATAAAGTATTGTGATAAAGTAATAAGTCTAAATGTAGGGAAAAGTTTCATTTCTCAATCTATTAGGTACTTATTTCTGCTTTAACTGATGATTTATGTACCAAATTAACAGTAGAGAAATCAACAAAATGAGCATTTCCAAGCACAATTTACGTCAAATCAAAAATTAAAATATCACAAGAATCTTTCAAGGGATCTGAGAAAAGTGGTCCACCGCCAAGTTCAACACTTAAGTACTTAGACAAAAATCTTTATGAAAAGACAACCTGAAGTTGAATGCGATAAATAATTTTGACGACTGGTAAAAGCAGAAATTCGTGTAAATACATCAATATTACTTACAGTCGACAGTAGGTTAATGGCTAAGTAAAACAGATGGAAAAATTAGTGTAAAGTTTTAGGAGGAGCAAAAATAAGGAGAACTGATTGACGAAGCAATTAATATATGAACGTAAGCACAATATCCAGATTTTGGAGAGATTCTAGTAAATCTTGGGGAAGTTGCAGAGAAAAACTTCAGAATCGATGTTGTGCGGTTCTTTGGACAATAATTTATTATTAACAGCGTCGTTTAAATCTCTTAAGATATAAGTACAATTAATTATACTTATTACTACACGATAATCAATTTCAATACACCTTCCCAGTACCGATATTTTGGCATTGTTTTAGCATGTCGATTAGGCACGAGACAAGAAAGTGTTTGTTGTACGCCACTTTTTCAAAAACCCTAGGACATGGAAGTGAGTTGTTGTTGCTGTTAAAAACTTTGATTACTATTTTGGCCCAGTCTAATCGCAGCTTAGCGCTCTTCTTAGACTTAATGTGTTAAATTTAATGAAAGAGATGAGAGGCGGGTGACAACCAACAGAGTCCCAAACGTGATGAGTTATCATTGCCCGACATTTTAAAGAAGGTCGAAGAAACAAAGAGATGAGTTTGTGAAGAAGCACGACTTCACGGTCACTAACAGACAAGCCTGCAGTACAATACATCCTAACTGTATGGCCAACTTCGTAGCTACACAACAGTGTTGTGAAATATCACTGAATCCTGTGATTGTTTCGTGTAGTTAAAGTCATTCTGCACCTACTGTAGTCACCGCTGTTGTCTGGGTTTTTTTATGTACCATATATACGAGTCCAGTCTTTATTTATTATTAGATGTCCTGTTTTCACGGTTCCGAATTGCGACCTGTCCAGGTAGTCAAATAGCACATGCGATGGATGATGCTAGCCAGGCTTTCTTGAACTATGCAAGAGATAAAGTAAATAAGCGTGGATGGTGATCCAAAGCATGAGCTTAATGCACTTTAGATTTGTTATTGAATATCTCTTTATGTTTTTTATTAGTTGCTGTCAAACGTTCATCTTGAAATTATTCTTCTCTGTTTATCTTATTTTCATCTGGCTTTGTAAGTGCTCACTGACCTAACTATAACTTTCGGATTCATCAAACATTTTAATACTATAATTCTTACATAATACACATATCACATTGCATTATAGATCCACAAGTTGTATGACCGCCACAACATTAGGTATTCATTTGTGTACTGATAGTACTGTCAATGTTTTCATATTATATCAGTTACACAGAAGAGTCGTGCCTATTTTCCTTTTGTAGTTTACTCTGAACAACATTTTAACTTTTAACTGATGGGCCGGACAGAAAACCAACAGCAATTGTTAAGAACTCGAAGACGTAAATTAGTAGCAGAAAATTTATTTGTACTTCGTTTAAACCTCAATAAACCATCTCATTTATAACGCATCAGTCTTTCAATTATGTCAATGCTTATCTATTGAGTTTGCCAATACCAACAAGACAGGACCACTTTCATGCAGTTAATAATCTATGATTGTGTGTCGACACCGCATTGTCTTCTACAAGCCATCCACTTAGTTCCGCGGAAAAAGTTTATATAACCCGGGTGTGTGTGGGCCAGCAGATTAGTTAATGTTGACAACTATGGCGTTAAGTTTGCGAAATTAACAAAGGAAAATACAAAATATGAATAAACGCATAGCGAATTCTGAATATCTGTCATAAGTCTGTATGCTGTCCGGTAAAGTTAGAAGTCGTCAGGTTTTCCCGAAGAATGTAAACGAATTTTCCAAAACTTTTGAAAATATTAGTAAAACCGAAAAATTATAGAGAACGCCTCCGAAATAATTAACAACCTTAAGGTTTTCCTAAAGAATATAAGTGTATTTTCCGAGATATTCAGGATATTCCATGGAAACTTCGATGAAATATTGGAGAAAATCCGAAAATCCATTAAAAGTTTCGGCAATTATGTCATGATGACTTGAAATTTTGTAAACAAAATCCTCACACTTAAAAACATTTCGTTGTTTCCATCTGGCTCCATTGGAATTTCCAAAGAACTCATAAAATCCTCCTTAAACTGAGGAAATTGAAAACTTCTGATCAAGCCATAGTAATCAAGTAATTTATAAGGTTTTCAACCAAAAATTATTGGTTTCAAATATTTAAGCCATAAAGTTCATCTGAAATTAGTTGAAGAACACCAAAACATACCTGGAGTAACTGATCTTGAAAAATTTTCTATCAGCAAGCTTATTTCATCTTCAGTCATTCCAAAAAGATTAGTTTTTGGTTTGTTGGTGTAGATGTGTTTTTCGATATCATTGATAAGCTCTGACCATTCCTGAAGTTTATTTTGTCATCTTGACTTACTAAAGTATGAATAGCTTCAGTGAGACTTTTTTCATACCACTTCATGTCCAGCGGTATTATAAAGTGTTATGGTGACTCAAGGTGTTATGGGGAAAACAATGTTCAATAATGGTCATCGGTATTCAGTAACAAAGAACTGACATCTGAAAACCAATATATAGAACCGAATGAATATGTTCTATTATTAAAGCTGTCGTTTACTTTGCGCTCTATTTAAGTACAGTGATATTGTTTCTCGTTGAGTTAAATTCAGTGTTTCGATCGGAAATTACGCATCAAAACTACTGTTCACACTTTATTTGAATTAATTTCAGTTAATGTGACATTCTATTTGTGTGTTTCGATCTTGCTTTCGTGTGTTTATTACATCAAAGCATTCTTGGTCGACTTTGGCTTGATTTATTTGATCAAGGTTTGAGATTTGTCTTATACACCCATTTTCTCTACCATTCAAGTTAATTTGTAAGATGGTCGGCTCTGCTCACAAGTCTGGAAAGCCATATTGCTTATTCCCAGTAGAAGAAGGAGTGCAATGTGATAAGTGTAAGAAGTGGTTCCACGAAATGTGCACTCGCCCAAGTCCCACTGCCTACGAAAGATGCTCAAAGCCTAATTCTCATTGGCTGTGTATGTTTTGTTGTTCGAGAGAAACATTACTCATCCAAGAAGCAATTAGCCTTCTAACATTAGCTAACAAAAAGGTTGACGAGGGCTGTACCGGTAACTTGGGTACTGATAACGAAGAATGTGTCAGTGTCGTCAGTGTTGTCACGGCACCTGCCAGACACTCAACTGTGTGGCGCGAAATAGAGCTTTCTACCCCGAAACAATTAATGATAGATATTGGTGGCAAAGTTGCTACAACAGCGACTGATGATCCGGCTAGAACCATTATCGTCCCGAGTATTTCTAATGTGGATGCTGAGACTAATGGTAAATGGATGACGCTGAAAGGTGAAAGAGAAAGAAAGATAGCCGAACAAATAGCCCGTTTGGTTGAAAAATCCTTGTTGTGCTCACATTCTGTTTGTAAGATTACTCCGCTTAAGTCCGAAAGTAAGACAATATTTAGCCCTATGGCAGATAGGAAAAGTTTGGCAACATCAACCATTGTTGTGAGTCATTCGCTCGACTCACACGACACTGTGACCAGGAAAGCTAATGGTTAGATACCGGCAGTTAACAGGCGGGATCTTATATCACAGTTGAAATCTGAGGACACGACATTTAAAGAAGTTAAACACGTCCCTATTTTGATTATTTGGAATCTAGAAGAGTCGAAAGACAACGATCCTGCTAAAAGAAAAGCACACCATCTGCAGTTAGTGGGATCTTTCATCGGTAAAGTACTGCACGCAGAGGTTTAAGGGGCACATATCACGAAAGTAATAAGATTCCGTAAATGGGTTGGAGGCGAGAACCAACAAAGAAGGATCTTAAAGGAAGTACTCGAGAATTTTGAGGAGAGAAGTAATATTTAATAACGCACACAAAACTCGTGATTCAAATATTCGTATTCGACCAGATTGGCTGCTTGAGGATCGGGTAAATTGGAAGAATGCTCTTACAGAGTTAAGAAGACTGACCCGAGATAACGGCCTGCCTGTGGAAGTGTTATTCACCGATTTTAGCAAAGCGTTTGACAAGATTTCACACTTAGGTCTTATGCAGAAGCGCTCGTGCCTTGTAATAACAGGTGCTTTACAGGAATGGATAGGAAACTTCTTATGCTACCATAGACAGAGATTGAGGGTCAGTGGAACGCTATCCGAATGGAACCCGGTCAAAACTGGTGTACCCCAAGGCACCATTTCAGGCCCTCAACTTTTCCTTCTCTATGTTAATAAATTATTTCTATTGCTTAGGTCGTCTACATTATTGTTTGCGGATGATGTTAAAATCTGGAGAACAATAAGAAGTGAGGCTAATCGTTTTCATCTTCAAGCTGACTAAGACGAAATAATTGGATGGGCTCGAGGTTGGGGCTTAGAAGTTGATTGCAGGAAGAGAGTACTCACGTACATCCGACACGGTGATAGTTACCATTATACCATAAATAGTACATCTCTTCCACACGTTCAAGAGCATAAAGGCTGTGGAGTAATAATAAGTCACGACTTGAAAACAACTACACACTGCAATGCAGCTGCTTTCAAAGGTAATCGTGCGTTACGGTCACTTCACTGAGCAATCAAATACTTTGATGAGGAGATGTTTCTAATTTTATATCAACCTAAGTAAGACCGCACTTAGAGTACTGGATCTAAGCGACTAGTCGATATCTGATAAAGAATACAAACCCACGTGGGTGTTACCAGCGTGTGGGGACGAAATTTTCTTCTAAACTTCTTTACTATGAGCGTTTAAAACGCCTAAAAGTTTTCCCCTTGTCTTATTGTAGGACGCGAGGTGATCTTATATTGGCATTTCATATCTTTAATTATGACTCGGGCGTTAATATGTCTTATCTTTTTGCTCCCTCCAGCACTGATAATCTCCGAAGTCATAGCAAGAAGGTTCACAAACCGCGATCTAATAAACTAAAGGTGGGGTCCTGTTTTTCTCATCGAGTGGTCATAGACTGGAACGCCTTACCTGAACAAGTGGTATCAGCCCGATTAGTGAACATTTTCAAGAAGAAGCTGGAACTTCACTGGATTAATACAGATTCACCAACCTACTATCCTTATTACTGAAGACTGAAGAGAATGTCGACTTCAACTTCATTTCGCAAAATTAACGAAAAGTTTGTTCCGTGTGTTTTGTATATGAGTAGTTGGAGGTAGTTTACCTTGGGAAAGCGAACAGTTAGGTAGAATGTCAAGACTGAATAAAATGAAGTTTTTACTTTTCGTCATGTTTCTGGGTCGAATACTATCTGAGTGAGTAGATTAAGGCTCCTTAAGATCTCTCTGATTTCGAGAGACTCAAACTACATGAAACTTAGGCAAGCTAGAAAGAAGACAGGACGTAAGTCGTTCGACAGAGGTGTTGCAGATGAAGGGTTGTTGGATTGGAATTCCTTAGCTAGCAGATAAGTGACCTAATAACGACAGCAGTTTAGGAATGTCGACCTAGGAAATCTCTCATAATGTGTAACTTAATACTATAAAGTTGTGTAGAAAATTATGATTACTTTGCAACAACTTCATTAGACGATAGTGACGACTCATTCTAGTTCATTTGATTGTGTGCATACAAGTATTATATAATTCCTCTTAGTACGACTAGTCATCTTTAGAGCAAATTGTTCCACAGAATACGCTCACAAATAGCGACTTCAGACCTATAAGACTTTACCCACCAGGAAGACAGATATATCGGTATAAATACCACGAGTTCGTTTACAGAAGTGGAATGGTTAACAAATCGATGCGAGAAGCTAAACGTCGAGTGTAACTGATATGGTGAGTGGTACTGAACCTCTTGAGAAAGTCAATTCATTCCAAGGTGGTAGAAATGGCTTCGAAATTATCATACAACACTCAACATCACCAGGCCAAACACTTTGATTATATCCAATATTTCAGCATTATATTTGGGCCTACTGAGCCCGCAGTCATTAACAACTTGCGGGTATCTCTTGTTTAATACATGTATGTACTTTTTCACATACCATCAAATCATTTTTATGAGCTTTATTGGATCGAATAGATATTTGGATTTCGGATCTGCGCAACAGTAAACCAGTTCTAGAGCATCTCATCACCTGCAGTCAGATACCCGAAATAGGCTAATGCAAATGGATTTGTCTTTATATTACGGGTCACAGACATCTCTTGGTATTTCGGCTTTTAGAAACAATACAAACTATCGTATGAGTTTCATATTTGTAGTGGGAGCACATTCTTTGAAACTCATATTCCAAATCAATTTCTCTTAGACCGGGTATACTGTAGCTCTGCACCGACTGGGTTGTTAACGATGGCGATGAACTGACTATCAACTATGAGTAAACGTTTCTTTACCCATACCTTGCTAGGGATAAATCCACCGTGCAATAACGATAATGAAAGCCAATATTAAAATGTGTTGAGGGAATTTCTATGTGACATGCATTCATCCAGATGTACGATGAGCATGAAGGAATCGTAGCCTACTCGACTTTATTAAACATGACTCAGCACTTATGGTCAAATAAATAAAACTGGGTACAACAGAGAAACAATGCCGCTTGTTATTGAACTACTTGTAATCGTCTATCCTTGGTGTGTGCTACCCATTGCTTTTCTCATACAAATCCTGAAAACCTATATTTTACACCTTTGCGCTGAATTCCTCTATCAAATGTATAAAAGCCTCAATTGGATAATCTGAGTTTATAGTTTAAAACGACCCTAAATCTAAGAAAACGTTCCACAGATGACAGATTTAAATGAAAAACCAATTGGTAGATGGAACAAATTTTATCCCTATTCAGAAGTATGAAAACGCATATTTATTGCAACGACGGTTTCCATTAACTTGCAATAATCATTTTCCATCACACTTCACTGTATATTCAAAATACACTGTAGTTGTCTACTATATATGAATAAGCAGAACGACCCAACAATATACGTCTTATATCAGCTACAAGTGACATAAATAAATTATATATTTGTAATATCCCAATGAGTAGAAAAATTAGATTTTCTGACGATTCATGACTCAGTGTAAGCCACATCTTCAGAGAATAAATAACCAAATCAAAATTAATCCAAGTTTAAATAGTACAACGGAAAAACATGAATATTACAAACATATTATTTATTTATAACAATCTACCCAATGCTCAATTTATTCGAAATTAGCAATTCAAATCTTGGTAATGATACCTACAATTAACATAGTTGTGGTCAATCACCAGAGGTTGCAAATAATGTTTGATTCTCCTAAACGGTTTCAAGATAAGATTTCATCCTCAAAAACCGGAAGTGTATAATACCTAGGAATAGTGAAATTGTATATCGGAAACTTTTACTAAGACATTGACATTCAGAGAGGAAATGTTTTGTACTGTACGACATTTTAATTCTTCGTCATAATGTGCCGTGAATATTTGATATACCATGACCTGTCGACAGTGATGGCAAACGTCTATTGATATTCTGCCTAATCGGCATATAAAAATCCTGTTGATCGCTGGTGAGAAAAACGGTTTTCGCCAAATTGTGAAGCTAACGGGTAGACGCAAAGTATCATGTGAGTGCAAATGTATTGCATAATAAATCCGACCCCCAGAAGATTTTTGAAGGAGGTCGAAATACTGGTTTTGATCAGCTACAAACAAACAAGGACGAAGAGATATTGTGAAATGAACTCGACGCCATACACACATAAACAAATGTAGTTACTAAAAAGTATACCTTTTCCTAACATCAAGTACAAAAGACTGATGTATTTCGGTAGCACTATGAGAAAAGTAGACATGAAATAGAAATGTTTCAGTGGACTGAATACGTAATAAAAAGGTTTTATTCGATAGAAATTTTTAATCTGTTTAATTATGCACACATGTTAATACAAATTGTATGAAAGAATACTTGCAAATAAGTTAGTTTCAACCGTGCGTTTACCGACTAGCGCATATCACAATGTTTTCAGGTGTTACATCTGATGTTGTATAGGCCACAGAACTGATATTTGGAAGATTTAACTCATGTTTTATGTACATGAGGCGTCCCCAATCAATTAAACGTTTGCATATTTTTCCAATTCTCACCTTTACACATGCATCTAGGTTGTGGCTGAAAAATAAAGGAGATATGTTTTCTCGAAAACTGGTATGAACCTTTTAAAGTTATCAAAAGTTAAGATTGAACACCAATAATAACGCATATTACACTCTGCAGTGATGTAGGATGGCCAATTCATTTAGAAGATAAAAGGTAACAACGTGCATTCAATAGAATTGATTACTGATATGCTTCAAAATTTTAGTGTCATAAAGTCCTAGAAGAAAATATTTCCAGTCATTAGTATTCTGAATTTATAGAAACAGTAACAATTCCGTATATATGAAAAACTTAAGTATTCAGGATCTGACATTAAGTAGTGTTCATATGAAATGATAAATGACTTATCAATAATTACAAGCTTTGGCAGTAAACATGCACATACTTTACGGTGTTTTATAGTATTCACACCTTGATCTATTCTTAGCTACTGAAGTATGTTTTAAAACGATTGAACAAGCCTTGGAGATTATTTAGTCAGTTTGAAATAAGAATGGTATATAAATCAACAAAATCACTCCAATTAATCATGCGCAAGTTAGAGAAAGAATTAATAAAATACGAAGTTATAGGTCTTCTGAAAGATAAACTGCTATGACAGAATGATTACTCTCTTCGTCTTGGTTCACATAAACATCGACTAGCCGTCAAATCTTATGGAACGTCCTTGCTCATATCGATGTAAATAGACAATTACGAACACATGTTCAACTAGGAAAGTGTAGAAATATTGGACAAAGAGGATACTAAAAAGACAAAAGAATTTTTAGGAACTTTACGCTCATTTCGACCAACAATCCACCCAATATGTCAACTAATTTGAAAACTCATCCACAACTGTAAGGTTGAATATTAGGTCAAAGGCGATGACAAAAAAGATGAATATACAAACAATGGTAGGATAAGGATTAATAACAGTCATGGTATACAGAAAGGTTGTCAATCATTTGTGCGTGATTTCATAAACTAGGTCATTGTCAAGTTCAAAAGAGAGGAAACTAATAACGTCAACTGATAGTGACAAATTCTTATAGTTTAAGTAATTACCTTATAACCCACTTGATTTCTTAGTGCATGTCGATAAAACCATTTAGTCATACATTAAGTAAACAGATCATAGATTTTGAAGCATAATATGGCAATTTAGTTGCACTTTTATAAATAAGATATTAAAATGATTACGATTTGAAGGAATGTTCAATGTGGACAGTGTAATTCACAAGGAGTGTATGAATCGAAACAACTTAATATTTGTTTTGTAATGATAAACATGTTACTGCATTTCATGAAAACATAAGATATACAAGTAATCGTGAAAGTCCATAGTCATGTGAAAATCTAGAAGTACTTATTCAGCCTATGGCACATTTATAAGAGTTTATTAAATCAATTAAAATGAAAGAATGGAACGGTCGCTCAGTGCTTCCAGGCTTTCAGTGATCGTATAACTTAGATTGAATATTTAGCAATCTCCATAACCTCATACTGGCAATTATCATGTGCTCAATAGTGACTAGCTTCAAGAGAAAATTTCCAGGGTTATAATGAGAAGCCATGACTAGTGGGAAAATATGTATCTAGTATACAGTAGTTACCTACAGAAAACAATCAAAGATGGTCGCCAATATGATGGACTGATCGAAATTTAGACTTGTAGACAAAAGAGTTCAGGCTCATTGGTCTAAAGGTTATGTGTCTGCGCGCGGGATCGAAGGTCCCGAGTTAGGTTCCCCGTTGCGGGGTCATCAATATGCACTAATGAGGAGTCCCATACTAGGCCAAAACCGTTGTCTAATGCTTCCAGGTTTTCAGTGGTTGTCTACGAGAGGTCGATTCGTGATCTCAATAACACTCAAGTGTCAACAGTCCTATACTGACAACAACAAATGAAATTAGCAACAACAGACATTTTACAACATAAAACCAAGATTTCATTGAAATTATGAACCAATCCAAAGGAGACCACCACTGAATATTGAAACAAATATTTTATTAAACATCAATTCAACTAACAGTGCATTTTGACATTCTTTTTCATCGCCACTCTTTAAAGCTTCCAAATAGCTTTGGTCGGAGCTGTGAATATGATTATTCGCTTGTTCAGACGATTTACACTTCAATCCGGAAACTGACCATGAGGATAAATAAGAGATTAAGCGAAATTCATCTGATGTTATCTTTGCTTCTTTCTCTAGCCAAAAACGACCAGCTGTTTCATTCCAAGTACATTTACTATGACAGCATACAGCGAACATTATACCTGAGAGGCTATAGAAATTTGAAGAATAAAGACAGTATAGTGAATAAAACCCCAATAAATATCCGTAAACAAGTTTCTGTTATATAAAGAAACCTATCTCATAATAAGAGATTCTGTAAGGTAGAGTATACTTAAAGAGATTTTTCTTGATGGAAAGATTTGAGAAAATCAAGATCTATCATGTTTGAGTTTAGTCACGATAAATAATAAAGTAACTGGAAGAGGATGGACCTCTGACATTAAAACTTTTTGAAAAAATATTAACATACGCGCATATGAACTGAAAGATAGAGCTTTAAATGTGAGAATCAAGATTTCGAGTAATTTTGATTGCACAATTGAATACACTGATGTAAGAAAAGGTAGTGATTTAAAATCGGAAATTTACCGTTTATGCTACTTTGATGTGGTGTTCGGGCTTGCCCATCGTGATGAACCAATCGAGCCATGCTGGCTGAAACAATCGTTCCTCAAGGTTCTTACATGCTAGACAGGTTGGTTGAAGAGAGGTAAGACTAAAAGCAGCAAACCCAAGGTCCGAAGGCGAAGTCGTACTGCTAACTGTACAAAGGTGTGATGGCAGTAAAGTGTTTCCTTCAGACAACTACCATAACAGCCACGCTGCCTTCTCACAACGAGGAGTGGGGTTAGAAAAGGTCGACCCTAAAAAAAAACACCTCGCCTTATCCCACGGATATCCGTCTCCCGTGGTAAGCTCTCAACAAGTACGGAGCTAACACAAAAATTACTCACATGGAGGTCGTGGTTGACCGACCTCAAGCAGTTGTCCCTTGGGCACTGCGGTTACGCTCTTAGGTCACTAAGACAACTCCTAATCCAATTTCCTTTTCATTTACCTCTAGAAGAAACCTTCCACGGTGTGGGCAACTGGGAAGTGATAACCGCCCTCGTACCTCTAGCAGCACTCAAGATCACTGTATTCATATTCAATCTCCCTCTTCAATTCCTGTTATTCCTCCTACATCGACTTTCGACACTATGAGATTAAAATTGCTTCATATCTTTCTTTCTTCCTGTATTATATCCTTATATGCATATATGTGCCTGTTCCTACATTGTAGCTGCCTAACTGATCAAAAAATAACTATATATTTCTGATCAGTTGGTTTGTTTTGTGAGAAATAATCGTGTAAAAGGTTCGATATTTTATGAAAAAGTTAATTTGTTGCTGTTATGTTGTTATTTTGAGTAATTTAATATAAGTTGAAGGAGTTTTAAGGGGATTAGTTCAATTTGTAAGTTTTATTTACGAAATATTGATCTCTGTTGGTGTCTCAATAGATATCATAGGGAAAAGGACCTTAGCATTACTCTTTCATGGTTAACCGTTCGATTCAAGACCTGATGGCTATAAATTCGATTGTATGTGTATTATAGTTAGAAGTCACATGCTAGAACTAAACAACCACATTTACATATATGTTCAAGTGGTGTTTTGATCTTGGAACCGGTCGAGTGACGTGATAAGTTCAAGAATACTGGGACTATGAAGACTTAATATTACCACAAAAATTTATACCGAAAATTCATCGCCAATAAAATACATTTGACATACTTCATAATATTTCCAGCATTTTTCAAACAACGAAGTGATAAATCTGGAAAGAGAATGTTATTTTTCAAAAAAGGGAACATTTAGTTATTTTAAAATTTGAGAATAGTATTTTTTTAAAATTGATTTGTCTAACTTCTCACGAAATGACCATTTTTTTGAAAGAGGAAACAAATTGGCAACTGCTAACTTTAAAGAACGATGAGGGTTTATTTTTAACAAAATTTGGCTTATTTTCTACATATGCTTCAAGAGAACGGGTAACCGACTTTAAAATTATCGTGGATATTTCAAAGGTCAGGGTTTACTGTCCTTTCACCATCAAATAACTCTTCATAATGAATGATCAACTCGACAAAATAAAGTCAATCTTACTTTTTGGTATGAATAATTTTATGCACACTTTATGCTTATGATTGCACGTTTTATTTAAAAATATAAATATTGGTAAAAACGGGCACCTAATATATATGCGCCACACAAATCTCATTTGATTTGTGTGAGAGCTGTGCTACTGCTCAGGTGCCCAAACTGAAGCACGTGCTTTAAGTAGAAAGGGCCACACCCGGAGCTTTCGACATAAAGATCTGATCCACAAGGCAGTGGAGCATCGTGAGGAGATGCAGTCCCATGGTAGTCGGTGACCAACGATTGATTCGTATGCCAATAGTTCACTCAGGATCCTGCAACCCATGTGCACCATTAGTTTGGAATTAGGGTTTTCCAACTGCCCTAAGTGAACTTTCCGTGTCCACCCACCTGGTTAAAACATCGGACATTCGCTTTTTGTCCTCTCAATTTTGTAAACAACAGTTCCGCCACGTGAAGGCAGTGAGTAGGACTTCCGTGGCAGAGGCTATATACGAGTGGCCATGTGAGAGCATTTGGAGAGGGAGAGGGGACTCTCCCCACTCTCCGCCGTACCAGGGCATTTGGGGGCAATGATTGCACGTAGGCTATAATATCACATAAAACATTACACCACATCTCATTTCATTCACCAGTTCGCATGTGAGTGTATAATGTGTATTTACACTGACACATATGCATACGCAGAAGCAATCGAACGTTGCATTCGAGAGTAGCAGAACATAAGCGTTAGCGTTATATGCCTGGACAAACGCAGGAAGTAAAATACCATGTTCCTCAATAGTCAAATATATCATTGCAACGGCATAAGCATAACCTAAAAACAGCTTTTAAAACAAGGACGTATTCCTAGGTTTGTAGAAGTTTTGACCGTCAAATAATTCAAGGGTACAACTATGTGTACAAAAACAACTGGTTCTGACCGTGAATCTTTATTGATAATTTTATTTCTCTTTTCAATATTTCGATAATTGAAAAAGTACATTCCTGCAAATTCATTACATTTTTTCAGATCATCACCATTTTCTTGTTACATCATCATTATTGACAATACATTTTATTCATACAAAAATTGAAGATCACACTCAAAAATTATATTCACCTGTAGCATCACCGCATAAATGTTTGGCAACAGCAATTAAAGGTCTTTTATTCTCTTGTATAAGCGGAACACGAGCTGAAAAAATTTGAGAAATGAAAATTTTAAAGTACACTACCGTCTAAAATTTGCATTAACTTAATGGATTGCACAAAAGATTGTTACTTGTTCAAAAAAAGAAGATTGATTTGAATGTACAGTTGCTTAAGAGTATATTATTCATTTGTATAAGACCAATTGTAACACAACCGCTATTATTAACCAAGCAAATTATAGCAACTTTTAGTGGAAATACTACTGAAAATTTTATAATTTCAATCACAAATTGATGTTAGTTAGATCACCATTGAAAACAGCAAAGCATAGGACGGTCGTTTGGTTCCAGTATGAGACTCCTCAGTAGTGCCCATCCACGATACTGAATCGAGAGTCGAACTCTGAACCCTCAATTTCGTGTGTGGACGTTCCCAATGGTGATCTAACATTAACAATTAATTTAAAGTATGAAAATTTGACATTCTACACAAATCCTTCCATACATTTCTTATCGTGAAATACTAAACATAGGATATTAACTGACTAATCTATCATGAAAATACCTAACTATTTAAAATTTATACCAAAATTAGTATAATTTACAGACTTCAAAGTAATTTCGCTCCTTGTGAAAGCAGACAATCAAATAGTTCAATCTCTGAAACTCGAAAATCTTAACTTCAATTGATACTAACTGGTTAAGACAAAAATTGAAAATACACTAGTTACCGTGTGTGGATGAAAAGTGAACTATTTACTAATCGCTTAGTAATATGTAGCCTATCGAAATATTATTATTATTACCTCGACAGAACACTTCGCATATTACGTGACACATTTACATGCTTTTACTATTTTGAGTATAACTCATCATCTCATGGTGACTTTTTGTATCCTTTCCAATATAACTTATTGAATTTACTAATGACATACTTTTCAAGCATTCAAACCTCAATATTTAATACGAAACACTAATTTGATTATAACTAATATCTGTATGTCTTATATTGATCATTATAATCTGATGATTATAAAATTATGACTGTACAGATCAAAAATGAAGTTCTTGAGAGCGACTTTTCGCTCAAATATTCTTTATTTTTGATTATAAGTTCATATAATAATAAACTCCAGAAAAATGGAAAAAAAAAACGAGAAGATACCAATTGAAACAAAGCTATCAAAAAACTTAAATATTGATAAAAAGAGCAAAGAATTTCGTACGAAAGGGGAACCCCAAGTCGGTAATATGTACACATATCTATGACGTAGTACTAGCTAACATTTCATCGTTTCATCTCAATTTGGGATCCTCTTGAAGTCAGCTGATATGTGGTTTTTTTGTTAGGGTTATTCGACTTTCAGTTCATGAACAGCAGGTTTAAATCCCGGCACACACTTTGTTTTATGAAGCCAGATAATGTGACTAGAAGCTTAGTAAATGAGTTACATTAAGATTAAAACTATAACTCTAAATAGATTTCATGTATACTATTCCGAATAAAAAAATGTATATTTGTCATTACAAACATTTAAACATAACATAGATTATAAAGCTCGCGTTAACACTTTTAGTAAGATTACATGTTAGTAGGGAATCGGAAGAATTTTGAAAAGACACCGCCTTATTAAGAAAAAAAAGTAAGTCTGTTTGATGAACAAGACGGATAAAAGGAGGCTTTCGAATGCACGAGGTAGAAGAATCTTTTAGTCATATTCTATTGGAAGCACAAGTCGGAAATCAGGATATCCTCAGAGAAAAAATGGATTAAAAAAGATCGATAGCATCATATATAACAGTACTTTAAATACATTTAAAAAGAGACTTTTGTATCCCGTGAAGAATTATGAATGATAACCTTGAGGACTATTTATGGATCAATGTGATCTGTATATTTCCTATTGTATACTTGTTAAGTAACTAAACTATTCATATTCGTGTCCCTGTTATTATACGCTTTATTTTGACCTATAGATTATTATTATACGATTTACCATTCTCGGGTTATCCTTAGTCCATTAATTACTGTTCCCCTTATTCACAGCCACATTTGGCTAAATCTTGTACAAATGTTATTTTTTATTTTATGGTACGATATGGTCTGTTTAATTGGTATATAAACCCAGTATATTTGTGAATAATTATTCATATTGCAGCGGCTGTTATTGGTGTTCTAGACTTAAGTGACTGGGCTAGGCAGATAGCAGGACCGAGTATTGCTAAAAAACTGCTCATACGACCATCGTGTATTATTGATCCGATCGAAAAATCGCTACTCTCTCATTTGCGGAAATCAGTACGTTCATATATCAAACAGGGCACGCACCCACATACTCAATCGATATAACAGAGACTAAATAAAGTGAACCACTTAAAAATGATGATGGAAACTAGTAATTCAGATATACAGATAAGAGATTTCAGTCCAACGTCTATTACATCATATCTATACATGTTCGAAATGGCTTCTTTTTTTTTACTAAAAGCATATATGACACTTGTGAGATTCAACTATACCTAACACCAGTCACCATAATGTTTTTCAGTCTGATTGAAAAGTAAAATCAACAGATTTTATAGTCATTTCAGATGAACACCACAGAATTTCAATGTTAAATGTTAAAAAATTTTTTAAAAATAATACCAAGATCCAAGTCAGCAATATTTATTGTGATACGTGTAAAATTTCCTTCATCACGTTGACGTCTATCCATCTATAAAATACAGAAAAAAAAACAATTTTCAAATCGGAAGCCATTTAAATTTCATTCTCTGGAAATACTTACATAAAAGAATGGTAATTCAGATAGGAAGAAAGTAGATAAATAAAATGGGATTTCATGTCAATTAGGTCTACTCTATGTAAGTTTTCAAGTATAATTAATGTTACTACTTAACTTATTATGTTGATCATTTTTTCTGGTTACCGCTTTTTTTAGCGAGTTAGTTTTTCTACTGGATGAGGTTGTTAACCCCATGTCCAACCCTCCTCCTTTACCCGGGCTTGGGACCGGCAGTAACTCTAGAAGAGCTACAGGCGGAGAGGACAAACCAGCTTCCAGCTAGAGAGGAAATTAGAAAAAGATATTGGAAGTGGATCGGACATACATTACGGAAATCACCAAACTGCATCACGAGGCAAGCCCTAACTTAGAATCCGGAAGGGAAGTGGAAAAGAGGAAGGCCAAAGAATACATTACGTCGGAAAATAGAAGCAGATATGAAAAGGATGAATGTTAACTGGAAAGGATTGCCCAGGACAGAGCTGGATGGAGAATGCTGGTGGGAGGCCTATGCTTCTCCACGAGGGGTAACAGGCGTAAGTAATTAAGTAAGTATTATGTTGACCAACTTATAATGTGGTAAATACAAAATTCACAGATAATCATAAGAATCAATCAATTCATTTAATGTTTATTTATTTAAACACATAAATATTGTTACGAGGGGGAACCAGATATATATGCGCCATACAAATCTCATTTAATTTGTGTGAGGGCTGTGATACTGCCCAGGTGCACAAACCTAAATAGGTGGTTTTCTTAGGGAACCATACCCGGAGCATTTGACCTAAAGATCTAATCCACAAGGCAATGGAGCATCGTAAGGAGATGCAGTCCCATGATAGCCGGTGACCAACGATTGGTTCATATGCCATTTGTTCCCTTAGGATACTGGAGCTCATGAGCACCATTAGTTTGGAATCAGGGTTTTTCAACTCCCCTAGATGAACTCTCCGTGTCCACCTACCTGCATCGGACATTCGCTTTTCGACCTCTCAATTTTGTAAACAACAGTCGCGCCACGAGAAGGCAGTGACTAGGACTTCCCTGGCAGAGGCTATATAAGCGTGACCATATGAGAACATTTCGAAAGGGAGAGCGGACTCTCCCCACTCTCAGACGTACCAGGGCATTTGAGGGCTAGTTCTCGTAGACTGGTGAGTGTAGGCATACCACTAAGTACGAGGGCAGAACAAGCACTATTAGAGTGAATCCCCGTTAACAGTCGCTTACTCGCTGTTCGGCTAAATGGCTCCGTAAGAACTCGGAAGGATCGGGACACAGATCGTTGCCCTTACGTCGTTTCTGCATACGCTAACACTGAGTGCAGCCCGAATAAAGTGAAAGATGACTTTTACAAACAGCTCTCTGAACTTCTTCAAAAAGCTAAACGCTCAGACATACAACTCGTACCAAGTGACTTTATTGCCCTATTAGGTAGCTTAAACCAAACAGAAAGACATTTAGGTGGGTATTTTAGTATTCCGGCTCAGCGAACAGATAATGGTGATTGTCTGTTGTAACTATGCTCATACATTCGTTTATTTTTAGCAAACACTAGTTTTAAGCATTAGGAGAGACAGCCTGAAAGGAACATTGAAGTAGATCCCCCGACTCTAGATGAAGTTCAAAAGGCTATAGCTAATCTGAAACGAGAAAGAGCACTTGGTCCAGATTGATTGGCTCCACAGGCCTTTATGTATGGTGGTCCAATTTTAGCGATTATGTTGACTAATATTTTAGCTAAAATCTGGGAGTTGGACGTAATTCTATCTGACTGCTCACAACCTCCGATTGTCCCAATATATAAGAAGGGGTCAAAATCATCCTGTGACAACCGTAGAAGGATTAATTTGACTAATACAGCATCTGAAATACTAGACTCAATAATTATCGGGTGCCTAACTAAGACTCATGAACTGCAAACACGAGAAAATCAGACTGGTTTCAGACCTGGTGGTGGCTGCATCGACCACATATTCACTATTCGTCAGGTTTGAGAACACAGGTATGTTTACTGTCGTCCAACAATGATAGTTTCTCTTGACTTGAAAGCAGCATTTGACTCTATAGACCGAGAGGTTCTGTGGCAGTGTCAGTCATTGAAAGGTGTACCTCAGAAGTACATAAACCTTGTGAAGGCTCTTTATTCGAACACAACCAGTCGAGTGAGAGCTTATGGTGAACTGTCATATGATTTTACAACCTCAAGTGGTGTCCGTCAAAACTGTCCTCTGTCTTAGACCTGGTTTCACAAGGTAAGAGTAAAACTGCTCTCCCTAAAGCATTGTAAATCCGACCTTTTACAACCAGGTTAGTACCACGACAGCTTCAAAGATGGCACATATTAGCACAGGCAATATATCTAAATAAAATATTTAAAGTTGCAATGTTCCTGAAAAAATAAATTAGCAAATAGCAACTTAAAACAGTTTTATTGAATGTACCATTATTCTTTTTCACAACAAACCTTAAAACGGACGGAATTGAGTTCCACAAGTACAAAGCTAGTTTCGGGTGCCTTTACCGGCCATATACCTGGAAACCGATCGTAACAACGAGAGCCTAATTCAGAAGACGCTAAGCAGTTGTTGATCCAATGAGATAATCCAGCACGACCAGCACCGAATTCAAGATATAAATTACCAGTAGTAAGAAGGTTTTCTTCTTCCAAAACTCGAATCAGACATCCATTCTGATAAATATGACGCTTTGATCCACGGATAACATGTTCTGGATTTACTGAGAAGTTATCCTCCGATAAATTTGTATCTTGATCGACCCAAATATGAAAAGAAAAAGCATCTCATCTTAACGTTCCGTTATGTAATACGAAATAAATGCATGTAGTATATAGCGAATGAACGTTAATCAACTTTAGGTAACTTAAAGTGGTCTTGTGAATCTTAGTTTAATTTGTAGCTTGTATTCACAACACCTCAATTTCGTTCGAGGCACCACTGTTAATCAAGGGGTACAGGATAGCTGTTTCGTCCTGATGTGAAACTCTTCCACAGTAAACACTCACGACTCCACCAGAGACTGGACCCACAATCTTCAGGTATTGGGGCGAACACTTGAGCGTTATAACCACTGGGTTGACATCCAGTATTACAAATTTAACTTCAATCAATCCGAACTATAGCGAGACAATCATACATTCCTATAGATAGCAACTGTTCCACTTCTGACATATCTCCATCAATCACAATTTATCAGCAGAACTCTAGAAACAAATTGAAACAAGTCACTAGTGAGCTAACTGTGGTAACATGACATCATGTACATTATATTAAGATGTGAGGTTGTCGACAGGAAATCCCACACTAAATTTTGAGGTATTCGATACTTGTTATAGATGTATAACTGTAATTTTGAGGGAGCTGGTGCTCACCGGTGGGTTCGACCCTACGTTACCCATCTTCACAATCTGAGTAAGATGTTAACAATGAGCTGTTTCGGAGGCAATCCCAAGTCTTTTCGACTAGTGGCCACGTCGAAACATGGTCAACAGGATTCGATCAGGACTACACGAACACTAAATGATCGATCAATTGTAAATATACTAATCATATAGGTCACTTGCCACCCGACTAGTTCGGTCGTAATGTCTCACTGTAATGCTGGGTGATGTACATTGGAATCCACTACGGAACACCAGATCCCTCAATATTGCAGGTATGTCTTGCTGAAGGGTACCAAAAGTCAGAAGACAGGTTTGTTGTCGACAGCTTTAAACCTCTTTACATGAATTAATTTCTACTGAATTTATTCCTTTAGTTTAAAACTAATATAAATTAATTAATCAATATATATTTAGTGTTACAAATAAGTCATTCGATTAGTAATCTATTGAAACTACCTTTATCATTGCTACTATTCAGTATTGTATCGTCAGACTGAAGAAAAGAGGGTATTTCCTTTATTCCAGGAAATCCGCTCGAACACCAATGACGCTGGTTATTCATTGTGAATGAAATGAGAGGATGAATATCACCTACTGATAAATCTTTGATTTGTTCAATGAGATTCAACTCTATAAATCAGTAAAAGGTAATGAATATTATAAAAGAAAAGTGATCGTTAAATTTTTCTGATATTAACGTTGCCAAAAGAATTTTAAAATCAATTAAAGACTTGATAAACTCTCAATGTGAATAGGTTGTAACTCAATCAAACTGATTAGGTAATAAGTTTTTCTTAGTAAGATTACATTGTACACTGATAGTAAATTACTATGATTTTTGTGCTTTAAGTAGATTAAGGTTAACCGATGAATTATAAATTGGAACAGTCTATTCATAGATTCCGTCTGATTATTCAATGATTACATTTAACACTCACATACTAAATATGAACTGAAGTCCGATGAGTGAAAATCTAGTTCACCCCAAAGTTAGTAAACTGACATAATTATTATCTAGCCGATGACCAAGCAATTGTTTGTGTATTCTACTTTAAGTTATACGTTTTGTGTAAAGGCTAGTGATACTATTTGACTGTACAACCTGAAGAGATTTGTACAGGTACCATGGTGGTTTAAAGTTAGGTATTTTAACATTTAAGACAACAATTTGGTTATCATTCAGTTGTACCAACAGACTGTTAATCTTGTAAATACTAAAACATTATGATGGTTATAAGAAAGAACTAGAATCTATAAGTAAAATCACAACGTCAGCAACCTATTTCACTCACAAATGTTGATATGAATTATAGTATAGAAAAATCTCGACTTATTTTAAACAAAGATGAAAATTATCAGAAGGGGTTTTGTGGAGATTTTAGTAATTTTATATAATTTAAATCATGAGTCAATTGAAGGTAGTCCACCATGGAAAACCTGGAAGGATTGGATGGTCTTTTCGTCCTGTTGTGGGACTCCTCAGCAGTGCGTATCCACGATCCCGCACCGCGAGATTCGAACCCAGGATCTACCAGTCTTGCACCAGAGCACTTAACCGATAGACCACTGAGCCTGCATCCAACAATGTTGATGTCTAACTTCAACCAATCCACGAAATTGAATAGCCATTCACCAATATCATCAGTGAGTTGATATCTCCCAACAGACCTGGTTGAACTCCACTGGTTACTTCTTCTCACTAAAACTCCAGGAAATAGCTCACCGTTGAGGAGTCCCACAATAGGACGAAACGGCCGTCCAGTGCTTCCAGGTTTTCCATGGTGGTCTAGCTTTAATTGACTCATGATCTAAACTATATAAAAATGAAGATTGTCCATAAAGTTCATCTGAGTGAGTTAACCGACAGAGCATGAAAATCTAATATCTGATTTTACACCTTTACATCATCAATGATAGTACACACTAACCAATCACAGGACAACACATACTATCATGAACTCATTGATGGAGGAGATCTGCCGCATTACAGTGCTTTTTATAAGTATTTTATTTGGGTTAGTAGATGACATGACAGATTTCATGAAAATAATCTCTCTGATAAAGACTACTCCAATGGGAATAAATATCAAGATGTAACTTTGTTATCAGCTGCGAAATATGTGTATCGGGTTTCGTTAAGAAGGAAACAAATATATATTACTGATAAACTACTAATCCAATCTATTTATCGAATCTCGTGAGTGCGGGATCGTGGATGCGCACTGCTGAGGAGTCCCATAATAGAACGAAACGGCCGTCCAGTGCTTCCAGGTTTTCGATGGTGGTCTAGCTTCAATTGACTCATGATTTCAACTTTGAACTATTTAAATTTATTTAAAATAATATGTACTTTATTGTAAATGTTGATTTCATTTAATGAGCGGTTGGAGAATAAATCAGTCCCCTTCTATAGCATTATGATATTCGTTGTGCCAGTAAAGCAGTCTCATTCTGTTTCAACCAGTATTGGATGACAGTTATTTTAGTCATAATAAAGTCATGCCAATGGCAGTAATAAGAGTTTGCTATAGGTCACAAAACTAAAATATCAGTCATGTTTTAAATTGTAAGAGGTTTCTTGAATAAATGTAAAATAATATGTGTAGGCAACACAGTAAAAAGGATAATGTATGCTATTTAGAGGAAATTAAGTTTTCAGAGTTAATATACAGCAAATTTCAAAGTTCATAAGCAAAACATTTCTGAACGTTGAAGTTATTTACTAACTACTTGGATGAAGTCATTTTGAAAAAAAAGTCGATGGTTAGTGGCTAACCTTACACCAAATACAGTATACTATTTGTCTGTGACAAACTACAGAGAATCCTTTTGTTGACTGTTCAAAAGATGAGTTTAGCGAACATGGTCAAATTTCATACATCAGTCCTAAACAGATTTTTCCACACCCACCAATTACTGTCCGCAATAGAAAATATTTCAACCAACATTCAAATCACAAAAATCGAACATAAAATCATTACTATTATTTGGGTTGGGAACACAAAGGTTTGCATGATCGTCGCTTTTCTTATAAGACCGATCTTTGCAGCATTACTTCCAAACAGTAATTAAATTTTTGTTGCTCGAAATCAATAATGTAAGTTATCTAGATGAAGACGCAATCCATAATTGGTTAGCATTTCTTTAGAGAGGTTCTTTTCTAAGGGATGGGAGTCGCTAACCTAATGACCATTCTTCCTCCTTTATCTGGGTTTGGGACCGGTAACCTTGGAGGACTCCAAGCAGAGAACAAACGAGTTTACAGATTACAGCCGAAGTGGGAATTAGAAATAGACGCTGGAGGTGGATAGGACATAAATTGGGGAAATCATTAGACTACATCCCGAGGAAATGCTTAACTTAAAATCCTTATTGCAAAAGAAAAAAGGCAGAGTCAAAGAACACATCGAGTCGGAGATCGGATGCAGATATCAAAAGAATGAATAGCAATTAGCAACAACGTGGAAGGAGAGCCCATAATATGGTTGAAGATTGCTGGTCGGCAACCTATCCTCTACGAGTTAACAGGCTTAGGAAGGCGGCTGATGAGAACCAAGAGAGATTAAATAAATGCATGTCATTCTGCTCAAATCTTCATTGATGTTCTCCTCAAGATTATAAAAGGGACTGTATATATTACCATTATTATTATCACCATGATTATGGTCAATTTACTACTGTTTTCGGGTGTAATTACTATCAATTGTATTACTCTGTTTACTATAATTATAACGATTTTCACATGTTTCTTGCACTCCATTCGTTTATAAACTGATTACAGACGTAACAGTTCACAACTGATTGTATATTATACATACAAAAATGTCAAAGGTCTCAAACTATCAACGTCATCGTCTAGTCTGGGAAAGTTTTAATTTTCCATTTGAGAGGCTTTGTATTAACATTGTATGCGTTTCAAACAGCTATATTATAATGTGAACATTCTACTTGAACTCATAGTGATGTGAGAAGTTACAAAGTATTAAATCATTTGACGAATACCAGTTTCATTTGACAAATTTGTTCATTATTTTTTATCCAACTTTATTGACTACATAGAGAAACGTGTAAGAGAGTAGACAACTACAACTATTTTAGGTTGTACTGACCATTTTAGGCTGGTTGAAAAATGTGATACAGGATAGATACGAAAAAACTTTGCATCTCCGAAGTCAGCTAGTTTATTCAAGTGATGATTTAGTAGGCTTGAGATAGGATGTCAAAGATCTTGGCCGAAAACATTCCCATCTTAAAATTCTATTCACTTCATTGCTAATTCTGAAATTATTCTGTTATTTCAGTCATACGACTGGATATGCTAATATGGGTTTTACGAAATTTAAAAAATATATTATATTGAGTTTACAAGCTAAGACGGAAGTATAGGTAGGGTGGTAGGTCTTATTACAAAGTACTCTCCCGTACTGATTACGTGAGAGCAAATTTATCCTTTGATTATCCGGCAGGTAACATCGTCTGTAGCAGTGGTTATTCTTCCCAGCATTTGGACACTTTTCTAAGAAATATGGCTAGTACACAAGTAAATCCATTGATCAAATGTATCTTAACTACACAGTAATCATATACTGTATTAACTTTCTGACTACTTTCTAGTAGACTAATTAGAATGAGAAGGTTAAGGTATTGCATTTTCAACTACCATATTGTAAGGTTTTAATTCCACCGTCCTTCCTCCAATATGAGTGGTCAGACAGTGCTTACTATCCTTCAGACAATAAAGTAACACTCAAAGTTGAGTATATGATCTTTTATCTGGTAGGCAACTTACTAGCACACTGGCTAATAATGAGCGTCAGTCAGCTACAACGTGGGACCAGGCACATATATGCATCGGTTCAAGTTGCCACAACCTCATTAGCACAACAAGATGAACACTGAATTCATAGAAATAGTTAATTTATTAGTGGTAATATATGAAAGAAAGATTGTATAAAAGGATATAGTACAGGAAGAAAGAAAGATATGAAGCAATTTTAATCTAATCTTTTAAGGGAAGATAAAGAGTGTATACACCTGCGCCATTGTGATCGATTCTGAGTCATGTCACACAGTCTCCAACCAATAGTTACGATAGTCACACGGACCCCAACCAAGTAGTCTGCATCTACCAACATGGTTCAGACTAGAAGTTAGCGACTTCCAGCACTTATGCCACGTTTTGGTTTGGCCACCCCTAACTTTCTTCCAATCATCCCTTATACTAGTCAGCATTGCGCGTCGTGGTAATCGGTGTTCAGATATATGTGATACGTGGCCCAACCATCTTAGTCACTGATTATTCACAACCTCATCAACTGATTTGCCATCATTCCCTAATACCCTGTGTCTAACCTCACTATTGCCCCCAAATGCCCTGGTACGGACGAGAGTGGGGAGAGTCTGCTCTCCCTCTTCAAATGCTCTCATATGGCCACGCGTATATAGCCTCTGACAGGGAAGTCCTACTCACTGCCTTCTAGCTCTACTTCAATGTTCCTTTCAGGCTGTCTCTCCTTATATTCAACTTAGTATTGTTTGTTTGAATCTTCCCATCGATTTGTTAGGACTGCAACTGGTCAGTCTCTAATTGGCATATGTGCATACTGTGCGTATTGCCTCGATATACCTTAATTCACAAGCATGGTTAGCAGAGATGGATAGTGGCTAGCAGTGGAATCCAGGACGCGCGTTTCGTCCTATTTGGGACTCGTCAGCTGGATGTACCTGCATCTCAGAGTTGATGTTCACTCTGAGACTCGAACCCAGTACCCTCGCTTCAAACGCCATCGCGTTATCCACTCGGCCACTGAGTCCTGATAGCCACTTGCTTGTGCGATGGGGTGAAGTTTAAATTCAACTTAGTATTGTTTGTTTGAATCTTCCCATCGATTTGTTAGGACTGCAACTGGTCAGTCTCTAATTGGCATATGTGCATACTGTGCGTATTGCCTCGATATACCTTAATTCACAAGCATGGTTAGCAGAGATGGATAGTGGCTAGCAGTGGAATCCAGGACGCGCGTTTCGTCCTATTTGGGACTCGTCAGCTGGATGTACCTGCATCTCAGAGTTGATGTTCACTCTGAGACTCGAACCCAGTACCCTCGCTTCAAACGCCATCGCGTTATCCACTCGGCCACTGAGTCCTGATAGCCACTTGCTTGTGCGATGGGGTGAAGTTTAAATTCAACTTAGTATTGTTTGTTTGAATCTTCCCATCGATTTGTTAGGACTGCAACTGGTCAGTCTCTAATTGGCATATGTGCATACTGTGCGTATTGCCTCGATATACCTTAATTCACAAGCATGGTTAGCAGAGATGGATAGTGGCTAGCAGTGGAATCCAGGACGCGCGTTTCGTCCTATTTGGGACTCGTCAGCTGGATGTACCTGCATCTCAGAGTTGATGTTCACTCTGAGACTCGAACCCAGTACCCTCGCTTCAAACGCCATCGCGTTATCCACTCGGCCACTGAGTCCTGATAGCCACTTGCTTGTGCGATGAGGTGAAGTTTAAATTCAACTTAGTATTGTTTGTTTGAATCTTCCCATCGATTTGTTAGGACTGCAACTGGTCAGTCTCTAATTGGCATATGTGCATACTGTGCGTATTGCCTCGATATACCTTAATTCACAAGCATGGTTAGCAGAGATGGATAGTGGCTAGCAGTGGAATCCAGGACGCGCGTTTCGTCCTATTTGGGACTCGTCAGCTGGATGTACCTGCATCTCAGAGTTGATGTTCACTCTGAGACTCGAACCCAGTACCCTCGCTTCAAACGCCATCGCGTTATCCACTCGGCCACTGAGTCCTGATAGCCACTTGCTTGTGCGATGGGGTGAAGTTTAAATTCAACTTAGTATTGTTTGTTTGAATCTTCCCATCGATTTGTTAGGACTGCAACTGGTCAGTCTCTAATTGGCATATGTGCATACTGTGCGTATTGCCTCGATATACCTTAATTCACAAGCATGGTTAGCAGAGATGGATAGTGGCTAGTAGTGGAATGCAGGACACGTGTTTCGACGTATTTGGGACTGGTGAGTTGGATGTAGCTGCATCTCGGAATTGATGTTCACTGTGGGACTGCAACCCAGTACCGTTCGCTTCAAACGCCATCACGTTATCCACTCGACCAATGAGTCCTCATAGTCACTTGCTTGTGCGATGAGGTGAAGTTTAAATTCAACTTAGTATTGTTTGTTTGAATCTTCCCATCGATTTGTTAGGACTGCAACTGGTCAGTCTCTAATTGGCATATGTGCATACTGTGCGTATTGCCTCGATATACCTTAATTCACAAGCATGGTTAGCAGAGATGGATAGTGGCTAGCAGTGGAATCCAGGACGCGCGTTTCGTCCTATTTGGGACTCGTCAGCTGGATGTACCTGCATCTCAGAGTTGATGTTCACTCTGGGACTCGAACCCAGTACCCTCGCTTCAAACGCCATCGCGTTATCCACTCGGTCACTGAGTCCTGATAGCCACTTGCTTGTGCGATGGGGTGAAGTTTAAATTCAACTTAGTATTGTTTGTTTGAATCTTCCCATCGATTTGTTAGGACTGCAACTGGTCAGTCTCTAATTGGCATATGTGCATACTGTGCGTATTGCCTCGATATACCTTAATTCACAAGCATGGTTAGCAGAGATGGATAGTGGCTAGCAGTGGAATCCAGGACGCGCGTTTCGTCCTATTTGGGACTCGTCAGCTGGATGTACCTGCATCTCAGAGTTGATGTTCACTCTGAGACTCGAACCCAGTACCCTCGCTTCAAACGCCATCGCGTTATCCACTCGGCCACTGAGTCCTGATAGCCACTTGCTTGTGCGATGGGGTGAAGTTTAAATTCAACTTAGTATTGTTTGTTTGAATCTTCCCATCGATTTGTTAGGACTGCAACTGGTCAGTCTCTAATTGGCATATGTGCATACTGTGCGTATTGCCTCGATATACCTTAATTCACAAGCATGGTAAGCAGAGATGGATAGTGGCTAGCAGTGGAATCCAGGACGCGCGTTTCGTCCTATTTGGGACTCGTCAGCTGGATGTACCTGCATCTCAGAGTTGATGTTCACTCTGAGACTCGAACCCAGTACCCTCGCTTCAAACGCCATCGCGTTATCCACTCGGCCACTGAGTCCTGATAGCCACTTGCTTGTGCGATGGGGTGAAGTTTAAATTCAACTTAGTATTGTTTGTTTGAATCTTCCCATCGATTTGTTAGGACTGCAACTGGTCAGTCTCTAATTGGCATATGTGCATACTGTGCGTATTGCCTCGATATACCTTAATTCACAAGCATGGTTAGCAGAGATGGATAGTGGCTAGCAGTGGAATCCAGGACGCGCGTTTCGTCCTATTTGGGACTCGTCAGCTGGATGTACCTGCATCTCAGAGTTGATGTTCACTCTGAGACTCGAACCCAGTACCCTCGCTTCAAACGCCATCGCGTTATCCACTCGGCCACTGAGTCCTGATAGCCACTTGCTTGTGCGATGGGGTGAAGTTTAAATTCAACTTAGTATTGTTTGTTTGAATCTTCCCATCGATTTGTTAGGACTGCAACTGGTCAGTCTCTAATTGGCATATGTGCATACTGTGCGTATTGCCTCGATATACCTTAATTCACAAGCATGGTTAGCAGAGATGGATAGTGGCTAGCAGTGGAATCCAGGACGCGCGTTTCGTCCTATTTGGGACTCGTCAGCTGGATGTACCTGCATCTCAGAGTTGATGTTCACTCTGAGACTCGAACCCAGTACCCTCGCTTCAAACGCCATCGCGTTATCCACTCGGCCACTGAGTCCTGATAGCCACTTGCTTGTGAATTAAGGTATATCGAGGCAATACGCACAGTATGCACATATGCCAATTAGAGACTGACCAGTTGCAGTCCTAACAAATCGATGGGAAGATTCAAACAAACAATACTAAGTTGAATTTAAACTTCACCCCATCGCACAAGCAAGTGGCTATCAGGACTCAGTGGCCGAGTGGATAACGCGATGGCGTTTGAAGCGAGGGTACTGGGTTCGAGTCTCAGAGTGAACATCAACTCTGAGATGCAGGTACATCCAGCTGACGAGTCCCAAATAGGACGAAACGCGCGTCCTGGATTCCACTGCTAGCCACTATCCATCTCTGCTAACCATGCTTGTGAATTAAGGTATATCGAGGCAATACGCACAGTATGCACATATGCCAATTAGAGACTGACCAGTTGCAGTCCTAACAAATCGATGGGAAGATTCAAACAAACAATACTAAGTTGAATTTAAACTTCACCCCATCGCACAAGCAAGTGGCTATCAGGACTCAGTGGCCGAGTGGATAACGCGATGGCGTTTGAAGCGAGGGTACTGGGTTCGAGTCTCAGAGTGAACATCAACTCTGAGATGCAGGTACATCCAGCTGACGAGTCCCAAATAGGACGAAACGCGCGTCCTGGATTCCACTGCTAGCCACTATCCATCTCTGCTAACCATGTCTCTCCTTATGTTTAAAATTAGTGTTTACTAAAAATAAACGAATGTATGAGCATAGTTACAACAGACAATCACCATTATCTGTTCGCTGAGCCGGAATACTAAAATACCCACCTAAATGTCTTTCTGTTTGGTTTAAGCTACCTAATAGGGCAATAAAGTCACTTGGTACGAGTTGTATGTCTGAGCGTTTAGCTTTTTGAAGAAGTTCAGAGAGCTGTTTGTAAAAGTCATCTTTCACTTTATTCGGGCTGCACTCAGTGGGAGCGTATGCAGAAACGACGTAAGGGCAACGATCTGTGTCCCGATCCTTCCGAGTTCTTACGGAGCCGTTTTGCCGAACAGCGAGTAAGCGACTGTTAACGGGGATTCACTCTAATAGTGCTTGTTCTGCCCTCGTACTTAGTGCTATGCCTACACCTGCAAGTCCACGAGAACTGGCTGTTATGATTTTTTAAAAATAGATTGTCTCCAATTTGTTGTGATTTTATGTCCGGCTTTCATCCACCAGTAGGAATACGACTTTTCCAATCTTAGTACTGTGCGAAATCAATGACGTTCGACCGGTATGAGCAGTCTAGCGTCATTATTAGTCGTTTGTCCGCCTAGCCCTTCCAATTGAGTCCAGAACACCAATGACACCATACTCGGTTTATATATCAGACAGACCGCATCACACCATAAAATGGGAAATAATATTTGTACAGAATACAGCCGAACGTGGCTGTGAACGTGGGAGACAATAATCAATAAACTAAATATAATTTAGGGACAGAAAGTCAGTCAGTCACAACGTAGAACTTCGTACGGACGTACATCAGTTGTCATACCACATCAGTACAGATATGAAGTTATCGATTCAAATCCCATAGTGGTAGAGGTAGTAAGAGTATAAGCAGTAATCTCAAAGATTAGGGTTTGAAGATGTTATTGAAGGAATATAATCCAGTGAAATAAATTTGGAAAAAGAAAGAAGATAGAGACATGAAGAATTCAGAAGACATTAGAATTTGGCAGAACACAAATAGTGGATGCACCTTCGCCATTGCAAACGATTTTGAGCCATGTCATTTAGGGTCTCTAACCATCGATTGCTATCATCTCGCGAATCCCAACCAGGTAGTCTACACCTACCAGCATGGCTCAAACCAATTGTCAGTTACTTCATGGATGTGTGCTACGTTTTGGTCTGGCCGCCCCTAGCTTTCTTCCAATCCACTCCTACACCATAAAACATTGCACGTAGGGGGCAGTCGGTGGTTGGGCATACGTAACACGTGTCCCAGCCATCTCAACTGATCAAGTTTCACTACTTCATCAGTCGATTTCCCATCCTTACTTAGTACCCGTTTCCTAACAACTGCATTACTTACCCGGTGGTCCCAGGATATACGAGCAATGCTTCGAAGACATCTATGATCGAACACTAGTAGCCTACGAATATCCTCTACTCTTATTGGCCATGTTTCACTGCCATAAAGTAGGACGAAACGAACTGCTGAACAGTAAACCCGTCCTTTAGTTGCCAGACGGATATCTCGCCTACGCCATGAACGACGCAAGTTGTTAAAAGCTAGACGAGCCTCCTGTATCCGTGCTGAGATTTCGTCACATACCAGACCACAAGGGCTGATGAGACCCCCAAGATAAGTGAAGCGGTCGACACGCTCAACTACGCCACTCCCTATCATTAGTTCAGGTGCCGATGCAAACCAATCCTGAAGTAAAATTTTGCACTTCGAGGGGGAGAATAGCATCCCGAACATGCCTGCATTGTTGCTTATGGTGATCAGAAGATTGCATTTTGTCAGCGTCTTCACCAAATAGAACTATGTCATCGGTGTATTCCAAGTCAACGAGTGAGTCTCCCGGTAAAAGTTCAACTCCTGGAGATTGAGATGATGAAAGTGTTATCTCTAAAAGCATGTCAACGATAACGTTAAACAAGAATGGAGTGAGTGGACAGCCCTGACGAACACCACTTGGAGTAATCAATTCTGATGACAGTTCGCCATAAGAGATAAATCGACCAGTCGTGTTTGAGTAGAGAGCCTTTATGAGGTTAATGTACTTCTTTGGTACTCCTTTTAGTGTCAAACACTGCCATAGAACCTTACGATCAACGGAGTCAAATACCGCCTTAAGGTCGAGAAATACTACGATTGTGGGACGTCTGAATGTGTGTCTATGTTCTGGGACCTGACGTAGAGTGAATAACTGGTCTATACAACCACGTCCAGGTCGGAAACCAGTCTGGTTTTCTCTAGTCTGCTCTTCAAGAGCTTTGGTTAGGCGTCCAAGTATTATTGAAGCTAATATTTTAGACACTATATTAGTCAAAGTGATCCCTCTGTGATTGTCACAAGAGGACTTTTGTCGTTTCTTATAGACTGGCAAAATCAGTGATTAGGACCAGTCAGATGGAATTACGTTCAGTTCCCAGATTCTCCCTAAGACCTCAGCCAATTTCGCTGCTAGTACTGGACCACTATCCTTAAAAATCTCAGGGGTAAACCTGTCAGGACCTGCTGCTCTCCCTCGCTTCAGATTTCCTATAGCTTTTTCAACCTCGTAAATAGCTGGTGGACTTACGTTAACTTGCCATCCAAGTCAACTGCGAATCGTGGGAAACCGAAGACCAGTTGAACTGATCCCTAAAGTGTTCTGCCCATCGATTCAATCTCCTGGATTGAGAATGATGTGTCCATCTATTCCCGAGATAGTTTCGCTGACAGTTGGATTCCTAATACCGGTTTCTTTAACAAGTCTGAACAGTTGTCTTCTGTTGCCTATTGCTACTTCCTTTTACATCTCTCTTGCTTTCGCTACCCACCACTGTTCGCGATCGTTGCGTAGGCTTCTTATTAGCCTGCGCTTAAGTTGACTCCGCTCTTCCTTATGTTCAGAGCCAGATGGGATGAGTTTTCGAGCGTCTATCAGTGCGGTAGATGCTGCTGAGATCCATTGTTTCTCCCTAACCTTATGGTTTACCGTACTAGCGGATATCACCGCTGTTTCCACAGCTTTTCGGATGTCATTCCACGCTGCCTTGGGGTGGGCACAACTTACATGGCTGCCTAACTGTTTTTCTAGTTGTTCCTGAAATATATTCTTAGCTTGCCTAAGAGACGGTTGGATACTCGTAATGTATGTGTCAAGCATCTTAGTTAATAAAGATTGCCAAGGCTGTCAACTGATTTGTCATATTTGCTTAGTAACTTATGCCTAACCTCAATAATCCTGAATCAGTTTTCCAACAATACACGGTCAATTTTCAAAAGACACCTAAAATGGAAATCCTGCATCTCATGAATACCTTGCACTTTTATAGGATATATTTCACAGCTGTAGAGTAGTACACAGAAAAATTGTCATGAAGCACACTCGTCCTTTGGTTAGTAGACGGGAAACTTTTTTAAGCCACTAGTAATATGATTTGGCAAAAGCCAATTAGCCCTTCTGAATCCATGGTGAGACTTTATTAGGCGCCAAATGATCTGGTCTGATGGGATTTTCAAGACGTGAAATGGTCAAAGAGCTCAACTGCTTCGCCCGCTATGATCGATCTAGGGATGATGCAAGGAAGTTTGGAAAAGTATTTGCGTTTAGAGATAAACGCATCCAGAACATACTTGAATTGTTACTCAAGGAACTTGGGGGACTTTATATGAGCTCATTTAACAAATAGAATTATGTCATCTGAATCGATAAGCGAACCTCCTGGTAAGGATAAATATTCGGACGAAGGTATTAGTTCCGAAAGTTTCGATGACAAAGTTAAATAAGAATGAGGAACATGAACAACTCTGACGAACACTGTACGACGTGACCAATCCTGGTGACAGTTCACCATAAGCTCTAACTTGGCTAATGTTCGAGAGAATAATCCTCAAATGGTTCATGTAAGCATTTGATTTAACTTTCAACGAAATATACTGTCATAAGAAAGGGATCGATCAACGTAGATGAACAGTACCTTCAAGTTAAAAAGCACAACCAAAATTGAGAGTTGGAATGCATGTCTAAATATCAGAACCTAATGGATAGTGCACGTTTGACCGACACATTCATGTCTAAAACCAGCCTGATTTCAAACATAGAATGAAAGGAAAAGACGAAACGCGAAACAAACACTGAACATATTACATAAAATCATATCTGACCTGAATTCAATTCTTCTAAACGTGCTACCAGCCGTAACACTGTAACTGCAGACACATCAGCTAGCGACACCTTTGGAACAATTTTATTATTACATAAGTTAGCTGAATTGATTCCAGTTACATCATATACCTGAAAATCGTTCAACATGTTAAAACAACAGCTTACAGCCTTAACTCTATGCTCCTTACTACACCTCTTCAAATGTTTTTGAAGCTTTGAACGGGTGACGAGACTATGGGAGGACATTGATTTTGGAAGAAAAGAGCTTACTGTGATGGATCCAATGGACAAGCCACTTTAGCTACGGATGTCTCCTAAATTTCAGTTATACAAAACATCAAACACTAACGCTTACGTGGGTAAAACAGCGATTTGAACCCTTAAGACGAAGTTGACGACAGTATTTATTTTTTTCATTCATAAAATATCCGCATCTTTCTTCACACGCCATTTAGAAGTCGGTAACTACTGAAAGTAAAAATTGGTTGTCGCAAAGTGAGATTTGAAGAAAATACAGAAACAAAAGTTTTTTATTATTCTATTCTACATCTTTCATCAAACTATCTAAAGGTGAAGCATACTCATCCATGAATGATTTATAATATACAGGATGTGCTTTTAAACACCCTAATAACTGAGAATGAAGTTGAATAAACAAGTTTCGATTTTGCTGTTTTTCAAAAGCATCCTCGCTTTTTAGAAATTTGTCAATGTTCTGCATAAAATTTCGAAAGAAGTATCCACAGGGGCCAGATATATATGAACTAACACATGAGCAATGCCAGTTGAACTGGCCATTTTCAGTTCGAAATCCAGGCTTTGAAAATTTACGATCAATATCGTAGTAGTCTTCTAAACGCAAGGTTGAGTGAGCCTCTTCTCTGGTTAAAAATGTAACGTCATGTTTGATTGGGTTGGACATGTTAAATTCCCTTGCAATGACTTTGATTCAGTAAACCAATTAATAAGAATGAAGTGGTATTGATATAATGTTGTTTAGAACACGAATCCAACGACCATTAAAGATCCACACAATATTGAAAAAACTATGAGATAAAAATAATAAATAGTGAAATGTTATTTATAGAGAAAACTTTTGAGAAAAACGCTTCAACAGTTGTCTATTTCCGGAGGAACACTATACGTCTATAGAAAATGTTTACGTTTTGTATTCAGGAAACGATAACTACATATTACTGAACGAAATATGCATGGAGGAAAATGTTTCTTACGGTCTTTAGTGGGCGACTAATCGACACAAAATCTTAGTTCACAGCTCTCCGTCTTACTCTTATCATAACAGAGTACTTAATCGGTTGAAAATTTCTAATGACATAAAAGCACCATTTCAAAAAAACTGAACGCGTAAAATAATGTCGAGAGCATAACCTCTATTTTATTCCCGTTTAGCAGCATTCCTATTGTAATTAACATGTGGTATAAACCACCTTGGGAATACGAGTATTATCAGAAATCGTGAGGATGAAAGGCAGACAAATTCGTATAAAAACTTAATATCAACGTTATAGATGTGATAACCATCACACACAGTACAGTGAGACAACAATTGCCTTCAAAAACCGAGTTTGTCTTCAAAATGCTAGGATTGTTAAAGCTAAAACTTGATTCTTATACTAGAAAATTGACTCAAAGTGATATAAAATGTTGGACTGACACACCTTGATTACGCAGCAACTTATGCTTATCAGAAATGGTGTAGAATGTGTATTACATGACAAAATATGAGACTAAACAAATTTTTTACACACCAAAAAATGCAGGTAGAGACAGCCAGCCTCTAGAGCAATCAGCATGGACAACAAGACCGTCATACCTAAGGGAAAGCAGGAAATACAATGGGCAGCTTGGATACAGCTAGACGATTCGGATTTTGCAAATTACCTAGCTCTTCTATCCCATATACAAAAAGTGCAAGTGAAGGAAGCCAGTGTAGTAGTAGCCTCTACTGCAGTATGCCTCAACATACATAAGGGAAAAAGCAAGGCCCTGAAAGACAACAAAGAGAGTACCAATCGAATCACACTTAATGGAGAAGCTCTGGAAGATGTGGAAACTGACGTGCCGGGACAGTACCATCAATAAACAAGAAGGATCTGATGCAGATGTGAAGGCAAGGACTGGCGAAGTAAGGGGCGCATTCATACAGTTGAAGATTATATGGAACTCTAAACAACTGACATCCAACACCGGATTAATAATATCCAATAAGAACGTCAAGACAATTCTACTGCACGGAGATGAAGCTTGGAGAACTACTACAATCGTCATCAAAAAGGTGTAAGCATTTATAAACAATTGTTTACGCAAGATACTTCAGATCTGTTTGCCAAGGACGGAGTTGAAGGGACAATTCTGGTGGACGGCCTACACTCGACCACGAAGGGTAACAGGTGCAAGTAATATGAGACTGAACTTTAAAAACGTAAATACTGAAAAGTCAAGATGTTTGGTGGCTGCCCGACAATCCATATCTGTAACATTGGCGGAATCTGTGACAATACCATGAGACACACCAAAATTTATGATGGACATGTAAATAATGTCAACTATCTCCTCACACTAAATTCAACAGCTTTGAAGCATTATGTAGACAATACATGGCTCAAAAGTGGAATTGTCTGAACGGATAAACCTAGATTTGTTGTTAATATGCAAACTGAAGTTTAATTTTCTTCTAATCAGTAGGTTACAGACTCGAAAACAACTTTGACTTTATACCCTATCAATGAATCGCAGTTATCAGTGCAACAAACAACTGGAAAAATGAACATAACGAATCGCGGAATAATAACTTTAGCCTAGTTAGAATGTTTAAAGCATCTTTCATACACACAAGAATGAGATTAAATACCAAACCAAGGTCAAAGGTAATATGAAGCGGGTAGGTTAGGATTACTGCTAATTGAAAAGTCGCTTGACAGGTCTCCACACATCATTGTACGTTAGATCACTCTGCCATTCGTTTCCAAGTCTGCTGTTGTGAATAGATATACTGAAATATGTATATACTGTCGAGTACTACCGAGAGTTGTATATATATATATATATATATATATATATATATATATATATATATATATATATGACTAAACAGTTGTATAATGGCTGAAAGTCTGGGCGTTTGCGTCAATGAAAGCCTTTTTGTTCGAAACCATGGTCACTTCGTTAAAATATGGATGGGAAGGAACTGCAATTCTATTAGATAACATCTGATTTAAATTCATGATTTCTTATCAGCTAGTTATTGTTTGCGACAAAAAGTACAAGCGGGACATCCGTACTCTACATCCAACTTATTTTGGTTCGATTGATCTATGAACAATACGCAAACACATTATCAACACTCAAGAACCATCGAAAATAAATTATCTCCCTTGTCACGTAATATGGTGTCTGAATACAATAACCACCTCTTTGAATGAAAATACGAAAGGAATAGTAGTTTTCGATGCTGCTCACCACAATACATCGATTTCACAAAGTGTCCAGTGAATATTAAACTTTAATCCAGGTTTATATAATGGGAAGTTTTTCAGCACAATAACAGTTAAACCGATTTTTGTTCGGTTAAATGCCTGATTACCTTAAGACAAACACGTAACGCTAAATTTCAAAAAGTGGGTTCGTTAGATCAAAAATCATTTCTTAGCATTCTACACATCAAAATCAGATCACCTCTTAATTCGCGATAGGACAAAGAAAAAGGTCTAACTTTGCACGCCGCCTTTTGTGTGGCGAACCCCGGAATTCTGGAACTGCAAGTGTAGCTGCCCTCTGTACATTTTCCAGGATATCCGAGTCGTCTTTTAAACAGGAGCATATAGCCTGAACGCAATTTTCAAGCTTAGTTCTCACTAAGATTTTGTATACTGCAGTGAACATGATAACTTGGTGAATGTCCGTCTTAACGCCCATAGGGTTCTAAACCTCCGTGCTGCATAAAAAGCGCGCTATTCGAACGGGAAGTTTAGTCCTAACGTGATTTACATTTCTCAAACTTTTGCTGTGTTCTTACGCAACAAAAGTATCATTTCCAATCCAAAGAATCTATTTTGAGCCATATGTTTGGTAGATTACTTCTTTTTTTGTGTTTCACTCAAATTAATAGTTAACTGTGGTTTTGCCTCAGCTCACTATCGGTTTTTTTATAGTTTTCACGTAAAGGCTAGCTTTAGCTTATCGTTAACTGTTTTTATACATTTTTGCCAGTTTTTGTTTACTGTGTGTTTTTTTTAACGGTCCTAAATTTACTGCTTGTATTTTTAAGACAGCCTAAATCACTAGCCATGAAAAATTCATGCAAGAGACCTGGTTGCCATTTTGCCGTTACATCTGGCATGCAATGTGACAACTGTAAAGGTTGGTTCCATGAGGCATGTACAGATCTAACAGCAGCAGCCTATAGCACACTCAGCAAGTCTGATCGTAGGTGGGTATGTGTTACCTGAAACACCGATACGGTAGTTATGTTGGGTACTATCATTACTTTACTGACAGGTCTGAGAGATAAGTTGTCTAATAATTCGGTAAATGATAGCATCGTGACGGGTAACAAAGCTGGAACGCATAGGGCAAATAAAAAAAAGGATACTGACAGGTCGGTTATCGACGGTGCTGTTAACAGCACGAGTGATGATGTGCTGAAACTCAGCACCATCTTAACATCGACTGTCATCGACTCCCTCAGTAAACTTGGGTCCCACGGGGAACAGTCCTTGAATGAGACAGTGGTTCCCAAAAATCCTGTAGGTGGATGGACTCACGTTAACAAGAGTAATAAAGCCCAAGCGTCCCCTCCGAAACTGAACGTCCCAAGTATCGTGCGGAAATCAATTGATGCTTTGGCCGCACAGTCTACACTCAAGACTGTCCGCCCGGTCATCACTGAGCCCAGGAATCGAAAACGCGCCTCGACATCCAAACAACAAGATACCAAACCTAGACGCCCTGGAAAACCTGGGAAATCAATTGTGGTTCGTGACGACTCTGTCATAATCATGAACCTTATTGACAACCCCGACCTTCCTCTCAGTTTGCAGGACAAAAACGACAGGATGCTCTGGGGAGAATTAATCAAGAGGCTTGAACTCCCTAGAATAGAGCCTTTGACCGTCAAACGGCTCATTCGGGGGAAGGACTCTAACCACCTAAACCACCCGAGGCTGCTTCGTGTTACACTTAAGAATGCCTCCGACGTAGAGGGCGTCCTGCTAGCCAGTCACTTACTGAGGTCCGATGGGAACGTAAGAATACTGCCCGACATACCGTATTCTGAACGAAATCTCATCCGGAACATCCCTAAGGAATCTCGCGAGGCGTTTTTCCGTGGACGAAATATCATTGTGCAAGGTGTGCCGGAAAATATGGACCCAACTCGGGCAAACTCTGATATTCGGGAATGGAAATTCATCAAGCATTCCTTAAAACTCAGGAACATATTGACCCAACAGGTAATGCGACTGGCCAAGAGAGACGGAGACTCTAGGCCCCAGCTGCTGAAGATAACCTTCCCCTCCTCCCATATGGCGGCTGCAACTCTGGAAGCATTTCGTGCCAATAGACGTCGGTTGCCAACTGGCATCCATATGCATCCGGATAGGCCCCACGACAGCAGGATCAAGCACAAACGAAAGCTGGAGCCGACAATTCCACTCGTGGACTGTCTTGATCATAAAAAAACGTGTAAAGGACAGGGACTACCAACTCGGTAAACATCGTATAGGTAGGCTACCTGTCCACTCACACACGGCTCATAAAGACAAACAAGAAGAGGCTCACGCGTTCCAAATTGAAAGCATAAACTGCCTATACACGAACGCCGCGAGCTCGCCAAAGAAAATGGATGAGCTACGTGAACTTAGCAACGCTAATGATGCCCATCTGATAGGAATATCCGAAACTTGGATAACGTCTCAGTTTACGGACCAAGAGTTAGCAATAACTGGGATGTCTTTATTTCGCAACGACAGAAAAACAGGAATGGGGGGTGGGGTAGCACTATACGTACGGTCATGCCTGGATGCGCACCAACTTCACAATCAAGAGTTTCACAATCTTGACGAGTCAGTATGGTGCTCAGTAAGATTATCTACCACCTCGAGGTGCCTAGTTGGGGTCGTTTACTGGAAGCCCACTGCCGACATCGAATATGACAAACGTCTGTTGGAAGGATTAACTCGCTCTATGCGTCTCGGATTCTCTCATATCCTGATTCTAGGGGATTTCAATCTCCCTAGAATCAACTTCGTGGAACATACATACATTGGTGGTGCCAACTCTACTGAAGCTCTGTTCTTCAACCTTATCGGCGACCTGGGATTATTTGAAAAGTGAAGTCGGCAACCCGTTGGAGAAACAGTCAGACGCCGTCACGCTTAGACTGGGTACTCATAAATGAAGAATTCCTAGTTGACGACCTCTCAATCCTGGCTCCCCTGGGGAAAAGTGATCACGCCGTCTTATCATTCAGCTTTGTCAGCAAAACGGAGTTACGATATCCTACTAGCAACAAGCGCTGGAACTTCAAACGGTTGAATGTGTTAGCTTTACAGGACTATCTACAACAGGTGGATTGGGATGTTCACCCTCAAATTGAAGTGGATGCTCATTAAGACTTTTTACTGCACACGATCTTATGTGCTACTGAGCATTCAGTTCCTAAAATGGTCCCAAAAAGCTACAAGCAACCTGCAATCATCAAGAACCGCACTCGTCGTTTGCTAAGCCGCAAAAAGGCACTGTTGGGCTGAATATAAACGAACTGATAACAACGGCGCGTACAGGCAATACAAACATATAAGGAACATATGCACAAAGGCAATAAAAGAAGACAGGCTTCAGTTCCAGACCAAGCTTATCGATAGGTTCGTCTCCAATCCGAAAAGCTTGTTCAGTTATGCAGTTTCTCTTCGACAAGGCAAAACTGGAGTTAAGCAGAGATGGATAGTGGCTAGCAGTGGAATCCAGGACGCGCGTTTCGTCCTATTTGGGACTCGTCAGCTGGATGTACCTGCATCTCAGAGTTGATGTTCTTTCTGGGACTCGAACCCAGTACCCTCGCTTCAAACGCCATCGCGTTATCCACTCGGCCACTGAGTCCTGATAGCCACTTGCTTGTGCGATGGGGTGAAGTTTAAATTCAACTTAGTATTGTTTGTTTGGATCTTCCCATCGATGTGTTGCAGGTACATCCAGCTGAGGAGTCCCAAATAGGACGAAACGCGCGTCCTGGATTCCACTGCTAGCCATTGTCCATCTTTGCTTACCATGCTTGTGAATAAAGGTATATCGAGGCAATACACACAGTATGCACATATGCCAATTAGAGACTGACCAGTTGCAGTCCTAAACACATCGATGGGATGATCCAAACAAACAATACTAAGTGAATTCAAACTTCACCCCATCGCACAAGCAAGTGGCTATCAGGACTCAGTGGCCGAGTGGATAACGCGATGGCGTTTGAAGCGAGGGTACTGGGTTCGAGTCTCAGAGTGAACATCAACTCTGAGATGCAGGTACATCCAGCTGACGAGTCCCAAATAGGACGAAACGCGCGTCCTGGATTCCACTGCTAGCCACTATCCATCTCTGCTAACCATGCTTGTGAATTAAGGTATATCGAGGCAATACGCACAGTATGCACATATGCCAATTAGAGACTGACCAGTTGCAGTCCTAACAAATCGATGGGAAGATCCAAACAAACAATACTAAGTGAATGAAAAGCAATGAAATTTTCCGATAAATGAATATTCATACACTAATTCATTGATTAATGGATACTAACCACTGTCATGTTTCTTTAATTCAGGACTTTCCGAAGTGGACCTGAGTGCTGACCTGGTGCTCCATAAACTGCAAAACCTAAGAAAAGACATTTCTTCTGGTCCGGACATGGTTCATTCCGCTGTATTGAGGGAAGCAGCTTCAATCCTGGCGACACCACTTAGCGTGATGTTTGCACACTCGCTAAGCAGAGGCAAACTACCGGAAATATGGAAGCTGGCCCACATCACACCAATTTTCAAAGGAGGTCGACGCAGTGAACCCTCAAGCTACCGACCAGTGGCCCTTCTCTCCATACCTTCAAAAATTATGGTATCCCAAGTATTCGACGGCATACTAGAATACTTATCATCCTCAAAGTTCTTCTCGCCTCAACAGCATGGTTTCAGAAAAGGTCATTCTTGTATGACCAACCTGCTGACTGCAGTGGATAGATGGACAACCATCCTTGATCGCAAGGGGAAGGTTGACGTCATCTACCTGGACTTCTCAAAAGCTTTTGATAGGGTCAGCCATGCATGTCTTATCAAGAAGCTTGGACGATTGGGTATAAAACCCCCTTTGATTGATTAGCTCTCTTCATATTTAGAAAACCGACACTTTAAGGTCAGGGTTAACTTCACTCTCTCTCAGGCTATGGAATGTCCTAGTAGGGTCCCCCAGGGTTCAATACTAGGACCTCTTCTCTTCTTGATTTATATTAACGATCTTCCTCAACAAGTTTCATCCAACTTATTGCTTTTTGCTGATGATGTGAAACTTTGGAGACAGATACGTAATCATAATGATATACTAGTTCTTCAGGAGGATCTGACCCGACTTCAAAGTTGGGCAGACGACAACGGACTTACCTTCAACACTTCAAAGTGCAAGGTAGTCCATCCGCGACATGTTGCATACTATAGTTACAAATTAGGTAACTCCTCTCTAGAAGTTTCCCAAGTTGAAAAAGATTTAGGAGTGTTGGTACCCTATGACCTGAAATCGTATGCGAACTGTGACAAAAACGCCTCTCAAGCAAACCTTGCACTGGTAACATTGAAGCGCATTTTTGGCCAGTTTGACGGTAGAACCTTCCATATAATCTTCAACAGTTTTATTCGTCCCCATTTAGAGTACGGAAACATAGTATTTCCTCCCTCCCTCCAAAAGGATAAGGTCACTCTGGAACGTATACAACGTTGAGCCACGAAATCAGTTCGGGGACTCAAATTCAAACCTTATGAAGAGCGCCTCAAATCACTTAACCTTTACCCGTTAGAGTACAGGCGTCTTAGAGGTGATCTTCTTATGACTTATAGTATCCTTAATACTTCTGGTCATCTCCTTAATCATCTTCTTAAGCTTAGTCATAACACTAACCTGAGAGGTAACACCCAGAAATTGGAGACCCTACATAGCAGAACAGACTGCAGACACAACTTCTACTCCGTTAGGGTTGCCAAGTGCTGGAATTCGCTGCCGACTAAGCTAGTCCAAGCGACCTTCCAGGAGTTCTTTAAGAGGAAACTTGACTTATTCTTAAGGACTAAGGATAACATATTATTATGATTTACCAAATTCTTTTTTTCTTCTATTATCGTTCATATACCTAGGTTCTTGTCTGGAGGTATTGGTGATCCACTGCTACCAGACACGGAAGCCCGTTAAGCAAAAGCTTCTTCTATTCCGTCCTCAACCATTTGAACCATTTGAACCTCCAGGCAGTGGGCCGTGGTATTAAAATCATGGCTCACTGTCACCTCAAGATACTTGTGAGACCAGGCCACTGGTCCAGGCACTTCTCCTTTGCTCTAGCTATTTATTTTTATATTTCCAAAGTGCATGTAGACACACTTCTCCGCGCTGACAGATAACAGCCATACTTTAGATCAGTTAATCAATATATTTAAGTCTACCTGAAGTGCGCATGCACCTGTATGTCCCGTTATTTCTCGCCAGATTTCATATCATCAGAGTATAATAACATTGGGAACTCAACTATGCTTGGAAGATCATTTATGTACAGTATAGTAAGTAAAGAACCTAGGACAGAACCTTGAGGCACACCACTAGGTACTGGTGTCCAGGTGATGCATTTCAAATTCACTATTACTTTCTATCTACGACCTACCGGGAAATTCTTAAGCCACTTTACGAGAGATTCTGCAATACCAAGATTTTCAGCTTCCATTTAAAAGACATAAATTCTCCGAGAGTAGAAGATAAGAATGTTAAACAATTGATTTGGTGTAACGCACCGGGTATACACGAGATGAGAGAGATAAGAACCGGGAAGACGAATGAACCGTTTGCTGTGATGACTCTATTAGGTTGGACGCTGTTCAGCCCCTACGGGGAACTTCATGAAGTCAGCTGTGTACTTTGAAACCTCTTAGATAAGGAGGAATTGGAGGATAAGTTTGAACAATTGTACTCAACTGAATTCAAAGATTCATTTAGTCGTCCTACATCGATGTCTGTAGAAGGTCGCATAGCACCCAAGAAGCCTAAAAAGTTAAGAATAGTGTATGCTGGAACGTCTTTAAACAAGAATCTTTATTCTGGACCTGATGTCCCATCAAATAGTAGTTTCAGCACATGATCGAGATCCTCTTAGGTATTTGTGGTGGCCAGGTGGGCACTTAGAGAGGAAGCCAGAGGGCTATAGAATGAAAGTACACCTGCTAGGAGCAACTTCACCGCCTTGTTGCGCCAGGTTTGCCTTGAAGAAAACGATTTCTGATAGTCAAGATAAATTTTCAAGGGTGGTGACTCAATCAGCTTAGGCACAAAATTCGCCTTGTGGACCCATTTTCCCTATCTTCTAGTTACTGTTCGGTATATTATTTATGTCTCTTCTTTTTCTTATGTAATAGACTGTACTGTTTATTTGTATATTAACCTTGTTAATTTGCGTTTTAGAGACAGATAAAGTTTATTATTAACTGATCTCTAGACAAAGTATTTTATAGGTGGCTTTATAGGTGATAGACGCTGAACACAACAAAAACAAAGGTTTGTGTATTACTGCACCCAACAACAATAAAAGCGTCCGACTTCGGTGGATAGAAAAAGACCTTGAAGATACGACCACTATTTTAGTTTGACAACTATTGACCAGTAACACCTTCTATGTTTGAATCGTCCCCCAACCAGTTAAAATCAGAAATCAGATGAGCAGAGCTTGGAAAAATATATTTAATGGGTTATCAACATATCGAGAAGCGGTTGCTCTAATCTGGCGAGTGAACGTAGGAGATGTTTCCCACGCCGTTCTGTAACGTGATCTGGTACGGATGCATGACCGAGCTCCCTCAGCTAAACAAGTCCATTTAAAACAATGTGGTCAGCATCCATTATCGAACACATAAGAGCTATTGATTTTGGGGAATAATTTACAGCTACAACCTTAACAACTTTGAATACAAAGAACATTCAAAGATATACTCAACGAATATATAAATACCAGTACCTTTTCTATCTGTACTCACGATAAAGTTCTCTAGAAGATATAGGTGAATTTCACTGACGTTGATTCAATTAAATCAGAAACAGTAGTTTTGATGCGTAAATAAACGATCAATACTATAAAATATTGAAAGATCCAAACCTAAATTCCAATAGGTCTGAATGTGGTTGAATAACTACAGTAAAAGTTTAGAAACTCGTTTCAATCGAAATCAGAACAAGGTGTTTTGGAGTAATAACGGTTCTAAATTTCATAATATATACAAATGTACAAATTTACCTAAACAAATATTACTACACAGTTATTCAACCGACAATTGATACCAAAATATTCAATCTAAATTACAATGAATAGCAAAGTGGTAAGAAATATATGAAAATTACCGAAAACACCAAAAGGTGGGTGTTATTCTATCCCTTCTGGATAGATCAAGTAAGATTCCGTTCGAGCGGCTGTTTTATAACACAGTGTTTCAATTTCTGGGAAAGTGCTCCAAATTACAACCCAAAATGCACGATCCCAGTCAAAACCAAACCGCACTATCAAAGAGCGAGTAGTCAATGTGGCAGCCGCCAGAATAATAGCAATGAAAACAAACTAGATACAGTTCAGTAAGAAACATAGAGACTCAATAAAAAACGATAGTAAAACCAAGAAAATTAAACGTTAAAGTCTTAATTAGCATCATAAAAGTTAACAGTATATACAAATAAAGAAAACGTAAGGAAGAAATCACAAATGTATGCATGGAGGGATTTTCACTTTCAAAATGGATTTAACAAATATATTCTAAGGGAAAATAGGCTGCACTTAACGACAAATCGATTTTGTAATCATGACAGTCTATTAGCGACCAATCAGAATGAAGCGAGAATTATTATATCCGTATTTTGCATTTCAGGTAGTCTTTGAAGAGAAATCGCCCCATGTGCATCTGCTGTATATTGCCGTTTTTCTCCCATTTTCAATTGTAATCTCCTACCTTTGAAAAGTAGAATCGTTGTATTCACCAAATACAAACTTGACGGACAATTCCTATTAAAACATCAAAAATTAAAAAAGTCAAGTTCAGAGAAAGGATCTTTTTTCAATCAATTTATTATCAAGATGTACAATCGCATATATACGAAATTTTTTCGATAAAGTACTAATTCCGTGAGAAAATGTGAAAATAATATCAAAAACTATCTACAAAATAGGTTTGTTATGCCTATCTCCACATAGCTCCCCAAAAGTGTCCGAAGGTAACACTAGGTTGCAGCAAAAAAAAGGAAAACGCAAGAGTATAGTACATGCAATGTGTTAATGTACAGAGTTACATAAATGTACTCGAGCACAACAAAAAGAATGAAAATACGGTCAGTGGCTTAGTTACCTAATAATAAGCAGTTAATCACAATATTTAAGTCTGCCTGAAGTGCACATGCATCTGCTGCATTAAATGTTCTTGTAATAGTAATGGCCTTATTTTAAAATGCGGAATAGGTAAATAAACAAATTACATGTTTCTAAGCAAAGGATTAACGCAGATGTGATTTACCCTGAGTTCATGAATATTAGTTTAAGATCAGGCCAAAACATAGTATTTGTTTAGTACCGTTTTGTACAGCTTTTACTAGTTTGCTGCCATTTAAGTGTTACAATTCATGTGTGTCTGGTTTTATGGGAAGATATACAAGTAGATTTAGTGTCTGACAGTCCGAAATTCCCAGTTGTCAAAAATATTTTAAATGTTAGTCCACAGCCATCTGGATTTAGTTAAGATTCAGAACACTCCTCATTCAGGACTGTATACTGCTATTTTGCAGGAAAGTAGAAACATAGACACTTAGCTATCTTGCTATCGATGTTAGCGCCGGGGAAATTGTTTAATGACAGCGATCTTGAAATATGGTCAGAGCTAGACAAACACATCACTTTTTTTCAAAATGAGTAGTGTCTCATAATACATGACAACAACAGCATCCAACTCGTTTTTTCCTATTTACAAACATACTAATTCGAATCACCACGTCCATTAGAAGTAGGCTGATATGGAAGTCACTGCAGCTTCTCTGTAGCTTTTTCTCAAAGGCTGAGTTTATTACTGATATATTACGCGTAACTTATTAACGAGACGAATTAGCGATATGTTAGGTCTACTTGGAGTATGATAAATATGACACATCAATATAACATCCTTGTGATTCCTCCTGTTCTGAACAAATCCAAAGCTCTCAACTTCAGCTTCCTGGAGTTATATATGCTGTAATGTATACATAATTTCACACTGAGCATCTTATAGTTGTGACGCTTAAGCATGCGAAAGGAAACTTAGTGGTTGAAGCATGTGAAGATACCACCAGTATTGTAGTTTGGCAACTCTTCACCGGTAACAACTTCTATAATCGAATCGCGTCCACCCAGTTAAAATCAGAAGTCAGAAGCGAGCAGGTTGGAAGATATATTTGATGGGTTATCAATATATCGAGAAGTGACTAATCTAATCTGGCTAATGATCGTAGGAGATGTTTCCCACGCCGTTCTGTAACGTGATCTGGTACGGATGCATGACCGAGCGCCTTCAGGTAAACGAGTCCACTAAAATTAATGTGGTCAACATCCAATATCGAACACATAAGAGCTATTGATTTTGGGGAATAATTTACAGCTACAACCTTAACAACTTTGAATACAAAGAACATTCAAAGATATACTCAACGAATATATAAATACCAGTACCTTTTCTATCTGTACTCACGATAAAGTTCTCTAGAAGATATAGGTGAATTTCACTGACGTTGATTCAATTAAATCAGAAACAGTAGTTTTGATGCGTAAATAAACGATCAATACTATAAAATATTGAAAGATCCAAACCTAAATTCCAATAGGTCTGAATGTGGTTGAATAACTACAGTAAAAGTTTAGAAACTCGTTTCAATCGAAATCAGAACAAGGTGTTTTGGAGTAATAACGGTTCTAAATTTCATAATATATACAAATGTACAAATTTACCTAAACAAATATTACTACACAGTTATTCAACCGACAATTGATACCAAAATATTCAATCTAAATTACAATGAATAGCAAAGTGGTAAGAAATATATGAAAATTACCGAAAACACCAAAAGGTGGGTGTTATTCTATCCCTTCTGGATAGATCAAGTAAGATTCCGTTCGAGCGGCTGTTTTATAACACAGTGTTTCAATTTCTGGGAAAGTGCTCCAAATTACAACCCAAAATGCACGATCCCAGTCAAAACCAAACCGCACTATCAAAGAGCGAGTAGTCAATGTGGCAGCCGCCAGAATAATAGCAATGAAAACAAACTAGATACAGTTCAGTAAGAAACATAGAGACTCAATAAAAAACGATAGTAAAACCAAGAAAATTAAACGTTAAAGTCTTAATTAGCATCATAAAAGTTAACAGTATATACAAATAAAGAAAACGTAAGGAAGAAATCACAAATGTATGCATGGAGGGATTTTCACTTTCAAAATGGATTTAACAAATATATTCTAAGGGAAAATAGGCTGCACTTAACGACAAATCGATTTTGTAATCATGACAGTCTATTAGCGACCAATCAGAATGAAGCGAGAATTATTATATCCGTATTTTGCATTTCAGGTAGTCTTTGAAGAGAAATCGCCCCATGTGCATCTGCTGTATATTGCCGTTTTTCTCCCATTTTCAATTGTAATCTCCTACCTTTGAAAAGTAGAATCGTTGTATTCACCAAATACAAACTTGACGGACAATTCCTATTAAAACATCAAAAATTAAAAAAGTCAAGTTCAGAGAAAGGATCTTTTTTCAATCAATTTATTATCAAGATGTACAATCGCATATATACGAAATTTTTTCGATAAAGTACTAATTCCGTGAGAAAATGTGAAAATAATATCAAAAACTATCTACAAAATAGGTTTGTTATGCCTATCTCCACATAGCTCCCCAAAAGTGTCCGAAGGTAACACTAGGTTGCAGCAAAAAAAAGGAAAACGCAAGAGTATAGTACATGCAATGTGTTAATGTACAGAGTTACATAAATGTACTCGAGCACAACAAAAAGAATGAAAATACGGTCAGTGGCTTAGTTACCTAATAATAAGCAGTTAATCACAATATTTAAGTCTGCCTGAAGTGCACATGCATCTGCTGCATTAAATGTTCTTGTAATAGTAATGGCCTTATTTTAAAATGCGGAATAGGTAAATAAACAAATTACATGTTTCTAAGCAAAGGATTAACGCAGATGTGATTTACCCTGAGTTCATGAATATTAGTTTAAGATCAGGCCAAAACATAGTATTTGTTTAGTACCGTTTTGTACAGCTTTTACTAGTTTGCTGCCATTTAAGTGTTACAATTCATGTGTGTCTGGTTTTATGGGAAGATATACAAGTAGATTTAGTGTCTGACAGTCCGAAATTCCCAGTTGTCAAAAATATTTTAAATGTTAGTCCACAGCCATCTGGATTTAGTTAAGATTCAGAACACTCCTCATTCAGGACTGTATACTGCTATTTTGCAGGAAAGTAGAAACATAGACACTTAGCTATCTTGCTATCGATGTTAGCGCCGGGGAAATTGTTTAATGACAGCGATCTTGAAATATGGTCAGAGCTAGACAAACACATCACTTTTTTTCAAAATGAGTAGTGTCTCATAATACATGACAACAACAGCATCCAACTCGTTTTTTCCTATTTACAAACATACTAATTCGAATCACCACGTCCATTAGAAGTAGGCTGATATGGAAGTCACTGCAGCTTCTCTGTAGCTTTTTCTCAAAGGCTGAGTTTATTACTGATATATTACGCGTAACTTATTAACGAGACGAATTAGCGATATGTTAGGTCTACTTGGAGTATGATAAATATGACACATCAATATAACATCCTTGTGATTCCTCCTGTTCTGAACAAATCCAAAGCTCTCAACTTCAGCTTCCTGGAGTTATATATGCTGTAATGTATACATAATTTCACACTGAGCATCTTATAGTTGTGACGCTTAAGCATGCGAAAGGAAACTTAGTGGTTGAAGCATGTGAAGATACCACCAGTATTGTAGTTTGGCAACTCTTCACCGGTAACAACTTCTATAATCGAATCGCGTCCACCCAGTTAAAATCAGAAGTCAGAAGCGAGCAGGTTGGAAGATATATTTGATGGGTTATCAATATATCGAGAAGTGACTAATCTAATCTGGCTAATGATCGTAGGAGATGTTTCCCACGCCGTTCTGTAACGTGATCTGGTACGGATGCATGACCGAGCGCCTTCAGGTAAACGAGTCCACTAAAATTAATGTGGTCAACATCCAATATCGAACACTTAAAGAGCTATTGATTTTGAGGAATTATTTACAGCTACACATGTAATGAGGCAGATCAGTTTAGTAAGTAGAATTCCTTACTCATTTTTCTGCATAACCTTGAGTAGGCATTGGATTGGGATGTCGTATTAATGTATGTTGACTTTGAGCAGATTAATAACAAGTCATTTTTCCATATACGAATATATACTACAAATTTTTCATAATGTTTTTGTTCTACTCATTCTTCTGATCTATTAACCTTTTTATGTGCATGGATGAGAATATTATGTCCCAGGCTATAAAATGTAAAACTTAGTCACAAGTACACATGAAACATAAGAATTTGATAAACCGACGGCTACTTAAATCCACTTAGTATGGTTTGCTCGAATCTTCCCATTGGGTTCCCATTGGGTTCGAGTCTCAGAGTGAACATCAACTCTGAGATGCAGGTACATCCAGCTGACGAGTCCCAAATAGGACGAAACGCTCATCTTGGATTTCACTGCTACCCACTATCCATCTTTGCTGATAAAGACTACTTAGTTAATTACAATTAGTTTTAGTCAAGACACTTTCTCTTCGTTTTCCAACACATTCAAAATTTGGTATAATCGAAGTTTTCAGATGGTACAAACAAATGTTTTCATCACATGCATATAACATTTCATTGTGATTAATAGTAGACAGTATTTGTTTTATGCTTAACTCAAATGTAAATTGAGCTATCAAAGATGATTATTTCCAGAAGAATAACTGTTGTCTATAATTGAAAGCTTTAGTCAATTGAAACTAGACCACCAAGGAAAACCTGGGAGCACTGGACGGCCGTTTCGTCATATTGAGGGACTCCTCAGTAGTGCGCATCCACGATCTCGCCTGGCGAGATTCGAAACCAGAACCTACCTGTCTCGCGCCAGAGCACTTAACCGATAGACCACTGTTTATAAGAATAATGAATGAAGTAAAATAGAAAATAAATGACTCAGTAAGATTCATCTTTCAGATAACTAATTTGGTACTCTCTCAGCTGAACAAATAGATTTAAATGGTGTTATGCATTCTCTCACCGATTGCTTTTTTCTTATGAAAGTTTTTAGTATATACAAACAACAATAAAATATATTGAGGCACTGGTAAAAGTTTGTTTACACCAAATATCAACCTTACTTCTATTGATTATTATGTAAACAGACTTTATTTTGAAACAAATAAAAATTGTGTTCTGGTACTGTTTACAGTTGTCGGCCCCTTAATCTGATTAGTTAGCATAAAAGAATAAGTGAAATTGTATAGAAAATTAATGAATGAATTATGAGAAACTCAAGTACTATATTTCAATGGTATTGTAGTATCAGTTTATATGTTAAGCCCATATACTTTATTCTAGTTGCTGGCCAAGCCAATTCGCCTATCCATTATGAGTCATATTTTGATCTTGTTTATTATTCGCTTACTGACCTTGACTACCTTGTTATATGAGCGCATGTGTATGTACCCTTCTTATTCTACCTATCACATGTCTGTCATTCATTTTTGTCCGACTATAAATGTTGATTAACGCTTGCTTAAATCGAGTTGGCTTCCCAGCCATCTCCCATGCATGTCATTTCCGCCTCGTTCGCTTCCTTCGCTTATTCGCCTGTTCACTCGCTCGTTATTATTCGCTCAGGTGTTGTTAACTTTCTGACCTGAGTTATTCGACAATAAACTGTAGTTGCTGCTATCCTTTGTCTTCTGATTTTACGCACCGTTAAGATTAGAATCATAACGGTTATCAAAGTAAACGATTAAAGAATCGCGGCACTACAGTATGTTAGTATTCATTAGTATACATTGCATATTTTGACTTTATATATAAGTATATACTTGACCAGCCAATTGTGTTTATGATCTAGTTTAGTTAAAATGTTGTTTACGCAATTCTTAATCGCAAACTGATCTTAGATGGACAACTGTTGGAAGCCTGGATACACTAGGAGGCTGTTTCGTCCTAGTATAGGACTCTTGGAATTCTAGTGAGAAGTCGTGACTAGTGTGGTTCAACAATGTTGAGTATAGGGTAGTTATCAGCCACAGGTAGTGGAAGATGATCTTGCAATATCGTGGATTGATTGACGTTAGACATATTCTCTATTGGATGCTGGTTTAGTGATTTGGAGATCGAGTGTTCACATGTCAGACCGGAGGTCTCGAGTTCGATTCCGTTATGGGTGGAGTGGGTGTGCAGCACTGATGTGTCTCATAGTAGTACGATACAAGTTTACATGGTTACTATTTTAAATTTATGTATTCTTGATTCTATCACTTTTTGGATGAGATGATCAATTAAAAATCACTTACATTAGGATATGGTGTAATAGTGATGTACTTGTTCAGTGATTATTGGTAGATCACGAACCGCCGTCTCTACTAAAATGATAATCTTAATGCTGGACATTGACGAGCGAATAGATGTCTATCGAAATTGCGTTGAGGTTTGATGAGTATATTTAGCTGAAAAACCATTATATTGTATGAGAAAAACAACCACAGATTCTACCTAAGCTTTTCTGTTAAATCACAGAGCAGGTTAAAGAGGCGAGCACAGGTTTGGTGAATGTTTATCTTGTGGTCAATTTCATGCGATGTTTCTATGAACGAATGATTCTTTTGTACTTGATGCGTGCCTGATTTCGAATCCTAAATATAATATGTTCGTTTGTGCTCACCTACTTATGTTTGGCTTAAATTGAGCTATTTCGGGGATTCCTGGTTCATATGATAATTCACATACTTCTAAACACCACATTGGCATCACGACAGAGTCTTTGATAGAACAGTTGTACATACGTCCAATTTCCGATGCTTTTAAGGATTATATAAGAAGGTTCCACTGTTTCGACTGCTAAATTAAATATAAGACGGACGTTCGGACAATGGAAACCAATGAAAGTATATTTTATAACCCGATGATTTAAAGTGACTTTAGTCGAATTGTGTTTTATTTACTATTTTATTTTTTATAGTGTACGTTATAGTACTAAATGAATGGGGTAAGAGGAAACACAAGTATCTGTAATTCCTTGTTCTTTAGCTTTCTGATCAACTCAACAGTATCAAAATATTTTTAGCTAAAAATCCGAACTAATTCCTCCAATATATCATTTTCTTCAGTTGGTAAATTATGTGAAAATACACTAATTATTTTAGAATGAGCGTTTGAAATCTTGAAAGAACTGATACGTCATATGATATTTGAATACTTATCACACGATTTGGGAATTAGTGATGCTACCACTAAGATCTTTGGGTCACAATCGACCTCCAGCTTGACTTAGATTACTGATAAGTAGAATACAACCAGCACTTAGAATTAAAGAAACATGACAGTGGTTAGTATCCATTAATCAATGAATTAGTGTATGAATATTCATTTATCGGAAAACTTCATTGCTTTTCATTCACTTACTATTGTTTGTTTGAATCTTCCCATTGATGTTTTAGGACTGCAACTGGTCAGTCTCTAATTGGCATATGTGCATACTGTGTTTATTGCTTCGATATAGCCTAAATTCACAAGCATGGTAAGCAAAGATGGACAATGGCTAGCAGTGAAATCCAAGGCGCGCGTTTCGTCCTATTTAGGACTCGTCAGCTGGACGTACCTGCATCTCAGAGTTGATGTTCACTCTGAGACTCGAACCCAGTACCTTTCGCATAATTACTTTTCGTTTTAGATGATTACCATTTGATTGAGATTGAAAGTACAACAATATTCAAACTTAAATGGCTATTTCTTTAATACATATATCAGGATCATTCTTATGATTTTAAGAAGGTATTTTATTCATTATCATAAGGAATCATATCATTAGTGAAAGTAAATAAATTTTTTGAATCTCTTGAGGCGAGGTCGTGGATGCGCACTGCTGAGGAGTCCCAAAATAAGACGAAATGGCCGTCCAGTGCTTCTAGGTTTTCCCTAGTGGTCTAGCTTCAATTGACTCACGCTTTCAACTATGAAAAGAAAACATTTCTAACACATTAACTGGCCATAATGTGATAATATACATTCTATGAAGATTCAATGCATTTAAATCAATTAAGAGAACAGTTAATTCAAATCCCTATTCTAATAAATTCTCTAAGTTTACTTAGCAACTTAATACATAAAGGTAAATCTTCTTAAGTTTAAAAGAGAGAAAGATATCACGCATATGTTCGTTTTAGCAATGTATAACTTTCGTAAATAGATAGTAACACGTATATTACACGTAAGACATATGTATACACAAGTAAACAATAATACAAAATACAATAATGAGACACAATTATTTCTTTAGATGAATAGGTTATTGATTAGAAGAATAGTTTTATAATCCATTATGTATATGGATTCTTCAACAATAATATCTTGATTATTACTACACCTTCTAATAATAATGATATTGAGTGGATATGTTGAGCACACCTAGTTTCTTTTAAAACTGCTTACTGATTATGCTAATCAGAGATGGATAGTCACAATTGATTGATCACTGGGTGGTGATCAATGTCATGCGCATCAAGTCCTTAGTGTTGATCGAATGCTATCGAACAAGTTGCAATGTGGCCACCAGTCTCGGTCGCGGCCCGAATAGCTCAGTGGTAACGTCTCTGACTGTGAAGCTGAGTGACACGGGATCGAATCCGCCAGGGAGCATCATTTCACTCAAGATTACAGGTACACCTTGCTGACGAGTGCCAAGTAGCATGAAACCCGGATCCAGGGTTTCCTGTTGACCACCTCCAACCACCATGTTACCTTAATAGAGATGGATAGTGGCTAGCAGTGGAATCCAGGAAGCGCGTTTCGTCCTGACCAGTTGCAGTCCTAACACATCGATGGGAAGATTCAAACAAACAATACTGAATGCTTACTGATTAGTTGTGTAGTGAATGAGAACACACTAGTGGGGATAACCAAATGTATGTGTTATAAACGATAGGTTACCTGTTATAACGCTAGGGTTTCTTGTTATAACAGTCCTTTCACTTTTTACACGTATGTGGGACGTTAATTTACCTTAGACGAATATCTACACTAGATCCGCTCCCAGTGTCGTCTATTCTACAGGACTTCAACACAACACTCAAATCAAGAACACGAGATCAGCCTGACTAGGAAGTCAATATAATTCCACACCAGAACCCGACACAATCCAACAACAAGGAACAGTCAATCAATAACATCAAGATAGGGGAATATATATAACACCTGTCATTCTATCTAATGTCTGACTCAGCAAAACAACCAATCATTGTCATTCTCGTCCACACATCAGTATGCTAACACAGAATTATAGAGTTATTTGGTAAAATGTAAAAACACAACATACGTTCAATCATTCTTTCCTAATATGTCTATTAATTGTGTCAGACTATATTGTCCCTTCATTTCCATACCAATTAGTCTCTGATCCCATTCTCTTCTACTTGATCTTCCCAAACTTCTGCTACCAGGTTTTCCACTTCCGATTGGTTATACATACTAGTTATATCTGTCGATATAAGTAGCATATAGAAACTCCTATCTTGATATCTTAATGCCAGAATGTTTCTTTAACTGCCAAATACACATGAAATGAATATATTCTCAAAGTAGTTTGGAAATATTCAGTAAAAACCATGGCGATAATCTTAGGGTGGTATCTTACTTTGATATCTCGAAACGTATGTGTACATGTCAACGGAAGTTTATGTTTGAGGTCTACAAGCTAGTTATGGCAAAGCGTTTTACAAATGATTGTATACGGATCCCAGTTTCATTGAACCATTTTTATTTACCTAGAAATTTCAGTTAATTAAGCTACTATTCAAATCGTTTGCACGTTTTTATGACTACTCCTACTAAATACTTGATAGTAGATTCAGCGTTGACAGAATTCACTTTTATAAGATAGTAAACGCTGACTAAACTTTGTGTACTACCAATCTCTGATCGTCATTGACTAATTCAACAGTATAAGAGACTGTGGATCTTTTTACTATAACACCAAGTGTATTAAAACTGTCAAGTAAATGCTTGCTTAAACAGAATATCAATCAATCGATGAACTAGTAAAAACGTGTTTCCAAATAGATATCGAATGCTTTTAACTAAATATTAATAAATTTCTCTTGGTGTAATATCTTGTTTAACCTTATTATTGGCTGATAATTGCTCGGTTTAAAAGACACAATTTGCTAGAATGTTTTTCAGTTTTTTTTATAAAACATGTACACATAAAAAAATTCCTGTGAAGAAAGTTACATTACAAAGTGTACTATAAATTTAGATTCCAGTGATTGTCAGCAACTTTTAGTAGAGTTAAGCAAACGTGTAGTCAGAACTGCAAACAGCTCGATGTTAGTTTATCCAGAAGAAAGGAGCCATAAACAGTTTAATAGTCGAAAGTGTTAGAAATAATCTGTCAAATTCAATCAGTCTTAGAATTCTCAAAATGGCGCAAATAATAGTTATAAGGATTAGGCATCTAAAGCTTGCAATACAAAAACATGTTCAATCAATTTTATTACTTTGGTCAGTTTTAGGTTCGATAAATCAATGATCATCTCAATTGTAAGGTGGCACAAGTTTTTCATGAAAACCGCGTACAAAGTATCTTACTCAACTATTATAATTATCACGTACAGGTGGTATCTATTAAGGAGCGACCTCAGTTTTGGTAAAGAAGAAACTCAAGGAATACTGGACACCTTTCTTGTTGTCGTATAAGATTCCTCAGTAGTGAACAGTCACTATCCCAGCGTAGATTAAACCTTTAGACCTTCAGGTGTCGAGGGTGAGAATTTGACCATAAAACCAATGCGTTGGTGTTCGTTTCGGACTCCAATCATTTTGGGACATATGATGATTATTCAGTTTGATTTTTAACAACTATCCTTCCCGTCAGTATTGAAACTCTCCGCTCACAACTTCCAAACGAAACTTCAGGGATACATCTTGTCTTGAAGGTAGCCACTAATGAGTACACGATTATAGTTTTATGGGACTAATCTCTACATAACTCCTCCAAAAGAATAATTATTACTATTACACTTTCTATATGTGAAACAACTTATTTATTGCTCACACGAGAACGCATAACCTCAGTACGATTGAGCCAACATCCAACAGTATTAATATCTAACTCGAATCAGTCCACGAAATTACTTGACCGCCTTGCATTATTTTCAGTAGGTAACCGCCTTACACCCGATACTGCTTAGCTCCACTGGACACGGTTCCTCACCAGAACTCCGGAAATTTCCTCTCAAAGCTAGTCACTACTGATGAATGCACACAACTGAAAAGTTCTATACTAGGCCAAAACAGCCGTCCAGTGCTTCCGGGTTATCAGTGATAGTTTAAATCATATCGGTTCATGATTACAGTAAAATTAAGTATAAAATCAACAATAACTGATGAAATATTGTTGAGTCAGATTGAAATTTCACAAACAGTTAATTATCACAATTGAAATATATAAGAGTAAGAGTAGGAATCCAAATTGAATATAAATATGTTTCCTTTTATGCAAGAGATTAATAATAAAACGGGCTCAACGAAAATTAAATAATCAGATAACTGAACACATAAATTCAAAATGGAAAATCTAACAAAATCTAACCATTTGGAAACATTTCGACGAAAGTAAAACTAACTAAATGGAGGATTAGATTAAGGTAAAAGGCTATATAAATGTTTTCGGTATCCATACGTTCTATTGAAGATACATTTATTGTTTGTAATAATATAAAGTATGCCTAACAATTTATAAAAACTCTCGTTTAAATTAGAGTGAATAGTTTCACAGTATTTGAGCGCTGAGTTGATGTAAGACATTAAATAGAAATAATATATATTTGTAAGCGAACAATTGTTTTCAATAAGATCGTCATCAGGCTTTACTCTAATATACATGAATATTTATATGAAAATGTTAGACCAATCAAAGCTATTTGAGTCAATAATCACAATGAAATAGAATACGTTACCAAGCATAATTGTAGTGGAGATAGCTATATCGGGCGTACTACTAGGCAACTTAACCAACGAATTAGTGAACATCTACCAGCATGTTTTGGAAAGGGCCAAATAAGAACAATATGCAGTTCTATCTTGGCACATCTAATTGATAGTCGTCATATTGTCGATAAATTTAAATTATTTCAAGTGATCTAACGTACAGCTCCATCATTTCCCAACGGAGTTCGCTCCCGTCTACTTCATATAGCAGAAGCCATAGGAATTCGTACATTCCATCCCAATTTATGTGTACAGAAGAAATTCGTAACCCCCCTATCCCTTCTATGGCCGGACATAACTTAATAAATGACATTATTATTATTTGTAAAAATTTTATTTTGGTTATCATTTTTTGTTTGTTTGTAATTTTCTACCTCTTTCCGTTTGTATTCTTCACTATCTATTTACTTACATACTTCTTATTACGTAATGATTTTAATGTTTTGTGATTACTATTTCAGTCTATTTACCCACGACCCGAAATCGTAGTATTTCTCGACCTTAAGGCGGCATTTGACTCCGTTGATCGTAAGGTTCTATGGCAGGGTTTATCATTGAAAAAAGTACGAAGAAGTACATTAACCTTATAAAGGCTTTCTACTCGAACGCAACTGGCCGAGTTAGAGCTTACGGCGAACTGTCATCGGGTTTACTGTGCAGCAGTTCGTTCTGTCCTACTTTATGGCAGTGAAACATGACCGGTAAGAATAGAGAATACTCTCAAGCTACCCACGTTCTCAATGTTTAGTTATTGATAAGACTTTTGTTATCGTAATTTACTACTATCGGTACACTTGTCTTCCCACTATCAACTTGTACTTTTAACTATTATTATGCTTGGTAACGTATTCTATTTCATTGTGATTATTGACTCAAATAGCCTTGATTTGTCTAACATTTTCATATAAATATTCATGTATATTAGAGTAAAGCATGATGACGATCTAATTGAAAACAATTGTTCGCTTACATATGTTGTTCTAATTTTCACAATGGGAATCTTTAATATTCTAATATATATTTGGCACCTGGACAGTATCCCAGCCCTCACACAAATGGAATGATTTATGTGGCGCATATCTATTTGGTGCCTCATTGTATCAATGTTTATGTGTTTAAATAAATAATAACAATAATAAATAATTGCCACCAAGTACTTTTGACCTGACCTTTACAAACAGAAGGAAGGCGTGGTAGACTTCTTATTCTCATAGTAAGATGTATTATTTTAATGCTTGTCAGTAACACTATTTTTTCATTATGGTTTATAAATCCCATTGACATTCACACAAGACTTTAACTTTAATATTATATTAAACAGATGCCTTGATTATCACTAGTTTATCTTTTTTTCTTCATTGTCTATTCACTATCACTTGCAACTTCAATCACTTCTCCCATTATTTTTCTGATTCAATCTACAACATATAGTGCACATGGGCTCCAGTATCCTGAGGGAACAAATGGCGTATGAATCAATCGTTGGTCACCGTCTACCATGAGACTGCATCTCCTTACGATACTCCACTGCCTTGTGGATCAGATCTTTGGATCAAAGGATCCAGGTATGGCACCCTATATATCTGGTGCTTACTTGTACCAATATTTATGTGTTTAAATAATAATAACAACATATAACTATGAATCAATCTTAATTATTATGGTAAATATGTTTTTTGTTCTAGTTACTAATGTCTTTTCGAACTAAACTTTATTGATTATGGTATGTAATAAAAAGAATTTTTTTATAGAATAATCTTCATATTACTGTAATTTTCAACGATATAGTTGTCATGTAAAAAAAGATTTTTTTCCTTTACCGGTAAGGCAGAAAGTAATGAGTTCACTTGAAGTTTTTCAATCCAAGTAAGATTAAAATTTAATGTTGACCTCTAATAAAATTTATATCCATTCATTAAAAAAATATGGGGGAAATTAGAAGGAGTAATTCATTTATTAACTCCGCCTGTAGCTCTTCTAGAGGTACTGCCGGTCCCAAGCCCGCATAAAGGAGGATGGTTGGGCATGGGGTTAGCGACCCCATACCGTAGAAAAACTAACTCGCTAAAAAACGCTAACCAGAAAAAGTAATTCAGACCATTTAAACTCTGCCCTGGAAGTTGAAGGAATAAGCAGATATGAATAGGATGAATAACAACAGGAAAGGATTGCCCAGGATGAGTTTGATGGAGAATGCTGGTGAGCGGCCTATGCTCCTCCACGAGGGGTAACAGGCGTAAGTAAGTAATTCATTTATTGATTAAAAAGGAAGTTATTTTGAACTTACAATCAAATTAATAAAGCTTAGTTTGAGAGTAAATGTCAACATCTCACAGTATACTAAAAGTTACAAATACTCCAATACATGTTTAGAGGTTGTAAGTAGAAGACAAGGTATCCTGACCCTAGGTTTTATTGTAGTTAGCATTCATCATTAAGATGTACCTGTAATCCTTGAAGGAATCAATACTGTATGAAGTATTACAAACTCGTAACTTCCATCTTTACAGCCTGGAATGTCATCAATAAGTTATTCGGAGAGTGAATAACCTCCAACTGGACTGAGATATTTATAATTGATTAATCACTGAGTGGTGACCGACATTATGTTTATCTAGTCCTTTGTTGTTAAATGAATTTCATCGAATTAAGTGATTAACAAGTTAGAAAAGGACATTTTCTATCACTAATTATCAGTCATCAAATACATATAAAGAGTACTGACAATTAAAAGCGGCTACTTTAACATGGAGAAATTTTACACTTCGAAATAAATGAATGAATAACTTTAATAACCAGTTGCCAAAAACTATCTAAGATTTCAAAAATCATTCCTAGTAAACTGATTAACTATTTTTTAACTTCATTAACCAAATACAAACTTCTATACTTGATTTTGATTAACATTCTAAGTGTATGAGCTACTCAGTTACCCAAACAAAAGTAGAGAGAATGAGATCCAAACTTTCAACTTAATGACTGAAGGTTGAACGCCTTAAACACTGAACTACCACTTCCCATATGAATTCATTACTACTTTTCAGAATTTTCATTTCAACAACATTAGATCTAAAAACTATATAATACGAAAGAGATATATGATCGGTATACTTTAACACTCTTGATGATTACTTAAGTTATATATGTATTTCTTTTTCTTTTGACATAAGAAAACCACTTACTTCTATATTCTTTCTTCATTCATTATGATCAGATAAGATGGAATTAATCAAACTATGAACTGGAAAAGCTGATACTGTTGAAATGTGTCATATTAATACGTACCAATCATTTTTTCTCTTAAGCAACAGAATAAACTTTTCATGTTTGTTTCTATTTTTCTTACTTTGACTATATGTTTGCAATGTGTGTGTATCACACAATTATTAGTTTAGAGTAATGAATTAAAAGCATAGATTATAATGACAAAAGCTATCTTTAAACTAATTATTCAATTAACTTAGAGTACAATCCACTTGAATAACTTCCTTTAACATGAATATCTCGAATATTGATCAGTTGATAGTGTTTAAAACAACTGAATGATTTTTCAACTGACCACCCACAACATTGAAATCCAAGACTGACTGGGATGGGAGTAGAATGAAAGAAGGCTATAAGTTTTCAAATTTGTACAATACATCAATCCATGGGGTTACAGATCTGATCTGTTCTGCTAAGTGATGACAATAAAACAGGTTTTGTGTGGTAACTATGATCATTGACTTGAAATGTTGAATGACGTTGGAGTGTAACAGAATCACTGAATACTTCTTTCACTTACCCCTAATCTTCAGTTTCGTGAATATCTCATACATTTTACTCAGCGAATTCATCTGTTCTTTTCAAACCATATTCCTCTTAAGTATGGTTATCTAAACTATCAGTTCTACTTTGATAATGTGCTGAGGAAACTTGAAAAGATGTACATATAACTTAATTCATGTCTTCTAGTGAAAAAGTATGATCAGATGAGAATGGGATAGGTAATTATGCAGAACTTGAGAATTGGTTTGATGCACTGAGTTAAGTTCTTAAGAGTTTGTGACAAAGGTGTCCGTTATGTACCACAAACGATATAAAATCAAATCAGTTGTAGTGGTGTGATGTATTATCGGTTTATAAGAAAAGGCTAAACTATTACTCCTAACGTGTTCTCTTTGTTTTTATTCTGCTTCATTACAGTTGCTGTTACTAATAGTTTCAATCTTTGATTTTACAGTTAATCACATCCACTACATGTATTGATTCAAAGTATATATTAGTGATGTTTGCGCAATATTATGGGTTGATCGAAGTTAGACTGTCACACTAATGGTATAGAGGTTAGGCTTTCGGACGTGAGGTACTGGTTTTTATTCCTGCTTACGAAATCGAAGATGCGCACAACTGAGGAGTTTTCTATCTGGACGAAGTGGTTGTCCAGTGCTTCCAGCTTTCTAGTCGTTGTTTTACTTAAATCGAAACATGATATAAGTAAAATTTAACAATCTCCCACAACTTCATACTGATCATCGTAGAAAATATTGAAATGTCTTTAGTCTACCCCGAATACATTTGACAAACTTTACCTAGAAATCTCATCAGCCTAATTCCAATAATTCTAAATATTACACATTGATGATCACAAACAAAAATGAACAATTTCCTCAACAATAAATACATCTACGAGACAACTTTTTACTTGAATGTTCATTATCTTAAAACGTAACACAACATAAAGCCTCGCCGGACCAGCCTCCAAATGCCCTGGTACGGCCGGGAGTGGGGAGAGTCCGCTCTCCCTCTCGAAATGCTCTCACATGGCCACGCGTATATAGCCTCTGCCACACAAGTCCTACTCACTGCCTTCTCGTGGTGGGGGTGTTGTTTACAAAATTGAGAAGACGAAAAGTGAATGTTCGGCGCTTTAACTGGGTTGGTGGACATAGAATGTGCACCTATGGAAGTTGAAAAACCTTGATTCTAAACCAATGGTGCACATAGGCTCCAGTATCCTGAGGGAACAAATGGCTTATGAATCAACCATTGGTCACCGACTACCATAGGACTGCATCTCCTCATGATGCTCCACTGCCTTGTGGGTTAGACCTATAGATCAAAGGCTCCGGGTGTGGACCCCCAAAGAAAACCACCTGCTTCAGTTTAAGCACCTGGGCAGTATCACAGCCCTCATACAAATCGAATGGGATTTATGTGGCGCATATGTATCTGGTGCTTCCTTGTACAAATATTTGTGTTTAAATAAATAAATAATAAATAAACCGCATTGAAAAGAATTTCTCTACTGCAATTTTGTTTTTAGACCATTATTACGTAAAAATGAAATTAGAACAACTAACCAATATCCCACTGAAAAGAAATTAATACATGTCATATTCAATTTGTACCACTTGAAGAACTCTCAGTTCTTATTTCATGTACAAATTATGAAGATTATAAAATAAACTAAGGAGCAATCATCAGTAACAAAAAGATGAACCGATAAAAACAAAAGAATAAATATCACCTATGACAACAATGACAAATAATATCAATAATATTAATACTAATAAAAAAAGTCTTTCACCATTTTTACCTAGGTGTCTAGGTAACCAAACCAACTTGAAAAACCATATCAACGAATGATATTTCAATCACTCAATGAAAAAAAAAATCAAAAAACCATCATAACAAATATTATGTAACATTTGTAATTAAAAAAAAAGAAAAACAAACAAAATGAGAGAAAAAAAAGAGCATAGAAAAGACAAAACATTAAAAACAAAATATTGACATTTTCATGATCTACCACAAAAAAAGAAAGAAAAGTGGACTTATGCAACATAATGAAACATAAATAGTGTGTTTAAGTAGAAATGGAAATGTTAATCTTTTTTGAATAAAACATATACACCTAGAAAAAAAAACGAGAACACAAACTGTGAACGAAAAAAAAAACACAAATCAAGAAAGACTTGACTCTTCCAAAAACAAAATGAAAAAAATATGGGTTCCAGGCAGACAAATAGTAAACACAGTAATAATAAGTGTAGATATTAGAAATTATAGAAAATACTTTCATATTAAACACGTAATTGTGATTTACATGATAATGATGAAATTATATCTGATGTTGATCCAATTGTTTCATCACTAGTTTCTGGTATATATTTATGAACATAACCCATAGATATTAAACAACATATAGAAAATGTAGTAAACAATATGGAAGGATTAATTAAATTAGCAGTTATTTCAAATAGTTCTGTTATTAAAAAAGCAAAGATCCAATTGACAGCAATAGCAGCACTTAAAGCATTTCCACGACTACTAACTGGAAACAATTCCATGCTAACAAGTACTGGTAATGGTCCCCAGCCAAATGAATAACCAAACATAAATAAAATAATCCAAAACTCACCAAGTTTAGTACTGTATGAAAAACTCTGGAAGAGGGAATTGGAAATGGTAGAATAATCACTATTACAACTTACAAGAAAAATATTATTTAAAGCATATTAACCTAATCCTATAGCAGTTAAGAAACTCAATGGGTTTTTATATTATACTATCAAACATGAGAATACTATAGGAAATCTGAAGCGAGGGAGAACAGCAGGCCCTGGCAGGTTTACCCCTGAGATTTTTAAGGATAGTGGTCCAGTACTAGCAGCGAAATTGGCTGAGGTCTTAGGGAGAATCTGGGAACTGAACGTAATTCCATCTGACTGGTCCTAATCACTGATTTTGCCAGTCTATAAGAAACGACAAAAGTCCTCTTGTGACAATCACAGAGTGATCAGTTTGACTAATATAGTTTCTAAAATATCATCTTCAATAATACTTCGCCGCCTAACCAAAGCTCGTGAAGAGCAGACTAGAGAAAACCAGGCTGGTTTTCGACCTGGACGTGGTTGTATAGACCAGATATTCACTCTACGCCAGGTCCTAGAACATGAAAACACATTCAGACGACCCGAAATCGTAGTATTTATCGACCTTAAGGCGGCGTTTGACTCCGTTGATCGTAAGGTTCTATGGCTCTTCCCTCTCTCGACCGTACCAGGGCATTTGGGGGCACAATTGAATGAAATGATGAACTCTGTTGACGATTCTATTCCTGCTCATATTATAAGCAAGACAATTTACATTATTATTATTATTATTATTATTATTATTATTATTATTATTATTATTATTATTATTATTAATATTATTATTATTATTGTTGTTATTATTGTTATTATTACTTACCATATCGCTAATTCACCCCCTTTTATCCCCAATTTGTGTAACCTTACTCTTCAACTTATGCAGCAGCTCGCTCTTGGTGGAAAATCTGTCCTATCTAAACGATTTCCAGTCACTGTCTGGTTGAAAGTGAATGCTTCCACCGATTATGAATACTGAGGCAGTCTTTCTGAAACCACGTACGCCGTTCAAGCTGGCTTCCTTCAACGTTCGCACACTAATGCAGATCAGACAACAGATAGGGCTGGCTATGTCTTTGGAAGGTCTTAATGTTGACGTTTGTTGTCTATCCGAGACCCGTATTCAAGACTCTAGTGAAGTACTACAAATCCGCTCTCCATCTGTCGCCTCGAAAAGCTTGTTCCACGTGCGTTTATCCGGGGACCCTGTGGCATCTTCGTCTGGTCTTGCTGGCGTTGGCGTCGCACTAAGCGCTAGGGCTGAGGCAGCACTAATCGATTGGATCCCCATTAACAGTCGGTTATGTGCTGTTAGATTAGAAAGTTCCATCAAAGTGAGAAGAAACCGGCGTGAGAAACGGTGTCTTTTCGTCATCTCCGCCTATGCTCCGACAGATTGCAGCCCGGATGCAATCAAGGATGAGTTTTACCATCAGTTAACAGTTCTTCTCCAGAAAGCGCGTTCGACAGATATTGTAGTACTAGCCGGAGACTTGAATGCACAGGTCGGGCGTCTAGGCATAGAAGAGAGTCGTCTAGGTGGCCGATGGGGACTTGTTGGTCGCAGGACAGATAACGGGGACCGTTTGCTGCAACTGTGCACAGACCACAACCTGTTTCTGGCCAGCATTAACTTCCGGCACAGTCATCGCCGGTGTGCCACCTGGCGTCCTCCCTCTGCATCCCAAGCCTGGACTCAGATTGATCACATCGCGATCAGCTACCGCTGGCGTGGTTGTGTACAAGACTGCCGCTCCTTTTGGAGTACCTATCTGGAGTCTGATCATGCCCTGGTCTGCGCCAATCTCACCTTACTTTTCAGTGGCCGAAGGATTGACCACCACCAACGGATTGATGTTAGTAAACTGGCTGCAACTTCTGTTGCAAGTAAGTATCGAGCGGAGCTAGCCTCTAGGCTAGCTACCATCCCACCGAAAAGTATAGATGAGCATTGGTTGCATCTTCACGACACTATGAAAATGGCGAGGAAAGCCGCTTGCGGCTTCGCGAAACGTCCCGCTTACAAGCACTGGGTCTCTTCTGGCTCCTTACAACTGATCGAAGCCCGTCGGTCTACTCCGGGTGACCGTGAGTTTGACCACAAACGAAGGCTGTTACGTAATGAAATTGGGCAAAGCTTGCGTAAGGACCGAGAAGCCTGGTGGTCGGAGCGTGCTAATGAGATGGAAGCAGCAGCTGCATCTGGTAACTGCCGGAAGCTCTTCCAACTCATCCGAGCCACTGGCAGCAAGAAGTCTGGTGTGAGTGAAAAAATCTACGAGGATGATGGGATGCCAATCACTAACATCTCCCGACGTCTTGGACGATGGGCGGAATTTTTCGAAGGGCAGTTCAACTGGCCTGCTGCTCCGGCAACATCAACCAGCTTGTCCTGCCCCCCATGGCCGGTGACGACTGTTCCACCAAACGAGGCGGAAGTCCGCAAGGAACTCCAACTCTTGAAGCGCTACAAATCACCTGGCCCAGATGACTTACCTCCGGCTCTTTTTAAAGATGGTGGCGACTTTCTGACTAAGGAATTGACTGTGTTGTTTGGAAAGGTTTGGGAGCAAGAAAGTGTTCCAACATCATGGAATGAGTCAATAGTCGTCCCTATCTTTAAAAAAGGTTCGCGTTGTTCCTGTAACAACTATCGGGGGATAAGTCTACTTCCGATTGCGTCCAAACTATTGGCTTCTATCATTCTTCGTAGGTTGTTTAAAACCCGAGAACGATTGACTCGCGAGGAGCAGGCTGGTTTTCGTTCTGGTCGAGGATGCATTGATCACATCTTCACCCTCCGCCAAATGTTAGAACACCGTCATACTTATCGCAGGCCAACAATCGTAGTGTTTCTTGATATCAGGGCGGCGTTCGATTCGTTGGACAGGACTGTTCTCTGGGATTGTCTATTGAAGAAGGGTGTGCCTGAGAAGTTCATTAACATCTTAAAGGCCCTGTACACGAACACCTCAGGCAGAGTGAGGGCATACAACCACCTTTCTCCCTTGTTCCATTCGAGCAGTGGGGTTAGGCAGGGTTGCCCGATCTCACCATTCCTCTTCAACTTTGCCATCGACGACATCCTAGAAACAGCTCTGGTGGATGTAAGTAATGGCGGTGTGGATATGTTGCCTGGAGAACGACTTCTCGACCTTGAGTATGCGGATGATATTGTCTTACTGTGCGATAATGCCCAAGGCATGCAATAAGCACTTAATCAGTTGGCAATCAGTGTCCGCAGGTACGGCATGTGCTTTGCACCCTCCAAGTGTAAAGTACTTCTACAAGACTGGCAGGATTCTAATCCTGTACTCACCCTGGATGGTGAGCAGATCGAAGTAGTTGAGAAGTTCGTGTATCTAGGTAGCTATATAAGTGCTGGTGGTGGCGTGAGTGATGAGATTGATGCACGTATAAGGAAAGCCAGATCGGCTTATGCCAATCTGGGCCATCTTTGGCGACTTCGTGATGTTAGTCTGGCTGTAAAAAGTTGGATTTACAACGCGTCGGTGAGAGCAGTTTTGCTCTATGCTTGTGAAACCTGGCCTCTCCGAGTTGAGGATGTTAGACGTCTCTCTGTGTTCGATCATCGTTGTCTCCGAAGGATTGCTGACATCCAGTGGCAACACCATGTTAGTAATGCAGAGGTTCGGCATCGTGTGTTCGGGCACAGAGACGATAATTCAATTGGTGTCACCATCTTGAAACACCGACTTCGGTGGCTTGGACATGTTTTACGAATGTCGTCCCAGAGACTTCCACGTCGTGCATTATTTGCCGACCCTGGGACTGGTTGGAAAAAGCGGAGAGGAGGTCAGTGTATGACATGGTGTCGTGGCATGAAAGAAAGCTGCAAAGGGCTAGCTTCTGTTGGTCCTTCACGACTCCTTGGTTGGGGTCCGAGAGATTGTGCAACACAGTGGCTAGAGACGTTATCAGATATGGCTCAGAATCGAAGCCAGTGGCGATCCTGCTGCAACCTTCTTTTACTTTCTACATAAAGTATGGTTCTTACTTTCCTATTTGAAAGAGTCTTCTGGTTGTACATTTTAGTCCGCCTTATCTTTTCATCCCTTCTCTTCCTACTTTCATTATTTTGTGTGGCGCATATGTACCTGGTGCCCTTTTGTACCAATGTATATGTGTTTAAATAAATAAATAAATAATAAATAAGGTTCTATGGCAGGGTTTATCATTGAAAAAAGTACGAAGAAGTACATTAACCTTATAAAGGCTTTCTACTCGAACGCAACTGGCCGAGTTAGAGCTTACGGCGAACTGTCATCTGGTTTACTGTGCAGCAGTTCGTTCTGTCCTACTTTATGGCAGTGAAACATGACCGGTAAGAATAGAGAATACTCTCAAGCTACTAGTATTCGATCATAGATGTCTTCAAAGCGTTGCTAGTATATCCTGAGACCACCGGGTAAGTAATGCAGTTGTTAGGAAACGGGTACTGGGTAAGGATGGCAAATCGACTGATGAAGTAGTGAAACTTCATCAGTTGAGATGGCTGGAACACGTGTTACGTATACCCAACCACCTACTGCCCCGACATGCAATGCCTTATGGTGTAGACGTAGGTTGGAAGAAAGCTAGGGGCAGCCAGATCAAAACGTGGCACAAATCCATGAAGTCACTGACAATTGGACTGAGCCATGTTGGTAGGTGTAGACTACCTGGTTGAGATTCGCGAGACGATAGCAATCGATAGTTAGAGACCTTAAATGACATGGCTCAAAATCGTTTGCAATGGCGAAGGTGCATCCACCCTTTGTGTTCTCCTAAATTCTAATCTGATATCTTTGGTCTGATATCTTTATATCCCTTTCTTTTTTTATTTCACTGGATTATGCCCCTTGAATAACATCTTCAAACCCTAATCTTGAGGATTACCGCTTAAGCTCTTACTACCTCTACGACTATGGGATTTGAACTGACAACTGCATCTCTGTGCTAATGTAGTATGACAACTCGAACTGATGTACGTACGTAATGAGTTCTACGTTGTGACTGACTGACTAACTGATTAATCACTTAGACACTTGATATTGAACCATATCGATGATTCCAGGTTGCCTGAAGCGGGACGTAATATTGCATAACACGAACTATAAAGTGAAGAATGAGGAATGTCTAAGGAATATGTTGATACAGTCTCGAAAGAACACTCTGAAGACATGACTGAAAAATCAAAAACAAAAGGAGACAACAAAACCTCTTTTCTAAAATCTCCTAAGAATATGTTTTCAACTATTCTAATGCATAAGCGTCCACGTTACAAATACAAGCACTGTCACTCGGTTCAAAAATTTGTGATGCTTCTGAGAAAATTGTCAGGCCAAATACCAGAATAGTAAAGGTAGTAACATTATCAATCATAACAGGAAGGATTAGGCATCGGGGATACGATTCGAAAGAAAATAAATTGGTGAAACAAAAACAAAGTTATGAGAAATATAGAATCTCAGAATTTGGAGGGAGATAAAAAATGGATGCACCTGGGCAGGGTTATGAGCCATGTCATTCAAAGTCTATAAGTATTGGTTACGATAATCACGCGGACCCCAACCAGGAAATCTACACCTATTAACATGGCTGAGTTAAATTGTCGGTGACTTCATGGACAGGTGTCAAGTTTCCTTTTGAACGCCCCTAGCTTTCTTACAACCAACTCTTACACACGAAAAAATTGTTCGTCGAGGAAGGCGGTGGTAGTGCATACGTGACACATTTCCAAACCACCTCAGTTAATGAAGATTTACTACCTTATCAATCGATTTACCATTTTACCTCTATTACTAGTTAGTTTCATACAAAACCAAAAGAAATAGACCTAATGAAGTCAAACCTTCAAATAATTTATACTGTTCGCAAAAAGATCAGTAAATTCTCCATATACATAGTTAACATCGTCAGTAAAAGAGCCGTAGCACAAAATACTCCATGATTAATCTAGAATTTTTCAGATAAAACAATTAAATTCGCCAAGTAGTCTAAGTCCAAGCTTAAATGTTTAATGTTACGTTCATCAGGAAATTGTTTTGATTTTAACGTCACATCGTGAACATATGAACATATACATATCCAATCTACAAAAATTTAATAAATCACCGGTAATATTCATGACACAACCCGTAGCTTAAAGGGCAGATATACAAAGACTTCTCTTTACTTAAAGTTTGCAAAAAGCATCAGGAAACTATAAACTTTATCGGCATTCTCGACTATAATAAGAAAATGCTGTTCGTGTATTCAAAGTAAATGAGTCTCTGTTTAGGAGACCCATCATTAAAATTGGCAGTAAAGGTTTGCAAGACCACCACTGGTTGTTTTAAATTTTAATAAACACACCTTAAACATTTACGAAAGTTTTAATCGTATAAGAAACTATTTGTTTACCTGCTTTACGTTTAAAGGATGCAAAAGTTAACTTTTACACTGTGTACTTTATAGTTCCATTGAAAACATTTTTGAGCTTCCTATCAACAAACAATTAACCACAGTATTCTTAGAGAAGTAGAGAATGTATCTATAGAATATCTTTGTTCATTCGTTTAGAGACATGCATGAAAACATGCTTAACATATTTACGTTATGCTAATAATAAAGTGACATTATTGGATAAAAGGAAAGTAGAAATTATTTCACAGTTAACTTACAGAAATTGTAATGCTATAGGCCAGTAACGCTATAACCATGATAAAGGCACTAAACTGAAGTAATGTTTTTCGACGCATGTGATTGATAACAAAAGCTGCTAAAATAGTGAATATCATTTGAAAAAAGCCTATAGAGAAGGCACAAGCAGGAGGTGATTTTGCATTTCCAATGAGACAAACTGATTCAGCAAAAAAGAGGATAGCATTTACACCGGTTAACTGTTGAAATATCATGAGGGCTATAGCCATTCGTAATTGAGGTTGTTGACTTGACGGAACAATTGAACATGGAAAGACATAAGGCCATAATGAGTGCCATTTTGTTTCATTATTGGTTATATTTTCATTTAAATTGATCGTATCCATAGAATGTTCACTGACCTTGCAAAATAAAATACAAGATTCGCATGGGCAGCATTGCTAGAGATTTAAAAAGTATCTTAATCCCAATTCACATTATTGGGCTATTCCTATAAAACTCACAAAATTGTTAGCATTTCAACACAGGCTATAAAATGGAAGTGAGATCAACATTCCTATATGCAATCAAAAATATTTCCTACTTAACATTAAATAAAAGCAGAAGACTTTTTACAGACTATAAATTGAATCAAAATCATTGTCAACAAGAAATACCTGTTTTAAGTTATCAAATTACTAATAACGTGGATAGTAAATAGATAAATTTTATGAGTTGGGAAACCCTGATTCCAAACCAATGGTGCACATGAGCTCCAGTACCCAGAAGGAACAAATGGTGTATGAACCAATTGTTGGTCACCGACTACCATTGGACTGCATCTCCTTACGATGCTCTACTGCCTTGTGAGTCAGACCTTTCGATCAAAGGCTCCAGGTGTGGCCCCCCTACGTAAACCACCTGCTTCAGTCTAAGCACCCGGGTAGTATCATAGCCCTCACACAATTAAAATGAAACGAAAATGATTATGATATGTAAATCCACAAATCAAGGTTCTTTTAGATAATTCTTTAAAACCTGATTTGTAATTTCTTTGATATTTTTTAAAGAAACTTTTGGGAATACAAAAATAACAAAGTTAAATCTTATACAATTCACGAAATTTGTAGTTCGCGTTGATAAATTTCCTTTTCTCTTTAATTCCGATTGCTCTTCACCAGTATATCATTTAGAATGCATTCAGACACTTAGTTACAACAAAATTAATGTTGTCCCAGTGTCGTTATTGGAATCTAATTATGTGATAAAATATTTAAATAGATTACACTTGATAAACTTTGAATAATTAATTATGTATGATAATTTGACTAAAAATGAACATGAATTTTCCAGAAACTTTGGACAGTCTTATTGGGCAATTGGCAGCAACTCGAATACCTATGAGAACGAATTCTTTCTATATCCCGTCACGAAATATGAAAACTGAATCACAAAGTAATATGCTATAATTTTTTTCACTTATGAAATTCTACTTTGGAAAAAGAAGCTTTCAACTTCAGCTAGTTAACTGTTAGCTTTTAAATGAATTAAAACCCACTTCCCAAGGTCCAAATTTACGAGTAAATAGAAATTAATCGAGGAAATGATGTTAGGTTGAAAATAAGTACGGAAATAAGTCAGTTCATCATAAATAAAACCTAATGAAGTACGCTAAATTAAATAATAGTTCAAAATAATTTTTTATTGCGTGATCTGGATGATCACATCAAATGTGAATTGATATTTATTAACCCCGTAGGTATAAAAATGTAAATTTACTAGGTAATATGATTCACCAAAGACTTACTGTCCCAAACAACTGTATGCTAACATTGTTAGCTTCGTGAATACGGCCAGCTTTTCGAAGCCATTTTGGAGATTCTGGGAGAAGCCATACGAGAACTAGTACGACACTGGAGAAAATGGAATTTATGAGAGCGATTTGTTCCCAAAGCTTAAACATAGCCATGTAAAAAGATATACAAATCCCAGCGACTATTCCAACTTGAGGTAATGAACCAACTATACCACGAATTTTAGTGGGAGATATTTCTAACATATATGTGGCAGAAGATGGAATACATAATCCCGCCCCAAATCCAGTTAAAAGACGACCAAAAATAAATAGATTTGTTGGGAAGGCATTTTGATATATTACGTCAGCACAGAGATACATCCATAACCAGCCTAACACAGTAGGAATACAAGATACCAAAAGAGTAAAACGTCTTCCAGCAGTTGACAACATATGCGCTGATAGCAACCCACCTAAAAGACCACCAATGTTCAATGAACTGGCAAAAATCGCAGATTTTGAGGCCGTAACGTATACTTGGAGAGTGATTGCCGAAGAAAAACCGAAGGCTAAACCTAAAAGTTAAAGGATTACGAGTTTGTAACTGTCAAGTCTTAAATACAGGACGTAAAGTCACATTTATTTACACACAAGAACATAATATATCATATCTTCATGTATCTGTAAATAGACGATAATTCAAAGTCAATGAGTTAAGTGATGTTAAATTGTCTTAAATATGCATCACATATAGGGGAATGATGACTCAGTATCTAATAGATTCATCATATTCAGATAGAATTAGTCAACTAAATAATCTGCATAAACGATGACTTAAATCAGGTTTGAAAAATAACTATGTAATCCACCAAAGGTATTGTAAGAAATTGGGGATAGATGACAAAATTTGTGGGAATTCAGTTGGTATCGAAAGTGAAAAACTGATAAGATATTCAGTGACCTGATATAAAGACTTATTGATCTTAAGCTCCTGTAAATGACAATGTTCTACTGTACGTAAAATAGCTGACGAAATGAAGATATTTAGGGTTTTGTTCAAACAAGCTTGACAGTTTTCTTTCATCTTGTATGAACTTCACATGAAGTTAAAACATACTAAAACTATAACAAGTCTTCCGTAAATTAGTATTTTCAATTATGCACAAAACTGACAGGACTACTTTGTAGAATACCATCAACTGTAAGTCAACAAATGTATGCTTTTTGCTCCCACAAATTATTCAGTACGTAGACCCATAAAATTTTGAAATTGGTAGTCAAATATCCAAAATGCTTAAGGCGTAGAAAATTGCCACTTTTTCTGAAATACCTACTTAAATTATGATCATAATATATTCTGTAACAGAGTAACTTTCCGAAAGTTAAAGGAGGACGTCGACTTTGACCCATAAACGTAAAAGAAACTGTTTCTCGCTTATTTGAGTGTTATATTGAATTCGATTTATGCTAAAATTTCAAGGAACCGAAAACTGTAAATGAGCACTCACTGAAATTAAGAGACTTTATGAAAAATAGGTAATTTTATTGTTGACTTTAAGCGACGAGATATCCATAAACAATGGATTTCCACAGGCCTTTACATCACTGTCTCCTTACATAAATTCACAATTAGTGTTATAAATTTCTGTTATTACGACCCAACTATTCCTATTGATTAGTATTTTTGGACAACAATTCACTCGACAAGCCCCAAGGTCAGAAGCTGGTTTGATATATTGAACTATTTGTACATAAGACATTTTGTCAAGTCTAAATAAATGGAAACAATTATGTGTAGAGTTTACAGAATCGCGAAAATATCCCGTTAAGAGCAAAACCTGACATTTTATTGACAGGTATACTTTGAGAAAGTACGCTTATCTCCCCTTTCTTATTTACAAAATGGTAATTTATATTTGAATTAGTGATAATCAATATATAAAACGAAGTTTTAAAAGTACGAATACCAGCTTATTAAATAACTGCGGTCAAAAATTTAGATTTATAAGGTGGTTAGTGAAGGATTAAAAATGATAGTACTTGTGATACACCGAGATAAATTCTTACCGGGCATTATAGAACTTAACATTGACGCAATTATAGTAAATGAGCTAGTTATACGATAATTCACAATCGACGGCATGATGGCAACGTTTAATTTGAAGATTATGAGCCAGGACGTTAGAACACAAATACCTAAGGAAGAAAAGTATAGCATTAAGAAGATAATCGAATCAAAAATACGGTAGGAGAATATAAAATAACGTAATTCAAAAGACTGATGTAAAAAGCAATTCAAAGCTAACTTTGTAGTGGACTTTTATCGACACAGTACTTATGTTCACACTGTCTGATAGTCTTCACACATCACAAAAAAGGTTGAAGTTAAGTTTCGAAACCTTCCGACACAATTAATTCCTGAAGAAAACTATTTGATAGAGCACCGTAACTTCGAAAGAGAAAAGTACACTGTACATCACACTTAGTACATAGATTAAAATAGCATATTGAATAAAGTTTTGATCATGGAACTTTCGTACAATTTAACATTCACTGAATTTTACACGGTCAGACCATAATTTATGGTCACGTACATACTACGGTCAAACTAGGGTTATGAACCAGTATAAGGGATTAGGATTATTATTTAGAGTTGATAGTCAAAAATTATATTTAGTGTTTTCACTACAAACTGACATTGTTTGTAATGCCGAAATGGTAGTTAGTTAAATAGATGAACTGATTTCGTGCCAAAATTCAGAGATTTTTATCGTAAATATGACCGGTTCGTCCATAAATTATAGTCTAGACTCGTACATAATTTAAAGTAAAACTTTAATGATAATAATCATATTACGCTAAATAAGTACACCAAATCAATCCTTCATAGCACTCGACTTGCTACGTTGCAGATGTGAACAAAATTGCCAAATAATACGGACGATCGAAGGAAAATGATAGTTGGATGGAAAGCAGGATAAGATAACACAAAGATTATGAAAAAGACGAACATCGAGTGTACACTTCGAAAATAAATGAGTCGAGTAATGACATTTATGAAATTATGATACGTTATGAGCAACATAACCTAGACACCACCAAACTAATATTAGGGTATAAATATACAACTTATTTACCAGCTAATTGTTTGGGTTTTCAGACTACTGTTAGTGATGTGTAAATTGAGGTTTTAACGAGAATGTTAACTTTTTGACATGCGTTAAATTGACTAGCAGTTGCTCTTGGAATCAGCTATGTTTTTTATCTTATTCGAACTAACGCTTAAGCAAGAAGCTTTGGAACACAAAAACCTGGTAAGCAAAAAAATATCGCGGCACTACGTAGGTCACTCTAACGATCACTGATGTAAAAAAACAAATTCTGAATAGAAATCTGTTATTCATTTGCAATCTTTTAATCTTAAGAGCAGCTATAGGCATGAAAACATACCAAGGGATTGGCTTGTTCAACTGACATCGATGAAGATTAGTTCAGCCAGTCTGTACTAATAATCGACCTATTATTTGATCACAACTCAAGCTCCGCCTTCCAATGTCTTTGAAATTCCCAAAAAATTCTCATGTCACTCTCGCGTAGAAGAGGTTGGGAAATGGTGTGAGCTTCACAATGATTTCAATGATAATAAAAACTATGGATTTATATCATATAGTCCGTTTAAAAAATATTGTATGCTGTCAAGTGTAATTTGCTTTAATGAACTTTAGGAAAAGTATATAACCATCCTTATCCATATGTCAGTGTAGTCTGTACTGGTAAAAAAAATTCACATCGTAGATATTTGTGAGTCTTTGAAAAATTTGCTGACCTCGTGCTAGATAATCAACTGGTACTCTGTGCTATGCATTTATGTAACCATAGTCCAGGTTAGACTAAACACTTACCAACATTAAGGTAACTATCCAAATATACCTTCGAGTCCGAAACCCCTTACTTCTGATTTGCCTGGGTTGGTATTTTTTGAACATAAATATTTTCCAGATGAAAGCGTTATCGAATATCGGATAACGAAATCCTGACAATACGTGTTCATGCTTATAAAACGTTACTAAAAGAGCATCATCGTTACTCGTTTGCATACATTGCCAGTGACCAATATATGTTACATTGTTTTGCCATCAAATCTCAGATATTTTGGGAAGGTGTCGATGATCAGACAAAGAATTACACATTCTTCTTACCTTCGGGATTCCAAGTTCCAGGAACATAGGGCCAATTTTCTCCCGACGATGCATTGTTTACTCGACAATTTACTGACACACATCGGGTAATCTGAGGTTAGTATGAGCTGTTCTGAGTATCTGTATGACGTGATGTCTGATACACTGAATCATATGCTATGATACAACTTTATTGTAGCGCTTTATAGCTAAGTATTCCTGTTGTGATATTTGTGGAGGACAGTGTAACGTCATGTGCTATTTTACACCCACATAATTTATTCTAGCTTACGAATAATCAAGTTTACTCATTCTTCTTAAACCACATTTTGACCTTGCCACTTATTGGTTTAATTATTGTTTTTAGGTAAGCGTGTTTTCATTTCATGTCTTACTCATCACATATCTGCAACTTATTTTGATCTTCCCATAGATATCGATTAACGCTTGATCAAATCGAGCTGGCTCACTCGCCTCATCAATTTTTGCCTCACTTTCAGATAAACGATCGTATGAAATACACGGATTCGTATTTGATGTATTAAATTCCATTAAACAGTAATGCGAGTTAAGTTGATGATTATATACGACAGTAACGGGGATGTTTATTTCAACAGCAATCATTCGATAACTATCATTCATACGATATAACTGTAGTCAGATCACGGATCACTAAATACTTTTATGCGCTCCTGGAATTTTTTCTGTAATGATCAGTACCACGAGTGCTGAACAGGTACTGTATACCCAGCATACTTTCTAGCGCTGCTTCACAATATGGATAAAGCCCTTCCTTAGATGTAAAAACCAAATCAATTGCGCCTTATACACTTTAAGCAATATTATACTAAATAACAAGCAGCTAACTGGCACTACTGAGCATGTAACAAGCGTATTTGACCTTACGTCCTTAAAATCGAATCACTTCTGAAAATAATAGCACTCAGATCAATTGTTCCTAGTTAGAAAGTGGTTACGTTAACTGCGCAGTGGCAAAGTATTCCCCTGGCATATTTTAGGTGTTGAATATTATACATAGTTACTTCCATTGTAGGAGGTCATAAACACTGACCGACGCGTCACAGCAATAATTGAATTACATTGTATACCTTTCTTTAGGCCATAGGCGCAAAGTAAGAAACCTACAAGACTACTAACCAATCTAAAGGCGTTCATTTACGAAGTACCTGTGTATTAACTGACGAATAAATAAGTCATAGGTTTTTCATAAAGTTCCTTAACAGAAAACGATACTGTGAATTTGCGCTTTCAACACGTGCTTTGCTCTCTTTTAGATTTGAACACATTACATTACTTGACTTTTATATAAGTCACTTATTTATGAGTCTTGGTAAGAAAATAGAAGACACTTTTTCGATTTTAAATAGCTTGTCACCATAGTATAGGAAAACTACGAGGCGGATTACGGTAGTGAGAGATTTACTTACAGTGGATTATATGTAAGAAAATATCGTCAGTGACTAAAGCGATTTATGAATATTTAGTTTAAAAAAATAACCTCATGTAAATACAACAGGATAAAAGGATTAATTCGAATAAAAATCGAAGGAATCTAGAGGACTGTGCATCACAGAAAGGTATGTCTAACTTAATTCAGAGAATGAAAGTCTTCCGTAAATACCGTTTTGTTAGGTAAGTTCTCCACGTAATATTTGAGCATAAGACAAAGTCGAAATATTTGAAGCAGGTAATACATTACAGTCAGTCTTAGGATCTTTTAGCAATTTTGGTTGTTCGTTGGAAGGCTTCACGACTCCAGGACATTCTCGTTTGAGCACGTTGGTTAGGCTTCCACGATTGCTCATTGATCCCGCAGGTAGTTTGGAATAACCACGTCTCGCAATAACCATTACATGACAGTTAGGTCCCGGATCACATGTACAAGCTTCTATACCATAGTATTCTACAATATCATGAATGAATCGACGTTTCCTTTTATTCATAGGAGGAAAACGATGAGTCAAAACTCGGGGGTATTCTTTAGGATTATTTGGATCAGTAGGTTCAATATTGGATTTCAAGAACTAAAATAAAGTAAATACTCGATTTACAGAAGACACAATGACTTAAAGATAAATAACATTGGTAAAGCAATACATAAAGTATTTTAAGTGTATCTAGTAAATGTGAAAACTATTGAGAGCGATTTTAAAAAGTTTCGTTTACCATCTATACGAGAAATCACTTTGCTGAACATTCACGTCACTAACTGTTAGAGATTTGTTTGTTTGAACTCAGTGTAGTTTCCTTAGCCTTTTTCCTCAATAGAAGGAAACCGTGTTTATTACATATCACCATATCTTTATACTTAATAAGACATCAAAAATTTACTAAGCCACTAACTATTTTTATAAACACCATAAAGAAAACAATATCTAGAGTTTATGACCTATTTCATTAATAAGTCTTTTTCTCAAGAGAAACTACTTAAATAAAATTTGCGGTGTTCTGAAATCAAATGTTTCAAACGGTTTATATTTATCTCACAAACTAGCTAATACTATTATGTTGTAGTAGCCACAATACAACTTTCCTCTGGTATTAAAAATAGTTAAAAAGAGAGGGAAATTCATCATTGTGAGAATACTATGTACCAAATAAGAAACGTCTTCGGTCTATTGCAAAGCTTGATCACGACATATGAGGTGTTCACGAAGAATAACTAAAAGCCAACGAGATATACGTCCCACGAATTTTCGGAAGAATACTTTGCCTATGATGCTAGTATATATCTAGAACAATGAATAATCTCAGGGGTTATAATGATATACCTAAGTATTCCCATCTAGATATTACTGACTTAAAACATCAATTTCTATTGCTCTAATCTACTACAAAACATTCTGTTACTCGTCACCGGTAATTATGAGTACAGAATTAGCGGGGGAACATGGAGACAGCTATGATGCGATGCCTCCGATGGTATTATACGCGTAGTTTTAAAGTAGCTTCAGTTTATGATAAATTCAAGTTATTCTGTAAATTTGATTTTATTGTTTTGATCGACTTTAAACTGTTAGCACACTTTAATGGTGAACTTGTTTTCTTTAAATATGTGACTTTTTTTTAAGTTTAAACCTTTGTTAGTTCAGTAAAGTCCAACAAACTACCAAATTATAAAGAACAGTATATTCCAACGAAATAAATCAAATGATGAGAGCACAGAATAAGTGTATTATGTAACAGATTGTATTCAACTTTCCTTTAAATAATGAACTAAGTTAGTAATTAATCTAATGACTAGCAAATATCATTTCTACTACATAGAAAGAATAGCGAGCAGAAAACTGTCACAACGTGAGAGAAACTTGTAAAATTTATGTGTATTACAACAGCACTGTTAATGAGTAGCTAATTTTTATTCCTCTTCCTGTATATTTTTCGTTAATCGCATTGGTTGATATAAACTTTATTTGTCCGACTACAGTGAACTATCTATGAGCCTATATATGTTGCTGCGTTCATTACCTTGTATGTGAATTTAACGAAAACTAACTATTATTGATTATGGAACCACTCCTTGTTCATATATTTTCGTATGTAAATACTCTGAGAAGGCGAAACAACCTACTTATATCAGTCGTCTGCATGTACGTAGTTTCGGTAAATCTAAGAAGGCATATTATTCGACAAGACACTATGATAGTGACCATATGTTAAGATCACCTTATTGTTGTTTATTGACAGACTGAAGACAGTAAATAACATTTTTACCGTTGACTGTCATTGCGAGAAAATGGTATGTTAAACAACTTTCTCAAAACTGAAATAAGTTTTAGTATTATGGACTAACTTTTGTGAAATTTGGTGAATATCGAACTTGGCGGTAGACAGAAAGACTGAAATAAAATAACAGTAGAATAATATTCAAAAAGTGGTTCTTTAAAAATAAACTTACTTGCACAATCATGCTTCTCAATTGTTCTTCAGTATTTTCAACAAAAGTAAAATTTCTTAGTGCAAACTGCTTTAATTGGTCAGGATACTCTGGAGGATCAAATGGGCATTCATCTCCATCTGAGTTAGGCAACTCAGCATCAGAGCTGTTTGTAAAACCTCTTTTCCAAGCGCTTGTATTAGCATATTGACTGTTTGTATGTGACTCTGTAGAACTAGTACAAGAATTATCACATGCTAATAAAGGTATTGGCTTTTGAGAATCATGCTCAGTAAAAAGTGGATGAATATTTGTCAATGATGCACCGCTCACATTGCGTTCATGCTCTAAAAGTAGATATTGCTTTGCATACACCTAAGATAAAGTTGTTAGTATATACAGTTGTATTAACGGTTGTCTATTTAAAGTATCCTATAAAAAATGTTATCATGGTACCCTTCACCACTGTAAAAATGTATCAAAAACACAATGAATAGTTTCGCTCTCGTTCTCAGCTCAACCAGCAAAATATCCATCACATAATTCTGAAATGTGATTTTACTATAAAAATAACTTTCAATTACAATCTAATGTACAAGATGTTTATCTTACAACAGTAATTAAAAGTTTTCATTTTTAAAACGTAGAATAGCGAGACTATAATTTATGGACGAACCAATCAGATATAAAAAAAACAGGTCTTGGATTTTGGCGCGAAATTCACTCATGCATTTGGCTAAATAGCGTTTTGGCATCATAGCTGATGTCATTTCGCTATGAAAATCCTAAATCTAATTCCCAACCATAACCATCTACTTTAAGTCAAAATCTTTATTCTTTCAACAGGTTTATAACCCTTACTTAGCCCTACTTAGTAGGTGGACATTCTCAAGGTTAGTTTGGTGTCGCACAAACGTTGTCCATAAATAATAGTCTCACTGACCAATTTTATAGTTAGAATCATTAATAAATGTGAGGTTACATAAATCATCAATAAAGTTTACTTAGTTCAAAATAAGGATTTTTTAGATTTATACGTTTAGTTAGAGTGACCTGCGATTAGTTGAGGATTAAAGCCAGACATATTCAACGATAAAATTAAGAATAAACTGCCTTATATTGGGAAAATCATTCGACATTAATTCTATTTGCTGGCTGTTTTAGACTTGGTATAAATAAAATTTTGTTGTGATTTACATTTGGTTCTCAATAGAACGATCAAATAGTTGAGTTGACTGTATTATTACATGATCAAGTATTATGTTCATTTGATTTGCATTACAAATAACGGGGACAATATAATTGTCTTCAATCTTAGTAAAGATGTATTGCACACTAAAATAAATCGATTCATTAAATTCACTTAGTATTACTTGTTTGAATCTTCCCATTGATGTTTAGGACTGCAACTGGTCAGTCTCTTATTGGCATATGTGCATACCCCATTGCGCAAGCAAGTGGCTATCAGGACTCAGTAGCTGAGTAGATAAAGCGATGGCGTTTGAAGTGGAAGATACTGGGTTCGAGTGCCAGAGTGAACATCAACTCTGAGATGCAGGCACACCAAGCTGACGAGTCCCAAATAGGACGAAACTCGCGTCCTAAATTCCACTGCTAGCCACTATCCATCTTTGCTTACAATGCTTGTGAATTTAGGCAATATCGAGGCAATACGCACAGTATGCACATATGCCAATAAGAGACTCACCAGTTGCAGTCCTAAACATCAATGGGAAGATTCAAACAAGTAATACTAAGTGAATTTTAAAACTTCACTCCATTGCACAAGCAATCGGCTATCAGGAATCAGTAGCTGAGTGGATAACGCGATGGTGTTTGAAGCGAAAGGATTCCACTGCTAGCCACTATCCATCTTTGCTCACAAATCGATTCATTTCACTTCCCCACACAATATTCCTTTCTACTTAATAAAAAAATTACTTAAGGAACTATTTATAAGAAATTCAGAAAATAATCAACAACCAAGGACATTGTGACACTTTTTTACTCAATTGTTGAGGTTCATTATAGGACAATTCAAATTATCTATACAAAATGCACACACATTATACTTATATGGAGGATGTGAATAAACAATTTTGGTAATATTATTGTCATCATACGTTGAAAGGTTAAGACGTTTGAAAGTGACAAAGGACTGCTTCTGAATTAAATAAAACATAATAGCATCATTAACTTGAGCAAAACTTATCAGCCCATTTTGGTACCAAAATCTTTTCAATACTATGATGTTTTGAGTTTTATTTTGAATAGATGTGGTCATGGTATACACAGTTCTCAGTAGTCACAATTTAAAATGAAACTGATTGTTTGATAGTAGAAGTACTCTCATCTGATATGTGGTTTAACAACCATAACTTTATATCTTGATCAAATACTATTAACTTTTATTGATCGTTTAAAACTAAGGGAGGTTTGCCAGTCTACTTCAAATATTGAAAAATAAACTGTGAGAAAATATAAGAAAGAGGTCAATGTATTTATTGTTAATAACTTTCACTGACCAGACTTATCTATATGAAGTAAACTGGGTATAAAACTCAAGAACTAACTCGACTCGTTGATTGATGTCTAGCGAACCTGATTTTAAAAAAGACGTTGAAGTGTTTCAATGCAAATGCAACATATTAGGTTGGGCAAGGGCTAACCTGGAATCCTGTAGGGAAACTGAAAAGAGAAAGGTCAAGGGATACACTGTGTCGAGAATTGGGAGCAGACATCAAAAGGATTATCCAGGAGAGAGTTGGGTGGAGAATGTTGGTGGGCAGCATATGCTTCTTCACGGGGGGTAACAGACGTAAGTAATTATTACCAATCAGTAGCCATTTTTCTATTACTATATAATCTCTTTCTTATGTTTCATTAATCGTAAACCAACATTTCTCACAGCTGAGAAACTTTGTATCTGTCGAGAAATATCGGACTAGTCATTTCTGTACTTTTCCATGGTGAAAGTTAACCGTTGTTGCTGATTTTCCCACGTTGAATATGAGTTTTTTGTAGACTAAGCTATTTATGTAATCGTTTATTATTTATGTATAATCATATATAAACAGTCTAAGTAGTCAAAACAATCTACTGACTCTGATAGATCTCAGGATCATTATTCCGGTGAATCTAACGTAGGACCTGACAGAAACGTGCATTGACCCTACATGGGACGTCACGTCAGCATTGCAGAATTGAATTAAAAAGTGAACACTAAAGTAGTAGCAGTGATAGTAAATAAGGAAAATCAACTGTGGAGAGCATAATACAAGAAGAACGAACCAAACAAGTTTAAATTATTCTCAAACTCAGGATCTAGCGGTAGACAAATAATTAATGTATTTGTAATATTATAAAAAATTATGAGCCAATTAATTCAACGTCTTCAAAAATTGGCCACAACAATCGTGAAGACTCTAATCAGGTATTCTGCACTTGCCAACATGGCTCAAACCAACAGTCAAAGACGTCATTAACCAACATGATGTCTCGACCTAAGAGCGATTATTTAGTTTTATGTCATTAAAAAAATTACAAGGATTACCTGATGACATTGTTGACTTTGTTTGAGTTTGCCACAGCGACAGACGACATCTACTAATGCAGTGCAAATCAACTGGCTTTCTAAACCGTGATTGGTAAAAGCCTCTAAACATGATTGATTTCGGACTTCGTGACAAGGTAAACCACATGGATGTCCGCAACCAGGACGAGGTTTTTGACAGGGTTGGATGCATACAGTATTACATTCTTCGTCGGATGAAGCTAGATCCAAACAAGGACCAGCGTGACATTTACGCTGACAAAGATGTGAGCAACCTGGAAGTGGTTTATTGCAAATTCGACCACAACTTCGCACTTCTTGAAAACAAGGCACTTTAAACTGTACTCCGTGTCCTAATATGATATGGAAAAGAATGAACGGTTAAATTATGGTAATAGAAACAATATTTCAAAAATCAAGAGATGAAAATCAGTCAAAAGTCAGGCGGGAATGGATAATTAATGACTTGACAAAAATATATATTGGTCCCGGTCAGCGGTTCGGTAAAACGAGAAAAAAAATAAAAGAAGATGAGAAAGGATACTGACTATTGTGAAAAGTCAGTCATGAAAAAAGACATTTCAAACAAAACGAGTGAGATCAAACAAAGTGACACCAAAATGAAAATTAAAGGAATAATCAAGTGTAAATTTAACTGTGCTATTTCAACTGATTTTGAACTGTATATCATAACGAATATTTTATAACTCTCAAAACATTCACCAATTCCATATTCTAGTACCCTGTTTAACCTAACTCTTCTTACCCTCCCCTCAGTGTATTCCTACGAAAATTTATCTCAACTCCCTGTACTTTGATGAATGTTTACAGATTAATCATTGAACTAATCATTTCTATTTGAAATCACACACGTAACCTCAACATTAATCATTTGGTAGTTTCACAGCATATGAATAATGCTTCAAAGATATCGATAATAATCAAACATTTAAAACTTTCATCTATTCTGTGTTTTCATAGCCGGCCTGCTTGAACATCTGGGCTACCTGTTACTGTCATCTAAGTATTTCAACAAGTTATGTAATTTTGTTTGTCTTAATACATCATCATGGCTATTAATCGCATAACCTATTCAGGTGCGCTTATGAAAAGTTTATGACCTTTCGCTGTACAAATTACAAAAATGTACATTCAGCGACGTGATGGTGGCTTGAAATATACATCGAAAAGAATGAACATTATTCAGATGACGATTGCTGAATAGCTAATATCGAACTGTTGATCATTGAATATTTAACGGTCAAAATCAATCAAGAAATGAGGAACAGAAACTTGTTGAAATAATTTGTGCTGAGAATTCTATATTGTACCAAAAATATAATATTGAATAAAGCTAATAATAATAATAATAATAATAATAATAATAATAATAATAATAATATTTTTTTGGTAGTTGTCAAACAGTGTACAGAAGACTGATGAAGAATATACTCACTCTCTTTGATATCCAAGAAAATCAATATATATTATAAACATTATTAGAAGGGGGTTTTGTGGAGATTTTAGTAATTTTATATAGTTGAAATCATGAGCCAATTGAAGCTAGACCACTATGGAAAATGAGAAAACACTAGACGGCCGTTTCGTCCTATTGTGGGACTCCTCAGCAGTGCGCATTCACGATCCCGCCTCGCGCGATTCGAACCCAGGACCTATTAGTCTCGCGCACGAGCGTTTAACCACTATATCACTAAGCTGGTCAGCATCCAACGGTGTAAATGTCTAACTTCAGCCAATCCACGAAAATGAGCAACCATTCACCAATGTCTTCAGTGAGTTAATATCTCACAACAGATCTAGTTGAACTCCACTGGTCACTGCTTCTCACTAGAACTCAAGGAAATATCTCTTGAAGTCAGTCACTAGTGAGCATAGGATTATTATCAAAAGGGGTTTTGCGGAGATTTCAGTAACGGCCGTCCAATGCTTCCAGGTTTTCCATAGTGGTCTAGATTCAATTGACTCATGATTTCAACCCTATGAAATATGTTATAAACACTTAATATTTTATTGTAATCAGCTTAATGTTACTTAATGTACACAAGATACTTAAACTTAATATGTAAATTAGAAAGTATCATTTAAGTTATAATTAGTATATAAAATGTAATTCTACAACAACATAAAAATTACCATTATCGCTTTTAATTAGTTTATGTAAGTTTATATAAATAAATAACTAATTGGTATAAAAATCAATGAGATATTGATTTAATTTTAATAGTTGAGATCATAAAATCAATTAAAGCTAAACCACCATGGAAAACCTAGAAACACTGGATGGCCATTTCATTCTATTGTGAAATGACCATCCAGTGTTTACAGGTTTTCTATAGTGGTCTAGCTTCAATCGACTCATGATTTCAACTATATAAAATTACTATAATATCCACAAAACCCCTTCTGATAATATTCATTTAAGACATTTTGTTTTCTTTTTCTATAGATTAGTTGGATTGAAAAACAAACAAAAAAATGATTTAATACACATAATTGATTTAATCGATTTCACAGATGATTTTACTATGATAAAAGGTGAGATTATAATTTGTAAACGATGTTTGAGTAATACTAAAGTAACTTTGAGAATATCCATCTAATAATTAAAACTAAAATGAAGGTTATAAAACTATTTGAGGAGATACAATTATGATTTACAGTTAAACATTAAGGTTAGAAATTAGATTTAAGGTTTTCCACACGAATTGAGCTAAATGAATGAATGAATTTCGCGCCAAAATCCAAGACCTGTTTTCTTATATCTGATTGGTTCATACATAAATTATAGTCTTGCTATTATCTCATGATATATATCAGATGTATCGACTTGAAAGAGTAAACCGTCTGGGGACAAGACGAATGTATGATTATACTCAAACAATACAATTCATAAGTGTAGCAGTCAGTCAGTCAGCTACAACGTAGGACCAGGCACATATATGCATCGGTCCAAGTTGCCATACCTCGTTAGCACAACAAGATCAACACCGGATTCATAGTAGTTAATTTAGTGGTGGTGGTGGTAGTATATGAATTATAGGTTGTATATTAGGATATAGTACAGGAAGGAAGAAAGTTATGAAGCAATTTTAATCTCAAGGTTTAAGGGAAGATAAAGAGCGTATACACCTACTCCATTGTGATCGATTCTGAGCCATGTCACCTAGAGTCTCCAACCATTGGTTACGATAGTCACGTGGACCCCAACCAGGTAGTCTGCATCTACCAACATGGCTCAGATTAGAAGTTAGTGACTTCAAGCACTGATGCCATGTTTTGGTTTGGCCGCCCCTAAATCTCTTCCAACCATCCCCAATACTAGTCATCATAGAGCGTCGTGGTAATCGGTGTTCAGGCATACGTAACACGTGGCCCAACCATCTCAGTTGATGAAGATTCATGACCCCATCAACTGATTTACCATCATTCCCTAATACCCTGCGTCTAACCTCGCTATTACTTACCCGGTTATCCCAGCAGATGCGAGCAATATTTCTAAGGCATCTGTGGTGTAGCAGAAAATAATGATGTGCTTAGTCCCATACTGACTCTATAAAGGCTTCAGATAAGTGATTACGAAACAGCTTTAAAAATGACAAGTTGACAGATTATTATCAGTAATCCTTCATTGAAAGCTTTAGTAACTGTATCTGAGATGTAGCCACAAGCCGAATTAACACGTGGCTTTAAGAGAGTGATAAATAAGAACCTCAAAACAACCTAAAGATGACAAAATTCCTGAACAATGAAAAGCTCTTTAGGAAAATAAACACTTTAATATTGAGTATAAACCAAATGGAAATTGATGAGCCGAAGAAAGTAATATGTGGATGCCTAATGAGCGAAAATATATATATCCAGCTATACTAAATATAAATGACTGTTTTACATGTAAAACTGATTCCAGACTGATTTTATTGTTGATTGCTTTATGCTTTGTGTGAATAAACTACTGTTTTAATTTAATTTTAATCTCGATAGTAGTTCAGACTCTAATTGTCCAAGTCCACGCAATCCAGTTTAGTGTTCGATGTATTAATCTAATCAACAAATTACCAGTGGTAGGATCAATTCAAATCAAATTGCTTTTGTTATATAAGAAATAAAACACATATTTAGGCTAGTATTAATTGAACATATTTATAATTAATTTCTTTTTAGCTTTTTAGCTCTTGAATTTAAAGAGCGAGATCCTATTATCTTCAATTCTACGAAATGGTGGCACCAAGTCTCTTGTTAAGTATATATGAAGTGGAAAAGTCTTTTCTAAAAGGAGTTGTATGCTACTTATTGGCCCTTTGTGGTACGACACAAAGACGAAAGGTGTCAGCCGCTTAGGAACCACAGAAAAGCACTTACGTTAAAGGCCGTAAAGTTAGACAACACATGCAGTTTCGGTGTAGCTAGATATTATGGAGCAGTAGGAAAATAACTAGTTAGAAGTTTGGAAGAAATAAGACAATATACATTTTTGAACAGCGAAAATCACCTTAGATCAAGAGAGATTCATCTTGTTTATGATTAATCTTAGTAAACGAGATGGTAACTCGCATTATTCTCATTCAAAGTGCCCCTACAATACTATGAGGCAAAGAGTGGGTTAACACTTGAAGATGAAAGTTATTACAATGTTTATATATTTGATAAGTTTTATGAAAGGTAGTAAAAATCCGATAGTTGGGACTGCTATTAAAATATTAAAAGGAATAATTTGATAAGTTTTATGAAAGGTAGTAAAAATCCGATAGTTGGGACTGCTATTCAAATATTAAAAGGAATAAAAGTATACGTAAATTCAAAACACTTAAACAAATATGAAAGTTTTATAGTTAAGATCATGAGTCAATTGAAGCCAGACCACCGTGGAAAACCTGGAAGCAATGGACGGCCGTTTCGTCCTATTATGGGACTCCTCAGCAGTGCGCATCCACGAATCCGCTCTCGCGAGATTCGAACCCAGGACCTACCAGTCTCGAGCCAGAGCCCTTAACCGATACACCACTGAGCTGGCATCCAAGTCTTCTGATAGTGAAATATAGGACACACAATGTTTCAACAAATATATTTTTTCAGCGCCTTTACAGGTTATAAGATTAATCTTCAGTCAGTAATAAAGAAACCGATATGTTCCCATTCAGGTTACCTTTTCCGTCTTATATTTCGTCCATTGATCTATCGACAGCTTATATAATAACACAATCTTCGCCAACTCAATGAGTTACTAAACGAAACTATCAACCGAAGACGTGTGAACTTGAAATAAAGGATATATAAAACTAAAACAAAGCCTTCAACATCATCAATAAAAATCATGAATAATTCAACATCTTATTAAGTTTATGAAAAAGGTTTAATCTATTTACTCAGTAGTCAATAAGGAAAGTTAACAGTTGAAAATATTAATACCAATCAAAAGCAGTGGTAATTACGCTTACCTCCTGGACAAACTTTATCCATTATGACTGTACAAGGTGGGCACTTAGGTTCCATATGACATGTATGTTTAACTGGATGATCACAATTATGCGCGAGACTACAAGGTTGATTACATTCAGGTGCACTAGATCCACAGGGCTGAGGGGGATGCAGTATAGTGTGACCACAACGGCATACTAGTTCTGAATAAATCACACCACGCCAACAAGAATTGCATGGGCCTGAATGACACTGTTCTTCACAATAATGTAATTGGCAAGATAATCGACGGCCACAGATTTCAGGGCATGAGTGCATAGTATCCTAAAATTCATAAACGGTGGAAATTGATGACAACAACTGAAATGAAAACAGTATTTTGAAATTGTTTAACGTGTAGATATGTCGTTAGTCGATATCCACCCAATGGAGATATCCAAGTTCGCTTAAAACCTTTAAACCATAAGAATGTGCCTACAGAACACTCGTACTTGAGTATTAGACAGCTGCTACTCAACATTTTTAATTTTTCTCTTCAGTCGAATGCTCTAATAATGTGAAGATGATTTCATTAGTTAAAGTTCCACTTTCATAGATACCTATTTACGTACTACAACTAGAAAAAATACATGGTGATGGTAAACAAAGTTTTAACCTATTATTTTGGAAACAACCATTCACTTCTTTACAGATATAACAGGCAAAATGATCACGAAAACGCTACGAGTATTGACTGTCATATAAAACCATAAAGCTAACTTCGTAGATAAACCCTATTTAACCAACTGCCAATAATCGGATGACATCATTGTGCAAAAGGATACAGAGTTATGATATAAACGACAGTGAGGACAGGAACCGTATGCTTTTTATCAGTATTACTATCTTTAAAAAAGACACTGGTATATGTCCACACAAAAAACTAAGTTGAAGTAGCCTGCAGCTTTTTACGTGTTATAAGTTAACAATCATTTAACATAAATTTGTAAACATCCAAGTATAAATTTACGTAAACTATTCTATTCATACCATAACTTTTTATAGATTATGCACCAAGTACATATTTACGCACACAATTATGGCCACAACTATTCAGGTAAGTGTTAGTTATATAAACCGGTTGCACTAACCGAAATAGGTGGAGTAGAATTCGAATGTGTGACTTACTCGTTGAGAGTTAAATATTTTAGCCATTACCTGACTGAATAACAAATTTATTTCTATTTTTCTCAACTTAGTTATACTGAAAAAATAAATGCTTTTTGTATCAACTAGTCTTTATATAAATTCAAGAATAAAGTCTTTTACAGTTAACAGGTACAAGCGTCTGTACACCTTTCCAGGAACGTTACAATAATCTAACACATCATAAATGATCAAATTGCTAAAATCTCTTAATCAACGGTGGATAATTCAGTTTATACTAATGCAACTGAAAATTCGTTAATTCGTGCTTAGAATTAAGAAAAAACTTAAAGCTATAGAGTTACTGAAGAAGCTATTTAGTTCAGAGAAAAAAATGCTTCGTTGTAGTAAGTAGCAAATACCTTTTAATTGGTTGGAGGCAGACGACAGGAAACTCTGGACCTAGGTTTCATGCTATTTGACACTCGTCAGTACGATGTCCCTGAAATCTTGACGGAACTAATGCCATCTGGAGGATTCAAATAAGAGTCATCCAACCTGTCACAGAAATTAACACTGAACTTTTCTAGTTCCAACTGCCCTCAGCTACATCCAACCATCTAATATCAGTACACATCGCATGCAAAAACGAGTTACTGATACCAGTGATAACATTGTGACTTGATAGATAGAACTCGATCAGCGCTAAAACACAAAATGGTCATCAACCAGTGATCAATTAGTGCAGATGTTTCAGTTCTGTTGGCAGTCAGTCGTGTTCTGAATAGCTCAGTGATAACTTTATATGTTTAGAAACTGGGTGACCACGGTTCAGGTCTACCAGGTAGCATCACTTCCCTCAAAATAGCATGTACCCATTGCTGAAGTATACCAACTTGCACGAAATCAAGATCCAGGTTTTCCTGCCAACTACATACAACCAATTAACGTTAGAACGTAGTGTACTTAATATCAAGTCAATCAGACTGGTGGCTACATTGCAAATTTGTCAATGGAATTCGATCAACACGAAAGACTAAACAGACATAACATTGAGTATTACTCAGTGATCATTACGTAAATAAATACCTATCGAGTTATCATTATAAACATGAGGAAATGTTACATAATGAACTTACTTAATTTAAAACTTACATTACAACATAATGTTTTGCATTTATGTCGACCACAAATTAATTTCTTCTTACATACACGTTGACAACAGAGTTCAGGAACACCTATAAAAATTTCAACGATATATTTTACAATAACTTGGAAATGAACACAATATTACAATCGACTTTTGTATAATTTTTTTCGGATATAAAAGGTAACTATCGATCTATTTGCAAGTCTAGTCACCATGTACCACTGAATTTGTATGGTTGTTTTTTTCTTAAAATAACATTTGGCTGTGAAAACCGACTGACGATCATAAATAGTAACAAATAGTTACAAATATATTATTTATTTATAACAATCTACCCAATGCTCAATTTATTCAAAATTATCAAATCAAGACTTGGTAATGATACCTATAAATAGTAACCGTTCATGTATGTTTGAATAATCGTTAAGTAAAAAGTGAAACACATTAAGTACAGTTCATTTCTCAAGAAGCTTATCTGCACAAATCATTACATAGACTAGATATATATATAATTACCTTCACAATAAACTTTATACAATTATACTCAAGTGGATAATTGTGAAAGACAATAAATGTCTTTAAATTAAGATACATTAATGAGTTATTTAAGTACGAAAACCCTGAATGGAATATTTTCAATGATCTGTATGAATTTTTTAAAAAAAAAGACTTAAAACAAATCATTATTTATAAGCAATGATGAATAGTGGCTAGCAGTGGAATCTAGGACGCGCGTTTTGTCCTATTTGGGACTCGTCAGTTGGAGACTGACGAGTTGCAGTCCTAAACATCAATGGGGAGATTCAAACAAGTAATACTAAGTGAACTTAAATCTTTATTTATAAGTTATTAAAGAAAAACTGCAAAATATGACGATGTTTAGATAGATGATTAGAAGTTGAAAAAGAGTACACACTAACAAGGACACTACAGATGATCTCTTGATGATTTTATAAGAACCCGTAGGATTATTGGTTAATAATGTCAAGAATGAGGTATTTCTCATAAATGACATAAAATGAACACTGTGTCACATTACCAATTGATCGAAGTGAGAAATGTGAACCAATATGGGATTCAATGGTTTACAGTTGTCATGTTTGAAGTAAGACCAACATGTTCTCGGTTCGATTATACACTGGATCGTAGATGTGTACTATCAAAAAGTTTAAAACTGTGGTAAAACAAGTGACCAGTGTTTTCACTGGTTTACAACAGTTTATCGGCTAGCATCAATTCCTGAAGAATTGAATTAAAATATGTAGGTATCATTACCAAGTTTTGATTTGATAATTTCGAATAAATTGAGCATTGGGTAAATTGTTATAAATAAATAATATATTTGTAATATCCCAATGAGAAGAAAAATTAGATTTTCTGACGTGTCGTGACTCAGTGTAAGCCGCTTCTTCAGAGAATAAATAACCAAATCAACACTAATCCAAGTTTAAATAGTACAATGGAACAACCCGAATATTAGGTGCGATCAGTCAAAAAACAGGTCTGAATAAATCCATGTCATGTGATTTCGGTCAAGGTGATTCATAAGCGACATGTATGTGAATTTGTGTGTGTATGTGTATATGTGATTGATCTCACCTAATATTCGGGTTGTTCCGTTGTACTATTTAAACTTGAATTAATGTTTATTCGTTTATTAATTCTCTGAAGAAGTGGTCTACACTGAGTTACGAAACGTCAGAAAATCTCATTTTTCTACTCATTGGGATATTACAAATATATTATTTATGAATTAGGATATGTTCACTTAAAAGTACATTTGAATGATAGACCAAAATGAACACGACGGATTAAATACTAAAAAGTCAATCAATAAAATGTATTACTGCTTAAAATAGAAAATATAAATGAATACCTTCTTTATCTGATAATTTAGAGAATTCTTGACATGTTATTACTTTTGAACTTTGTCCACAACGACATTTTAACGAAATAGATAATTTACATGGAGGACAAGGGCCAATATGACAATATTCTGAACATGTATGACCACATAGTGGTCTAGGACGTCCACAGATATTAGGACAAGTAGGTAAAGGATCCGTACAAGATTGTCGATTTCCGTATAAACAACCTGTGGATACCTATAAATGTAAAAAAATGATCTAATTTTTCTGTAACCAAATAAATATTAGATATATGTTACAACAGTAAGAAAGGTACAATAAACATTCAAATATATTTCCCAAGGATTTATTGTAGATATAAGGTAAATTTTACAAAAACTAAACCACCACTTGAACATGTTAGAAATATTGATTCAAGTCAAACTTAACAATTACCGTTTAGCGCTTAATAACAAAACTACTACTACTGTGGTGTGTGCTACTTGCGTTGACAGATATAAGTAGTATGCAATAGCAGTTGGAAGTGGAATGCCTGCAAGCAGAAGAGTGAAATGAAGAGAATAGAAAGGAAAACAAAGAGCAAATGGAATAACAACAAAATTGGAAGAATTAGGAAGGACAACTGAAGGAAGATGTGTAAATAATGTACTTGATGTATGATTATCACATTTTGCATAGAATAATAAATCGGTTTATCTTACCTATGTCTTCGTTCACTACACTACTGCTATACTAGAAGAGTGGGCAAACAGAAACTCAGGATAATAGCATACGCTAGTTAATGCTGTTACACATAGTAATATGACAACGAAAGATTATCAAAAGAAACGAGAAAATAAAATGAATTAAAAATGAACATAAATAGACGGAGGAATAAATAAGTAGTAAAATTAGCAAAGATTAAAGGAGTAAGGTATCTTCCCTATTATTATCTATGTTGGTCTACATTACTTAGGGCCGTCAATCATACATTGAAGAAAATCGTATACGACTAGTATTAACAGTAATTGATTACTTGAGATAATGCTCTTTGGTTTTGTTTATTTTTAGGTATATTACGACCTGATCCGCTTCTAGATAATATCAAATAAATGTTATTTAGTTAAGTTAATATTCAATTGATGACACACGTAACAAGGTTGACACAATTCTCTGCACAGACAATTAAGACAAGTAATCTGTATTGTAAATGATAAACTCATTTCGATAACAACGACATTATATAGCTATGGATGAGGATAAAAGGTATTTAACGTTTTATGAACTCATAACGAATCAATAATTAAACTTTAATTGAATTAGATTAACTAACTCTCTAGTTATTTAAGTATGAGCTACACCGTAAGTGTGAGAGCTAATGATATCGATCGATCAAAGTAGGTGGAACGGGTTTCAAACGTGAGACTTAATTGCTGAAATTTAAACGCCTTAACTACAAAAAGCTACCGCCCCACTAACCGACTAGTTAAATTTTATTGATTAGACTGACAAGTGAATCAAATTTTTTGTAAACCAAGGAAATAATAATAACTACACATAGTAAATATCAAGCATTTAAACTACACTAATATAAACTAACCAATTTAGTGAGGGGTGTTTTTCCACAAGGACAAGTTAAACACCATGCCGGATCAAGTGCACACGGTGGACATTCTCCAGAATGACAAAAATTTGAACACTTATGATTTTTGCAACTTAACTGACGATCACACACACGATTACATGAGAAAGAAGGACCAATTTTAACCGATAGCAAACTAGATGAAGTAATCTGTTCATTATTATCATCAACTATTCTAGTCGAATCCGTATTATGGCTATCATGTTTGGATAATTGAGAGGATAAACTACTATTTAAATCATCATTAGCACATAATGATAAATCATCAGTAATTGATATTTGCTGAAGTTTTAAAATATCAGAATAATTGTTACTGGTCATTTTACTTTGAAATTCCACAAAATTTGTACGTAAAGTTTGTAAATCTTTCGTAGAAAAAGTGCATTTTCGTATTTCATTACTGCCACAAATCAACTTTACATTATTATCCTGACCACAAAAACAAGCTATTAAAAAAGAAAAATAAATAAATCATTATGAGCAAAGACGAATAGTTGTTAGCAGTAGTGGAATCCAGGACACGTGTTACGTCCTATTTGGGACTCGTCAGCTGGATGAACTTAATTCAATCAAGCAACACAAAAATGTATTAAAAATAAACTACACACAAAGAAAAAAAGCATTGAAATTCAATTCAAATGTAGAAATTGAGTTTCTTATTACTGTCCAAGTGAACGGGTTACCTGAAGATAGGAATCGGCGGATTATAGAGACCGTTAATGTAACTAGTTGACTTAATGAATATCGGATTATTCACTTTTTGACTAATAGCTTAATTACTACGACAAACGACGAGATGTACGTAATCTCTATTGGCCCACAAGCTCATTCTAGCTCACAGTACAATCAGAAAACAAAGATAGTAAAAGGACCTAAATGTCTTTTATTCTTTATTCATCACGACTCAAAAACTCATAGACTTATAAACATTGATTATCTAACTTACGGTATCCCACATAAAAATTCAAAATACATACATGACCAAGACATAAGAGATACGAAATTAAGTAATAGGCCCATAACTAGTAAATAACAGTTTAAGGACGATAACACAAAACAATACCTTAGAAGTCAAAAGGAAGCTTACAATCAAGGGAATAAATAAATACGATTTGTTTACTAACCCGGAGGTTTTACTGAAAATTTTGCTTTTTTATTTTGTTCCTCAAGAAATATTACTACAGAAAGTAGGATATACGTTAAATCTGTATGGAAATGATTAAAATTTCATTATCGATTATCTAGAAAGATATGAATGGCTTCCTCCGTTGAGCCGAATTCCACTATATTTCCTTGAAAAAACTTGGACCAGATTGCCAGGTGAAACGTTGGATTTACTTCAAATTCATTCGCTGAGATTTTACAAATATATTATTCCTATTTTAATGTCTTACATCAAATCGGCGCCCGAATACTGTGAAACTATTCGCTCTAAATTAGACGAAAGTTCTGATATAAGATTTAATAATATTAAATCTTTATAAGCAAAACTCATATAATCGGCAAGGTGAACAATTATATTCAATAGTAATTTAGAATTTAGATACTATTACAAATAACTGAAATGTGAAACGAAACAACTTTTTTTTATGTAGATAGTTCATAGGATAAAACGGTCAATACAAAATATAATATATTGTACCTGTTTCAATTATCCACTGACAAGGATTACAGGAGCCATAATGACAAGTTGATAAACATGTATGGAAACCAGTTGCGCAGTTAAATGAAAGTTGACGTTTACATATTTGACCACATGGTTGAAGATTAGGATCACCACAAGTAGCAGAACGTTGAGATTTTCCACATGGGCAACTCAAAGTGATGGTTGCTAAACATGGAGGGCATGGACCTGGATGACAAAGTCTATAGGAATGAAAATAGATTATAATGAAGTTTTATTTTCGACATTAATTCTATGAATAAATAGTATATTTGTAATATCCCAATGAGTAGAAAAATTAGATTTTCTGACGTTTCGTAACTCAGTGTAAGCCACTTCTTCAGAGAATAAATAACCGAATTTGGTTGTTTATGAACTAATTTTGCTTAATTGTGAATATTTATTTCGATAGGTAAAATGGGAAAAAGATGTAACAGAAATGTGAGATTCTAACTATAACTGTTGGAAAATCATGTGTATTTAGCAACTTATATCTGATTCCGAGTTTCTATTTGTCATCACCATACTTTGACAGCTATACCACAGTGGCACCAGTAATAAACATTTCCTGTTTGAGTTTTAATTAAACCTTTTACTAAATAAAGATCGAACTATCAACGGAGATCCAAAACTAAAAAATTAATCAACATTCTTTCGAAAAACATTCATTGTCAGTAATAGTTTGTGTACGTCGGTAAGAGCTCCTGTGTTGGTGTTTATGAAGTGTTCAAGATCAATGACTAAAAATTTTATTTTAATGTTGCTCAATATCGGTCAAAATATTGTGTATGAATTACATAAACGTATAATTTATTATTTTTGGCTGTATAACAAACTATGAATCCATTAACCCTCCTCCCATACACACATACACGAACGATAGACCACACAAACCCCAACGTCCTCGAATTTCATTCAGAACACATAAAAACTAGATAAGTGGTCAGAAGTACTTTTTGCTTCTAAATAAAGTAGATATACGATTTAAAGTCATGACCACAAATAATACATAGCAAACTGAACATAACCAGAAAGTTTTAAATAACTTCGCAAACCTAACTGTTCACAATATTCAATAAAATCGAAGTTAAAATAGAAATACGCTTATAAAGAGATGCTGTTCATTTAACCAAAATTACTTAACATAAAATGTTACAATACATAAGTTTGAGTATTTTTAAACTCACTCTGTGCAAAGGTGAGTGCACTGATAATCAGACAAACTGGATTCAGAAGTTATACGTTTCACTTTATTGCAAACCTGGTCACAACCATGTGGTATTGTCATACGAGCAGGGTGAAATTCAGGATTTTTAGTGCGTCCACAAAAGCATCGATAAGAAATTAGTTGGGGAGACAAGTCATAAGTTGTCTGACAAGATGGACAACGCCAAACGGGAGATGAATCAGATTCGATGTTATGTTCTTGGAATGATTTTTTGGCCCAAGACCTAATACATGATAGGTGGTAAATATGATAACACGTAGCACATGACCATATTGGGTCAGTAACACGAATTTCTGAAATGCATATCATACACTGATATGTGCTGTTGCGCAATCCATCGATAAGGTTACCTGACCAATAGATATCATAAATATCGTTATAAAACGTAAGCACTCAAAAAAGGACGGAAACAACTTAAAATATATGTCTAATTAACTTCTAATGACTGAGAATAACATTAGTCAACAAAAGAAACACGAGAAATTTGTAGGAACCACCTAGTTTATATCCATTTTGTTAAAGTGAACACATCACAAAATATTTAAATCCTACCAAAACAAGAGGTATACTTTGGCCAATTATGAATATAAAGGAGGTCACTATACGAACAATGGTATTCCAAGTAGCATAACTTTTCCAAACTGTACGGTTATGAGTAAAACACAGTATTATTTACTATCATTCAACATATGCTCACTCGAGCTTATTAAATTGATGTATACAATGTAAATGAGTCGAACTATCATTAGCAATCGTAATTAGGGATGAACGTCTACGTATAATGAGTCATTATTTATATATACGCAACTGCTAACAGTTATTAAATTAGGAAGGACGGGATAGTCTATAAATCAATAGTGCTTAAATGAGTGTATTCATTGTGTGGTTTAAAAAGTTGACTTTTAAGTCTAACCTTTAGTAAGGAATTCGTTTTGATTTTGATATACAAACAGATAGGAAATACTATCCTTTGACAGGAGTAATAAGAAAGACTAATTACTATCATAATTCCTAGTCGTAAAATTTAGTCTGATGCTGTTTGTGAAACACCTCCTTTACTAAAGCTTCACTTTTTGTTAACGTAGTGACCGAGGAAAGTAAGTTACACTTGTAAATGTGTGAAATTTACAAGTATATGCTTGAACTCTATCAAAGCACCTTGGAGACCAGGTGACCATGAAGCTTTCCTTGTACTAGAAAGAACTCCGTCACTATCACTGTTAGGAAATTCGGTAGCACTGCGGTACATGCTACTTATGTCGACAAACATAAGTAGTATGTAACACCAATCAGAAGTGGAATGCCTGTCAAAAATAGGTTGAGAATATTGAACTGAATAAAACAGAAAGGGAAACAGAAAGAAAACGATAATCAAAAGAATCATAAAGGATGTAAAAAACAATTGACAAAAGATTTGTAAATGAAGTATTTTATGTATGGTGTTCATATTTTAAGGAAGAACTCGGTAATTTTGCGTTAAATAATAAATCGATCACCCCACCAACTCTTCGTTAAGTACAACACGAATGGAAAATTTAGCTGGCACTCACATTCTAACATAGTGGCATGGTTACAATTTTTAATTAGTCAGTTATACACAGCATTAAACCTGGTAAAAGTGTTTATCAGTTGAGGTTGCGACAACTAATATGAGGATATTTTTACAGAAATTAAAAAGACAAAACTCAAAGAAATCGGAATGACACTGGTATAAAACTAAACATTGAAAATATCGCGCAAAAAGATAATAAAATAGAAAGATTAGTAGAATATAACACAAGTGTTCAACACCTAAATGAAGATAAGGAGTGGATAAATTTGCTACACTGCAACTCCCTTCGAGCTATATAACATCGTTTTAAACTATAAAGTAGTGTTCATTTCCCAGCACGTTTTACTCAAATTAATGATTTCATATACTGATATCGTATTTTGGTTTTATCGCCAGTTAAGTCTATTTATGTGCCAACTAGAGCGCCGGAGTCGTTTCAGTCGCACGTATTTACAATTTAACCAGGGACTTTATGTTTAAACCTAGCATTACCGATCGGTTTATTTCACTATGAACAAAAATTACCTAGACACAAACGCTGAATAGTATCCATTGTTCTTGATAAGAATGAGAGCGTCTCATCTAAACTATAAGTGTGACAAGGCAAAATTATGGGAGTTACTCCCATATACGTAGAAATTACATTCCATACAAACTAACCATTTATGGAGTACTAAAGATAAACGAGGTGACTGATACTGTGTGTTGAAAACCAACAATAAATTCTCCAAGAAAATTATTGCCCTTGGGCATATACATAACGATATGTGATAAAAATGGGGGTAGTGAAAAGTCCCGAGAAACACTACATTATGTAAACACTTCAGATTACATTTGCCCAGAAGCCATGTCTCATCCGTATGCGTTTAAGTTCAGCGACATCAAAAGATATTTCATTGTGAAAAAACCTCTCAATTGATGATGGGATCCAATGTTCCCTTCAGTTACCAACAACGGTGCCACCATTGGATGTTATTACATTTGTTGATGTCCCAGACATGCAATAATAGTAAAAATTTGATCAACATATTTGTGGCTTCATCTGAAAACTGGTTTTTATACCTAGATCACCAATATGATCATTTAAATCCAAAGACAGAATCATAATACAAACTTTACGTGCCTCTTTGGTAAGACCATTTATTTAGTCGTAGAACTTATCGACCATTGTAAGCAAGCTATAGTTCATTGGAGCGAAGATATAGTTGAATATAATAAGTTACTTCGATTGATAATTCCAGTCTAGTATTACAGAAGTTTTCCTCAATGAGGATCTGGTCAGTTAGGCCTACTTTGCTTTTACCTAATAGAGTTACAGCGAAGTCAATATTACAGGGTATCAAACCAGATGTACACAGAACACCAATTGGAAGGACAATTAGGTAAGAATGTGTTCAGATGTAATTTAAACCAAAACCAATAAATAATCTGCAACATTTTTCCGCCCTATAAATGAACAATTGTGAAAAGAAATAAGAAAGGTGCTCCCTAAATATATTTTTTGACTGTTTCTGTTTTGGTTATTCGGTTGTTTATTATTTATTTCGTGAGTTATTTCTTTAGAATCCGTTTTATCTTTTTTTTATGATGCCCCCAAATGCCCTGGTACGACCGAGAGTGGGGAGAGTCCGCTCTCCCTCTCCAAATGCTCTCACATGGCCAGCGAATATATAGCCTCTGCCAGAGAAGTCCTACTCACTGCCTTCTCGTAGCGGCGGTGTTGTTCACAAAAGTGAGAGGACGAAAAGCGAATGTTCGGCGCTTTAACCGGGTTGGTGGACATGGCTGGTCCACCTAGGGGAGTTGGAAAACCCTGGTTCCAAACCAATGGTGCACATGGGCTGGCTCCAGTATCCTGAAGGAACAAATGGCGTATGAACCAATCGCTGGTCACCGGCTACTATGGGACTGCATCTCCTCACGATGCTCCACTGTCTTGTGGATCAGACCTTTCGGTGAAAGGCTCCGGGTGTGGGCCCCTAAGAAAACCACCTGCTTCAGTTCGGGCACCTGAGCAGTATCACAGCCCTCAAGCAAATCGAATGAGATTTGTATGGCGCATATATATCTCGTGCTTCCTTGTACCAATATTTAAATAAATAAATAAATTTTTTGATATATCTCTTGATGCCAATAATGTATCACGTTTCTTTTTATAAAGAAGCCGCAAAAAAATTGACTCACTTCTCAAATTATCATGATTTTTAGGCTCACAATTTACTTTTAAGGTAGTTTTTGGTCGTTGTTGAAAAGACAAGGAAGTATCACTTTCTGAAGAACCAGTTTGAACTAGGTAGGTGGACTCAACCGAATAGTTTGGATTGGTTGGAGACTCAGAGGTTGATAGCGTCCGAATAATTTGATGGCCATCAAATTCATGTCCGGAATATGGAGAACCTCTTCTGTGGTCAAAGTTTCTTGAAGGGGGGCCTAAAAAGCCACTGACAGTCATCGACGGATTATTTCTCCTATACGGATAGCAAAGGCGGTCACATGGTCTATAATGGTTACGATGTCCAGATCCACTGTTAAAATTATCTGCTACTGAACTTGGACACCGGTAAGTATGTACTGATGTTGCTGAACGAGAAGAGGCACGATGAGTGGTCCCATTTGCTTGACGTATATATCTATTACCTCTAGATAGACGTGGATTACTTCTGGCATCAAGATACATTCTGATAACCGATTTTGAGAGATCCAAGCGGACGTTTGTCACTTAAGGAGGATTAATGAAACTTTATGAGTGGCATTTCAAAGCAGAAAATGTATGTTTTAAACATGCAAAGTCTTCACTCAACTTTATTTCAAATTAGATAAACATATGACTCGTATAATCAACTGCTTAGAGTTTTAGCGATGCTATGAGTGTATAGTAATGTCAAAAATCTAACATTAATTTTCAAACGTTACTCCGTAACCCCTGCTCAGTACGAGCACAACTGAATAACAGTGAACAAGGTAGTAACCTTTGTAATAACACAGAACCTAAAACGAATAAGACATAGAGTTCCTAAATTTAAATACTGTTACGACTTCCAGAAGAAATAGTCGATCCCGTGTCCTTTGCATTTAACAGGGAGTTGATCGCCTACGTAAGCTAGCTTACAAATATCATGAGTCCAGTCAACTGTGCTCCAATGAATAGATCTCTTTATCCAACTTACTTTGTAGTACCGTATACAGGTCACTCTAGTTTAGATCAAGCTCTTAACCCTGCTCACCAAGGAACTTATAATACTCAAAGCTGAGTCAAATAACTAAACTATCAACACAAAATACAAACATACAGAAATACCAAAATTGGTTGGTTGTAAGACGCGCATTCGGGAAATAACTCTGTTGGTTTTGCTGTTACACCAAACACTGATGATGTTACACAACACTACTGATAATTATAAGGGACTCCATTGGCATAAAACAAACGGATTATGTGTTTTAGTGTAATTCTGAGGTTTCAACACTTAAAAGATTACTATGTATAAGACGGATTTGTTGTCCTTATTATTAAGCGGTTATTTGTTCTGAAATGTCGTTGTTGTATCCTTATTTACTAGTGCGAATATAAGTGAAAAATGTTGTATGGGTTTTTTTTATAATTTACTTCTCAGTGTTAGGTCTGCATAATAATACCTTCTTGACACTGAAGGATAACAGAACGTATTACCTAATTTACTCTGACGTACAATTAATGCTTTTAGCGTTTATAAAGCTTGAGTATGCTGAGAAGATAATAATAACAACAATGTATGAAGCAAAGAGACTATGTAAAAATATTTTTTTATTCACTATGTATAGATAACTAGATATCGACGCAATCAAATCGGGTGAATTTTTGGCTGATAACATCTGATGGCATTCACGACCACAGTAAGAACACCAATTAACTGAAGTCGTAAAAGCTCCTAAAAAATGAACATTCATTTGGCTTTAAGTGGAAATACTTCCTAATGGCGCCCGGCTAACCATGGTATCCATATCCCCACACAGCCCACATGATACGCGTTTCCTTCTGTTGCAATCCAGCTTTGAATTCTCACGATACCTATGTCTCCCTACATTTGAATATATTGTATTTTCAACCAATATTGTTTGCTATTGTTACTCTTCCTGATATAATTCTTGAGAGTATTTTCCTCGATGAGCCCAGTATTTGATATATTTCCCTAATAAGATCGTAGAATAAACTTAAAGAGTGAGAGAACTTGATATTAACAAGACTGTATGTAAATTGTAAACGTTATTTATCACATCCGAGACAGTTTTCAATATACTGGAAGCCACTCGTTATAATAAGCTTGGTTTAGAAAAGTAGTATAGGGTGAAGATGCTCAGTGTCCCTCAAAGGGATAACTAAAGGATATCAAACGCAATAAATCTCATTATTCAGCAACACAAAGTTCTCAACACAATAAAGACATTTTAAAGCTACTCTTAACAAAAAAAGAAATTGCGCTTTTCTATATAAATTTAGTCAGTAATATACATTACTCTGGAAGTTTCACTTCAACAAAAATAAGTTATAACAGCTGGAGAAACCCAACACCATATCGAACGTCCATGAGGCCTCGTCACATCTTTGTATACCGACAATGTTAGTATTAGGTTTTTAATCAACAAAGTTACACCATGGTCAAACGATTTTGGGAATAAATTATCGAAGCCTTTAATTGAAACCTGTAATAAGGTCAAGTATTCCTGCAATAGTGAATTCACTACAACTCATAGCAGTTGGTTCAACATATTTTTATTTATGATCCCATAAAGAGATATAATGATTATTCAGTATGTCCAATCAGATAAAGCTGTCTACTCTCCCCCTTCCTCTTTCTTCTGGTGATTGACTGGATTATGAAGACTTCGACATCTGACGGGAAGCACGGAATAAAACGGACATCTCAGAATCAATTAGACGATTTGGAGTTGGCAGATAACTTAGTCCTTCTATCCCATACATACGAACAAATACAGACGAAGACAACAAATGCAGCAGCAGCCTCTGCATCAATAGGCCTCAACATACACAAAGGAAAAAGCAAGATTCTCAAATACAACATGAAGAACACCAACCTAGTCACACTTGATGGCGAAACTCTGGAAGATGTAGAAACATTCACGTGCATGGGAAACATAATTGATAAACAAAGAGGATCTGATTGATGCAGATGTAAAGGCGAGGATTGGCAAAGCAAGGACAGTATTTCTACAATTGAAGAACATATGGAACTCAAAACAACTGTCAACTAATTTCAAAGTGAGAATTTTCAATACGAACGTCAAGACAGTCCTATTGTACGGAGCTGAAACGTCAAGAACTAATACATCCATCGTCAGGAAGGTATAAGTATTTATAAACAGTTGTCTACACGAAATACTCAACATTCACTGGCCGGATACCATCAGCAATAGTCTGTTACGGGAGAGGACAAACCAGCTTGAAGCTGGAGGAAATTAGGAAAAGACGTTGAAAGTGGATCGGACATACATTACGGAAATCACCAAACTGCATCACGAGGCAAGCCCTAACTTGGAATTCGGGAGGGAAGCGGAAAAGAGGAAGGTCAAAGAACACATTATGCCTGGAAATAGAAGCAGATATAAAAAAGTTGTATAACTAATGGAAAGGATTGCCCCGGATAGGGTTGGATGGGGAATACAGGTATGCGGTCTATGTCCCACCAAGAGGGGTAACAGGCGTAAGTAAGTAAAGTGGTTGATGGTAAACGACATCGTTGTAGAAACCCGTTTGTGAATGCGATGAATTCATTGGAATTCCTTACCTCGGCACGTGGTTGAGGCTCCATCCGTCGACTCCTTTAAAAGAAAGTTGGATCAGCTGAGAGACCATCATTGCCAGGACTAACACAGGCCATCAAGCCTCCTGTCCTTTCCAAACTGAAACTGAAAACTGAATTTGAACAACACTAAACAACTTCTCTCATGTTAGTAGTAAATACCCATTTAGAGAGATTTGACTCTAAGCCTGAGAAACACTTGACCATAGATATCATCAAATTATGTAACACAAACACTAAACAACCAAAATAACGCAGACGAACTCAAAGTACTTTGAGTTATCCCATGGGGGGAACTGAACATAGTCGTAACGAAACAACCATCAGGAAACAAAGAAAGGGGAAATAACAGCAAATAAAAGAGATATAAAAGGACATTCCTAAATAAAATAGGGCAGACTTGAAGAAATTCCTTTCATGTGGTTGCATGCAACGACATATCTACTTTGTCGCTTGCCAAAGGTAAATGGCGAAATTTTCAAGATTTCTTTGTGCTTTTGTCCCCATTATCCCCCATAAATCAGCCTTTATTTCCCCCTTTTTATCTTGCCTGATGTTTTATATATCTTTCCAGGATATTTTCATGCTATTTCCCTATTGGTTTCCTGAAGTATGACCAGATTTTACCGACTGGATTTCAAATAGTATGTGATGTGTTTAAACATAACTAATATCTATAACGCATGAACTGAAGTAAACTGATGTATCTAATAAAAACAGCTGACCAGTAACGCACACTTTAAAACTCCCCGGTTTCACTTTGGAAAGGACAGGAGGCTTGATGGTCTGTATTAGTCCTGGCAATAATGGTCTATCAGTTGATCCAAGTTTCTTTTGAAAAAATCAACAGACGGAGCCCAATCACGTATTGAGGTAATGAATCCCACTCGTTGATGATTTGATGAGAAAGTTGATAGTCAGCTGACAAGTGATTTGTTCTGGTCTTGTGAACATTTTTGGAGTGTCCTCAAAAATTCCTTGTTTTGGAAGAAAAGAAAAATGAGCGCATATCAGATGCAAATTTATCACTAATTTGAAAACTGTAATGAATTCCCGTCTAGTCCTTCAAAATGACAACAGGAATAGGTTTAGTTTAGTTATTCGAGCATCATATGGGAGCGTCGCTATTCCGATTGTAGCTGTAAATAATTCCCCGAAATCAATAGCTCTGTAAGTGTTCGACATTGGATGCTGACCACATTAGTTTTAGTGGACTCGTTTAGCTCGGTCATGCATCCGTACCAGAACACGTTACAGCACAGCGTGGTAAACATCTCCTACGTTCAATAGCCAGATTAGATTAGTCACTCCTCGATATATTGATGACCCATGAAATATATCTTCCAACCTCCTCGCTTCTGACTTCTGATTTTAACTGGGTGGGCGCGATTCGATTATAGGTGTTACTGGTAAAGAGTTATCAAACTACAATAGTGGTGGTATCTTCACTATAGACGTAGCATACATTGACTTCGACAACGCTGTTGACAAAGTTCCCCACAACCGGTTGTTATACAAGTTGAGAAATGTTGGGGTTGGAGGCATTCTATTGGTGTGGATAAAAGACTTCCTAATTGAGTGACAACACACTCTGGATAATAAGCATATATTACCAGGGTAGGTTTATAGGTGTGTACAACCATCTAAGTTGATGATCTATGTCAAAATGATTGGGGCCTACTTTAGTTGGACGAGAATGGTGACGAACCAACTAACGCTGAAGTCACACCTCGCGACCAGCCCTTCCGTGGATTGAACCATCGACGCATCAAAGGATCATGGACGCTATGGAGACTGTACGACACAAAGGACGTTATTACAAGAATATATTAGTTAAGGTACAACCACGAAAGTACAGAAGTGAAAGAACAACCACTGCCGCGTGGGCCAGTCCATGGCGTATATTGACTGGTGCGCTTTGACTATCCTTGGCCTTGACAGGGATCGATGATCTGTTCGATATTCAGTGACATTTCACTGACCCTACAGGTATTACTGGTAAAGAGTTGTCAAACCACAATGCTGGTGGTATCTTCACGATAATCAGCTTTGTTGCTGTTCTCCGGAACTTTTGTAAAAACTCACTGTCTCTTTCCAGAAAGGAATAGCCGCTTGTACTCAAGTTTACTGCGCACGAACACTGTATACAAAGCCAAAAACGTTTTAGCGTCGACATGACTAAAAGCCCTACAAATTGACCATAGGGTTCTAGAACATTTTTTAAGTCTTTAGGTTTTGGCTAACGATGACTCATAAGCCATAGTATGTTTGGACAACAGGTAGCTCAGTGTTATTCATCATGTATGTATCAGTAACTTGATGACCAATATGTGTCGCAATGCACTGGGAAGTATTTATCGATGATTGTCAAGTTTTAAGCACTTAGCTATCACCTTAACTTTTTATCACTCTCTATATTTCGAAATCGTCAGCGCATAACAAGACCGGTGATGACAGGAAACGAGGACGGTCATTTACACATAAAAAGAAGAACATTGACCCCAAAACCGTTCCCTGAGGCTCTCCGCTAAGCACAGCTTCCCACATAGACAACTTGGAGTTCACACGTACTCTTTGTTGTCACTCAACTAGGAAGTCTTTTATCCACACCAATAGAATGCCTCCAACCCCAACATTTCTCAACTTGTATAACAACCGGTTGTGGGGAACTTTGTCAACAGCGTTGTCGAAGTCAATGTATGCTACGTCTATAGTGAAGATACCACCACTATTGTAGTTTGATAACTCTTTACCAGTAACACCTATAATCGAATCGCGCCCACCCAGTTAAAATCAGAAGTCAGAAGCGAGGAGGTTGGAAGATATATTTCATGGGTCATCAATATATCGAGGAGTGACTAATCTAATCTGGCTATTGAACGTAGGAGATGTTTACCACGCTGTGCTGTAACGTGTTCTGGTACGGATGCATGACCGAGCTAAACGAGTCCACTAAAACTAATGTGGTCAGCATCCAATGTCGAACACTTACAGAGCTATTGATTTCGGGGAATTATTTACCGCTACAAATCACCCCCCTAGTGAGGTAGTGATAACCCAGCCAGAAGTTTAAACCCAACGAGTTTGTCGTTGGTAAACACTCTTCTGATAGCTTGCTATGTTTAGCAGCGTCTGGTCCTCTTTCCTTGCTATAACGAGCCATGAAATACATTGTAGTAATCGTAAAGCAAAATACAATTGAAAATCTCAGTTCTTTATAAACCTCATCGTTCTTTTCCAGCCGTCCTGGAAAAGAAAAAAAATAACCAGTGAGTGCATTTTGAATTACACTCGTACTTGCGTAAAGACACAAGGTGAGCGGAAGAAAGCTGAATAAACTAATACGCTTGCGATAGCGTAAAAGCAATTGAAAAATTGTTTTTATTTGTTTTGTTTTTTTATAATGAACATGATACGCTTATAAGTAAAACAGTTGTTTCTTTCTTGGATTAAAGATATATAAATGAGCATATTAAATTGTTTTTATAATAAATAATGCCAATGAAATTCGTTATAGTTTGTGTCCTACGTGCAATAGTCGTTTAAATGCTCTGGAAATCTTACCCTTCTCCCGGAACGCGTTGTCTTAAGTTTATTTTCAGACGTTGACGAAGTATCATCGTGATTGTCGGCTGTCGTGTGGGGTTCTTCAAGTGTAGGGGCCGTGTCGTTCGATTTTGCCGAAGGAAAATCGATGTAGATAGGATTTCTTTCTAAGTACGCTGCTTTGAGGCGATAGATACTGATGCTATCGTTAGTGCAGTTCTTATCGACTACATAGTACTTGGATTCAGGCTGAAGAACTTTGAAGTGTCTTTCGTATGCTGATTCGAGTGGTCGTCGATGTGAGCGTTGAGTATGTAAGCCTGCTCGTGTAGGATTTTAGATCCAGTTTCATTGAAGAAGATGAAGGATCTACGAATTCTCCTGGAAGTCGAAGTGTCATCCTTTAAACGAGTTGAGCTGCAGTGTATCCAATGTCGGCTAGTAAGACGGGTGGAAGAGTGTTTGTCCATTGTGAAACGTTTGCAGCTAATAGCGAAGATTTTAGTTGTCGGTAAAAACGTTCTACCAACTCGTTTGCTTGTAGGTGGTAGGCGGTCGTTCGGAAACGCGTGATTCCTAATAGTGTGGTCAGACAACGGAAAATTCCAGATTCGAACTGTCCTTTGCGGTCTGTAGTGATGGCTGAAGAGCGGCCGAAATTCACTACCCATCGTTCGATGAAGGCGCGGGTCACTGTTTTAGCAGTATTGTCCTTAATAGGTACTGCCATCGAGTGAAACGGTCTACGCATGTTAAGAGATATGAGTATGCATTTGAATCTGGTAAGGGTCCTACCAAATCCAGATGAACATGGTCGAAATGAGCATCTGGGGTTTTGAAAGAGCCTAAGAGACATTTTTGTGCCTAATTACCTTAGATTTTTGGCAGCTTACACAGGAGCGTGCACACTCCCTCACATCTTTATTCATAACAGACCAGAAAATTCGGCTTTAAGCTTGATGGATGCACGAACACCTGGATGAGAAGATTTGTGCAACGTATTGAAGACGTTGCGTCGATAATGTTTTGGTACGATTGGATGATCCCTACCTGTAGATGTGTCACAAAGTAAGGTTTCCTTACCTGTTCCCATCTGTTCAACACGCAGTTTTGGAGTTGTCGAGGATAACTCGTGCTGAAGATCAGTGTCTTCTTTTTGAAGCTGGGCGAGTCTAAGAATGTCGATTCCTTGGAAACTGTTCAAGGAAGTTATACGAGACAAGGCATCTGCAACTACATTGTTTGTTCCAGAAATGTGTTGTATATATCTGAAGTAAACTGCGAAATCTAGTCCAGTTGTTGAGACTATCGAGATGAATACTTGTCTGGAGATGAGCTCAAAGAGAAGATAAAAAGTATGAATTCTCTTTCTTCGGTGGAATGTTGAAAATGGCGTACAACACAATACATAGCTAGGAGTTCCCTACCGAAAGTGCTGTACCTAGATTCCGCTTCTAGCAACCGTCTGGAGAAAAATCCCAAAGGTTGCTATGAGTTGTTAACCCATTGTTGTAGGACTCCTCCGATTGCTGAGTCGGATGCGTCTACGGCGATACTAATGGGCGCTTGAGTGTCCTGGTGTGCCAGAATGGTTGCCTTAGCGATAAGTTCCCTAACTGTGGAGAATGGTTTTCGAGCGGTGTCGTTTAGATTAATTTATTTCGCACTTCCATGAAGTTGGTCGGTTAACAGTTTCATAAGGGATGCACATTTATGTATGAATCGTCTATAGAAACTTACAAGACCGTTTAATGTGTGCAACTGCTTTATCGTGGTCAGTTCTAGGTAACCCAGAATGGCCGACACTTTGCTTCTAAGAGGTCGGATGCCTTGAGCATTAATAGTGTGTCCTAGGAAATCTAAGGAGTTTGTTCCGATTTGGCATTTCTGAATGTTTACAGTAACGCTATGCCTTTGGAGTCGTTCGAAAACAACGTCCAGATGCTGGAGATGGGATTCTCTGTCCCGACTTGCTATCAGACAGTCATCAGCATACGCATTCCTTAGAGTGAAGGGCATTCGTAAAAATTCGTACAGGCCGAAAGGAGTGATGATGGCGGTTTTCGGAATGTCGTCATGAGCCATTGAGATTCGGTCATAAGCTTTAGCGAAGTCGGTTTTCAAGGTAGCTGTCAAATCATGAATGTGAGGCAACGGGTAACGATCGGGAATTTTTTAGCATTCAGACGCCGATAATCACCAGTTGGACGCCAATCATTGCTGTCCTTTTTAGGGACCATGTGCAAAGGAGATGACCATGGGCTATTTGACGGTCGAATGATTCCTAAGTCTATCATGTGGTCACATTCGTTTTTAGCTAACCTAAGCTTTTCGGGGGCCAGTCGGCCTGCTTTTGAGAATACAGGTGGTCCTGTAGTCGAGATGTGATGTGTAACATTGCTGGCTACACACGGCAATTTCGGATGTGGTTGATATATCCCGGAGTGTTTATGGAGTAATGGTTGATATAAGGGGTCTATTGTGTGCTTAATTGTGACTGGGGATAATCTGCAACCAGAAAAATCAGTTACGCAAACGGATAACTTAGTGTTTCCGTCTACTAACTGTCGTTTGCTTGTGTCGATGAGTAGATTGTGGTATTGTAGTAGGTCTATATCAATAATTGGCATAGAAATATCTGCAACCACGAAAATCCAGTGGATGGGTTTGCGTAAACCCACATTAAGGTAAACGTACCTTTTCCCATGTGTAGCGATCGGTTTTGCGTAAGCTTAAAATAGACTCTTGAAGTCCGTCGTTGGAATTCGCGGGAAGAACGCTAACTTCTGCGTCAGTGTCGACGAGGTAGCGAACTTTCGTGGTCACATCCGTGACATATAACTGACGGCTATGTTCTCCGGCTACGGTCGCCGTTAACTCGTGCCGACTGGAAAGTTTTCCCAGTTGTTTTTCGTGTCGTTCGACTTGCAGTTCGGGTAATTGCAGGGTTTCCTGCAATTTCTAGAAGACTTGCCATACTGGTTATGATACCAGCACCAGTCGGGATTATCTATCTCTCGTGGTCTAGAGACAGATCGCCTACGTGAAACGCTTCTTCACGTGGTTCTTGATAGACTAAGGTCATTACGAAATCACAGATATCGTGTTAGTGTATGACATAATTCGTTGACGTCATTCTGGGTCGTTTGAAGTTTTTATTTGACTGAAAAATCCTCGGCGCTAGTAGATTTTGTAATTTCTAAAATGCGGTCTGCAGATGCAGCAAGTTTGTCTACGGCGGTGTTTTGAAACGGGACAAGTACTGCTTGCACATGTTGCGGGAGTTTAGATAAGAAGAGTTGTGTTGAATAGGCCTTCGTCGAGAGTTCTTTGACCTACCACCTCTCTCATCCTAAGCAACATATCTGTCGCAGAACCCTGGTGAAGATCGATGTTAATAAGGGGTCTGTCGGTTGGATCTCCGCGCTTAAGAATCGATCGTTTTAGAGTTTCATAAGGCTCCTAAACATACTATGTGTGACGTACCTGTTGAATTCGCGCAATAGTGCCTTAACAACCGCGAGGAACTGTGTGCGTGAGTCCGTAATGCCGTGCCCGTTAAAGTCGGCTTCTGCACGGCAGAACCAGGCTTCGTTATTGTCTGGCCAAAAAGACGTTAACTGAGTCGAGGGTGGGGGGATAGTCTTTAACCTAAATACTTTGAGTGTCTGTTCCGTCATTGTGAAAAATCAATTATTATAATGAACGAAAAATAAATAATTAAAATATATCCGAAAACTCGAAGAAAAAACATCAAGATATAAAAGTCAAATAATGCAACACAATGATTAATGAAGTTCCAAAAAGAAACAGACTCGGGCTCACCACTGAAGATACCACCAGTATTGCAGTTTGACAACTCTTTACAAGTAATACCTTCTATAATGAATGCCTCAGGTGTCAAATTCGCGCAAACTTCGTGGTACCAGCCTTTGCACTCTTCGCACTGCATGTTGCTTTCAAAGAGGTATGGACAACCAGGACGCTGGCAATTACTTTTCTTTCACAGTTCAGTAATCGATCAGACGTTTTCGGCAAAAAACTAGATACGATAGTACCCAGAGACAAAAGTGATTTACGACCCAAAACTGGAAAACTATAGATTGTTAGGACCAAAAGTGCTAAAAAATACAACAGAACCAAAGTACTCAAAGGTACTGACGATGAACTACTTTAGAAACAGAAACGATAATCTCAGCGGATGCTTTAAGTGAAATAAATTCAGTTCAAGCGTAAACAGTAGTCTTCATATGCAATAAACGATCAAAACAATAAAAATTCACCCAACGAGGAAAACACTACTTTCCTTTTAAATATCTTTATTACGAATTTGTACAAACAGACTGATTTCCTCGTGCTCTCTTCTTATTGCTAGAATTCTAGATACTTGGTAATGCTCATTGGTTTTTACTCTAACTACTCGGATGCACTAATTCTAGTCAATGTGTTAGTAATTTTCGATTTCGTCTGTCCTGTAATTTGAGTGAGTGCGTTTGTCTCAGGACTGATAGTTTGAGTGCTAACGAAAACGATTGTTTCAAGAATATCAAATGAATTTATAATTTGGTGGCGTGCAGGAACACGTCATTGTAAGAACAAGAGGGGGGAAGGAAGTGATAATAAGCGAAATAGGAATTAGTTACTGATATACGATGACAGAAATATTAGATAAGTTACGAGACATGTATCAGACGAAGATGGTCCAAGCGGAAGGTGATAATCCATGAATGAATACATCCTTGTCAAGTCTCCACTTGAAGCTATCCACTGAGGGGACTATGGTCTCCTCAACTGAAAGAGCAGTCCAAACGAGGGCAACTCCTGGTTAGAAGTGGGAGGATAGCTGACTTGTTGTTTTGTGATGTGTAACTTTTCAAGAGTTGTGTCGAGGTTGGTGATGTTCTGGTAGGATTTTTGTGCTGCAGTGACTTGGCGTAGTTAGTATGTTCTGTGAGATTATCACCACTTCCGATTATCTTATAACTTAGCGGTAGTAATCCTAAGTATTAGAGTCTGACTTCATAATATGTATTCTTTAGCCTCGCCACTCAGCTGGTTACTTGTCTCCGTACTTGATCCAATAGATTAATGTCTTTCTAAAAAGAGGGACTCTAATGTATTCTGCACTTCAAGCTTAGGCTGTGAATAAATATTAAAGTCTGAGAAACAACTTTGAGCTGACTGAGCCATTTTCTTTGCACGAAATAGATAGCTGAATATTTTTTGGTTGTATCCCTGATATAGAGATTGAGCTGATGTCCAAGCTCATTGTGGTTACCAGCCCTAGATCGCCCTCTTAGCAGACATTTACGAGTGCATTCCCACAGCGGACATAAGCTGCTTGCATCCCATAGGAGTAAACGTTCATGATATGATTAGTTGGTAAATCTATGAAAACGAAGGTTTGATTGACAGGAGAACTAAACTATCTATTGATGGTGCACTGGTTTATAATCGTGATTTCACCCAACTCGAATTAAACATAAAATTTTCCCGTACTTCCAGTTTATGTTTGGTGGGTATCACGAACCCCTCAGAACGAAGTGCCACATATGGATAACAACTTTACGTAATATGGAGCAACTAAAACGCCACATGTAGTTTTACAGTAACGAATTTATCTATCTGCCTTGACGAAACATAAAAAATATGAGCAGATTTCCATGTGGTTTGCCAAGAATAAGAAGTAGCTAAACATGATAAATTTCCAACATCTTCCTTTATTGTCTTCCAAAACATTGGTTCGATTTGCACAGTAACTAAGATCATCGGTTACCTAAGGCGTTGCTGCTGAATGGGTGGCCTGCACTCACTTTGTACAACAAAACTCAAACTTTGGTTGCATAACAATTATTTTGATAGGTTTCGAGTGTCAAATCGAGTATGGACTATTTCACTGTTTATAACAGACTTAGGCGACCCATGTCGATAATTGAGTTGGATGGGATTGATGTGACCTCTTAAGTTATATCAGAGTCACATCAGACGGTTAATAAATAACATGTATTCCGCTTCCGCCGTATATATGTATTATGACTATCATGATAACCGTACAACATTTACAACTTCCTTACAGAAGTATATTGATGAGAATAGGTCCAAGGAATCAAATGCTCTCACTGCCGCATGAAGCAATCCATGGTGTATTATTGACTGACGTGTGTTGGTTGTCCTTGTTTCGATAAGAGTGGGTAAGCTGTTCGTTATTCAGTGAGACGACTGGCGTATGATTGATCCAGGGCCCAGTCGTATTTTACTGGCCATACACCACGATTTAAGAACGTCTCCGGCGACACGTGACTCTACAAGGCTGTGCACCACCCACAAATCAGCCATGTGTTGAAACGGCATATTGGATTAGGGGAATACTAGGTGTACAACGAAGTTTTCGTCCCATTTCTACCCTGAGACTTTATAATATTGAAATCGCTCGAATGTATTGAATATTTATCATTAGCAAAAACGTTCTAGTATCTCACTTCTTTTTGAAACACGTGTTGAGTTTTTTTTATCCAGAACAACAATGAGGTTAGGATAAACAACGCGACATTTCGAGGACGAATCATTAGTTTATAGAACCATTCAATTTGATGATAAAAAGAGTGCACACTGACCTAGTAGAATCAAATCTCATTAGTTAGAAATATTTTACAGCCATTAGAATCGACCTTCATAGAATACATTGATTTATCTTAGAAAGAACTATTAATATCATGCATTGGACCGCTAAAACGCTTGCGCGCGTGTCCAATATACTTCAACGTGTTTATTTAAGGGGATGGACGAGTACGAACATTATAACTACGAAGAGGATAAAGTAGCGGGTTCAAAAGGCGGTAAGAACAGAACGAAAAGGGATGTAGAGGAACACCATAAAAAGTCAGAAAACAGAACAAATCGTATCCACATTGACTATCAAGTCAATAATGAGGAAAAACAACGAGAGCAAAATTCTAAACATGGCTCGGAGAATAGTACGTTGCCCTAATACAATTAACTGTTGTATTTCAGAAAAATAACCATATTTGATCGTAATCACATATTCATAATAAAACATTTCTATGCATCTTGCTTGTGAGATGTTCATACTACAGGATTCCTTAGTCTTTTTTCTGTAGCTGCATTCATTTGACAATTATAACTGTTACGGCCTTCGAGTTTTTGGAACAATGAGTATGTGAGAAACGTGCGATCAGTGTTTTGAAGAATATATAAGATTCAGATCAGATTTATGCTTTAGGGACAGAAAGCCTGAGTTAATATTCGCATTGTACATATCTGTGGGTGTCTTATCTCCTTCTAGGTAAGTCAACTATAGTCTGACTAATTCCGGTAGTTGCTTCAGAGATATGATTAATTGGCAATTTACCTTGTATATTACGATGCTTGGCTGTTGCGTCTAAACCCTATTTTTTGGGTTATGACCATTAAAAAAAGAATAAAACAAGTCAAATCAGGACTATTTTTTTAATATCCTGAACACTATCTAGTCAATTTGTGGTAGGATATTGTATAGAGTTGTAACTTTTGAACCTGCTGCCTAGCTAGGTAAGCATCTATGGTATCCATTCCCAGAGTGTTATAAGTTTCTGTGAAAAACCCAGAATTTTCCCAAACATTTTGCAGATTTTCTCAAGAGCTGACGAAATTTCTAGATTTTGTGCCATTTTCTCAAAACAGACAAAGTTTTCCCTAAAAATAGGAAGATTGGATTGAATGGCCCAAAATACACCACTGGGTTGACTCTATTTAATGATGATGCTTAAATCAGTTGCAGTAAAACTGACAGACTTCTCCAGTTGTTACATTGGGTTTTGGAATAGTATTTTTGTCTGAACTTGTAGAATGGGTTCGGTTCAACCACTATTTCTCAGAAAAAAGTATTCCCAACTATACTCACTTAAGTTTCATTGGTATACCTACTCTTATTCTTGAAACTAATTCATAGAAGACTGTACACATAGTAGCTAATCATTAAAATATCCTCCTGGGATCTTAATTGTCACACTTCCTAGAGCAGGTTAGGTGCCGCAGTTACGGTTTTCACACCATTTTATTTGTAGCTATTAGTAATGATACTGTCAAACAGCCATCTTATGAGCTTCATTACAACATACATACGGGGATGTGTTCCGTACATGCCGTGCATAGTGAACTACCCTGCTGCATATTTGTTCCCGACTAGTGTCGAATAGTCCATCCAACAAGACGAGGAATTTGTATCTGAAGTCAAATCACATCACTCACGGCAGAAGTAACTTTCTGAATTTGAGAGGCGTTGTTCATCCAACTACTTCACCGCTAAAGTGCTTCACATACCAAAAGTTTTCATTAGAGATATGATTAACGGGAATCTTGGATAGTTCAGGTGTTTGTCTTGTTAAGACATACCAGGATCTCGGTCAGTATGTACTCTAGTGCGCAAAAACTCAAGGATCAAACAATTCATAGAAAAGCATTTTTGGTGCCGTCTCATCTTTGTCGCCTAATATCGAGTATTTTCATAGATTAGGATAAGCTTTACGTTAACTAAGAGAGATTGTGACTTGTACTTTCGAAGGGTAGTGGATGTACTTTGTGGAACCAAAGTTCTCACTTTGACACCGTCACATCTTGATACGCTCCTGTTGAACTGCGCTCAGTGGCTTAAACTATCAGTTGAACTAGTAGCAATACCTCTGAAGTGACCACAGTACTCGTTAAATTGGACTGTTCGGTTAGTCTCTGTAAAGTGCCGTCTGGGATTTCGTTGAATTGACAAAGTTGCTCTAAGGGCTAGAAAATTTGACAGGAAAACCAGGTAATTGTTTTATCTGACCAGTGTCTTTCAGTAGATATTAATCAAACTCCTGAATCACGAGGCGATATAAGAATCCTCAACTCATCATATCAGACTTCAATTAATGTAATAAGATGAAGATTATGAGGGCTTTGAGGATGTTGCCCAAGTATGCTTAGCATACACCATCATTTCTTCCTAGTAAAGTGGTTCACCCCTATAAGTTCCATTTCAACAAGGAAGTATTCCCAAACGCATCTGCGAATTTTTTATATTTGCGTGGGAGCTAACGATACCAAACAAGGGTGATCTACATTTTGCAGTCTTTAAAGTGTCGTTGTGTTCCTGGGGAACAGAAAACTTATCTCACTCAAATGCTCAGAATACAATGTACTGAATGATTCACTAAGGTAGTTCAACACTATTGACGGTTGAGTTTTAGTAAGTGTTGCGAATCATTATGTAAGGTTCGACTTAGTTCAATCCTCACAGATTCCCGACACTTATTTGTTTAAGTTCATGTGAAGGATGACTCTCTGTAAATTGGCCTGGAAAAAGTAAAAACTATTAATCCCTATATATTGTTCGACATTAAGTCTTTTAAGGTAGCGAATCTCTTAATCGTTAAACAGTTTGACATTTTACTGAAACCCTAATTACGTTTGAATATGAATACGAAACATCAACATCACGCGGCAGCTTCCTTATGCAAAGATATAACTTTAAGATTCTACTAAGAAGGAAAAATTTTAATGTGCATTTACACAAAGAATCATCATGAGATAAAGTGTACAACAAACACTGTTATCAGGCTTCCTAGAGTACATCAGACCAAATTATTTTAGGGTCCAAACACACCAACAAATGCCGGTCTCAGAGGTCGTCCATGTAGTTGGTAACCTACTTTTGTGACCACAGCGACTGTATTCTTTTCCTTTCCAGCCTCCAAGGGAGCTTGAAACACAGCTTCATGAATATTTGGGTCGAAATGTTCGCCAACTTCTGGGGAAATCTGGACTAAGTTATGACGGGAGAAAACCTAATATGTAACAAAAAAGAAATACTTAAATTTAAGCTAAGACATCTGAAAACAAGAAGCTACTATAGCCGCTTTTATTTTGTCTAATGAGCTTTATAAGATGGTTGTGACATATCATTATGAGTTTGGGTTTTAAAACAAATGGTGTAGTTGTAATAAGTTTATTTTGATTCATTGCATTTGTGACAAAGCTCATGGTAAAACGATTACACTTATGAATGAATCTAATTAGCGTTTTTCAATTTTTTTTCTAACATGCTGAAGCTTAGTGGGCAGTAAATATGTAGTACACGTTGCGCCGCAACTTATTTAAACACATACATATTGGTACAAAGAGACACCAGATACATATGCGCCCCCAAATGCCCTGGTACGGCCGAGAGTGAGGGGGAGTCTGCTCTCCCTCTCAAGATGCTCTCATATGGCCACGCGAATATATAGCCTCTGCCAGGGAAGTCCTACTCACTGCCTTCTCGTGACGGCGGTGTTGTTCACAAAAGTGAGAAGACGAAAAGCGAATGTCCGGCGCTTTAACCGGGTTGGTAGACACTGAAGGTCCACCTAGGGGAGTTGGAAAACCCTGATTCCAAACCAATGGTGCACATGGGCTCCAGTATCCTGAAGGAACAAATGGCGTATGAACCAACTGTTGATCACCGGCTACTATGGGACTGCATCTCCTTACGATGCTCCACTGCCTTGTGGATTAGACTTTTAGGTCAAAGGCTCCGGGTGTGGGCCCCTAAGAAAACCACCTGCTTCAGTCTGGGCACCTGGGCAGTATCACAGCCCTCACACAAATCGAATGAGATTTGTGAGGCGCATATTTATCTGGTGCTTCCTTGTACCAATATTTATGTGTTTAAATAAAAATAAATAAGATACATATGCGCCACACAAAACAATGCGAATGAGAAGATGCGTACAAATAATAATAAAATAGTATGAGAAAAAAGAGAAGAGTTAAGAAAGTTATAACCACTCTTCATGAAGAAAGTAAAAGAAGGTTACAGCAGGCTCGCCACTGGCTTCTATTCTTAGCCATATCTGATAACGTCTCTAGCCACTGTGTTGCACCATCTCTAGGACTCCAGCCAGGGAGTCGTGAAGAACCAACAGAAGCTAGTCCTTTGCAGCTTTCCTTCATACCACGGCACCATGTCATACACTGACCACCTCTCTGCTTTTTCCAACCAGTCCCAGAGTCGGCGAATAATGCACGTTGTGGAAGTCTCTGGGACGACATTTGTAGAACATGTCCAAGCCACCGAAGTCGGTGTTTCAAGATGGTGACACCAATTGAATTATCGTCTCTGCGCCCGAACACACGATGTCGAACCTCTGCATTACTAACATGGTGCTGCCACTGGGTGTCAGCAATGATCGAACACGGAGAGGCCAAGTTCCACAAGCATCGAGCAAAACTGCTCTCACAGACGCGTTGTAGACCTGACCTTTTACAGCCAGACTAACATCACGAAGGCGCCAAAGATGGCCCAGATTGGCATAAACCGCTCTGGCTTTCATTATACATGCATCGATCTCATCACTCACGTTACTGCCAGCGCTTATGATGGCAGTCAATCTTTCAGCCACTGAAAAGTAAGGTAGGATTGGCGCAGACCAGGGCATGATCAGACTCCAGATAGGTACTTCAAAAGGAGCGGCAGTCTTGTACACAACCACGTCAGCGGTAGCTGATCGCGATGTGATCAATCTGAGTCAGGGTTTGGGATGCAGAGGGAGGACGCCAGGTGGCACACCGGCGATGACTATGCTAGAAGTTAGTGCTAGCCAGAAACAGGTTGTAGTCTGTGCACAGTTGCGGCAAACGGTCTCCGTTATCTGTCCTGCAACCAACAAGTCCTCATCGGCCACCTAGACGCCCGACCTGTGCATTCAAGTCTCCGGCTAGTACTACAATATCTGTCGAACGCGCTTTCTGGAGAACAGTTAATTGGTGGTAAAGCTCGTCCTTGATTGCATCCGGGCTGCTATCTGTCGGGGCATAGGCGGAGATGACGAAAAGACACCATTCCTCACGCCGGTTTCTTCTCACTTTGATGGAACTTTCTAATTTAATAGGGATCCAATCGATCAGTGCTGTCTCAGCTCTAGTGCTTAGTGCGACATCAACGCCAGCAAGACCAGACGAGGATGCAACAGAGTCCACGGATAAGCGCACGTGAAACAAGCTTTTCGAGGCGACAGATGGAGAGCGAATTTGTAGTACTTCACTAGTCTTGAATATGGGTCTAGGATAGACAACAGACGTCGACATTAAGACTTTCTAAAAACATAGCCAGCCCTATCTGCATTAGTGTGCGAACATTGAAGGAAGCCAGCTTAAACGGCGTACGTGGTTTCAGAAAGACTGCTTCAGTATTCGTAATCGGTGAAAGCATTCACTTTCGACCAGACAGCGACTAGAGATCGTTTAGATAGGACAGAGTTTCCACCATGGACGAGCTGCTGTATAAGTTGAAAAGTAAGGATACATAAATTGGGGATAAAAAGGAGTGAATAAGCGACATGGTAAACAATAATAATAATGTAAATTGTCTGGCAATATAGTAAGCGCGTAAATGGGATTGTCAGTAGAAGTCATCATTTCATTTATTTGTGTCATTTATTTTTGTGAGGGCTGTGATACTGCCCGGGTGCCCAAACCGAAGCAGGTAGTTTCCTTAGGGGGCTACACTCTGAGCCTTTGACCTGAAGGTCTAACCCATAAGTCAGTGGAGCATCGTGAGGAGATGCAGTCCCATGGTAGCCGGTGACTAACAATTGGTTCATACGCCATTTGTTCCTTCAGGATACTGGAGCCCATGCACACCATTGGTTTGGAATCACGGTTTTCCAACTCTTCTAGGTGGACTTTCCGTGTCCACCAACCTGGTTAAAGCGCCGGACATTCGCTTTTCGTCTTCTCACTTTCGTGAACACCGCCGCCACGAGAAGGCAGTGAGTAGAACTTCCGTGGCAGAGGCTATATACGTGTGGTCATGTGAGAGCATTTCGAGGAGAGCGGACTCTCCGGGGAAAATATAATTAAGCGAGCCGATAATAACTAGATTTTACAGAAAACACACAGGAGTAATAACACAACTCGAAATTCATTATTACCAATTGATTTGGAACGTTCAAAGATAGTACTAGGAGTTGACATGATAATAATAAGCGAGGAAGCTTTTGAAACTTGAATATACGAAACTTTCCTACAATGTTATGAAATTCAGATTACAATGGTCATAACCAACCTCCGCAAATACAGTGCATACATTAAATCGGTGAAGTACCACGAGATTTTCTGGTAAACCACTAGCAAGTGTCCATGGTAATCAAGAGAGTATCTGTAAAAGTGGAGAAGTCAAATTTGAATTTGTCAAGTCCTATTCCTCTTTGTTCAAACTTTATGTTAGCCTTCAACTGTCTGTTTATTACAATACGAAGCTCCAAATTGAATTCACTTATGCCCATTGCTCCGCGCCTAGGGGCATAGACCGCCAACCAGGATTCTCCAACCCACTCTGTTCTGGGCAATCATTTCCAGTTGCCACACATCTCATAGATGTTCTTCTCCAGTTCCTGATGCAACGTGTCCTCTGGCTTGCTTCATAAGGCAGTTGGATGGTTTCCACGGTGTATGTCCTATCCACCTCCAACGTATTTCTTCAGCTAAAAATCGGTTTGTTTTCTCGCATATTACGTTGTTGCTGATGATAGTCTCTTGTGTAGACAACTGTCTATAAATAGCTCTACAAGTTTTAGCTCCTTCCAGTCGAACTGTCTTGACGTCCGTATTGAAGATCCCGACTTTCATGTTGGCTGACAATTGTTTGAGTTCCATATTTTCTTCGACTGTGTGAATGCTGCCCTTCTTTACCAATCCTTGCCTTTACGTCTGCATCGATGATGCTGACCAGATACGTGGAAGTTTCCACCTCTTCCAGAGCTCATCCACCAAGTGTGACTTGGTTAGTGCTCTTCATGTTGTATTTCGGGATCTTTGTCTTTTTTTTACGTTGAGGCCTACTGCTGCTACGCTGGCTGTCTTCACTTGCATCTGCAAAGTCCGAGTCGTCTAGTTGCATACCAGCTACCCAGTATTCCTTGCTTTTCCTGAGATGTGGATGTTCCCATAATTTAATCGGCCACCAGAAGAAAAAAGGTGAGAGTAGACAGCCTTGTCTGACAACGGTCTTAACTTGGAATGCATCTGTCAGATGTCCTCCATGGACGACTCTGCAGTGTAGTCCGTCGTGTGAATTCCGTATGATATTGGCGGTCTTATCAGGTACACTATGGTGCTCCAAATGGAAGCAATGGTAAATTCACTATTTTGAAATCCCATCGCCGTTTATATAACTTTGTAGTGTACAGTCTCGTGGCGTTATCTGAATGAGTAGCCGAAAACGTCATCTGGGTTCCTACAAATGTTTTCACCTTAGACTTATAACTGGGGACACATGTATTTGTACACTATACAGTATAGCCATGTGTTTCTCTTGTAACATTCACTCTAGATTACTTAAAACGACTTTGTAGTGTATACAAAGGGAGAGGTTTGGTTCAATATCTACAACAAACAAATAAACTGAACCACACAGAAGTGCCACGTAATTCATAGGAAAATTTCGAAATATAGGGTGTGACCCCAAAAGCTCTTACCTTGAACAATTGGCTTTCTGTCAATACTAATCCATGGTACAAATTAGCGAACGGAGGATTAACTCCATCTTTTAATTGATCTTGAGGAGCTGATTTAGTAGCAGATGTTAAAATATCAGCCACTTCCAGTAAATCTTTGCATAAACTTTGGATACCGAATAATTTTGCCTCATCTATCTGTTTCATCAAACGTTTCCGCATGTTTTCTGACTCGGCGAGTGCCCTTTTATATTTGTCGTCTAAGTTATTATAATTTTCAGTTATTTTCTGCATTTCAGTCTTTAAGGATTCTATTTCTTTATCACTTTCCTTCGGTGTTGACTCCTCAATGGTTTCTGTGCTAAATTTACGATTGAGATGCAATCCAAAGTAGCCTTTTACAACAGAAGTCACAGGGCAACTAGCGTAAAATAATAAACAAAGATGAAGACTTACCGAAACTTTTCCAAGTGTGTTGTATCTAGATGAATACTACGCGAAAATCTAGCGACAATGCTTAGAGCCATAAGCAACTGTTGTAAAAATTAGTTTGCTGTACAGGTAATCAAATATATTTTGTCACAGTAACGAGTTCTATACAAAAGTAAATAAAATAATGCGTTGACGTATCATATAATATACATAATGGCATAAGGTACACTAAGTCCTCTTACAATTATTTAAACACATTGGCAATATGTGAACATGCTTACACACTAGCAATTTATTTATGCAGGTTATGTAAAAACAGACGAGATCAATTATATAAATCCACTTTGTAACCACCGTCTTAATATACATAATTTTGTTTAGTGTGTTCTAGGTACTGCCAAATATTAGCTAAGTCAGAACCAAACAAAAGCGAAAGCTCATCATTTTGTTCTGATGAAATATGCTGTGATCCTGATATTGACAGGTCACATGGAGATAATACTGGGTATCTTCTTAAAGATCAGTGTTTACCATGAAAGAGAATCTTTTGATAAGTAACGGAAAACCTGGAAGCCTGCAGGGTTTCGGTAAATTACATCCTTGATTGTGATTATTCCTTCCAAATTTATGAAGATATTTTCAAAATTCGTGATAGTGGACAAAATATGGACGAGAATTCTCTTCTGATGCCGAAGACAAAGAAAGAATAAACGGGACGCTATAAGGATGGAAACTTGTGGGAAGTGTACAGCAAGGTATGACTTAAGGCCCTTGGATTTTGTGCTTTAAGATGGTCCAAAAATTGATGCTTAAAGATTGTCCCCAGTAATAGTTCATCAATGTACACTAGTAACCGTAATTATCACTACGTTTCCTGTAACAGTCAATTTAGAGAAACTTTGACGATGATGTGTTTAAGACTTCATACTTCGTCTGAGTGAGACCATATCTGAAATATTGTATTCTAGCGGCTAATACATGTCTCATTACTGAAATCGATCTGACGTGTTTACTAAATGCTAGCTTACACGCTCGACTTTTAGCAACAATGCAAGAGAACTAGTGAAACTCCTCAAAACATATAAACTAGACGCCAATTGTCAGACAGCTCCCATTAAAAGTGCTTTTAAATTGTAAGTACTAAGTTAAACACAGAACTTTCCGATCTTTTCCATGAAAACTAGTCTGATCCGAACACCCATAATCTTTCTGCTCGGTCCACGATAACTTATTCCAGACGCTAGTACAGAAATGTACAGAAAGCGCGGTCAGAATAACCTAGACTGCTTGTTTTCCCAGTTGGAAGATCAGAAAGGTATGTTTGAATAATCTGCTCTAACAATGGACGCGTTCAGAAGACCGAGTGTTCGCATAGATAATTGACACTTCTGAATATCATGGAATGGCAGAACATAGGGAGGAATTGCTCTCCTCGAAATGCTCCCACACGGCCACTGCCCAGGAAGTTCTATACACTGGCTTTTCGTGGTGACGGACGAAAAGCGAGTGCTTGTCAGTTAAAATGTGTTGTTGAGCATGAAGGACCCGTCTAGTAGTGGAGTTGGAAAACACTGATTTCAAGACTGTGGTACACATGGCCCCCACGATCCTGAGCGAACAAATGTAAACCAATTTTGGTCACCGGCTACAATGGAACTGCATCTCCTAACTTTGCTCAATTGCCTTATGGGTTAGATTTCTGGATTAAAGGCTCAGGAAGTGACCCACTAGGAAAACCACCTGTTTCAGTTCTGGCACTCGAGAAGCGTTCCAGTCTACACACATTTTGTGGCGCATATTTACTTTGGTGCCTTTTTGTACCTATGCTTGTGTTTAAATAGTAAAATAGATGACCGACCTATTTACTATCTTTGTTGAAGAAGTTAGGTTGTATTCTGAGTCTGTGAAGTTTGACTCTTTAACGCCTAACATCATTGTTCAGTTCTATATGTTACTTTAACATTGTGAAGTAGGTAATATAATATACTCTTTGAGTAAAGAAACAATTTAAATAAAAATGATTCTGAAAAGTTATGGAAAGCCTGGCCAATAACCAAATGAAGTTTATGGAGCGAAATGGAAGCATTAAAGAGAGATAGGATGGCTTCAGGAAAATAGGTTGTGAAGTTTGAATATCTTGATAGTGTAGGATAGCTTGACAAACTGGTGAGATTGGAAAGTTGGTTTATACCGCTTATTGATTTTGACAACGCACTTGACATCATGTCACCAAGTTTCCTGACTACTAGGGTAATGGTGTGGGTCTTAATGACCACTCCTATCCTGGATGTGAAGGAATTTTTATACAAAGGTCGAGTGTGCCCAAGCTTTAGTGTCGATATCCAGTGTACAGCATGAAGCCATCCTAGGTTATAACCTTTTCCGCATATTAATCAGTGATAATTCATTACTTAGTTCGCTGGTACACCATTACGCGCAAAATTGTAAACAAGCGTCAGATGCGAGGACCCCGGGAGAGCTGTAAGATTCGAGGTTACTGTTGTGAACAAAAGCAAGTGGTTTAACATTTAAACAGCAAGTGTCAGGCCTTGCTCTTTCGAAACTTGAAGAGAAACAAGCTCAACGTTCCTTCCGAAATCACAGCTTATTTTTTAAGAAAAACGGAGGCAGCGCAAACTGGTTTGAAGTGTCTGTAAAATATTTTTACATCCTTTACTCTTTTTTGTTAGAGTATCATGTAAGTACATAAGGATTAGTCTATTTGGAACACTATGAAAATCACTTCCAATTTTTATCTTTTCATACTTCTGCGACTGAATTTCTGGATAATTTTCTAACCGAGATTCTGCCTAGTGACATGACAAACAGTTATACTAAACCTGATGTGCTAGTACAAATTTACCTGCTCTTAAACTATGGCAACCTCTAACTGTCAGACTCTTTAGGACTAAAACAACCAAGTAACTAAACAAATCTTACGGACGGACCAAGGTCTCTAACGATTGCTCAAAGTTAAGGAGGGATAGGAGAGAAGTAGGTCAACTTAAACCAGCTCCTCGTGATAACAACAGAAATTGCTACTAATGAAAAATTTTGTAGTAATAACATTGAGACTACAAACCCTATGAAAAGCAATGTTATATTAATTTCGTTGTTTGGAAACGAAGTTACTGAATAAATTTAAGAGATCCACTAGTGACTAGCCACTAGTTATTTTTGTGTGAATAACTGAGTGTAATGCTACAATGTTATGAACTATCGTTTAGCTTTATAGTCTCAGTTGTTGACACGTAAACACTCAGTAGTTTGCATTTAGTATACTAAAACTCATAAGTATGGTTTCTGATAGCATCATTCACATGCGTTAACCCACTTGGATTTCCTTGGCGTTCAGCTATAACTTTTAGCCTTCGGTAGATTTATGAATGGTTTAAAGTCACGCATAGTGTTGAGTAGGCGAGGGCACCTGACAGCAATAGTGAAATTAAGACGATTTGATAAGCAAGATCAGAAGATAACAGAGCAAGGTTACAAACCCGTTACAACGCAACAGTTTAATAATAGCGGTAATCAGCTCTCAACTGGCCTTCAAATTCACATTATTGTTTTCAGCCCAAGTGCGGTCATTCGTTTTGTAACATTAAGGTTGTTGGACAAAATATGACAACATGGCCATGCAGTTGTCATATTAGTATTTCCATGAGAAAGAGGAGTAAAGGAAGAGGTTCAGATAAATATATGTATAAATAAATGATCGGAGCTGCGAAAATGATAGCAATATAAGGACACGATTATAAGAAGGGGTAAAAAGTGCTTGAGAGGTTGCTGTGTGTGATTAATTCTTGCTACATTAATTCATTCACCATCTTAATTTGCAGGTTGAAGTTCAGGCACATAGAAAGACTGCTGTTTTTATTCACTACGCTGAAGAATCAACGATATTTAGGCGGTTTCCGATAACTAGGTCTCTTAATGAAGTCTATTAATTGTCTAATGGATAGTTCAGGAATCAGTGATTCCTGGATTGGTGTATCTGCTTTCAGGTTACGTTAGTTTGTTGGGATGATTTAGTATGCTTAGTATGTTATAACACTTTGTTATGCTGATCATCATTTTTTCTTCTGTGAAGCGAGAACACATTCGTCACGAAAAGGTAGGTATCGCATTGTTTCTCCTCCATTTAGGTAGTTTCGTACTCGGAAGACTATCTCACTTTTTACTGTTGAATCCTTAGATGTGAAGACTAGCCTAGTTAAAAAATATCCTGTCATTTTCTGATCAACTGAGGTTGTTGTCCGAATTGCAAGCAGAATAACTCAAGATTCGTGATAAAGACATACAACAACAAAAACGGTGATTTACATTACCGCCAACCTGATATCGAAGTACAAAAAACCTTGTGAAGGCTCTTTACTCGAACACTACAAGTCAAGTCAGAGCTTATGGCCACCTGTCATATGATCTAGCAACCTCAAGTGGTGTCCGGCTGGACTGTCCACTATCTCCATTTTTGTTCAACTACATCATAGGCCTACTGCTAGAAATAACGCACTCGTCGACAGAATTTTCGGGCGTTTTCTCCTACTAGGAGGTCGACTTGTCGAGTTAGAATACGCAGATGATATAATCCCGTTTGGTGAAGACGCTGGTAAGATGTAGAGTCTTTTGGTAGCGCTGAGTAACAATGCCAAGATGTTTGAGATACGTTTATCCTCCTTCAAACGCAAATTGTCGCTGCAGAACTGGCCTGTGCCAACACCTGAACTAAGGATAGGGAGTGAATTAGTCGAGCACGTTGACAACTTCATTTATCTTGGAAGTGTCTGATCAATCACGATGGTATTGTTGTCTGACGAAATCTCTACACAGACTCATAAAGCTCGTTTGGCTTTTCACAAATTACGTCACCCGTGGTGAGGGCCAGATATCCGTCTACCAATTAAGGGACGAGTGTACTACATAGCAGTTCGTTCTGTTCTACTTTACGATTGCGAAACATGGCCATTAAGAGCAGAAAATACTCGTAAGTTACTAGTATTTGATCACAGATGCCTTAGAAATATTGCTCTCATCTGATGAGATCACCGGCTAAGTAATAGTGAGGTTAGACCAAGGGTATTAGGGAATGATGATAAATCAGTTGATGAGGTTGCGAATCTTCATCGACTGTGATGGTTGGGCCACGTGTTACGTATGCCTGAACACCGATTACCACGACGCTCTATGCTGACTAGCATTGGCAATGGTTGGAAGAGAATTAGGGTCGGCCAAACCAAAACGTGGCATCAGAGCATGAATTTACCATCTCCTAGTCTGAGCCATGTTGGTAGATGCAGACTACTTGTTTGGGGTCCGTGTGACTAGCGTAATCAATGGTTGGAGACTGGGTGACATGGCTCAGAATCAATCACAATGGCGTAGGTGTATACATTCTTTGTCTTCCTTCGAACCGTGGTATTAAAATTGCTTTATATCTTTCTACCAACCAATTCTTTCTTCCTGTACTATATCTTTATATACAATCCTTCTTTTATATAGTACTACCATTGAAGTAACTACTATAAATTCGTTGTTCATCTTATTGTGAGTGGAAACTTGAACCGATGCATATTAGTGCCTGGTCATACGTTGCAGATGACCGAGTGATTGATGATTCGCCATCAACAATTATTGTCATTTGAGGTTCCGTTATAACTTTTGACCGCCTGGATGTCCTGTTAATGTATAATGTGATGATACCGCCAATTAGAGAGCAGTGAATTATCGATCGGATCAGTGACACACGAGACCCGTACGAGCAGTCTAAAGTACTTGTCGGTCATGCTTTCTGCCTAGCCCAGCCAGTCTATTCCAGGACACCAATTACAGGCTCTGTGGTGTCAATCATTATATTTCAAGCATACTAGGTTTATATGCCAAACAGACAGGCCGCATCGTACCATAAAATAGAATATAATATTTGTACAAGATTTAGCCAAATGTGGCTATGAATAGGGGAGATAGTAAACGATAGACGGGGCATAATTCAAGAATGGTAAATCATAAAACAATAGTTCATAAGTCAAAGTAAAGCTCATAATAATGGCAACATGAATATGGATAGTTCCCGTTATTTAGCAATTATACGACATAAAATATTTGCATAGTATTGGCTCATAAATGGATCCCAAAGTTACCATTCTCTATTGTTATCGGGGCATAACACTCCCTTTATGAAAGATCAGGAGTTTATATTCAGATCCTAATTTTCCCGAATTTATCCCCTTCCCGACGAAATAGCTTTGGATCGTATTATTCCGAAGCTGCATTTAATGTGACTTTATTTACAACATATTTCCCGCATTCAATAGAGAATCTGTTAGAACTGAATGGATGGTGAGGATTACCATTATTACCACTCACTATTGTTACCGGAACATAACAGGTTCACATTTGCTAATAAGTAATAGGCACTGGAGCTCTACGGACCCTGGGTTCTGAGTTTCGAATCGTCTCAGCCCAAACCTATTCTTAATATGGCGCTAAACAAGTTGCTATTATCCTGAATTTTCCTGCCACTACCAGTTTTGGATCACGGTGTACTGAATTTATGAGCACTTGGGACCTTGAAAACGATCCTTCGTTTTGATCAAAGGTCAACGTTAAATGCCCTTCAAATCATTGTTAATGGAGTATGAGTACCCGACCAGATTGAATGCTGTCAGCTTACTTCTTACTTAATTTGGCTGGTACAGTAAATTGGGCGTACCTTGAAGTTAACGCGTTCTGACAACGTAAATAATATTATAAGAAACTTCAACTAAGGTGAAACCTATAATAGTTTCTCTCTATTAAGTCGACAAATAGTAAAGCACTGGAGGTGGCACAGTATGCATTTGAAAAACACTTTTCGTACCCGGTGCTAAACTATGTCGACAAACTAGTTGACTCTGAAGATACCACCAGTATTGTAGTTTGTCAACTATTAACCAGTAACATCTTCTATATTCGAATCGTCCCCCAACCAGTTAAAATCAGAAGCGAAAAGATTGGAAAGATATATTTGATGCTTTATCAATATATCGAGGAGCGGTTGGTTTATTCTGGCTAGTGGTCATAGGAGATGTTTACCACGCTGTGCTGTAACGTGATCTGGTACGGATGCATGACCGAGCTAAACGAGTACACTAAAACTAATGTGGTCAGCATCCAATGTCGAACACATAAAAAGCTATTGATTTTGGGGAATTATTTACAACTACAACTCATTAGGGCGTCAGGTTACCTAGAGATATGTTAGAAATCTCGGTACAATAAGATTTTGAAAGCGATATACGTGGTCCATAGCACAACGTTTTGCTAGGATTAAAAGTGATAGATGTTCTAGCTCAATTTCAACGCTTTTTTGACTGTTGAGAGCGATTACATAGGAGTTTCTCAGGGAGACATTGAGGTCACATATTGCTAAGGTACCACTACCAATCGCTTAACGCATTTAGGAAGACACAGGGAAAGCAGTGTTATGGAGCTTACAAAATTTTCAGGGTAGCGGGAAATTGGTAAGTCGCCGTGTATTTAAACAAGTAAAATACCTTTGTCCTTAATTATTTTTGAGTGCTGTTATACACTGACTCATAAATAGCAAGACGAGTGAGAATAATACATGAACCAGTTCTCAATCCATGTTAACGAGAGCAAATAAAGAGTACGAACTACATGAGTTAATTCTTGTACCTTTTATTTGAATCTGGACTGTTTTAGATCAGTGTTCTTCATTCACTGTCAAAGCTGTTCAGTGAATTCTGGGACTGCACAAACACTTATTCTAACATAATATCTTACCGCAATAATAAGTTATTTATTCATTAATTTATTTTATTTTTATCACTCATTTTGCTATACATACATAGTTGTTTATTCTTGTTCTGTGTTCATAAACACGCTTATTAAGCTATTTATGTATTTCGCGTCTCCTTTATTTCCATTTCTTTAGTTTCTCCCTTTCCTTCAAAATCAATTCAAAATTCTTGTCGAGTACACAGAACCTGGTTTATTATTACTGTTCTATCATTAATATTTTATTTTCCTTTTCTCTCCTTTCTCAAACATGGCAAATGTAATGCTAACATTATTGAAACTTGTGTATTATTGCATTTTTGAGGAAACTCGAAATGGTTTCTTCACAACACTTATGTATCCATAATATGTTTGTGAATAATAATAATAATATTATTATTATTGCACAGTCATTCAGGACTCAGACAGAAACTGAAATCTTCATGAGCTAAATACAAATCGCAAATAAGCAGAGACAGATGGCGGATAACAGTGAAATTCGGAACGCGCATTTTGTCTGATTTGTTGCTCGTCAGTTGGATGTGCCTGCATTCGGGAGTTGATGTTCTCTTCAAACGCCATAGTGTTAACCACTTACCTCCTGGGAATATTCAAATAACTATTGTAAAAGTGAGAGGAAGCGAAAATGTTTCATCATTACAAATATTCGAAAATTATGGGAGATGTGTGATAAAGATAAATGCGGTTGGAATAACAAGATAATAATCTCCAGTTTAGGCGTTTCACATCAATAAACTCAAGCGTTCCAGAGAATACAAAAGGGAATGATGAACCGTAAAAGTAAGACATGTAAAGTAAGACATTGTATTAAAAAAATTATACCACTCAGCAAGAAGGTAACGGACTAAGTGACCAAGATCAAAGCTCCATAAGAAATAGTAGAAATCGATCGGATAAGTTTGTTGGATTCACTTCTAAGTCCATATCATTAGGCAAAATTATTGGTTGAAAGCCTGATTCTCTGATTTTTTGTGGTATCTGAAGGGATGAAAGCTCATTGAAATAAAAGTTAAACAGTTAACAGTAAGCTTGGAAATAACGTTATAATGTGATGATTTGAAGCATTTGAATTATAGCACAAACTAGTAATCCCACAGACAACGCAATTTAACCAAGAAGTACTAGATGAACACGAACGAATGTATTGTATTTGGAATTCGAAATCAAGTAGTCATCAAGTACAAAGGAATCATTAGCTCATATAAACACCACGCATATACACTGTGTTATTTACTTTAAGGTAGAAGCATTTTCGTGGTAGTGATCTTACGTGTAGAAAGAACTGTAGTGTACTCTACAAAGTACCTGTATAAAGTTCTTTAGGCCCTCGACAAAGGGAACCGTGACGTTTTGAAAGTTGAACGATGATTGATATCATTGGTGTCGTGTAAACAGACGTACATCACACTGGCAAACAGGACGTTCCTAAAAACTGGGAATGAGAGCCCGGGACAGAGTTCGATGCAGAATGCTGGTGGATGGCTATGCTCCTCCATGAGGGGTGACAGGTGTAAGTAAGTAACTATTTAAGCACTTCAGCCTCATAATACCTCAATAAACCCAACATAGATTATGTTATTGAACGGAACATTTACTTTAGTATTTATGCTAATGAACTCAAAACACTGCACTGAACTGTATATTAAAGAAATAAATTTTTGATCATATTATCTCTAATCTAACAACAAGTGACGATGAAGAAATCCCTCTCTCGAATTCGGAATTTCCAGAACTTAGCATCACCTTATAGTCACATGATCATCAGAAAATGGTTTTCAGATGCTGAAATATTTTTTTATTAGTATTTTGTGCCACAGCCAAGTCATCAAGTTATATGAGATCAGTAAAGTGTTGGAACTTTTAGGCCACACTTTTTCTTAGTTCATTAAGCGTTTGTAAGAATTTAGATCGACCAAAACGACTCGTAACCTTTGTTTTCGTGAAATCCCTCATTTCATATGAATATGACAATGTTCTATAATCAAGTCCATCATCATAAAAACATTAGATTTTTCCACTAGAATAATGAGTCGTGTATGCTTGGGATAGGTCACCAATCAGCCATCGTTCGGTTGCTTAGTGTCCCGCAATCAATTTGTAGTCTTGTTTTTCAGAAACTTTTTTTAAGACTATGGCTATCGGAAATCATTCTGAAGTTCCGGGTGAATTTATGATACAAAGCTTTGTAAGTTCGTCAATCCATATGAACATTTGTAATCGTTTGGAGTCTTGTCGACAGTGATAGGACCTAAGTAGTGATCTGTCAGTCCATATCACTTAGTATCCACTGAAAGTTGACGAAGTTAATGAACTTTCATGATAAATATTTTAAAAAAGTGTGTTGGTTCTCATGAGACCCTGGGAAAATGAGAACCGATAGTTGAAATGTTATATCATAGCGCAGATTAAATTATGCGTAACTTCTTAGAGCGATTAATGGACTGATGCTATACATATATTCTTACTGTATAACTATTCGGTAACTAGATTATGTATATTCATATTTCTCTCACTATAAGCTTTATTTTGACCTATAGACTATTATTATACGATCTGCAGTTTTTAAGTTATGCCCAGTTTATTAATTACAGTCTTCAACAATCACAGTCATTTTTTGGCTTGATCATGTACAAATACTATTTTTTACTTTATGGTATGATGTGGTCTGGCTGGCTTTTGTATATATCAGGTATGCTTGAAATAAATTATTCGCATAGTGGTAGCTGATATTGGTGTTCTAGACTCAACAGCAGGGCTAAGCAGGTAAAAAGACCTAAAAGGACGCTAGGCTGCTCATAAAGGTCAATACGTCATTGGTTTGGCAGAGCGCTAAGACAGTATAAGTCATATTTTGATTGATAAGTAAACCGAGTTATATTTAATCGGGCAAAAATTCACAATATGAAATTCAAATTAAGTTTTTTGTTCCCTCATCTTTTCATGCTATATCCACTAAAATTCCGTAACGACAGTTCTGTACTAGTATAAAACACCCAGTTAGAATAAAGGATTCAAAATTAACGTCTATATTAATATCAATATTGAATCTTGTAATCATATCAGAATAATAGACTGTTAACTCTAACGAAGTTAAAATGAGCAGTTGTCACTGAGGCTTCAGAATTTGGATTCCTAAAACGAGTAGATTGTTGACGATAGCACGAATTTAAGCTGAAGCTCTAAAGTCGCGGTGGTATCTAGAATACAGAAGTTTTACTCCTGACTATGAGACAGCTTCATTGACATCTTCCCGAATGTTTCCCCATAACGTTCATCTATATAAAACATGATTAGTCAAAGTTTTTTTGTTACTGCTAAAACTGAATCTCCTTGTGATTATTGCGTGACGGTAGTTACCTCGTTATGTTTATCAGCGTTGTTCTATTCGTGAATGAAATCCGAAATTGAGTTTTTTTTTCGGATCAGTAACTCTGTTCCTTAAACCCCTATTGACAAAACAAATTTCCAAAGACAAACACACAGGTTATAACAGAAGAAATGCTATGAAAATCTTTTCTAGGTGTTTTATCGGACAATATTATTACTTATTTATTCTACCTTCTTATCTTGCTTATTAACTTTGTTTCAGGTGAACCATATCGCATTTTATATTTCCCAAACTTCAATGTCCATAACTTTATGATTTGACATGAGTTAAGACTTATGATTTGGTTTTACCTTTGCATGTTACCAGGCTATTGATAAAAATGTTGCGTTTGACTAAGTTCAAGGTTACGGCGTTGTTCAGTTGAAGACTGCTGACATTTAACTGCCTGCTGGAAACGGTTACTCAAATCCTCGTAGAAGGATATTTGGTCTCATCAGGTTTTGAGTAATGTTATTGATTTTCCGGTATTAAACACCGACTGAATTGAACAAAACGGTTGTGCTTTGAGTGCGAGTGATAAAAAGTGCTTTGCATGCTATGCAGGATAAATTTGTTTTGTTTAATCGAATAAACTTTTGTTTTTTAACTCTGTGTTCAGATTAAATACTGTAAATTTGGTAATTAATCGGGTTATCGGACAAATTTATTTTCACCTAACTTTAGAAGCATACTAGATCTGAATAGAGAGCTAAAACATTTTTTAAAAGTACGTACAAAAAATCTACTATTTCTTGTATATGTTTAAATAAATTTTCCCATAAACTGTCAAATGGATAAAATTGTAAAAAGAAGCCTAAACTGCGAGATTGTGGATGTGCACTGCAGAGGAGTCCCACAATAGAACGAAACGGCCGTTCCGTGCTTCTAGTTTTCTCATGGTGGTCTAGCTTCAATCGACTCATGAATTCAACTATAAAGATATAATTGTAATCTCGCAGTTTAGGCTTCTTTTTACAATTTTATCCATTCGACAGTTTATGGGAAAATTTATTTAAACATATACAAGGAATAGTAGTTACTTGTAATGAATTATACCTTACTACTATAGCAAATAGATTGGAAGTCATGAGAAAATAAAAAAAAAGAACTGGCCACTATCCAACATTTTATTTGAATTTCATGGAATTCTATATAACATGGGAGAAAAGATTTATAGTTAAGATGAATAATTTTAATAGAGTTTTGGACGACCTTTGAACGAATCTTAAGTGACCTTGAGAAGAGAGTTATTATATAGGAGAAATATGTCACACAAAACCAAACAATTAAAATGGATACACTTCTTTTATATGGTCCAAAAACTTGTCAAGGTTAGAAAAAGGTTCCAAAATCGTAATGCATAAGGTAGAGGAACTCATTCATATGGCTCTATCATAGTTGGTGTCTGGATCCATGAAAAGGTCACAAAAACCCTCTCAGCCTCGACTGCATAGCTTCATTATTGTTTGTGTGTACTCCGGTCGTGTAAGTTTATCATTTTTATTATAGATATGTCTCTACAATACTCATACCACTGAATAACTGAAGCTTCAGTAACATCTGCGATTATTGTAGCCAATATTACTCGTACTTTTAATATACAATTCGCGGCAACTATTATAAAATGCCTTAATCTCAATCTGGATCGAGCGATAAAGTTTCCTATTCTAGTAAACGTCTTCCTTCAAAATATATTACATCGAAGGACAACATCACAATAGTCTGAACAAAGTCTACGAGTCATTTAATACCCTCAATTACAAATACAAGAACTTCTTAGTAGTCTCCTTTGTTGTAGCCGCTTAATTGTCAAGTCTTCTCTGTAGACCGATCGTATATGAGCATCAGGTACTGAAATTGGCGCCATGACCTTGAAATCTCTCAAACGCTTCTGATTGACTCATCCATAAATTAGAGTCTCGCAGAGTTTTGTTCTCTCATAACCAAATCATTCAGCTTAGAGAATAAAACTTCATCAAAATTCTAAATAAAATTTATATCTAAATTAAATTTGAGTTAATTATATAAGAGAGATACAATAAGTTTAAAAGATCTATTATTATTATTATTATTTACACAAATAACCAATCAAATAAGAATATTCCAATAAAGTACATTTAAGTGATCTGATAATCAATACACTTTTAATTCAATCGTTTTATTTTATTAATTTTTATTAAACGTGTATTGTTATGTAATCAATCATCTTTATATTTTATTCATTATTTCCCCCATAAATTTTTGATATTTCTTATATATAATTGATTATTCTCTTTAATAATAGTTTCATTATTATTATGAATAAGAAGTGAAAATGGATTAGAACGCCAAAAATTATTTTGTTTAAGAAAATTAATTGTTTTTATAATTTTTTCATATGATGGTATAATTTCATTGTTACTATGTATTATTGCATTCATAACAACAGTTTCTGAATGAATCCAATCAATTATTTCATCAAAATCATCAAAATTTTCTTTCCATATTGTTTTACATATTGAATTCCAATAAAATTTTTCTATTAATATATCTATACTACTCATTAGATCTTTTTTTTTTAAAAATATTTTGTTTTAATTATTTTATTTCATAAGATTAATATATTAAATATTTTAATCGATATTTATTGATTTCAAATAAATCAATAAATGTATCTTTTAAAATTATGATATTAATATTGAATTATTAATTAATAAATAATCAATACAATTGAAACTAAGCTATATTTTTTTATTTTTCCTTAAAAAAAAATCACTTTCAGAGTTTAACTGCCAAATGTATTCGGTTGTTATACTTGAATGAAATAAATACTAAACGTTTTATTATAAATTTAATGAAAACTTTAAAGATAATAAGTTTTTTTTTGTAATGTAATACTATAAATTTTGAAGTATTTGTAAAACTAGGATCATTGAGAAGATAAATCATGAAGCTGAAGCTGCTAATGTAATGAACGAGAATACAAGTAGGGACAAGCGAATGTATTTGAATACAAAATTACAGAATATTTTAGTAAAATCTGAGAACCATACGGTTAAATTCTTCATTGGAAAACTGTCAATCAATTATCTTAGACTTTATTGTTCCTTCATTTCTACAGCAATCATACTGTGTTCTCATTCCGTTTTCTTCGATATTCCTAACCTTCTGAAGACAGACATTTCACTTTCGATTGATAATACATACTACTTATATCTGTCGACATCAGTAGCGGTGTTGGTTGTAGCGAGTGCTGTCGGCGGTGAGGAGCGGTGGGATATAAGGCTTCTGAGTGAAAATCAGATGTAAATGGCTCAGTAGGTCGCTAGAGCACAGGCGTTGAATGTCACGGGTGCTGGATGTACGTCGAATTTTGATGGTCCAGCTGGTCGACGGAGCTATGAAGGTTAACGCGCTGCAGTCACGATATTTTGACAGAGGGTGTGGCATAAATTGCAGAAAAGAAGAAAGTGGCACGGTTAGCAGAACCACCTCAAGAATGACTGCTTTAAATGGGGGACAAGTGTGCTACTGATGTCGATAGATATAAATAGTATGTATTATCAATCGGAAGTGAAATGTCTGGCTGTAGAAGGTTAAGAAGATCGAAGAAAAAAAAAAGAAGGAGAACACAGAATGATTGCTGTGGAAATGAAGGAACAATGAAGTCTGAGACGATTGATTGACATTTTGCAAATGAAGCATTTATTATATAATCCTCAGATTTCAGTAAGATATTCTGTGATTTTGAGTTTAAATACATTTGTTTGTCCCTACTTGCGTTCTCGTTCACTACACTAACACTTAAAGGTATATAGATACATTATTTATTATCATTAGAACGTAAATAAAAATGCGTAGGTTTTTAAACGTATGAAAATGATTTTTTTTAGATATTATCTGGATTTATGTGTTAGGACAGATAACTTCGTGGGTGTCATTGGCATGGGAAAGGTATTTATCAGACATTTAAAATGTGTACTTACCTTGAAGAACATGATTTTTATGCCCTTGAGAATAACTTAAGTTAATTAAAACGGATTTTTCTTAAATAAACATTCGTACTCTATAACTGATAAAAATACGGAGAAAGTATTTTTTTGATGTCTTAATCTTTCTACAAACATAGGATTACTTAAAGGATTAAGGATTGAGAAAGTCACATCTGTTTATAAGCTAATTTATCATCAATCTAAATATTACTAAATAATGATACTCATGAATAAAATAAACTGACTGTTTGCGACATAACGACCTAAACTAATGAAATTGTGAACTTAGAACATTGAAAATGTACATATGCATTAAATAATTCTAAGTGAATGTAATTGTTCCAGGAAGTATATTGGTTGAGTGGCTTCAAGTATATATATTAGGATGCATAAATCATGATATTTAGCAAAATTCCATATGATCACTAATAACATTCACTGATGAGTTGCATAATAGGACGGGTTAGTTTTCCACTATTCTCTCCAGCTGACAACTATCATTAAACTATACAAATTTAATGTGTAAATCCTACTTTTTTCTATCATGACTTAGATTACAAGGTAAACAATTATAGATATGAGCCTCAAAATACTGAACTGGTCAAGTGTCATTACTAATTAGTGCGATGGAACCTTATTGTGCTCAATATTAACACTGAATAAGTTGTTTATTTCATCAGTACCTTAACTGTTGTAAGATTTCGAGACGATGAAAAATGGACGCAAAGAAAACATTAGTTTGGTTGTTAAGATCAGGTTATCTGATATGATTCAGGTATTACACAGTTACAGTTAATGTGTATGATAAGTTAAAAGAACGTGTATATCAAGAGATGTAAGTCAGGTATTATTTTAAAATTTCGGAGACTAATCAGCTGTCCTACAGAGATAATATATTTAACTTTCATCACCTTGGATGTATTCTGTGTGACTTTCTTTGTTAATTGAAAAAAGTATCAACAAAACGCCAACCATGAATACAATTTTGTGATAATTACTGGTTTCCAGATTATAGTAACATGAATTATACACATTACGGATGTTGTTTTTACAAACTATGAATACTGGATAGTTAGTATATCGGACTTATTAACTAAATAAAAGGATTAATTTAATTACTGTTAATACAAATAATTGTTGAGTTTATGGTACTGAACTGAAGTAAATTGTAATAGAATCGAGATGAAATCTATCGGCTAAGGAAATAGAGGTCAATACCTATATGTGATTGGGATTTGAGTTTTACCATGATCGATTAAATATGATTAGTGACTGACCCCATTAATAAACCTATGAAGGGAAAAAATTGAAAGATATGACTAGTTTACATAATACTTTTTGAATCATTGTCACCTCAAAGTTTCTCTGGAAATCTTATAATTTAACCGTTGCAACAAGATCTGGTGAACTACTTAACATAGTTAGTTTATCGTTATCAACATGATTAATAAATATGTAGTGTACGAGCCACAAATTCAAATTATCATTTCGAGTAATTTTCTTACAGATGACATCATTTACACTCCATAACATCAAATTCTAGTTTCTATTTTAATACTTAAAAACCGTTGAACGATTGAACAATTTTGTTATTTCGCATTATTTAAAAAATCCCATCTATTACCGCTGCTAAATCGGAATACGGTTCAATGAATAATTCAACAGTGTGTAAGTTATCTTTTGATGCTCATTATGAAAATAAGTGTACATATTTTAGATGGATGGATGGATAAAAAGGAATCAGTTGTAAATACACAAAACAAAAGAAACAGAACATAGAAAAAGGGAGGAAAACAAAAATCATTAACAATGAAGGTATGAAATACAAAGTTATTGACTACAAGTGGTTTTGAATATCCAAGAGTTTTCATGCCATGTGAAGTATTTAACTGGAAAAGCGAATTTATACAATGCTCGATAGTTCTCACTTAAACGTTGTCGTTCTTCAAGCTAGAGAGTAATGTATCCAAAATAATGAAGAAAAAAAAAGACTGACTGAGTGAATTTATTGACTATAAACTGTGATGATATAATAAATCAAACGACATTTATTTCATTGTTAGTAAGACAGCAGTTGTCTCGCTGTTGATAGTGAGGACTGGATTTTGATCAGTCCTTTGTTGTTAGTGCATGCATCCTGTGCAGATTTGCCTGACAACCATATAATCACAAGTTTAATAGAGTATATGGATTGTGGGTGAAAGTGGCACGTCAATATCGGGATGCACGCACATCCTGGATACCAACGCTAGCCACAGCCCATCTACTTAAATTATAATTAGTGCATAAGACTATAGACAAATGAAATGCTAGAAAGATTGATGACTACTATGTCAGGTGTATTAGAAATGATTTAGATTGTTAGAGGATAAGATACGTCACCTATGGTGAAGGCGAGATATCCGTCTATCAATTAAGGGACGAGTATACTGCGCTGCAGTTCACTGTGTTCTACTTCACGGCAGCGAAACGTGGCAATTTAAGAGTAGAAGATACTCGTGAGTTACTAGTATTTGGTCACAGATGCCTTAGAAATATTGCTCGCATCTGCGGGTAAGTAATCACCGGGTAAGTAATAGTGAGGTTAGACGCAGGGTATTAGGGAATGATGGTAAATCAGTTGATGAGGTTGCGAATCTTCATCGACTGAGATGGTTGGGCCACTTGTTACGCATGCCTGAACATCGATTACCACGACGCGCAATGTTGACTAGTGTTGGGGATGGTTGGAAAAGAGTTAGGGGCAGCCAAACCAAAACATGGCATCGGTGCTTGAAGTCACTAACTTCTAGCCTGAGCCATGTTGGTAGATGCAGACTACCTGGTTGGGGTCCGCGTGACCATCGTAACCAATGGTTGGAGACTCTGAGTGCCATGGCTCAGAATCGATTACAAAGGCGCAGGTGTATACACTCTTTGTCTTCCCTTACACCGGGAGATTAGATTTGCTTTATACCTTTTTTTTCTACCAATTAATTATTTCTCCCTGTATCATATCTCTAAATAAAAGCATTTTTTTACCACCATTGAAGTAACTCCTTCTATGGATTTGGTGTTCATCTTGTTGTGTTAATGAGGTATGACAACTTGAACCGATGCATATATGTGCCTGGTTCTACGTTGTAGATGACTCACTGAGTGAATATAGCAAAAGATTGTGGGAGAGAATAATTTTAATCCATCGGTTATATCATTTCTTATTTTGTTAAACTCTCTAGTCTTGAACTTCTATTGTTTCTACTAGTACGAAACTTAAGTCTAAGTGTTTCCTTGCTCACTACTATCAAAAACGTAATCCAGTAAAAATAACTATTTACTCAGTATTTGTTTGATAAAATAGGATTTTTTATTATACATGAAAATAATCAATCTTTTAATTAGTTAAAAATAAATGTGAACATCATAACATAAAGTGAATAAATGAATTGAAAAATACAAAGATGGTAATTCATTCATAGTAACAGAAATAATAAAATAGAATTATACCAAATAATGCAAAATACATTTTGTAAGGATGGCTCGTTGGCAAACTCTAGGAAGCCTCAAGAAGCCCAGAAAGAGCCGAACACATCTCATCCAATCACTGTTAGGGGAACATTCTAGAATGTCGACGTGTAGCTTCCCTATTGGATGGATAAGAATGACCCCCTATGTGCCTATTGGCTGTCCGAAATGATGATTTACTTTCAGCCAGAAAACTATAAATACATGAGATTTTTGTACTATATTTGACACTGTTTGGGGAATAAAATTCCTACTTACTAGTCTTCTGTCTTCTCTCTTGCGATGTTGCGGGTTCGGTCGTTCAAGTAGCTTAGTAGTACGCGGCATAGTAAGAATCAAAGCTCTAGATATAACACATTTTTTTTACTACAGATTCAATCATACAATTTTAATAGTCTTTACAGATAATTTGTTTGATAGAAATATAATGAATTCAGTTATTTAGGATAATTCTAACATAATATTAATGGTATAGAATAACTTTTAAAAATTAAAGATAGAAGAGTTTCTGCCAAGTTAATAACTGTTTGAAGTTTTATATCATAAACTGAGTTTAGTTAAACAACTTTTGAGAACTAGGAAGATCTAAACAATTGTCTCGTCTCTATATGGGACAATTTGGAAGTGTAAACCTATGAGCTCGAGAAGAATACAACTAATGATCTTCAGGTCTCATAATAAGTGCTTCACTTTTAGATCACAGAGTTGGTATCCAACAGTTTACAATATTAACTTTAGACGCTTTGCAAAATTGTGTAATCGTCATTCACTGACACTGATACAAGTTGTCTCAGGCTGACATTATCACAGAAATTAAATGATTGAATAAATCAGATGATGAAAACAACATTTATGCATATTAATTGGTTTAAAGTATAAAAACAAACAAAGAGACTAGACAATTTTCTTCTGAAGAATAAAATGAATTGAATACAGAACTAAAGGTTAAACAATAACTAAACATACTTCTTGTTTTTTTTCCGTAGCCAAATTAAAATTTTTTAATTTTAGAGCTTTAGTAACATTTTGCCATAAACGACGAGATTCTTCTGGTTGTTGATGTTCAATAGGACGTATATGTTTTGAAAAAACAGGTAATTGATTGACAGTCACTGACCATTTATGTAAATTCTAAAACAAAACAAAAACAAGGATACACCATTCAATAGTATGAATTTAAAGAATTAAACAGTCTTTTTTACTGTTTAAAAGAAAACAGATAAGATTAAAATGTTAAGACAAAAAAAACAACAACACGAGAATGAACTTGACAAATGACCTAATTTACAAGCAATTTCCAAACAGAATTACTTAATTTTATGTAGTTGAAATCATGAGTCAATTGAGGCTAGACCACCATTGAAAAACTGAAAGTACTCAACGGCCGTCTCGTCCTATTGTGGGACTCCTCAGCAGTGCGCATCCACGATCCCACCTCGCGAGCGTTCAACCACTAGACCACTGAGCCGATATCCAACAGTGTTAATGTCTAACTTCAACCAATCCACGAAATTGAGCAACCATTCACCATTGTCATCAGTGAGTTGATATCTCCCAACAGACCTAGTTGAACTCCACTGATCACTGCTTCTCACTAGAACTCCAGGAAATACCTCATGAAGCCAATCACTAGTGAGCATATGATCACATAAATCATCTTTTTTTGTGATTAAAACGTTAATCTACAGTTGTTCTGGTTGAATGAAGACATTTGTTCTGAATAAATGATGTGGAATATTTCATATTTTGTGTATACAAATTGTGAGAACAGTTATACTGTTTAATTCAATAATTTGTCGGTATATTGCGTAGCAGAATGTATTTCACTCTCATGATTCGTAAACTTATTGTAGTAGTATTACTTGCTTTGTTTAAAACTGCATTCGATCGGAGTTGGAAAATCCTGATTCTAAACCAATGGTGCACATGGGCTCCAGTATCCTGAAGGAACAAATAGAGTATGAACCAATCATTGGTCACCGGCTATCATGGGACTGCATCTCCTTACGTTGCTGCAATGCCTTGTGGATTGGACCTTTATGTCAAAGGCCCCTAAGAAGACCACCTGTTTTGGTTCGGGCACTTGGGCAGTATTCCAGCTCTCACACAAATCGGATGATTTATGTGGCGCATATCTATTTGGTGCTTCCTTCTACCAATGTTTATGTGTTTAAATAAATAAACTAAAACAATGTATTATATTTTATAGATATATACGGTCTTCGTACTTCTCCACATTAACAGATTGAGTGAAACTGGATAATCACACGATGACATAGTTATGTACGGTAAGTTATATGTATATATGGAGGAACCACAGTTAGTGAACTATTTACCCAGTCAAGATCATTGCCAACATGTCCTTATGAGGGTCGATTTGACCAGTTATAAAAAACCACGTCATTCGGTTTCGCAAACTAGAATTTGTTACATATTCATTGTTTGCTTTCTTTGTAGGGTTAGGTTAGCTGAGCGTAGAAAGTAAGCAGTATAATGATAATAAACAAACAAGTAAAAAAAAGCGTTAGATACCACTAACTTTAATTTTACCTTATTCAAAACTTCAAAATTGATAATTTTATTCCATTCACCAGAAATACGTGCAATTAAGTGATTACTATTTCCAACTGGACTTAGTGGTGATGATCCAGGCCCTTTGGATGAACGATCAGATGAAGTTGGAGAAATACTGTGTGTACTGTAAATTTCTCCAGTAATACAATGTAGTTTATCTTCATAATGTGGCTATTGTTTATCAAAATAATAATACATAAAAATGAATCAATGCTAACTAAGAACTAAGGTGTCATTAAGAGGCTTAATTTTAATTAGACAACGATATACTCTTATCACCACACTATATCCTACAGAATAGATAATAGTGTAGTATTTTGATCATACTTTGAATATGTGAATATAGTACAAGATCATTCATAGTAGCAGAGAAAATCCATTTACTTTTCATTTTTCTGCTAAGTTTTCAGCTTCAATATTATTTTCAAATAACAATAAAAAACCTATTGTGTCATTGAAGAAGAATAAAGACAGTTTGTTGACGAAACGTTTATCTTTTTTAAAGGTTTCATTAGCTTAACCTGTACAACTGTATTCACTTGCCAAAAATAGCAATCTGTAATAAAATGGTGTTAAATAATTTTTTTAGAAGAAAAACTGAAATAACATCGTGTCATAGAATTATCTACAGTAGTCAGTCAGATCTTGAAAGGAAACTATGTATTAACCTAAATGAATAATAAATACCAAGGTTAAGATAATTATCCACCTAATAAAAGATATTGAGAACAGATTAATAAAAAATTCTAATAATGGTTTGAATTGATTCTAATTATAGCTATTCACCGATTCAACCCTGTGTGTTTAATTCATCATATCATCTTCTTTTCCATCTTTTTATTATATATTGCATTTTTCCTAATCCTTTCCAATTATTCTGAACAACTATTAATTGTTATCAGAATGAAGGTTTGTCAAGATTATAGCAATTTTAATAGTTGAATTCATGGGTCGACTTAAGCTGATGAGGAGTCCCATATTAGGACGAAACGGTCATCCAGTGCTTCAAAGTTTTCGGTGGTGGTCTAGCTTAAATCGACTCATGAATTCAACTATTAAAGTTATTAATTATTATTCATGATTACGACTTTAGGCGATTCTGTTATCAATATTTATCAAGTGAACAGTTATCTTCATATTGACATTTTTTTATTAGCTGCTGGATTATTAGGTATCTCCCTTTCAATATCTGACTTTTCTAGACAATTTACGTGACACGATACCGCTCCAATTTTTACTTGGTTATTCAACACTATTCTATCTTACTATAGACAACTGTTTTTTAGCAAACAAATTGACCATCAATACAAATGTACAGTTTAAGTCAATGAAATCGTCGCAAAAAACATTATCTTCATTGTATTTTCTGTATTTTTCTACAGTATTACTCGGTATTTTTTATTTGTTAAATTCATTTCTTCTTTCTGAAAAGTACTTTTCAACATTTAGTCACCTTCACTTTCAATGATGCTACTGTTACTTTAACTTTACTTGGTAAGGCAAGTACCGTTGACCAATATTTCTATCTAGTTCTCTATTAGTTACAACTAATAGAGTGAAGTGGATTCACACTGTATGAGACAGTGTAAATAGAATTTGAACAAGACACTTGTCTTGCATAGATTAATAATGTGTAATAATTTTAAGTATAAACATTCTATTGAATGATGTGAATAAGTAACATACTGTAAATTTTCATGAGAACAGTCAAGATAATGTTGTATTTATTGAATACATGAAAACCTTATAGAATGGATACAAACTAAGCTCAATAAATGGGCACAGAATGAAGGCAAGTATTTAACAATTATGGATCACTAGGGCTACAATAAAATATTGTCTATAATCTAAGACAACAGGAAAGTAAAAACCAAAGACGAGAAACATCTTACAATGTAACCACTAAATGATTTAGAAGTCATCTCATAGATGCTACGCGGATATTCATTCGAGTAACAAAAAACCACTCCTAAACACTAGGAAACACAAAGAAGGTAGATTTGCTATTTTCTCAAAACTAAATACAGTTCGTTGATGAGCTCTAATAATTGAGAAAGATTTGGTGCTTAAAACGACCGCAGTTTTGCGTTCCTTGAAACCCTCTAATACAATTACTACGATTACTACTACAGCTTTCTCCATTAAAAAATTCGACATCATTCTGGTAGACTTTAAGTCTGAAGTTGTCAAAACGCAACGACATGTTGTACCGTTTAACTAATAATTCATATTCATGAATGTGTAAATAGGTGTAAATAGGGGAAATACTTTAACGACAGTAATAGTTGTCGTAGTTAGTGCAATTTAACGCATGAATGATGTTAGATTTATCTCATTTAATTGTTCAGTCCTTCCACATTAAGAACTGAACATGAGACCAAACTAAGAACATTCATATCTTGTGATGAACATGAAAACACTGAACTAATGGGTCGAAATTCAGTATACAAACAAATGGTGGTCTCCTTAAGCTTTTGGAGTACCACTGTTTCAAATATCAATTTATCACCATAAACTTTTCTATAAACCATGTAAAATTAGTCACTTTCATAAGATGCTTACAATCTATTGTAAGTCTGATTACTGAGAAACTCAAGCAGCATCTCCGCAACGGTTCGTATATTTCCTTGCTCTGTCTTTTGGAGAGACGAGAAGCAACTTCTACAGAATTCGTACATCAAATATATTTAGTAATGGAAAAAGATGTCATAAAATCAGCAAAACTGATCAAAAACACAGATGAATATGAACGACAACTAATCTTTGTTTAAAAACTTTCTAGATATACTTTTTAGATATTTACAGGTTGAATGCTCATCAGACAGAAAGTTTGTTTTAATTTCGCATATGTGCTGATAATGGTTTACTGTAACCAAACAAACAGTACTGATTAAAGCCGGTTTTATCATTATTATTATACTGTCCATAGTGAGACATAAGAACGTTGCAAAGTAAAAAAAATTTACGATTCACAAGTTGTAAACAAATTCTCATAGACAAAATAAATGTATCGATTGTTTACAAACAACAAGAAAAACACCAGCTGACTTGTATAGTCATCTTACCTTAGTTAAAAATGTGATCACAGCTGAATAGCCAGTTTGAGGGCATGTGACAAAGACTTTATCACCGAATTCAACCCAAGGTACTGTTAAAATTGACCTGGCGTATGCCGTAGGAAGGGAAAAGTGATACTCTTCGTCATTATGCTCACCAAGTTTCAATATTACTATAGAATATCAATTACATTAAGATAAACATTGGATGTAACGTCGTTGTATGCAGTGAACTAAAGCATAATATATGCACATATAAATACAAATAGATATGAAATACAAGGGTAGCTTATAGATACAGAAAAACAATCCATCTACTATGTATGATTAAGAAAAATATCATCATAGAGTTTGACGTATAATACCAGGCTTAGTAAGAAAGTGTTAGATAACAGTTAATGTTATATATTTTAAAACAATGCGAGAACATTTCCATAGGTAAAATAACTGTACAGCAAAATAAGATTGTAATGGGATTTTCAAACTAATTTGAGGTATGTAGATAGGTGCTAATTATCAATTTTGGAGTCTATAGCATTATCGTAAACTACTCGCAATCGGGTAGATGCACTCACTCTTCTGTCTTCCCATAAATCTTGAATTTTAAAATCACATTATGCATGCTATTCCGAGAATTTATTCTTCCTTCTCAAATCATATTTTCTAAGCTTCACTTTTTCTATTATCACTGATACTATAACTACATCCATTAATATGGAATTCGTCTTGATAATTTCATTTCACTAAGCTGATGAGGTGTGAAAACTTGAACCGATGAACATCAGTGGCAAGTCCTACATTGCGTATGACTGACTGTAGTATAGGAGTTTAAAATTATACATCAGTATGATAAATGAAAAACAATGTCGATTAATGATGCTTGAAATTACTATCTAACTTGTAGTGTTTGTTTTTTACAAAACATTATAAAAGCTTTGAACACACAGACATCTGATAAAATGAATGTACAAACGAATGGAAGTATGTGAGAATCAAATGGCACATGATGATAAACATTTTTTGATTCCAGCCTGTTCATCCACACAGTTTATTGATAACACTTTGTCCTAGAAAAAAATGTATTTATTACCAACATAGAATGCATGTCAAGAAAAAGGACTTTTAACTGATGAAATTTTCACTAAACATGAATTTTGCTAACTCACTGTTTAAACAGTACGACAGTGTCGTTAACTATCAAACATATAATTGGGACTCAAACACATGAATCTGTACTACATTACAGAGTTATTTTAATTATATCAAATTAGATAACTAGTACAAAATGATTTATATATTAGTAACTTAAAAAATATATTGGATCGCTTCATTTTAGAAGTGCTTAATACAGAACATAAGAAGCAGGAGTACTCTTATTGTTTATGCATCTATGATGATATTATTGAGAGATATTTATTAGGTGAGATAGATGTAAGCATTCCAGATTCATGGTCATTTCTATTTGATTGTGTTGTGACGGGCGGTGTCCAAAATCTGATACTGGTACACGGTGTGCTATGCGCTACATCCCCCAACTGAGTGAGCGAAAAAGTGTATTGGAACACCGAATAAAATGCACAAATACTCATTCATATGTATACCACTCCAATTCTTAGCTAATGAAATGCACCTATCCTTTCAGTCACTTCCGGTTGCCATAGATTGACCTTCTCATTAGGTTACTTCTAAGTGGCTCTCCATATCAGGTTGAAATTCAAGTTTTAATTGTTTATCCTTCAAAAATATACTTGATAAAAGTAAATAGTATTTAAAATGAATATTATTAATGTTAAAATATACACTTACATTTGCCTAACATTGCTGCACAAACACTCATGCCTTGGAATTTAGACTTAGTACACAATGAACCAGTCAATTGCATTTGTTTGATAGGACAAGAAAATTGAAAAACAGTAACAGATGGATGGTGAGAAACTTGTTCAGCACAATATCTTATAACTATGGGTACATTGGGGTTGTTATTTGTAGTGGGGGACATTTTATACGTATCATTATTTATTTCTGATAAACATGATTCACTGTTTATTTGATCTGGTGGTACAATCCAACTGCAATGAAACGTTTCACCAATAATAGGATTATATGGTTTTTTGACAATTGTATCCTTTAAAGAGAAAGAAATTAACAAACAAAATTTTTATTTTATATGTAAAGTTGAAATCATGAGTCAATTGAAGCTAGACCATCATGGAAAACCTGGAAGCACTGGACGGTCGTTTCGTCTTATTGTGGAACTCCTCAGCAGTGCGCATTTTCTTTGCTTCACGAATGATCAGTGAAGAATATGACACTTTAAAACTTATCTATGTCGAATTCATTGTATTTCTGAATAGATAGAGTGAGTAGCATGAAAGTATGATTTTTCGGGATGATGATACCATGGATTATTATTTATATTTTTATTTTATGAATAACAGAGTCTTGGACTGGTGTATTCACTTATATTTAAGCTTTCGTTTGATTCATTAACAGTTATGATATCTTATTGTTTCAGACATATTGTTAATTAATTACTTCCCTATTACTTCGGTTTTGTATCACTTATGACTAAGTTACATAGATATTATACTTATTTAATTGTGTTGCCGTGCGACCAGTTATTTTAGGCATATCATTGCATGAGTTTGAATAGAGCACAACAGATAATCATTTTGTTTCCAACTTTTGTCTTCTGATTATACACTAGATGAGGAGCTTGAGAATAATTAAGTGTTAAGGTCTTGGCTGTTGCTTATTGATTGCTATCATTCGAGTAAATAGATCACCGGTTCTCCTGGTAACATGTGTGAACCTATTGGTAATTGGACTAGAGAGGAGCCAGTTGGTACTGTAATAACACTTTCCCCAATACAACCCAAGTATCTGTTTTTCCTTTTACCCAGTTGCATCAACTTTTTGCTTACTCTACGGTTATATACAAGAAGTAATGAAATACGGTGAATTTACTGTATTCTGTGAATACAGCAGTTATTACTTTGTTTAAGGATAATAAACATGATGTCCTAGTTACTGACAGTTGTCTACTTTTTGTGTTGATGAAAATATCCAAGCATGTAACCGTCTCGATAACCAATCAATTCATTTTTAAGATGGTTGGTAGTGAAGTGAAATCCAGAAAATAGTTGGCGTACATAATTCTACATAAAACATATCGTTTTGATAGAACTGTGTGGAAAAGTCGTCCTGAAGACCTTGACAGCTGATCAAATGATGAGGTGAACTGAATACTGCATTGACTATTAGGACTCCATCATCACTGGTGAAATATCATGATCCATTTGAATACGACACAGAGACTGGCTTTTAAAAACTGTCAATGATATTTCGAATAAAGAAGACAGGGATAGGTTTCGTATGCTGCCACATATGGGGAATATATTTAGGGTAACAGTACTGATTAACCTTAGATTTTGAAAAAAGTAGTTTTTAAGACCATAGTTCGCATATTTACTGGACATGCTAAGTATGAATGTAGTGTCAGATAAGTTTAACTTGGAAGAAACCAACAAATCATAACGCTGTAAATACACAAATCAACATTAAAATCGATAATGTTGTCGAGACAAAAAACTAAGATACGACAAGATTTGTATATATATGGAGCTCTGTTTTCAACGAAGTCTTAAGAGAAGGGCAAAGCTACAAGGCTATAAATAATGGTCACTTAGATGGACCGTTAGTTAGTTTTGTAAAATTTTAATTTATTTTTTAAGGACAAATGGATCATAAGAAATGAAACAGTTGAAAATAAATGTTTTTTTGTTATATCCCAATGAGTAGAAAATTGTACTTCCGGCGTTCCGTGACTCAATGTAGGCCACCTCTTCAGAGTAAATAAATAACCGAAATAAAATTAACACGTTTAAATAGTAAAAAGGAAACAATGAAGAGTATTTTTTAATACAATCGAAATCATAATAGGCCTGAATATATCTAGATCACTATTTTTGGTTAAAGTGAATTTGTATGACATGTCAATGTGTTAATTTGCATGTCAGCAGGTGGGTATGCGTCATGTTGAGGTTGCACTTATTTATGTGACCAACGATTAAGGACTAGATATAGACTACAAGAAAACTATATCGTGACAAAATGCAAAGGGGAGAACGAAATATATATTAAAATGTAAATAGATTTTCTCGTCAACATTCATTGAGCAATCACAACTTATGCTAATTGGACAAGTCGACCCACAATGCTAATAATTTAGCATAAAACCTATACATATATCCCAACTTCGGTGTTTTTGATTTCAGGATAGAGGCTACACATAGATGATTTGTAAAAATGATACTGAATGTTATTTAAATAAAATTATGCTTATTATAAAAATCGTAGGCATTTTATAATCCTGAAGGCCATAGCAAGGAATAACGTGTTACAGTTTCAAACGTCACCTCATTGATACCAGTTTCGAAAGTTAAACAGCATTAAATTAACATTATACAGAGATTGTAATAACTGTAAGATGAACGGATGAACGTGCAACTGTTCGATCACTGAGTTATATTAACTTCAAACTATTAATTATTAATAGAGATAAGAATCTTAAAGTTACATGCTTTTGTTATTATTAACAGAATACCATAGGACTACTTATAACTTGTAGAAACTATATTAAACTGAACACTAAGTTCATTTAAAATTAAAATTGTAGAATGAAGTAATATTTTATGCACCTGAGTAGAATATGAGAGAATAATTTTACTTTTGCAGAAATAAAATATACACAGATGGAGAATGCAAGGCGGTCAGCAAAACAGTTTGGGTCTACATTTTTTTGTTAATTAGAAGTCGTCAGTAATATGCACCTGCAATCCTGAATCCCAACTATCACGAAACCTAGGTACACGGTATGCTGCCGATTACCTAAAATTACTTAACACCTCAACATAACCTATGCGATGTAGAGTTATTTAGATTAATGGTCACATTATTTGATTAGCAGAATTCGATCCGCACTACAGGAGTAGACAAACAAGAAACTGATCAATAATCACTGATCATTCAATAAAACGAATGAATAAAAAATGCAATTAAGGAGCAGTATATGTACTCACTGAGTGGGGTATCTGTAATGTATGTGAGAGACAGAGAATGGCAGAGGGGATGAAATGGCTGTCATCAAAAAATGTAGATTGAAAAGCTAACAAGTTATTCAAAGTTATGAACAAGTTAGTTACCCAATACAGAAGAAAGTATAAACTGTAAACCAATAGATCAAAAGCAATAAAAATATATACCATCAAAATCCTATACATAAAGTGTAGTCTTGATTCTTCCATTGAGATTGCCTCAAAATGCCCTGGTACGGCCGAAGGTGGGGAGGGCCCACCCGCTCTCTCGAAATGCTCTCACATGACCACGACTATACAGGCTCTGCCAGGGAAGTCACACTCAATGTCTTATCTCAGAGGGGGTGTTGTTTACAAAATTGAGAGGACGGAAAGAGAATATCCGGCGCTTTAACCGAGGCGGTGGACACAATCAGTCCACCTAGGATAGTTGGGAAACCTTGATTCCAAACCAACGGTGCACATGGGCTTCAGTATCCTGAGGGAACAAATGACATATGAACCAATTGTTGGTCACCGTCTACCATGGGACTGCATCTTCTCACGATGCTCCACTACCTTGTGGATCAGACCTTTAGGTCAAAGGCTCCGGGTTTGGCCCCTTAAGTAAACCGCCTGCTTCGGTCTCAGCACCTGGGCAATATCACAGAGCTCACATAATTGTGTGGCGCATATATATTTGTCGCCTCCTTGTATCAATGCTTATTTGTTTAAATAAATAATAAATAAGTGATATTATGCAGTAGAAAACTAAGTGTAGGACTTCCCTGGCAGAGACTGTATACGCGTGGTGATGTGACAGCATTTCGAGAGAGCGGGCGAGCCCTCCCCTCTCTCGGTCGTACCAGGGCATTCGGGGGCAACGAAATGAAATAATCTCTAATATTCATATGTTTGGTGTTCAATTGAGAAAAATAAGTTAGACATTAAAGTAGTTCAAGCAATATTGTCAAGGTAACAGAACAACGACTAGAATGAACAGTCGTTTTATACAATGGGCACATAAATAAGTAATGAGGTTTTACTTTCTCAATGTGTTTATAACCTAAACAACAACGATTGTCTCAAAAGATACATATAAATTCCAAAAATATTACCTTCAGTAAACCTCATTAAATAATTCTTTTAAACAACTTACACAGACAAAAAGAAGTATTCTAACTAATGTTAGCACGTATATTTTACTGTTAAGTGGTTTATTTTTATTCCGAATAGTTCAAAATATCGTGTTCTAGTTAAAAAAAATTTCATTACAAAAACACATAAGCGATACATCCGTCTGACGAGTCTCAAATAGGACGGAACGCCCATTCTAGACTCCACTGCTAGCCGCCATCCATTTCTGTGTATAAACAGACACAATTTAACGATTAGCGAATGAAAAGGACTAACAGCTGCTACAGACATTCGATGACTTGGTTTCGTAACTAGATGGGTAGAAGACAGGAAAACGAATATAAGCTTTTATATTTAATTAGTTAGCTGACAAGACCTTTAAATGATTAAAAGAGGAGTGAAGTTTATAGACATTGTCCTATTGTAGAAAAAATAATTGATACGGGTTCATAATTGAGACTGAGAATGGACCTGATTATTCAGAAGTTGAAAAAATGCCAAGTGATCGCTTGAAGTAACTTTAGTTTAATAGGTTTGTGAAGATTCCTGCCGAATATCATAGTTTATATGAGGAAGTGACATTAGTTCGAAAATTGTTCAAAGCTAAGATGTACTGAAAAGCTGACTCATTTTATTATGAGACCACTCCACAGTAGCGTCCATTCATGACTCTACGAGGAAGTAAAGAACCTTCAGGTCTCGTAGGGAGCTTCTTAACTTATAGATCATTGAGCAAACATTCAATGAATGAAATTATGAACTCTATTGACGATATCCCTGGTCATACTAAAAGCAAGACAATTAACATTATTATTATTATTACCCTTATTAGTATTATTACTTACCATATCGCTAATTCACCCCCTTTTATCCCCAATTTGTGTAACCTTACTCTTCAACTTATGCAGCAGCTCGCTCTTGGTGGAAAATCTGTCCTATCTAAACGATCTCCAGTCACTGTCTGGTTGAAAGTGAATGCTTCCACCGATTATGAATACTGAGGCAGTCTTTCTGAAACCACGTACGCCGTTCAAGCTGGCTTCCTTCAACGTTCGCACACTAATGCAGATCAGACAACAGATAGGGCTGGCTATGTCTTTGGAAGGTCTTAATGTTGACGTTTGTTGTCTATCCGAGACCCGTATTCAAGACTCTAGTGAAGTACTACAAATCCGCTCTCCATCTGTCGCCTCGAAAAGCTTGTTCCACGTGCGCTTATCCGGGGACCCCGTGGCATCTTCGTCTGATCTTGCTGGCGTTGGTGTCGCACTAAGCGCTAGAGCTGAGGCAGCACTAATCGATTGGATCCCCATTAACAGTCGGTTATGTGCTGTTAGATTAGAAAGTTCCATCAAAGTGAGAAGAAATCGGCGTGAGAAACGGTGTCTTTTCGTCATCTCCGCCTATGCCCCGACAGATTGCAGCCCGGATGCAATCAAGGATGAGTTTTACCATCAGTTAACAGTTCTTCTCCAGAAAGCGCGTTCGACAGATATTGTAGTACTAGCCGGAGACTTGAATGCACAGGTCGGGCGTCTAGGCACAGAAGAGAGTCGTCTAGGTGGCCGATGGGGACTTGTTGGTCGCCGGACAGATAACGGGGACCGTTTGCTGCAACTGTGCACAGACCACAACCTGTTTCTGGCTAGCACTAACTTCCGGCACAGTCATCGCCGGTGTGCCACCTGGCGTCCTCCCTCTGCATCCCAAGCCTGGACTCAGATTGATCACATCGCGATCAGCTACCGCTGGCGTGGTTGTGTACAAGACTGCCGCTCCTTTTGGAGTACCTATCTGGAGTCTGATCATGCTCTGGTCTGCGCCAATCTCACCTTACTTTTCAGTGGCCGAAGGATTGACCACCACCAACGGATCGATGTTAGTAAACTGGCTGCAACATCTGTTGCAAGTAAGTATCGAGCTGAGCTAGCCTCTAGGCTAGCTACCACCCCACCGAAAAGTATAGACGAGCATTGGTTGCTTCTTCACGACGCCATGAAAATGGCGAGGAAAGCCGCTTGCGGCTTCGCGAAACGTCCCGCTTACAAGCACTGGGTTTCTTCTGGCTCCTTACAACTGATGGAAGCCCGTCGGTCTACTCCGGGTGACCGTGAGTTTGACCACAAACGAAGGCTGTTACGTAATGAAATCGGGCAAAGCTTGTGTAAGGACTGGGAAGCCTGGTGGTCGGAGCGTGCTAATGAGATGGAAGCAGCAGCTGCATCTGGTAACTGCCGGAAGCTCTTCCAACTCATCCGAGCCACTGGCAGCAAGAAGTCTGGTGTGAGTGAAACAATCTACGAGGATGACGGGATGCCAATCACTAACATCTGTCGACGTCTTGGACGATGGGCGGAATTTTTCGAAGAGCAGTTCAACTGGCCTGCTGCTCCGGCAACATCAACCAGCGTGTCCTGCTCCCCATGGCCGGTGACGACTGATCCACCAAACGAGGCGGAAGTCCGCAAGGAACTCCAACTCTTGAAACGTTATAAATCACCTGGCCCAGATGACTTACCTCCGGCTCTTTTTAAAGATGGTAGTGACTTTCTGGCTAAGGAACTGACTGCGTTGTTTGGAAAGGTTTGGGAGCAAGAAAGTGTTCCAACATCTTGGAATGAGTCAATAGTCGTCCCTATCTTTAAAAAGGGTTCACGTTGTTCCTGCAATAACTATCGGGGGATAAGTCTACTTTCGATCGCGTCCAAACTATTGGCTTCTATCATTCTTCGTAGGTTGTTTAAAACCCGAGAACGATTGACTCGCGAGGAGCAGGCTGGTTTTCGTTCTGGTCGAGGATGCATTGATCACATCTTCACCCTCCGCCAAATGTTAGAACACCGCCATACTTATCGCAGGCCAACAATCGTAGTGTTTCTTGATATCAGGGCGGCCTTCGATTCGTTGGACAGGACTGTTCTCTGGGATTGTCTATTGAAGAAGGGTGTGTCTGAGAAGTTCATTAACATCTTAAAGGCCCTGTATACGAACACCTCAGGCAGAGTGAGGGCATACAACCACCTTTCTCCCTTGTTCCATTCGAGCAGTGGGGTTAGGCAGGGTTGCCCAATCTCCCCATTCCTCTTCAACTTTGCCATCGACGACATCCTAGAAACAGCTCTGATGGATGTAAGTAATGGCGGTGTGGATATGTTGCCTGGAGAACGACTTCTCGACCTTGAGTATGCGGATGATATTGTCTTACTGTGCGATAATGCCCAAGGCATGCAATCAGCACTTAATCAGTTGGCAATCAGTGTCCGAAGGTACGGCATGTGCTTTGCACCCTCCAAGTGCAAAGTACTTCTACAAGACTGGCAGGATTCTCATCCTGTACTCACCCTGGATGGTGAGGAGATCGAAGTAGTTGAGAAGTTCGTGTACCTAGGTAGCTATATAAGTGCTGGTGGTGGCGTGAGTGATGAGATTGATGCACGTATAATGAAAGCCAGAGCGGCTTATGCCAATCTGGGCCATCTTTGGCGCCTTCGTGATGTTAGTCTGGCTGTAAAAGGTCGGATCTACAACGCGTCGGTGAGAGCAGTTTTGCTCTATGCTTGTGAAGCCTGGCCTCTCCGAGTTGAGGATGTTAGACGTCTCTCTGTGTTCGATCATCGTTGTCTCCGAAGGATTGCTGACATCCAGTGGCAACACCATGTTAGTAATGCAGAGGTTCGGCATCGTGTGTTCGGGCGCAGAGACGATAATTCAATTGGTGTCACCATCTTGAAACACCGACTTCGGTGGCTCGGACATGTTTTACGAATGTCGTCCCAGAGAATTCCGCGTCGTGCATTATTTGCCGACCCTGGGACTGGTTGGAGAAAGCGGAGAGGAGGTCAGTGTATGACATGGTGTCGTGGCATGAAAGAGAGCTGCAAAGGGCTAGCTTCCGTTGGTCCTTCACGACTCCCTGGTTGGGGTCCGAGAGATAGTGCAACACAGTGGCTAGAGACGTTATCGGATATGGCTCAGAATAGAAGCCAGTGGCGATCCTGCTGCAACCTTCTTTTACTTTCTACATAAAGAATGGTTCTAACTTTCCTAACTGAAAGAATCTTCTGGTTGTACATTTCAGCCCGCCTTATCTTTTCATCCTTTATCTACCTACTTTCATTATTTTGTGTGGCGCATATGTACCTGGTGCCCTTTTGTACCAATATATATGTGTTTAAATAAATAAATAAATAATAAACATTCAATAGTATACATGTTTAATTTCAACCAATTCGCAAAATAATGCAAACATCTTTCACAGTCGCTGTTGAGTAACGGCTTCACACTCGATATAGTGGAACGCGAATAGTTACAGGTTCTCATTAGAACCCCGGGAATTACCTCTTGAGATAAATCGCTAGTGAGTAAGTGATCATTATTGAAGTGACAGAATTTGTAGGGATTGTTGAATTTTAAGGTTTTATTAACAGACGATAACCGCAACTTAACAACAACTAAACGCAGATTTAATTCACTTTTTATGACAAAAAATAAAGAAATACATGAAGAATAAATGAAAGATACAAAAAATAACGATTGAATAGCGTGTTGGGTGAAAACTCCCGTTTTGACATTTGGTAAAAAGAACGAATCGAGAGAAATAATTTCTTTAATCAGTTGTTCATCATGGCTCTATATTAAAGAAATGATGCCCATCGAGTAGTTACGTTACGTACTAAATATATTAAGACACACTGAGAATAAAACAATACTAAGTAGTTGGAAAAAACAGGATTATGATAATAAAAGGATTATTTGAGAAATCAAACATTTGCTACGTAGTATAATGTATGAAAAGAACTAACAAAATATTTTGATGAAAAGTTAGTATGATGGTAGTTATGTAAGAATCAAGAGACGAATATTGAGAATATATCAAATACAAAAGTGGAAGAATTTAGGCATCCAGCTACAAACTTACTCCCATACCGATGACCAAGTTAGTGAAAGTAGTTGTATAAACGAACTCGTAAACCATGCAATAAATTTGATGGAATATGGTGGGTATCCTTGAAAGCATTATTCAAGTAAATTTGATAACCCATATCCACCAAGTGAGCGAGAATATTTATTTATTTATTTGAACACATAAATATTGGTACAAAGAAGCACCAGAAATATATGTGCCACACAAAAAATGTCATTTCATTTAATTGTGTGAGAGCTATGATACTGCTCAGGTGCCCAAACCGAAGCAGATGGTTTTCTTAAGGGGCCACACCACGTGCCTTTGACCTAAAGGTCTGATCCATATGGCAGTGGGGCAACTTAAGGAGATGCAGTCTCATGGTAGACGGTGACCAACGACTGATTCAGATGCCATTTGTTCCTTCAGGATACTGGAGCCCATGTGCACTACTGGTTTGGAATCAGGGTTTCCCAACTCCCCCAGGTGGACCTTCCGTGTTCACCAACTAGGTTAAAGCGCCGGACATTTGGTTTTCGTCCTCTCAATTTCTTAAACAACACTCCTCTGAAAGAAGACAATGAGTAGGACTTCCCTGGCAGAGGCTGTATACACGTGGCCGTGACGGATGATGTTCCGTTATGTGATGACAGACTTGCCGAATTTTATGCCCTACATAACTGGCTTTACAGGAGCAAATGAATTGGCAAATAGTTAATTTATAAAGTAGATTGTTTGTATAGTTAACAACTCTGTTGGCAAGCAATACATGGTGTCATGAACTCCTTCATAACAATGATAATGGATAAATAATTTGTGATTTAATTTATTCTATTAAAAAATGGGTCAAATTTCTTTAAAGAAAAATTTTTTTTAACTATTAATAGTTGATATCCGATACAAACAAAAAGATTTTCATGGTAAGTAATATAGATAATGATAACACTATTACACTGTATTTTAAATAATAAAGAATTATCAGTAGAATGCGTCATTTCATATATTTGTGTGTGCATTATTTAAAGACGTGTATTATTTGCCGACTCTGGGACTGGTTGGAAAAAGCGGAGAGGTGGTCAGTGTATGACATGGTGTCGTGGTATGAAAAAAAGCTGCAAAGAGCTAGCTTCTGTTGGTCCTTCACGACTCCCTGGCTGAAGTCCGAGAGATGATGCAACACAGTGGCTAGAGACGTTATCAGACATGGTTCAGAATAGAAGCCAGTGGCGAGAATGCTGTAACTTTTTTTTTACTTTCTTCATAAAGAGTGGTTATAACTTTCTTAACTGAGAGAGTTCTTCTGGTTGTACATTTCAGTTCCCCCCATCATTTCTCTTTTTTTCCTTCTTTATACGCATCTTCCCCCTTTCTCCTCCTATTCTCATTATTTTGTGTGGCGCATATGTATCCGGTGCCCTTTGTACCAATATGTATGTGATTAAATAAATAATAAATAAATAGTACAGAAAAAAAAGCTAAAAAATATACACAAATAAAATAAGAACAAACCAGATGTCCACAATGAAATGTAGTAAGATACCATTGAATAAATGCTATCATACGCCATTCAGGATCTACATAGTCAGTAATTCTAATAAAATAAAATAAATATGTATAAAGAACAAGTAAATTCATTACAAACGATATATATATATATATATATATATATATATATATATGTATACATTAGTAAGCTGAAAAAGTTAACATAATAGTAAAAATACGTAAATCTACTTTCATAGAGGTTAGTGGAAGTGATTCATGAAAACAATCATCAATTGAATATTAGATGAATGATCTTTCTTCAGTGTGCAATTTATGGAAGCACCTAATGTAGTATAAACATTTGATATTCTGTTTAGAATACATTTTACGTTACCACTACATATGAGAATGATACATTTGAATGTAGTAAAGAGAACAAGTTAGATTATATGGGATTCGAATCGCATCTTCTAGACGTCTGAATAAAGCGGAAATCTACCATATACTAAGCTGAATTTATGATTTACAATATTTTATATCCAACTAATTTGTCTTCCTGTTAAATTAGATCAGATATAATTTGAATCATAAATATCGACTTCATATAAACATAATAAAAGAGTATCGAGTTTTCCATGGTGGTCTAGCTTCAATCGACTCATAATTTCAACTATGAAAATACTAAATTCTCCACAAAACCCCTTCTGATTAATGTATAGCGTGAATTCATGCTCATATAGAATACGATGCTGCTAATAAACTAGAATAGTGCAAAATTAAGTGTATATGCAGAGCAATGCAACGTAAAAAATAACCAACTTATTGATTGAAATTAGAATGAAATTAATAGATATATGAGTGAACATGAAGATATATAAAATGTAAAAATAAGCAAAGGCGAGACAGAGATAAGTAAAAAAGGGTGTTTTTCTTTTCAGATGATGAGTGAAGAAATTAGATAGTCAGTCAGTCATACCCAACCTAAAATCTGACATAGTTGTGCATCGGTTCAAGTTCCCACGACATATTAATAGAGTGAGATGTAACTATCAAGACAAATGGAAGAGAATTCGAACGAGGAAGTCATAATGCTCTGAAATATTACTACTTGTAACTAGATAATTGCATTAAATAAATATTATTTGAATAACATATATGATACTAACGGATTCAAAGAAACACCCTTATACTCTGGAGTCTGATAGTTATTCTTACCTTGGACTGGATATTGTGAAAAAATAAATTCCTTCCATGAAATAATCTCTTAAGAATTTCAGTATGAAAAGTATGATCCAAGGCGTTTTCCATCTCCTTATATTTTTAACTCACAGAAATACATAGTACCTACTTCATGCTTATGGCAAGTGGGATTAAGCCATGTCTCTAGGAGAAGATTGAAACAGGTATTATCTCTGATGGCAAAGGATGATGGGCACTCAGCATCACGAATTGATGTGAGTTGAAAACACGATTGACAGAACTATGGTATACTACCGTGACAATTGAATTTAAGATGGTGGCTTTCAGATTTTTGCTCGAAATTGAATTATGAGGCGATATATAGCCTCTAAGCAGTTAAGAATGAATAAGAACCTACCAATAGTTAGTTATGAAAACGCCCAAAATTAATGAATATGACAAGATGGAAGAATAGCAAACAAAGTTTAACGATTAAAAAGAGGTAATAAGAAGGTGTTTAGTTTTCTTATGAAGAACAAGAATAGTAATAGAAAACAAATACAGTCAAAATATTTATGATATTTTTTTTAAACTGGCTTGTGAACTTTTCAAAGTAAATTCAACATCCATGAGATTTAAAATCAAAGAACCGAATGCATGGGCATTCATTCATATCATTTGTACAAATCATTCTTCTTTCCTAATTTCTAACTCAATTCCTAATTCTATTTTGATCCTTTATGTTATAACGTATAGGACTCTTAATATATATGGACGTGCAATTGGAGAGGTAGTGGATTTATTGATCGGACGCAAATAATACTTGAAGTCGTACAAGCAGTCTTGGGTGCTATTCGGTCCGGCTATACGCCTAGCCCAGCCAGTTGAGTCCAGAACACAAATAACAGCCTCGGCAATATGAATCATTATTTACAAACACACTGAGTTTTTATACAAACCAAAGTAATCAATAAACTGATTATAACTCAAGAATCGTATGATAATAAGTCAAGGTCAAAATAAAGCTAAGGATAAGAGAAACACGAATATGAATAGTTTAGTTACGTAACAATTGTACAATAAGAAATAGGCATAATACATTGGTCGATAATAGACCTCAGATTTACCATTCATAATTCACCAGGGGATATAACACTTTACAAGTTTATTCATCATGTAAAAATTAAGATCCACTCTAATTTTTGTCATTACACGTAATCTATTATTTATTCATATTAGTTGTATTCTGAGTGACTAATAACTGGGTAAGAATTTACCAAGGTCACTTGTAGAGTCGTTCCAGAATGTCTGCAAATAACAGTTGCATAAGGTAAACTAGTAAGCGTCACTACTTAGTGGTATCTAAAAGTAATGTGTTAGTTACAAGGTCTGAAGATCGTAGTTTCAATCTCAGGTAAGGCCTTCTTTGGTGAACACTGTTGTAGAAGCCTACATATAAAAGTTGAAACAGTTTTTCAATGATATCTGGTTTACAGTGGTTACCATGCTGAAGTTAGTATGTATTGTGAATTATCTAAAATAGAAGTAAACATTCATATTCGAATAGATACTACAAGTTAGGATTTTATAAAAAAATAAATGACAGAAAGTGAACACAGTCTGAAATGACCTTACTGATTACATTAATTACATTTAAAAATCTGGCATATATAATGATTTCGATAGTGTTTAATGAAAAGGAAATGTGCACATATATACCTGCAAAATAAATTCGGATGGGCCATATAATTAGCAAACATTTCTAGCAAAGAATATTCCGCCAAAATAAACGTAGGAAAAACTACCTACATAGAAAGAAGGAAGTATATAATAGCAGAGATATACATTTTATATAATACATAGTGATTAATCATGAAAGTTTACTTCAAAAGATCATTGCATAATGATTGGTTGTTGTAAATACAATACATATGCACAAATTAATTTAGTAAATAGATTTTGTTGTAGCTAGTCTGCAATGAAAAGTAATGGGTAACAAAACGTCTATCGTTTGATATATAGATATGTGAGGATACGATAAAGAGTTGAGACTGTTACCATAAAACAAATATGACCTAGTTATCTTTTTTTTGCTAAAGTAATGTTATTCTCGTGAGTTTATCAAATGACCTCTACTTTTTCCACGAGCTTGATTATAAATTCCATTTCTTTGCTTCTTATTTGATCTTTACTTATTCAGCTAATTAAGTTTGTGTACAAGTATTACATAAAGCATATTAATAATAATATCCGATTCTTAAACATTCTGTTTTGGCAACCATTTGAACAATTTTCCATTCAAAAATTCTTTCACAATTATTGTTTCTCTATTGATCTTTCATAGTTGAAATCATGAGTCAATTGAAGCTAGACCACCATCGAAAACCTGGAAGCACTGGACAGCCGTTTTGTTCTATTATGAGACTCCCCAGCAGTGCGCATCCACGATCCCGCTCTCGCCAGATCCACATCGTTACTATCAAAATTAAACTAGACTACCTTAAAAATACTGATTTTGTTAAATTAAGGCTATTTATGTGTACAATGTTGATATTAGTTACACAGTACGTTTTAAAAGTGGAACATCAGATAAAAATGTTGTGAATCATCATTAATTGAAATTTTTAAGGCATATGCAATTACGTTCACCATGTAACCAAGATACTATGCTTTTTAGGGTATTGTGAGGTTTAAAATTTACTTAACGAAGGTCATTGAGTCCTGTATACTTTCTGTTGGGTGTCCATGAGATGACTATAATTCAGAACTAGGGCAGTTATATGACATTCTTGACATAATCGATCCCCATGATACATATACTTTTATTTTTTATCTTCATCCAAACTTGAAATATAACATTATAGAATATACTTTCTATTTCACAAAGATATTAGTTTTACTCGACTTTTATTAATATTCTTTTTACTGTTATACTACTATTTTAGACCTAGGCGTAGATGTTATACCTTGACATGGTTGTTGGGCTTGCATAGTGTGATGACCCAATTGAAATACATTGTTTAGAATACTTTTCTATTTAGGTCCAACAGTATTAAGCAGGTTGGTCGGAGAAGCACAAAATTAAAAGCGACAAATTAACGGTTCACGGGAGAAATCGTACTGTCGACTGCACAAGGTGTAACGGTAGAAGGATATTTCCGTCAAACAACCAGCATTCCCTCTTCTACAATGAAACAAGAGGGTTAGTAAATCTCGATACTAAAAATAGCACACCTCATCTTGTTCCATGAATTATTATCGTTAGTGGAAGGGCACTAAAAGCATAGAGGTAAAATGTGAAGAAATATTCACAGAAAGGTTTTACTCCTTGAGTTTTTCGCCGCTGTAACACTCCTGAGTTTTCAAGATCACCCTTAAGGCAAGTTTATTTTCTAGGTGCCTTGAGAAAAAGTATCGTTTCACGGTGTGGATAATTGAGTAGTGGCCTTATACCTCTAACAATACTAGAGATCTGCTTCTATAAAAATAAAGCCCAACCTTCTTGGTAATTAGTTATTTTAATTATAATTTTGGTAGGACTATAATTTATGAATGGACCAATCAAATTTAAGATAGCAGGTCTTTTGTGTAACATGGTGGTTGGAGGTGGTCAACAGGAAACCCTGGACCCGGGTTTCGTGCTACTTGGCACTCGTCAGCAAGGTGTACCTGTAATCTTGAGGGAACTGACGCTCCCTGGCGGATTCGACCCCGTGTCACTCAGCTTCACAGTCAGAGACGCTACCACTGAGCTATTCGGGCCGCGACCGACCTCCTGTAGGACTGAGATCTAATCACAATTGATTGATCACTGGGTGGTGGTCTTTGGTGTGAAATTCATTCAACCATATCACCAAATAGCATTTCGGAATTAAAGCTGATGTCAATTCGTGATGAAAATCTTAATTCTTATTTCTAACTCTAATGTCCAACCGCAAATCCAAATCTTAGTTCCTCACTCTAAATTTTAACTCCACTAAGTAAGTGGACACTCACAAGGTCATTTAACCATTGCTCAAAGGTCGTCCATAGATTATAATCTCACCACTGATACTTATCAATCCATCTCTAGTTGTTAGTCATCGAACATAGCATAATATTCGACAAGCGAAAAAACGTGTCAACTATTTCATTAGTAAAATTTCTCAAACGTAGTTCAAATTGGCGACAGAAAACACTTACGTACTTACACACAAACACATTTGCGCATGAAACACCATAGTATAATTGATTTTCTTAAAAAACAAAATCATTTGAACCAGATGTCACATCATGATATCTATGTTCAATAAGCCCCCAAATGCCCTGGTACGGCCGAGAGTGGGGAGAGTCTGCTCTCCCTCTCCAAATGCTCTCATATGGCCACGCGTATATAGCCTCTGCCAGGGAAGTCCTACCCACTGCCTTCTCCTGGCATTACTGTTGTCCATAAAATTGAGAGGACGAAAACCAAATGTCCGGCGCTTTAACCGGGTTGGTGGACATGACGAGTTCACCTAGGGGAGTTGGAAAACCCTGATTCCAAACCAATGGTGCACATCGGCTTCAGTATCCTGAGGGAACAAATGGAGTATGAATTAATGGTTGGTCACCGGCTACCATGGGACTGCATCTCCTTACGATGCTCCACTGCCATGTGGATCAGACCTTTAGGTCAAAGGCTCGTGGTGTGGCCCCTTAAGAAAACCACCTGCTTCAGTCTGGGCACCTGGGCAGTATCACAGCCCTCACACAAATCGAATGAGATTTGTGAGGCGCATATTTATCTGGTGCCCCTTTGTACCAATATTTGTGTTTAAATAAATAAAAATAAAATGTTCAATAAAGTAAACACTCAGTTACAAATGCTACTGAGGTGAGTGATGCATTATTGAATGGATTATTAGTGACATACCCACTATGGAATGTTTCAAAAATATGCGTACCTATTAGTAACTGTCAATTAAAAGCATCATAATAATTACCATTACAGATATTTTTTTTAAAATAACAATGCACAGTTTTAAACCCATAAAGATCAGTCTGGAATACTAGATAAAATTAATTTTGATATTTCTAGTGTCTACTTTGATCTACTTTGATATCGATATGAAATAATTATACAACTAACAAATGAACCAATTATAGTCTATGTTGAAATATTTCAAAAACCGATTGAGAATAGATGAAGAAAAACGGTGAGTAGATAATTAGTAAGGGTCTTTAATTTACAAAATTTGATATTTTAAGCCTGTGATTGATCAGTCTCTGTTTTCTTAGATATGTATGCTTAGCGGATGTTGTATCATAAGTTTAAGTATATTTGATACGTAGCTAGCAGTAAAATTCAGGATGCGTTTGAACCAAAAGATACGGGGTATGACAGCCAATGTAAACAACAACACTAGGATGCGCAGGTATATGTATCTAGCTGACGTTTCCCTAACAGGACGAGATGCAAATCCTCGATTCTCTTGCTAACCAATCACTAAATATGCTAAAGTAATGGATAGACAGATAAAGAAATATAATAACTAATCAAATTAAAATATACCCATCTCTCACCTTGGTTAATTCCATACCAATTTTTAATTGAGAAAGTAAGTGTAAGATGACTTTTTTGTTATGTTCATCATTCTCGTCATCATCATTATATGAATTCATAATTTGTTTTTGTGAACTATTATTACCATTGTTGTTAGCAAAAGATTCATTGTCATCATTACAGTTATCATCTATTTCATCTTCATCGTTTGGTATATCTCTGTAATTAATTTGCATATCTTTTATAGGCGGTGGAAATGTAGAGGGAATACTTTTCATTTCTTCTGATAGTTGAACACTACTACGAACAATAGTATAGAATAGAATAAAAACTGATAAAAACTATATTTAATGCCATATGCAATGTTATACAGAATAAAATGATATCTAACTTAGATTATTTATGTGTTAAGAAAATTAATGCAGGATTGTTTTAAACAATCATAAAATTTTGAACAATAATAATCACATGATCATTAGTGAGAGAGTTAATTCCTAGAGTTATAGTGAGAAGCGGTGACTAGTGAAGTTCAACCCAGTCAGGTGTGAGGCCGTTACCAACCAATGGTATTGGAAGATTGTTGGGGAGATCCAGAGTATTTATCGAAAAAAGAATATTATATTTAATGTTTGAGTTGGGAACTAGATGCAAGAACTATTACAACCAAATTGGTGAGATTATAATTTATGGACGACCTTAGAGTGACTCCAACGTGACCTTGAGGGAACTCACTCACCTACTACTATCTGAAGATTATACATTAGTGTGGGAAATCAGAGTTAGATGTTAGGGTTACGAATTAGAGTTAGGGTTCTCGTTACAAAACTGACGTTAGCTGTAATGCTATTCAGACATATGAATGAATGAATTTTGTGCTGAAATCCAAGACCCGCTATCTTACATCTGATTGGTTCGTTCATAAATTATAGTCTCACCATAGACTTTGATAAAAAAGATAAACAATAGGTACACACTTCTCCTCCATTATAGAGCGCAATTCGTTAGGAAGAAATAAGGAAATTTTGAAAATAAAAACAATATTAAAGACGATTATTCACCTGCAACATTGTTTCACTGTGTATTTTTCTTAGAATACGTAAATATAACTGTTAAATATCCTTAATAAGGCCTAGTATTCTGTTATCATTCAGTAGTCTTGGACACTTTAGCCGACTAGTTCCCAAATTTAAACACGACTTTCACAGAATGTAAATATATTTCAGGCAAAACAGAAAGTTAAGTAACTAGATTTCACTGTATGCATAAACTTTGCACATGAATATTCTAAAGACTTCTCAGCTCAGCCATGGGCACTGATTTTTTTTGGAGTGAACCAATTAGAGTGCTCCAAAGTAATCTCTAAAACATGTTTTGATCAAATATCTATCCTGCTAACGATGAATACATTATTTTGTAATAATCTAACCAGTATGAGGTCTTAATTTACAGATTAAGATCACTAAGCCAGGAATTTTTAGACTTTCTACTGCTTGGGAATACAATTACGTTACTTTTTTTCTACAACAACATAATTCCGATTATGAATATTAATAAGGTTATATTATTCTTTATCGACAATCTACAATCCAGAAAATCAATTACATTCACACGTGTTTTGAAGAACACATACAGTAAGTAAATCAGTAGTCATGTTAAGAAAAAAAAAAGCACTACACTATAAACTAAACAAAATATACTACCCAAGTAAATAAACTTGACAAGATGAACAAAGTTTATAAGAAAAGATAAAAATATAATCTAAACAACTGATAATCAATGCTTTAAACCTCAAGATCACTGATTTGATCACCTTGAATAATAATAATAATGATAATACAAAAAAACAGTGTAAGATCAAAATAAAATATACCTTGTAAAGCCATTAGAAATATTCATATCATTGATTTTTTGAGATTCAGATGAGTCAACCACAGTATTAAATACACAAGGATACAAAGTTGTACTGTCTGTAGTATTGGAAATATACGATTTAGCCTGAGCGAAACAAAAAAAAAATGAATGAAGGACATAATGTTTTAATATCAATACTTAACAGTGTCCAAGAGCATTGAAGAACAGGAGGAATATTTCATTTTGTTCAAGACTTGTTAGTCAAATGTAGTCAATTCCACGAATGAGATTCAAACTTAGTAGCTTTTAGTAAATTTGGCATGTGTCGAGTGATAGAACCTAGGACTCGTATTTCATTTTATGTGAGATTAGTTGGCTGGATATAGATTAATCTGTGCTGATGTTCACATTGAGACTGGAACGCCAATGAACTATCCATTGAGCCATTATATTCAGACAGTAACTAACTAATACCAGAAGAGTTTGCTTCATTTTTAACACTCTTCATTGATCTACTTTTAGTGGTAATGAAAATCTGTTACTATTAAAATCATTTTAAAAAATAATTTGTACATATTTTATTTACTTCTTACTAGAAGAAATAGTGCATTATGTGAAGATCAATAAAGAGGTATTTGGAGTATCGTCCCTTAGTGATTAGTATTAGTTCTAGACGATGGAGCGACTGATTATTAGTTAAGGTATACAACTTTCAACCACTAAGTCGACAGTTCGAGCCCAGTTTCATTTACCTCAGTTTAAACAGACGTCTGGTATGACTACCTCACACATATATAGTGTGATCTAAAGCTGAGTAAATAAATTTTTTCACGTTGAGAACCGTATAATTAAGTTTTAGTTCATACATCATATCATCGAAACCTAACTTATGGAGATCATACGCTGCTAAACAACTAAATAACCACTGATCGTAATGTCATATTAAACAAACAATAATCAATTGTAATGAAAATTCATCATAATTACATTAATACACTAAGCTATCCGTTTTACGTATTGTAAATAGAATAATGAACAAAGTTAGGTATAAACTATTGTATATGTAATTAAATCAGAAGTGGGAAAATATTACTTTATTTATTTAGACATATAAATATTGGTACAAGGAAGCACCAGATACATATGCACCGCACAAATCTCATTCGATTTGTGTTAGGGCTGTGATACTGCCCAGGTGCCCAAATTGAAGCAGGTGGTTTTCTTAGGGGGCCACACCTGGAGCTTTTGACCTAAAGGTCTATTCCACAAGGCAATGGAGCATCGTGAGGAGATGCAGTCCCATGGTAGCCGGTGACCAACAGTTGGTTCATACTTCATTCGTTCCATCAGGATACTGGAGCCCATGTGCACCATTGGTTTGGAATGAGGGTTTTCCAACTCCCCTAGGTGAACTCGTCATGTCCACCAACCCGGTTAAAGCGCCGGACATTTGGTTTTCGTCCTCTCAATTTTGTAAACAACAGTAATGCCAGGAGAAGGCAGTGGGTAGGACTTCCCTGGCAGAGGCTATATACGCGTGGCCATGTGAGAGCATTTCAAGAGGCAGAGCGGACTCTCTACACTCTCAGCCGTATCAGGGCATTTGGGGGTGGGAATATATTACAGGTTAGTTGAAATGATAAAACACATAGATATCTATATCATAGGGTTATTATTAATCTTATATAAATGAACATTATCTTATGAACACCAGTTATATTATTTCTTCTTTATGAAAAAAAGGACAAAACAAATCAAATCTAATACTAACCATTTTACCATTTTCTACCACACTTGTTATATCTTGATGTTTGATCAATTCCATACAACGTTTTAAACAATCTAATGTTGCTTGACTTGTTGCTTTTGATAAAAGAAGATTCTGTTTGTTTGTTTTTGAAAAAAGAGGTAAATATTTGCCATTAATATTAATTCAATCACAATTAAATTCGGAGCATATTACATAATATATCGGACTATACAATATCTAGTTATAGTTTTGAAAAGGAATGTCGAGTAGTAAACTTAATTTCTAAAAAAACATTTTCAAATCAGTTAATACTTTAGTTTGATTCAATACAAATATTCCTCGACTGATCACCTTTTCTGCAAACTATGAACGTAAATAACTTACAAAGGTACTAGCTACATTGTTTCGAACGGTGTCATAGATACCAAAAACATGTTCTTGAGTACGCTGTATCCGATAGCGTTGAAATCGCTTGAAGGGTTAAAGAGAGTCATCAGGAATTATAAAAGGGTCATTTATGAAGTGATTAAAAAACAACGATGAAATACACCACATGTCACTAATAAGTTGACTAAGTTACTTTGCGGAAAACTGCATGGCATAAAGTAGACAGTAATGAACTAGCCAACTTCAATTTTTTTTAATATTTAAAATATAAAGACGTTTGTATTGTCATTAAGAAATTAAATTGAGAAAATTAAGATAATGATTTGGTCTTACTGTACACTTACAAAACATTTGCTATTGGCATTATGTAAATTAAACCTAACCGTACAACTCCCAAACACAATAACTGTTTTACATTATTGCATACACAGATAAGTTTTCTTATCATACTTATATATTGGTCGACTCCATAGACTGAACAATGTATCGTTGAAAACAATTGTTATGTTGATAAATTAGCGAAATTATGCAACAACTACCCATTTAATTACAAACTACTATACTCAAGAATATGAAATTGCATTTACAGTTGATACCGTCTCAAAACGAAACAAAAAGACTCTATTATATTAAGTTACTATGAGTTAATTAAGTATAATTCGATATTATAAGAGTAAAGTAGTGAGAAAGATAACTATTGAAAAGTAAACTCCTTTTTACATAATACAGATTGATTTATGTGTTAGACTCGAAGATTTTATGGGTTTTAAAATCTTTTCAGCCATCAATTTACCAAGTTAAAGTCGACCAACTTCTTGAATTAATAAAATACTGGAACTAGAATACTGAAATCTAGGACAACATGAAGAAGTAATATATGATAAAACGACAAGTGTTCGTGTTATTGTCCAGTTAGTGGTCAAATATTGGTAAACAATATGCACGATACAATCCTTGAACAAATGATATTGACTAGAGAGATAGATATCACTGAACGACTGATATTTTATGCCCGGATATATATACCATATTATTAAATAATAAAAATAATATAGAATGCAAAATTGTCAAAGTATACTTTTCTGATAAACCAGACAAATGTGAGATAGCGGCTCTTTTATCACTGTGCAGGATTCAAAACGTAGTAACGGATAGATTGTATTTTATTAAGCGAAAAGTTAGAAGTGGGACAAACGTACCAATAGTTAGTAATTATGAGACACTTATAATTAATCAGCATCAAAACAATGAGTTTGAACTTGTTCGATGAGACTGTAATTTATGGACTTTTCAGCAACGCTAAAATGACCTTGAAATGTCCATTTACTAAAGTTAAATGAGGGTTATATATTAGTGTGAGGAATCGGAATTCGGATTTACAGTTGAATGTTAGGGTTAGGAATTAGATTTAATGTTTTCATCACGAACTGACATCAGCTATGATGCCAAAATTGAATTTAGCCAAACGGGTGAATAAATTTAGCGCCAAAATTCAAGATCTGCTACCCTAAATATGATAAGTTCATTCATAAATTACAGTCTCGCCTTGAAATCAAATAACCATCTGGGTAATTGTTTATTAGCTTGACTAAAAACGAATCTCGCCAACTCTAGTCATAGCTTTCGATCCTAACCCTAAACTTTTTTCGTTTCTATATATTTAATTACTTATGTCGCTTAGATCCTGATTGATAGGAAATTGGCTTTACTTTTCCAAAATCATTTAAAAGGCGCTATAGGTAGTGAAATATACTCTTAACTGTAAACTGTTTAAGTGTATCAAATAAGAAGAAGAAGAAGAAAAAGTTCTATTTATGAAAAACAACTTACTTTGAATACATCAGTAATTTCCGGACTTCGAATGGAGGTTCTCTAATCGCGTAAAGAACAGACATAAAGAATTTTTAAAACATCTTATTATTAAGTAATGATCAGAGATAGAATTTGAGTAACCGGACTATGGTAGGCGAAGGTGGATTAAACCTAATTACTCAAAATGTATAAGTAAGGAACGCTCAAACAAAATGAGTCACAACCCTGAACTTATTAAATGTAAAGGCATCCGAAGGTAGATATTACAATTTAAACTGTAGAATAGAAATTTATAACTGTTTATTTGAATTCATGAGGCGATTTAAGCTAGATCACTGTTGAAAACCTGGTTTTCATGAATTCAACTATTAAAATTACCACAATCTCTACAAACTCCCATTCTGATCATAATTGTTATATATGTTAGCAGTATAGAGTTTTGATTATTGCATGCTCCAGAGAAGATTATGTCGGAGGATGCTAACTGATCTACTTTTCTATCAATTCGTGCTAAGGGATTGTAAATACATTAGAATATTCCTGTGTAGATTTTATGTAGGCAATAATGTTCTTGATACATCAATTTTTCTGTTTCGATTTTTGAAATACATTTTCGTTCGCTTTCAATTTTAGTCGAGTAAAGTGTTGTGTCCAATAGCAGATATAACAGTATAGTACGTGACATACAGTGGTTTGTAAAAATTTAGTACAGCTACACTTAACTCCTGTAATACCAGCGTAAGTTGGAATAAAGGGCTAGGGTGAACAGACTAAGGTATAGTAATTTCAGTTCATGAGGTAATTGGTTGTTCACTTGAAATACGTCGATAGATGCAGGCTTCCGGGTTTGATGGGGCCTGTTCTCCATCAAAAGACAATATTCACGATCAATGGTTCAAGCCGTTGGGTGATATGGTGTAATATTGGTCACAGCGGTGCAGTTTTTATTACTCATTATCTAACTTTCTCAAAACCTTAAGTTACTTGTCACTTCCATTCCTTAATCGCATTGATTTATTTTGAACTGTATTTCTTGAGTGTTTAGAATCCACTTCTATTAGATATTTTTCATTTTATCCTTCTTATATTGTTGATTTTTTTCTCACCGTCCCGATGTATGACGGCAACGTAAATTGACACAAAATTGTACAAGGTCCTAATGTTGATAATAGCTGACTGACTTTACTGTCATAAATCAATAGAGATCAGAAAGTACTTTTACAAATATATACTAAACTTTAATTGTTTTCACTATGTTTCTTAGTTCGAAAAAAAGTCAAAACAATATGTACATGACATACATCAATAACAGTGGAAAGTGCATGATTTTCAAACTCTAACTGACGAAATAATTCTCCAAGTTGAACTCGTGGATCAGATGGGCGACCAGGACAGAATACGGGGAATGTACTAGCGCTTAAAAAGAAAAGAAATAGACGTTTGTTTCAACTATCTTAAAATGTAGGCACACAAATTAATGCTAATCACTAAATGTACACCACTAAACAAAAAGAAAACCATTTATCAAAGATAATCTATGTATAATTCAAGATTTTGATTGTAAAAAAATGTCTTCAGTTTTAGTTTGATGTAGACTTATTAGTCATTGATAAGATGGGTAAACTCATATCTTCCAATCACTTGTATGGTATAGTTATATTTATAACTCATATTTTAAACATAAGTGCTATTATGGTAAGTGGTGCCCGAGATCTGATACCGATATACAACTTGCTATGCGCTAATCCCACTCCGGCTGGCCATTTCAGCGAAACAGGGAATAGCAGAAGAGGAAGCTTATTGCGTTACCGAATAACGCGCATAAACATATAAATACACAATTATTATAAGCAAAGATAGATAGTAGCTAGTTGTGGAATCCAGGACGTGCTTTCGTCCTACTTGGGACTGGTCACCTGGATGCACCTGCATCCTAAGGCTGATGTTCACTCCGGGACTCAAAACCAGTATCGTTAGCTTCAAACGTTATTGCGTGAGTAAAAAGCCTCTGTATATACGCTTACAATTCAGAGGCGATGCACCTAGTGAAATGCTAAGACTGATGTTATGCAGATCGATCCAAACAACTTTTAATGTAGGTGAACTAAAATTAATGTTTTTCACACGTCCGATGATCACTCCAAGGTTGAAAGATAAATTGCTTAGACTAACCACTCATTTCTGTATCCCTCAATTCAACTGCTCCTGTGGAGCAAGTTATATTGGCAGATGTTCTAAGGATTTGTATATTCGGGCTTACACAAAGGTCTAGTTAAAACTGTTCACAGATCCATTTAAGCCCATTTAATTCAAACGGGACATGCAACCAACATGGCGCAATCTTTCACAATAATATATCGTGTTGACAGAAGTATGCTTAAATCCATCAGACTGAGAATCCTGCACACGGCTGAAGCAATTGCTATTCGGATTAAAAAGGCAGAGCTTTGCATCCTAAAGAAATATGTTTAGCCGCTTCTTTTATCATGACCAACTTGTTAATAATCAATCCTATGATATGGTGACTTAAAACTTATCCACACATCGTACCATTGTCATTATTATTACACTTGCTAACCATTTTGAGAAATTTATTCAGCATTCACTCCTATCTACTATATCTGATCTAGTACATATTATTCCACATATTACGTGATTTTCGATTTGTAATCCCATTATTATTCACTATCTCACCCCATATTGAGCATATTTATTCTGATCATTATTTGTCTCACAATTTCATTTCATTTATAAATTAATTCAAGTTAACACTTCGTATAAATCATCCCAACATTAATGATTCGATTTGATTTAACAAACAATCCTTAATTCACATGTTATAATTTTAAATGATGTACTCTAACTTAAACTTGTCCAATTTTATGGATTATTAATTTGGATTTATAATTGTAGAACCTGATGAGAAATTATTGAAAAAAAATATTCTTCGTTTATATAATTGTGTTTTAATATAATGGGAATTTTTCATCGATATTAAATTTTGTTGACTCATTTTTCTTATCATCCAGTTACTGTTCGGTATATTATTTATGTCGCTAATATGTATGTATTTCATTTATAAAAGAACAAATAAATATCAGAATGGGGATTTGTGGAAATCGTAGTTATTTTAATAATTGAATTCATGAGTTGACCTAAGCTAGACCGTCATTGAAAACCTGAAAACACTACACAGCCGAATCATCCTAGTGTGGGGCACCACAGCAGAGAGTATACGCGATCCCGCGTATATTGTATAACAGTTCAGTGACCAGATAATGTATATCTATATTCCTCTTATTATAAGCTTCATTTTGACCCATAGATTATTATCATACGATTTACTGTCCCTAAGTTATGTTCAGTTTATTGATTACAGTCTCCCACGTTCACAACCACTTTTTGGCTTGATCTTGTGCAAATGTTATTTCCCATTTTATGGTGTGATGTGGTCTGTTTGGCTGGTATATAGACCAAGCATGTTTGAAATAAATGATTCGCATAGTGGAAATTGTTATTGGTGTTCTGGAATTAAATGGACGGGCTAGGAGAACAAAGGACCAATAAGGATGCTAGGCTGCACATACCGATCGAACGTCAATGGTTTGGTACAATACCAAGATTGGATAAGTCGTATTTCGATTGGTGAGTAAATCACATGATAACCAGACGGCCTTAATGTCACAACAGATATAGCCCCCAAATACCCTGGTACGGCCAAGGGTAAAGAGAGTCAGCTCTCCCTCTCCAAACACTGTCACATGGACACGCGTATACAGCCGCTGCCAGGGAAGTCCTACTCACTACGTTATCGCGACATTACTGTTGTTTACAAAATTAAGAGGACGAAAAGCGAATGTCCGGCGATTTAATCGAGTAGGTGGATACGAAGGACCCACCTAGGGGAGATGAGAAACCCTGATTCCAAACCAATGGTGCACATGGGCTCCAGGATGCTAAGGAAACAAATGGGGTATGAACCTGTTATTGGTCACCGGCTATAATGGGACTGTATCTCGTAACGTTACTCCACTACCTTGTGAATTAGACCTTTAAGTCAAATGTTTGGGGGTGTAGACCCCTAAGACATCCATCTGCTTCGTTTTGGACACCCGGGCATTATCCCAGCCCTCACACATATCCAGTGATTTGTGTGACCCATATCTATTTGGTGCTCACTTGTACCAATGTTCATGTGTTTAAATAAATAATAAATAAATTAGATAGAAGATAGCAAGTCTTGGATTTTTGCGCAAAATTCGTTTATCCATATTGGCTAAACAGAATTTTGATATTATAGCTGATGCGAATTCGTGATAAAGATCCTGACTTTAAATCCAAATCCTAATTCCTCACACTGGTTTATAACATACATCTGGACGTACTAATTGGTTGTTCAATTTTCTCAAAATCACTTTGGTATTGCTTAAAGGTTTTTGATAAATTATGGTCTCGCCGTGTTCCGGTTTAAGTTCCACACTGTTCGAGGACTGGTAAAAGCGATCAACTCTGACCTAGAAGTTAAAAACCAAGTTCACTATTCATTATTATTTCATTCTAAAGAAGAAGCACATCAAATTATATACAAAACTAACTGTAAATGTGTAAATAAGTATCGAAACAATTAAACTATTTTAGGAAATTTTAAGCATATACTATTTTGGTGATTTACAACAACATGCACAACTTACTCTGCAATAGGAAAATTTCCATTAGGAGACTGATCATTAGTATGATTAACTTCATTTGACTGTGAACTCTTGGCTAAAAAGTGAAGCAGGATAGAGCAAAAGATAATATTATAAAATGGTTGAAAAATGAACTTGAAAAATGTAACTTTAAGTGAATTTAATTCGAATAATCAATATTTATCAACAAACGTTAGAGACCGGTGTTTTATTGATACGAAAATTGTGAAGACAAAACACTAAGGCTTATTTAAACGAAGATGGTGTCTAAACATGAACATATGTCTGATTGTTGAGCTTGTATGGAAAATTTAGTATTAATTTAAGTCGCCACTAGTAAGATAAAGATAGAAGCTACAATCTACAAACTAGGATATCATTAGTGATATGTATGTGATTTTATTCATTCTATTAACAAAATGAAGTCCTGATAATTGCATGCTCTGATAACCCTTATATCAGAATACGTTGATTGGTGCATTTTTTAGCAATCAACCCTAGTGGACAAATCGAGATACTAGAAGGTGCTGATGTAAATTTCATATAAAGTTCAATGTTTTTAGTGTTGTATCTTTGTTGTTCAGTTTTTTTGGATTCAAACCGTTTGCTCTCAATTCTTATTGTAATTTGGGAACAGTCAAAAGAGATATTGTGGTCAGGGAATGCTACGTAGCAAAAGAACATAACACAATCTAAAAGTATGCACAAAGAGTAGTCAAATATTATGTACTATTTAGGGGGTTTAAGTTATTTAATTTCACTGATTTCACGGATTGCTCTTATTTGGACAACCATTGTAATCTAGGAAGCACTAGATGATTGCTTCGTCCTAGTATGGGACTCCTCAGAAGTATACACGACTCCGTAGGAGGTCAAACTCAGGACCGTTAGGATCGATGGAGAATGCTCGACACATATTACTGAATCGGTATCCAATAGTTTACATTCTTAACTCCAATTCATTTAATATTGTTGCCAAGGCTGATCCAATAAAAAGAGTAAACTTGAGAAAACAAACGCTACAACTTACAAGAATTTGGCACTTGAGATCCGGTATTTTGTGAATCTGCATGGTTAGAGGATTCAGAAGTTCCAGATAAAGTAGTGATCTGTTAAAAGAGGAAACAAAGGATAATATACTTTAAGTTTTGATCAAATATGAAATGATTAAAAATTAGTAATTAGTAAAAAGATAAATCATCAGAAACAGCGAAATTTTTGGGGAAAAAAGTTGTTTTACGCTAAACTATTTTCATATATTATTTTAATGATTGATCGATCTAATTGATACGACCTATAATTTATTTTGATACATCTGGATACAGAACAATGTAGACTTAGAAAGCATGAACTGATAAGGAATCTTTCCCACTCAAATACGACAATGAAATACTCTAGAGGTGAATAAATATTGGAGAGATTCAGAAAACTCCTCGAAAAAACAGCCGAAAAAGGCTCAGAAAACACTGAGAAGTATCCTATCCAACCAACATTTAATAGGAGTTTTACCAGAAACATCTAGAAAGTGAAAAGTCATATGCTGAGTTTCTGAATGAATAATTTCCTATACTGCTACTATGTTTAGTAGAGTTCCAGAATTCTCCGGAAAACCAAGGCCATCTAAAATGCTATAAAAACCCAGATTTTCCGTACATAAACGAACTTTGAAGTAAAGCTTTTCTTCTGTATTTGGCGCCTTTCCTCTCGTGTTCAAATCGCTGTGTAGATTTATCCTGGGGGTTACTAGAAGAGCTTAGGATCCAAATCTTATCAATAAACTACAAAGGTGTCTACAGAAATACACATATTTATCTCAACCTAATTGATTGATGAAATTTAAGGTATCCAAAGGCAGGTATTATCCACTTTTAACACAGAATTCAGGTAGGCAATTTTTAATTATGGGAAAATTCTATAATACTATAAGATCCAGTATTTGAAAACATCAAGACGTATGGGTGAAAGTAGCCAAACGTTTGTCAAAACTTTAAACTTAATTATAGTCGCAAAAACAGTCGTAGCTGCTACCACAATTAATAGTAGTAGACTTTTGGTAACATAGTTCAGAGCCGATTAAAATGGTGTTAGTGTATTCACTCTAAATTCTCATCTTGATCTTCTGTCTCTATATTTTTTCTTCTCAATCGTATATCCCCATTCACCATTTTGACAAGTAAATGTATGGTCGGATTATCTGAAATACATTGCACATAACATATATTACATTTTTCAGATCACATTTACAATAGAACATGAACAAGACAATGTATTTCATTTTCTTAACCTTGGTATGACGCATAATACAAATGATCGATTGGAAAGATATATTTTTCGAAAGAACACGTGGAGTGGCTTGTACTTAAACTTTAATAGCTTTTGACCGTGGCAAAAAAAGAGCCTTGGTGAAAACGCTGTTCAATCGTGTCAGATTATGTTCAAAAAATACAAAATAATGAGCAATTAACCATAGTCTAAAGGTTGTTCACGTGATAATGATTACTCATACCGACGTAAAAAGAGTATACTGTAGTTGACGAGGAGCACGTCTTCCGAAGACTTATTCATTAAGCAGGTGGAAAGACTGATTTCACATTCAAAACCAAAATGAAAAGGATGTATCCAGCTTCCAAGTTGACCTTTGTGTATCAAATGAGTTGATCATTAAGACAGTCAAGTGTGAACAAATTCCCAACTTCTATTGCCTCCAATTATATCGAACAGTTTACGTTTACGAAGCATCACCGAGCACATTCCAAAAAGGCTTAAACTGAGAGGGCATCACGTTTTCGACGGTACGATCGCACTCCATCTTCTTGATGGTGGCCATGATTTCGACGTCTCAAAGCCCTTCCAGATAATCAATGAACAACGAACGTCGAATTCAATACGCGCTGCCGAAGCAATCCCCATAAAAAGTATTAAACACGAGTGTCTCAGGTATTTAAACATCAACAGAATAATCGAAAATGATTAACGGATAGTTGGATAGACAGGCAACCAAACAATATTGGAAAGATACATGTATAAGGCATTCGAATTTGACTAAAACAAGAACAATTAATGTAGCAGAATGACATGAATTCATTATATTTTGCAGTTTCTTGTCAACTACTTACAACCTAAACATATTATTATTAATCTCTAAAAATCGGTTTATGTACTTTATAACATTGGAAAAGTTCTTATTAATGAAGATGAATGAAATGATCAATCAGTATGGAAGAATGATAAGAGACATTCGTATGTTAATTAATGTGAATATTTATAGGTTAAATATAAGAATGTCTTAGCATCAACAACTAAGAACATAGAAATAGAATTATTTAAAACTAATATATTAATAGATAAAAATAACATATTTGTAATATCTCGATGAGTAGAAAAATTGAATTTTCGTTTCGTGACTCAGTGTATGCCACTTCTTCAGAGAATAAATAGCCAGATTAAATTAACCCAAGTTTAAATAGTACATAGGAACAAAACAATAATGTTAGGTACAATCAAACAAAAACACATCTGACCATGCCAATGTCATTCCGGTCAAAGTGATTTACGTGAGGTATATATATATATATATATATATATATATATATATATATATATATATAGTGGCTTGGATAGATGGCCCAAGTCGGATGGATAGAGAGGCCTTCGGTCATCAAATACGAATGTAACAATTTTAAAACAGACAAGTTCAGTAACTGGCTTATCGATTAGAGTGAGTGAGGTGGCTTAGTGGCTATGATATTCGGTCTCAAATAAGTAGGTTTCAGGTTCAAAACCAGTCACACCTACTTATGATCAGATAGTTGGATAGCACAATCATCGGTTATATAAACAGTGTAGTTCAAAGCTAAGTAAATAAATATGTAGTTGATAAAGTCAGTCAGCTACAACGTAGGACCAGGCACATTTATGCATCGGTCCAAGTTGCCATACCTCGTTAACACAACAAGATCAACACCGGATTCATAGAAGTAATTAATTTAGTGGTGGTAGTATATAAAGAAAGGTTGTATATAAGGATATAGTATAGGAAGGAAAAAAGTTATGAAGCAATTTTAATCTCATGGTATAAGGGAAGACAAAAAGTGTATACACCTACTCCATTGTGATTGATACTGAGCCATGTCACAAACAGTCTCCAACTATTGATTACGATAGTCACGCGGACCCCAACCAAGAAGTCTGCATCTACCAACATGGCTCAGACTAGAAGTTAGTAACTTCAAGCTCTGATGCCACGTTTTGGTTTGGCCGCCCCTAACTCTCTTCCAACCATCCTCAATACTAGTCAGCATAGCGCGTCGTGGTAATCGGTATTCGGGCATACGTAACACGTGACCCAACCATCTCAGTCGATGAAGATTCACAACCTCATCAACTGATTCACCGTCATTCCTTAATACCCTGTGTCTAACCTCACTATTACTTACCCGGTGATCCCAGCAGATGCGAGCAATATTTCTAAGGCATCTGAGATCAAATACTAGTAACTTACGAGTATTTTCTGCTCTTAATGGCCATGTTTCGCAATCGTAAAGTAGAACACAGCGAACTGCTGTGCAGTATACTCGTCCCTTAATTGATAGGCAGATATCTCACCTTCACCATAGATGACGTACGTTGGCAAACGTTAAACGAGCTTTCTGAATCTGTGTAGAAATTTCATCAGACACTAACCCATTAAGGCTGATCAGCCTTCTAAGTGAAGTTGTCACTGTATTCAACTAATTCACTCCCTATCCTTAGTTCAGGTGTTGATGCAGGCCAGTCCTGGAGTAACAATTTACATTTAGAGGGGTAGGAACGTATTCCAAACATCTTGACATTGTTGCTCAGTGCTACTAAAAGACTCTGCATTTTGTCAGCGTCTTCACCAAACAAGACTATGTCATCTGCGTATTCTAAGTCGATAAATGGACCTCCTGGTAGAAGATCGATTCCTGTAAATTCAGTCGACGAGAGTGTTATTTCCAGCAACAGGTCTATAATGAAGTTAAACAAAAATGGGGATAGTGGACAGCCTTGACGGACACCACTTGAGGTTGTAAAATCATATGACAGTTCGACTGGTAGTGTTCGAGTAAAGAGTTTTCACAAGGTTTATGTACTTCTCAGGTACACCTTGCAATGACAGACACAGCCACAGAACATCTCGGTCTACAAAGTCAAATGCTGCTTTCAAGTCAAGAAAAACTATCATTGTCGGACGCCGACAAGCATGTCTGTGCTCTAAAACTTGACGAATGGTGAATATGTGGTCAATACAGCCACGACCAGGTCTGAAGCCAGCCTGATTTTCTCATGTTTGCAGTTCACGAGTCTTAGTTAGGCGCCCGATAATTATTGAGGCTAGTATTTTAGATGCTATGTTAGTCAGATTAATCCCTCTATGGTTATCACAGGATGATTTTGGCCCCTTCTTATATATTGGGACAATCAGTGATTGTGACCAGTCAGATGGGATTACGTCCGTCTCCCAGATTTTAGCCAGAATATTAGTCAACCTAATCGCTAAAATTGGACCACCATATTTAAAGACCTCTAGAGCCAATCCATCTGGACCAGCTGCTCTTCCTCGTTTCAGATTACTTATAGCCTTTTGAACTTCAAGTAGGGTCGGGGGGCCTACTTCAATGTTCCATTCAGGTTTTCTGGGAATAGTGGGTAGTTGTGCAGTAGATGGAAGCCAGCTAATCTGCTCCTTAAAGTGTTCCGCCCATCGTTCTAAACGTTTGGGTTGAGAGCAGATAAAGGTTCCGTCTTTTTCCGAGATTGTCTCACTTACACTTGACTTCTTAATTCCGGTTTCTTTTATTGGTCTGAATAGTTGCCTGGTGTTGCCAACAGCCGCTGCCTTTTCCATCGCTTTTGCTTTCGTTGCCCACCACTGCTCACGATCGTTCTTCAGACTTTTGGTTAACCTAGATCTAATTTGTTTACGCGAATCCATTAGTGAAATAGACTTAGAAGAAATCCACTAGTTTTTTGGAGCCCTATGGTTTAAATAACTCATGTTACTGCTGTTGCCACAGCTATTCGTGTGTCTTTCCAAGCAGCATCTGGGTCAGTCTCGTTTACAGAACTGCCTAGATGTGAACTCAGTTGTTTCTGGAATTCGCATTTGGCTTTCTCTTCCTCCAGTTCAATCCTAATGGGTCTTCTTAGTGTACTTTCCCTGCATCCATTGAGGCGCAGACAAATGCGCGCTCGTATTAAAGCGTGATCAGAGTCTAAACAAGTATTCCAATACGAGCGACAATCTTCTATTGAGCCTCTCCAACGATGATCGATGACAATATGGTCTATTTGAGTCCATCGTTGGTTTGGTGCAGGTGGTCGCCATGTCAGGCGATGTCTCTCCTTATGTTTAAAGTTAGTTTGCTAAAAATAAACGATTGTCTGAGCATAGTTGCAACAGACGATCACCATTATCGGTCCGTTGAGCCGGAATACTAAAACACCCACCTAAATGTCTTTTTGTTTGATCTAAGCTGCCTATCTGGGCATTAAAGTCACCCGCTACGACTACTATGTCTGAGCGCTTAGCTTTCTGAAGAAGCTCAGAGAGTTTTCTGTAAAAGTCATCTTTCACTTCATCATGGCTGCAGTCAATGGGAGCGTACGCAGAAACGACGAAAAGGGAACGACGTGTGTCTCTATCCTTCCGAGTTCTTACGGAGCCATTTAGCCGAACAGCACACAGGTGACTGTTAACGGAGATCCATTCCAATAGTGCTTGTTCTGCCATTGTACTAACTGCTATGCCTACACCTGCAAGTCCACGAGAACTAGCTAACGGGTCGCCAGATACACAGAGGAAGTATTTCGTTGGTTGTCCATTTTGGTGAGGTGAGGTCAAGTGAATGACCACACTAGGATCCCATATGTGTGTTTCGGAGACACAGCATGCATCAATGGTACGAGATTCTAGGGTTTTAGCTAAGGAGGCCTGTTGACCGATTTGACTTAGGGTACGTACGTTGAAGCTGACATAGCTTCAGATCACCACCTGGTTGTGGCTAAGATGAGACTGAAGCTTAAGAAACACTGGACAACTGGACAAACAGCACTACAAAGGTTTAATACAGCCTTCCTTCGAGATACTGACAAGCTCCATGAATTCAAGATAACTCTCAACAACAGGTTCCAAGCTCTACAGGATCTACTGAATGAACAAGAAACTACTTTGGAGGACAACTGGAAAGGGATAAAAGAAGCACTAACTTCAACGTGTCAGGAGGTTCTTGGTCCTGAGAAGCATCATCACAAGGAATGGATCTCTATGGGAACCCTGGACAAAATTCAAAAAAGGAAGAACAAGAAACTAGCAATTAACAGCAGCCGGACACGAGCAGAGAAAGTCAAAGCACAAGCAGACTACGCAGAAGCAAACAGGGAAGTGAAGAAAAGCATTAAAGCCGACAAGCAGAACTACATGGGAGAACTAGCAACGACGGCGGAAAAAGCTGCAAGGGAAGGAAATATGAAACAACTATATGATACAACGAAGAAATTGGCAGGGAGATATAGCAAACCAGAGAGACCAGTCAAAGACAAAGAAGGAAAAACAATCACTGAGATTCAAGAACAGAGGAAAAGATGGGCAGAATACTTCGAGGAACTGCTGAATAGACCAGCCCCATTGAATCCACCGAACATCGAAGCAGCCCACACTGACCTTCCAATAGATGTCACTCCACCAACGATCGAAGAAGTCAAGATGGCCATCAGACAAATCAAAAGTGGGAAGGCGGCAGCACCTGACAATATACCAGCAGAAGCACTGAAGTCAGACATTGAAATAACTGCAAATATGCTTCACCTTCTATTCAAGATTTGGGAAGAGGAACAAGTGCCAATGGACTGGAAAGAAGGATATCTCATCAAGATACCAAAGAAAGGAGATCTGAGCCAATGTGAGAACTACAGAGGTATCAGTTTGTTATCAGTACCAGGAAAAGTTTTCAACAGAGTGCTGCTGAATCGGATGAAAAACGCAATAGACGCCGAACTTCGAGATCAACAGGCTGGATTCCGTAAGGATAGGTCGTGCACAGACCAGATTGCGACACTACGGATCATCGTTGAACAATCAGTTGAGTGAAACTCATCACTATACGTCAACTTCATTGACTATGAGAAGGCGTTTGACAGCGTGGACAGGAGAACATTATGGAAACTTCTTCGACACTATGGAGTTCCTCAGAAGATCGTCAACATTATCCAAAACTCATACGATGGACTACAGTGCAAAGTGGTGCATGGAGGACAGCTGACAGATGCATTTCCAGTAAGGACCGGAGTCAGACAAGGCTGTCTACTCTCCCCATTCCTCTTCCTTCTAGTGATTGACTGGATTATGAAGAATTCGACATCTGAAGGGAAATACGGAATACAATGGACCTCTCAGAATCAATTAGATGATTTGGACTTCGCAGATGACCTAGCCCTCCTCTCTCATACACACGACCAAATGCAGATGAAGACAGCAAATGTAGCAGCAGCCTCCGCATCGATAGGCCTCCACATTCACAAAGGAAAAAGCAAGATTCTCAAATGCAACACAGAGAACACCAACCCAATCACACTTGATGGCGAAACTCTGGAACAGGTGGAAACATTAAAGTACCTGGGGAGTATCGTTGATAAACAAGGGGGATCGGATGCAGATGTAAAGGCGAGGATTGGAAAAGCAAGGGCAGCATTTCTACAATTGAAGAACATATGGAACTCAAAACAACTCTCAACCAATTTCAAGGTCAGAATCTTTAATACGAACGTCAAGACAGTCCTACTGTATGGAGCTGAAACGTGGAGAACTACTACGACCATCATCAGGAAGGTACAAGTATTTATAAACAGTTGTCTACGCAAAATACTCAACATCCACTGGCCGGATACTATCAGCAACAGCGTTTTATGGGAGAGGACAAACCAGCTTCCAGCTGAAGAGGAAATTAGGAAAAGACGTTGGAAGTGGATCGGACATACATTGAGGAAATCACCAATGTGCATCACGACTCAATCCCTAACTTGGAATCCTGAAGGGAAGCGGAAAAGAGGAAGGCCAAAGAACACACTACGCCGAGAAATAGAAGCCGATATGAAAAGGATGAATAGCAACTGGAAAGAACTGGAAAGGAAGGCTCAGGACAGAGTTGGATGGAGAATGCTGGTGAGCGGCCTATGCTCCTCCACAAGGGGTAACAGGCGTAAGTAAGTAAGTAACGTACGTTGAAGGCTCCAATGTGTAGTTTGGAGCGAGGTTTTAGTAGACCTGGGACAGCGTTTCGCGCACTAGAATCGTTGGCCATGGTGACACTTGAGGAGGAAACCGAAAGAGGAAGTTTAGCGTTGAAATTCGAGGTGGGAGGAGTTATAGGAAATGAAGAGGGAGATTGATTATGAATACAGTGGTCTTGAGTGCTGTTAGAGGTATGAGGGCAGTTATCACTACCCGGTTGCCCATACCGTGGAAGGGTTCTTCTAGGGGTACCTGAAAAGAAAATTGTGTTAGAAGTGGTCATTATGACTTGGGAGCGTGACCGCAGTGCCCAAGGGACAACTGTTTGAGGTCAGTCACACACGACCTTTTTGTGGGTAGTTTTTGTGTTAGCTCTGTTCTTCAAAGGACCTTACCGCCGGAGACGGAAATCCGTGGGATAAGGCGAGGTGTGCATTTTTAGGGTCAACCTTTTCTAACCCCACCCCTCCTTGTGGGAAGGCAGCATTGCTGTTATGCTGGTTGTCTGAAGGAAACACCATACTGCTGTCACACCTCTGTACAGTCAGCAGTACGACTTTGCCTTCTGACCTTGGGTTTGCCGCTTTTAGTCTTACCGCTCTTCAACCGACCTGTCTGGCATGGTAGGACCTTCAGGAACGATTGTTCCAACCAGTATAGCTCGATTGATTCACCACGATAGGCAAGCCCGACCACTACGTCAAGGTAGCAGCAACGGTCGGGATAAAGAGTTAATATGGATTCAAATTTCAAACAACCCTTCACTACCTAAATTTTTTGTAACCAGGATGTATCACTAGAACTAGATAGTAATCATATCCTAATGTACATAAACTACCATAAAATATCTAAATGGTCGGGTTAAAAACAGTTAAATAATACCTAAATTATACAAAGACTCGAGGGATTAGAGTTTTGAGATTGAATTACGTACTAAATTGTATACGCCAAATAATCTTTACTTCATTAACACAGTAATAATGAAAAGAGACTTGGTTACATTTAAAATATACTTCGTGTGTCCATACTGTTTGAAACGATATTGAACATTTTATTCATAACAATCATCAAAAAAGAGTTAGATAATTTTAAGACTAGAATATTTATACATTCAGCAAATTTCTTATGCAAAAGAAGGGAAATAGGTTTTAAATTATTTATAATACTTTGGAAGTCACTAAGTATTCTTACAAGAGGGCGTTACGACTAAGAAGAATGATAAGTATTGAAAAGAATACCAGAGTACTTAGAGTAATCATTTTAGAAAATATTAAGTACAACAACACTAAAGCATTTGAACAATAACTATAATAATGATAACCGACCCAGAAGTGAGGCGTAGACTGGTTTTCCGGATCGGATGAGACATAAGTTGTGTGAAAAGCAATAATTACGTGACTCCACAAATATTGTTAATTAAAACAGATATAAAACTTGTGATTTATTGAAAGTTAGTTGCACAAACAGTAAAATAATCAGGAATAAAAAAGTCAAACAAAACACTGATTAATCCACCAGTACAATGTACCTAGATAAACATGAATTTGTCATTCATATGATTTACTTACTAATGGATGTTGTTCAGCCTTCTCTGAATGATATTCAGCAACTGCTCGAAGACGATCTACCCAATATTGCCTCTCTTTAGCATCAATTGCTAAATAGTAGGAAAAAATACAGTCCGGTGTTTAGGTGTTATATCGACAAGTAATGAGATTTTAAAGGGGAGACTATGAAGCAACTATGATAAGACAATATTTTTTTTACCTTGGTTTACAGGAAACAAAATAATCAGAAAGGTTTCTTTGATGATATAATCGGGACATTTGACTAAACCATTCATTGTTAATTCAAAACAAATGTATAAAAAAATGAAGACAACATCATCCTTCTTGTTCATTTGACATTTACAACTTATATTTTTATAAGTACCCTATATATTCCTAAGGGATTTTAAAACCGGTTTGCAGAATGGTAAATAAAGTAATAAGCAGTGAGGTTGATGAGTTTGTATTTACACAGAGAATAGGGATAATATGTAGATAGTATAGTTCTACTTGGTGAAGACGCTGGCAAAATGCGAAGTATTTTTATTGATTTGAGCAACAATGGAAAAATTTTTGGGAAGTATTTTTCTACCTTCTGAATGGAAAATATTATTTCTGGACGGCTCTGCGTCAACACCTAAACTAATGATGTGAAAATAAGTAGTTGAACGCATCGACGAATTTATTCTTTCTCCTCGAATGACGACATCTATAGTGATTCTTTCCTACTGTTGCTGATACTGTTACTAGTACTACTACTCTGAGATTTGCCTTGATAATTTCATCTCACCAGGCCATCGTGTGACAACTTGAACTGATACACATGTATGGTAAGCTCTACGGTGCATTAGACTGACTACAGGACTGAGATAATACTGTCTACATAAATCTTCATTTCCTGACCCAATTTTATTTTTGACACCATCCAATCGACCTTTCCAAGCAAAATAAGACGCCAGGCTTAAATAGTATGAAATAAAAGAGCTATCTTGTTAGAAAACCTTGACCTCCCCATCAATGTAAAAACTTCTGTGTGGAAAACAGGTTGTGTTGTAATATCTTATAACTGTATATTTTAAAATTCATGGTATGAAAACAGAGTCAATGTTTACAAAAAGGGATCGAAAACTAGTTGATCTAGGTTAATTTGGTGATGCACATTAATTCCTCAAAACACAAATAGGTGTCTCCGTTACAGAGTTCAGTTTAAATATAGTTTTTGTGAATAGTTAACAACACGAAAGGAATTAGGCCTAGAGATAATTATTATTCATTACAACATATAGATGGCTAATCATTTACTGACTTCACAAATGAAATCAATAATGAAGTAGTGAACATGTCCGAAGTATGATCCTTTCGCGGAATTAGTGTTAACGTGAACCATTTTACAAACACACACACAAATAGAAATATACAAGTAAACAAACGGTAAAAATATGGTATACGGACGAGATAACCAGAGTCAAGGAAACTACATTCAACTTAATGCTTTAAATTCAAAAATCAGTAACTTTTGTTTCGTTACACAAAACTGCCAACAAAAATATCCTTGGATAATGCTCATAACGTGATTATCGTAACCAATGGTTTGCGAATTTGAATGACATGGTACAAAATCGTTTGCAATGGCGCAGCTGCATTCCTTCTTTGTCTTCCCCCATATTCTGAGCTTCTGAATTCCTCATAACTCCTTTTGTGTTTTCATTTCATTAATTTACACTTTCTTCTCAAATTGTATCTTCAAACTGTAATCTTTTCTACCACCATTCATACTGCTACTACCTCTACTATTCTGAGATTTCGCTGGACAATTCCAACTCTCTATGCTAGTTGGTCATGGCAACTTGAACCGATGTACATACATTACTAGGTTTTATGTTGTGACTAACTGGATGATTGATCATAACGTTTAAACTTATTAAGAAGAGTTCTTTCCTGTTATCATAAAGCGAAAATGATTGTTAAACATATCAAATGCTTTTTTCTAACACGTGAATCAACCATTTTTTTTAAATTACTTTGTTTAGGGTAAACTTGAAAGGAAATCATTTAATTGATAGTTTACTGAAGGGGGAATGCCAAAATAGTTAATAAGTTCTTCATTTCAATACGACGGCAACCGTGTTTTCCTCATGATTACACCTTCGTAACTCCTTAGCAAATTTATCAGTAAAGATTTTGTAGGTGATGATGAATTTTCAATGAAACTGTTTGTGGCTATGACAAGGATTCATAGAGAAACTTTCGGAGTGAATAAACTCGCATTCAGACTAATGTGTTTACGTAGCGACATTTCTACAAAATTAGGATCGAAAAACTGATAATAAACCTAGAAAAACCATTAAGCTCTAGTACGAGGTTTCATTACTTTTGTAGCGAAATACTTTCATTGATGTAAACTCTCTGCTCATAGATTGAAAAAGGGCGTCAAAATCATATAGTAACTTAAAATCTCCCAAGCTATTTCCTATACCAAAATTTTACCAAAAAGTTATGAGACAAACCTTTCAGTTTTAATAAATCACCATTTGCGGCGTTAATAAAAATGGTTTGTGAATCTTCATCTGAAGGACAAATGGAGGCATACTGAAAATTGTAGAAAAATAAGGTAATTTTAATATCAACGAAGACAAGAACGAAAAGGTTTATATGGTACTTAAGCACTTTAAATGTGGCCGTAGACAATTGAATGCACGTACAACCCCCTTTTAGTCTTAATAAGCAACTCTCATTAAAAAACATAATCTGGTCTAGGACCAAATGAGTTAAGAAAAATTGAACTTATCAAGGGAAATTGTATTCCTCTATATCGCAAAATGAATGTAAATAACCCTCTATATCGTGTAACTCAATGAATGACTGAATTCTTACAATCGGTTAGATTTATTCGTTCTGCTGTATTTTTAGGACTCCTACTCCATGCATACCAATTCATGGCAAACTATATAAAGACCTATATGACTCCAGAATATTTTTATGGTGTTTTTAAGAATGGAACATTGAACACGAGGTTTGACTTATTTTGAGATATATCGATAAAATAGAGTATTGAATAGTAAAATAAAAGCCCTTACAGATATGTAAGACTGTTACAATCATTATCATTACTTCATTCATAAACATGTATTTTAACTCTATTCACTACAACAATTCGAATGTTATCAACAAATATTCCTACATGTAAAGTCTGATAAGAAATTTTCGAAAATAAAATTTTGTTTAAGTTGTGTTTGACAATCATCTGAATGCAAATATTAAAACTCTTGAATTCAAAGGTACTTACTATAAGACTTAGGGCTCCACGAGGTTTAAGTGATCGTTTATGATCTTCTTTCTGAAAAAGAATCATAAAATAAGTAGGAAAATATTTTATACTACAAAATGGTAGAAGTGACTGATAAAGGATTATTAGAATTACAATTTTAAATAATGCGTGAAACTTTTACATAAATTTGCCAATCAATTTTGTGAGGGGAAATTTCGTTTTTTATCGTTTCATATAAGATAATCAACTAACCTCATAATATTCTATCCTTCCTGCATCTGGATCTATTACAAACCAACGATATTGGTAACCTTTCATAACATTTGTAAATTTTAGCAGTTGACCTTCGGTTCGTTTTCTGATTTAAATGAATGTTAAAGCCACATAAATTATGGTGGAAAAATGATTATAAGAAACAAACAGCAAACTAATATTATGCATCAGTCGAGTTTTAATAATTGTACAGAATACTTGGAATACTGTTTCCTTTGTTTTGGACGTTACTGAAAATGGACTGGATTAGGTCAATATGTCATCTAAAGTTTTATAAAAAGTCAATACAACTTTGAAGATTTTATTAATGTGTGTGCAAACTTCTTCATAATAAAGGGTATAAAAATCTGTCTCTCGAATTCCAAAGCTACAAACCAATTCAGTTTAAACCAAGCAAACATTATGAAACGCTTGATCTGTACCCTTTAACTTGATGTAAGTTGATGAGAAACCTAGCTTAATAAAAGCTATGAATTCATATAGTCTGATAGCATTTTGATTGTAAGTGAACGGTAAATTGAAGGTATCAGAACGAGAATAATGATTAAGAATGAAACAGAATATCCATAATATAAGTTAACCCGATATCCACAACACATATTTTCCCTACATTTAGAGGTCTCTCTGACGAAAGAATTAAATTTGATCTGAATTCAAACAAGAATACAGTTGACTGTGATAGTGTAATTTTTTGCGGCCATAAAACTTTAATCAAAATCTAGTGGGTAATTACAGGAAAGTTGAGGTAACTATTGGTTTCATGTGATAATCAGCCAACCTCTGGACACATTCTAAGACAACAGTAGATTATACCACATAATTATATAAACAATCGTTTGTACTGACATTATTATTCACTGAAATATTTATGCGAATTAAGGAAAAATATTAACAAAGACTATTTTAATTTTTAAAGTACGACTCAAACTGATATAAGCAACAAATTTGATTGATATAAATTAGTATCGCACGATGTGTTCGTACAAAGCGAAATTCATTTTTTTCTAAAGCAATTTTGTCATCATACCAAAATCCTCCCTCCTAGATAACGGGTGAGAAAAACCAAGACCTTTAATTCAAATTCATTTCATCACTTCAAGTTTTTGCAACGAGGGTTTTTATTTATTTGATACTAAGCAAACAAACGCTGGAATACGAACTTAATTAGTTGCTTTGACACTTTATTTCTGAGATGTGGGAGATATTTGTAAAAGTCTAATTTTAAGATTAATCTTAAAACTACAGCAGGAAAGACTTTTCTCTTTAATGCGACTCCAGTGGTCAAAGTTTTCCAACCTGAGACGATGTTAGGACTTAGCAGAGGTAGATGATATATGATCTTATAGAGTCCAAGAAAAAATTGATTAACAAACTAGCACTCTCAAATTATTTATAGTTGCTCCATTTGTGTTAGCCCATGACGAAAACTGTCTTAAATATTAATTACTTATGATAAGAACCCACCTTAAGTGATCCTTTTCTTCTTCAGTTTGTAGCTCCTGTAAAAGAATGAGAGGAAGAATACACATATACAGATGATTTGGTTAATTAAACAACGCGACGCTATTCCTGTCAATGAGATGTAGAAAACTAAGTTTAATGAGACAGGTAAAAGGAGAGAATTGATGGTAGATTTGCCTGCGAAAAAGAAGGCATAATCTGTAAATAAAAGTTGACAGGTCATAAGCGTTTCAGTTAGATAAATCCAGATCACAACATTAAGGTGAATTATTCTACAGAGAGTAATTCACAAGGAAATGTATGAATTATTAGATTATTGACATCAAAGTGATAAGAACTAGTGACTGTGGCTACGAACTAAGAACACTGGCGCAGTTACATTTGCTCTTTACCATAATTAACAGATAGTCACGTATATTCCGCGTGTTTTTTTCTTCGATTAAAAAAAAAAGAATTTGCCTTGTATCAAGTATTTTAAGTAAACGGATATATATATATACTCACTGTCTTCTCTCAGATGGGGTGTTGTTTACAAAATTGAGAGAACTAAAAGCGAATGTCCGGCGCTTTAACGGGACCGGTGAGTCCACCTAGGGGAGTTGGGAAACCCTGATTCCAAACCAATGGTGCACATCGGCTCCAGTATCCTGAGGGAACAAATGGCGTATGAATCAATTGTTGGTCACCTGCTACCATGGGGCTGCATCTCCTGACGTCGCTCCACTGCCTTGTGGATTAGACCTTTATGTCAAAGGCCCCGTGTATGGCTTCTTAAGAAAACCACCTGCTTTGGTCTCAGCACCCGGGCAGTATCACATCCCACATACAAATTAAGTCAAATGACAATTACTGCTGGAAATACTATTCTAGCTTCAATTCAAATTTGGACAATCCACATTCATTTGATAACATTATCTCTATTTTTTATATAATACGTCACTTATCTACTCTCTCCCATTCTCAATTTTGTGTATACTTATTTTCCAACTTATACAGCAGTCCGCCTATGATGGAAACTCTGTTCTATCTAAACGATCTCGAGTCATTGTTTGGTCGAAAATTGAATGTTACCACCGAATACGAGTTCTGAAACAGTTTTTCTGAAACCACGTATACCATTCAAACTGGTTTTCTTCAACATTCGCGCACTAACGCAGATCGGACAACAGATAGGGCTGGCTATGTCTTTAGAAAGTCTTAATATCGACGTCTGTTGTCTATCAGAGATCCATATTCAAGACTATGGTGAAGTACTACAAATTCGCTCTTTATCTGTTGCTTCAAAAGGCTTGTTTTACGTGTCATTCCATTCAAGCAGTGGGGTTAGAGAGGGTTGTCCAATCTCACCATTCCTTTTCAACTTTGCTATCGATGACATTCTGGAAACAGCTCTGATGGATGTAAGTAATGGCGGTGTGGATCTGCTGCCTGGAGAACGACTTCTTGACCTTGAGTATGCGGATGATATTGTCTTACTGTGCGATAATGCCCAAGGCATGCAATCCACACTTGATCAGTTGGCAATCAGTGTCCGTAGGTACGGTGTGTGCTTTATACCTTCGAAGTGCAAGGTACTCTTCAGGACTGGCAGGATTCTAATCCTGTACTCACCCTGGGTAGCGGGCAGATTGAAGTAGCTGAGACGTTCGTGTATCTAGGTGGCTGCATAAGTGCTGGTGGTGGCGTGAGTGATGAGATCGATGCACGTATGGTGAAAGCCAAAGCGGCTTATGCCAATCTGGGCTATCTTTGGCGCCTTCGTGATGTTAGTCTGGTTGTAAAAGGTCAGATCTACAACGCGTCGGTGAGAGCAGTTTTGCTGTATGCCTGTGAAACCTCGCTTCTCCGAGTTTAAGGTTAGATGACTCTCTGTGTTCGATTATCGTTGTTTCTGAAGGACTGCTGACACCCAGTGGCAACACTATGTTAGTAATGCAGAGGTTCGGCATCGTGTGTTCGGGCTGTGACGATAATCCAATTTCTGTCACCATCTTGAAACATCGACTTCGGTGGCTTGGACATGTTCTACGAGTGTCATCCCAGAGAATTCCATGTCGTGTATTATTTGCTGACGCTGGTACTGGTTGGGAAAAAAAGAGGTGGTCAGTGTATGACAAGGTGTCGTGGTATAGAAGCTGCGAATGGCTGGTTTCTGTTGGTCCTTCCCGACTCCCTGGCTGGAGTCTTAGAGATGGTGCAACACAGTAGCTAGAGACGTTATCAGATATGGCTCAGAATGGAAGCCAATGGCGTCCTGTTGTAGCCTTTTCTTACTTCCTTCATAAAAAGTGGTTGTAACTTCCCTAACTAGAAGAATTCTTTCCGGCTGAACGTTTCCGTTTCCCCACTATTGTTATTATTACACTCCCAAACACTAATCTGTGGTCGTTATTGTTTTTATTTTTTTTCTTCTCTCTTATGCGCACGTTAAATTCTTTATCCCTTCCCATTCTCCTTTTTATTGTGTGACGCATATATATCTTACGCCCCCTTAAACCAATATTTGTGTTCAAATAAAATTAATAAAAATAATAAAACTGTGAAATGAATTTACCTTAGCACGCTTTATTAGCTTGAAAATATTTTCTCGATCTTTTCCATTCATTGTGTAAGCCGCAGAATGGAGAAATAGATCAGACGCGATCTTAAAAACACGAGTATTTTGGTATGAGGGAAATGAAGTTAACTAAAAGTGACAAAAACGAAATGAAGATAAACAACTAAAGTAATCTCACATCGACAACTGTTCTGCGGCGAGACTAAAGAACATGGACGAGCCAATCAGAAGTTTTCGTGGGTTTTCAAGGTCACGGCGCCAAGTTCGGTACCTGATGCCTACATACGGTCGGTTTACAACGGATTTTAGAGAAAACATGATAAATAAGCGTCTACAAGATAAGTTATCATAAGATTTTGGCGCAAAACTCAATTATACATTTGGATAGAGTTGTGGCATTATAGTTGATGTCAGTTCGTGATGAAAACCCTAAGTATAATTCCTAACCTTAACCATGAATTGTAAATCATAATTTGAATTCTTCACACGGGTTTATGACCCTCATTTAGTCTTAGTTATTACGTTTACACTCTCAGATTCACCCTAGCGTCGCTCAAATGTCGTCCATAATTCATAGTCTCATTTTTAACCCTAAACCGTAACCCTAAACCTTAACCCTAATCTTAAACCCTGAGCCATACCAACATACCGACAACACTGAAACTATGTGGTCGAGGCAGAAAGAATTTGCGGGACTTTATCATGGTTTAAGAGGTCGGCTACTATGGAGCCACAGGGATGAGTTCCTGTGCCGGATGCACTATGATTTTAGAACTTCTGAACCTATATCTAACCTTGATAAGTTTTTGATTCATGTAAAAGAACAGTATCCCCTTTAATTTTTGAGTTTTATATAATATATTTTTACTGTATGCTAACTGTCTTCTGATTGACTAATATTTCTCAAGGTCATTTAAGATTCGTTCAAAGGTCGTCCATGTTCTTTAGTCTCGCCCTGTTCTGCTTCCATCAGAGACAACAATAAAGTACATATGAGTACACACTAGCATATTTTGTGATTATTTATACACTAACATTCCGGCAACCACTTAAAGTAATCATAATTGCTCGCAACATGAAATATTTAACCGAAGAGCGAAAGCTCAAGCAATGTCTACGTATTGCCTAGTTACAGATCTGTACGACTATAGCTAATCTCGAAGACAGTGTTATACCTGAATTTACCAAGTAGCGCATTGCAGCCTTGATATTTATCGAAGTCATGTTTGAAACTGTGGTGAGTGGAACTGAATTTGGAGTACATTCATGAAGTCTGCAAACAAAAAATATACAGGTACTTATAATCCTCAAAAACTGGTGTACATTTACATTAAACCAAACGAGCAATGTTGGACAAAATGAACGAGACAACATTAAGAGCAGATTATAAAGAAGTGTATATCCAATCACTTACTCCGCAAGTTATGTCATTGCGATATTCTAGTGGTCAAAAACCTTTAATGCGGGATGCGGATGAAAGTAAGCACTAGTAAATTCCATGGAGAGTTTATTCGAAGTAAAAACCTGAGAAACAAGTAGAAACAGATTTGGTGAAGTGATTAGACTCATGAAGTTAAGTAACAAAATCTAAAGCAAATATATCAAGTGGTATCAAACAATTACTATCGAACTGATACAAAATTTACTATATTTCTAAGCAGAGATGATAACGTTTAACTGTCATAGTGGAAGAAAACAGACGCACTAAATGCACTGAAAGACAGTTTCGCCTACTATCACTGCAGACTAAATAAATTTTGAAATACTTGTTTACGTAAAAGTTGACTTACTGTAACGCACTACTTGCATATACCACTCCTAACAACCACAAACAATTGAAACGTTCAGTCTTCAAATGTAAGGATAAGAGATCTATCCAGTATATTAATCCTTGTAATTTGTAACACCGTGGAGGTCTAACCTCTTTTTGGAAGTATCAAAATAAAGTGCTGATATTATATGTTCTGGTAGAGAATTCCAGTAATTCACTAATCGGTTCGAGAAATGGAACTCCCTACATAAACCATTGGATCTCGGTTTTCCAAATTTTTTTAGAATGTTCCCTCAGGTGATTGGCCTCAGATAGAAGAAAAAGATAAGGCATATTAATACTGAGGTCATCGTTCACAATAAGATAAGCCATTGTTAGATCAATCTGTGGTGAGACAACGGAAATAAGTCGATGTGTCTCAGTCTGTCTTCATAGGACAGACCAGATAGACCTTTTACTGCATTGATACCTTACCTTTGAACTCATGTCAGAAGGCAGGGAATTCATAGTTTATAAACCACTAACCAATACACTACAGGCTGGAGCCGACAAATAATCTCTTCGAGAGACGTGATACCTTGACTATACATCACAGTTCGCCAGTGATATCTGACATTACGAAAGTCAGGAAAATTAGGCAGCAGATGTGTTATCTCGGCTAAAAATGAGCATAATACAAAACACCACAGTAAATTTTGAGGCGTTGAGGGACAACCAGAAAGAGGATAAAGGATTGTAAAACCTACTTACAGGAAAGAGCTCTATTCTCAAAGTAATGTAGCTACTATCACCTGTTGAAAATAGTTTGATTTACCATGACATAACTAAGGCGACGCCTCAACCCCTAGTCCTCAAAAATATACGAAAGAGTGGCCAAAGTTTTCATGCAGAACTGGGTGACTATTTTTGGTACACGTATCACAGTAACGACTGATATAGTGGCCTAATTTGAATCTGCACTTATCTAAATTTCTAGACCCCAACAGAATACATGGCACAGCAAACCATCTTCAGGCTAATAGGATAGTAGAACGTTTCCACCGTCAGTCAAACGCTGCCTTAATATCACACTCAAACTCCAGCCAATAGACAGAATTCCTGCCATTATGTTGGGAATACGAAAAGCTATCAAAACTGACTCACTGTGTTCAGCAGAGAAACTAGTTTCTGAGACGATTCTATAACCACCTGGAGAGTTCACCAATCATTGTAATTAGAGTGAGGAGCTTGGCTTAGCACGTTTTGTCGACCCACTGTACGACCAAACGCACGAACTTAAACCGGTTAATGCTCGTGGACAGTCGCGAGTTACATATATACCCAAAGGTCTAAGTACTTCCACGTACGTCTAGGTAAGGTGTAAAAAAGCAAGAGCACCACTCAGTTCTCCATTCAAATGGCTACTTAAAGTTGTGAGAGGAAGTCCTAAACATTTCATAGTACAAAAACACGGAAGGAGGGACACCGTAGGTAATGATGGGCCGAAACTGACTTGTCTAGATAACGAACTTACCACACGTGTTATCAAACCATCTGCCCGACAAAACAATCAAAGGATTGGCAAGTAACAACGAGAATTCTTCACTATGATCAAAATGTTCAGATAGGAACAGCCGATTATTCAACCAGGAATATCTATTGTTTTGACCCAATCCGAAAATGTGACCACGTTTGTGCATGACTTTGGCTTAATAAATTCTTCGTATGTATTTAAATAGTGAAAGCTAACAAAGGAAAGCTTTTACGGATCATCTCATAGGTTAATTTTCTTAAAAAAAGACGAAAATAGTACCAGAATAGTAGCAGCCTTATAAAAGTTGACAATGGGTGAAAGGAGTGTATATTTATTGAGCGAAGTTACAAAATACTTGCCCAATACATATACACAACCTTCAATCTTTCATTTGTGCCTTTGAATGTGTTCTATCATCTGAACTATCTTCTCGTCTGTACTCCAACTGGTCTGCCGACAGCGTGCTTTTAATGCACTGAAACTCTTCACTCCGTCCACCAACATCGAAGTCACGCTCCTAAACATTCTAATTGCAAGCAATCCTGTGAGTAACGGCCACTATAACCATAAGTGTGATCTTAACCGTCCCTCTTTAGATCTTTTGCTTTTGGTATATGAATGCTGCATTCGTTTTTATTCTAATTGCATGAGCGAATTATCCTATAATAATCTAATGAGAAGTATAGATAGAAAACACCACAACAGCGGTTTAAATCACAGAGAAACGAGTAATCTTCAATTGTGCTGGGAAGTATAGGGTGGTTCAACGCCTGTGAAATCAGCCATTTTTGTGTTTTTTTTCTGCTAATAGAAGAAAATAGTGAGAAGACTGAGTAGTAGCATCTAAAATCTCCCTGCGGACACTTACCATAAGTCCCAACAGTTAACTCTCGAATAAGGAGTTCCGAATGCAATCCATATTACCAGTACATTCTGTGAGATCAAATATTTGCTTAGAACCTAACTCGTAGGCCATTCAAACCGGAGACTCAGAATCCAAATCCCGTTTCTGTAGTGACTGGGTTCACTGCCACTGTGATAACACAGTACCTGGTCAGTACTACGAGTTTATATCGGGTCACTCCTGTCCGTAGTTACAGTACGTTTGCTCACAGTGTAGAAAAATACACCAACGGAACTAACAGAAGGAAAGAATAGGACCCTTCTAGCAACTATTAACAGTACTGAGCAGTGTGTGAGTGGTGGGGAAGTAAATAGTAAAAGAATAGCACCCAACATGCTAAAATGGTGGAAGGAGGCATCAAACAAAACTCCTTGATTTTATTTAATATCCCGTTGCCGGACAGTAGCTTATTAGAAAATAGGACAATCTTTAGTAAAGGATAGTAGGCAAATACTTCAATCATGTTGTCACGCCTGGATAAAGACTAGAAAGCAGTAAACAGTAACTCCCTCCATTAAGAGTGACTTTAAATTCAGCACACGTTCCAGTAGAAATTTTACTGGCATCTCAGAGGCCATCGGTTGTGATCCCCGAAATACCAGTAAAACACTACAAACAATGGGCCTTAAATGATGCCAGTAAATCGGAAAACACCCGGGAATCGATCAACATGGTAGTCCATGGAGTTCCTAATATAAATGGCGGTTGTTGAGATGAAACTCATGAACGAAATACGCAGTAGTGGCGTTTGCTATCATGCAGAGAAAATTCCACGCCACTACAATAATTATCGTACTTAGGCTACTTCGTCCATCGCACCTCACGGCTTTTAAGTCTCCGCATCTGATGGGTGTGAACTTCAAAAGTCGAAAACACTAAACTGGGACCCTCCAAACTTGACACAACTTGAAAAACAGCCTATCCAGTTATATCGGAAAGGTAGCAGTAGAACGGCTCAATAAAACACTTCTTGTTGTCTGTACGTTCTGATCAGCAATCCATGTTACAGAGCACATAGACCATAATCTTAATGATGGAACATGCTATTCAGGCATGAAAACTACAAAGGTCAGTTAACACTAAACTGGGGTATACACACTAGTCAAAAATCTGTCTAAAAATCAGAAGACTGATGCTGTTGTAGAGGTGCGCCAACCGATAGGACAAACCATCAAGTGCCTTTATGGTAACTAAAGAGGACTGAGTGGAAAACTAGGGGGAACCAGAAACATAAAACTCCATTCACATCTGAAGCTCATAGTCACAACTTAAACATGGTTGTCGCTTGACTTCATGAAAAAAGAAGTGAGCATGGAAGGCATTACAGTTTTCAGGTACGATAGGGTACACGAACAAGAGGTGACGTGGCGATACACATTAACAGTAACTTTAAAGCCACGATACCACATAGTGTCAAATTAACAGAAGTGACAGAATCACGTTGGTGTTGCTTCAATTTTAACTCCATAAAGCACTTGACTGAAGAGATATACGTGCCCCCCACAGGTTCTCACACCCAAAAGACAATAGTACAGGCGATAAGAAACTTACAGTACCCGCGATTTGACCAAATACTACAAGATGGAGAGTTCAATACTCTCAATCCCTGTATTTCAGAAAGAAAGACGAAACCCCTAAGGGTTTCTTTCTTAAGCGTTTTCCCACAGCCAACAGAAGTCCAGAACTGACTGAACATGTAGATGGCGCCTAGATATGGGATAAGGACAAAAAAAACCTCGAAATTGGATTAGTTACAGACAAATTATCAGATTATAGTTGAGAATGTCCATGTTCGCGCACCAGTATGAAGTGGCGGCTATGGTGCAATCGTGTCTAACGTGGTCCCAGATGAGATAATTCGGAGGGACGGGAATATTCTCTACCTTAGCTACACTAAAGAAGACTATGTGATGTTAAGAGAGCATCTCCAACACGTTGCATGGCCACGACAGTGGATGACAACTTGGAGGTAGTGAGAATTTTCATGCAAAATGCGATCCAACACAATGTACTTCAGGGTAATTACACACCTGTAAACCAAGGGAACTAGGTTAAGGGTGTACCAGAATGCTTCCCACAGGCCAAACTGAGGGTCTGGAAAAAGTGGAGAGTCACCTTGAGGAATTCGGACAGTAGTTATGATACTGAACAGTACGAAGAGATTTTGTCGCTGCATGGCGAATCAGTAATTTGGATGTGTTATTTATCTTGGTGACTTGATTGGGAACCAACATATTCATCAGTACACCGAAAAATCCACCGAATTATCCTGTAATCATGGAAAAGTCTTCAATGTATATCAGTCCTTGTGAATGTAGCACAAACTACCGGTTAGTCTATCTAGGCGTGCTAATCAGTTTCTATTAATCAGATTGCAGTCTGGTAGCTTGTTTAATTAAATTGGCATTTAATATGCTTTGTTTTGATGCTAAGTCACTGAAGGCAATCAGGAGAAAGGCTTAGATTTGGTATTCATTCCATAATGTCATTAGTGGACAGCGCAAGTTAGTGTTTGACTACGAGACTGATTGGAACAGCACAGAAATTAAACGTAGCCCCATGATTGGGGATATAATTCACTGAAAAGTACCAATCGGCACAAAATCTATCTCCTAGATGTTCTTCGAAATTCTTCAAACCATATAGAATCTTATAAGGTAGTTTTACTGTTTTCTTTTGATGTGGAAAATATTTCACTTCAGCATAGATGAAGTGTAGTTTTGCACAAAATGAGAAAACAATATAAAAGTTTTAGAAGGCCATCAAGAAGAATAAATCAATCATTCGAATCTTGTTTCACCTATCTTTTCATAAGTAACACTAGTAGTAGCAAAGTATTTATGCAAGTTATAGTATGTTATATTGATGATAAATTTCCATTTCTTAATCACAGTAGCTCTAATTTTTATTCAGCTGAATGAAATTGTATAACTCACTTTACTCAAAAATTTAATATGAAAAACTTTATTGTTTGGAAATATAAACAAAGTTTATGTACAATAGACACTATGTGTATGGGAATAGTTAACAATTTATTGACATATTAGAGGTAATGTGAAGAAAAGTGTTGATGAGAAATGGTCCCTATCCTATTTTATATTACAATTAGGGCCATATGAAGAATAGAAAACAAGTAGTTGTTTTCGGTATGTTTACCATGCTCATATTGTAAGCAAATGTCATTTATTTGTCACTAAAAGGTACGTATAGTCATATTTTTCACGAGCAACAGGGACATTATAATGTATGACTGAATTTAACATGAAAGTGGCAGGAAACAGATTAGAACAGGTGACTGAAGATGGGAATTGGAATTTTCGAATTACAAACGATCAGATATTCCTTCCACTGATGATATTTTGAAGTGGACGTAAGTATCTTCCCCATCAGTATTTTGTAAACCATTCATCTTGTCGATATTGACTACGCTCAATTCTCAGTACCACTAGTACTCTGTACAGACATAGTGTTGAAATGTTTTATTTCTGTGGAATTGTCACAAATTGTAATGAGTTTCTCTGGAACACTATTGGTAGCCATTAGTTCTTTTTGAGATTTACCTTTATCATCTACTTCATGACCATTTAAATTTACTTTCTCATCAAATTTAGACCAACGTGATTCAAAATAAGCTCGCATAGCATGTCCAGCACGTCCAACCTCTGAATCATCTTCATTAAAAAATTCGCAATTAGAAAAAATGAGACGAACATCATGAACCCAATTGCTGAAGGTAGTATATGCTCTAAAATAATATAAAAAAAGGATGAACAGATTAGGTAATCCTAGATTCCTGATGAATAAAAGAACTGTAACAGAAAAGATGAAATTAAACAAATGTAAATATTTCTCTGAAACATGTTATCTAAAACACACTTTCTAGGATATACATTTGCTGGAAAATTAAAAATTCACCAAAAAGAGATTGAGAATGAAAAGTAAGAAAAAAGCTATTTCATGGGATGTTAGAAAAGTAAATCTATGATACTATTGTAGTGTGGTCTACTTATATCCATATAAGTAGTATATGACGATGGTCAGACATAAAATGTATTTTGGTAGAAGATCGATAAGGAAAAAACTGAAATGACGCGCACTTGGTAGGAAAATGCACAAACAATGAAATTAGAGAAGATAGATTGATATTTATAGAGGGAACAGTGAAGATTGAAACAATTGATGGTTATTTTGCAAATTAACTATTCATTGTATGGTTTTCAGGATTTAGTGAGATAGTTTGTAACCTGTGCCTAAATACATTCCATTGTCCCCACTCGTTTTCTGTTCACTACACTATTATTAGTAGTAAATATATTCCCAAACGTCATGGTAACGGTAATGTAGTTAGACCAACAATAAGGATTTCAGTAAGCATTTACAAGAAGCGTGTTTTGTTCGATGAATTTTAACTGTTAAGCCTCATTAACATTTGGAACTAGTTTTCCGAATTATCACTTAAACACTTTAAGTAAAATGCAGAGAATTATTGAATAAATGAAGACATTTAGGTGTAAGATTAAAAAAGAGACTGAATTTGCATTGATTTTAAATACTTTACTTCATTGTCATTGAAAGTTACACAACAATTCAATGTTTATAGCTACATATTAATCGATAGTGACTCTATTTCAATAGTGTTCTTGTTGTATTTAAAAAAATATGACCTATGGTAATTCCTAATTACAATCTGTCGGGATTCTTTTAATACGAGTATGATGTAATGGTACAACAGTTGGACAATAATCCTAAACTCAATCTAAGGTAAGATGTAGTCAGACTGTTAAAGAAACTTTCTTTTTATGAAAAGCCAAATATATGGTTGAACAATCAGTATATGTAGCAATTAACACTGATCTTAGAGCACAACAAAATTAACAATCTATAAGTGAGAATAACCAATCATATAACAGGAAAGATTAGAGACGAATTAGAAAAAAGTTGGCTGGATAATCCTTTCACAAAAGAACAAACATTTATGAAAAAACGTTTAGTTAATCTGCATTTCTCTTACCACTATAATCACTATTTCTACTTTTCACGTAAACAATAATGAGAAGAAAAACAATTTACACAGAAAGTTGGAATGTTGTGTTACAAGTAAGAGTTTTTCAAAGGCTGTTTTTGTGGAGAATTTAGTATTTTCATAGTTGAGAGCGTTAGTCAATTGAAACTAGACCACTATGGAAAACCTGGAAGCACTGGATGGCCGTTTCGTCCTATTATGGGACTCCTCAGCAGTGCGCATCCACGATCCCGCAGTGTTCTATCGGTTAAGGGCTCTGGCTCGAGACTGGTAGATCCTGAGTTCGAATCTCACGAGTGTGGGATCGTGGATGCGCACTGCTGAGGAGTCCCATAATAGGACGAAACGGCCGTCCAGTGCTTCCAGCTTTTCCATAGTGGTCTAGCTTCAATTGACTCGTGATTTCAACTATGAAAAGCAAGAGTTTGTAGAAAATAAGAAAAAATAAAATGGGATGATGATAGATAAATTGATTTTAACGAGTAAATTGTACAAGTTAAAAATATCTCATGTCACTTATTTGGTATTCTTAATAATCGTTGATTATTTAATTTTGATCCCCCTATGAACAGTAGGAGAACTTTAATTCACTCAAAAAATTTCTCCTGGATCAGGGGAGAAGCATTTTAGGTCTCTTCTAGTACATTATCTAGCCTCATGTTCAAAACAATTCCGCACTTAACTTTAATCCCCTTATCAACAGTAAGAGAACTTTAATTGACTCCAGAACTCAAATTTAGTACTGGGGTGAAGATCAACTCTGGGATGTAGGTAGGTTGAAAAAGGACGAAACTTGCGTTCTGGATGCGGCTACTAACCATTTTTCATCTATTCTACATAAATTTTTGTAGCGATCCTTATATCGATGCAATTCACATATCCCAACCGAGACTAATCAAAATACCAACAACGGAACCATCAAGATCATTACAAATTAAGTAAAAATTCAGTAATTGCTTACATAATAGCTTAAGTGCTATTAATAAGTAATCGTTAAATGTAACTAAAAGTACTTTTACAGAGATGAGCCTACTTTATGTAAAGCAAACTGTTTGGTCTTATGAAACAGTATTAAAAAAAATTAATTTCCTAATAAAAATCAATACAGTATGAAGTTATGGAGATTATTGATTTTTTGATTGAGATCATCAATCAATTCATGATCTCAATCAATACACGTTGGATATGTAATGTTTAGTTTAACTCAATAATTTTTATGGGTCAAACTAAGATGTTTTGAGAAATAATTGTTCATTTAGAGATTCACTCAATGATAAAACAAACCCTGGTGTACATAGACTTAGTTGATTGATTGAACTTTAGGTTCTGTCATCATTCCTAACTAAATATTAACAAATATTAACAAAATATTCAACAACAACAACAACAAATCAGTCATCTTCTTTGAATCAAAAATGAGAATTTTGAATCCCTTTCATGTAGGATCGTTGAAGTGCAAATTAAGTGGCATTTAACGGTACCCTCATCGTCGATTACAGAATGTATTGTTAATCAATAAATTGAAATGGATTGTAAAAATACGATGACATAGGATTTAACTCTTTTCGAATAGTATGTCAATCAAAACTATATATATATATGCTTACGAAGGATCCTGTACTTTTCTCCATATTGTAGATAAATCCATTGGATGCTTAATTATTTTTCGATAGATAGGTACTTGTTTTAGATTAACAGGTTTACGAAATGCCCAAGAAGCTTCATGATTTAGTAAATCTTCTGTAGCTCGTCTGGTTAATATAATAATAAAAAAATGACAGATAGAAAAATTATAAAGGATTGATTAACTATTTATAAATAAAATATACTGATGCTCTTAATTCAGAAAATGGTAGTTTCCTGAAGAACTATGCTTTACACCAGAAAAAATTGAGTTCAGAAGTACAGTAATCATTCATACTTATAAGTGACCTGTTTCAATATGCTTTACACCAAATTTTGATATGAAGCTATGACTTATAAAGTTAATCAAGTTAAGTATTAGTTGGTTATCATTTATAGTATTTAAAGACCATTTAAGTCAACTTTGAAATGAATGACTGTGAAAAGTACATTTTTGAACCTATAAAAGTATATAATGCACTAGTATTAGTATGAAATAAATTAATGTCACCATGCTTTCTACAGAATTTCGAAAAGAGTTGTTCTTATTCTCAGTATTTAATTTTGCTTAATAGACTATGATTGGATGACTACTACTGTATCCTGACAGTCTTATCATTTTAAGCTATTGAATTCTAGACAAGATTTATTGATTAAGAATTAGATATTTCATGATCAACCAAAAAGAAACTTAGAATACTAAATACTTCAAAAGATGTCAACAATATAAGAAAGCTAATTTCTTACTGTACAAAACTTACCGACACCATTCAAGCTCATTGGATTTCATTGGCTGATAAATTTGACACAAAGGTTGTATAGATTCTGTTGAATCAATGGTAGAAGATTTATCATCATTGCCATTTGTTATTTCCTGACATAACGTACGACAATGACGACGAGGACGACCTCGGGATCGAGACATATTTTTAGATACCAGCAATATAGATCGACGATGATAATGACGTTTAGGTTTTGTAGGCAGTGCATTTAAATGGTAAGTTGGTTTTCTACCAGGCCTTTTAGGCAATGGAAATTCATTGAATTCTTCGGAGGCAATAGGTTTTCGTCTCTTATTCTCTAAGTCAGTATGAGATCTAGGCCCATGTTTTCTTATCTTGGATTTAGTAATTGGAATAGTTCCGCTATCAATATTCTCGGTACATTTCCGATATTTATGAACTTTCCTCCACCAACCTTGATATTTTCTATTTGGATTTGTGAATTTACTATCAATTATACTTAATTTATCGTAGGAGCTCATACTTGGATGTTCTAATTTCAAGGTGGAACACATTTTACTCCTTTTTAACTAAAATGAATTTAAACAAATAGTTGACAAACTTTCAGAAAAGAAATTACTTCGATACATTTTAAAATGCTCCTATACATTATGATCATTTTATAATGTCGATATCTATATGGCACTAAAAACCATCAACATTAAAACAAAAGATATTTGGTAGTTTTCTACTAGAGAGTTACCAAAAAGAGAATGGCTAACTCGTTACTTTTAATAAGCTGAACTGTATAAAGAAATACAAATAAAGAGAAAATTTTATGATTCGATGATTTTGTATCTTTCATCATTCTGTTTCTACTTATATTAAATATTTAAGAAGGATAGGAGTGATAAATGAATCTATATACAGAAAGAACAAAATAGTTTGGTTAGGAGAAGGTTACATAGATCAATCAAATTGAAGTACTTATATTCAACAATTAACTCAGTGTAAAGTTAACAATTATAATGTTGTAGCAATTTATCACTTAAAGGTGATAAATATTATCTTGTCCAGTCCTTAGTTCGAATTGAATTCTATAAGGCAAATTACTTTGTAATTGTTAATTTGAATAAGTGAAAATTGTAGTTTACTATGTTTTATATCAAGCAATGAAAGACAATCGTTAGGGTAATAATGGACCTAGGTTTTGTGCCAAATGATTAATCATCATGTGTTTGTAATCTCAAAAAGGATTATTACTATCTATGAGATTTAGATATGTATTATGTAGTGTTAGACTTTAAATATATATATACCTTGGTAAGGAATGTTAAATAAAATGAATTCTAGGTCTAGAACTTTCTACCCACTGCTTTTAAATGAAGCATATAGACTTACATTTCACTTATTTCTATGCAAAATAATAAAATAATAAAATAAACACCGAAAATTGGAAAAAATGTGCTACAGTCAAATCTGAATATTATTTTCTAACATTTTTAAAATTGATTTAATAATCAATAAATGTTCTATGGATCATATCATGTATATTTACACGGTAAATTATTTGTATTGGTGAACAAACTTTGAAAAAGAACAGTTAAGTAAGGATAACATTTTTCTCATGTTTTATAAAATAGTTAATTATTCTCAGAGCGGGTTTTTTGTGGAGATTTTAGTAATTTTATATAGTTGAGTTCATGAGTCAATTAAAACTAGACTACCATGGAAATCCTAGAAGCACTGGACGGCCGTTTCGCCCTATTGTGGGACTCCTCAGAAGTGCTCATCCACGATACCGCCTCGCGAGATTCGAAAACAGGATCTATTAGTCTCACGAGCGATTGCATAACCTCTAGTCTACTGAGCCGGCATCCAACGGTGTTAATGTCTCACTACAACCAATTCATGGAATTGAGCAACCGTCCACCATTGTCTTCAGTGAGTTACTATCTCACAGTTAAACTCCAATGGTTACTGCTTCTCACTAGAACTCCAGGAGATACCTCTTAAAGCCAGTCACTGTAGAAATCCCATACTAGAATGAAACGACCATCCACTGCTTCCAGATTTTCCACAGTGGTCTAGCTTTAATTGACTCATAAACTCAACTATTAAAATAGTTAATATTATCTAATGTTTTTATTGTCAGTAATAACAACTTAAGTATCAAATATTATTATTATTGTCAGTCAGTCAGTAGTTTTGAGTGCTGTTAGAGGTATGAGGGCAGTTATCACTTTCCGGTTGCCCACACCGTGGTAGGGTTCTTCTAGAAGTACCTGAAAATAAAATTGGGTTAGAAGTGGTCTTAGTGACCTGAGAGCGTGGCCGCAGTACCCAACGTACAACTGCTTGAGGTCGGTCACACACAACCTTTTTGTGGGTAATTTTTGTGTTAGCTCTGTTCTTCAAAGGACCTTACCGCCGGAGACGGATATCTGTGGGATAAAGCGAGGTGTGCATTTGTAGGGTCTACTTTTTTTTAACTCATCCCCTCGTTGTGGGAAGGCAGCATTGCTGTTATGCTGGTTGTCTGAAGGAAACACCATACTGCTGTCACACCTCTGTACAGTCAGCAGTACGACTTCGCCTTCTGACCTTGGGTTTGCTGCTTTTAGTCTTACCGTTCTTCAACCAACCTGTCTGGCATGGTAGGACCTTGAGGAATGATTGTTCCAACCAGTATAGCTCGATTGGTTCATCACGATATGTATGACCGACCACCACGTCAAAGTAGCAACAACGGTCGAGTAAATATTATTGTACTTTATAATTATTCCATGGAATGTTGAATCTAGTCATTTTAAACTGTTCATCATATCTAATAAAAATTTCCTTCATTCCATTTGATTACTTATTTCTTTACTAGAGATTTTCATTTTTTTTATATTTATAATTCCCATTTTCTATCTTTCTAGTAAAAATTGATTTATAAACAGAATACATTTTCTATACTCCTTCTTCTTCTTGTTGTTCCTCTTTTGTTTATAGAGGATAAAGTGAATTATTATTGATATTGAAAGATAGATAATATTGACACATTATTATTATTATTATTATTATTATTATTGAATAAGTAAGTAATAGTAAGTAGATGAAGAAATAGGATATAGAAAAATTTAGAAGAACTGTTTGTCTATTTATTGGTCTGTCTGTCCGTCTATCATTCTATCTTCTTTTTCTTCTTTTTTTTAAAAAAAAAGAAAAAAATTTTTTTTATCATTCTTTGTTAAAATGTACCTATTTCTAATTGGTAACTAAGTTGGACCATTGTTGTTGTTGTTGTTTTTTTTATTTTTGTAGTTTAATTATAGGCTTATTTTTTACCATAATAATTGTACCTAGCTAATATGAATTGATTTTTTTTATTTCTGTGGAAACTTTGCTTAGTGTTTAAACTTTTTTTTTGTTTTAAGTTTAAAGCCCAATCGACAAACAAAAAAAATGGGATTACATCGAAAAATTAATTCATGAGATGAAAAAAAGGAAAAAAAACAGGAAAATGGTTTCAAATGATACTTCATTGATTAGTATAGATAATCGAAGATGTATATATGGATAGTAACCAAAGTAATTAAAGTTATTTAGGTCAAGTTTTTTTAGTTTTATGCCAAACTGTTTCGATATATAACTTACGATAGTATTCAAATAATAATAATAATAATAATAATAATAATAATAATAATAATGTATAGATTACTAATGCATGAAAGCGTACGCAAGTGAGATAATGCCATATGAACAACGTACGTGAAGCTAAGACAACTTGAAAAATTAGACTACGTTTTCAGATATTGTACAGGCAAATAATTACTTCCAAATCTTCTTAGGAATATATTCTGTAGATTTTAACCTTAATAATTTACTTAAAATTTCAGTGTTTGAATGGTATTTTAGTTTATTAAACAGAAATAAGTGATCTATTGACTCATGATCATAACTATATGAAATTGCTAAAATCTCCACAAAACCCCCTTGTGATAATGATCATATGCTCACTAGTGACTGCCTCCATGAGGTAATTCCTAGAGTTCTAGTGAGAAGTCATAGCCAGTGGAGCTAATCCATGTCAGGTAGAGACAGGTATCTACCTCAGTACAATGGAAGTTGATCGCGCAATTTCGTGGATTGGTTGAGGTTAGACATTAACACCTCTTGGATGCCGGTTAAGTGGTCTATCGGTTAAGTGCTCTGGCGCGAGACTGATAGATTCTGGGTTCGAATCCCGCAAGGCGGGATCGTGGATACGTACTGCTGAGGAGTCCCACAATATGACGGAACGGCCGTCCAGTGCTTCCAGGTTTTCCACGGTGGTCTAGCTTTAATTGACTCATGATCTCAACTATATAAAAGCTAAGAGTTGACAACAACATTGAATAGTTTCTACTTATTATTAATAGAGAATGTTTCCTAGTATGAAAACGTTTGTACTTACAGTGTTTGTTTTTGAGATCAACTAACATTTGTGAATGAGTATTTTCTGGGTTCGAGTCCCAGATCATCAACTCTGAGACGCAGGTACATCCAGCTGACGAGCCTCAAATAGGACGAAACGCGTGTCCTGGATTCCACTGCTAGCCACTATCCATCTTTGCTTACCATGCTTGTGAATTTAGGCTACATCGAGGCAATAAGTACAGTATGCACATATACCAATGAGAGACTGACCAGTTGCAGTCCTAACATATCGATGGGAAGATTCAAACAAACAATACTAAGTGCTATGTGAAATGCTTCTTTTTTTTAAATTACGTTTTATGATGTCAGAAATTAGATTCTATAAGATCAGTCATGAGAAAGGTAAATAAGACCAGTTCTCAAAGTTATTTATTTGACATTGTTTTATTTATTTACCATAGTGCTTTTGAAATGCAAAAACAAATCAATTTATGGTTACTGAATAGTTATACATACCATTTGATTATCATTTATATCAGTCTCTTCATATAATTTGCGTTTTCTTCGGGATTTCTGTAGAGATAAATTAGAATCTTCATTTCTTGTTTTTACATATTTTAGAAATATACAATTTGAACAATACCATCGTTTTGGTATACGTACAAATGCTGGTCGAGCACAACTATTATGCACAGCTCGTGAACAATGGTAACAAATTGCTAAACGTTTAACTTCTGAAATTGATGAATTACTGTCAGTTTGTTGTTGTAGATCGTCAATTTCTGATCCACCACATATATAACACAAATGTTTTGAAGTTGCTTTTGATACACAATCGTAACAAAACCAATCTCCAGATGGTATATTAGATAATTGTGGACGAAAACAATAAGTATGATAACCACGATCACATCCATCACATAATAATAGACAATCTTCATTGTTATCACGTCTGCATATCTGACAGAGCTGATAGAAGAAAAATCATTTCTTAACTCTTTGGAAATATCAACAAAATTTAGTGAGGTCAGAAATCGTGTCCTACAAACTTGCAAAATTGATTGGTTTACTTTATTTACATTACTTACTATAAAGTAAGTTGTCTTTATTAATATAGCGTTAGTGAAATGTTTCCTTGATATGTCATGATTTCTGTTCAGTGATAAGCGAAATGAGTCCGACTATACTGGTGTGATCTATCTAATAGATATGAAAATTTCACTCAAAATATGGAAGCTTATAGCAGAAGAGTTCATTCTTTGATCATGGTTTACATGCATTAGATGATGAAGGAATGTTAAAAAAACCGATATAGTTCGAATAAATGAGACTAAGAGGATTATTGTATAATAATCAAAACATATTTATACTGGTAATACAAGAACCGACTAAAATTATGACTGATCGCTCAAGAATTATCCATTCACTATATAGACTTGGAAGATAATCAAGAATTGACTAAATTATTAAATGTAAACTAATGGATCTTAATTCAAAGGTCTGAAAATCAGGCGTTCACAACGAAACTTGAAGTTCTTGGGTCCAATCCCTAGTAAGATATCGATGCATACCATTGAAGAGTCCTACATTGTAGTGGACGAGAACAAAGGCGGGAATAACTAAATGTTTTTCAATACAAAATTACAGAATGGTTTAGAAAATCTGAGAACCATACAGTAAATACTTCATTTGCAAAATGTCAATCAATCATCAAAGGCTTCATTGTTCTTTCGTTTCCACACCCATCAGTCTTTGTTTTCGTTCTCCCTGATGTTCTTAATCGTCTGCCACCATACATTTCACTTTCGACTGGTCATGCATATTACTTATATCAGTCAACATCAGTAGCATGCAACACAATACTAGTAAAGAACAACTGTTCAGTACTCCTTAGTTTTCTATTGGTTGTCTAGCTACATTCAGTACTTAATGTAAAGTACAAAATTATCAACACTGGTAAACTGAGAAATTCAGCATGAACGAATTATAATTTAATGTTTAATATATAAATGATATTTTGCATTACACATACTTCTAAAAATATTTAACTTACTACTTTCATTATCGACTTATCCCATGCAATTGCTAGAATTAATTGATTCATGCAACTACGTATTGTGTTAACATCAGATGCTTGGTTTAGGTTGGTGCGCCAATACATAAGATCTTGAGGAACATTATTATTTGTTTGATCATGTATAGGGCCATTTAATCCATCTGAATGGTTAACATCAAGCTGCATGTCACACACATTACTATTATCAACTGGATCATTTGAGTTAGATTGTTTATTGGTTACATGACGGATTTGTGGTATATGACTTTGTCCAGAGACGTTAATATCATCTCCGACTATTTCAGTATTAAATTCATACTTTATATCATTGCACTCTCCTTCAGTTTCTATTCCCGTATCTGTAGATTCTGTATTACTGCGTACTTCTGGAAGAAATGGTACATCAGTAGTTTCAACTTCAGGGATAATATTTAAATGAACTTCAGAATTAAACGGTGGTAGTAAATAACGACGTTCTATATGACGTTCAATGTCTAATAAACGATTCCGTGCCAACTCCAATGGCCAATGTTCAAATAGTGATTTTTTGACTTCTGTACGAGGAATGAGAGAAATTATCTCATCTTCAGATGTTTTATTTGGAATCTAAAAAAGAATTATTCTCATTAACAATCAATGTTTGACAGTTGGACATCAAAATGTAAAGTATAACGTGAAACAAAGATTGAACCATCAAATTATCATATATCTATGATTCAAATATCAATAATTAGTTTAACTATATCTACAGATGGATATTATGTAACAAAGAGAGATATTATACTTGATAGCTTTATATTATATTCTTCAATAAATACTTTTGAAATCACGTTTGAAAGATCACTAGCCTGTAAGAGATGAGCATACGAACTGAATGTTATATGTACTTCATAAACCACTCCAAACAGATATATATATATATATATATATAGATAGATAGATAGATAGATAGATAGATAGATAGATAGATAGATAGATAGATAGATAGGTAGGTAGATAGATAGATAGATATAGATCGTCTCAGTGTATTGAGGGCAAGTAGTAACAGATATGTAAATAAGTATAGTTACCTTGTTGAACTCATTGTTTTGTCGATTACATAATGTTGAATAATGTACATATTTCTATGGCTATAAAAATGCTCCAGTTACTTACTATCACTTTGAATAAGTTATTATAAGTTGCCATTGCAAATCAATAAATTATTTGACAAATAAATTCGGATGGTAAAAGGGTGTGAAAATGTCAATTCAACAAACTATACAAAAATGTGAATAATACAGCGACTATTATTTATAGCTTATAAGATGAAAATGTTTGGAACGTATGGAACAGAAAATGGTTAATAAGCGTATTAAGATAAATACTTTCCCGTTGTTTTTTTCAACAAAATTACCAAGTAAAAAAAAAATAGTAACTACCCAACATTATTGTTCTCTATTACCCTTTCATGAAGGCCAAAGCACACATTATGCCGGGAAATAGAAGAAGATATGAAAAGGATGAATAACAACTGGAAAGAACTAGAAAGGATTGCCCAGGACAGAGTTGGATGGAGAATGCTGGTGAGCGGTCTATGCTCCTTGACGGGAGGTAACACGCGTAAGTAAGTAATTACTCTTTCATGGGATTTTGAGATGCAGATATATTAGAATTTATGTATGTAAACGACAGTAGAAAGACTCTAAAGTACCATATCTAGCACTAATACTATGCGACGAACTGGTTGTCAGTGCTGACTATGTCAAAAACTTATACACATGAACTCGCTGTCAATTCACTGTGGTATATATATATAAGAAGAATTAGTTGAAGTTAGACATTAACAGTGTTGAATGCCAGCCGGCTCAGTGGTCTGGAGGTTAAGCGTTCGCGCGCAAGACCAGAGGTTCTAGTTTTAAGTCCTGTGTGCAAGATCGTGGACGCGCACTGCTGAGGAGTCCCACACTAGAACGGAACTGCCGTCCTATGCTTCTAAGTTTTCAATGGTGATCGAACATTGATGGATTCATGATTTCAATCAAGAATAAGAAGAACTTATCCGAATACTATTTCCTTAGGGTTCCATATTATACGGAATATATAACATTGATAGGCTAAAATGAATTTTAAAATTTAGTGGAAAAACAGACGATTTCGTGATTTTGATTTGTTAACTATACTTAAGATGACCATGTGAAAAGACAGTAATCTTTTCCTGTGCTTGTTTTTTATTCATGTCATATGTATATGCAAAGATTTGTATAGTTTAAATATGTAATCCGTATAAAAAACAGATATACGTTGGAGAGGATTTTGAAGAAATAGGAGACTTCCGCGAGGATGTGGGTCTAGAAACTAGGGATTTCATGGTGATATAAACGATACTTATAGACCACTTAATCCATTACCAATCCATTACCATTATATGACACTAATTAGTTCACAATATAATTCGAACATTATCAAATAGCTTAGAGCACAGTTTATAACACAAATAATTCGTATTTATAAGGTTTTTACAAACTGTCGGAGCTCATAGTTTGCACCACGGGTTGATGTTAAATAGACGACTATTTAAAAACTAGGAAACCCTGAACAGTAAGGACTTAACCTTCAGACCAGTGAGATGGCATGCAGATGTACTTATTTCTAATTATAATCAATTCTCAATGTCTCTCAACCATCATTCATTAACCATTGGAAAGTAACCTTATAAAACCGGGTGTGCTTAAATTCTACTAGTCACAGCTTTTCATCAGAACTCAGAATCACCCCACGGAATTAATCGCAAGAATGCATATGATTATCATCAGCGTAGGATGTTTGTAGGAATTTTCGAAGTTTATAAGTTATACCACGGAGTGACCTTAATCTTCTATAGGTTAAGCATATACCGCAGCACCCGATGGCCTCTGATGTTATTCCGAGAGGGGTTCTATTTCTATCAGTTTATATTTAGATTTTAGTAATCACCAACAATACAAATAAAGGGAAACTAAGTTTATTAACATTCTATTCATCTTACAATTCAATTTTAGCATCAAACTTGTTGAAATATGTTGAAAATTCCCTGAATAGTTTAGATCATTGTATTCAGTAACTCAATGTTAAAGTAATAATGTTATGTGAACAACCGTCAGTATGATTTTAGTTATCCTAAACTAAAAACAAATATTTGTTTATATATATACTGCATTATTCATTTTCTGATATGGCGAAGTATCACATATATGTAGTTAGATGGTTAAATGGGATTATGATATGGGGAGATCCATGACACGGCTAAATCAATTAATTTTTAAAACATTTGATGTCAATTATACATTTATCATTATGGAAATTGGAGCACTGGGTAAGTAATTTAGTATTTAGCTTTCAATCTGTAGGTTGCAGGTTCAGATCTAGCTTTATGTACTAATGTTTAGGTAGCCAGAAATTACTAGCAGCCTCCATCCACCTTAAGTATGGTTCAGGGTTGAGTGCATGAAAATGAACTTAATGAATGAGTTATAGTACATTATCATAAGGAAATATTAGAAACAAAAACTTTGTTTATACCTTCCATTCTTTAGTTTGCAGACTGGCATATATTACTTTGTCTTCGAGAGCTTCCACATCATAAAGCAATTGACATTCACTCATAAATTCTTCATGTTCTATTGAATTATCCTCCCATTTCAAACCTTTATGATCAAAAATTTTGTATTTGGAGCTGATAATTCCAACCGGATTTACTGTCGACGTAAATGAGGAATTATAACCACGACACATGTCGGCAAGAGTGCGTTTGGAACCGACTAGAGATGTGACTGTTAGTCCACTATTAGTATCACTGGAACCATCATCACTCGAACATAGAATGTCAGAACGAGAAATATTAGAAGTTGATGAGTTCAGACGTTCTATCTCTTTACTTTCATTAGAATTATTTCCTTCCCAAGATGAAGATGATATGAAACCATTTGAGGTTTTTCCAGATAAACAGTTCAAACTACCACTTCCAGTGTAATAATATCCAGAACCAATTTTTGTTGTTACATGGCCTCTGCCACTGCGTCTTCCTCTACGACGATGAGTGCGGATTTGCATAAGCCGTGAGTTCAATTTCGTAATAGGTAAAGATTTAACAACATCATAGTCGGAATCTAAATGGAAATAATTCAATTAAATATGAACAGTTGCTGAGCAGTTTAACAGAGTATTTAAAATCATTTTCTTAATAATTTATAATTGAAGAATCATTTATAGAATTGGACCTTCAATGAATCAATAAAACTAAATAAGCGATTCATAATTTGTTACATAGAGTCCATTTTCATGATTGAACTATTTCAACTATTAATAAACTTGTAGAATACTATTAAGAAATTGTGTACAGACAAATATGAAGTTATTTTATATTTATTTATTTAAACACATAAATATTAGTACAAGGAAGCACCAGATACATATGCGCCTCACAAATCTCATTCGATTTGTGTGAGGGCTGTGATACTGTCCAGGTGCCCAAACCGAAGCAGATGGTTTTCTTAGGGGTCCACACCTGGAGCCTTTGAACTAAAGGTCTAGTCCACAAGGCAGTGGAGCATCTTAAAGAGATGCAGTCCCATGGTAGCCGGTGATCAACGATTGATTTATACGCCATTTGTTCCGTCAAGATACTGGAGCCAGCCCATGTGCATCATTGGTTTGAAATCAGGGTTTTCCAACTACCCTAGGTGAACTCGCCGTGTCCAACAACCCGGTTAAAGCGCCGGATATTCGCTTTTCGTCATCTCAATTTCATAAACAACACACCCTCTGAGAGATGGCAATGAGTAGGACTTCCCTGTCAGAGGCTATATACGCGTGTCCATGTGAGAGTATTTCGAGAGGGAGAGTGGACTCTCCCTACTTTCGGCCGTACCAGGGCATTTGGGGGCAGTTTTGACCGAATTCATAAAACAATCAAGTAAACAAACCCCCTGGAAAAGGTAAACATACTTATGACGATAATGTACATATGAAAATCATGTACTAATTCCATTGCAGTATAGGAAACATTTAAATAGAAGATGGATAGAAATATGCATAGATGGTGATAGAAGCATAGTTCTTAACAAAAATGTATGTAATTCAATATCTTTAGTAAATTCACATAAAATGATACATCAAACCACAGTTTGACGAAAATACACATCGTTTTCAGTAATTTTTATGTTCTATAAACTAGCTGGTTTAGGTGTGAATCTTCTAATGTTTAATCAGGAAAAATCATCAAACGCATTTAGTGGCCCTTTATCTGACTACGTTTGGATCGTATGAATGATTGTTATTGAAATATACATGTCGTCAATCCTCGAATATAATCATCGACTGAAATCGCCTTAGTGAATAACGGAATTAAATAAGTCAAATCTGAGAATAAATTTCGAGTATGTGTATTTCATACAGTAATTGGTCTAGACAAACGATCGAAGAAACGAAGAGAAGAGAGCGAAGCAAAATAGATTGAAGAAATCATGTGAACCAACTCGATTTAACCATGCATGAATCGATATTCATGGTCAAATCGAATAGAGGTGAAGCGGAGCAAAGCGAATAATGAACAAGGTCAAAATATGACTCAAGAAGAATGAATAAATTGGTTTGTCAGGAAGCTAGAACAACCTGTGTGGGCTTGACATAGAGACAGCCACTACACGCATACTCCTATATTTTGCCCCAATATTAAAAAGTCATTATAAATGAATAAAATATAGAACAAACTACACTATTCAGTTGAACTCACTTCTTTTCGAAGCCACATTCATAGACAGTTCTATAAAATCTTTTGAACGTCGAATACATTTCGCTAATTGTTTTTCTCGAACTCCACGAAAACTGAGAGCATCTAATAAATCTTTAAGTTTGTTTATATCCACAAGTTGATACCAAGTAGGTTGTTTATATTCATTTCTTAATTTTAAACATGATAAATTTTCTTTGATTGTTTGAATTCGCCTATTTTCTAACTCATTATTAACACATTCTGATATATCTTTATCCAATTGATTATGACTTATAAGGGAATGATTACTATTTTGTTCACTGATCACTTTTGTTTCATCGAGAAATTCCGTCTTGACTTCATTCGGCATCATATTTTTTAGCCTGATTATTGATTCTTTCAGAGGTAAATTCATACATAATTCATTATCAGAATTAGAGTTTTTAGAATAAGCAATTTCGTCTGAAATAGCAGAACTAAGTAAAAATTTACAATAATTCATTATAGAAATCCATGAATCTGAATAAAGTGGATTATCAACGGTTGGTAGAGTTATTCCAGCATGATTCATAAATAACATTACACTTTTAGTCAATGTTAAATCATCCAATTCATCCTTTAAGTCTGATTTGAATTGAGTGGGAAGTGTTTCATGATTTAAATTTTCATTTAAAAGTTGTTCTGAATGTAAAGGTTTATTTGATAAATCTAATGGTTGTCCTGAAGTATATGTCTTATCTGTGAAAGATTCTAATTTGTATGAAGAAATTTCATGAATAAGTTTATCATGGCAATCTTGTTCATTACTTTGTCCATTATTATCCTCTAGTTTAACATCATCTATAACGATCATAGTATCCTGAGTTACATTATCATCATTGGTTACGGGAGTTGATGTTTTAACTTTAAGTTCCTCTTTGCATTCGGCATCATCGACTTTATCTGGAAGAATGGGATTCATAGATGAATCACAAATACCTTCACTACTAACATCAACTTTTACTTCAGACTCATTCTTCGACTGATTTGTTGATTCTTCAGCGTCATCTTTGCGTAAAATATGATTATAAACGAAGCCTACTGGTTCATTTGTGTCATCTATACAACTTCCTAATGATTGAGAACTTATATTATCGTCTTGTGTTGAGTGGGATTCCGTAGGATATTTTGGAAGAATAATGACAGGATATTTCTCATTTGATAATTCTCTTAGATCGTTATCAGATGTTTGAGCTAAGGATTCACATTTTATGTCTTCAGAACTATTTTTAACATCATAGTTGGAATAAATGCTCGAAGAATCTCTGATACAACTTGGACTGTCAGAATTTTCTACTATTTTCTCGTTATCAGGATGTGATATGTGAACACAATTCGGAGATCGTGGGCAAACATTTTCATTCATAGTTTCTGGTACATCTTGGATGTTTAAATGATCAGAGTTCTTCAGTTGTATATCGTTTAAGATTGTTGCAGGGTTTGTATCACATTGTTCTGTTTGATTTAAAATATCGGTGTGTGAACTACCATCTAGCTGCAGTTTTTCGAAATTTGAATGTTTATTTTCAAGAGGAATGTCATGACATGGATAAGAATTAGCTGTAGAGACGGATAACTTAAGTTGACGTTGTTGTGCAAGTTCTCGGCGCACTTTTATCTGATTCACAATGTGATCAAGGTGAGAATCAGGAAGTTCAGACAAAGTGCTATCAACAGGTAATACATGGTTTCCACCATCTTCTGTTGTTATAGTGTCAATACAACACTCACTTTTTGTTTGCATACTACCAAAAGATTCACATTCAATGTAAATACCACCCATATGTTTTAAAACATAATAGTTACAATAATATCTGTCTTGTCCAAGAAATAGTCCAGACAATCTGGATGAACATTCATCAATTTCTCTTTGTTTTTGTTCTGTTTTTCGAGTTAGTGATTCAATCTTAGCCTCGAGTTCACTTATTTTACAAGTACTATCTTCATCATCTGACAATGAGGTAGATAATACTCCACAAGAATTACTAACTACAGGCATCGAAGTAAGTTTTGGCAATGTAGTTAATGGCATATTTTTTTGATAAGTAGTTGGCTCAATGTCAATTGCTTTTCTATCATATTCTGTTATTGTATTATTGGTTAAATTCCCTGTGATTGTCAGTTTTTGAGCAATCAATAAACGTAATCTAAAGGATAAAATGTTACTTTCATTAATAACTGTTACATAGTTATCATTATCATAAATAATAAAAGTATAACGCATTATAGAGGAACCACGCAGACTGTATTTGTCATAGATTAATTCCAGTCAATGTCCATTAAAATTCAAGGAGCAATCAACAACTGTTTTGTTACAGCATAGGACTCTGCTGTAGCTCGTACTCATGATCTCATCAACTATTAAATCCATAACCGATATGTCTCGCTAAGAGCACTTAGTCATTACAACGATTGAGTCGGCATCTAATGATAAAATTTAATTCGCGATATAGCACGACGACCACCCAATATCATCAGTAATGAGATAGCTACTACCTGATGAAACCTGATTGTCTCGGGTATCTTGAGCGAGATTAGTTCATGACAAAAACAACCTATAAAATAAAATTAATTGCCACAAAATCCCTTCAAGTAAGAAATTAAACGTCAATTTACTTAAATGACAGAATGAGTCACATGGTGATTGTCATATAGCACACAGACAATTTATTAGATCCACATATATCTTAATCAAGTAAAAACTTTTAAAATGAGATTTGCTTTTTTCCGTTAAACTTATAATGAAAGATTGCAAGAAACACTTCCTTATTAAGGTTCTATATACTTTTTTGAGAATTCTCAACACGTACTACTCAAAAGCTTTAAGGATTCGATACTCACAACGAGATTTAAGTTCATATCAACCAATGCTAACACAAAGTAAATTATCTCTGAACTATTCACACTGTTAGTGATCTTTTTATCCTAGATTATTTCTATTAACCAGCTACAGAATATGAACAAACAGACCGATACTTCATGACACATTAGTATATCTTTACTAACACAAAAATGAATTTATTGTTATTAACGTGAGATAAGCGCTTGCTTATGTCAACAGTATTTCTTAAAGATGATACTTGGAAAGATTCCAGGATAGTTCTAATGGCAACAAGCTAAGAGGATAATCTTAAAAATGACAAGTATTGGTGGAGATATGCTGAACATATTCACCACAGGTAGCGTATATTCAAATATTTAAAGAACTAATATCAGAAGGGATTTTTTGGATATTATAGTAATTTCAATCGTTGAGATCATGAGTCAATGAAGCTAGACTGATAGGTCCTGGGTTCGAATTTCGCGAGGCGGGATCGTGGATGCTAACTGCTGAGGAGTCATACAATAGGACGAAACAGCCGTCCAGTGCTTCCAGGTTTTCCATGGTGGTCTAGCTTCAATAGACTCATGATCTCAACTATTAAAATATAGAGAAATTTATTAATTCCAGATTTTTAATGGTGCTCTAACATTGATCGATCCATGATCTCAATTAAAAACTCAACAATCTCCACAACCCCATACTGATAATTACCATGTGCTCACTAGTGACTAGCTTCGAGAGGTAATTTTTGGTGTTCTAATGGATTTATTTGAGACCACGGATAAAATATGCCAATACCTTTATGTAAAAATTCCGAAGTAGTATTAAAACATTCACTTAAAAACTAAATATAACATATAACTACATTTTATTTCAAACAAAAATCATGAGTCAATTGAAGCTAGATCACCATGGAAAACCTGGAAGCACTGTTTGTTTAAGGTATTGGCATATTTTGTATTTTATATTATTTGTTATTCGTAATTCAGTTGTCTATCCCTGCTTTATCGTTTCCAGCTTTTAATGTAACATCCGTTTACCTTCAAATGTAATTTCTCGTCTAATTCAGTATCTTCGATTACTAATTATCTATTATTTAAATATTTATGTAAGAAGTAACTAAATGTCGTCATCCAATCAGTTGTGAATATGCTCCAGATAAACTCTAAATTTTTAAATGAGATCATTAATTGATCAATGTTGGCCACTAGTGAAACCCTGAAAGCATTGGACGGCCGTTTCGTCCTAGTCTCCGTACACGGAATTCGAACCTAAAACCTTCGGTCTCTCGCGCGAACGCCTAACCTTTGAATTACTGAGCCGGTTGGCGACCAATAGTTTGAAGGTCTAACTCCAACCAATCGACAAAATTGAGCGACTATCTTCCATTATCTGGGGTAGATACTTGTCTCTGCCCTACACAGATTAGCTCCACTGGTCACGGACTATCATTAGAACACCAAAAATTACCTCTCGAAGCTAGTCACTAGTGAGCACATGGTAATTATCAGTATGGGGTTGTGGAGATTGTTAATTTTTTAATTGAGATCATGAATCGATCAATGTTAGACCATCATTAAAAATCTGGTATTAATAAATTAGTCTAATATCATACAATATGTTACCTTCGTATTTTTGATTCAATAATCCATTTTTCACGTTTCAATAAAGATTGTTGTTCAATTGTTCTATCTATTTCATTTGATATAAGACGACTTGAACAAATTAATTCATCACAAATAAAAGCTAATAAACTAGCTTGTTGTTCACCAGTAAGATCAATAAACTGAACTGGAGGATGAAGCCAATCCGACATATCATCTTCATAACCATTTCGACTAATAATAAATGCTCGAAGAATGATACTGATCGTTTGTTCATTTAATTCTATTTCATGAAATTTCTGACCAAGTAATTGAGTAATCTATAAGCAACAATTAAGGGTGAATATTAGACTTTGAAAACTTGCCTTAAATACAAAATAAATAAATCTTTAAAATGATAGTGGGACTGTGAGTGTATAACACTAAAGATTTCTATATAGAAGATGAAATAGTTGTGTAATCCTTCGTATTGTATTAGATTTAAGGTTACGAAAATGAGCAAACATTGAGCAATTGAAATAATTAATACCAATTTTATTATTTATTTATTAAAGATTCTTCATCAATGCATAACTCGGCCAGTAGCTCTTATACAGCTAGTGCCGGTCACAAGCCGGAGGAAAAGAAGGAGGATTTAACATGGGGTCAGCATCCCCATTCTATAGAAAACAATCTCTTTACGAAACTTATCACAATCTACAAGTATGAATAAAAAATTATGTGCATTCTGTAAATCATGAATAACAGTTTATTGTGTTTCATTAAAATCCAATCAGTCTACAATAAAATAAGCTCCATAGACAAGTAGAACTAGTTTATAGTATAATATGGACAGAAACAAATAGAACATAGTCAATATGATGCTTGGAAATATACTTTAGTCACCTATATAACCTTGGTTTATGTCTGACGAATATTATCATCTTCCTTATAATGTTTATAAGATAGATGTCAATACTTCATAAAAGGAAAAAGAAGGGAAGATTATCTGATAAACGATCATTTATTATAAAAAATATTACGAATGATTAGACAAGCACGTGGCTATCAAGACTCATTAGCTAAGTCGATAACGCCGTGGCGTTTGAAGAGAACGGTACTGGGTTCGAATCTCAGAGTGAACATCAACTCAGATGCAGGTTCATCCTGATGAGGAGTCCCAAATAGGACGAAACGCACGTCCTGGATTCCACTGCTAGCCAATATCCATCTTTGGTTACATAACAAAGGATTGTTTATCTTAAACGTCAGAAAGTAGGTGGGCTTTTTACTTACTATTATTTTCAACTTTAATACTTTTTTTAAGTGGAAAATTACATTCATAACTTTCTAACTGAATAATATAAATAAGCTCAATTGGAAATATATTAATGAAGTCAACTAGAATTCAATGAGAATTAATGAAAGGTGCTGTCTTATTGTAATACTGAATCGTAAGATGAAATCATTTGAATATTATTTTGTTTGTTATCAGTGGGGCAACATTTTTAAAAGGTAGTGTCTACCTAATCAAAATGTTTTTCCACAAAGTTGATGATTGAAAGATTCATCACAAAATTGGCTTTTCGATTACTTAATCAGTAACCTACACAGAATACCACAGATCCTCGACTTCAATTACATTGAATTTTCGAGGCATTAAGATTGATAGTTGTGTATATGATGAAGATATATGTGTTTATTACTAATTAAAGCAGGTACTCAGTCAGGTAAGTTATCTTTTAACTGAAACCAAACTAGATTAGATGATAAGTATTTAAAAGTTATTCCTGAATGAGAGCACCAACTGTGATTCTCTTAACTTAGCTTCACTGATCTTAATTCTGTACTTAAACGAATTCTTTTGATTATGATCACTTTAAGTAAAAAAGATGTTCTGTAAAATGTTAATCAAAGTTTTCTTAAAAAATGTTTGGTTTGGTAAGGATTTATGTTTTACCTTTGTTGACATTCAGAACTGCAATCGATCAATTTCTGTTACCGTACGTACACTCTGAGTGGATCACCTCTATAGAGGCACTTTGTTATAAACTTCTTTTTTATTTCATGTGTGGTTAGTGGTGAAATACAGGACATTCGTTTCATCGGATTTGGAATTTGTTTGTTGGATGTACGTACCTACATCTCAGTGTTAATGTTTACACTGAGATTCTAATCCAGTACCTTACACTTCAGGCACCCAGCGAGTTATCCATTAGACTGATGATTCTAGACAGTCTATTTATACAGATTTGATCGCTCGATTTATTGCTGTTTCACTTAAACAACAGAAATACTCTGATATTATATTTTGATTTACTGTTGATTAACTTGTAGGATGTTGGTGATAAGATTAGATTTTTTTACTGAAAACTTACAATTCTTGAACTGGGTAATCCTGGATCCTCGACAGCGAGTTTAAGCAATCCAATCACCAAATGTACAAGAAACCTTTGGCATTGAGGATGTCGATCAATTAATGCAGATTGTAATTCTCCCATATTTGGAATTGCCTCAGTGTCTAGAAACCAAATAGAAATTTGGGATACATAAAATATATGGGTTATTAATTGACTACAACTTAAGATTTTGACAAAAATGTCTTGATAATATGTGGTTGTCAATAACAATACTATTGAGGAAAGTGTAGTTAGGGTTTGTTAATGTTTGTTCAATGAAATTTATTTTAATGATCAGATAGAAGCCTTAATCCCATAATGTTGATGAATTTATTCAAACGAAACAACATATTAGTTTTCACTGATATCACGAACCGATCTAAGTTAAGCAACCGCTAAAATCCCGCAATCACAAGAAAAACGTTTTGTCTTATTAAACGAATCCTCAGCAGTGCGCATTGACGACTCAAAAACAGGGGGTTGAACTCAGGATTTTCGGCTTCGCACCCAAAAGCTTAACCTCCAGACCACTGGGATGGGATTCATCGGTTCAAAATAGTGTAACAATAAACAATAAGTTTACTTTTACTGATCAAAACAATAATAACATGTTAATAAGTTAATTAGTATTTCTTCCTCTGAACTCAGTGGCCTCTCAATGAATTCCTTCATCAACGTACTGTCAATTCATTCATTACATCACTGGATTTAACTTCAACCAAATTCTCTACCTTAACTACACATCTTCATTACTTATCAGTAACCTTTTTCTCAAATAGATAATCGTTTACATTAACAATAATTAGTTCATGACGATCAGACAAAATGATATATTAAACCAATCAAATAAAGAATCCACGGGCACTCTCATCACCCAGTCATAATTTATAATTAAATAATTAGTAAATATAACATGGAATGTATCTATATTTATATATACAATCACATATATATGTTAGTTGAATTCATAAGTTGATTTTAGCTAGACCACCATGAAAAACCTGAAAGCATTGGACAGCCTTTTCATCCTAATATAGGACACCTCACTAGTGCGCATCCACGATCCTACACGAGGCGATTAAATCCCATACTAGGATGGAGCAGTCATCCAGTGCTTCCAGATTTTCCATAGTAATCTAGCTTGAATCGACTACAATCTCCATAAATCCCCATTCTGATAAATATATTTATGTTTAAAAATACATTTTATCATATCAATGGGATAATCATGTCAAAAAAAGAGAAATGATTATAATTTGATCTTTCATTATAGAATATTTCCTTGAAAAAGCTTGGACCAGATTGCCAGGCGTAACATTGGATTTACTTCAAATCCATTTGCTGAGATTTTACAAATGCATATTCTTCCCATTTTAATGTCTTTCATCAACTCGGTGCCCAAATACTGTGAAACTATTCGCTCTAATTTAGACGAGAGTTCTTATAGAAAATAGTATTAGTATTAGTAGTAGTAGTAGTAGTAGTATAAACAGTACAAATTAATTTTCTGAGATCATATTCAATAATTTAAAATATGAACTTGACAATGAATTGAATGTGGGTGCGCACTGCTGAGAAGTACCATAATAAGTTGAAACAGCCGTCTAGTGCTTCCAGATTTTCCATGGTGGTCTAGCTTCAATCGACTCATGATTTAAACTATTAAAAATTGTATATATTCTCGTATCCGATTTGAAAGCGAGCGTTGGCTACGGCCAATGTACCTTGCTCCACAAGAGCAGGTGAACTGGTCAACCTTCTCTTATGGAGCAAGGTACATCGGCCGTAGCCAACGCTCGCTTTCAACTCGGATACGAGAACATATTAAAAATTAACAACTATTATTCATCATCATCGAAAAAATAAACGAAAAAAAGGAAGAAGAAAAACAAAAGTAAAACAATCAAAAAGCTTTTGCTTTAACACTTAGACTATTTATTTATTTAAGTAATATTATCAATTTACTTTTAAAATAAGAATAATAATAATAATCTAGACAGAAATTTCATTTATGTTTGTTGTTTTGTTTAAATGTAAAAATACCCCCAGGCTGATTTTTGAATTTTTATCCAAAAAAAAAAATAGAAAACAAGAAAAGAAAAGTGAAAAAACGATTAAACTTTTAATATTTTCTGTATATAATATGTGTATACTTGTGAATTAACAAAACATATATATGTGTATATATGTTCTGTTTTGTAAAATTGTCTTAATAGTTTCAGATAGGCAAATAATATATATATATATATATATATATATATATGTATATACAAAAGCAAACATACACACACACATATATATATAGATACATACATACATGGATACATATACATAAAAAGGCATAAAATTGTTTCTATCTTGATTTTTCACGAATATATATATATATCAATTGTTGTTTTGTATTAATATTTTATTTATTTGTTCATCACTATTCATATTCATTCGCTTAAAAATCTTATATCTATGTATATATATCTATCTTATTTGTGGAAAATTGTGTGTGTGTACGTGCGTGTGTATGCACTAAATAATGACGCTTAGAATATATACAAGAATACATACATACATACATAAATACATTTATATATATATATTGACATACACAAAAATATACGTACACTTTTTTTAAATATTATTTTTAATATTGTTATTTAAAGCGGCTTAAAAAGAAATCTATCCATTTCTATATATTGTAATCGACTAATAAAATAAATAGACTGAATTAAATGACAGACGAAAACTATATATATGTATAGTTAAAACTTCCCTTAGTTATTAGTTTGGTAAAAGGCCGAAAGGTAGTAAACAATTTTTTATTCATTACACATATAGATAGAGAAAGAAACACAGCACCTGATCTCTTTGTTAGTTTTATTTTTATTTCGTTGGCTTGAGAATTATTCAAGTATATATATGATAATGTGGAATGTAATTACAACATAAGAGATAGACAGATAGATAGATAGGTAGATAGATAGAGGAAAGAAAAAATCAATATTCTTATTTTATTGTTTATCATTTATTTTTCCAAAGATAATTTATTATCAAAATGATTGAATTTTCTTATTATAAGGTTGATGGTTTGACTTTATAATTATATATGTATATTGCCTTATATGTTATGTATGCATTAATCGATTATTGAGAAGTGGATAATATCATGTATTTTTAATACTTAAGGTTGGTCGAGTTCTATTTATCCAGTCATAATACTGTCATAGGTTCGAGTAACTTGACAACGTGTGGGCTATGTGTTTCATGTTAAATGGTTGTAGGTAGTCAAGGAAAGTTTGCCCCTGAAAAAAAAACCGATGTTAATTAAAAAGACTATAAAACCGTATGACTTAAGTTCGTGTTTTATACGGAGCATCGATCCCCTGAAAGTCTTTGTTATGTCTTGTTGCCACGTATTAACTAGCCTGAAACCTACACTCAAGGTTTCTCAATTATCTCTAACTACTATATATAGATTCCATTGAACTAATAGGTTAATAATTCCGTTTATTTTGGAGCTTATCTCAAACGAGCTCATTTGATGCCTCGTCAACTATTTTCATGCTAATTAATATAACACATGTGCCATGTGTATCTTCAATGTAGTGTAAGAATAATTATTTTGTAAACTTTTAAAATGAGTTTGTCTAGTGACGATAAATAAATCCAACTAATTGCCTACTGCAAGATTATTCTAAGTCAAAGGTGAAATATATAACGAAATCCTGGCTACTAGTAAACGTGTTTGAAAATACGCACCAAATGTGCAAACATTTTTGTTATAACCCGATGAGAATAATAAATGGTAACTGTTGAAATCTATTTCTGGACAAATACTATACATATATTTTTATCATATAACTGTTAAGTAATTAAACTATTCACATTCGTGTTCCTCTTATTACAAGCTTTACTTTGACCTATAAACTATTATTATACGATTTACTATTCTTGAGTTATACCCAGTCTATCAATTACTGTCTCCCACATTCACAGGCACTTTTGGCTAGATTTTGTACAGATGTTATTTTCTCTTTTATGGCATGATATGGTATGGTTGGTTTGTATATAAACTCAGTATGCTTGAAATACATGATTCATATCACGGAGGCTGAGATTGGTGTTCTGGACTTAACATGTAGGGCTAGGCAAAAAGCAGGACTGATAAAGACTCTAGACTGTTCGTATGGGTTTATACATAATTGGTCTGGTCGATAATTCACTGTTCTCTAATTGGCAGTATAATTACCTTATACATTAATAGAGTACAAGGCCACAAGTTCTAGCAATTTTATTCATTAAAAAGGTTGACTTTTAAGAAATAGATTTTTTAAAATCCATTAATTTGTCAATGATAACAAGTAGTATATAAAATTTGTTTAAAATGAAACCGAAAATTTGAATGATCTAATGAAAATAGATTTGATCAGTTTACAATAATAGATAAAGGATAAATTAATTGGCTCTGTGTCATTCTACAAGTACATAGATAATTCGATGAGTAATATCATTTTCTGATATTTTATTCATTAAGAGCCTTTTTTATCAACAATACGTAGTTGTGAATTATTATAATTAGATCAGATTAATCGGTGACACTATAATTTATGGACAACCTTTGAGCGACGTTAAAGTGGCCTTGAGAATGTCCACTTACTTACTAAGGCTAACTGAGAGTTAAAAGCCTGTGTGAAGGAGATTCGTAGCTCAGATGGATGATTTTGATGGAGTTTTTTTTCTCTGAGCTGGATGGTTTGGTCTTGGAGCTTTCATCGTCCATCATCAGCACAAACTTCGGGTGTGAAGAATAAGGATTATGATTTACAATTGATGATTAGGGATAAATATTACATTTAGAGTTTTCATCATGAACTGACATCAGCTAAAATGGCGAAACGCTATTTAAACAAATAATTGAATAAATTTCTCGCCGAAATTTGACTGATTCGTCCATAAATTATAGTCTTACTGATTAATCACGTAAATTAGACAAAAAATCATGCAGTCATCACAGTCATACACATTTCCTTCGTTATGAAAATAAATGAAACTGTGTTGATCTAATTATGCTTGGCTGGTAAGTGTTCAGGCATATACAATATAACTAATAATATAAGAAAAAGTAAACAGCAACATTGAAAAAATTCTGTGACTGTGAAGGGAATTTTCAGTAAATTCAGAAAGAGTCTTTATAATTCAAAAGTATTTTTCCACAGAAATAATGAAACATATTAAACTTTAGTGGTTTTAAAAGTTAAGCGGAAGTAATATATAAGAAAAACAAGATATTTTAACATTTCTACTTCAGCATCTCATGTGTTATTCAGTGACCCACCAGTAAACTGACTTATTTGTGAGTCTACTATGAACATGGTAATGTGTGATAAAAAATGTAGTGTACGAGAACACAACTGGGGACAGTCGAATTTGTGTGAAAATACAATTACAAAAAAAATTTTAGTAAAATCTGGGAATCATACAGTAAATACCTAATTTGCAAAATGTCAATTAATTGTCTCAAACTTGACTGTTTGTTCCTTTTGCAAATATCAGTCAGTCGTCTCAAACTTCAGTATTCCTTCATTTCCACAGCAATTGTTCACTATTCTCGTTCTCTTTTCTTCATTTTCTTAACCTTCTACCTCCAAGCATCCAACTTTCGACTGGTGATACATACTACTTATATTTATCGACATCAGTAGCACACACCGTACTCATCCCCATTTAAAGCAGTCGTTCTTGAGGTGGTTCTGCTAGCCGTGCCACTTTCTTCTTTTCTGCAGTCTGTACCACACTTTCCGTCAAAATGTCAAGTCTGCGGGACGTTGACTTCCATAGCTCCATCAACCTACCCGGTCATCAACATCCGATATCCACCCGGCACCTGGGACGTTCAATACCTGCTCTCCAGCGACCTATTAAGCCATCTTTATCTGATGTCCGCCCAGCAGCCGCATATCCCAATGTGAGATAAGAAATCATTAGTTTGACTGTCACTTGATATGTTTTATATGGTCATCTCTATTCTTTAATGACCGAAATGAAATGTTTTTCTAATAATTTAGATTTTGTACAACGATATTCTTAATTTTTTTTGCTTTTTAGTTGATATGATATAAAACTCATTGTTTTTCTTTAATTTTTTTTTGTTTTAAACTTCTCTTAGAAAATCTAAATTTGTTCTCTTAATTCTGATTGGTTAATTTTTTTTAAATTATAATTTTGTCAATATTTACTTGAATATCGATTTCAATAAATGAATCAATAATACAAAAAAATAAATAAATAAAATACTCTTTTAATACAAAATCTTATTGCACAACTTACCTATACATAATACATCTGAGAATGCATGTAAGAATTCAATAATCATAAGACAATTTCCAAACATTTTTTTAGTCATTCTATTTCCTGGAATTGAATCCAATTTTGGTATTGGCTAAATAGTTTGTAACAAAAAAAACAAAGAAAAGAAGCAATTAGTCCCTTTGATAAATTTCGATAGTATAATAAGAAGATGAAGATTATCAGAACTATGTTCTGATATTTTTCATGGAATGACCAAGTAGGCAATGTTGAGGCATTGGACACTAGGCAAGAGTGGAAAATTATTTGACGAGGCTATTAATCTTAGTCGATCGAGATGGTTATGATACGTATTACATATGTTTAACCATAGCTTAATTCTATGGGCGATGTTCACTGGTGTAAGAATAGGTTGTAAGAAGGCTAAGAGTTGCTAATGAAATACATGACCATCAATCTATGAAGTCACTGGCTGTTGATCTGATCCATGCCAGTTGATGTCCGCTCAATAACTGCAATCAGTGGCGTGAATCATACTCGTTAGTAATGGCCCAAAAGCTTTTACTCTTTATCTTTCTCTCAATCTTAAATTACAGTATTCTTCCATATATACCTTTACACGCTTCCTTTTGGAATCCTATTCTCAATGCTTAATCTTTATCATTGTTATTGCTACTAATTTATTGCGATCTGTTTTGTTATGCTTCCTGCTAACTTCGTCTCATTATGATGATACGGTATGACCATTTAGCTCAGCACACATCTTTGCTAAACCCTATGTTGATAATGACTGATTTGGCCAGTTCACTATGCTATTTGAGCATCATGTAAATTTCCTCTCTTTTGACCGTATGGTTTAATTACCTTTTGATCTTTCATCCTTTTTTAAAGGAAAACACTGAAGGGAATTCAACTATTGTGTCTGATAGTATATCTCACTGTGATCAAAGTTGTTCTCAAATGAAACCGGAATTCAACCTATCGTTTTCCAAACTAAAAGGCAGTACACATGGTAGTACTGATATGAACGATATAAATATATTCCCAGGTTGTATGAATTTCAGTGAATCCAAAATTAAAATTGAACCAGATTCTCAAGAAAAAAGGTGTTCTGATAATCTTTGTCTTCATATTACACTATCGAGATATATATACATTCGTTAAATTTATATCGACAGTTTGAAGATCTATTAAAGATCTGGTATATGAACAAGAGCTCGAAGAATTCTTAAAATGACTGTATAATTCCAAGATCATTTTTTTATTCTACTAACAGAGAGACCGTATAAGCTATAAGTATTTTCCAACAAATGCTTTGAAACCTGTTAAGGTTTAGTTGTTTTAGAAATTTTAATAATTTGTCAAAAGATATCATCAGCTTTTCGATCATTACATAACATAAGTAGTTTGAGTGATAAGTTATTCACTTTAATGAATCCTTCTCATTTATAGTGATAAATTGTTTTGTAGAACATTCATCCCCCAACGAAATCCTTACCAACAAATTCTTGAAAGACTTAATAAGATGTAGTTATAAGAGAAACATAGTTGTCGTTCGTTACTTTATTTGGTATTCTTACTTCATCAGTTCATCTACCATTTAGTGAACCAATGATCAAATGATTTCTTTGTGAGTAAATTGAAATGAGAACAGACTGATTCTGTGGAATGTATAAAGTTATTTCTACAGAACCTGGATTTGATGAATTATAAAGTTTTTTTTCTTTTTTTGGATTTCGCGCAAAACTCGAACGTATAATTCTATTTCGATTGACCCACCCCTTACGATATTTTTATTCTTGGTCAAGACGATCAACCTTGTTCAAACTTGGATTTCAAACAGTGTTATAATACCACTTAGAATTTGATTTAACTTCGCTTTTAATGTCAGTAATATCGTTGTTGAAAAAAAGTAATTGGGGTTTGTGGAGATTGTATTAATTTAATAGTTGAGTTCATCAGTCGATCTAAGCTAGACCACCATAGAAAACCTGGAAGCATTGGACGGCCTCTCTGTCCTAGTATGGGACTCCACAGCAGTGCGCATCCACAATCTCGCACACGCGACTCGAACACGAAACCTTCGGTCTCACGCGCGAACACTTGACCACCAAGACGACTGGCATCCAACTGTGTTAATGTCTAACATCAATCTATGACCTTGCATAACCACTCATCCATCGTCTGAGGTAGATACCTGTCTCTACCTGACAAGCATTGGACTCCAGCGGTCATGGCTTCTCACTAGAACTACAGGAAATCGATCTTGAAGCCAGTCACTAGTAGTAACGACAGACCATTATGATATAACTTACTTTAGGATCAATCAAACGTAAATCTTCCACTGGTTTCTTTAATTCTTGGTCAATAAGTTCCCGAATTTTCTGTTGAATAAAAACATGGCTTATATCAATGAATATATATTATAAAAATTCACATATATAGAAATATAAGAACATATGTATTACAGTAAGTTTAAACGGAAGTGACTTTTAGTATTAACATTATTTTCTCAGTAGGATGGTGTTAATAATTACAGCTGTATGATTTTATTGAGTGGTGGAACTGAAAAGATTATTTATGACAGAAACTTCTAGTTACTGATAATGAATATTGGGAACGTGAATAAACCATATTATCAGTAACAAATCTGATTTGATATATGTAATACTGTAGTAAACGAGAACACAAGCGGGGACAACTAAATGTGTTTCAATACAAAATTACAGAACGTCTTAGCAAAATCTGAGAGTCAAACAGTAAATACTTCATTTTCAAAATGTCAACCAATCGTCTCAGACTTTATTGTTCCTTTGTTTCCACACCAATCATTCTCCTCTGTCGTTCCCTTCTCTTCGACTTTCTCAACCTTCTACCTCCAAGCATTCCACATACATCAATTATCAGTATGGGAATTTGTAGAGATTATAGTATTTTCACAGTTTCATTCACAAGTCAATCTATGCTAGACCACTAATGAAAACCTGGAAGCACTGGACGGCTGTTTCGTCCTAGTATAGAATGAAACGGACGTCCAATGCTTTCAGATTAATCACTTATTGAAGTTATGTAGCGGTAGCAAGAATCTACAGAAAAGTGAAATTACTCATGAAAATAATATATATATTTATCATTGATATGTAACTGGCAGTGTAACGTAGGTTTTTCTTTTGCTTCAAACATGTCACATGCATATACCTTGATCGCAATGTTGATGTTCGTATTGAGAATTCAACCCAAGCTGGCAAATTACGCTTTTAATTATCAACAACGGGGAATTACAAGCCCTTATTAAAAGATGTTATCATTCATAATAATATTTTGCCTACAGACGTAAATGCAGAGCCTTAGCTGTATTATGATCTGTTTATATCATCTATAAAGATAATTAAAAATACATTATAAACAATATTTTTTTAATGAATTAGGTAATTCCTACATTTGTAGGTCCCATTTGTCATAGATTGATATCACTTAAGGTATAACTGAAAAACAATGAACATTGAAAAGTAGTCTCATCCTAGTATGGGGTACATGAACAGTGGTTAACTATGGGCTCACAAACAGGAAGTTCAGATATCACAGTGAACATTTGATAAAAACAACCACTAACTGATTCAGTATTCAATAACTCGACCTTAACTTCAATCAATTTGTGTTATAACAAGATGATCATCCAATCCCACTGGTGACAACTGTTTCATTCTTAATAAAATTAAACTTCACCAGAACTCGCCATAATAAACTAACATTCCTCTGTTCAATCTCTGATAAGGTTATAAGAGTACATTGAAGAAGAGTTCAGCACTTGGAAACACTTGTCTATTGTTCCCTGATACGTAATGGTACTCCAACAAAGATTAGCCCCCAAATGCCCTGAAACGGCCGAGTGGGGAAAGTCCGCTCTCCCTTTCCGAATGCTCTCAGATGGCCACGCATATATAGCTTCTTCCAGCGAAGTCCTACTCACTGACTTCTCCTAGCGGGAGTGTTTTTTACGAAATTGAGAGGACGAAAAGCGAATGTCCGGCGCTTTAACCGGGTTAGTGGACACGGCTAGTCCACTTAAGGGAGATGGAAAACCCTGATTCCAAACCAATGGTGCACATGGGTTGCAGGATCCTGAGGGAACAAATAGCATATGAAACAATCGTTGGTCACCGGCTACCAAGGGATTGCATCTCTCCACGATGCTCCACTGCCTTGTGGTTCAGACCTTCATGTCGAAAGCTCAAGGTGTGGCCCCCTAAGAAAACTACCTGTCTCGGTTTGGGCACCTGGTCAGTATCACAGCCCTCACACAAATCGAATGAGATTTTTGCGGCGCATATGTATCTGGTGCATGATCAATCAATTTTACTTACCATTTCTTTAAATTGTTTTTGTTCTTCCTTGATTAATTGATCTTTTTCTCTTTGTAATTGTTCTTGTTGTTTAACAAATTCAATAAAGAAATTTTTCAAATATTCTTTTTCCTAATCCAAAAAAAGAAAAGAAAAGAGATGGTAAATGATAATAAGTATGTATAAATAGTGTTAACCATCATAATTAAAAATAGACTACTGAAATGAACTAATTTGACAGTTAACATGATATCTACAGTCAAATGTTTCATTTTAAAAAGTATAAAATTGGAACATGGTTGAATGATTCGAAAGTCAATTTTTATCCTATCAGTAAAGAGATTGTATAAATCATAAGTATTTTCTTATAAATGCATTGAAATCAGTTAAAAGTTCAGTGATTTTTAGAAGTTTATTGTTTAACCAACGGATATTGTCAGTTTTCCGATCTTAATATAATAGAGCTCTCAAATACCCTGGCACGGCCAAGGGTAAGGAGAGTCAGCTCTCCCTGTTCAAATGCTGCCACATGGACATGCGTATATAGGCTCTTCCAGAGAAGTCCTACTCACTGACTTCTCGCAACACTACTGTTGTTTACAAAATTGAGAGGACGAAAAGAGAATGTCCAGTGCTCTGACCGGATTAGTGGATACGGAGGATTCACCTAAGGAAGTTGGAAAATCCTGATTCCAAACCAATGATGCACATGGGCTCCAGGATCCCGAAGGAATAAATGACGTATGAACCTATTGTTGGTGGCTGGCTAACATGAAACTGTATCTTTTAACGTGTTGCTCCACTGCCTTGTGGATCAGACCTTTAGGTCGAAGGCTTCGGGTGTGGCTTCCTAAGACAACCATCTGCTTCTGATTTTGGTACCCGGGCAGTATCAGAGCCCGCACACAAATCAAGTGACTTGTGTGGCACATATCTATTCGACGCCCCTTTGTACCAATGTTTCTGTTTTCAAATAAATAAATAAATAAATAAATAAATAATATCGTAGAAATATTAATATATAATATAAATAATCTGAGTGTTAATGGTTTCTTTATGAATCCTTCTCATACAAATAAGCTGTTTTATAATTCATTCATCAGTATCTACAAGACATGTACTATTGAATTGACTAAAGAGTCACGGATATAAAATTATGGAAGAACTATCGTTATTACCCTACTGAAATGAAAGAATCACCGTTTGTTTCAACATTTCTACTTCCTCAGTACATCTGTATTTTGAGAAGGGGGTTTCGTGAAGATTTTAGTAATTTTACATAGATAAAATCATGAGTCAATTGAAGCTAGACCACCATGGAAAGCCTGGATCCCGCTCAGTGGTCTAGAGGTTAAGCGCTCGCGCGCGAGACTGATAGATCCTGGATTCGAATCTCGCGAGGCGGGATCGTGGATGCGCACTGCTGAGGAGTCTCACAATAGGACGAAACGGTCGTCCAATGCTTCCAGGTTTTCCATGGTTGTCTAGTTTCAATTGACTTATGATTTCAACTATTTTAATAATTATTGAATGATGTTAGAAAATTTGGTAGATAATTTGATTTTATTGGTTAATAATAAGCTAATATATTTTATGATGAACTGTTCCAATGTTCAATATTGGATACAATTTCATTCAACAATTGGAAATAGTCATTATGATTCATATTGAAAAAACTCATTCTTCAATCTTCAGAAACATATGATAATCATTTTCTTTATGCTTAAAAAACTCGTAATTTCTAAAACAGTATTATGTTAGTATTGTAGCTGTAAATTATTCCCCAAAATTAATAGCTCTTTAAGTGTTCGACATTGGATGCTGACCACATTGTTTTAAGTGGACTTGTTTAACTGAAGACGTTCGGTCATGCATCCTTACCAGATCACGTTACAACTCAGCGTGGGAAACAGCTCCTACGTTCACTAGCCAGATTAGATCAACCGCATCAAATATATCTTTTCAATCTCTTCGCATTTGACTTCTGATTTTAACTGGTTGGGGGACGATTCGAATATAGAAGGTGTTACTGGTTAATAGTTGTCAAACTGGAATACTGGTCGTATCTTCAGCATAAAGGTTTATACAAGTGACAATGTGGAGAGTTTATATTTCATATTAGCACAAAACTTACAGCTGAATTTTGTTGATACAATGAGTTTGTTGTGTTAGAAGAAAGATGAGAATAACTATTATCTGAACTAGATAAATTGGTTGATTTAAGTATGTTTTCTGATGTACCATTATATAATCCATGATGTGTTTTCTCATTTGTTTGATGACATAACTGTTGATTTTGTATGGATACTTCTTGATTTTTTGTATTATTTAAACACATATCTGTTATAGGAAGAACTTGAGAACCATGACATGAAAACATTTTCATTTGATTTGGATCCATAAGAGAATTAGTAGTAGTTAAAGGTGAATATGTTGGAGTAATAGAAGAATTGATCTTTTCTTGGGATGGACAGAATGAATAACTAGTATCACAGATAGATTTATTCTCTGCTTGACTTCCAATTTGCGGTACACAGGCTGAAAATGAATATGAATATGTTAGGAACTTCAACGAAATCAATTCAAAAAGCTAAATTGTTCTAAAATATAATAATCCTTAATTTTTAGATATAACTTGATACTCATATCATACTGGAATCAACAATAATAAATAGTCACGTTTATTTATTTATTTAAACACATAAATACTGGTACAAGGAAGCACCATATATACATGCGCCGCACAAATCTTATTTGATTTGTGTGAGGGCTGTCATACTGCCCAGGTGCCCAAACTGAAGCACGTTATTTGTAGATAAACCACAAACCTATAAACTATATAAACTATATATTACCTCTGAATAGAACCACTAAGAACCTGTCAGAATCATAGATATTTTGGTAAGAATTAAGAATGATGACATTTTCGTTAAAAAACTATTAATTATGATCGTAGCAGCTCTTAAATACAAGAAAGGTTCAAATTATATTAATCGATTGTCTTAGAGAATACTCTTTCAGTAGGAAGGTTATTTAAGTAGTCTGAGAATTATTTTATTGTCATAATCATGTATAAAATGATGATATTCATAGTAGTAATTTAAATTTTTAAAGCTGAGAAGAATAAAAACAAACAATGAATCCTGCAGAGAGGCTCTCTTTTAAAAGTCATCACAACTTTATACATCTTTCGACTCAATGGATAAAAGAAGACGAACAACTTCTGTAACACGTTCAGGTCAATCTACAAGAAATGTGACGTGAAACCTCAAATTTAATCAGTTTCGCAACATTCAACGATAACAGTTATCATATACATGCAAGTGACTAAAATCAGAGAATTTCCTGAGTTGTAGTTAGAGACCATGACCAGTGGAGTTCACTGACGTTATACGTGAAACAAATAACACTAATAGTAATCGATAATGATTGTAAAATATCATGAAAAGATTAAGAATAAGCATGTATACCACTAGATGTAAACTTCATATTCTGAAAGTTAAGCGCTCTTAACATGACCTGAAGAATCTGAGTTCTATCCTTGGTGAGGTCGTGGATAGATATTAATCAAGAGTACCATATAAGGATAAAACAAGTGTCTGTTGCTTCCTAGATCTAAATGTTTATCTAGCTACAGTCAGTTAGTAATGTGAATATTGAAAATTGTAAATTTTCAGTTATACCTTGTAGTTAGAGAATTTTTCAGTCGAAAAAAAAGTGTTTCATAAATAATCAATAACAGTAAATTAATATAACAGATCAATTAGTTTATATTGAATCACTAACCTTTAGAATCAACAACAGTATTTAAATTGCATTTGGTTGATGGTGTACAATTATTTAAATTTGTTTCTGTCAATTCAGATTGATTGAAATAATTTCCTGGTGTATTAGAAACCTTCTGTAAAAATTTAATTCATTAGCAGAATGAAATTACTTGGTCAGTAAAGCAATACAAATAAACATGATGGAGTTAGAGAAGACAGTCAAATGAATCTTTCTACATGAAAACAAGATGATTATTCACAGGAGATGCTTAAAATCTGGCATCAAACCCTTACTAGCTATAATATGAATGCACGTTTAAAAGGATGCAAATAATAATTTCAAGGCTAGAACATGAGACCAACCAATATCAAGTCTCGTTTTGTTTTCCACCACCATCGTAGAAGCATACCAACCTGACAACAATGATCTGTGAGAAATCAGCAACACCAACACTGCAAGAGTTACCTAACTGATGATCAATATTCGTTACCATCACAATATATTCTTGTATTTAGTAATCTTTATATAAGTCATTTGTATAGTGAATAGTTATATTTTCAATGTCACTAAACAATGCAATGATGAATTTATTAAAAATTTAGAGAAACTGGAAAAGTTAACAGTCAATGACATGGTTAACTTTAAAATTGATGAACTTCTAAGGTGATGAACTTTTAAACGTCAATAACTTAAATTAAGAATTCTGGGTTCAATAGTACCCGTTTGATAAGAAAAATAATCAACGATAGAGTCACTCAGTTCTTCTAATTGATAGGATTAACATACATAAATCTTTGAATACCGGCTGAATAGCTTTATTGTTAAGTACTCGTCACGATGTCTGAAGGTCCTGAGTTCGACCTCCGTTATGATGATGAACATATATTAATAAGAAGTCGTATACTAAAACAAACTTCTTCAGTACTTTCAAATTCCTACTGGTTATCTAAATAAGATCAGTTAATTAATAAATAAACATTAAGATCATTTTTAATTTATTGAAAATTAGATCTTTAGCATGAATAAGTCCACTTTATTATAATTTTTATTTAGAATAGAAATGAATTCTTAGTAATAATGATCGTACTCAACATATTTTAATGGTTCTTAAAAAGCGAAATTCATCATTACAAAATATTATTGTGAAAGATTGCTTCATGTTGGCTAAATGTCCCGTCTGAACTAAATAGTCTAAAATAGAGCTGTTAACTGTTTTGACTACACCTTTGTTTAACCACACTAGGAGTTACTTACGAGCCAGAATATACAAATTCCTAGAACATCTGCTTATATCCCCACTAAAGAATCTAAGGTCGTTTATAATAACATTTTTAAAAGAAATATAATTACACGGTTGTTGTTTTTTTTTCTATAAACTGAAGGATAATAATCTATAAATAAAGTATTTTACGTCTTGTATGTTTAAAACTATAGAACGTTGGAAATGATAAAATCGCGGAACTGAGACCAGAATAAGTATCGATATTTTTAACTTGTAGAATCACAATTTATCTAGAATACGTTTAGTAGGTGTATTATACCATTTGATTATGTTATAGATATTATTAAAGGAAGTAAATTGAAGTTTAACAGTAGGAAAATAGAGTTTTGAGATAAAGGTGACGATGAAAAATTCATGATAAATAATTTCATTTGATAATAAATGGTCTCGATTACTGTTACAAATTTATGAGCAGTTGACAATTCCCTGTAGCTAACATTGTGGAAGAATAGTTGTACTTGAGGAACTTGGAAATGAAACTGGGTTAGTAATAATCTTTTCAACTTTTGGGGAGTGTCATTAAAGCTCAAGGGATAGATTTTTTAAGCTTAACATGTAATACCTCTTTATGTGTAGTTCTTGATGTGTTAGCTCTATTATTTTCCAAACATTACCACAGGCTTGAGAAACCCATGAAGAAAAGTTAAGTATTCCTTTTTAAGATTGACATTCTTAATTGTTTTATTCCTCTGTGATGAAACATTTTCACTGCAGATGCTGATTATCCGAGAAAAAAAACTTGACTCTTGTCTTTACTAGCACAGATCGGGGTACGACTTGCATTCAGACCTCAGTTTGCTGCTTTTAATCTTACTGTTCTTTAGCCAACCCATCTATTAATGTCTCAGAGAAAAAATGTTCTAATCAGTACGGCTTGTGTGGATCATTATAATAGGCGAATCTGACTACAACGTCAAGATCATCCACGGAAACAAAGCAGATCATTCACTAGGTTATTATTCGAACAACTAGTATATAAAACACGTTAATAGTTTAGAAACAATCTTTTGGATAATTCAAGAATTTAATCCTATGATTCTTAAAAGATAGTTCTTTGTAATTATAAAATTAATCAGTTATTCGAGTTGGCAATATTATTTAGAAGTTGAATTCATGAGTAAATTGAAGCTGCGCCTCCATGGAAAACCTGGAGGCGCTGGACGGCCGTTTCGTCTTAGTATGGGACTCTTCAACAGACAGTATCAAGAACACAATTCATCCACTATGTAGATTGTTTCTAAAAAAAAGCTGTGTCATTTTACGAAATTTAGTCTTAAGTAATACATGAAAAACAAACTTGTAGAGTATCATCTGAAAATACAAAAACCCGAGATAACATTAATATGAGAGATATTTCCATTTTTGTTAAAAATAAGAACTCACATCTTGAGGGTTATTTTGATTACATAGATCTTGTCCAAGAGCATTCAAAAACATAACTCCCCCTAACATGCCAATTTGTCTAACATTTTTAGTAACATCTTGTAAATTCCATCTATAATCAAATATACACAATTGTTTGTAATAATATTTAACTAAAAGTTCCTATAAACAAATCTTCCTAGCCAAATCATTATTACTATGATCATTTTGTAGTTTACATGTTTGAAGTATAAATAATTAGTTAAATATAGTTTATATTAATTATCATGGTTGAAAAATTCCGAAAGTAATAAGCAACATCCACTTTGGTTTCCATGGCGTTTTTTTTATTAAAAAAAACTTGTTTCCATCATAACTTACTTTCATATCATTTGACTTCAAACTTTCAGGAAAATCAGATCATATAGTTCTACTACTACTTCATATGAATTAGTTTTATTAATATCTGAATTAAGTAAATCTATAATTTAGATTGGACAATTAATGTTATCTTATATAGTTGAGATCATGGGTCAATTGAAGTTAGACCACCATGGAAAACCTGGAAGCACTGCTTGACGGCTAACTCGCTCTAATATGGGACTCCTCAGCAGTGCGCATCCACGATACCACCTCGCGAGATTCGAACACAGGACCTACCAGTCTCGCACCAGAGCACTTAACCACTAGACCACTGAGCCGGCATCCGATGATGTTTATGTCTAACTTCAACCAATCCACGAAATTGAGCAACCATTCACCAATGTCATCAGTGAGTTGATGTCTCCCAACAGACCTGGTTGAACTCCACTGCTTCTCACTAGGACTCTAGAAAATATCTTTTGAAGCCAATCACTAGTGAGCATATGATTATTATCAGAAGGGGTTTTGTGGGGAGCTTAGTAATTCTGAAGCAATACTACTGGTAGATCCTGGGTTCGAATCTCGCGAGGCGGGATGGTGGATGCGCACTGCTGAGGAGTCTCAGAGTGAAACGAAACGGCCGTCCAGTACCTTCAGGTTTTCCATGGTGATCTAGCTTCAAATGACTCATGATCTCAACTATATAAAATTACTAAAATCTCCACAAAATCCCCTTCTGATAATTAATGTTATCATTGCATATCAAAAACGTTTGGGAGAAATAAAGAAAATCAATAAAGTTTTTCAATGGTTTCACACAATAGATAAATCTAAATTTTTCATAAAAATAAACAAAAATATAATCGATTAAAGAATATGACTATCATACTTATGAGATAAGATCAATTTTATAACATATGAAAGCAATTATAAATTTTTTTTTACAAAAATAAATCCAACATCTTTATCAAAATATGAATGAAACAATTTCATAATAGATTTAGTTTACTTGAATCTTCCCATTGATGTTAAAGACTGTAATTGATTAGTCTCTTATTGGTATATGTGAGTATTTCATCTCCATTGTACAAGCAAGTGGTTATCAGGATTCAGTAGCTAAGTGGATAACATGATAGAGTTTGAAGCGAACGGTACTAGGTTCAAATCTCAGAGTGGATATCAACTCTAAGATACAAGTACATCCAACGGATGAGTCCCAAATAGAGCGAAGCTTTCGTCCTGGATTCCAATGCTAGCAACTATTCATCTTTGCTTACAATGCTTGTGAATTAAGGTATATCGAGGCAATACGCACAGTATGCACATATGCCAATTAGAGACTGACCAGTTGCAGTCCTAAACATGAATGTGAAGATTCAAACAAACAATACCAATCGAATTTAAACTTCACCCCATCGCACAAGCAAGTGGCTATCAGGACTCGGTAGCTAAGTGGATAACGTGATGGAATTTGAAGCGAACGGTACTAGGTTTGAATCCCAGAATGAACATCAATTCTGGGTTTTTTTATAGTATTAATTTAAATTGTTCGCTTCAATCATGACAACAGTATTCGTTTTTGACTAACGTGATTGAGAGTGAAATGATAAGGAAGATTTGGTGATGTTTTGTTCTGACTTGGATGGCTTAATCTTTAGGTTTACGTTGTTCTTCTGAACAACATCACCAACAGAAACTACCCATTGAAGTTTGTCCTGATGAAATTATTCAAAAGAACAATGAAAGTTTCACGATTAATTCGTTTAGGTTAAAGAATGAAACTCTTCTGCTGGTGAAGAGGAGACACCAGTATAACTATTGTTAATGTCCTACTTTTTAGAAGGATAGACGGTTCCATAAAAAGAAATATACTGAGAAATAAAACATGAATGGGAAATATACCCATTTCCACAGTTTATACCACTTCAGTACAAAACAAATTCGGCTAAACGTCTCAGACACAGATAGTGTAGATGGAGAAATAGATACACTAAAGAACACAAAAAATAACGGCTATCCAGATAATTTCTGCATAAAATCCTTATTAGAAGATATTAAAAAAAAGAAACTGTGATTCGAACAGTAAAAAAAACCCGTTTCTGAAATTGAACTTTAAAGAGGACATAGGAGAGACATTTTAACACGTCGACTGTTGAAAGGACGTTTCACGCCTCCAAGTTACAAATAATTTTCTCAACTAAACCAGTACTCACACAACTAATCAAGGATAGGTTACCAATGATGGGCCCCTCCATGTGTGCATACCAATTCAACTGCTCCTGTGGAGCTAGTTACATAGGCCATACTCAGAGGATTTTAGCCTTGCGTGTTCGTGAACATGTATCAGCATGGTTGGGAAAAGGGGCTACTAAATCGATCAACAGTACTATTCTTTCTCACTTGGTAAGTAGTGAGCATCATATCAAAATAGAGGAAGCTTTCTCTGTTTTAGATCAAGTTCCAAATAATCTATCTCAAGGAACTGAATTACGACTATTTTACATAGCCAAAGCCATCTGTATCGACTCCAAAAAACCGATGTATCGAGAAAAGGTATATCCAATATCTATATTTACCTATACCGGGTATCTAAATTGAATATTATAAACCTCTTAACCCCCTCCCTTACATTGTTACATCTACGTTAATGTTCACATCTATGTTTTCCAATTTACATGAATTCTTTTTTTTATCGTAATTACCTTGATAACACCCCTCTTATTACATATTATATCCACACAACGATATTATTATGATTATTGTTACCTCGATTAACAAGATAAAATTTTCCTACTATTCATTTTATTCACACGACTTTTTTTTTCATTTTTCATTTCATTTGTTTCACTATTATTATACTGTATGTGACTTGACACTTTACTTCAGCTTATTTTGACCTTTGATTTTGAATGACCTTTCTAATTTACAAATCACACAATTTTGAAGTATACATGTTATAACAGATGCAAATGTTTACCATTTTTAACATACCTTATTTTCGCCTTTATAAAATATCATAATAATGATGGACTTATAACTGTAGAACCTGATGATAACTTTATTGAAAACAATTGTTCACTTTAATGTTCTTCAGTTTTGTAGTAGTTGAATTATCAATTAATTGAGTGGGGAATTCAGGACGACTCTCAAGGTATACAGTAATTTGTTTGTTATTTTATTTCGTATTGTATAGTGAAGATAACCTTATCATATTTAAGTTAACTTATATCAACTTCTACAATGATACATTCTAAGCAGATTTTCAGTATTATAAGTCTTATATTAAACTTGAATGTTTCAATGACACACGAGAGAATATACATAAGATGTATTAGATGTATTCAAGTTTGAGGGAGATCATATATTGATAGCTACTAGTATAAATCACAATAATTCTATTGTGAATATATCAGTTATCTTGGTAATTATTGAAATTGTAAAGTGATGGCTTAATGGTTAAACAATTCATGTTTGGAACAAAAAAGGTCAAAGGTTAGAGTCTTTCTATATTCAATTTTAAATGAGCAGTTGGGTAGTATCATCACACAAAACAGTGTGTTACATAAATTCAACTTAGTATTGTTTGTTTGAATCTTCCCATCGATTTGTTAGGACTGCAACTGGTCAGTCTCTAATTGGTATATGTGCATACTGTGCGTATTGCCTCGATATACCTTAATTCCATCTCTGCTAACCAAGTGTGTTACATAGCCGAGTAACATAAACGAACTTACTCGGAATGAATTGGGGCATGTGAACTTGATTGTCCATGGGATATCAAAGACGGATTATTTGTATCTGTAAATAGAAAAATAAGAAAATTATAAAAAGACGATAAGTCGCATATAAGATAGATTGACTTAATCGTCTTCAAAATAAAACAATATGGAAACAGGTTTTACAATTTATTGCACTATATTTTTAGCTGAACAATAATTTTGTGACCTATTAGTTAGGTTAGTTTGCTTCATGAGTCATGCAAACTAGCAACCATTCAATAAGTTTTGAAGTTTTGAAATAGATAATCATTTTATGACCAATGTAAAAATGGGCCAACAGATAGTCAACTTAACCGATAAGCATTTGTTCAAACTTCTAGTATCCAATAATTAAAAAAAGTTCCTATTAGTGAGTTATTCACTTGTTTATATACATAAATTTGGAAGAAAGATGAATAAAAGTCATTCTAGAGTACTGGAAGTGTTTATAGGTAATTGCAAAACCAATAAATTTTAGCAATACCTACCAGACATAGCATTTATTCGTATTATAATTTCCATAAAAACACTAGCTGAAAATTCTTAATTTACATTGATGAATGATACCAGTTTGACGACCATTGACAATCAGAAAGTACTGAACAGTTGTTTCATACTAGAACGAGATTCTTCAGCAATGTGTACTCACAAACCCACTGGAGACCCAGTACCTATAGGTCTTGTGGGGAATGCATAACCGTTAGACCATTGAGTTGATATCCAGTGGTTTATATGTCTAACTTCTATTAATTTGTGACACTGAGCAACACTCATTGTTTTCGATGGTTAAATGAATCACAATCAACATCATTAAACTCTAGTGGTTTATCTTTGCATACATAGCACGAATCTACATAGGACAGAAGCTATCTTCGGATGTTTTCTTAAAACGTAATTTCTCAGGGTTTGATAGAAGCTGTAAGTAAGCGGAATCATTTGGAAAAATTTAGTGTCCTTATAAATCTCCAGGACAGATTATGCGTCAGATACACAACTCTATAGACTTCGTTGCATGAAAACAACCTTGTCATTACTAGAGTTATTGACCGAATTTTTATTAAATTATAAAAACTAGCATGTCATTGCTTGACAAAAACTGAATGAATATTCAAAAAAGCAGTTCAATAATCAAGTTAGAAATCAGGTGGGAAATTACTGTAGGTATGACAAATATACGAAATGAGGAATTAAGTAATTTAATCATAGTCCATAGCAAATAGCCACACTTACCAGATGGTTTAGAAGTGAAATTTGAATTTGTGCTCATATTTACAATACATGAGTCATTGTTATCAACCACAGTTTGTTCTTTACAGAATTGTTTGTTTGAAGTGATTCCTAGTGTACTGTATGCTAACTGGCTAGCTAATGTTGCAAGATCACCTTTACAGTCTGCAATACTTTTCAGAACATCATCAATAGTTTCCTCCACACTCGATTCATTTCTATCAGTAGTTGTGCTAAACAACTTTTTTTCTTGAGAATCTGGTTCAATTTTAATTTTGGATTCACTGAAATTCATACAACCTGGGAATATATTTAGATCGTTCATATCAGTACCACCATGTGTACTGCCTTTTAGTTTGGAAAACGATAGGTTGGATTCTGGTTTCATTTGAGAACATCTTTGATCATAGTGAGGTATACTCTCAGACACAACAGTTGGATTCCCTCCAGTGTTTTCCTTTAAAAAAGGATGAAAGATCAAAAGGTAATTAAACCATACGGTCAAAAGAGAGGAAATTTACATGATGCTCAAATAGGATAGTGAACTGGCCAAATCAGTCAATATCAACATATCTATTTATTTAAACACGTAAATATTGGTACAAAGGGGCACCAGATATATATGCGTCGCAAAAATCTCATTTGATTTGTGTGAGGGCTGTGATACTGCCAAGTGCCCAAACTGAAGCAGGGTTTATCAAAGATGTGTGTTGAGCTAAATGGTCATACTGTATCATCATAATGAGACGAAGTTAGCAGGAAGCATAACAAAACAGATCGCAATAAATTAGTAGCAATAACAATGATAAAGATTAAGCATTGAGAATAGGATTCCAAAAGGAAGCGTGTAAAGGTATATATGGAAGAATACTGTAATTTAAGATTGAGAGAAAGATAAAGAGTAAAAGCTTTTGGGCCATTACTAACTATTATGATTCACGCCACTGTTCTCATTTATTGAGCTGACATCAACTGGCATGGATCAGATCAACAGCCAGTGACTTCATAGATTGATGTTCATGTATTTCATTAGCAACTCTTAGCCTTCTTACAACCTATTCTTACACCAGTGAACATCGCCTATGGAATTGAGCGATGGTTAAGTATATGTAATACGTATCATAACCATCTCGATGGACGAAGATTAATATCCTCGTCAAATAATTTTCCACCCTTGCCTAGTGCCCTATGCCTCAACATTGCTCACCCGGTCATTCCACGAAACGTCAGCAATGCTTCGACGACACCGGCCGGCAGAAAACTACTCTCAAAGCATATCTCTTACTTTCAGAGACCATGCCTCAAAACCATAAAGTAAGACAGCTTAGCAGTATACACGTCACAAGTGAACTAAGTTGGCAAACGTTAATCGACTTTTCTGAACCCGCACCAAGATTTCGTCAGATAATAACCTATCAGAGCTGAACATCTAGCTGATTTCGATTTTCCCATAGTTTTATGCATGGAGTTCTCTTCACAATAGTACTGAACTATGGTGAGAAATCGATATGAAAACATAATCAGGAATCAAAATAACTAAGTATTCCAGCTAATTTGCATATTTTTATGATGTTAATTAAGAAAATTGTCTGTAATCCATTCTATGTTTTGAAAGCTGATTTAGTGGTTTGTTTTCTCTGAAAAAAATTCACCAACTCACTTTTTTTCATTACTAACAAAGGAGTTGGGGCGATGATTTTAAAACCAATCTTTGCTTAAATTCAACTTAGTATTGTTTGTTTGAATCTTCCCATCGATTTGTTAGGACTGCAACTAGTCAGTCTCTAATTGGCATATGTGCATACTGTGCGTATTGCCTCGATATACCTTAATTCACAATCATGGTTAGCAGAGATGGATAGTGGCTAGCAGTGGAATCCAGGACTATCCATCTCTGCTTACCATGCTTGTGAATTAAGGTATATCGAGGCAATACGCACAGTATGCACATATGCCAATTAGAGACTGACCAGTTGCAGTCCTAACAAATCGATGGGAAGATTCAAACAAACAATACTAAGTTGAATTTAAACTTCACCCCATCGCACAAGCAAGTGGCTATCAGGACTCAGTGGCCGAGTGGATAACGCGATGGCGTTTGAAGTGAAATGTCTTGGGTTCGAGTTCCAGAGTGAACATCAACTCTGAGATGCAGGTACATCCAGCTGACGAGTCCCAAATAGGACGAAACGCACGTCCTGGATTCCACTGCTAGCCACTGTCCATCTCTGCCAATCTTTGCTTGTTTATTATCAGTATTATTTAAACTGTTTAATACTTCATGCTATACTTGTTATGTTATGGTGAACTGTACAATCTTACTACTTAAATCTAGTATGCCGAAACATAGTTTGTATTTATTAATTTATACGACTAATTATAATTATAACCTGCTTGCTCCTTTGGGTTATTCTTCATTTTATCGGGATCATGTTGTTCCATGGTAGAACTGCTTGACCACTTTCATATGCTCCAGATGAGTTTTGCTTGTCTTAATACGTTTACTTTCAGTCACTAAGAAATTTCTAGAAATGTTCTCTATTTAGATTCTCCTGTATTGATAACTAAAAACTCAAAAGCATGGTTTACTTTTAGGCTTTTTAAGTTTCAGAGTAAACATTGACTATATACAGAATCATATTAAGTCTTGTTAGCTTAAAGAATTTTATCACAAAAGTACCGTTTTTAATCATGACGTGTATAAAATATTGTAGGTTATACCTATGAGATGAGAACAAATCTTCGATACTTTAAAGATGAGGCTAGAAATAAGGAGTGTGAAACTTGGTTGACAACTATGGGTTAAGTAAGCCTGTATGTCTTTGTTTTACAGTCATTAAAGAACTGCTTCAGGTTATTTTTTTACATAGTCTTCATTGTAACGTATTTGGATTCATTAAATATTATAATATCTTTTACCGTCCATAAATTACAAGTCAGTTCATAATGTTATTCAGCATGGTTTTAAAATGCCCTCTTTGAACATTCACTAAGATTATAAATTCTAGTCTTGTGTTTAACTAATATTCGCACATCAACTGTGATGGGAACTAATAATAATGTTACTGAGATCAATCCTTAAGACTTCTGCTATTCTGATTGGATGCTGGGACCCATGAGAATCAGTGTGACATGTGGATTAGGTGACAGGTACAGTAACGGTGTTGGCATAACTACTGTTAGTGACGTATATGGGAGTACAACAGACTCAATAAAATACTGATATCTAGTGGGAAGGATAACTTTGTATGCTAACTGTGATAATCGTCACTTAGTTCCATACAAAATTAGAGGGTCATCTATTAAAAGGCATTCTCTACAGACTACTCAAATAATGTACAATCTTGTTCTGTGATTATCACTTACCTAGGAGTAACATTACGAATGACTGTGATTTCTTACTGATTAACATTTTTGGAATATTTGGATAGTGTTTATAACTTAGATTATTTCATTACTAAACAAGGATTTCATGAAGCGGCTTCCTTACAGACAATAAGTGATTTATGTACATTTCATGTGACAACATACAAAAGTTGGTAATCAGTCTTACTGACCTGTGGTTGTCTATCGTTGTGAGTCGTCAATTGATTTCGTTTGTTCTGTTGTTGTTTATTCTGAGTTTGATATTGTACACCAGCTAATTTTGGTGGTCTACCTCTGCCACGATGAGTTGTTGTAGATGTAGTCGGTTGATCTACCTGATGACTTCTGCTGGTCGTTCTTTGTCTTCCAGATAACTTTTTTGTGGTAGCAGGCTTTGAACATGAGAGATTTGTTACTTGCTGTGATTGTTTAACAGATGTATTCTGTTGTCGATGTGACAATGTCTAAAGAAGAAAGACAGATCAAAAGAATATGAATTAATATAGATGAAAACCTATCAATAGAGTAAATTATCTATTGGCTTCAAGTTTACTGTTTGAAAAAAGCTGAACATAATATGTACTTCAACAAACTGCGTTGAAAATACAATGAAATATTAAGGCATTACCTGTAGAATTTGATGTATATATGTATGCCCTGGTATGACCGAGAGTGAGGAGAGTCTGCTCTCCCTCTCCAAATGCTCCCACATAACCACACGTATATATCCTCTGACAGGGAAGTTCTACTCACTGCCTTCTCGTGGCATTACTGTTGCTTACGAAATTGAGAGGACAAAAGCGAATGTTTGGCGCTTCAACCGGGTGGGTGGATACGGAAAGTCCACCTAGTGGAGTTGGAAAACCCTGATACCAAACCAATGGTGTACATCGGCTCCAATATCCTGAGGGAACAAATGGCGTATGAATCAATCGTCGGTCACCGTCTACCATGGTACCGTATCTCCTTACGATGCTCCACTGCATTGTGGATCAGACCTTTAGGTCAAAGGCTCGGGGTGTGGCCCCCTAAGAAGACCACCTGCTTAAGTTTGGGAACCTGGTCAGTATCACAGCCCTCACATAAATGAAATGAGATTTGTGTGGCGTATATATATCTGGTGCCCTTTTTTTACCAATATTTATGTGTTTAAATAAATAAATAAATATATGAGATGGTGGAAAAGATTATCAGCTCAAATGGATGAATTCGGTGGAGTTTTATTCTCTGACCTGGATGATTTGGTCGTAATGCTTTCATCGTTATTCTGAACGTTATCGTCAGCACAAAATTCAGTTAGAAGTGAAGTGTTCGAATTTCTCCATGTATGTCTTACACCTCATCTTGTAGACTTAGGTCTTGATTGGTTATAATGGTGAAAGCTCCACGACCAAATCATCCAGCTCAGAGAACAAAACTCCACCATATATATATTGCATTTGATCCGCTCTAGATTAATTGAACTAATGATTGATCTGATCATCAACACGATTGTCTAAAAAGTAGTGTCACCTATTGAAATACATCAATATATTCATTGAGTTATCTACAGAATAGTCTCATAGGCTTATCAATTATTCTAATGTGATAATATTTCAGTATTATAATTTCATGTCTCATATAAAAGAGAGAATTTTTTTTGTTTAACAAATATCTGTTTTTTTTCCATTAAATCACATGGGATTGGTTAGGGTTTTACCTTTTTTTTTTCTTTGATTTTATGATGTTGGGTTAAATTTGTGTCTTTGTGTGAATATTTCAAAGGTTCATATTATAAAGTGGTTTAATCTGACCGTAGTTAACATTTTGTTCTTAACCTAATTCATTTGTTCAGTGACCTTGACCATATATATATATGGGGAGTGAGGGAGAGAGAGAGAGAGAGAAAGAGAATAAACCTGGACAGATTAGACTATAATTACATTTCAATTTTTCCCCTGGTTAGACCTTAGAACTATGGAAACTTGAAATTTTGATCGAGTTGCATGTAGAAGATATGAATAGATAGATTTTTATTTATTTACAAGATTTCAATGACTTTTAATATGAATCCAATCATAGATAATACCTTATGGATCCTATTCAAACACTAAATGACTAATGTTCATATTATTATCAAAAGGGGTTTTTATGGAGATTTAGTATTTTCATAGTTGAAAGCGTGAGTCAATTGATGCGCACTGCTGAGGAGTCCCACAAAAGGACAAAACGGCCATCCAATGCTTCCAGGTTTTCCCTGGTGATCTAGCTTCAATTGACTCACGCTTTCAACTATGATAATGTTCATATTAAAAATTAATTTTTATCCTCTCATCTCTTACGTTTTCTATACAATTATGTTATATGAACACTCTTCACTACACATCACATATCTCTTAAACATACCTAGTTTAGACTTTTGTTAACGTTGGTTGGATGACCTATTCAGTGTATAATGAACTCGGAGAACCATGTACCTATTTATATTCGATAATTTTGATGTTTGATTATAATTCCTTGAAAAAGCTTGGACCAGATTGCCAGGCGAAACGTTAAAAAAGGATTTAATTTTTAAAAAATTCATTCGCTGAGATTTTACAAATATATTATTCCTATTTAATGTATTATTCATAATCGTTGTAGCTTTATAATTATATTTATCTACTATCATTACAAGTTGTTACATGAACAGTTTATAGAGAAAGTTATGTTTGTGCTAATGATGTCGTTCAAAAGGACGATGAAAGCTTCACGACCAAACTATCTAACTCAGAGAACAAAACTCCATCAAAATCACCCACCTGAGCTACAAATCTTCTCCACCATCTCAAGAGAAAGTTATGATTTGATATGGAAGTGTTTCGGCGTGTATATGGCTAGATTGAGGAAAACTATTTAATTATTGAGTGATAATTAATATAGAGATAATCACATTAAGAAAATCAATTCATTTTAAACTTACTTTATCATTATAACTAGTAGAACTATTTAGACATTGACCTAGAAATGTTAGAACATCATTGAATGATTCTTTTGGTTCTGTATTCAAAGGTGTACTGGTAACAGTTGGCGAATTTATTGATTGTTGATTTGTATTATAATTAAATAAACCACTCTGTGGTATATTTAAACCACTGGTTTGATCATTTTGAACTGTAAATTAATGGATAAAATTACTTTTTTAAGAAAACGATGGTAAATTGAATAGTTGAACAAGAATAATTTTACAAATGTCAATAATTGGGTTGTGGAGATTGTTCAGTGTCATTGAAATCATGTAATTTAGACAACCATTGAGAACCTGAAAGCACTGGGTATCCGTTTTGTCCTAGTATGGAACACCTTAGAAGTGAGCTTTCACGAACCCGCATTCGAGAACTGAGACCAAAGGTCCGAGGTTTGACTAAAACATGTGTTGTGCAAGGAATGATATACTAGAAGGAAATGGCTATCCAGAGTCTAATTTGGATCAGTTCATCATTTCAACATAATTATATACGCTTCGTTATTGTTATTATAAATAGTAAAATCATTAAAATGGGTTTAGATTCGAAATAATTTATAATTAAGTGAATTTACCTGAGGTTTGGCCAATTTTATAGCTACCATACACAGCATTCATAATCATCATTAAAGCTTGAGCGTAGGCTAAACTATTTGCAGAAGAAATACCAGGTTTATCATTAAGTGAAGTGATATTATTTGATGCAGCAACAGAGGTATTTAACATCATTGGATCAACTGTTCCAGAAGAACAATATAATTCATTACTGGGTGTTGTACTATTTAGAGGCACTGGATTTGAATACTTCAATGTGTCAGAAAGGTTATCTGAAAAATATATATCATTTTGTCGTTGTTTTTGGTTTTCTGCTTGTAGATTACAAAAACTATTGAATATTTGACCAGCTAAAAGTGAATTATCATTATTTGTAAAATGAGTTGATTGATTCGATTTACAACTCAAATCTGTCAAAGAGACATCTTGTGAAGGAATTGTAGTCGTACGATAATTTCCAGGAATATTAATACTTGGTACATCTGTAACTAATGTATTAGATTGAGATATAGAATTAGCATTAAATGAACCGGATTGTCCTGTATTCAGCTGACTATATATTTGATTTAAAAATGCTAATTGTTGTATATCTTGAATACTTAATCCATTAGATGTATTTTGAGTTTCTTTGATCATTGGATTGGTGTAAGCTGTAAAGAAAATGAGTTAAATTTAGCTCATATGATTTCTAGGTGAAAATAGTATCTATTTATTAAAGGAGTGACAACTAAATAAAATATCAAATTCATTTAGTATAGTTTGTTTGAATCTTCCCATTGATGTGTTAGGACTGCAACTAGTCAGTCTCTAATTGGCATATGTGTATACTGTGCGTATTGCCTCGATATAGCCTTAATTCACAGACATGGTAAGGAAAGATGGATAGTGGCTATCAGTGGAATCCAGGACGCGCGTTTCGTTCCATTTGGGACTCGTCAGCTGGATGTACCTGCATCCCAGAGTTGATGTTCACTCTGGGACTCGAATCCAGTACCTTTCTCTTCAAACGCCATCACGTTATCCATTCGACCACTGAGTCCTGATAGCGACTTGCTTGTGTGATGAGGTATTAGCTACCAGTGAAAACAATGACACGTGCTTTATCTTGTTTGAGACTCATCAGCTGGAGTTACCTGCATCCCAATGTTGGTATAAACATTGAGACTCGAAATGTTACTAACCACTATCCAACTTTAATAAATGCTTATGATTATATGATTAGATAGAGGCAATCCTTCCATGTAGCACATCTATCAATACAAGAGCAACATATAAAACCTTATAAACTAAACTAAATATTCCTTTAACTATCCGTGAAATTTCTTAGTTATAATTGCTTGTCTCAATTGACAAATTATTGAGCTGTTAGACAATAAAACTGAGAGGCATAAATGCGATTATTCATATTTTCATGTTATATTCCTTTAAATTGGATGATTTAATAATGACACTTCCGCTTGGTTTTCTAGACAACGTCATTAATAATAATTGCTTTAAGAATATGACATCGGAACTAAAAATCTTTACCCATATTTCAAAGTTTAATATTCTAACATTTATTATCATGTAGGAAAAGCAATCGAAAAACAATCCAATGAATAATTCAATTAACCTATTTTTATTCCTTGAAAATAGTTGTAGAAAAGATGTAGACTTTCATCAGTTACAACTTGGCATAAAATCTTAATAATAGTAATATTTATTTATTTAAACACATAGACATTGGTACAAGAAGGCACTAAATACAAATGTGCCACACAAATCATTCGATATTTGTGGGTCTTGGATACTGCATGTGAGCCAAAAGACTAAAACAGGTGGTTTTTTTTGAAAGACCACTCTCCATGTCTTTGACCTAAAAGTCTAATCCATAAAGCGGTGGAGCAACGTCAAGAGATGCCGTCTCATGGTACCCAGTGATCAACAATAGGTTCATATCCTTCCTTCAGGATCCTGGAGCCCATGTGCATCATTGATTTGGAATCAGAGTTTTCCAACACCCCTAGGTGAATCCTCCATATCCACTGACTCTGTTAAAGCACCAGACATTCACTTTTCGTCCACTCAATTTCGTGAACAACACAAAATTAAGAATAATAATAACGATACTAATAATGATATTAATGACAAACTATCAGCAAAACTACTTTGTACCGAACAGAAATACATTCTTTATAAGCAAAGGTGGATAGTGGCTAGCAGTGGAATCCAGGACGCATGTTTTGTCCTACTTGGGACTCGTCAGCTGAATGTATCTGCATCTCAGAGTTGATGTTCACTCTGGGACTCGAAATCCTTAGTATATTTGATTGGGTGGGACTTTGAAATGGTTAAGACGAGATAAACTAGGACTATCACCAATGATTTGATTAAATAGAGTAAAAATTAAAAAAAGATTGTATTGAGTAATTCAATTTATAGACATGAATGCAGAAGTGCGTCAATGTCTCAATTATTCTGTTAAGCGAACATTTAGAACAAGATTTGAATCCGTACATTTCATTTATTTACAAAAGTACTTGCTTAAAGTCAGCAATTTAATGGTAAGTAATTATAATCTTTAAAAACCGTTTCTTCTAAAATACTCTATCATGTTAAGTGGTTGAATACACAACATGAATTTATGCATCTTGATATGCTATACCCAGTAAGTAGAACCAGTTCTGTGAATAATCTTTAAGATCAACTAGATAATTTAGAGATGAAACATTCTACACATATTTATTTATGTTTGGATACTTAAAAATAAAAGTGTAACTTACCAAGCATTTCCGGTAGCATCCTTAGATTATTCCATATATTCATGTTCTGTGTACCACTAAGAATATTATGACTTGGAACATTGGAATTGGTTCCACTTAAATATTCCATTTTATTACCAAACATTCGATGTTCTTTCGTGACCGATTGTGGTTCTTTACCATTTTGTTCCATTAATAAAAGTTGCATTTTAAGTTGTTGCAATTTTTGTTGGTCATCGAGATAAGGAAGGAAACTAGTATTCGTTGGAAAGCTAGGTAATTCTGTGTTAGGAAATGATTTCTGCGACCAATAGTTAAAATCATTTAAGTAAGATAGAGATGGATTTACACATGGTGTATTACCATTTAATAATGTTGAAGTCTGACCAGACATAAATGGTAGTTCAAATGATGCACAGTTTTTATCATTCGAAGTAGATTTGTCAGCATCTCTACCAGATGAAGTATGTTTATTCGAAATAGATGACATATTTTTTTACAAAGTTGTTCAGTTTCTTCTGAAATGAATCAAATTGAAATGGACATAGGGGTAAGCAAATATATGAAAATCATGGCGAACTGAACAGTATACGAAAAATACCTTTCACTGTTTAGTAGTTACAATATATTTCCATATTTATCTGGAAGAATACTTTTCTAATGATTTAAACGTCTTATTTTCCTGGACAACTTTTACCACTACTGTTACTACTTCTTTTCGTTTCGTTGAATTAGTTCTATACAAACTCGTTTAAGACAAGTTCATTAGATTTTAAAAAGTTTCCAGTTTGAAGAAAATTAGAACTTAAAATAGTCTAAGAGCTTAACCGCAGTGGAGTAAAATATCCCGCCGATATTTAGAGTACTCCTTACTGACCAAACTAGTGTTGGTGTTCACGTAGTTATAATCTGTCGTGTGTTTTAGTAGCATATTTCGTTTTCTAGTATGTTCTTTTTACTCGCCACATTCGTCTTTTTCGCTTTAGATAAACATTATTTATCAAAACAGTGACGAAGAAAATATCATGTAACGTTTGTTTTTGAAAAGTGATGCTCCTTTTTATGAATTATTGCTTTATAATCACAAAGGTAATAGTTTGCATGATGCACTGACCGAGGATCAAAACTAGATCAATCACGCCTATCTCTGAGCCCTTAAACTTCAGAAAAGGGGGTCGGAATCCAGTGGTCTATATCAATCAATCTGCAATATTGTGTGGTGATCATTCGTTACCGTTTGATGATATTCGTCTCATGCCTAATATGGGTGAGTTAAACTAGTGACAGATTCTCACTTGAAGTCTTGGAGCCACTTCTTGAAGTTAGTCTCTAGTAAGTAATATAGTAAATGTTGTTATAGTGTGTTGTGGAAATAGTTGGACTTCATAATTTACACCATCGTGATGTAAACTATGACTGATCACTAGACTATTCATCAGACACATGACTGAGATTTATAATTAGGTAGGTAAGCGTGCATGTGCTTACATTTTACTAATGTTATTGTGCTATTATGTTTTAATCCTATGACGAAAAGATCAAGTAAATATACTCTTGTACTTTTATGAACAGTACATAATGTAAAGCATTAAAGTGGTACCACCTATTTCATACTGCATTTTTATACTATTAAGAATAATTTGTAAATGTAATACTAATATTCAATAAAGAAGTATTCATCGTTAGATGATTGTAGAATTAGAAGCAGCGTACTGATTCATAATGGTTTGTAGAAAATACAGTTAGATTTAAAAATAAATGTTTAGAATAACGTTGAATAATCAATAGAATGTGTAATGACTATGACTGGTAAAACTAGGATCGGATTATTGATCAGTTATGTGCAATTCAATAAAACGGATTGATAATTGGCGAATTGTGAACTTCCGTTGAGAGAATAACGAAAAATCTTAAACATAATTAGTTACTGAATCATTAAATAGAATATTAACTACTTATACTAAGAACTACACAAATATAGTACTAGTCATTACTAAAGGATCAATGTAAATATCTCAATCCTACAGGAGGTCGGTCGCAAATCAAGTAGCCCAGTAGTAAAGTCCATGACTGTAATTGCAACATTGATGTGGTGGTCAGGCCTGTCTATCGTAATGACATGAGTTACTTATACCCAACCATATTTCATGGTATAGGAGTAAGCTGGAAAAAAGCCTGAGACGGTACCAGGCTATAAAGTCATTGACAAGTGGATTTACCTATGTTATTAGGTGTAGACAATCTGATTAGGGTCCATGTGATTATGGTAACCAATGGTTAGTGACTTTGAATGGCATGGCTCAGAATCATTTGCAGTAGAGCAGGCACATTAATTCCTTGTCTTCCTCTAAATTCTGAGATTCTGAATTCCTCATGATCTTTCTTGTATTTTTATTTCACTGATTTGTATTTTCTCGAACTGTATCTTCGATGCCTAATCTTTTCTATCACTATTCATACTGTTACTAACTCTACTATTTCGGGATTCAGTTTGACAATTTCATTTCTCTGTGATAATGGGTTATGACAACTTGAACTGCTGATCCATTTTAATTCAATTTATATTGGTTCGGTACATCAACTTTGGAATACATATAGATCTAGCTGAGTGGTACCAAACAGAATGAAACGCGTATTCTGAGTTTCAGCGCTAGCCACATTCCATTAGTTCCACTGGTTCATCTACTGATTGACTCCCGATGATTTTGTTCAGAAGGGCAGTGAAGAGTTCACAATCAGACCGTCTAGCTCAGAGACTACAGCAACAACCCTTACACTGAACCAATATTATCTATCATCTCATAGGTAGGTTTAGTCAATGGTATTATGGTATTATTGATCCAGAAAATGATTAATCTTAAATATTTTAAAGAATTTGTTCATGCATTTAAGGAATATGTGAGGAAATTCTTTTGACTGAACCGCCAGTCTTAGTTGTACACAGCCAACCAAGGCTCACGTTCAACCTAAAACAAATCTACATCGATTCAAGTTGCCAGATCAATTCATCACGTAGAAATGAAAATGACTAAATGAATGGCTACAGAGTCGGAATAATAGTAATCTTGATGATTATAGGACTAAACATAAAGAATACCATCCAAAAGAAGGAAAGATGTAGGAGAATAAAAAGTAAGTTATATTAAACCTCAAGAGTGATAAGTCAACCATTTCATCATATATGATCAATGTTTTTTAAAAAAATATGGTTAAATACCAATTCACAATGAATGTTCTATACTTTCAGAGCCCAAGTTTCTCAAACAAAAATCAAAGCTAAGTGGACTTCCGTACGGTAAACTAGGCAGATAAAGAACAAGTGGATATCTTGCTTACATTGTAAGTGGGTAAATTTCTCAGAATTCAAATGAGGTTTTGGTATCCACGTCAACAATTCCTACAAGTAATGACCAAACAGGGGTGGTGAGATTTCTAAGATAAGTGAAATTTACAATCAGTTTTAGTGTTAAGCTAGGATTGGACAAAGACCAGCTTTAAAGCAATTGTTTTTTGAATTGAGAAAGAGAAACGTTTCCCAAACATTTTCTCACTGTTACTCAAGGGGTTCAGAAGACACTGAATTATGTCAGCATTTTCACTTAACAAAAGTATATCATCTAAACACAATCTAAATTGATTAGTGAATCTTCTAATAAAAATCGATCACCGAAAACTCGCACGAAAAAAAGTTTATACCTAAAATAATCACTATGACGATAGTGAATAAAAATCAGGATAATCTGGATTTTTGACGATTAATGTGACCAGTTTGGAGCCTTAACCCGAAAAATATTGTTCTAGCGCTCAATATGTTTAGATATATATACAGCTAATGAACAGTAAGTTTTTGAGAGTAATAAACACAAATGCTGTGGAATACTGGACAATGAATTCATTAGTAAATCTTCTGATCTTCAATAAAACTAAGGATACAGTAGAGCAATTAGATAGTCTTGTTGATATGTTAGTTTGACGATTTGTGCTCAAATCACTGCTAATCATGATATTGTGCACACAATGTAGTCTTCGAAGTATTACTTAACCCGGAAAGTAAGGTTTCTGCAGGCTATGTACATAAAGAGTATAGTAACTTTTATAATTTAATGAAATTACATGTTTTAAGTCAAGTTGAGCTTGATTCTAGTTGGTGTTTCCTATTTGAAGACACTACTCAACATTCAAGTAGAGTATCTTATTGAAAATGAACATTATTTTCCAACTGATAGTTTTTTCTACCCAAAGAATATAAGAAACCCATTAAATCCTACCTCTTAAGGTACAAGATGCTAATTACAATTAATAATTATCACTTCAAACACGGAAAGAATTATTACCTACCCTACTCTTACCCATTCAGCAACTGGTTCAACTCAAAACCCATGTACTTTAGTTTTTAAAAAAACGAGTAGCATTACTAGTCATCACATAAGTATCGGCCTCCAAGTTGAGTACAAAATTTGTGAATTAGCGACTGGGTTATGCTGATCAAGACTTATGTTATGAAGATGGACAAGTCATTTTTGTGTTAACTCTTAACAGAAAACTTACTCATATAATTCAGTTAAAAAGGAAAGGCGTTAGAATAGAGTAATTACAGAACCTAACAAACTAGTTATATTTGTTAGTTATAGTAGTTTAATCCTATGATATTGTAAATTATATAAATGCTTTAAATTAGTGATTAGTTAGTGTCAAATGTTACCCATTTGAATTTATTCAAATCTGAAAAATAATCAGAGTACATAAGACAATGAATGTAAGAGTACTGAACTACAGTAATCAATCTATTTTTGGTGTATATAATCTATCTTCATTTGCAATCTTTGACTTCTCCTTCCCATTGATCAGTATCAATTTTTTTTTCAGTTATATAACAGTTCACAATAAACTATGCACTAAGATATAAAAAAACAAAAGGGGATGACTTCTAAAACATTCTAGATAATTCATTTGTTAAGGTTTAAATCTTTCAATTGTTGGTGCTAAAGACTGAAATCAATCAATCAATCAATCAATTACTTATAGGATCGAATTCCCAAGTGGACATCATCAATAAGATAGAGGTGTATTCAGCTTACAAGTATGAACTCGGACAATACACAACTCCTAGTTTCCACTTTTACTCACCAGAGAATGTTTACATCTAAAATAGTATGATTCTAATCAGATTATTTATTTATTTATTTAAACACATAAATATTGGTACAAAGGGGCACCAGATATATATGCGCCACACAAATCAAATGAGATTTGTGTGAGGGTTGTGATACTGCCCGGGTGCCCAAACTCAAGCAGATGGTTTTCTCAGGGGGCCACACCCAGAGCCTTTGACCTAAAGGTTTGATCCACAATGCAGTGGAGCATCGTGGGGAGATGCAGTCTCATGGTAGTCGGTGACCAACGATTGATTCATACGCCATTTACTTCCTCAAAATACTGGAGCCCATGTTCATTATTGGTTTGGAATCAGGATTTTCCAACTCCCCTAAGTGGACTAGCCGTATCCAGCAACCCGGTTGAAGCGCTGAACATTCGCTTTCCGTCCTCTCATTTTCGTAAACAACACCCCCTCTTACAGAAGGCAGTGAGTAGGACTTCTCTGTCAGAGGCTATATACACGTGGCCATGTTAGAGCATTTGGAGACGGAGAGTGTACTCTCCCTATTCTCAGCCGTACCAGGTCATCATAATTAATTAACTTACAGATCGATTAGATTTCTTTAATTTCATTTACTGTGATTTATGTTTTATTATTTTGTTTACTAAACATGAACAATATAGATTTTATTCTGTTGTTATGCACAAAATTTGTTTATTACTGTATATGTTAGAAAATGTAAATGGTTATTATAATGTATAACAAACAAAAAAATCGAGTTATCTCTTAATGTAATTAGCTATATACATATTTACTTAAGCTTATGATTTGTTCATCAATACATCTATTTTGTTGTCCATTCTGTTTGCCAAAAAAAATAAATAAATAAATAAAACTAAATCAATAAATCATCGAATTAATCTGTTTCTTAACGAATACATTTAGTGGAGAGAAAACAAAGGTGATCTAAAGGAATACTATATTACTATTAAATGAAGATTACTTTAATTTGTATACAAGATTCTTCTAGAAAGAGAATAAAACCATTAAAACTAGGAGTTACAAAGATATACTTATTAGGAATCACTTTATAAAAGTAATATAGTAAGTAAGTAACATAAAATATGCATAAACAATATATATATACCAATGAAATTCCTTCACTTCAAAAATAACTCCGCCTGTAGCTCCTCCAGGGGTTATTGCCGGTCCCAAGCCCGGATAAAGGAGGAGGGTTGGGCAATGGGGTTAGTGACCCCATTTCGTAGGAAACCAAATCGCTAAAATAACACTAACCAGAAAGCCAAGTTCCAAAAATAACAACTCATTATGATCATGTATTGTATAATTTACACTAATAGTAATCAAGAGTTTCAATGAATAAAATATTAATGAGAAGTCGTAATCAGTGGAAATATATAGTTACTCATCGAAGACAATATAAGATCGTTGTACAATAGCATGGATTGATTGAAACCAGACATTAACGTCATTCAATGTCAATTCAGTGGTCTAGAAGTGAAACATTCGTGCGTGAGGTCGAATGTTATGGGTTTGATTGCTGTATATGTGGACGTGGATAAGCAATGGTAAGGAGTCCCATACTACGATGAAAACAGTCTTCCAGTGTTGGTCTAACATCAATCGGTTTATAGTTTTAATGAAACTATTACCACAACCTTATACTGACAATTACTCCATTTAGTGTGAGATAAAAGGATATAGACGTATTTATTTATGGAGTTTGTCGCCAGAAAGACATTCTATAATTCTTAGCCAGATCCATGACATTTAGTGTAAAGTTGTTCTGGTGTGGCCGTTTTTTACAGTATAATCAAACTAGGAGATATTAATGGATGATCTAAAGGACCATTGGATTTACCCGCCGATGACAATGGATGACTGTTACTCTATACTAAAAATTGATTAAAATTAGAAAATCGATGGTATTAAATCTAAGCTCAGTGGTCTGACGGTACCAGATTCGTGTTCAGAACTGGAAATCTCTCATTCGACATCTGACAAGCTTTTGGGTACAGACTACTGAAAAGTCCTAGGCAAGAATGAAACAGCTAATCAGTACTACCTGATACCTAATTGTTCCTTGACTTGAATTGATCCATAACGAAAAACCCGTACAAGTTCCAATGTCTTAAAAGTCTTTGAAACTTCTCTTAAACTGTTCAAGGCTAAAAGAAAGTAAGTTGCTTTCAACTGAAATACTTAAGAACCCATATTTTTTTTGTTTGAAGTTGAACTACTTATTTATTTGTATGCATTACTTATCGAAAAATCGTTTGAAAATATATTCATAGGTAAACAATACTCAGTATTGTTAGAGAAATATAAATCACAAGTTACAGATATTAAAGTGATTGAATGTGCTCGACAAGAAACCCAAAAGTTAGGTTTCTTCTCAGTTGGCCCCGGTTAGAAAGATGTACCAGAAAACTTAAGGGAACTAATGCTCCCTGAGAGATTTAAAACCAAGTAACCTAGTCTCATAGTTTGAGAAGTTTTCATTAATTTGTTTGACCTATAATTACTAGTATACCTTACTGACGAATACTGACTAATACTAAACAACCAACTACAGGATCTACTTGTTGACTACATCCAATCACTTCACATCACAACGTAGTGCATACGATGTCATATCACTTAGACTATTGGACATATTTCAAATTGATCGATGAAAACAAACATGATATTCGTCAATAAATTGTAACCACAATATGTCACTCGGTAATTTCACCTCCAATTAAAAAAAACAAAACAATTAAAGTTCATATCCTATAACATTGTCTAGAAATGAATGATTCATTAGATTAAAGAATTAATTAAGCAATCAACTGAATCATATAACTAAGCCATTTAAAGATTTCAACTTTAAAATAAAGAAGATTTGTGAACTAACTATCTTTAAGCTCTACAGTTAGAGATTCATAATTACTGTATTCCATTAGATGATTGTGATTGAATTAGTCACTGTTATCCAGTTAACAAAATAAATATATAAATATCACATAGATTATTGGTTAAGGGTGACTGGTATTATTTCTTTGATGTTAACTTTAAATTCTGAGGGTATAACCAAAAGCAGTGATTGTTTTAAATACTACTGAACTATGTTTTAAGAGGTGTATGTTTGTTTCGTAACTCCGTCTGTACCTTCTCCGGGGGCTACTGCCGGTCCCAAGCCCGGATAAGGGAGGAGGGTTAGGCATGGGGTTAGCGACCCTATCCCGTAGAAAACTAACTCGCTAAAAACAACACTAACCAGAAATACTTTCTACGTACAAATATAAACAGGCTAAAAAACAAATTATCGTTGGTTATAACTTGAATCAAAAACAAGTAATCACGTGATTAGCAGAGGTCACTGAATAAACTATTAGCTTTCATATAATTGAAATCATGAATCAATTGATGCTAGACCACCATGGAAAACTTGGAAGCACTGAACGGCCGTTTCGTCTTATTGTAGGACTCCTCAGCAGTGAGCATCCACGATCCCGCCTCGCGAGATTCGACCTATTTATATTCATCTTAAAACAAATACTAATCGATTATATCATTTTTACTAAATTATTATTATTTTAGGGGGATAGATCTGAAAAGTTCAAAAGTAAGAAAACATGAAAAAAACTGTTTACTAATATGAGGTCAGGTATGAAATGCAAACCATAGTTATTTTAATGTTATTCACCATTTAAATAATTATCAAATATATTATTGATATAGTTCAAAGGTCATATAACAAAAGGTAAGAGAAATCACATTAAGGTGGTAAATTATAATCAATATAGCGAAATTACCAATGCAATAAGTGTTACATAATAATAATAATAATAATAATATCATTTAGACTCAGAAAGATGAATGCACACTTTAATAATACTCCATTGACAAAGACTAGCTCAAAACTAAATGTGTAAGAGAAATCATAGTTTAGTTATTGTAAATACTATATCTATGAATTTAAAACAGTAGAGTTGAAAGATGAATTAAGAATGATTTGTATAGTAAAGTGTTCTCTTTTCGGTGAATTAATTTTCAAAACTGTACAATCGTAAATATATTTTCTACAGTTTTGAAAATGAATTCGTCGAAAAGAGAACTTTTTTTTTGATGGAGTTTTGTTCTCTGTTCTCCATCAAAATCACCTACCTGAGCCAAAAATTTTCTCCATCATTTCGAAAAGAGAACTATTTGCTGAATAAATCTTATTTTATGTCTCATTGGGTATATTCATTTAACTCAGAAAATAAATTGATTAAAAATGACACATTTTTCATCAAGTATTTCTTGTTTTTTAACATGTTTGAAATGAAAATATTAAATAGAAGCTAGTGTTCGTAGGTATGGAATATGCTGTGCAACTTCGTAGTGCAAAGTACTTTTACAAGACTGGCAAGACCCTGGTCCTGCACTTGTACAGGGTAGTGAGCATATAGAAGTAGTCGAGAAGTTCACGTATCTCAATAGCTGTGTAAGTGCTGGCAGTGGTGTGACTGGGGAGATTAATTCACGTATAATGAAAGCCAGAGAGGTTTATGCCAATGTGGGCCATTTTCGGTGCCTTCGTGATGTTGGTCTGGCTGTAAAAGGTCGGATCTACAACACGTCAGTGAGAGCAGTTTTGCTCTATGCTTGTGAAACCTGGCCTCTCCGAGTTTAGGATGTTAGACGACTCTCTATGTTACATAATCGTTGCCTCCAAAGGATTGATAATATCTAGTGGCAACACCATGTTAGTAATGCAGAGGTTCGGTATCATGTGTTCAGGCTCAATGACGATAATTCAATTAGTGTCACTATCTTGAAACATCGACTTCGGTGGCTTGGATATGTTCTACGAATGTCGTCCCAGAGAACTCCTCGTCGTGGGACTGGTTGTTAAAATAGGAGAGGTGGTCAGTGTATGACATGAAGTCACAGTATGAAAGAAGGCTGCAAAGGGCTGGCTTCTGTTGGTCCTTCTCGACTCTCTGGTTGAGATCCTAGAGATGGTGCAACATAGTGGCTTGAGACGTTATCAGGCAAGCCAGTGGCGATCCTGCTGTAAATTTCTTTTACTTTCTCATGAAATATGAATGTAACTTCTTTAACTGAAAGAATTCTTCCTGGTTGTATTTTTGCTAATTGAACTGCTTCTCTCATTATTATCATTCGACTCTCATACAAAAATTTCTGTTCGTTATTGTTCAGTTTTTTTCTTATATACACTTTACATTCTCTCTCTTCACATCCTCATTGTTACTATGTAGTGTATATATATTTGGTATGCATTTGTACTAATATTTATGTGTTCAAATAAAAATAAATAAATAAGTATTTTTCATAGTTGAAATCATGAGTCAATTGAGGCTAGACCAACATGGAAAACCCGGGAGCACTAGACGGTTATTTCCTCCTATTGTGGGACTCCTCAGCAGTCTTTACTTAAAATTAAACTGAAAAATATCCTAAAGATGGTTGAATTAGCATGAAAGAGTTAGTACTTTACAATCATTGTTCATCAAATATAGTGGAATTTATTAAGATTATGAAAAAGAGCGTCTGTTTTAAGTATTATTTACAAAAGTTACAAATAAATATGTAAATCGTGGATATGCACTGCTGAGGAGTCCCACAATAGGACGAAATGGCCGTCGAGTGCTTCCAAGTTTTCCATGGTGGTCTAGCTTCAATTGACTCATGATTTCAACTATAAATCGAAAGTGTTTCATTTCTTGTAGTTGGTAATAAACTCCCTAATTTACAAATATTTGATTGGAGCATTTCATTGAGTAAATTATCCTATCCACTTTAAAAGTTAAATAGAAATTCTGGATGAATTATTATTCAAAAATTAAGACCGTTAATGATAACAAATTCCCAATAATCACAAAGGTATTGTGTTTTACTGGTAGCTAAGGTCATTACTCCTATTACAACGTATCTTTCTTCCCTTATTCTTTAATGTAAGTTGTCATTAGATTAGTGCTATCTGAAGTTTCACACCATGGAATGACTTTGACTAAATGATTATCGGAAACCAGGAAGTTGTACGTAACTTTTTTATTCTATTAGTAGGCTACTCAGCAGTGATTATTCCTGACTCCATCAGGGATTGAACCTAGAACATACAAGCTTTGTTGAGAACGCTTAGTCTTTAGATCATTAAGTTAGCATTCAATGGTCGACATTATCATCGGTAGTTTTATGGAATATGTACATGTTCTAGATTACTAACGAGAAAGGGTTAAAAATACACTATCACTATTAATGAAAAAAGGAATTGTTTGGATATAACTGTTCATTATCCTCTGAAAACGATTTTTGTATGCTAACAGTGCAAAGTAGGAATACATACTTCATTTTAAACTACAATAAAGAAGTTCTGCTAACAAACATGAAAAAATTGAATATACTCTGGAAGGGGATTGATTGAGGTTCATATAAGTGGTAAATTTTCTAATGTATAAAAAGTAAAATACTAACATTTATAGCAAAAATGTTATGATTGACTGACCACTAATTAGTTATACATTAATCTCATCATAACCCCAAACTAATCATCTCACAGTATTAACCCTTCATAAGAACAGGTTACAACTCCGCCTGTAGCTCCTCCGGAGGCTACTGCCGGTCCCAAGACCGGGTAAAGGAGGAGGGTTGGGCATGGGTTTAGCGACCCCATCCCGTAGAAAACCAACTCGGTAAAAATCGTTGAGCAGAAAAAAGAACAGGTTACAACATTGACTACTGAGTAATACTATGAGTCAATTAGCCTAAATACAGATTATTTATTAACAGGGCGTAGTTTTTTTAAATTTTGTTTATTTTCATAAATATTTATGATGATAACTATTTAGTCTTAAAGTTTAAAGTTGCCACAGTTACAAATCCTATACTCATTTCAAAAAGAGCAAAGTGTACTTGGGTATTTAGAAAAAAGTGTTACGTTGCGACATTTGTAATCAGACATGTTTATTATTCACTTATAAACTGAATATACTTTAAGTTTCCAAAGTTACTTGTCATTTGATATAGACATTTGAGTAGAGCTGCATAAAGTATTGAGAACAATATAGAACACTCAGATTATAAAAAATTTGCCAGATGAAAATGTTTAAAAGATGGAATGCTTGAAGTATCTACATTTCACTTACTCTATAGAAGAAGGCACTTCCAGATTGGTTCTCATCTAATGTCATGTATGTAAGAAAAGATAAGGTGAATTAGGATATTGAGCCACATTTCTTACTTAAGGAGTTACATGAGACATGAAGAGCTAACCTATGAGGTAAAGAAGTTTCGCATATCAGATTGTTCTAGTAATTGTTCACCCATTCTGAATAACAGTGTACCTTCACACGCAAAAATGAGTGGATTAGGGTAAGACTGGAAAACACTCAGGATGTTTAAAACAAGACATGGGATTAATCCACAATTTCACCAAATAATGAGATTTCTGTGAGAGAGCTTAGGCTCTATGCCTGATGTCTATGAAATGTTAGGAGTCAGTGAACGGAGGCTTTTGGTGAGATAGCTCAGAACTAGTTCTGATATTATTGTGATATCCACCCAGTTCCATCATTTGTACATCATTTTTTTCAGTAATATGCCTCTTATTTATTTCAACATCATTTCATCTCTATACAGCTGGAAAGATTAGTATATATATCGAAAAATCTTGCTATTCAAGTAACTGACAGAAGCTGGGTTTTTCATTATAATGTATGTTTTATCGCAAGATCCAAAAGGAATTGTATAATGCAAATATGGCGATCAACCTTTATTCGGTGTTTGAGCTGTTTTGTTTAACGAGTTATATTAGACCTACCTTACATACAAAAAATGTTCCAGAAAACAGTACAACATTCCAACTACTTGAACAAGCTTCCATTAATCTTTGTTTTGACTCTTTATTTTACAATAATCTTGCATAGAAAATAGATGTTAACCTAAAGAAATAAATCAGAGATTCATATAGTTCAATCCTAATCTATATATATCACGGTTTAAGTCCCCAGTTAATAAAGCTTGTTTTCAAGAAACAATACACTAGTGCATTGAAGTACACACGAGATATAATCCTCCAGGGAGTATCAAACCCTCGAGATTACAGGTACATCTTACTGACGAGTCCCAACTAACACGACAAATAGGTTCGAAGTTTCTTGTTGACTATCTTCAAACACCTCCTATCTCAGTATACTGCATGAGATGTCGTATCAAAAGGATTCGATCAGTACTTAAGAAGTAAACACTAAGTTATCAATCAATTGTAAACATATAAATGAAAGTATCACATTGTATTATAAAAAATCCTCTTACGTAACATAGATTATGAAAGATAACAATAATCTTATCACCCCGAAAACTGGAACAGTAGTGATGTTTTGAATGCTTTCGTTTATTACTGTATACGGTATATATTGTATATTACATACTCATAAAATGAGAATAATCTATTACTTGTTTTGAAGATTCAGATTAATAAAGAAGTAACTGTCAGTATGTGCAAAACATCAAGATAATAAAACTATTGGAGATATCTAGTTACTAAGACAAAAGATTACGTAATTAAAACATTTAGTAAGCAAAAACATTGTCGATTCGATTACAACTATTGTATACAATGTCAAGAGTAGAACAGTAATACCTATGAAATACAATTAAAATACAATTAATCAACTCAATGTAAACATTTCATTTCATCTACCTTATTAGATTACATTGTTCTATACAAGTTATATTTGCTTATTATTAACTATAGTCGATCATTCCAGGTTTTCCATGGTGGTCTAGCTTCAATTGACTCACGCTTTCAACTATAGTCAATCATCTCTTCTAGTAAACTAATTAATAGTTAGTTATGGTATTAAACTATACAATAACAATGAAGACAATCCTTAACTATTCTACTTAAGATTTGCTTAACATAAATTTTTTATTACTAACTTTCTAATTTAAGCAATGAACATTGAAACATTTGAATTCACATTCAAATGTGAACGAATCATAGGTTATAAGCAAAGATGGATAGTAACTAGCAGTGGAATCCAGTTTGACGCGCGTTTCATCCTATTTGAAACTCGTCAGCTGGATGTACCTGCATCTCAGAGTTGATGCTTTGTTTTTATAATGCTTGTGAATTAAAGCTATATCAAGGCAATACGCACAGTATGCACATATTGCCAATAAGAGACTGATCAATTGCAGTCCTAAACGTCAATCGGAAGATTCAACCAGACAATAGCAAGTGAATTTTATTAAAAAGTATATTTTCATATTTCAAGCCTGTCAATGTTACTGTGAGTATAATTGCTTTGCTTTATCAAAATTTGTCTCCTACGTATATATGTATATGCTTCCAGCTGAAGAGTAAGTTAGGAAAAGATGTTGGAGGTGGATAGGAAATAGATTACAGAAATCACCAAACTGCATTACACAGCAAGCACTAACAAGGAATCCTAAAGGGAAACGGAAAAGAAGAAGACCAAAGAATACACTACGTCAAGAATTGGAGGCAGACATCAAAAGGATGAACAGCAACAGGAAAGAATTAGTCTAGAGAGAGTTGGGTAGAGAATGTTAATTGGCGGCCCATGCTCCTCCACGAGGGGTAATAGGCGTAAGTATATACATACTCAAAAAAGTATGAATGAAATTCTGTCAAATTGTGAACCTTAAATTTAAAATGTAATACACGTGAAATTCCTGATAAAAACTGTTTATCTATCACAATAAACAATATATTCACCATATAAATTTCACCAAGTCAACATAATTCCCTGTTGTCAACAATATATAAATGAAATCATAACTTCCCTACACTTACAGATGTAATTCTGCTTTGTAATCACGGCCAACAATTTTTAACCTAATTCAAAATATTTTAAAAGAATAATGATACGATTTGTTCACTTTAAAATACAATTAGAAAGGATCGTTCAGAATAGGATAGTTTAGAAGTTTTCTAGTCAGTAGCCTATGTTCCATGACGGGTAACAGATGTAAGCAAGCAAGCAAGCAAGCAAGCAAGCAAGCAAGCAAGCAAGCAAGCAAGCAAGCAAGCAAGCAAGCAAGCAAGCAAGCAAGCAAGCAAGCAAGCAAGCAAGCAAGCAAGCAAGCAAGCAAGCAAGCAAGCAAGCAAGCAAGCAAGCAAGCAAGCAAGCAAGCAAGCAAGCAAGCAAGCAAGCAAGCAAGCAAGCAAGCAAGCAAGTAAGTAAGTAAGTAAGTAAGTAAGTAAGTAAGTAAGTAAGTAAGTAAGTAAGTAAGTAAGTAAGTAAGTAAGTAAGTAAGTAAGTAAGTAAGTAAGTAAGTAAGTAAGTAAGGGAGGAAGTAAGGAAGGAAGGAAATGCAATATATGCAGATATAGTCGATATTATAAATGAAAGAGACAGCAGATGTAATGTTCACTTCTACTCTGTATCACCATACTTTCATCCTACGTTTTTCCTACTGAATATAAGTGTACTATAGTAAAGTATTATACAAGTTATTAGACTAGAATCAATCTAATGACCAAAATATAGCTTAATGATTATCAATAAAAGGTCACTTTTAACTTAAGTGTAATTTCATAGTTAAAATCATGGGTCAAGTGAAGCTAGAGCACCATGGAAAACCTGGAAGCACTGGACGGCCGTTTCATCCTATTATGGGAATCTTCAGCAATACGCATCCACGATCCCGCACTCGCGAGATTCGAACCCAGGACCTACCAGTGTAATTCAAAGTTTCATTTGATGACACTTTACACCAAAGATAACTGGAATTTAGGAATACAGTACTACAAACATACATGTCTTACTACTAATAATAATAAAAACAACAGTAGTAATGAAAACTTAACCAAACTATATATTTATCTATTAGAGAAACCCATTTCAAAAAAAAATTACTTACCGTTCAAGGAATACAAATCAATCCGTTTATCCAGAGAAACTCATATTTATATTTTTGTTGTTTTTTTTCCGATAGAAATAAGAAATTTTATATACGAATACAAAAATATTTTTTTTATACTTCCACTGATCAATATCCAATATGTAATAATGTTTAAAGAATGAAAGAAAGAAAGAGGGATAAAAATTAAAAATGAGAAAAATCGACACGAACAATAGTAGTCGTTGTAGTGATAGTCGTAGTCGTCGTCGTAGTAGTAGTAGTCGTTTTAATGATATTGGTTTATTTTAGTGATTAGATAATTAGGCGTTATATGAAATTGGTAATAATATAGAACAAAGAATTTAGTTTGATAGACACTTCCATGAATAGAAATAAAAGAACGGGTTGGTCAAGACAAATTATTATCTATCTGTCTCTCTCTCTATATATATATATGAATGAATGAAACAACCTTTTTCATAGATAGATATACATATCTAATGTACATATATATGATGTTCACATGTAGTTTGTTACTTTTACACTACTACTACTACTACTACTACTACTACTACTAATACTACTACTACCTCAAAAAGTCAGATTGACTGCCTGTCTACACACATTACACTACTACACACTACAATAAATAAGTAAATAAAAGTTTTACCATAAATAATAAAACGAAAAAAATAATAAAAACTTCGTCCCATAATTTATTTGATAAATTATTGATGAAAAATTTTTGTATCATTTTTGGTAAGACAGACATTTCTCTCTCTAAATTAAGTTTTAAAACAGGCAATATAAAACTTATTGTTGTGTGTGTGTGTGTGTGTGTTTGGTTGCCTGCTTGATTTAGACCGATATTAATAATAATAATAGTAATAATAATAATAATAATAATAATAATAGAGACTTACCAAGGTCTTTTATTCAATTAATCGACATATTTTATTTTTAATCAGCCTGATGTTGTAAAAAAAAGGGTAGGTAGATAGGTAGGGAGGGAGGGATGGAGACAGAGAGATAGATAGATACATACATAGATAGAAAAATGGAATAAAAATTTTCATTTTTTTTATTTATCAAAACAGGGGCAATAAATATTGATGAAATGAATTAAACTTTATAACCTTGAAATTTAAGGAGTAAGGGTATTTTTGATTTGCTTTAATTCTTTATTATATTTAACCAATAGATTGTGATTCGACTATGATAAGTCCGAGAAAAATTTTTTTTAAAAAAACCAAAAAAAAAGCAAACAAAAAGAAAGACAAACAGTAATCTCTTCTTTAACACATTTAACGGACCTAGAATTATTGACCAAAAATTATTATATATTATTTCTTAAATGAATGAATAAGAAAAATTATGATGAATAGAATATCTTTACCAGCTGGCTAAGTGGTCTAGAGGTTAAGGGCTCGCGCGCGAGACTGATAGATCGTGGGTTGGAATCTCGCGAGGCGGTATCGTGGATAAGCACTTCTGAGGAGTCTCATAATAGGATGAAATGGCCGTCCAGTGTTTACAGGTTTTCTATAGTGGTCTAGCTTCAATTGACTCATGATTTCAACTATATAAAAATTACTAAAATCTCTATAAAACCTCCTTCTGATAAAAAAAAACAAATTTAAAAAAAAGTCAGATTGAAGTTTATAGAGATTGTAATAATTTTTAATAATTGAATTCATTACTTAGTATTGTTTGTTTGAATTTTCCCGTTGGTGTTTAGGACTGTAACTGGTCAGTCTCTTATTGACATATGTGTATACTGTACAAACTTCACCTCATTGCACAAGCAAGTAGCTGAGTGGATAACTCGATGGCTGGGTTCGAATAACCAGAGTGAACATCAACTCTGAGATGCAGGTATATCCAACTGACGAGTCCCAAATAAGATGAAACGCGCGTCAAACTGGATTCCACTGCTAGCTACTATTCATCATTGAATTCATTAATTAATATAATCTAGATTATTATTGGAAAAAACAATACTGTAGTTCAGTACTTTTAAGTTTTCAATAGTAGTCTAGTTTACATTGACTCATAAATTCAACTATTAAAAAGAAAAGATCCTTTTATTGTTTATTTGAATGTTTAATGTAGTGGATTTATAGGGATATAAACTAGTTACTATTATGTCTAATTAATTTGGAATTTGGGATGGAAGCAGAAAAGACAAAGGCCGAATAACACATTACGCCGGGAAATAGAACCAGATATGAAAAGGATGAATGTTAACTGGAAAGAACTGGAAAGGATTGCCCAGGACAGGGTTGGTAGGATGTGCGGCTTATGCTCCTCCACGTGGGGGGGGGTAACAGGCGTAAGTAAGTAAGTAATTGTATCCAATATTGTATTTTAAAGAATTGAAATGAACACCGAAATTCATAAGTGGTAACTGATAATTAATTTTCTTTATTATTATTATTATTATTAGCTTTATTCAATATTATATTTTTGGTACAATATAGAATTCTCAGCACAAAGTACTTCAACAAGTTTCCGTTTCTTACTTCTTCGTCCTTTCTGACGATAAATATTGGATGATCGCCGGTTAGAAGTTAGCAGCCCAGTCAATGGACATCTGGATAATGTACATTCTTGTCGCTGCATATTGCCAGAAACCACGATATCTCTGATTAAGCCTTCTGTAACCTTTACAGCGAAAGGTCTTACACTATTCAGAAACGCACTTGAATAGGTTGTGCGGTTAATAGGCATAATGATGTATTAAAACAAACGAAATCAGATAACTTGTTGAAATATCTAGATGACAGGAACAGGTAGCCCAGATGTTTAAACAGGCCGCCAATACCTTATTTTCTATAAGAAAATTAAAATATTTTATTCGAAAGTAGTGAATTAATTACAGATTTAACTTACCTGTTTTCTTACAAACAGAATACATTGTCAGAATAAAAATTAAACTGGAACTATAGTAAATTTAATGGGTTGGTGGATATAGAGGATTCACCTAGGGCAGTTGGAAAACCCTGATTCCGAACCAATGATGCACATGGGTTCCAGGATACTGAGGGAACAAATCACATATCAACCTATTGTTGGTCACTGGGTACCATGAGACTGCACCTCCTAACTTTGCTTCACTACCTTATGGATTAGATTTATTTATTTAAAAACATAAATACTGGTACAAGGAAGCACCAAATACATATATGCCACAAAAATCATTCGATTTATGTGAGGGCTTGAGTATTGATCGGATGCCAAAAAACAAAAGCAGGTGGTTGCCTTAGAAAGCCAAATCCGAAGGCCTCGACCTAAATGTCTGGTCCACAAGACAGTGGAGTAACGTTAAGAGATGCAGTCTCATGGTACCCAGTGCCCAACAATAGGTACATATGTCACTTGTTTCCTTAGGATGATTTAGCCCATGTGCACCTTTGGTTTGAATTCAGGTTTTTCCAACTTCCCTTGGCGGATCCTCCGTATCCACTAACCTGATTTAAACACCGGACATTCACTTTTTGTCCTCGCAATTTTGTAAACAACACTCCCCACCATAAGAAGGCAGTGAGTGGGACTTCCGTGGCAGTGGTTGTACATGTGTGGTCACGTGAGAGCGTTTGGAGAAGGAGAACTAACACTCCTCACCCTCGGCCGTACCAGGGCATTCGAGTTAGGCTAGTAGGTCAAAGGCATAGGGGTGATCCCCTAAGAAAATCACCTACCTCGGTTTGGACAATAACCCAGCCCTCATACATATCGAATGATTTGTGTGGCACATATGTATTTGGTACCTTCTTGTACCAATGTTCACGTGTTTAATTGAATAAATAAATAAAATGTTGTGTTATTACACAACTGCTTAAAATATGTTGGATTTATTCCTTGCGGTAACTTCTTATAACGTTCTTTGCTTCCTCTTATTGAAATCGGTTAATGTTAGGTGCTGACCATGACATTAGAATATTCTGGGTTCGTGCTTCGGCGGGGTCTATAAAAAATTTCCTTAATGAGACGAAATAACTGTCCATAGATTGCTTTTTTAACCATTGTTCGACCAACTAAATTATTGAATTTTTCTTCACTTTTTTAGAACTGAATGATTATTTTATTGCTATTAAGATATGTTGATTTACCTAATAGTTTCAATTATTTTATTCATTTTTTACTGGAAAGTGGTGGTAAAGACGATAATGTAATTCTTACTGAACTTATTGTATTTAGTTGAACCTACTATTTGTTTGTTTGATCAGGTATAAAATATGTCTGTAAACAAAACAATATACGAATGACGTAAATATGTAGTGAGAAGCCATGACTGGTGGAACTAATCTGTGTCGAGAGTGAAGCAGTAACGCATTGGAGACAATAGAAGATTATCGAGTAGTGTTTTTAACTCAGTGAAATTAGAACTTATCACTGTTGAATCCCTGCTCAACGGACTAGAAGTTAAGCGTTCGCGAACGAAACCGAAGATTCTGGACTTGATTGCCACATGTGGGATCGTGGATGCGCACTGTTTTGGAATCTAATACTACGACGACACGACTGTCCAGTGTTTCCAGGTTTTCAATGTTGGTCTAACATGAACCAGTTCATAATTTCAATGGAAATCAATATCCAAGGCTTAAAAAATGATCAGTTATTTTTTATTAGGAGATTTATCAAGGAAAATTTTTGTTAAGAAGCTTAATTCATTGGCTTAAATTTGATCATGAGTGAACATCAAAGTTGAGTGGATAACGCGATGGTGTTTAAAGTGAACGGTATTAGGTTCTAATCCCAGAGTGGACGTCAACTCTGAGATGCAGGTACATCCAGCTGACGAGTCCCAAATAGGACGAAACGCGCTTCCTGGATTCCACTGTTAGCCACTATCCATCTTTGTTTAAAATTCATGGATCGTCTACACTTTCATGTAGTTCGATTATGAAAAAATAAATAATATAAATATGAAATTTCAGTTTGAACTGTTAGTACTGCCTTGTTGAATTATTTTAAGATATGTGTTCTAACTTCAAACAGTTCTGATGTGATAACTCGATTTGTGATGAAATCTGTATTTTAAGACGTTCGCTGATATGATTTTTAAACTTCAATGTTTAAATCTACTTTTGGTGTTTCAACTTTCGTGAGATAATGAAGGTGTGACTGTTAGTTTTCCGATGAGTTGGATCAAACAGACAAATATCAAATGAGAAGTGAGCAATGCCGATAGGATTACGCTCTTTGTTGAAAATATGGCTACATGTTCTAATTGACGTTTATCTGTATTTATGAATGAGTTACAGATTTACTTTTGATTTGGTTAGTAAACAAAATCTTCCTTTCTTTTTTCATACAAATGGTTAATTTGTGGACATACAAAAGAATATCAATATTAGACTTGGTAGATTACAGACTATGGCAATCGTTAAATGAAATTTTTGGTGTGAAAATTAATTATATAGATTTGTTACCAAAATGAATAATAATAATAATATCGGTTAACATAAAATTGTTATATCCCATGGAGATTTATGAATGGTAACTTTGAATGGTAACTATTTACAGACCAATAGGATATGTATATTTCTTATTGCATAATTGTTAAGTAACTAAACTATTCATATTCGTGTTCCTCTAATTGTAAGCTTTATTTTGACCTATAGACTATTATTATAGGATTTACCATTGATGAATTATCCCTAGTCCATTCATTACTGTTTCCCCTATTCACAGCTACATAAGCCCAAATCTTGTACAAATGCTATTTTCTATTTTATGGTACGATGTGGTCAGTTTGTTTGGTATATAAACCCAGTATGTTTGGAATAAACGATTCATATTGCACAGGCTGTTGTTGGTGTTCTGGACTTAACTGGCTGGGCTAGGCAGAAAGCAGGACTGATAAGTACTCAAGACTGCTCATACGGCTTTTGTGTATCATTGCTCTGATCGATAATTCACTCCTCTCTGATTGACCGGAACCAGCACGTTTATTTATCAAACAGAGCACGTACTCATTCACTCAATATAGCAAAAATGGATTGAAGTGATATAATTTTGATAGATTTTAGTATTTGGGTTAAATCAAAATGTTGATAAATCGAAAAAATGTTGACTTAAGTAGCAACGGCAGCAGAAGAAACCGAGAAAACAAAGCTGATTCAAAGAAACTTTTCGCCAACACTTTGAGTATTATATTAACTGCGGAATTTCAGCACACTGAAACATTAAATTATAAAACTACACAAAAGAAACAGCGGAAAAAAATCATAGAACGAAGAAAGTCAATGGACATTGTTTACAAAGATGGCGGACATAATAATTCCCGCTTCGTTCTGATTAATCGCTAAGTAGACTGTCGTAATTACGAAATCGAGTTGAGTTTAATTACAGCCTTCTGTTACATTATCTTATATTCAAAAGCTTACACTACTTGAAATTTCCTAATTCCTATTGAATATTTCAACGTGTTTATCATAGGTCCCATGGGAATTTACATATAATCGTAAAATTCCCTAAATAAACTATAAGTTGATAATATCAATGAAAATTTGAAATATAAATACTCTTTGAACACTGCAGCCGTAATTTAATTACCGAATTAAGTTATAGAGTTAAGTTACTAATGGTTGATGAATACAAACCGGAACTGATCCCTAGACGGTGGGACAAATCTAATATCTAAAATTATTAGAGCTGTATGTATATAGCATGAAAATGAAAGAAACGATACACGAGAAATCTTCATTAGTTACTTTTGTATATTTTTATGTACTTGAAATCGTGAGTCAGTTGAAGCTAGACCACCATGGAAAACCTGGAAGCATTGGACGACCATTTCGTCCTATTGTTGGACCCCTCAGCAGTGCGCATCCACTATTCCGCCTCGTGAGATTCGAACCCAGGACCCACCAGTCTCACGCCTGAGCTCTTAACCTCTAGACCACTGAGCCAGCATCCAATGGTGCTAATGTCTAACTTCAACCAATTCACGAAGTTGAGCAACCAATCACCAATGTCTTCAGGGAGTTGATATCTCCCAACAGACCTGGTTGAATTCCAATGGTTACTGCTTCTCACTAGAACTCCAGGAAATGCCTGATGAAGCCAATCACTAGTGAGCATATGATCATTATCAGAAGGGGGGTTTTGTGGGGATTTTAGTAATTTTTACATAGTTGAAATCTTTTGTATATGTTCCGATAATCTACTTAACGTGAAACTCTTCAGATGAAAAATAATTGAAATGCTTGCCTGAAACAGTAAAGGTATGGATTACTGAAAATGTGAACAACAGTCAATGACAGAATTGGGACCTTTATATCATGAAATTTCTTTTTCTGTCTTAAGACGCTTTTATTGCCATGTACTGTTCAAGAGTCCTATGCTTAATGGAAATAGTTTTTCCTCACACACTGGTTTACATTTATTCACTGTCTCATAAAATGATATGAAATTGAATAGTCGAATAATATGTGCAGTGTCTGTAGTTATTCCATATATCACTACGATTAGATAAATCTATAACTCTTAGATTCTGAAGTGAGCATATTGGCCTTGAACTTTTCTTGTTCAGTGGTAAAACTAGCTTTCTAAAACTTAGTTGTGTAATTAGTGCTACATTTTATTCTATCATAGCTTAACGAATGACATTATAGTATGGGATTTATTTGATTCTATAAGATAATACGGATTATAAAAGGATGTATCTAGGTTGGCTTAGGTAAATCTAAACGTTGAGATATGCTATTACCTCTTGATAAATATAAAGTACTTGGAGAACTATAAACACTGTAGACAAAGCAAACAAATGAATCCTGAATATTTCTATAAAGATATATTCTGTATTAAGGAAGCACTGGTGTTGTTGTCCAGATTGACTACGAAGCATCCGGAGTTAAACCATATAGCTCAGAGAACACAACACAGCCAAAATCAATCACCGGAACTGTGGGTCATCTCCATAATTACAAAATTCGTTATTCATGTTAATATTATTCAGAATATGGGCTTATTTAACATGTAACACCGAACAGTTTAGTAATTTAACACTATGGTTGAATACTGTCAAACAACACTGAATATGAAGTGAAGGTTATAAATGTTTATTTAAAACAAACGAAAGCTTTGAAGAATTATATTTTCTTATTATGTGAATGTTTACAAACGTATATTATTGGTTCAGTCAGAAAATGTAAGTATTGTTCTTCACAGATTGATCTAAATCGGAGCAAAATTAAAAGCCAGACTGAGCTGAATAGATTTTCGTCCTAGTATGGGGTTCCTCAGAAGTGAATATTCACAATATTCACAATCCAGGTGGTTCAGGTCTCCTAGTGAAAACGTAACTATTAGAAATACTGGACAGGAGTCTATCGGTCAAATTTCAATCGCAACCAATCGGGTATACATCTTGACCATTATTCAGTGGAAATAGTGAGAATTGTTCATGATACCACCATAATTTCATTATGTGAGTACTCATTAATTTTAATTGATATGTGAGGTGATCCTCTTTTATGGAGCAGAGTAACCTATGGGAATAGGTGGCATCATCATTTTGCAAAGGTCATAATAATAATGATAGTAATAATGATTTTTACTATGTCCATCATAATATTATTCAATCTATAATTACCGAGAATACCTGAACTTGGAGATAGGAAGATTTCATCGATTGTCCTCATAAGATAAATATCCCTCATTTTTTATTTTCATAGGATTTCCATTACGTGAGAACTGTTCCTGACAATTCAGGAATGTAGATAAACATTGACTGACGTCATTGTTTGTTATTTACAACATTCTAGGGAACGTTTAGTCTTGATTAAATAGTATAAACATTAGACGATCAGAATATCATATTTCTGTTTTTATATGAGATGGAGAAAGCTAAAACTGGATCTCTGTACTTCTCAAATTTGGATGATCGTCTGAATAATATCCCTCTGCAATAATAATAATAATAATAATAATAATAATAATAATAATAATAGCCCTCATCAAGTTTATGTTACATTAAACTATCCAGTGTAGGTTCGGTAAAACCCTACCTTCTTGTTTGACGAGTTTGCCTATTCTGTAAATTTAGTAAAGTGATGATGTTCGTATCATTTACAAGGAAAAAGTAAATAATAGTTTGTGCTTTTAAATGTGTAAAATTTACAGCATTGCGAATGGCAATATGGATTTAGAAGCTTCTCTTTTCTAAATGCAAGTTCTTAAGCAATAATCATGTTAACATTATACAGTTATCTTGAGGATATACCTAGTTTAATTTCTGAGCAAATGACAGTGTTTTCGTAAGTTACTGAAGTGAAACAAGATAAAAAGGGGTTTTGTGGAGAATTTAGTATTTTCACGGTTGAAAGCGTGAGTCAATTGAAGCTAGACTACCATGGAAAACCTGGAAGTACTGGACGACCGTTTCGTCCTATTATGGGACTCCTCAGCAGTGTGCATCCACGATCCCGCACCCGCAGGATTCGAACCCAGGACTTACCAGTCTCGCGCCAGAGCACCTAAACGATAGACTACTAAGCCGGCATCCAACGGTGTTGGCTCATGATTTCAACTATGAAACAAGATAGTTTTGAATATATTGGGTATTATACATTATTCTTCAGAGTTATTTTCCATTAGTTTTTAGTTTGTTTTTAAGAAAAGTTAACCTGTATGTTGTCACATATTGTTAGTCAAGTAATCTTGAAAAACGTTACAGCAGTTTACATGACATTGAAAGTTTAGTTTGCGAAAATTGTTTTGATTCATGTAAAATTACTCTCAACCTCTGCAAATTTTGTTTATGCTCAGCTCATCCTTGATTTTAATATTCTAATGAGAAGACTAAGTTATTCGAGACTATAATAAAATTAGTCTAATAAATTTCTAGCAGTCTGATTACACATTTACTTGTCTATACACTTACATATCAAAAATTAAAGGTCAATTAGTCTAGCTGTAAGATAAGAAAAACAGATAATAGTGAAAAAAAAACAATATAAATCACACAACTCCGGATAGTAATTTATATGCGTTGTGTGCCTACTTTCTATTTTGTCAGTAGTATAAACATTTGCATAAAATTTGAAGTGGCGAATCAAAATTGTGTGATGTAGCACCAAAATTACACTCATATAGTTTATTTTTAGATTTTATTTGAGGAAACACTAATAAAATAAATAAATCCAGCTTTTCATTTTTCTGACTTAAGCTTAAGGTTTTGGGTACATAAATTAAAATGATGATGTTTAGTTTTATCCAAGGCTCGAGAATTAGTCTACGACTTATTAACCAATATACCTTTACGACATATACTGTGTAAAGATATGTTTTTGCACCAAACTTCATTTACTATGTCACTTATGCATTTTGATAGATATCTAATCAAGGGTGCAAGAGCGAAATGAAAACCATCAAAAAGGCTGACAATTATGAAGGTGAGCATAGAAACAAAAAAATAACATTTTTATGGTATGAAATATATTCGTTTCGCCCTCTGTTCTACAACTAATCAGGAAGTAGTTATCTAGAGGTTCAATGAAAATTTCACTTTCAACAAATGCTGTAATCCTTTGAATTTAGTAGACAATTTTTATTTTTATTATATTATATTTATTATCTCGTGTATCTATTTCGAACATCTGGGGGATAGTCTATTTATAGGGATTTTTCAAAAATTCTTAAGAAATATTTGGTAAATTTCACTTAGAATAAGTTTTATATGCTAAGATTATGACTTTTCTTTTAACATAAAGAAGTCATGCTCAGCATTCTTCATTGAAAGTATTCTTGAAAACATTGTCGTTTTCGATCTCTAGTTAAAATTACTTACTTACGCCTGTCACCCCTTTTGGAGGAGCATAGGCCACCCACCAGGATCCCCCATTGTACATTGTTGACATCTGTGATAATAAGTCAAATGACTAGGTTTTATTCAATACTAATTAGGTGTCTGTTTCAAATTAACTTGAGACAATATACATGTTGAACAGGAGTGGCTAACGGGTAGGATTCTTCGTATCTATGACGCTCAGTATGCGCCATAATGAGGACAATTGAACATAAAATCTGTGTAATATTTACGAAATTATGTATGAAATAAGTAAACTAAAAGGAAGAGTATCTCATTGGAACCATGAACCAATCTATGTTACACCACCACTGGACACCTGGAAGAACTATACGGTTGTGTTATTGTAGTATGAGAATCCTCAACACTGTGCATCCACGATCCCTCAAGCAGACCTGAATCCAAGACCCTCGGTCTCCTCATACTGAAAATTATCGTGTACTCACTAGTGACTAGCTTCGGGAGGAAATTTCGGGGGTTGTAGTATGAATCCATGACCATTGGAACTAATCTGTGCTGGGTGTGAAGAAGTTTACCCCCAAAGACAATGGAAGATAGTCGCGCAATGCCATGGATTGATTGAGGCTAGAAGTTAACGGTGTTGAATTTTACCTCAATGGTCTAGATATTAAATATCCTCACGTGAGACCAAAGGTTCTGGGTTCGATTGCCGCGTGCAGTAGTAGTTTATTGGGTTGAACCTGATTAAAAATCGAAAGTATTACATAATAATATAAATAAAGAAATTGTAGTTTTATAAGCAGAGATAGATAATGGTTAATAATAAGAGATTGATCAATTGTAGTCCAATATAACAATGGGAAGATATAAGTAAGAAAAAACAACAACAACAAATTTTAGTTTTGTTTAGATAATTTTTAATGGGAATTATTCTTACAACAGATTTGAATCATTAGAGTACATATATGAAGGTGCTATTCTTCTGTAGTCTATTAAATTTCATATATTTGGAGACATTTTATGGTAACCCATTACAAATTCACTTTAAGAAGATAAGATACTAGCAACAAGTTTTAAAGACAAATTACAGGGTAACTTTATAAATGATAATTTTCTGAAAGGAAAAGAAACATAAACATTAAACACTGGAGAAATGTCATTCCGTTTTCATCCTGTAGATCTTTGTTTACAACATTTATCACCATTACTATAGGGTTCTATTCAAATAGGATTCTTTATCAAGAAGGGAGATTAGAATTGGTAATTATTATCGCAATGTAATCAGTTTTCCATTGGGGTTAAAAGTTACAGTTTATGATTAATTTCGGTTAATTTAAATATGAACAACTGTCTATGTGCCTTACAATTAAGAATGGTTACCATAATAACTTTTATTATGGACGGCAAAATATTGTTTTAAGAGATAAGAGTTGACGTAACCTATAACTGTGCCTGATTTATGTTGTAGTTTGTATCCTGAATTAGATTTGGTTAGACGACTATTGAAAACCCGGAAGAACTGGAAACACCCTGACTATCTAGTGTATGCTCAATGCTGAGGAGTCTCGTACCAGGACGATAGGCCTAGTTATTGTATCCTCTATTACAAAGTATCCTAGTGTTTACCAATTTTTTTATTTCTAGCAACACATAAGACACGCCTCCGTTATTATTTAACTTACCCCTGAACTTAGCCTTTAGCTGCTAAGTCGTTACCAAATCCAAAATGTTTTGATAGAACTATATGCACAATCTGTTGTCATAGGTTTGGTTTGCAAGTAATGATCCAGAATGCGCTTCTTTGGTATGAGGGCACACATGATAGGGTAAGTTCCTTGTTTTTCGTCAAAACAGGAAGGAAATGATCTTCCTTGTCTTACATCATCTGTAAAGTCCTTCCCGCTTCCACCGAAACGTTTAATCCACTTAGAAAGATTTGTTTCATATAATGAGTTCTTTTAACAAACATCTCTTGAAAGTTTATTGACTTAGCGGGAGTTTTTGCGTATAATAACATTAGTCTTAATGGTTTAGTTGGCGTGCATTTTAGGTAGACCAAGTGTGATGTACACTTACCACAGTGGTTTTACTGTCCAACTTTACTCTTTCGGATTTCAGCCATTTTACTATAAATAGTGTTTAATATATTTAAACAATAAATACGAATATTATTAGTCTTGAGAATGTGTCTGATATTGATTTATGCTTTACAGAAGCAGTTTTAAATAGATTATTCCAATCAATGTCTACTTAAAAGTTGAGTTCACAAGTTGATCTACGCAAAACCACCTTTGAAAACCTAGAAGCACTGGACGGCCGTTTCGTCTTAGTGGTCTAGTTTAGATCAACTCGTGGACTCAACAATGAAAGTATTACAATATCCACAAATTCCCATACTTAAAAGATAACATTCGGTAATGAATGAGTAACATTAGAGTTACAAATCAAGAATATTTATAACATGTTAGTAAGTGTAGATAATTTCACTGGGGGTCCATAAGATCATCATAAGTTGTGACTGTAGAATATAAATTAAATGAACAAGGGTTAGTAGCAATCTCACAGATTCATTTAGTTTAATATCTTTTTAACAGTTTTGAACATTTTGATCTTTGATCTCATTTTTATTTTCCAGTTTAGTTTCTGTTTTATTGATTAGTTACTTTCTTTGTTGATTTTCCTACTGTTAATGACCATATTCTTGATGTACTGAAGTTACTTACTGACTTTTTACTTACGCCTGTTACTCCCAATGGAACATAGGCCGTCGAAGAGCATTCTCCAACCCACTTTGTCCTGGGTCCTCCTTTCTAGTTCTTTCCAGTTTTTGTTCATTCTTCTCATGTCTGTCTCTATTTCTCGGCCTAATGTGTTCTTTGGTCTTCCTCTTCTCTATTGGCCTTCAGGATTCCAAGTGAGAGCTTGCCTTGTGACGCAGTTGAGTGATTTCCTCAATATGTGTCCTATCCACTTCCAGCGCTTCTTCTTGATTTCTTCCTCCACTGGAATCTGGTTTGTTGTCTTCCATAGTAACTTGTTGATGATAGTGTCTGGCCAACGGATCCGAAGTATCTTGAGTAGACAGTTGTTAATAAATACTTGTATCTTCTGGATGATGGCTTTCATAGATCTCCACGTCTCCACCTCAGTAGTGATTTATAGTAAAATGAATATAATAAACATCCCTATCAAGTTCTTTGTTATTTTTAACTATTGGAGTAAAAATTCTCAGCTTTATGGTCTTCTGAGTATGTATTTTATTCACTTTCTCTAATGTTACTGTAATTGTGTATATTTACACAAGAATAACCAACCTCAATTCCTTTAAAAATCATCTATAAATGTAGTATGTTGTGTATTCCCAGTTTTATTAAATTTCTATAACAGTCTCATTTCTTATAATCTAACTGTTAATCTAAATTCATTTGATATTGATTAATTAAATCTTCCCATTGATGTTTAGGAGTGAACATCAGATGTGAGATTCAGGTACATCCAACTGACGACTTCCAAATGGGACGAAACGCGCATTCCAGGATTCCACTTTTAACCACTATCCATCTTTGCTTATGATGCTTGTGAATTAAAGCAATATTGAAACAGTGCACACAGGTATGCATATATGCCAATAAGAGATTGATCAATTACAATCCTAAAAATCGATGTGAAGATTTAAGTAAACAATACTAAGTGAATTTAAACTTCATTCCATTGCACAAGTTACTGGCCATCTAAATTCAGTAGCTAAGTGGATAACGCGACGGCGTTTGAAGAGAACATTACTAAATTGGAGTACTGGAATAAAAATCAACTCTGAGATTCCAGTCTATCCAATTGACAATGCTCAAATAAGACTATAAATTGCTTAAGTAATATATGTGGCATTTAAAAAGACATATTTTATATTCTTAGTAGAATTATAGAAAAGAATTAAAAGAAATTATATTAATCGATTATATGTAAAATAAGTAGTATAATAATGATTATGATTATGGAAAAGCTTGTTAGTGAGTTAATGGACTGACCAATTGAATAAAGTTTATACTTTGAATTCTTTATTCACATGTCATTCATTTGGTTAATAATAAGGATTAATTGTTGACATGTGACTATTGGAATTGATTAGAAATTGAGAAATTTCCCATTTTACTATAAGGAAATAGAAGTGTAATTTAATGTTAACATTTTTATATAACAGTCGATTGTAAATCTTATGGGTAAGTAGTGGTTTTGTCTTTTGTTTATCCAAGTTACTTAATAATATCTCTGATGTAAATATTTTTAAATTATGTGTGTATATGATGAAATTCGATTGGTTAAAGATAGGTAACAGAAATAGGAATTATCCTATTTGGAGACTGGTAGGTCCTGGGTTCGAATCTCGCGAGGCGGGATCGTGGATGCACACTGCTGAGGAGTTCCACAATAGGACGAAAAAGCCATCCGGTGCTTCCAGGTTTTCCATGGTGGTCTAGCCTCAATTGAAGAATGATCTCAACTATATTTGGAGTTTATCAAATGGATATATATGGAACATGTTCAATAATCCTTAAATAGAAGGAAATGTATGTCTTTGATTAAGCTGTATACTATATTCAAAAACAAAGAAATCCAAAATGATATCAATCGATCCAAGCTTATAAATAAAGTATACTTTATATTCAATATGAAAAGGACTTATTAGTTAACTTTAAGTCAGTCAACGCAAATTTTATCAGAATGGAAGTTTGTAGAGATTGTAATTATTTTAATAGTTGATTTCATGAGCTGATTTAAGCTGCTGAGGAGTCTCATAGTAGATTTTCCTTGGTAATACAGTTTTAATCGACTTATGAATTCAACTATTAAAAATTACTACAATATCTAAAAAGACCCAATTCTTATAATGGTCATCATGTGATCACTATTGACTGGCTTCAAGAGGTATTTCCTGAAGTTCGAGTGAGAAGCAGTGACCAGTGGAGTTCAACCAGGTCTGTTGTGAGATAGTAACTCATGGAAGACAATAGTGGACTGTTTGAAGTTAGACATTAACACCATTGGATGCCGGCTCAATGATCTGGAAGTTAAGTGTTTGCGCGCGAGGCTGAAAGTCCTGCATTTGAGTCCCGCGTGCGAGATCGTGGATGCACACTTCTGAGAAGTTTCATACTAGGACAGAGTCGATGTCCAGTTCTTCCAGGTTTTCCATGATGGTCTACTTTTAACCGACTCATGAATTATTTTCCTATAAACTGACATGTATTATCATTCAGCTTTAAGTGGTTATTATTTTTGAGAATGAGATTTTGAATTAATTTAAAATTCTAACCGTTTATTCAATTATATTTTTACTTGTATAAGTATAGTACTATTTTATAGTATGCTCATCCACTGTAATTTTTCTATACAATATTACACATTAGAATCAGATTAGTTTATAAGTCCTGCATATTCTTGAAGTTTCTATGAATAGACTTTATTATTTCTTGATAGACATATATAGATTTAAGGATAACGCTATATCTGATCTTATATTATAGTCTATAACGAATGATATATATTTCCATTTCATGCTGCGATTTGATTACAAATGATTAACTATTACAACAATTGAATTCATGAGATAATCTAAACTAAGCTACCATTGAAAACCTGGAAGCACTAGATGACTGTTTCGTCGTAATGTGAAACTCCTCAGAAATGCGCATCCATGATCTCGCACGTGGGAATCAAACATAGGACCTTCGGTTTTGTGCTCGTATGCTTAACCTCCAAACTACTGAGCCAGTATCCAATGGTGTTAATGTCTAAATTCAACTGATCTTATGCAACTCTTCATCAATTGTCTGATATGGGTTGGGCTCCACTAAACATGACTTCTCTCCAAAACTCCAGGCAATCCATTTTGAAGCTGGTTACTAATAAGCTCATGATTATTATCAGTATGGATATTTATGGATATTTTAGTATTTTAACAAGTGAATTCACAAGTCAATCTAAGGTTGAACAGATGGCTAAATCAAGCGAGAGGGGCCTGTTTACGTAGAGTACTTCTGTGAACCACATCTACATTCGGAAATATTTCTATTGAAACTTCATTAAAATGTATGAGTTATAAGAGAAGAAATGTCATTTCTTATACAAGTCTATAGATAACTGTATTGTTTTACTGAAGTATGATTCATTTCATAAAAATGATCATCTTCTAGTACTTAGTTTCCTTTGATTAAAATAGAATATTGTCATCAATACAATGTACGTTTATGGTAATAATATCCAGAAGGGGATTCGTGGAGATTTCAGTATATTTCAAAGTTGAAATCATGAGTCAATTGAAGCTAGACCACCGTCGAAAACCTGGAAGCATTGGACGGTCGTTTCGTCCTATCATGGGACTCCTCAGCAGTGCGCACCCACGATCCCGCACTCGCGAGATTCGAACCCAGGACCTACCAGTCTCACGCCAAATCTTTTAATGCACAATATGATAGTAATAAGATACAGATAGTTCTCCACCACACTTTTTAGCTCGAGTTTCTTGGATGTGTGATTTGCATTTGAATCTTTTTCTTTTGGATCTTTAAGATGTTAGAAGATAGCCACCACTATATAGTCTGTTATACTTAAGCGATAACTATTTAAAATTACTTGAAATTACATTTAACTCAATAAAATGGAAATAAATAATACATTTATTATTCAATAATTCTATATTACTTATGAGTAGTATAGATATATACACGTTTTACATTGAAGTCTGAAGTTTTACTATATATGGTTTTCAGAATTTATTAAAAGATTCTGTAATTTTATAATTAAGTACATTCGATTGTCCCAACTTGTGTTCTCATTCATTACACTCATTAACTAGACTAGACTTATTAACAGACAACATAACGTTTGTATAAAAAAAGTTGTGAAATACTTCAAAGCGTTTCTTTTCTTAAAACACGAACTAACTTTGAGTAGACAGATACAGTTAAACATTGAAAACTGGGAAGCTGTGACCAGTAGAGTTCAAGTATGTCCAATGTGGACAGTTATCTACCAACGAAATTTGGATGTGGTTAAAAAGTGCTGTGAACCGATAGAATTCATATGTGTAAACAAATGGATGTTGGTTTATTTGCCTGAAGTTTAAGCGCTCATCGCATGACCTCAACGTTCCGAGCCTAATTCTTTTTGGGATCAAACAATCCTATAATAGAATAAAACACTTGTCCAGTGCATCTTGGTTTTCAATGGTTGTTTTACTATTACCACATGATTCTTGTTAATTAATTTACTAATCTGTAGTTTTGTTTTTATTAATATCTCCTTTATTAAAGGTTAAAAGATTACATTTTGACTATTCTCCAGATATCAGATTAGTTGAAAACTATTATTTGACAGTTTATATATAATTTTATCCGCTTCCTGATAATTAATATCTTTCCTATACATTCCTGAAACAAGTTGAGAAACCTGATATACAACAGACAATTATCTTAAAACGATGTACTTTCACTTTATGATTATGAAGTTAATATACTGAACTCGTTTCACAATTGATTGATCACTGGGTGGTGATCAATGTCATGCGTGTGAAGTCCTTCTTAGTGCTGATCGAATGCTATCGATCAATTTGCAATGTGGCCACTAGTCTAGGTGGCTCGACACTGCATGCACTATGTTGAGATAAGATGGTGGTTGGAGATGGTCAACAGGAAACCTTGGACCCGTGTTTCATGCTACTTGGCACTCGTCAGCAAGGTGTACCTGTAATCTAGAGGGGACTGGTATTCCCTGACGGATTCGACCCCGTGTCACTCGTTCACTTTATAATGACGATTGACAAAATGAAGGTTCATCATTAATCAAATATGGTAATCTATTTTATGAGTAAATCAGTCTACTTTTATTCTAGAAAGAGATGACATTGTACAATAAACAATAATTCATTTATGATCAGAAGGGGCTTTTTTGCTGAAATTTAATATTTGCATAGTTGAAAGCATGAGTCAATTGAAGCTAGACCACCAAGAAAAACCTGGGGGCACTGGACGGCCGTTTCGTCCTATCTTGGGACTTCTCAGTAGTGCGCATTCATGACCTCGCCCCGCGAGATTCGAACCCAGGATCTACCAGTCACGCGCCGGAGCACTCAACCGATAAACCACTGGGCCGGTATCCGATGGTCTTAATGCGCACTACTGAGGAGTCCCACAATAGAACGAAACGGCCGCCCAGTGCTTCCAGGTTTTACTTGGTGGTTTAGCTTCAATTGACTCATGCTTTCAACTATGCAAATTCATTTATGGTTTCTTATTTCTTTCAAGGTAGATACATACAAAGTTTGTACTAACTGACTGAACTAATCATTCTCCGTGTATTTTTCATAGTTACACATTGAATTTATTCACTACTAATATTTTTTTGTTAAATCTTTTCTTTTTTTTACATCAATTTTGAACAAGGTGAAAATTTGATCAATGAAAGATTTAGTCAAATGGATAATTCAAACAAAGGCGATTGTGTAACTGAGATACCTAAAAGAATAAGTCGAGTAAGAAAAGCTTCTGAAATAAGTGACTCGACTACATTGTACAAAAATAAGCCTCGAACTACATCTTTACCTTTGAATGATCTTCTTACCAGGTATCTTATATTATTGAAACTTTTTTATGACGTTCAAAATAACTTAATTATATTCAAGATTATGAAAATTAATCCAATTAAAGCAAAGTAGTATATTGTTTTTCAAGGGTACTACAACAGATAAAAGTTAATACTTATTGTATCAGTACATCTTAACACACTATAATATTCAATCAATCAGCGTCTATGTTGATAGTAAGAGTAGAGAGTTTAGCTTTGAATAATGATCCTATTTAGTTGGATAATCTGTTTCTACGTTTTTTTCTTCCTTTAACTACTTTTATTAAGAAAAATAAACTGTAGAAAAGCAAAGCTGAGAAGTTCCTTTCAAATACTGACTGAGAGGTAGGAACTTGTAGAGCCTGCTTTATCTCAATTTAGTTTGTAATGACCAGTTGTGTAAGTTAGATTTCATTAAATACTTTAAAGATTTGTAGTTTGAATGCATTAAACCTAGTTCCTTCAGATATTTATGAATCAATTCAACCAGTAGATGATTAAGTCAAAACAATGCAAATTATCTAAATATTATACTTCACTGTAAGACTATCTATAAGAACTTAATTTGACTGTAAGTATATGGACTATGATGACTCAGTAACCTATGTGATAACTGACTGATGTTTGAATATTGTGTTTGAATCCCTGTGTAAATCTTAATATATTAGAAAACAGGTATGTATGGTTTAGTGGTTTTTAACACGATGAACTTCAAATTAAGTTTTTATAGATAGTGTTTTATAGTGAAGTTCATCATGTTAAGAACCACTAAACCATACATACCTGTTTCCTAATATATTGATGTTTACATAGGGATTCAAACACAATATTCAACCATCAGTCAGTTATCACATAGATTACTCAGTTATCATAGTCCATATGCTTACAGTAACCAAACTGATTCAATTTGGAATATTCTCAATTAAGGGATACAAACCTTTAAAAATGACCAAAAGTAATATGAAATTCTGAATGACTAATAAATCATCGTACTTGTAAATAACACATATGAAACTGATGTTAAAACTATATTCATCAAAACTAATATAATGAAGGAATATTTCGATTGTTTTTTGCACTAGATTAGTAGTAGCTTTACTAAAATGTAACTATGATTGCCAAAATTAAAACAGTCGTTTTATATGGTGGAAAAGATTTGTAGCTCAGGTGGGTGATTTTGACGTGGGTTTGTTCTCTGAGCTGGATGGTTTGGTCGTAAAGCTTTCATCGTCCTTTTGAACGACATCATCAGAAATTCACTTCTACCCGAAGTTTGTGCTGATGATGTCGTTCAGAAGGACGATGAAAGCTCCACGACCAAACCATCCAGCTCAGAGAACAAACCCACGTCAAAGTCGTTTTATATCTATAAAGACACTCTTATGAACTATACTTTAAAAAAACTAGGTAATTCAGTGAATGGATGATCTTGGGAGGATGCTAAGGTGGCCTTGAGAATTTCCACTTACTTACTAGGGCTAAATGAGAGTTCTAAACCTGTGTGAAGAATAAGGATTATGATTTATAGTTGATGGTTAGGGTTAAGAATTACATTTAGAGTTTTCATCATGAACTGATGTCAGCTAAAATTCTTAAACGCTCTTTAACTAAATGGATGAATGAATTTCGCTCTAAAATCCTAAATCTGATTAGTTCGTCCATAAATTACAGTCTTTCCTAAAATTCAATATACACTATTCAAAACAATACATGATTAGCTTAAGTCATTAAATTTGGTATACTAGTAGAGTAAATTTTATGTAAACCGATGTTCTTGTAACCTCTAAATTGCATAACCTAAGTAAAAATTTGAATTCACTTGGTATTATTTGTTTGAATCTTCCCATTAAGACTGATCAATTGCAGTCCCAGAAATCAAACAAACAATACCAAGTGAATTCAAACCTTACCCCTTTGCACAAGCAAATGGCTATCAGAACTCAATAGCTGAGTGTATAACGCCATGGCGTTTGAAGCGAAAGGTAATGTGTTTGAGTCTCAGAGTGAACATCAACTCTGAGATGCAGGTACATCCAGCTGACGAGTCCCAAATAGGACGAAAATTGCGTCCTGGATTCCACTGCTAGTCACTGTTCATCTTTGCTTTTAAGTAGAAATTACCATAAAGTTACCTAGAGTTAAAGAAATATGAAAATTAATATAACTGACGATTTTATTATATCTTGTGTTAAATGATTCGAAGATTGAATGATTGAATTAATTTTCAATTACATCATGCACAATCATAAGTGTCTATCAAACAGTATGAATGACTGTCAGGAATTCAAGTTACTAGTTTTGTCATATAGTTAGGTGATGGTAGACAGTTATGTAAATTACTTAATCGATATCTTCAAACCGACTATTATTTACGTTGAAGATCGTAAAAGGTCATGAAATTTCCTGGAATAGTTGTATGATATTCTCAGCAATTATTTAATAGGAATATTTTATGACAAGATGATCCTTACCAAACAATGTTATGATATTCTGTAATATGAAAATAATAAAAAAATTATCATCAGTGAACTCAGTTCATATTGCATTGTGGGTTACTTATATCCACATAAGTAGTATATGGTGATGGTTAGACGTAGAATGTATTTTGGTAGAAGACCGATAGGGAAAGAAAGGAAACGAAGCGCGATTTCTATGAAAATGCATGAACAATGAAATCAGAGAAGATGGACTGATATTTGCAGAAGGAACAATGAAGATTGAGACAATTGATTAATAGTTTGTAAATTAACTGTTTACTGTATGGTTGTCAGATTTTATTGAAATAGTCTGTAATTTTCCTGTCAAATACATTCGATTGTCCCCAACCGTGTTCTGTTGACTACAATATGACCAGAAAAGTTTTATTAAAAAAAAACTAATTGAAACTAAAGATTAAAGGAACAAGATATGTTATTTAAGTGACTATAGTGAAACTATAATTTATGAGCGAACCAATCAGATATAAGATAAGAGGTCTCAGATTTGGGAATGAAATTCACTCATCCATTTGGCTAAACGGAGTTTGGGCATTAAAACTGGTGTCAGTTCATAGTGAAAACCCTAAATCTAAATGATAACTCTAAACATTAACTGTAAATCATAAGTCTTATTCCGCACATTGGTTTATAATCCTCATTTAGTCCTCGTGAGTAGGTGAACATTCTCAAGGTCATTGTAACGTCATCCAAAGATCATCCATAAATTCTAGTCTAATTGTGATTGTTTCTCATTTCGTATCGATTACATATATAGTAGATTTTTAATTTCTCCTTCTTATGAATTGCTTGTTCTTACTAACTTACTTACGCCTGTTACCCCTCGTCGAGGAGCATAGGCCGCACACCAGTATTCTCCATCCAACCCTGTCCTGGGCAATCCTTTCCAATCCTTTCCAGTTGTTATTCGACCTCTTCATATCTGATTGTATTTTCCCGGTGTAATGTGTTGTTTGGTCTTCGTCTTTTGCGATTCCCTTCCGGATTTCAATTTATGGACTGCCTCGTGATGCAGTTTGGTGATTTCCTCAATGTATGTACTATCCATTTCCAACGAATTTTCCTAATTTCCTCTTCAACTAGAAGCTGGTTTGTACTCTTCCATAAAACACTGTTGCTGATGGTATCCGGCCAGTGAATGTTTAGTATTTTGCATAAACAACTGTTTATAAATACTTGTACCATCTTGGCGATGGTTTTAGTAGTTCTCCACGTTTCAGCTCCGTACAGTAGGACTGTCTTGACGTTCGTATTGAAGATTCTGACTTTGAAGTTAGTTGACAGTTGTTTTGAGTTTCATATGTCCTTCAGTTGTAGGAATACTGTCATTGTTTTGCCAATCCTCACCTTTACATCTGCATCAATCAAATCCTTCTTGTTTATCAATAATGCTTCCCAGGTACGTGAATGATTCCATCTCTTCCAGAGTTTCGCCAACAAGTGTGATTGGGTTGGTGTTCTCCATGTTGTATTTGAGAATCTTGCTTTTTCCTTTGTGCATATTGAGGCCTATTGATGCCGAGGCTGCTGTTACATCCTCTGTCATCGTCTGTATTTGTTCTTGTATATGAGATAGGAGAGCTAGGTCATCTGCAAAGTCCAAATCATCTAATTGATTCTGAGATATCCATTATATTCCGTGTTTCCCCTCAAATGTCGAAGTCTTCATAATCCAGCCAATCACCAGGAGAAAGAGTAAGGGAGAGAGTAGACAGCCTTGTCTGACTCCGGTCCCAGGTTAGGGCTTGCCAATTGTTTGTTCTATTCGGTAATAAACTATACTAATTTCAATGAATATCTTTTTCTCTTATTATTCTAATTTATGGATAACCAAATTTTTATATACTTCACTATATAAAAAAGATTAGTCTACTTATTGATTTAGAAACAAAAATTTTAACTTTGAAATTAATGACACAGTAAGTATTTTTATGTATGAAACATTGAAAATGAAAAAAAAACAAAAAAAACAAAAAAACAAAACAAAAAAAGTACTCAAAAAGTTTTTATGCTACAACAATCACAGATTTACCCTAATAACATAGAAACTCCATTGACAATATGTATATATATATGTATCTAAGTAAAAATTGTCAATTCTGTCATCAATATTACATTTTTTTATTTTTTATTTTAAAAAAAACTATTTCGCATTATGTCAGAAAAAGATTAAAATTAATTGTTCAATTTATTTTTATTTCTCTCTGTTCCCCCTCCCCTCCTCTCCCCTCCTCTTTCCTCCCCTCCCCTCCTTATTTCCTAAAGTTAAATACTTTTAAACATTAGAAAATCTAACTGAGAGTATTTTATTCAATGTTCAATAATCAAAAAAATAATAATAATCAACGGATGACAAATTTTTATAGAAAACGTTAGAAATTTAAAAAGAGTAATTTTATTTGTAACCAGGTAGTAACAATATTGACAACGATAAATAAACTAATTAAGGTGAATAAAATTAAATTACTAAAATACTATAGAGGAATAAAGATGATCAATTCTATTGTAGTGAACAAGAACACTAGTTGGGTACAATCGAATGTATCTAGACACAAATTACAAACTATCTTACTAAGATCTGATAACCGTACAATGAACAGTTAATTTGCGAAATTACAATCAATTGCCTCAATCTTCACTGTTACTTCTGTAAATATCAATCCATCTTTTCTAATTTCATTGTTTATGCATTTTTCTATCAATTGTGCTTCATTTCAGTTCTTTCCTTGTCGGTCTTCTGCCAAAATACATTCTACGTCTAACCATTACCATATACTACTTATGAGGATATAAGTAGACCACTCCACACTATACAAGAATAAATTATGATGACTTCAATCCATTTTATGTGTAGTATTGATAGCAAAAGGATATTTTGGTGTCCTTATATCTGACTCCATTTGGATTGTATGATGATTGCGATGGAGTTTTCGAAATATGCACATCCTTTTCTACCCTCGTATATAATTATTGACTTAACTCGCGTTAGTGAATAACTAAATTAAATAGGTATATTCTGTACAATCATTGATCTGGACAGACAATCAGCGGGACGAAGCAAAGGAAGTGAAGAGAATAGAGCGAAGCGAAATGAAACGCAGTGGAGAAGGCGTATGAACCAACTCCATTTAATCGACCGTTAATCGACATTTTATAGCCAAAGAAAAATATTAGTTACAGATATATAATGAATACGATAAGAAGTGCACACACATAAACTCATATAAAAATAGTAAAAGTTGATAAGCAAATAATTGACAAGGTCGAAATGTAACTCAACAAGAATGAATAAATTGGCTTGTTCGGAAGCCAGAATAAGTAATATGGGCTTAAAATAGAAACTGACACTACGATATTTATACCAGATATGATCGAAGCTTGAAGAGTTAATTAGTTCATTGCAGAATGGTTGTAGAATATTTTCAGTACATCAGTCATGAATAATATTTAGCTCCTATAAGTTGAATGATGGAAAATTATGAAAATGAGTGATACATTGTTATTACTAATTAAATTAATATCAAACTGGGTGAGTGAAACATTGAAGTGAAGAGTTTAGAGTTGATATCATACTTCAATTATTACCAGGCAACTAATTTGCCAGGTAAATCACTTATCATCCTTACAGCTTCACTAATGTGTTCTACAAATTTGAAGTTGAAATATATACACTTCTGATTGCATATAATGCCAGTAATAGCGATTCCACAGATAAGTTCTGTTAACTTAAATTATTGTTTGAATACAATTCTTAGGTACTGAGGTATGCTAATTCATAGATTGGTAGTTTGTCTACTTCTTTCAGCAAAATTAAAAGTAATTTGAAGGTAACATCAACAAATATTAAGCTTCATTCAGTTTAGAGACATTTTTAGTTTTATAGCATGTCTTTAATAATGATAATCTATTGATTATCAAATGACTTAAGAAGAAGGCAGATTAACGTCACAGATGAGTGATCAACGTCTGATGAACTCCAATGTAGACCGTGCACCCAGTTTATTTAGTTACTTTTTCCAAAGTTTTGTTCATTCATTTATTAAAGAGCTCGATCATATTTTATGGATATGGGAATAAAATTTTTTATATCATCAGTATCCGTAGTAAATGTATAACAAAGCATCAAAGATACTGTAGAGTTGTAACTTTAAAAGTCCATACCTATGAATAATTTCGGTATGGTAGCCAGTGACTGATCACTTGTGGTCCTAAAACATCAATGGGAGGTATCAAACAAACAATACAAAATGAATTTAAACTTCACTACATTGCACAAGTTAGTGGTTATCTGGATTCAGTAGCTAAGTGGATAATGGGACGACGTTTGAAGCGAACGGTACTCTGAGATACAGATACATCTGGCTGACGTGTCCCAAGCAGGACAAAATACACATTCTGCAGTTCAACAGTTAGCTACCATCCATCGTTGCTTATTGCTTATAGAATTTTTACAATATTTGTTTATAAAATATTTATTTTCATCATGGAGCTGTGACTTTTAAGGAACCACTTGTAACCACAGAGACAGTGAATATAAATTTCGTCCTAGTTCATGACTTCGCATTCACTTATGAATACATATTTCTGAGGCATCTTAAATAGAGTCAAAACAGGTGTTCAGTGGTCCGTTTTACTTTAAATCACTTCTCTCAGTCAAACCAAACAAATTATATATATATAACTTAATTTCCAGAACTAGATGATGCAGATTTAAACACTGGCAATTACTGAAACCTATAATTCAAATCTGTGATACATATTCACTATTTGCATTATTATATTACTAGTATCTACTAAAGAACCTCAAACTCAATATGATATCATTTCCGGCTTATTCTTTAAACATCCAACCTTTTGATTTTGTTTCACAAGTATTTGTCTTTTAATTTTTTCGTTTCAGTTCATTTCTTCAAGCATTTCGTGTGCATCATGTTTCAATCTATCCTAATTTAAATCAAGTTATAGAAATGGCAGTCAATGATATTCAAGAAAAACAAGAAACAATGGATAGTATGGAAAAATCATTCATGAGGTTGTTGTGAAATATTTTAATCACTCATATAATATATATATATATATATAATTTTCTGAGATCTCAATGTTGGTGTATCTTTGAATATCGGAAATTAATTTGTCTCCTGTGCAGATTGACTTGATATTTTCATAGATGAAAGCGTGGGTCAATTGAAGCTAGACCATCATGGAAAACCTGGAAGCACTGAACGGCCGATTCGTCCTATTGTGGGACTCATTGGCAGTGCGCATCCACGATCCTGCACTCGCGAGATTCGAAACCAGCACTACCAGTCTCGCGGATCAGTTGAAGTTAGACAATAACACCGTTGGATACCGGCTCAGTGGTCTATTGGTTAAGTGCTCTGGCGCGAGACTGGCAGGTTCTGGGTTCGAATCTCGCGAGTGAGGGATAGTGGATGCGCACTGTTGAGGAGTCCCATAATAGGACAAAACGGCCGTTCAGTGCTTCCAGGTTTTCCCTGGTGGTCTAGCTTCAATTGACTGATGCTTTCAACTATGAAAATACTAGATCTCCACAAAACCCCTTCTGACTTGATATTGTCATTTAGTTGCAAGCTCTGATTGAAGTTGGATGTCGGATAGCAGGGGAGTCCAGGACACTTGTCTTGTTCTATTTAGAACACATCAGCTGGATTTAAGTTGATATTAATAATAAGATTCGAACTCAATACCTTTTTCCTCAAACATCCAACTTGTTATCTAGTGAGCCATTGAGTTCACATAGCTACTAGCTTTTTATTAGTTTATAGAAGTAGGAAGAACATCATATCATATTGTTACGGTGAGGATATATATGATAGCTGACTGAAGTACTATTAACTAATTTGAAGACAGTAAAGATTTCTTGATATTCTTAGTTGATTATAATGTGGTGAGATATTGGAAATGTCATGTGAGTTAAATTGTAATATGAAATAAAAACTTTTTGATTGAGATCATAAATCGATCAATGTTAGACCACCATTGAAAACCTGGAAGCACTGGAAGGCCGTTTCGTCCTAGTATGAGACACTTCGGAGGTGCTAATCTACGATCTTGCCTTGTGGGATTCAAACCCAGGACCTCCGGTTTCGCACTTAAGAGTATAACTACTAATTTGAACTGTACAGAACTCATAGCGAAGATAAATTATAAGATCTCTATCATAAAAAACACTGCCTTAGCAAAGTTATCGGGTAATCTTTCTAATCAATTAACTAAACAGACGTAACTACTTAAAAGGTGTTTATTATCAGATGGAACGAGATGTACTTAGGTTTTAGTGCATGAAAGTAAAACTGATACTAGTCGATGTGAACTCAAATATACTTTTAAATCAACTCCCTTTATTTAAGAGAATCTAAGCAAAGTTTTGCAAATCAAGGATGTAGAGGCCTATTGGTAAATTTACTCAAATATGCTTTATTCGTTCATAAAACCACTGGATCCTAAATATTTCTGGATTCATTTTGTTGAATGAAGTAGATTTCGATGATCAGGAATAATAGTAGCCCGAAGATGAAGTTACACTTTTGAAAGATAAGATCCAATAGCTGTTCTGAAAATCTTATCGTCAAAGTGATCTGTATACGTGTCATTTACTCTTGTTGATTACATGAAATAAAAATTGATCTCAGCAAAAAGGATCAGTGCATAAACAAGATTCCATATAAATGTGATCAACAGGAATGTTTTCCTCAGCTTGTTGTCATCTCAGGAACAAGTTTCATTACGTAATTTCCTTTAGGTGATTATATAATTGTTTTTACGATTCATATTAGTTGTTTCATTCTTGTCAATACATCATGTGTAAAGCTTAGCAGAAGTGATTCCATGTAGTTAATGACATCATTAATCTAATCAAAATAAACCAAGTTAGCATGATACAACACAGAAATGAGATTGATTGCTTTTCAATAGCTGACTAGTGTAAACTTACAATTCAAATTACTGTTATAAACTTTTCTACTATTACACCTAAATATACTACTTAATAACTGAAACTATTCAAAGGCTTTTCATGCAGTGTCATATTCGAATTTTATTAAACGTAGAGTATTACTTCCAAATCTTTCTAAAGCGCTAAATAGATAAAGAATTATTTATTTTATATAAATAAAATGTATAATGGTCATTGTCAATTATCTAAATTTCCACACACATGTACGAGACTTAAGATAGTGTTTGGACTGAAACTTTGGATCGACTTAAGAGAACCATTTATGATTTGTAATGGTTTCAGCTTTGTAACAAAATCTCAGTGACCTAGTTATTATTATTATTAGGTTTATTCAATATTTTCTTTTCGGTACAATATAGAATTCTAATTACAATGTATTTCAAAAAGTTTCTGTTTCTTAGTTCTTCGTCGATCCTGACGATAAATGTTGAGTGGTCGTCAGTTAGGAGTTAGAAGTCCAGTCGATCGACATCTAAATAATGTACATTCTTTTTGCTACATATTGCTAGTAACTATGATATCGCTGATTGGGCCTTTCTTAACTTGTACAACTAAAGGTTGTATAATCTTCAGAAACGCACGTGAATAGATTATGCGATTAATAGCCATAATGATGTTGAAATATCTAGATAGCAGGAACAGGTAGCTCAGATGTTCAAACAGGTCACCATAGTTTTGTCTAATTTTACCATTCTTAAATGAAAAGAGATTTTCCCTGGGAGTTATAGAAGGACATCCAGGTTACCTGACGCTTGAAACGAAAAAATTAAATGTTTAAATTTACCTTAGATGCTATTCACTAAAATTTGTAGGTCTTCTTTGATATATCTTCAAGACATATTAATAATTATATATTGACACGTAATTAAATGAAGTAGTTATACGACTGTTTATTAATTTTATCCTAATACTTATAAACCAAGTTCTTCAGAAAAATTCAATCAAACTTTAGAAAATTTATACAATGAAACTGATTCCAAACTTATTCAGGAAGAAGAATTAATGAGACAAAGGGTAAGTCTTCTAGTATGATGTTAAAGTTTCCTTTTGATGAATTAAGGGAGCGTTTTTGTAGGTAGTGTCATAAAACAATAAGCTACACACATTGTTACAGTACGAGTCGTTTTATTTCCCTATAGAAGTTAGTTAGTTAATATCAGTTAGTAAGTGGGAAGTACTGGTGAGTTGTTTCATCTCAGTGTGGTACTCCTCTGCATTAGGTATCTACTACCTAACCGGGGAACAAATCGGGGACGGTATCCAATGGTTTATAATTTTAACTACAGTACTCTGCATCCATTTCATAACCAATGGTACCCAGTTTATTGAGCTGAATATTAAATGCTCACTGAGATACTGGAGGTTTGCAGGTATTTGGTTTTATTTGTAGTGAGATTGTGGACCCCCACCATTGAGGACTCCAACTGTGGGACGAAGCAACTATCCAGTGCTTACTAATTTACACTAGTTGTCTGACTAAAGCTCATTTGTAATGTAAACTATAAAATTCAGCAATCTTGCTGAGTTCTGATTGAGATCATGAATCGATCAATGTTAGACCACCATTGAAAACCTGGAAGCACTGGATGACCGTTTCGTCCTGATATGGGACTCCTCAGGAGCATGCACCCAGAATCCCGCACTCAAGATTCAAACCCAGGACATTCAATCTGAGTAATCTAGAAGTTAAGCGTTCGATTCTTGACAGTATACTTATTTTTTTGATAAACTGTTATATTACCGTTCTTTTTAACAAAAGTCGAAAAGTAATGATCAAAAGTTATACAATAATTTATAATAATTCATAATTTTCTATTGTAAAACACAGAACTCTGTTTGAATTATATCGAGTTGAGTATTTTCTAGTCAATAATATAAAGATAAGGATTGCCTCATTAAAGCCCTAATCACTGTTGTATTATATTACAATAAAAAATTCTTTTTAAACAATCCACGGCACTGTGCGATCCCATTCCATTGGGTAACTGTCTCCCATATGACACGGTTTAGTTTCATCTATCACAACTTCTGTTTAGTCGTGATATAGAATAAAGCCGTTAATAATAATAATAATAATAATAATAGTTGTTACTAGTCTTTATCACCAAATATTAACAGAAATAGTAAATTTACAAAGTTTATCAGTTATCGGATATTTGGTATGTGTCTAGCGGTGGTATACAGAACCGATGTCTAATTCTATTTCAACATACCTAACACTTGGTGCTCATATTCACATTAAGTTTGTTACTTATTGCCCTAAACGCCCTCGTACGACCGAGAGTGGAGAGAGTCCGCTCTCCCTCTCCAAATGCTCTCAAATGGTCACGCGTATATAGCCTCTGACAGGGAAGTCCTACTCAATGTCTCCTTGTGGCGGAGTTGTTTGCGAAACTGAGAGGACGAAAAGCGAATATTCGTCGCCTTAACCGGAGCGGTGGATGCGGAAAGTCCTCCTAGGGGAGTTGGAAAACCCTGATTCCAAATCAATGGTGAACATGAGCTCCAGGATCCTGAGGTAACAAATGGCGTATAAACCAATTATTAGTCACCGGCTACCATGGGACTGAACCTCCTGACGTTGCTCTTCCACTGCCTTGTGGATCAGATCTTTAGGTCAAAGGCTCTGGGTGTGGCCCACGAAGAAAACCACCTGCTTCAGTTCGAGCACCCGGGTAATATCACAGCCCTTACATAAATCAAATACAATTTGTGTGGCGCATATTTATCTGGAGCCCCTTTGTACCAATATTTATGTGTTTAAATAAATAAATAAAAATAAATATTGTTACTTATTACTTCTAATATCCAAAACAGGGTTGTGCTGGACACTCATTAACATACGTTATATTTGTGGATTTTAAATTTCATTCCTAGTGAACTATACTAACACTTAAAAATCCGGATAAATTTAGCCAATATGTTTTATCATTGGATACAAAATTGTTAAGCTTCAATTAATTAGCTAACCATTAACAAATAATTTTTGTTGATTTATTGATCGATTATGTTGTGTGTGTGTGCGTGCATTCTATTTTACATTTCAGTTAGAAAAAAAATGTGAAGAACTGAAAAATAATACCAATCAAATTATTGAAGAGAAAGAAGAACAAACTGAAATTTTAAAAGAAAAGTTAAAACAAGTATTCTGCATATGTATATATATATATTCAGAATGGGTTTTGTGGAGATTTCAGTATTTTCATGGGTGAATTCATGAGTCAATTGAAGCTAGACCATCATGGAAAGCCCGGAAGCACTGGACGGCCGTTTCGTCCTATTATGGGACTCCTCAGCAGTGCGCATCCACGAACCCGCTCTCGAGAGATTCGAACCTCGGACCTACCAGTCTCGCGTCAGAGCGCCTAACCGATAGACCACCGAGCCGGTGGTGTTAATGTCTAATTTCAACCAATCCACGAAATTGAGCAACCGTTCATCAATTGTCTTCAGGTTTTCCATGGTGGTCTAGCTTCAATTGACTCATGATTTCAACTATGAAAAAAAAATATATCTTTAACACTTCTGAGGAGAAACTCCAGATTATGAAGAGAATTTTAGGTGAACAAACTCACTATGAAATAGGTCTTAGTTGAAATTACCAAAAAAAAGTAATTATTGAAAGTAGTATTGAATGAAACCACTGATAACTAATGTGTACTTCTTTTTCACGGGAGATAACTAAGGTCATAATAATGAAGAAAATGATTTACAGTATTATTGATTTAAAATTACTAAAATCTCCATGAAAACCGCCTTCTGATAATAAACATATGCTCACTAGTGACTGGCTCCATGAGGTATTTCCTTGATTTCTAGTGAGAAGCAGTGACCAGTGGAGTTCAACCAGATCTGTTGTGAGATAGTAGCTCGCTGAAGACAATGGTGGACGGTTGCTCGATTTCATGTATCGGTTGAAGTTAGACATTAACACCATTGGGAGCCGGCCCAGTTGTCTAGTAGTTAAGCACTCGCGCGCGAGAATGATAGTTCCTGCGTTCAAATTTCGCAAGGCGGGATAATGGGTGCTGAGGAGTCTCATGCTAGGACGAAACGGCCGATCAGTGCTCCCAGATTTTCCCTGGTGGTCTAGCTTCAATTTACTCATAAATTCAACTATAAAATTACTAGTATCTCTACAAAACCCTTTCTGATTTAAATTAATTGTTTCAAAAAAACCCTACTGAATATGAAGATATTTACTCTATACAGAATAAAATGCTAGATCACCTGAAATTTCATGAAATATAATTCTAACTTTACTAAGATTGAAAATTACTAGTAACTGGTAAACTAAGATAATTTCGTTATGTTAACGTTTCATAAATGATCCATTATGGATAGAAAAATATTAAACTATTCCGGGGTGAGTAAAGACTGTTTAAAGTTTATAAGATATCAAATGATGATATTGATATCAGTTAGTAACAATGGAACTGTAGTGTTCTTCATCAATCCCTATTTTGTTTCCACCCACTGTTTCTATGACAGAAATCGTAAGAAGCCAATAATACTGTATCTAAATAATGGTTTATTTCATTTCATAACATATACATAACACAAACCCCTACGTGATGGTAGCAAATAACGCGTGTTATTAACTGTTTGTTTGACATAACAAATGATATTGATGCTTTTACTAAAGATTTCGTTGTTGATATCTTTGAGTTATCGGACATCAGCGTCTTTAGATCTTATATAGTAGTATATGAATTGAGTTAGCTTTCGACTTTGGAAAACAAAAATGGAACATTTTAAGTACTCTCCTACATATGTTAACTTTAAGAGTGATTTAGTTGTAGGACATTACATTTTGCTGTTACTGACTTTTTTAAAAAAAATCAAAAGCAATTAATCTCAATTGACATATGGACTTAAAACGTGTCCTTGAATTTGATCAGCAGGTATATATTTGTAAATCCTTTAACAACTGTGAGTAACTGCGAGATTTGTTAAGCGTTCTAGTCTAATTTCTGTTCAACCCCCGACCCCATTGATACCTATACTTAAAGCTTAGTAAACTAGAGAAATGATAATAACTTGCTTGTCAGAAATCTGTATGAACGATTAAATTTTTATCAGAAAGAGGTTTAATGGATATTATGGTAATTTACTACTTGAGTTCATGAGTCAATTGAAGCTAGACTACCATGGAAAACCTGGAAGCACTGGACGGACGTTTCGCCCTAGTGTGGGACTCCTCAGCAGTTAAGTAAAACAAATGAAACCGAAAATCATTTGTAAGCAAAATGAAGTCGCATTTAAACAAAAAACTCGATGCAATGTTTTCACTGAACATGTAATGAACGAGAATACAAGTGAGGAAAATCGAATTTGAATACAAAATTGCAGAACGTCTTAGTAAAATCTGAGAACCATACAGTAAATACTTAATTTGCAGAGAGTCAATTAATTGTCACAAACTTGACTATTACTTTTGAAAATGTCAATCAGTCATCACAGGCTTCAGTGTTCCTTCATTTCCACAATAATCAATCACTGTTCTCATTCTCTTTCCTTCGATATTTTTAACCTTCTGCTGCCAGGTATTTCACTTTCGGCTGATGATACATACTGCTTGTATCTTTCGACATCAGTAGCACACACCACAAACATATAAGTTAATTCAAATGTCATCCAACAACACTGTTTTATTTTACAGATATCCATTTTAACAGATGACTTACAAAAAGAAACAGAAGATGATAAATGTATTATGGAAAAGGCAAAAACACAATGTCAAAGTATTCTCGATGAAATTGAAGAATGTGAAGTAAGAAAATTTCTGTGTAACACATTTTTAAAACAAGCAAAAACGTCTTATACATTTTTCATTTGTACTTATATCAATTCTGTTTAGATCTAACTAAGTTCATTATGTATGTTATCTATCTCCGCATTAAAAGCTATAATCATTAATTCACATAGATATATGCAGGTATACCAAATCACTATATATAACAATTATTTAAAAGAAATCATTCCTGTGGGTTGAGAATGAGTGCCACTACATCTTCTGAATACATAAGCCCATATTAAGAAACATACAATAATTTTTGTCAATAACTAATATAATATCTGAAACTAATATTAGATGATATCATCACTGAAGAATTGTTGAGGCGGAAACTAAGTCTTGGAATTCGTACTGACTACTTGTTTCATCCTTTTAAATATTTATTTTTGAAGCACAGTTATCTTCATTGCATTCACAGGCACTTAATTTGATATTATTGGTATTCTTTCAAGATGTCAGTATTTATCATTAGATCTGTACTAAATAAATTTCATTCTCATTCTCTACTGTGTAACTTCACTTTGCTGTAAGTTTGTCATTCGATAACATATCAAGTGTTTCTAAAATTTTGATTGACTAAAAAATAATGTTTCCTTCAAAACAATGCTAGTTACTAGGTTTTTATATCAGAAATTGGAGTGCTTACGAGGAATAGAAAATCCACAAAGTATCTATAAACACTGAAAAGTTTACAGTTGATTGATCGAGATCTAGTCCGTCAGGGAGAACCAGTTCCCTCAAGATTACAGGTACACCTTGCTGATGAGTTCCAATTAGTACGAAACCTAGGTCCAGGGTTTCCTGTTGACTATCTTCAACCACCATCTTATAGCACTGAAAAGTGCAACAGACAGACTGGATACCTCGAATATATAAAACAAAATGTGAAACTTTTAATTTCTGGTAGGAATTATCAAACAGTAGTCCACTACTTTGTTCCAAATTCTCTTCTATTTACATGAAAAGTATGGGATACCATATTTACGAGTGATTAGGTTTTATAGTTGATTTGCTATTTCTCTTATTTTTTTCGGAAATTAAAGAACTTTATAAGGTAACAAGAATTATTAAACCGTGAAGTATTGTAAATTTACAGTTCATTATATTCCTAACTATAGAGAAATTCGTAGTTGAGTGATCATTAAGTAGTGACGAATGCGATGTGTGTTAAAACTCTGGGAAGGCTAAATTTCGAACTTATAGGAGACAGAAGAGGCAGAAGAAAGTCAATATTTGTTAGAGATCAATTCAAATTGGGATTTTGACAAATTGAATGGTCCAAGTGCCAGGGCCTTAAACCTTATTGTTGGACACATGGAAACTGAAATTTTCAGAATGCTGATAATCTGGATGATGTTACACTTCATACATTATTGAAACATGTTCTTCAGGCAAGCGCTCTTGTTTTTGATCTGAAATCATTCCATGACTTACACTAATAATCCAGTCTTTAGAATGGCTACCACTCAATCATTTCACATCGCACAATTCCATTTATCAACCTGTATTCTTTTTTTCACCTCGAAAATAAGAAGTCATTCATGAAATCATAGAATTCTCCATTACAGTGACGGAGTATTGGTACCAGTAATAATAGTAAACAGAAGTATAACATCCTCGTCGTAATTAACAATTCATAACGGATGATTGTTAATTTTTACAATTTATCTAAAGAGAACGTTAAATATTCATCATACACCAGGGCCTTATTCAACAATTGGTAGTGGGTGCACAATTTAGTTAATTACATCGTCAGAAACGAATAGACTGGAACTCTTGATAACGCAATTTACTTTTATCATGGATCTGTCTCATAGATCTTTCAATATTCGATTTATAAAACCATATAAATTCAATAATAGATCATGCTTAGAGATGTTATCTCTGTCATAATGGTAGAAAAATTCAATATCCACCTGAGCTACAAATCTTCTCCACTATCTTATTTTATTCACCTTTAGACAGTTAAATAATTATTGATCCTCATAAATTGAAACCAAGATTTCTCTGGAATTTATTCAACATTAACCAGACAGAAGTGTTATATGTGGCACGCAGCTGTAAATATTCAATGCTAGATTGGTCAAGATTCAAAATACAAAGTATTGGGTATTACTCGAATGTAGTATTCCTAGCGATCTTACGAATGTTTCTAAAAAAAGTATTGATTGAGGATGGGTAGTGACTAGTAGTGGAATCCAGGACGCGCGTTTCGTCCTATTTGGGATTTGTCAGCTGGATGTACCTACATCTCAGAGTTGATGTTCACTCTGATTACTCGAACCCAGTACCTTTCGCTTCAAACGTTATCGCGTTATCCACTCAGCTACTGAGTCCTGATAGCCGCTTGCTTGTGGAATGGGGTGAAATTTAAATTCAATTAGTATTGTTTGTTTGAATTGATTGAGGATATAAAAATATATTTGTCTTGACAGTTAATTAATATAAAAAATATTATGCTAAAATGATATATGAAGTTAAACCAATATTAGAGCTTATAACTTATTGTAACGGGAGATATTTAACAGATAATACCAACATTTACAATTCATCAGGTTTGTTTAAATAAATTAATGAAGTATTAACCTTTATTTAAATGTCAAGGTCAACTTAGATGATAAACAATGTAAGAAAATTAAATTTACCTCTATACATTAAATTGATGGAATATATATATTTATACTGAAGTAAGCAACATATAGGAAGTAGATCATTTGTGAAGAATTGGTTTATTACAAGTTGGGACTAAACTAAGAATCGATAAATAATAACACCTAAATCTTATGTGTAATATGTGCATGGTTATTTAGCTTTTTTTTAACCAATACATTCTGGTTGAGGTTAGCCTCAATGATTTTATTGCCCACTAAGGGTGACGTACCCCAAACATTCGTTTATCTCTTTTTGTTCATTTTGTAGGTGTGTGCTACAATTTTGAGTGTAATTTCTTACCACGCTTTTGCATTTTCAACCTTAATTATTTTTTTTTACCAGATTTGTGTTTTTCATTTCATCTGTCGGAATTTCCACAGTAGACAGTTACTCTCAGATTATTCAAATCTAGTGAATAATTTTGGTACATGTCCAGTATGAGTTATAGGTTATTACCAGGACTCAGAAGCTGAGTGGATAACGCGATAGCATTTGAAGCGAAAGGTACTGGGTTCGAGTAACCAGAGTGAACATCAACTCTGAGATGCAGATACATCCAACTGACGAATCCCAAATAGGACGAAACGCGCGTCAAACTGGATTCCACTGCTAGCTACTATCCATCTTTGCTTACAATAGGTTATTATTATCTTTAATTTTGTCATTCTATCAGAATATAGTTCGTAATCAGCGGTTGCATTGCACGAGTTATTATAATACAGATATTAAATGTTTATGATGTGATAAAACGTAGACCACTAATGATGTTTAGTTTCAAGCGATTATTCAGTCAACCTGGTGCAGATTACATGGTTGGGGTCCGTAGAGTTATTTCAATCAGTAGTTCGATACTTGAATAACGATAATCAGAATCGGTCATAATGGTGAAGATGGATTCACTACTTTTCTTATGATAGATATTTTGATTTTCAAAATTGCACTATACTTTTTAAAACTATACAAACTTTTTCTCTTTTCTTGAACCATATCATTTATGGCTGAAAAATTGTCTACTACTCCTGATACTGTAATTACTTCTACCACTCTGGATTTCATCGTGATAAATTCAACTCGCTGTGTTTATGTAACTGATGTATGATAGTGAAAGTGAAATGCAATTGGTCATTGAGCTTGGATAAAATGACGCAGCCTTCGAACTATTAAATATGTGATTCCCTTTCCTGTTATTGATTTCTACTCCAGACTCACTGAGTGTGACTGCTTGTAACTGGGTTAAATAAGTTTCTACTCTGAGTCATGAATCCTTGACGTAACTATCATCATTATCTTGTTCACGTATTATCGTAGTATACCACTAAGAGAGAGAAATATTTTAAACCATCTGTTATATCCATAACTTGTTAACCTGAACCAATGTACATATGTGCCAAGTTCCACTTGTATAAACCTGGCAGGCTGATTGAATGATTTCCGTTCTTTTTTTCACATTAGCAACTAATTGATGAAAGTAAAGAAGATGTAAAAGAATTACAAACAATGAAGAAAACTGAAAGTATAAAAAAAGAAAAAGCAGATGTCACAGCATGTCATAAAATTCAAGAAGAACGTGAAATATTGATGAAAAAGTTAAATGAATTAAGGTAAGTTCCCTTAGTATTTGTTTGAATCTTCCCATTGATGTTTAGGACTGAAACTGGTCAGTCTCTTACTGGCATATGTGCATACTGTGCATATTGCTTCGATATAACCTTATTTTCATCTTATTCATCTTTGCTTAGAATTAAGGTAAGGTTATAATTTTTTTAAAAATTACAATATTCTGTTAAAGAAAAAAAGAAAATGGCAATTCATCTAACCAAATTACATGGTTATAATGTTCACAGAAATGGCAATATCATCTATCTGAAAATCAATTAATCTATTGAAGGATGAAATACACTAGGAAAAAATGGATTTACACTTCAAGCGGGAAAATGTCTGAACGTCGATCGAGATAAAATAGAAAGAATATGTCATAATGATAGTTAAACAATCAAGAAAGTACCGACGGGGTGGTGATGGAGATTGTTAAATCCTAACAGTTTATATCACGGAATTAGTTGTATTACCATTGAATACGAGGGAACATTGTACAGTTGTGCCGTCCTACTAAGGGACTTCTCAGCAATACTCACCCATGATCCCATCAAAGATCGAACCATTAGCCTTCAGTTCCGTAGTGAACGCTTAGACATTAGACCACTGAATAGGCAACCGAAATAGTACCGCGTTAGCTTTAATCAGAAGAGTGTTTTAAACCAGATAAATAAATATATGACTTATATGCGGTGTAATATATGTCACATTATTCATATTTTACGGAGAATTATTAAATAATCTGTAAAGTAGTTATTTCAATCATTATAGTGAAACGACAGTAACGCTTACCAATGATTAGTTGCTCGTTGCTCTGGTGACTGAATTATTACCACTTTTTATTTATTTGGGTAGATTGTGGAGATTAGTTTATTTAAAGCAATTAGTCCCTTTGATAAATTTCGATAGTGTAATACCAAGACGAATATTATCAGAGCTATGTGATATACATCAGCGCAATACGTTTCGAACAATCTGATCACACATATACTTGTTAAGAACATTTTATATATAAAAAACAAAAAATTAACTAGACTGGAAATGGGGAGTAAGAGGAGACAAGGATAATTATAATAACTATAACAATAATAATAATTATCAGAAGGGGTTTTGTGGAGATTTAGTATTTTCATAGTTGAAAGCGTTAGTCAATCACCACAAAACCCCTTCTGATAATTAATATAATCATATGCTCAATAGTGACTGACTTGGAGAAGTACATCCAGGGGTTCTAGTAAGAAGCAGTGACCAGTGGAGTTCAAACCACGTCGGTCGTGAGATATCAACTCACTGAAGACAATTGGTGAACGGTTGCTCAACTTCGTGGATTGGTTGAAGTTAGACATTAACACCGTTGGATACCGACCGGCTCAGTGGTCTAGAGGTTAAGGGCTCGCGCACGAGACTGGTAGGTCCGGGGTTCGAATCCCGCGAATGAGGGATCGTGGATGCGCACTTTTGAGGAGTTTCATAATAGGACGAAACTGCCGTCCAGTGCTTCCAGGTTTTCCATGGTGGTCTAGCTTCAATTGACTCACACTTTCAACTATGAAAAAAAATAATAATGATAATAATAATAATGTGAAGATGATTTGAAACCTAATGACGCTGGATAATAAGCTAATATTACCAGGGTAGGTTTAAGGAGAGAACAAACTGTTTTTGAATACATAAAGGGTTTTAAATTTTCGTATGGCTAAGGCTTCAATAAGCCATAGTAGACGCCCCTTTACACTTTCATACAACACCACGAAAGCCGAGTTTATATTAATAGAGGATGATGGTTGTTTATCCTCTACTGTTATTGGGTCATTTGATTCTATTTGTTTCTGCGACGATCACATAGTTCTGAACAGTTTCTTGTCAAAGGAATATTTAAGAAAAGATCGATGGTAACAGTGGAACTATTGAAATCTACAGAATACTAGACAGCTCTGATCAGTATTCATTTAAAATTTGCCATCAATAATAAGAACATTCTTCAAATCAAGCTAATATTTACAATCTATTGAACTGAATAATAACCGTAGACTTATTAATGATTAACTGAAAGACATATCACCTCATATGGAAACAAATATGTTGTAACGATTATCAAACAAATGAGAATTGTAAAATTTTCCTCGTTTCTTAAATATCCAATGAGAATAAGAAGAATGATTATTTTAGTAGAAACATTTGAAAACATTAACCTGAAAGATCAACCATCGTAAGAAAAGATGGATAGTAGCTAGCAGTAGAATCCAGGACGGGCGTTTCGTCTTATTTCGGACTCGTCAGCTGGATGTATCCGCATCTCAAAGTTGATGTTCATTCTGGGGCTCGAACCGAATGCCTTTCACTTCAAACGCCATCGCGTTATCCACTCAGCTACCGAGTCCTGATAGCCGCTTGCTTGTGGAATGGGGTGAAGTTTAAATTCATTTAGTATTGTTTGTTTGAATCTTCCCATCGATGTGTTAGGACTGCAACTGGTCAGTCTCTAATCGGCGAGTCCCAAATAGGACGAAACGCCCGTCCTGGATTCTACTGCTAGCCACTATCCATCTTTGCTTACAATGCTTGTGAAGTAAGGCCGTATCGAGGCAACACGCACAGTATGCACATATGCCAATTAGAGACTGACCAGTTGCAGTCCTAACACATCGATGGGAAGATTCAAACAAACAATACTAAATGAATTTAAACTTCACCCCATCGCACAAGCAAGTGGCTATCAGGACTCGGTAGCTGAGTGAATAACGTGATAGAGTTTGAAGCGAACGGTACTGTGTTTGAATCCCAGAATGAACATCAACTTTGAGATGCAGATACAACCAGCTGACGAATCCCAAATAGGACGAAACGCCCGTCCTGGATTCTACTGCTAGCCACTATCCATCTTTGCTTACAATGCTTGTGAAGTAAGGCCATATTGAGGCAATACGCACAGTATGCACATATGCCAATTAGAGACTGACTAGTTGCAGTCCTAACACATCGATGGGAAGATTCAAACAAACAATACTAAATGAATCTAAAAGCTCAACGTTTTAAGAAATCATGTCAATGAAACATGTATTCAGTTGATAAGATAAATAGTATGGTTTAAACACAAAATTTTAGTTTCACTCAAAATGGATATGATTAGTCAGGTCAATGGAATTTAAACGTCTGACATGAAGTACTAATCGATTTTAGGAAGATAAGAAGAAGATATTTTGCCGGTGAAGATTGTGCTAATTGGTGTATGTTTTGGAGATTCCTTGATATGAATTGTCTTTTGAACACTTGTAAATCTACAAGACATTAAATACGCTTAATAGATGAATGATCATTGAGTAATATAACATAAAGAGTATGGTTCACTTAGTGTTACTTGTTTGAATCTTCCCATTGATGTTTTAGGACTGCGACTGGTCAGTCTCTTATTGGCATATGAGCATACTGTGCGTATTGCCTCGATATAGCCTAAATTCACAAGCATGTTAAGCAAAGATGGACAGTGGTTAGCAGTGGAATCCAGTTTGACGCGCGTTTCGTCCTATTTGGGACTCGTCAGCTGGATGTATCTACATCTCAGAGTTAATGTTCACTATTGGACTCGAACCCAGTAACTTTCGCTTCAAACACTATCGCGTTATCCACTCGGCCACTGATTCCTGATAGCTAGTTGCTTGTGCGATGGGGTGAAGTTTAAATTCATTTAGTATTGTTGGTTTGAATCTTCCCATTGATGCTTGTACGCTTAAGGGTCTTTTGAGCATTATTATTACACTTCAGTTAGACGTTATAAGAGTTCATGAAACATGTATAGTGACTGACAGTGAAAGTTATTCAAGAAATATGGATTATTGTATTGGCTGAGATGTACATTAGTTTAACTTAACTAACGCCATATATATTTATATATATATATATACAAACCATTCAGAATACATATAAAATTGACTGAAACTGAGATTTTAATAAGAAGAGGACAATTAGTGATATTGTCGGTCAGTAGAATGATGACTCAATAGGGATACGGAATCCTTTAAAAGCCGTATTTCAATAATCACTTTTACTAAGCTTGAATAAAATAATATGATCCTATAAGGTTTTAGTTATTTTGTTAATATACTACTTATATTAATTACATATAGTTCTTAGAAGCTTTCCATCTGTAGAATGATTCATCTTTAATCTTTTATTATGATCTGTTTTATTTTTGATAACGAATTGTAGGGAAATTAATCGTTGTCTTCGAGATCTAAAAGATGAAACATCTAATAATAAAGATTCGACCGATTACGAAAGAATATTAAGTTCAGAAGCTTTTCATGTTAATGAAAATAAGAATGAGGAAGAATTATTAAAACGAACATATTTTAACAAATTACCTATCAGACATGAAGATTCAAAAGATGAAGAAAGTGAAGAAATGCATCCACAAGAAATAACTAGTTACAAGTATGTTTATTTATTTATTTAAACACATAAATATTGGTGCAAAGGGGCATCAGATACATATGCGCCGCATAAATCTCATTTGGTTTATGTGAGGGCTGTGATACTGTCCGGGTGCTCAAACTGAAGCAGGTGGTTTTCTCAGGGGACCACACCCAGAGCCTTTGACCTAAAGATCTGATCCACAAGGCAGTGGAGCATTGTAGGGGGATACAGTCCCATAGTAGCCGGTGACCAATGATTGATTTATACGCCATTTGTTCCATCAGGATACTGGAGCCCATGTGCACCATTGATTTGGAATCAGGGTTTTCCAACTCCCCTAGATGGACTCGCCGTGTCCACCAACCCGGTTAAAGCGACGAACATTTGCTTTTTGTCCTCTGAATTTCGTAAACAACACAGCCACGAGTAGACAGTGAGTAGGACTTCCATGGCAGAGCGGACTCTCCTCACTCTCGGCCGTACCAGCGCATTTTTAAAATTTGTTTGTTTAAAATTGTTTGGTATAAAACATCAAAATGTATTTGTAAAATCTTAGCGAATGAATTTGAAGGAAATCCAACGTATCGCCTGACAATCTGGTCCAAGATTTTTCAAGGAAATATAATCAAACATCAAAATTATCGTATATAAGTAGGTACATGGTTTTCCGATTCACTGTATATTGAATAGGTCAACCAATCAACATTAGAATTACTTCAGATTAATTCGCTGAGATTTTCTAAAGAAATTCTTCCTCTTTAATGTCTTGCATCAACTCGTTAGCCAAATACTGTGAAACGATTCGATAAAATTTAGACCAAAGTTCTTATACTGTTTTTTAATACTTGCAGTATTGTTGCATAATTTTTTAAATGGAGCCAAAATGATATTACATTATTTCAGGATCAAATATATCAGATAGTGTTATTTTTGGTCTGTTGTCTTCTATAGTTGTTTAGATAGATACTAATGTTAGTTTCTGAATAATAAAATTGTACATATAAGTTATCTACCGATAACAAAGTCAAATAATCCTGTATTGGCTCTATCCAATTCAACCCCGCATTTCATTTAGACTATTAAAATGAATTGTACAGTGATTTATTACACCGGAATTTCTGAAGTTTATTTGTCCATTACTGATGGTCAATTGGATGTAAGTGTAAATAAAAACATATCATCTATTGGGTTAAAGTGTTGAAGAGATCCAGAAAAACTCAAAGAAAACCCAAAAAGGCTCTGAAAACGCTGAGAAACATCCTATCCAAACAGCATTCACTAGAAGTTTTCCCAAAAACATCTAGAAAGTAGAAGGTCACATGTTGAGTTTCTGATTGAATGATTACCTATATTAGTACTACTACTAGGTTTAGTATCGTTCCAGAATTTTCCGGAAAACCAAGGCCATCTAAAAAAAATAAAAACCCTAGATTTTCTGTACAAGAAAGAACTTTGGATTTAAGCGTTTCTTCCATATTTCGCGCCTTTTCTCTCGTGTTCAAGTCGCTGTGTAGATTTATCCTGGGGGTTACAAGAAGAGCTTGGGAACTGAATCTAGCGTTCAATTACTAGATTTATCAATAGTAAAGAAAATCAATATAAAACTTTATAGATAAATAATCTGTTCATTTTTTCTTACAACAGAATACTAACTGTTCATGTCGTATGTGTACGTGTGTGGGCATACGATCCGAACCCAGTACAATCCTCTACACATGCTATTGCGTTATCCACCTAGTTATTAAATCCAGATATACACGGGTTTTTGCAATAAGATGAAGTTTAATTCATTTTTGTTAGTTATCTGAATCTTTTCCTTAGTGTTTAGTGGTGCAATTGATCAGTCTCTTTCTGGTTTATATACATCCTGTGAGGATATTACCATACTTAAAAATTCAAAAACATCTAGTGGCAAATCTGTTTATTATGTTCGCCTATTTTGTATTATAAAAACATATCTACCCATTGATATACTTTACAAATTCTATTGAGATGTTTAAAAGTCATTATATATTATAGGAAGAATGCGGAAGATACTTTGGACAATAACAGTAAAAGATCATTTGAAGTAAGAGTTATACATGACGTTTTCTTTTTTCACACATTTGCATTTTTATATGGTTGAGATCATGAAACAATTGAAGCTAGACCACCATGGAAAACCTGGAAACACCGGACGGCCGTTTCGTCCTATTATGAGACTCCTCAGAAGTACGCATCCACGATCCCACCTAGCGGGATTTGGACCCAGGACCTATCAGTCTCGCGCGCGAGCCCTTAACCACTAGACCACTGAGCCGGTCGGTATCCAACGGTGTTAATGTCTAACTTCAACCAATCAACAAAATTGAGCAATCATTCACCAATTGTCTTCAGTGAGTCAATATCTCACAACAGACGTGGTTTGAACTCCACTGGTCACTGCTTCTCACTAGAACTCCAGGATAAATCTCTTGAAGCCAGTCACTTTTAACGATCATTATTTGAAAAAAATTAATACGATCACAAATAAAATCCTTTTCTTTTCCGAAAAGCAGACACAAAACAGATGTGTTAAGTTACTTAATTTTGTGGCTATACAATAAAAATTTAGTTGATAAATACTGAAGTATATTTGTGATTGATAATCTAAAGTAAACTAATTCCCTTAGGAGTACAGAAAGTCCAATATTCGATTTTCTAGAGAGTAACTTGTATGTATTCCTGAAAAGTTTCAAATTAAACAATCTCTAGAAACCTCTTTTTTCAATGATTTGAAATTTACTTTTTACATGGTGACCGTTCATATTTTAGTACCGAAATCTAGAAGAAAAGATAATGTGAATGGAATAACAAAAGACAACCGCAATTCATATTGTTATCTTCCACTCTAAAATTCTGAATAGCTTTCAGAAGTAAATCACAGTGAAAATGTACGAAAACTGGAGTTATACAAGAGCGGTTTATTCAATAATGTCCCCTTTTCGACTCATTCCATCTTGTCGATTGAAAAATCTAAAAATGTAAAAGAAAACTCTTCACAGTAACTTTGAAATTACCTTCAGTCAGGTTACCATTATTATCAATTTAACAGTGAAAGATCGTTAGTGCTTTTCCATGAAAAGCGCTTTCATTTAATATCTACGGACAAAAATCATAAGTTTGAAAACACTTATCTTTATTAGCAAAGATGGATAATGGCTAGCAGTGGACTCCAGGATACGCGTTTCACCGTATTTGGGACTCGTCAACTGAATGTACCTGCATCTCAAAGTTGATTTTCTGCCATTATTTTGAAAGCCTGTCTTTTCACATAGGACCATACAAACAGTCTGTATTACATCAACCCCCAAAATCAGTCATAATGTTTTTCTAGTTTCTTTTTTATTACATTGAAAACATTTGAAAAACTTTTTTCCCCCTGATTTTCTTTTATTCTAATACAAACTTGACATTTCATTAGTTGAATGATTCAAAATCATTAATATTCAAAGTATTATTGATTGGCAGTTTTGGTGTTGGTAAACAAGCTCTATTGAATAGGCTATCATCAAATAATTCGAATCAACCTTTGGATTTAGATGAAAAGAAAAATAACCTGACAATATCATCATCATCTTATGAAATAAAAATTGCAATTTATCAACATAAATTAGATAATGTAAATTATTTAATTCAATTTATGAAACCTCCTACTATTAATTTGTAAGTTAATATATATTTTTCATTTACACAGTTTAAATTATGAACCGATCAAAGTTAGACAAACCATTAAAAAAACCTGGAAGGAATAGACAGCCGTTTCATTGTAATATAGGAATTGTCAGTAGTGTGGATCCATGGACCTACATCCGGTTTTCGAACTCAGAACCTATAATCTTGCGCGTAAATGACTAACCTCTAGAGCATTGAGCTAGAATTCAACATTGTTAATGTCTAGCTTTAGTCAGTTGATGATGCTGAACAATCCTCATTCATAGCCTATGGTAGATAACTGTCTTACATCAAACAACTGTCGTCTAGTTAAGATCAATTCATGATTTTAACAGTAAAAACTCTACAGTGTCCACAAATCTATAAATATTTGATTTTTTTTAATGTAGTATTCATATGAGTATTTTCGCTCACTGTTTAAAACGTGTTTCTGTCTGATTAAAGTCTTAAAGTTTACAGAAGACTAATTCATATTCATACTATTGATTTAAGTAACCTGCGCTGACGATCTAAGAAGTAAGATGAATTTGACTGATTTTTAGAGACACAGTTTTATGGTAAAAAAACAGATTCATGCTAAGATACATCAACGTATCAAGAATCAGAAGGTCGCAAACTAATTTAAGGTAGAAACCAATGAAAGCCAATAATCACCTCACGGTTGTTTTTACCTAGATAGACACTTTACAGGAATCTGTATCCAAAACATTAAGAGGGAATTAAGATTCCAAAATGAATATATATGATTTTAGACTATTGAAATTGTGAAATATCGAGTGCTAGCTCAGTTATTTCAGTGTCTTGCGCCTAGATAGTCTTGAAGATGCGATTTCAATCATCTGTGATAATGTAAATGTACATTCCTGAGGAGTTGTTAAACAAATAACTCCTATAAATTCAACTTAGTATTGTTTGTTTGAATCTTCCCATCGATTTGTTAGGACTGCAACTGGTCAGTCTCTAAGTTGAATTTAAACTTCACCCCATCGCACAAGCAACTAGCTATCAGGAATCAGTGGCCGAGTGGATAACGCGATGGCGTTTGAAGCGAGGGTACTGGGTTCGAGTCCCAGAGTGAACATCAACTCTGAGATGCAGGTACATCCAGCTGACGAGTCCCAAATTGGACGAAACGCGCGTCAAACTGGATTCCACTGCTAGCCACTATCCATCTCTGCTAAATAACTCCTATGGTTATAATTTGGAATCCACATCTTATATGGAGATGATTAGGGGAACATCGATCTTGGAACCATACAAAAGTTTACAGGCGGATAACTGTTATAAAAAAGATAATTGATAAAAATGATAATTTTGTTTTATTTTTGACTGGTAACAAATATATATATATATATATATATATATATATATATATATATATATATATATATAGAGAGAGAGAGAGAGAGAGAGAGAGAAAGCTCCTTTACACCAGATATTCGATTCAATCACCCTTTAATAAACATAACAATCTATAGACAATTACCAAGTTCTCACGAAAACTTAATTCACAAGATGATTCAAAGACACTTTCGGGGAATACCTCTACTCCTATTGTGATTATTAGCAACATTACATCTTTGACAGTAAATTGTGAAACATTAATATCTGAAATATGCCTGTATAATGAAAAATGTATTCAAATCGTTATGTTTATAATAAATTAACTTGTTGAGAATTCGTTTTCCAGAAGAGGCTTTATGGAGATTTCAGTATTTTCATATCTGAAATCATGAGTCAATTGAAGCTAGACCACCCCTTCTTATAATAATCATCATTGTGCTCACTAGTGACTGGCTTCAAGAAGTATTTTCTGGAGTTCTAGTGAGAAGACGTGACCAGTGAAGTTCGAACAGGTCTGTTGTGAGATGGTAACTCAGTGAAGACAATGGCGGACGGTTACTCAATTTCGTTGATTGATTGAAGTTAGATATTAACACCGTTGGATGCCGGCTAGCTTAGTGGTCTTTTGATTAAGTGCTCGAGCGCGAGACCAATATGTCCTGCGTTCGAATTTCATGAGGCGGGATTGTGGATGCGCACTGCTGAAGAGTCCCACAATATGACGAAACGGTCGTCCAGTGCTTTCAAGTTTTCCATGATGGTCTAGCTTCAATTGACTCACGATTTCAATTATGAAAATTCTTTTTTTCATCTTACTTAGTTAGTTGCTATGCCTACTGACATATCAATTTTTAAAAGTTATTTTTTTTACAAGTTTCTTTAATAATCACTTACGAAAACTTGACCAAATAATGTCGCTACATTCTTCTCTTTTTTTTCTTTTCATTTTCCACTTTTTTTTGTTTTGGTTTTTCAATATGGATACCCCCATTAAATCAACTGATAGTTTAAATCTTCATGATTATATTGGTCATAAAACATGTCGTACTTTTTATGAAAAATCTGATGGAATAATATTGATTTTTGATATATGGTCAAAAGAAACTTTATTTGAATTAGAAAAATATTATTATACAACTAAAGAGAATCAAAATCAACTTATTCGTAAACCAATTTATATGGTATTAGGTAATAAAATTGATTTATTGCCAACACAATCAAATATACTACTGAATAAAGTACCTGATAAACGTATAATAGATTTTGTTAATGTAAGTTCCTTTGTTGTTTAATTGATATGATTATTATTGTGTTTGAATAGTTTCATCAATCAATTATGATTACATCTCAATCCTACAGGAGGTCAGTCGCGGCCCGAATAGTTCAGTGGTAACGTCTCTGACTGTGAAGCTGAGTGACATGGAATTGAATCCGTCAAGGAGCACCAGTTCCCTCAAGATTACAGGTACACCTTGCTGACGAGTGCCAAATAGCACGAAACCCGTGTCTAGGGTTTCCGGTTGATCACCTATAACCACCATCTTATCTCAACAAAAACAATGTTTGATCACTGTGAATCTGACCTCTAGAAAATCGAGAACCTTTAATTCAGGACGTTATTGTACTCACTTACTTATTGATGTCTGATAAACTTCGTGAAGGAGCATAGGCCACCCACCAATATTCTCCATCTAACTCTGTCCTGGACAATCGTTTCCAGTTCTTTCCAGTTGCTATTCATCTTTTTCATGTTTGCTACCGATGTCGGTGTAGTGTGTTTTTTGGCCTTCCAAATTTTCATTTCTCTTCAGGATTCCAAGTTAGCCCTTGACTCATGATGCATTTTTATGATTTCCGTAATGTATGTTCTATCTACTCCCAAAATCTTTTCCTGATTTTCTCTTCAGCTGGAAGTAGGTTTGTCCTCTCCCACAGAAGGCTGTTGCTGATGGTATCCGGCCAACGGATACTGAGTATTTCGTGTATACAGTTGTTTATAGATACTTGTAACTTTTTGATGATGGTTGTGGTAGTTGTTCACGTTTCAGCTTTGTACAATAAAACCAACTGTCATGACGTTCGTATTGAAGATTATGACTTTGATATTGGTTGACAGTTGTTTTGAGTTCTTCAACTGTACGAATGTTGTTCTTTTGTAAACTCTTAAAATAATTAGTACAATTACGTTATTCTATCGTTGCTAAAACAAACGCTAACAAGAATAAAATAATTGTACTAATTATTTTAAGTGTTTATCTTAACTGGTTTCTTTTCAGAGTTGGATAATTTAAAATGTAATTTCTAACACATTTTCAAAAAATTTCACTACCAAATAGGATAGTCCTAATTAACCTCAAAGAACAGTCGATAAAATATTATATGTTATCACAAGAAAGTTTGGGAATTTTGCAAACACACTTATGGTCCACATAAGAAGTAGGATGAAATAGGTCAAAACACTGGTTGAAGTTAGACATCAATACCGTTGGATGCCGACTGAGTGGTCTAGTGATCAATCGCTCGCGCTCGAGACTGATAGGTCCTGGGTTCGAATCCCACGAGGCAAGATCGTGGATGCGCACTTCTGAGGAGTCCCACAATAGGATGAAACGGCCTTCCAGTGCTTCCAGGTTTTTCATGGTGGTCTAGCTTCGATTGACTCATGAACATAACTATTAAATTACTATAATATCCCAAAATCCCGTTTCCGATGAAAAAACATTTTGCATTTATAATTTCTTACTCATGGAGGGGAGGAAATTATCGATCTTAAAACATAGTACACGGGTTTGACGAAGTTTTGACAAAAGTTTCAGTGTAGTAGATGAATATTGAATAGCAGAATACGACTAAAGTTTGTAATTACCGTTCGTCTGTTTTCTACACGAAACTTAATGTCGCAGTTTAAAGTTGAAAAATACACAGGAAAATCAGTTCAGTGCGTAGGTGAATAACTTAAAACTGTTCCTTTTGGGTACATTTTATAGTAGTTTTGTTAGATAGTTGGAGTAGAAATCGGTTGCTTAACTTTGGCTCTATGCTAGTCAGCACTAGTCATTAGTGCATATTTGCAGTAACCAGGGAACTGATTCTACCTATAGGACTTAAACACAAATCATTACGTTTTACAGTCAAAAAGGTTACCACTAAGTAATTAATTAACAGTTACTTATTTATAGTGATAAAGTGCTATCAAACTAACAGTTATGATTTATTTGTTTAATAAACGAAAATTTTGTTGTTTAGGATCTGGATGGTACATTTTTTGAAATAAGCGCAAAATCAGGAGAAAATGTTCAAGAGGCTATAGACGTATTCTTAAGGTAATTTGAAGTATAAGTAAAAAAACATTCGATCTTTTTACAAGAAAGAAAATAATAACAAAATAAATACACTATTAGACATTAATCTTCAAATCTTTCATGATGGCGAGACTATAATTTATGGAAGAACCAATCAGATTTAGGATAATACATCTTGGATTTTGACGCGAAATTCACTCACCCATTTCGCCAAATAACTTCTTGGCATTTTGGCTGATATCAGTTCATGATGAAAAACCATGAATATAAATCCTAATCCTAACCATCAACTGTGAATCATAATCCATATTCTTCAAACTGCTTTATAATCCTCATTTAGCCCTAGTAAGTAGGTAGACACTCTCTAGATCACTTTGGTGTCGCTCAAAGGTCGTCCATAAGCTATCGTCTCACCAACAAACCTTCTTATATTACGATAAATTAAATAACATGACATATAAAACGCTCTTATATCATATATTAGATAAGAATTCATTGTTTATTCACTATTTGTTTATGGTCTGTTATCTAAAAGCCAAATGTACAGTATAAAAAATTGTTATATCGATTGAGTGAGTGCCCAGTTAATATATGACGTTATACGACCACCAATTGGAGAGCAGCGAATTTATTGATCGTTGTATGATACACGAAATCGTATGAGCAGTCTTGAGTACTTATCAGTCCTGCTTTCTGCCTAGACCAGTCAGTTATGTCCAGAACACCAATAACAGCGTCTGCAATATGAATCATTATTCTCAAACCTACTGAGTTTATATATCAATCAAACAGACACACCACATCGTACCATTAAATAGAAAATAACATTTGTACAAGATTTAGCCAAATGTGGCTGTGAATAAGGGGAACAGTAATTAATGGACTAAGGATAACCCAAGAATGGTAAATCGTATAATAATAGTCTAGAGGTCAGAATGAAGCTCATAATAGAAGGAACATGAATATGAATAGTTGAGTTACTTAACAATTATACAATAGGAAATATACATATCATATTGGTCCATAAATAGTTCTCAAAGTCACCATTCATAATTTCCCACGGGATACAACACAAATCATTATCAAAATAACCCTTTATGCTTAAAACTTCCAGGTATATGCATATCTGTATGCACATTTTAGGATAACTGTCAAGTTAAATCAACTTTTAGGTCATCAAGTAAACATGATGTTACATAAAGAAAATATCATACATTCAGTCAGTGTATAAATTTATTTACGAACTATGGAGGTGAGACTTCTATTTTTGGACGACCTTTGAACAACACCAAAGTGATCTAGAGAGTGTCTACCTACTTACTAGGGCTAAATGAGGATTATAAAGCAGTTTGAAGAATATGGATTATGATTCACAGTTGATGGTTAGGATTAGGATTTATATTCATGGTTTTTCATCATGAACTGATATCAGCCAAAATGCCAAGAAGTTATTTGGCGAAATGGGTGAGTGAATTTCGCGTCAAAATCCAAGACGTATTATCCTAAATGTGAATGGTTAGTTCATAATTTATAGTCTCACCGGTTTGTTAAAATTGATTAATTTTTTAGCTTTTATTACTAATCAATTTAACCCGAAAAACAATAAAATCGAAAACCCACTAGTCGATCAATATGAGACTTTTCAACAGCTCCTATTGATGAGTCTTCCAGTAGTCCAATTGAATACCTTCAAATAATAATTCGAATTGATTGACTTAAGAATAGTCAATTATTGAATATTAACTTATAAATCTAGATTTAAAGCGTTCAACATGGCATTTGAACGTACTAACATAGATTATTAGTGAGACTAACGCTATACACTGTTAAAGAGTCCTAGACTAAGATATAAGGTCTGTCCAGTGCCTACTGATCCTCTATGATTTTTGATTATTAGTTTTTCTGGTTAACGTTTTGTTTTAGCGAGTTAGATTTTTTCGGGAAAATATCACTAACCCCATGCTCAACCCTCCTCCTTCATCCGAGCTTGGGACTGGTAGTAACCCTAGAGGGGCTCCATGCAGAGTTCTATGATTTTTGAGCTAATCTAAAATCTTGACGTAAACCACTTTCAGCATGAAATAAATCTACTAATAACAATCAAATTCTTTTGGAGTACATTCAAAAAAACGAACCCATAGAAATTAATTGTTACTAATCTGTATGTTTTTTTATTTTATAGAAAACTTAAATTAGCTAGTGAGAAAACCAACCAATCGAATGAAATCAAGAAAGATAAGAAAATGGGTTGTTGTAGTTGTTGTTTCTTGTAAACATTTAATAGAATAATACATTATTGAATGTTTCAGATAAACTGAAAAGTAATTTTTTTCACCATACTTTAGTTTCAATATAATTTGTTTTTAGTGTAATGCTCGTAGCTGTATGTTATAAACGGTAGGATACTTGTTATAAGGCTAGGGTTTAATGTTATAACAGTTCTTTCACTTTTTACACGTATTTGGGACGTTAATTTACCTTATACAAATATCTACACTAGATTCCTTCCCAGTGTCGTTTATTCTACAGGACTTCAACACAACACTCAGATCAAGAACACGAGATTATCCTGACTAGAACGTCAATATATTTCCATACCAAAATTCGATACAATCCAACAACAGAGAATAGTCAATCTATAATAATAAGGATAGGGGAATATACAGCACGTATAACGCCTGTCACACTGTCTACATGTCTGACTCAGCAAAACAACCAATCATTATCATTCTCGCCTACACATCACTGTAAAAATATATTTCTTTTTTTAAAATATGTACAGTGACAACTTATTCAAGATGTGACATCAGTCCATGAAGTCATTGTTTATAGATTTGGTACGTGTTGGAAGACGTAGATTATTTGGTTGGAGCCTCGATTATAATCATTGGTTGATAATGTTAAATGACATCATTCAAAGTTGGTTACAGTGGAATGGAAGCAGTTACTGTTTCATCAGGTCTTGAATTTGAGTATTCATTCATGATAACGATCTCTATAAACCCCTAGGCTGATAATTCTCTTGTACTTACTAGTAACTGATTTTGAGAGGCTACTCCTAATTTTGGTAAGAAGCTGTAACTATCGATGTTTAGTTCATTTAGCATGTGTGACTACTATTCAATGATATTGGAAGACGGTTGTTAAATATCACGTACTGAATAAAGTTACATATATAAACCAGCGGATGTCAACTAATTGATTTAAGAGTTACGCGCTAATCATGAGACCTGACAGCTACGCCTTCGATCCCATTTAGAGTTGTGAAAGTCCACTACCGAGATAAAACCATTGTTCAGTGCTTCCTGGTTTTCACAGGTTGTTTAACAATAGTCAATCTTTGATGTTAACTATAAAATTCAACGATTTCCACAAATTCACTATAATGTTTTTTCTATCTGATGACTGAAAAATAATGGAACGAGGAAATCTATTGAAGGGAACAAGTAGATACTAAATGATAAGTTGACAAGATGCCGTATCCCTAGCTCAAAGATCTCATTCTTACTGTTATACAAAGCAAGTCAACTACACTTATTTCACAAATAAAGTTGGATTTAAAATATGTACAAACTGTATGAATCATGCTAAAGTATTTGCTAATATATCAGCGATAAGGTTTTATCCTATTTATTCTAGTAAATGTAAGAGTTATCATGTTCCTTGTATAACATACTCTGTGAATATAAATGATTTGATTATTGAAACACTCATTGAAAATCTTTGACGTTGGCGAAGTGCTTTGGTAAATAATTGTAGAAGCTGATTAAAAATGATACTCAACGTTTGCATCAGTCTTTTTCTAGGATTATCGTATTCTATTGGAACAACGTCTGAGTATGATCGTCATTACACTGTGACTTAATCAAATCTGTTTTTAATCCTTAAAAAATAACAACAAACTTCGTAGATGAATGCTATAAAATAAGACTTAATAGCATAAAGATTAAAATCTTTTTACAAAATTCATTAATCTTCTGACTGAACGTTTGAATAGTTGTCCTAAGTTTTTCTAATACCCTAGGTTAATCTACACGACAACTTGAACACAAGAGAAAAGGTGCGAAATATGGAAAGAACGCTTTAGTCTAAAGTTCGTTTATGTACAAAAACTCGAGAGTATTTATAGCATTTCAGGTGGCCTTGAGCTTTTGGAAGGTTATAGAACCCTACTAAGCATAGTAGCAGGGTAAGTAATCATCCATCGATCTCCAATTTCTAGATTTCTCTGAGGGACTTTTATTAAATACTGATTGGATGAAATGTTTCTCAGTGTTTACAGGACCCCTTTTGGCTTTTTTCGAGAATTTTCTGGGTATCTTCAACAAGAATATGAATCAGTTCAAGTTATCAAAGCTTGATAATAACACAAATAAAAATGAACAAAAACTACAAAAATGACAAGTCGGTTGAAAGTGATGATGATATATGATGTAATAAAAATAGAATAGAAAAATAGAATCAATTTATAAACTATTCAATATTCAGCGAAATTTTATGAAATATGTGAGAAAAGATTATGAGCAACAAACTAATATGAATCCAGTTAATTTCATCAAGTGAGAGCTCGATGTCTGAGCCAGGAAAATTTTTCATTTGATCTCATCATTTAAGTTAGATATTAACACCGTTGGATGCCAGCTCTGTAGTCTAGAGGTTAAGTGCGAAACTGATAGATCCTGTATTCGAATCTCGCTAGGCGGGACCGTGAATGCGCACTGCTGAGGAGTCCTACAATAGGATGAAAAGGCTATCAAGTGGTTCGAAGTTTTCGATGGTGGTCTAGCCTCAATTGATTCACGATCTCAACGATTAAAATATCTTCAACAAATAGAAAGTCTAATCAATAAATTCAAATCATGAAGATTTGATCTTATTCTAAGTTTTACATTCCCCTTTAGTGAAATATTGAAAGTAAAATAGGACTTAGTAGCTGAGTGGATAACTCAATGGCGTTTGAAGCGAAAGTTACTAGGTTCGAGTCCCAGAGTGAACATCAACTCTGAGATGCAGGTACATCCAGCTGACAAGTCCCAAATAGGACGAAACACGCGTCCTGGATTCCACTGCTGACCACTATCAATCTTATAATACTTGTGAATTAAGGCAATATCGAGGCAATACGCACAGTATGCACATATGCCAATAAGAGACTGAACAGTTGCAGCCCTAAACATCAATGGGAAGATTCAAACAAACAATACTAAGTAAAGTAAAATTGATTGTTTGGAGTCATAATAAATAGTCAATTGCGTAACATTAAACATTTAGTTCTTCCATTAATAAATTTTCTTTGTAAATTAATTGAAGCTTACCTGAAAATGTTTCAAATGGTTAAATGATCACAAAATGTTCTAATATTCTTGAGGATATTTCATGTTTACCTGGAATTTGAATGTGTTTTAGTAGTGGAAGAATTAACAAATATTCCGATATATATAATGAAAGATTATTCAGATGACTTTATTAAAACAATTTACAAAAGGTGTTGATTACTTAAACAAGAACGAATCCTTTTTTAAAAACAGTGACTTTAAATGTTAGAAAAATATAAATTACTAATTGATTGCTTAATGAGTAGTAATCAATATCATGTATGTCAGGTCCTTCTTAGTGCAGATCGAATCCTATCGACCAAGTTGCAATGTGGCCACTAGTCTAAGTGACTCGGCATTGCGTGTACTATACTGAGATAAGACGGTGGTTAGAAGCATTAAGTAGTGAATAGTTTTGTTTACTAATTATTTTTCACTTAAAAATCAAATTATTTAGTGTAAAAATCCTAAGAGAGAAAAAAGAAAACAGAGAATGTTTAGTCAACGAACTTTGACGACTGAGTGCTAAAAAGTTAACGAAAAATCTTATTTACAAGTAAAGATGGATGGTAGCTAGCAGTGGTATCCAGCAGGCGAGTTTTGCCCTATTTTGGACCACAACCGGGTTATCGACATCTGCAAACATAGATTAGACCAATAGTAATTAGATAACAATATAATTTTAATTAATATGCAAAATAAATAAACAATGGGTATCGAATTTTCACCTATATAAATAATGTTCAACACGTCAACACAAGTCGAAAAAGAATCTTGATAAACACAGGTCAAAAAAACAAAACAACATAAATATGTTTTGTGGAGATTTTAGTGATTTTATAGTTGAGGTCATGAGTCATTTGAAGCTAGACCACCATACAAAACCTGGAAGCACTGGGAGGCCGTTTCGTCCTATTATAGGACTCCTCAACAGTACGCATCTACGATCCCGCCTCGATGGATTCGAACTCAGTACCTACCGGTCTCGAGCGCCTAAACTCTAGATCACTGAGTCGACATCCAACGATGTTAATGTCTAACTTCAACGAATCCTCGAAATTAAACAACCGTCCGCCATTGCATTCAGTGAGTTATTATCTCACAATAGACCTGGTTGAACTCCACTGATCACTGCTTATCAATAGAACTCCAGGAAATACCTATTGGAGCGAGTCACTCGTGAGCATATGATTAGTATTAGAAGGGGGGTTTTGTGGATGCGCACTGCTGAGGAGTCCCGCAATGGGACAAAACGGCTGTCCAGTGCTCCCAGGTTTTCCATGGTGGTCTTGCTTCAATTGACTCATGATTTCAACTATAAATCTGTAATTTATAATTCTTAAAATAACCTCAATTCAATCTAAATGATAGAATCTTCATTGATAATCTACTAAGTAACTACATGTATTAGAGTACCGCTAAATGTCACAAACGTCCAAGTTATCAAACATAGACATGAAATGATTGAAGTTTTTAAAACGTTGGAAGCCTTCCGAAAATTCCAACTGAAGCTCGAAATTATGTAAACACTTATCAATATGTATAATACAAACATGCCGAAATTTCGAAATATTACCAAACCGAAGTTCGATACGCATGGTATTTATTAAATGTAGTGACATAAACCTAAAGAGTTCTTTCATAAAACAGTGTTCTCAGAGTGTTGCAGTGAATTTTTATGTGGTGAACAAGAACACAGATGGGGACAACCAAATGTATTTGAACACAAAATTACAGAATATCTTAGTAAAATCTAAGAACCATGCAATAAATACTTCATTTGCATAATGTTAATCAATCGTCTCAGACTTCATTCTCCCTTTGTTTTCACACTAATCATTCTCTGTTCACATTCTCTTTTTTTCGATCTTCTTAACCTTCTGCCGCCAAGCATTTCTCTTTCGATTGATGATACATACTAGTTATATCTTTCAACATCAGTAGTACACACCATATTTACATTTCAAAACTTTTTATTGCTAATTATATGGTAGGATTTGTATTGTGTTAAATGAACTAGATATATAATTATGATTGTCCAACGGGTGTTATTGATAAGTTTTCTAATTGAACGTAAGATTCGGTTCCTAAGCTCTCCTTGTAACCCTCACGCTAGATCTATGCAGAGACATGACCACAAGAGAAAAGGCATGAAATCTGGAAGAAATGCTTAAATCCAAGGTTCGTTTGTGTATAGAAAATCTAGGGTTCTTAAAGTATTTTAGATGGCCATGGTTTTCCGAAAAATTCTGGAACGCCAATAAACATAACAATAATGATAATAATAATAATAGTACTAGTAGTATTACAGGTAATCATGCAATCAGAAACTCGACATGTGACTTTTCGCTTTCTAGATGGTTTTGAGAAAACTTCTGGTGAATGCTGATTGGATAAGATACTTCTCAGAGTTTTCAAAGCCTTTTTTGGCATTTTTTGAGGATCAGAAGGGGTTTTATGGAGAATTTAGTATTTTCACAGTTGAAATCATGAGTCAATTGAAGTTAGACCACCATCGAAAACCTGGAAGCACTTTACGGCCGTTTCGTTCTATTATGGGACTCCTCACCAGTGCGCATCCACGATCCCGCACCCGCGAGACTCGAACCCAGGACCTACCAGTCTCGAGCCGAAGCTTTAAACCGATAGACCACTGAGACGGCAACCAATGGTGTTAATGTCTAACTTCAACCAATCCACGATCGGTTAAGGGCTTCGGCTCGAGACTGGTAGGTCCTGGGTTCGAATCTCGCGGGTGCGGGATCGTGGATGCGCACTGCTGTGGAGTCCCATAATAGGACGAAACGGCCGTCCAGTGCTTCCAGGTTTTCGATGGTGATCTAGCTTCAATTGACTCATGATTTTTTGAGGAGTTTTCTTGATCACTCTAACAGTCATACACGAAAATCCTCTTAGTTTGAAAGGTATAAATTATATACATTCATGTTACATCGATTAACATATCAAGGAAAGTTTCAAATGTAAATAATGATTAAGTTTGGCAAGCAAAGATGGATAGTGGCTAGCAATGAAATCCAGGACTCGCGTTTTGTCCTATTTGGGACTCGTCAGCTGGATGTATCTGCATCTCAGAGTTGATGTTCACGCTGTGACTCCAACCCAGTATCGTTCGCTTCAAACACCATCGAGTTATCCACTCGGCCACTGAGTCCTAATAGCCACTTGCTTGTCCAATGGGGTGAAGTTGAAATTTACTTAGTACTGTTTGTTTGGATCTTCCTAAAAACATCAATGGGAAGATCCAAACAAACAGTACTAAGTAATGATTAAGTTTGTACAAAAGTTTTCTTTAAGACAACCATCATTGATAAAGACAAATGAAAAGTAGAAAGAGTCATTTGTCTGTCTTATTTAAACACAAGTAAACAATGTGAATATTCTAATGAAAATATAAATTAATAGTACAAATACCTTGGGATAACATAAACTTTTAACTCAGCTATCAAAGTATTGAATATAAATGTCAAGTATATAAAAACTTATGAATAAAAATAGGGAATACTGAAGGTTAAGGATAAACGGTATAACATATTACATAATATCCAGGAAACAACGGTGAAATTTCAACAAAAGATTGAATATAACAAGAGATTCGTAAATATCTGATTGAGCTAGAATGATGTGTGTGTGTACAAGTATTTATAAACAGTTGTCTACGCAAAATATTCAATATTCACCTGCCGGATACTATCAGCAACAACATTTTATGGGAGAGGACAAACCAGCTTCCAGCTGAAGAGGAAATCAAGAAAGGATGTTGGAAGTAAATAAGACATAGGTTACGGAAATCACCGAATTTCATCATGAGACAAGCACTAACTTGGAATGCTGAAGGGAGACGGAAAAGATGAAGGTGAAAGAACACTCTGCGTTGAGAATTGGAAGGAAATATGAAAAGGATGAATGTTAACTGGAAAGAACTGGAAAGGATTGGATGAAGAATGCTGGTGAGCAACCTATGCTGTATCATGAGGTGTAACAGGCGTAAGTAAATATGTAATTAAGTAACTTGAGAAAACGACGGTATTTATCAGAACTTCACTCGTTCAGTAATCAATGCACAGTAATTCAAACTGTTTTTGTATTGTGAACATCAACTATAGGATGCAAGTAAATCCAGCTAACGAGTCCCAAATAGGACGAAATGAGCCTTGTGGATTCCACTGATAACTACCATCTATCTTTGCCAATAATTCAAACTGTATTGTTAAAAACAGTAGGTTTAATTTCTTGTTTTACACTGGTCTTAAAAATCAACAATAATAATAATAAATTCCCAGTAACTTTAGAAATTTCTATCTCTTATCCATTACCTACTCCTATTTGCTTAATATTCTTCAAGTGGCCAAATGTTTTTCATCTGTATTCATTGAACTGTAGAAGTAGCTTTTGTATTACATTCGGTTAATTCACTACGAAAATTTGTAATAGAGGATATAACGTGAATTAAATAGTAGTTAATAATACATTTCTATTTCATAAAACGAAATTGAATGATTTTCTGATTACATCATTGGTGTACAAAAATAGAATGATTAGCCAAAATTAAGTTCTTTAAGGCTATAGATATCCATCTTGATAGTGAGCTAAGTGATTTACATGTAAAACTGGTGAATTAATTTTTTTCTGATGTAAATTGGAAGTAAGTCTCCAAATGCCCTGCTACGGCCGAGGATAGGGAGAGCCAGCTTTCCCTCTCAAAATACTCTCACATGGTCACGTGTATACAGCCATTTCCAGAGAAGTCCTACTCACTGACTTCTCGTGGCGGTGGTGTTGTTCACGAAAGTGAGAGGACGAAAAGCGAATGTCTGGAGCTTTAACCAGGTTGGTGGACACGGCGAGTCCATCTAGGGGAGTTGGAAAACTCTGATTCCAAACCAATAATGCACATGGGCTCCAGTATCCTGAGGGAACAAATGGCGTATAAATCAATTATTAGTCACCGGCTAACATGGGACTGCATCTCCTCACGATGCTTCACTGCCTTGTAGATCAGACCTTTAGGTCGAAGGCTCTGAGTGTGGTACCCTAAGAAAACCACCTGCTTCAGTTTGGGCACCCGGGCAGCATCATAGTGCTCACACAACTAAATGAAATGACAAATTTCTGGGGTTAGTCGTTAATCGTTTAAATTTGACAGCCAGTTAACATCATAGTATCTATAACTAAATGTTATATACATCTTCAGATTGTATAAAACAGTTCCGATTATTTTATCTGTTATAGTTATATTCTACTAACTTAAAATGGTTAAGTAATAAATTAAAATATAATAAAATGTTTACTCTTCCAAGTTCTGTACTCAGTTATAAATTAATGCACCCTACTTGTTATTTTCCTTTATTTATATAAGATATTGTTTGCTGAAAAATGACATGAAGATATTAAAAGTTATCTGAAATAGATAAAGAATGAAAAAGTGATCAATATAGAAATGATCAGGTACTGTATTCAACTTTTTTAACCAATAATTTTGAATACCGATCCATTTCGGTTTAGAGACAAGGTTATACATTTAAAGTTTAGTTCAGAAGTGATTGGATAGTTTTATAATCCATGATGGAAATATCATATTAGTAAACAAATAGATAAACAACAACAACAACAAAATAATGATTGGTGATTCAAACAAACTGATTGAAATTCATCTATAGATATTATAACAACTATCCTACATTCAATTTCGATTATGGTTAATTTTGGTTAAGCTCTTTTATTAACTTACTTAACAGATATTGTCATTTGGATAGTAACAAATCGCATATAACTTTGTGCTGTTATGATCACTAGAGCACATGACAGACTCTAGTCAAAACGTTGATTGCTTAAATATCATTCGATGATTCATCCTCCTCCTCCCCATATATGTATGCACTCAAATCCTAATATTAGCTTTTGCTTTGTCTTGCTGTGCCCTTATACAATTTGACTATAAATTTGCCTATATAATTGCTTGCGGTTGCTCGCTGATACTTACTTATGTGCTTGTAGCTTTGTGGCCTGCGTCATTTGATAATAAACTGTAGTTGCAGCTTCTCTTTGACTTCTGATTTCATTCACCGTTGAGATTTGTATTATAAACGGTTATCTAGGTGAAAGACTAGTGAAGTATTGCACTACAATTCAAACACCAGTTACCTATTTGACCATAATTAGATACCATATTAGATACTATCTTTTACATACACTCTACATACTTTCATTTCATAAAACTATAATCTATTTCGATTTTTAACATCATGTAGAATTCTATCCAGATTTTTATTATATCTATGACCTTTTCGTATTTTGAATTTACCTTAGTTTTTATTAAACTATTCTCAATGACTAGGTTTCGTGTATATAGGCAAACTTACAATGTTTCTATAATTAATGCATCCCTTTCTTTGTTGTTGTTGTTGTTGTTGTTGAATATTCTGTTTATTAGACAATGATAATAACATTCTAACCAAGTTTAAATGTTAACATTCTTAGCAAACAATTGTTTCTTTAAATTCACGTGGTGTTGTTTACTTGTATCTTCCAATTGTTATTTACGACTGCAATTGATCCATCTCTCGTTGGCATATATGTATTTTGTGCGGACTGCCTCGATATTACCTGAAGTCATAAGCTTTATAAGCGAAGATGGATAGTGGCTAGCAGTGGAATCTGGGACGCTCGTTTCGTCTTGAGTTGTAGGTAAATCCAGCTGAAGAGTTTCAAATAGAACGAAACGCGCGTCCTGAATTCCACTGCTAGCCACTAACCATCTTTGTTTTGTTCACTTAAAAATAGGATAAATTAAGTAGTTTAATGCTAAATAAAAAAAACTTTTGGTGAATATATATATATATATATATATATATATATATATATATATATATATAGCACTGGATGATCATTTCATCCTAGTATGGGACTCCTTCAGTGAATTGTTTCAAGATGTATTTCCTGAAATTCTAGTAAAAAGCTGTGACCAGTGGAGTTCACTCGTGTCTGTTGTGAGGCATTTACTCTCTGAAGATAATGATGGACGGTAGAGCAATTTTCTGTAATGGTGGAAGCTAGACATCAACACCGTTGGACGCCGGTTCAGTATTTTAGAAGTTAAGGGTTCGCGTGAGAGAGCGAATGTCTTGGGTTCGAGTCCCTCGTAATCAACATATTTCCATTAGCTTTGGTATTGTGTATCACATGGTATCAAATCTGCTGTAAATAAAATAAATTCATTTCTAACTAATACTCTGTTTATATAAATTGGATAATAGAGTTTTTCAGCGAATATATGAATTTATTAAAACATCATTGAATCAACAAAAACAAATGGATCAGTGTAAGAAAAGATGGATAGTAGCTAGCAGTGGGATCCAGGACGCGCGTTTCGTCCTATTCGAGACACGTAAGCTGGATGTACCTGCTTCTCAGAGTTAATGTTCACGCTAGGACTGACCAGTTGCAGTCCTAAACATCAATGGGAAGATTCAAGCAAACATTGCTAAGTGAATTTAAATGGATCAGTGTTTTGTTAATAGTTCATTGTTTATTGTTTAATCACTAAAAGAGAATACAATCATCTACATCCAAACAATTTTATAATATAACCTCACTCTCACAGTAATATAACTTATGAAAATACATATTAATTCGTAGATAAATATGACCCAACCACAACATGTCTGTTGGGGATGCCTAAAAGAACCAATGGATTTTTTTACAGTTGAGTATATATATATATATATATATATATATATATATATATATGACGTATACCTGTGGTGCATGCTACTTATGCCGACATAAGCAGTATATAACATCAAAGAGAAATGAAGTGCCTGGCCGCAGAAGGTTGAAAAAATCGACGCGAAGAGAACGAGAACAAAAAGTAAGTGTTATATCAATGAAGAAATAATGAAGTTTGAGATAATTAATCGAGGATTTACAAATGAACAATTGAACGTATAGTTTTCACATTTCACCAGAGAACTCTGTAATTTTATATTCAATTTCATGACATACCTAACAAATAACATAAATGGTAAGCAGAGATGGATAGTGGCTAGCAGTGGAGTCCAGGACGCGCGTTTCGTCCTTTTTTGGGATTCGTCAGCTGGATGTACCTGCACCTCAGAGTTGATGTTCATTCTGGGACTCGAACCCAGTACCCTCGCTTCAAACGCCATCGCGTTATCCACTCGGCCACTGAGTCCTGATAGCCACTTGCTTGTGCGATGGGGTGAAGTTTGAATTCACTTAGTATTGTTTGTTTGAATCTTCCCATCGATGTGTTAGGACTGCAACTGGTCAGTCTCTAATTGGCATATGTGCATACTGTGTGTATTGCCTCGATATAGCCTTAATTCACAAGCATGGTAAGCAGAGATGGATAGTGGCTAGCAGTGGAGTCCAGGACGCGCGTTTCGTCCTATTTGGGACTCGTCAGCTGGATGTACCTGCATCCTGGATTCCACTGCTAGCCACTATCCATCTCTGCTTACCATGCTTGTGAATTAAGGTATATCGAGGCAATACGCACAGTATGCTCATATGCCAATAAGAGACTGACCAGTCGCAGTCCTAAACACATCGATGGGAAGATCCAAACAAACAATACTAAGTGAATTCAAATAACATAAATGTTTTCTGTGAAAGTATGTTTCAGAGCCAAGTTAAATGGCTTGCCAAATTAAAAACTTTAAATTTAATTATATGACTATAATTCTTTTCAATTAAAATGATCCAATAATTTGACTTTATTGACAAATAGTTAATTGTTACAAAGAGCAAAATGGAATCCATGATGAATGACATCTTCAATAAAATCAATCTTTTTTCTTCTTTTTTTAAAATATGAAATTTGCTATTTCTATTGTTCCTTCGTAGGTTGACTAGTGTCAGTTACATATGAGCTTAACTAAAATTATCATTCATATGAGAATTAGCTTATGGAATCTAGGTATTCATTGTATATGGTGATCGATTTGAAAGGATATGATTTCTATATAAGAATTAGAGCGAATAGTTTCACAGTATTTGAGCGCCGAGTTGACATCCTCTCACCACTTACGTTTATATACAATATGTTATATTAACACTTACCATTTCACATAACAAATCTCTTATACACTAATACATATGCCTAGTTTAGACATTTTTAACGTTGATTGGATGACCTATTCAGTATACAATGAACCCAGAGAACCATGTACTACCTATTTCTATTCGATAATTTTGATGTTCGATTATAATTCCTTGAAAAAGATTGGACCAGATTGCCAGGTGAAGCGTTGGATTTACTTCAAATTCATTCGCTGAGATTTTACAAATATATTATTCCTATTTAATGTATATGATTTTTGTCCAAAAATATAGAAAATTGAAGTAATTAAATTCAGGATATGTGCTTTGAAACTTTTGAGATATATATATGAACACACTGATCTATAATGAAAGTCCTGTGCATGCGTTGAAAGTCATTTGTTTGATGAATTTCTTCATGAACATTTCAAATCATTAGATCGCGGGTCAGTAGTTCGAAGGTTAAGTACTAAAAGAGAAAATTAAATCTTTTGAATTAAATCCTCGTTTGGATGGTGGATTTGCACTGCTGAGAAGTTTCATACTAGGAATAAATAACCATTTAGTACCTCCTAGTTCTCAATAATTGTTTAGCTAAGATCAATCCTTGATATCATCCCCGAAATTAATCAACCTTAGTACACTTCCTGTGAAGAATTCAGCATCGTCAAAATATAATTTCAATCCGCCGTTGGATTATTTTTGACATTTAAAATGCAATAGTTCTGTTCAACTTTTCAATTGAATAAAAATTTTATTTGTGTTTGTTATCACGTGCGCTTGCGTACTTGCCCAGTTGATATATGAACGTGATAAGACTGCCAATCAGAGAGCAGTGAATCTATTGATCGCCCAATGATACACAAAATTGTATGAGCAGTCTTGAGTACTTAACAGTTCTGCTTTCCGCCTAGCCCATCCAGTTAAGTCCAGAATACCAATAACAGCATCTGCAATATGAATCATTATTCTCAAACATACTGAGTTTATATATCAATCAAACAGACACACCACATAGTACCATTAAATAGAAAATAACATCTGTACAAGATTTAGCCAAATGTGGCTGTGAATAAGGGGAACAGTAATTAATGGACTAAGGATAACCCAAGAATGGTAAATCGTATAATAATAATCTATAGGTCAAAATAAAGCGTATAATAAGAGGGACACGAATATGAATAGTTTAGTTACTTAACAATTATACAATAGGAAATATACATATCATATTGGTCCATAAATAGTTCTCAAAGTAACCATTCATATTTCTCCACGGAATACAACAGTGTTAAACCGTGTAGTGTAATGTTCTGTTTTCTATGAAAATGTCACCATATGTAATGTAGTAATTTGTTGATGGCATTCAGAAATAGCGCTTTAAAAATGATTCACATTTTAAATTTGTAAACACTTCATGAATACAAATGACTTACTTAGTAATTATTATTTAGTGAAACATACATATACCAAACCTGGAATCATTGAATGGCCGTTTGGTCCTATTTTGGGACTCCCTAGCAGTGCGAATCCGCGATCCCGCCCAGTGGTCTCGAGTCTAAGCGCTCGCGCGCGAGACTGATAGGTCCTGGGTTCGAATCTCGTGAGGCAGGATCGTGGATGCGCACTGCTGAGGAGTCCCAAAATAGGACGAAACGGCCATTCAATGATTCCAGGTTTGGTATATGTATGTTTCACTAAATAACAATTACTAAGTAAGTCATTTGTATTCATGAAGTGTTTACAAATTTAAAATGAAATATTTCTCGGAAAATTTCCCTCTTGTGTTTTAAGTAGAAATTTCATACACACATGCATAAAACTCTTCAAGTAACATATAAAAGAAATTTCATCCATGCATCAAACTATATTCAACATGTTAACATGATTCAACAACTGTTTAAGGCAGTTATTATGTAACTTTATTTGTAACCTATAATTTGGGCACTGATTATTTCTCTGATAAAACTCGGATGACACTGTCAAAGAAGAAGGTTTTAGTGATTTAATTTTAACTGTTTCTGTGTTTTACAGATATGAATGAATTTCTAACGACGTTTAAACACAAAGTGAACAATCACTATGAAACCATCTTTATGAATCTTAAAGAAAAGTCCTAAAAAGAGCACTGAATTTTCATTAGATTTTCCTAATTGTGACTATTTGTAAAAAAAGAGGTTGCAAACTGATTAAAGTTTAGTTCTGAATAACAACATTGGAAAAGCTTTTAAATTTTTATGAACATCAGAATATTGTCAACAGTTGATTGATCGGTCATGGAGCATCAGTTCCGTCGAGATTACAGATACTTTTTGCTGATGATTACCAAATAGCATGAAGCCTAAGTCAAAGGTTTCCTGTCGATTATCTCCAACCACTATCTCATACTAATTATGAGATATTCACTGAAGTTACTCAAATAACCTCGTTTGAATGATTTTTATTTACATTGTTGAAATCTGTTATTTCTGAAAGAGTGAATTTATCTAAACAGGTTGTCTATTCAAATGTCTCTAAATATAACTCTAAAATATGGTCAAGTTAAATAGTCAAGTATTTCTGAATACCTTCCGTATCCCATGTATGGTGATTAATATGTGTTGGGTGCGATATTGTTTTCTTGAAATAATGAAGATGACTTTATAACTACCTAAAAGAAATACGAGCTACTATTTACCTAGTTACTTCAATCAGTGAACATGTGGTCTTGTCAGAAGTGAAAAAAATTAGGATGTCTGAGATTTTTATGTTCCACGAATGTATTTACTTTTAAAAGGATTCAAAGTTTACTGGAACTAGTCTCACATAATAGGTGCATTTATTTCAAACATTCGACTATGAACAATCATGTAAGCAAAGACAGGTAGATCCTGCATGAAGATGTAATATCAAACAACTCAGGTAACTTAGATAGGTTTACATCAATATAATGAACAAGATTGCGAAATAGCCAAGTTATGTTGGAAAGCCATGAGATACTTGATAAGAGTAAGACGACAGGTCTAATGGAAAGATTTGCATAAACAAGGACAGATTGAAATAAATTATGGTGAAACTGATATAATATTATTTGACTATCAAGGTTCAAGCTCGTGATGGTTTGGTTCGATCCTATATCCTGTCGATTAAAAGCTTGGCGTCTTAAGAGTAAAGCAAGAGCTCATGTTTTTCATGTTTTAAACATTAGATAACAATATACAGATAAAAAGGTCAACACATTGAAAGAATTTAAACAAAACCAAGCACTATAATCCAATACATACTTTATTCTTATTTTTCTTAATGTTGTTTTAAAGCTCAAGTGGTTCTCATTTTAAGCATGTATCTAGTCCCTCGAATGATAATATTGTCTCAAATAAACATCAGATAGAATAGAACAATAAAACTTATTTCTTGGGATAATTTTATAGTTCTGTATTTACAATTTAACTCCACCTGTAGCCCTCACATGGAATCCTGAAGGTCAAAGAAGAAGAGGAAGACCAAAGAACACATTACGCCGAGAAATGGAGACAAATATGAGAAGAATGAGCAACAACTGGATAGAACTAGGAAAGAAGGCCCAGGACAGAGTGGGTTGGAGAATGCTGGTAGGCGGCCTATGCTCCATAGAGAGTAGCAGGCGTAAGTAAGTAAGTAAGTAAGTATTTACAGTTTGTTTATTCAGTTTCTTATATCGAATTAAAATTTTTTGCCAGTTTTCTTACATAAAACTATTTTAGCTAAATGTTTCATGATACTTTGATAATGTTATAGTTGAGTTTATGAGTCAATTAAAGCTAGACAACCATGGAAAACCTAAAAGCACTGGATGGTCGTTTCGCCTTAGTATAGGATTCCTCAGCAGTGAGCATCCACGATCACGCACGTGGGATTCGAACCCAGGACCTATTGTTCTCGCGCACGAATGTGAATATGAATATAGAAAGGTTGTATGTAAGTATACACTTACAGAAGTGAGTTTAAATTCTGATATTTCAATCAAATTGAGAGCAATTAAAAGCAGTTAAACATATTCAAACATGACGAATTGAAAAAATCAATGCTATAAACTCAATGGAGATATGAAGTTCTAAGAAGTTGTCATTTTAACTGAGCAGCTTTCAGTAATTGTTTTCATTAAAGTAACCAAATGAGGTTGATTATAAAAAAGCTAGTCAACATTGGTTTATAAGGAAGAAGTATATATTCATTTATATACCTGAAACATATATTGACATTTAAAATGTTAGTTTTATCTGAAGAGATAGATCATGACTAGCAGTGGAATCTGTGGTGCTTGTTTAATCCTTTTTCGAACTTGTCTGCTCAATTTACCTGCAATACAGAGTTGATTTTCACTCTGGGACGTGAACCTAGTGCCTTTCGCTCCACATTATTCACTTAGGTATTGAATCCATATTTCCACTGCTTTGTACAGTGGGACGAAGTTTAATTCATCTGTATTGGTTGTTTGTATTTTCCAATTGATGTTTTGGACAGTAACTGATCAGTCTCTTTCTGGAATATGTACATCCTATACTGATGCCCTCGATTCAAACAACAAATACAAATGAGCTAGTATTATCTTTTAAAATTTACGTAATTTTGCTACGTTTTGATATATTTATCATATTGTATTTCTACTTTCTCACAGATTGGTTAAAAAGAAGTTATGCTATGTAAAAGGTGATTGCTTTTGTAATTAAGTTTATACACATTAAAAACTCCCAAAATATACACCAATAAAATCTAATCCAAACAAACACTATCATATCAGTTTTGAAGATTGAGTATGAAGTGACACATTGGATTGGTATTTATTAATGAAGTGCTTCCAGGTTTTCCATGGTGGTCTAGATTCAATTGACTCATGATTTCAACTATATAAAATTACTAAAACCCTCTTCTGAAAAAAGAATCCTTCGATTTTTTTGTCATACTTTTCGATGGATATAAGCTTACTTTGAATTTTACTTCAATAGAGAAGCCGTTTTGAAATGTCATTGAGTATAAAAGATTATTCGTAAATACTGTTGGTAAATACTGTTGTTATTTCACATCTTCATAGTACTTGTCATGAGTTTGTACCCACGAACCAACCCGGAAGCGTCATTGTTTTGAACTTAAGCATTAGATCTACAAAAGCTGAAGATCATGAATCTAATTCCTGGTGAGTCCGATGTGCACACTGATAAGAAGTTCTATAATGGGACCGGACAGCTGTTCATCGTTCCCTGGTCTTCAATCTTATCGCTAATGAGACCAACCTCTGAAGAATACAATCTAGAAATAGCATCAATCCAAAAAATGCTCCTTCACGCGAACCATAAATCTTTTATCTTAAATGAATGGAAATTACTTAATTAGGCTACAATATCAGTTGAAACCTCTTAGAATATGCTGTTTCAGTTTATAATTCTGTTTTTTTGCTTTACAGGATCCTATCAATATTTATTGTGTTCGGATGACCAAAACATGACTTCAAGAGTTTGCCAGTGAAACTACAGTTGTATTGTCATCCTTACTAACTTAAAGTATGGCGTTAACGAAATGCCAATCGTCTTTGAACTGGCCAAACTTTCGTTAATAATTTTCATGATAATATTTAACCAAAGTAAACTTTATAAATTCTTTAATCAAAAAAGAAAATTTCATGGTTTCCCTCGCTACCAACAGACACATTAACATATATGACGTCGAAAAGATGAGTTCTATGAAACTGTCAGGAAGAACTGCTTAGTCAGAGAGCGATTCTAGCTATTGAAACATTCAATGTTATTCAGTATTCTTAGTTTGAAATATTTATAGCTGATTTGGTCTTTCAATAAACCTTAATCTAAATTTTGTTACTAGATACTCGGAATCGTAAGTAACCAAATATTTTTAGAGGTTCTGTGGTTGTTTACATGACTGTACATACTGTACACATTGAGTCTAATTCTGTAAAACTTCCTTTTTAGAATAATATAGCAGATTACAATGCTGCTTTCAATTAGATCTTCATCAAGTTTTACTCTAATACACAGTATTACTTATATGTGTATCTGAAGAATATTAAACCAGTCAACTCAATTAATGATTTAATTAAAACGATGGATATAGATTATATATCTAATCGTAATTAGTAAACCTACCAGTCGGTAGTAAGATGGCATGTATGTCAGTAAATCTAAGAATATTAAAATCTGGACAACATCGGAAGTAAGTCGACACTTTAAAAAATGGATTTCATAAAATGGTAGTAAGTATTATAGATGTATATGAACGATCAATTTAACTATAGAATTAGTAAGGAAGTCATATGTATGGGGTCAATAGAAAGAAGCAAACAAACAAAAAAGTGTAAAAAATCGCTAAAATCAGTTATTAATTCTTATCTAGGCATAGAATAGACAAAAGTGTTACAAATTTCTTTTGATTAAAGAGACTAGATTCATTAGCGCTGATTCCTATAGCTTATACTATGTGTACGAAGTAAGATGGAACCATATTTGGAAAGCTTATTGGTATATATTAAGCTAATCTGAATGCTTCATTTACATTCAAGTCATCCTGACCTATTTAAAATTAATAAGTGAATTAATAGTAAACAAGAATACAACGAATCATTTCTTCGAATAAGGTTCTTTTTTTTCCTAAGACATGCAACTACACCTTAGATTTGTATCATAGTTGTAACATCAATGAAATCATATTTCAATCTTTTGTGAATCTACTTATTCAGTGTTAATATTTCATTCAACAATAAAACATTCCTTTGACTTCAATAAAAAGGGATCGAAAAATTTGTTTAATCAATTTTTCAAATAACAATTCTCCTTCTATTAACCTGTCTGCCTATCACTTACAAGTATATACACATTCATACATACAATCATAGATACATAGCCCACCATATATATATATATATATATATATATATATATATATATATATATATATCGATATGTAAACACAGTATTATATATATAGAGAGAGACTGATGGTAATTCGAGTCAAATACCTTTCCCTTTTATTTATTTTTTCTGAATCCTAACATGAACACTGACAATATGATTTAATGGAATGTTATAAAAATGGTTACACATTTCAATTGATTACATAATAATAATGGATTACACATTGTTAGAGAATAATAATAATACTGATGTAATATAAATTAACATTACCATTTTAAGATCAGATTATCTAATTAATTATTAATGAGTGCTCATATGTATGTATTCTTCAACTATTGAATGACTTCAATAATGAATTCATTAAATTATACAAATCATATCGTTTTAGGAAATATTTTATTCTCAACATTATATCTATCAATGTCTATATTAAATTTATTGGATACTTATTACGTAATATCAGCAAATTCAATACAATTTATAAATAATAATAATAATAATAATAATAATAATAATGATGAAATTACATATGAACAACAATCAATCAATAAGATAAATGTAAATGGGAACAAATTTGAGAATGGGAACAAACTTATAAATGGGAACATTTTATTCATAACTAATTTTAATTATGAACATACCTTAGTTACATATTATACAGAAATATTTGGTGGTATTTTAAATTTTATTTCAGCTAGCTTATATTTAACTACACAGTTACATAGTTTATTATTAGTAAATAATAATAATAATAATAATTCAAAGGAGAAAAAATTGAAATCTCGTCCAAGAATCCCATTTCCTCATTATTATTTATATACTGATGAACAAATTATAATTGTTCAACAATATTTTGAATTTTCAAGTTTACTTGCTATTATTTCTGGTATATTCGGTTGTTTTATGATAATGACAACAACAATTTTAAGAACTTACAAAATATTTGCAAATCATTTAAAAAAATATTTAATTACTACCATTTTAAATTTAAATTTAAATTTAAAATGGTTTGTTGATATGACAACTATTAAAATACAACAAATAAATCAAATATTATTAATATTTATATTATTGATTATTAATATTTATGCTTTATGTTTATCTAGTAAAATAAAATGTAAATATTATAAAAATAATTTAAATAATAAAAATAATGAAAATAATAATTTAAAAGAAAAAAAATTAATAATCAATAAAAAAAATGATCTAAAATTTTGTAAACAATTAATTCAATTAATTTTATTATTTTCTATTATATTAATAATTTTAGGTAATTTAATTATTATTATAAATATTTTTGAATTATTTCAAATAAATAATTATTATTTATTTAATAATTATTTATTAAATAAATTAAAATTATATAAAATTTTTAATTTTTTTAATGGTTTATTAATTATATTCATTGGATTTTTATCTATTTTATCATTAAAATATTTTACTATACCATTTAAAAATATTTTAAAACAATATGAAATTTTAAATAAATCATATAAATTAAAAAATATAATAATTAAACATTTTAATTGTCCATTATATTTAATTATTTTATTATTATGTTTTATATCTATACCAATACATATATATTATCATATTAATAATAAATTAAATTATTTATTATTTAATATAAATCAATTCAATAATCAATTCAATAATCAATTTAATAATTCAATCAATTTATTTCATTATGGATATATATTAAATTATTTTTCAAATTTTTTATCATTTTTAATATTGATTTTATTATTATGTTGTACATTTATTGATTTATATATACGTAATAAATTTCAATTAAATTTAAAATTGAATTCATTTAATCAATTACTATTAAATAGTCCGATCAATACTAATATTGAACAATTAATAGAAAAAGAAAAATTAAAAAATTATTATAATAATTATATGAGTAATATCATATATCCTGAATTGAAAATATCTCCTATATCCTATTCATATTTACCTTCACATAATAATTTAACATTTAAGGAAAATGATACATTAAATATGAGAAAATATAAAATTAAAAGAATGAATCAAAGATTTTCAGAACCATGTCAACAAATTGAAGAGATCAAATGTGTAGAATATTCAGCTTTACAAAAATCTGATACTACTACTACTACTACTACTAATAATAATAATATTAATGAAACTAGACCTATTCCCTATTTAACATCTAATATTCATCCATCTAATTGTATCAATCCAGAATATCTTGAATTAGATACCATTGAATCTGATATTAAATCATCTAAACCATCTAAAGGTTATGAAATAGATATGAATCCAAATTATTTAAGTCATATGGTTTATAAATGTTCAATGGATCCACCACAATTAATTTATCATAAATATAATGAAACAAATCAATTGACTTATAATTATCCAATAGAACCATGTGAATATATGAGTTGTGATTTATCATCATCACAACAACAAGCACATGTAACATTAATTCATCCTCATCATCATCATCATCATCATCATCATCCTGAAATGAATATTGGAATGAATAATTTAAGTAATTTAACATCTAGTGAATTAATAAAATTATTTACGGATACAACAGGAGAAAATTTTATTACATCCGTTTGATAACCGTCCGACAATCTATCTATCTATCTATATCTTTATCTACCTACCTATCTAGCTAATCTATCTATCTATCTAACTATCTAATAATCTATCTATCTATCTATCAATATGAAGAAAGTTTCAGGGAATATAAATTCAAATAGCATATTTACAGTTTATTTTAATGGTATCTAACAGTCAGTTTTGTTTTCTATGCTATTTATAAAAGTTATTCCTATAACATTTTATTGATTTATGTATTATTCTTCTTCTTCTGTGTTTTATTGTTTATTGATTATTAATAATAATCATATTATTATTGATATTGCTAATTTGTACTGGGATACTAGGCAAATATTCTGATTAAAACACGGAGTTTTGTTAAAGAATCATTCCTTGAACTTTTAAACTAATATTTAATCAATAACACAGTAAAGGAATGGTAAAAAGTGCAGTCCAATTAGTTTATATTCCAAACGTCCACCATTGTAGAGACATACTGAGCATCTAAAGACAGTGAGTAATATCTAATTTGTTGAGGTTATATAAGAGTATGTTAGAAAGAAGATCAAACAATTGACATCCTTATAACATTTTAGTAAAGATTTATAATAGTACTAGTACTACTACATGATGAATTTATTGTCCATTTTGCATACAATATACCTGAATTCGGGCTCATCATCCACAATAGAAAATAGAATAGTGTTCAGTGAAAACGAAAATTTTGGAAAAAAAAAGATTTCATGGTCTACACTGTCTATTCATAAGTAGGAGTTAAACGAAAAAACCATTAATTAGTATAAAGTAGGAATGCTTCATATAATATAATAGGGGAAGTCGATTTAGGCATAAAACAAACGAGTGATACATGATCTTCATTCTAGTGGGTACATAACCGAAAACACACGAATATTTTTATAAAAGATATTATGTTTGATATTTGTTTACATCAATAACTTTTGGCTAGACAGCCATTGAGAACCTGGGAGGAATGAATAACTGTATTTATAACAAGTACTACCATAACTTCTGTTATTGTACTGTTCATAATTCATAACCTCGAAGTTAGAAAATCATAGCTGAAATAAGATACATTTTGAGTACTATCTTATGTATTTCCACCATTATCAGTAAATCTTATAGAACGACTAACCTGCATTTTAATATATTAGTAAAGCAGTGATATAAAGTATATAAGAAGAATTATAACTACGATACAGAATAGTACTTATGAATATGAATAGTTGGTAAACAATGTTTAGTTTTTCTTTACTAATACCCATGGTCACTGAAATCTAATATGACCATCACAAATTACTGAACTGCATAGTATAATATCATACTTCATTTACAGAGGATAGTAAACTATAAGAAAAGATAGATAGTGGCTAGCAATGGAATCAAGGACACACTTTTCGTCCTATTCGGGACTCATCAGCTGAATGTACCTACACCTGAGAGTTGATGTTCACTCTGGTTACTCGAACCTAGTACCGTTCGCTTCAAAGGCCATCGCATTATCCACTTAGCAACTGAGTTCTGACTGATCAATTTACAGTCCTAAACATCAATGAAAAGATTCAAGTAAACAATACCAAGTGAATTAAATAGTCAACTATGTTTACCAAACAATATTGCACTGAATACTATTAAACAGTTCAGGTATAACTAAATACTTTCAGATTTCTATTCAGTAGAATAAACATTTAGTCAAACATTCAACTTATAAACAATTTGGGTTTTTATTTGATATAACCATAAGGATTGGCTGATTTTATACACTTCTGTCTAAAAAGATGATAAAAATAATATTTCAATTGAAACTAAGGCCTCCGAAGTCTGAATTCAACCTTATTCTACACAATTTTATGAGTAGGAGCCATAGGAACATGGTGAAGCTTAGTAGGCCGTTCTGGAGAAGAGTGCTACATTAAAGCACGGCACAAATACCGGGGCTGGATAGTTGTTTTTGCACTGCTAATGCAGAATCATTACATAACACTTTCATTCTTTTTTGGGCAGACTCATTTTTTAACATCTTTTTGGACCCTCAATAGGTATGCAATTACTCTTTGTAGCATTAGTAATCATTTGTGGGTATAGGTAGAGTGGTTGATTAGGCCGATCTCCACCACCCATATTACCGCTCACGTTAGTATATGGGATGAATGTCATGATCCAGGAGGCACGACTAGGACGTGTGAGTCGGATTTTGCCTCCCAATTTTATGAGTAATTCTCACCATATTTCCTAGTATGTTACGATTCAAATAAAATAAAATACTACACCCTTAACAATAGTATCTAACTACAAGTCTAAAGTCAGCTATCATGAAAACTGATCTACCATTTATTAAATACTTAACAATCATTTTCATACTTAAGTTATAATCTAATGTCTAACTATAACTATGATTCATTTTGTATTAGTTGTTTTAATCTCCTCATTAACGTTTAAGGCTACAGTAGATCAGTGATTAGATTCAAAACATGATAATCGTTGTCTTGACACATTAACTAAATGGATAACGTGATGACGTTTGAAGTGAACGGTACTGATTTCGAGTCTCAGAGTAACCAGTAACTTTGGGAATCAGTTACATCCAGTTGATGAGTGCTAAATACGAGGAGACGAAGGTCCTAGATTCCAATAATAGCTATCATTCATTACTTCATACAAAGTGAAACTGTTTTAATTTCAACATTATCGAATTATGAATAGATGAGAATTTTCCAGACAGAAACTATTGAATAGTTTGATTAAAAAGAGATAAAAGGAAACCTTTTTTAACTAATTCACTAATCATATAAAGGTATTTTTACAGGAAATGAATGTCATTTAGAGAAAAGAACAAAATTTACATAAGGTGATAATAGAGATTCAATATGATACATCTAGTTACTAAGTTAAATTAATTTTCTAAACACTACAATGAATATTATAATAGAATTTGAGTTGTTAAAAGTCTTCTTACTCAGGAGATTAGTCTATTCTGTATGGCAGATGTAAATATGTTCTTAACTTGCAGAATGTTATTTATGAATTCAAAGTCATACTGAACTTTAACACTTACTTGTAAGATTCCATTAATAATATAAGATAAAAGGGTACGATTAAACTATACTGCCGACCTTTGAACGAATCTTAAATGACCTTGAGAAATATTAGCCAATCAGAAGACAGTTAGTATACAGTAAAAATATATTATACAAAACCAAAGAATTAAAGTGGAAACACTTCTTTTACATGGGTCAAAAACTTCTCAAGGTCAGATATAGGTTCAGAAGTTCTAAAATCATAGTGCATATGGTACAGGAACACATCCATATGGCTCCATAGTAGTCGACCTCTGAAACCATGATAAGGTCTCAAAAATTCTTTTAGCCTCGACCACATAGCTTCAATAATGTTAGTATATTGGTATGGTTTACGGGTTAAAGTTAAGGTTTAGGTGTAGGGTTTAAGGTTATGGGTGAGACTATAAGTTATGGACAACCTTTGAGCGACGCTAGAGTGACTCTGAGAGTGTCAACATAATAACTAAGACCAAATGAGGGTTATAAACCTGTGTGAAGAATTCAAATTATGATTTACAGTTCATGATTAAGGTTAGGAATTATACTTAGGGTTTTCATCACGAACTGACATCAGCTATAATGCCAAAACTCTATTTATCCAAATGGACAATTGAATTTCGCGCCAAAATCTTATGATCACTTCTATCGTAGACGCTAAATTATCACGTCTTCCCTAAAATCCGCTGTAAACCGACCGTACGTAAGCATCAGGTACCGAACTTAGCGCCGTGACCTTGAAAACCCGCGAAAGCTTCTGATTAGCTCGGCAGTATAGTTTAATCCTACCGATAAAAGTTATTATTGATGATTCGCCTCTATTATATGCTTCTCCTAGAGCACGGATTTATCTCCGAATGCCCTGGTACGGCCGAGAGTTGGGAGGGGCCACCTTCCTCGAAATGCTCTCATACGGCCACGCGCATACAGCCTCTGCCAGCGAAGCCCCACTAACTGTCTTTTTATGGCGCGACTGTTGTTTACGAAGTTGAGAGGACGAAAAGCGAATATCCGGCACTTCAACCGGGTTGATGGACACGGATAGCCCACCTAGGGGAGTTGGACTGAATCTCCTCACGATGTTCCATTGCTTTTTGGATAAGACCTTCAGTTCAAAGGCTTGTGGTGTGGCCTCCTAAGAAAATCAAGTGCTTCGGTCCGGGCATCCAGTTAGTATTCCAGCCCTCACACATATCGAATGATTTATGTGGTGAAAATCTATTTGGTGTTCCCTTGTGCCGATGTTTATGTGTTTACATAAATAAATAAACTCTACTATACCAATCAATTTCAAAACTATGTGTATCTATCACCTTTCATAAAAATTGTTTCTTTTGAGAAATGCCGAGTGAAATGTAATTAATGCCTTAAACCCAACTGTTAAATCTTTATAATACAAATCCTGATCATACTTTTAAAGCTACCACAGAAGAACTTAGAAAAGTTTGGCATTAATAAGGACAGATTGTTTCATGTATCTTATCAAAATTTAGATTTTATAACCCTGAAAACAATGTCTATTCTTACTATAGATATACCGTAGTTTGATAATGTGTTTTATATACCTTATTAACAATTTGAAACATCAAGTTGATGTAAAGTACAAAATTTACAAACGTTGTATATTCTTCAGATAAAACCCAGTGGTTTTCATAAAGATAATGATGTTTAATGCAAAAGACGTGTTTTATTAGGTAGACATGATCAAATATTTCAGTTTCATGCTGTTGTTTATTAGTGTTTCACTTCAATCAGAGGGCATGTTGAAAGAAGGAAAACAGATATTAAAATTCAGGGAGATATCTTACAAAGGTAAAGTGAAGATTCTCAGATAATTTCACAGAGAATACACAATAAATGAGTTCACATACAAAGGGGAACATGAAGATAGAACCGCTCATTAATCTACTGAATTCTATATGGAAAACAAAGGCATATAAATGGACCTGGCTAAGTACTTTACTTGTACTGGACAGTACATAGTTCCTCCAAATTTTGCACCTCCCAAGTCAATCAGCTGTAGAAAATGATCATATACTCTTTAAATATAACTAAAACTAACTGAATGTTCAAGTACAATTAGTATCTAACGTAAAGTGAAAGGATTTTTGTTTGACCGACCATGATATTTTGCTGAACTAATAAGCTTATTTTTATATATAGTTGAAATAATGGGTCAATTGAAGCTAGACCACCATGGAAAACCTGAAAGCACTGGATGTTTCATCCTATTGTGGGACTCCTAAGAAGTACGCATCCACGATCCCGCCTCCCGAGATTCGAACTCAGGACCTATCAGTTTCGCGCGCTTGCAATGTTGGATGTCCGCTCAGTGGTCTAGTGGTCAAGCTCTCTCTCGCGAGACTGATAAGTCCTGAGTTCGAATCTCGGGAGGCGGGATCGTGGATGCGCACTTCTTAGGAGTCCCACAATAGGACGAAACATCCAGTGCTTTCAGGTTTTCCATGGTGGTCTAGCTTCAATTGACTCATTATTTCAACAATAAATAATAAATTATGACTTTCATACTAAAATATAAATAATTTCTTATGTTGTTACTGATTATTATGTTTTAGTTAAGTAGTTTGGCAACAAATATCTGGTTAAATTCACTTGATATTGTTTTTTTAATCTTCCTATTGATGCTTAGGACAGCAGCTGGTCAGTCTCTTATTGACATGTGTGCATACTGTGCGTATTGCCTCGATATAGCCTTCATTCACAAGCATTATAAACAAAGATGGATATTGGCTAGCTTGTGAACGAAGGCTATATCGAGGCAATACGCACAGTATGCACATATGCTAATAAGAGACTGACCAGTTGCAGTCCTAACACATCGATGGGAAGATTCAAACAAACAATACTAAGTGAATTCAAACTTCACCCCATCGCACAAGCAAGTGGCTATCAGGACTCAGTGGCCGAGTGGATAACGCGATCGTGTTTGAAGCGAGGGTACTGGGTTCGAGTCCCAGAGTGAACATTAATTCTGAGGGGCAGTTACATCCAGCTGACGAGTTTAAAATAGGACGAAACGCACGTCCTGTATTCCATTGCTAGCCACTATCCATCTTTGCTTATAAATATCTGGTTATTTGGAAAGCATTTGAAATAATTGTTACTTAACATAAAACCATGACGTCAATTATCCGAAAGACGACATATGTTTAAAAGAGAAAACATGGAAAATAAAATTGAATAAATTTGCTTTTTAAATCATTGATAAAAACCTGTATTTAAGTCAATTGATGATAACGTTAACTAAGGCGTTTGGAATTTCAAAGTCGTCATCAATAACTTAAAGCATATGTTCACTAGTGAAAAGCCATGATCGATGGAACTGCAGTGAACGAGAACACAACTGGGGACAATCAAATGTATCCCAATACAAATTACAGGACATCTTAACAAAATATGAGAATCATACAGTAAATACTTTATTTGCAATATATCAATCAATTTTCTCAAACTTTATTGTTACTTTGCAAATATCAGCCAATCGTCTCAGACTTCATTGTTCCATACCAATTGCTTTCTGTTCCCGTTCTTTCCTCTTCCATCTTCTCGACCTTCTGCTGCCAGACATACTATTTTTGACGAGCATTATATACTACTTATGTTGATATAAGTAGCACACACCACAGAGCAGTTACTCATGGTAGACGTTGGGAGGTGATCGCTCAATATTGTGGATTGGACGAAATTAGACATTAACACCGTTGTATGCCGGCCTGCTCATTGGTCTAGAGATTAAGCATTCACGCACGAGACCGAAGGAATTGAGTCCGAATCTCGTGTTCGTGGTTGTGGATGCGCACTCCTGAGGAGTTCCATACTTCGACGAAACAGCCATCCAGTGCTTTAAGGTTTTCAATGATGGTCTAACATTGAACGATTTATGATCTCAATTACAACTCAACAATATCCACACCCCCATACTGATAATTTGTATGTAATAATTACAACAGAGCAGATATTATTGACGAATAAATAGTACTCAATTGATTCAGCTTATTTACTCCCGATTAAATCTTGACACTACGAACTTTCAAATAAAGAAATCTTGGATGGTTAGGAACAACATCGATTTTATGATGAAATTATGCATTCATCTACAGTATTATAAGAATTACAAACAATGTTTACAGACATTTTCAAGTTATTTGTACTACTGTGAATATATTTGTACAGTATACTGATGTGTAGTTGATGTTTAACAGGAATTCATACTGTTATATTTCGCTTCTTTTAACGTTCCCTCGTCAGCCGCAAGACATTCTTAAGTATTCAAAACCATTTTTTATACATGAAAATCAGATAATTATAATCTAGTAACCTGAAATCGATGAATCATTGGGAAATGAAACTATTCAATAAGTTAATATTATGATATTATTCTATTTGCCAAGAGAAAGCTCGATATTATATTTGTCCTTTCAAGTTGCAATCAACTAGTGTCTCACCAGTGTGAAATGTATTTGATGTTCAATGTGTAATGATTGGCACACCCAACTTTGTGACAACGATTCGCTGTATAAATTCATTTAGAATTGTTCGTTTGAATCTTCCCATCGATGTGTTAGGACTGCAACTGGTCAGTCTCTGATTAGTTTGAAGCGAGGGTACTAGGTTCGAGTCCCAGAATGAACATCAACTCTGAGATGCAGGTACATCCAGCTGACGAGTCCCAAATAGGACGAAACGCGCGTCCTGGTTTGCACCACTAGCCACTATCCATCTCTGCTTACGATTCACTGTATAGTTTTTGTTTTATTTTCTCATCTTTCCTCGTAGTAACTATATCATCTTTTAAATGTCTCTACGATGCACAATAAATTTTTAATCTGGTTTTGCGAATTATTCCTATTGAGACATTAGGGGAGTTTTGTACGCTGAAAATTTTCTTTTAGTGTTGAAAAAGCTAGTCAATTCCATGAAACATCAACTGACTGTTGGTGATGCTTTTATTATTTGTTATAAAGAAGTAAGAAAGGTGAAACTTTACCACATACTGCCAAAGTTAGGCAACACTAAAAAAACGAACTTGAAAACTTTCAGTTGACTTTTTGATAATCAAGACGAAAAGCCTCAAAGTAAAAAATAAATTCGCTTGAAAGTAGTGAAAATCAGATGTTCATGGTGGTTTCATGTGACTTATAGAGTTTTCAAAGGATTGTAGTTGGTTCACATTAACCTACTGGAGATACATTTATTCAACAGACGACCAATCACTAAAGTGATCAGTATATCCCTCGGCTCTTCCACCAGTCACAAATTGTCTTATAAATTATTCCTACTAGTTTTCATATTGTTTATACACAAAGTTTTTGAGAGGTAGATGATATGAAGGTAATCTCTACAGTTCTTAACTGCTATCGAACATTGTCATTTGAATTTCCAGAAAATTCTAGTAATAGTTACCTTGATTCTGATTGGGTCAGCACTATTATATAGTTTAACCCCTACAAATCAAAAAGATTGGTTTAATTATGACGATGTTTATCCAGTTATTAAATTTAATAGTGTGAAAGAATATGAACATAGTTGATTCATTCTTTCGATTCTGATTAAATGGAGAGATGTATTATGTAATAAGGAATATACATTTGAATCGGTGGCACCATATTACGAATGAACTAAATTTTGATCATGTAGACTACTGTCTCATGAATCAGTATCTAAGATGTTACAAAACTATCTGTAGACATGAAAATCCTACGTTGTATTCGTGCTTGACTATGGTACATTGAAGTCTACAGCTAAGATATGAATTGAACTATAATGATGATGTTTTTAATAATTATTCGGTCGATATAAGTCTGTGATCAAAATTTCTTGGAATAGACATGTAAAGTCGATTATACGTTCATATCTTCTCCGAGTCCAGAAAAACGTAGTAACGTGTTCGGCAAAACAATCAGGAATATCGATTCAGATAACTTTATGGGAACCTAAGATAAAATATCAAAGATTGAGTTCTCACTAACTCTTTAACATGGTATGTAGAGAGATAATAGAAAAACGTTAACCAGTAAGAAACCCTTGTTATTTTATGATAAAATTCATATGAGATACAGTCAATAATGTTTTACTGCTTCTGTTGAATAGAGCTAACGAATGACAGTTGATTACTGCTTAGTCATCTCTACTTTCTCAAACCGACAATTAATAAACAATTATGATTTCATAATTGAAAGCATGAGTCAATTGAAGCTAGACCACCTAAAAAACCTGGGAGCATTGGACGGCTGTTTCGTCCTATTATGGGACTCGTCAGCAGTGCGCATCCACGACCTCGCCTTGCGACAATCGAACCCAGGACTTACCAGTTTCGCTCCGGAACACTTAACCGATAGGCCACTGAGCTGGCATTCGATGGTGTTAATGTCCAGGTTTTCCTTGGTGGTCTAGCTTCAATTGACTCATGCTTTCAATTATGAAAATACTAAATCTTCACAAAAACCCCTTCTGATTATAATTATGATTTCATCATTAGGAGATTGAGTTAAAAGAATAACTAAATGAAAAGTACCAATAGTATTTTCTTCTCTGTCTACTTGAAAATGAATCACTAACATTCGAAAAAGGAACCATTAAGTTCCTAAACATTATCATTCTATCTCATACAATTAGTGGTGAATATTTCATTATTATATGTCGAACTTTTAGGCTCCATGTAATCCTTCGTAGTAGGCTTTTATCTTCGCTGTGTAACAAAATGATCATCATAATCAACCTAGAAAATAAGCTAATTTTTCTGAATATAATATACATCTAATCAATTCGATTATTCTAGATTAGAATAGGGTTGATCATCTGTTAGATATTATAGCTATTATAGGCTTTTATTCGGACCTCGTATACTTCAAATAATGATTGATTGATACCTGAGTAGTAGTTAGTATCATTTTTGTCTAGATATTTTAGTTCTTGTTAAATTTCATGAATCATACTGTAATGTGGCTAGTAGTCTAAGTTATTCAACGATTAACGCACTCTGTTGAAACGTTACAACTTGCTCAATAGAATTTAACCAACAGTAAAAGACTCAACAAACACGACATTGGTCTGCACTGAGTAATCGATTCACATATCTCACTCCAACAGGAATTCAGTCGTGGGTCAAATGGCTCAGAGATCACAACTTAAACAGTGAATTTACATTACTTAGGTTCATATCCTCCAGGGAACGTTACTCCTTCAAGATCCATTGGTCTATTGTACCATGTAGGTTAGCTCTCACCATTTAGCACCCAAAATTATTATAATATTTCTTCCACATAAATATATAAATAACTTACGATTTAAAATGGATTATCATGGAAATGTCTTAGCGTCCATTCTTTTCATTCCCTTTTTTTTATTTTACAAAATTTTCATGCTGTTTTCACTTTTGTAATCGATACATATACATACACACTATCACCTTGACTGGATTACGTAACCTTCTATTAAGACCATCAACACAAATACAAAACCACTTTTCATCATCGTAACAGTATATAGGAATTTATCATTATATTTCTTGAAAATAAATCAACCGAAAACAGTTGTTTATCTTGTTATCATTTGTTCTTTTTTCTTATATTTTCATAGTTTAGGTCACAAACTTACCTTAGTTACACCGCTATTGAAAGCCATTGTTGAAAAATCTCATGCTAAGTAAGCTTTCTAGTTTTCATAGGTGGCCTAGCTAAAATCAGTTTACAATTTAACCTATGGGTTCGAATCTCACGAGGCGGGATAGTGGATGCGCACTGCTGAGGAGTCACACAATAGGACGAAATGGCCGCTCGAATCTTCCAGGTTTTCCATGGTAGTATAGCTTCAACTGGATCATGATTTCAACTACATATAAAAATTATATTTCTGGAATTGTTAAGTTCACGTGATTATAAACTACTCTACTATAGTCTTTACTGTACACAACGTTTTTCTGTAAAGTTGTGAAAGAATGATTCAGATAATTTTAAAAACTATAGTAATGACATTCATGACTGATGTATTGTATCATTTAATGCACTTCAAGCTATAAGATTGTCGTACGATGTTATAAATTCGTCGACGTTATGCAAATAGAGATATATACTTTATTGTAAACAAATTTAGATAGTGGCTAGCATTGGAGTCCAAGGCATGCGTTTCATCCTATTTGGGACTCGTCATTTGGATGTACCTTCATTTACTTAGGTGGATAACGTGATGGTATTTGAAGAGAACAGTAGTGGATTAGAGTCCTGGAGTGAACATCAACTCTGAGATGCAGGTACATTCAGCTAACTGGTCCCAAATCGGACGATTCGTGTGTCCTGAATTCCACTGATAGCCACTACCCATCTTTGCTTATAATGCTTGTGAATTAAGACAATATCGAGACAATACGCACAGGATGCACATATGTCAATAGGAGACTGATCAATCGCAGTCCTAAACATCAATGGGAGGATACAACTAAACAATACCAAGTGAATTTATATACTTTATTGTTTAATGAAAATGTTCACAGTATTATTTTCAACTGCTCATAATTATATTTACAATTAATACAAAAACAATCATGATTAAATAAATTACGATCTCAACTGGTAGGTCCTGGGTTCGAATCTCACGGGGCGGAATCGTTGACGCTCACTGCTGAGGAGTCCCACAATAGGACGAAACGGCCGTCCAGTGCTTCCAGGTTTTCCCTGGTGGTCTAGCTTCAATTGACTCATGATCTCAACTCTATAAAATTACTAAAATCTCCACCAAACCCCTTCTGACAAAAATAATTAAGTTGAAAATAAGAGGGTATTCATTGAAATCGGAGCTTGAATATTATTTTACATATACCAGATATTGTCTTTAAATTGATCAATGAAGTTGTTGAAAACGAACTTACCATTCACTAAATAAACCAGTCGTTGTGTCCATATATGATATTCTTCTTCCCCGTTTCTACTTATGATTATCCTTTCCATTACTGTCAGGTGCTCTTTTCTTGGATCATTTGATTTTATTTGTTTCTGCAACTATCCCTATGTATGTGTGACCACACACACATTTAAATTGGTAAACACAGTGGGACGTGAGGCAATCGTTTTCATGTCTTTTAAGTTTTTGATGAAGCATGAACGTTTTTCTTCCGTTGATAATGGCCTTTGCTGCGTAATACGTTATATTGATGACTAATTTAAGCCTTTGTTTCAATAAAAGGCCATTTGAATCTACTCTAAATGGTAAGGTGATGTAGATAGGCTTTTTTTCTGCCGAGGCTATAGTAGGTCATGCTGTACCATGAACTTTCCATCTAAGTATGAATTTAAGGAGAGAGACGCTTTCCATTAATGTTTTTTCAACAACCTAATATCATCAATAGCGTCATCTATGCAAAGATGATCAGGTCTGTTAAATAGGCACCTTATCAAACTCCATTGGTATTGCACACGGCAATAATTATAATAACTAAGGTATTGATCTGTCCACGTTGGTTTTCTAAAAAATGAATCGTTTGATTGAGTTGTCTTCCTATTTATTTAAAAGTATATCTAGGATGTGAAGATGATCGTTCTTCTCCTCTTTGCATGAGAGACTGATGTTCTCACCTTAAAACTACCCTGGTAATATTACCTTATTATCCAAAGTGATTAGGTTTCAGATTGTTTTCACCTTATTTCTTTATTATCGTTGTCTCCTCTTACCCTCCATTTCCAGTCTTACTTTACTTACTTACTCCTGTTACCCCCAATGGAGCATAGTTCGCCGACCAGCATTCTCCAACCCACTCTGTCCTGGGCCTTCTTTCCTAGTTCTATCCAGTTGTTGCTCATTCTTCTCATGTCTGTCTCCATTTCTCGGCGTAATGTGTTCTTTGGTCTTGATGAGTCTAAGTGAGATCCTGCCTTGTGACGCAGTTGGGTGCTTTTCTCAATGTGTGCCTATCCACTTCTATCAAGCACTTCTTCCTGATTTTTTCCTCCGCTGGAATCTGGTTTGTTTTCTCCCACAGTAACTTGTTGCTGATAGTGTCTGGCCAACGGATCCGAAGTATCTTGAGTAGACAACTGTTAATAAATACTTGTATCTTCTGGATGCTGGCTTTCTTAGTTCTTCACGTCTCCGCCCTATACATTAGAACTGCCTTGACATTTGTATTGAGAATTCTGATCTTGATGTTTGTTGACAATTGTTTTGATTTCCAGATGCTCTTCAGTTGTAAATATGCTGCTCTTGTTTTGCCGATCCACTCCTTCACATCTAAATCAGATCCACCGTGTTCATCGATGATGCTACCCAGATATGTAAAGGTTTTCACATCCTCAAAAGCTTTTCCGTCAAGTGTAATTCGATTCATGCACGTTGTGTTGTATCGGAGATTCTTGCTTTTCCCTTTGTGTATGTTGAGACCTATTGCTACTGAAGCTGCTGCTACACTGGTCTTCTTCTCCTTCATTTGTTGTTGCGTGTACGATAGAAAAGCCAGATCATCTGCTAAGTGTAAATCGTGCAACCACATTCTAGCTATCCATTCTATCTCATGCTTCCCCCAAAATGTTGACGTATCCTTAATCCAGTCGATCACCAGGAGGAAGAGAAAGGTTGAAAATAAGCAACCTTTCCTGACACCGGCCTTTAATTCGAACAAGTCAGTGAGCTGTCCGCCATGCAAGATTTTGCTGTTCAATCCATTATGGGAATTCCGTATGATACTGACTATCTTCTCAGGCACGCCGTAGTGTCAAAGAAGTCTCCATAGTGTTTTCCTGTCCACGCTATCAGATGCTTTCTCGTAGTCAATGAAGTTGATGTGGAGTGATGAATTCCATTCGACTGATTGTTCCACAGTGATTCGTAGATTGCGATTCGATCCTTACGGAATCCAACCTGGAAGGTTGGAAGGTCCGTGGGTGCTACTTCAATGTTGGGTGAGTTCAGTGAAGCTGGTCGATTCAAGAGTTCTTTGAAGTGTTCTACCCACCTGTTTCGCTGTTCTTCAATGTTGGTGATTACCTTGCCTTCATTGCTTTTCACTGGTCGTTCTGGTTTACGGTATTTTCCAGCGAATTTCTTTGTTGTATCATACAATTATCACATATTTCCTTCTATTGCAGCCTTTTCCGCCTTCATTGCTAGATCTTTCACATATCTACATTTTTCGACGCTGATGCTCCTCTTCACTTGGTTTTGTGCTTCTGTGTATTCAGCTTGTGCGTTGGCTCTTGTTCGGCTGATATTGATTGCTGTTTTCTTGTTCCTCCATTGTTCAATCATATTCAGTATATCAACAGTGATCCATTCCTTGTGATGGTGCTTCTTGTGGCCCAGAACCTCCTGAAATTTTGAAGTGAATGACTTTTTTTATCCCTATCCAGTTGCTCTCCATAGTAGTTTCCTCTCCATTAAGTAGATAATGAGGGGCCTGGAGCCTATTGCTAAAGGCTATGTTGAATTTGTTGAGTTTGTCAGTATCTTGAAGAAAAGCCATATTAAACTTTCGTGATGTTGTCCACTCGATTGTCCAGTGCTTTTTAAGTTTTAATTCCATCTTGGCGACCAGCAAGTGATGATCTGATGCTATATCAGCTTCTCTCCTGGTTCTCACATCCTCTATCGTCCTCCTGAACTTTTTGTTGATGCAGATATGGTCGATTTGGTTCTGCGTAGTACGATCCGGTTGAGTCCATGTGGCTTTGTGTGTGCGTTTATGTGGGAATATGGTGAAACCTATGACCAATTCGTTGAAGGCACATAGGTTTGCAAATCTCTCACCATTTTTTTCCTTCCTCCCAGTCCATGTGGTCCCATGATGTCATCGTATCCCGATTTGTCAATTCCAACCTTGGCATTTAGGTCTCCCATCAGAATGGTCTATTTCTTTGTTGGGCATTTCTCGACGATTGACTGCAGCCTATCGTAAAATTGACTTTTAACGTCTTTATTGTAATCGTTGGTAGGCGCATAGCATTGAATGACGTTCATTGTAATGCCCTCTTTCTTTGTTTCAAGGAGGCTTTGATGATCAAGGGTCCATAGTATTCCCATTCTATAAGTGCTTTTTGTGCTTGTTTGGATAGCATCAGTGCAACGCCTTGTGTATGTGGAGCATTTTCTCCTTCATGGCAGGAGTATAGCAGCAGCTCACCTGAAGCTAGTCTTTGTCGTCCGACCTCCAAGCACCTCCAGGTTGTATCTTTTCATTTCTGCAGCAATTTTTATGGCTCTCTCGGTCTCCCACACTGTACGAACATTGTATGTACCTAAATTAGTGGTTGCTCTGATTGTCAGAAGGGGCATCAGCCTCGTGACTACCGAAGGAACTCGGCCTTCACCATGGCCCGTCATAACTCTTCTAAATGAAGACCTTCTAACTCCCAAATCAGAGTTTAAATGGTTTTTGATTATTTTTATCTAGTCAAGGCTTTTTTTGGTGATTAGTTTTCCACAGGATGGGGTCGCTAATCCCATGCTCAACCCTCCTCCTTTATCCAGGCTTGGGATCAGCAGCAACCCCACAGGGGCTCGTGGCGGAGTTCCATTTCTAGTCTAGTTGATCTTTTATAAATTTTCTCAACAAATATATATGTGATCATATTGTTCGAAATTTATTGCGCTAATATATATCACATAAGTCTAATAATCTTCGACTTCTTTTTACACTATAGTAACTTTATTAGCAACCACATTTTTATGTCTAATAGGAAACAATCTACACAACAAAACTTAATATTAATTCTAATTGTTCCACGAAAAAAGAAGATTAATTTAAAAAAAGAATCACAGTTCTCAAACTTTTCGACCCAAGTTTCATGTTTTTGATTTCCAATTCAACTGATAGATTGAAAGCTAACTTTGTTCTTCATATTTGAGCTAATTGGAGATAGCGTCATTAAAATAGCTTAGATAGATAACATACTTAACACAACTCATTTCCTCTAAGCTAAATTGAATAGAGGGGCCATAATTTGACTTAATAAATATCTGTTCTACTCAAAAAGCCCAAAGTCTATATCGAATTCCACCATAATTTGTCAAGTTTTTTTAGTTATTTTATTAACGCACAGTTTGAACAATTTGAGGTAATTCATAGTTCTCACGAAAATTTATAATTCTTTAATATACTATCAAAGTTTTTTGCAAGTAGTTTATCACATCTAATAAAATTAGTGGATTGCCACTTACATTGTTCATCCATTCAAAAATATTTCAGTAATGGAAAGACTATCATTTTGGTAAAACGTATTTCAGCTAATTATGCAAAAGTACTCCTTTTAAACTGAAAAGAAGTTGAAAGTACTTTTTTAAGGTCTTTGGCATCATATTCATGGACTGAATACAAATATTTTCATTTTATTTAGTCAATATTATTATGTCGTCGCAATCTTCTTTTGTAAATGTTTTTGATCATAAAATATACCCAATGATTGTATAGTTAGCAGTCATTACACTAAGCAGACACTAATTTAAAATACCTTTTCTTGCTTTTACTTTCAAGGATCTTGTATATTCAGTTAAAGGATCATTGATGTTATGGGTGTTGAAAGGCGTGATGAATGTGAATGGTGAAACTTTGGACGCTAGGTTAGCTGATGTTTTTTAATCTAATGGTTCCAGAGAGAAAAAATTGTTACAAGTTGGGCAGACAGTGTTAGATGATGATGGTTATAAATATTTTTCTAAGCAATTTGTTCAAAGATGTATTAAAGTCCCTCTGATTCTACTACATACTCAAAACGTATCTTTTCGATATGTTCAATAATTCGAATAAACTGAATCTATCTGTTATATCTAGAGCTTTGATTCTTACTATGCCGCGTACTACTAGACTACTTGAACGATCGAACCCGCAACGTCGCAAGATAGAAAACAGAAGACTAGTAAGTAGGAACTTTTATTCCTCAAAACAGTGTCAAAACATAGTACAGAAACCTCATGTATTTATAGTTTTTGACTGAGATTAAACCATCATTTCGGATAACCAATAGGCACATAGGGGGTTATTCTTATCCACACGTCGATGTTCTAGAATATTCCCCTAGCAGTGATTGGATGGAATGTCTTCGGCTCCGTCTGGGCTTCTTGAAGATTCTTAGAGTTTACCAATGAGCCGTCCTTACACTATCCAAAAACTATTTTCTCGAAATACAACTGGACAATTTCTTTCTACGACAAATCATAATGAATCAAGCAAGTGCCTCTATACACTGAGGGGAAAAATTTTGAATGGATGGAATTCTTTCAAGAATAGTTTCACAAATATGTACATGAAAATAATTAGATGACGACAAACTTTTTACCTGTGTGAAACAGCAATCCAGTTAGTACTAGGGGTCACGCAGTGTTATCATGTTATTTTATCATGTTTTCTCACATTCTTGAGAGTGGATAAATGAATAACATAAATACCCCCTAGAATATTTGCAAAACGATAAATACTTGAGTAAATAAATATTTACATGATCAGTGATTATATGTTCATAATTGCTAATATCATAATGGTCAATACAAGGTATAAATTTATGAGTCAAGAGTGAATTAGTTAGTGATGAGTCTGATTTTGTCTTTCGGTATTCCCAAGTCTCGTGGAGATTTGAAGTACTCTGAATGGTCGACATATTTTTAGTCGATTAAAATGATTCAGAACAACTATTTATTAATATTATATCAGTATTGTTAATAATTTTCATATTTTCTGAAAACTTTCATTTCCCACGGGTTAAAGATTATAATAATCTCTCAATCGTCTCTCTCGAAATTCAGGGTATTTCATAGACTATCTGCTAGAGCTGAGGACAAGAACTGTGTAACAAATACAGAGAAATCTAAAACACACAAGAGTTTTTACGAAATATAAATGAAATCCAAGAATCATTACTGAAACTGTATTATAGATTATTTAGGAAACGTGGATTCTAACAGAATGTTTATGTTTTAAAAGAGATAGAGAAGGATTTAAAGATGTTTGTACGACTAATGGAGTAGCTCAGTATAAAATAGCCTAAATTTGTAGCATCTAAGTGTATACAAAATGAATACAAGAGGACTGACATATATTTGTATGTTCATAAATAGATGACTAAAAAAACTCAGAGTTAAATAGGAATAATATATATGTAAAATCTCAGCAAATGAATTCGAAGTAAATCTAACGTTTCACTTGGCAATCTGGTCTAAGCTTTTTCAAGGAATTACATCAACTCGGAGTTCAAATACTGTTAAACTGTTAACTCTAATTTAGACGAAAATTCTTATATATTACTGAAACAGAGTTGTTAAGGTGAATAAGCAAGTATCTTAAAATAACTTTGAAATTCAGAGAACGTTTACTGACAACAAAAAATTATTTCTCGTTATTACTATCAGTTACTTGTTATTGATCAATAGCATCTGAATACACAAAGATAACCAGTGGATTGTTTAATAATCAAAGATATCAAAGAGATAATATTTTATTCAACTATGAATGTTTCCTCAGGTTCCACAGAATGTCTGGTTGCGATTCATTCATTCAGCTATTTAAATACATATATGTCAGAGAAAGACTAAATGTAACACACATACAACTACTAAAAATCTGGTTTTAGACCAATACTTAGGCTTTAAATCTTTGGATTAAGCTTTACATCACTTACAGTTCATTGTAACTAGTATGTCATTCGAATTTCATTCTCCTTTGCTGATTGTTACTAAACTTTCAATAGAATTTTTTTGAAATGGATAAATCTGAATGGTTTTAAGTCCTACTTACTTGTTTATATAAAACGAACTATCGTACTGCTTTCTCAAATTAATGGGGACTTCGCAAAGTTCACAGAAACTCTAATATTCTGACTTCACTAATAACTAGGGGTAATAGTCGTTAACTTTAAATACTTTTCTTAGTTATGAATTGTATAAATAACAGTAAATAAGGAACAGATTGATCGTAATTTCACTAATTCATAACACTCGTTTGTGCTGACGAAAATCCAAGATGTTTGAAGAGATATTTCAACTCAAAAAATCTATTTAAAGGATTCACATTCATCTACCGTTTTCGTACTGGAAGTATCAAAAATAAGAATTCTCAGAGAGAGAGAGAGAGAGAGTTGGATAATCTAATGACCACAGTAAAAACACCTATTTTAAGGTGACCATCGTATGTTTAGTTTTATTTACATGAGGAGTGAATTGTTCATTAAATGGAAAAAGCCACTGGATTCACCTCGAGATCTCTTAATTTTAAGTTTAGTTTGTGCCATCGTTGAGAGTGGGCTTCATAGTGTCAAAATAAACTTACTAGCTTACAACCCCTCGCTATTCTTTGAAGTCTTCCCAGCTGTCAGTCCATAAGGAAAATATTATTTTTAAAGACAAAAAGAATTTCTACAAAGCTATCAGTCAGACATAAAACAAGATTCATATACATTGGTTGTTTGAGTGAACAGTATTGGGTTAGGGTCCTGGGTCGAACGCCAGATCTGGAATGCAGGGACGACCAGTTAAAGAGTCCTAGGTAGGACGAAATGCACGCCCTTGGTCCCGCTGTTAGAATGTTTAAATTTCTGTTTGGTAAGGTGAATTCCGTTTAAGTCTACGCAGGCAATTACACAAACTTTTGGTAAAACGGTATAATAATAATAATAATAATATATTCTGAAAATAATATTTACAGAATTCACACCAGTTTACAGGCATGATCAGATTGTTATAAAAATCAACATTTAATGTAGAGAACAAACATGAATTATAAGAAGGTCTTATGTTTGCTGGTTTAGTAATTGATAAACAGTTTAAATATGGCATATATCACGGCAAGCCAATGCAACACCAGGGAACTTGTCATTTTTTTATTAAGTGGATAGCCTGATGATTGACCAACATTATTCTGTAAGGTTATTACCAGTGCCAGAGCTAGTTATTATTAATTATCTACAACTAGAGAAAGTAAGATTAAAGCAAAGAGCACGGAACAACAAAACAATGATAGCATGTAAGAGGTTAAACATTTAAAGTTCCTATAATCTCACTTGTGGAGTAAGATACACTTGCAGGCGCTAGAGCATTTAATACATTTTCAGAGGAGCAAAAAGCATTAATTGACCGAACAAACAATGGGAGAGAGTCTAACATACGGATCGTTTGGGGTAAATTATTCCATAGTCTAGAAAACTTACAGGTAAAGTAATTCATATAGAGAGAAGACCTAGAATATGTTTGTTTCGCTAAAGACAAGGAGTTACGAATGTCGTAATGTGAAGCCTTAGCATATTGAATCGCCTGACTGGATGTGAAGGAGAGTTTGTTAAGTATTTTGAAAAAGAAGATAAGGTTAAGTTTCAGTCTCCTCATCCATAAAGGGTCAAGCCCTAGTTTACTACACCTCGAATTATATGTCAAGACACTATCAGGTCCAAGAGTACGAAATGTAAATCGTCTCTGTACTGATTCCAGTCTTAACTTAAATTGTTGTCTCTAAAATCAGTGCAGACGATCAGCTACCAGTGAGAATTTGATTGGAAAGATGCTTAAATGTTATAGAATTTCTTGAAACCTGGTATTCTAGTCTAAGATCAATGAATTCGTTGATAAGGTCTCTATAAACCAGACTATACAACAAAAGGTCAACTAGAGGTCAGTAGAACAAAATAAGGATAAATAAACTTAACAAAATAACCTTTATCAGAAGGGGTTTTGTGGAGATTTAGTATCTTCATAGGAAACGTCATAAAAACAAGCTAATCTAAAGATTGTGAATTAAACAGCTCAGTTCTACATAACGTAAGCGCCAATGGTGTTATGTAGAACAAAAATTAAACATGTGTAATTAAATCATTTAACTCAAGGAACATGACATTTTAGGCAATTAGTCCCTTTGATAATGTGATGAGAAGACGAAGATTATCAGAACTATGTGATATATATTAGCGCAATACATTTCGAACAATCTGATCACACATATACTTGTTAAGATCCACTAGACTGGAAATGGAGGGTAAAAGAAGACAAGGATAATAATAATAATAACAATGATAATAATGTGAAAACAATTTGAAACCTCATAGAAATGGATAATAAGCTAATATTACCAGGGTAGGTTTAAGATGAGAACAAATTGTTTTTGAATACACAAAGGAAGTTTGAATTTTCGTATGGCTAATGCTTCAATAAACCATAGTATACGCCCTTTTATACTTTTATACAATTTCCATAGTCACTGCCCAATTAATTACAAACGTGGGTAAACAAAGGGCTTATTCAATAGAATCAATCGTATTTGTACTAGAGATACTATTGAAGTAGAGACGATTCTCTTAACTGATACGTTAATGATAATGGTTATTCATCAAAGTTCATAAACCGCTGAAACGGTTGCAATACGATTAGACCTATGACGCTTCTACCACCCAAAAGGCGAATTTATATCATGTTGCCATTTAGGGACGACTCAAATAGTCTCATGTTGAAACGGAGACTGAAATTAGCCATAAACAGGACATTTTATGCAGCCTAACTTGTCATTACTGAAAAAACAGGGTCGATATTTCACTAAAACTTAAACAGCACATAAGCGATTGTTCGAAATGTATTGCGCTATATATCATATAATTCTGAGAAACTTCGTCTTCTCATTGTATTATCGAAGTTTATCAAAGGGATTAATTGTTTTAAACACCCAACAAGCCGAATTTAGATCAATCTTATGGCCTGTTTAAATTATGTGTATGGCAATAGAGAATGATGGTGTTTATCCTCTACTCTTATCGGGTCATTTGATTCTATTTGTTTCTGCAACCATTTTGGTACATGTTCACACATCTTAATTTTCAGATCACGATTGCTTCTCCCTATGTATGTGTGACCACACATACATTTAAATTGGTATTTATAAATTTTATATGGTTGAAATCATGAATGGATTGGAGATAGACCATCATGGAAAATCTGGAAGCACTGGACAGCCGTTTCGTCCTATTGTGGAACTCCTCAACAGTGTGAAACGGCCTTCCAGTGCTTCCAGGTTTTCCATGGTGGTCTAACTTCAATTGACTCTTGATTTCAACTGAATTAAATTACTAAAATATCCACTACCCCCCCCCTTCTAATATATAAATGTTCTTAACAAGTATATTATGTGTGATCAAATTGTTCGAAATGTATTACACTAATATACATATCACATAGTTCTGATATATCGGAACATGATATTAACCAAAGCCTGTTTCATCTACAAAAAAAACCAAACATTTTTATGAATATCTCTTTATTTGAAACAATAGCCAATTTATAAAAAATATTTTACATATCTTTGATGAATTCATTATATGAAATAGTAACATATCTCTATGTTACCCCTTTTTTTAATATTTAATTTAACATGAACAAACAACCCCCCTCCCGCGGTAACTCACTGATAAAGTGTAATATATCATGTTGCCATGTAAATTGTTTTTTTTTGTTTTTTTCAAACAAAAAGAAAAGAACAAAAACAAAAAAAGAAACAACCTGAGAAATTACTTTCTGATAAAACAAACAAACAAGCAAACAGTAAATTTCAAATGAGTTTACTGAATGAACATGAGTTATATATTCAATTTCTTTATTCTTTCTGTACAACAATAGAATATATTACATTGATGAAAAAATAATGCAAAAAAGGGGGATGGGGTGCAGAAGAAATTACTATGAGGATTTGATTCTTTATGCAGATATAAATTGTAATGGTAATTTAACTTTCATACAACCTACAAGATCTTTATTTTCCATTTCTAGTTTGATTGTAATATGAACATCAAGTTTCTGTGAGTGAAAATTGTTATTTTAAAAAGAAAAGAGACAAAAACAAGTTGGTTAAATGATTGAAACATATGTTAATGATAATGGTCAAATTGTAAAGTGAAAACCTTTGTCTTAACTTAGAAAATACTACTATAGATATTTGAAAATTCATCTATTTGGATAGCCTAGACAACTAATATAAACGAATCTTCGAGTTTCTCGTGAGAGATCGTGGATATGCACTACTGAGGAGCCTCATACTTGGACGAAAAAGCCGTCCTGTGCTTTGAGGTTACAATGGTGGTCTCACTTAGATTTATTCGTGATTTCAACTTGAAGATCTTCATTTTCTAACCCAGTAAATGGCATGTTTAACAAGAAGGACACAAGTAAATATATTTTCATTAGAAAACTCCCCAAGACAACCTATCTATCGCCTAACTTTTAAATGATAACAAAATATTTTACTACAATGATCGGGGGACTTTTGACAATTGTATAATTAACAGAGAAATCTAGCCATTCACAGAATTCCAGTCCAAACATCTCAATGGTAATATATCTGACTGTTATAATACGCGATATAAGTTTGAATCTACAAGTGTCTTGAGTAACAGTCCCCTTCAAGATATCGGATTTACATCGTTGAAGAGAACCAACACGTATGAGACCTATATCAACGACTTTATGCAAACCCCCATCAACCAAGTAACATCAGACATATTTTCATTATGACTGTCCACTTAAGGAATTGGTTACTACTCGGTGACCATTTGGTAAAAAGAATTGGTGTTCATCCAAAATATTTTTTTCCAATTCTTATTGTGACATTCACTAAACTAAACAAGATAATTCAATCCTTATTTCCCTGTGCCATCGAAATTGGTTACGTTCTTAATCTGTCTGCCCGTTAATCTGTGCTTAATATACAGAGACATGAATTACCTCTGTCTAGTTTAAGGCCTTGTGGAGAAAGTTACTTAGTTTACCCTTGAAAACTGCAATGCGTAAGTTTGATTTATATCTAAAACGGCTTTGAGGTAAGAGAAAAGAAAACTATCCTACTTCTGAACTATGATATGATAGTTTGACAGACGAAAAAAAAGAAGACAATTTTAGCTGGAACTGTTATCCAATTTATTCTTGATTCAGCTTTATCTTAAAAATGAACATGAATAAATATATTGCCAACATGATCACAACATGAAATAACATAACCATATCCAAACTAGAACATTAGAGTAGAAAAATGAAATACGAAGGTCATGTTTAAATTATGGTAATTTTGATACAGAGAAGAATATGATATTTTAATAGTTGAGATCATGAATCAATTGAAGGTAGACCACCATAGAAAACCTGGAAGCACTGTATGACCGTTTCGTCCTATTGTGGGACTCCTCAGCAGTTCGCATCCAAAATCCCACCTCGCGAAATTCGAACCCAAGACCTATCAGTGCTTAACATCTAGATTACTGAGCCAGCATCTAACGGTGTTAATGTCTAACTTCAACCGATTCACGAAACTGAGCGACACATAGTGGTATGAACATTAAACAAAAGCTCATAACTCATAGAATAGACAAGGCGCAGAATTAAATGTTGGTACGTTATAAGCTTCGAATTAAGTTAGACAATATCCAGGAAATAATTCCTGTTGTTTGTCATTGCTTGTTTATTTCTCTATTCACATCAAAATGTATACCATGAGTTAAATATCTTGATCTTTTGTTTTATCTGGCTTCTAAGATTTCAGACAATAACGTAATATTTACCGATTTTGAATCAATCTTTGATACTTCCGTAAAATAGTCTATTTCAAATGTTATTAGAAATGTGATGAGAGTTTCATCTTGGAAGTATATTTTATTTACCATTCATTTACATTTGATATAATTACACTTGTAACTGAACCATTTTCTAATTATGAATTTAATGTATAGCGGATAAATTTTAGATCTAAAACTCCTATAAGCTACACTTCCATATTATGGAGATAATAAATGGTTGAAGATAGTCATTAAAAAACCATAGACCTTAACACTTACTACCGAAACGTAACCATAATCTTGGAGGTTGATGCTCCTCGTGGGGTCAAAACCCACGCCATCCAGTTCTACAGTCTGAAAGTTACCACTGAGCAATCAAAATAGCAACTGATTTCCTGTATGATTAGAACTTCGTCAATAGATTTCGGTTAGCATTGAGGGACTAAACGAACATGAAATTGTTCACTGCTCAAGGACCAACTAATTATAACTCATATATTATATTTGAATGGTTATCTGATTCAACAATAAAGATGTGAATACATGCAAATACTGTTACATTCTCTACGTGAGCCTTCATAACTCCCAATCTGTGAACTGATGGTAAGTATTATTACTCAAAGAAAGAGAGTAACAGGAGGTCTATTATCATTAAACTTAATCGTTATTTATTGTATTATGTTATTATAGTTACTTATTAATAGTCGAAGTAGATTGGATCAAGTGGCGGTTTTTTATTTTGATTCTAAGATCGTTAGTTGAAGAACATTTTCTGACAAACAGTAATGAGAATCAATTTTTATCTTCAACGATGTCTCTATTCGGTTCTAGATCACTCAAACAGTCGTTGAGATATGTGCTTCGTCTCTGATATAACTTACAAGTTTTAATAAGAATTGTGATTCAGTCTCCGCAGAAGTGATCTGACTCTGGGAAAGCAGAAGTTTCAATTAAAAACTTAATGGGCAGTATGACCATTAAACATATGACATTTTATGATTATGCTACTGTCATAACAGGTCATTCAACTAGTTTCCTAATAGATCCTGAGATACTTTTACTGGGGTTATTCGTTATTAAAGGTTTATAATCCATAACAGACTGTTGGAATTTCAGTGGTGTTGTGTTCTCTGAGTTTTTATTATAGTTCTGGATAATATCTTCAAAGCCTGTTGCATTCTGAAGTAAGTAATTAGTTATTTCACAAATGAATATCATTTTTTTCTGACCGATTCGCTTGTATTTGAAAGTCATTGTAAACTCTTTTGCCTTCAATTTTTCTTGTATTCCTATTATAGTCGAATTAGAAAAAACTAAGAAGGTCAGAAAACGTCTAGGAGCACAACATTCAAGTTAACTGTAATCAATAAACACGAGATCGAGTCCATCAGGGAGCACCACTTCCCTCGAGATTACAGGTACACCTTGCTAACGAGTGCCAAGTATCACGAAACCCGGGTCCACGGTTCCCTGTTGACCACCTCCAACCACCATCTTATCTCAACATAGTACACGCAGTGTCAAGCCACCTAGACTAGTGGCCACATTGCAACTTGATCGATAGCATTCGATCAGCACTAAGAAGGACTTGACATTGATCACCACCCAGTGATCAATCAATTGTGAAATCCAGATAGATTCAGTCTATTAAATCATGTGTAAGAATTTAACCAATCATAAAATCAAGAGGAAAATGAAAAAGACTCGTAACATGAATGTGAAAATAATCGAAGGTAACAAAATCTACAAAAACTACCAGTCAGAAACGGGGCCATTGGAATAAACTGACATAAAACTTATGGAATAACCGAAAGCTAATTTTAAGATGAACTGTGTACCTTTAATGTTGTCCAGAACGAAAATAAAATGCTTAGTAAACATACCATCTAACTAAGAGAGTACAGCATCAACGCAAGAATCAGTAAAAATTCTCATAAACAAACTTATTTACCTTATCAGAAAATAAGAAATTAACTAAAAATCGCGGTAATTCAAGTTCATCTAGAATATTGTTAAGATTCAATTTGACACGTTGTCTATAAATACCCGGTGGCATATTACAAAAGCACATTGTATTTTTCTGATAAAATCTAGGTCTCTTCAGTGAACATTTTGATTGTGGAACATTCGCTGGCCAATAATCACATACATTCTGGATAACTCTTTAAAAAGAAATAGATAGATGGCAAACATTAGCCGATATAAATATAGTAAAATTTAAGTGTAAAATAAAATAATCTTTAAAGAAGTAAAGTTAATACACAAACTTAAGTAGAGCTTAAAGTGATGAGTATATTGTCTAATACTAGATATTATCAGAATGAGGGTTAGTGAAGATTGTAGTAATTTTAATGGTTGAATTAATGAGTCGATTTAGGCTAGACAATCGTTGGAAACCTGGAAGCACTGAATGCCCGTTTGGGACTATTCAGCACTACGCACTAACGATCCAGTACAAGGGACTCGAGCCCGTTAATTCAACCAATGAAACTCGATATGTTTGCAAGTTTCATATTTAAGTTAGAATCGGTATTAAAAATGCTGTCAATTAAGTTGTTGTGTTAATTGCGTGATGCAACCCATCACTTACTAGTTATTAGGCAATGTTGATAATACTCATAAAACAACGTATTTTTGACCTGTAAGTGTATCTTTTAAATATTTAGATGAATATATAAAGGTTTTAGGTTTAGCATTTTGATGATCTTAGATTTTTTTATGCGTAAACTGTACCCTTTTGAAAGATTTTTACAAATTAATTTATATTAACAGTAGTTTATGAAATCAACTGAAGTGGCACAAGTGGCTACCTGTTTTCCCACTACTGAAATCCATAATAAATAAAAAAATTAATCAGCCTACAAGGAATCGAACCTGATGCTTTTGGTCCTTGGAGTGAGAGCGTGACCTGATTATTCACTATCTTGCTTTAAGACGAGTTAATAGAAATCAGAAACATGAATTATTGTATTCTGACTGACTGATTTAAATAGATCGCGCTTGTCATTAAACTAGGTTTTAAGTACAGTCTCTGAAAGATTTGTCGGTGCACATTATTCAATTGTTCCGAAGTAGAATAAAATAGTTGTCCAGAATTGTTCCTTCACTAATTACCCAGAATACGTCGATCAATGATGACGACCACCTCCTACAAACATATACTCTTTGGTTGTGAGTACTCATAAATTACTTACCCAATGTATAACGGAGGAAATTCTGGATTAATACGTACTTCCAAAATAAGACGATATTGCTCAGTTAATTCTTTATGTAATTGCATAACATAGTGTATACGTGCTTGAACATTTCCTTGTTTTAAAATTAATACGGATGGACGAATAGCGATTTTGTGCACGGTGATTACAGCAACAACATTATTTGTAGAATGATGATTTAATGCAGATTTATTTCCGAGATCGTCATTGGTTACAACTGTATCACTAGATATTTTAAATTTTTCATCGGCAGAGATCTCATTTTCATGAACGGAGCGTTTTGATCTCAGTAGAGAATAATTTTCATTTTGCTTCTTTGTCAGCCATGCAAATCTTTTAGGGGATTTGATCCAATTTCTTTTACTTCGAAGCCAATGACTTTTTAAACCAGTTAACTTCTTGTGATAACCTTTATATTTTCTTTTAGTTTGTCTTGAAAAACGTTTCTTATTATCATAATTAAATAAATTCCTTTCATACCAATGGATTTCTTCTTGAGATAACAAGTCTGGAGCTGGTTTGACTTCATCTGTAATATCAAGTATAGGATTCACTAAAATAAAATTACTGGTGTGGATGATTTTACAAAATTCCATGCAGTTATAATACTATTAACCTACTTATATAAACAATGGAGGATCTAATGACGGATATAAAGAATAACTCCTATTTTCCACTATACTGATCATAGAAGTTCAAATCCGTAAGAATATTCTACATCAAACAATGGTTACTTAAAAATAATTTATTTTAACAAATTACATATTCTAAGTGGCTAACACGAGTTTCATCCCATCTAGGGTTTTTTTACCTGGATACATATGTATCCCAGAATTTGTGTTTACTCCGCGATTCAAACTCAATGCCTTCGCTTCAAACACCAATGAGTTAGTCATTATGCTACTGATGTCAGTTTGTGAAATATACTGTGTAAATGACTGATCTACAAACTGTCGTTTCTTTTTACATTTGATTAGGTAATCTTGAGTAGTATGTACCATGTTTGTTGCAAGTAATAATGTCAATGGCTATTCTGTGTCAACTTTTTTTTGATTTCCTGACTACTTTGCTGTAAAATATTTCGAATCTTTGATCAAGAAGCATAGTATGAAACTATTTCTTAAAAAAGATTTTGAAGTTTATAGCAGATGAGTAAAAGTAGTCCATCTTATTAGGGTCTATAATTTAACTCCATTAAAACATTTCAAAATGGTATGATTTTAAATTTTGTGAATAGCTTCTTAATAAATCAAACCTTACACCAATTGTCATCAGTGAGTTGATATCTCTACAACAGACTTGGTTGAACTCCACTGGTCAATGCTTGCCACTAGAATCGTGGATCGTGGATGCGCACTGCTAAAGAGTCCCACAATAGGACGAAACGGCCGTCTAGTGCTTCCAGGTTTTCCATGGTGGTCTAGCTTCAATTGACTCATGATTTCAACTATGAAAATATTGAAATATCCACAAAAACCCCTTCTGATCTATAATCATATGTTCACTAGTGACTGACTGTAAGGAATGTTTTCTTGAGTTTTAGTGGGAAGTAGTGACCAGTGGAGTTCAACCAAGTCTGTTGTAGAGATATCAACTCAATGAAGACAATTGGTGTACGGTTGCTCAACTTCGTGGATCAGTTGAAGTTAGACAATAACACCGTTGGATGCCAGCTCAGTGGTCTATCGGTTAAGTGCTCCGGCGCAAACCTAACCTTATCTTTATATGCCATTTAAATACTAATAATACTTTGTAATACATTTTCACAATTCACTTAGTATTATTTGTTTGAATCTTCCCATTGATGTTTAGGATTGCAACTGGTCAGTCTCTTATTGGCATGTGTGTATACTATGCGTATTGCCTCGATATTACCCTAATTCACAAGCATTATAAACAAAGAAGGACTCAGTAGCTGAGTGGATAATGAGATGGCGTTTGAAGTGAAAGGTACTAGTTTCGAGTCGCAGAGTGAACATCAACTCTGAGATGCAGGTACATCCAGCTGATGAGTCTTAATTAGGACGAAACACGCGTCTTGGATTCCACTGCTAGCCACTATCCATCTTTGCTTATAATATTTTCACAATATTTAAAACTTTAAGTGACATATTTGTCGGATTAAACAAGATACACATCCTTAATAGTGATATTTTTTTTCTGTTATCGAAAAAGTTGACAACTATTCATTGATTAATTCATCTTCACGTTGATTTTTTGGATAATCCCATTGATGTTTAGGACTTCAATTGATCAGTCACTTATTGTCATATATGCATCCTGTGCGAATTCCCTCGAAATTACCTTAAGTCACAAAGATTATAAGCGGAGATTGATGATAGCTCACAGTGGAATTCAGGATGCACGATTCGTCTTATTTGAAACTCGTCAGCTAGATTTACGTGCATCTCAGAGTCTCGAAGTGAACGTCAAATCTGAGATGCAGGTACATTCAGCCAAGTCTTGCGTCCTGTATTCCACTAATAGCCACCACCCAAACAATCCTTTTCTTCAATTAAGAAGGATTCGTAAAAGAAATATATTCTAATTAATGTGAAGACAAATGATTTGTATTTGCTTGATCGAGTTAAAGTAAACCAAAAAAAGGGTCCCAAATTGTGATCTAATTACTTAGATTTAATTATTTTTATCGTTAAAACGGTACATTCTTGGTATTCTTTTAGGCGAAAAGAAATTTTTAAATTTTTTCTCCTTGTTTAAAATGTTCACTACTAATCTGGTTAGTTGGTATTCATCACACACGAACTATATGTGTATATATAAGTAAACATTTGTAGTAAATCTATCTTCAAAATGTCAACCGAATATGAAATAAGTTAATTGACCAAAATATAAATGGCTTATATAGGTATCATTTAAAGTTGACCACCAGCAAATTGTGTATGAGACCTCCAACGTAGTGAAATATCCACACACACAAAAAAAAACTAATTAAATATTTGTAATATAATACATTTATATGTAAAAGATGTACAAGGGAGGACGAGGATGAAGAGGAGAAAGAGGAGGAAGAGAAGGAGGAGGAGGAGGGAGTTGATAGTTGTGTAAATTAGTAATAAATAGTAAAGCATTTACAAGCTGTATTGAATAGTGAATGACTTTTGTAATTTCTTCTTCTTGGTATTATTATTATCATTTTCATTATTGTTATCAATATCTTCTACCTCACATGATGTAAATTAACGTACAAGTTAAAAGGTAAAAACATAAACACTAATGAATAGACAAATAAATAAATAAATATCATCATCATCATTTAGTTTTGGTGTGAATCTCTTATTGTAGAGTATAATGTGATGTAGGTCTTGCAAATTTATTGGAAAGACTATATATATAGGTTTAACGGTTAACTTTCATTTAGATTAGATCTATACATTTCGTGTTTTTTTTTTTAACCAAACTGCACGTATGAGACTCTCTGATGTAGTTGGATGAAAGAAGAAAGGTTCACTTGTACAAGTGTTGTTAAGAATTTACAGAAACAAAAAAACCGTTCCAAGGAAATAAGACAACGATTCATACTCTAAACCGAAGGTCCTAAGTACTATTCTCAGCTGTGGGTTCGTAGATGAACATTATAGAAGAGTACTGTATTAGGATCAAATAGCTGTTTATTAATTCTTGCTTTTCAATGATTATTTATTTTATTTATTATTTGAACACATAGATATTGGTAGAAGGAGGCACCAGATACATATGTGCCGCACAAATCTCATTTGATTTATATGAGGGCTGTGATACTGCTCAGGTGCCCAAACTGAAACAGGTGGTTTTCTTTGGAGGCCACATCCGGAAACTTTGACATAAAGATCTGATCCACAAGGCAGTGGAGCATCGTGAGGAAATGCAGTCCCATGGTAGCCGGTGACCAACGATTGATTCGTACGCATTTGTTCCCTCAGGATACTGGAGCCCATGTGCACCATTGGTTTGGAATGAGAGTTTTCCAACTCCCCTAGATGGACTTTCCGTGTTCACTAACCCGGTTGAAGAGCCGGACATTCGCTTTTCGTCCTCTCAATTTCGTAAACAACACCCCCTCTGAGAGAAGGAAGTGAGTAGGACTTCCCTGACAGAGGCTATATATGCGTGGCCATCTGAGAGCATTTCGAGAAGGAAACCGTACTCTCGTCACTCTCGGCCGTACCAGGGCATTTGGGGGCAGTGATAACACAGATCGATTGCATAATTTCCAAGAGGTTATCAAGATTTATATGTTTAATTTACCTATAGCTTTTGTAAATGGTTTAAAAAAACTTTTAACCTTTTGAGTAATTTAATATTGTGTAGATACAAAAAAACGTTTTTTTAGTTTCACTTATTCACATTGTAAATAATTCACATAGTGACTAATCTATAGAATTATCTATTCATATGGAAAGATTACAACTATGGTATATGTAAACTGTTCATTTCAAAATAAGTCTTTATTATGAAATAACTTCAGCTGGTTCAGCAACAAGAGTAGGGGAACAACAACTAAGTTGTTAAGGTATTATAAATGAAGACAAAATAAGTTAAAAGTCTTTCGACTAGTTTTGTTTCAATGTTATTTCATGAGTTAAAACTCAAAAATTATAAAATAAATAATTATCTAAACTAGAGAAATTAAATACTCCAATCTTATTAGAAGGGTATTTTGTAAAGATTTTAGTAATTTTACAGTTGAAATCATGAATCAATTGAAGCGCTCACGCGCTAGACCGATAGATCCTGGGTTCGAGTCTCGCGAGGCGGGATCGTGGATGCACACTACCGAGGAGCTCCACAATATGAAGAAATGGCCTTTCAGTGCTTCCAGGTTTTTCATGGTGGTCTTTCTTCAACTGACACATGATTTCAACTATAAAATTACATAAATCTTAGTTAGATTAAAGATGGTCATATATATGTATATAGTTTCCAGTGTTATGCTAGAAAACTCAAAATTCTACTGGATTAACCTACTGTTATACTCTGCATAATCATAAGTTATTAGTTTTTCTAAACTATAAGGAAACACCGTTAGTTTGCACTAGTATTTATCATATCTAATGTACAGACATCAGCGAGGGGTAACAGACGTAAGTATGTAAGTAGGTAAGTAAGTACAGACAATCATGAAACTTCTTACATTCAATTGTTACAAAGCATTTATATTTATATGTTAAACTGATTGATGAATATTATCAAGTAGAAACTAAATTATCATTATTCTCGTTTATTCTCTAATAATCTAGACTAATATATTGAAAAGACTTTGCAGGATCAAACATCAATCTAAATAAGTTATGATTAATAGAAACTGATTTCAGAACGTTTTGTATGATGTTTGATGAAAACATGTCTTCTGTAAACTAAATTAAAATAAGATATCCCTTTAAATACCTAGACAGGCGAGTATTATTGAGGAATTTCATACTGGGGTTGAGAAACTGTTTGACGCTCACTCCATATTAATAGTTTCACTCAATATTATATTTTTGGTACAATATAGAATTTTAATAGTTAAATTCCCGAGTCGATTTCAAGCTAGACCACCACTGGAAACCTAAAAACACTGAACAGCCACTCATCAGCAGTGCGCTTCCACAATTGCGCACAAGTGAATCAAACTCATAAATTTCGGTCTCGTGTGCGAACAATTAACCTCGAGACGACTGAGCCGGCATTCAATGGTGTTAATGTCTAACTTCAACCGATCCATGATATTGTGCGTAAAAGTATTTCAACAGGTTTCCTCTACTCATTTCTTGATCTATCCTCACAATAAATATTCACTAATCGTCAGTTAGAAGTTAGCAATTCAGAAATCGACATCTGTATAATGTTCATTTATTTCAATGCATATTACCACCAACCACGATGTCTCTCATTGTACTGTTTTGTAACTTATATAGCGAAAGATTGCAAACATTTCATAAACACTGTTGAATAGGTTGTGTGATTAGTAGACATAATGGTTTGTTAAAAATAAACAAAAAAACAGCTAATTTGTTGAAATATGTAGATGACAGGAGACAGGTTATCCAGATGTTCAAGGAGGCCGCCAGCTGGGGAGCAGTGTTCATCTAGATATCATCATATTTGATTAATGTATAAATATGTTCAGGTCTAATATGATAGTTAATTTTTTTCACAAAAACTAATCATTTGTCACCTATTCTGATCTCCACTTAATTAGCCTTACTATTCCCAACTAAAATGTTAAAAATGACAGAACTCACGGTTATATTCATGAAGAAAAATAAATCTTGAAATTATTTTTTTCTAGTAAATTAAAGCTAATAAATAAGACAAAAAATGTTTAACCACTGGGTTAGTTGGCAACTGAGATACAAAAGTAAACACTACCATAGAAATAATCACATGGCATTTTGCATTATCAAACCACTTAAAGTGCAACGGAAAATAGCAAGCACGGAATGTCAACAAAATATGATAGTATATTTAAAACTAAAGAAAAGATTTGGCAAAAAATTAGATATCTCCAAGAAGAACTTTTTACCATACCAGGTACAATCTTAGACAGCCAAATTTATTTCGATTAGGAAATTACAGGTAACTACATGAGTAAAACCGTAATCATAGATAGTACAAATGATTACTGTATATTTTCTAAGGTATTTTCGAATTGGAGTACTCAGTGATTTCATCATTGCAAACCAGTCTATATTAGCTTATATCATTAATAATGTCGAGTTTTATGAATTATCTTGTTTCATCACTAGTCTTTCTAAATAACACGGTAGTTGAAGATCAAACAAACTCTCTATCGGTTCTACCGTCATTTTATTACCTTCAAGTCATTTTCTGCGTAGTCTACTTATTTCTTAATTAATTTTTGAATAAAATCTGATCTTTACGAATGAAATGAGCTGAAAACGCAAGATGGATTTTTTTATTTATTATTTCGATGCTACCATAATTCTAAATTACCACATTAAGTATAAAATGATATAATTTCCATTATTTGAAACAGTCTATTCAGATCTGAATTACTAGCGTAAATTCTAAAAAGTATTCTCATATTACAATTTACAGTGTCTAGAAAGTTACAAACTACTACTACTACTACTATTACCATCATCTCGTAACAGACCTAATTAGTCTCCTTATATTGAAATATTTACAGCATAATTGTACGAGTTCATACTCTAAACAATAAGATAAAAATGACATAAATTTATTATAGAAACTATTTGTTATATCGATTGATTATGTACGTGCCCTGTTTATATATATATATATATATATATATATATATATGAGTGATAAGACACAAAAAACCGTATGAGCACTCTTGAGTACTTAACACTCCTGCTATCTGCCTAGCCCAGCCACTTAAATCCAGAACACCAATAACAGCCTCTGCATTATGAATCATTATTCTCAAACACTCTGGGTTTATATACCAATCAAACAGACCGTATCGTACCATAAAATTGAAAATAACATTTGTACAAGATTTGGCCAAATGTGGTTGTGAATAGGGGGAACAGTAATTAATGGACTAGGGATGATTCAAGAATGGTAAATCGTATAATAATAGTCTAGAGGTCAGAATGAAGCTCATAATAGAAGGAACATGAACATGAATAGTTTAGTTACTTAACAATTATACAATAAGAAATATACATATCATATTGGTCCATAAATAGTCCTTAAAGTTACCTTCATAATTCTCCATGCGATACAACACCATTAAAAATAAGATAAACAGATGCTTTATAACTGTCGTCAACAGGTTAAATAGCAGTTTACTAAGTTAGAATAATTTAACATTTAGAGTCTAAGATTAAGTACAGTCGTCTTTTAGGAAATCTAAAGTAACTTAATTTGTGAGGAATTAAAACAATTCTGCTTTTATAATTATCTATTACTTTGTCTATTATCATCAGTTAAGATGAAGGAAAAGAAATATCAAACCATAAATAAAACATCAGTCTATAAGATATACAATTTCTTATAATAATAATCATCTTTTTCTTGCCAGAGACTAACTTTGAGAGGTTATTCCCGAAGTTATGATAAGAATTTGTGACTCATAGAGTCCAATCTTTTTGGTTCTTGGACAAATGTCACTGATATCTATGAATAATAGGCATACAATATCAAACATTTACTAAAATTAATAATGTTAACCATTAAATGTCAACCCATAGGTCTGAATGTCATTGATTCGACCTCAGGAGATATTGTGAAGGTGTATTTTTGAAGAATCCTATACAAGACAAGTATGTATGTGAGCAAATAGTTCGAAATATATAGCACAAATACATCACATTTTTCAGATCATCTACGTCTTCTCATTGCTCTATTGAAATATAAAATAACTTGCATTTAACGGAAAGCAATACTGGATTAACATTGCTAATTCCCAAATTATTATTAAAATCAATCAGAAATCTGCAAATTGACTTTTGATGAAGATTCAAAAAATAAATATGGTAAAGAATCTTTGAAAATGCCTTTTTCTAACACCTAAAAATTTTAATTTTACCCACTTGTTCATGTAATAAACTGGTGAAAATTTTCATGTAAAGATGAAATAGTTATCTAATACTTCCTGGATCTCGTTATCTCGCTAATTATGACCAGTTCTTAACGCTAGCTATAATATATATATATATATATATATATGGAGGCCTCCTTGGACAATTGGGCTACCTGTTTCCTGTCATTTACATATTCCAACAACTTATCTGTCTTTTTTGTTTATTTTTAACACATTATTATGTCTATTAATCGCACAACCTATTCAACAGTGTTTATGAAATGTTTACAACTTTACGCTTTATAAGTTACAAAAATGTACAATGAGAAACATCTTGGTTGGTGGTAATATGCATTAGAAAGAATGAACATTATTAAGATGTTGATTCCTGAATTGCTAACTTCTCACTGAATATCACTGAATATTCATTGTGAGGATCGATGAAAAAAATAAGAAGAGGAAACTTGTTGAAATACTTTGTGCTTAGAATTTTATACTGTACCAAATATATAATTTATGAGTAAAGCCATTACTACCAATAATAATAAATAAATAAATAATGTCGATTACTATACTACTTAAAGTTTAACCATATAGTGATAGAAATCAAATTTGACTGAAAAAAGCAAAAAACCACATTTTATTTAATTATTTGTTACTCATTCTGGAGAACAACGAAGGCCACCATCTAGAAGATACAGGTATTTATCAACAGTTGTCTACGCAAAATACTTCAGATCCGTGGGCCAGACACTATCAGTAACAACCTACTGTGGGAGACAAACCAGATCGCATCCAGTGGAGGAAGAAATCAGGAAGAAGCTCTGGGAGTGGATAGGGCACATATTGAGGAAATCACCCAACTACGCCACAAGACAAGCCCTCACATGGAATCCTGAAGGTCAAAGGAGAAGAGGAAGATCAAATCACACATTACGCCGAGAAATAGAGACAGACATGAGAAGAATGAACAAAAGTTGGATAGAACTAGAAAAATATGTCCAGGACAGAGTGCGTTGGAGAATGCTTGTCGGCGGCTTATGCTTCATTGGGGGTAACAGGCGTAAGTAAGTAAGCAAATATTTATTACTCATTATTCAACATTCACTGTTATCAAACAAACTAAAAGCCTTCATGAAATATAATATTCAGTCAAAACATGTTTATATATAGTTGAAATCATGAGTCTATTAAAGCTAGACCACCATGGAAAACTTGGAAGCACTGGACGGCTGTTTCATCCTATTGTCGGACTTCTCATGTTAACTATGAAAACATTCATTCAGTGATTATATAAAATTATGTTAATTAAAACTAATTTCCAAAAAAAAGAAAAGCAAAAAAAAAGAAAAAAAATCAGAAAAAAATTTACTTGACGTCATTATTCGAACTTTTGATTTATGGAAAAAGTATTACCACCATATAAATACAATTCCATGCAAAAAATATTCAAGTACAATGCCAGAATGATAGATTTTTTTTATAGACTAAAACTATTTAAAACATCCTTATAATCCTTTTTAATCAGAATCTATTAGTTACTAATCGAAAAATATAAAAATGTCTATAATAGTTTTTTTTCTTCTTTCGTCTTAGTGATCATTTTTATGTCTGTTATTTTATTCTTTAGTTGAATGTACTAGTCTACCTTCCCATCCACCCAGTCACCTATTACTATTATTATTATTATTATGATTATGCATACTATTATAAAGTGTAGTAAAAATTAATAAAAATTTCTTTCTTGTAACGTTTCTCTCAGATACAGACTTTTTTGGTTCGATTTGTCCACAAAAAAAAAGAAAAGAAATGAGAATATTTTCGATTATTTTTTTGTTATTATTAATAATTTCAACTTTTAGTTATGTAGTTAATGAACAAATAAACGATATAGAGAACAATTGAGCCAGGAGATTCTACGTTTTCCCCATATACAGGTATACAAAACAGAGAGAGACAATGAAAGAGTTACAGATACAATATGGAAAAGGTGAAGATAAGAACAACTTTAAGGCATGTAAAACTGGTAACTTACTGAGAATCTCTCTCTCTCTCTCTCTCTCTCTCTCTATATATATATATATATATATATATATATATTTGTAGAAAAGAGAAAGGCCGTAAAAATAAATGTTTACATAGAGTGTTTGTAATGCATCTTACTGGTTATGCGGTAGGTAATTCATACATGTAAAACTTGATCATATATATGTATATGCAGACAACTAAGTTTATTAATGCCTATTTAGAAGGAAAAAAAAGGGGTAAGAAAGTTGGTAAATTAGACATTATTACATTCCTATCAATACCACCATCAGAATCAAAAAAGGTGAACAAACAAAAAAAGAAGTAAGGAGGAATAGTAATGTAAAGTAATAAAAATATACATATTCCTATACTTAAACATAATGTAATCAATTAAATAATGATTACGACAAATTACTCTGACTATTATTATTATTACTACTATCATTGTTACTACTATTATTATTATTATTCCATTCACTTGGTAGAACAGTAGGCATTAAACATAATCTGATTATAATAAAAGAACCACATGTTGAATAAATTAAAAAATAAAAGTAATACTTCATTTAAACTAGTTAAGATATAATCAGTTAGTAAAGTTCTTGCTAGGTAATGTTTTTTCTTGTATTCCTTTAATACATCTCTTTAATATCTTCTTGAAAATGTTATTTCATAATAATATTGAAATAATCAGAAGGGGATTTGTGGAGATTTCAGTATTTTTCAAAGTTGAAATCATGAATCAATTGAAGCTAGACCACCATCGAAAACTAGTGACTGACTTCAAGATACATGTCCTGGAGTTCTAGTGGGAAGCAGTGACCGGTGGAGTTCAACCACGTCTGTTGTGAGATATCAACTCACTGATGACAATTGGTGAATGGTTGCTCAACTTCGTGGATCAGTTGAAGTTAGACATTAACACCGTTGGATGCCAGCTCAGTGGTCTATCGGTTAAGGGCTTCGGCTCGTGACTGGTAGGTCCTGGGTTCGAATCTCGCGAGAGCGGGTTCGTGGATGCGCACTGCTGAGGAGTCCCGTAATAGGACGAAACGGCCATTCAGTGCTTCCAGGTTTTCGATGGTGGTCTAGCTTCAATTGTCTCATGATTTCAACTATGAAAATACTTGAATGATTATTGAATTCTGTTTATTGTATCATGGGATTCCATGACAGTATTTCTATTAGGGGTGTTTATTTTATCAATTACATTTTAAAGTGAGATTTTCATCACTTCAAATATCATATTAGAATAAATTGATATATACTTCTATTAATGACTGATATCACCTGGATAATAAGTGAATATAATGGTAAACTAGAAATTTATCTGATCACAAGTCATGCCTTCTCAAGAGTGAACATCCACGACTTCACCAAACATTTAATTTATCACTTTCAGGTCGCTCAGAGGACATGATATCCTGATATTATCAGGTTAAATTTCAGTGATTCATATTTTTTATTTCCAATCTCCTTATCATACACTTGTTATAAGCTAATGGTGTTGATGATAACTGTCACATCTTTAACAAAATTGAACTTTATTAGTTAAAGTCACCAATAGAATTTCGTAAATTTAAGGATATGATTGTATGATTACAAAAAGAAAACTTATCCTAAATGCTCAACTAATCATTAGCTTTTCATGTCAAATAAAAACGGTAGTTCATATCTACAAATTTTGTACTTTTTAGCTGCCTTGTTAATAAACAAACTATATAGTCACATGCTACAATATAAAAGATGGGAGACAATTTGATAGAACTACCGGTAAATAGTTTCAATTAAACAATATTTTGATAGTTGAGATCATGAATCAATTGAAGCTAGACCACCTTAGAAAACCTGGGAGCACTGGATGGCCGTTTCGTCCTATTACGGGACTCCTCAGCAGTGTGCGACCACTATCCTGACTCGTGAGATTCGAATCCAGAACCTGTCAGCTTGGCGCGCGATCGCGTAGCCTCTAAACCACTTAGCCGGCATCCAACAGTGTTAATATCTAACTTCAACCGATCCACGAAATGGAACGACACATCCACCAATGTCTTCAGTGAGTTACTATCTTACAACAGAACTGGTTGAACTCCAGTGATCACTGCTTCTCAATAGAAATCCAGGAAATACCCCTTGGAGCCAGTCACCAGTGTGCATATGTTGATTATTATCAGAAGGGGTTTTGTGGATATTATAGTAATTTTAAGAGTTGAGATCATTTGAGATCAATTGATTCATGATCTCAACTATTAAAATTACTATAATATCCACAAAGTTCCTTCTGATAATAAACAATATTTATTCAATTTTTAAGACTCTTGAAAGCTTCAACGATTGTCAATTAATTTTAATGTAAGACCCCGAGGTAAAAACCGAGTGTTCTTTAAGAAACATTTGTATCTGTAAAGTAATTTACCGATATAAATGTACTCTAAACAAGTTTAATTCTTTTGAAACTGAAATGAACATTGTAATGGAAATATTTTTAGTGCGAATAGTATCAGAAATAAACTCAATGTAAGACGTTTTAAACAAACAGTCAATCAAAAATGATGATTTTTTAAAACATGGCTTTCAACTTATGGTTCAGTGTATTGTATAGTTTAGTTTCAATTTATGGGTTGATTTTCAATACTGAAGGATATATGTAATAGTACAACCTATAAAAGGGACTGTGTGGCTGTTTCATCGTAGTTCAGGACTGTTCAGCAATTTACACTTACAAATTAAAACTAATGTTGATAAAACCTTTCAATCATATTGTGATCGTGAGCCTGATAATGATTTGAATTGAGACGATTTTCTGAGGTTCTATTAAGAAGTCAATAACTGTAGCGTTCGATTAAGTCGAGAGTGAGATGGTTATCATTGATGAAACTCTGTGATCTTTGCTCTTTAACATGAATTGATTGATGTTCAAAGTGTAAAGCAGGCAGGTTTCAACATGACAATTCAAACTTTAGAAGCCTATTGTAATGCTGAGTACGGTTGGTGGAAAATTTTGAAGGGAGACGATTGAGAAATTCCAAATATAGACAAAACATCTATCCATCGAATTCTAGATTTAAACTGTGTCCTAACTGATATTAATCCGCAGTAAAATCTATTATAATGTTCTCACCCACTTATTTTTCAATCAAATTTGATATCAGCTATACTATGGTGCAATAAACTCCCACGGATAACGCTTTAGTATCCATGTTGCCATACTAGTTAGTTAGTTAGTAGTAGAGTGCCATAAAGAGATTGTCGCAAAAGGTATTACTGAAAACAATAGACTTAAATAAAACAGTTTAAAATATATTTTGAAAATTATTCCAAACACGGTCGTTCCCAGCAATAAAATTATTATATAAGAACTTTCGTCTAAATTTGATCGAATAGTTTCACAGTATTTTTCTCCAAGTTGGTGTGAGACATTATAGAGGAAGAATGTATTTGTAAAATTGTAGCGAATAAATTCAATGTAAATCCGTTTCATTTACTACTCATCACCTCTGATCGGTGAATTTTTAAAAAAACACACAATCTTGATATACGATATAAATCAAATGTCACAGCACACATAAAATGAAGATAAATAAAAACAAAAAAACATGTCGGAATGGGGATTTGTAGAGATTGTGGTAATTTTCATAGTTGAATCCGTTAGTTGGTTTTAAACTGGACCATCATTGGAAACCTGAAAGCACTGGACGGCCGTTTCGTCCTAGCATGAGACTTCTCAGAAGCGCACACCTATGATCCCATACAAGGGACTCGAACCCAGGACTTTCAGTCTCGCGCACAAACGCTCAACCTCTAGACCACTGAGCCGACCGGTGTCCAACTGTCTTAGTGTCTAACTTCCATCAATCCTGGAATGGCTGTTCAGCTATTTATCCATTGTCTGAGGTTGATACCTGTCTCTACCCGACACGTACTGAACTCCACTGATCATGGCTTCTCACTATAACTCCAGGAAATCCAACTTGAATCTAGTCACTAGTGAGTACATGATTATTTTCAGAATTACCGTCCAGTCCTTCAATGTTTTCATTAGTGACCTAACTCAGATCTACTTATGAATTCAACTAGTAAAATAAAAATGAATGAACGGTTGTGTTAATTTTATTATTCCCGTTGATTGTTCATCATATTCAGATAAGACAACTGATTAGGAAAGTTGAATGTAATTGTTGTTATACATATAGTAAGTGATAGATTAAATGAAATAAGAAGTTCAGGTTTACTTATTAATCATTAGTTTTCATGGGACAGCTAATTGTATTCTATCTCTCCTATTAATATTATATGGATTCGTCCATATGCGTAGGGCTTCGGCTGATAGTCACTCTTTGTAAGAATTAAAGCCTTTTTCATGGATTCTTTTGTCATTGAAATCAATTGTATGACCTGACTCTATTGAGTGTAATGCTATTACTGATTCGTTTTCGAGCTATTTTCCTATCATCTGAGGATTTAAGAATGTACTTCAAGCAAAGTTTGTCTTCCTTTACACTCACATTCAATTGTCTTGTTATATATGTAAGTAATACTAATCCACATAATAAAACGTATCAAGAAACTTGGTTTTATCATGAAAATTATGATCGAGTACCAAAAATCCTGAAAATGAAATGTAAATAAATATATGTTGAGGAGTCTCCCAATAGAACGAAACGGCTGTCCAATGCTTTCAGGTTTTCCATGGTGGTCTAGCTTCAATAGACTTATGATTTCAGCGATATAAAACTTATGTTTTTATTAAATAAACCAAATTACTTTTACATCCTGTAACATGTATACAAACGTAGGCAGACATACGGATAGATAGATAGATAGATAGTTCTATAAATAATACCGAAACTTACAGCAATTCTCAACATGTAATGTAGTCCATAAATCAGAACGATATTTTGATGTTGCCAAATGTTTTCTTTGTTGAAACCAAACATTTGGATTATATTGTTCCAATTCCGTTAAATATTGATTATATGAATTGACAACATATGATGGATTATTGATTAAATATGAACCTGATTGAAAGTGTAAATCCTCTGTTGGTTGTTGCAATTGTTGTCGATGATATTGTTTATACAAACTATGCTCTTTTATTGTAGTTACATTATAGTTACTATCCATTATATTATTAGTTTGATTATACAATGATAGATTTGTATTTTGTTTATTTTTAACAAAATTCTCCTTATTCAAATGTTTAAAATTGATAATATGATAATTTTTTAAATAATTATTTGTGTTTACATATGGATGATAAGTATCCGGTAAACTGACTGTAATCTCTGAATGCATTCTATGGAATGGAATAGCAAATATATAAGATAATAATATAAAATACCAAATGAGGTAATAATAAATATATAATGAGTACCTGTTCGATTGACTACTTTGATACATACTCATTATTAGATCATTATAGTAGATCAGGCATGATGTTTAAAAATTGGATATTAGAAATGGTTTATTTCTTGTCAAAAGAATGAAATGACAGAAAAGAAAACACAGTGACAACATGTATAGTTACCAAGTACATCTTCTATTCATTAGGATGAATGAAATGAATAAGGTTAAGCTATATGAATCAAATGTTACTACATTCATATAACATAACAACGGGTTTGATGTGGGTTTTTTCTATATTAGATTTTTGTAAAAGTATCCCGTATTTGCTTTTTGTTCAATATCATGCTTCATTATGATGCATTCAAATATATATATTTTTTTTCTGGTGTAGATCTAAGCCCTACTACTGTGGGTATATATAAAAAAAGTAAACATGTATTCACTGAACATGTCGATGAATATATATGTAGGCTCATTTATACATGTGTTACGTTTGTGTATGTGTATACCTTCAGTTAATGTTATAATACGTACAATTATCTATATATATACATGTATATTTATAAAGAGGGATAGAGTGAGGGGAGAGAATGATTAAAACTGGACAAGTTATAGTAACTATGGCAATTCGGTTATTAATAAATTGTTTTTCATTTGTAAGTTGTTTTTTTTGTTTTCACCTTATTCATTATGTAGGGAATAGAAATTCACAAAACTACCCAGTAACCAAAAACAATGTGTGTGGTAAAAACAAACAAACAAACAAAAAATTTATTGAGAAAAGCATAAAATACCTTTTTCACACCATTAGTAAAAAGTAAAACATAAAACATTCAATTGAATGTAATATAAACATTAATGCCTTGAACTTTGTTGATTATTATTTAATGGAATCTTTGTTAGGAAAATAACGTTAATACTAACACACACATTCACACACACACACACTAACTATACATAAGGTAATTTATTACATAAGCTTTATCTAAAGTGATCATTGTTTTTTTTCGGGGGGGGGGCATTTCTTTTTGTGTTCTAGAAGTACCATTGAAAGATATTATCATTGACTTGTTTACAATAATCTTTATTAGATTGACATATCATAGTAATTCTTTTGGATAATACATAAATGAACTGGGCGATTAGTAACTAATGAAATAATGTTATGAATATTTCTTATAGAATAAAAATAGAAGTTAGAAATTAACACCGTTAGACCCCGGTTCAGTGGTCTACAGATTAAGTATTCACGTGCGAGATCGAAGGTCCTAAGTTTGAGTCCCTTGTATGAGATTGTGGATATGCACTGTTGAAGAGTATCATACTACAAAAGAACGGCAGTCCAGTACTTTTAGGATTTCAGCGGTGGTCTAACGATGACTGGTTCATGAGCTCGATGAAAATAGAATAGATTTATTTAGAAATATACTTGATAGCAGTATATTGGTTATGAATAATCATAATACTGGCTTTTCTACAAATGTTTCAAACACAAATATTATACTCACAAGTTTAAGTGATCTCACAGAAGCCTGCTCAAACGTTTTGATCACCTATTTTTTGCTTGCTTAAGATTTATTTAAAGCGAACAATTATGATACCTGCTTGTGTATACTCACGCAGTACTATCCAGGGCTTAAAATCTATCACGATGCTAAATACTGGAAATCTCACACTGAAACATTACACTTGGTGGGATATTCTTCTCCTTGTTTAACCTTTGGAAAAAAGAGAGACAAGGTTATCGTATTGCATCTATTTTATATCTGATGAGTGATAAAAATATAGTTATAGAACAGAAACTAAATATGAACTTTCTACATTGAAGATAAACTGGAAAGTACAATTTTTGAATGGTCACAATTTGAATCTGAGTTAAAGTGAAACTTTTCATAATATTGTACAATTAATGTTGAGAATTTTATAGAGTTGAGATCATGAGTCAATTGAAGCTAGACCACCATCGAAAACCTGGAAGCACTGTACGGCCGTTACTGAAATCTCCACAAAACCCCTTCTGATAATAATCATATGCTCACTAGTGACTGTCTTCAAGAGATATTTCCTGGAGTTGAGAATTCCTTCTCGTAACAAAATCTCTGTTAATCGGTAAAGGTACTATTATTGTAGTTCAGCGTATCAGTTGACACTTATCTTTAACAATGAACTGATGTTTAATCATGTTCTGAATTTATTTTTTAAAATTTGTCAACTTTCTAGTTTTTTTTTCATTTTGTATTGTTTGTTTGAATCTTCTCATTGATGTTGATCAGTCTCTTATTGAATAAGCTAGTGACCATTAGGACTCAGTAGCTAAGTAGATAACGCGATGGCGTTTGAAGTGAACGGTAATAGGCTCGAGTTTCAGAGTGAACATCAAGTCTGAGACGCAAGTACATCCAACTGAATAGTCATAAATAGAACGAATCGCGAGTCCTAGATTCCACTGCCAGCCACCATCCGTCTCTGTTTATAATTTCTGGGCTTATTTTATTGATGACGTTTGCTAGCATCATGGCCTCTTTATACTCAGTGCCCAATTTTTGTCAAACTATTCGTTCTAATATTGACGAATATTCATATAAATTATTTTCAAATGAGTACTCATTATTTCTATCTGTAAATTACGTAATAGTTGATGGTTTATTTCGGTTAACTAATGAATGATTGCTTCATTCTATACAATACATGCATATAATTCTGTTAATAACTTTATGTTACGAACCATTTAATCAAAATGTCATTCTTTAAGCAAGTATTTTTCAGTAGTTTAACAGTGTCATAATAAAATTTTCACACTGTAACGCCTGATTATATTGTGGTGTGGGTTAATTATATCCACGTGCGGCCGCTGAGCGGACATCGAATGTAGATGACTCATCAAGCCGGTGGAGTACGGTTGTTGAACGTCCCAGGTGCCGGGTGGATGTCGGATGTTGATGCCCCAGAAGGCCGACGGAGCTATGGAGGTCAGCGCGCCGCAGACTCGACATTTTGACGGAGAGCGTGGCACAGACTGAGGTAAAAGAAGAAAGTGGCACGATGAGAACGAATGCTTTAAACGGGAGACGAGTGTGGTGTGGGTTAATTATATCCACATAAGTAGTATAAAACTATGGTCAGGCATAGAATGTACTTTGGCAGAAGATTGATAAAGAATTAACAGGAACGAAGTGCAATCGGTATGAAAATGCATGAACAACGAAATAAGAGAAGATGGACTGATATTTGCAGAAGAAACAGTCAAGACTGAGAAAATTGATTGTTATTTTGCAAATTAACTGTTTACTGTATGGTCGTCAGATTTTAGTGCGATAGTCTGTAATTAGTGCTCAATTACATTCGATTGTCCCCACTCCTCTTCTTGTTTATTACAATATGATCTTAATTGTTCAATCATTGAGAATTATATAACATTTGATTCGATCATTAGCCTAAAAAATTAAAAAAAGTCAATGAAAATATAAACTTTCAATAACAAACCGTACTTTTTGGGCTAAATAGAATAAGATTAAATACATGTCAAAAACTAAGTCCAGTACTCATTATACAATAAATGTAAAATACAGTGACAATATTATTATAAGCATTTAAAAAACAATAATAACATCGTCTATATGTTCCAATCTATTCTCAATTTATTTATCTAACAGAATTGAAACTAAGGTTCAACGGTATTCATTGTACTGAACTTATAAAGGATAAATAAGGGTTCGAAAACCGTTCACAAATGATTTACACTTCGCATTCTTGAGACTGATTTTACCTTAAGTTATAAGTCCAGACTTCATAAACTTGAACTTCACCCTAAATAGAAGAGGATGGCCAAATTGAATATAATTTTCTTTTAAAAATACTTAAGCAGTCTTTTACATCCTATGAAGTAATTCAGCACACAGAAAGTCCTGGTTACAGCATCCGTAACTCTTTATCATTAGTGAAACAGTCACATTCTAAATCTTCTCTATATATAAATTAATTTATCAGTAACTTTTCCAGACTCTAGGAAAGTTTATAACAATCTATCCATGAAATAAAATCATTCGCATGCTATGTTCTTTGCATTGATGCTTACTTCTCCGCTGAAAATGTCTTAAATGTGTGCTTACACCTTAAGTATTTCCCAAACCACAAGTGAGATTAAAGGAACTTTAAGTGTCTAGTCGTTTTCATTACTGAGCTCACTGAGCAAAACTAGCTACCTACGGTTGCTTTATACTAACACTGTCTCTGGCAACCTTATCTAACCGATCAGTAGACGACAAAATAACCTGGCACATTTATTATGGTAAACATGGTTGATCTATCGTGGCAATTATTGCTTTTATTGTTCGATGTTATTTTTTTCCGTTTTATTTTCTATAGTTGTAGATAATTATAATCAATTCGTTACGGTGAGGGAAATGACCTTGAGAGCACCGTTTATAGACCAACAGGAGTATGCTACTTATGCTGACAGATATAAGTAGTAGGCAGCAGCATTCTGAAGTAAATTGTCTAGCAGCAGAAGATTGAATTGAATAGATGAGAAAAAAATCTCAGAGTAGTCAAACTAATAACTGAATTAGAGGAATAACGGAGTAGGTAGAGGAAGATCCAAATAAGATGTGCAAATAATGTATTTAATGCATAATTTCCATATTTTACTAAGCCACCGCGTAATTCTCCACCTAAGTTTTCGTCCACTACATGTCCAAGTGAAAGAAATAAAAAGTTCCCATCTTTTGCCTTTCATTGTTATAATACATGTGAAAAACATACTAACTAAACGATTTTTGAACCAGAACACTTTGAACAATCCAATATCTGTCCTCTACATTTAATGTTACTATTTATATCAAGCTGATTATGATTGTAAACTGGTATGATATTTATAAGAACTTTCATCTAAATTAGAGCGAATAGTTTCACAGTATTCAAGGCGTCGAGTTGATGTAAGACATTAAATAGGAATAATATATTTGTAAAATCTCAGCTAATGAATTTGAAGTAAATCCAGCGTTTCGCCTGGCAATCTGGTCCAAGCTTTTTGTTATTTTCGGTATATTATTATCATAAAAAACAAAAAAAAATATTATTGTTAATAGACTTATTATCATTTAGTACCAACGATAATCTGAAATTTTGTAATATCCGATTACTTATATATAACCTCCCAGGACAAGGTTGTATGGAGAGTGCTAGCGGGTGGCCTATGCTCCTCTATGAGGAGAAAAGGCTGAAATTGAGACAGGAAATTTGTTTGGCTAAGCCGAATCACATTTTTATGTACTTATATATATATATCATTAACCAAACTACAATTTATTAAGTAAAAATGTTTGGAGCTCCAAATTATAGACAAAAGGTGTTGAATATGTCAACTAGAAATATTGGATTTTATTTGTGAATTTTTTTTTCTTAATTTTCACTCCAATTGGCTTGGTTACTATACTTTATTGAAGTAAGTGTAAACGACTTAATCTTTGACACATTATGTTTCCGGATATTTTTTCGCCAAGGTGGATTGATTACATTTTATGTATATAACGATTTAACTATACAGAATACTGTATAATTTCATGAGCCCCATTCGATTGAGTTTATTATTACCATAGACAACCATATAGAATGTATGTTTAATAGTCAAGGTAATAATTTTTAAGGCTATACACTTTTTTCAATATTCAGATCAAATAAAAGAGGTATTATGAATAGAAAAACAGGGTTATTGTGATTCTTGTATATAATGATTATGGATTTGTACATTATTGACTGAGTAATTTTAATTTCAATACAATACATTTACATATGTATACGGTCTTATTTCTTATTTTAGTTCTGGTCTATTTATGACCACAGAAGTAGGTTTTGAAAACAAAACTGTGAAACTCCAGTTCATGTATAACATTTAATACTACTGTGGTGTGAGCTATTTATATCCACACAAGTAGTATATAACGATGGTTGGGCATTGAATTTCTTTTACTAGAAGATCGATAAGGAAAGAACGGAAACGAAACGCTTACTTACTTAATTACTTACGCCTGTTACTCCCAATGAAGCATAGGCCACCGACCAGCATTCTCCAACGCACTCTGTCCTGGACCTTCTTTTCTAGTTCTATCCAACTTTTTTCATTCTTCTCATGCTCATCTCCATTTCTTGGCGTAATGTATTCTTTGGTCTTCCTCTTCTCCTTTGACCTTCAGGATTCCATGCGAGGGCTTGTCTTGTGACGCAATTGGGTGGTTTCCTAAAAGTGTGTCCTATCTACTTCCAGCGTTTCTTCCTGATTTCTTGTCTCCCACACTATGTTATTGTTGATAGTGTCTGGCCAACGGATTGGAAGTATTTTGTGTAGACAACTGTTAATAAACGCAATTGGTATGAAAATGAATGAACAATAATGATTGGAGACTATGAACTGATATTTACAGAAGGAATGGTCAAGATTGAAACAATTTTTGGTAGTTTGCAAATTAACTGTTTACTGTATGGCTGTCAGATTTTATTGAGAAAGTCTGTAATTTTCGTGACAAATACATTCGATTGTCCCCACTAGCTTCCTTGTTCAATGCACTACAACGAATACTGCTATTTATTACTCATTTTAATTTTTTCATAGTACAAATTGTTTTATAGAGAAGAGTAAATTCATTCATAAGTCTATAGTGACAAACTAGAGAAATTTTCAAAAGTACCTTTTAACATTTGATGTGTGGGCGAGAATGACAGTGATTGGTTGTCTTGTTGAGTCAGACATTAGATAGGATGACAGGTGTTATGTGTTATATATATTCCCCTATCCTTATTATGTGTTGACTGTTCCTTGTTGATGGACACTTATTGATTGACTGTTCCTTGTGTCGGATTTTGGTGTGGAAATATATTGACGTTATAGTCAGGCTAATCTCGTGTTCTTAATCTGAGTTGTGTTGAAGTCCTGTAGAATAGACACTGGGTGGGAATCTAGTGTAGATATTCGTCTAGGTAAATTAACGTCCCACATACGTGTAGAAAGTGAAAGGACTGTTATAACCAGAAACCCCCAGCGTTATAATCAGCATCCTCTCCTTTAAGTTTATAACAACATTATTATTACATTTTTAGCCAATAAGATGATAAGAAGTGAAGATGTTGAGCTTTGAATGGAAAAAATAATTCAAAACATGTAAAATTAACATACATATTTGATCTTTTGACATGAATAATCAATTTTTCAAGGTTGACTAAAGGTTGTTGATAATAAAAAATCGATTAGCATTTTAAAGAGATAATACATGATTATCAGTTTGATTGAAGGATATATAAAGATCTAATGAAACAAAATCAATGTTATTCTAATCAAATCATAGTTTCATACGAATATTCATCAAGGTTAGAATGAATGGTTTGACAATAATTGGGCGCCGAGTATAAAGAAGTTATTATATATGAAAAAATTGTATTTGAATTAGTTTCAGCGATTGAAATTTAAATAATTCCAACGTTTCGTCCAGCTAACTTGTCTGAACTTCTTCAGGGAAATAATCAAAATCATCAAAGAAATCATATAGCAATTATTAGAAGGGGTTTTTGTGGAGATTTGGTATGTTTCATAGATGAAAGCATGAGTCAATTGAAGCTAGACCACCGAGGAAAACCTGAAAACACTGGGAAGTACTTCCAGGAGCTCTAGTGAGAAGCAGTGACCAGTGGAGTGCAAACCACGTCTGTCGTGAGATAGGAACTCACTGATGACAATTGGTGAATGGTTGCTCAACTTCGTGGATCAGTTGAAGTTAGACATTAACACCGTTGGATGACAGCTCAGTGGTCTATCGGTTAAAGGCTCTGGCTCGTAACTGGTAGGTCCTGGGTTCGAGTCTCGCTCGCGAGAGCGGGTTGGTGGATGCGCACTGCTGAGGAGTCCCATAATAGGACGAAACGGCCGTTCAGTGTTTCCAGGTTTTCGATGGTGGTCTAGCTTCAATTGACTCATGCTTTCATCTATGAAATCATATAGTGTTTTTTTTTATTAACAATCATATCAAAATCTCTACTACTTTTTAATTCAATCATATTTGGATGTCGAATTTATTGTAAACAGGATCATATGAATCAGTTGAAAGAGAATCAAAATGAGAATCATAGTTTCGTTTATTTTTTCATAATAATATTGAACGGGGATTCAAGCTAAACAATCGTCCTTTAATGATTTGTGTAAAATTTCCATCATATTAAAACACAATTAATATGAATGAAGAATATACTTTTCAATAATTTCTCATCAGGTACTCTACAATTATAAATCTAAATTAATAATCCATAAAAGAAGATTGGCCAAGTTTAAGACAGAGTACATCATTTAAGAAATTGTAACATGTGAATCAAGGAGTGTTTGTGTTATCAAATCGAATCGTTAATGTTGGAGCTGACTAAGATGAAGTGTTAACTTGAATCAGTTTATAAGTGAAATAAAATCGTAAGATAAATGATCAGAATATATTTAGTTGACATGGTGGTGAGAGAGAACACTGGGATTACAAATCAGAAATTACGTAATATGTAGAATAATATGAATTAGGTCAGATATAGTAAATAGGGGTGGATGCGGAATAAATTTCTCTAAAAGCTTAGCAAGTGTGATAATAATAAAGATAATAATGACTGATAAGATGTGTAGATAAAATAAGTTTAACATATAAAAATGAACATTAATCAAATTAATGTCACCATATTATAAAATTGATTATTAACAAGTTGACCCTGAAGTTGGCCAGGGTAAAAAGGAGCGTCTGGACATATTTCTTTTGGATGCAAAGCTCTGGCTTTTTGATCTGAATAGCAATTGCCTCAGCCGTCTGCAAGATTCTCAGTTTGACGGAATTAGGTAGACTGTTGTTAATACGATATGTTATTGTGAAAGATTGCTCGATGTTCGCTCTATATTCCGTCTGAACTAAATGGGCTAAAATAGAGCTGTTAATCGTTTTGACTACACCTTTGCTTAACCACACTGGGAGGTGCTCACGAGCCTGAGTATACAAATTCCTAGAACATCTGCCTATATAACTTGCCCCACAGGAGCAGTTGAATTGATAGTTACAGAAAGAAGTGGCTAGTCTAGGCAGTTTATCTTTCAACGACGACGTGATCATTGAACGTGTGGAAAACATTAGTTGTAGTTTATCTGCATTAAAAGTCCTTTCGATTGATCTTCTTAGTTTCAATCTTAACATTTCACTAGGTGCGTCACCTCTGAATTGTAGACGTATATACAGAGGCTTTTTATTCACAGTTAAAAATTCTTTATGCTCTCTTTTACTAGCTGTTTTTATTTATAAATTTCTCCGGGTATCCGTTTTCTCTCACGGTCGTGTATAATGCTTTTGTTTCATCTTCGACCGTATCTCGAGAGCATATGGTCTTGATTCTATAGTGTAATGTCTTAATCAGGTTCCTTTTGTACTGTGGAGGAATGATTGGTTTATTCTTAACGAATTCAATTAATACAATAACCTCATCGTTGATATAAATATTCTGTTTATAGAAAATGGATGAATTAAAATTAAGGATTTATTCCATCCTCCCGTTTGTAAACAAAAGTGAAAGATGAGTCTTTTGAAATTTATATCAATCAAGCAGTTATTGTTCATAGATGTTAGAGGAATTTAATTTTGATTAAACGAGATAATACACCAGTGTTGTCACAAGAAGATCCTACATTATTTCATCAGAGGAAATGATATGATCTACATGAATTAGTCTTAACAACCAGATGATGATTGATTAGTAGGTGAGTAGCGTGTAAACCAGTTTCCTTCAATAGAATATGACATTTTATCATGTTTATTTTGTGTTAATATTTTGTATATAAACAAGTTAATTTATGATTTATATTAATTGTCTTTCTGATTAATGACTTACACTTGACCTCAAACTGTTCTGCAGCTTACTTCAATAATTCCGTCTGTTGAGCAGCCATCAATCGACCGATATCGTTTCGTTTATCGATTTGGATCCTATTCTTTCTTTACAATAATCTCAAACTACAACAGTAAACAATATATGGATTTAATTTGTAAAGCGGTGTGCCATTACTACACAACACAAAGTGTTTCTTACAATTTGAAACGAAATAGGCTTAATTGAAGAGACTGATGATTTTCATAATAAAGATTTTCATAGTTGAAATCATGAGTCAATTAAAACTAGACCACCATGGAAAACCTGGAAGCACTGGACGGCCGTTTCGTCATACTATGGGACTCTTCAACAGTACGCATCCACGATCCCACCCAGCGAGATTCGAACCCACGACCTACCATTCCTGTTGCATAACATATATAGATTATATTTTTGAGCCTTAATCTTTATAGTAATCGCTTATCAAGTTTATTGTACTATAGATGATTCGCATTCACCTCCTTTACTATTCATTTCTATTTTACTTCACCCATGAAAAGAAAAACATTACCAAGTTACAATACTCATTAGCCTAAAACGCATAATCAACCTGTATCTAAGTTATTGGTATAAATGATTAGACTGATTATATAAATCTATGATATTTGTGTGGTCTTACTGCTATAATAATCTTAAAAATCTTAAGGATAATCATATGAAGTATCCATGAAAATGTAATTGATGCATAAGTATGAATTGGCGCCATAAATCAAGTGCCAATTTTTACAATAATAATTTCCAGATTTTATCAAAATGAAAACATACTTTTTCATCTACAAGTATCTATTCACTCCACCGAGTTTACTTATCAAAGGTGAAAACTCTTTACTATTCTTAAAAAATATTTTCTTACTCTTCTACAATCTTTTGATTTATTCATATAAGAAAGAAAAAATAATAATCCTAATTGCCAGCACTTAACATCTATGTGGTAGGTTGGTTAGAATTTGTAAAGGTTGACAGGAGCCTTGAATATAGTTTCATATTCTTCAAACCGATCCTAAGCCTCCCCTCGCATCCTACTTCTTTATTTTAAATAATAAAATATGGCAGGTATTATATGAACAATCAAAAAAAAAGAAATTTAAATCCTCATATTGTATTATCTATAATGTTTTAAGGAAAAATTTGCTCGGCTGAAAACTTTTTTTTGGGGGGGGAGGGGTACAATATTAGACCTACCACAAATTAAAGCGGTGTTAAGTGGCCTACCGCAATGATATGATGTAGTATTGTTGAAAGAATAACACTTGTCAGTTGAAAATTACAATAATTTGATGAGAAGAAAAATCACACACACACACCTACACACACCCACACACGAATAATACCATTTACAAAATGGCAGAACTTTTAAAAAGGGATATACTTTTGTATTTATTGCATAGAAAACCTAATATGACGTAACTTTTAAAATGTTTTTCTCTGCTTAGGTGGCCTATATTAAAAGTAACTAACTTATAAAAATTATGATTATGGCCAAAAAAAATTTTAGATATCTTTTAAGATTCTTTGTTATTATCTAAAATTGAAGGTATGTAGTGGGATTAGTAGTAGTAGTAGTAGTAGTAGTAGTAGTAGTAGTAGTAGTAGTAGTAATAATAATAATAATAATAATAATAATAATAATAATAATAATAATAATAATAATACAGAGACTGACCAGTTACAGTCCTAAACATCAATGGGAAGATTCAAACAAGTAATACTAAGTGGATTGAATACAGCGGTAGGTTTCATTTTAATAGTAATTTACTATACATTTAATTAAAATTAGGCAATCAGAATTTTAGCGACAAAAGGTAAGTGTATTCTTGTTCTCTTGTCATTAGGTTTTCCATTATACAAGATGTCTTTTCCATTAACCAATATGATATGAAGATAAATATTTATTTGAGTATCGAATGTCATATTGAATGTGGAAATATTAAGGATTTGTATTTATAGAATTTCAAAAAAACTTAACTGAAATAACTTAATGTAAGGATGGCTCGTTGGCAAACTCAAGGAAGCCTCAAGAAGTCCAGAAAGAGCAGAAGACATTCCATCCAATCACCACTAGAGGGATATATATATATATATATATATATATATAGTATAAATATTCAGCAAGTAGGTTATGTATATCTATATTCCTCTTATTATAAGCTTCATTTTAACCTATATATTATCGTGATACGATGTACGATTCTTAAGTTATACCCAGTTTATTAACTAAAGTCTCTTACATTCATAGCCACTTTTTGGCTTGATCTTGTACAAATTTTATTTCTTATTTTACAGCTTGATGTGGTCTGTTTGGTTTGTGTATAAATCAAGTGTGTGTGAATTAAATGATTCAAATATTGGAAGCTGATATTGATGTTCTGGACTCAACTGGAAGGACTAAGAGAACAAAGAACCAATAAAGACTCTAAACTTCTTACATCGGTCGCACGTCATTGGTTTGGCACAGTACTAAGATTGTATAAGTCGTATTTCAATTGACGAATAAATCACGTGATAATTAACCGGGCTTAAAGTCACAACAGACTGGCCTGTTGAAAAGTTTCGGTCAACACACATCTAGGTCCTAGATAACCGGTGTATCACTTCAAACCACATTCCAAGACTAATCGAGTAAATTAAATTGTCATCGTGAAATGAATAACTTTTCACCAATTAATGCTCAGAATCTAATGGGTGTAAAATAAATTTATAGAATGGTTTAGATTAAATCGATATCAAAAACACACTAGGAGGTATCTAAATAATTGAGGGGGATCCAATATTTGTTTCGAGTTAGAGTTCACCTCATTGCAATAATTTGTAAAATGTAGAAATATTTTATGATTTTACTACTACACAATTACGATAAGTGGTAATTTACAAAAGCAACAAATGAAGATTAATCAAAAACACAGAGATTTTACCTGTCACAATGTTTCTCGACTCTTATGTCCTACAAACAATGAAGGTAATCGATTTTGAGAACACGGTGTATATTTGTTTACAATTCATCATGTCAATACTAATAGTAAGTATGACAGCTCAAAATGTAGTCCATACTATATAAAGTGTAAAACTGAACTTATAAGCTTAGTAAATTGAAAAATGACCATGACACCGATCTGTTATATCCGAACTAAAAATAAATAAATGGTAACTGCTATGAATTATTTGCGGACTGTTATGGGGCAATCACTAAATAACTAAATTATGTGTATTCATATTCCTTTTATCATAAGCTTTCATTTGAATTGTCGACCACTATCATACGATGTACCGTCATTAACTTATTCCTAATTTATCAGTTATAGTATCCCACATTCACAGCCACATTTGGCTTGATCTTGCGTAATTATTATTTTTCATCTTATGATGTGATTGGGCCTGGTCTGCTTGCATATAAACTGCTTATGTCTGAAATATACGATTCATCTGGCGAACGCAGATATTTGTGTTCTGGACTGAACGGGCTGAGTTAGACGAGAAGCCATTATACAGAGGACCAATTAAAGTTCCGACTTAAGGACGATCGTGCTAGTTAATGTATCGCTGGTTTAGCACAGGGACAAGAATCAATGTGATTATTTGACCAATCAACGTACAGTTGTCGTTCGTGTCCTTGCGTGACATTGTTTACTAATTAGTCATTCAGTTTATTACTGCCCTGAATCATTCAGAAAGAGAATATCAATATGTCAACTAATATTAGAGCAAATGAAATTATTTCTTCAAAAACTGTTAAGTCAATTTTTAGCTTCTCAAGAACATATGCTTATGTCACTTAAGTCAAAATTTTTAATCCAGTACAAATGCTTTCCAGAATATCAAGGAACAAACACATCGCTTGATTCGGTCCCAGAATGTTTTTGATGAAAAAAACGGTCACATGTTTAAATCATGTTTTGCTGGGATCGAAGATCGTTTTCGAAAGGAATCAAAGAAGGTAAGCTTTCTGAAGCGGAAACTTGGTCCACAAAAATAACCTAAACATGAAAATTTTATCCTGTCAAAACAATCAAGGGAGTTAATCTTTGATGAAACCGTCGGTATTTTGAACAAGTATTGTTATTCCATATTCGTTATAAATGCCTCCAGTTAAAAAGGGACTCCAATGAAGATTATCTGACGTACACAAGCAGGATTAATCTGTAAGCTAAACGTTTCAAACCAAATGCATTATCAAATAACCAACTTAAATGCTTACTATTCGTTTCTGGATTACAATTTTCCACACATGCCAATGTTCGAACTCGATTATTATCCCGTATTGAACAAGATGATGAAACGATATTAGAAATGGTTACTGCATAGTGCTAACGCCCTCTAACCTCAAAGCATGACACTACAATGGTAGAAACTAGATGAAAAATCCCGAGAAATTGTAATACCCATTCCATAAAGTCCAGTAGAGAAAATAATGCTACTGCCCACAAACACTACCCAGCTAAACTAACGAAATGCTGGTTTTGAGGTGGATGGCATTTTGCCAATCATCAATGTGAGATATGTTATAAATTTGGTCATAAAGAGCCTTTATGTCAACAATGGAATTATTTAAATTCCAAATCACGAATGAAGTTTTCCTAGAGTTACAGGAAGTACATTCGTAGTATATATTGAACAAATGCATGCAATAAGGTAGAAAAGTGATACGTGGATATATTCATAAATAATGATCCGTTTCGTCAACAATCTGATACAGCATCCGATATTATATTCATTTCTATAAAGGCATGGAAACTATTGGACTGTCTTTCAATATTACCTACAAAACATATCTGGCGATATTCTAAGACTCGTCAGGATGATCGAATGTATTGTTCAATTTAAAGATTATTGTTTTGATGGAACCTGTTATTTAACAAATAGACACTATTTAGACCTTGTCGGTATTGATTGAATTGGTAAACATAATCCCTTAAATATCCCACTGGCTACAGTATGTACACTAAATGATTCCTTCATTCTTAATAATTCAACTGTACTAAATTTAACATCCAGCCTTAAGGCTCTGACAACGGCAAATCTTTTTGTAAGACATCCAAGTTTGTTCCAGAACACATTGGGATGTTGAACTATTGGGAAAACTAAATTGTACCTACAACATGTAATCAGTTCTCCGCCCGAAACGACAATTAACTTATGCCTCTATTGATAAAGAACTCGAGTGGTTATAAAAACACGGAATTATACAACCAGTTACTTTCTCATCATTGGCAGCTCCCATTACTGTTATTAGTGTAATGTATCCAATAGGAAATTTACGTTCTCTATGCTACCGATTTGGAAAATTAGTTGTAAGATACTTTCTGAAGCCAGAAAAATGTTACTAAAATTGCCATCATTTAAACACAACTTAACGTCGTGATTATTGTGGTGGTACCTCAACTGAGAAACTTTAATTACTCAAAACACTAGCATTCTAATTCATTTGTATTGATTGTTTAAATCTTTCCATTGATGTTTAAGACTGAAATTGACCGGTCTCCTTTCTTCTAACGTGCTGAATATGGGAAACGATAACATTTATGATAGACGTGAAAAAAAAACTCACTACAAGATGGAACATAATTTAGAATAGTTGGGTTATGATTAGCAGTAAAATTCAGGACACTTATTCCGTCCTACTCGAGACTCGCCAACTGGGTGTATTTGAATCTTAGAGTTGACGTAAGCTTTGTAATTGAGCCCTGTACCTTCAGCATCAAACTTCAACGCGTATCCTACTGAGCCACTTAGTACAGATAATCACTGGTATATTCAACGGGTATGCTATTTACTCGATAATTAGTAAGGTTTTCAGTTATTGCAACGGAAACTGATTGAACATCAGTCCTGAATATGAAGAATGAAATAAATCAAACCCTTACAAATAATGATACATATGGAACATACCTAAGAAATCCCTGATATAAAACTTCTTATTGAAAGTACAGTGCCATAGGGGACTGCATGTAATTGACATAAAGCTAAAATAAGCCAAATGATGAATCATCTGAAAAGTTTCCTCATTTGCTAGGAACAGTCAAAAATGGTGACAAGAATGACAATACGATGGATTCTTCGATAATTCCAATACCAACCTATGGGCTTGAGACCGTAGTACTAAGAAAAAAACTGGATCCGGCCAGAAGCAGTTCCAAGCACATCAAGACGTATGATCTTATGCCTAAACGACCAAAATCAAAGACGATAGATCAACTGCACAATAAAATAACATTATCAAATGTAGCTACGAAAAAGCTGCAGAACAAGCTTAACCTGCGGTATACTGAACACAAAAGACCAAATAACCTAATAATGAGGTCTTAAAAAGCTGAATAAGTGACCCAAACAACAGGAGGGTTTACACACAAAACTGACCGAAACAACTTAGCCTCGGCATCGAAGAGGTACGAGGCAAACTATCAACAAGCTGTATGGAGAACCCCAGTAAGTTTGAAATAAATAAAAATGAAAAACACATACCTAAACCAATCAAACAAAGGCAGCTCATACACAAGTATCTAAATGAATATCGTCACTGACTATTTGCTACTGTTAAGGAGATAAATAGACATTTCAGAGACGATTACAAATTAAATATCACAATCACCATATAAACAAATCACTAGCTGATCGCAGCAAAATATATAAGACTGCAGGATGACCAAAGCAACATTTTCGATTATGCTACTCAACACACACACGACATACAAAATATCCAAACGACAAATCACATGAACACCAATACTCGAAACACAACAGAGCGCACAAAACGAAACATACAAACTACAGGATCCTCCAATGGATGTAAGATGATTCCAACAAGAAAAGGAATAATCAATCACTATGTAGTACGCCAATGGTTAGCGATCACTGAGCAGGAAATAAGACAAAAATATTTTCTAACAACTATTGCCGCCCGGTAGTCATGCCATGCTTCAATGTATGCCTCTTGTCAAGAAGGACCTACCAACTAAGTTTGGTTGGAAGGGTCACCATGAGTACAAAATTAAGTCTAACTTCTGGAGATGTCTAGGGCTTTTCGGAAAAATGAAAGCATAGACTAGTGGGACAAATACATTCCCACAAATGGACAGTATTTTAAAGGGGAATAAGATTGATATAATATAAATTATGATTGAATTGGTATTTTGTTTTCATTCACTTGCTTCCAAATTGAAATAATCAATTCAACATCATCAATTGTTTTGTTTCTTGGTTACTTCGTCTTAATTTGCTTCTCATTTCCTTACACAACTATACATGTATAATAATTATTAATGTTAAATGAAGAAAACAAAACATATTTCATACTTTCAACAATGATATTTACGGGGGAAATTGTTATATCCCGTGGAGAATTACGAATGGTAACTTTGAGAACTATTTATGGACCAATGTGATATGTATATTTCTTATTGTATAATTGTTAAGTAACTAAACTATTCATATTCATGTTCCTTCTATTATGAGCTTCATTCTGACCTCTAGACTATTATTATACGATTTACCATTCTTGAGTTATCCCTAGTCCATTAATTACTGTTCCCCCTATTCACAACCACATTTGGCCAAATCTTGTACAAATGTTATTTTCAATTTTATGGTACGATGTGCTCTGTTTGCTTGGTATATAAATCCAGTATGTTTGTGAATAATGATTCATATTGCAGAGGCTGTTATTGGTGTTCTGGACTTAACTGGCTGGGCTAGGCAGAAAGCAAGACTGGTAAGTACTCAATACTGCTCATACGGCTTTTGTGTATTATTGACCCAGTCGATAAGTCACTCCTCTCTCATTGGCGGGAATCAACACGTTCGCATATTAAACAGGGAACATACGCATCCAACCGTATATATCAACTGGGCAAGGACGCACACTCAATCGATATAATAATAATAACAATAATAATATATCAAAGCATTAATATATACCAACGAATAGCATCTTAATTGTATTATCATGGATAGTAAATATAGATACACAAAGTGTAAACAGAATCCTTTGAAGTTGGTTTTATTTTTACAAACTGTTAATTATAAAAAAAAACGCAAAATAACCGTCTCAAATATACAAAACAACCAAAATCAAAACTATATCGAAATCCTCAAGCATGTCGAAGATAAAGATCATTAACAAGTGAATATACACATGAAATGAAGATGTTTTTTTTGAAGATTTTAAATGAAGGGAGACAAGAGCAACACACCACACACACGGCTAGTAGCTAAGGTGACAAGGTTTTATTTGTTTTTTAAACGTTTACATTATTCTTTACTTTTTAAAAATGCTGCATGACGTTTCTCTTGTGCAATATACAATTTTTGTAATTTTTTCAAAGCACTTTTAGTTAATTCATTTCCTGATGCATCATGTGTAGGCATACCCTATGTGTTGAAGACAATAAAATAGACAATGTAGATTAGTTTTTCATGAAGCAAAAATTAACCATAGAAAACTTATGATGTTGGAAAAAACATGGAGATAGTGTAACTGATAAATACTCACCACTACTATCAATACTATCAAGGAGCACACAGAGCCGACTCGTTTTTTCACTTTTCAATGCCCCTAAATGCCCTGGTACGGCCGAGAGTGGGGAGAGTACGCTCTTCCTCTCCAAATGCTCTCATACGGCCACGCGTATATAGCCTCTGCCACGGAAGTCCTACTCACTGCCTTCTCGTGGCGGGGGTGTTGTTTACGAAATTGAGAGGACGAAAAGCGAATGTCCGGCTCTTTAACCGGGTTGGTGGACACAGGAAGTCCATCTAGGGGAGTTGGAAAACCCTCATTCCGAACCCATGGTGAACATGGGCTCCAGTATCCTGAAGGAACAAATGGTGTATGATCACCGGTTACCATGGGACTGCATTTCCTTACGATGCTCCACTCCCTTGTGGATCAGATTTTTAGGTCAAAGGCTCCAGGTGTGGCCCCCTAAGAAAACCACCTGCGTCAGTCTGGGCACCTGGGCAGTATCACAGCCCTCACACAAATTGAATGAGATTTGTGCGGCGCATATGTATCTGCTGCTTTCCTGTACCAATATTTGTGTTTAAATAATAAAATAAACTGATAAATATTTTGACGAGACTATAATTTATGGACAAATCAATCAGATTTAAGATAACAGGTCATAGATTTTAGCGCGAAGTTCACTCACTCATTTAGTTAAATACTATTTTGGCATTATAGCTGATGTCAAGTTCATGATGAAAACAATAAACCTAATTCCTCGCAATAATCTATAACCCTTGCTTAATCCAAGGAAGTGGGTGGACATTCTTAAATCATTTAAGCGTTGCTCAAAGGTCATCCATAGATTATAGTCTCATCTGAGTTTCTAGTTCACATTTTGATCGTTAGTCTACAACACTTACCCCCTTTATTAACCAAATATAACTCATTAGGATCACCTTTTGTTTTTGATATTTAAAGATGATAAAACGTAAATTCAAGCAGCTTAATAAAAGATTGGTCATTGCTCTATCTTAATGAATGTTTTCAACAATCAAGACGAAGTTAAGACAATTGTATTAATACAAATAGAATGTAATTTAAAATCAGTAAGATTGATGTACTTTTAATTTTGTAAAATGAAATTTCGTTAAATCACTTTGTGTATTCATTGGACATACTACATACATATTTATATTGAAGATGCGTACAATAAGGTTTCCCTTGCACTTTATTGATTAGAATGACTAAAGTGTCTAACATTGATTACACTTTCGGATATAAAAAAAATAGCACTACAGTTGACTTTGCAAAAGAATATTTAAATTTTGCGTTATACAGTGACAGTGTGCTTTGCAGCAGAATGATATGACTTTTGATAACTTTAGAAACATACCAATCTTAACACATTACACCTTGTAACTTTTCCTACACTGAAACCGGAAGGGAGAAAAGAAACATTCATGAAGGTACATAAGATATTAACATGAGAATAAATTGTTTGTACGTACTAAACACACTTTAAATTTATAGTAATGTTCGAGACTAAAGAATACTCAAATATAAAATAAGATATCAAAAATATTAATAGTTAAATTAGCGAGCATCTGCATCAATAATTCTTTAAAAGACATTTTTAGACTGGCCATCGAAAGGAAAGACCGATTTTAGGAGATAATTCCGGGATTCTAGTGAGAAGCCATGATCAGTGGATTTCAATCAAATCGAGTATGATATAGTCACCCACTGAAGACAGTGGAAGATAGTCTCGCAATATGAAAAACTGATTGTAGTTAAACATATGCACAGTTAGATTCTTGCTCTGTGGTCTAGAGGTCAGACATCCTGGGTTCGACTGGCAGTGGCGAGGTCGTACATCTCCACCCATGAAGAGCCCCATGCAAAGACGAAACAACTGTTCAGAGCTTCCTGGTTTAAAATGGTTGTCTAACCTAGATCGGTTCATAATCTCAGTAACATTCAACAATCTCCACAAACTCATATCGATAAAAGATATGAAATTCGAGTAGTATATGTGTGCAAAATTGACTGGATAGAGCGAAAAACAAATTGTTATGAAGCCCATTAAATTTGTATAAACACATATACATACAAAATCAGCGCAAAGTTTAGTATTAAAGTAGGGATTGGATGGTTTTATACAGAAATGCACTTGTTCACATGAATGACAATTTTTAGTCTAGTTAGTAATATTCTGAACAACTTTAATCAAAGATAGGCAAATAACCGTATTTACCTTAGAATCGAATTTCGAATATTTATCCACTTCAGATAGAAAAAGCTCCCAAGGTGGTATATGACCAGTCTCTTGTTTAACAGTTTCTTTTATAACTTTTGTTTCAACACGCTAAACAAGGAAAATATAAAACAGATAGCAATTTACTGATAATTAGTTATTTAAACTGATCGGTTTTATGATGATAAAATCCAACAAAATATGTCCCAAGTTAGTGAATGATAAACTGTCCCCTTATTAAGTTATATGTATTATGATAAGTAAATTTTATGATGTGAATGTAAGTGGATTTTCCTTAGTTTTTCCCAATGTCTTTTAATCCTATGATACAACAACAATACTTCAAGTTTGTTTGGTCTTAAGTACGAAATACCAAAGCGGAAGAACGGAGCTTTTATTATCTGTTCAAAAGGTAATGATAAGATACATCTAATCTTTATATTTAGTCCATCGGTGAATAAAACACAAGGCGCCAAACAGTTGATAATGGAAAAACAAAGGTTATTGGGAGGAATATACAGAATACGGTGTGTAAGTGAAAAGATTTAAATTATAAAGTAAAGGTTTAATAGTAATTATTAATAATGGAACCTGTGAAATCCATGCAAAGCATATAAACCGTCATTTGTTTACATAACGCAGTACAATGCAAAAATTAACGGGACAAACAGATAACGTACTAATTATCCTATGCCTAATTAAAAACTATGAAATATAGGTTGAAACCTAAATAATATGGTTTTTAACGAATAAATGAAGATCGATGAAATGATAAAAGAGAGCCTATGAGACACAAGTAGATATAATATCAATCTGGAAGAAACATGTAAAATACAATTGGATGTACCTAGGATACTGTTAAATTAATCCCCAGAGTGTAAATTACACATCAACGATTGTCAGTTAAACATAAGTTGGCAGAGATTTAATTCATGTTAAAATACAGTGAATAATTGAAATGAATTCAATGAGTACCAATCTAATTTAAAAGATAAAAGAGTGAGAAAGTGAAACAAGGAACATCTTTTTGTTTTCGGACAAATCCGTTAGATAATAATAAAATATTGATATGTTAACTCAGAGGACGAGACCAGAAAGCCTGCGTTACATCATCAAAGGAGGGAATTGAATAATTTATAGAATAATCGAATAAATGAATTGTCGTGGAAGAGAGAAGATGAAGTAAAAGGGGAAAAATGACTCTGGTACAGTGGTAACTTCATTTATCTAACTACATTTTTCAATTATCTTGATTGCACACCAATTAAAAAACAGCTAACAGATGCATTCCAAGTAAGGACCGGAGTCCGACAAGGCTGCTTACTCTTCTCCTTTCTCTTTCTTCTGGTGATTGACTGGATTATGAAGATATCTACATCTGAAGGCAAGTAAAATACAATGGACAGGTTGGATGCAGCTAGACGATTTGAACTTTACAGATGACCTGGTCCTTCAATCCCGTACGCATCAACAAATGCAAGTCAAGAAAACCAGTGTGGCAGCAGTCTCTACATCAGTGGGTTTCAACATACACAAGGAAAAAAGCAAGATTCTCAAATACAACACAGAGAACACCAACGCAATCACACTTGATGGAGAAACTCTGGAATAGGTGTAAACATTCACATGTCTGGGTAGCATCATCGATGAATGTGGAGGATCTGATGCAGGTGCGAAAACGAGGATTGGCAAAGCAAGGGCCACCTTTCTACAGTTGAAGAACATATTGAACTCAAAACACCTGTCGAACAATATCAAAATCAGAATCTTCAATACGAACGTCAAGACAGTTCTAATGTGTGGAGATGAAACTTGGAGAACTACCACAACCATCATCAAAAAGGTACAAGTATTTATAAACAGTTGTCTATGTAAAATAATGAATGTCCGTTGGCCGGATACCATCAGCAATAATCTACTGTGGCAGAGAAGATATCAGTTTCCATCTAAAGAGGAAATTAGGAAAAGACGTTGGAAGTGGATAGGACACACATTTCGGAAATCATCAAACTGCACCATGAGGTAAGCCCTAACTTGGAATCCTGAATGAAAACGGGAAAGAGGAAGGTCAAAGAACCCACTGAACAGAGAATGGGAAGCAGACACGAAAAGGATGAATAGCGACTGTAAAGAACTGGAAAGGATTTCCCAAGACAGAGTTGGATGGAGAATGCTGGGGAGCAGCCTATGCTCCTCCATGGGGAGGGGGTAACATAAGTAAGTATATCAATCAACAATTAATACCAACTCAAGCAGTAAATAGGGTAGTGTAGCACATGTTTGACTGATGCAACAATAAAACCACACTGATTAGCTCACCTTCTACTTGGAAGTGTATATCGAATCTAAACATTTTTGACACTTGGTACGTTTATCATACCGTAAACTAATGAATTTAAAAAGTTGAAATGAACAATGTATGGACGAATCTATAGGAATCTGAGGTTTTTTAAGTAAACAAAACTAGGAAACTTAAATAAACACTAATAATACATGACTTTTCGTAATTACTTTTGTTTTACTTTCTGAATGTTCGCTTATCAAAAATTTCTTATCAACCAACCCAATGAAAGGTGAAATATCTAAACCACGACTAAGATCAATTGCTGTAGCTCGATCCTGAAGCCGAATTCCAGCATTAACAAGATCAATATCACGAAAACGATCACATGCTTCGTATAACCGTTTTTTGCACGAAGAATCAGTTATTGAGCCTGAGGATAGTATCTTTTTCATTGTATTTCTTACAGAAACAAGTGTATGAAGAAAATTAAGAACAACTGGCCAAACATTAATTTCTAATCCATGTGGTATACACGTTGATTCAGAAAGACTAGTTTGATTGGAAGTTTTCAAAATGCATTCCAAAGACTCTATTAAAGAGAAAAGAGTAACATAACAATAAGTATCTATTCAGAATATCGTATATATATATATATATATATATATATATATATATATATAAACATTTTACTTTTTTAGATGAAGAAACTTATTCAACTGGGTAAATGTCTTTATCTGTTGAATTAAAACCAATGGAGACTTTATGTCAATTATTTAGTCTCATGAAGAATTATCAGTCAGTTAGTCAGTTTGTATTAATCCATATTCATAACCGATTAGCAATTGTGTATACTATTAAACTGATAAGCATTTTATCAACTAATTTTAATTCAATAACAATATTTTATTGCTAAAAGTGTCTAATATTTTGAACATTACTGGGATATATAAATTGAGATAACATAATAATTCCTAAGGTTATACATCAACACTGTTGGATGCCGGCTCAGTGGTCTAGAGGTTAAGTGCTCTGGCGCGAGACTGGTAGGTCCTGGGTTCGAATACCGCGAGGCGGAATCGTGGACGCGCACTGCCGAGGAGTCCCACAATGAGACGAAATGGCCGTCCAGTGCTTCCAGGTTTTCCATGGTGGTCTAGCTTCAATTGGCTCATGATCTTAACTATATAAAAATATATATGCAAATTAACTCAATAAAGAATGAACAGTGAATGTCATTAAACATGAAGATACTTTTTAGAACTAGATATAATTCTTTTAAAAAAATAAGGTTCTATTAACCAACAACAACATTATATAACACAGAACTAGACAGATTAGGTTTAGTTAGTTGGAACAGAGTTTTATAAAAATTGGACATGATTGTTGAAGTATTTCACGGATCATAATGGATACAGTTTTTCACTATTAAAATCCAATGAAAGAAATATTTGGTAGTTATAAGCTCATTATTTAATGAAAACTAATAAACTTATAAATTAATACAGTGATGTATTTCAACTATATACCAATTTAGCTTTGGGATTACTAATTTTGCAGTATCAACATATATGATGAATGCATTGAAGATGACGTAGATTGAACAATAGTAATCTACAAACAGGAAATATTTACATTGATTAAGGGTTCTTAAACACTTGTAACTGGTATGTTATTATGGGTGTATTCAAACTAGAGTTTGTGTATTTTGGGACCACGAAGTCAGCAATCTTCAGGTTATACACGGAGCATTAGGTAGGGATGGCAAATCGATTGATAAAGTAGTGAAACTTTGTTGACTGAAATGGTAAAGACATGTATTGAGTATGCCCATTCCCCGACTACCTCAACGTGTGATGATGGCCGGTAAGACAGTAGAGTGGAGGAAAGATAGAGGCGTCCAGACCAAGACATGGCATCAGTCTATGAAGATATTGACTGCCGGACTGAACCATGTATGTAAGTGTAGACTACCTAATTGAGGTACGGGTGATTATTATAACTAGTGGGTCAATCTGTTGTTGGCATATCTGCATTCTGCGCGGATCGCCTGGATATTGTCATTAAGTCGCAAGCATTTCTTAAGCAGAGATGGATGGTGGCTAGCAATAGAATCCAGGACGCGCGTTTCGAACTATTTGAGACTTATCAGCCGGATGTACCTTCACAACATTCTACAATAATAATTATGGTTATGTTTAATTAATTAACTATAAGCCAAATGATATAATTCTTAAGTTTTATAAAAAACATCATCAATATAATCATACGTAACTCAAAATAAACTCAAAATATCATTAACGGACAAGCGAAATGTTAAAAATATACTTAGGAACATATAACAGAAAACTTACGCCTCTCATCTGATTTCACATTGAATAAATCAATTCCATACTGTTTCAGCACTTCATAAGCGAAAGTATCCACAATCTCCTTAAATGTGTCACCTAGGAAATTCATATAAAATGTGCTTCACGAAGAAATATTTTTCTAGTGTTATTTAATTAACCACCTTTCAAAATATTGAATCAATAAAAGATATTTCTTCATTCTTATCTATGAATACCAACGATTGACAGTACAGAACTTTTTTATACATTAAATGATAGTACACATAATCTCAGTAATTGAATTCCAGTTTACAGGATAGAATAACCAATGAGAACAAGCGTCAATTACATGGCATAACTACGTTCCACAGTTGAGGTGAATAGGTGACAATAAGTGCTGATGTAGCGACCCCAACAACAATGGACATTAGAAGACATATATGCTAGAGATGTTGTGTGCTCATTCTGTGCTAAAAATCTCCATTATCTCGAAAATATATATCTTCAGTTGAAACATGAAACATGGTTTTGTCAAGGAGTAACCATTCAGATAATGAATAGATTAAAACGACCAACAAAGGCCTCACATACTAAGAACATACCACATAACTAGTTCGTAAAGACAGACTGTTTTTCCTACGTCATTAGTTTCAGCTTATTTTTTAGGCAGTTAGGAGACTTTCAGTGCCTAAATAGCTCAATGATAACGTCTCAGATTGTGAAACTGGGTGATATAAGTTTGGATCATGCGAGGAATATCCGTTTTCTTAAGATTTTAGGTATCCCTAGCTAAAAATAATCAAATTCGGCAACCTAATGATGATTAGCGTCAAATCAACCGCGCAAATTAGGGACGAACGATGCTGTTCAATCGAATAAACTATATTGAAGGAAGTATGATTAAGACTGACAAACTGCTAGTTGGAAGTAATGTGATTAAACCAATGAGGGACATCATGAAAAATGTATGTCCAACACTATGTAGGGTGGTCTATCCAACCCACAATAGTATTATATTCAGCCAAAGTGATGAAAACTGAGTTAGACTACGAAATAAATTGTAGATTTTTAGTCAAGAACAGTAGTTTGGAATGAATATAAAATCCTTATATTACTGACCAGCTGAAAAAACTTGGATGTTTTAATGAAGTGATCGGTTATTTAGTAAAGATAGACATCCACCTTAGTAATTAATAATAAAGTGATGCTCGTATTAACAACTCTGATTCACTCGAGATTTCCATTTATATTAAACTGTTGTTGACTGTATTTCAAGTGAATGAATTATTCCGTCTCCATAATCTAGTTTGCAACTGTTAGCTAGAATTGTTTGTGTCACGTAATATTACCTAGTGGTCAAGTCTGTTTCGTACGAGTAGTATTATATCATATCGTATAATTTCATAACAAATGGTTCATCATTTCTTCGTTATACTATAAAGTAATAAAACTAACCTTCATGAATAATAGCTTGGATAAAAATGGAACTAGCTTCCAATGATTTATGTACACTGGATGTAAGACGTTCTTCAGTTAGCGTATCGAGAGAAAGCCAACTACGAAAACCAAATGCACTTTCATCAGCTTCTCTTAAAGGAATATTTTCATGATGTTCTGGAACCTTGCCACCGGCTATGATAGCTCCAGATGGTACCGGAGAACCAGCAGCAACAGCAGTGTGATCAGCAACTCCAAAAATGCGCAACAGTTGAAGAATAAAACGACCCGTAGCAAAAGCATCATCAGCCAGATTGGAAATACACTTGTTTGGTTCAATACGACTGAATATTCTTGATTCAGCCTCAGACATTAAAACTTTAATACAATCCAGAACTGATCGAGTATCACAGGAATCTAGCAAAATAAGGATAAAGAACTACTGTACCTTACTAAGTTAGTATATATTTTAATAATATTTCAAGCTGAAACGAGCATTTATGATTCAGATATAACTATACGATTCTAAAGAATTTCCCTAGACACAAATGGGGTGTTATAGAGGTTTTGAAATGGTGATTTGTAGCTCAGGTGGATGATTTTGATGGAGTTTTGTTCTCTGAGCAGGATGGTTTGGCAGACTTCGGCCTGAACTTTGTGCTGATTATGTCATTCAGAAGGACGATGAAAGCTCTACGACCAAACCATCCAGCTTAGGAGGTTTTCCGTGATGATTTGATTGAACAAAATTTTTGATTGTTGGAATGCTAACCCATAGATGAACGCAATGATACAACGTGGGCGAGTAAGGGCTTTTCACGAGACGGTATTATTGTCTCAGGCTCCCGAAAGTTTAGAAACTAAAGACCAATAGCTGGACGAATAAGTTTTCGTTACTTAATAAAACATATTTACGTGCAAAATATAAACACAAAATAGATATGATCAAAGGTCTTAGGCGATTGGAGGAAATTGAATTGTAGGTCATTCATTTTTCAATCAATTGAGGCTTGACTGTTAGGCTTACTCTTTGGGCATCGCATCGTAAAGTCAATTTTTATGACTATATTGATAGGGATAGATTATAGCTAAAAGTATATGGAAAATTACAAAGAGAATTCATGAAAAACCGTACTTCCTTAGACAGGAAGTCAACAACATTAATTCTAATTAACTACATCGCGGATATGCAACACTCATGAAACCTCAAATCCCAAGCGCGTTTGAAGGAGGAAAATTAGGAGTAGGGTTAGTAACCCCGTTCTGCTAATAAGCACCCTGCTAAAAAAACATTAGCCAGAAAAAGCTATTTAAACTCTCTCCTGAGAGTTGGAGAGCCTTTACAGAAAAGTTATGACACCTCATGATGAAAGATTCATCGCACATCGTGAGGTCGATGACAAATCTGACAACCACGGCAACAGTCAATATTTTTGCCAAAAATTTTCCAGAACATTATATCAATACCTTTATTGGTTGTTCTGACTCAGGACTTTTACAAATTTACAAGAATTTTAATGAAGAAGGAAAGTTAATTGCTAAGTTGTTAACCACTTTATTTGAGATAATAAAAAAATATGCAAATTAGAATAAGCGTAGCCTCTTTTCTTCGTGAGATATTTTCATCATCAAAGTGGAGAAAAGATGAAAAATACATATAGGTGACACAGTTGAGTGAGTCAATATGAAACAGCTTATTAATTAACTCGTAATTCATTTACGAGGTACAGATTACGCAATCGACTATGAGCCACACTCTAAATTTAGAGGCTAATGATACTATTTGGTTGCCCTAACCAAAGTAAGTAGAACGGGGTTCAAATACATGAATTCGTTTATGAGAATCGAACAGCTTAACCGCTGTGCCACCACCTTATTACCTTAATTTACACCGTTGCATATGACTTTTCTTTTTCAGCTTGGAAATCAAACTCAAAGAATAATTTATCATTTTAAGTTTTTATGACTATCAATACAAAAGAAATGTCTAACATCTAAGCAGGAGAACACAATTACCGCGACAGGTAAAATTCGCTTATAGCGTTTATAATAAATAAAGAACTATGAACACAATTTATATTCCCAATTACCACATAATGCGTCATATACTTTATGTTGTATATCCACAAGAATCTGTTTAAAGTCACTATCTTCAGTTTCCTCCAAATATTGTTTATTCGACAAAGATTGTTTTGCCAGAAACTGAATATTTGAACAGGTGTACAAAAAATCCTAAAACAAATAACAGCTCCAAATGAGTCTATAGAATAACACTATGGAGTAATTAATAAATCGAAAACGTTACAACGTACAACAGGAAACAGTAAAATGAAAATTTCGTAAAATTGAGTCTTACCAGGTCTAATACCCATTATGTTAGGGTTAGAACCAGTTATAACGGTGATTTGAACAACGACAGAGTGGATAGGTGACTCAGTGGTTAGGACGTTTGACTTTAAGTCAGTAATCCTCGGGTTTGAAACAAGCTCCAATTATCTTGGTCTGGGCAAATGAGTAGTATTACCAGTCCACACAATTCGAATTCTGCTCAAAGTCAAGTACACTAATATTTGTCCAGTACATGTGTTTCATCTAATTATGTACATATAAAACTACTAGTAAATAGCTACAAATGAAATTATCATCATGTATAAACTATCACGCATGGTTCTCAAAATGACTTAAAACAATTTATGTAAACTAAGCTGTCACCATACAACATATGCGTCAATCGAATGAATATTTCTAGTATCTTTGTTTTCATTCCCCATAAACCTAAACAATTATTTACATAAGTTCATCTTTGTATTGGTTGTTTGAATCTTCCCATTGGTATTTAGGACTGTAATAGTTCACTTTCATGTTGACATATGTGAATCCTGTGCGGATTGCCTCAATATTGCTTCAATTCACAAGTATTGTAAGCAGAGATGATGGATGGTGGTTAGCAGTGGATTTACATAAAACAACCATAGAAATAAAAATAAAAGTACAAAATAACTCAGTAAACCTGTTTTAAATTTATCAGATAATATTTTCATAGTTGAAAGTATGAGCCAATTGAAGTGGTCTAGCTTCAATTGACTCATGCTTTCAACTATGAAAATACTGAAATCTCCACAAAACCCCTTCTAATAAAAATAATATTTTACAAGTCATTTGTTCAAAGAAAAGAAAAGCATTCAACTTGTAAAATAAAATCTACTTACAATTAACTGTTTCTCAAAGCCAACAGCTTCAGCTAATGTGTCAACACTATAATCCATAGTATCACGCCAGGAATGTAGAAGAAATATCAAACGAATTTGTCGAGATGTATGAGTTTTAAGCGCATCACGAATAGTTATGAAATTTTTTAAAGATTTTGACATTTTACAACCGGATATAGTTAAATGACCAGAATGAAGGAAATAATTAACCCAGTGGGAATGTCCAAAGTAGGCCTAAGTAGAAAAAATTTAGAAAATTATGAAAACTAGATTAAATGATATATGAACAATTAATAGCGTTTGTATTACAGTTTATAAGACATTGTTCCTCTCAGATCATTTGATGAGTACTTAATTTGAAAGCAGAAATAACTTAGTAACATAAAACTTAAGCATGACGTCACAAGCATATCAAAATAAATGCTGTAGAGAGACATCAAAAGAAAACATAATAAACATTAATCATTAAATAATTAGTAACGAACATCATACACATAGGAACAAACGTATAAGTAGGTCCACTTTCAATCATTTCAGTGATTTATTAATCATCTACGTTGTAACGAGGTAAAAAGAGAGAACAGGTTTTCAGTTTATGATATGGTGTCTTAGAATTAAGGATGGTTGTGTTGGATTAAATTATGTAAGCCTATCATGACCTCCTGAGTCATGAAGTACTAAACATCGTGCAACTCAGTTGTTTCAGACTTCCGATACTATTCATAATAGAAGTCAGTGGCTTGTCTGTCGTGGCTTATTATCACATTCTTTATGTTCAATGAGATCTCAAGACCTCTAACTGAACAGATTCTATCTTAGTTGTGTTCTTACTCAGACTGTGATATCATCTAGCTGAGAGTGGAGCATTTCTTGATCCCTTATTGTGTCAAACTTCTGCTTATGTAATATTATAAACCGTACTATAACTAGTCATAGTAATAAATGGATAATATTACAAGTGCTTCTGAGATTTACTTCAGACTGTGCCAGTTCATTATCATGATGTGGGAACTTCAGATCGACCCCACCACTATGTATATCGAGAGTATCCCCAAGAATATCGCTAGCCATAACCGAGCATTCTATGTGCCATCCAGGTCTGCCTTTACCCCAAGGACTAGGCCAAGAGGGTTCGCCGGGTTTGGATGCCTTCCATAGAGCGAAATCATTCGATGACTTTTTTTCTCCTGTTATACACAGTTCACCTTCTCCAGATTCCAGTTGACTAGTATCCCCATATGCAGTTGGCACAAGCTTAGCATAGAAATGCATAGGAGAACTTGCAAATCGATTTGTATCAAAATACACCGATCCAGATGGAGCAACATATCTGACAATAACAAAAAAAAGCTGAAAGTAAGCATTTTAATCTAGTATGTAGACACATTCGACAGCATTATAAACAAATAACCTAACAGAAACTAACAACTGACCAACAATGAAATGTGAGATTACATATGAAAAATTTTCGGCGATTGAAATCAAATAGTTTCACCGTTTTCATAGTCAATCTGGTCTAAGTTAACGCAAGAAAATATTTGAAATAAAAAAAAAATTTGATTAGAAAAAACAATTTTGGCTCCTAAATGCCCTGGTACAGCCGAGAGTAGAGAGAGTCAGCTCTCTCTCTTTCTCTCTCTCGAAATGCTCTCACATGGCCACGTGCATACAACCACTGTCAGTGAAGTCCTACTCACTACCTTCTCGCGGCATTATTGTTGCTTACGAAATTGAGAGGACGAAAAGAGAATGTCCAAAGCTCCGACTAGGTTGGTGAATATGGAGCACCCAACTTGGGGAGTTAGAAAACCCTGATTCCAAACCCATGGTGAACATGGGTGCCACGATCCTGAGGGAACAAATGGTATATAAACCAATTATTAGTCACTGGCTACCATGGGACTGAATCTCCTGACGTCGCTCCACTGCCTTGTGCATTAGACCTTTGGGTCAAAAGCTCCGGGCGTGGCCCCCCAAGAAAACCACCTGATTTGGTCTCGGTGCCCGGGCAGTATCACAGCCCACATACAAATCAAGTCAAATGACAGTTACTACTGGAAATACTATTTTAACTTCAATTCAAATTCGGATAATCCACATAGATTTGATAACATTCATTTCTATTTTTTATATAATACATCACTTATCTACTCTCTCCCATTCTCACTTTTGTGTATTCTTATTTTCCAACGTATACAGCAGTTCGCCTATGATTGAAACCCTGTCCTATCTAAACGATCTCAAGTCACTGACTGGTCGAAAGTTGAATGCTACTGTGGTGTGGTCTACTTATATCCATGTAAGTAGTATATGGTGTGGCTCAGACATAGAATGTATTTTGGCAGAAGACCGATGAGCAAAGAACTGAAATGAAGCGCAATCGTTTGGAAAATGCATGAGCAATGGAATAAGAGAAGAAACAGTGAAGATTGAAACAATTGGTTTTTAATTTGCAAATTGACTGTTCATTGTTTGGTTATCAGAATTTACTGAGATAGTCTGTAATCTTTGCTTAAATACATTCGATTGTTCCCAACCAGTGTTCTGTTCACTACACTACCACCGAATACGAATACTGAGACAGACTTTCTGAAACCAAGTATGCCATTCAAACTGGCTTCCTTCAACGTTCGCACACTAATGCAGATCGGACTGGTTATGTCTTTAGAAAGTCTTAATGTCGACGTCTGTTGTCTATCAGAGACCCGTATTCAAAACTCGAGTGAAGTACTACAAATTCGCCCTCCATCTGTCGCTTCAAAAAGCTTGTTTCACATGCGCTTATCCGGGGACCCTGTGCCATCTTCGTCTGGTTTTGCTGGCGTTGGTGTCGCACTAAGCACTAGAGCTGAGGCAGCATTGATCGATTGGATCCCCATTAACAGTCGGTTATGTGCTGTTAGATTAGAAAGTTCCATCAAAATGAGAAGAAACCGGCGTGAGAAACGGTGTCTTTTCGTCATCTCCGCCTCTGCCACGACAGATAGCAGCCCGGATGCAATCAAGGATGAGTTCTACCGCCAGTTAACTGATTTTTCTCCAGGAAGTGCGTTCGACAGACATTGTAGTACTAACCGGAGACTTGAATGGTTAGGTCGGACGTCTAGACACAGAAGAGAGTCGTTTAGGTGGCCGATAGGGACTTGATGGCCACAGATCAGATAACGGGGACTGTCTACTGCAACTGTGCACAGACTACAACCTCTTTCTGGCTAGCACTAACTTCCTGCATAGTCATCGCCGATGTGCCACCTGGTGTCCTCCCTCTGCATCTCAGATTGATCACATCGCGACCAGCTACCGCTGGCGTGGTTGTGTACAAGGCATCCGCTCCTTTTTGGATACCTACCTGGACTCTGATCATTGCCTATGACAACCGTTCCACCAAACGACGCAGAAGTCCGCAAGGAACTCCGGGTTCCACTTAATGATAGGCAAGACAAGAATATATTTCAGGAACAACTGGAAAAACAGTTAGGCAGCCATGTAGGTTGTGCCCACCCCGAGGCAGCGTGGAATGACATCCGTAATGCTGTGGAAACAGCAGTGATATCCGCTAGTACAGTAAACCATAAGGTTAGGGAGAAACAATGGATCTTGGCAGCGTCTACCGCACTGATAGATACTCGAAAACTCATCCCACCTCAGTGAGTCAGTCAGCTACAACGTAGGACCAGGCACATATATGCATCGGTCCAAGTTGCCATACCTCGTTAGCACAAAAAGATCACCGGATTCATAGAAGTAGTTAATTTAGTGGTGGTAGTATATAAAGAAAAGTTGTATATAGGGATATAGTATGGGAAGGAAAGAAGTTATGAAGCAATTTTAATCTCAAGGTTTAAGGGAAGACAATGAATGTATACACCTACGCCATTGTGATCGATTCTGAGCCATGTCACCTAGAGTCTCCAACCATTGGTTACGATAGTCACGCGGACCCCAACCAGGTAGTTTGCATCTGCCAACATGGCTCAGACTGGAAGTTAGTGACTTCAAGCACTGATGCCATGTTTTGGTTTGGCCGCCCCTGGCCACCTGGCTCTGAACATAATGAAGAGCGGAGTCAACTTAAGCGCAAGCTTATAAGAAGCCTATGCAACGATCGCGAACAGTTGTGGGTAGTGAAAGCAAGAGAGATGGAAAAGGAATTAACAATAGGTAACAGCAGACAACTATTCAGACTTGTTAAAGAAACTAGTATTGGAATACAACTGTCAGCGAAACTATTTCGGAAAAAGATGGACATATCATTCATTCTCAATCCAGGAGATTGGATCGATGGGCAGAACACTTTAATGATCAGTTCAACTGGACTTCAACCACACTTCAGTTACCCACGATCCCCAGTCGTCTTGAATGGCAAATTGATGTAAGTCCTCCAATTCTCTACGAGGTTGGAAAAGCTATAGGAAATCTGAAGCGAGGGAGAGCAGCAGGTCATGACAGGTTTACCCCTGAGATTTTTAAGGATGGCGGCCCAGTACTAGCAGCGAGACTGACTGAGGTCTTAGGTACAATCTGGGAACTGGACGTAATTCCATCTGACTGGTCCCAATCACTGATTGTGCCAGTCTATAAGAAAGGACAAAAGTCCTCTTGTGACAATCACAGAGGGATCAGTTTGACTAATATAGTGTCTAAAATATTAGCTTCAATAATACTTAAGCGCCTAACCATAGCTCGTGAAGAGCAGACTAGAGAAAACCAGGCTGGTTTTAGACCTGGACGTGGTTGCATAGGCCAGATATTCACCCTACGTCAGGTCCTAGAACATAGACACACATTCAGACGTCCCACAATAGTAGTATTTCTTGACCTTAAGGCGGCATTGGACTCCGTTGATCGTGAGGTTCTGTGGCAGTGTTTGTCACTGAAAGGAGTACCAAAGAAGTACATTAACCTCATAAAGGCTCTCTACTCGAACACAACTGGTCGAGTTAGAGCCTATGGCGAACTGTCATCAGAACTGATTACCACAAGTGGCGTTCGTCAGGGCTGTCCACTCTCCCCATTCTTGTTTAACTTTGTCATTGACATACTTTTAGAGATAGCACTTTCATCAGCTAAACCTCCAGGAGTTGAACTTTTACCGGGAGATTCACTTGTTGACTTAGAATACACCGACGACATAGTTTTACTCGGTGAAGACGCTGACAACATGCAGTCTTCTGACCACTATAAGCAACTATGCAGGCATGTTCGGGATGCGATTCTCTCCCTCGAAGTGCAAAATGTTACTTCAGGATTGGGCTGCATCAACACCTGAACTAATGATAGGGAGTGAAGTAGTTGAGCGTGTAGACCACTTCACTTATCTTGGGAGTCTCATCAGCACTTGTGGTCTGGTATGTGACGAAATCTCAGCACGGATACAGAAGGCTCGTCTAGCTTTCGCCAACTTGCGTCATTTATGGCGTAGGCGAGATGTCCGTCTAGCAACCAATGGACGGGTTCACTGTGCAGCAGTTCGTTCTGTCCTACTTTATGGCAGTGAAACATGGCCAATAAGAGTAGAGGATATTCGTAGGCTACTAGCTTTCGATCATAAGTGTCTTCCAAGCATTGCTCGTATATCCTAGGACCACCAAGTAAGTAATGTAGTTGTTAGGAAACGGGTATTAGGTAAGGATGGCAAATCGACTGATGAAGTAGTGAAACTTCGTCAGTTGAGATGGCTGGGACACGTGTTACGTATACCCAACCACCGACTGCCCCGACGTGCAATGTTTTATGGTGTAGGAGTAGATTGGAAGAACGCTAGGGGCAGCCAGACCAAAACATGGCACAAATCCATGAAGTCACTGACAAGTGGACTGAGCCATGTTGGTAGGTGTAGACTACCTGGCTGGGATCCGCGAGATGGTAACAACCGATGGTATGGCAAATCCAACTGATGTACGTAGTACGAAGTTCTACGTTGTGACTGACACTACTACTTCCGATTGCGTCCGAACTGTTGGCTTCTGTCATACTTCGTAGATTGTTCAAAACCCGAGAAAGATTGACTCGCGAAGAGCAGGTTGTATTTCGTTCTGGTCGAAGATGTATTGATCACATCTTCATCCTCCAGCAAATGTTAGAACATCATCATACTTACCACTGGCCAACAATCGTAGTGTTTCTTGATATCAGGGCTGCCTTCGATTCGTTGGACAGGACTGTTCTCTGGAATTGTCTATTGAAGAAGGGTGTGCCTGAGAAGTTCATTAACATCTTAAAGGCCCTGTATACGAACACCTCAAACAGAGTGAGGGCATACAACCACCTCTCTCCAACGTTCTATTCAAGCAATGGGGTCAAATATGGTTGCCCAATCTCACCATTCTTCTTCAACTTTGCCATCGATGACGTTCTGGAAACAGCTCTGATGGATGTAAGTAATGGCGGTGTGGATCTGCTGCCTGGAGAACGACTTCTCGACCTCGAGTATGCGGATGATATTGTCTTACTGTGCGATAATGCCCAAGGCATGCAATCCGCACTTGGCAATCAGTGTCCGCAGGTACGGCATGTGCTTTGCACCCTCCAAGTGCAAAGTACTTCTACAAGACTAGCAGGATTCTAATCCTGTACTCACCCTGGATGGTGAGCAGATCGAAGTAGTTGAGAAGTTCGTGAATCTAGGTAGCTATATAAGTGCTGGTGGTGGCGTGAGTGATGAGATTGATGCACGTATAATGAAAGCCAGAGCGGCTTGTGCCAATCTGGGCCATCTTTGGCGCCTTCGTGATGTTAGTTTGGCTGTAAAAGGTCGGATCTACAACGCGTCGGTGAGAGCAGTTTTGCTCTATGCTTGTGAAATCTGGCCTCTCCGAGTTGAGGATGTCAGACGACTCTCTGTGTTCGATCATCGTTGTCTCCGAAGGATTGCTGACATACAGTGGCAAAACCATGTTAGTAATGCAGAGGTTCGGCATCGTGTGTTCGGGCGCCGAGACGATAATTCAATTGGTGTTACCATCTTGAAACACCGACTTCAGTGGCTTGGATATGTTCTACGAACGTCGTTCCAGAGAACTTCTCGTCGTGCATTATTTGCCGACTCTGGGACTGGTTGTTAAAAGCGGAGAGGTGGTCACTCTATGATATGTTGTCGTGGTATGAAAGAAAGCAGTACAGGACTGGCTTCTGTTAGTCCTTCACTACTTCCTGGTTGGGGTCCTAGAGATGGTGCAACATAGGGGATTGAGACATTATCAGACATGACTCATAATAGAAGCCAGTGGCCATCCTGCTGTAACTTTATTTTACTTTCTTTATAAAAAACGGAAGTAACTTCTTTAACTGGAAGAATTCTTTTTGGTTGTACCTTTGCTAACTTAACTGCATCTCCCATTATTATTATTTCACTATCATACACTAATTTCTGTTCGTTATTGTACCCTTTTTTCTTATACGCACCTTACATTTTTTATCTCTTCACATTCTCATTGTTATTGTGTGGCGCATATGTATCTGCTGCTTCTGTGTACCAATATTTATGTGTTTAAATAAATCAAATAAATAAATAATAAAGAATATTTCTCCAACTATTACAGTTCAAATGTTGATTTTATTCGGTTCCATGAATCTGAGTCATTTAATATACGTTATGTCAAATTGTGGTTAGTGTTATGTACATTATTTATATGGAAATCTAAGGATTATAAATAGGATTCCAGCTATGGACAGAATTATACTAGTCATCCCAATTATTATAATATTAAACACAGATAGAAGTGAACAGACTCTATCAAAGTATACATTGATATATTAGTAGTTATTAGTAGTTGAAAGCACATCCAAACAACATAAATAACTAATGTGTTCTTAACGATGGCTATAGCGTCCGAAGTACAGAACAGACAAGAGTCCAGTATGATATCGTTCCTCAATCATTTATCAATAATTTTTGCGATCCAACTCACCACATTCAATAGATCCCGAGTATTCAGATTGATATATTAGTGCGGAGTTGTCTTCAGTTCTATTTAGATTTGGTAATTTAGATTATTTCCCTAAATAGACTCTGACAAGATTGTTGAGCGAAATGTTGGAACTATTTGATTTCGATTATTGAGAGTTTCTATAAACACAAATGGTGAGACTATAGTTTACGAATGAACTAAACAGATTAAGAAAGTCTTGAATTTCGGCGTGAAACTCATTCATCCGTATGGCTAAATAGTACTTTAACATTATAGTTGAAGTCAGTCCATGGTGAAAAACCAACTCTAATTCCTAACCCAAGCGTCTAACTATAAATCCTAATACTAATTTCTTAAACATTTTACAACCTTCTTTTGACCCTAGTAAATAGGTGAATCTTCTCAAGGTCACTTCGGCACACCTCAAAGGCTGTTCATAAATGATAGTTTCACCAAATAAATTTATAGTTGGATATTCGGATTACTTGAAAGTAGTTCATCTTTTTTTGATAAATGACAATATATAACTAATTCACAACAGTGAATTTATGAAAATAACTTGAAAGATATATTTTTATTTAACTGAAATAGAAGTGAAAAACTCCTATGGAAGAGTTAAATATTCCATGTACACACAGTATTACTACGAACCTTATTCACAGAGACTACAAAATCAAAAATAAAGCGCCTAAAAAAATATTGAGTATTATTTAAACCAACTATAGAAAGATTGGTTAATAAAACTACACTTTCTACAAGAACACCAAAAATACTTACGCGAAGCCATTATCTATAATTTGTTTCACGTATTTTATTATTGGATCTATATACTCCGTAACTCGAACAAGTACTGATGGAGGAATGATCTGCAAGTAAAAGGATTTAGAGAATTTTTTTAAGGATTTTTCAGTGAGCAATAATGATAATAATAATAATAGGTGCATGGTGAAGAGAACTAAATATGGACGTCACTGACAGCGAATAAATTGCATTAGTATATATGTGCTTACAAACTGAAAACTGGCATTGGTTCGTGGTCTCTAATATGGTTTGTCACAAAAAAGGTGAAGATTAGGTTCTAGAGAAAACAGATAGTTTTTCATAAGTGTTTCAGTGCCATTTAACCGAATAAAACACGAGTGAACATTGACCACAATTTATCTAGGAAGCTGTCCCCAAATGCCCTGGTACAGCCGAGAGTAGAGAGAGTCAGCTCTCTCTCTTTCTCTCTCTCGAAATGCTCTCACATGGCCACGTGCATACAACCACTGTCAGTGAAGTCCTACTCACTACCTTCTCGCGGCATTATTGTTGCTTACGAAATTGAGAGGACGAAAAGAGAATGTCCAAAGCTCCGACTAGGTTGGTGAATATGGAGCACCCAACTTGGGGAGTTAGAAAACCCTGATTCCAAACCCATGGTGAACATGGGTGCCACGATCCTGAGGGAACAAATGGTGTATAAACCAATTATTAGTCACTGGCTACCATGGGACTGAATCTCCTGACGTCGCTCCACTGCCTTGTGCATTAGACCTTTAGGTCAAAGGCTCCGGGCGTGGCTCTCCGAGAAAACCACCTGATTTGGTCTCGGTACCCGAGAAGTATCCCAGCCCTCACACAAGTCGAATGACTTATGTGGTGCCTCCTTGTACCAATGTTTATGTGTTTAAATAAATAATAAATAAATAATCTAGGAAGCTTTTCACTCTCGGACTAAACAGTAAACTAACATATCCACATACACATATTTTGTAAGTAAAAGAAATAATCATCCACAGGGGCTTTATAATTTACGCCAATAATGAATAACATAACATAACATAATATGACTGAATATTATAAAATTAAAAGGGACAATATGCAAAAGCCACACAAAGCAAAGGAAGTAAATATTTAGTTTAGTGGGCAGAATCAAAAAAAGACAATGAACGAGATATGGAACCTACAAATTTTTTGACGGTAACAAAAGACAAAAGATCAGAGAATAAAACGGACTAACTATAAGTATACAACAAAAGATCCTTCAACAGTTTAGGTTACATGGGTAGCTGATACACTATAGGTAACACTATATAGAGTGATTCCTGATGTTTGAAGAATATTTACTCCACTGAGGACAGTACAATTAGTGTCCTATTAACAATTGTGGAATGTAGGTAGCACAAATATTCCACGAAATAAGGAGAATGTTAAATGGGAAAATTAAGGTGAGAATGGATAATATTTAACCATTAATATATATATATATATATATATATATATATATATATATATATATGAACATACGTTTAAACACTCCATGTCAACAAGATATTCTTTTTCAAAATGTCTAGCTAACGCTTCGAATATTTGGTGGTCACTGATAGAAGCACCGTAGGCTGCGTCCAAGGTATCAGCAATAGCATCACGAGCATTCAGAATCAAGTAATTAACTGGATTCTCTTCATCAAGAGGCATAGTGGATAGGAGGGATGTTAGACGATCTACTTCACTGTTTAGGTGTGCTTTTTTATCTGGATCCGTCTCAAGTGGAATTTTGGACTTAATTCGCTTAAAATGAAAAGAAACACAACATACAAAATATAAATATTGCAAATTACAAATACAAGATGATAAGACACATGAAAGTAGACTTAGCGATATTTAATTAGCAAGTTGACAACATTAAAACATCTACAATAGATAAATTACGTTAATTTGTATAGCTTCTATCATTTCGCATTTACGTGATAAATCCACATGGACTAGGAAGAAGGAATAATAGTGACGAAAGATCGATGCGTCTATGAGCTTTCAACAACATGGTCATAGATACGATCATTTCCCCCACAAACGCATACACAAACCTACAAAGCCTTCATTGAACTACACTTCGGAAAACAAGGTCGATCACATCTGCGTCAATAAAACATTCAGAAGGTTCATGCAAAATGTAAGAACAGAGGGAAGAGTTGACACAGCTTTAGATCACCACGTGGTGGTAGCCAAGCGAAAACTGAGGTTAAGCAAGCGCTGTACAAACAGCATAGAAATATCTGAAGCATATCTTTTTTAGGCAACGATGAAGAACAACTGGGAAAAAATCAAAACGGCAGTAACCTCCAAACCTCAGATTCTCCGTCCCAGGAAGTACTAGCATAAAGGGGATCTCTATCGATAACCTGGGCAGGATTCAACAAATAAAAAACAAGACACTAGCCAACAACAGCCGAACAAGAGCAGAGGAAGCCAACGAGCAGGCTGAATATACAGAAGCAAACAAACGAGTGAAGAGCATCAGAGCTAACAAGTGAGAATATGTAAAAAATCTATCAACTACAACAGGAAAGTCAACCAGTCAATCATATGCAATCTAGAACCTGACACATGCGCACATTGTTTCGAGAAACAACATCCCGTCAGCCCAGTAGGATGAAGTTGTCAAGAAAAACTCCAGAGTATAAGAGATTGTAACAGTGTTAGTGATTACAGAGATCAGGCATTGAAAATACTATGCCTCACCACCGATAGAAATCGGCAAGATCATCAGAAAAATCAAGAATGATAAATCAGCAGAACCAAACGGAATAACAGCTGAAGCACCGAAGTCATATATAGAGGCAGCTGCAAAGATGTTCTGTTCTATTCAGAAACATTTGGGAAAAGGAACAAGAACCAACCAAGTAGATGGATAACTCATCAACATACCAAAGGAAGAAGAGCTTAATAGGTTTGAAGTATCACACTACTGTCAGTGCCAGTGTTGACGAACCGAATGAAAGACTAAGTAGGCGCTCAACTTTGAGATTAACAAGCTGGATTTCGTAAAGCCCAGGATATAGTTGGTTGGAGATCCCTGGTCAGTTATCTATTTCCTGAGAGAGCCAACAGGCTCAAGTAGACTGTGCCTTTGAGGGAAACAAAATCTACCGTGACCCCGTTCTTAATTAAAATGTGTCAATATTCATATTCCTGTCGCTATTTTTATAATTTTATTGCAGTATTATCCATTCTTCAGCTTCTGCGTTGAAGCACTATTTTAAACAATTCTATTATAAAGCACCATAACAAAAATTCCGTTGTTTATTTGGTATCCAAAATTACTAATACTATACTAAACACATTTATAAAATCTAGTTTCTAGGACTTCATATACATGGAATCTCTTATAATTCATGTATATTATTGATGGCTTTAATGTCGTTAAACCTGACTTCAAGTACTTTTGGCCTTGTGTTCGAATTTATATGGGCATAGTTTTTGCATGAAATAATACGAAATTTATTTGTGAAGGTGTGAGATGAAATTCAGTATAATTGTAGACGAATGTGTTTGGTCCGTTAACTTTCGGAGGGAAAATTCATGTATTCTTTTGGTACCTTGCAGAATATGTATTCAGTACTTCATGACACTGCTGTGCTAAGAATAACAGCTGAGAAGTTTAACATCCTTTTTTATACACTACAGACAACCAATGAATACGTTGCCAACTTAGGATCTATGACCTTCGATCCTATTCCAGAGTGAACATCAACTCTGGGATGTAGGTGCATCCATCTGATGAGCCCCGAATAGGACGAAACGCGCATCCTAGATTCCACTGATAGTTATTATCTATTTTTGCTTATAACGTCTTAGTTTTATACCTAAGTTAGTAAATTTTTGTTTAGGTCAACTAAATCAGACTGAAATATTTCACACATCAAAATTTACTGACCGAATCCGAAAATCCCCTACAGTTATCAATAATTAACTACCCATACCATCTACAATGATGAAAGCTTTCAAATTCGTACGGTTGGTTCGTTATATCCACAAAGATGAATGTTTTTTACTCGTTGGCGAGACCATAATTTACGTACGAACCAATTAGGCATAAGATAACAGACCCTAGATTTTGTCGCAAAATTCATTCATCCAGTTGGTAAAATAGTGTCTTGGGATTATAGCTGATGTTAGATAGTGATGAAAACCCTAAATCTAATTTCTAACCCAAACCATCAACTGTAAATCATAATTCTGATTCCTCACACTGGTTTATAACCTCCATTCGGTCCTAGTTATTATGTGGACACTAGCAAGGTCACTTTAGCGTTGCTCAAAGGTCGTCCATAAATTATAGTCTCATCGAAGGTCATACTAATGTGGACTTTAACTTCGACGACTCCCAGTATTCGTACAGAACATTGCTATGCAATGTATGCAACTTCCCTTAAGTCAGCATGGCTTCTAATAATGATAAAGATATGTTTTACGCTGACCAACTACAAAGCTTGTCTCAAATATTATAGGATTCTGACAAAATAATGTTTATACTTGACCAATTTTACATACTAATAGCAATATGAAATCTGGAGGTAAAGTTTTCATTAACGTAAACTAAGTTAAAAAATAAAAGGCACTTGTCAAACATTGATCTTTACGAGAAATTTGGAGCGTGTTAAAACTATACCTGGATTCCTTTGGCAATATCACCGATTACTGTGGCTAGATCGGGATTTTTGAGCTGATAATCACTGATCAAGTGATTTTGTCGAGCACGCTTAATAATCTGCAAAGGCATATATGTTCTGGTTAGAATATATTCTGTACCTTGTCATCGATATCAGTAATATTTAAGACATAAGTGACCTTAAAATTAAAATAATCCATCAACACACGACGGATAACGTCAAATGCGACGTAGGTCCTTCAGAGCATTAGTAAATACGAATTGGAGTCAGAACCTGGCATGGCCCAGATGGGACACATCATACACGGTGGGACCGCAGGTATACCACTTAACATGCCTTCCATCTTGTGGGATGAATAGATCCTAAGAAATACGGAACAAAAAGCCGAGCTTTACCTTTTGTGACGTTAAGCTGTTATAAAGGTATAGATTAGGTAGCTGTCCGTTCTGAACATTTTGAACTGGAGTGACCCATTTGGGTTGGGTCCGCTTTTCCATTTTCCCTAAAGTAAGATAAACTTACATAAACCTTTTTTGAACAAACTATAGTAAGAGAGCAGGAGAGATTGATAAGGTCGTAAATTAGGTGTATTAAGAAAGTGACTACGACCTAAATAACAAAGCATTAACTAAGGGCGTTGGTAGCCCAAACAAAGAATTCCCCTCCTTCAATTTCGAGTTCAATATTCGTGAAGAGCTTCACATTACATTTTAGATTTGTGCCTTGAAGACAAGAGATGAGTAGTCCGATTTATTCTGGTCCTAGCAAAGTTTTTTTATTGCAACGTTCAATCTTAGATGGGTTATCTGAAAGTGCATAAACCACATGCATCAGTTAGACAGCAGCCCTAGATGACGGTCTGTCCCGTTTTTCTAATCGAGTGGTCAATGACTGGAACTCATTAACCGAACAAGTGGTTTCAGCCCCATCAGTGAACATTTTCAAGGAGAAGCTGGACCTTCACTGGGTAGTACATTATTGATAACTGTAGGGGATTTTCGGATTCGGTCAGTAAATTTTGATGTGTGAAATATTTCAGTCTGATTTAGTTGACCTAAACAAAAATTTACTAACTTAGGTATAAAACTAAGACGTTATAAGCAAAAATAGATAATAACTATCAGTGGAATCTAGGATGCGCGTTTCGTCCTATTCGGGGCTCATCAGATGGATGCACCTACATCCCAGAGTTGATGTTCACTCTGGAATAGGATCGAAGGTCATAGATCCTAAGTTGGCAACGTATTCATTGGTTGTCTGTAGTGTATAAAAAAGGATGTTAAACTTCTCAGCTGTTATTCTTAGCACAGCAGTGTCATGAAGTACTGAATACATATTCTGCAAGGTACCAAAAGAATACATGAATTTTCCCTCCGAAAGTTAACGGACCAAACACATTCGTCTACAATTATACTGAATTTCATCTCACACCTTCACAAATAAATTTCGTATTATTTCATGCAAAAACTATGCCCATATAAATTCGAACACAAGGCCAAAAGTACTTGAAGTCAGGTTTAACGACATTAAAGCCATCAATAATATACATGAATTATAAGAGATTCCATGTATATGAAGTCCTAGAAACTAGATTTTATAAATGTGTTTAGTATAGTATTAGTAATTTTGGATACCAAATAAACAACGGAATTTTTGTTATGGTGCTTTATAATAGAATTGTTTAAAATAGTGCTTCAACGCAGAAGCTGAAGAATGGATAATACTGCAATAAAATTATAAAAATAGCGACAGGAATATGAATATTGACACATTTTAATTAAGAACGGGGTCACGGTAGATTTTGTTTCCCTCAAAGGCACAGTCTACTTGAGCCTGTTGGCTCTCTCAGGAAATAGATAACTGACCAGGGATCTCCAACCAACTATATCCTGGGCTTTACGAAATCCAGCTTGTTAATCTCAAAGTTGAGCGCCTACTTAGTCTTTCATTCGGTTCGTCAACACTGGCACTGACAGTAGTGTGATACTTCAAACCTATTAAGCTCTTCTTCCTTTGGTATGTTGATGAGTTATCCATCTACTTGGTTGGTTCTTGTTCCTTTTCCCAAATGTTTCTGAATAGAACAGAACATCTTTGCAGCTGCCTCTATATATGACTTCGGTGCTTCAGCTGTTATTCCGTTTGGTTCTGCTGATTTATCATTCTTGATTTTTCTGATGATCTTGCCGATTTCTATCGGTGGTGAGGCATAGTATTTTCAATGCCTGATCTCTGTAATCACTAACACTGTTACAATCTCTTATACTCTGGAGTTTTTCTTGACAACTTCATCCTACTGGGCTGACGGGATGTTGTTTCTCGAAACAATGTGCGCATGTGTCAGGTTCTAGATTGCATATGATTGACTGGTTGACTTTCCTGTTGTAGTTGATAGATTTTTTACATATTCTCACTTGTTAGCTCTGATGCTCTTCACTCGTTTGTTTGCTTCTGTATATTCAGCCTGCTCGTTGGCTTCCTCTGCTCTTGTTCGGCTGTTGTTGGCTAGTGTCTTGTTTTTTATTTGTTGAATCCTGCCCAGGTTATCGATAGAGATCCCCTTTATGCTAGTACTTCCTGGGACGGAGAATCTGAGGTTTGGAGGTTACTGCCGTTTTGATTTTTTCCCAGTTGTTCTTCATCGTTGCCTAAAAAAGATATGCTTCAGATATTTCTATGCTGTTTGTACAGCGCTTGCTTAACCTCAGTTTTCGCTTGGCTACCACCACGTGGTGATCTAAAGCTGTGTCAACTCTTCCCTCTGTTCTTACATTTTGCATGAACCTTCTGAATGTTTTATTGACGCAGATGTGATCGACCTTGTTTTCCGAAGTGTAGTTCAATGAAGGCTTTGTAGGTTTGTGTATGCGTTTGTGGGGGAAATGATCGTATCTATGACCATGTTGTTGAAAGCTCATAGACGCATCGATCTTTCGTCACTATTGTTCCTTCTTCCTAGTCCATGTGATCCTATGATGCGTTCATTTCCAATATTGTCAATCCTGACGTTAGTGTTTGTGTCTCCTATCAGAATGGTCAGGTGTTTTCGTGGTCATTCGTCGTTGATGAAATGGTCTGTTATATCTGATATTTACGGTACATTTAGTCATGAATTTTGGGCGCGTAGTTGTGGATGACATTGGTTGTAATAGTTTTCCTCTTTGTTTTGAAGGATTTTCTGATGATTGTTGTAAAATCGATTTTGTGTGGTTCGTGTGTGAATATCCCTCCATGTATACATTTGCAACTTCTTCTAAATGGTTTCTTTATTTGTACATTACTGTTATTCTTTTTGATGCCATCTGAGATTTTAATGTTTTATTTCATAATCTTTTCTTTAGTTTTTCTGTCGCTTTCACTGGGTTTCCATGTTTTTTCTTGAACTGTATCTATGTTGTTTTAATTGATATTTTATCCTGGCGACTGCCATACTGATTGTTCCCCCTTTGATTGTGTTGCTTGATTTGAGTGGGATCGTGCATTTTGGTTGTAAATTGGATCACTTTCCCAGAATTTGAAACACTGTGTTCTAAAGAAACTTATAGAGCGGATTTTTTTACTTGATCTATGCAGAAAGGATAGAATAACACCTACTTTTTTGATTGTTCGGTAATCTTCCTAAATTTCTTATCAATTTATTTATTTATTGTAGTTTAGATCGAATATTGTGGGAACAATTATTGGTTGAATAACTGAGTGGTAATATTTGTTTAGGTAAAATTGTACATAAGCATTTATGGTGAAATCTAGAACCGTTATTACCCCAATCACCTTGTTCTGATTTCGATTGTGACATGCGGTTCTACACTTTTACCCAAACCTAGTTTGGATCTTATAGGTTTGGATTTTATAATTGTTGATCCATGATTTTGCCATCGTGTAAGGGATCCTTGTACTTCTTTGTAAAATATCGCTGCAAATCACTGTATGTGTAGCATTGTCATTTGTGGATAATTTTTTCAATACGAGTTTGATCAACAACCTACACATCTTATACATTTCAATATCACTAATGGTTATGCCGAGGTTGACGTCATGTATACCTATATCGTCACCTATTACCTCACGCCGAGTTTTGTAGCGATCATTGTGAAGCAGTATCGGAAACTTAATGATAGGCGGATGTCCATTAGCATAAATCATAAAGAGTTTGGGACCTAGGATTAAATCTCAAAACACTCCATAATGTTTTGGTTTCCACGAGGATAATTAATAATTTATCCTTATTTTTTGTGGAAGGTCAAACAGAAAGTTTTTGACCCACTTTAGAAAGAATCTGCAAACTCTAAAGGACACCATCATACTGTACTTTATGAAATGCTCTACTGATGTTCACGGAGACAGTGCCTACTGATCTTCTATTACAAAAGGACCCTGTATATTTTTCCTTTGCTAATAGCAATTTTATTGGTATGCATTAGCCTTTTGTGAAATTGTGTTCTTCACCGTATTCTGCATCGTTTGTTCGTTGTTCATTTTGTCCTCTTATGCCATTCTTTTTATAGTTTTATTACTATCATTGTTGAGGTTTACGTCTCCCTAACTTTGTGTATCTTGCTGCTATCCTATATATCGTGATGACGTTCTCATCTTTTCAGTCCGAATTTGACCCACTCAGCTGAATATCATTTCGTACAATTTTGTGAGCTGGACTGTTAGGTACAATGCATGTCATCCCAGGCATCTGCTGTGTGCGGTTCTTCTGGGCTTCTGCATATCGCCTTATTTTATTATATTCGTGGTTTTAGTGCTGCATTGTAGTTGAATTCGAGAGGATTCTATTTAGAGACGCTTTTCCTCCAACTAATCCTGTATAGCTAAGTGATCCCCGAGTACGAATCTTCCTTAAACAAGTTGAAGGGGCTTCTGATTTGTCTTGGCCTTCCTCCGTCATCTGAGACATACTATTTCCTTTTTTTCCACCTGAGAAGCCATATGCGAGATCTCGTTCCTCAAATGATATATGTAGATATTCCCCTTGGTTTATTGATTATGGTTTGTGTCACTTGTTTTTCATATATCTTTTCTGGATATATACTCTTAATCCATTTGTAAGGATCTTTTGTATTCCTCGTACCCATAATGATGATGACACTCTAGCTCTTGTTTTTGCGGTGGTAAGCAACGAATTTCATAATTTGTCCAGAGATGGACAGGATATTTTATTATTTGGAACAAGCTAGGATATGAACAGTTGAGTCATTTGTTTGTATAAATTCCAGAAAAATTTCCCTGCCCCTTTAACTGACTCCCGGACCAACTGCACTCCTCAGAAGAAGCTGAAGAGCTGATCGCATTTGTGAACAATTTATTTAGGTGATTCATCAGGATGGTCGCTGTCTGCTCGAGTCGGACGGAAATGGTGTGACACTCTAGCTCACATCTGAGTCACGCCTCACCGTTTATACTCAACCCGGATTACGCTCTAGTGATACTCAGGGGATTGTGTAGAACAAATATTCTCAGTTTACAACAACATATATCTTTGTTAACAGTTAACAGGTGTACAAGGTGGAACCATGCATCTGTCCATTTCATGCAATTTGTTGACACGCTTTGGTTGTCCTTAACCTGAACAAAGATCAGTAAACTATTCCGCACTCATCAATCCTTCTGCCCGGGTTACTCGGTTAGCGCCCAGTTAGATTTCGCAACCCCACCCTTTCATATCTGTCGTTCATATGTTACCTCTTGCCAGCAATGACTTTGAATACGATGGTCGAGTGACAACTTTTCCTTTAAGTAGAAGATAGATCGCTTGATTAACATCACTACTGCGAATGAGAACCAAGTGTATAAAAGATGCAGTGTTTAACTAGAACCAGTAGGATTGTCATTTTTCAGAATTTATAACCAAACAGTTTTTATGATGGCTCTAACACTAATTTGTCCCAGATTATTGACACGTTAAGCGAAGGTATATGTGTTCCAGACAAACAGGATTTATGGAACACAATCCTCTTCAAATCACCAGATAATATGTTTTCTGCTATCTTGAATTTAGAAACAAGCCTGACTGATTGATTTTTGCCGTCCGCCGCATATTATTTCAATTACTCACTGTACTTGCTTACGTCTGTTACCACCAGCATTCTCCATCCAACTCTGTCCTGGGCAGTCCTTTCCAGTTCTTTCCAGTTGTTGTTCATCCTTTTCATATCTGCTTGTATTTCCCGGCATAATGTGCTTTTGGCCTTCCTCCTCTACTATTTCCTTCCAGATTCCAAGTAAGGGATTGCCACGTGATGCTGTTTGTTGATTACCGTAAAGTGTGTCCGATCCACTTCCAACGCCTTTTCCTAATTTCCTCTTCAGCTGGAAGCTGCTTTGTCCTCTCCCATAAAACGACGTTGCTGATAGTATCCGGTTAGTGAGTGTTGAGTATTTCGCGTAAACAACTATTTATAAATACTTGTATCTTCTTGACGATGGTTGTGGTAGTTCTCCACGTTTAAGCTCCGTACAGTAGGACTGTCTTGACGTTCGCATTGAAGATTCTTCTTTTGACGTTAGTTGATAGTTGTTTTAAGTTCCATAACTTGGAAAAGTACGGGTAGAGTTCCATCTGCCTAACATAAACAACAAAGAGGCAGCTGTAATAGCTTAGGAAACAAGTAAAACGTTCATACAGACGAGGTACATACGATATCATGAGTTTGTTCGTATTTTTCGAGAACTGAAAAAAACTACTGCATTTTTAAACGGTGTGGTGAATTTTCACTTCGGACGCCAAAATGTGATTATTTAATGTCAATACTTGAACCATGCTGAGGAAGACACAAATTTCTTATTGATTGTATTGTTGCACCCACACAAAAACCTTTTCGAAAAGTATGGCATCTTGAAACAAGGCAGATTTCCTAGTTTTGTGAGCTAAATTGTAGGGTAATTCCTTCCGCGAATACAACTTTTTGTCGTGACATTGAAACACCTTTACCTGTCATTTGTTGAAATGTGACGAGACTGCTAACCGCCAATTAAAAAGCAACACTACAAGAGTGAAATAATTCATTCATCAACCACTAATCAAACGACATCTAGAGTAATAACAATGAATTACATATCATTTTAAATGTTTCTATCAACCCATAAGTTTGAATGAATTGGACTAGTGGGCAATCGGTAGTCTAATTTGTATGCAGTCCGCAAAAATAAGCGAAAACCACGCGCGATATTTAAAAGGGACAGTGGCATTTCTACTCACTGAGTTAATTTTAATTTTTTTGCCCTTTACTACTCATCAATACTACTGCTTTCACTTTAACTGAGTTTATTTCACTTAAGATATTTGTCTGGAGTGTCGTTCTTTTTCGAAAGTAACTTATCGTCGGTACTTTTGAGTGCATTGGTACTTTCTGTGTTTGATTGCACATTTGGTTCTAACAGTTTAAAATTTTTCACTTTTTATGGTCATCAGTTTCTCTTGTCCCTGGTTATTGTTTATGTCTGGTTTCTCTTGAAAACCTCTGACTGATGACTGAACAGTTTAAAGAAAGCAATTAACAACGTTCAGGCAATCGATACCCTGGGGAAAGTGGAGTTTAGTGCAACGAGTACAAAGGATGGTGCCACGAATCTAACGTCTGTAGCTTTCAAGTATTTTAGTGAAAATTATTGCGAGTGATTGTGTCAGCAGTACTGCTCGGACGCAATCAGCTTGCTATCCGAAGCCATTAAAATGGTGAATGCTGCCAAACAGAACATTAGCAAGCGTGATCAAGACACATCGAACAGTACTCACGTAGTCGATACACAAATTGATGTAAAGTTACTAGAAATAAGCTCAAAGCGGACTGGCTTACATGGATATAGGGAGCAAGGACGACCTATTAAAAAGTCCACTGGAAATAGTAGCTCGAGAAAGGAAGCTCCTTCTGTCTCTCACTTTTCAAATGGCAGCAGGTGGAAACGTCCAAGAAACCTTATAGGAGGGACATGATTGTTTCGAACAGGAAAGCAATAACCCGAACATCAAAGTAAGCTATAATTGTCTAAGATCCCACATTGTGTATAGAGCGACTGTGATCGCTACTTTAATAAGTGGGGATAATGAAGATTAAGAGACTACCCAGTGTCGTTAACGAAATGCCAACCACTCAAGCACTAGTTGAGAAACCGAGGGGTCATCATAGCAACATTTCAGTTGTCCTACACAGAGTTAAGGAGAGTTAAGAACCAAGAACTCTCTTTGGGGTTGACATTGAGCCGATAAAAAATCTAATTAACCAGCTAATGCCTCAGGATATCTCCGGAGTCACCTTCCTACAGAATGGACAAAAACTAAAGGGGTCAGGAAATTTTGTACATAAAGACTAGCCGCTCACGGACCGTATAAAAAACGAGAAGAAAAAATAAAGTGAAATACTGGAGAGAAGGACCTAAAGATTGTAAATTTTCGGGTGGTGATGATTTGACGGAGAATGATGCCGAGGCTGCTCTTGGTGCAACACGAGGCTATTCAAATGGTCTTTGGATCTTTGGCACAGATTCCTGAACTTGTTCAATAAGCAGTCGGACTTAGGTATACAGATTGACACTCACAAGGCGGATATAATCACAGTCACAGAAACTTCCAAGATGTAGTCTGCAGACAGCAGGGAACTTGATTTTGAAGGTTTCAAGTTGGTAAGAGTAGATAGAATCCAGAAATGTCAAGGAGAAGTAGCTCTATCAATTAGAAATACTGTCACATTTATCGTTTTTGATAACATATTCCATGAAAATGGGGCGTGTGAATTGTTTAGTTGCCGGTGAAATGCAAATGACTGGAGCTTCTGATTGGTTTGGTCTACCTCAGTCTAAACTGTGAGGTGAATGTGGTCTCAATAATTGGTCACAAAGTGATCGATATTTAACCTTAGATAACTTCAATGAGCCTACGGTAGGCTGGAAAAATCTGGGGACTGAGTAGTCAGAATATTCTTTCCAACAGAAACTAGTTGACGCGGTTATCACATGTGCTCTAGTACAACATGTGAAAGAAGAAACCAGGTACGACCCGAAATGTGAACCATTCTTACTAGATCTCATATTGACCCGTTATAACAATGACATCACAAACCTCCATTATATGTCACATCCGGGTAAAAGTGACTATGCAGTCCTAATCTTTGATTTTCATATAGTTTTCAATAACGGGCATGTGTCGGCCCAACCCAGATCAAACTTTTGTAAGGCAGATATACAAGATGTCATGCACTCAACATCCTCAGTAGATTGGTCAATAGAACTAGAATCCTTTATCGAAAGGGCTTGAGATGTTTTCAGAAACTTGTACATAAAAGCCACTGCACCGCCTATCCCTAGCGCAACACCAAGAGGTCCAAGAAACTATCCACTGTAGTTCAGAAAATAAGTTCGCAATCTTCGCCGTAAGAGAATATGGGAGGTATTTAAGTAATTGTGTACTGACGAGACAAAATCTCAATATCGAGAAACTCTAATTATTCGTGTCTCGATCCTCTGTGAGTCTAGAAGGTTGTACGGGGATAAAGTCGTTCAGGAACCTATAGAATACATTAAACGCTAAAACGTGCACAGAAACAAAAGGACTAAGATGAGAGGGTATATTTCAGCATTATGAGGCGACAGTTGAACTTCATCACTGGTGGAGGACGACCATCGTAAAGCTCAGGTATTCCCAAAGTACCCGGGCAATAGATATGTCGTAGAGACACCCTGCCCTTCAGTTCATACATACTCCCTTAAACACAAATACACTGGACACTGTGGCCATTAAAGAAATCGATGTCTTTGGTCTTTTAAACGATCCTGATGTAGACAAATCTATGGGACTCGGTGAAATGTGTGATAGGTTAGCAAGGGAACAATTAAATTTCGTCGTGAACCCCTTGAGTATATGTTTGAATCTATCTGCAACACAGGGTTGATTACCAAAAGACTGGAAGAACGCTATAGTAAGATGGTGGAGAAGCTGTGAAGCTGTGAACAACATGTGGAGAAATTCAAGCATTTCACTTCTACCCGAAGTTTGTGCTGATGATGTCATTCACAAGGACGATGAAAGCTCCACAACCAAATCATCCAGCTCAGAGAACAAACCAACATCAAAATCACCCACCTGAGCTACAAATCTTCGCCACCATCTCAAAATCCTACGAGCGTAGTACGCTTCTCGTTGTTCGAAAATGGGAGAATTTCGCCAAGGCAAGCTTCCACTCGAGAGCAACCATATTTTCTCCACGAGTGCATTCGCCAGCATGTTCTGCCAACAAGTGAAAGATACAGACCTTCAATCAACTGCCCATTAGGATGGAAAATAGCTGAGCAAAGCGGAAGAAAAATGGTTCATCTAATGATAACGGACGCACATTACAGGATCCGCAAATACCAACATGTCATAGAGGACAAAAAGAGGAAGCTACAACAGACACTCACACCAGAACACTTCGAAACCTTGACAACAGCCATCGAAACATTATGCAAACGACACAGAGAAAAAAGAAGAAACGTTCTTAAAAAGAAAATAATCAAAATCTCAAAACCAACTATAGAAGAAAACACAAACAACAGCGTGGTGAACCTACCAAAACAACCACTAACAAACACAGAAGAACAGCTACTCCGAAAAGGATTAAATTATAATACAAGCAATGCCTCAAAACTAGAATTCTACGCAGCAATAGAGTCATCACTCAAAACTTCCGGAATAAGTGAGGAAACGCAACAGGAAATAAGACAATCTATAGTACCACTAACTCAACGGGTGCAGGGCAACAACCAACTGACGTCACAGGAACAAACGGCTTTGAAGGAACCCAGAACCAGAAAAGATATTGTCATCGTTCCAGCAGTCAAAGGACGCACCACCGTGATTATGGACAAAGAAGAATACATCAAGAAAGCCGAGGAAATACTCGAGGACAAAAGTACATACAAACCGATGGACATAAATCCAGTCAAAAAACTAGACAATCGCATTTCAAAAACTTTAGACAAACTCGTCAAAGCAGGAGAAATGACGAAGCAAGATCAATGGAGAATGAAATCTAATACACCAGTACTCCCTCGGTTCTACGGCAGACCTAAGATACACAAACCAAACATCCCACTACGTCCAATTGTAGCACTACCAGGAACATCAACGTACAATTTATCAAGAGAAATCTCAAGAATACTGAAACATTTAGTAGATTCGTCGAACCACTCCATCAAACCAGCCACACAATTCCTTGATCAGATTAGGAACATTCAAATCAACGACGACGAACTAATGATATCCTTCGATGTAACAGCACTATTCACTTCAGTTGAACCAAACTTAGCAAAAGAAACTCTGTCCTTGCTTCTAACCAACGACGAAAACCTCACGAAATACACGAAACTTCAGAGTTAAAACCTACTTGAACTCATAGATCTATGTCTAAATTTGGATTCGTTATGTACACGACACATTCGTCATCGTCAAAAAGGAGGAACTAGAAAACACCTACAAGCAGATCATTGACGTCTTCAACGACATCAAGTTCACAATGGAACAAGAGTCGGACAACAAGTTACCATTCTTAAATGTATTAATCATCAGAACTGACACATGAAAACTAGAGACTCAAGTGCACAGGAAGCCGACCCACACCGATCAAATTCTCAACTACAATAGCAACAACCCAAGAACTCACAAAATCAACTGTGTACAAACTTTGTTAAAGAGGGCGAGAACACACTGCAATACAATCACAGCACGAAAAAATGAGGAAAAACACCTGAAAACCATTCTTCAAAATAACGGCTATCCAATCAATTTCATCAAAAAATACCAGTCGCACACACTATCAGAAACCAAATTAAGTATAAAAATCAACAAAAGGATCACCCTAACATACATAAATAATAATTAATAATAATAATTTATTCTCAAATAACAGATTGTTACATGAGGCATGCCGGTTTACAGGCGAGATCAAATTGTTACAGAAGTTACAATTTTCAATGTTGAAAATTACTCAGCTGGGTTGATATTTCATAAGATATGAATGTAAATAGATTTCGTAAGAAACACATCAATACCACACTTGGCGCACTTTATGAAGGTAGCGTTGCAACATACAACTGATGGTCGAGAATAGATACATGCGAAGTTGGGGGCTTTTGGAAGTTTCGAACTTAAATCCCTCCGGAATATCTGAGGCTTTAATAACGGTGTAGGACGAAGTCACCCGTGCCATATCTGTTTTCGGTGGAGTATCTGCAGGAGGCTGAAAAAGGTGTAAGAAAAAGGAAGGACGAAAAGCAGAGCACACAATATTCATGGAGGAATAGTTAATGTATAACCATTTAGTCTATTTGTCTGTTACTGAAGTACATATCGGAAACGACAACAAGGCTGCTGAAAACCTTCGGAACAGATGTAGCCCATAAACCAACAAAGTCCCTCCACTCAATCTTATGCAAACCAAAAAATGAAATGGCAAAAGAGGACAAAACAAACATCATCTACAAGATAAATTGTACCAACTGCAACAAACACTATACTGGACAAAGCGGACGCTCCCTGCATTTTCGCCTACATGAACACCAATTGGTAGTCAAACGCCACTACATTTCTTCACTCATATCAATACACGTGGACAACTACGGACATACATTCGACTGGGAAAATGTGCAGATTTTGGACAGAGGCAATTCCAAAAATTTCTACGCAACATAGAGAAGTAAATAAATAGTCAAGCTGTAAGTTCTGACGTTACCCATACTTTTGGCCAACTCTTAACCACACAACTTAAATTGTTACATCATCTTCCTCCTACAATTGACTTCTATGGGAATGTTGGTTCTATCAGTTCGTTTTCCACAGTCTAACAGGGAATTAATAATTCATTTACTATTTGACCTTCTTACTAGTACTATTAAGTGATTTACCACAGGTAAGACCTACCTCTACGCTGATGACTTAAAAGTCATCTATAAAACTGACACTGGCGATGTACGTAGTACTATGCAAACAATCCAACATGAACTCGACAAAGTAGACAACTGGTGCAAACATTGGGGGTTAGAGCTCAACACAGAGAAATGCGGTTGGCTATGTATTGGAGACAAGTCTCTTAAAATAAAACTAGAACTTATCAAAAACCCACTACCCAGACTGACATCAGTAACTGACCTAGGGGTACATTACTCAGACAGTCTTAACTTCTCAGAACATATCTCAACTAAAGCATCTCAAATGGGGAGATTGATTGGCTTCATTCTTCGTAATTTCTTTCAAAACGAAACTAAAATCATTCTTTATAAAGTCTGCGTAAGACCTATCGTCAATTACTGGTCGTTCTTATTCTCCAACCTACGCCTATCCGATATACTTAAGGGGGAAGAAATACAGCGAGACTTTACTCTCGAAATACTTAAGAACGACCAACTCATTGACTACAGATCCGGATGCCATATCTTAGGATTAGAACTTCTCTGGAAGAGAAGGCTTGGGTCTAACTCGATTCTCTATTTCAAACTCTTTAAAAACCTTACTTATTCCACATGCAATATGTTTCTCTTCCAAGACTCATATGGATACAACCTTCGAGACAAAGTATTCACAGTCAAAATAGAAAAATACAGATCAAAAACTCAGGAAAACTTCTTTATCAAGTACTTAATTATATGGAACAGTCTTCCTTCTGTAATACGCATGTCAGATAAATTGCATATGTTTGTAAGACTTATCGATCAAGCCCTCACCTGCACAGATCTAGCGCAAGCGAACACATCCGCGTCTCACACAGACATCATAGGCTCTCTACACATATAGACTAAAATGCCTTATTTCCATATTTTGTAGTTGAATTAGATACTTTCCACTCCCTAATTTTTTAAAATTGAAGTAGACAGGCAACTCACTGGACCTATCGATACTCGGTCGCTAAACGACGCTTACAAATACCCTAAAACGTCCAAAGAAACGCACAATCGACTACCTTCTACCAGTGGTCATACATCTATAGAACCTGTTGCCCCTCAACCGGTTACGATAGGACAAAAGAACATCAGTACGAATTTAGTGTGAGTTCCTTCTTGTCTATTCTTTATCAGCTATTTACTTTTCTGTATGCTATATTGCCTTGCCATTAATATTATTTAACCACTCGTTATCTTACCTTATCTGTAACTAATATGAATCGACACTTTTCCGCCTACTTTGGTGAGCAACTATCCTACATTATGCACTTCTGATGCCTATACTTCACACTATACTCAATTAAAGCATTTCATCGAAGCCTTACCCACAGTCCATAATTTGTAACTGTCTGATAAGCTTGTAAAATGGTGCTTATCGAAATAGTGTTTTCCAACAGGAAGTGAAACATAGAGCATTGTGTGAGGTATGATATATATCCAAAAATAGCTTAAATGAGCCTAACATCACAAAAGCAGGGAGGGTGGAGTTACTGACCAGCAAGCATTGATGGTGAGGACGATGACTTCAATCCACCCGTGTTTGTGGGGCAGAACATTTTGTCTGTATCAGGCTCTTTATGGATGAGAACAAGCAATCAATCTGTGTTATTGAGGTTGTTCTCCTACACTCACCATTCAGATTCATGCGTTTTTAATTTCTATGCTAGATTAACTATTTTACTAAGACAACCTATAACATGCTAACTCGGACTTTTACATGAGAACTCCGTGGCAGGCATCGGATGACGAAAAAAACAGACCATAAAGGATATGGTTGCTATTTCACTTAACACTCTACTCTCTACATGCACTTTCTGTTCTAATAAAGTCTTTCTCATTCGAATTTTGACTTCCCTTCTTTCATTCGAACCTACTCTACTTTGATAAATATCACAACTTATTGATGTTTATTACTGCATTCTCTCATCTGGAGTCCCTGATCACATTTCACTCTAACAACTTGAGCTAGTATCAATCTGATCTAATAATTTATCATGCCTCCGTTTGTTCCACTGCTAAATGTTAAGTCTTGCTTATCGTTTATAACCAAATGCCTTGCTGCTCCTCTGTTTCTTTCTTCTTTTTCTTCTCTTCAGAATCTTGCTCTGAGGGTGAGGCTATGTAACTTCTGACATCTGGAACACGCTGCCCCAAGGTCACAATTCACACCAGGCGCTACCCAAGTCTACTTTATAACAACTGTAAACTTCAAATTTGCATTGCTTTAACACTTAGCACGAACAAAATCCTAACACAATTTTGCCGAGATTGGATCTGGTGTGTAACGTGGACGCGATGCCCCTTCGGAAAATATTTTAATGAAAATACATTGCATGTGAACGAATGAACTGCCATCAACTTTTATAGACGCTTAATAAACAACCATACTTGGGATGCACACTGTGAACCAGTATATGTTGTAACTTGTAGATCATGCCTGTAAAATTGGCGTGTACCTGTCCTTGCAGAAATATATTATTATTAATGTCGACCACTGCTAAACTAAAATTCAGGGATAAACCATAAATTTCTTAATTTGTTTTTTTCTTGGTAGCATTTATCTTCTCTCTACAGGTTACCGCACATGATTTGTTGCACGTGCCCTTCACACGGTATTCAGAGCTAGTAGGAAAATTGAAGGTGAGATAATGAAATGAGAATATGTGCGGAAGTGCTGCTAGAAAGCTTCTCATTACCACTTTGGTGAAGTACGATTTTTCTATGTTCCGCCTGGCTATCATGTGTTTGCTCGATTTTCCCTTTAGACATCCAAAAGTTTAAAAAAGGAATCTGCGTTTTAAAGATAGATAAGGCCAGCTAAGCCCAAAAAACATAGATGTGCTCTCAGGACGCGTAATGAAATAACTGATCCATTAGTTATTTGAGGCCAAAAATAGATGTAATTATTAAATAAAAAATTTTGTCACCTGACAATGATTTTAATTTCATGAATTTCGTACAAACGATAGACAATGATTCGTTCAACACGACTGTAGCTGTGAGAGATCGATCCGATCATATATTGAAACAGTTATTCGTGTTAATGCTTACAGATGGTTGATTAGAAATTACAGGACACACAAGCTGGTTGTCAGCATTAAGTTTTTAGCTATAAATAAATCCTTAAAATAAATAGTTCTATGAGTCTTCGAAATTTGATGCTGACGTCATTGGCTTTACTGGACACAACTGGCTGAAGGCGCTCGGCCATGCATCCGCACTAGATCACTAGTGGTTGCACCGACATATCGGTCGCCTTTCAACCATGTTTTCGAACCTCTTCATTGCTGACTTCTGATATGACTGGATAAGCATACTTCGACCGTAATGGTGTTACATGTAAAGGCGTTGTTGAACTCTATGTACCTGTGGCGTCTTAAAATTAAACAAAAGCTATAAAGGAATCAGTCTTGAATCGCGTTTCATAATCAATACGGTTTAGATACTACCATTAAAAATGAGTGATTACATGATATTCTCAGTTATCTAAATGCTCATAAGTTGATAATCTGAGTGATATTTGTGTAATTATCAGGGATAGTGTAGGTTAGAGCATACAGAAGCTAAACTTTCAACCCATTTGTCAGTGTTTGTATAATTATGATAGTGATGCTTTTAGTTTGTGGAAGATTCAACCGGTTTCTTGCAACTGTGATTTATACAAATGTTTGTCGTTGAACTTCCAATCGGATTTATGAAGTCTTATGGTACTTACTAAGAAATCAACTGATAAGAGAATTTCCCGAAACAATCAGTGTCAGATAAATATGACAGTGGGAAAGCATCACTTTGTTTGCGATAATTATTATCAGTCAATTTATTGACTATGTCCTTAGCTTCATCGCTCATATCAGCATATTACCTAATTGTTAACTCGTAACCGTGCTTTGTGGCGATGTCGAGAAACCACTATGAATAGCTACTTATAGTTTTGATTAGGCATTAGCCACCTAAAATTAGGTAGTGCTGTTTTGCATCCCGAGTACTTTTGGTGGTTTAGAACACGTCTTCGTTTGTTGATTTAGTGATGTTGGCAATAAAAAATGTTGGTTTAAACAACGCCAATGAGTGTGAATTACTTGATCGTGTTACAAATCATGGTGCAGAAGTACTCGTTGACTTGATGCATGACATTCACAAGTATGTAATAATGACAATGAGAACAACTTACATGTTTTGTATTACTGTTTAATCTAAAATGGTTCGTTCAAAAACAACCCGCTTTTTTACAATGATATATTGTCATATGAAGCGATTGTCATGGTAGGAATGCTGACGTCCCCATACAGAGTGAAATGCACTGTAAATAACTAACCCCAACTGCCAAAGCAGAACTAGTAAACGAACAATGATACATAAAATTTTTGGTGGACAGTTACAACAAGTTATTCACTGGTCTAACAATACTAACAGTATGTCAATTGAGACTGTCTAAACAACAATAATACGAATGAAATTAATTATACTTTCTTTGGATACCCTCGCTGATTTTGGATTCCAATTGCGAACTGCAGACTCTGCATGATACAATCACGAACGAGGTAACAACAAAGTACTACTGGCTCCAGTAAACGGGATGTCAACACGACCATACAAGAGAAATGGTCCAACATTTCATCTTCCTTGACAACGATTATATATATCTTATTTCAAGTAGTTTGGACGTGATGTTTCTATGAAAATATATATGTGACCAGTTTAAATAAAATGATGCATGTTACAAAGTACTGTAAGCATAGTGTATCATCTGGTGGACTAGAGGCGCTTGCCTGGATTATCTTTGGGAATTTCTACATGGTCGATTTCTTATGTTTATGTGAATGTGTATGAAAATCCCCATGTATCTTTTACGCAAAACAACAGCCTTTCGTTTCTCCCTAGATGTAAGGTTGCTATCCTTGATAGTTTTGTTTCTTAGGTTTTCTGTCCGTCTTGGTTCCGGAGGATATTGTTATTTATTTCACTTACCATTTTGTTTTACATAAATGTATCACTTTATTTGTTACGTTTTTACTGCTTTTTTCAGTTTTGTATGAAATAAAGCTAAATCTTAATTGACACCATCTCAGTTTTTGACTGATTCCTTACCACCTAACTGATTAATTTGACCTGTTTTTTATGCAACTCGAGTAATTATGAACCAGAGAACATTCACTTAAAGGCCGCCAACGGTTATGAAGAATGCAAGCAGGCGAGAAACATCGTCTTGTGATGACCTGGATACTGACTCTGTCTTAAAAGAGTTTATCTTGTCCACTCAAGTACAAAATTTGTTATTTAGATGACAGGCCGGCCACCATAAATTAGTTTTCATTACTTTTATGGATACTTTCTCATTATGAAGACCCGTTTGCTTATTCTCTTGTATATCAAAGGCAGTTCATTTGACATGATAACAGGCAACATGATTGTGAGTCGATATCATTTATCCATTATCAACAAATAAGAAATACTTATTCCACCATCAATCCATGTGATGTAGTCTATATAATCTCATTAGACAACTTATTCCACCTCTGAGACGATCAAAAATTCCACGGAGAGATATGATTTATAAATGACTCAGGCGGACTAAGGATAGCGCGTCGTGAACTTGGACGGAAAATTCATTCACCGTACAGTTAAATCACATGTTGGCATTACAGCTGATGTCATTTCGTGATGGAAGCTCTAACCGTAATTCCTAACCCTAACGTCCAACTCTAAGCCTTAATTCTAATTGCTTTTACCAGTTTATAACATTCATTTAACCCTAGTAAGTAGGTGGAGATTCTGAAGGTCACACCAGCACCACTCAAAGATCATCCATGAATTATAGCCTCACCAAATTCATTAGATATTGAATATGACATTTATTATTATCCAAGTAATTTTTTATAGTTTCAGATAGGTTGAAAGTTTTTGTATCAGTATTATAATCGGAGATCCTAAAGTCAATAAAGCCATCGGTCAGGAATGAAGGTGTTTGAGGATGGATTGGGAAGATGATCTGTATACTGAGTAGTATGTGTACTGTCACTATGATACATGCTTTGTAAGGTGTACCAAACGGTGACCTGGTGTAGATGCTTGACGTGATGTCCTTAGCTAAGGTGTGTCTAGTCAAACTACTGACGTTGGCGTCAATGTTGAAGACCCACAGAACTATTTATTTTGAGGAGTTATTTACCACCAAAGAGATCTTTACCCATATGTTCCTAATACTCATGATCACTTTTAATTATAGTCAATTTAGTGCTGGTCATCCAGAAGGTGATCCATTTGGATGTAGCATTCATTATTTAACATAATGTCGTTCACAAATAATAATTAAAATTATTTGACAGTGAAACATCACATTGAACGGCCGCAGTTTTGTTAAGTTAGGCGATGCTGAAGCGTTAAGCGCGTGGTCTAATAATCCTGGACTTCGTGGAAATCCCGTAGTTTCTTGAAAATCTGTGGAATAAGGTTCGTTTACTTTTCGTCATATGCTTCCGAATGGTCTAGTGTTGTGTCCAGACAAGGTTTTAGTTTTGTTTGACACATTATCTGGACATTTTATCAGCTAAGACTTTAGTTCCAACTTGGATATAAAGCTGATACTCCTTAATGTTTTGTGTATGAATTCACTCACAGCTTCTAGATTATCGTGCTTTTCAATTGAGGACTTTGTATTTGTGTGTTTTCCGGCATAATGCTGATGAAAACGTCTCATTGTCGTACTCCTAAAATAGCTTGCACCAATACAGATAACATTACTTAAACTTTCATTAAGCGTATGAGATATTCTGAGTGGTTTCAAACACCTTTTATGATATTCTTCTAGTGGATATTTGGCCAAGCTTCTGCTTCTTTCAGAACAGCTCACAATGTCTCAGAGTATTGATGTTCTTAAACTAAACTTCATGAATAGTGTCAACTTACCCGATTATAGGCTTTCCCGTTCAGTTGCCGTTGTTATACTACAAAGACTCATAAAGTGCTTAATCTACTTCTGCTACCGTAACAAAATGGGGATTGAATAATATGGACGTGGTATAGCGGTCGTTGCGTTCTGTTAGTCGAATACATGGAATAGCATGAAGTCGGGAAAACGTCCGAAAAATGGCGAGATTGAGGTAAAATCTGAATATAAATGTAAGGCATAGAAAGCCTACTAATAGCTAATGACGTTCAAACTCTTTTCCACTTTCTCAATAAGATTCAGTGGGACTATAATTCATGAAAGACCTTTGGGTGACGCCAAGATGACCTTGAGAGTCCACCTAATAACTAGGACTAAAAGCTGGTTATAAACCTATGTAGAAAATTAGGATTGGGATTTACAGTTGACGATTAAGGTTGGGGACTAGATTTAGGGTTTTCATCACGAACTGACATCAGCGATAATACCAAAGTGCTATTTAGCCAAATGGATGAGTAGATTTTACGACAAAATGCAAGACCTGTTATCTTATATCTGATCAATTCGTCCGTATATTGTAGTCTCGTTGATGATTTTTAACACCAGTTTCTCATCACTTGGGTTGGTAAACCTTAATTTGACTAGTATAGATTTATGTGCTCGGCCTCGGGTCATAGTGCGACTTGGTTGTACTCCTGGGGTACCTGCGCTAAAGCTATTCGGAATTGGGACTCATTTAGCTTCTAGCATATCGTTCCACTGTTAGGTTTCCTAAGATGGTTTCTTTCCCTACTTCTTGGTTGGCTTAGTATTTGAAACGTCCTCTCTAGCTAAAGGCTAAAATGATTATTAGCCTTATATGGTGATGAAACTTGTGATTGTGACACTAAGATGAGTGACGCACCTAATAGCTACCGTTATGACATTTGTACTGTAAAATTTTGCACTCTGAAAGTACCCGGTTATTCGGGTGAATTCCAGAGTATAAAAATCCAATAAACCATAAGTAAACAATTAAGTTTCTGGTTATCGTGTTCTAGATGTTGTAGATCATCTTATGGTAGCAACAGATAACATTAGCCGTAGTTAACTATGCAAAATACCAATATAAGTGGAAAGTTGGTACATCCAGCTACTTCACTCATTAATTCAGGCGCTCACGCAGGCCGATTTTGAAACAACACCTTGCATTTGAGGATAGAATAGCATCCTAAACATGCTTGCACTGTTACCCAAAGTGACTAGAAGACTGCATTTGATGTCATTATTTTATAGTATTTTTGAGAGCCAATCATGCGTTCTCAATATAGTGACTTGATGACATCCTAGACTTGAAGAAAGCGAAATTTAAAAAATATTGCATAGTTGAAAACGGATCCCCTCTGAAGGTAATAAACTAACAGGAAATATTAAATTCGGATAGTGTTGTGTACTTATTGGTGACGGCACCAATCAAAACCATTCATTATGTTTAAAATTCAACTTAAACCTAGATGTCCATCAGTATGTCTCTAAAAGGCTTGTGTATGTATTGCACTCGAAGTTACTTCTCAGTCTTCCCACCCACGTGAGGGATTTAATGAGTTATTATTATCTTCAAGTTATATACCTGCTACAAATGTTTATTTGATCCTTTGTAGTTGCTTCAGAAATTCCGGCAGTGTTTGTATAGACTGTACATTACAAAACCAATTAGTAATGCACCGTATTTCAATGGTATTGGTTTTCAGTAATCTATTACTAACCAGTGACTTTAATGGCTGTTATAACGCTCGGATTTCCACGTCTACACGAACGGGACGTTAGTTTGTGTTAGACGAATATGTACACTAGATTCCCTCCCAATGTTTATTCTACAGGACTTCAACACAATCGAAAACACGTGTTTAGCCTGACTAGGACGTAAATATATTTCCACATCAATAACCGACAACAATCCGTCAACAATTAATAATGGTAGGACAATATATAACTCATCTAATCCATGTCAGGCTATCTACAAGTCTGACTAAGCAAACAACCAATCGTCATCATTCTCGTCCACACATCAGGTTATCAGATCATAAGATTTTGGCTTGATTCAGATATAACTTAGGATCTTAATAGTGGTCTACATCTCAGAATAAATGAAATGGGCCCCCGACAGGAGTGATGAATTTTAGCACGAAAGACAGTAAAAAGAATGTATGAAAATATTTCTAAATATGAAAGTAAATGGATATATATATATATATATATATATATATATATATATATCATAACCGCTTTTTATCATGCAGACTTCAGTCAGGCGCTATCTATAAAGTTAAGACCCTAGCTCGGAGTTCTTTTCTCCTTGGCTTTTAGCGTGCTGATTATCTAGAGTCGTTTTCTAAATGCGAAATTCCGTTTAATTACCAGTCTGGGGAATTGATTTGAAGTCGTTGGCCATTTTGTTTGAGTACATACATTAGGACTGTTAACGACACAAAGTCTTGTTGCAAATTCACCGTGTAGCACAATCGAAACCATAAACAGCCTGTCAGCAAGCACCTGGGATAATCGTATACCAAGTTTTGTGTTTAAATGTGCTTAGACATTGGTGTAACTGAACCACCTTATTGATTTTTATCTCCCACTAAATTCTGTATTACTGTTATTGTCTGTCGTTTCCCCTTTTTCGGTGAATTTTTCGAAATATCTGTCGCTGAATTATTGGTTAAGTAGCGATCTATGTTAACTTATTGTTTTAAAAGTATCAGGTCTGGCTTCTACTGAATACTAAATATTTTAAAGACCGATGTTACTTTCATTTTCAGATTATTTCAGTTCACTGTTGGTGCTTTCCAAGGACCACTTGAATGTCTCACAAACAAGGGAAATTGAGTCCTAATACTCCCCAAACGAACCCAAATGCTATTGACCGTAATGCGGGCCTGCATGCACTGGAATATGAAGAAGCTATGGAAGTCGAACAACCGTTGAGTGATACTTCAGAACATGATCCATCCTCAGATGCAAGTCAGGTGATTGATCACAAATTAACTTTTTAAATCATATGCTTTCGTACTATCACTAATTTATCCATAACATTACAGTTTATTTGATAGTTATGCGTACACTGACTTTAGGTTTTATTTCTTTGTTTACAACGTAAGTATCAATTACCCATATTGCAACCTTTATAGTCGAATCTGGAGTTCGCTGTTGTAAGGGCTTGAACTTCTTAATAAAACTGAATAGCAAAATATCCTTTATGCATACTTTCTGTCGCGAACATCGTTCGCACTTAGTTCGAATGATAAGCCAACAGAATTGATAGTCGGCAGCTGTCTAAAGGCTCATTAAAACTCTAGTGATAAGTTGTTATAAGGAAATTTCCTCTTGCTTGATATGGAAAAAGTAATTGTCGGTTGTTTTTATGACAGTGTTAGTCTTTCATTGATTTGTAAATACACAAATAACCCATGGTCATAATTTTTTGATTGAATACTTTGTAAGTAATGACTTCGATTTTTCGGTATGTTTTAATAATCAACTATTGGTTTAGCCTTCATAAGTCTCACTTGGATTTGAGGAGCGGTTTTGTGGCTAAATTCTTATAGAAACAATTTCATTCATTCCAATATGTCATCAGTTAAGCCGTCACAACAAATACAGAGTGTAATATTGTTACGAAAAGTTACTTTGATCCCTTGATACTGCGAGATTAATTGCATGAGTCACCTATTTTCTTACAAGATTTCACTTTTGAACCTCGAAACATGCTAAATAACCCGGATTCGTTACTAGCAGTGACTAACTTAAATGTGGTTTTCGTATAATAGTCTTCTTGTATCCACGACACCAGAATTAATGCTGGCTGGGTTCTAACAGTCCGGTGCTTAGTACCGATATCTATTATTTTGACCTGCTTAGCAGCTGTCATATCTACTTCAGAGATCTCGTGGATATGTCGCATAATTTAAAATTAATTCTCGTAACAGAATGGTTGAGTAAAAAAACTTTAAAGAAATGAAAACACTGGACGTTCATTCTCTAACTTGATATTCAATGGTGTACTCACAAGCCTATACGAAATTGAATTCAGGTTCTCCATGTTACAGTGAGTACAATACCACTGAGCTGCCAAATCAATATCCGTTTGTTCCCGTTTTCATGTTTCAGTCATTCTTCATTTAGCGTTAAACCGTCATATTTCCAGATTATTCAACTCCATATGTCATAGTTCATTACCAGAACCTCACAAATTCCGTTTCAAAACTAGTTGCTAGCTTGCCCATAATTACTGTGGGACGATGGCTTGATGACTACTGTATTTGGTCACTGAGCTACTTCCATGTTACACAACAACTGTTATTTTTGTTTTTGATGATCTCGCATACTTCTAAAAGTGTTTACGTGATAAGTTGGCATTAACTGGAGAACCGTTACGTGATACAGAATTGTCTTGTCTTGGTGTGAGAGTCATAAACAGTTCTCGCTCTTGACCATCAAATTAGCTTTGGATTGTTCTGTTCGCTCTGAAACAGTTTACAAGATTGTTTTTGCCATTTTTGTTGAGCAGTTCACTCTTCAGTTGCTCCGTCTTATTGGATCACATTCTTCTGGAGGAAACGCTGCTTCGATATTACGTTTTTCCATGCTGATAGACTCGATCAAGCATCTACTTGACTAACATGCTTTTATTTCACATTAGGGTAGTGATTCGGATGTGTTAAAGCATCTTCCAGCAGTTACCAGATGCAGCTGTTGTTCCCAACTAGGAATCACACTCTGACTACTAGGTTTCTCGGTGCTTACATGGAGATGTTCTTACGTAAGAGCCTTTATTTATCGTCAAACTCCCGGTTCTCCGGAGTCGACCGGAGTGCCTCAAGGAGTTTTAAGGGGTCTGCAGAAACTCAGTTCTTATTAGTTAGGATCTTTCGCAAACCCACAAGCGAATTTACCTGCCATTTCCATGACATGCAAATACAGTTGATTCTCATTTACGATTTTCAGTGGGTCGGTAGCTAGCCTTGAGTCTAGTTCGGTTTGGCTGCAATGGAAGCTGCAGTCAGTTCGCCTACACCAATCCATTTAGAACGATTTGTTGGCTACTGAAACATAGGATAAACTTCGCGGATTAAGGAATGATCGTGGTTCAAATAAGTACTCCACAAGGAGCGATAGTCCTGTACACAACCATGCAAACGGAAATTAATCATGGTCTGGTTAAGTCGAGTTTCGGTTTGAATTGTGTAGCAAGGATGCCAGTCTACTCCGGCGAACCGGGAGTTTAACGATAAATATAGGCTCCTACGTAAGAACATCTGTGTAAGCACCGAGAAAACTAGTAGTCAGAGTGTGATTCTTAGTTGGGAACAGCAGCTGCATCTGCTAACTTCCGGAAGATGTTTCAGCGCATCCTAAACCCTGGCAGCTAAAAGTCTGTTGTGAGTTTAAAGATTTCTGAGGTTGATGAAGCGCTAATTATTAAGGTACAACTACTTCATGGACGATAAATATCGCTCTTCGACAGACAATTTATCTGATCTGTTACCCCAGTAAGGTCGATTAGATTGTTCTGTCCTCCATAGTCGGTGACGATTGATTCATTTAACGCTGCGGATGTCGGAAAGTAACTCTTCTGAGGTGCTGCAAGTTACCATTCTCAGGTCTTGCATACACTGGTCATATCTTCATCCTCCGCTAAATGTTAGAGCACCATCATGCTCTGAAATTTTCTGTTGAAGGGTTTACTTGAGAAGTTTATCAACATCCCACAGGGTCTGTTCACAGAAACTTTAGACAGAATGAGAACATGTACCCACCTCCATTGTTCCACCTCAACTGTGGAGACTACATAACCTCACTGTTTTTACTCAACTTTATTGCCGTTGACGTTCTAGAAACATCTCTGTTGGAATTAAATTGCGATGGTAGCGGTGTGGATCTATTACCTGAAGAATGACTTTTCTACTTTGGACATGTGGATGATTTTGTCTCATTGTGCGATGATATACATCCATACAAATCACGTTTAGTCTTTCGGGTATCTACGTGACGCGTACTATTCACCTAAATAGAAAGTACTTCTACAAGACTGACAGAAAACTGTGTCAGCACTAATTCCTGTTGGAAACCCACTATAAGTTTTCGAAAACGTGTGTATCTAATTAGTTATTTGTTTTGATGGCGATGTGAAAAATGAAATCAACCAACGTATAATCAAATCCAGATCGGTTTATACCTATCCGGACCCTTTTTGGCGATGTGATGTCTGGCTATATAAGGTTATGTCTACAACTCGTGGTGCAAGCATTTTTTTTACTATCTCTGCAAAACCTAGCCTCCAGGTTAACATTGTTCGACGACTCTTCAATCGCCGTCATCTCTGAAGATCAGTCAGTCAGTCACAACGTAGAACTTCGTACGTACGTACATCAGTTCGAGTTGCCATACCACATTAGCACAGAGATGCAGTTGTCGATTCAAATCCCATAGTGGTAGAAGTAGTAGGAGTATAATCAAAAATCCAAAAGATTAGGGTTTGAAGAAATTATTGAAGGAGTATAGTACAGTGAAATAAATTTGGAAAGAGAAAAAGATAAAGACACGAGGAATTCAGAAGATTAGAATTTGGTAGAACACAAAGAGTGGATGCACCTTCGCCATTGCAAACGATTTTGAGCCATGTCATTCAAGGTCTCTAACCATCGGTTGCTGTCATCTCGCGAATCCCAACCAGGTAGTCTACACCTACCAACATGGCCCAGTCCACTTGTCAGTGACTTCATTGATTTGTGCCACGTTTTGGTCTGGCCACCCCTAGCTTTCTTCCAACCTACTCCTACACCATGAAACATTGCACGTCGGGGCAGTCGGTGGTCGGGCATACGTAACACATGTCTCAGCCATCTCAACTGGTGAAGTTTCACTACTTCATCAATCGATTTGCCATCCTTACCTAGTACTCGTTTCCTAACAACTGCATTACTTACCCGGTGTTCCCAGGATATACGAGCAATGCTTCGAAGACATCTATGATCGAACACTAGTAGCCTACGAATATCCTCTACTCTTATTGGCCATGTTTCACTGCCATAAAGTAGGACGGAGCGAACTGCTGCACAGTAAACCCGTCCTTTTGTTGCTAGACGGATATCTCGCCTACGCCATAAATGACGCAAGTTGGCGAAAGCTAGACGAGCCTTCTGTATCCGTGCTGAGATTTCGTCACACCAGACCACAAGTGCTGATGAGACTCCCAAGATAAGTGAAGTGGTCTACACGCTCAACTACTTCACTCCCTATCATTAGTTCAGGTGTTGATGCAGCCCAATCCTGAAGTAACATTTTGCACTTCGAGGGAGAGAATCGCATCCCGAACATGCCTGCATAGTTGCTTATAGTGGTCAGAAGACTGCATGTTGTCAGCGTCTTCACCGAGTAAAACTATGTCGTCGGTGTATTCTAAGTCAACAAGTGAATCTCCCGGTAAAAGTTCAACTCCTGGAGGTTTAGCTGATGAAAGTGCTATCTCTAAAAGTATGTCAATGACAAAGTTAAACAAGAATGGGGAGAGTGGACAGCCCTGACGAACGCCACTTGTGGTAATCAGTTCTGATGACAGTTCGCCATAGGCTCTAACTCGACCAGTTGTGTTCGAGTAGAGAGCCTTTATGAGGTTAATGTACTTCTTTGGTACTCCTTTCAGTGACAAACACTGCCACAGAACCTCACGATCAACGGAGTCCAATGCCGCCTTAAGGTCAAGAAATACTACTATTGTGGGACGTCTGAATGTGTGTCTATGTTCTAGGACCTGACGTAGGGTGAATATCTGGCCTATGCAACCACGTCCAGGTCTAAAACCAGCCTGGTTTTCTCTAGTCTGCTCTTCACGAGCTATGGTTAGGCGCTTAAGTATTATTGAAGCTAATATTTTAGACACTATATTAGTCAAACTGATCCCTCTGTGATTGTCACAAGAGGACTTTTGTCCTTTCTTATAGACTGGCACAATCAGTGATTGGGACCAGTCAGATGGAATTACGTCCAGTTCCCAGATTGTACCTAAGACCTCAGTCAGTCTCGCTGCTAGTACTGGGCCGCCATCCTTAAAAATCTCAGGGGTAAACCTGTCATGACCTGCTGCTCTCCCTCGCTTCAGATTTCCTATAGCTTTTCCAACCTCGTAGAGAATTGGAGGACTTACATCAATTTGCCATTCAAGACGACTGGGGATCGTGGGTAACTGAAGTGTGGTTGAAGTCCAGTTGAACTGATCATTAAAGTGTTCTGCCCATCGATCCAATCTCCTGGATTGAGAATGAATAATATGCCCATCTTTATCTGAGATGGTTTCACTGATATTCGGGTTCCTAATACCGGTTTCTTTAACGAGTCTGAATAGCTGCCTACTGTTACCTATTGCCGCTGCCTTTTCCATCTCTCTTGCTTTCGCTACCCACCACTGTTCACGATCATTTCGTAGGCTTCTTATAAGCCTGCGCTTAAGTTGACTCCGCTCTTCGTTATGTTCAGAGCCAGGTGGAATGAGTTTACGAGCATCTATCAGTGCGGTAGATGCTGCCGAGATCCATTGTTTCTCCCTAACGTTATGGTTTACCTTACTAGCGGATATCACTGCTGTTTCCACAGCTTTTCGGATGTCATTCCACGCTGCCTCGGGGTGGACACAACTTACATGGCTGCCTAACTGTTTTTCTAGTTGTTCCTGAAATATATTCTTAGCTTGCCTATCATTAAGTAGAACCCTTAGAGGCTTCCCTGCAGTGTCTTTCCTACAACCAGTAAGACGCAGACAGATAGGTGCTCGCACTAGAGCATGATCTGAATTTAAACATGTGCCCCAGAATGAGCGACAGTCTTCTATCGAGCCCCTCCGTCGGTGGCTGATAGCAATGTGATCTAATTGGGTCCAACGTTGGGACGAATTCGGGGGTCGCCATGTCAAAAGATGTTTTTCCTTATGCTTAAAGTTAGTATTTGCAAGAAATAGGCGGTTATCTGAGCATAGCTGCAACAGACGGTCGCCATTATCTGTTCTTTTCGCCATGACACCATAAGATCCACCCAGGTGTCTTTCCCTTTCACTTAGTTTACCTACTTGAGCATTAAAGTCACCTGCTACTATTACTACATCAGAACGCCTAGCTTCTCGGAGAAGGTCAGAAAGTTTCCTGTAAAACTCATCTTTTATATCATCTGAGCTGCAGTCAGTGGGAGAGTAGGCAGAGACGACGAAGAGGCAACGACGAGTTTCCCTATCTTTCCGGGTCCTTACTGATCCGTTTAGTCGGACAGCCCATAGACGACTGTCTACTGGGATCCAGTCTAAAAGAGCTAGTTCTGCCCTAGGACTTAATGCTATACCTACCCCAGAGAGGCCACGGGAAGCAGCATCAGGGCTTCCAGATACACGGAGCGTGTATCGAGATGAAACTTTATTTTGATTAGGTGCGGTCAAATGAATGACACTACTCGGATCTTGTATGCGCGTTTCGGAGACGCAGCACACATCGATGGTGTAAGATTCTAGAGTTCTAGCTAAGGAATCCTGTTGTCCTATTTGGCACAATGTTCGGACATTAAAAGTTCCTATATGTAGTTTAGAGTGTGGTTTCAGGAGACCAGGAATAACGTTCTGTGTACTCGAATCGTTTGCCCTAGCGGTGCGAGGTGATAAAAGGACGTGGGAAGGGTTAGTCGTGGAGATAACAGAGTTATTAGGTGTAGGAAGGATTTGAAAGCGACCAACTTGGTCTCGTGTGCAGTTAAGGGTATGAGGGCTAGTATCACTTCCCGGCTGCCCACACCGTGGAAGGATTCAGTGACAACACCAAGATAGTGATGCGGAAGTTTGGCAACATGTGTTCGGACACAGTGACGGTAATTCAGTTGGTTTTGCCATCTTGAAACACCGACTTCGGTGGATTGGACATAAACTGCGAATGTCGTCCCAGCAAATTCCATATCGTTCATTATTTGGCGACTCTGGCGGTAGTTTGAAAAAGCAGGGGTGGTCGTTGTGTGGCATGGTGCCATGGTATGAAAGTTGTACAAGACCGGTGTTCGTTGGTCCATCATGACTTCTTGGTTGTGATTCTAGAAATAGTGCAACTCATCCGCTTGATACGTTTATTTATTTGATTTATTTAAACACAAATATTGGTACAAAGGGGCACCGAATACATGTGTGCCACAAAAGTCACTTGATTTGTGTGTGGGTTGTGATACCGCTCGATTGCCCAAACAGAAGCAGATAGGAGGCATCATCCCGAGCCTTCAACCTAAAGGTCTGACCCGAAAGGCAGTGGAGCAACGTGAAAAGATGCAGTCCGCTCAGAATACTGGAGCTCATATGCACCATTAGTTTGGGATCAGGGTTTTCTAACTCCCCAAGTTGGATACTCCATATCCACCAACCCGGTTGGAGCTCCGGACATTTGCTTTTCGTCCTCTCAATTTCGTAAACAACACCCCACCTCGAGAAGGCAATAAGTAAAACATTGCTTAATAGTGGCTGTACACGCGTGACCATGTGAGAGCATTTGAAGAGGAAGAGCGGACTTTCTACACCCTTGGTCGTACCTGGGCATTTGGTACGTTATCAAACATGGCTCAAAATAGATGCTACTGATAATTCTGCCTTAGTTTTCGTATACATCCTTCGTAGAACTAAAAGAAATTTCCTTGATTGGAAATACTTTTTCTTGATTATACTGTTAACTGTTCGTGTTTACTTATTTTTCCTCTTAGACTGCTCTCTTTCTCCCATTTTCACCTTTGTAATGATTTTTGTATGTCGCATTCTATCTTTAGTGTCCAGTTGTACCATATTTTATGTATGAAGTAAATGTATAATAACATTAAGGTAATTGCATATCTTTCAATTTAATCATAGAAACTCCCTTGTACAGGTTACCCCACTCTTGTCTGATACTTAACTCAATGTTTTGGAGGGAACTGTTCCTAATCTCCTTATGTTGATTTCCATTTATAGGATGAACAACACCCTTGGTTTTATAATGCTAGTGTCAAAGGATGCTGCGGGACAACTTGTGAACAAACAGATGCTTCGGTTGATGCCTTTGACGAAAATGACGAAGCAAGAGCTTCAGGAGTTATTGAAGGTGTCTTCGAAAACATTTTACATCAAAAAGTATGTTTATTTCATTGTGACTGAATGTTTTCTTCATTATGTTTGTACCCTGATCCAGTGTTTGACAGATTATATTGGTGTCCTATGATTTCTACGTAGTACACTTCTACAAACTCATCACCGAGAGTTACGATGTACGCAAGGGACCCTAAACTTCTTAAACGTACAAGTAATATCTGATTAACTAATAGTTATAATTAGTGTTTCGTGGTAAAAAATGGTGATAGACTATTCCGTTTTTATTGTACTTACGTTGATCATGAATGAAAGTCTTGGAAACCCACTAGCTAAAATGAGTTTAATGTGAACTGAAACCATAGATAAAGATACTGCTAAAAGGTGTAAATGGTCTGTGATGTCATTTTAACTTCATAACTTCAGTTTATAAGCCAAAATACATCTTAAGCGTTTTCAAGCATCCTGTCTTGACCGACTACTTCAACTATCTCGTATATCTTTTAGATGAATTGTCTAAATTGACTTTTTTTTCGTGGAATGATGGACAGCTACAGGTGTTTTCTTGAATAAAACCCACATTTACGATGTCTGCATTTCCCTTGTGAAGCCATTCACTAGTCAGTACATGATAGTTTTCAGTATAAGGTTGTGAATTGCTTGAAGTTAAGCATTAGTACTGTTGGATGGAGGCTGAGCAGTCTAGATGTTAGGCATTCAGCCTGGGACCGGAGGTCCCGGGTTCGATCCCCGCCCGTGGGGTCTTAGGTGCTCACCGTTGGGGAGTCCAATACTATTATATTATATTGGTACAATCGGTATGTGTTGATAGTTGGGTTCATAATCTATTTATCGTAATAATCGTTTAACCATTACGGAATTTCCTGTGTACGAAGTTAGCTTCTCGCATTTTACTTAAAGACTGATGAAGGTTTTTCTCTGTCAGCCTAAAATATTTGCAAGAGATCTTGATAGCTAAAATCATTTGTTAAAAAAAACGAAAACTAGAGGTTAAAATACAAAAGTCCTATTGTTGTGTTAGAAGAAACTAACTAACCACTTATTTGCTCAAGCTTACTGTACCATAAATTGGCCGTTTATCAACTATTAAGGCTTATGGGTGTTTCTAAATGAGGTTTCACTTGTCCGACCTTCATCTATAAATAGGGTCCCCCCTAAATAATTGCGAAGGTATTATTCAGTATTCATTTATAATACTAAGTGCTTCTGTCTGCTCTTTGGTTTCAAACATTGATTCTAGGTAGTATTTATATTTTCTTTCTTACGTCCTGATTAATAAATTTCCTTTTCAAATGTTTTCAGCAAAGTGCCGCACGTGGAGATGTTCGCGTAAGTGTTTTCTATGTTCGACATGTTTTGGCTTTTCTCATTAATTTTTGATTATTTTTGAACAATATAGAAAAAAACAGTCAGTTGCCTGCCGTTCGGGACCTGGTACATCTATCTGTCGGCTCAATTCGCCAAACTGATTTATCAAAGCAAGATAAAACTGTCTAGGTATATGCTAAATTAGAAGTAGTAATAGTATCAGCAGTAATAGGAAAAATTAGACACAAACAATATCACTGAAGATAAAAAGAATGAATTCTCAGAACGAAATGTATAAGATAATTTTAAAACTTATGATCGATGAGGAGACAGAGTGAATACATCTGTACGATTTTAACCGGTTCTGAGCCATGTTGCCCAGCGTCTCTGATCGTTGGCTATGATAACTGAGCGAACTCCAACCGGGTAGCATGTGGCTACTAAGGGTGCTAGCAATATGTGACAGTGTGTATAAGTGCACAGAACACGATGTCTGATTCCACTAGTTTATCTAGTTATCGTATCATTTATGACTTGTAAGCCTATTTTTTATTCTCCCTTATACTTCTGAGAGGCCAAAGTTGTATTAGCCGTCGTACAGAAATGATGATATTCGCCGATGTGCTATATTAGGATGAGTAAGTTTTTCCTGGTGTTTTCACAGAGGAGTATATAATACGATATTACCTAAAATGCTCCCGCTTACATAGTAGACCTAACCTCTGGAAAGACACGATTGTATTTTGATAGCGCGCTTATAGTAATATTGATAATCAATAAAGATCGATATTAGACTACCTAATTAACAAGTTCGGCATGTGAAGTAAAGAGTAATTTTCGGTCAGTGAGCGTACACTATCAAGTTAAAAAGATACAAGTTTGGGAATCTTAAGGCAGGACAATAGTCCAACTGGAGTTTAAAGTGGTACAGACCAATAGAAGCAAAGTAAAATTGCAGTTACTAAGACAAAAACATACAGATGTACCGATTCACCTACTTACCACTACATTTTGAATAGAATAGCAACTCTATATTCATTAACCACAGAAATTAGGCTTGTAAATATACATTGAAGAATAATAATGAGTAATCATTATTATACAGTACTTCATTATGTGATATAAATTTTAGAACTGGTTATACCCACTGATTTTTATCGTTTACACTTAAATGTAACAGCATAGTTTTCATCTTTCACCAGAATAGTGTATAACTGTCGCCACTGAACTTACTGATGTGTTTTGCAAGTAAATACATGTATATGTATTTAAAGATTTTCATTATGTTAGAAGGTATATTTTATAACCCTTCGTTTTTCACCTGTAGTAGTTTCTGTGATTATTATGAAAATATGACAGTCTATGAATACTAATTCTAGTAAATGAATATAAAAGTGGAGTTTCTCAGTCTTACAAAACAATCTTTTGTAAATATTTACTTCTGTCAAATGAATTTTAGTAACTGCAAGGTCTCTGTAATTTTAATCCCCCTTTTTTAAGGTGGTTCGAGGATCAGGAATGATTCGTTGTCTCCCGTGGAAAATACTTGTAATTTTTCATCCAGCGGACGGCCAGTCGACAATTGGTGTTTTTGTACAGTGTAATGCAGACAGCGAATCTCTAACCTGGAGTTGTACTGCCAAAGCAACTATTCAGTTAGTTGCTCAGAGACCGAATTGCAAGAATAAAGAAATGAAAATTCAGCATACTTTCACGCATAAGGAAAACGACTGGGGTTTTCAACAATTTATTAGTTATGACGAGTTGCTTAATCCAGAGAGAGGTTTCTTATCTCCAACAGAACCGAAAGATACAATTATTATCCGAGCTCATATTAAAGCTGATGCTCCTCACGGTGCTGACTGGGATTCCAAACGCCACACTGGATTTGTTGGGCTGAAAAATCAGGGCGCTACTTGCTACCTAAATTCTCTCCTTCAAGCATTGTATTGCACAAATAAATTACGACGTGCAGTATTTTTAATGCCAACGGAAAGTGATGATGCCCAAACAAGTGTACCTCTGGCTCTGCAGCGAGTATTTTATGAACTACAGTTTAGTAGTCGTGCTGTAGGCACTAAAAAGTTGACTCGCAGCTTTGGTTGGGCTACTTTAGACTCATTTATGCAACATGATGCTCAAGAATTATGTCGGGTTTTACTGGACAACTTGGAAAACAAAATGAAAGGCACTTCAGTCGAGGATGTTATACCCGGACTATTTTGTGGGAAAATGCTTTCTTATATAAATTGTATCAACGTTCCTTATTCTTCTAAGAGAGAAGAAAATTTCTATGATATCCAACTTAAAGTTAACGGAAATCGTTCTGTTTATGACGCTTTCAATGAATATATTGCCAAAGAAACCCTCTCTCAAGATAATAAGTATGATGCTGGTGCCTATGGGCTCCAAGAAGCTGAAAAAGGTGTTATATTCACACGATTTCCTCCGGTATTGTATCTACAACTAATGCGTTTTCAGTATGACTTCGTTGCTGACACAAATATCAAACTAAATGATCGGTTTGAATTTCCACCTATTCTTAAGTTGGATCAGTTTTTGGCTGAACCAAAACCATCTACTTACAAACTTCACGCTGTACTTGTGCACTCCGGTGATAATCATGGTGGTCATTATGTTGTATATATAAATCCAGCGCTAAATGGCATATGGTATCAGTTTGACGATGATGTTGTTTCACGTTGCTCACCCCGTGATGCTATCGATATGGTAAGTTTTGTAACGTTTTATTCATTTGGCATTAACTCTCATGATGGTTTAGTTTTGGTTTGCTGTTTGTAGCCACTGCTACTAGGTTCGAAAACAACCTGTTTATTGAAAAAAACCCATATAAATATAGATGATTTTAATCCAGTCTTTTTCCTTTGAGAAATGCAATCGATTTTAGTTGAACATGTATTCATCTTTTTGCTTATTTAGTATTCAAGTGTTCTCTTTTCAATGCTTATACTATTGGTAGTGAAAGTAATTTAAATAATTGTCTGACTCCAAAACAGTAATGGATTCAAAGTATTCGTCTTGGCTAACTGATCCCGAAATCTTACTCTTAGTTTACTGTGGATAGATGTTTCAAGTGTATGTGATACTTAGGTTTAATGCCGTTTGTCTGCCTTGTATCTGGATAATTATGTAAGATTCACATAAGGCTTATGACACATGCATTCATGTTGTTATGGTATATTGAGTAGCTTTTAAAACTTTAGTACTAGTATACTTTTTCTGGTCTCGATTGTCAGTGCTCATAAGTAACCTGAATAATTTGATTTTTATGTTATGTTGCTCAGTAAAAAAATACATATTTTACACTTTTTGTGATTTATAGTAATATTTGAATTAGTCCTAATCTGTAACGGTGAGTGCTCCAATCGTCTGTGATGACCGATTTACTCAAAAAGATCAATGTTAGTTTGGGTTATCTTATCACAATAAGTTAGTGTAGTTGGTTTCAAGAGTTACGCAAAATGTATTTCTGCGGCAAGGCAAAACATGTACCGGTTTACAAATAAGTAGTCAGATCTAGTATGCTGATTTTAAATGTTAGTGTCAATTAAGATTGCGTGTTTACGTACTCATTTTGAAAGTAGCTTCATCCATATTCTGAAGTATACTTCGACCATGTCCTTGATTTACGATTATATTTTACAGCCCTTACCTTCAGCCCAAAGTGTAATTAGTTTTGTCTCTGGCTGATAAACTTAGTGACCATCGAGGTATTCTTATAGTAGGATATTTTCATTGAATGTTGATAATCTTCAAGCTTTAAATCATTACGCGGCTTGTATCTAAACTGAAATAGTTGGGAAGTTTTGGAACTACAAGAAAATAGTTAAAACTTAACTACTTGAACTGCAAAGTGACGACCCCATTATGTCCAGAATTGTGTTTGATGTCTCAGCTGAATTTCGGGTTTACGGAACTCATCCAAACTAAACTGCATTTTGTATTTCACAATATCCGAATATTCAGCTACATGCTAAATTGAGAACTAATGGTTTTTCTTCTACATAACATCTAATTTTTATGTGGTATTAAATTTGACGTGAGTTACTCAGTGATCTTATGGAACAGTAGTTGGAGGATACAAACATCGTCACTTTTTGTTTTAACTTTGATGAAAGGATATACAGCGTAGTCGCCCAAGCTAATGTTAATAAAGTCAGTCAGCTACAACGTAGGACCAGGCACATTTATGCATCGGTCCCTGTTGCCACACGTTAGCACAACAAGATGAACACCAAATTCATAAAGGTAGTCACTTCGATGGTAGTAATTTATACAAGGAAGATTGTCTATAGGGATATGATACAGGAAGAAAGAATTAGTTCATAAGAAGTAAGGTATAAAATAGTTTTAATCTCACGGTCTAAGGGAAGACAAAGAGTGTATACACCTACGCCATTGTGATCGATTCTGAGCCATGTCATCCAGTCTCCAACCATGGGTTACAATAGTCACATGGACCCCGACTAAGTAGTCTGCATTTTACCAACATGGCTCAGACCAGAAGTTACTGACCTCAAGGACTGATGCCACATTTTGGTTTGGCCTCCCCTAACTTTCTTCCAACTGTCTCCAACACTAGTCAGCATTGCACGTCGTGGTAGTCGGTGTTCAGGCATACGTAACACGTGACCCAACCATCTCAGTCGATGAAGATTCACAACCTCATCAACTGATTTACCATCATTCCCTAATACCCTGTGTCTAACCGCATTATTACTTACCCTGTGATCCCCGCAGATGCGAGCGATATTTCTAAGACATATGTGGTCAAATACTAGTAGCTTACAAGTATCTTTTACCCTTAATGGCCACGTTTCTCAGCCGTAAAGTAGGACAAAACGAACTGCTGATTAGTATACATGTCCCTAATTGATAGACGGATATATCGCTTTTGCATAGGTGACGTAAGGTGGAAAAAGCCAAACGAGCTTTTTGAATTCATGCAAAGATTTCATCAGACACCAACTCACTAGGGCTGATCAGACTTTTAAGATAAGTGAAGTTGTCGACGCGTTCGACTACTTCACTCCTTATCTTTAGTTCAGGTGTTGACGCAAGGCAGTCCTGAAGCAACAACTTTCATTTCGAGGCGAAGAACCGCATTCCAAAATCCTGGCATTGTTCAGTACTGCTAATAGACTCTGCATTTTATCAGCGTCCTCACCAAACGGGACTTTGTCATCTGCATATTCTAAGTCAATAAGTAGACCTCCTGGCAGGAGATCAATTCCTGAAAATTCAGTCGACGAGAATGTTATTCCAAACAGTAGGTCTATGATGAAATTGAACAAAAATGGGGATAGTGAACAGTCTTGTCAGAACCTCTTGAGGTTGCGAAATCAGACGACAGTTCTCCATAAGCTCCCATTCGACTGGTAGTGCCTGAGTAATGAGCCTTCACAAGGTTTATGTACTTCTGAGGTACATCTTCCAATAATAGACACTGCCACAGAATCTCTCGGTCTACAGAGTCAAATGCTGCTTTTAAGTCAAAAGAAACTATGATTGTTGGACGCCGATCAGAATGTCTGTGCTCTAAAATCTGACGAATAGTGAATATATGGTCGATGCAGCCACTACCAGGTCTGAAACTAGTCTGATTTTATCGTGTTTGCAGTTCAAGAGTCTTAGGCAGATTTTACTAAAATGTTCTGTAATTTTGTGTTCAAATACATTCGATTATCCCCACTTATGTAGGGGGGAACCGTGTTCTAGCCAGTATAGCTCGATTGGTTCATTACGATAGGCAAAGACGACCAATACGTCAAGTTAGCAGCAACGGTCGGGAATGTTAGTAAAGTGGAGTATTGTTCAGTTGTCAAATAAATAATCGAGTTAGGAAGTTTTGAACTTGCCCTAATATTAGGATCGACTTTTTCTATTCACCCAACAACATAGTTTACTGTTCCTGTGTCTAGTAGCACAGTATTGCTCTGTGATTTTGTTTCCACGTATTTGCTTTTGGGGCTCAATTGACATCCTAGCTGAGTTATGTTAGCTTTATTAAAGTATTTTAGTATCAAATCATGATCACATCACTTAACAGAATTCGGTAATTTTCTCATTTGTTGATAATTGCTGAAACAACTAGGTTTTAAAGATGGCATTTTGTCGATTATTTCATATTTTCATTCATTGGGTTCATAGTGCATTGTTCTAAAGTGTACACGAACGTTTCATTTATATGAATAACTTAGTTATTGATATACGTCTGAACTGCATGTGCTTTTTTATAGAATTACATATACTCACAATTTTGATTGATTATAATCATACTTATTTTATTCCAGAATTTCGGAGGTAGTGATGATCCTGATATGCGTCTTTGCACGAACGCTTATATGCTTGTGTATATCGCAGATTCCGCTAAAGATGATGTTCTATGCCCTGTTTCTGAGATAGACATTCCTGAGACATTACGCGAGCGATTCATGGATGAACAAAAAATGGATGAGGCTAAAAGAAAACAAAAAGAAAAGGTTCATTTGTATGTCGCTATTCAGTTAATACTTGAAGAGGACTTTTATGGTTGGCAAGTACGTCAGCTAAATTTGATTGTATATTTCTTAATTTCAGATGTATTTCACTTTCACTATCTTTCATTTGTTTTTAGCACTTTCAATAAAACTAATCCATAGTATTGTTTCGAATTTTAGGGTCCAGATTTGTGTAGTCAGGAGTTATTGCCAAGTCGGATGTTACGCGTCCAAAAACAAACTGTTCGTCCAAAATTATTGGAGGATGTGGCTAGTGTGTTGCATTATCAGCCTGAAGGAATACGTTTGTGGCGGTTTCAACCTCGGTAGGTCCGTTTTTGTTACTAACCAAACTGCATTTTCAGCGAGGCAAATATTACTTTCGATGATATCATTTTCTGAAGCTGTATAATCGTATTTATAGGTAATTTTTACATGTAGTAGTGCATAGTAAATTATCAAAGTCAAAATTATGGGGTGGATCTCTACAACGGTCGATATGCAAAAACCTACTGGGGACGAGCAGTATACAGATTTCAAGAGTTTGGCGCCACCGAGGAAAATAAATTTAGCCCATTCTTTGTTCTCAAGAGTCAGACAAATGTGCACTGAAAGCACATTTAACTATGAGTTGAATATAATTCGAAAAATACTTTTGGATATTGGTTTCTCGTTGAGGTTGGTTGGTAGTAATTTAAAACTGAAACGTAAAGTTTAAAGTACTGCACTTTCAAAAATAATTGTATTCTTGAATACAATGGAAATCCATCTAATCTTTGTTTTAACAGAACATCGAAAAAATGGAATTCCGAATTTGACTCTGATTGTGTTATAAACGTAATCAAGTGATGGCAGTCATTAAACTTTTATATTAAGGTCACTATATTCGTCACAGATGATAAAGATATCATTCATTTATCTCTCGAAAAAATAAAATTTGCTTGCTTCTGTGGAGCAGGTTACATTAGGCGCACAGAGCGTGCACTTGGTTAATGAATATCCAGCTCTATCTTGGATGGCTATCTTAAAGGAAATGAAAATCAATCAATAGTTCGATTTTTAAACACTAAGTCAGTCCTGGTCACAGCTCACCACGAAAATCGTCGTTCAAAAATCATCTGTCTGATGAAGAGAACTGGCTCAACATAAGTTTGGGTCAGAAATTTGTTCACAGCTAAGACTATAGCTATTGGACACTTCGAACTTGACCTCTGTGTTTAAAAAAGTCATGTTCTATCCCTTATTCTTTTGTATTCTTAGCATCGCTTCAAATTTTACAAATCGTAAGTGATATTTATTATCTTGTGTGGCGCATGTATATCTGGTGCCCCCTTGTACCAATATTTATGTGTTCAAATAAATAGAAATAGAAATTATTACCTTACTTTTCTCATTTACAAAGTAGTTAGTTATCTTTTGCTTTTATTCTACAAACTTTTACATAACTTCAGCTTTTGCTGTGTCCGCGGGAGATTATGGGTCACTTTTGGGAACTATTTATGGACTGTTATTATATATATATATATATATATATATAACTATTAAGTAACTAGATTATCTACGTTTAAATTTTTCTTACTATAAGCTTTCATCTGACCTATTGGCTACTATTATATGACTTAGTATTCTTAAGTTATTCCTAATTTATTCGTTACAGTATCACACTCACAGCCACTTTTGGCCTGATCTTGTACAATTGTTATTTTTATTTTATGGTATGATGCGGTGGGGTTGGCTTGTGTATAAACCATGTATGTCTGAAATATTTGATTCATACAGTGGAGTTTGAAATTGTGTTCTGGACTCTAACGGACAGGGCTGGGCAAGAAGAACCTTTAGGGACTCTGAGTTGATTTTAGACTATTCATACAGCTTAACACGCCATTGGTTTGGCACAGTGTCAAGGTTATATAAGTCTGTTTCTAATTGGCTATTTAGTCACATGATATTTGACGGAGCTTAGGACATAACAACTTTGCTAAATAATGAAATACACGTTTTATTCTATACCTAAAAATTCTTGATTATGTTATACAACATAACTACATTTTCATTGATTTTCACATCCGATACTTGAGTAAGTTTGATTGTCTTTGATAATTTTGTAACACTCCTCTATTTTACTATGCACCACTGCATTTAAAAACTACCTATAAATACGATTATACAGCTTCAGAAAATGATGTCGTCGCTGAAGTCTTCATCCTTTTTAATGAATCAATGGGTTTTTTCTTCAAAATTGCATTTCTGTTTTTAAAATTTAGTAAAAATACTTAGTTTTTAATAGGATTATTCATATGATATTTTGTATCTTCTTGGTGAACAGCGTATATCCACAAGCAAAATTCCATAACGTAGTTGATGTTTATAAACGGAAATGCTAAAGCAAATATCAAGAAACATTTTTACACGTTTCTATGTTCATCGAAAGTTATGTAGTTTGCTTCTATTTTTTTCACCATTAGACGTAAGAACATGCCTACTCACCTAATTGAACTTTGTGATAATCAACCATTATGCGCTATGAAAGATGCTCTCATATTTTTTGTTCAGTCTGATACTTCGACTAATTCAGTTATTCCTCGTCTGGATAAAGAACAAACTGTGATAGATCGACACTTGTTTTTCCTCAAATATTTCGATCCATTCACTTGGACGTCAACCTTTTGTGGCCACGTGGAAATTCGCAGAGACGAGTCGTTGAGGATTATTGAACCAATAGCTCGGGAACGGGTTGGATTGCCTTCTAATTGTAAATTAATGTTTTTCCAAGATGATGCGAAATCTTTGATATCTGAAATTACACAACTTGATATCCCAATATCTAAAATGTATAAACGCGATATCCAAGGACAAATTTTGTACTTTCAAGTTAGTTAACTTTATTGTTCAATCTTTTGCATATACCTACATTTCAATGCTCATTGTATGGTTTTGTGATTCCGTTCAAATGCATAAGGAAACGAATAATGAAACCTTGCTTTTATTTCCCAGTCGCTAGCTCAAGTGGTCTTGGTGTAATTTGTTGTAAATCTATTGTTCATAGTTCTGTTGAATATCCAAACGCTTACGAACATTTGGAACGGTGATCTGTTTACAGTTGCAGATCTTTCTGAATCTTTCCACATATTTGCATTAGTTTAGGAAAAAAAATCAAGAAACTAGATTGAAAATGTGTATTTTATATGAACAACGTTAACCAAGATCCCTGTGTTACAATATAATCTTACTCAGCTTTTTGTTTAATGCATTTAGCACCAGATTGAACCTTACTTCTTGTTTAGGCTTTTAGATAGTATTTTAGATTAAATTTAGTTCACTAACTTGTGAGTTTCAATTACATTATCTCACGGCATTAATGATAAACATTATTTATAAACTGTCACAACTGAGACTAAATGACGTATTACCAAACTCATATGCTAGTTACCATTACAGCCACAATTTACCAAATAAAGTACTCATTAGTCAAATAATACCATGGCTATCACCCCAAAATGAAATCGCAAACTAATAGTCGGGTACAGCGTCATATTAATTAATTAATTGATAATAAGTTGAGTTCTCTACTTATTAAAGCTACTTATTATGACCAAGTACTGATGATGAATTTTTGTGAATCTCATGTCCTAAATATATAGAATATGCGCATTGAATCACTGAAAAAGTCATACATATTTGCATTGTTTTTTATAAACCAGACTTAAAACTGCTCATCCAACTTATTAGAAACCCCTGATAATCCATTTCAAAATGTACTTTCAGTGTGCAAATTATAACAAAGATGTCTTTTTCATCTGTTTTCTGTGTACGTCACAGTATCAGCTGAGTGCAGTGTTTTTCATTTGTTCGTTTACCCTGGGAATTCGTGACTCAAAAGTAGTATCTTATAATTTACCAGAGTAACTATTTGTAGCGATACTGAAATAAAGTTACATAGCTTGCTTTGTATTGTTATGTTTATTGGATTCATTATATTCAGTGGGATAGACATTATTTTTCAGAAACTTTCTAATCGTCTTTTTTTAGGCTAAATCGATGAACTGCTCAATCCCATTACCCTTTGGATTGATGGAAACTACTGAGGTGGGGAAAGAAGCGCTGAGCAGTTTAGTAGATGATGCGAATGTTTTGTCATCTGTTGAAAGTCCTCTTCTTACTGAAAACAGCCAGGTTACTGGGATGAATGGTATAGTCACTCCTTCACATATCGTGGACGATAACGTTAGTGGTAACGCAGATGTTTGCAGAGATATTTCAGAGTCTTCTGTTGTCTCGTTATCAAATATTGATTCTATTACTTTGCATAAAATGGCTACTTTCCCAGCAGTAGCTGGCAATAAATCTCGATCTTGTATGAATCTAATGGGTCAACCGATTGCGGCAGATTTGCAAACACAATCAATCTCATCTGCCGAAAAATTGACGATTTTTGATTACTTCAGCAGTTATATACGTCAGGTGTGCTTAATAGATTTTGTTTAAGATTTTTACAAATAGTATTTTAGTTATAAATAATTTACCAATAAGTAATCATTTTATTACATTTCAATGGTCTTGTTTTTTGTGTAAGTTGTCCAGAATTAAAAAAGCAATCTGGTTGGATAATTAGTTCGTAGTACATGATTTAAAACTGTAACATTTGCTTCAACATACGCATCATTATTGATGACTTCAAGAATTTTTGGAAAATTCAAACTCAAGTTTTAACCATTAACGTATCATCTCCAATAAGATGTTTATTATTCTACATTAACCATTATAATCGTGACCATTACATCATTGAATGCATATATTTTAAGTCAGTCTTGAAATTTGCCTGTTTGTGTTACATATAGTAGGGAAACCTACCATAAATGTTACATAAAATCTTCTAGGTAATGTTTATTAGATGTTTCTATATGTTTTTTATGTGTTGATTTGAAATAATTCATTATTCATCGTAATAGGTTGTAGCAGAATAGTGTATTTAAGAAAAGACGTTGTTTCAGGGTTAAGTATATGCTTTTGTTGTCATTTAGGTTCCCAATTATTCTTATTACCTGTACGATTGTAAATTCTGTGTGCTATAATGAAATTCTTAAAAAAATTGATTTTCTAGTTCTTAATCATTTTATTGTAGAGTTAAAATTAATTTTGTATGCAAATCCATATACATTCATATATATCATCATGAAATGTGCTAGTTTCCATCGTTTTAATTAGAAACTCACTTAAATTTTAGCTGATTAAATTGAAGTATTTAAAGCACTATTCTGAACGTAATGGAGGAGAGTGAAATACACGAACGAATGTTTCGTTCTAGTTTAGATCTCTTCAGTATTGCTCATCAACAGCCTCTCCAGGAGCCCTAGACTGGAACGAAGCAACTTCTCAGCACTCTTTGCTGTCCAGTGGTTTCGCATGTGATGGCAGTCCGTGACAATGACTATCTTCAAATTTGACTTATCTTTCACAAACCCGGTTAACTTGAATTTAAGTTGTTACGAAATCTATATACAGGGTATTATAACATTACTTATTAGTTCGTACCTGTAACGCCTAAACAAGTAATCGAAGGCGATTCTTCGGCGAAGTACTCTTCATTTTCCTAACATTCTATAAGGATTACCAAATAAGTTAATATAAACGTAATGACGCTTATTCTTTAAAGGTAAAACTCTAAGTATCCCTTTTTCTTGTAGTTCGAAATATTGTTGGTGGATAAGCTTAGACCTCAGGACGCTGGGATTCTCATTCAGGTGTCAGCTGACCTTACGTATTGGGAATTCGCCAATGTTGCTGCATCTTACTTATCAACGCAAAGTAACCGTCTTCAATTTTTCCGTTCACAACAAGGATTTGGGAATGCAACAGATGCTGCTAATGCACCAATTTATGTCTCACCGGTCTCCACTGGGACTGGTGTCGCTGGAAGTGAACTTGCATCTCCACCTATCAATTCAGAAACTACAGAGAATAATTGTGGCAATAACAACGTCTGTTCTATAGAGAGTGGGGGTGTAGGAGTTACAGGAACCCGTGGGTCACCAATTCATCCTCATTTGTTAACAGCCAAATCATCTGGTAAGTTAGGGGAAACGTCAGTACAAGATAATCATTCTTATTTTTTAATATGTCTCGATGGTTTATCCTGAATTCATGCATCATTTTCTGTAAATACAACACTTGTTTCTACCACAGTTATTTCTCATTGTTGTTCTTGTTTCACACTATCCGTTCCACTTCTTTTTACGTTGAGTCGCTGTCTTCAAAATCGGATAGTGATTATTTACTTAAAGTCACAGTATATGTTATATTGACTCCTGAAGCCTGGTAGCTTTCAACTTGACACGTTTACTTACCCGAATTGTGGAAAACATGAATTTATACCTGGCTTTACGTTGTTTCTGATTGACATATTAGGTACTGTTCTACTAAATTTATAGTTTTGGCTATTAGCATGCAATAGTGTCTTGGTGGTTAGGACGTCTGACTTTCAGCTATTAAGTACCATATTAGGACCCCGTGATACTTCGGTTTAAAAAACCATGTAATATCATTAGCCTTTACCCTCTGAATGTGTCTCATATCTAAGTAAAGTACCTAATGAATGAGCGAATTATTTAGGCAAAGATCAAATCACCAACATTATTGTGGAGATCACAAATGATAACTTTTGATACACATTGAACATTTAGCTCTTACAACTTATACTGTAATTTGTTGGAAAGATGCCCGGTTTTCAAGCTTATATTTACGGAATTGTTTGCACTTTGGACAAATACCCACCTGGTTTCTAAGATGCCTTATCCAGACTAGTCTTTTTTTGAAACCAAGGTTTTCGAGATTTCATCTACTATTTTTTCTATGTTGTCAACTACACATGGTGCCAGGTCATTAAATTACTGTTGTCGACTTGTGGTTCTCAATTTAGGGAGAAAAGAGGACACAGTGGTTTTGGTCCTCATTCTCCTGTTGTCTTATTGATGTTTGAAATGTGTTGGAATTACATATAATGTATTATTAAATTTTGTTAAATATAAAAAAGAAGTATTCGTCTGAGCCAATGAAGTTTTAGCGCTCAATAGTTTTTCTCCAACCGTCCATGTACATTATACCTCACCCAACCATACTGTAGTAAGAGAACTGAACTCGATTTTCGCTTTTATAGAATATGGATTTTCCTTCAGGAAAAGTTTGATATTGTTAGCTTTTCGTATTTCACTGTGTATGCAGAAAATTAGTCCATGTGGTAGCTTATGTATGTGTGTAAGTTATACAGACAAACTCTTTTTCAAAATTCTATCTTGGACTGTTTTCGTCACTAAAACAGTTTGAATAATATAGTTAACGTTACACAGGTACTTCAGCCATTACAATGAGTAACGTGATTTATTGTCTTTCTTGTTTGTTTCAGGATTCCCAACGTCGTCACCCTACTTAAATTCACTTGTGGCAGCCGCAGCCGCTCAGGGTTTGATGCGAGAACCTCCCGGCCCCGCAATCAGCTCGTCATATTCTGGTACATTGCAAGAATTTTTCCTTCCGTTTACTGTTGCACCTACGAATACTTCGTGGGCTTCTGATGTTGGTGGTATTGGGCCAGGTTTGGTTAACAGCGGAAATACATTGTCAGGAACTGGTGGAAATACTCCCACTCCAGATCGCTTCCCAATACCGCTTAATCGTTACTGTGGTGCTGTGACTGTTAGTCGTTCTCCTTTGGGTCCTGTTACTTCTTCCCCACCTCGTCGTGTGTACTACGCACATCTGGCTATCCGAATTGATGAACTTGAAACAATGCGTCAAGTTCGTGTGATTTATGTTGGGCAAAAATTATCTGAAAAGGCAGAATTAATTCTTTCAGTACCCCAGAATGGTTTAGTCTTAGATCTTTTAAAAGAAGCTGCTCGTCATTTAGTCTTGCCTCCTGGTGGTTCTGGCCAACTGCGTTTACTCAAAATCTCTCGTAATCGAATTATACAAGAGTATCCTCCAACACAAAAACTTTCACTCATACCTGAATCTGCTGTGTTCCCTCAAACATATGCAGGGTCGTCTCCCATTCACAGTCTTCGGATTGAAGAAATTCCTCTTGACGAAATAAACTTGAAGCCTGACGAAACTGTAGTGTACGTTTCTCATTTTGACAAAGCTTTCACAGAAACCTTCGGGGTGCCGTTCACTGTACGCATTCGAGATGGAGAGAATTACACTGCAGTGCGTGAGCGTATACGTAAGCGACTAGAAGTACCTGAGAAGGAGTTTGATCGTTGGCGATTCGCTGTAATTTATCCAACCGAGGGCGCTTACATCCCGAATGAAGGGGATCCCACAGTGCAGATAAAAAGGTTTACTCACTATTGTCTTCCTGAAAGTCGCCCATGGTTGGGAATTGATCATAAGCCATCTAAACGTCCTCGTTATGCTCCAAACGAGAAACCTATCAAGATTCATAATTAAAAAATTCATTCATTGATTTGTTCGAAATATATCTTCACTTCGTTTCTTGAGCGACTTAGTTTTGAAGATACTCTTTCCTTCAGTTATTTGCAGGCTAACTGTAAAACCAGTGACTTTTAACCAGCTTTTCATATTGCCAGTTGTGGATGACTTTCATAAGCTTCGTTAACATATTTATAGGTTCGATGGATTATCTTTTTCACATTGTCAGTACTTTGAATAATTATCTAGTACTCTTCAGTGCTTGTGTTTGTCACTTTCACTGTGGCAATATTCATGTAATTTCTTAGCTTTGCTGTTTGTATTGTGCATATGAGACAAATGTGATGCTCTCAAATGCTCAAGATTCTTCGTACCTATTTTGAATTAAGTTGAGCTTGTCCACCGTCTACAACACCAATTATGCCGTAAAGTGTTGTTGTCTAACTGTCAACCAAATTTATGAATTACTTCGAAGCATTTTAGATCAATTGTATTGAATAAAATTTATCTGCACAGAAAATCTGATATTATTTATTTGTACTTGTTTGCTTTGTTTGAACTAATCATTTTAATATCCTTCATTTAGTTTTTGAGCTACATACGTTAAGTGTTTCTCAGTCAGTCAGTTCACAGCTCTGACTTATTATCCCCTAATTTCTCCAACTTATCTGCATATACTAATAGGCAATGGTTTGTTTCATTGGGAATTAGTTTTATTGTTGCTACATCTGGTTTGTGTACAGATATATAGCATAGAAATCTTAGGTGTATTGTTTTATTAATACTAAAAGCTATTTGACTTCAGCATCTAATCTACTTCTAGTAAAGTAAATGTGTTTGACCACAATAGGTGACGTGGGTTCGCTTTGGTTGAAAATAACATTCTAAAAAATGTTGGAATTCTGATTGATATCATTTGAATATTGAATTAATTGTTATTTTTGTGATAATTTTTATCTCAAGATAAATGATAAGAAGGTTGTAGACCTTAGACAAAATGATCAAATTATGTTTTACAGAAATCATATGTGTTGATTAGACAGAATCTCTTTCTTGACACTCGTTTACTTTGTGGTAATAATTTCGTATTATTGTCGCTGTTATTAGTCGAGCCTCTGGTATGTTATATCATTAAACTTGTAATCGGATAACATAGAATAGATAGAATGTGAATGGCAACAGAATCCAGGACTCACGTCTCGTCCTATTCGGGACTCGTCAGCTGGATGTACCTGTATTACAGAGTTGATACCCACTTCGGTACTCGAACTCAGTACCCTTCTCTTCAAACGCCATCGCATTATCCACATGTTGGTTATATCGGGCTGATCCGCACCTACCAAAACATACCAACTTTATGTCATAATATCAACGGAGTGATTCTAACCATTCAGATCGATTTGTGGATAAACAATTCATAAATCTGCGACGGATTGACATAGCTTTCTAAATTTTACTCGTCCGAGATTGTAAATCGTATTTCACAATATTGAAGCTAACGGAACTAACTGATCATTTACCAATCCTCGTAATGATTGGTAATTCAGTAGAAAGTTGATATGAATCGACTAAATGTGATATTTGTTCGTGAAAATACTACAAGATGGTTTGTACAATTCGTGTTTGGTATCAGCGAAGCTAATGCCAACAATTAAGAAGTGAATATCTGCTTTAGCTTACAATATATTTCATTATTTACTATATTCGGTCCCCGTTTGCTTTGGTGGTATATTATGTAACAGCGTGGGGCTGGTGTGCAAATCCCACATTGGTCTTTTTAGTCTAAGGATATACATGCGTGTGCATATAGTTTCATGCAATAATATTTAATAAATACGTATTGTTATTTTCAGCACGGGGGTTTGTGGAGGTTGTAGTAATTTTAATAGTTGGATTCATGAATCGATCTAAGCTGGACCACCGTTGAAAACCTGGAGGCACTGGGTGTCTATTATTATTAGCTTTATTCAATATTGTATTTTAGGTACAATATAGAATTCTCAGCACAAAGTATTTCAACAAGTTTCCGTTTCTTACTTTTTCGTCGATCCTGATGATAAATATTGAGTGGTCACCATTTCGAAGTTAGCAGTCCAGTCAATCGGCATTTGAATACTGTACGTTCTTTTCCCTGCCTGCAACCACGATATCTGTGATTAAACCTTTTGTAACCTCTACAACGAAAGGTTATACACTTTCCAGAAACACAACCGAATAGATTGTGCGGTTAATAGCCATAATAATGTATTAAAACAAACAAAACTAGATAAGTTGTTGCAACATCTAGATGACAGGTAACCTAGATGTTTAAGCAGGTCACTGAGATCGATTCATGATTTCAGCTATTAAAGTTATTGTTATTTGCTTAATATGTTCTGAATTGGTTATTAGTCTCTGAAAGTGCGCTTTACCGGATATTTTGGCTTCCTTTTTTCCCAATTGGCTAATTGTGTTCATACAAAATTATTCTTGTCGCAATCTTAGAAACGTACCTTTCAACCTTAATGCCGATAATTCTTTCGCTGTTTAGGTTAGACGTATAATATATACAACTAAAAGCATTTTCAAACTGAATGAAATGTTATATTAGAATTTAAAAAAATCAACACAGGTTAAGCTTGATCGTGAATAGTTGTGAGATGTGTCAAATTTGGGGTAAATATAATGATACATTTCCAGATACCATCTGATTGGGGGCACTTGGAGATCGTTTTCTGGGGTGTATTTGTATTGGACCATTGTTTATAGTCATGTCGTCTTTTCTATACTTTTCAGTTTGTTTTACGACTCCTTGATTTGTTATCTGATCTTGTACCACTCCTGTCTCACTATTCGTATTGGTTAGTGATTTTGGTGTATCGCATGTAGTTTGTTTTTTTTGAGTTCGGCGAAGTCGTTTTCGCTTTGAAAATTGTCTACATCTTGTAATAAGATGAAAAATCAATTCCACCACTTCTATGACTGACATCATGTTAAGTCCAATCCAAATGGAGAATAAACCACCAGACTGAGATAAGAGACTTGTGAGAGAGAGGACTTCTTTTTCATCTACCTGTAAATAGAATATTACATGTCAAGGTGTTTACTAGTAGTTATTTTAATATGCTGTGTCATTCAATAGTGTGCTTACTCGAAGATTTGTCATATAAGTAGCTAGTAATAGTTAAATTTGTTTTATAGGGTAGGGTAAGAGTGACGTGTTTCCGATGTAAATCGACATATTTGGCGAAATATGGTACCTAGCTCTGTTTCGAGGTACTTTAACTTCCTAATGTCATCTTAATTTATTTGAGGAAAATGAACTAAGCGAATGACACATGGCTGCAGCAACGACAGCGGAAAAAGTTGCAAGAGTAGGAGATATGAAATAACTATATGACACAACAAAGAAACTGGCAGGAAAATATAATAAACCAGATCGACCCGTCGTAGACAAAGAAGGAAAGACAATCACTGAGATTGAAGGACAGAGGAACAGATGGGTGAAGTACTTCGAGGAACTCTTGAATAGACCAGTTCCATTGAATCCACCGGATATCGAAGCAGCACACACTGACCTTCCTATACATGTCACTCCACCAACGATCGAAGTCAAGATGGCCATCAGACAAATCAAAAGTGGGAAGGCGGCAGGACCTGACAATATACCAGCTGAAGCACTGAAGTCAGACGTTGGATTAACTGCAAACATGCTTCACCTTCTATTCAAGAAGATTTGGGGAGAGGAACAAGTATCAACGGACTGGAAAGAAGGATATCTCATCAAGATACCAAAGAAAGGAGATCTGAGTAAATATGAGAACCACAGAAGCATCACACTACTGTCAGTACCACGAAAAGTTTTCAATGGAGTTACTGAACCAGATGAAAGACTCAGTAGACATCTAACTTCGAAATCAACAGGCTAGATTCCGTAAGGATCGGTCGCGCACAGATCGAATTGCGACACTACGGATCATCGGTGAACAATCAGTTGAGTGGAATTCGTCACTATACATCAACTTCATTGACTATAAGAAAGCGTTTAACAGTATGGATGGGTGAACATTACGGAGACTTCTTCGATACTATGGAGGTCATGAAAAGATTGTCAACATTATCCGTAACTCATACGACGGACAACAGTGCAAAGTGGTGCATGGAGGATAGCTGACAGACGCATTCCAAGTGAGGACCGAAGTTAGAGAAGGCTTTCTACTCTCACTCTTCCCCTTTTTTCTGGTGACTAACTTCGACATTTGAGGGAAAGCTCAGAATACAATGGACAGCTTGGATGTAGCTGGACGATTAGGATTTCGCAGATGACCTAACTCTTCTATAACCTGCTCATCAACAAATGCAGGTCAAGACAATCAGTGTAACAACAGCCTCTGCATCACTAGGTTTCAACATACACAAGGGAAAAAGCAAGATCCTCAAATACAACACGGAGAACACCAGCCTAATCACACTTAATGGAGAAACTCTGGAAGAGGTGGACGTAAATTGCAGAAAGCATCACACAGCTTCACGAGACAAGCGCTAACTTGGAATCATAAATGGAAATGGAAAAGAGAAAGACCAAAGAACACACTGTGTCGAGAATTGGAAGGATGAATAGCAACTGGAAAGGATTTTCCAGGATGTAGTTCGATGGAGAATGTTGGTGGGCGGCTTATGCTCTTCCACGAGGGGTAACAGGCGTTAGTAAGTAAGTAATATTTGTCCATCCAAATTTATGACTGATTCGTTTTGCTCGAAGGAATCGTTTCATCTGAGATTTGCAACTAACTGTTCGGTCTTTGTACTACTGTTTAGTGTTTCTGAGTTGTTCTTGCATTAATTATTGTAGCATGTTAGATTTTCTAACACATTCTTTTAACAAATCTAATTTTTATCAAATATATACTCGTAGCTAATTGCCTTGGATGTCTTGAGATTAAACTAGTTAGCTAAAGTCACGTTCACATGCGCCGTTTTTGGAGATTAGTCTCAGATTTCATTAATAAATGTCTGCTAATCGATAAGTTTTAATAAAATCCGACTGGGCATATTCCATCTCAGGTATTTGAATGTATCTTGATTTCTGAATTTCTTTTCAGATCATAACAATTCAGATTCCCTTCTAATGAAGACTATCCTTATACAATTGGATACTTTAAGATTAGTAGTTATGTAGCCATAAATCCTTTGTTTATTATCAGTTTCTGAATATCATAAGAAATACCATTACAATCCACTGCTTCAAAATTTTCGACAGTTAAAACAGACTAAAATACATTTATTGTGATTCGTGATAAAAGTGTTCAGTCGCAAGTCAGTGGGATAATATTATGAAACTTTTCTGTAGTAACATGATTATAACGTCAATCTTTCGCCAAAGCCGTGGATATGGTTAGAATTGTTCTATTCTTAAACACTAAGTCGCCAGTCTGAACTTCATTCCACTTTAGTTTCGGCAATTATCTCTAACATACACGCTTGGAGTGTGAATTGAAGCCGAGTACGTGAATCTGTCCTTGGTAAATGAATATTCTTTATCAAACCTAAATCGTATGAAAGGAACTGTAATAAAACTGATTAATTATTTGGACAATCTACTGTAACGTTAAGAATTATAAGTGATAAGTTGACAACTTACCTTATGGACGTTAAAATTCGGTCGGATAAGCATGATTGCTAGTAAATTCCTTTCTAAAACGTTGCTTTTTGATAAGAACTCTTCCGCTTCTTTTTCACCTTCAGATGAATCTATCTTTTCTTTCGCCAACCGATATCCGACTAAGTCGGGTCTGTTGGCCACTTTTTTTCCAGCTCTTGTTGATAGCCAACTTAACTGCCATGATTTCGTTGGCCAAGTCGATGTTGATCTGTCTGTTTCATAAGCGAAGAAAGCACATGGTAGTGTGCAAGATAGTACCACATCACCCTGTGAAGATATAAATATGAATATGTTACTTTTCTGTACTATTTAGCATATCTTCAAGCTATTCGAAATTGTAGTTCTGCAATACTCATTAATTTCGTATACTCCAACTTATTTTTCTAAGTGTAATGAGGTACATAATACTTAGTTAACAACTCTTCATATCCCTTGTTTAGCTAATTACTTCAATACAATATACCAATATGTTATTAGATATGATAAAATCTTTTGACCAAGTAATTATTTAATTAAATGTATTTAAAACTGTTCACACATACTAGTAACTACTAATTCCTTAGTAATTATAGAAGTATTTATAAATTTGATAAAGGTTTTTTCTCTGAGCTGGATGGTTTGGTCGTGGAGCTTTCATCGTCCTTCCATCCAGCTCAGAGAATAAACCTACATCAAAATCACCCACCTGAGCTACAAATCTTCACCATCTCAAAATCATACGAGCGTAGTACTTATAAATTGTTTGATAGTCATAATGAATGAAAATTTAAACTAGCATTAATCCAGTCAAGAAATTCAATCCTTCTTGTGTATTCAAACTGTCTTTGGCTATGAATTATATAATCATGACAATCCTGAACACTTACATTTTAACTCTCATTTGTATTTTTCCCACATCCAAGTTGTGGTTTTCAGCCCTTACATTTATACGTTATCAAATATACTTTGTACACACAACTAATTTGGTTTTAAGCGTATACTTTTAAGTACAAAATACTGTAGTTGATATATTTCTTCAGTTTCTTACTATGGATGTCGTAACAGGAGATAGTTGGGTATTCTTTAGGTAGTTAATACTAGTAAGATGATAATTAGAAGTTTGTTTTGTTTATTAGAATAGTATATATCTAGTGTATTGTCAGTTACTATATATCTTATATACTATATACTATATATCTTATTCTAGCTTCTGAATAGGTCAATCTATTCATTCTTCTTGAGTCACGTTTTGACGTTGTTAATATGACTTATCAACACTGACTGTTTTTATATGAGCATATGTGTTTGTACATCATCCTATTCATCACATGTCTGTAGCTTATTTTTGTGTGACTATAAATGTCAATTAACGCTTGGTTAAATGGAGCTGCCTCACTCGCCTTCTTCACCACGCGTCATTTCGCTTCTCTCTGCTTTGTTCATCTGAATGTCTGTCCAGATCGATGAATGTACATGATACATATATTCGAAATTCATTCTCGTATTTGACTTATTTAATCCCGTTATACACTAGCGTGAGTTAAGTCGATGATTATACACGAGGATTGGCTAAATGTATATTTTAATAACAAGCAATCAGAAACGATCAAATAGGAATCAGATTCAGGGCGTAGTTTTTATATCATATACATAAATATATTTAAAATTTAAGCGGAGAGTATACAAAAAAGTAATATGTATCAGTAAATAAATTGCATTCCAGTGCACAATTTTAGGTAAAAGCTGCATTTTAATTAAATTTTTACAGACTTTTCTAAAAGAATATTTCTTTAAGGCTATTTTCAAATCGATTGTGTAGGTAATTATACTTATCTTAATGTTGGATCGGAACTATTTACCCAGATTAATTATATTAAGATCATTGTTGACAGCATTATTCAAAACTCGCGTTCCGTTTTCTTTGCTATTGGTCAGTCAAATCTGTCTGGATCTCATTGTTGATATTCACATTGACACACGATCATGGTGTCTGTTATCTCAATCGTCATCCCATTATTTACTATGTTGTTGAGTTCAGATGATCCCTAAATTGTTCAGCACTTGCAGTGTTTAACTTCGGCTGTTTAGCTAACTGTCCTTAATATCACTTATTATTATTTATTTATTTAAACGCATAAATATTGGTACAAAGAAGCACCAGATACATATGTGCCGCACAAATCTCATTCGATTTGTGTGAGGGCTGTGATACTGCCCAGGTGCCCAAACCGAAGTAGGTGGTTTTCTTAGGGGACCACACCCGGAGCCTTTGACCTAAAGGTCTAACCCACAGGGCAGTGGATCATCGTGAGGAGATACAGTCCCATGGTAGCCGGTGACCAACGATTGATTCATACGCCATTTGTTCCATCAGGATAATAGAGCCCATGTGTACCATTGGTTTGGAATGAGGGTTTTCCAACTCCCCCAGATGAACTTTCCGTGTCCACCAACCTGGTTAAACCGCCGGACATTCGGTTTTCGTCCTCTGAATTTCGTAAACAACAGTAATGTCACGAGAAGGCAGTGAGTAGGACTTCTCTGGCAGAGGCTATATGCGCGTGGCCATGTGAGTGCATTTCGAGAGGGAGATCGGACTTTCCCCACTCTCGGCCTTTCTAGGTCATTTGGGGGCGTCCTTAATATCAACATCACAAAAATGCACATATATAAAATTTTCTAGACAGTTAGGTGAATATTCTATCACTCGAAGACAATATAAATACTACTGTATTATATTATATGTCTAAATGGATACCGTCGTAAATGTTAGTAACCAGCACATTTACCGTTATTGTATAAAAAAAGATTTCTATGCCTAATAATTGGTTGGAAAAAATTCCACAGTTAACGCTCACCTGATAATGTTTAGTAACTTCCGATTTACATAGTACACGATTTTTCACAGCTTCTAGTTCAGATAAACATTCAAAATTAAAAGGCATTTCATGTGGTTTTGTCTTTTGATTTTGATTAACCGAAGATAATAATGTGTAATTCTGATTGGAAGGAGTATTATGAATAGTGTAATTTTGTATGATTGGATGTTGAATATCACAATTTCCTATTTTAACAAATGAACTCATTTCAAGACAAAATGGTAGACTTTCATTTATATATGGGAATTCAATAGCATTACATCCACAAAGTGAATTGATTTTAGCCTGGAATAATCAAAATAATTTTGGAAATAAAAGAAATGAGGTATTTTGGAAATTTTACATGAACTATGATTTAACCATGGTGTCGAAATCACAAACTGATCTTAGCTAAACTACGAATGAAATTCATGATGCATTGGATAGCTGTTTTGTTCTATTATGGAACTCCTCAGCAGTGTCCATCCATAAGTTTGCATGCAGGAGTCGAACTCAGGGCTTTCCGTGTCTCACGCGAATGCTTAACGTATATACCATTGAGTCGGCATCTGACGGTATTTAAATCTAACTTAAATCAATTCGCGATGTTACGCTATCATTTTCCGTTGTCTTAGGTTGATAATTGTCTTACCGACCAGGGCCCTGGGCTTGAGTCCCTGTTGTGTGGTTGTAGATGCTCACTACTTAGGATTCCCGTTCTAGGACCAAATAGCTGTTCAGTGCTTCATGACTTTCAATGGTGGTCCAGCTAAGATCAATTCGTAATTTAAAAGCTATGGAAATTCTGTAATCACCAAACCTTACAGTGATTAATTCAGTCGTGAGTTTCGTTTATATATGAATGGATTTATCACTTAGCCTTTTTTATGCAGTCTATTAAATAATCTGGAAGGTGTTCTTTAATTATTCTTGACTGTTGATTACTTTGGCTGAAAACTATTCTAAGGGTTTTAATGCACTGAAAATTATCACGGTTGACTTCCAGCTTAAGAGAAATAAGAATTATACCCTTACAATAAGTGAAAATAATGCTGAGTAAAAACATATATTTAGACCTACAAAAGAAATATCAAAAGAAGATAAACATGATCAGTTTGCGTTTGTATATCTATCACTACAATACTTCTTTCTATTAATATCTCTCATGTGTAGAAGATGTATAGTTGAATGTGTTGAGTACATGTTACTCACTCGTTTGAAAGATATAGATCAAATAGGTTATTGACAAAGTTTCATCTTGGATACAGTGACTTGTGCTATGCATTACGGACACTTGTACCATTTTCATGATACAAAACACCATAGTGTTTAGCAACTTACATATGAAAATTTAGATATACTGGAAAATCTGTAAAATAACAGCAGTTAGTAGGCAATTAAGAGCGGTGTTTAGTATGACCGCAAAATAGATTACCCTGGTAAGCGTCTATTCACTTCTTAACCCGTAGTTCTCACTAACATTGAATGTTGTCTAAAAGACGGTAATTTATAAATCTGTACATAGAATAACACTAGTGTTTGTAAGCAGATTTTATTACTAATGAAAAAAATATATTAAATTAGAAGTTATATCTTGTTGTGAATAATTTCATTTGTCAGTCATTCAACTAAATTTTAATAATGTATAAACAATGGGTGTATGCTACTAATGTCGACAGATATAAGTAGTATATATAAATATTCGAAAGTTAAATGCTTGGAGGTAAAAGGTTTAGAAGGTTGAAGAAAAGAGAACAAGAACAAAGAATGATTGGTGTGGAAACGAAAGAACAATGAAGTCTGAGATGATTGATTGACATTTTGTAAATGAAGTATTTACTGTATGGTTCTCAGATTTTAATAAGATGTTCTGTAATTTTGTGTTCAAATACATTCGGTTGTTCTCACTTATGTTCTCGTTCATTACAACAGTATCTATGTGAACCGAGAATCAATAATATTGACTAATTTATAAATTTCCCTTTAAGTCAATCGCTTCTTTTTTCTTTTTCTTAAGTATGTGCAGAAAACATTCATCATTCAACTTTATTTATTTAAACACATACATATTGATACAAGGAAGCACCAGATAGATATGCGCGCACAAATCTCATTCGATTTGTGTGAGGGCTGTGATACTGCCCAGGTGCCCAAAGCCTTTGACCTGAAGGCCTGATCCATAAGGCAGTGGATCATCGTGAGGAGATTCAGTCCCATGGTAGCTGATGACCAACAATTGATTCATACACCATTTGTTCCATCAGGATACTGGAGCCCATGTGTACCATTGGTTTGGAATGAGGGCTTTCCAACTCCCCTAGATGGACTTTCAGTGTCCACCAACCCGGTTACAGTGCCGAACATTCGCTTTTCGCCCTCTCACTTTCGTGAACAACACCCTCTCCACGAGAAGGCAGTGAGTAGGCCTTCCCTGGTAGAGGCTATATATGAGTGACCATATCACATCATTTCGAGAGGGAGAGTGGACTCTCCCCACTTTCAGCCGTACCAGGGTATTTGGGGGCCATTCAACTTAAACATATAGTTTACTATCATATTAAATAACAAACAAATGAATGTTAACTTTTAAAACATTAAATAAATTTAGATAATTATTGAAATGTTTTGTATTATTCATGATTCATTATTTTAATCGAATAACTAAATTTTTATAATAGAAGTAACGAACAGTTCAATTTGGCAACAATATAGTGTTTTATTGGTTTCGAATATTTTACACTTTAATCTATTTGAATTCATTTAGTATTGTTTGTTTGAATCTTCCCATTGATGTTTAGGAATGCAATTGATCAGTCTCTTATTGATATATGTGTATACTGTGCGTATTGCCTCGATATAGCCTTAACATCACCCCATTGCACAAGCTAGTGGCTACCAGGACTCAGTAGCTGAGTGGATAACGCGATGACGTTTGAAGCCAACGGTACTGGGTTCGAGTCCCAGGGTGAACATCAACTCTGAGATGCAGTTTCATCCAGCTGAAGAGTCCCAAACAGGACGAAACGCGCGTCCTAAATTCCACTGATAGCCACTATCTATCTTTGCTTACCATACTTGTGAATTAAGGTATATCGAGGCAATACGCACAGTATGCACATATGCCAACTAGAGACTGACCAGTTGCAGTCCTAAACACATCGATGGGAAGATCCAAACAAACAATACTAAATGAATTCAAATAGATTAAAGTGTAAAATATTCGAAACCAATAAAACACTATATTGTTGCCAAATTGAACTGTTCGTTACTTCTATTATAAAAATTTAGTTATTCGATTAAAATAATGAATCATGAATAATACAAAACATTTCAATAATTATCTAAATTTATTTAATGTTTTAAAAGTTAACATTCATTTGTTTGTTATTTAATATGATAGTAAACTATATGTTTAAGTTGAATGGCCCCCAAATACCCTGGTACGGCTGAAAGTGGGGAGAGTCCACTCTCCCTCTCGAAATGATGTGATATGGTCACTCATATATAGCCTCTACCAGTGAAGGCCTACTCACTGCCTTCTCGTGGAGAGGGTGTTGTTCACGAAAGTGAGAGGGCGAAAAGCGAATGTTCGGCACTGTAACCGGGTTGGTGGACACGGAAAGTATAAAACATTAGAAATAATGTATTATGAGGTATTGGAATGTCTGTCATGATTTCAACCTTATAGTCAGGTTTTGGTTTCATTGAAGTGTTAATCACTTTCAAAAGTCATCTTTTTTAAGCGATTTATAATCATACTTATGTTGATATTACTGTTGAAAAAACCGTGTTCTTTTGGTTTTTGTCTTGTATTTTTATTAATTTTTACATTTATCAATAATTCGGTATCGTGTGTGGTTATCATGAGTCTATATCGTATCACGTGTCGATCGCCCTTTTTATTCATTCATTTGTTCATAAATTTCCTAATTTATGACAGTAATAATAAGCTATACAGTTCTTCAGTTATAAGGAACATTGAACTTAAGACAGGTTTGAATTGGCTACGGTTTTCGTATCACATCAACTCAGCTAATTGAATTTGTCGAGATAAATATCACAGTTGTAGAAGTTGTAATTGGCGTCAACAGTCATTTATAAGATTAAGTTTGTACAATATGATTCGAGAAGAAAGATTAAATCTACGGAATAAAAAGTATATGTATTTTAGGAAAGAGTGAACGGATCTACGTGACAGACTACTAAATATGTCACCCAATTTTTCTATCCATCGATTAAAATATTCACACGAACTTCAACTAGGTAGTCCGTACCTACAGACGTATCTCAGTTTAAACGTCAATGACTAGTGAGACTGATGGCACGCCTTGGTTTGACCATCCTTAGCTTTATTCTAACATACTTCAAGTTGACTGAAACAATAAACCGTAACGAGAAGATGGACGATTCAAAGTTTTTAGTGAAAATTACCCTATACTTGCAGACTTAATGATTTTAGTGCGATAAAGTGTATGTTTATTGTGTATATGCTCGTTTTGATTGTCTAATTACTTACTTTTAGTAATAAGCACCTTTACTTAAAAATACATCTGATCTAGCATCTATCAATAAACATAATACTTATACTGAGCAACGTCAGTAAAATTTTAATTGTTTAAATATTTTCATTTTATAAAGTGAGAATGGATACGTAGAGCCAATCAGAATTAGCAAAAGGTTAATCGATGGCAATCAGAAGTGATCCAAAGGTCAAGTGCGTTTCATTAAGGTCAATCAGTCAATTTCCTAAGGATGGAGTGGTATATATGAATAAGTATTCATACATTTCATTTGGTAGTTCAACACAATTTCTCGCTCACTCTTGTGTTTTCGCTGAAGTAGTCGGTTGGGGGGTTAGCGAATAGCAGACAGTGTATCAGTACCAGATTTCGGACTCTATGGAATTAAATCCTGAATGCTATGGTACGGCCAAGAGTGGGGAAAGTCTGCTCTACCTCTCGAATTACTTTCACATGGCCATACGTGTACAACTACTGCCAGGAAAGTCCTACACACTGAATTCTCGAGTTGCGGGTGTTGTTTACAAAATTGAGAGGACGAAAAAGAAATATTCGTTGCTTTAACTGGATTGGTGGATACGGAGGATCCACCTAGGGGAGTTTGAAAACCATGATTCCAAAACATTAGTGCACATGGGCTCCAGGATCATGAGGACACAAAAGGTTCATGAACCAAATGTTGGCAACTGGCTACCACGGGACTGCATCTCTTGACGTAGCTCAACTGCTTTGTGGTTTAGGACTTCTAGGTAAAAGGCTCCGCGTGTAGCCCCCTAAGAAAATCACTTGCTTCGGTTTGAGCACTCAGACAGTATCCGATCCCTCACACATATCCAATAATGAAAAGTGGCGCACATATATTTGGTGCCTCCTTGTATCAATGTTTGTGTTTAAATAAATGAATAAATACATGCATGAAAATTAATGTATAGAGAATATAAAACAAAGAGATACTAGTTTTTGTTTTTTAAATATTTACCAATCTGTTTACGTTTGATGGTTTAATGAGATGTATAGTTCTCAACTGTTATACTCTAATGGATTATTTTCAATCAATCAAAATATATTTCCAGGACAGGGTTGGATGGAGAATGCTAGTGGGCGGTCTATGCTCCTCCACGAGGGGTAACAGGCGTAAGTAAGTAAGCTTTACAATTGATACTTGACATAAAATATGGACTATATGAATAACTTTTTAAATTGTATTTTATTTTTTAATTTAACTAATTTAAAAATCACAGAAAATTAACTTCCTTTACAATAGAGTTCTTTTTACAATTTCCATAATTGTATAGGTAACTTCTCTACCAGGCTATGGACGAACCAATTAGGAATAGGGTAACAGATCTTGGATTTTGGAATGAAATTCACTTATCCATTTGGCAAAATACCGTTTTGAGATTATAGCTTATGTCAGTTCATGATGAAAACCCCAAGTCTAATTTGTAATCTTAACCATCAACAGTAAATTCTAATTCCTCACATTGGTTTATAACTTTCATTTGGTCCTAGTTATTATGTGTATACTCTTAAGGTCACTACTCTAGCGTTGCTAAAAGAGTGTCCATAAATTTCAGTCTTACCAACTTTACTTCTTATTTTATAGTTAATTAAAATTTTTTCTTTGAGAAACATTTGAACACATAATACTTTTAATATCAGAAGGAGTTTTTGGATATTATATTAATTTCAATAGTTGAGGTCATGATTCAATTGAAGCTAGTGACCAGTGAAATTCAACCAGGTCTCTTGTGAGATAGTAACTCACTGAATAAAGCCATTAATAATAATAATAATGGTGAGTGTGTCGCTCAATTTCGTGGATTGGTTGAATTTAGACATTAACACCGTTGGATTTCAGCCGGCCAACACAGTGGTCTAGTGGTTAAGCGCTCGCGCGCGTGATTGATAGGTCCTGGGTTCAAATATTGCGAGGCGGGATCGTGGATGCGCACTGCTGAGGAGCCTCATAATAGGACGAAACATCCGTCCAATGCTTCCAGGTTTTTCATGGTGGTCTGGCTTCAACTGACTCATGATCTTAACTATATAAAATTACTAAACTCCACAAAACCCCCTTGTGATAATCAAGGTTATTTTTGCAAAGAGACTATTTTATTTATAAATTAACTATCAATACTATTGTACTACTTGAATAAATACTATCGCTGAAAAGAAAAGTTTCTTAGCTGAATTGCCTTGACTTTTCGTTACTTTCATTATTAGATTAGATTTTTTTTAAAAATAAGTAACTATGTACTACTTTTTCGGAGACATCTTCATATTTAACTATTTTCTTAAGTGGTTAAAGGTTTATGATAAATTTGTTGTTTGAACTGACTTTCATCTTTTGGAATATAACTTCTCATCAAATGAATAATTCAATTACTTCAATTCATTATTGAGTTATTTCGAAAAATCAGTAGTATACAGTAAATAAGTTGACTAATATAAGAGTTGTATTTTTAAAAGCCTTGTATGAAGTAACCTTAATGATTGAAATTTAAAGAATTTCAACGTTTCTCTCTGAAAACTGATCCGAACGTCTCTAAATCAAATGCTTCATTTGTTTACTGCACAATAAATCAGCCCCTAAATGCTCTGGTACAGCTAAGAGTGGGGAGTGTCCGCTCTCCATCTCGAAATGCTCTCATATGGCCACGCGTATACAGCCTCTGCCAGGGAAGTCCTACTCACTGCCTTCTCGTGGTGGGGGTGTTGTTCACGAAAGCGAGAGGACGACAAACGAATGTTTGGCGCTTTAACTGGGTTGGTGGACACTGAAAGTCCATCTAGGGGAGTTGGAAAGCCCTCATTCCAAACCAATGGTACACATGGGCTCCAGTATCCTGAGGGGACAAATGGTGTATGAATCAATCGTTGGTCACCGGCTACCATGGGACTGCATTTCCTCACGATGCTCCACTGCCTTGTGGATCAGATCTTTATGTCAAAGTTTCCGGGTGTGGCCTCCAAAGAAAACCACCTGTTTCAGTTTGGGCACGTTCGTTCTAGTTGGGACTCGTCAATTGGATGTACCTGCATCTCAGAGTTGATGTTCACTCTGTGACTCGAACCCAGTACCCTCGCTTCAAACACCATCGCGTTATCAACTTGGCCACTGAGTCCTGATAGCTACTTGCTTGTGAGATGGGGTGAAGTTTAAATTCATTTAGTATTGTTTGTTTGAATCTTCTCATCGATGTGTTAGGACTGCAACTGGTCAGTCTCTAATTGGCATATGTACATACTGCGCGTATTGCCTCGATATAGCCTTAATTGCAGTCCCGACACACCGATGGGAAGATTCAAACAAACAATACTAAATGAATTTAAATCTGTAAAGGTATAAATAATAATATAAAAGACTTTCATTAAGTAGATGTTAGCTTCCCTGTAGTGGACATTACTCACTAGTACAACAAACTTATATTTGAATACCAATTAATAATAGTTGTTTTACGTAAGAAATTAAAAATTAACACCCAATGGGGCCCTTTCTAAATAGTCAATTGATAATGGACTAGTCATTTGATTAAAATGCTTTAAGTACTTTTAACGTGATTTCTACAATGTGTTCTATGGTTTTTAGTATATCTACATTTTAATGTCATTTTGTTGTACCAATTTAGAGTATTTGATAAATTAGTTAAATTGTATTCTATTTTCAAATGATATGAACACTGATTCATAAGGTTTATCATATGGGGATTTGGGAATTTTAGATACAGATTTAATGTATTACGGACCGTATGACATATGTCATATGACAAATTACAATATCAATAATAAGAGTTTTGTTTTAACATACAAATCATACTACTTAAGGACGACTAAGTAACTTTGGATTTATCTGTCTGATTTGTGGATATCTTATTGTCATAGACCTTACATCCCAAAATGATTCTAGTTAATCCTCAGAAGTGTACATTCAAGATCACAACACAGGGAATCGAAGCTAAGACCTGCGGTCTTGCACGCGAACATCTAATCTCTAGAGTACTGGGCCGTCATTCAATGCTATTAACATCTAACTGATTAATTCACAATATCTAGCGACTATCCTCTTCTATCTTCGGTTGATAACGCTCTCTCCCATCAGATATGGCAGGACTCCACCGGTCACGACTGGGTTAGTTTAACTATGATAACGAACTTGAGCAACATATGAAAGTGACCTTGGTAAAGTTTGTAGTAGTTTCAGTCAATCAAAAATAGGTGATATGGATGAGTAATTTCTTATGTAAAGCTAAGTCAACTACAAAATATCTATTACTAATAAATTTTTCCAGACTGGCTTTTGGTTTTTATGTCTTGAATGAGACGAAGAAATTCACTCACATAACTCTAAACTGTCTTTCCTTAACAACCTTTACATGGTCGTAGATAGTTTTCCAAATGGCATTGATTGTTTTCAACGTTCTTGGTGCATATTCACTTAGTGACTATTAAAACTGTGGGGTAATTTACACCTTAGCAATTTTAATTCAAATTTATACTAACAGGTTCGCCAGGATAACCATGGTGGTTTTTTAATCCCTATCCTTCAGTGTATTACGAATAGCAATATCTGTTTGAATTACCATGATACTGAGGTTGCTTTCTCGATGGCAATTGTTCCCTACTTTCGACCCACCGTTTGAATTAGCCCGTATGGTATTTATTATGTGGCGTGAAAAAAATTGTTATAGGGCCACATTTTAATCATATTAGGTGTGTTTTATCGAATTCAGACGTCAGTTCAATCAAACAACTTTGTCCTTATTGATGTGTTGCTTTATCGTCCATGTAGTACTCACAACCTTTAAAGATTATTTACGGTAATAAGAGTCCAAATAAATTATCAAACGCCATCGCGTTATCCACTTGTGATATAAAGTGATTGGTACTAGGTTTGAGTCTCAGATTGTAAATCAACTCTGGGATACCGTTACATCCAACCGACGAGTCCCGAATAGGAAGAAACACTCGTCCTGGATTCCAATCTTAGTCACCATCCATCTCTGCTCATGTGTGTTTATGTTTTTATCATGAAGTGGAGAATATACTTTGATAATTATTGTCGACTTACACTGAAGGCTTGGATTTTCTTTATATCTAATTTATTTTCATTTAGAAACCTTGTTTATGCACTACATTATTCCGTTTAAGAGTTTCAAAGGATTCAGAAACTTAAATAAGATAGTTTATTCATATACATACTATTCCTTAGTTCAATAAATGATATACTTATTTTGAGGTTTAAAGATAAATGTATGGAATAGTTTCGAAAATGATTACTTATTCACTAGTAAATCACTACGAAAGAGAAATTTCTATCAGGGTAAAGTGAAATGACGTATTTGGCTAAATCAGTTAGATTAAAAATAATGATGTTTAAGTTTTCCATCAGTTAGAATGTAAATTCTGTCTTAAAATAATAGCTGTTCAATTAGTATGTTGCAATATTAATTTATGAGAAAGCCAATAACTATATGTTTTTGATTGAGATCATGAATCGATGGATGTTAGACCATCATTGAAAACCTGGAAGCACTGGATGGCCGTTTCGTTTTATTGTGGGACTCCTCAACAGTGCGCATCCACGATCCCACACTCGCGAGATTCGGACCCAGGACCTATCAGTCTCGCGCGCGAGCGCTTAACCACTAGACCACTGTGTTGGCCGGCTGAAATCCAACGGTGTTAATGTCTAAATTCAACCAATCCACGAAATTGAGCAACTATTCACTAATGTCTTCATTAGTTGATATCTCACAAGAGACTTGGTTGAACTCCACTGGTTACTGCTTCTCACTAGAACTCCAGGAAATACCTCATGGAGCCAGTCACTAGTGAGCATATGATCATTATCAGAAGGGTGTTTTGTGGAGATTTTATAGAGATCATACTCTATATTTCAACATTATGGGAAAAATAATACATTTAAATGGCAAATTATTTTGGTGAACTGATATTAACAACAAAAATCAGTCCGATCTCGTTTTTTTTTTCAGTTCATAAAACCAAGAATATAAATGAAGGTTACTTCATTTGTTTATAGGTCATATTTATTATATTACAGTTGTTGATGTAAGCAACATCAAAATATCTGTAACTCGCTTCTATCTTTAAAATCAAATGATTATATTACCATGTTATAGTTCATCTATGATGTTTACCATTTTATTCCATACTTCTTGTCAAACTCAAATCAGTATTTGTATTGTTCTAAATTAGATGGAAATCTGGGACAATGAAAAAGTCATTTAAAACAATTAGTCCCTTTGATAAATTTCGATAATGCAATGAGAAGACGAAGTTTATCAGAATTATGTGATATATTAGCGCAATACATTTGTGTATACCAATTTACATGTATGTGCGGAAACACGTACATAGGGAGGAGCAATCGTGATTTGCAAATAAGGGTGGTGGAACACATACCTAAATGGCTACAGAACCAAATGAATTCTAATAGTCAAATAAGATCACAGGACAGACAAACATCTTCCTCTATTGCGAAACATTTAGTTGAAAGTGGTCATAAGGTTGACATCAAATCAGCATTTGTAGTGTTGTACAAAAGCCTTCAAGGACGTATACTAAGGTTTATTGAAGCCTTGGCTATACGGAAATTGAAACCCCCTTTATGTGTTCAAAAACAATTTGTCCTTACCCTTAACCTACCCTGGTAATGCTTATTTATTATCCAGAGTAGTCATCACATTGTTTTTGTCTACTTTATTTATTTTCTTACCTTAACCTGTCTAGTTGACCTTTTAATTTTCATATTAAAAAATGTCTTAACAAGTATATGTGTGATCAGAATGTTCGAAATGTATTGCGCTAATATATAACATAATTCTGATAAACTTCGTCTTCTCATTGCATTATCGAAAAAGTCATTATAAAATCTATAGAATTGAGTCTATTTATTCTATAAATGAGTATCATGTTTTTCACTGACTCATTTGCTAGTAGTATCAGAATTATAATAGAAGATAGAAGATAGCTATTCATGGAATCTTTTATTTCATTCTGTGTCACAGGTTATGTAATTTAAATGAATAAGGATAATGTAAAAAGAATGAAGACAGACAATTATGTATAAATGTATGTATAAAAGTGTAAAGGTAAATTATATATGAACACTTGAAAAATAATTAATAAAGTAACAAATACACATCCAAAGGTTAAATAAATTCAATCTGTCATATTAATTCATGATACAATGGTGAATTCGAATAATTATTGGTTATAATTCCCTTAGTATTGTTTGTTTGAATCTTCCAATTGATGTTTAGAATTGTAACTGGTCAGTCTCTTATTGGCCATATGTGCATATTGTGCGTATTGCCTCGATATAGCCTTAATTCACAAACATTATAAGCAAAAATGGATAGTCGCTAGCAGTGGAATCAAGGAAGCGCGTTTCGTCCTGTTTGGGACTCGTCAGCTGGATGCAACTCTGAGACTCGAACCCGGTACCATTCGCTTCAAACGTCATCGCGTCATCCACTTAGCTACTTAGTCCTGATAGCCATTTGCTTGTACAGTGGGGTGAAATTTGAATTCACTTAGTATTGTTTGTTTTTATCTTCATATTGATGTTTAAAAACACAACTAGTCAGTCACAGAGTGAACATCAACTCTGAGATGCAGTTACATCCAGCTTACGAGTCCCAAATAGAACGAAACGTGCGTCAAACTGGATTCCACTTCTAGCCAATATCCATCTTTGCTTATAATCATTGGTTATGTTGCCAGTGTATATGAGGTCTCTACAGGATCTAGACATTTCGAGCTGCTATTAATTCTTCAAATTGACAGTGTTTTAAATATTTCATTATCATAATTCTATGTTGTGTTTTTTTCTTTTAGTTATTGAGATTTAGGATTTGCTATTTGTTCAACTTAACTACGCCTGTAGCTCTTCTAGAATTACTGCCGGTCTCGAGCCCGGGTAAAGGACATGGGGTTAGCGACCCCATCCCGTAGAAAATCTAACTCGCTAAAAAACGCTAACCAGAAAAAATAATTCAAACCATTTGAACTCCGCCCTCCCAGTTGATGGAAGAATTATGACGTCTCATGATGAAAGCCGAAATTCTTCGGAAGTCACGAGACCGATGCACCTTCTAACAACCAGAGCAACACTCTTTATAGGTACATGGAACGTCCGGACAATGTGAGAGACAGGAAAGACCAGCCAAATAGCAATGGAAATGAAGAGATACAACTTGGCAGTACTCGGAATCAGCGAAACCCATTAGACACAAACTGGATAACTAAGGCTACGTACAGGAGAGATGATGCTGTACTCCGGTCACGAAGGGGAAAATGCTCCACACACTCAGGGAGTTGCTCTAATGCTGTCCAAAGAAGCACGAAATGCACTTGTGGGATGGGAATCTCATGGACCCAGGATAATCAAAGCATCATTCAGAACAAAGAAGCAAGGGATCACAATGAACGTTATCCAATGTTATGCACCCACCAATGATAGCAACGACGATGATAAAGATCAGTTCTATGAAAGGCTGCAATCAATTATAGCAAAGTGCTCACGAAAGGACCTCACCATCCTGATGGGAGATCTGAATGCTAAAGTTGGAGTGGACAACACGGGATATGAAGATGTAATTGGACAACATGGACTAGGAGAGAGAAATGAAAATGGGGAGAGACTTGCAAATCTATGTGCATTCAACAAATTGGTTATAGGTGGCACAATATTCCCACACAAGCGCATACACAAAGCTACATGGATCTCACCGGACCAAACCACAGAGAACCAGATAGATCACATCTGTATCAACAAAAAATTCCGAAGATCAATGGAAGATGTGAGAACCCGGAGAGAAGCTGACATAGCTTCAGATCACCACCTGGTTGTGGCCAAGATGAGACTGAAGCTAAAGAAACACTGGACAACTAGACAAACAGCACTACAAAGGTTCAATACAGCCTTCCTTCGAGATACTGACAAGCTCCATGAATTCAAGATAACTCTCAACAACAGGTTCCAAGCTCTACAGGATCTACTGAAAGAACAAGAAACTACTTTGGAGGACAACTGGAAAGGGATAAAAGAAGCACTAACTTCAACGTGTCAGGAGGTTCTTGGTCCTAAGAAGCATTATGACAAGGAATGGATCGCTATGGGAACCCTGGAAAAAATTCAAGAAAGGAAGAACAAGAAACTAGCAATTAGCAACAGCCGAACACGAGCAGAGAAAGTCAAAGCACAAGCAGACTACGCAGAAGCAAACAGGGAAGTGAAGAAAAGCATTAAAGCCGACAAGCAGAAATACATGGGAGATCTAGCAACGACGGTGGAAAAATCTGCAAGAGAAGGGAATATGAGACAACTATATGATACAACGAAGAAATTGGCTGGGAGATATAGCAAACCAGAGAGACCAGTCAAGGACAAAGAAGGAAGGACAATCACTGAGATTCAAGAACAGAGGAAAAGATGGGCAGAATACTTCGAAGAACTGCTGAATATACCAGCCCCATTGAATCCACCGAACATCGAAGCAGCACACACTGACCTTCTTATACATGTCACTCCACCAACGATCGAAGTCAAGATGGCCATCAGACAAATCAAAAGTGGGAAGGCGGCAGGACCTGACAATATACCAGCTGAAGCACTGAAGTCAGACGTTGGATTAACTGCAAACATGCTTCACCTTCTATTCAAGAAGATTTGGGGAGAGGAACAAGTACCAACGGACTGGAAAGAAGGATATCTCATCAAGATACCAAAGAAAGGAGATCTGAGCCAGTGTGAGAACTACAGAGGCATCAGTTTGTTATCCGTAACAGGAAAAGTTTTCAACAGAGTGCTGCTGAATCGGATGAAAGACGCAGTAGACGCCGAACTTCGAGATCATCAGGCTGGATTCCGTAAGGATCAGTCGTGCACAGATCAGATTGCGACACTACGGATCATCGTTGAACAATCAGTTGAGTGGAACTCATCACTATACGTCAACTTTATTGACTATGAGAAGGCGTTTGACAGCGTGGACAGGTGAACATTATGGAAACTTCTTCGACACCATGGAGTTCCTGAAAAGACTGTCAACATTATCCAAAACTCATACGATGGACTACAGTGCAAAGTCGTGCATGGAGAACAGCTGACAGATGCATTTCCAGTAAGGACCGGAGTCAGAAAAGAATGTCTACTCTCCCCATTCCTCTTCCTTCTGGTGATTGACTGGATTATGAAGAATTCGACATCTGAAGGGAAATACGGAATACAATGGATTTCTCAGAATCAATTAGATGATTTGGACTTCGCAGATGACCTAGCCCTCCTCTCTCATACACACGACCAAATGCAGATGAAGACAGCAAATGTAGCAGCAGCCTCCGCATCGATGGGCCTCCACATTCACAAAGGAAAAAGCAAGATTCTCAAATGCAACACGGAGAACACCGACCCAATCACACTTGATGGCGAAACTCTGGAAGAGGTGGAAACATTCAAGTACCTGGGGAACATCGCTGATAAACAAGGAGGATCGGATGCAGATGTAAAGGTGAGGATTGGCAAAGCAAGGGCAGCATTTTTACAATTGAAGAACATATGGAACTCAAAACAACTCTCAACTAATTTCAAGGTCAGAATCTTTAATACGAACGTCAAGACAGTCCTACTGTATGGAGCTCAAACGTGGAGAACTACTACGGCCATCATCAGGAAGGTACAAGTATTTATAAATAGTCGTATACGCAAAATACTCAACATCCATTTGCCGGATACTATCAGCAACAGCGTTTTATGGGAGAGGACAAACCAGCTTCCAGTTGAAGAGGAAATTAGGAAAAGACGTTTGAAGTGGATCGGACATACATTAAGGAAATCACCAATGTGCGTCACGACTCGGTCCCTAACTTAGAATCCGGAAGGAAAGCGGAAAGGAGAAAGGCCAAAGAACACATTACGCCGGGAAATAGAAGCAGATATGAAAAGGATGAATGTTAACTGGAAAGAACTGGAAAGGAAGGCTTAGGACAGAGTTGGATGGAGAATGCTGGTGAGCGGCCTATGCTCCTCGACGAGGGGTAACAGGCGTAAGTAAGTAAGTAAGTAAGTAAGTAAGTAAAGTAAAGTAATTAAGTAAGTAAGTAAGTAATTTGTTCAACTTACATCATATCAGCTGGATGAATTAGTATCATAGTTTCCATTGAAATATAAACTTGGTATTTGCTGTCTACAATGGGGTATTATAGTTTTTCTTCTAGATAACAAGTTTTTTTTGTATATTGTTAGTTTGCAAACAGATTATGACAATTTTAATAATCCTGTAACTCTAGTTTCTAGTTTGTTTCTTTCATTCAGCTCTCCATAAGTTAGTCTTATCATATCAGGAAAACTCCGCCTATCAGAACAGATGAACTTGGTTGGTTTGACGATTATTTCAAATTATTTATTTCATTATTGTATTCAGTTAACTGTAGAAAAATTTGATTCAATTCATTTCTGAAATGAATATTTAATTACCATATATACCCGTTATTATGTAGTGTGGTCTTCTTATAACCATATAAGTAGTATACGGTGATGGTTAGACATAAAATGTATTTTTGGCAGAAGACCGATAAGGAAATAACTGAAATGAAGCGCAAATGGTGAGAAAATGCATGAATAGTGAAATCAGAGATGATGGACGGATATTTGCAGAAGGAACCGTGAAGATTGAGACAGTTGATTGTTATTTTGCAAATTAACTGTTTGCTGTATGGTTATCAGAATTTAGTGAGATAGTCTGCTCCACCACTCGTGTCTTGTTCACTACAATTAGAGTGAGATTAACCAACTTATTGTAAGAAAAATTGTGATATTCTTTACGTTTGGTTAGACAATCACTGAAAACCAGGAAGCGTTCAACAGTTGTTTTGCTTAATTATGAAACTCTTAAACAATACCAGGAATTAAATCCATGACATTTAGGACTCGAGTGATAGCTTCTTCTTTAAAATACTTAATTGATATCCAATGATTTACATTTTAAGTTCAACAAACTTGCAATATTGTATATTCATTATTAAGTACTGATTGTGAGATATTGTTTCACATTCAGCATAGTTGAGCTCTACTGATTAAAGCTTCTTACTAGAAATCCAGAAATTAAGTCTCGAATTCAAATATCGGTGAGCACATGACTATTAGTAGTGTATGTTGTTTTTGGGAATATCACAATTTCATTGAAGTTAGAAAAGTGAACCGATTCACTGGTCTGAAGAATAATCACTCACCACGAGGATTTTATGTTCTTCATTCGATCCGTGATGGAATTGTCGATTCATGTTTCGAGAAATACTCATACTAGGACAAAAAAGCTGTCCAATGACTCTGGGTTTTCAGTAATTGCCTAACTAAAGTATAAAAATCAACAATTTCCACAAAGACATAATATTTAAATTATCACAGTTACTAGTTAATTTTTCTGATCTTAAGCACTAAATGATAAATTCACAGATAATAATATAACACTTTATAGGTTAGTATCAGAGTTCGGGTAGTGGAGAAGACTTGTAGCTCAGGTGAATGATTTTGATAGGGTTTTGTTCTCTGAGATAAATGGTTTGGTCGTGAAGCTTTCATCGTTCTTCTGGACGACATCATCAGTACCCGAGTTTTGCGCTGTTGATATCGTTCAGAAGAACGATGAAAGCTCCACGACCAAACCACCCAGTTCAGGTAGTGTAATATAATTTATAAGCTTATTGCCTAAGTAACAAACTTATCATTATCATTAGAACTCGTTGTTAATAACTTTGTGTACTCTTGTTTCAAACTTTCAAATTTTCAAATTTTTCAAGTACTTAAGTAAAAATTCAATTCTTTAAAGTTATACTTTGAAAGATATGATCATAATATAAGATTCTGAAAATGATCTCAGAATATACATCAGTTTCTAAACATAATCAGGTTGATATTAAAAAAATGGTGAGGTTGTGGTATAGTTTACTTATATCCACATAAGTAGTATATTACGATGGTCGGGAACTGAATGTATTTCATTAGATCTATAAGGAAAGAACGGAAACGAAGCGCAATTGGTGTGAAAATGCATGGAAAATAATAATCGGAGACGATGAACTGATATTTACGGGAAGGATGGTCATGATTGAGTCAATCGATCGATAATTTGTAAACTAACTATTTATTGTATGGTTATCAGATTTTAGTAAGATAGTTTGTAATTTGTGCTTAAATACTTTCGATTCTCCCCACCCGTATTCTCGTTCGCTACAAGGTGACATCTAGGAAAAAAACTAGTTATTCTGCCAAGGCAATTATGACAGAACTGTTAATAATGTAAGGTATAAGATATACACAAAAGACACTATTATACAGGGTATATTGAATTCTTCTATAAAATGTTAGTTTTCACTACGAAAGGAGGATAATTTGCTTTGAGAAATGTCTGTTCACTTTCATCTATCTAATCATAGAAACTATTTGAATGTGTTAATGATATTGTTCTATTAAAAGTATTTTTCTTATCTAAATAATAGATCCCTTTTATTCCTTATTATCATTGAATCTAATGAATTTTGGGTTTGATTTTAATTTAAAAAAACTTTTTGATATTACTATTACATATTGACTTGGCTTAAGCATAAGTTTCTATAAAAAGGTAATCATCTGTTGTAAAGTTAACTACTGTAACATTTGAGAGAGATCGAAGGTCCTGGGTTAGAGTCCCGCATGACGGATCATGGATACGTACAAATGAGGAGTCCAAAACTAGTATGAAACGGTCATCTAGTGCTTTCAGATTTTCGATGGTGGTCTAGCTTAGATTGACTCATGAACTCAACTATTAAAATCACTACAATCTCCATAAAGTTCCATTCTAAAAATATTAAACAGTTATAAAGAATTTTCGTATTGTGCAGTTTGCGACGAAGAAATTAATGTCATAAACTTATTTTGTACGTATTATTTTCAATATTCACAAGTTAAAAGTATTTAAGACGGGGATTTCTTACGATATTGTAGAAAACTTTTTCCAAATATAATACATTTACTTTCCGCTGTAGTATCCTTCTATCGATCTATTGAAGAGGTGAATACAGAAAGTCACAATCGTGTATTATACTGATCGGCTATCAAATTTTTTTACTCAGTACTTTCGGTTATTTTTCCATTAATTTACTTAGTGAATGATGTACATTCAAATCTAATTTTTATTATGGAGTTTCATTTTGACTTCATATGTTTTGCTGTTGATCTGGCTCTTATATCACATACGCAATAACAAATGCAGGAGACGACCAGTGTTGCAGTAGTCTCAGCAGAAGTAGGTCTCAATATACACAAGATAAAAGCAAGACTCTCCGATACAATACAGCGTGCACTGATCAAATTACACTTAACGGAGAAGGTTTGGAGGATGTAAAAACCTTTACATATCTGGGCAGCATAATGCATGATGAACACGGTGGATCTGGCGTAAATGTGAAGACGAGGATCGGCAAAGCAAGAGCAGCATATTTACAACTGAAGAACATCTGGAACTGAAAACAATTGTCAACCAACACCAAGATCAGAATTTTCAATACAAGTTTCAAGGTAGATCTACTGTATGGGGCGGAAACCTGGAGAACTACGAAAGCCCTCTTTCAGAAGATACAGGTGTTTATTAACAGCTGTCTACGCAAAATACTTCGGATCCATTGGCCAGACACTATCAACAACAACCTGCTGTGAGAGAAAAAAACCCAGATTTCAGTGGAGAAAAAAATCAGGAAGAAGCGCTTGAAGTGGATAGGACACACATTGAGAAATTCACGTAACTGCATCACAAGACAAGCCCTGACATGAAATCCTGAAAGCCAAAGGAGAAGAGGAAGACCAAAGAACACATTCCACCGACAAATGGAGACAGACATGAGAAGAATGAACAAAAACTGTATAGAAGTGAAAGGAAAGGCGCAAGACAGAGTGGGTTGAAGAATACTGGTGTGCTGTCTATGCTCCATTGGGAGTAACAGGCGTAAGTAAGTAAGTGAGTATGTTTTGCTGTAGTTATATCTCTCGTTCGTTATGTCACGATTTGCTACCCTGCTAGTGATGTTAGTAAATAAAGCGATTATTATTATTATGACAAGCGTAATAATGTAAACGTATTATTAAAAAATATCACTACTCTAAGTAGAAATGTCAGCATATTTTGAAATTTCATGAGAAAAAATACCTTGAGAAGGCATTCATCTTTCGAAAAAGAAAAAAAAAGTCGTTACATAATCTAATTTTATCTGCCAATTTATACATGACAATACTTGATGATAAGTAATCATTAAATTATGCAATAGATATATATCTATCAACATAATGTGAATGTGATAGACTGAGACATTCTGCCAACAGGTTTAATTGTATACGTGAAGAAAAAGTATTATGAACACGCATAGACTAGAGTTTTATATTTCAAATGATAATGACATATATTCGAAATAAATGACAATATTACCTTGCATGTTGACTGTATACAAAATTTACTATACTGTTACAGATTATTATTATTATTATTTTATAGTTGAAATCATGAGTCAATTGAAGCTAGATCACCATGGAAAACCTGAAAGTACTGTACGGTCGTTTCGTCCTATTGTGGGACTCCTCAGCAGTGCGCATCCACAATCTCGCCTCGCGAGATTCGAACCCGGGACCTAAGCGCCGGGATCGTGGATGTGCACTGCTGAGGAGTCTCGCAATAGAACGAAACAACCGTCCAGTTCTTTCAGGTTTTCCATGATGGTCTAACTTCAATTGACTCACGATTTCAACTAGAAAATTACTAAAATCTCCATCAACCCCCTTCTTATTATCATTATTATTAATATCATGGTTACATTCAAAGAACTTTATCATGCTTTAAAAAAAATTTAATGCGAATACTCACCTTTTCTTGGTGTATTCTAAATCATAAATAATATATTAAAAAATCATTTGAGATATTAATATTTTTAATCATATTAAGTAGTATAGTGTTGACAGAGGAATCCAAGATACTTGGATGATCCTATTTGCAATTTGTCGTTTTGATGTATTTATGTCCAAGTGTTAGTTTTTACAGTCGTCCTTGAACCCATTACTTTTCTTCTCAAACATACAACAAGCTAATCGTTGAGTTACTGAGTCTAGATAGTTAACAGTTTGTTGAATATGTGTATGAAGTTTATCCTGTGTTTGTAAAAATGTGAATATTTTTGTTGTTAATGTTGATCTGTTCCTTTTTGAGATACAGTTTACTAAATATTACTTTAGGTACACACAGCTGTTTAAATTTACTTGGTATTGTTTAATTGTATCTTCCCATTGTTTGTTGGGACTGCAATTGATCAGTCTCTTGTTGAGATTGTGCACCTTGTATAGATTGTCTCGATATTGTTTTAAGTCACAAGTGTTTTTATGAGGGAGGATAGATGGTGGCTAGCAGTGGAGTCTAGGACGCGCGTTTTGTTCAATATTTTCAATTGTCATAAATTGAATAAAGTTTATTCTGACGTATCGATTCAGATGTACTTACAGCTGGAGTGTATAATTAGCCCACATACAACTGTGTGTGACACAAGGTCGAGTAAATAAACATGTAGTGGAAAATCTTTGTTACTCAAGATGATGTTGGAGGTGTTTGGTTGTCAAGAATGGATGGTTTAGTTAATTTTCCATCTTGCTTATGGATAACAACATAAACATGTACTTGAAAGAGAAATGAACCATTGAAATTTCCCTATCACTGACTGACAGCTTGTTCTTTTTGGACCCAGAGAACATAAAACCTCCAAAAGATAAATGCATACTTGGTAAGTGAGTTTCCTTATTATTATAATGAAATGACGTTGTCTAATTTTTATATCATATTATTTAAATGCGCGTGTGCCTGACTAAAATACACATTTTATACAAAGATATCAGACCATATTTCAACTGATTAGGTTATACTGTTAGATAATTAATTTAGTCTTAAATTTAGTTGAACTTCCAAATAACATTAATGTCAGTACTTTGAGTGCAAGATAATTTACTGTATCTTTGCTTATAATGCTTGTGAATTAAGATTATATCGAGGCAATACGCACAGTATGTACATATGGCCAATAAGAGACTGATCAATTGTAGTACTAAACGTCAATGGGAAGATTCAGACTAACAATACTAAGTGAATTTAAACTTCACCCCATTGTATAAGCAACTGGCTATCAGGACTAAGTAGCTAAGTGGATGACGCGATGACGTTTAAAGCGAACGATACTGGGTTCGGATCTCAGAGTGAACATCAACTCTGAGATGTAGGTACATCCAGTTGACGAGTCCCAAATGAAATGAAACGCTCGTTCTGGATTCCATTACTAGCCACTATCCATATTTGCTTATAATGCTTGTGAAAATAAACTTTGTTTTTGAATTCCTTAAACAAGTATCCACCAAGGATATTTTTGGTTAGCTATATTTCCTTCAGCTAACAGTTATTTGACCTCCTAATCAATTTCATCAATTATAAACTCGTAATTTCTTTGAAGTTAATCGGATTTAAAAAAGATTATTCATTAATCTTAAGCTATTGCATGCAATTCCATTGTTCTATAAAATGATTTAAAATCAAACAAATAATAAGAATGAATCTATTATTGAGATTATATATTCCCTTAATAGCCTCAAAAAGTAGACAATACTATCTCATCATATTTGAAAATTATATTTGAAATAATCTCAGCGATTAAAATTTAAAATAAGCCCAACCGTTTCGTCCAGCAAACTTGTTTGGACTTCTTCAGTCAAGTTTTCTGGATGAAATGTTGGAGTTATCTTAAATTTCATCCGCTGAGATTATTTCAAATATAATTTTCATATATAATGACTTCTTTATACTCGGCGCCCAATTTTTGTCAACCTATTAGTTCTAATATTAAGGTCTATTTGACAAAAGAACGGGATCATACACGATGGAAATGAAATTTTCTATTTTTAAAGATGCTAAAAAGGTGTTGATTTCTTGGGGACTTTATAGTATTTATTTTGTCTTTAATATTCATCACTGTAGAGACAATAAAGACGTCATAAACAATTGGATTGATTTTCAAAAACTTATTTTTCCAGCTTACATCCCTTGGATGTATAGAAAATACATAAGTGAGTGTCAGAGGTCGCATCCTGGATTCCATTGCTAGTTGCTATCCATTTTTTTCTGATTAACTGGTGACAAAATGGCTTTATTAAGACAACCTAGAAAAGATGTACATTTACTTACATTACTCATAAAAAAGTCAGTTAAAGAAAAGGTACATTTCCTGTGTAATAACACCAAATAAATAAATTTATTATATCTGAAAATTAAAAAAATATGTGTGTGGAGTCCCACAATAGGACGAAACGGCCGTCAAGCAGTGCTTCCAGGTTTTCCATGGTGATCTAGCTTCAATTGACTCATGATTTCAACTATATATAAAAATATGTTTTTATTAGAATTATATGTTCGTAAAATCTATTCAGTCTATATCACAAATTGATAATAGCTAGACAATCATTAAAAGATTATATATATATAAGCCCCTAAAGGATTACTGAATGCTTACAGTTGAAATATTTCAATCTAGAACAAGATATATGTTCTGTAAATCTCAGTTTTCAGTCGTTATTTGAATAAAATCAAAATTCACTACATAAATCAATTGTAAAAAATACAGTTCTTGTTATAAAATCTATCGCCTCAGTTAATAGTTAACAGAAGAACAGTATTATTTTGTTGTTTTTTTTTTACTAAAAAGAGCCAACGTACACAAATGAAGGAAAAACGCTATAGAAAATGTCTGTTTTTTTTTCTTAAGAGAAACAGAGTTTTATGTAATCTCCATGGAAATGTTAAGTTATATGAAATTGAACTTGTGATGTAACAAATTTATTCAAAAAAGGAGGTTTTATTTGTCTAGAACACATTTTACTTTTGTTGGGGATGTTAGATTGCCAGAACTCACTTGGGAAAGATCCTAATTTTGTAGTTTGATTTTGAAAATTTGAATTTCATGTTGACCTACAGCTTACATTTCCCACTCAGAATACCTTGACTGTCATTGGTTGACGGATTATTTCAGTACGCTATTTTGTGGCTCTCCCAATGCCGTTTCTATCATTGTATAAATAAACTTAATTCGTGTTCTTAGTGACCTCTTATTTTGTGGGTGCTTGTAGAATACATTCTCTACGGCCTCATCAAGACTTCTTGATCTAGTTATCAGGGCCGCGGACAACGGATTAGAATCAACTTACTGTGTCATTGACCTTCATTCCTTTTAACGTGTTAGGTGAACTTGTAATGGCATCAAGCATTTCATTGGGCAACGGCGGTTTTGGAAACATGGATCCTTCTAAAATTGAATCATTACTTAATCAGTAGCTGAAACGAATGCAGATGTTGACATATATCAAGATGTTCGTATTCGTTAAATGGTGAAATATTTTTATTGTTAATGTCATGTACTAGTCTTAGTCAGATAACCATTATAAACCAGAAGGTACTGGAAAGCTGCTTTTTCCAAGTATGTAGTTCCTCAGCAGTACACGGTTAGTGAAAATTAAACCCAGAACCTACAATTTTCATAGTTAATACTCAACATTCAGTTCATTGAGTTTGCATCAAATGGTTTACGTATTTAATTTCGATCAATTTGCGATACTCCTTGTCTTCCAGTGTCATTGGTGGGTAACTGTCTTACATTTTGCATAGTTAAGCCCCGCTGTTTACGGCTTCTGGATAGAATTTCAGCATTTGCCCTTGGAAATCAGTTGCTTAACTAAGGTCAGTTTCTAGAGTCAATAATAAAATTCAACAATGCAGGCAAATCCCTCTCATAATAATGGAATATTAAATTGTACTATTGTGTAATAGTCACTTGTCGAGGCATAGTTATTGTTATGGAATGATGAATTATTTTATGAGATGAACATGTAGCTAGACTGTAGGAAATTTCCTAATTTATTGAGTTTTAGTGAATAAAAACCGAGGTAGGGACAACTAAATGATTTATTAATTCCAAATTACAGAGTTCTTTGATAAAACGTGACAACCATACATTAAATACACTTAGTATTACTTGTTTGAATCTTCCCATTGATGTTTAGGACTTCATCTGGTCAGTCTCTTATTGGCCATATGTGCATACTGTGTGTATTGCATCGATATAGCCTTATTTCACAAGCATTTTATGTAGAGATGGATAGTAACTAGTAGTGGAATCGAGGAAGCGCGTTTCGTCTCATTTCGGACTCGCTTCAAAAGTCGTCGCGAAAGGTACTGGGTTCGAGTCTCAGAGTATACATCAACTCTGAGATGCAGTTACATCCAGTTGACGAGTCCCAAATAGGATGAAATTCGCGTCCTGGATTACACTGCTAGCTACTATCCATCTTTGCTTACATACATTAAATACTTTATTTGCAAAATCTTCCATCAATTCTACTTTACATCCTTCATGATTCTCTCAGTTCTTAATGCCTTTATATACATTGCTGTTTTTTCTCAGCCCAATACATTTAACCTTCTTTTAACAGTGATTACACTTTTGATTAGTGTTGATTACTACTTATGTCGACAGACGTAAGTAACATACACCACAGAGTGAAATCGAATAATAAGTTTTATCAGTTTATATTAAGATAAAATAAATTCTTATCTACATGATCTACTGAAATTGAACAAGACAATCAACTTAATGTCTAAATCTAAACACACTACATAGATAATTAATGAGTAGATACCAATGGAACTATATTACTCAAAATCAATGATCATGTTGATATTCAAACAGTTTACTCATGAATAAATCATAATAAAAAGCAAAAATAGCTAACCAAAGTTTTCTTCTTTCAAACAATCCCATACTAATAAATGAAGTACTAACATAAAAGTCAATAGAGTTAATCCTTTTTTTTTATCAATAATTCATTGTCTAATTACTTGCCATCATAATGATAAACGTTGGAAAAGTTTTGATAGACTTATTGAAGTTAGTTGATATGCCGAAAAAACAATGTTATTTTCTTCTTTACAGACTGATTAAATATGTAATAAAATATATTTTGAATGAATAAACTAACGAACATCAACTCTGAGATACAGGAATACCCAGCTGACGAGTCTCAAATAGAACGAAACGAGCGTCCTAGATTCCATTGCTAGCCATCATTCATCTTTGCTTATTGTAATAATAGTTGTTATTATGTGTTATGTTCCGATAAGAATTATAAATGGTAACTTTTGAGAACTATTTATTTACCAATATGATATATATATATATATATTTATTGTATATTTGTTGAGTAACTAAACTATTCATATTCGTGTCCCTCTTATTATAAGCTTTATTTTGACCTATAAACTATTATCATCTGATTTATCGTTTTTGATTTACACCACGTCTATTAATTATTGTTACCCACATTCACAGCCACATTTGACTGAATCTTGTACAAATGTTATTTTTCATTTTATGGTATGATGTGGTCTATTTGATTGGCTTATAAACTCAGTATATTTGAAATATAACGATTCGTACCGCAGAAGCTGTTATTGGTGTTCTGGACTTAACTGGTTGGGCTAGGCAGAAAGCAGGACTGATAAATACTTTAGACTGCTCGTACGAGTTTCGTGTGTCATGGGGCCGATCGATAATTCACTGTCCTCTAATTGGCAGTATTATTACGTTAAACATTTACAGGACATCCAGGCGGCACAAGCCATAACATTATGATTATTTATATCTCAGTATTATTATAATCTTTTCAATTTGTCAACTTTATACAATTTACTATATTTTTAATGGTTACTTTATTCTATAAAATTCTGAATATTGAACTTAATCTACTTTTTTTAAGATATCAAAATAAACTTGAAATACTCAAATTTTTTTTCTTTTCTTATTCACTTGTGAAGTATTGATCTGCATGAACCAGTGATTTATCTAGTCACACGGGATTCAATTCAATATTAATTATATTGTTCATTTGTTCTAATTATCTTAAAAATACTCATGATTTCAACTATATAAAATTACTAAAATCTCCACAAAACCCCCTTCTGATAATGATCATATGCTCACTAGTGACTGGCTTCATGAGGTATTTCCTGGAGTTCTAGTGAGAAGCGGTAAGCAGTGGAGTTCAACCGGGTTTGTTGGGAGATATCATCTCACTGAAGACATTGGTGAGTAGTAGTTCAATTTGGTGGATTGGTTGAATTTAGACATTAACACCGTTGGATAACGGCCGGCTCAGTGGTCTAGTGGTTAAGTGCTCGCGCGCGAGACTGATAGGTCCTGGGTTCTAATCTAGCTAGGTAGGATCGTGGTTGCGCACTGTTGAGGAGTCCCACAATAAAACGAAACGGCCTTTTAGTGCTTCCAGGTTTTCCATGGTGGTCTAGCTTCAATTGGATCATGATTTTAACTATATAAAAGATTACTAAAATAGAAGATTATGGCACAATATCGTTAATTGATTAAATTTAGGCACAGACCAAATCAGCGGTCTAGAGGTCAAGCTTTCTCACATGAGACTCAAGGTCTTGAGTTTTTGATTTTCCATAGCGATGTCATGGATGCACTCTTCTGAGGAATCCTATGCCAGGGTGAAGCATGAGTTTAGTGTTCCCTAGTTTCCTATGGATGTTGTACTTAGTTCACTTATCGAAATCAGTAACATTCACTAATTCCTATTAACATTTATACCCAAAAAACACAAAAAGATAAAAGTAATTTTCATTCCAGTTAGAATACAGTATATTGACAAGCTTAAAATAATCTCAATGAATTTAAGCCTACCGCTAGTCAATTCGAGACCAGTTGCTTTAAATGAATAGTTTATGTAATAAAACAATAATATTAAACACGGTACAAAAAACGTATATCAGTAATCAATCTATTTAAGTCTTCTACAGGATTTCTATTTGTAAACGGGAAAACCAGTGACTCATAAATTTGTCTATGTGAATAAAGAGCATCCGTCCACTGGAATCGTCATGAGAGTGTTTTGGTGGTCGATATTATCCTTAAGTTTCGTATATTGTTCACCCTGATAATCGTTACTCGATAACTCCCCAATGGTGTATAAATCAGAAGGCGAATACGAAGTGTTGACTGCACTTATTATTGGACCACACACAAATATCCAAAACTATAGGCACGTTAAGCAAACATCAAAGAGTAGTGCCGTAAAGCAAGCGAGTGAGCGAGCGAGAGATCGAGTGATCGAGTCAGCGAATACAGTGAACAGGATTAAGATGTACATATATATGTATATACAAATGGAAAAGCATGAATTATCGAATCAGTTAAGCGATTAATATTAAGGTTAGCAGAATGAATACATGCGTAGGTAGTAAGCAATGCTCAAGCGTACATAATAAAGGTACAATAGTATAGATGGATTGTTATTGTGAGAATAACTCTGTCCGTTAAATAAGTTAACAAAAGGCTAAACTAAATTAAATATGAACAAACTCAATTGTATGTGAGCTGCTATGCGTACAAAGATTCTTAAGAGTTCTAAGATTGTTAATAATTAGGTTTAAGGGTTTAGCGCTAAAATCGGGTACGGGATTTATTTGCTTATTACATAATATCTATATAGAAAAATAGAATATTTGATACGTTTACTACTGTCGTTTTTACTATACAGCGACAAAACAAGATATAAACATCCTAAACACTATAAAAATGTATTTCCATTGTTTATTTTACATGGTATTAGATAAAGCTGAATCACTACTAAATTTCCCTTTATTCTAATTAACTTGTCCCTCTACTACACTTTCACAGTTCAATCCTTCTTGATTTTCAAATGAATCTTTTGTTAAAGCTATTTGGTGTTATTAAAGAAATTTCCTTTGGATTGATTTATTCAATTAATTACAAATCATTCTAATGAAAAGATCGTGGATGTGCACTGCTGAGGAGTTCCACAATGGAACGAAACGGCCTTTTAGTGCTTCCAGGTTTTCTATGGTGGTCTAGCTTCAATTGAATCATCATTTCAACTATTATAATTACTATAATATCCACAAAACCCCTTCTGATATTTATATAAATTAAACGGATAACTACTTAACTCGAAAGTCGTTTTTTGATGTGGCCTACTTATATCCATATAAGTAGCATATGATGATGGTCAGACATTAAATGTATTTTGGCAGAAGACCGATAAGGAAAGAATTGAAATGAAGCGCGATTGGTAGGAAAATGTATGAACAATGAAATTAGAGAAGATGGATTGATATTTACAGAAGGAACAGTGAAGATTGAGACAACTGATTGTTATTTTGCAAATTAACTGTTCACTATATGATTTTCAAATTTTAATGAGATATTCTGTAATGTTATGCTTAAATACATTCAACTGTCTCCATCCGTGATCTAGTTTACGACAGTATAGTATAATCTTTTTGTTTTCCTTCTGATAATTCATTAAATAGTGGATGGGAAAGGAAAACATATGTTCCAAGATGTAATTTCCTTTCTTTTTTTATTCGTTACATTAATTTGATTTGAATAGTATTAGTTAGTCATTAAAGAATGACTGTAAGTAACAAGTTTGATTATTCACTGGATAACAATGTTAAGATATATTTTGATCTAGATAATGAACATTCAATGTATATATATATTATTACAAAATCATGAATAAAGTAAACAAGTGCACTAAATGACGGTGTTTTCCATCATTCGTTATGTATTGTTCACAGTGGGCACTTTCATCCTTCCCTCTGTCAGAGATGTTTCTATGTTTATACTGTTTGACGTATTTCTGTTTTTGGTTCATATTTCAATGGTAATTATTTATATAATTCAATTTACAATTAATGATCAGGTGTTCTGTTTTTCCCATTTAATTAATTCGAATTTATATAAAGTCATCATTTAAAACAACATATATAAACAAACAATATTGTTTTCAATTAGATTCTCATCGGGCTTTAATATAATACACATTAGTATTTATATGCATATACGAAATAATTAAACCAATCAAAGCGGTTTATGAGTTAATGATAACAGTGGAATAGATCATATAAATAAACATAATAAGTAAAACGTACACAAACTGGTCGTCCACAGAAGCATTAAAGACATTTTCCATTTCATTTTCAAGGTGGAACTTACTTTACTTACTTACGCCTGTTACCCCTCGTCGAGGAGCATAGGCCGCTCACCAGCATACTCCATTCAACTCTGTCCTGGGCAATCCTTTCCAGTTCTTTCCAGTTAACATTCATCCTTTTCATATCTGCTTCTATTTCCGGACGTAATATGTTCTTTGGCCTTCCTGTTTTCTGCTTCTCTTCCGGATTCCAAGTTAGGGATCGCCTCGTGACGCAAGTTGGTGATTTCCTTAATGTATGTCCTATCGACTTCCAATGTCTTTTCCTAATTTCCTCTTCAGCTGGAAGCTGGTTTGTTCTATCCCATAAAACGCTGTTGCTGATAGTATCCGGCCAGTGAATGTTGATTATTTTGCGTAAACAACTGTTTATAAATACTTGTACCTTCTTGACGATGGATGTAGTAGTTCTCCAAGGTGGAACATGAGAACTTAAATGGCAAACTGACGATATCGCCAGATTTTGCTTCATTGTTCTCCAGTGTACAATTAAGTGAAGCTATTGACTTTTTGTGCCAACAAGTACTTGAAAAACAGACCAATATCGGGATTCCCGAGGTTAGCCTCAAAGAATTACTTCTTAAATGTACAACGAATATCCATTTTGTCTTTAATCGCAAGTATTATAGAGAAATTTAGGGAATAGCTATGGGATTCACCTCTAGATCTTATCCTTGCTAAATGTTTTTCAGTGAAACTAGAAAATGGACCTCTCAAAGAAGTTATCGATAAGGTTGACTTCAGTTGTTGTTACATTGATGATACTTTCATTATCATCGATCAGAACATTGGAAAAATGAACTCTTAGAGATATTTTACAATAAACATTTAGCGATCAAATTAACATGTGCAGAGAAACTTAATAATAAACTACATTTTTTGACGTTCTGTTAAACAGAAAAGAAAGTGATTCTATCAGTAGAAGTGTGTATAGGAAAAGTTCTTCGGCAAGCCAGTACACATATTTCTTGAGATTTGTACTCACTCATTATAAGAGAAACCTAGTTAGATGTCTTGCCAATAGAGCTAGGAATATATGCTCGGTCGATACTATAGACAGGGAACTATAGCTTATAAATAATATGTTGATTGAGATAGATTATCTAAAAGGTTTCCTGTAGAAACATTTGCATGTAACAAAGTAGAAAGTAGTGACATAATCGGCTAGTAAGAAACCTCTCTTCCTGACGCAGCAATTCAACCAAGATGTAGCTAGTGATATGCTACGGGATAGAATGATTGGAGCAGTTAAGAGAATGTTTAATGCCACTAACCTCTGTCTATCACACTCAACCTGATCTGTGGTGATTCCTCAACTAAAGGATAAGTTACCTGGTCCTGCCACGTCTATGTGAATCTAAGATTTCAGCTGCTCCTGTGGAGAAAGCTATATTAAGTGCACTACCAGACAACTGAGCCAACGAGTTAGTGAACACTTCCTTTCGTGAGATTCGATAATTTTGATGTTTGATTATAATTCCTTGAAAAAGCTTGGACCAGATTGCTAGGCGAAAAGTTGGATTTACTACAAAATTCATTCGCTGAGATTTTATAAATATATATTATTCCTATATAATGTCTTATATCAACTCGGCGCTCAAATACTGTGAAACTATTCGCTCTAATTTAGACGAGATTTCTTATATAAACTTCCTTTCGTGGTTAGGAAACGGTACTGTCAAAACGATACTTATCTCTATTCTATCACACTTGGTCGACAGCGGTCATGTAGTAGATAGAAACAAGTTAATAAAGCTAACTGGAAAGTACTGGAAAGGTTAACCCAAGACAGGGTTGAATGGAGAATGCTGGTTAGCGGCCTATGCTCCTCCACAGGCATAAGTAGGTAGGTATCTTAATAAAGTATCCCTTCGTAACAACATACAGGCTAGTGAAAGAAAATGTTATGCTATGAGTTATTCGTGAGTTTAAATTTCTATTCAATCTTCTGTTTGTTCTTATTCATATTTTTTATTGGCTACATAAATTACACCAGAAATGTTATCTACACTGAATACCAACAATACTGTATGAAAGCTTATTTACAGGTTAGTGAATTTAGTGTTTAGTAGTAAAGATAGGAGTTATATCGATCTGTGTTAATCCTTGCAGTTTGTAACACTATGGATGTCCAATCTCATTATGAATACATAAAAACAAGGTGCTGATATTAAGTGTTCTGACAGAGAATTCCAGTAATTCATTACTCTGTGTGAGAAACAGAACTCCAGACGTAGACGATTTGATTTCGGTTTTTGAACTTTCTTAGAATATCCTGTCAAATGATCATTCCCTTTTTGAATTATAATCGTTTCTTGTAACATAAATGAGGAGTTATGACAAACAAATGTAGAAAATACTAAGCTTATTCTCTTCGAAATCCTTCCCATTTATGTCAGTTCACTATTAACATCTATGATTTTTCTGTTTTTAAAACACTCCTTGAAAGTTGTCAGGTTTTGACCTATACGTTATTTTTTCTAAATTGTCTAACTCTCATTTCTGAGACAAAAGTAAATAACACTAGACTATCTGATAAGTAGATAAAATAATCTAATAAGGTTTCAAAAATACCTTTCAGTTACTCATGTCCACTTACTGTTCAGTGTGCATGCTTAGTGTCGTTTTGTGATGGATATTTATCAGAATGACACAAATAGTAGTTGAATACAGACAGCACCGAAATCAGAATAAATTAAAGCGGTGAATAATTAAGTATAATTCAGTTTACTTTTCTGAACTGCTTTATTTATTACCTAAAAATAATAGTTTATCAGTCCTTATGTGATGTGTGCTACTGATGTCGACAGATGTAAAAGGTACGTATTATCAATAGAAAGTGAAATACCTGGTGATAGAAGGTTAAGAAGATCGAAGGATAGAGAACGAGAACAGAAAAATGACTGATGTGAAACGAAGGAACATTGAAGTTTGAGATGATTGATTGACATTTTGTAAATGAAGTATTTACTGTATGGTTCTCAGATTTTATTAAGGGATTCTGTAATTTGTGTGTTCGAATACATTCGATTGTTCCCACTTGTGTTCTCGTTCACTACACTTATTTATTAGACCACGTACGTTTGTTTACTGTTCAAAACATTGCATTAGGCTATTTATCAATACAGAACTAAAAATCTAATTCCTATTATGTCACCCATTTTTTTTTACTTAAAAATAAGATATACATCATCAATCCCTCGTTGACTAAAGTTTCATATTGGGTTGGACTCAAACTCTTACATTTGAACCATAATTAACCTCTAGGGATTCGATAAAACCGTTTATTAAGTGTATTAATTAAGTTTGAAAATCATTAGCTTGTAGTTGACTAACAGAAACCCATATTTTTACAATCTTCCATGTTTTTAATTATGTTCACCTTAAGTATCCAATTCTTTGTACGCGAATGTATATCTGATGACATCACAAACTGTGTTATATAAAATGATGGTGATGTATTCTGACCATTTAGGTATGAAAATGGAATATTTTGGGAATTCGATAATCAGTGAAATTCGTTTTATGATCTTCCTTAATTTAAAGAATTTTGAAAATTAATCAATTTGACATAACAGAAAGCTGAATTCAAACGGATTCTTAGTTAACAACATTCTGGACATCAAAGTTATTATGTTATACAACTCTGTAGTATGTTAAAGTTCTGAAAATTTCCAGGAAATACATGATTTGGACTTCATGCTTGTTTGGATTCATCTACACAATACTTTTGTAATTTTAGTGCTTCCAGGTTTTTGAATGGTTGTCTAACATTCATCAATTAATGATCTCAATCAAATACTTAACAATCTCTACAACCCCACATTAATGATACTTTATTGTCGAATCAAATCCATATCACTTTAACCTGACGCTTCATCAATTAGACATTCCCTATAATATTGTTCGTATTTCTGATATATAACTAAGTTGAACTAGTCTAAATGAAAGTCATTTACCTGTACCATTTATTTCAAGTAAGTGTTGTATCACAAAGAATCAACTACATTTTTCGCTAGATCAAAATATCTTATAATGATCTATTAAAATATTTTCTTAATTATTAATATGAGGTTGTGGAGATTGCTAATTTTTGATTGACACCATAAATCGATAGATGTTAGATCACCATTGGAAACCTGAGAGCACTGAACGGCCGTTTCGTCCTAGTACGGGACTCCTTAGTAGTGTGCATGAAAAATCCTGCACATAGGATTCGAACTCAATAGGTTCAGTCTCGTGCGCAAACACTTAGCTTTAATTACTTTTTTCTGAGACCCACTTGAAACATTGGAACAAATACAAAATCAAATTCTGTATAACACTTTTCTAGACGTAATAAAAAAAACAGCATATTATAGCAAATCTAACCTTCAATGAAAAAATTAACAGAGAACTGGTTAGACTACCAACTTACTTGTATAGTACTCATTCGACATGCATGTTCTGAATATGCATACACTTCCGAACCGTAAAGATTTATTTTTGTTGGAGTATCAGGTGAACAACGTCCATATGGTGGTGTTTTTTGTGTATGTTTAATAGTTTTAACTTTTATTTCAGTTAAACTACCCGGTTGAATATTTATTCCTTCTTGATTTATATCTGGATAAGTTTCTGCATTATGTACAGTAACTACAGCTCCACTTAATTGTGATTTAATTTCTGAACTAAAACAATCAGAACATGATGTAATATTCATTGATTCATCTAAATAAACAAATAATTCTATGGTACGTACATGATTACGATAGATTTCATGTATATCATATGTATAACAATTTAAATATTGTGCATGAACAAAACGACGCCATCTTCCAACTTGTATACATTCATTCATAACACGTTTACTACCTTCGGCATGAATTACCTAATGTATAATTAAACAAATAGAAAAAAAAAACTCAAATTGTCAGTTTATCAATACAAGAATAGTCTATGAATGATTATTATCTATATAGATAATTATATATACAATTTTGCTAATAAGATTTATGGAGTTTATCGAATTCTCATAAATTGGGATCATCAACTGATATTAATTTGACAATAGTTAAAATCCATGAGGCACTGAATAAGTGTTCCGTATTAGTGTGATATTTCTTAACATCACTCATTGATGATCCCATCAAATATTGAAACCCGGAATTCCAGGTCATGAAATGAACGTTTAGAGTTTAAATTACACTACATCATTGGATATCAGCTTGGAAGCCTAAAAGTTAAGCCCTCATGTACATAACCTAGATTTGATGTCTTAAAACCCCCGGTGGGGTCATCTATATCCTTTGCTGAGGATTCTTCAAGAAAGTGGTTCTAGATTCTTCATTCTGCTTACAACCTGTACAGCATAACTTTATCCTCTGATGGATCACCTGGGTTAAAATCATACAAAAGGGATTTTTATTTTAAAAGTATTCACTAGGAAAATATGTTAATGGAAAAAAAACTAAAATTGGGTGAGTTTCATGCACTTTATCATCTTTAGTAATGATCCGTAGACCATTTGTACATCATATTACATAGCTGAAATGTTATTTTCTATTTGAAAGTTTTAACGTTTTACTGAAATCATTTATTTATGCAAATCTTTGTTTACAAACAATTCATATAGATAACTGTTTGTTCGGTAAGACTATAATTTATGGAGGATTTTTGAACGACTCTAGGCTGACCTTGATAGTGTTCACTTAATAAACAGTACCAAACGACGGTTATAAACCGATGTGAGGTATGAAAATCATGATTTACAGTTGATGATTAAGGTTAGAAATTAAATTTAGGGTTTTCATCATGAACTGACATAAGCTATAATGCCAAAACTCTATTTCGCCATATTGACAAGTGAATTTTGCGCCAACATCTGAGACCTGTTATCTCATTCCTGATTGGTTCATCCATAAATTATAGTCTCGCTGTTTATTATAGTTATTTCCTTATATTTTATTAGAAAAGACTTTTTATAACTAATGCTGAATCTTTTCAGTTGGGTTGATTAAAGAAATGGTTTCGACAAAATATTAACGAATACACATCTTATATTTTACTATATTATTGATATATTTCCATTGACCAAACTAAACTCTACTAATTCAAGTCATCCATAACATTGAAATTCACAACCAATGAATGTATTGAATTCACATAGTATTGTTTATTTGAATCTTTCCATTGATGTTTAGGACTGCAGTTGATCAGTCTCTTATTGGCATATGTGCATACTGTGCATATTGTCTCGATATTGCCTTAATTCACAAGCATTATAAACAAAGACAAATAGTGGCTAGCAGTGGAATCCAGTTTGACGCGCGTTTCGTCTCATTTGGGAGTCGTCAGCTGGATGATGCGCGTCCTGGATTCCACTGCTAGCCACTGTCCATCTTTTCTTATAAATATATCTTTGGTTGTTAAATCCCAATGAGTAGAAAAATTGTATTTCTGATGTTTCGTGACTTAATGTAAGCCATTTCTTCAGAGTAAATAAATAACTGAGATAAAATTGACATCGGTTTAAATTTGTATAATTTTTATTTCGGCTATTTCGGCTCACATTAATTCACGAAGCGCCAGAAATAGTTTTTACCTAGTCAATGACAATTTGAAAATTGTTTCATATATTTTGAATTCTACAATCTAAAGAAATAAAAAAAACAAGTTCTAGAAAATACTGTCTGAATACATTACTGAAGAGGTTGTTCATAAAAAACAAAATGACACTCTGATATTTTCAGAATGAAGTTTGTAAAGATTGTAGTAATTTTTCAAAAGTTGTTTATTTCATGAATCGTCTCAATGGTGTAGAGGTTAAGTGTTTGTGCAACACTGAAGGTCCTGATTTCGAGTCCCACATTCAGGATCATGGATGCTCACTGCTGAGGTGTCTCATACTAGGACGAAAAGGCCGTCCATTGTTTCCAAGTTTTCTCTAATATTTGTCATACACTATAGAAATTGATTCTTTTAAATCATGACATCATTATCACAGTATATCTGATATTGAGTAGCTATTTTTTGATAGTTATTCAGATTAATAAAAAAAATCCTATCAGATACAACTGTCTATTTAGTTAGATTATAAATGAAGCTCATAAATGAAAAAAATAATTCTCTCTATAAGGACAATACTAAAAGTGTGAGGTAAGTATAATTCTGATGGATGAGAAAAGTAAGCATCTAAACACAATGAATTCTTCCAAAAGTTTTCCCAGTGATCAATTTATCATTGTCATTACTCAGGGTCATACTATCACCTATTGGTCAAAATTGATAAATCACCTTTCCTATAAATGAAAAAAAAATATCCTACAGGAAACTATACATATAGATTGGTTTGTCACATTTATCCTGCTTACTACTACATTTTACGTACTTAATAAGTATTAAAATAAGGGAAAGGTATGTAGTAATATGAAGTACAATTTTCTTGAAATAAGTTAAGATTAGTATTGTAGGGCCAGTGAAATGTCACTGAACCCTAGCCAAATCATCCGGCAGTTGGGTCGCTGAATATCGAACACATCATCCATCCCTGTCAAGGTCAAGGACAATCAACGCGCATCAGTTAATCATACGCCATGGACTGGCCCATGCGGCAGTGGTTCTACTTTTGCTTGTATCTCCTTTAACTAATATATTCTTGTAATAACGTCCTTTGTGTTGTACAGTCTTCAGAGCATCCATGGTCCCTTGATACGTTGATGGGGCAATCCACGTAAGGTGCTGGTCGCGAGGTGTGCCTTCGAAGTTAGCTTGTTCGATACACCGTTTCCGCCTTACTCGAGTAGGCCTCCAATCATTCGACATAGATCATCAACGTTGATGGTCCTTAGTGTCTATCACTATTAGTCATCAGCTAGATATGCCTTGGAAACTAAGAAGCAACGCATAGTTGAATCATGCTAAAATAAGATTTCTCACAATTGAAACATCAAAATAAGAATGAGATTAAGAATGTATAGTTCTTACTGTCTTATGATATCACAAATCCAATGTTTATAAGTACGTAACCTTGAGGCATATCATAACTCCAATGTTTTACAAGGTTTGTTAAACTACAGTCAGTTTGCAAATATATTCGAGAATCACTTTAAGAAGTTTCGTTTGAATCATATCTGAAAAATGAATTCTTTGACATAATAAAAGAACAAGGAAAGAAGAACTACACGCCCAATATATATAGTTGAAACAAAGTAAATAAAAATAAGTTAACATAAGATTGGCATCTTATTGTTTCCAAGAGAACTACAGAAAATCGATTATAATGCTTACAGAAAGAGTGAGAAAGAGAATTATACCTGATTCAAATTCACTTTTCCACATAATCATACATGCAGTTTGATATGAATAATTTAAGAGAAGCATGAAATAAAGTTATACGTATTATATGTTAGATGGTATGTTTACTTCCCTATGCAAATATTCCATGGCTACCAGAAAAAAAAGTATTTCACTTTCATTCATCTTCTGTAAAAAATGAAAAAAAAACAATTCAACATTCAACACGCGAAGCAAAATTGATCTTAACTATGTTTATTCATACATTTCATATCACTATTCTACTTCTTATTATGATTTTGATTACGTTCCAAACATTTATTTAAACCTCACATATTGAATATATGTGACCAACGATTGATTCATATGCTATTTGTTCCCTCAAGATACTGGAGCCCATGTGAACCATTGATTTGAAGTGAGAGTTTTCCAACTCCCCCAGATGAACTTTCCGTGTCTACCAACCAGGTTAAAGCGCCAGATATTCGCTTTTCATCCTCTCAATTTCGTAAAAAACACCCTCGCCACGAGAAGGCAGTGATTAGGACTTCCCTGGCAGACGCTATATACGCGTGGCCATGTAAGAGCATTTGGAGAGGGAGAGCAAACTCTCCCCACTCTCGGCCTTACCAGGTCATTTGAGGGCATTCTTCTTATTATTATGATTCTGATTACGTTCCGAACATTTATCTAAAATTCACAATCTCAATATATGTTAATTATTTATTAAGAATTATAATTTTAGGTTGTATACAAGTTGATGAGATGCTGTGACACAGACTGATGAATTCCTTTAGAAGTAGTATGTAGCACTAATCAGATGTGGAATGCCTGCCGGCAGAAGATTGAACCGAAGAGAACAGGAAGGGAAAAAGAGAAGAATTGGAACAACAACAGAATCGGAAGAATCATGAAGTATGTGCAAATAATTTATTTAATGTATGATTTTCATATTTTATAAAAACATAGTGTAATTTTAAGCAAAGATGGATAGTGGCTAGCAGTGGAATCCAGGACGTGCCTTTCGTCCTATTTGGGACTCGTCAGCTGAATGTAACTGCATCTCAGATTTGATGTTCACTCTGGGACTCGAACTCAGTACCTTTCGCTTCAAACACCATCGCGTCATGCACTTAGCTACTGAGTCCTGATAGCCATTTGCTCGTACAATGGTGTGAAGTTTAAATTCACTTGGTATTGTTTGAAGCGAATGTTACTGGGTTCGAGTCCCAGAGTGAACATCATTTTTCCTCCTTAATAGGATGAAATGTTATTCTGTAGAAATACATTTGAATATATAAAATATCCGAATATTGACTTTATTATAATATTCAATTGAAAGATATTTAGTCAGAGTTATTATTGTTTTTTGTTAATGTCTATTCAAACTTTGTCTTTTAATATGAATACTAAATACTTAAGGTGACAAGAGTTTAAAACTAGAAGAGACTGTCAGCTCCATAAAAATTGTGGGTAAGAACTGCTGATGAAGTTCAGCGTTTCTTGTTAAATATCTTCAACCATACCTTACATCACTTATGAAATATCGAAAAGGAAATGTGTTAAATACCAAAGGAAGCAAGATTTTGAACACACTTTTTCAAGAATAAGTGTCTTGAGTATTTGATTATCTTTCCTAACAAAATGATTACTTTTGAACATCAATAAAATGAAAATATGTTTCGATCTTGGTTTACCAACTTTTCGTGTTCGGTTTTATTCACTATTGTGTAACTTTATGAACGTTCTTCGGTTATAAGCTCGATCTGTGTATATACGCTTATGTATTCATTTGTACAACCCACGAGTCTTTATTTGTTTGGTAATCATCTATCTCAGACAAAGGATACAGTCGACCGACTAGAGTAAACATTTAGGCGTAAAGCGAATTCATGAAGCTATGAATGTCAAACTATATAAATATTAAACGACTTCTATATTAATTATCAGAAGGGGTTTTGTGGAGATTTAGTATTTTCATAGTTGAAAGCGTGAGTCAATTGAAGCTAGACCACCATCGAAAACCTGGAAGCACTGCTTGACGGTCGTTTCGTCCTATTATGGGATTCCTCAGCAATGTGCATCCAGGAGCCCGCACTCGCAAAATTCGAACCCAGGACCTACCGGTCTTGAGCCAGAGCCCCTAACCGATAGACCACTGAGCCGGCATCCAACAGTGTTAATGTCTAACTTCAACCAGTCCACGAAATCGGAGCAACCATTCACCAATTGTCTTCAGCGAATTCCCATCTCACAACAGACGTGGTTTTGAACTCCACTGATCACTGATTCTCACTAGAACTCCTGGATGTACTTCTCGAAGTCAGTCACTAGTGAGTATATGATTATATATTCATAAATATTCATATCTTATTAAGAGAAAGAAAGCTCAAATCATTATGTAAAACGTTGTTAAGTTATCGGCTTAACGTCAATATACATCACTGTAATATGTAATCATTTTCCATGTCCAAAATTTAATTTACTTCAACAGTACATTGTCCTGAGATAAATCGAATAGATATTTCACTTAGATTCCCGTCCCCCCCAACATTTTAAAAAATTTATTGTTCTATATAAATTTACATATATACAGAACAAAATTGAATTACCCTAATGTCCTATTTAATATGTAAAACATTTCTCATTGTATAACTGTTGTTTTATAATATTAAATTTTATTTCACCTGGTGATATCTAAAATTGTATAGACAATTTTGTCCTTGAAGTTTTAGGTCATATCATGATTATTATTCAGCTATAAGGTAACTAACTAGTCAAAGTTACTGACTATTCGTTTTCAATTGAGGAATTTCAGGAAATAGTAAGGGGAAAGGGATAATTATGTTTTAATTTTTTTTATTTATTTATGAACTGAATAGAATATAATATGTTAAAGTAGACATTGTATTCAGATTCTCATTTTGTATAACAAAAGAAAAGAAAGAGATATGGGATAAATATTTTAAACTACCTAGATATTGAAGTTCGAACTGTGATTTGCAATGTAATCAAAAATATCCACTTAGATCCATTCATTATTTCACCAACTGTACTCCCGTAGAGACCAATTTATAAGTTACACATACATGGTAACTTAAATCCAGTATCTACTGATTCAAACTTCAGTGTAGTGCCAACAATATATACCGAATATATATGCTAATAATATAATTGTTGATGTATCTGGATTCCATAAGGATCGGTCGCGCACAGACCGAATTGCGACACTACGGATCATCGTTGAACAACTAGTTGAGTGGAACTCATCACTATACGTCAACTTCATTGGCTATGAAAAGGCGTTTGACAGTGTGAACCGGAAAACATTGTGGAAACTTCGTTACTATGGAGTTCCTGAGAAGATTGTCAACAATATCCAGAACTCATACTATGGACTACAGTGCGAAATCGTGAATGGAGGACACCTGATAGATGCACTTCCAAGTGAGAACCGGAGTCCAGCAAGGCTGTCTACTCTCACCCTTCCTTTTTCTTCTGGTGATTGACTAGATTATGAAGACCTCGATATTTAGGGAAAGCACGGAATACAATGGACAACTCAGAACCAATGATAATATTTGGACTTCGCAGGTGACCTAGCCCTCCTCTCTCATACACACGAACAAATGCAGATGAAGACAGCAAATGTAGCAACAGCCTCTGCAGCAGTAGGCCTCAACATACACATAGGAAAAAGCAAGATCCTCAAATGCAACACGGAGAACACCAAGTCAATCACACTTGATGGATAAACTCTGGAAGAGTTGGAGTCTTTCACGTACATGGACAGCGACATCTGATGCAGGTTTGGGAGCGAGGATTGGTAAAGCAAGGGCAGTCTTCCTACAATTGAGGAACATATGGAAGTGAAAATCTTCAATACGAACGTCAAGACAGTTCTAATGTACGGATCTGAAATGTGGAGAACTACTACAAAATTGTTTATAGACAGTTGTTTGTGCAAGATACTCATTATCCATTGGCAGGATACCATCAGCAACATTTCGCTGTCGTAGAGGACAAACCAGCTTTCAGATGAAGAGGAAATCAGTAAGAGAAGTTGGAAGTGGATATGACATTTATTACGGAAATCATCAAACTGCATCACGAGGTAAGCGCTGACTTGGAATTCTGAAGAGAAACAGGAAAGTGAAAGAACAAAGAACACACTAAACTGAGAATTGGAAACAGACATGAAAAAGGATGGATAGCAACTGGAAAGAATCACCCAGGACAGAGCTGTGTGGAGAATGTTGGTGAGCGGCCTATGCTCTTCCACAAGGAGTAACAGGCGTAAATTAGTAAGTTATGGGTGTATAAAAACCACGACAAGACTACAACTTATGGTTTTAAACTTTTATTGTGTTTTAATTGAGTTCAGTTTACAAAATGTTTGTTTATCAGTGTTGCATCTTTTCACAACTAATGATTTAGTTAAGAATAAAATCTAGAATAATGCACTAGATCAGAAATAAATCCGAAACATTTAAAAATAATTATATGAATGAATGATATTCTAAAGAGTAGTAGTATTTTTAGGGCCGATGTAATATGTCTTTACTCAATAGCTTTTATCCAGGTTTTGATTTTTTATCAAAATTCTCATCACTAGGTGATTAAAACATAGTTTCTATGTGTAAAATCGCATAATCAGATCATTATGGAATTAGGAGTAGAATGCCATTTTCAAAGATTTCATTTTAGTGTATGTGATGCATGTGATGTTCAAACTCTTAACATGAACATAAATTGTTACAAATATTTGGTTAAATGTATTTCAAAAGTTATTTAGTAAAGTCATTTGAAAGCTATCCTACAGTGAAAGATTGAGCTTTAGCTCTTAACGGTTTTACTTTCTCAGGGTTTTTATATTTCTTGAAAAAATTCTTAAACTTAGATGAGTATTAAGTTGAAAAACCACCTGCCTTTCATAAAAACAGAAAAAAAACAATTGATTAGTACTTCTAGATTATTTTAACTCTACCTGTAGCCCCTCCGGGGGCTACTACCGGTCCCAAGCCCAAATAAATGAGGAGGGTTAGGTCCAGGACGGAGTGGGTTGGAGAATGCTGGTCGGCTGCCTAACTAAGTTAGTATGTCCAGATTATTCTCTAGAAAGACCAACAAATTGTCATACATAAAATTACCAATAGCGAGCTATTAGGTTCACGAGAGTTTTATAACATATGTTTTGATTCATAATTTACCCTACAGATAGAACCAGTAGATAATTACTATTCGAATTTATAAGTAGTAAGAAGTTTTGAAGCTACTTTTTATTCACAAAATATTCAATCAAAAACACTAAGCCCAATTGTTTTTTATTAATAATAATAATAATAATTAAAGGTGAATGATGAAATTCATTAAGTGATTAGCAATTATTCACTTTCGTTCATTTAAACAAAGTACATTTAAACACCATGCTTAATGTGTTGATAATTAGTTCGCTACAATTGCAAACCTGATTTGCCAATTTTCAGTCCGTTTTTTTTTTGAAAATAAAATTATTGTTGAAACATGGTATTGGCATTTTTTTCTAAAAACAAAAAAAACCAAAACGTCTTCCCTTATTTTCTATTATCTCAAATTATCTAATTTTGGTTTTATTTCTATTCTGAATGAGAATATTTAGGATGTGAATGAGTCAATTTCATACGGAATTCTTATGATGGATTAAACTGCAAAATCGTGCATGGAGGAAAACTCATTGACTCATTCGAGGTAAAGACCGGTGTCAGGCAAGGCTGCTTACTCTCTCTCTTCTGGTGATCGACTGGATCAATGAAGACGTCAACATCTGGAGGGAAGCACGGGATACAGTGGACAGGCAGGATGCAGCTTGACGACTTAGACTTCGCAGATGATCTGGCTCTTCTATCACAAACGTAACAACAAATGCAGGAGAAAACGACCAGTGTAGCAGCAGCCTCAGCAGCAGTAGGTCTCGATATAAACAAAGGGAAAAGCAAGACTCTCCGATACAATACAACATGAGTCAATCGGATTACACTTTACGGAGAAGGTCTGGAGGATGTGAAAACCTTTACATATCTGGGCAGCATCATTGATGAACACGGTGGATCTGATGCAGATGTGAGGGCGAGGATCGGCAAAGCAAGGGAAGCATATTTACAACTGAAGAATATCTGGAACTTCAATCAATTGTAAACCAACACCAAAGTCAAAATTTTCAATACAGATTTCAAGGCAGTTCTAATGTATGGGGCGGAGACGTGGAGAACTACGAAAACCATCACCTAGAAGATACAGGTGTTTATTAACAGTTGTCTACAGAAAATACTTCGAATCCGTTGGCCAGACATTATCAGCAACATTCTACTGTGGGAGAGAACAAACCAGATTTCAGTGGAGGAAGAAATCAGGAAGAAGCGCTGGAAGTGATTAGGACACCCATTGAGGAAATCACCTAACTGCGTCACAAGGCAAGCCCTCACTTAGTGTCCTCAAGACCAAAGAAGAAGTGGAAGACCAAAGAACACATTACGCCTTGAAATGGAGACAGATATGAGAAGAATGAACAAAAATAGGATAGAACTAGAAAGGAAGGCCCAGGAAAGAGTGAAATGGAGAATGCTGGTCGATGGCCTATGCTCCATTGGGGGTAACAAGCGCAAGTAAGTAAGAATGAGTGTTTAAATAGTCTTAAGTTTGAAAAGAATAATACAGTTTTTAAAGTACTTTTTGTCATATTGTCAAACTAGTTGAAAAATGTTTGAAAACCATGAAGGATATTTCCCATGTTACATGGTGGTTTACAAATCCTCAGCAATTTACATCTGGAACATCATCAGAAATTAAAATGCAGACCTTCATATCTTTCAATGATCTTGTAAAATCAAATCATCGATAGAAATGTATCGGTTTAATGATGTCATGGAAACCAGCAATAATCGAGGATGCTATTGTCAAAATTCTTATTAACGATAACTAGAGAACAGACAAAATAAGATTAGATTTTGAATTAACAATATATTCAAACAGAGGTAGAGATAAATAGCGGAGAACAGTTTCATGTGGGCTTTGTTTTTATATCAATACAATTCTCAACTCAATCCATTGAGTTATTAGTTTCTGTTAAAGTAACAAGGTTAGCATTAATGCTAACTTCCAACTGGTGATCACTCAATATTTATCGTCGGGACTGATGAAGAAGTAAGAAACGGAAACTTGTTGAAATAATTTGTGCTGAGAATTCTATGTCATACTGTTGTGTGGATTGCTTATACTCACATAAGTAGTATATAACAATTGTCAGACAGATGACCGATAAGAAAAGAACGGAAACGAAACGCAATTGGTACGAAAATGCAAGAACAATAATAATCGAAGACTATGAACTGATATTTGCAGAATGAACAGTCAAGATTGAGACAATTGATTGATAGTTTGCAAATTAACTATGTATGGTTGTCAGATTGGTCAGTATGGTTGTCAGATTTCAATGAGATACTCTGTAATTTCCATGTCATCTACATTCTATTGTCCCCACTCGTGTTCTTCTTAAGTAGAACACTAAATGTATAATATCGAATAAAGCTAACAATAATAATGATAACACTACTAAGATTTACCTCAGAATACTTATTATTATTCTTTGTAATTATCTTATTGATATCAATACTATATATTATAATTAATTCTAATTCTTAACTATACAGTTCAAAGTATAAAATAGAAGCTTATTCTTATAGAGTTTATCATATCCTTATTCTCAGCACGATATTTAAATGGTTTGTTTTGCTTTGTAGGTCATTTATTTAAATTTTCTTTAATTAAAACATTTTATGATTAGAGAACATGGCCTAGATACCTTTGTATGAATAAGTATATATATATTTGATTACGGTAAATTAGATTAATTATCTAATTTTTATTCCCTTCATCTCTTTAATATAACTGACAGATTTTCTTACATATGAAATATGTGTTTTCATAGTTGAAAGCGTGAGTCAATTGAAGCTAAACCACCAAGGAAAATCTGGAAGCACTGTTTGACGGCCGTTTCGTCTTATTGTGGGACTCCTCAACAGTGCGCGTTCACGATACCGCTTCGCGAGATTCGAAACCTGGACCTATCAGTCTTGCGCCAGAGCACTTAACCGATAGACCACTGAACCGGCATCAGATGATGTTTATGTCTAACTCCGACCAATCCACGAAGTTGAGCAACCGTTCACCAATTATCTTCAGTGATTTGATATCTCACAACGGACGTGGTTTGAACTCCACTGGCGCGAGACTGGTAGGTCCTGGTCTCGAATCTCGCGAGGCGGGATCGTGGATGCGTGCTGCTGGGGTGTCTCACAATAAGACGAAACGACCGTCAAGCAGTGCTTCCAGATTTTCCTTGGTGGTCTAGCTTCAATTGACTCATGATTTCAACTTTGAAATATACTGAAATCTCCACAAATCCCCTTCTGATTATAAGCTTTATTTTGAACTATAAACTATTATTATACGATTGAACATTCCTGAATTATGCTCTGTCTATTATTTACTATCTCCCACATTCACAGCGTCAGTTAGATGAATCTCGTACAAATGTTATTTTCCATTTTATGGCACGATGTGGTCAGTTTGATTGGTATATAAACCCAGCAGATTCGAGAATAATGATGCATATTACAGAGGCTGTTATTGGTGTTCTGGACTTAACTGGCTGGGCTAGGTAGAAAGCAATCCTGACAAGTGCTCCAGACTGCTCGTACGAGTTTCGTGTGTTATTGGTCCGATCGATAATTCACTGTTCTCTAATTGGCAGTATTATCACATTTATCATCAATAAGGCATCCAGGCAGATACACAAGATATAACACTTAACTATAACAATGAGACTCATTTCATTATTTTAATGAATGCATTTCTAATGTTCTTATAGATTGCTGACAAAGAAAGTCTCACTCAAATATAAAATTCTTTCGAATTGAATATAAAGCTATAAATAACAGTTAAAGTGAGTATGGTAAAGAAATATTTGTTCTAATTTATGAAATTAAAGGTAAATTTGGATATAGGTAAATCAATTGCATTAACAAAGTGATGCCCTTAAATTGATAGTTTAGCCAGCATTAAAGATTGATACTGATCTTATTATTTTTTAAACCGAATATGATTGACTGAAGAAATACTACGAAGGAAGCATATTACTTTTAGGTAGATCACTATTTAAATAGAGATCATAGCAATTATCCTACGCCCAATTTTGATTATGATACTGTTATGATCACTGGAGCACATGACAGACTCTAGCCAAAATGTTGATAACTTAAATATCATTCGATGATTCATCCTACTCTCCATATATGAATGCACTCAAACCCTATTATCAGGTTTTGCTTTGTCTTGCTGAGCCCTTATACAATCTGGCTACAAATTTGCCTATGTAATTGCTCGCGCTTGCTCTCTGATACTTACTCATGTGCTTGTAGCTTTTTGGCCTTAGCTATTTGGTAATAAACTGTAGTTGCAGCTTCTCTTTGCTTTCTGGTTTCATGCACCGTTGAGATTTGTATTATAACAGTTATCGAGAAGAAAGGTTAGCGAAGCATTGCACTACAAGATATCATTCTCGTTTTTGTTTAATATCCAGTTTATTAGTCACATGCTCACCCATTTGTGTACATTAAATTTTAAAATATCAGATGGCCTGTACCAGTGTTGTCATAATCAGTCTTATCAGTGATGTCGTCTTCATATAATAGAAATATCATGGCCACAAAAAGTTATTTCAAAGTTCTTTTCCAAGAAAAAAACAATCATAATGATAATATAATATAATGGTCTCGCGAGATTCGAGACCAGGACCTACCAGTCTCGCGCCAGTGGAGTTCAAACCACGTCCGTTGTGAGATATCAAATCACTGAAGACAATTGGTGAACGGTTGCTCAACTTCGTGGATTGGTCGGAGTTAGACATAAACATCATCTGATGCCGGTTCAGTGGTCTATCGGTTAAATGCTCTGGCGCAAGACTGATAGGTCCAGGTTTCGAATCTCGCGAGGCGGTATCGTGAACGCGCACTGTTGAGGAGTCCCACAATAAGACGAAACGGCCGTCAAACAGTGCTCCCAGGTTTTGCATGGTGGTCTAGGTTCAATTGACTCACGCTTTCAACTATGAAAACAAATAGAATTATTAAATGCTCAAGTGACTTAAAAGTTAACTTCGATGATGTTATTCCAGGAAAACAAGAAACGTTTCACAATTAAATACTTAAGCACTTAAATGAACTAAAATTATCAAAAGCACAATTGACTATTAGTGATCTATTTTAAATTGTTGAACTGTGAACTATCAAATCTATGTAAGATAAATTATTTTATATAAGGTTTAATTTGCCAATAGGGAAAGAAAACATATCATATAATTAAAACTGTTTTTAAAGGGCTTGATTGTATCTTATATACAAATAAATAACAAGGAAATAAGAGAAATATGCGTATATATATATATATATATATATATATATATATATATATATATATACGTACATCAGTTCGAGTTGCCATACCACATTTGCACAGAGTTACAATTGTCGATTCAAATCCCATAGTAGTAGAAGTAGTAAGAGTATAAGCATTAATCCTAAAGATTACGATTTGAAGATGGTATTCAAGGAGTATAATCCAGTGAAACAAATTTGGAAAGAGAAAAAAGATAATGACATGGAGAATTCAGAAGATTAGAATTTGGCAGAACACAAAGAGTGAATGCACCTTCGCCATTGCAAATGATTTTGAGCCATGCCATCCAAGGTCTCTAACCATCGGTTGTTATCATGTTGCGAACCCCAACCAGGTAGTTTACACCTACCAACATGGCTCAGTCCAATTGTCAGTGACTTCATGGACTTGTGACACGTTTCGGTCTGACCGCCCCATATATATAGTCATTAAATCACTTTTTATTAACAATGAATTCAATGAGATGTTTATTATGGTTTTATGAAATTCGGTCTTATAATAGAAATGAAATGTTTATAAGATAATAAAAAAAGAAGAAAACAGTACTTCATTTGTTTTTGGTCATAAAAGAAATATAATGTCATTATTAAGTATAGGGGACATGCTGAATTGTATAATGAAGCAATCATTATTTGTTTATATATACTGGTGAAATATATAAACATTATTTATAATATTCTTTAAATTAATAAAGGCTGAAGAATACATTATGTCGAAAATTGGAAACAGATATGAAAAGGATGAATAGCAACTGGAAAGAACTAGAAAGGATTATTCAGAACAGGATTGTGTGAAGATTGCTGATAGGAGGCCTATGCTCCTCCACGAGGGGTAACAGGCATAAGTAAGTTTAAGATAATAATAAAAGTAGAATAATATAAATGTATTATATTTTATGAACTATTTTTAGCTGATCAACATCTTAATCGCATCGTTTGCATAATTGAAAACTTTTAAGCATGTATACTTGAAATAATGACTGTAATTTACAATTCACTTAGTATTGTTTGTTTGAATCTTCCCACTGATGCTTAGGACAGCAACTGGTCAGTCTCTTATTAACATATGTGCATACTGTGCGTATTGCCTCGATATAGCCTTAATTCACAAGCATTATAAATAAAGATGCATAGTGGCTAGGAGTGGAATCCAGGATGTGCGTTTCGTTCTATTTGGGACTCGTCAGCTGGATATACCTGAATCTCAGAGTCGATGTTCAATCTGGGACTCGAACCCAGTACAATGTCAATCAGTGTATAATCTAAATACGACATTGTCTGTTCGAATATGCATAAAAATAAAGAATATCTAAGCAGTTATCGGAAGGTTTATAAAGCTATTTAAAATTCCATGAATGTTCGTAAAAACATATTATTAACTAAGTGACAGTACGAACCAAGTGTATCGATTGTGATACAATTACAAACAAAACCTGATTTATATAACATCAGCATTGTGGATAATGATTTCATCTATTTGATAGGTCAGATAATATATTTTATGCAAAAGGTTTTCTATCTAGCTGTTCAGTTCATCATCTTACATTGAACGAACTAATACCTCAAATAATCAGTCAATTAGACCTCTTTAATATTGCCTACAACTGTCTTACCATTTATACTCTAAAAACATCAAGGTGGATTGTTCAGTACATATATTCAAATGTTATAAGAACCGTGTGACTCAAAAGTACAAAAGTTATTAAAATTAAAATCATACTGTCTACGAATTCATGGTTGTTAAAATATTCAATAATGCGAGAATTTCTACAAGCTTCATTAATATATTCAGAAAGATATAATTATCGGTTTATCACTAATGATGCCTAGGACAGAGTGGGTTGGAGAATGCTGGTCGGCAGCTTATGCTACATTGGGAATAATAGGCGTAAGTAGGTAAGTTATCACTAATGATAATTATAATGTCTTAATTTCACATATGATTTACTTCAAAGACCACACTTGAGCTCAATTAGTGATTTTTAATTGCTTTACTCATCATTTTTTTGGTAACCCTTGAACTATTTTTACGATATCTTTTTGACAAGATATTTTAAAAATTTCGATTCCTTATAATTCTGGCATTACCACATCACTAGGTCTTTCTATAATAATCTCATATACGTGATCTTGATCGTTTCAAGTGTACACAATTGCCAACTGTGATTTTCAGTTTGCTTATCGTCATTTTTTGTTCATGATTTGTTCGCTTTAATATGTTACGTTCTGTTATGACTTTATAAAAAATAGGCTGTATGCCAATTCGTTTACGATTTTATGTCCGGCTTTTTATCACGTAAATTATTCACCAATCGGAATACGACTTTTCCAATCTTAGGACTGTGCTAACCAATGACTTCGACCGGTTTGAGCAGTCTAGCGTTCTTATCGGTCCCTTGTCCGCCTAGCCCTTCTAATTGAGTCCAGAACACCAATTACAGCTCCTGCTATGCGAATCATTTATTTCACGCATACTTGGTTTATATACCAGATAGACAGACAAACCGCATCACACCACAAAATAGGAAATAATATTTGTACAAGATCAAGTCATATGTGGCTGTGAATGTGGGAACAGTAAGTCGTACAATAATAATTCATAGGTCAGAATGAAGCTTGTAATAAGATGAATATGAATATATACAATCTAGTTACTCAATAGTTAAACCATAAGAATATATATATATATATAGAATAATAGTCCATTAATAGGTCCTGGAAGTTACCCTTACTTATGTCTTCACTAGGACATAACAGTTCCCTCATTGTAATTTGACTAAAACAGAAACTCAATGTCACTAAGATGATTTGACAATAAAAGCAATAATTTTCACCCACTAAGTTACTTATTAGAACTCTGTTCTACATACTTCAGATTGAGCATTGGAATAGTATCACTACAGATCATACTTAAAATATATCTCAAAATTGAATCCGCTTTTCTGTACATGGTAAATGAATTGTATTGAATATTATTGTTTAAGTATACGAGGTTTTTTCACAACATATTTTAAAAATTTCAATTTCTTATAATTCTGGCATTACCATATTGCTATATATTTTAGGTCTTTCTATTAATAGTCTCACATACGTGATCTTGATCCTTTCACGTGTACAGAATTACCAGTTGTGATTTTCAGTTTACTTATCGTCATTCGTGTTCATGATTTGTTTAAATTATCATGTTACGTTTCCTCATTGTAATTAAACTAGAAAAAGAAACTCAATGTGACTAAGATGATTTAATAATAAAAGCAATAATTTTTAACCACTAAGTTAGACGTGAGAACTTTTCTCTATATACTTCAGGTCGAGCACTGATATAGTATTGTGATGTCGGTTGCTTAAAACACACATAACTAGCATATGACGATGATCAGACAGAGAATGTATTTCACTAGAAGATCGATAAGGAAAGAATGAAAGCGAAATACAATTGGTATAAAAATACATGAACAATGAAATCAAAGATGATGGATTGTTATTTACAGAACAAACAGTTAAGTTTAAAACAATTGATTAATATTTTACAAATGAATTGTTTACTGTATAGCTATCAGATTTTACTGAGATAGTTTGTAATTTTTTACCCGAATACATTCGATTGTCTACACTCGTTTTCTCATTCACTACAGTATCACTACAGATCATATATCTAGAAATTGAATTCGTTTATCTGTACATGTTAAATGAATTATATTTAATATTATTGTTTAAGTTTATAATCTATTATTGACAAACCATCTCAACAAGATATTCACCTTTGATTCTTTCATATTATGTCTGTTATCTTATTCCATAAATTGTTCCTTTCATTTCTATTCATGTATATATTGAAATGGATATATATATATATATATATATATATATATGATCAATTCTTTAATATAGATTAATAATTAAATCCTTTAAAATTAACCTTGATTCTATGATCAATTCAACTAAAGTAAAACAAATCTTGTTTTTAATTTGACCTTATAATAACACGTTTTTAAATAATTAATCAAAAAATTTTTTTCGAAGTAAAAATTGAATGAAGTGAATTGTGAAATTCAAATTTTCTTTTTTTAAAATAAAAAAATTAATGAATTATCCATTTGCGTGAATTTGTCAAGATGAATATAAAGATACAAATAAACTAACCTAAAGAGAATTATGAATGGGGTACCATTTGAGAACTATTTTATAGATCAATATGATACATGTTGGTAAGTAACTAAACTATTCAGGTTCATGTTCCTCTTATTGTGAGCTTTATATTTATTTATTAATTATTATTATATGATTTATCATTCTTGAGTTATACCCAGTCTATTGATTACTATTCCCCCTATTCACAGCCACATTTGGACAGATCTTGTACAAATGTTATTTTCTATTTTATGGTACAATGTGGTCAGTTTGTTTGGTATATCAACTCAGTATGCTTTAAATACATGATTCATATTGCAGAGGCTGTTATTGGTGTCTTGAACTTAACTGGCTGTGGCTAGGCTGAAAGCAGCACCTATAAATACTCTAGACTGCTCGAACGGGCTTCGTGTATCGTTGGTCCGATCGATAATTCACTGCTCTGTAATAGGCGGTATTATTATGTTGTACATTAACAGGGCACACTGGTCACAAGTTATAAGAAGTAATAATAGTAATAATGATAGTATATTGATTTAAAATATTGGATCGTGGAATAGTTATTGTTATTGTTGAAGTATTTCTGTTTTGATATTATAAAGGCGAATTTAATTCAAACTCATATTGTGGTGTTGTCTACTTATATCTATATAAGTAGTATATGGTGTGGGTCAGACATAGAATGTATTTTGGCAGAAGACCGATGACGAAAGAACTGAAATAAAGCGCAATCGTTTGGAAAATGCATGAGCAATGGAATAAGAGAAGAAACAGTGAAGATTGAAACAATTGGTTGTTAATTTGCAAATTGACTGTTCATTGTTTGGTTATCAGAATTTACTGAGATAGTCTGCAATTTTTACTTAAATACATTCGATTGTCCCCAACCGGTGTTCTGTTCACAACAATATTATAATGTTGGACAAGTTTATTCTATTGTTAAAACAAAGCGTTCTCTATTCTATTTATATAAGAGATAAACGACAAATGATAAGAAATTGGTTTCTTTACTAAAACAATGTAGAATAAAGATACGATTTCTCAGTTTTGACAGTTTACTGATTAGTTGTAGGATGCCTGATCCAATTACTTTCTTATTTACATCAGTTCAATAAAAATGGACCAATTAAGTGCTGATTAGGAAGAACAAATAGATTTTTTTTGAGGAGATATCTAGAATAAAGTCAATGTCTGTGATAATGTTGTGTTCTCTAATGTTGTTGGTTCAACTGTCAAGGTTTCATAATCATTTCGAACTTAATTATCAATAAAAATGAAAGCTTTGTGATTAAGTAGTATTGTGTGTGGGTTACTTACATCCACATAAGTAGTATGTGGTGATGGTCAGACATTGAATGTATTTCAGTAGAATATCAATAAAGAAAGAATGGGAACGGAACGCAATCAGTATGAAAATGCATGAACAATCAAATCAGAGAAGATGGACTGATATTTACAGAATGAACAGTCAAGATTTAGACAATTGATTGATAGTTGGCAAATGAACTTTCTACTGTATGGTTGTCAGATTTAATAAGATAATCTGTAATGTTGTGCTACAATACATTCGATTGTCCTCATTAGTGTTCTGTTCACTACAGTATGACTCAGTGAAAAGCTATCATCAAAAAGAAAAATAATTATTGTGATCTATATGCCTGTTATACATGATTCCAATTTAATAATACCAAAAAGAAAAGACTTGTAAATTATAGCATAAATTATATTGAAGTATATTCCAGATGTCATTAATAATTAACTGATATTTTAGACAGTAGGAAAAATCTATATGTTCATATTTATCTTTGAAACTTCAAAATTATAAATGTTTTGTTGATTCCTTGATTTAAGATCTACTAATTGAATGTTCCTGCGTTCTATTCTTAATCAACATACTATCTATCAGTTCACTTACCAAAAGATATTGATTAGATTCAATCCTGAATATTACCAATCAGACAATACAAACTTTATTTAGTGTGATTGTTTTAATCGGGGTTTTAGGTAAAACGTAATTATTATAGAAGATAAAATGAAAACAATTTATATTAAACAAGTAATAAAAACACTGTATAAACTTCCTTAAGTAAAACTTTTCATCAATTAACCATCCGAATCGCATAGAGTATTCACTACAGTAATTAATGTAAATATTTCGTCAATTTTTTTGACTTTAGTAAGCCAGTGATCATTTACGATTCATGTCCTTAATTTATATTAGGTGTTATAAGGTAACAACTAATGATTCATTATCAGTTTGCTATAACATATTTTATTCAAAAAATTGTAGGATTTCAATTATTTTATCAAATATTTTATGTATCTCATATGTAAACTAAAGAGTCGGTTGATACGTCTGTTTCCACTTGTCGGCATGTTTCTTCATATAATTATCGCACACAATTTTTAGTACTAACAGGCTGTATGTTATTATTAGGAAAAAGTGGGAAAAGACGAATATACTAGGTATTTGATGGTGAATTATTCTATTTATATACTTCTTGGAAATATTGGTCGTTCACTTACTGTTTATAGACATTGACACCCTTGGATGCCAGCTGGCCCAGTGGTCTAGAGGTTAAATGTTCTCACACGAGACCAAATGTCTTGGGTTCGAGTCCCGAATGCGGCATTGTGGGTGTTCACTGCTGAGGAGTTCCACACTAGAACGAAACAGCCGTCCAGTGCCTACAAATTTTGAATGGTGGTCTGGCTAATATCAATTCATGAATCTAACTACTAAAATTACTATAATCTCCACAAACACCCATTCTAATTATAGTATTTTTATTTAATCCTTACGATATGCTTCATTTTAAATGATTATAGTTTTATCATATATCTATATTATTCATAAATAAATACAATCATTTAACTATAGATCTTAATCAGTTATGGAACAAAAAATCTGTTCAAGCTGTCCACGAACAGTGATTTGTAAGTAATTGTAAGTTAATAGGTACTAGTATCAGAGTTCCACTAAGTAATTTCATATAATTCGAGTATTGATAGAGTGTTAATACTTAAATATCTATATACTTAGGACATCACAATACATAGAAATTTCAATTTTTTGACGTTTCATGGCTGCATCGTTTTTTTGTTACTGTGAATAAGTAGCTTACGTCAAGTCTAGGAAGGTCATCAATTCAAATTCCTATCCATTGAAATATAACAAATTTATTATTATTTTATTTTAATGCTTTTGAAATAATGGAAAAGATTTGTACGAAATTGAAATGATTCCAATTATTGTTATACTTTAGAATCTGGTTCATTTCATTACAAAGTTTTCATGATCATTCTGTACAGAACTTATTTCATATAAAAGTAGACATTTATGATAGTGTTCAATGTTACAATGTAAACTTGATAATTAAATCATTTAGCTCAAACAATTGAATATAACAAAATGTTGTGCTTTGTTAAATTACAAAAACTTGTACCCCTATCGACATATGACGTAATGATGTTGCGAATTCGAACACAGGGAATTATCGACGGGATTAATAACTCATATAACCCGTACGAGCATTCTAGAGTACTTATCGGTCTTGTTTTCCGCCTAACCCAACCAGTTAAGCCTAGGACACCAATAACAGTCTCCACGATATGAATCTTGCATTTCAAACATAATAGGTTTATATACAAACCAACAAAACCGCATCACACCATAAAATAGAAAATAACATTTGTACAAGATCTATCCAAAAGTGGCTATGAATGTGGGAGACAGTAATTGATAAACTGGGCATAACTCAAGAATGGTAAATTGTATAATAATAGTCTATAGGTCAAAATATAGCTTATAATAAGAGGGACACGAATATGCATAGTTCAGTTACTTAACATTTATACAATAAATATATATGTATAGTATCAGTCCAGAAATAGATTCCATTAGTTATCAATCATAATTCCCATCGGGATATGACCGAAGGTTTAAAGAAAAATGACATTTCTTAAATAAAATCACAATAACTGAAATGAAATATTTACTTATTGATGACATAACTGACAAATGTTTTTAGGTCACTTCATTTATTTTATTATGTTATGTATTTTTCTGATTTTCATTATGATTGAAATAATTTTGGCTTTTAAATGTAAAATTTAAAAAATGGTTGTGGTCGATATTCGGTATTATTCAGAAACTTCGTACAGTGGTCGTCCTGATAACCTTTACTAGATAACGTTCTTAATGGTGTATAAATCACAAGGAAAATATGAAGCGTTGATCACGTTTGATTATTCCACCATGCACAAGTCACCAAAACCTCAGGCACATAAAGGAAGAATAAAAGACTAGCACCGAAGAGCTGCTATAAAATATATATCAACAATATCTTTTAATATCAGAAAAGGTTATGTGTATATTATAGTAATCTTAATAGTTGAGATCATAAATCAATTGAAGCTAGACCACCATGGAAAATTTGGAAGCACTGGACGGCCGTTTCGTCTTATTGTGGGACTCTTCAATAAATATAGTAAATCTTATTTAAGGTATTTTGTTTTCGACAACGAAACAATGTAAACGAATAAATTGTCCAGTATAAACACTGTCAGTCTATTGTTACATACAAGTCTTTTATTGATTTGACTGTAATACATTTTCTAATAATTAGTTGTGGTTTTATCAAACTAAAGAGGGATACGTGTTATCATTGGAAATTGATCATAATTTGTTTAGTACTTATAGTGTGGTGTGATCTACTTATATCCACATAAGTAGTATATGATGATGGTCAGACATTGAATGTATTTTGGCAGAAGACCGATAAGGAATGAACTGATATGAAGCGCGATTGGTAGGACAACGCATAAACAATGAAATTAGAAAAGATGGACTGATATTTACAGAAGGAACAGTGAAGATTGAGACAATTGATTGTTATTTCGCAAATTAACTGTTTGCTGTATGGTTATCAGATCTAAGTAAGATAGTTTATGATTTGTACCCACCCGTATTGTTGTTCACAACAACTGGATACGAACCTTTCATTAATATTAGATATAAGATTCATAATCAAAAGTTCCATGTTGTTGTACTATCTAGTAATTATCGTTTTATCACCTCAGTGATTGTTTATTAACATGGATATTCATTGTATTCATACTGATTTGGGATTATCACTTTTGTGAATGTAGTTTAAAAAAACCTACATCAGCAACCTTTTATTCCGTATCTTGTTTTGATTGCTAGGCGTGAGACAAATATAATCATTGGCAATGGGTGATAGTCTCTCATTGTAAAAAATTGACTGGAGTTAAAAAGTGTAGACCATTGAATGTTGAATCAATGGTTTTAACATTAAGCTCTAGACATGATCTCTAACTGTCCTGAACTCGGTACTTGATCTAATCGTAGATGCCGACTGTTAAGGAGTCTTGCACTAGGACGAAATAGCTATCCAGTTAGTGATGTAAAACTATGGAAACATCTAAGTTGGTAACATTTGTATACATCAAAAGAAATTTATGTGGTATATGTTTTTCATCGCTTTTACTCAATCGTATTGAATGCTATACATCAATAACAGATAGAGTTTCAACGACATATTAGTATAACATAAAGAAAAATTAAAGTATATATTACTAAGGAATCAGTTTGTTGTATTTTCTTTGCTTACCTAAGTTATGAATAGGTTTAGTAAGTCAATTGTATGATCTACAAATTAACACTGTGTAATTGAAGTGAATAGCAGAAAAGTGAGGAAAGAAACATTTTTTTAAAGGAACAAGCTTCAAAATAACACTAAATCAAAATTTGACTTGTATCATAAAATGTTTCATAGACTTTAGAATCATTCGATTACTATGTATACTTACTAACTGTACTGAATAATTAACATGTAAACGATTGTAGGAAAAAAAATTTAGTGAAATACGAAATTTCTGAATACTATATATCCAAGTAAACAACACCAAGTCAATTTAAACATCGCCCCATTGGATAAGCAAATGGCTATCAGGACTCAGTAGCTGTTATATCTAGTGGCCGAGTGGATGTCTAGTTAATGTATGACTTGATGAGACCGCCAATCAGAGAGCAGCGAATTATCGACTGGAACAGTGACAAACGAAACTGTACGAACACTCTGGAGAGCTAACCGGTCCTGCTTCTGCCTAGCCCAGCCAGTTAGGTCCAAAATACTAATAACAGCCTCTGTGGTATGAATCATTATTCACAAACATACTGGGTTTATATACCAAACAAACTGACCACATCGTACCATAAAATAGAAAATAACATTTGTACAATATTTAGCCAAATGTGGCTGTGAATAGTAATCAATAAACTGATGATAATTCAAGAATCGTATAATAATAATTCAAAGCTCAAAATATGAGGAAACGAATGTGATTAGGTTAGTTACGTAACAATTATACAATACAATTTCCTTCGGGATACAACAGTAGCTAAGTGGATAACGCGATGTTGTTTGAAGTGAATGGTGCTGGGTTCGAGTTCCGGAGTGAACTTCAACTCTGAGATGCAGGTATATTCAGCTGATGAGTCTCAAATAGGACGAAACGTGCTTCCTGTATTCCGCTGTTAGCCACTATCCATCTTTGCTTACATTTGTTGATGACGAAAATATGATTAGTATTCAGTAATAAAAATCATAAGTAAAATACTTATCTATCATTAGTAGACTTTTAAGTTAATTTAGAAGAAAGTATATGTATATTTACGCTTATGTGAAGTATCTATATGATTAATAGAATATATAGATACGAGGCCAACATTATTATTTTAATCTTTTTCTCTCTTGTTTCCTTATTAATCAAACTGTAGAACTTAAAAAAAATATGAAAAGTTGACATTTGTTGGTAGAACAGTGTTCAACGGATAACTGATTCTCAAATCTTTTACCATATTCATCATATTTGTTTCATTTTTATACAACTATACAAATGACAATAATGTAATACAATTGTTGAAAAATAAACAGAACTTCATTATAAGCAAAGATGGATGGTTACCAGGAGTGGAATTCAGGACGCTCGTTTTGTTCTTTTTGGGATGCATGTACATCCAGCTGACGAATTCCTAATAGGACAGAAAGCATGTCCTGAATTCCACTGCTAGCCACCATACTATATCTCTGCTTATAATGCTTGTGAATTATGACAATATCAATGTAATTCCCATGCTCTTCTTGTTATTAGTATAAACGTTAAATTTCAAACATACTATGATAGTTTTCTAAGATAGCATAAATATTTTACAGATAAACAAATATCTAATATGATACTGATTTTGATTAGATACATTTAATTAATAATATAACTTACCATACAATGAATTACTGTATGACTTAAATTATGTCCAAGTTTTGATACAACAATTTGAGGTAAACTTTCTAAATATCCACCCATTGATACTGCACTAGTTACTTGTTGATATGAATGTATATCATTACTATAATAATATGCTTTAGCTGCAAAATTATTTAAATCTATAGCAAATTGTCTAGGTGATTTTAATTTATATTTATTTAATATAGTATTAGCTTCAGATGATAATGGTCTTAAATTACATAATGTTAATGATGGAAATGGTGATGGTGTATCACGTAATACTTGTGGTGGATGTATTACATTATACTCCAAATATTGACGTGTTAATATAAACATACATATAAATAATCCACCAAAAAATAATATCACTGATCCTATCCATAATATTTGTAATGTTTTATTACGAGCATTTACAACTCTTGTTACACCACGTATAGTTGTTGTTTGACAAAAATATAAAAATTCTTTTTTTAAACCTTTTCTTAATTGTAATTCTTTTTTAGTAATTAATTTTTTTGATTTTTTAGTCATTATTATTCACAAAAGATGTATTTACATAATTGAATATTAAAAGATTTAAATAAATGAGTATATGAAGGCTAAGTGAAATTGTCACCTTCGTAACTAAATTTTATAAGAAATATATATCTAGAATAGGATTGGTCATTTTCAAATGGTTAAGAGATTATCAAGAATGAACCAATTAGAATTTAGAATAGTTGATAAATAGTCATTTACAGAAAAAAAAAGATTAAAATTAAACTTTATTATCGTTATATCTAATCATAGAACATGCAGAAATTTTCTATTTTTTAAACAGATTACTTATAAGATATATGGGTTACAGTAACAATTGTAGTTGTAAATAATTCCCCAAAATTAATAGCTCTTTAAGTGTTCAATATTGGATGCTGACCACATTAGTTTAAAAGAACTTGTTTAACTGAAGGCGTTTGGTCATGCATCCGCACTAGATCACGTTACGACTCAGAGTGGGAAACAGCTACTACGTTCACTACCCAGAATAGAGTAACCGCTTCTCAATATAATGAGAACGCATCAAATATATCTTTCCTACCTCTTCTCATTTGACTTTTGATTTTAATCAAATGGGAGACGTTTCGAATATAGGTGTTACTGGTTAATAGTTGTCAAACTAGAATACTAGTCGTATCTTAACAATCTTTTTTTTTAAAAAAATATATAAATTGACCTATGTTACCAGTTAGCATATAAGGGATAATTTAGAAAAGTGAATCACTTTAGAATAAGTTTCAAACTTTAAAAGAATTAATATTGTTCAGTAGCTTATGAAAATGGAAAAATAAGCTCATGATTGATTATATTGATAAAGTTTACTGGTTAAAGAAATAAATCTGATTCTCCATTGAACAGGTAATAAGAACAAAATCATAATATTACTAAGGGCTCATTCTTATCAAAATAAATGAAACTTATTAGAGAAGTATTTATTGATCATCTAATAGCTAATCAGAAATGATAAATATATTATAATGAACGAGAACACAAGTGGGGACAATGGGATGTAATTTGGAACAAAATATCTCATTAAATGTGACAATCATACAGTAAACAGTTAATTTGTAAACTATCAATTAATCGTCTCAAACTTGACTGTTTCTTCTGTAAATATCAGTCAGTCTTCTTTGATTTCATTGTTCATGCATTTTTATACTGATTGCGTTCCGTTTCCGTTCTTTCTCTATCGATCTTCTGTTGAAATATATTCAATACCTGGCTATCACCATATACTACTTATTTGGATATAAGTAGCCCATGCTACAAGATCACACTAAAACTTTCATTAGTTCTCTACATCATTGAACATTACTATCGACGTTTAACAGATGTAATAAAATAATATACAGTTTAACTTAAAGTTTTGAAAAATTCTCAATAACTTTTGATATCGAATGTAATTTCAATGATTTCTTTATACAAAAATCGGTCATCACAGATTTTATAACTTCCATATAACTTAAAGTACATAAACCGCTAAATTTGTGTAAACACACTCATTCTTTAATCATTTTGAAATATGAGAATTTTAAACTAATTCACGGTTTAATTCTTAGACTATATACCTATGAAAATCATCTGAAAACATAATACTTTAGTGTACGAGAACACGGGCGTGCACAATCGAATGTACTTAAGCACAGATTACAGGCTATCCCACTACATTCTGATAAACATACAGTTAAAAGTTAATTTGCAAACTATCAATCAATTATCTTAATCTTAACTGTGTCATCTGCAAATATCAGTCCATCTTCTCTGATTTGATTGTTCATGCATTTTTATACTGATTGTGTTCCGTTCCCATTCTTTCTTTATCGATTTGCTGCTGAAATACACTCAATATCTGACCATCACCATACACTACTTATGTGGATATAAGTAGACCACACCACAATACCAAAATTGAAATCTCATTAGATGTGAATTGTACATGAAGAAGTAGAGGAATTTTCATACTCTGAAAATATAGAACCATATTTTTTGTTATACAAATCGATTATCAATTTAATTAATTTAGAACTTTTAGTCCATTCTAATATTTAATAAATTCTCACTTTTTTCTTATTACGTTGAAGACATTTTAAAAAAGGAACATCGTTCCAACTTTAAAAGGGTTAAAATCCTTTATAAGCAAAGATGGATAGTGGCTAGCAGTGGAATCAAGGACGCGCGTTTCGTCCTACTTGGGACTTGTCAGCTGGATGTACCTGCATCTCAGAGTTGATGTTCAACCTGGGATTCGAACCCAGTACCTTTCGCTTCAAATGCCTTCGCGTTATCCACTTAGCTAATGAGTCTGATACAAGACACAAGTAAACAATATCATTTGGATTAAAATCCTTGTTGCAATTGATTAGAACAGCAATTTTGAACATTGCAAGTGATAAGAAACATCGGTTTTGTAGTTGCTAGCTACCTTATTTATGATGTATATTTACTGAATAATAATATAAGTGAAAAAATATTGCAAAAGTGATGTTTGAAGTTTAAAGAAATCTGCAGTTTTCATTGGATTTCAAATATTTCTGCTTAAACAGATCTGAATTGTGGCTAGTAATGAAATCCAGGAAGCCTATTTCATCCTACTTGGGACTCGTCAACGGCATTACAATGCTTAAAAATCCTTGCGTTTGATAGCAACAGCTAGGCAGTTTGCTTAGAATGCACATATACAAGAAGGAACGATGGAAAGGTTCAAGTCCTTAGAAATTAATTACTATTTAGGGGTTGTGATCTCACTGCAGTCTAATTTTACTTTCAAGACTCAGTAGTTCAATTAGTCTCTAATTCAATTTAATCAATTAACAGTGCGACTGAGATATGCACGTCGAACATATAATGAGTATATCTTGTTTCGATTGGTGGTTGTCATAATAAATATTAAATAGTTTATCCGAAGTTTTTTTATATTTGCTTAATGTTCGTTAGCCAAAGTTACTAGGTTATAAGTTAATGAATGTCGTTAAACGCTTCAGACTGAAATTAACTTGTTACTAAAATATATGAATCTCAAGTCAATGTTATGATCAATAAATAAATGTGTGTCTTTTGTGTACAAAGCACATGGGCTATGCTGTGCATGACCAACCTGAGTTCAGAGGTTCTAAATCAAATTGTAACTTTGATTTACACATTAAGTAATCTAGTATTGTAACATTTATATTACATTATCATGTTTATTCCTTGTTCATATATCCTCACGGAACTAGTTCTTTATAAATATATATATATAACTGTACAGCTTGATAATAAATTTGTTCAAAAGAGATCTCTACGCTGAACTTTATGTTTCTAACTTTGATTTTTTCACATTTTCATATCTTATTTCGATATCATTAATTGAATCTTCTGAATGAATGTGATAAGCAACAAAAAAAACGATAATGCTACTTTAACAATATCATAATTGAATTCACCAAGTTTAAACATTACATGTTTTAACAACATCCGATTACATTAATTTCAGCCTTTTTTTGTTTTGTTTTACATGGATTATAACACCATCAAGTAGATTATTAACCCCTTTTATGTTGATCTTGTTTTTATAGTAAGAAATTTCATTTTATACTAGAGATAACGATTACTTTTGATCATCTTAACTTTGAATTTTAAATCTTTTGATAAATTGTGTAACCTGGTGATTATTTCTCAAGATACGCTGTCTATTAAATAAAATCTTTAAGAAGTAAAATTTTTTGTCCAAACTTCACAGGTATGTCATTGTTGTGTTTTTTTTTGTTGTTGTTGTCTATTTTGTATAACTTTGAGCTGTTGAAAATATTGTATCTGAAATAATAATTCACCGACCAGTATTTCAGTGAATATAGCATTACTTTGTATGTTTTTATTTAACATATTTGTATTTATTGCAGTACTATCGAATTTAAATATGGATAGTTTGTAATCAGTAATTGACAATGATGTTATTATATAGTTGAGATCATGAGTCAATTGAAGTTAGACCATCATGGAAAATCCGGAAACACTGGACTGCCGTTTCGTCCTATTGTGGGACTTCTCAACAGTGCGCATCCATGATCCCGCCTCGCGGGATTCGAACCCAGGACCTACCAGTCTCGCGCCAGAGCACTTAACCGATAGACCACTGAGCCGGCATCCGATGGTATTCATGTCTAACTTCAACCAATCCACGAAATTGATGTTATTAGGTATCATCAAATAAACGATTTATATCAATTGAATTTCTCCGCCGTCTATTCTTCTGCTTTATTGGCCGGGGCTTTTGATTGAAGATTATAATAGTATTATAGCATCCTTCTTACACTATTTTGCAGCTTTGGTCCGGATAATTATTAAATAATACTACAGGATTTAATTTTCTTTATTTCGCTGTTGGTGCCATCACATGCAGAGGAGCCTTTGTTAATGAAGTGAATTTATTTGTGGTTGTTATCTCAGAGAACAGCTTACAAGTAACATTCATTTCATAACAACTGTTGCCATTTTGTTGTTCAATTTACCATTTTATATTTACACTGTAATTTGTTACCTTTTGCGTTACTCATAGACATACGCTCAGTTTAGTAGTGTTAATTCTTCTTATATATCGTTGGTAACTTTGTGTATTGTTATATCTTGACTAAGCTCTTTTGCTGGAATCCACCATAATATAAAACATTTAAGTGACACTACGAAATAATCTGACTAAAATTTCATTGAAATATTTGGCGCTTATTATGAATTTAAAAAAGTGTGAAAACATTGCATTTGTTTTTCCTTCTTAAATTTGAATTATTCATATCTTCTTTCAATGTTTTCAGTTTCATAATTTCGATTTTATAAGATCTTGTTTTTTTATAGATGAATTCATGAGTCAATTGTAGCTAGACCACTATGAAAAACCTGAAAGCACTGGATGACCGTTTCGTCTTATTGTGGGACTCCTCAGCAGTGAGCATCCACGATCCGACCTAGCGAGATTTGGACCCAGGACCTATCAGTCTCGTGTGCAATCGTTTAAACTCTAGACCAATGAGACGGCATCCAACAAAACGGCCGTTCAGTGTTTTCAGATCTTTCATGGTGGTCTAGTTTCAATTGACTAATGAATTCAACTATAAAATTACTAAAATCTCCATAAAACCCCTTTAGATCTTGTTTTGTTTTTCTTCAGTTTGAACTATCACTGGTCTATACCGAAGACGAAAATGCAACTGAAAATTAAGGAAAACACAGAAACGTTGATACCATTTGAATTTATTTCATTGTAATAACTTAATCTACTGAATATTATTGACCAAGTGAATATATACAAATGAAGTAACTAATGTTCTTGATAAACTTGTAGTGACCAGCCAGTCTCGATAAGAACACGATTGGAATAACGGAAACAATTATTATTATTGTAACCAATTGTACCAGAGATTGTTTTACTGTATTTGTTTAACTGTATCAGTTTCACTTCTGGTTTCGCTATCCGCCTTGTTTGGTTCAAACTTGCTCACGCACTGCTCATTTTGCCTGTACTCTTTGGCACGTCTCGGTATTATTTCGATACCACGAGATCGCCAATAAATATACTTGATCTGGATTAATAAAGCATTCTGATTTACGAGCTATCAAAGGAACCAAGTCGTTTTTGAGCGCGTAATCGAATTGTAGTGGTGATCATAGTCCGTCCTCGACTCGACATCCACTACAAACTCATTATATTCTCCACAATAACATTTTTATACTGATCAATTTTATTTTCATAGTTCAATTTGCCTTATTTATATGTCAGATTCACAATTAAAGATAAATTATAAAAATTAAAAAAATTTCTTTAAAATAAAGTTTATAAGAAACGTAAATGTATCATTTAATGTTCAATCTACCGTATGAATTCAGTATGGATGTATCAATATTTGGGTTGTAATCGATTTTTTCCAATTTCATGTAGGAAAACATCTTCCTAGAATATTATTCATGTGAGTAAATAGATTAAGTATTGAACAGTCCAAAATGCCTTGGTACGGCCGAGAGTGGGGAGAGTCCGCTCTCTCTCCAAATGCTCACACATGGCCAGGCGTACATAGCCTCTACCACGGAAGTCCTACTCACTAGCTTCTCGTGGCTGGACTGTTGCTTACGAAATTGAGAGGACGAAAAGTGAATGTCTGGCGTTTTAACCGGAGCGGTTGACGCGGAAAGTCCACTTAGAGGAGTTGGAAAATCCTGATTCCAAACCAATGGTGCACATGGGATCCAGTATCCTGAGGGAACAAATGGTGTATGAATCAATTGTTGGTCACCGGCTACCATGGAACCGCATCTCCTGACGATGCTCCACTACCTTGTGGATCAGACCTTTAGGTCAAAGGCTCCGGGTGTGGCCCCTTAAGAAAACCACCTTTTTCAGTTTGGGCACCTGAGCAGTATCACAGCCCTCACACAAATGAAATGAGATTTGTGCGGCACATATATATCTGGTGCCCCGTTGTACCAATATTTATGTGTTTAAATAAATAAAAATGAAGAAATAAAAATTATCAAGATGGAGTTATCTTGTAAGGTTTATCAATAAAAGCTTCACGTTAACAATGTAATATGGACAGCATACTAACTCATCTAAAGTGGATGTGTTTTTAGTAAAACTTTCATTGAAAAGTGATTATTCCAATTCACAGAAAATTAGTCAATTCGAATTCAATTTTAAACTGACACAGAAAGCTTACTCAGAGAGTTTAATGTAGATGACAGACCTCCCCCAGTTGCATTTTTTCCTTCTTACATATACTCTTAGTATTAGGTACTTTGTGTAAAAAAGGGGAGAACTTATCTAAAAGAGTCCCGAAACATATATGAAAAAATGTATTGATGAAAAACTGAAAATTACACAGCTGTATAGTAGAAAAACCTTTCATGAATATGCACAAAATGTCATATGTATAGTATTTTATATTTATTGATATAAATTACTTTTTTGTGAAAGATGTGGATCACGTGGACTGAAATAAATTTATTTCTTTCCCCGGACTTTTTTGTTCTTCGTTCACAATTCTTATCAATTGAAAACAAACATATTCTTTTGAACTAGTCAGATTTATTTAACACAACTACAAAGTTACTGATTGATATGCTTGCTGCTATTACGAGTTCACCTAACTCGGTAAACGGAGTGAAGGTCAGTGATACTGTGACACGATAGGCTGGTTGTAATTCGTTGTCCCCAGCCCTGACAACTAGATCAAGAAATCTTGATGAGGCGTAGAGAATGTATTCTACAAGCACCCACAAAATACGAAGCCACACACATCAAGCTTATTTATACAATGATAGAAAAGGCCTTGGGAGAGCCACAAAATAGCGTACTGAAATAATCCGTCAATCAATGACAGTCAAGGAATTCCGAGTGAGAAATGTGTGGGGAGTAGTGTAACGTCGTGTACTATATTACACTTACATAGCTTATTCTAGTTTCTGGACAAGCCAAGTCACCTATATCGTTATGAGTCATATTTTGATCTTGTTAATCATTCGCTTATTGACCTTGACTATTTTTTTATATGAGCGTATGTGTATGCACACTTCTTATCCTACCTATCACATGTCTGTCATTCATTTTTGTCTGACTATAAATGTTGAATTATGCTTGCTCATAGCGTGTTGGCTTACCGGCCATCTCCCATGCATGTCATTTTTACTTCGCACGCTAACATTTGCTCATGCACTCACTGACTTCTAGCCTATGTTATTCGTCAATGAAAGTGTAGTTGCCGCTTCCCTTTGTCTTTTGATATTATACACCGTTCAGATTGATATAATAACGGTTATCGAAGCGATCAATTAACGAAGCACGCCACTACAAATGTAAGCTGTAGGTCAACTAAGCGTCTCATGGTGCGAAAACATAAAATTCAAATTTTCAGAATCAAACTACCTTTTCCAAGTGAGTTCTGGGGATCTAACGTCCCCAACACACCTCCCGTTTTTAATACCGTACCTCCTTGGGGTCGACCTGCATCTTGACTGCTGTTCACCGCTGTCGGGGAGGCCACCTTCTGGAACGGAGATCAGCTTGTTGTCGAGCATTTTCTCGTGGTGATGTTGCTGGTGAGTTAATAGTATCAAGAAGGATGTCAAGGGGAAGATTTACTCCTGTTGATGGATGATCTGAGGCTAGCCATTTGTGTATCTTATTTCGATGGCGTAACCATCTATCGCCTTCTACCTCTACTTCGTAAATGGCATGGTATACTTTTCTGACTACTTGCGCTTCTGTCCATTGACCATGGGTCGCTCTGTAGTCACGAGCAAACACAGGACATCCTACTTCGTATGTGGATTGCTTTTCATACTTTATTTGTACTTGTTTTGGTGCATTGCTGAGATGTATTAGGCTGTAGATCGTTTTCAGTCTTCTTCCCATCAGGATTTCTGATGGGGACTTTTGCTCCGGTAAAGCCTCATTTAGTGTTAATTATTCAACGAACAAGAAATTGTGTAACGCGTCCGCTGATGTCCCCTCCTCCTTGGACTTAAACAATGCTCTATAAAACCTGTCCACAAGCCTTTCTGCTTGCCCATTCGACTGCGGTGGTGTGGTGGCGAGCGTAAATGCTCGATCGCTAGCCATTGACAGAAAGCTTGGAATTGGCTAGAGGTACATTGCAACCCGTTGTCAGATACAGTCACATCTGGTAATTTCACAGAGGAGCTGTATTGTTTTAGTTGTCGTGGGCGGCATTGCAAGGCTGATTTCTGGCCATTTTGAAATGGCATCGACCACGACTAAATACATAGTTTTATTAATTAGGCCGACCAGTATCCTTGTTATTTATATCTATAACTAACCAATCAAATCTTTGCTAAAGCTCCCACCACGTTAATCTAGCCTGATATGTCTGTAAACTATCCCCGTTGCATGTCACCTACCAATTGAAAGACATTATTATCCTATTATATTAATGTGACTCATAAATTTTGTTCATTTCTATATGACACGCAATACTGGTTGGTATGTTTGTGCGTTTCACTTAATGACTGTAATTGTTTAATTGTTGTACTGACATAATTGTTTTTATGTTCAGAAACAGATAAAGTTTAAAGCCAAGTTGTCCTTGTTCTGACTATAGCTTCCACATAGACTCCGGGATCGCCAGTATCGCGTTTACAGTTCTAATAGCATATCTGTAGGACAAATTAAATCCTACAATGTCTCGACCAGAATCTCATCAAAACTTCATATAGTGAGTACTGTTAAATGTCTATGGAGAGCCATAAAAGTGATCAGATCCGTGAATTTTTACCCCACCATTCCAAAACTCATAATGATGACCATTTTGGAGTAAATAGCTGCCAGAAGCATTTGTTCACAAACAACAAATTATGCTGACGTGGTTGGCTCACTACCGATTGAAATTGCAACTGAGGTCGGAGACCTGAACGACCAGGTTCTAGAAACTGAGCAATACGTTAAATTTAAATCAGCTCTTATTCAACGCACGACAGTCCTCGACGAGAAAGATTGCAGCAATTATTGACCGCGTGCGACCTAGGACACAAGAGACCCTTCCAACTTCTACGACACATGAAGCAACTTGCGGACTCTAGATGATTTAATAGACATGGCGGACAAAATGATGGAAGTATCCCATGATAATCACTGCGTAAACTCTGTGAAACCATCTGGAGTAGCAGACAACAGTACCTTAGCCTCTTTCCACACAACTGACGAGTCAACTACCGTCATTACAGGCGAAACTAGCGACTGTCCAAGCTAGAAAACTAAGATCCTCTTCCAGATAGGGATCTTTTTCTAGACAGCGGTCTCGTTTACCTAGGTAAACATCCGAAGTCTGTTGGTATCATAAAAGATTCGGCATTAAAGCACGGTGTTGCACACGACGGCCCGATCAGACAGTGATTGCGGCGCCTGTTTCTGACCACTATCCAAGCCGTCTTCCATATCAGGGATGGAATTTCTGGCTCCGACTTTTTAATCGATACTGGAGGCGAGATCAGCATCCTCCCACTACATTGCTCTCGACGACGACACTCTGAGTGCACTAAATTATCTCTCGTCGCGGCCAACAACACTGTGGATAAAACCTATGCCGAACAGTCATTAATCTTAGACCTCGGGGACCCCTCAGAACATTCACTACACATGGTCCCGAAGAAGGATCAGGATTGCGCTCCTGTGGAGACTAACGCTGTTTAAAAACCTGGCTATTCCGGATCGCTAACCTATTCCTCACTTACACGACTTATCTTTGAATCTACATGGGAAACGGATTTTTTCGATGTTAGACCTAGTTTTAGCATATCATCAAATACCGATGGCACCTAAGGGTATTGAAAAAACAGCTTTTTTGAATGGTCGAGGATGCCTTTTGGGCTGAAACACTCCGCTCAAACCTTCTAGAGATTCATGGACGAGGTAACAATACTAGGTGTGACGTACCTGTTGAATTGGCGTGGTAGTGCCTTTACTACCTCGAAGAATTGTGCGTGTGGATCGGTCAGACTCTGGGTAGCAGAACCGGGCTGCGGTGTGGTCCGGGCAGCATGGCACTAGCTGGAGTGGGGCGGTGTCATGGTCTTGATCTTAAGCACTTTAGGAGTCTGTCCTGTCATGGAGAATATAATGTACAAGGATGAACGAGTGATGAAGAATATTCAAAAATACGGAAAAAATATCACAGTATATAAAAGGTTAAAGTAAAGCAATGTTATATGAAGTTCCAAAAAGCAACAGACTCACAGTTCAAATGTTGGTGTACCAAATCACGTCGGGCTCACCAATGAAGACGTCACAAGTATTTAGAGTTTGACAACATTTTACCAGTAACATCTTCTATAGTCAAAACTTGTCCATCCAGAGAAATCAAAAGCCAGAAGCGAAAAGGTTCGAAGATACATGTGATTGATCATCAATATATTGTAAAGTGACTGATCCAAACTGGCTAACGATCGCAGGAGACGTTGAGCACGTCATTTCCACTCATGATCTGGTGCGGATGCGTGACCTAGCGCCTTCAGCTGGATGAGTCCTTTAAAACTGACGTGTTCAGCACCAAATGTTGAGGACATACAGAGCTATAGTCCTTGGGGATTCATTTATCCATACAACCTTTAAAACAGACATAATGTCTATAGCTGCTGCAAAATTTAAAGAACTGGAGAGTAGAGTAGATAAAGTTTTTCAGTACAGATTTGTCGTGCCGTATTCAAAGAAAGTAATGATGAAATTGCTTAGAAAAAAAACGTCCAAATATTGATGTTTCACAGTCTAAGAAGGGTCTGCTAAATTTGGTTGATAAATCTATGGTTCATATGCAGGCTAGTCACAACAATCGAATACGTTACAATTACCAAGATGGTTTCTTTCCAATTCCGTTGTTATTCCAATGATATATTCCAGTGTATTCCATATCGTATAGAGACTATACCTAATACACAGATATATGACGGATCTAAGGAGAAGAAGTACGGTAGATTACGTGAGCGTGAATCCCCATTTAAGCTGTGGTGCTTGTGGTATCTGTATTAACTGATGACTTCTCTGTACTTGATTGCACGCTGATTACGAATTCCAAATATATTACGTTCATTTGTGCTCATCTGCTTCTACCTGCCTTCACAAATAAATGCAGTCATATTATCAATCTGAAGAATGAAACTGAAATAATTGAACCTCCAAATCCTAATTCATTTAGTTTGATGACACATTCTGATTCGGATCTCACTATTAATAGTCCAAAGCATGATCCGTAAAATTTTTCTCACCCGGATCGAATGTATTGTAGGGCCAGTGAAATGTCACTGAACCCTAGCCAAATCATCCAGCAGTTTTGTCACTAAATATCGAACAGATCATTGATCCCCGTCAACGTCAAGAACAATCAACGCGCATCAGTTAATCATACGCCATGGACTGGCCCATGTGGCAGTGGTTCTACTTTTGTTTGTATCTACTTTAACCAATATTTTCCTTTGTGTCGCACAGTCTTCAGATCATCTACGGTCCCTCGATACGTCGAGTGGGAAATCTACGTAAGGTGCTGATCGCGAGGTGTGACTTCGAAGTTAGTTTGTTTTTAACACTGTTCCGGTCTAACTCAAGTAAACCTCCAATTATTTGACATAGATCATCAACGTTGATGGTCTACAGTGTCTAATTTCGACGATTTCGATTTAAATCACTCTACAAGGTCTCCCACTGGTTGTTAAAATTATGGTGCAAGGAACTTTTCCCGACTTCGTCCATTCAATAAACATAAATGCGTAAAATCCGAAGTAACTGGCCATAAGGAGGGATTTCGCAAACGTGGCAAACACTCATCCCATTACCGATTGCCACAAAGGATCAGTTGTGTTCATGTATTGTCAAAATATAACCCCCAATGCTTGCGCAGGTAGTACTCCATCATTGCTGGTGATCTTATTATGACTTTGCAGTTGTACTTTGCATCCAATGTTACTTTGATTTCACGCACAATTTCGTACGAACTTTGTCGGTCAAGCGTTCACCTAATAACGATTGTGTGAGTAATGCATTAGGTACCCGAAACAAAATTTCTGGAATTATTAAATGTATATTCAAATTTAACGATTGGGACGGTGAAAAAGTCAGGTTCATCCATATAACTTATCTTTATCAGATACCTTACATAATATGTCAGCTCAGTCAAAAAGCGATTATATTAATGATGGATAATGATGGATGGTTGTATATTAGCAACTCATAAAATGTTCAAAAATATTTCAACACAGAATTGCTTCAACCTACATCTTATAAAGAACTACATACATCTATGTTCATCACCACCAGAATTAGGGAGGTTAATCACATCGAAAAGGTTCTAGAGCTCATTTTTGCTTAACAATCTGACTACGGTCCATTTTTGACTTAATAAGTATTGACTTTCACTTGCTTGAGTTTGAATTATCACAAATAACCACATTAGGCTGACTAAAAATTCACCTAGGTTGTGAGCAACAACTACGCCAAACTACTAATAAACTGGAAGTTATGTAACAAGCACAAACATTACGAAACGTGACATGTGACGGAAAAAGTTCTGTTAATAGCTGATAAATAGCGGACACCAAAATTCTCGACAACATGCTACATGTGCGCGAGAACCCGTAGTCTGACTTCTTCACCGTCCCAACATATTGTATTTTGAACTCGAAATCAGGCACGCATCAGGTACAAAAGAATCGTTAGCTTGTAGATGGTGTCGTGTCGCGATTAACTATGATCAGCACTACAATAGGATTACGCGCCAGATAACGACTTGGATCCCTCGATAGGCCGAAGACCAGAAGGCTGTAATCGGTCCAGATAAGATATATTTATTGGCGATCTCGTGGTACTGATAGAATACCGAGACGTGCCAAAGAGTACAGGCAAAATGGCAGAGCGTAGGAGCGTTCACACGAACAAGATGGACAACGGAACGAAAAGTACTTTTGATACAGTCAAACAAACAAGTAAATTAAAACAACCACTGATACAATTGGTTGTAATAATAATTGTTTCCATTACGCCAATCGCGTTCTCATCTTATAAAATAGGTCACTACAAGCTCATACGGACACCACGGATACATAAGCGGCAAACGAAATTTTCTCATGACTCGAAATGATCACAAAGAGAGAGGACAATAGAGCGAAACACCCGCAATGACCCTGGTTTATGAATATCGTTCATCTGAGGAATAAGTATAGGCGGTCTGGGAAAAATATGCAGATCGAGAGTGTATTAAAAGTTGCCAAAAAGTGAATTCTAAATAAATAACTGCTAGGAACGGTTTATAATGTCCATATCAGTGAGGATGGATTTGCATGGACAGCTAAGGCTAGGTCCAGTGATTTGTCTTCAATCGTGTGTCAAAATAGGCTGAGTTTGTAAGTGTACGTTAAGACAGCGAATATTTAATGAGGACTTATCATTTATAGGTACAAGTGAGACCTTTATGATGATCTATAAGGTTGTGTAGCGTTAAATGAATCCTCAAAATCACTAGCTCCATGAGTTTTCGATATTTGATGCTGACCAAATTGGTTTTAATATGTTCACGTAGCTGAAAACGCTCGATCATGCTTTTGCACCAAATCATGAGTGGGTGCGCAGTGCTTCACTTCTCCTACAACCACCAGACAGCTTAGATTAGTCAATTCTCAGCATGTCGATACTCTATCAAATACACCTTTGAACTTCTTCCCTTCCGGCTTCTGATTTCACTTGGTTGACACGTTTCGATTATAGAAGGTGTGACTAGTTAAGGTATTGTCAAATTCCAAATACTTGTGGCTTCTTTAGATGTAAATACGAGATCAGTACAACTGAAGAGCATGTGAGTTGAGATAGACATATTTACCAGCTGTAGTGAAAGAGTGCTACCAGTAGACCTAGTTAAAGAGATCAGAACTGATATTAGCTTCAGATCGTACGTGATTCCATCCTCATCCTTTGTCTAGAGAGTAGAACAATGATAGTGAGCCAGCTGTATAACAGCTAAGTTACACTAATGACTTAAGATGAAATACTTAAGCTGGGTTAACATGGATATGAAAGGAGCTGAGGCTAATGATAATTGCGGAAACGAAGAAGACTGTTAGATGTGGAGACTTGGGCACAGACACGAGAGTGTAAGCCCTTAGGCCGATATATCTCAGAAATAAGGCCGTATACTCATAGTGTTTAACGCCAGTAGAGTTAATAAGGAAATAAGGGTGAAGCAACACTCTTGAGACAAACATCAATCTCGCTCGGAAAATTAAGGCGAAACGATATAATTTACCTTGCGGTACGTCGTCATGTATAGGTCAGAATACCACCGGTCAGTGACGCGGTAGCGTGAGCGATCAGCCTTGTGGAACAAGTGGGGCAGGTGGATGCAATGCCGTAAGTTGCACTATTTCCGTATAGCTCAGATGGTTGGTGATGAATTAGTGTATCTGTCGTTGTCTGCAACCTTTCCGTACATCTGTTTCCTTCTGCTATTGGTCTTATCTACCTAGTATACAACCAAATGTAAGTGGCACTTATTGAATAGATAACTAAAAACATGGTTATACTCCTCTGGTATCTTCGAAAAAAATCATATTACCAGATTATTACATGTATCGAAAAATCCGGTTTTTCGATAGTTGTGGAATATCAAAGTTTGTTTAGTTGCGCAGTTTGAAGCAGATCATCTACACCTATTCGATTGGTACTATTGAATATCGTGCTCGAGGGTAAAGTATTTTGCTAACTGTGATTAAGTTATCTACTACAAAGTCCAAATGTATCGGAAAAATAAACAGTGGGCACTGGTAAAGGATCCATATTAAAATGTAGTTTAATAAAAAACATTTAGTTCAGAAATACAAATAAAAGCGAGTATTGCGCATTATTCATGGCAGTTATTTTCGCCACAATAGGTGGTGCTTTACTACCCGTTCATTCTCTTATACTGAGAGGTGTAGTGAATGACTTCACAGAGGAAATTTTTCGAAAGGAAAGCATCTTTGTATACTCGAAATGGTTCGCTCTTGTGGGTGTTACAGCACTGTTATTAGCATTCGGTCAAGATTTCTTGATCAATGTGTTCACAATCAGGCAAATTAATCGAATTCGTTTGCTGTATTTCAGAGTAATGTATTGTTTTTAGTTTTTTCAAATTATGAATATTTCGGAATAATTTTCTCATTGAAGTTTATTGTTCGTTTCATCTTGATTTAGTATCTAGGTTGACGTTTACTTTGAAATCAACGGATGTTTACTTTTTTCAAGCGAATTCATAAAGGTTTATGTCTCAGAGATTGTTATATGCTAACGTATAATTGACAACTATCCATTGTTAGTCAAGTCGTAACTTTGTTTAAAATTCATCTACTAGCTTCAACCGTTGTTAGGTTTATTCAATACATTTGAGGATGGAATAAAGTGAAAGCAAATATCGAGTTATATTATTGGTTTGTGTAACTATATGTCTATCTTAATTCACCTACATAGTTTACTTGGAGAGAAAGTTATACTTACAACAAATGAAAGTGAATGCTTAATAAATGAACATGGTCCATTATCGTAATAACAATTCACTACACGATTGTTTTTTGACAGCTATTTAATCTAACTTTGTAATTACATCAGTGCTAGCAGTAAGTCGGCTATGTTTTTACTATTTACGTTTTCTGGAGCATTATGTTACAGGAATTATTTTTGACATAAAACATATTAGTATTAGATAACGTTTTATTAAGGAAGAATGATAGTTTGAATGAAGACCTACTAGAATCGCATTTCTCATTCCATAAAGCAACTCAGAACGAATCCATTTTTGATGTTAATCTCTATGAGACTGAAGAAAGCATGTTTACTTAAATACTTTTTGAAAATTGGTCTTAGTTTTTAAACGACAGTGAAGGAGCAGCTAAATGTACAGCAAATATTTTCCAGAGCATTCCAACACAGAGTTGGTATTTTATAAGGAAGGTATTGATATAAGTAATTACTAAATAATGCTACATATGCCCCATATCCCTATTTTTGGGGAGCCAAAATAGAAAACTTTGGGAAATGACAGAAAAACTCCAAAATTTCCACAAACTTTGAGGAAAACTAACAAACCTCTCACGACTTTGGGGAAAACCCAAGATTTACCCAAAATTCCCCAGAATGGTGAGATTGGGTAGTTCTGGAGTTCATAATGGTCTTGAGAAAAAAATTAGTGTTCTTGATGATAGAAAAAACAGTAAATCCACTGCCAGGAGGACAAAGTGTTAAGACTTTTATTGTAGCCATGTTAGGGTCATATAAAATATCTTGCTACGTGATAATCTAGTTTTTACGTTCCGGAATCGCTCCCCCTTTTCATTCGGTAGTTTTGTTAACGGTAAGTTTAATTGAAACTGTAGATCATTTTCTCGTTCAAACAATTTGCTGAAAAATGTCTAGGATTTCGTTGCTTATGTGAGGCGTTTGGTGTAAACTCATCGGGCTGTAACACTTTTAAACTGTAACTCTATTAATGTCTTCTAACATATCTAGTAGAAGATAGGACTCATTGATGTTATGTTTGTGTAATTTTACAAATGGGGTTTGAGCAGATCCAAATAATGATATCAGTAGATTTTACCAAAAAATAGTGTTTTTTACATATACATATGAAAGTGTGTATACGTAAATTCAGCTATAAAATCAACTCACGATGACACTGTAGAGGCGTGCAAAAAGTAAGTGATTAAGAAAATAATAGTGAACTTTTATGCACAAACTTAAATATCGGGATGCAAACTAGGTGAGATCTATTTTGTCTCGAAGTAAAGATCTATACTTTGAATAACCGAGGCATCAAACATTGTGGTTATTTCTCACAGAAGTAAATTTTCGGTTGTTTGATATTCCAATCGGTTTATATTTAATGACAAGCGTTTCCAACTGTTATTTTTTAGAGCATTTTACGCCAGGACATTGCATGGTTTGATGAACAATCATCTGGATCACTAATCAGCACACTATCTCACAATATAAACAACATTCAACTAGGGATGGGATCAACATTGACTGATTTCATAAAAAACTTGTCTGGATTCATAGTAGGCATTATAATTAATTTTACAGTGGGGTGGAAACTTGCCTTGGTTGCTTGCGCTATACTGCCTATCATTGGTGCGGTCTTTGGGTGTTTTGGTTTTCTGATGAAATATTTCACCCTTAAGGAAATAGTTGCATACACACGTGCTGGTGCTGTTGTCAGTGAAGTTTTAGAAGCTATACGCACTGTTGTTGCGTTTGGTGGAGAGAAAAAAGAGTTGAAACGATATCGAGAGCAGCTGGGAACGGCAGAAGAAGCTGGGCTAAAGAAAGTAGTAGCATCAGGTGCAGGTAAGTGCCGGCATGTGTATCAACTATAGAATTCGGTTTGTTATCGTCTGAAAAGATTTGGAATCGTTAGTATGTTCAGTTAACGTGTTCAATTCACGAAAGAAACAGTTATTTTAAAAGTTAAATTGCATATCTCAACCGTAAACATGACAAAATTTGAATGAAGTATCCGCCCTTATTCTTCTCGTTTATAATCCATCCTTTTGAAGGATAATGTACACTTGTTTGTATGTATTTTAGACGGAAAATGTCAGGTATTCAATAATCTAGATAAAGGATGAAAGTATTAAGTAAAATGTTTTGATAAGATTACAGGCTTAAATACTTATGATTTCATCTATCGTTCATTACTAGATTGTTGAGAATGCAATGGTGTCCATCAGTGTTACTGTTTGCCAACCGTAGCACGGAAATATTATCAAAAGTCAAACGTTTCATTGAACAGTCTGACTCACCTGTCGTGTAAATCAAGCGTGTTATCAACAGATGAATGTTGGCGGAATGTAAATTTCATTGTATGACAACTGGTAGTATTTGAAATAATGTGCTTACTAAGAATTCCCAAAATAGTGCAATTTAAGTTAGGTAGAGCTGGATGAACACAAATGAATGTATTATATTTGAAATTCATACTCAGTACGCAATTAAGTAAAAAGGAATCATCAGTTATTACAAATACCACAATTGTCATTCGTATGATACATCGAAGTTCAAGTAACAAGAATAAAGCTTTGGCAAACTAGCGTGTACTCAATTCATTTCAAGCAATTAGTTCCTTTGATGGTTTCTTTCACTACATTCTCATCAGTTTATTATAAACACCCTCATTTTCTAATCAGAATTACATAAGAAGTTGGCATAATTATCCAAGTGAAATTCGTAAGAAGTGAATATGTTCTGACTTACTTCAAATCAAAAACCGAACGATGCTCAAGTATGTTGAAATTTTATAGGTTCGTATATCCGTGATTGAAAAGTAGGTACTCCACATCTATGAAAAAGTTCGGATAAAACTATACAGAATAAGGAAATTATTTAAAAAAACCACTCAAGTGTGCGCATTTTATGGAAGAAATTTTAATTTTAATTGCTTGCAATAAGGAGGAGAAGCAAATTTGAACATGTTACTCAGTTCAATAATGAGCTATGACTTACCGTCTTGTGATTTTTCATACTTTTAGTCAATGGGACCATTGGACTGACTGTGTTTTGTTCTACTGCCATACTATTTTGGTATGGCTTTAAATTGATAGTAAAGGAAGATTATGATGCTGGAGCTATTGTGACGGTATGTTATTTTTGTTTTTATGCCGAACAGTGATTTGCCATAAATCCTAACATCTACTCTGATAAGATTAAGGAGAGACTTTGCAAGAACAAGTTGTTTGAAACAAAATTTTGATTTCAGTCATTATTAAAGCAGTGTGCTTGGCATTTTATTCAAAAATCTTTAGATTCCTACACAGTATATTGAATGGAAGACCATTGCTTAGGAATGTTTTTATTTAATAAGGTTTATGAGTTATCATTTGAGATGAAAAGTTGTCATTTTCAAGGTGAACTGAATTCCGCAAATATCGTTCCCTAATAATCATAAAGTATTAGTCCGTTGATAAAAAGATTCATGTGGTTTACTGTTTTTCACTTTCGGTATCAAATTAATTTCATGACCTTTGAAAACTTGTTGTATGAATCTTATTAGGTGGTCCAGAGTAAAACCACCAAATAGATTGGGAGTATATGTTTATTAACCTGTTGATTGTAAAGCGAATAAATGTATCTGTTTGTTATAAATCACGAAACAGTAAACATTTGCACTAATTGCCTTCTTTACTTATGTCAAACCAAGTTACTTACATATTAATCGTAATGATAAATATATGTGGTGTCCAATGTTTAAAATAACTAGTACTATAAATTTGTTTGATTAGCACATCCATATCCTAAGATATATTCTTCGTACGCTTTATTTTTTTTGCCGGCTGACAATTTTGCACTGAAAAGAGTAAATATTTGATTACGTATTATGCTTTACAGAGCTGGAAATTTAACGACAAATTACATTTTACCTCGTACGCTTATAATTTACGGTAAATTTACAGTAAAGAAATTATTAGATTGTAATGTGATGAGAGAATCATTTAAAGCTGTATTTAAAATTTGACTGCATGTGTTTTAGGAAGAAATGAGTGAGAATTCAGATATACTCAGTATACTCAGTATATTCAGTATACTCATTATCTGAATTTCTTGGTACCACATCAAATTAAATCTTTCATAGTTTTCTTTCATGATTGTTATACCTTTCCAGATTTTCGTGAATGTTCTTTTAGGAAGCGTTTTTCTGGGTAACGCTCTACCAAGTTTTCAATATTTTATGAACGCACAGGCGTCAGCCACTGAAATCTATAGTATTATCGAGCGTGTGAGTTATTCCCACGACCTGTCTCTTATAGTTGCTTTGATAGCATTGGTCAATTATTTTATGATAGCTTCATGGTAAATATTCCCTTACATGCTCAATCGACATTCATTTGAGAAATATTGAGGATGTCCTTCCTCGTCTAAAATTTCAAGCTTAAATTAATGACGGTAACAAAGTACAGTCTTCCAAATAAAATCTACTATGATGTCGCATTTATAGTAATATAAAGTGGAAAATAGCAGACTGATTATTGACGTTATTCAACAATAGTAGATCAAAATAACAACTTTGATTGTTGAAAGTAAAATGTACGTCGATTGTGACTACCTTTGTTCCCTGAAAGTGATTCAATTTTCTTTTGGATGTCTGACAACGAAAACAGTCACCAACTCTACAGTAACTCCATATTTGAGATTGCGATAAAACTGGAGTTCAAACTGTAAGAACATCTACATCTGTTTTGAAACATCCTTTTTTGTGAGGCTCAACGTTTCTAATTGTTCAAAACATAGGGTTTGTGGAAAATGCAGTTACGATTCTCTGTCACGAATACGAAATTGGCGTGAGATTTTATGAAATGGAAGTTAGTGGGACAAATGACGAAGGCATGAATGTGATGAATAAAACAATTGTTGATCATTTGTTACTTCACATAAGTTTTTGGATAACAGTTACTGATGTTAATACCCATTACAATAAAAGTATGGATTACTGTATAGTTGATTGTGGAGTTCTGTTAAGTTGAAATATTGATCCATATTTGAAGTGAATTGTTTTCTGAACTTTAATGAAACAGTGTTGTAGATTAATGAACTTGTTTGCAGTTTCATACAGTTTGCAGCTGGGTTGAAATATTTATCACTTTATGCTTTACTTCCAGGTAAACTGCCGACATATCATTCAGATTTGTTTTAGCTTGTTAGGAAGTTACTAACTAATGTATATCCACTACTTTATTTCAGACCCCAGAAATTGACAAAAACTGTCACGGGAGGCTCATTCCGAACTTTTCTGGCAACGTCACATTCAGCAATGTTTCTTTCGCATACCCAAGTCGACCAGATACTGCCGTGAGTAAATCAGAATCTTTGCTAATGTGTCGGTTTTGCAACTTTCAGGTTTCTGGAATAAGTTGTCGTAGATGAAAAGATATGGAAAATATATTCGTACAGATTTTGTACTGTTTTGAAGCATCCAGAAAATGCTCAAACATAACTACATTATTAGTTTTTTCATAAGATATTTGTATAAATCGCAAGTTGGATGTACGGACATGTTTTTGAAATAATATAAGTGTACACCCTCTTGGGTACTCTTCAGCTGAAGACACATCACTCACTAAGTCAATTTCAGATCTAAAGTTTATTGATATGCTTAAGTGTCTCACCTATTTTTCTTAGCCAGTGGTTATACATGATCTTCTAGGAAATGTTATAGAGATAAAAGTGAAAAGATATCTAAGTTTTCATGCTAAACTGATTCAAGTATCATCACTCATTCTACACATACCTATATTGTTGCATTAACATGACGGTGAACTAGTGACAGGAACAATCGTTTCGCAAATAGTTTTTCCCATGTTTTATTTGTAGGTTTCATATAACGAATTAGCATGGATTATGTCCTGTATTAATTAGTGAACAACTCCAGAAATATTCTCTTTCATCGTTTTACACCGGTTGGCGATAAGAGCGTATGAGATGTCAATGAGAAAACGTTTATCTCTTTACTTTTAAATGCAATTAAGTTTTATTTAAGTTGAGTGCGCCGTTAACTATACACGTGTTTACTAACTCTACTTTGTAGGTTTTAAAGAATTTTAATTTAAGCATCAAAAGTGGGCAAACTGTGGCATTGGTTGGACCGAGCGGTTCAGGGAAAAGTACCGTTATTCATATGTTGCAAAGATTTTATGACCCAACGAAAGGCAAGGTATGGAGTAATTTGAAGTACTTTTCTTTTGATCTGGTTTTACAAGTTTCCTTAGAAAATGTGTCTATGCAGTATGTGTACTTTCTAAACACGGGTAGTTACTCCACACTCTGACAATGAGTTTTATAACTGGAATATTCCATAAATTAAGACACAGCTCATCTCCTCACTGCATATAACTAAAGGACAAAAGACTTGTCCAAATGACTAGTGCGTTTCCACTAATAAAACTGCTTATCCACGGTAATATAATTTCACGAATCGCTCTTTGAAACGATCTCAATACATATTCTGTCATAAATTACCTATTGATATTTGAATTGGTTGGCCATTTTCATTGAACAACATACATGTTTTCAGTTAGATCGTCATTTTAAGATTAACGTCAACAAAAGTAAATAATAATGTGTTTAACTAATCAGATAGTTGAAAATATATGCGGAAGAAAGGAAGGAAAAACAAACAGATAATGGATGTTAAAAGTAACAAAGTCGTTTGTGACGTTCTATTCAATCAAGGAAGAGACAGAGGTGATACAAATTTCTCCTTAACAGTCTAGAGTTCTAGATACTGAACTATTTTAAATTTCAACCACTGAGAGTTTTGCAAATATTATTTTCATTGTAATATCTTCTATACACTTCTCCGACTACTGTGAAACCATTCCTCTGAATCTGGGCAAAATTTCCCACAAAATTTATTTTGTTTCGTTATTTAATTATCGGTATGAAATTTCGGTCCTTAATTTTACCATTTTGTATTATATTTGGTTTTTAGGTACTAATTGAGAATGAGGACATCAAGAATGTGGACCTGAAAGCTTATCGTAACCAGATAGGCTGTGTACAACAAGAACCGGTTCTTTTCGAAGGAACTATCAGTGACAATATAAGGTTAGGAAAGCTTGATGCAACTCAGGATGAGATAGAAGAAGCTGCGAAGCTTGCCAACGCTCACGGATTCATTCAACAACTCCCAGATGTAAGCCATCTCAACAGAGTTGAAATTTAAGCCATTTACCACCAGTAACATTATCTGCTCAACTAAAAGTTGAATTGTTATCGTTTTATGAATTCAGGGATACGACACTTATGTGGGTGAACGAGGTGGCGGAATGTCAGGCGGTCAGAAGCAATGTATAGCAATTGCTCGAGCTCTAATTAGAAAACCAAGGTTGCTGCTGTTGGATGAAGCAACGTCTTCACTTGACGCGAAATCAGAACGTGTTGTCCAAATGGCTTTGGATAGAGCGATTGAGGGGAGGACTGTGGTAGTTGTTGCTCATCGTCTTACAACAGTTCGTAATGCGAATTTGATAGTCGTGCTTGATAAGGGGGTAGTTTGCGAATCTGGGACACACGATGAACTTGTTGCTGGAAAGGGTCTTTATGCAGCGATGCTTAGTAACCAGGTTCGTTTAACTTTTTCCAGACTAGTGTTGCTTAAAGTGTTTTTGAGTGTGCTTGAATTGTTTTAAGATAGATTGTTATCATGATAAACTGGCTGATACCAATATTTGTCTAAGAAGTTGTACTTTTTAAAAGTTTTATTTTGAAGACTTTATTTTATTATTTGGAATTTAAACTAATAGGGCTAAATTATACTTGGATTGTAGTACTATCTGTAAGCTGATGTGTTTTTCTCAGGCACAACGTTTTGTGTTGCACAGAAAGATAATTAACTATCAAATTAATCAAGGCTTCTGTGCATAAGTTTAGAATTGAAACCCAAAAATATCGTTCACAAAATTATGATCTGGTTTATATTAGTGCCATTTTTGTTATCCTGTTTTAAAACTTGCAACTGAAAGAAGTTTGAAATGAATATGCCTTTTAAAATTGGGGTTAAGAAATGCAACTTTTGCTAATACTTAAGAAGAGAGTAATAACTTTTTGTGGGTTATGTAAGTTGACCATACTGAATTAAGAGTTTACAATAGGACTTCATTATTGTATTTGATACTTTTTCATAAATAATTAAACATTAAATATATTTCATCCAGAGAATATTGGAAAGTGCTGAGAACGATGATAGTGAATTATTTGATGAAGGATCTCGAAATAAATATGTTGTCAGTGGAAAAGACTTGTTGACAAAATTAGACGATGTTTATAAAATGGATAATGGTGAGGATGTAAGTAACGTTTTAAAAATTAAAATTATTATTTTAATATGTTTGTTCAGATATAAAATTTTCTTCAGGAATCACACATAATTCAAACCGGTTTCTTGTTTTCGTTGAAGTTACATTGAGACGCAAATGGCGAATATACTTTAAAATTGATTTTTTTGTTTACAAATTGCCTGAACTTATGTACAATTTAAAGATTGGACTTACTAAACAGGGAGTGATAGATTGTTACAAAGTGGTGTACTTGTAAATTCAAATATTCTTCTAAGATATTAAGTACTAGTTGCTTCTTCTCGATCTGAGGCTGTTCGACCATGTACATCCACATTTTGACATGGTATTACGAACGTGTATTTTTAATGATTGTGTAATTTTTGTCAGTTTTTGATGAAAATGATATCAACCTAATATTTTCAAATACTACAGTTAATTAATGAACAAACCTCTGAGTAACAGTGGTCTGGTGGAACAATAGTTATAATTAATCAAGCATAACACAATGCTTTAGAATATCACGTTCAAATGATTTCATATGCGTGTACCATTTATTTCATTTGTTTGTGTAGAGTATATCTGAAACAACTGGAAATGTTCCTCATGCGAATTTTTCCCTTATTTCAACAATTTCAGTTCTACGTAATCAAGTAAGTTTTATATTAAATACAGTTTAGATTATTAATTAAGATGTTTTATTGTAATATCAATGTGTAGTATTGAAAGCAAATGTGACTGATCACTGAGTGTAGACAAACAGGCACTAGCTTACTGACTATTAAATATTGCAATCCCCACGAATTCCCATACTGATGTTAAATATGTGATTTCTTTCCCAATTATTGATTTTCATGTGCACACTGAGAATGACTGCTTGTAACTGTGTACTATCTATGTATGTACTGTGTACTATCTATCGTTACTCTGTCTCTCTATTCTTGATCGTGAATGGTGTATTTAATACAACATGGTCTAGTCTCTGTTCTGTGTGTATCGGATCGTTCAAGTATCCAATCTACTGGTATTATAAACTTGGTCACACAGATCAGTCTTATTTTCATATTATTGTACTAGCGTATTATACCTCAGAGAGATAAAAAGTCTATATTCAAACGAGTTTTTTGTTTAAGCAGTTTTGTTATTGTTCCTTTTGTGCGAGGTTTGACATTTCTGTACTGAAAGATTTCATGCACTATCGTCTACGGACCGTTGAATTTTACACTAGTAAAAGGGATGATTTTTTTTTCCAAGGTCTTGACATTTTCTGCATGAGCATCAGAATAGGAAAATTTTGGAACTATGCTGAAGTATATTCAGTTAACGACATCAATGCAGTACGCCTATTGGAATAACGTATGACAAAAGTGATAAGTACGTTTAGCTATTCAGTTAGTATTTTGAACTCTCTACAGTTCACAATTTATTTCAGGCGATAGTCGTTTTATTACAGTTCTGTCATAATCTATGTTACGAGAATTTTCAATTAAGTATGATGATTAGAAGCAATCGAACTGATGTGCAAATTAAGAATTCCCAGAAAGGTTCAATTTAAAACTGATAGAACTCGACGGGGAAAAGTGAACGAAATATATATTTGGAATTGGAATTCGCTGTTGAAAGAATACAAAAGAATCACCATTTGGTACAGATACCACAATAAGTCACTTCCAATAAGTTTTGTGACTTAATAAATTTTTAAAACTCAACAATGCTTTAACTTGAAACAGGATACCGTTTGAACAAAACTCCTTCTACAGTAAAAAAATATTCAATCATTATTCACAAGTTTGATGCTAACTGTCTTTCATATTTCTCAAGATTTAGGTTCAAATCAGACTGGAACTGTGAACATTTCTCAATAAAAATATAAACACAAGACAAACTACTTGTTTATTAAATAAACAGCTCAATAAATTAAAAAATATAGATATATTTCAAGAAAGAATTGGAAAATGGTGTCTAATTTATGCTCTGATGACATTCTTTAAGCTTCATTCGATCACTCTCAAAACTATATGATTAAGCAAATCAAAATATTTTCTTCCATCTTTTGAATTTTTAATGGGTGGAAACGTGAGATAGATGTAGCCAGATCATCGAGTGATGGAGGTATATATAAGAAATTGATAATCCCATCAAATGAGATAGTTTTTTACTATTTAATACACGTAATAATGGTATTTTTGGGTTACACTTTGTAGAAAATTATTGGATAAAGAAAGTAATGGTAGGTATACTGTGGTATTTGTACTCATCGATGATTCCTTTGTACTAAATTGCTCACTGATTACGAAATCCAAATATAGTACGTTCACTTGTGCTCATGTAGTTCTACCTGACTTAAATTACACTATTTGGGGAATTCTTAGCACATTAATTCTAATACTTCTAATTATCATGTCTACTTCCTTCATAAGTAGGAATCGCACAGTCATTTTGAGATCAAGATACATCTGACTTGTAGAAATATCATTAACAAAGTATTTTATATATTCCCGAATTCCAAGTAGCTATAATTTATCCCTATTGCATGCAGTGAAAGGTAGTAAAGAGTATCCTAATTTTACCAAAATCAGTACAGGGAAAGCATTACCTATTTTCGTAAGCCTACTTTTCTCAAGTGAAATATGAGGCAGCCAGAAATCTCCGACCAACTCTACCCTTTGCCCTTTTTTTCCAGATATTACCAAATGCTATTCATCGTCTTAGTGCCTGTCTCCATACCCGGCACAATGTGTTCTTTGTTCTATCTCGTTCCTTGTTCCCTTGTGCATTGTAATTTGGGGCTTGCTTTTTGCTGCAGTTTAACCATTTCCCCCAAAGTGTATTCCATTCACCCAGGAGATTTTTCATAACTTTTCCTTCAACTGGTGACAGGTTTGTTGTCTTCCAAAAAGGTTACTACAGACGGTTTCTGAAGAATGGATCCAAAGTGTTTCGAGTCTGCAGCTGTTTGCCTATATTTTCACTATTTGTTAATGGTGTTAGTTCTTCATGCTTAATCTACGTATAATAAAACTGTTTTTACGTTAGTGCTAGGGTTCAGTTGTTCTGAATACTGGATATTCAGTTGTAGGAATGTTACCCTTGTACTGTCAGTTCACGCATTGATATTTACATCGAATTCTCCTTATTTACCGATTATACTGCTTAGATACGTGAAGGATTCAATCTCTTCCAGAGCTTTGTTATCAAATGTGATTTGTTTAGTGCTCACGACATTGTATTTCAGGATCTTGCTTTTCCAATTGTGTTCGCTGGGCCTTACTATCTTGGAAGCCACTGTAACGCTGGCTATTTCTGTCTACATTTGATTCTGTGTACGACATAGGAAGACTTAGTCATCATTAAAGTCCAAATCATTCAAATACGTCCAGGGTATGCACTTCATAAAGTGCTTTTCCGGAATTTGGAGGTCTTCATAGTCAATAACCAGGGGAAAGAGAAGGAACAATAAATTAGCACCCTTCTCTTGTAATTTGCCCGTGAGCCACGCTCAATGCGCAACTTTGTACTACAACCTGTCGAAAGAGTTGCGTATGGTGATGGCGACCTTTTAAGGTACTCCATAATGTGAAAGGAGTTTTCACAGAGATTTCCTCTCCATACAGTCTAATGATTACTGTAATCTAGCATGTTGATATATGTTGATGAGTTCTATTCATTCGATTGCCCAACAGTGTATACAACGTGATGATTCTGTCGGTTAATTATTCATCCTGACGAAAGCTAGCTTGTTGATTTGGAGAATGAGCGTCTATTGAATTGTTCGTTCACTTCAGTAACTCTTGGTTACGAACTTTGCCAGGCACTAACAACAGTGTGATCCTTCCGTATCATTCGTATTTATTATAGTCTATTTCCTTCATTTTGATGAAGTATTCCATTTTCCGGTCTAGTGATACTCGTTATTCCTCACAAATCTCTCCGAAGAGTACATGGACCATGTTTGCAGTTACCTGTATATATGATTTAGTGTCTTAGTTGATAAGGTGTTTGCCCCTGTCGCGGTGTCACTCTTGATTTGTATGATGGCCTTGCTAATTTCTTCGATAGTTAATGTGATATCATCTTCAGAGACGCTCGTGTATACTACTTTGATTTCTCAGGGACTCAATGGAGCCGGTCTATTCAAGAACTCTTCATAGAAATATATTCTTCTGTCCTATTGCTCATGAACGTCGGTGATTAGTTTGCATTTTTAATTTGATGGTCATTCCGGTTTACTGTGTTTTCCTTCTAGGGTCTTCATTGTATCATATAGTTCTCTCGTATTTCTTACATTTGTGACATTTTTGCTGTCGGTTCTAGGCCTTCAGCATATTTCCTCTTGTCACCTTTCATACTCTTCTTCATTTGTTTGTTCGCTTCTGTATATCCAACCTATGGCTTGGCTTTCTCTGCTCTCCTTCTGCTGTAGCTGGATGTTACCTTCTCATTTTTCTCTGAATTTTTTAAGTTATCTATAGAGATTCATTTTTCGTGCTATAGCTTCTTGGGGCTCAACACCTGGCATCCATTTCTAGTTTTCTCCATAATGGTTTTTCTTTTTTTTCTAAACCTTGCAAGGCTCGGGGCTGGCTGCTGAAAGATGACTTAAAATTGCTGAGCTCGCTAGCGGTTTAAAAGAAGATAGTGCTAAAATTTCATAGTTCTGCTTGTCCAAATACTTTTCTTGTTCTGGTTTTAGCTTGGCTGCCATCAAGTGATGATCTAAAGCAATACCTAATCTTTTATTTGTTCTTATATATTCAATGGACCTTCCGAGTTTTTTTTTGGTGCAGATGTGATTGATCTATGTTTCCTTCGTGTGATCAAAGTAAAATGATATAACTTTGCGTTTGAATTTGTGAGGAGGAATTTTCATCACCTGTGACCATGTTGTTAAAAACAGACACAATTAAATGTCTCTTACTATTCTCGTTCACACTCCTCACTCCATGCTGTTCCATGATTTTTCCATCCGCATCGTTTATCATCCTTATCAGGATAGTCAAGGATTTTGATGAGAATTTCTCTAGAGTGTACTACATCACACAAGACGATTGTTTGTCATCTTTACTAATATCGTTGTTGGGTAAATAACACCAGACGATGTTCATTGTAATCATTTCCTTCTTTTGCTCGAAGAATGTTTTGATTATCATGAAAACATGGTTTTTCGTAATATAGGCCCTTTTTTAAAATCTCTGTATAGTATCAGCGCAATTGTTGTATATGTCGTACATTTTATTCTGGATGGCTAGAATACAACATTTCTCATGAGATTAGTCTTTACTGTTCAGATTGTGTTCAATGGGTTTCACTTGTCCTAATCAAAGTCAAAATATGTCTTAAAGTTAACATAGCTATTTGATCCTCCAGCTCTCTTGCATTATTCGGAAACTCCAAGCCTACATTATTTGTTACCCTAGTTGCCATAATATACATTGGCCTCGTGGCTTCCAAGGATCCGTGGTTATCACTATGAATTGTTATAACCCTTCTATATGAAGACCCTTGAACTACTGGAACAAGGTTTAAATGTTGACATTTATTATCTCTGGTAGTCGTTTTTCTAGTGGGTTTCTTTTCTGGGAAATAGGTTAAAAAATCCTACTCCCAACCCTTTTATATACGATCTTGAGATCTGTGGTAACCTTAGAAGGACTTAAGCTGGAGTCAGGACACGTATACCTCAAGGAAAATAGCCTTTATACTTTATCCTCCGTGTCCGTTTCGTATTATATAAGCCATTTTTAAAGAATTATATCAATTGCAATGTTAAAATTTAGGTTAACATAATTTTGATGTGGTTAAGGGTAATGATTTTTCGTTGATTTCAGTATTATAAACAAATATACTTATTCAATTAGCGTTTTTTTCTCTCAGCTATTAGGTAACCAGTTTATCAACAAATAAGTTTTACATCATGAAGCATGACTAATACATGACTAACTTCAACTTTTCTTTTTTTTCAGAAAAAGGATATCAAATTTTCCCCAACATTAAGGATTTTAAAACTTAATAGACCTGAACTACCTCTGATAGTTTTAGGGTGTATTTGCTGTGTGATTAGTGGGACCACTCAACCAGCTTTTGCAATTCTGTATACTGAAATGTATAGCGTAAGTACGCTTATAATTCACTGATTAATATTTGTTCCATTAAAACCAAATGATGAATAAATTTTTATTCCACCTCTAACGTATTTTGATTGTTGTTAGTTGTAATGATGAGATATGTGATTGCCAAATTAGTTGATGTTTTTTAAAATTGACATCACAAACTGTTTACCTCATAATAATCTAATTTTATATGCATACTTATTTCTGGCTTAAGGGAATGATTCGGTTTTAGAAATGAATGAATCTGATGTTGTATGAATTAGTTAATGAATATAATGGTTGGATGAAATTAAATGTATAATGAGCTTAATTTGATATTGCCTGTTTCATACTGTGCCATCGCATTTATGTGTACATTCTCGAGACAATAATAAGTCAAACAAAACAAGTACCTGAAAGTCCGAATTTGTTATTCGTATTTAAAGGTTAACACAAACGAAGAAATTAAAAATGTGATGGAAACTAGATAGAAGGTAATAATTATAGAAATGGATTGCTCAAAATGGCAAAATAAATTTTTGAAGGTTTTGACTTTATGTTTATACCGACAAATACTGATAAGGACACGTTTCCAGTTAGTATTTGTTTGAAAAGAGAAGGGCCTTCAGCACTAATGTCGAGAATGGAAAAATGTGTTTATCGGAAGCTGATAAAAACAAATGAATTATTCTTTCTGTCAATTGGGATTGAGCTGAAGAGTCTCTTTTGATCCTATTGTTCCTAACGGCTTTTTTGTAGACGTTTCCGTAACATTCCATCAGTTATTGTTTCCGTTTTAACAGGAAGAAGATGTAATTTCAGTCAGTTTTCTTCCTCATAAATATACAGATGAAATCATTCCACTTTCTAGATTTTTAACTGGATAATCTTATCCGGAAGATTTCTAAGAGAATCGGTAAACACTTATGGATAAAGGATTAGAGTCCGGTTGGATGAAATACAATTGACTAAATCGGTAGTAGGTGACACATTATCATAGAAAATAATTCATTGATTAATAAAAAAATATTTGGATCTAAATCCATTGTTAAATCTTTCGAAAATACGATTCAACCTAAAGAAATCAACAGAAATCTCACTATCAGTTGTCAAAAAATATACGCTTTCGGATAAATATGTTTTTTGACTGTAGTAACTCATTAAGGCATAAGTGTAACGCATCAGGATATAACTGCTTACTGGGCGTAGGTGAAGTTGATCTAACGTAAACTTTATGTAACAAGAAGCTGACATTGTTTATGGAATGGAAGAACATGGTTACAAGACAAATCGTCTTCAGTGTAATGAAAAGTTGCGATTAATTTAGCAAATATAAATTTATTAGGAAAAATGTACACTTTTTGTAATATACGTATAATATTGCTTTTCTGGAGACAAGTCTCAGTTGCATTGTGGAACAGTAACACTTGTGAAATTACCCGTTTTAGATTTTTCCTTTGCGATCTAATCCAGATCTGCTGTTTAGTCGACTTACTGTTGTATGTGGGATGATGGTGGTGATTGGCATTCTACGTTTCGTAGCTAACATCAGTCAGGTAACTCAAGGTTTTTTATTCGTAGTTTGTTTTATTACAAACGTTTCTTTTTTTTATGTATATTAAATAACATAAATTGACATTGATATTATTTTTTAAGTTGAATGTCTTTATCCACCTTTGTACCATTTATTTTCTGAATCTACCAATCATAGAAATCTAATTAAAATAAGTTTTTTCTCAATAAGTAGTTCAGTGGTCACTTACCTTTATACGATTGTTTCTACAAGTATGACATCCTTAATATAATGTTTTTTTTTAAACACAGTAGACATTATAATATTGAAACGGTGTCTATTCAGTCAAATAATGAAATACTGATTATTCATATTACTAAAACTTTACCGCTCAACTGGAGTACATATTTCGGTTTGAATACCTCTGGTTTTATTAAAGTTAGTGTTTTTTAAACTGATGTGAAATCTAACCATGATTTTATAAAACTGCATTATGTTATAATACAACGCAGTTGTGTAAAATCTAAATTAACTGAATTCTCTATTGAGCTTGTACGCGCCTAACATTTCAGTTCAATAATATAGTAATTCGTTAAATTGCATTACGTGTTTTTCTGAATTTATGTAACTTAGCCCTTCTTTCAAGTGGAATATAAACCAACTGATGAGTAAATAGACAGGCCGACTAATATTTACACTTCTCATCAAATTATTTGGTATTACCATATTCATTAATTTTTTATATATGTAAGACTAAATAATTTTAAGAAAAGTCAGGGAACCATGTTTATTTATTTAAATAAATTAATGTAATCGCTTAATTGTATCCGCTCATGCTGAACGTTATTCAGTATAATTGTTTTGGATTTTGACAGGATTGAACTAAAGTTACTGAAGATCATTTTTTCATAGTACTTTTGATCTATACCAAAGTTATGTTGAAGCTTCTGGATCAGACAACTAGTAATTATGTTTCCAGAATCCTGATTACCAACATTACAACGTCTTATTACGTTGGGGAAATTTGTTTTTCTGGAAACTAGACAACATGTTATCCTGTATATAAATTCCAAAAGAAATTTGTCTTGATCGCAGTGACCAAATCAGAGTGAACTAATTGTTAGAGTAACTGTTAATAAGCTCATTTTTTAAGAAAAGGAATTTAACTTTAAATGTACATATTTTTTGAATTTATTTAGAGCTTATTTTTTGGAAAATCAGGCGGTATATTAATTAGTCGCATACGATTAAAAGTTTTTGAGAGCATGCTAAATCAGGTAAGATAGAGGTGATTTTCTTGTTTCACATAATTACTTATATTTTAACTTAATCAAATGAAACAGTCAGCGATGAATGGTTCTACTTACTCGAAATATTTTGTTTAGGAAGTAGGATGGTTTGATAAACCGGAGAATCAACCAGGAATATTGACTGCAAAACTGGCCAATGATGCTATGAGAGTGACAATGATTTCAGGTTCACAATTGGGTTTCATCATAGAAGCTGTAGCATTGATGGCTATGTCTTTTGTGGTTTCATTTATCTACAGTTGGCAACTGACTCTTCTAATACTAGTCTTCTATCCACTTATTGTCATCGGAGGATTTTTCCAGGTAATTCGTTCTATTTGGCCAGTATTTTAAGGTTTTTCAAGATATGTTTGATAGAGGCTTTCATTGATGTTCACTAGAATGTTGAAATTAGTTCATGATTGGTAGAGAGGCTGACTAAACTTTTTAACGTTTGACTAAGTAGCGACAAATATATTTATATGGTTTAATTAAAACTTCTACAGCTAAAGTAACTAATCTGAATAGGCGGGATCAATTTATATTCTATGAATCTACATTTTCACACAAGCATTATTTCATTTAGTGTTGGTTAAACGAATGCTACAAACTGACATCACATGTTCTGAATAGCTTACTGATTATTGGCTTCTACAAAGTGTAGACTCTGTATTACTCATTATTTTTGTTAAAGTAGACGTTCATCTGAGAATGTACTGACGATATAACACCTGGTTTCACCATCACAGAAAGTTAAATATAATTTGTAAAATATTCTTCTTACATACCATACGTACAATATTCAGAGATGTAATACGAAAATCAAATAGTCAATATTTTTGACAGATTCAACCAAAGTTACTCACTCTTATTGATGACTGTGTTCACATCACAGAGAACACTTAAGTTGAGAGTTTGTGATAGCCTGCTCTATCCATCGAGCACACAAGTACCAAACTAATTGTGCGTTTTGTCAGTATAGGATTTTTGTCAGACTAAAGTAAACGGCTGAAGTCATATACAATTATTCGGCATTTATTCTTTTTGTATGGAAGTTTAGAAGTTTAGAATATTTGTACAAATTCACTTATTTCATCATCTTATCCAGATGCGAACACTTTCAGGAAGCAGTAGTATTCGGAATGCTAATGAATCAATGAGAATTGCTCAAGAAGTGATTGGCTCAAGCTACACAGTTACTGCATTTACATTAGAAGATTACTTCTTTAAACGTTTTGAATCTCATGCAGTTGAAAATGTAAAGTGAGTTTTGAAGCAATACTCGTGACTTATATTGGGATTATTACAAAATTTATTATTGGCATTTGTATCAGAAAAGAAGGAAATTTAGCTTTTTCTTATCAAATGTACATCTTTCCAGCAAAATTAAATATATTGAATCGTGCTAAAGGTGTTTTTACAATCAGCATATGATCAGTGTATGGATCGATGTGTAGTTTTACAATTACATTTACAATCCAATCATTTTCGTATTTCTTCTAGTCAATTAATATTCTAGTTTTTTTTAAAATTAATACGTCACTCATTTTCTGGAATTAATACTGATAAATTTAAGATTCTAAAATATCTAGTTTCTATGTTTTTTTCCACTATAATTTTGTAGATCGAAGGGTTCAAGTTGAGTTTGATTGAGTTTCTTTTTAATGTCTTACTGCATTAACATTATTCCAAGAAAACAAAAAAAACATTACACAGAGTATGTAAAACAGTCCTAGTCTACTGAATATATTGTTGGATGAAATTACTTGCATTAATGATGTCTATTATTGTAAGAACAGTTGTGTAGGTATCTTGACAGTACAAAATCTCAGGTGAATGGAAAACGTTTTTTTTCAAACAAGTTTCCAAAAATTGTAAACATTTCACTATGATTTTTAAGAAATATTTAATCACTTTTGTAATGGTTTTGATGCTTTGTTATAGTGTCTTATTTACTTAAAATGAAGTCGTATTATGTTCAGGTGGGGGATATTTATACATAGTGTATGAGTAATTATTCTACACTAATTATTAATTATCGTAAACAAAAATTTACATAGAAATAGAGGAGGCGGGTAGTAGGTATCACTTAAAAAATGGACATGTGTTTATTTTTATTTGAGACCAGTTAGTTGTATGTACTTGTGTATATTCTATGGAGAACTCGTACTTGTCTCAAACTCACTTCCTACTGAACTACTGAGTTCAAATGAATTCAAATCACTTTGGCAGGAATAAAGCATAATTTATCCGTAAGCATTTACACTTTACCGATGTTAGTGTTAAGAAATCTGGTAGAAAACCTCAAGTAAAGATATTATCCATAAATTTCGCTTTTCTTTTTTTCACTAAGGAAAAACTTGAAAACGATATTTTTCAATGCCATTATGTACGCTATCGCAGAAAGTGTATTGTTTTTCTCAGTAGCTGCTGCGTATTCACTTGGTGCACACTTGGTTTCAACAAAAACAATAACGGTTTTAGCAGTGTTCAGGTAAATTGTTTCATCTTCAACTCAGATCAGTTACCCACATGGATATGAGAGTATTGAATGTAATTATTTTATAATTTATTGATCTTACACTATAATTCAACAGTGCATCTCACACCAAGGAAAAGCAAAACCTCCCACAATTTAGCTATTGCATCAGTTATCTTGTCATTGTGAGTTTCAACGAAACCAAGAAATGATGCTATTCATTCGAATGAGTGAAAAATGAGACTTGAGATATGGGTCATCCTAATACTTGACACTTGATAAATATTAGTCCTTATTCTATTTTATGATACTACTTTCTCACTAATTCATTGAAATATGTATACATGTATCATTAATGACACTGACTCCAAAAGTTGATCCGCTTTCTTGAGTCAAATATTCTCTTTGCCGAAAGGAAAAAGGAGATTATGGTTACTGCTTTAATATCTGTGTACTTCATGATTCACATTCATTTAAAATAAAGAAAAATAACTGGATGACAGGTATGAACTCCTTGGCTTCAGTTTATTGGTTGTGAACCTACTTCGATATTGATATCTCGAAGCCAGAAATAAGTAAACGCTCAGTTGAAAGGCACTGTAACAGATTTATTTCGGTTCACTGCAGACTCAGATTTTTGTCTACATGTGCCAGAACCCTCATACCTATTTTACTACCTTCAAATGTTTAAGATCTGGTAGACTGGACTGGAGCACTGATCCACTTTAATTCTTAGTCGCATTAGAAACTTCATCGACAAACTACTACAACTTCTACGAATCACCTAACAGCGTCTAAGCTACTAGTACTCAACTAAAGATTTGTTTAATTGACCTTCAAACAACGAAGAAGACCCCATTATACCGTCTAAAAGACGAAGGAAATTAGACTGAAAATATTTCTTTCCGACTACACCATTTACTGAATTATAATTGTGGTTATTTGACTAATATGTGTTGATAATAAAAAGAGATCGGATCACAACCCATTTTCAAGTTTTCAGTATGTCAAGAAGGTTGCGAAATAATACGAATGTTAGAGGAACATCATAAATCACTCTAGAGAATAAAATTAATTTTAAGGGGAAGTCCCTTCGTTTGAATATTTGTCCTTCTAGTGAATCTTTGTTGTTCTGATATCTTTGATTTGCAGAGCGGAGAAAGCGAGTAAGCCAACTTATGTTGATAAAACGTGTCTCGATATTTGTAGTCAGACAAAAATAAGATACAGACACATAATGATTAGTGTGAGCTATTAACATACATGCGCTCGTTTGAAAATAGTCAAAGTTGATAAGTGAATAGGTAACAAGGTCAAAATATAACTTGAAAAGAGTGGATAAGTCGGTCTGGACGGAAGCTAGAATAACCTATATAGTTTTAACATAAGACTAAACACTGCATGCTATCAAATATCATAAATTTAAATTGTGACATTTTAAATCCCAAACCAAATATGATTAGGAATTTTGTAGGTTTCTACAGTGTTTTTCTGTTATGAAATCAAAATGATTACTTTGTCGAATAGTTACTCTTTAAAAGTGCTTTATATTAGAAATAAAATCTTGTGGATGAATCTTTTGTGAAAAAAATTAAAACTAGTTATAATTACTAAAATAGTCTACTTTGAAATGATAAACTGTCTGATACATATGATAAGATTTATAAAAGATATGCTGATATTATACTAGACATATGTTAACAGGTCTAAATTTCACATGTGTGTGTAAATCTATGAACCGTCACAGGTAATGATTCTAAGTAAATATAGAGAAGAGTACATTAGAACCTGCTTTTTGTTTAAATGCTAAAAGTTCCAATTAAGAGATTTAATCATAAGAATTTTCATCACAATATTTAATTATTAACCAGTACACTACCTACTGCGATGATATCACTAGCATTCATGTAGTACGTGTGGTTTTTAGAAAACTACATTGAATTAAATCAGAACATCAAGTTGGATAACAAAACACGCATAGCTTCATTTAAAGATATTTTTTTGGAAAATTTGAAATGAAATTTATTAACCTTAAGGTGACTTTTCATTTCTTCAAGTTTAGAATACCATATAAAAAACGTTGAAATTGTACTACGATGCAAGGATAAAGTATAAATAGCATCATTAAACAATCATTAGGGTGGTATACAAAAAACTAACTGAAATGTTTTGTATTTTATTTATGATCGCACACAATTTCAATCCTACTACCTTACCACCCAAAATCGTGGATAGTGTTTTAAAAATGGATACTTTAATAGCACAATCGGATTAGAATATTCCAGTCACTTGGCAATTACTTAACTATGGTAAATGTAGATGAAAATGTGACACAGTTTTCAGATGTTTTCCTTGTTAAACTCCATAAATATTTTACTAAACATTTGTCTCAGAAACTCAATGCAATCACTTTGATTATAATTTATTATTACATTTCAATTAAAAGGGTTTTCGTAACTATCCATTTGAGTGCTCAATCTCTTGGTCGTACAGCTACACTAGTTTTGGGTACTAAGGCAGCAGGTTCAGCTGCGAAATGTATTCTTGAAATTCTGGACAGAAAACCTCTTATTTCAACTAACATAGGGATTGTACCACATGAAAAATTCAAAGGGAAAATTTCGTTCAAGAACATTGATTTCAAATATTCCGCTCAAACTGAGAGACGGGTTCTTAAGGTAAGTTTATTAATTTGGGAAAAATAATACAGTGTTACAGAAATTTATTTTCGTTTGAGTTGAATTTGTTTTAATCACTGTTTAGAGGCTCTGAACATGTTTAGTTCAAACTAGATCATCATGTAAACGAATAAGATATGAATAAGATAAATTCGTAGTTTTTGTTCGATAAAAATGCCAACCTACTAAGTAGATGTCTTGCAAATGCAACCATACTGAATGCAAACAAATTATCTTGTTCACACTACAACAAATTTAAGTAGCAAGCTATTTAAATGTAATGTTATAAAAATCTTTGTATATTAATGTGATTACTCAGTATGAACATTTAACTCATATTCATAATAGGTTTAATTAAAAATTTTAAAAGCTTTCTTAAACGACTGAACCACTGATTCCAATTGTATGTGATGAAAATTCCAGTAATAAAGTACAACTATTACTGTACTTGACATTACCACACTTTGTACTAAACAATATGTTGTATTCAAAGAAACAAAAATTCTTGATAGTTTTCAAAGCACCATCACGGAACACTGTATTTGAGAGAACGATTATATCAATTGCCAACATCAGATACTGGTATAAATTACTAAATGAGTCGAATGTTTTACTTTAAAAGTGTTTCACTGTAAGCACTAGCCAGATTATTGATTAAATCTGTATACGCGAAAGATAATCAACTTTGGATTTTCAAGACTATTCGATCCTGTTTTCTAATATCTATTTGTAATATTCTAGTTGTTTAGTGATCTAATGAGTTTCTGGAAATCATCTGCATTTTTCAGAACTTTTCACACACTGTTGAACCTGGTCAAACGGTTGCATTAGTTGGACCTTCTGGTTGTGGGAAATCAACACTGCTTCAGTTAGTATTGAGATTTTACGATCCATCATACCATGGTCCCGATAGTGGCGTGTTTTTCGATGATATCAATATTAGAGATATTGCACCTAGTTGGGTTAGAAAACAGATTGGTCTTGTTTCACAAGAACCCACTTTATTCGATCTCACCATAAGAGAGAATATTGCGTATGGAGACAATAGTCGAGAAGTGACAATGGAAGAGATTATTGAGGCAGCACGTGCAGCTAACATCCATGATTTTATTACAACACTTCCAGAGGTGAGTGAAATATTCGGTTTGTTAAAATCATTAAAAATTTCGCTTCAGGTATATATTTTCATTGTATTGTCAGCTTTCATGCCATTAGAATTGTTACGAATATTTTTTAATGTGCCAAATAACTTTTTACAACTTTCACTGTTTTTAAGCAATATGAAACCAAAGTTGGACAACGTGGAACGAAGCTATCTGGAGGACAGAAACAGAGGATAGCCATTGCACGAGCTTTAGTTCGTAAACCTGTTTTACTTGTGTTGGACGAAGCCACTTCAGCTTTAGACAATGAGAGTGAGCGTATAGTTCAAGAAGCTCTTGATGCTGCTATGGGGTCGAGAACATCATTAGTTGTTGCCCATCGTCTATCGACAATTGTCAATGCTGATTTGGTAGTAGTTTTACAGGATGGATGTAAGATAGAGTCTGGACCTCCAGCAGCATTGCTCGCTAAGAAAGGAGCTTTCTATGCATTGCACCACATGGAGAATTAAATCAACTCATCAAACTCGTTCATCAATACACATCTTTTTGGTGTTTTTATTTTGATATAATATTATTAATATTTTATCTTTTTTTAAACTGATATTCGATAGGAAATAGGGCGAATTAAGTATCGTGTGTTGGATTACTATTGTTATATATTTCCTAATTTTTAGTTATCAGGAGTAATTTATATGACAAAAATATTCATTTATCAGTTTATTTTCAGCACAATATACGAAACTGTACATGTGCTTTTGAAAATGCAAGTTGTGTACCATACATTCTTTACAGCTCTTATTTTATGGTTATTGTTAAACATACCAGTGACAAAGATCGAAGCTATTAAATATTTATAAAACCTCTGGAATTAAAATTAAATGCTTGTAACATTTTGCCGGTCAGTTGGACCTAAGCTTCAGTGAGATTATCGAAACCGTCGAAAACACATATGGTCAAAAATAAATCTGGACCACATATCTGTCGAAACACGCTGATTGTCTACATCTGTTTAGGTTATGGTTAAGATGAATTCAATGTGAATTGCTTTCAAATCTTGATGCATAATGTTTTTTGTCGGTATGTGTATGCTACCCTTATCGAATTTTCACTGAACATTTGACGTCTTATCTTATAGTCAGTATAGTACTCGAATTTTTTGTCATGATGAAATTACGCTTTCAACTTAAGCAATTATGTTGTGGTATCTCGCCGTCTTTCTGGATGGCAAGGAGAAAGCGACAGCTTTGAGAAGACCCATAATATAGGACATAAATAGAATCAGATTCAGAAATGTTAGCGGAGACTTTTGTGACACAAATATTTTCTCCAGGTAAAATATACCTTGCTTACCGACCCTAAAATTTTACAGCCTAACTTTGTTTTTCTGGTGGGTAAGCCAATTTACACTACAAACCGTCTTCAAAGATGGCCTGTTTTTGAATTGTATGTTTAATGTCGAATGAAATTGTAAATGTAAGTTTTTTCATGTAAGTGTTCCATTGCTTTTAAAAACGTCAACCGAATCCTCTTGACTCAATAGGATTACAGCAATATGTAACGAAATCTATAGGTCACAGCTACCATTATTGGATAAATTTTATGAATAGATCAAAGAACCAGTGTGTTAATGAAGTAATTGTTCTAAAGCTTCGAACAAACATTGAAAGCCCAACAGGATTTTTGGTCAGTTTCTACTAACACGCAATCTCACTCATGTTGACCTACTACGATCGCTTCTTTCCACTCATGATTTGTCTATCAGCAATAAATACCGACGCTCAAAACATAAATACTTACTCAAAAATAACCGTTTTTCATAGGTAAATAGAAACACTTGAAAAATAGCGTACAATTCTCATTGGAACTTAGCTTTTGAGGTCATGAAATTGAAAAAACAAAGTGTTTGCTAATCATATTTATTTTGATCATTTCCCACTCTTTCGTTTAGAACATATGTGTATAGAATAAAGTTAACATTAACATTTATTCTATTATTTGTAACTCAATCTATTGGTATGAATCAGTTGATTGATAGGACAAATGGATCCGATTTGAACTGCTACGTCATGAGTACATAACGAATATAATTATTACTCAATGAGTCTCACAAATATAAGACAAGAATACCTACTTTGAGACTAATTATAATTAATAGTGAACATAATAAAGTTCCATTTATAGATATGTATATATTTTTTAACAAAGTTAAAATTACAATAAAAAAACTAATGAAATATTTTATAATGACTAGCCAAACGGTACAATTAGTTATTAAAAGGGGTTTCTTGAAAATTTTAGTAATTTTATATAGTTGAAATCATGAGTCATTTGAAGCTAGACCACCATGGAATACCTGGAAGCACTCGACGGCCGTTTCGTTCTCTTGTAGGACTCCTCAGCGGTGGGCATCCACGATCCTACCTCGAGAGATTTGAACTCAGGATGAAGGCTCAATGGTCTAGTGGTTAAGCGTTTACGCCCGAGACTGATAGGTCCTTTATATTTTCCCTCCTTGATTAATTGAATTTAATTATATAACCCTTTTGTATTAGATATAAATATTGGTATATTTTACTTATTTAGCTACTATAATCATCATTTGAAAATGTATTACCTTAGTAACTACATTAATTACAATTTAATGATATATTTCATTAATGGGAATTAATTAAACACTAATAAAACTAATCAATAAATTTATTTATAAATTTTTCAAAAGAAAAAAAAATTATTCCTAAAGGATGTTTATTAATGAAAATAAGATAAATATAAACAAATAAATATATATAACATTTATTTGTTTATTGTGATCGATTTTATATCGGATAAATTATTGATTATTCATTAAAATAAGGATTATTTTTTTTAAAAATTTATCAATCAAAAAAAAATAACTTAGAAACTACTTAAAATTAACATGGAAACTTTGTATGTGATTAATTAATTTTTTTTCATGCCGATTAACGTCACCTATAATCGATGATTATATGCATAAACAGTTGTAGTGTTCTTTTTAGTTTTCTAGGTTTCAGTTATTCCTATTGATTATTATTATTTTTCTCATGACTGTTTTTATTAATACAGTGATTAGAAAATAAAATAGCATTCAGGATGTAGTTTTGTCTAGTACATGCGTAGTTTGGGAAAAATTGTTTGGTGTATGATTACGTACGTTTACCTTGTAACCAAATAACATGTACTTACTAACTTTTAACTAATTAATTGAGACAAATCATATGGGATAACTAATAGAAATTATACTCTCATCTTCATTCAGTAATTGAAAACCTATCCTAGAGATCACGAACTAATCTAATAACACAATCATTAAAAACTAGCATGCTCTAAATAGCTGTTTTATTCTAGTATAAAACTATTGAGCAGTACTAACTCACTATCTTACCAAGGGTCAAATCAGCCGTCCAGCACTTCCAACTTTTCAATGGTTGTCTAAATAAGATCGGTTTGTGATTGTAGTAACATTCAACAATCTCAATAATTTCATATTCATAGCTTCAACCGAATAAACAGTATGTTAATAATTGTTTGAGAAACGATAAACAAATTGAGCATTGTATGATTTAGAAAGAACTTTTAATTATTATCAGAAGTGCTTCTGTGGAGATTTAGTATTTTCATAGTTGAAAGCATGAGTCATTTGAAGCTAGACTACCAGGAAAAACCTGGAAGCACTGGACGGCCGTTTCGTCCTATTGTGAGACTCCTCAGCAGTGCCACGATAGGACGAAAAGGCTGTCTAGTGCCTCCAGATTTTCCCTGGTGGTCTAGCTTCAATTGACTCACGCTTTCAACTAAAAACTTGTAATTGTTTGCATTTTAGAGTAAAAGAAATTATATGTTCAGAAAATATATTGCTTGTCTCTATGGTTTACCGTATTCATGAAATATATGTTTCGTTAACAGATTATTTTGTCCTAAAGAGCCTTCCAGTTTCAGTCTGCTGAATACTTATCTATAAATACTCAAGCTATGGTCACACCAATTTGTAGAATAAATTACATTTCTAAATCTTCGATTCAATTTTTAAAATATTTATTTTTGCTCATTTGAATTGATATCATGAGGATTTGTTTAGAGATGAATCCGTAATTTATTCCACATTCATGGTTTTTAGCAATTTTAAAAATCAGAAAGTAATGAAGTATAGTGTGTGCTACTGACGTCGACAGATATAAGTAGTATGTACGAACAATCGTAAGTGAAATGCCGGAGACACAAGGTTAAGAAGATCGAAGAGAAGAGAAGGAGAACAAAGAATGATTGCTGTAGACATGAAGGAACACTGAAGTCTGAGACGATTTATTGCCATTAGCAAAATGAACTGTCAAGTTCGAGACAATTGATTGACATTTTGCAAATTAAGTTTTTACTGTACAGTTTTTAGATGTTACTAAGATGTTCTGTAATTTTGTGTTCAATTACATTCTACTATCCCCACTTGTGTCATCGTTCAAAACAGAAGTAGTACGCAGATTTTATGGAGTTTTAAACTTATGCAGCATAGTAACATAACAGAGCATTAGGAGTTTTAGCTTGTTACATTAAACGGAAAATCATTGTCCCATGACCAGGCTAAACCTTGACTCCTAACAGTAAACTTAACCTTAGCAACTGGATCTAACATTTAATTTGAAACACCATTAACTCTAGTATCCTGACTGGTAAAACCTACTCCACACAAAAACAATTATTTAACCTTCACAAAATACAAGGTGTGATCAAAATCAGAGTTTCCAGCAACGATCCGCGATAGCGTTTTAAATTCATGCTCATATTCAACACTAGATATGTTGATTTTGATTTGTTTCTCGAGGTATAGCTTTACTAATAACTTTTATCAGATATTAGTTCTGACAAATTCTTTTCCCATGAGTGATAATTGAGAAAGATGAATTAAAACAAATTGAGATATTTTATTATTCTAACCATGGTAACTTAAAATCAAGCTTGCAGGAAATTTCGGGCAGTTTGTGCTCAATTCCAAAAGAATGTCAGAAAATTGTTTTCAGTCGACCATAGACTGGGGCATGATAAAATTTTTTACCTTATTTAATCCATTAATTATTTGGTTTAAAACTAATTTTATGGTTAACTAACTTATTTCTTTATCAAATAATTCTATGGTAGTGGTATATTGATGAGACTTATAAGAGATTTTTCTGACTTTTTGATATCAAGTACACTGCTGAATAATTGATAATTTGATTTAAAAGTTTACTACTCATGTCTGTTGAATGTTAAAACTTTCAACGATGTATGCTATTGTGGCGGGCGGTGTCGGCAATTTGATACTAATACATGACATGCTACGCGCTAACCCCCTAACTGACTGCTTTAGCGAGATCATAAGAATGAGCGAGAAAGTATGTTCGGCTACTGAATTAAAACGTGCGAATACTCATTCTTATATATTCCACTCCAACTCTTAGGAAATTCATTCATTTCTTAGCCAGTGAAATTCAATTGTCCTTTAGGTCACTTTCTATTGCCATCGATTGACCTTTTCATTATACTACTTCTGATTGGCTCTTCACATCATATATTCCTTTCCTTGTCTTAAAAATAGATTAATTATTTTTTCTGTTTTTTTTTGAAGACAACCTTCCAGAATATTCATTAACAGGTGTACTTTTTATTCAAGGTTTAAAATGAAGTTTTGTATGACGTTAAAAGACTATGTTTTGATTTGATTTTCATAACTATTTTTGTCACTAAGGAACTTTTAGTTTATCGACAAACATGGTATCATCTTCGACCAGCGAATATCCTTGCTACATAACGCAGAAAACAAAACACTGTGACAAGGTGATATTTTCAAGGTTGTTAACTGTAAAGCGAAGCAAACAAACAGAAACTGTTTTAAAGGATCTAAGGTATATATGAAATAGATATATGAAATTTTTACTGAAAGATAAGAACATGAATACTTTATGCACACTGTGACTGATAGATCTTAGAAATATTAACTGTAGAATTTCCAATTAATCGTAAGTTATGGTTTATCCAGTATTACTTTTGTGGTTAGGCTAATCTGTTGAGATCATGAAGAATGAGGACTTAAATATTTTATCTACTGAATTCCTAAATTTGCCGTACAAAATATTAACTTCATCATTCATAAACACAGTACTATTCGTCAAATTCGCTGATAAACAGCTACTGAAAATATTCAAGAATCGTTAATTTGTTTTCTGTATCTAATAAGTGCAAAATGATGAGCATTATTATGATGAATAAATTTTACACAAGTTTACTTTTAATTTGTAATGCTTTTGTCAGTTAGTCTTATACTATTCCCCGATGTATGTATCCTTCCAATAGTCACTAGAACGTTGAATGAAAAGAGCATTATGCTGTTATTAATAATAAAATGAAGCAAATAAAAATCCGTTTTTGGAAGCTATAGTGTGAATTAAATAAAAATAATTAAATTGACAAGATGTATTATTATGCCTAGATTCTGGTAAAGTAAGGGATAAAGTAAATTGTTTGCTCATGTATAGTATAGGTTTTTAATTGATAGTAGTCAAAGCTTCCTCAAAATAAAATGTGTGAAGTTGTACACCTCTTGGCTACTTTGACTGGATTTTGTAAATATTACTAAATGTTGGGAGTCCGAATGTCTTGTTGCAAAATATTTGACTTGTGTTCACGTTTGATAAGCCACTCTAGCACCTACTCCCAAATGCAATGAAGAAGTGGCTTCGAAAAATCACCTAAGTACATAGCTTCACGAGAGTATATTGAGTTGACCAATCTTGAGAAAATAATGTTCACATAGTAGCATACAACAGAATGACTATGAAGGCTTATATGGAAATTTGCTACTTAAAATTTTTTCATAATCGACTTCTCTACACAGTATTTTTTTATATACCGTTGGGGATATCTCTTTTAAACTGAAGACTGAAAAACAACACTTAATATTTAAACTGTGTAAGCTGTTTCATTTTTTGACGTTTTTCAATAAATCTCAGTAGGTACCCGTCTCTTAGGAAGATGAATTTAAAAGTGAATATGTTTTACGATATCGTGAACATTGTGAATGAATTAGATTTTGTTTTCTAATTGTTGAGATTCAACACCTCTCTATTTATCTAAAAGTATGACAACAGATATCACATGGTAACCAATCAAATCTTAAAACACATGCAATTTTTTGTTAACCTGTTATTTGTCAAATTTGTTTATAAATACACGGTTTTGAGAATGAACTCGTTGAAAAGGATGAATCAACTGTGTTATAATATATATATATATAAATGTAATTTATTCCACTAATTTCATCATTAGAAAATAGATTATCTGAAAGTTTGAGCAGAGAGTTATATGACGTTCCATTTCGGATATCAAGTTAGACAGGACTCAACAAATTGGAAGACACTTCTTCCTTATATATATTCAACGACTGTGAATTTCGGGTTACCGGTTACAGTTTGTAAAGTTCAATAAGTTCAATCAAAGGATGAAGTAGTCTTACAAACCTCTATAGGTTCGTCAGCCAATTCTAATGATTAGTAAGAATTACCATTACACAGAACTTAGATAGTGCTGCCGGACTCCTTTCTTCTGAGAATCAATGTTTATCAACTTACAACTTTTCTTGTAGACGTTTTCAAGAGAAATCTAACATCAGTGAGGGAAACTAAAGTGGCTTAGAAAGTCACTGCATGAAATCACTTCCTTAATTAAAATTCTAGCCATTTAGTGATAGTTTTAATGTTCCGCATGAATTTCTTCTGTAGCCTATAGTTTGTATAAACCAAAGCCACCAGATGTCAATCAAAATTGTTGGTCTTAGTTTTCGACTACTGTTTATTATTAAGTAGTTAAAGTATAATCTCGGACTAATGTTTCCCATCTCAAAATTCATCATACGCTTAACCACCAGTTAACTGAGCCGGCATTAAATGGCATCAATGTTTAACTACACACTTCCAGTCACAATACTTTTTTCCAAAGGCATTTATATTCAAAAATTTGAAATTATTTACGGTTTGATTTTTTACTTATCCTTGGTTTGTTATCAACGATTCAATGAGACAATTTTCTTTAAAAATCGCTATAAGAACATAACTAGAATCTCGTGTACATTCGGTTTTAATTTAGCATAATTATCCTAGTAACTGGCTAGCTAACTAATCCCATCTTATGAAAAGTAATATAATGAGTATGATTGAGTACAGATGATAACTTTTATGATAGTTTTCATCAAACTTTACATGTTTCATAATTCTTACATTCAAATCCATTTGTATTGTTTTATGTGGCTAACCACTATTTTCTTTGAAAATACCTTACAAAATATAAATGTATGTAAATGAAAAAATATCCAGTTGAAATCAATACAAAATTCTCGATCATTGATAATCAAACTTGAGATCGGTTATTTAAAAAAAAAAAAATAAGTACATGATTTCATATTGCATCATTGAACTTTAAAATTCATGGATCATAATCAGTCATCGTGTAAATTTATGAGTGTTGAAGTAAGATTTCTTCATAATTCAAGGATAATAAACAAAGTAGTTTGATGCATTTATTCATAATGATCAGACTTTAATTTTTGAACTAACTGAGATTAATGAAATACAAAATAAGATTTATTACATTTTGCTCACTAATCCAAAAACGTTGACTGATTAAAGTCATATTTCAGTAATATGTGTAAGTTGATATTGATCAACAGATAGCAGATACATACCAGAACTATCAATATATAGATTTACTTAAGAGTTTTGTTGAGATCATTGTGTTTTTCTTACATTTCATATTGAATTAACTATTTTTTCTAAATTATCATCCAATATGACATTAAATAGGAATAATATATATTTGTAAAATCTCAACGAATGAATTTTTAATTAAATCCAACGTTTCGCCTGGCAATCTGGTCCAAGCTTTTTCAAGGAATTATGATCAAACATCAAAATTATCGAATAGAAATAGGCAAAATATGTTATATGAACACTCATCACTTCACATCACATATCTCTTAAACATACCTAGTTTAGACTTTTGTTAACGTTGATTGGATGACCTATTCAGTGTATAATGAACTCGGAGAACCATGTACCTATTTATATTCAATAATATTGATGTTTGATTATAATTCCTTGAAAAAGCTTGGACCAGATTGCCAGGCGGAACGTTGGATTTACTACAAAATTCATTCGCTGACATTTTACAAATATATTATTCCTATTTAATGTCTTACATCAACTCGGCGCTCAAATACTGTGAAACTATTCGCTCTAATTTAGACGACAGTTCTTATATATCATCCAATATGTGAAAATTATATTTGAAATAATCTCAGCAATTAAATTTTAAACATTTCCAACGTTTTGCCTGGCAAACTTGTCTGGACTTCTTCAGGGTAATAATCAAGTTTGTTGGACGAAACGTTGAAATTATTTTTAATTTCAATCAATAAGATTATTTCAGATATAATTTTCACATATAATGATTTCTCTATACTGAGCGCCTAATTTTAGTCGAACTATTCGTTTTAATATTGACCAATATTCGTATATATCATCTAATATATTCTGAGGTAAAGAAACGTAAACTTTCTTCATGTTGATGATGATGATGATGATGATGATGATGATGATGATGATGATGATGATGATGATGATGATGATGATGATGATGATGATGATGATGATGATGATGATGATGATGATGATGATGATGATGATGATGATGATGATGATGATGATGATGATGATGATGATGATGATGATGATGATGATGATGATGATGATGATGATGATGATGATGATGATGATGATGATGATGATGATGATGATGATGATGATGATGATGATGATGATGATGATGATGATGATGATGATGATGATGATGATGATGATGATGATGATTTGGATGATGATGATGATGATGATGATGATGATGATGATGATGATGATGATGATGATGATGATGATGATGATGATGATGATGATGATGATGATGATGATGATGATGATGATGATGATGATGATGATGATGATGATGATGATGATGATGATGATGATGATGATGATGATGATGATGATGATGATGATGATGATGATGATGATGATGATGATGATGATGATGATGATGATGATGATGATGATGATGATGATGATGATGATGATGATGATGATGATGATGATGATGATGATGATGATGATGATGATGATGATGATGATGATGATGATGATGATGATGATGATGATGATGATGGGAGAAGGAAACAATCGTTTTTTGTGAAAAATATTTTCCACGATATATATGAAGAGTTTTCTTTTTAAATTTTATTTGGCAAATAAAAATATAAAACAATTTATTAATAAATAGTAAATCCTTTATTCCTTTTTTTCATTAAACCATATAACAGAAAACAATATAGATGTATGATATAAAATAACAATTTATATTCATTCACAAACTAAATTTACCACACCCATAATAATTATTACCATATTTCATTGTCAATGAATCTATTCAGGTAAGATTAAGAAAAGTATTAAAATGTTTTAAAAGAACAGTAACTTATGTTATTTAAATGTAGAGTCAGCAAGTCATAAGTAATGTGAAACTTGGTACAGTTGTGCATTAGTTTAATTTCCTACACTGCATCAGTACAGCAAGATGAAATTATCGGAGAATATCTCATGGAAATAATAACAGTATCAATTGAAGAAGAAAACGTTATGTGTAGAGAATGGGATTCCATAAGAGAAATTGATCTTGTAGAATAAAAAAAAGCACAGAATGATTTTGAAAGTTAGCATCAAAAAGAAGATGAAACGTCAATTCTGTTGCAGTTTTATGTCCCATTCTGAGTGATGATATTCAAAGTCAAGGATTACTGATAGTGGTTAGGTACGGAACATAAGTAGCTAGTCAATAACCTCCCTATGTGACTGAGAGCAACAGTTGACGAATTCATTGATTGATGTCATGTTTTAGTTTAGCCACAAGTACCATTTCAATTTACTACCAAACCAATTAACATCGTCCATTGAGTAAACAGTAGGATCGGTATACGTAAATATATATACACGTATGAAACATTTAGATGTTCTTTATTGTAGGAAAATCTAGAAAGTAACGTTTAAAACTGGATAAATAAGTTCATCTGTAATCATGTATGTTTACAAATGGAGAAATGTATTTTTTTCATGCTGAAAAAAGAGTAATGATAAACCCACTATTAAATAAAAGTTATAATTATAGAATATTTTTATTAAATTAGATTCTACTGGATTCCGTCTTTATGACATTTGGAAACCGTTGCATTTTGACTTTAACAGTAAGTTTTCTATTTTTCAATAATCCTCCTCTATCACAATTAACTCTACTTATTCACTGGCAGATAATGATTACGTTATTCTTTCATAACAATTGATTGAGAAGACAGATGGTTAGTTGAAGATTTCTTGTTTTTTATGAAATTCAAATGAATTAGAATCTTTCCCTATATTTCCCTCTTCTTGTTCATCACGAATAGAATAGAATAGTACTACTTATGTATATGTGATAGATAGCAGTTTAGCTTTTATATTTTGTGTTTTTTTTCAAGTATCATGTTCCGAAAAAATTGGGTGTAACCATACAAATTCAAACTCTATAGCTCATTATATCCAAAAGAATAAGGCTAAACCTCTTTATCTACCTTGCTAGGGCTTAGGCCTGATAAACATTACTGTTTCAAATAAGCCTAGGATTACTGATGCATATAATGAAATAATGTAGAAGCTCTGTAGTTTAAGTAAATGGTTTCGTCTAAGTTCCTTGAACTAGTTAGTTTATTTACGAAGCTTTCATTGTAGTTCTGCTGACATTTACTTAAAATAACCCCTGATTATGTTGTCCGGACCAATAAAAGAGCTTCGCATTTAAGCTACCAAGCACCAAAAGTACCAAATAATATCGATTTACGGATATTCTAATCTTAAATTTCCTTCATTATAATCCTATTTCTCGCATATTTGAACAATTCATTAGGTATTTCCTTAGTTTCATCTCTAACATAACTTAAAAATTTTATTATTTGCAATAACCCTATTTTCAATTGATACGGTATTGTTCATTTTGTCCTTATTTCCTGACCGAAGAATTTTCATTCTTCTAACCATGTTTAGTTACGTCTACTGGTTCTATGAAGATAAATGATTTAAGTTTATACTCGTAAGCTCATTATATTGATATGGAGATCACGTTAGATGATTTCTATACATTTATAACAGTCATCCAGTCTGTTTTGCAAATACTTTTGAGAAGTTTTTGTAAAATACATATATAATATTCGTAACATTCCAGATTATGCACTTGGCATTTACTTTTATTGTTTAGATGATAGTTAGCTACACTGCACAACTGAATAAATTGAAATAAATGAAATGAAAACTAGACATTTTATAAAAATCTTACTCTCTAAGCATTGGATCTTTTGAATAAGAAAATTCGAGTAGATTGCATAATTATGACCCTAGGTGTCTTAGTATCATTGGTATTGTATCTTGAATCATTCGAGTGTTCAATATCAAAGTTAGAGGGTATTATAACAGACAATAAGTGACTTTTTTGACTGATGAGGTCGAGATTTGTGTTACATATTCCTAACCATTGCAAAACTCCGTAAGTGTAGTAGTTTGAAATGAAATTCGAAAGAAAGATGGGGTCGGCTAAACAGAAAATTCCAATAGTTAAACCAACGTTAGTCAATATGGATTATGTATTCCTCGTTTGAACATATGGCAATTAGAGACTGACGAGTTGCAGTCCTAAAAATCAATGGGAAGATTCAAATAAACAATAGTAAGTGAATTTAAATTTCACCCCATTGAACAAGCAATTGGTATCAGGACTTAGTAGCTGAGTGGATAACGCGATGGTGTTTTAAGCGAAAGGTACTGGGTTCGAGTCCTAGAATGAACATCAACTCTGAGATGCAGGTACATGCAGGTACGAGTCTGAAATAGGACGGCACGCACGTCCTGTATTCCACTGCTAGCCACTATCCATCTTTGCTTACCATGCTTGTGAATTAAGGCTATATCGAGGTAATACGCACAGTATGCAGATATACCAATTAGAGACTGACCAGTTACAGTCCTAAAACATCGATGAGGAGATTCAATCAAACAATACTAAGCAAATTTAAAATATCTATGTTTTAATAAATGTTTACTGTTATCAAGCTTAACTTTGAGCTGAATGTTTAAGTTTAAAAATCATTTTACACGTTTAGTTTACCTTGTGCTGTAATTGTTTTTATTTTGCTAAACCAAAGAATTGCAAAGACCAAAGAATTTAAATCACATTCCATCTTCTTTTTTTATTTTTTTTTTAATAGAAAGACACATCTAATCTATTTTTCAACCTTTCAATAATTTAATTAAACTTTTGACAATCTCTCATTACCATGTGACAGTTTTAATGTTTAATTCGTTCTCAGTCCCAAAAAAACAATTTCTTTTTTCATCGTATTCTGTGTCAAATATTTTTGCAAATGAAGTAATTGACGAATATCATTTCTTGATCAATATTTTTCAACAGTTACACACTACATAACATAATTAGATCACAATTGTTTTCATTACATTTTAATACTTTAATCATCTGGTTATTTTTCAAAATCAGTTAAAGAATGTTTATGGGGGAAGGGTATTGTTATTATCGTCAAATCAATGATTACAGTTACTAGTTAATTGAATTAAAAAGATGATGAGATTGTTTATTAAAAATTGGTAATGACATCATATATCTAGAAATATCAAAACAATTTATCATCGGGATATTTAGATCAAGAGTTATAGACTGAGTATATTTCTTTTTTTTTCGTATTCAGTTTTCTAAAATGGTTTAATCACATTATAGAGAGAGAAAGAGAGAGTTGATAACATACTGTTAATTAGATAGATAAAAGTTGGATTTTGTGTTAATGATCAAATGCTGACATATATAAATGTCTTCGTATTTAAGTAATTTAAGAATATCTTTCTTATGCTTTTTCCAACGAAAGATTCAAGGCGAGTTTACTGTAGATTTAGTTCATAAATGATAGTAGTAGATAACTACTAGTGAATGAAGATATTACGGTTAGTACATGAATACAAACTTGGGTTGTTTATTATTTTGGTGAATCCGCATATATCTCCATACAAGTACAATGAGTGCAAAACCGTCCATGTTTGAAGTAAATCAGACTAACATTTTACCTGGCGTGGGAAAAACAGTAAAGGTCCATAGAACTACACTACTCTTTTTGTTTCATTACTAATAAATGTTTTGAATGAATTAAAGCAATAATCTATAGTTAATTTGTTCGAAATCAAAATTTGTAAGCAGCTTTTGCAAGATTTTTAAGTTAAGTTACATAATATAATTACGGAGACTATTCTTGTTATGATAAAATCAAGAATAAATCAAGCGACTTTATTTCATTTAATTCGAATAGTTGGTTTACATTTTAACATAATCAGTTATCAATAAGTTTACAGTTTGGTAATAAAAATTACTCTTAATTGTCTTTTGTAATCGTTAAGATCAAAATTATGTGTCTTAACAGATTCAAGCTGTATGGAGATTAGGTTTTTTTTTAAAAATATTACCAAAATATAAATCATTTAACGAATGCTTAACGTGAAACAAAGCATTCAATAAAACGGAGATCCATAGTATAACATTCATTGATTTGATCATACTTCTTGTATTAGAAATGATATAGGTTTTAGATTTATGAATAAAATATGATTTTTGTACTTCTTATTGTCTTCACTTCTAATTCGGTATTATAGAATGCTAAACGTTCACTCTCTTCATTTATTTTACAAACTTTATGTCAGTTTAAGACAGATAAGTTTTCATATAACAAGCTATACGTATATAATTTGTTCCCTAGTTGGTTTAGTGAAAAAGGATCCATACAGGTACTAAAAAAGTAAGAACTCATATAAAATCCTATTGTTTTAGGTTACTAAACTTTGTGACAGTAGAGAAGAAAGGTAACTAAATGAGATAATAGTTATCAAAAGTGTATAGTGAATAAACTGTCCAACATAAATAAAAGTTTTAAAATTGGAGACCCGATAAATGTATTTGTGCTATTAGGGAATAAACTTCATTTCATATGTCATTATCAAACGATATTAGCCTGTTATACAGGTTTTGATCAATAACAACTGAATGGTGTTTTAGTTTGCTTTTTTATCAGAAAACGGGGGGGGGGGTCTGTAGAGATTTTAGTCATTTTATAGTTGAAATCATGAATCAGTTGAAGCTAGACCACCATGGAAAACCTGAAAGCACTGAACGACGTTTCGTCCTATTGTGGGACTCCTCAACAATTCGCATCCACCATCTTGCCTCGCGAGATTCGAACCCAGGACCCACTAGCGCTTAACCACTCGACCATTATTCAAAAAGATTTTTTTTAATTATAGTGAAAATTTCTTGTAGAAAAATGAACTTTATTTTTACACTCTTAAACGGCAATTCAAAAAAGAAAAAAAACACTGTAGTGAAAAGATTGAACAGTGAATGATATCACCAAATAGTAGTCGTTGTACAAAAGAAAATAAGAAAAAAAAATAGGGCAGAACAAATAAACAACAAATATATCTATGTTAAATAGGTAGTAAATTGATAATAACCGAATATATACGGTTATAATTGACCTTAAATCTCATCATTATAAAAATGAGAATAATACATTCTGACCTCGAAACTCTATAGATATGTAAAACTAGTTGACTAAATATACATTAAATTGGTTGATAGATAATATAATGCATAATCCTGAATTTGTCATTTTATACTAAATAGATTAGGTGCATTTATAATTAAGTGATCCTGTTGTTGATCATACAAATTCACCGACCTACAATCTTTCTAGATACTTAGCTAAGAATCTTAAACCATATGAAGGCTTAATCAAATACGGAATAAAAAATTCTAATGATTTCAAAGAAGTTATCTCTGATATTCGCATAGAAGAAGATGGAATAATGGCAAGTTTTGCTGTATGCTCATTATTCACTAATGTTTCAATAAAAAAAGCTTTAGATATTATATATAATCTCTTAGATTCTGACATTGAACTTGAACAACGCTGTCCTCTAGTTACCTCGGATATTATTAAAATGTTAAATTTATGTTTACATTCAACTGTATTCAGTTTTTGAGGGGATTTATACAGACAGACAGAAGGTGTAGCTATGGGATCACAGGTTTCCCTAATTGTTGCTAACCTATTCATGCATTCATTGGAAACTAGGGCAATCTCATTGTGTTCTCATACACCAAAAGTTTGGTTAAGATATGATGATGACACTTTTGTCATTATAAAACGGGATTGTTTAGACGAACTTCTTAAAAAATGTCAACAACTTTGATGAAAAAAATCAAGTTCACCAAGGAGTTGGAATCTCCTGAACACAAATTACCTTTTCTAGACTGTTTAGTTGAAAGGAAAGATTATGATAGTTTAAAAATTAGTATTTTCCGAAAGCCGATATATTCAGGGGAATTCCTAGATTTTAAGTCGGCACATCCACAATCGACCAAAGTGACAGTGGTCAAAAATATGATCACAAGAGATCAAAAACTTGTCATTAATCCAAGCCATATGGAAATGGAAATGAATTTAATAACATTTACTCTAATGATGAACAATTATCCGAAGGATTTTATTACAAGAATAATTAGGAATGAAAGAAAAAACGGCATTAACAATATAAAAGAATTAAAGAAAAAGGAATGGGTTAACACAGTGGTGATCCGAAATCGGAAAGGTGTTTCAGAAGACATTAAAAGAATTTTAAATATTCAAAATATAAGAGTATTTTTTCTAACAAAAAATACTCTAAGATCAAAATTAGTAGGAATTAAAGATCCAATACACAAAGAAGACCAACAGAATTGTGCCTATGAAATCAGATGTAGTGACTGTAATGCAACGTATGAAGGTGAAACATCAAGACAACTGAATGTGAGGGTGAAGGAACACAAACAATGTTTGAAATACATTCCTAAGTCCTCAGATGATGTTAGGAAACTGGAGAACAAGTCAGCGATAGCATTACACTGGATAAAATCGGGTCATACAATTGATTTCGTTGGCACAAGAATCCTTCAAAAAGATTTCAATTCTTACAAAGAAAGACAAACAGCTGACGCCCTATACATATGAACTAATTCAAACAATATTATTACGAGGCATGGAATACAATTAGCAGTGCCATGGCAGCTAATCATTAATATATAAAAACCTGAACCCCTTTCCGTTTTATCTATCTCATATTATCTAAGTGACAACGATTACATTCAATGATTCTGATCAGTTGTCTTATCGAAATTCGTTAAACAAGTAATTGGAACATTAAAATAGCACATATATTCAGTTTCAAATCACATTCTTCTACGAATTTCACTTTTTTATTTTTTTTATTTATCTTCATTGCGTACATGCTGTGACATATATGGTTCATATCATATGTTAAAGAATTGTATGTTTTCTTAAAAATTCACCGACAGGGGACAATATATATTGTGGATGGAATTTCTCCTCTCACCACTTATGTTTATATACAATATGTTATACTAACATTTATCATTTCACATCACAAATCTCTTACACACTAATACATATACCTAGTTTATACATTTTTAACGTTGATTGAATGACCTATTCAGTGTACAATGAACCGAAGAACCATGTACTACCTACTTGTGATGTGATTATAATTCCTTGAAAAAGATTGGACCAGATTGCCAGGCGAAACATCGGATTTACTTAAAAATTCATTCGCTGAGATTTTACAAATATATATTATTCCTATTTAATGTCTTAGTTATTTAATGATTTCAATAGTAAATATCATTACCAAGTTTTGATTTGATAATTTTGAACAAATTGAGCATTGTGGGTAGATTGTTGTAAATAAATTAAATATATTTGTAATATCAATTCTTCCGAAGAAGTGACTTACTTACTGAGATAAGATGGTGGTTGGAGGTGGTCAACAGGAAACCCTGGACTCGGGTTTCGTGCTACTTGGCACTCGTCAGTAAGATGTACCTGTAATCTTGAGGGAATTGGTGCTCCGATCCCGTGTCACTCATCTTCACAGTCAGAGACGTTACCACTGAGCTATTCAAGCCGCGACCGACCTCTTATAGGATTGAGATGTAATCACAATTGATTGATCACTGGGTGGTGATCAATGCCATGCGTGTCAAGTTCTTCTTAGTGCTGATCGAATACTATCGATCAAGTTGCTTACTGAGTCACGAAACGTCAGAAAATTTAATTTTTTTACTCATTGGGATATTACAAATATATTACTTTATTTATGATTTCAGTAGTAGTTTTCATTAATGGTATAGAGAGCAGTGCATTTTTACTATATTTTTTTTAAACATATTTGAAATGAACAACAAAGAAACAGCATACCTTATGACGTTTATTAAGTCATTTAATTACTTTCACATAAAAAAGTAAACAAAAAATAAAAACTAAACTTGACAACAGTATCATGAACCGTTAACTTTTTTTGAAAAAAAAAACTGAACAATATTGCATTATTTTACTTGTTTTAATGAATTAAGTTGATTCAACTATTCATTTTATAACACAATTTGAAAGTATGTAATTAACTGTCTTCTGAATGTGCTTCTCCACGAGTGGTAACAGGCATAAGTAAGTAAGTGAATGTAACTTTATTAATCAAAGTGAAAAGCGAATGAGTTAATTAAACGTTATGTAAATCATTATTAAGAATCATCGTATTAAAGAAACAAAAAACAGTATATGGAAATGATCAATAGTGAAGTTGAGATATAGATTGGAATTCAATGGAAAAGTTGGACTTCATCAGTTATTTACCTGGTTGGTATTACAACAGTTATTTTATGTGATGGAATAAAGTGAACCAAGCAAAAAACCTAACACATGTAATGTACTGGATAGCTGTTTGAAACTGTGTGCTCACAGCATCACCTAGAATCGAGTTCATAACTCTGAAGTCTCTTTAAGAGTTTATTACTCAAGCTAGACTTCAACGAATAATATTTCCCATTTCAAAAATGTTGGCTTTTGTATATAGAGTAATGAATGCAATAAAAACATCAATAATGCTATGGATTACTGTGCTTAATGTTTTCCATTACTTGAAACATGAAACTAATAAGAATAATTCACATTCACTATTATAATTAAGACTGTTTTGCTTCGTTCTTTTGTTTTTCATGAATAACATAATAGAGTAACCTAGCGTAAAGTTGTAGAAAACATAACAAACAACATTTGAAAATTAGGTAAGATAGAATCTATGAGACATAATTACGCTAATGAGACAATCAATAATTATCCCTGACCTTAAGAACAATACATAGATACATATGTATACATAGTTGACTTTTTTGTGTTTATATTTAATAATAATAATAATAATAACATCCCCTTTGTTTACTTATTTTCAAACTAAGAAAGCAACGTAAAGCAACATCCAAATGAAAAATAATAAACCTTTTTTAGGCTATATAGACAAAAACATTATAAATGTATAAGTAAATAAATGAAATGTTTTATTATCAAGCAATTCTCATCAGCTGCTCATAAAAATATATTAAATCAATAATTAAAACCAAGTAATCTAATCCAGTCAGTCAATCAGTCAGCTACAACGTAGGACTGGGCATATATATGCATCGGTCCAAGTTGCCATACCTCACTCATTAGCACAATAAGATGAACATCGAATTCATAGAAATAGTTAATTTAATGGTGATAATATATAAAAGAAAGGTTGTATATAAGGATATAGTACAAGAAGAAAGACAGATATGAAGCAATTTCAATCACAAGGTTTGAGGGAAGATAAAGAGTGTATACACCAAGGGTAAATATATTTCTCTTTATGAAATACAAGATACAAACTTTTATGGATTGTTAGTTAAAATAAGTTTGCCAATTGTTATTTATAAATATTACATTCATTATTCTTGAATATTTTGATAAACTTATCCGATTCATTCACTATCCATATTACATATTTTCTTCTTGTATAGATATAAAAAAACATTTGGTTTTTTTCGGTTATTCACTCCGTTCTTTATTATTTCATGCCTCTATGAAATTTTCAATGAACATTTGACTTGGCGTGTGACTGGTAGGTCCTAGGCCGTCCAGTGCTTCTAGATTTTCGATGGTGTTCTAGCTTCAATGGACTCATGATTTCAACTATGAAAATACTGAAATCTCCGCAAAACCCCTACTGAACATTTGGTTTTCCTAAAAACTAGATTATTCATTCATTTAAAGTATGTTACTTATAATTTGCCTGATAAGTAATCTGATAATTTTAAATAAATTATAATTCGATTCAAATATATGCTACATACTAATTATTTGGTAGCGTTTGTAAATGTAAACAAACGTATTTTATAAATAGCCCTGTAGTTTAAAAAAAATATTAAATTGCTTTCAACTTGATTACTAACTGTTATATCCCGTGGAGGATTATGAATGGTAACTCTGAGGTATATTTATGGACCAATGTGATATGTATAAATCTTATTGTATTTCCTATTGTTAAGTAACTAGACTATTTATATTTGTGTCCTTTTTATTATAAGCTTTATTTTGACCTACAGACTATTATTATACAATTTACCATTCTTGGGTTGTCCCAATTCTATTAATTACTGTTCCCCCTATTCACAACCACATTTGGCCAAATCTTGTACAAATGTTATTTTCTATTTTATGGCGCGATGTGGTTAGTTTGTTTGTCATGTAAACTCAGCATGTTTGAGAATAATGATTCATATTGTAGAGGCCGTTATTGGTGTTCTGAACTTAACTGGCTGGGCTATGCAGAAAGCAGGACTGATAAGTACTCAAGACTGCTCGTACGTTTTTTTGTATATCATTAATCAGACCAATAATTTCACTGCTATCTAATTGGCGGTATTATCACGTTCAGATATAAACAGGACAAGAACGCACTCAATGGATATAACAACTGGCGACGGGGTTATCGTATCAAGATGTCATTTACCTTTGAACAATTTGAAGCCTTGCTGGATCGTCAAGAAAAACGTTTCGAACAGTTCCAGGTTCGTGTCATAGAGACACTGTTTGGAATAACATTCTTCCTATTCGTCTTCTGATTTGCGACTTGGGAGGGTTCTACCGTTCTAGTGCTCAAGTATTAGACGACATACTAAGAATCTAAGCTCAAGATATGACACTTACTTTAATTAGAAATTTAGATAACAAATTAACAATCCAAAAAATTATATTGGGTTTCATAAATTTAGTTAAGTTTATTATCTTTATGAGCGATTCGAGTGGAACAACTTTATTTCATTTTAATCCATTATATTCTTATCAACCACTTTTAAAGTGAAAAAAAACACTGAAAAGTTGATGTAGTTAAAACAGTGAAATTCATTGCATGTGGCTACGTATCATTGTAATGGACTAGAATAACTGGAATATAGTTGAAGAAATATACAAAGAAGTATAAAATGCGCCACAAATGAATATGATTTGTTAGTAGCGTTTTAAAGAGTGAAACAGTAGCAAAAGATTGTAGAGCCAGAAAGTTGCTTGATTATGTAATAAAGTAGAGAAATACAAATTAAGATCAGTCAGCTAATAATTGAACTATTAATTCGAAAAAAAAACGAACCAGTACTTGTCCAAGAAAACATACAATTCAAAATAAAGCTCTTATTCTTATTGGTAACTTGCATACTTTCAGTCTTCCATTAAATGACATCTTTCTAAGACAGTCGTTAATTGGTGAAAATAAAAAAAATAGTTGTATGTAGACATCAAAAATAATAGTAGTTAATTTATTATAAACTGATATGTGTTTTAAAATTCTAAGATACGATTCGTGAAATTTTGTTTCCAATATATTTACTAGGACAGCAATTCGTCAAAACACCAACTGGAAATTGATGTTTGCCATGAATAAACTTATGTTTAGAACAGAAATTAACAGTATGAAGGTAACGATCCCCACAGATCTCAGATACGGTTTGTGTAGGGTGGAGAGGTAATGAGTTCAGGTAGTTTCAAATGTAAATAAAACAACCCTTTAGTGATCTCTGGGTTTAAAATTTTCCCTAGTTGATGTCACCTCGTGTTGACGATTACTATTCGAACACTTTTCATACCAATCAGCAATTTGATCCTATTAGTAAGTCATAAGTAGCAAAAAAACCTTGATTCAAACGACTTAATAAGTAAATCTTTGTGCAAGTAAACGATGAACAACCAGAAAGTAGACAAGTAAAAAAGTATATAACAACTTTACTGCAACAAGTACGACAGAAAGAGTAGAAGTGTAATATGAGATGGATAATTTTTAGAAAGGTAAACTACATTATAGCTGCTATAAAATTAGGATAATTGACTGCCTGGAGTACTCAACATTACTACCTATCTAAAAACGTAGTTTATTGGCATTTTTACTGAAATAATAGTTGAATTCACTGAACAAACAATTTATATAGGTATTGGCAGTTGCATGTCAAAAACACAGTTCATTTCTTAAATTTTGTTACGTCATGATTTGAGCGAGCTCTGTAATAAATATTCATGAAAATTCAGAAAATAGTTCATTTGTACACCGAAGTTTGAACTCTTCTTACCCACTGATTATGTATCACTGAATAAAATGAAGATGATTCAGCAAATAAAATTTTTTTTCAGTGATGTCACAGAGTAAAGCTGTACGGTCATATGTTCAGTTAGTTTTGCAAGTAAGGGTCTATAATAAAATAGGAAGCTATTGTTTTATTAACAAAGACATCAACAGATAATCAAATGTTTCCGAGTGCTAAATATATTTTGTGTAGTAAGTAAAGTAAATAACACATGGAGGAAAGATTTGGACAATAACTGACCACTTGACGAATATGAAGAACACAGAGATAAATAAAATCTAAAAACAAGTTACAAAATAAAGACAATAGTACTAGGAAGATGGTTATATAAAAAATTGAATATATCTTGTCTAAACACAGAAAAAAAGCTTGAAATAATAAAATTTCAAAGTATACTCTATGTAAAACTTTTTCAGCTTTTCTAAGAATCAGATTGTTTGATTTTATAAATACTTTTAACTGAATATTTTGGTGGAGACGGATAACCGAAGTCGAACATGTGTTTAGTATTACAGCTATCAGTCAATTTTCATTTACTTACTGGAAATCCCACCTATTAGTATCCTTGTTTGTATTTGGGAAGAGCATAGTTTGTGTTGCTGTAATAAACTGCTCCATGGATAAAAAAAACCTTGCAGATACCAATTGAGATAGCCCAAACAGCCAGTTTATCAACAATTCATTTCGCTTTCACTTATCCCCAACTACATAACTAAGTACAAATACATATTTAAAAAATACAAGTTTTACTCTTTGTGCCAAAACGTATTTAAACCCATAGTTTCATTTGCTTTAATTATTTCATTTCTTTAGAAGTACTGTACAACTTGCATGGTACGGGAAAAAGTTTTTAATTACCACCATTATTAATATATCGGTAAAGTGCTCTGTCACGAGACTGGTAGGCCCTAGGTTCGAATCTCGCGAGGCGAGATCTTGGATGCGCACTGCTGAGGAGTACCACAATAGGACGAAACGGCCGTCCAGTGCTTCCAGATTTTCCATGGTGGTCTAGCTTCAATTGACTCATGCTTTCAACTATGAAAATATCAATTAAATAATGAATCCTAAAACTTATTTAACAAGATATATTTTTTAACACATACACGACAATCATTTGAAAAAAAGCTAAAAACAAAGTGTTTATAAGAATATATTTACATTATTTGTAGACATAAAATCGTCGAAGCTTGGTTTAATACATCAGTTGATAAGAAGTTTCTTCAATATTAAATCAGTTAATAAAATTACATAACTTGAGATTTTCCATATGAACTGTAACCATCCGATGAATCTTAGATATAATGCCTAATTATTACTTAACCAAATGTTTTGACTTGGTTGTCTTGAATTGATTATTCCCAAAAAACTTCACATCCTCCTGTTTATAGTCACTTAGTATAGACTTTTTAACACTGTAACTTTTGAAAGCTTTAGAACAAACAATTGTTTGAGATGTTAAAATTTTTTGAATTAGTTTCGTAAATCTTCTCAGTTTTATAAATAACAAGTTTAAACAACCGTTATTTGTCTGTGAATACGTCATATCGTGAACAATCATTGGTTGGAATTCACCGTTTATAGACTTACTTTGACGCATATAACAGTTATGACAAACATGTGTACTTTTTTGAAAGTTTGCCCGTGAAGATAAATAAACAGGGAGTTGATCAATGGAATAAGGTACTGTTGGTCTATTGATATAACTGGCAGTTCCATTTGACCAATACATTACAGTATGGGGGGCTAATTTTCTATGTAAAGAAACAGAAAGAAAGAAATGATTTAAAAACTACTGTTGGCTTGGATGCATTGTACATGAGGTCTGTCATTTTACTGTCACTCTTGACAAAAGCGTTTTAAGATCAATTAAAACTCTTGCTCATATTTCCCTATTTTTTTACTATTAAATATTTATTAAAAGTCACTTAACAAAAACAGTAATCTTTCCGAGTTGTAAATGTTATCATAAATCGAATAATCCAGTCACTTCTGATCTGTATTTAAAAAAGTAAAATCGCAGTCAAGAATGTAATTAACAAGCATACAGACATTATGAATCTCCGTTTCTATCGTGAAAAATGTCATGAACATGCCTTAATATTACGAAATAAAGGAAATGTCATTTTTTGATAGGCTTTGACTTAAACTTGACATGGTGATAGCGAAAGACGATCCACTCTTTTATCTGCACAACTTGCACAGTTCTATGTTTGTTATAAAAGCCTGGAAAATTTGCTTCAACTTGGAGACTTGAAAATTCAGCAATAAAATAACCTAATGACCAAGATACAATAATTTTTTGCATGAGATTTTAACAGGTGAGTATTCGATTTCAAGGAGTATTGGCTGTCTATCCAGTTCAAATAGAAACTTTACACAACAATTCTCTTTAATTTTGAAAGCAAATGGATTTCATTTGTTACAAGTTTCAGTCACCTACAAATTATTTCTACCGAAACTGCTGCACGAACTATCTAGGTTACTTGTTAATATGGCTGCATTAAGGATAACTGATAGAATAGTATTGAACATTTCGTGAACCAATAACAGAATGTAAAAGGAACCATCTTTATTCAGGACCCAAATTATGTTAGTTATTCTAAAAGAGCAAACGCTGAAGGTAACAGTAGGCTGATTTACATTGAGTAAATAAGAAAGATAAACTTAATCACACCAATTGTACACCAGGCTCACAACGACCAACAAAATGTTGATGGTTTAGTGTTGTTTCGTGTGCAGACTTTTTTAGCATGTTTTCATTCTCATTACTACACGTCTAGAAACTCAAATTTCGAATGGTGATGATGTTCTACTGGAAAATGAATGATGGTAAGTGTTCTAAATAACTGAAATCTGATATTTCAGTTGAGTTTGGGTTTTAAAACGTTTTTGAACTGACAAACGTCATGACAACATTTGGGTCAAAATTCATCTTAAAGGGTACTACTTACCTAATATTCATAGAATGATGATATATAGTACTTCTGTCAGATGTTTCCATAGGATTTTCTCCTAATCTTGGACAAAGTGAGTTTTTGTTAATTATTCTAAATAGATGTTCCTTGTTAGAGTTATCAGCAGAGTCCGAGTCATAATAAACGTAATGTAGTGGGATATATAAGAAACCTCCTGACAAGTCTTTATTTTTAAATGTTGGATAATGTAAAAACTTCGGAGAACAAGATGCATGATTTAATTTCCCGAATTCAGGAATAGTGTGAATTTCATCTGACTTTAAGTTATTTATAATTGTTACGTTTAGTAACTGATTGTATTGAGCAATTTTTCCATTTAACATTTCATTTTGATTGATTGGTAAGTTACTAGATGTTATATGCACAATAGGTATTTTGCCCAATTTTGAGTAGTTTTGAGTTTCACGGCTATAGTTTCCACTTATTTCCTTCATATGAAAGTTCAAGATCCCATGAAATAGTTTCTCAAATTTGATTGATTGATTTGTATCTGGATTTACGCTTGTAGCAAAAGACATTGAAAATCCATCGTCTAACAGAATATTGCGGAAAAAATTATTGTATTACGTAAGTATCGTTCAATCAAGTTGATTTCTATGCTATTCAAAGGTGCAAGTACAACCACCGATGCATCACAGAATACAATAATAATCTTAAGTGAACTTAATACATGTGATCGTGAAACACCATAAAGCTTCGAAGTTTTCAGTGTGTAGAACGTTTAATGGAAAGCCAAAATGTTCGCAAAACAAGTTATGTAGTCAGGTAAACACCAAGATTAAGACATTTGTCTATATACACCTTGAAACATTTAGTAACTAAGCATAACGCGCCATTATTTCAGTAACCTTATCTAAATAACCAAAAGACGCTTACTTATTGAGACAAAATAATTAAAGCAATAAACGAAGTTATACATGTTTCGGTAATAACTACACAACAAACAACGTTGTGAATCTTTTATAATAGCTTTTCGTAAATTTACGCAGTCATATGAGCTTTGATGGTGATGTTGCATAACTTTTATTTGAAGCAGCCTAATAATGATATCTGACATGGACAACGATTCAATTAATTACCAATTCATCATATTCCTAACTGATCGTCGCTATTAATATCTAATCTCAATGCTATATATTACTTTTTACAGTGAAATTTTATAACGTTAACTACTCTCATGTCCTTGCTACTTAACTTATGCACACGTCAAATAGTGATTAAGTGTTACCAATTTCGTTTTTCAAGGCACTCGACCATTTAGACCGATTTTAAAAATAAACCGTCAACACCTAACAGTATTTTGAAAGAGAACTCTTTTATTAGATACTTCTATCTAGATGAATTGATCGCTGAAGTAAAGGACTCAACACAAACTGAGTCAATTGCACTAAACACACCTTTGACACCAATGGGGTAATTAACTAGTAGAATTATGATAAGTTACCAGCCAACCACAGTCTTTACTCAGTAACACTAAGAAATTTACGTTACTAGAGAAGATGTTTATATATGAGCTAGAATAGAAGTTTCATATTTGACTGAAAAATAACAGCTTCTCATTTTCATGAATTTAGCTACAACAAGACAAACAAGTTTATATGATTGACGTTTTGATGTTGGACCATTTAGTTTTCATAGCGAAGTGTGGAAAGCACTAATATATCTGGCCGTAAGTGCCTAAGTATAAGGTTCACGCTAGTTTAGGGAAAATCGGAGAAGTTGAAGTAATAGTCACTAGATGACTAGTGAACTTTGTTTAAAATTATGAAGCTGTTGTAGCTGTATATAAATCTCCAAAATCAATGGCTCTTTAAGTGTTCGAGATTGGATACTGACCACATTAATTTCAATGGATTCACCAAGCTGAAGACACTCGATCATGCATCCGCATCAGATCACGTTTTGGAACGGCGTGCGCAAAGCCTCCCGCGATCACTAGTCAGATTAGACCAGTCACCCCACGACATATTGATAATCTATGAATACGTCTTCCTACCTCATCGCTTCTGACTTTTGATTTCACGGGGTGGGCGAGATGCAATTATAGAAGTTGTTACTGGTAAAGTGTTGCAAAACTACAATACCTGTGGTATATCCACTGTGAATATTGAAGGATTAAGCAATTAGTGAACTCGTGTTGGTCGCATCAGACGGTCGTGCTTAAACCTCTACTCTAGCGCTTTACACACACTAAACAAACTATGCTTGCAGTCTGCAGGAAATTTTCAGTCTATGATTTTAAATCAAAAACTTCTATTTCTCCATTTTAAGCAATGAAAGAACCTGATTCACAAGCAGTTATTAAATATCTATACACCACAAGGTAGTCTCAGAAAAATATTGGAATGTCCGAGACCTATATTTTATTCTAGTTGACAGCTATTTCGAGAAATAGTGAAACATGTCGTTAAATGATAATAACAAGCCATAAGCAGTCCAATTCATTTGAATTTGAACCTGAAATTTCATGAAAAAACTCTGCAACAACTTAGATTATCATTTTATGTGCGCCTTTAACTGTACAGTTCAACTGATCAGCTAGCGTTTATCGATTCGCTAAACACAAAACAGTAAGATTTGACGGCTGATTTTTTGAAAAGAACAAAATAACATACAACCCACAGAATCACATCCATATTTCAAACAAAGAAGTCATGTCAAGGTTTTATTACACTTGTTTATTCAATATCCAATACTTTTTCACGGGATTGTACAAATTTATTTATTTGTTTGCGCTCGCTTTTTGTTATTTTATTACGGCGCCAGAAATTTTTGATGTCTTTTGGACAGTAGTATAGCCACTCTACTGCACCAGTTCAAGTCAGTTTGTTAGTTATTCATGAATTTGTATATCATTTCTGGATGCATGCGTTTATCTCAGAGCGATAGGGTTATTGGATGCCAACAGCTGTCACATTCTCAGGCAGAATAATGGTTCATTGCAATGTTGAACTAGTAAAGTGATAGTTTGATAGCTAAGAGAAGACGATTATTTTGAGTATAAATAAACGAGTACATTAATTGTTAATGTGTATGAAGACGGAATTGAATGAATAAAACGTAAAACGCAAATGACGGTTAGTGAGGTAGAAGGAATATATTGATATAGGCAATCACAACCGTAAGTAAGTTAGGAGACATGCTTCTGATACTGTAAGTTCAATTGAGGGATGACAAATCATGGATGTTTTTTGTGATTGCCTAGTCCCTTCCTGAGGCTATCGATTAGATGGTCAGTGTACACTTTACCTAGGAGAGTATTCTGAATGGGAGAAACTCTTATTCAGAAAAAGTGAGAGGGCACCTAAACTTCTTACCATAGGCAGCCTTGAGGAGAGTGATGATGAAGTTCTGGTAATATGTACGCATTTGGTTGTCTTGGGGTACTTAATATGTAATATGTCACTATCAAATCACCTTTCATCCTCCTAAAGCTCAACGAAAATAATCACAAGTGTCGTAGTCTGGCTTCGTAACACTTTCTTTATGGCCACCAGGTTTCCTATTTCTGGGCTTGTTTGGGAGGATGACGTCTGTTTTGAAGTAAGGAGGCCTAACGACATTGTGAACTTCAAGGAGGGGCCCTGCATACCCTTTAATCAGTCTTCTGAGCAACTCTGGAATAAATGTACCAAGTTGTCTACACATAAATTTCAGAGATGAGTTTGCCTCGCCTGCATCTTACATGTTATTTGAGCTGATGTCTAAACTCATTGAAAACCATCCTAAGTTAATTTTGATTGATGAGACAAGAGTTTTGTGCTGAATGGGGCAGAATTATCATAGTACTTTATTTCGATAAGCTGAGTTTCACACTTTGTCTGCCGTCAACTCCATTGTTGTAAGAGCTTCTCGGAGCTCAAATGAATCATTTTCGCTTTTCATGGACCTCCAGAACTCTGTCGCATCCGAATAGATCAGTGCAGTCGAGTTACCTTCATCTAACATGTTGTTGTAGAGATCAGTAACAGGACTGGACCTAAGATATCTCCTTGTGAAACTACTGATGTTAGACCTTCTGACTCTCGTGGATTCTACTCACCTTTATATGAAATATCCTGTTCTCCAGGTAGTTTCACAATCAGGATGAAAGAGGGCCGATGAAACCCATCTTTGCAAACTTCATTATGAGAAATATGAATTATTGTGCCAATGACTTCAGTGAAGTTGAAGAATATGACGTTAAACGGTATCATTTAGCTTTCTCATTCAATGAGTACATTGGACTGACAGGACCTGTCTTTCGTTAACCAGTTTTGGTCTTCATAGCGGAAATTCTTTTTTATCAGTAATTTCGTTGGTATATGAGCATAAAAGTAGGGTCACATAGTTGACTGTTCGGCTGAGCCTGTGCTTGACGATTTGAACAAAAACTGGTGTAGATCGCTACGGTTAGTCTCAACGGGGTTTCATATTTCTGTCTTCTTATATCTGTTGATTTTTGTTTCTGTATTGCGGGCGACTGTACCAGAAATTCGGAAAGAGGTGACTTGACATAATCCCATGGCAGTGCTCAGATAAAAAGGTTTCGCAGCAGCGACGAACCAAGAAACTACAGAAATCGTATAAAAATGCTGATTCACTGGCTTTAAAGAGGAACAATTATGCGACTCAGTCAATGTTCAATAATCAGTAAAATATATCTACACGTAACAGGATATTTTAAGACAAACGACTTTCATTCATTCGTACCTTCGTGTTGGATCACGGTTTTAAATTATAAAAGTCAACGGTGAGGTCATAATAGTTAATAACACCAAATAAATCCCTAAAGTAAATAGCTTCGTACGTGTCTTATAAAAAGAAGTTACAGACAAAAGCGTTGTTAAGCACTGTATATCCATGTTATATTTAGGTTCAAATGCTAGTCGACGGTAAGGTAAAAACTTAACCTACTCGAGCATCTGTTTCAAACAAGCAGACAAGTACCAGTAAATAAATTAAAAATACTTTCCCCAGTCTGAAGGAATGCATTATGTTTCCACTTGAAAGAATCTTCACAATTTTATGAAACCGCTTCAGCTGGTAATTAATTCTCATACATGAATACTTGTACGGAAAGTGTAAATAAATTCAGATTTCTCATATTCTTTCCATAGTTTCCAAGTATTGTCTATGCGTCTAGTGCTATAATTAAGCTTATTTAGTATCTCAAAGGATTCTCAGACGAGTGTCCGATTTTCTAGATCACAAATATCTCCTCTAACGTCTTTATACTCTAATGAGTAAAGATTCAACAACCAACAGTGTTCTCATTAAGTCCCAATTTCAGTCCTCCAACCGACTCAACTTAGAATAGACTGTAGAGTATTCTTTTCCTTCAGAAGGGATGCAACACTGTGTCTCTCTACTCTAAAAAGTTAAACAAAGTCGCCCGGAATTAAATGTCATGCTTTCCAATAGCGTTCCTCGAAGTTACGTGTACACGGCTTTCCCTAACCATACATTGTTGCATGCAACATATAATTTTAGACTGTAGCTGACAAGACACCGGGGTCTTTTCCAGTCTGATACACTTCTAGATAAGAGTTAATCAAGTTGTATATGTAGTTTGCAACGTGTGTGAGATAGACTAGTTCTCACTTTAAAATACTCAATGGATGTCCACAGTTGCCTACTCAACTTTGAAACCAAGTCATATCCCCCTTTAAAATCCTGTTTTATTACACTGGCTTTGGATTTTTCTCTGCAGCATAATTTAGCCACTCAATCGACTTTGCTCCATGTTTTTTTTTAAATTTTTAACAGGTAATGATGGAAAATTAAACTCCGTTGTTTGATGACTTCAACGTTTAGAAAACGTTCGACTGAGTGGCTTCCTACCAAAGGAAATAAATTTATTAATTGTAACATCAACTATCAGATTAACTTCAGAAATCCTAGACCACATATATATATTTGTTCCTTCACACTTCTCGCACCTATTAAGTCACGGCCAAGTTAACTGTAATTTTCTAGATAATTTACGTCCACACTTTAAATTTGTTATCATAAACCAACCGATTGATTTTTATTGCATGCTCCACCCAATTATGGCAGAATACGATATAAAACTAACGGCACTCGGACATACAGGACCCCAAAGTCGTATTTCAGAAGACGGAAAAAGCATGAGAAGTAATCATTGAGTAATAATAAAAAGTGTACAGAAAAACAAGAGCATTTATTGTTATTAGTATTGGCTATAACATCATTATAGTCCAGCGGATCCGCAAGAAGACAAGTTATGCTGTCATCCAGTCGTAAAATACCACGTATATATTCTAGAAACCTGTATAAGAATCTGACTGGCTGGAATCTCTTCGCTTCTTTTAGAGCCACTGGAGGTTTCGTCATGATTTTCGAAACCGTCCCAGAAATTTTAAATAGATGGTCACTGCCACATCATAAACAATTAAAACATTAACCATTTATAATGCATCAGAAATGTGAGAGGTAATGAGTTCTTTTCTTACCCTCATGTATTAGATTCTGCTTGTAAGAACTTTATGTTATTTTCACGTCATATATTTTTAATGTATTACTTTAGTAAGACGACCTGGACATCAAATTCAAATCAACTACAGAATTAAAATTCATGTTTTCTAGGGTTATTTAACTCAGAAATGAATTAAGATTTCTATAGTTTGATATGGGATATAAGTTACATTTTTTAATTACTATGATATTTTTCAGGTGATTTTAAGCTTGAATGCAGCAGTCTAATCCGTTACCTAAAGAACATAGAGATAAGTTACAGGAAAAACCAATTTAATTGTGAGTGAAAACACGTCACATGATATTTTTCCAGGTTCATCTGTCAATTCAGAATAATCGATTTTATGTTTGTTGTTTACAGTGTTAATGATCACGTTCAAAATGTACCTATCAAAATAAGTATGGAGTACTAAATTCAGTACTTGGTCGAAAGCACAGGTTTCTCAATTGATGGTCCAAAAACTAGTTTCCACATCAGAAAAATATAAACCCAGGAAACCTCGAAACTCAAAAAGCACAGGGTAGCCATTTTTTGAGATTTCTATAGCTTTATAACCTTCAACATGATATTCGCTTGAACCCGGGTACAACAGACGGAACGCTGGCTACGATACTTTCATATCATTAAATCACGAGCAAAGTGTTAATATTTAAAACCGCAGTCAATTTGTGATATTATGAAACAGGTAAATGATGACATTTGTGGTATCTGTGTCATCTTCGATATAATTGAGATCTATAAGTCTCAGCAGGACTTGGGAAGTTACTGCTTCAGCTAATCAGCAATAGACACATGATTAATAATATCATTCGTTGCTCATTTCAAGGTGTAAAAAATCAAATTTTCATGGTCGACGGGAACTCTCTCTCACTTTGCTAGTCTAAAATCAGAATTGAAGAAATAACTACAACAAAAATTAAAATACGCGCAGTTAAGAAGTTCTTTGATCCTATGCTATAAAATTTTAAATAATAATCTTCAATTTGAAACTTTAGATTTCATTTCCTCTTCAAATTTACTTTATAACAGTAACATTTGCAAATTCTGTAAATTATATGGTACACATTATTATAGAGGTAAACGCACAAACTCCTTAGCTTGACATTTAGTTTCTAGATTACATCTCATCTTCGTGTGTTGCCATTACGGTATTTATGGCAAAGCTATTCAAAATAAGTCATGTAGTAGAACAAGAAACTTCTATAGTAAATAAAACCACTTTAGATGAAAATTGATCAAAGTAAGTACGTTTGTGATTATTCAATGTGAATATATTTAATTGCAATGAAAGTAAATTAAACATCTTTAGATGGCATTCTATCCGTACATATACACTTACTAACCCCTATTCGAATTCGGTACATAGTATTATTTAATTGTTTCCTATATCATCGAATCCTATCTAATCCGGACGTTTAGTTAATTGTTTTTTTTATTTTGTGGGGACAAATTTGAGGCAATTATCTTTGTTACTTTGACCACTAGCATATTTACACTTTGCTTACTAATGTTTACTAAGTATGAATAAGCGTTCTATTAATAAAATAATGCATTTCATACAAATTCGTGTAGTTTCAATCAAGCTCAATAATGTTGAACGACCCTGAGGCATTTCACTGCATCGTTATCTCAGTTTAGTAATGCTTTCTTTTTAATCACAATTCATTAGTGTAAATATTAGTCTATCGACTGATAAAACTTCAATTAGAATGATAAATACACTATTTGTGTTATGGATTGGGTACTAAGAAATTATTGTTTAGATTGTTACTTGCAACCCAAAGTGTGAATTACGTAATAATATGTAAGATTTGTACTCTCCATAATTATCGAAATGAAAAATGATACTTCATTAAAATGGAATCAATAATTTTTTTTATTATTTACGCATTTTTCAATCCAAGACTTTTACAAGATGGTCCGTTTTATAATCAAAGCATTTATTACAATCAGTTATGTCCTTGTGAAAGTTTTAGTGATTGTCTATGGTGCAATGAAGTCAAGAAGTTGAAGATACATTGAATATGATGGAATCAGGTAATACTAATCTCCAAGTATCTTATAACAGTTTTTACCAGGCTTAGAAATAAAAAACCCGATGATAATTAAAAAGACACGTATATTTGATTATGGGCAGAGGTAGAGTAATTAAGGACTTTTAAACAGATTATTTACAGGAGGAAAAGCCTTTCATGCTATGTCATATGATGAACTAGTGAAGAACGCTTTCCATTCTTCTTCGCTAATTCTAAAGAGTAAAACTAACAAGATTAATATCATTATCAAATGTAAACGTTATGATTTATCTTAGGCAGTTATTTGTTATTACAATCTAAACAAATGAACTCATCAAATAGCCTTAAGTATAAGTAGCTCATGTTGATCCAGAACCAACTGAATTAGGTAAAAATTACAGATTTCATACATATATCTCGAAAACTTAAACACATGTAATAAGCTATACCATTTCAATATAAAAAGTGAAGCTTCATGAAATAGTTGACTGACTGTATAACCAAAAGAGTTATCAGACTGCTCATTTTAAACCATGAATTTTAAAGCTGCCATTCAAAAAAACAAACAAACAAACAGACAGACATTCAATAGTTCATTACCAGATTATTTGTCTTGTATTTTGTTTTAAATATAATCCAAGTTGAGTTGATTTAGTTATTAAATGGTCAATATGAGTAAGAAATAACACAATAATAAGTAAATCTAACAAAACAACAGAAATCAAAGTACAAATTCGAAATCAATAATATAGTACTATATTAAACAATAATGAAAAATTGAAACAAATAGTAATAATATGCTCACTAGTGACTGACTTCGAGAGGTAAATCCTGGAGTTCTAGTGAGAAGCAGTGACCAGTGGAGTTCAAACCACGTCTGTTGTGAGATAGGAACTCACTGAAGACAATTGGTGAACGGTTGCTCAACTTCGTGGATCAGTTGAAGTTAGACATTAACACCGTTGGATGCCAGCCGGCTCAGTGGTTTACAGATTAAGTGCTCTGGCGCGAGACTGGTAGGTCCTAGGTTCGAATCTCGCGGGGCGAGGTCGTGGATGTGTACTGTTTCCAGGTTTTCTATGATGGTCTAGCTTCAATTGACTCACACTTGCAACTATGAAAACAGTAATAAAGTATTTAAATTGTATAATAATTGGAATAGTCATTCATCATAAATATCTAGTATTCTCTACACTTCCTTTAACAAACTTTTAAAAGGATAGGATATGCATTGAGGAAAGCACCCAACTATATCACAAGGCAAGCCTTCACATGGAATCCTCAAGGCCAAAGGAGGAGAGAAAGATCAAAGAACACATAACGCCGAGAAACGGAAATAGATATGACAAGAATGAACAACAATTAAATAGAACTAAAAAGGAAGGTCCAGAAGAGATTGGGCTAGAGAATGCTGGTCTGTGACCTATGCTCCATTGGGGGTAACAAGTGTAAGTAAGTAAAAGATTTAGAAACTTTATTATAACTCTATCTGCAACAATTTGTGTCTGCTGTTAAAAATATTAAGGATATAAATATGTTATCAGAAGGGGTTTTGTGGAGATTTAGTATTTTTAGACTGACGAGTTGACATACTAATATTCATATCTTCAACATCAACATACCTATTTAGTCAGGGTCATTCCGTGATTTTGTACTAGTTTTTCAATAATCTCCATAAGCCTATCTTAATAATGATAGTTTTATCAGCGTTTAACTTCTAATGAAAAACGGTGACTAATGGAGTTCAAAAGCACCAGTGTAAAAACAGCTATTAGTGATAAGTCAAATAATCATTGCATGAAACAAAAGATTGATTGAAGTTAGAAATGTAGATCATTTGATTCTAACTCGTTGGTCTGAATTTAACGAATTCACTGTGAAGCATGAAGATTGTATATCGGACTCATGGGTGGTTTGTCATTTCTCTGTACCAGGCGTAAACAATTCTCCACTCCTCCTTACTTTCAATATTTATCTAGATAAAGTCACTTTGTGATATAAACTACAGATATTTATGAAGCTATTAAACTATTTTAAAGCTATTTTGTCTATATTCATATTGTATTAAATACTTGTTGATAAAAACCTTTTGACCTTTATCGCCTAATCATTTTCACCAGTTAATTAGGTTGTTCGCATCCATTATAACGCTTGAATAATTTTACATTCTAAATAGTTAAACCATTTTTTTTTAAAAGTGATAATATGTAATGCACTATAGCATAAATAGGTCCCATTTACCTTCCTAAATGTTTATATCTTTGAAAATTTGACAACTACATATTTATATTTTTCATAGTAGAAAGCATGAGTCAATTGAAGCTAGACCACCATGGAAAACCTGGTACAGAGAAATGACAAACCACCCATGAGTCCGATATACAATCTTCATGCTTCACAGTGAATTCGTTAAATTCAGACCAACGAGTTAGAATCAAATGATCTACATTTCTAACTTCAATCAATCTTTTGTTTCATGCAATGATTATTTGACTTATCACTAATAGCTGTTTTTACACTGGTGCTTTTGAACTCCATTAGTCACCGTTTTTCATTAGAAGTTAAACGCTGATAAAACTATCATTATTAAGATAGGCTTATGGAGATTATTGAAAAACTAGTACAAAATCACGGAATGACCCTGACTAAATAGGTATGTTGATGTTGAAGATATGAATATTAGTATGTCAACTCGTCAGTCTACAAGTGACGCTCAGCAAGATCGTTAAGTAAGTGGTTCAAACACTAACGAGGGTGTGAGTGCACGTTGCTAAGGTTTCCTGCAGTAGAATGAAACAGCTGTTCTGTTTTCCCTGATTTTCAATAGCTGCCTAGTTAAGGCTAGTTCGAAATGTGAATCATAAATTAAACAATCTTCTCAAAACCTCATATAATATCAAAAAGATAAACCAGGCGACTTTTTTTATGTATCGTAAGTTGTAAAAATTAAATTATCATTAGTTTCATAACTTATATTTGTTACATTCTGCTGGGTAGAAACATAAACTTATATATTAAGTTACGTTTATGGATAATGAAAACATACTTGAAGTTGGGAAAAACTTTCATTGGAGACTATTTATCTGCCTTCTGCTCTAGCTGTTTGTAATTACTCTTTAGCGCAGGATAGACTGTTATTGAGTTTACTCACATTCTGATTGTCAAATGAATATTTCACATGTGCTAGAAATGATCAATTCGACAAAAAGTTAAAAACGCTTCTCATAACTATGAAACTAGACGAATTAAGATGTTGTAGTATAAGCAAGAAGTATGGATTAAATAGAATAACAGGTTTCAATTCGATTGTGTCTTCTGAAGAAATTATATTCAATTATCTTTATACTGATGTACTCTTATCAATCAGCATCACTGATTTATAGATCTTCGGGTTGACTCAGTGATATTCTATGAAGTAATCTCCTTCATAAAAGTGGAAAAAGATTAACCAAATATGAGTGGTCTATCGGTTGAGTGCTCTGGCGCGACACTGGTAGGTCCTGGGTTCGAATCTCGCGAGTGCGGGATCGTGGATGCGCACTGCTAAGGACGAAACGGCCGTCCAGTGCTTCCAGGTTTTCCATGGTGTTCTAGCTTCAATTGACTCATGATCTCAACTCTATAAAATATGAGTACTGTTTCGAAAATATATATTTCAAACATTCATTTATTCAGACAATCGATAAGAGATATGGTATGGAGAGGTATTCATGAGCCTATTCACGATATTTATTTGTCAATGATTTTATATGTGAAAATAGACTACTCATATAATGTGTATAGAAAAGTAGACAGATGTATAATTGTAAGTATCTAATGTCATAACATACTTGATCAGATTATAATGATACGTTTAATAGCCAGAGCAAAATAGACTACATGGCGGTGGGGGGTGTTATAAACTATCTTAATAATAAACATGAAAAATCAATGACAGTGATTAATTCATTCCACCACCTCAATATGATATGTTACTTCTTTGAAACTGATAGTAACTAATTTATTGTCAATACATAATGAAGATAGTGACAGTGTTAGTGTTTTTATGTTAACCAAAAAGTATATTATTTTGAAACAAGAGAAGTTGAATTGTTTACTTAAATCTTCAAATAATTCTTTGGTTAAATTCACTTAGTATTGTTTGTTTGAATATTCTCATCAATGTGTTAGGACTGAAACTGGTCAGTCTCTAATTGGCATATGTGCATACTGTGCTTATTTCCTCGATATAGCCTTAATTCACAAACATTGTAAGCAAAGATGGATAGTGGCTAGCAGTGGAATTCAGGACACGCGTTTCGTCCTATCTGGGACTCGTCAGCTGGATGTACCTGTATCTCAGAGTTGATGTTCACTCTAGGACTCGAACCCAGTACCTTTCGCTTCAAACGCCATCGTGTTATTCACTCGGCCACGAAACGTGTGTCCTGGATTCCACTTCTAGCCACTATCCACCTTTGCTTACAATTTTCAGGTTACTTATTTTATTATGCAAATTAAAAGAAGGCTAATGCTACATGTTTATTTAAACTAGAAATTATAAATTTAAGAAAATTAATATTGTGGTGTATGCTACTTATGTTCGCCAATATAAGTAGTATGTGACACCAATAAAAAGAGGAATGCATGGAAGCAAGAAGCTATGAAGACCAACTTCAAGAAAAAAGAAACGTCAATAGAAAGGAATCGTGACTTGAAAGAATCATGTATAATGTGAAGGACAAATGATGAAATTTTGCAAATGAAGTATCCAGTGTATAGTTCTCATATTTCACAACAATATGACTAAACAACGTGAATTCAAAGTGAAATGTTACTAAAATCGGATACTAATATATAAAAAGATTTTCGTAAAGTAAGTATTCACGATTCGCATGATAAGTAATAGTATTAAATCATGTAAAGTTTTTTAATTCTAATTAAGACAGTTCAACTATCTAAGGTTGTTTTCTTCCCGATGTTATTACCGATATATACATATTCAAATTATTGAATAGCTTATAAAAGATATTGAAAATAAACAACTCACAGTCATTTAAAATGTATCGACTTGGAGTGATTTTTCATGGTGAGGTATTGAAGAATTTAAACCGTAGACTGATTACTAAAATATATTATGTATTACAATGGGACTTAAAAATTTAGTTTTGTAACTAAATACTCTTATTATTATTATTATTAAGTTTTTATTAAGTTATTAAGTTTTTCTACTTGAAAGCACTGGTATATAAAATGTACTTGAAAATATATTCTATGATGTGTGACGTACTTTAGAACCTTATCATAATAATATCTTCATAATTATACTGATGGAATAAACACAGATTTTTTTCACTGGCCCTCAAATGCCCTGGTACGGCCGAGTGGAAAGAGTCCGCTTTCCCTCTCGAAATGCTCCCACACGGCCACGCGTTTATAGTCTCTGCCATGGAATTCCTACTCACTACCTTCGAGGTGTGGCGCCTTAAGAAAACCACCTGCTTTGGTCTGGACACCTGGGCAGTATCCCAGCATACAAACAAATCAAGTGACTTGTGTAGCGCATATGTGTTCGGTGCCCCTTTGTACCAATATTTATGTGTTTGAATAAATAAATAAAATAATTTTTCACTGACTATAGGAGATAATCGAGTGCAACAAAAAATTAATTTAAACATGAAAATCTTATAATGCTTGGTAATTTTGGTAGATGACAGAATATCTGCATTTATTCAAAAGCTCATTTGATGTTTACTAAGTTATGTCAACAAGCATGTAGGCGGTATATCTATGTATTTACTAAAAGTAGTCTTTATTACACATCAAATTGTTTTATTTTACATCACTGTAACAAAACAAGGCCTTTGAGATCAGTGAACAATCCATGGATTACCAAACAAAATGTACATAGTTCGGCATTTTAAACAAAATACCATTTAAGTATTATTTTGTATGCGTCTAAAGGTACATGTAGTAAAGAAAATGAAACTGATTGTATTAGCAATAATTTAACTAGTCATAAAGTCTACTCATAATACGTAAGAATATTAAATTTTAAACTTTGAAATGTTGGCTGATGCTCATTGAACTTCAAAACATTGACTACCATAAATATGCAGGTTGATTTTCGTATATTAGTGAACAAATAATTCACACATTCCATAACGTTTCTATACCTACGTACCTATATATATATATATGTCTACAAATTCATAACCTCGAAAGTTAACAGTCTAATCCAAAAACGAGAAGAACTGACATTATTGTAAATGACAAGTTCTTTTTTATTTTGAAGTTTTCCATTTCCGAAAATTATTATTTAAGGTGTCCAGTTGATTCTAGGTATAAGTCAGTTAATCAGTCATTTACAACTTAGGACCAGGCACATATATGCATCGGAACAAGTTGCTACACTTCATTAGCACAACGAGATGAACACCGAATTCATAGAAGCAGTTACTTTAATGGTAGTAAAAGAAAGATTATATATAAGGACATGATACGGAGAGAAAGGATTGGTTCGTAGAAAGAAAGGTATGAAGTAACTTTAATCCCACGGTTCAAGGAAAGACAGAGAATGTATACGCCTACGCCATTGTGATAGATTCTGAACCACGTCCCTCAGTCTCCAACCAAGTAGTCTGCATCTACCAACATGGCTCAGACCAGAAGTTATTGACTTTAAGGACTGATGCCACGTTTTGGTTTGGCCGCCCCTAACTTTCTTCCAACCATCTCAAACATTAGTCAACAGTGCGCGTCGTGGTAATCGGCGTTCAGGCATAAGTAACATGTGGCCCAATCATCTCAGTCGATGAAGATTCACAACTTCACCAACTGATTTACCATCATTCCCTAATACCCTACGTCTAACTCTACTATTACTTACCCGGTGATCCCAGCAGATGGCAATATTTCTAAGACATCTGCAATCAAATAATAGTAACTTACGAGTATCTTCTACTCTTAATGGCCATGTTTCACAGTCGTAAAGTAGAACAGAGAAAACTGCTGCACAGTACACTCGTCCCTTAATTGATAGACGGATATCTCGCCTTCGCCATAGGTGACGTAAGTTGGCAAAAGCCCAACGGGCTTTTTGAATCCATGCAGAGATTTCGTCAGACACCAACCCATTAAGGCTAATCAGACTTTCAAGATAAGTAAAGTTGTCGATACGTTCGACTACTCCACTATTCGAGGCATAAAACTTGTAACCAACCACTACTGTTCGCGTTTTTTATATCAAGTAAGCATATAATAAAACATGATATTTATCACACAGAGGTAGCTTTAATTTAAAGGTTGAATATTATAGACCGTAAAGTAAACCAAGATATTATTTGGAATCGCTCAGAGACCGGAGAAAATTATTTCATTAGGAAGCAAGGTGACCAGTTAAAAAAGCTGATCAAAACAATCATTATTTACAAAGAGTACTCTTATTTCCTCATGGAAAGGTTAAACAAGTTCACAAAAAGAAAAAAATCAAAGACTGTTTTGAACGACTGTAACGAATAGGAAATTAATACAACTTCGTTTATCAGTTGATACACTGGTCATATTTTTATTATCTGTTAATAACTGAAATCAGTGAAAAATATGAAACGGAAATTTTTTTAGTGACATTATCAAACTAAAACGTTGAGCTTCATCAACAAAAAATTTAAGTAATGAATGTCACATTTAAGTTAAATTAACAAAATATTCGCATCGGTAATCTCAACATCTCTGTAATATTACAATAGTAGATCAATGGCTGAAATGCCTTTTGAAAGACATATCTGCAAAGTACTAGAGTCAGTTGAGAAATGGTATGAAAGGATACATTCACTTTCCGAAATATATAGATCTTATGTGTACAATGGAACAAGAGAGCGTTTGATTGTAATGACTCATTCGAGCAAAAACGTAGTAAGTGGGGTGTTCACAGGTTGATGAGATCGTCACGGTTTGTGAAATAAACATTCTATGGTTTTTGTGTAGATCAGTAAAAATGAAAAAAGTTTAACGGCTGTGTTCAAACTGAAGTCCATTGACTATTTATAGCCATTATCTATTAAAATCAAACAACTTTCTCCAAATATCAATCTCTTTAGATCCCTCTTTTAATGCAAATAAATGACTACTAGAGAGTTGTAGATAGATTACAGATAACTTTAATAATTTAAGCAATGTCCCTTAGATATTATCACAATATTTAGCAAAGCGGTTGCGACATATGATTTACTTGGCAAAAACCGTACAGATTGATCTAGTACATTACTCTATGGTTTTAAATTTACTCAGCTAAATGCTTTTAGACATAACGTGTTTTTACTCTGGAATAATAAAACAATTACCATCTGATCATTTAAATAATTATCATAGATTAAGCGTCAATTAAATAGAGAGTATGTCAAACAACACTTCATTCGATTATATTACTCAATCTTATTTATAATTAAAACATGCCTCGTACTAAGGACTCTTACTAAAAAGACTATTAAACGAGTATCACTCTATAGTACTCAATCTAGAGCTGCCCTAGAAATCCTACCAATTTCAAGCACGGATAAAAGGAGAGGTTTGGCATGGGGTTAGCAACCCCATTCCTTAAAATAACCTTACTAAGAAAACACTAAACAGAAAAGTCAACACCATGTAGTAAAACCGTTAAGTGTTTTCCTAGTCCATATAGCTTTGTCAGTATGTACGTTAAGTAAAATGGGTGATTTACATAACTTCATGTTTTGATATATTTATTATTACTATTGACTAAGAAACTCAACACTGAACAAATTACGTCATATGGATTTATATTCACTTATTAGAATAAAGTACAAGGAAAAAAGCAAGCAATTCGTCAATAAAATTAGTTTGATCCATAAGACACGTAACGCGTATTTCCAAATATTTTAAAAATTTGATCGCGAAAAATGATTGTTTACTTGAACTGATAAGGAAGTTTATTATCATAGATTTTTTGTGACTTCATTCGAGTAGGAAGAGAATATAACACTGTTGAATTTAGCAATAACTAATATTGAATGGAACAGTTACACTCTACTAAATCCTAATTTTGAAAAACAGCGAACATTCTAAAAATGCTCAATTTCTATGGTATGGCTAAGAGTGGAGAGAGTCCGCTATCCCATAAGAAATGCTCTTATACGGCTACGAGTATACAGCCACTGCCAAGAAAGACCTACTCACTGCCTTGTTTACGAAATTGAGAGTATGAAAAGTGGATGCCAAGCGCTTTGATCGAGTTGATGGATACAGAGGATTTACCATGGGGGATTAGAGAACCCTGGCTCTAAACCAGTGGTGCACATGGGCTCCGATATCTTGATAAAACAAATTGTGTACGAGACTGTTGTTGGACACAGGCTAACATGGGACGGTATCTAGCGTTGCTCCACTGCCTTGCGGATTACATTTCCAAGTCAAAGGCTAGGGAAGTGGCCCCTTAAGAAAACCACCTTTTTCATTTTGGTCACCCGGACAGTGTTCCAGCCCACACACAAACTAAATGATTACTACAATTGGAAAAACTATTCACGTTTCAACCCTCATTCTCACAAACCATCCTCAAAACTATTTATTGATACTCGTCTTTATTTTACTTTGCATCAATTGTCTGCTCATTTATTTCACTTTGCACATCCTCTTATTCTTCGACTGCTATAGCAGCTCACCTATAATGAAAAGCCTGTTCTATTCGATCTCGAGTCACTGACTGGTCAGAAGTTGAACGCTACCACCGAATAAAAATTTCGAACTAGCCTTTCTTGAAATTACATATGACATTCAAACTGACCTTCTTCAACGTTCACACGATAATGCAGATCGGACAACAGATAGGGTCGGCCATGCCTTTGGAGAGTCTTAATATCGATGTCTGTTGTCTGTCTGAGATCCATTTGAATAGCCAATCGAGATAACGGTGACCGTCTACTGAAACTTTGCACAGACTGGAACCTGTTTCTGACAGACACTAACTATCGACAGTCTTCACCGGTGTGTTACCTAGCCTCCTACATCTGCATCTAAAACCTGAACTCAGATTGTTCACATCGCGATCAGCTACCGCTGGTATGGTTATGTGCAAAACTGCCGCTCCCATCGGAGTGCTTATCTAGACTCTGACTATGACCTTGTTTGCGCTAATCTTACCGTGTCTTTCAGTGACTAAAACATTTATCGTTCTCACAGAATGATATCAGCAAATTGGTTATAGCTTCTGTCGAGAATAAATATGGAATTGAGCTAGGTCGAAGGCTAGCTACCAACCCGTCGAAAAGTATAGATGAGCATTGGGTGCACCTACATGACGCCAAAGGGATGAAGAATAAAGTCGCTAGTCTTTGCAAAACGTCCCGCTTATAAGCACTTGGTTTCTACAGGCTCCTTACAACTTTTTGGAACTGGATTCAGCTTGGAGAACAAAACTTCATTAAAATCTTCTACCTGAAATACAAATCTTCTTCGCCTGCGGACATTTCATCCATTACGCTTTGCTTAAATGAGGCACATGGATTTCACACTCTTTAATAAACTGAATGTTAACTATACAGAATTGGAGAACTTCGTATAAAGGACAATGAATATAACTTAATTTGTAAAAATATTAATATTATTAGTGCCTAGTCTTACAAAAACTCGTGTGTATCGAACAGAATGAAATAACGTAAGATGAAAATACAACAATAAGTAGCAATAGTTTACTCGATGTTCAGTCCACTTAAACTTATCACTTAATTTCTACTACTAAAACCCAAACGACGAAATTTCGGTACAAAACATTACAAAATCTATTTAGTTTCTGAAAAACGTTCATGGAAAGTATATATATTTATTACGGTGTTATTTATAAGTAAAAAGGCCTGGAGCCTTGTCATTCACATTGACTCAATAGCACTTGTATATGTTTCTAGCGGTTACTTCTGCTAAGTAGTGAATAAGTTTCTACTACACGAATCTGTCCAACAGCCAAATTATACGCCAGAGGAGTCTTTACTTAGTTTTAGGTTCCATAAAACTGATTTTACATTTATATCTCCGTAGATTGCGTCAAACATGGTTTAGTGGCATTAATTAATGAATTACATCAATTTTGCCTGGTTCTTACCCCAAAACCTAATTTAAACCTTAAGAAGTGCTTAGGAGCATGTGATGCATAAACTTTCTTGAACACTTTGAATATCGAAGTTGCATCATGCACGTATGAATGCCACTATGCTACTATTTGGGACTCGTCAGCCGGAGTTACCTACATTAGTTTGAGTCCTAAACATCACCGGGAAGGTTTATACAAACAATACAAACCAATTAGACTACCAAAGCAGCTGACAAATTGCAGAAGAGGGTGAATAAAATAGTGTCACCATAATATTACCAAAAAAGCCAGTAGAAATAACAGATAATAACACTAAAAGTTGATTTAAAAACTCAATCATACGAAAAATATAAGTTATTACGAGATCTTGTCAATTAATTGGACAGATGAATGAACACTTTACAGCTTCTTCAACAGCTCGGACGCCTCCTTCTTTGCCTAAGTGTCTCAGCTAGGTAAAAAAAGGCAAGTGGTTACTTCTTCAGTATCCAAGTCATCTTCCGTAAATTCTAACACTTTATGGCAATAATGCTTAGCCAGATCATAATTCTTTAACCTGTGGTACGTCTTTGCTATATAAAGAGAATTTTTTACAATAGTTCCAGGAGCCTCTATAACGAACGTATTGTATATAAAAAACACAAATTACTTTTTTCTGAATCGAGGAGATAGTTAAGAGCCTACAGTGTTATTCGCATTAACCACTAAACTTACCTCTTCGTAAGTAGATGTCGGTGGTTCACCGAAAAACGTAGCGGCGAACTTTCGCTTTATCCATGGGAGATCTGTCACTTCGAAACACCTATGAGAATGTTATGAAAAATTAAATATGACTCACCATCTCCCAAGAGCGTGCAACGTCACAAAGTCGTCAGGATCTGTTTTTATGGCTTTCTGAGAGATAAACTTGGCAAAACAGTATTACCATCCAATGATTCTTCATCTTAAAAGAATTTTCTATTCGCTTATTTATTCCTTCAATTTCTGATGATAAGTTCAAAAATATTCCGTACCACTACAGTAGTACCAATATATATTTGTATTAAATTAATCGAATATGGAACGTACAGAGTTGCATTTAGAACTTTCTGGATCTATCCGAAGCCCTTCATCACAAGCTGACAGACCTTCTTCGATGTACTTTTTATACACTTGTTTATCGTTTTTACCCAATGAGTTAGCTGATATTTGGCTTAAGTGATTTGGCAAAGATTACCTAAATTTCTGCAGCTATGTGCCTTCCTCCAGTACAATTCAGGATGCTTATTATTGCTTATTGCATGAGACACTACATCGTATGCTTCTTTATATTTTTTAGAACTATCAAGCTTTTGCCATTCTGTAATTACACCGTCCATAGCGCTAATTTGCTTATTGAGGCCAAGAACGTCTTACCTTGAAATCGATGCGTTTAAAGTCTTTATTATGCAGAGACAAAGAATAGTATGGCAAATCCCTTACCCTATGTCTAAGTCTTAGGACTTTCTGCTTAAAGTTTGAACTAGTAAGAAGATCGATTGTCTGATAGTTTATGAAACAGCATAAATTAGAGTTGCCCGAGATACCCTCACCCACTTGAACATAGCGTCCCATTTGTTTAATATATGTCTTTTCAACACTTGATCGATCTGTAATAAAAAGATAGATAAAGTCCTGTCTGCATGCCTTTATCAACGACCCCTTATAATGATATCTGAAGCATGGACTACCAGCAATATTTCGAATTTATGTATGCTTCTTGACAACTATTTCCTGTCTCGAAGTTGTAGGTTAAAAGGAAGAGGCGATCTTACATATGCTCACTCTAGCCAAAACTTACTCTTTCGTGATGTGCTAGAATTAAACAAACTGCAGGATTCGGTGTACATTGTTCTGAATTCCTCAAATTCATTTTCCTAGCTGTTAGGTTGTGTTTACCATCAACAAAACACATCAGCAAGTGAAATAGTAATATTATCAGAGATATTCACAGTAGTCTTAGCCCTACCATTCACAGGCAAGCTTGTTTGTAGGGACTTCCACATGCCCTAAATTTCTTGGTCTCCAGTCAAAACGCCGAAACATTTTGAATCATTTATTGAGTGTTTAGAGCTTGGACAGTGAACCCAATACGTCAATAGCTCTACCAGACATAAAAATATCTTGAAGTTGGCTCCTATCAATAACCTTACCCTCAGTGCTGTGTATTTTAAAGAAAATTTCCAGGTAGAAACCATGATAGTGTCATCCGCACCCTTGATATAAAAACCACAACCAGTAAACTGTCAACTATCATGCTGGAAAAACTTCAGAAATTGCATAAGAAACACTGATTGGGTGACTTTCTTTACTGTGAACAGTACCGATAAATTGACCAATACATTACATCATAACAATAGTAATATCTTCGTCAACATCGCATCATGAGAATATTGGAGACATAGATTTTCTAAAGATCTGCATACGCCGGTTCATACAAAAATACGTCTTCGAAAGCATTGGACATGATTCCTTAACCCTAATGACTTCTTTACTGAAGTTACGGTGACAGAAATGTTTGTGAAGGCAAAGGTGATACGTACATGAAAACAGTTACACAGGAAAAATGTCTCATCGAACTTAATAATAACTCCTCCGCATCTATCAAACCCCTTCAAAATAAAGGTGAATGTTCGAAATCAAAAGAACGAAAAATACCCATCAAGGATAGTAAAGTATACGAAGACACTAAACTTATTATGGAACTATTTAGTGAACACCTATGTTCCTCATTAACGAACAAAAACCTGCTAAGTGAGTCGGAGATCAACCCAGTGGCCCACAGTAAAATAACTAATATAGATTTCAATATACAGAATATTTCTAAGACAGCTAGTACACTGAAACACTCCTAAACTGATAGACCGGATAGTATTCCAGCCAGTATGCTGAAAACCAGAAATGACGATATGTGCGTTTTACCTCTTAAACTATTTGTGTTATGACTCTCTACAGCGTGTCACCCTACAGCGCGAATTTAGTGTGAGTTACTTCTTGTCTATTTATCAGTTTTTTACTCATCTGTACACTATGTTGCCTTGCCACTAATATTATTTCACCACTCGTTATATTACCTTATCTGTAACTAATATAAATCTCCACTTTTCCGCCTACTATGGTAAAGAAATATCCTACACTATACCCTTCCTAATGCCTATACTCTGATTCGTAACCTACACTTCACTATATAGTCAATAAAAACATTGCATCGAAGCCTTACCCACAGTCCATAATTTGTAACTGTCTGATAAGCTTGTAACATGGTACTTATAGAAATAGTGTTTTCCAACAGGATGTGAAACACAGAGCATTGTGTGAGGTATGATATGTATCCAAAAAATAAGCGTAAATGAGCCTAACATCACAAAAGGAGGGAGGGTGGAGTTACTGACCACCAAGCACTGATGGTGTGGGAGATGATTTCAATCCACCCGTGTTTGTGGGGCAGAACATTTTGTTTGTATCAGGCTCTTTATGGATGAGAATAAGTCAATAGATCTGTGATATTGAGATTGTTCACCTACACTCACCATTAAGACTCATGTTTCTAATTTTTGTGCTGGATTAACTATTCTACCAAGACAACCTTTAACATGCTAACTCGGACTTTTACATGAACACTGTGTGGCAGGCATCGGATGAGAAAAGAAAAAAAACTGACTGTAAAGGATATGGTTGCTATTTTACTTAACACTACTCTCTATATGCACTCTCTGTTCTTCCTCATTACAACCTTGACTTCCCTCCTTCATTGGAACCTACTCCACTTTGTTAAATATCACAACTCATTGTTCTTTATTACTGCCTTCTCTCTTCTGGAGCCCCTAATCGCAGTTTACTCTTGCAACATAAGCTAGTACCAATTTAATCTAATAATTTATCATACCTCTATCTGTTCCACTAATAAATGTTAAGCCTTGATTATCGCTCATATCCAAATGCCTTGCTGCTCCTCGGTTTCTCTTTTATTTTTTTCTCTTCAGAATCTTGCTCTGAGGGTGAAGCTATGTAACTTCTGACATCTGGAACAAGCTTGACGAACGCGCTTTGCCAAGGTCATAGCTCTAACCAGGCGCTCCACAAGCCTACTTTATAACAACTATAAACTTGAAAAGCTGCATTACGTAAATACTTAGAACTACTGAAACCCTATTACACTTTTTGTCGAGATTGGATCTGGTATGCAACGTGGACGCTATGCCCCTTTGGAAATATATTCTTATGAAAACACATTATATCTGAACGAATGAACTGCTATCAACTTTTATAGATTATAATTACTAAACAAGCTTGCTTGTGATGCATACTGTGAACCGGTATATGTTGTAAATTGTGGATCATGCCTGTAAAAATGGCGTGTACCAGCTAATGCAGAAATATATTATTATTATTACTGCATGGAAAACTACACATATCATCCCCAAAATTAAGACATAACTTGTAGAAAATGTTGAAAATCACCCACCCATAAACAGAACTTCAGTAGCATTTTAAGTGATGGGAAAGCAGTAAATACAACGGTAGTTTAAAATTCACTGACAATGTCATCCCAACCTCTCAGAATAGTTTTCCGAGGTCCAGATCAAACGATACATGCCCACCAGACTACCGAAATATGACTGGCTGTGAATAACCAAAGAACCAGCGATTATTGATTTTTACAGCACGGTATAGCTTATTGTGGAACACACTGTCAATGCCTACCCATAGGTGTGACACTATCACCAAGTTCAAAAACCTGATAACCCTGTTTTATTGTGGATCGCTTAATATCTGGACCGACCGCGAATATAATAGTCTCTCGTCGTCATTCTTACATGTACAAACAAATGATGAAATACGTGGTTTCTCTTTTCCCATTATTCATTATTAGTCATGCTCTTATGCTCCTTCACTTGACCCTCAGATTCCGAGCCTATCTAAAGTTTGAAGTCGCATTCGTTTCTTCCATAAAGTCACATGTCATATTTCAAATATGGTTGATCATATGAAGCTCAGAATATCTTAGATTACCATGAATTCCTTCTAGTTCATGTTCTGCAAGTTAAATTTCTTTGTCAGAGCTCGAATGTTTTGCTCTCATGCCTTACTCACAAATTTCGCAACCCTTAACTCTTCTTTCAAATTCTTTGATCAGCTATCTGTCCTTATTATCCCTAAACAATATATCATCTGGCCAGTCTCTTATAACTTATACCACTAATTAACTTTGTGGCAGTGTGATATACTAAATGGATGTCTAATCCACAATACAAGAGCTTTGCCCATTTCATTTTCTTGTAACATGGAACTAGTAGAGATAGTGTGTCCCAATATCGTGTGCAACACCGAGCTTAAATTAAGGCAATATTCATACATACCACAAACGTTAAATTACGACTCTTTATGACAAAGTGGGTTGTCACAGAACAATGGCACTGACACCACTAATTACAACAGCTCTTGAGCGACCAACTACAAGGCATTAGGTGTTTGAAACCTCGGTAACATTAATCGACAACCCACCAAAGGATAAGTACTCAAAGCAACCCAGGGACATCATTTTATTCCAAAGCGGTAACAAAATGAAAAAGTGGTTAGTTAGCTGTAAAACAATATTCACGTAAGAAATACGAAAGATATGTAACTCCTAGGGTCAGCAACAATAATTTTCCCAGAATGATGGGACGTGTGTTTTTATTATTCGAGGCTAGGTTCAACTAGTAAGAGCGGAATCAACCGATATATTCAGCAGCTCAAAATAGCAGTCACTAGAAATAAATGCTGAAGAGAACGGAAATATAGACGTTTTAGAAGACCCGAAAAACACTAAATGGCTGAAAATATAAGCGAAATGAATCATCTCACTCTCAAGGGCACCAAATGAGAAACGAAACGTGAAAATAAAGGTATCAAAACTTGACATTTCAGGGTAAGACAACGTGTTATCGTTACACGGGACTTATAGAATTGTACAGACAACAATACAAGCAAAGTTATATGTAAAGAGGAGCAAATAATTAGTCAACATCAATAACAGTCTGGTGTACTCCCTAATATATATACATAGTCAAAAGTGTCATTAGAAAAGTGGCGTTTTTCAAAACTTCATGAATAATCTTGATTTTTTCATTTGGGCTGGCGTCAAGACACAAAGTACAGCTTGTGATCATAAAAGAGGTGTGTCTATCAATCTATTAAGTGAACACTTTTCAACCACTCATCAGCATATACGGATATGTATTCACTCGGCAATAATGTATTTTGGATGTAAGTTGAGGTGATGTTTTAATCAGCCTCATAAACGTTCTGCACGGTGCATTGCAACACGAGTGTGTTTTTGAGTATGTTTAGCGGATCAATGTTTTGGCTCCAACGTCCAGCTAGGTAATCAATAGCTGGGTTTTAGACTGGAGAAGAACTGACTGTTAACGATGTAATTGCGGCCAGAAGCCCACCCCTTAGGATCCTGCTAAGTACGATGATCAGTATTTACCTGCAATAATAGGTCTATGAGGTCCCTGAAGACAGTCGAATGTTTAGAAATGCATTATTAGGGGGAGAGGTTACTGTTGTCTGAATCTCTCAAAGGTCAGGCTAATTTCATCCCGGATATCATATCGCTAGTATGGGTGAACACTTCTTGATTGCTCTAGGCATGAATTATCCGAACAAAACTCCTGCCAATCAGAATCTTGTAATAATTTATGACGCTTCATATTATGTTGATAAGGCTGATTGTATTTGACAAGATTTCATGAACTCAGGTGAATGGAGGTAGTTAAAACATAACCACAGTGCATGCAGAAAACCATTGAGGTTAGATTTATTATTTTAATAAACATCTATGGCAAATAATTTTACATGTAAACTTCTCACAACAGTTCATGGACGGTGAAAAGGAAAGGGATATGACATGTTTGTTAGAATCCGTGGGCACCCCGTTGTAGTGGATGTGTTTCTTAGTGACAACTAAGCCTTGAGCAGGTCGGCTTTCATGAAGCATTTACATTATAGTAGTTTGGTTCTGATGATTCCATTTTTACTTCTGTCAAATGGTCACACACACGATCGATTTTCATGTGTAAGCGTAAAAAACAGTCTCCTCAATGTAACACTGTTTTATAACCAGCTGTTGTTGGCTGAAAAATTTACTTTTCACTGTCCTTAGATTTTCAGGTTAATCATCATTGTCCATAATACGCTTGCGGGTATTGATTACAGTGATCACTTTGAAAAGTTACAGTTTTTTCTGAGTTAACTGGATTCCTCACGACGGAGCTACCTGCTGTAGTCTTCATAGTCGTTTGGTGGAGTCAACGACTCATTTTGAAATATCTTCTATCAAAACTTTCAATTTTTGTAACTGAAAAGTACAAACAAGACATTCTATTTCCACACATACTGTAAAATAGTTACTGACCTTTGGAAATATAAAGTGCATGAAATCCAGTCACTTGATCACAATAATTTTCGAGGGTTAGATAGGTGATTGGGAATTGTTATATTAGCATTCTGGCAAGTCTAACTCACAAAAATGAGTCTTTTGGAAACAGTCCCTTTTATCCGGTTAACGGCCTTCGATTGCACATACATCATTATAGCTGTAGTGATTCATACGAGCTTATTCCGATTTTTGGGCAGAGTTTTAGAATGCAGAGGACATGTGTCTGTTAGGCTATTTTTTGCATTTTTGGTAACCCTGAATATTTTATGAGTTACTATGACCTTCTAGAAGTGTACTTTCTCATCTATACCCTTGTCTATACTTTTATACTTTATTTGTGTTTGTATGTGTCTGTACACTTATCATCACATACAATTCTTATTACCTATTACACACTTTCCACTGTTTGTTTAGGGTCCTAATGGTGCTTGTAATGATTAATGTTTTCATTAGTCAGATTTTATTACACTCGAACAGCATCTCTAATTTTTCCTCTGCTTCGTAAAACAGGCCAGAAATGTTTCTATTCACAGCAGTCACATTCAACTTTTGTTATTTATTTATTCACTAATACGATCAAGTTGATGTATATACACAAGCGGACCGAGAAATTGTGTTTACTCACTTCCAAACAGTACTAGTAGTGTTCAACAACAGATACTAAATAGTGTTCGAAAAGACATTGTAGATACTATGCAAATTATCTTGGGGCCCAGGAAGAGGGGGCAGTCGACTAGATGAGAAGAAAGTTTGATATCCAGGTTTTATAAAACTAAAGCGAATCAAAATTACTGGTTTATTGATGGAACCGCAGCCTAACGTTTCTTGAATTAATGAAGAACTTGCCTATTGTGGGCTGGCCTTCTCTCTACATCAATATGTGTGAGCAGGTCGTCGGTATTATATTACTTCAGGTCTATACCAATGAATTATAAAATTCGAATGAGTACGGAAGTCACATGTCACATAAGTAAATGAAGAACTATTTTACTACACGAATGTGAACGCTGGAAGTCGTTTACTATGAGAGTCATATGAAACATAGAATCTTGGGACGCAACTTTTTCGGTCAACCCGGTTGTGAAGCGTTGAAGTAACTATAACACTTTGGTGATCATGAGGGACCAATCGTTCGGCTGAAAAACGTTTTGTGAGGTTATGACTGAGAACAGTAATAATATATTTCTTAGTAAGGATAGGTCAGCTTGTAGACAAGATTTATCGTGACAACATGCTCAATCAGTCCGGTAAGATACCCTGCACATTATGTATAGGGAAAATGAAACAGGTGTTGATGTGCAAGAATATGATTAACGGCAGTAAACCTTTTACATACACCCTACGGTTGGCGAGAATAACGGTAGCGGCGTTAGAAAGATTGATAAGTGATCAGTTCAGACCAGGTCCATACTTTGGTAAATGCACAATTGTTCAGTTAAGAACAACAATTTCAACACGTCACTTGGTGCTTATCGTTAGTATTTTCCATATAACAGAAATAGTAGGCGTTTAGAAGAATAACCTTTAGATCTTTCCAATATATCAAGGGTCTCAAGTGGGGAACAGTATGAAATCACATGTTTCTGTTTCTGGTATAGTCTTACGGTGAAGTTGTGAAGGAGAGGAAAGAGAAGCTGAAGAAAGGACATTGGTTATGTATGCTCTATTTTGTGTGTAAAATCCTTCCATGTATACACTTGCAACTTGTTCTTATTGGTTTCTTCAGTTGTACATTTTGTTAGTCTTTTTGGTGCGATTCGAGATGGTAATATTTTATTTTATTATGGTTTTCTCATTTTTCTTTCGCCTTCACTGAGTTTTTATGTTTCTTCTAGAGGTGCATTTATGTTGTTTTAGTTTATACTTAGTCTTCATAGCAGCCATATTGATTGTTCCCTCTTTGATTGTGTTGCTTGAGTTGACTGGAATTTCGCATTTTGATTGTGAATTGAAGCACTTTTCCAGAAATGGAAACACTTTGTGCTATAAAGCAACAAAATATTATCATTTGAAAGGAATTTTACGTGATCTATTCAGAAAGGGTAAAATAACACTTCATTTTTTGTGCGCTCGGTAATTTGCTTACATTCCTTATCAATTTGTCTATTTATTGTAATTTAGATCGATAAATCAGGGAACACCTATTGGTTTACTAAGTGAGCGGTGATATTTGTTTAAGTGAAAATTTACATTTGTATTTATAATGAAATATAGAACCGTCATTTTCCCAACCACCTTATTTTGATTTCAACTGGGCAATAGCGCGTGTCTAAACTGCCGAGACAGTTATTCTTCAGTTCAAACCTTGGTTTGGATCTTGCAGGTTATGACTAATGAAATTGATTGGTTTTTTGTGAAAAAAAATAAAAAAAGACAGCCTAACTTTCTTTCTCCTACCAGGTCGATTGCAATTAATGTGCGTTCAGATTAATTCGAGAAAAAAAATTGGATATCATGGGAACTAATAGGTAAAGGTATATGAAAATGGAGAAAATTAAAAGGAAAGGAAGTAAATCGAGACCGTAGTAAGGGAAATACAGTGTTTGTACATAAAAGCTAAGCTCTCGTTTTCCAGTAACGTTTGTCGTCAGTTGTTTGTTTAGAGCCACCATTGTACCCTTGCAATTTTTCATAAGCCTAGTTTAACGTGTTAAAACGCCACTTGGCCAAACGTGAAGAGGGTTTGAAGTTACAGAATGAATTGATGGAGTTGTTTTTATGGGAACGCAAAATTAGTAATATGTACCAGTTATTTCACACTGAACCACAGTGAATCGTAGGAAGCAAGCACACGTTCCTACAGAGACGGGGGGAATTATCCGCTTGCCACCAGTTTTGATAATCACAAATAACGTTTTTATTTGATGATGCTAAGCTCCCTTGTGGTTTTAGTATGTTTTGGTTCAGCTTTGACAGAAGCTCTATGTTGCACATCCTTCATTTTGATAAAAAAAACATTCAAATGCAGATAACCTGAAATGAGAACAGTTCAGCCTCATGGAAACTGTCCTCTGAGTGCTATGTTATCAAGGAATACGATAAACTAGAATCTCCCGGGGGACAATGAATAAGATCAGTTCTTTTTATCTAATATGGAGATATCAATGCTCCATAATGCTCTAAAAAATCGGTTATTGTGACCGTCTTTACAATAGGCAAGAGGTATAAGCCACAAAATTAGTGAGTACTACTAATAGATGGGAGGTCACATTTTATTTTGAGTCATATTACTATTGTGATTAGTATCTGGATGGTCCATGGTGTGTTTTGAAATTAACATTGTTCATGAGAACTTGGGATACAGAAAACAAAATGAATAGATTGAAGTTGTCAAGCACATGCAATGCTGAATTTGGCAGGAGAAAGTGTATGAAATTGTGCTCGATCTCATACTGGATGACCAAAAGCTAAGAAAGTTAAAAACATACACTGTTAGTACGTGAGGAGGCTGGATACCCCGATAAAATAACAGTTACTGAGAGTATTGGGTCGCAAAGTGAAATTAGTCGTGGAGACAAGGGTGTTGTTTTAATAGTTGCTCAACGGCACTGGTTCCCAACCACACGAACCTTACATTTATCGGAAAGAATGCTTACAGCTTACTTACAACACTGGCATCTCCAGATAAACCTATTTCACTTCCCCAATACAACTCGCAAATAACCACTACTAAATCATGTAAAGTGTACAAAATTGAAGCGCCGTGAAAGAGCGACTTTTCATAAAATGATTCGCCGGAACAACTTATCCTCAAGTTGCAGAAAGATTTCATCAAATGCAATTTGGCGGTTAATTTCATGTCCAACCGCGTGATCGTTTAACTGAGGGAATTAACATTCCAAATGTGGGAAGGGAGCGTATAAAAATGCAAAAGTGTTTCCTCTAAGACGCTAAAACTGTTGGCAATTATTATGAGGCTGTGCACGAAATTGACTTTCACGATATCAAGAACTCTACTACACTATTTCAGTGTGTTAATCCGATGAGTGTTGAAAATCATACAGGTAGACGTTTAATTAACGATAATCCTCGTTCTCGTGAGAACACATATAACAACTAGTTGAGGCGCTACAAAGCAGGTTATAGGGATGAGCACAAGTTTGGCGAATGTTTACCCAGGTGGTGAAATAGGCTTACGTAATCAATGTGTCTTTCTTCATGCTAAATGCCTTACGTGTGGTAAAATGGGACACATCCAGCCAGTTTCTAAAACTACTGTTCATTTCGCCACAAGTAACACCAAACTTTGTCATTCGAGCCCTATTAATATAGTTGATTCCAATAATCATGTACTATCCTTATTTACAACTTCTAGTGTTCAGTGGTGCTTTTCATGGGTTCATTTTTGACACTGATAGTATCGAATCCATGAATTCAATTGGAAAGTTCAAGTTATGAAATTCCAATGCCAAAATTAAACCCACTAAAGTTTGTAATTAAAGTATCAATGGTCATAAGTTTCCAACTCTTGGGTGTTGTGATTTGTTGGTTCGAGACGATAAATCGTCAGTCCGAAACTGTGAATTCCTCATTACTGAATGTGAACCATCGATCCTTGGTCTAGAAAATTTAGGAGTGCTTCAGGAACAGCTTTCCTTATCGGTCACTGGTGGTAGTTCTAATGAAGTGCTTGGTAACTTGATAACTATGGAACTAAAGTGAGAGGAATTGCGAACGGCCCCAAAGTTCTCATTCTAATGCGCAAGCAAGAAACGTCAAAACCCTTAAAGCAAAAATCAATTCTATAACTGCCGAAAAATCAACAGACCTGGAGGGGAGAAGAGAGTAGATGGGGCCTTTCAGGGTAAAATTGCTAGACCGTCTGCAAAAGAAACAATGATAAAACCGACTTGACAAAATTTCGTCCGACGGTTGGTTTTCCAGTCTCCGAGGGTTCCTCCTAAAATGGTTGATAAATTTGTGGTTCGTATGTAGGCCAGCTACAACAGGCGAACACGTTGTAAGGACTCACGTGAGTCTGTTCCGATTTCCATTGTTAATTCCTGTACTAATGAATATATTGTAGATCGCACAGAGACTATGTCTAAGTACATAGCCGGACATATATATGATGGACCTAAGGAGTGGACATACAACAGATTATGGGATTCCAAACATAATATGTTCGTTTGTGCTCAGCTGGTTCTACCTGCCTTAAGCTGTACTGTGTTGTGAACACTTAATTAGAAAGTCGATTCAAATACTCTTAACTATAATGCTAACACTATCAACTTTGTGTTTCGATCATCATGTTGTCTTGATCGTACGTTCGTGTTATTTCTGATTGACGCTAATTGCTTTCGTTTCTACACATAAATGCACACAAAGTGCCTTCTGGTTAAACGTAAAATTTCCAAAGGTTGAATGTTACATAACATAGCTTGACCGTACAGGTGTTGTTACTTCAGGGGAGTCGACGCGCACCTCAAATGATTCAGACACAAAATGATATGAGACTTCCTGCGTAACTGCTAGCATTAAAATCCACCGAGGTCTCTTATTGCTAAGTTTCCATGATCTTCGATGGAATATGATGAACTCCAAGAACTATTAATTACTTACTTACTTTACTTACTTTCGCCTGTTACTCCCAATGGAGCATAGGCCGCCGACCAGCTTTCTCCAACCCACTCTGTCCTGGGCCTTCTTTTCTAGTTCTTTCCAGTTCTTGTTCATTCTTCTCATGTCTGTCTCTATTTCTCGGCGTAATGTGTTCTTTGGTCTTCCTCTTCTCCTTCGACCTTCAGGATTCCATGTGAGGGCTTGTCTTGTGACACTATTGGGTGATTTCCTCAAAGTGTGCCCAATCCACTTCCAGCGCTTCTTCCTGATTTCTTCCTCCGCTGGAATCTGGTTTGTTGTTTCCCACAGTAACTTGTTGCTGATAGTGTCTGGCCATCGGATCCGAAGTATCTTGCGTAAACAACTGTTAATAAACACTTGTATCTTCTGGATAATGGCTTTCGTAGTTCTCCACGTCTCTGCCCCATACAGAAGAACTGTCTTGACATTTGTATTGAAAATTCTAACCTTGGTGTTGGTTGACAATTGTTTTGAGCTCCAGATGTTTTTCAGCTGTAGGTATGCTGCTCTTGCTTTGCCGATCCGCGCCCTCACATCTGCATCTGATCCACCGTGTTCATCAATGATGCTGCCCAGATATGTAAAGGTTTCCACATCCTCCAAAGCTTCTCCGTCAAGTGTAATTGGATTGGTGCATATTGTATTGTATCGGAGAGTCTTGCTTTTCCCTTTGTTTATATTGAGACCTACTGCTGCTGAGGCTGCTGCTACACTGGTCGTTTTCTCCTGCATTTGTTGTTGCGTTTGTGATAGAAGAGCCAGATCATCCGCGAAGTCTAAATCGTCAAGTTGCATTCTGCCTGTCCACTGTATCCCGTGCATTCCTCCAGATGTTGACGTCTTCATAATCCAGTCGATCACCAGGAGAAAGAGAAAGGGTGAGAGTAGGCAACCTTGCCTAACACCGGTCTTTACCTCGAACGAGTCGGTGAGTTGTCCTCCGTGGACGATTTTGCAGTTTAGTCCATCATAGGAGTTCCGTATGATGTTGACTATCTTCACAGGCACGCCGTAGTGTCGAAGAAGCTTCCATAGTGTCGTCCTGTCCACGCTATCAAATGCCTTCTCGTAGTCGATGAAGTTGATGTACAGTGATGAATTCCATTCGATTGATTGTTCCACAATGATACGTAGAGTTGCGATTTGATCTGTGCACGATCTATCCTTACGAAATCCAGCTTGTTGATCTCGAAGTTGAGCGTCCACGGAATCCTTCATCCTGTTTAACAATACTCTGTTGAAGACTTTTCCTGGTATTGAGAGGAGAGTGATGCCCCTGTAGTTGTCGCACTTGCTCAGATCGCCTTTCTTTGGTATCTTGATGAGAAGTCCTTCTTTCCAGTCTGTTGGTACATGTTCTTCGTCCCAAATCTTACCGAAGAGGATGTGGAGTATCTTGGCAGTTGCTGTTACATTTGCTTTCAGTGCCTCTGCCGGGATGTTGTCTGGTCCCGCTGCTTTGCCACTCTTGATTTGTCTAATGGCCATGCTGATCTCTTCAATTGTTGGTGGGCCAATATCGATTGGGAGGTCTGTGGGTGCTGCTTCGATGTTGGGTGGGTTCAGTGGAGCTGGTCGATTCAAGAGTTCCTTGAAGTGTTCTACCCACCTGTTTCGTTGTTCTTCAATATCGTTGATTACTTTGCCTTCCTTGTTTTTCACTGGTCTTTCTGGTTGACGGTAATTTCCAGCAAGTTTCTTTGTTGTATCATACAGTTGTCTCATGTTTCCCTCTCTTGCAGCCTTTTCCGCTGTCATCGCTAAATCTTCCACATATTTACGTTTGTCGGTCCTGATGCTCCTCTTCACTTGCTTGTTTGCCTCTGTGTATTCGGCTTGTGCCTTGGCTTTTTCCGCTCTTGTTCGGCTGATATTGATTGCTACCTTCTTGTTCCTCCTTGCTTCAATTTTATCCAGTGTACCAACAGTGATCCATTCCTTGTGATGGTGCTTCTTTTGGCCCAGAACCTCCTGACATGTTGAAACGATTGCCTCCTTGATACCTTTCCAGCTGCTCTCTATGGTGGTTCCCTCTCCATTGAGTAGATCATGAAAGGCCTGGAACCTGTTGCTGAGGGCTATGTTGAATTTGTTGAGTTTGTCAGCATCTCGAAGAAAGGCCGTGTTGAACTTTTGCGATGTTGTCCGCACCGTTGTCCAGTGCTTCTTGAGTTTTAGTTTCATCTTGGCGACCAGCAAATGGTGATCGGATGCTATATCAGCTCCTCTTCTGGTTCTCACATCCTCCATCGTCCTCCTGAACTTTTTGTCGATGCAGACATGGTCGATTTGATTTTGTGTAGTGTGATCCGGTGAAATCCAAGTGGCTTTGTGTATGTTTTTGTGTGGGAATATGGTGCCACCTATGACCAGTTTATTGAAGGCACATAGGTTTGCAAATCTCTCACCATTTTCGTTCCTTCCTCCCAGTCCATATTGTCCCATGACGTCTTCGTATCCAGTGTTGTCCTTTCCAACCTTGGCATTGAAATCTCCCATTAGAATGGTCAGGTCCTTGGTTGGGCACTTCTCGAAGATTGACTGCAGCCTATCGTAGAATTGGTCTTTAGCGTCTTCATCGTAGTCGTTGGTCGGCGCATAGCATTGGATGATGTTCATTGTAATGCCCTCTCTCTTTGTTCTGAAGGAGGCTTTGATGATCCTCGGTCCATGAGATTCCCATCCTATAAGTGCATTTTGTGCTTTTCTAGACAGCATCAGTGCCACTCCTTGTGTATGTGGGGCATTTTCTTCTTCATGACCGGAGTATAACAGAAGTTCCCCTGAAGACAGTCGTTGTTGTCCAACCTGCGTCCAATGTGTTTCACTGATTCCAAGCACTTCCAGGTTGTATTTCCTCATTTCCGCAGAAATTTGGAAGACTCTTCCGGTCTCCCACATTGTCCGGACATTCCATGTACCTATAAAAATTGTCGCTCTGGTTGTAAGAAGGTGCATCGGCCTCATGACTTCCGAATGAACTCGGCTTTCATCATGAGACGTCATTTTTCCTTCTACTCCCAGGGCAGAGTTTGAAAGGTTTGAATGATTTTTTCTGGTTAGCGTTTTTTTAGCGAGTTGATTTTCTACGGGATGGGGTCGCTAACCCCATGCCCAACCCTCCTCCTTTACCCGGGCTTGGGACCGGCAGTAGCCCCTGGAGGAGCTACAGGCGGAGTTTATTAATTAACCCCCTGCGATTCAATATGCTGAAGCTTCACATTACAACATTCGTAACTCCTTGCCTTTAGCGAAACGAACATATTCCAGATCTTCCCTCTATATGAATTATTTTACCTGTAAGTTTTCTAGACTCTGGAATGATCTCCCACAAACTATCTGTACGTTAAACTCTCTCCCATTATTTGTTCGCCCCATTAGTGAATATCGCTCCTCAGAAAATGCATTAAATGCTCTAGCGCCTGTAAGTGTATCTTACTTCACAAGTGAGATTATAGGAACTTTAAATGTTTAACCTCGTACTTGCTGTCACTTTACATTAACACTGTCACTAGCAACTCTAACACGTTTGAATAATATCTAACATGAACAGTGGTAACCTGGACGGCATATTTTGGCAATCATTCTTTTGTTGTTTCGTGCTCTTTGTTTTAATCTTACTTTCTCTAGTTGTAGATATTTATCAATAACTTGCCCTGGCACTGGAAATAATCTTAAAGAAATGCGTTCATAAATCATCAGGCTATTCACTTAAGAAAAAATTAAAAGTTCCCTGGTGTTGCACTGGCTTTTCGTGATATATACCATATATAAACTACTTGTCAATTACTAAACCAGCAAACATAAAACAATCTTATATTTCATGTTTGTTCCATACATCAAATGTTGCTTTTTATATCAATCTGTTTATGCCTGTAAACTGGTGTGAATTCTGTAAATATTATTTTCAGAATATATATATATATATTATACTTATGAGACACAGTTAAATACCCTGTTGACAGAATAATAAAAAACACGATTATTTGGTAACCAACCGATATCAACGAAAGCAACTAGGCCTGTACGGTAAACAGGTATTTGAAAATGTGGAGAGATGGGGTAGGTTTTCCCTTTGCGTGGTGAATCAACTGAGAGATAATAATTATTGAAAAGTTCAACCGCCACACAAAGAGTGTTTGTTAGCTCGCTCTATAGATAAGCTATGAATCCTGTCAATAGCAATACACGTTTCTGACAAGCGACGAATGCAGCACCTACCCCTTGAAGATAGTCAATATAGTTACAATAAAGATCACAGTCAATGAATCAGGTTGCCAGGAAATTACGGCAATTGAGGAAAATAAAATTAAGAAAATCACTGAAAATCTATATAACAGAAAGGAAAAATCCAAGGAATTCCACAGACAAAACAAACTATCTCAATTTTGTGAGGGTGTTAATCCTTAAGAAGACCTACGGTAACAAGAGATCATTTGTCCTAATTACACCTCCTGCTAGGTGGACTAACGGAAGCGGTTGAACACAACGCTTAAATAGAGATCAGCGCAATATTAGTAATAGTGATACATACACAACATTTCATCCGCAACTGAATTATTGACGGGCTGGATAAGTACATATTGTTATAACGTATGCCCTGAGCAGTCTTGGGTGCTATTCGGTCCTTCCTATCTGCCTAGCCCAGCCCGTTAAGTCCAGAACACAAATAACAGCCTCGGAAATACGAATCATTATTTACAAACACACTGGGTTTTTATACAAACCAAAGTAATCAATAAACTGATTATAACTCAAGAATCGTATGATCATAAATCAAAGATCAAAATAAAGCTCATGATAAGAGAAACACAAATATGAATAATTTAGTTACGTAACAACTGTACAATAAGAAATAGGCATAATACATTGGTCGATAATAGACCTCAGATTTACCATTCATGATTCACCAGGGGATATAACACCTCCCCTTTTTGAGAAATCCGGAGTTGACATTCGGATTTTAAATTTCTCGAATTCACCCTCCCCCACGAAAGATTGTTGGATCCTCATGTATCCAAGTTACCGTTATTGTGACATTATTTAAAACATATTCGTCGTATTTAACAGAAAATCCACCAGAACTGATTATATCGTGAGGATCGACGACATTCGATTTGAGGTCACCGGCGTCTGATTCTTTTGAAACACTTTCCTTGAATTTACTCGGAACCTCATTAGTAGATAATGAATCATTAGGATAATCAGTATCTATGAAATTTGTATTGGATTCTTGATTATCATTTAATGCATCCGATATTTTTCTCCCATTTTTATAAGAGATTTGAACTGGAACATATGAATCAGCAAAATAATCGGGATCTGGCAGAACAATTAGATAATCTTGATCACTAGATTCATTAGACAAATTTTTTGCATCGTGACTGGTTTGATTTGGCGCCACTGTATTCACTATACTGCTCGGTTTGTTTCCCATTTCTTCATGCGCGGGTACTGCAGCACTTTCATAAGCATTTAGCAAGACATTGTCTTCCTGTGAACAGAATAATTCACTGTTTGCACGTCCTTTTTCAGGAATAACAGGATTTGGACCGTTTATAGGGCATGTCTCTGAAACAGACAGTACCGGACCACTGGGCTGATCATGTATAACTGCTAATGATTCGTTTAATTTACTGTTTGTCATGGATTCATTGAGGCTTTCACTGGTATATTCATTTGTTCTGCAATCGACTTCCAGTTCTGTACGCAATTTAGAAATCAATGCGTCAACTTCCGTTGCACCCCCAAAGCATGGGTGATTCAGCAGCGTCGCGTGTAACTTGTCAATGAAATCCAACTGACTCTTTTTAAAACGCTGCTCTTGTCTCTGAATTAGCAACTGAAATTGATCGGAAGTTAAAGCCATTTTTTTACCCTGTCGTCAGTTGTTATATCGTATGGGCCCGTAATATATATGAACGTGCAATTAGAGAGGAGTGGATTTTACTGATCGGATGCAAATGATACTTGAAATACGTACGAGCAGTCTTGATTACTGTATTTTTTTTCCAGAATCCCCGTCGAAAACTGTATACTTTTTTCTTTTGCGTACCAAAATCCCCGTCGCCACTGTTATATCGTATGCGCCCGTAATTTGTATGAACGTGCGATTAGAGAAGGTAGTGGATTTTACTGATCGGATGCAAATGATGATTGAAATCGTACGAGCAGTATTGGGTGCTATTCGGTCCTTCCTATCTGCCTAGCCCAGCCAGTTAAGTGCAGAACACAAAATAACAGCCTCGGCAATATGAATCATTATTTACAAACACACTGGGTTTTTATACAAACCAAAGTAATCAATAAACTGATTATAACTCAAGAATCGTATGATCATAAATCAAAGATCAAAATAAAGCTCATGATAAGAGAAACACAAATATGAATAATTTAGTTACGTAACAACTGTACAATAAGAAATAGGCATAATACATTGGTCGATAATAGACCTCAGATTTACCATTCATGATTCACCAGGGGATATAACACATATAATCGAAATATTTCAGCTAGCTGAAAATGTATTGTGCTGAAAACTCATATCCCGTCAAGGGACTTTCCTCATAAGGTGCTTCTGGCCATCTGGTAGAGCTGAACTGGATACTAATACCACGAAGAGAGCTTTTAAAAGCCATTCAGTCAATCAGGACCTGCCGCGAAGACAGTATGCCTGTTAAATAGTTGAATGACTGGCATAACAGAATCGGAGTTCTCTGAGGCTCTGAAACACTTGCATATGGATAGGAGTCAGATGGATCGGAATGGCCTCAGGAAAATTAAACAAAAAATCGAAGTTTACTGAGTTGGGGGATATATTTTTGGTTATAGGGTGAGGTATAGAAGTACATAAATGTTAAATGTCTAGTTATCTGAGCAGATACGTTCCGAGGCCGGTCAAGTCACCATTTGATGTGGATACTTCCTGAGCACCCTCATCTAGTGACACTTTCAGTAAAACTGAAATGGTTAACAGCAGTGTTAAATATCTTTAAGCTATTGATCTTAGTGGATTGCATAACACTTAACCCAGCAGCAAGTTGTGTACTAAGTAGTTTCAATTTCGTACTTGTTAAGACATTTATACTATCGTCTGATGACAATAACCGCTAATTATTCTATAACATGAAGATACAATCTCGTGACTATGAAATTGGACGTTCTATGGATCTTTAGCGGTTAACTCGCAGTTGGACGTTTCAATTTAGTGAAGGTATGTTCAAACAGCTCGATTTTCATTGCCAATGTCGTAGAGCTTAGTGTAACCCTGTTATAGAAACCAAACTTTGAATCCTTCGGTTATTTTAAATTTCTCGAACTGCTTTTCTACCAGAAAAGCTACGTAATAGGAAAACACATTGTGGATAATTTTTTATTGCAATGTGATCTAAATCATGGTTTTGGTATACTGCTAACTGTTGAAAGTTTCCTTGATGAATTAAAAAGTCCATTCTGTGATTGGGATTGTCATTTATTTTCTATGGCTTGCCATTCATTCCAAACTTACGTAGCAACACATTGACAGTTCAGACGTTAACTTACTATGGTAGACCTAGGTTAGCTATTACTACTCTTTGATTTCCGTCGGTCTCATCTGTGAAGGATTTTTGTGATACTTTATATTATAGCCATTCGCAATTAATATGCGACGTGACATAATTGCTCATCGGTATAAACAGCTACTCAGGGTTATCACTATTCTTAGCGGAGGAGCTTTTCTATGACTAGTTGGGATAATTGAAGTAGCAGTGAGTTGGGAAAACTAGAGCGAACTTAAGAGTTCTAGAGCTCAACAGTCATTTAGTGATGCCGAGTCATTTTCAACCAATGGTTTATCATTATTTGTTTATTTGAACATAAATAGTGATACAAAGGGGCACCAAACACATATGCGCCACATCAGTCCCTTGATTTGTGTATGTGCTGTAATACTTCCCGAGTACCCAGACTAAAGCAGGTGGTCTTCTTGGAGGGCCACACCCGGAGCCTTCGACCTAAAGGCATGATCCACAAGACAGTGGAGATGCAGTCTCATGGTAGCAAGTGACCAACGATTGATTCATACGCCATTTGTTCCCTCAGGATACTGGAGCCCATGTGCACCATTGGTTTGAAATCAGGGTTTTCCAACTCCCCGAGGTGAACTTTCCGTGTCCACCAACCCGGTTAAAGGTCCGGGCATCTAGCGAGTAGGACTTCCGTGGCAAAGGCTAAATACACGTGGCCATTTGAGAGCATTTGGAGAGGGAAAGCGAACTCTCCCCACTCTCGATCGTACTAGGGCATTTGGGTGCCTTTGTGAAGGTAGTGGTACGTTAACCAATAGCATTCAACGATGTCATGAACAATAACTGGAGCATTTCAGTCTCTCTTTTGTTCCAGAGGCATCAGGTCGAATGCCTTGTCCTTTTCGGTTCGTGATCAAAGGTTCCCAAGCAAACCCAACTTGTGGAGTACGCCAATCCACCTAGCCCAAATGACCTATTCGTGATCTGAAGAGGTAATGGAGAACTAGGTAAAGAACCAACTGAGTTGCTAGAGAAAGTGAATATGTTCCAATTTCTTGGGATAAGGCAATCATCACCCTCATCTTTAAAATGAGCTTACGCCATCAATACAATGACTATCTAGAGATAAGTATACCTTTGATTAAATGTAAACTATTGGCTTTCGTCATAACTCACAGATTGTCTAAAACCCACAAGACTGTCTCTCTAGGTTCCTTTTGGTTTCCGATCAATCCTCAGATTTATTAGTCATATCTTCACCCTCTGCTAAACATTAAAACACCGATATACTTATTACAGACCAACAATTGTGTTTCTTGATATCAGGGCCTCTTTTGACTCATGAGACAGGATTGTTTGTTAAAGAGTGTGTGAGTTTATTAACATATTGAAGGCTCTGTTCGGAAGCATGCCAAGCAGAACGGGGGCATAAAACCACGTCTTTATATTATCTTGCCATAGGAATTAGTTTAAACAGGGCTTCTCAACATTACCATTCCTCGTCACATTTGCCATCGTTGACATTCTGGGAAGAGCTCTGATATAAGTATGTAGTGGGGGATGTAAACTCGTTACTCGGAGAAAGACCTTCATCTTGAGTATGCAGATGTATTTATTTTATTTATCTATTTGGACATGTAAACATTATTACAAAGGGGCACCGAATACATATGCGCCACATAATAAAAATGAGGTTGTGAAGAGATAGAGAATAGAGGGTGAGTATAAAGACGAGAAGCACTGAACATAATTTAGTGTATGAAAGCGAGATAACAATAAAAGAAGCAGTTTAGTTAGCTAAAGTGCAACCAGAAAGAATTATTTCAGCTAGAGAAGTTACATTCACTGTTATGAAAAAAGTAAAGTTATATCGGGATCGCCAGTTGCAACACCATGTTAGTAATACTGACGTTCGTCAATTTGTGTTTGGTCAAAATTGCAATTCGGTTAGTACCTCCACTTCGTATTCAACGGCTTAAACATGTTCTAAAAATGTTATCACAAGGGTTTCCACTTTATTTTCCCACTCTGGAACTGGTTAGAAAAAGCATAGGTAGTCAGTTTATGACACGGAGTCGAGGCACGGAAAAAAGCGATATAGCATTGGCTCCTAGCGACCCATCACAGCTTTCTGGTTGCGATCCTAGGAGTGGTGTAAAGTGGTGCCTTGAAACATCATGAGACATCTGAGAATAGATACAGATGGCGATGCAGGTGTAGCTACTTTTTACGTTCTTTGCATAACTGAGTGGAATCCCTTTAACTGAAAAAATCCTATCTCGGTCGTACTGTTAACTGAAATTTACCTCCCATTGCATACTGTTAATGTTCACTTTATTTATTTTGTATTCTTCCTCTTTAAATATACTCCCTCCCCCTCTTGTCTTCCTCACAGCGTCATCTCTGTATTTCACGTGAAGAATTCTGTTTGTATTACCTAGTTGTATCAGATTTTGTGTGCATTAGTTAAGTAAATTTAGTCATTGCTGTATTAGGTACAATTCGTCTTTACGATTAACACCCATAAGTCACTGTACTCTACAAAGTTGGTCTTCACATTCATATTAGTGTTACTGAAAGTGCTTACAGTAGTTTCTGATTACGAATGACTGGGATATTCTTTTAATACGAAAAGGGGTCTACGAGAATTGAATAGACCCGTAAACCATTGCTTAATGCTTCAATGATTATTCCGCGCATGATGTTTTACAAAGAAATCTTTTACGAATAGTTTATAGACAGAGACCCTAGAGGAATTTAATTACATTCACTTATGTACATTTAATTTATTAATTACAAAATTTGTCAATCTATGCAATTGTCACTTGAACACAAATTCACTGTGCATTAGTTAATACGATCATTTCATTTATTTGTGTGGTGGCCGATGGGGGACTTGTTGGTCGCTGGACAGATAATGGGGACCGTTTGCTGCAACTGTGCACAGACCACAACCTGTTTCTGGCTAGTACTAACTTCCGGCGCAGTCATCGCCGGTGTGCCATCTGGCGTCCTCCCTCTGCATCCCAAGCCTGGACTCAGATTGATCACATCGCGATCAGCCACCGCTGGCGTGGTTGTGTACAAGACTGCTGCTCCTTTTGGAGTACCTATCTGGAGTCTGATCATGCCATGGTCTGCGCCAATCTCACCTTACTTTTCAGTGGCCGAAGGATTGACCACCACCAACGGATTGATGTTAGTAAACTGGCTGCAACTTCTGTTGCAAGTAAGTATCGAGCGGAGCTAGCCTAGAGGCTAGCTACCACCCCACCGAAAAGTATAGATGAGCATTGGTTGCTTCTTCACGACGCCATGAAAATGGCGAGGAAAGCCGCTTGCGGCTTCGCGAAACGTCCCGCTTACAAGCACTGGATTTCTTCTGGCTCCTTACAACTGATGGAAGCCCGTCGGTCTACTCCGGGTGACCGTGAGTTTGACCACAAACGAAGGCTGTTACGTAGTGAAATCGGGCAAAGCTTGCGTAAGGACCGAGAAGCCTGGTGGTCGGAGCGTGCCAATGAGATGGAAGCAGCAGCTGCATCTGGTAACTGCCGGAAGCTCTTCCAACTCATCCGAGCCACTGGCAGCAAGAAGTCTGGTGTGAGTGAAACAATCTACGAGGATGGGATGCCAATCACTAATATCTCTCGACGTCTTGGACGATGGGCAGAATTCTTCGAAGGGCAGTTCAACTGGCCTGCTGCTCCGGCAACATCAACCAGCTTGTCCTGCCCCCCATGGCCGGTGACGACTGATCCACCAAACGAGGCGAAGTCCTCAAGGAACTCCAACTCTTGAAACGTTACAAATCACCGGGCCCAGATGACTTACCTCCAACTCTTTTTAAAGATGGTGGTGACTTTCTGACTAAGGAATTGACTGTGTTGTTTGGAAATGTTTGGGAACAAGAAAGTGTTCCAACATCATGGAATGAGTCGATAGTCGTCCCTATCTTTAAAAAGGGTTCACGTTGTTCCTGCAATAACTATCGGGGGATAAGTTTACTTTCGATTGCGTCCAAACTATTGGCTTCTATCATTCTTCGTAGGTTGTTTAAAACCCGAGAACGATTGACTCGCGAGGAGCAGGCTGGTTTTCGTTTTGGTCGAGGATGCATTGATCACATCTTCACCCTCCGCCAAATGTTAGAACACCGTCATACTTATCGCAGGCCAACAATCGTAGTGTTTCTTGATATCAGGGCGGCCTTCGATTCGTTGGACAGGACTGTTCTCTGGGATTGTCTATTGAAGAAGGGTGTGCCTGAGAAGTTCATTAACATCTTAAAGGCCCTGTATACGAACACCTCAGGCAGAGTGAGGGCATACAACCACCTTTCTCCCTTGTTCCATTCGAGCAGTGGGGTTAGATAGGGTTGCCCGATCTCACCATTCCTCTTCAACTTTACTATCGACGACATCCTGGAAACAGCTCTGATGAATGTAAGTAATGGCGGTGTGGATATGTTGCCTGGAGAACGACTTCTCGACCTCGAGTATGCGGATGATATTGTCTTACTGTGCGATAATGCTCAAGCCATGCAATCCGCACTTAATCAGTTGGCAATCAGTGTCCGCAGGTACGGCATGTGCTTTGCACCCTTCAAGTGCAAAATTACTCCTACAAGACTGGCAGGATTATCATCCTGTACTCACCCTGGATGGTGAGCAGATTGAAGTAGTTGAGAAGTTCGTGTATCTAGGTAGCTATATAAGTGCTGGTGGTGGCGTGAGTGATGAGATTGATGCACGTACAATGAAAGCCAGAGCGGCTTATGCCAATCTGGGCCATCTTTGGCGCCTTCGTGATGTTAGTCTGGCTGTAAAAGGTCGGATCTACAACGCGTCGGTGAGAGCAGTTTTGCTCTATGCTTGTGAAACCTGGCCTCTCCGAGTTGAGGATGTTAGACGACTCTGTGTTCGATCATCGTTGTCTCCGATAGATTGCTGACATACAGTGGCAACACCATGTTAGTAATGCAGAGGTTCGGCATCGTGTGTTCGGGCGCAGAGACGATAATTCAATTGATGTCACCATCTTGAAACACCGACTTCGGTGGCTTTGACATGTTTTACGAATGTCGTCCCAGAGACTTCCACGCTGTGCATTATTTGCCGACCCTGGGACTGGTTGGAAAAAGCGGAGAGGAGGTCAGTGTATGACATGGTGTCGTGGCATGAAATATAGCTGCAAAGGGCTAGCTTCTGTTGGTCCTTCACGACTCCCTGGCTAGGGTCCGAGAGATGGTGCAACACAGTGGCTAGAGACGTTATCAGATATGGCTCAGAATTGAAGCCAGTGGCGATCCTGTTGCAACCTTCTTTTACTTTCTACATAAAGAATGGTTCTAACTTTCTTAACTGAAAGAGTCTTCTGGTTGTACATTTCAGTCCGCCTTATCTTTTCATCCCTTCTGTTCCTACTTTCATTATTTTGTGTGGCGCATATGTGCCTGGTGCCCTTTTGTACCAATATATATGTGTTTAAATAAATAAATAAACAAATAATAATTAATACGATAGTGCCTTGAAAATGAAGCAAGCTAATTTCATATTAAACAAATCGATAGGACTGATAACGTATTTTAAGTCAGTTAACGGAGTACATTTCAAATCAATTTGTGAATTGGAGAATTGATTTGTTCCTAAATGTAATATTTAAAACTCAACATCCCTAACAACTAGTTTTAGTCTATATACCTGATATTGTCAAATATGGCGTCCCTCAAAACCATTCGGAGTAAAAGTGTAGTAGCAAAATTGGTTCCTATTAGGCTGACGTTTTCTAAATAAGTTGTAGACTGTAGACCTTTGTGAGAGATTTAACGTTTTACTGTACATTACTTCTCCCTCTTTATATTTTTCTAGACATTTGTTCCTCCTGTTTGTCTACCAAAATAAAGCCGTTGACGTTTATTTATCAACAACCAATGTTCGCTGAATATTTATTTAGCTGTTTGAAGGCTTAATGACTCCAGACTAAAGGTTCACAGTCGTTTGGTAAACTATGCATCGAGTTTCGGATGTTCCAGTTATTCTGTTTAATCCATACTTGACGTGCAATCTGTGCCGAGGCTATTTAATCGATGCCACAACAATTGTTGAATGTTTGCACTCTTTCTGCCGCAGTTGTATCTTGACTTATCTCAAACTGAACACAACATGTCCGGTCTGCGCGACACTTTTGCATAAAACCAAACCACATTGTGCAATTCGGCCTGATCGTGCACTACAGTCTATCGTTTATAAGCTTATACCGAATTTATTTGAAAAGGAAATGCTATGTAGAAGAAAATTTTATGAAGGTGAATATTTGTTTACTAAGTTTTTATTGAATTTTAAGCAGATTTCGATGTTTCGGCCTTGTTGGTTAGACTTTTGACTTTAATGTGTGTTATTCTATACATCGTTGGGTATACTTTGGCGCATCATAATTTCTTGGATTGGTTGTGGGTTTTTCTACGTATATACAGGTGGGGTAGAATCTCAAGAGAAGACCGAAATCTTCAATTTTCTATATGTGAAATACAAGAAACTATTTAGTTGTCGTATTTACCAATTAAACATTAAATTATCGATTATCCCTTCTTAGGTTCCCGAGTTGTCGTGTTTTTAACAAGTTTGGAACTGTTGGTTAATAAATGAACGTTCAGTTCCTGTTAGTTTTATTTGACAGTTGTTGCCTTAATGCGTTGGTTAGAACTAGCAATTGGGATGATCAAATCAAACCACCTACTGGAAAGCTCAGCTATCGTAATTATAGCACAAATGCAGCTAGTTTCATATTACACAGAACTGTACTGTAATCAAATTCTTTGGTTGAAGTTCTACTACTGACTTTATTAAACTGTCACGATAGTATGGTATTCGCTTTAGGTGACTGAAATTCCTAGTGTTACTGAGCTTCCATCGTAAAATGATGGAAATAGGAAAAACCTTTTTAAAAGACCCACGTCATGTATTATTCAATATTTTAATATTTATTACTGGCAAAGTTCGGGAGTAAGTGAATAGAATTCCATAATTATAAGCCTACTGTTATCTGTTTTAAGAAAATATTTGTTAGACAGTGTCATAGTGCAACACTGATCCGGTTCCTAATTCATTAACTTCAACACATTTTTCATGGCCTGGAACAATAGTTCAGTCAGTAAGGCACAATCAACCTAAAGCCTGTGACAAATGTGCTTCAATCAAAGTTGTGATATCACATCAACGCGGCGAGATTAAATTAGCAGGGCAAATTGGGAGTCTCAGTTAACGGAAGGACTAAAAAATCCAAACTCAGTAGTTAAGTCAGATTCAGTTAACTACTAGGTTTTGTGGGAGTTTTTGGTTGCCTTAGAAGCACCAAACAAGTGTCTCATGTTACTAAGGCCTCTCAATCCTAGCACAATTGGTATGAATTATCGTTAAGGTCTTAATGTATACCGACGAAAACCCGGGGTTTCAGTTTGGATCATTATTTATTTACACACGGAAGTGATTTTTACGTTATTCGACTGGTTAAAGGTCGTGCACTTGGGGATCCCACTGGTTTATACTAAACAAAAGATAGGTATAAATCTTGACAAAATAGTCCTCCTAACATTAAACAAAAATCCAGAAGTATCCGCCATGTATTTAAACCGGTCAGATGTAAGATGATGCCATAAAACTAGTCGATTGGGTGGTTGGATGTTCTGACCAGTTGATTTATCAATTAAGTTTAATTGACCGATACGAAAGGTCTGATAAAAATTATGTCGCTAGTGTGTTACCAAAATTTATCTGAATGTACTGTTTGAATGTTTCTTCTGTTTAGCTCTATTGTCATAGACATGAAACTACTAAGTGAGACTGAATGGATTCATTCAAAGTTACCTTCGAAACTTTGGTTGTGTTAGAACTACAAAGGGAGCTATGTTGAAGTTATAATTCGTTGAAGTGGGACCTAAGGTATTATATCTGTCAAACTGCTATGTCTAATATTTGTGGTACTCTGTTAATTATACTGACTCAGCATATTTTGATGTTCAATTTTCTCAGCTTAAAAATCTTCGTAGAATATTCAAAGAATGAAGAATATTTGAGTGAACAATTGTTTTTAATAGCTTCATCATCAGGCGCTACAACCATAAGTCCATAATTATTGTAATACTTTACAAAGGTCAAAATAAGGAATATATTAATACATTTGACAATGTTCAATTTTATGTAGAAAAGTTTCTAATAGTAAGCATATCAGGACCACGGTGGTCAGTCAATATTAATCTAAGTTCTGAACTTACAATTAAGACCGAATGTATGTAACTGCCTAACAAGCACCTTACTGTATATATATATATATATATATGGTTATGCGTTCATGTTTAATGTCTAAGATTATCACGGTTCGTACTCTGTAAACAATTCTTGTAGTAATACTCACTTCGCAGCTGCTGGGTGAAATTTTATGCATTTTTTGTCGTGTATTCAGTACAGCTACTTAACTTTCAATCATTTAATGATCGATAAGGATAACCCCAACTAAAACCTTATAAATTCGGGTGTTTAGTATCAAAATGAATTTCAAACGTCTTTCCTTTTTCATTTCTTCTGTGGGAATCCGATATTATATCAATCATAAGGTCTTTTGTATTTTCTGACACATCAACGGTTCATGTTCTGAATTATAAGACGCTGGTCAACAGCGTTGATACATGTAATGCCATGTGTAACTTAATGTATCTGTCTTAACTTTAACTTTGCAGCTCATCCTTCATGTTACACCCGATCTTTAAGTCCTGAAAAACGTGGTGATTTAACCCTGAATACTTATGTACTTCAAGAAGAAGATCGTCTAAGCGTTGAACTTCGGTACTGGAATCAAAACGAACATAAGAATAATGGTTGCTCAAGTAAAGCTTCTAGTCAAACAGATTCAATCAGCCCGATACTGCCTGTTATCCCCCCTACATTTTTACTTTGTCCACCTGAACTTACAGTGGGACATATTGAAAAGCTGATTCGAATGAAGTTCAATCTAAAACCTAGTGAGCATGAGGTTTCTGTTTTTTTTTCAGTCGACGATCTTTTTAATTCTAACTATACACTATCAGATCTTGCCTGCTTGTATGCGTGGCGTCGCCAACAGCCTTTTAAATTATATTTTACAATAAAAGAAACATCGAGGCATGGATTTTCTGTGGTCATGGAATCCCAACCTCCGTCCACATCGAGTAACTTAACTCGTAGTATTTTAGAAAAATCTAAAATATGTCCCCAGAGTAATCATTCATCTTGGTCTGTAAAATCCAAATCCAGAAATTTCCCTACAAGTTCCCTTCGTAAACGAAATGTGAGTAACTCTGATGATGAGATGGAGGCTACTCCATTTGAAGTCTCTGCGCCAAACTCAAAAATCTCATCACAATCATTCTGCAAAATATCACTTCCAACGCAGTTCATAAAATCTATAAGCTTATCATCTCCTATGCTCAATACTTCAAGTTCTGTTTGTTCTTCGCTTGCCTAAAATCTAACTTACGTCCTAATATTCCATAACTAACCATTCGGATTTATGCCTCTGATGGTGCTTTATACTTCTGAGTCTGATTTTTCGGGTATATTATTGAAATTTTATTTATTCACATGGTTTTTTGTTCCTTGCTTTGTAAAGTCTCGTCAAAATCTGGAAGAATATTCCATTTTTTCTCCTAGTTTTGTACTAGGGATATTGTAAATTGTACATTTATTTTTCTTTTTATCATTGTCAATTACAGGCCATTTTTCTACTTCCTACCATAAAAAGACAATTAGTTTTCCGGTTTTTTAAACTTGATACTGTTCTAAAATAATTCCTTTGACGTTTCAGATTCTTTTTCTGGTCTTTTTTCACTGTTGTTTTATAGTATATGCATTGTTGGTCCCTTTTCAGTGTGATACAAATTGTGCGGTTCATGGTTTGCTGAATTTATAAAGCTTTATTGAAATAAATGTGGTGACCGTCTATTTAATATCTAGTTTAAGACAAAAACGGCAATGTAGGGTTCGTAGTCAACTCCTGAGAGATATGAGACATATATTAAAAAAAAATTGGTTTCAGTAATAAAATATATCATCCTTACTCTCACAGTGAATAGTAACTGTCTTATGATTCCCTAAATTGTTAATTTTCTTTTAGTTTATCGTCACTGATATAAGCAACGCTGCATGCTTGACCTTCTTTGACGCCTATAGTTTGTAAGCATTCAAAAAGCCCCCAAATGTCCTAGTACGACCCAGAGTCGGGACAGTCCGCTCTCCCTCTCGAAATGCTCTTACTCGGCCACGCGTATATACCCTCTACCAGGGAAGCCCTACTCACTGCCTTCTGGTGGCGGGGGTGTTGTTTACGAAAGTGAGAGGACGAAAAGTGAATATCCGGTGCTTTAACCGGGTTGGTGGACACGGAAAGTCCATCTAGGAGAGTCGGAAAACCCTGATTCCAAACCAATGGTGCCATGGGCTCCAGGATTTTGAAGGAACAAATGGCATATGAACCAATCGTTGGTCACCTGCTACCATGAGACTGCATGTCCTTATGATGCTCCACTACCTTGTGGATTATGCCTTAGGTCGAAGGCTCCGCGTGTGGGGCCCCCTAAAAAGACCACCTGCTTCGGTCTGGGCACCCGGGTAGCATCATAGCGCTCATACAACTAAATGAAATGACAGTTTTTTGTGTGGTGGATATATATCTGGTGCCTCCTTGTACCAATATTTGTGTTAATATAAATAAAGCATTCAGAAAAGATTGCCTCCCCGTGATTGAAATTTTGATTAATCTAATCCAGTAACAGCAATTATCTACGCCGAACATGCTGTACTGAAAAGGTGGTTATTTGACATTCTATTTTCAAACGCTGGGCTTAAGATTTCAAACTGTAATCCACGTCGCTTATATTTTGAAAATTCGGGTGATAGTATCACCAGCTGTCGTACGAAATATTTTACTCAGAGCCTATATGAATGTAGATAGTTGATTGTCTTATCCTGATAACTTACGGCTCGGCTTGACGCTAAATAACTTTCTATACGCGCGACATATATATATATATATACCTCCCCTTCATATTTTTGAGTAAATTAGCTGGTTTACAAGGTGCAGTGAAAACAGGATGCACTATAAGGAGACCATCAAGTTGAGAGTAGTCTCCTTATAACTTACGATACCTGGTAGTGTTTCATCCTTCATAATTCTTCTGGGACTGTATTGGTACACCTATGGAATAGGTGCTGCAGAAAGCTTGAAGAATTATTACATCCATAATTTATGATATTCGCTAGTACATCCGTGTATGGTTTGTTGATAATATCTCCGTTTATCAATCCGACCACAAAGAAAAAGATTACAAGATGTAACTGTCAAAAGATTTTCTTAAAAGTTCGAAATATCAAAGAAATATTATAGACTTCAATAGCTGGTTGGATAATTTGTTATGAATGTCATATGCGCGAATCAAACAATATGTTTAACGATTCATTGGAACGAGATAAATTGGAAGTTATACCGTAGATGGGGTCAACTAAAGACAATTATTGATTTTTTGTAACTACAAGGAAATATTACTTACTACTTACTTACTTTCGCCTGTTACTCCCAATGGAGCATAGGTCGCCGACCAGCTTTCTCCAACCCACTCTGTCCTGGGCCTTCTTTTCTAGTTCTATCCAGTTCTTGTTCATTCTTCTCATGTCTGTCTCTATTTCTCGGCGTAATGTGTTCTTTGGTCTTCCTCTTCTCCTTTGACCTTCAGGATTCCATGTGAGGGCTTGTCTTGTGACGCAATTGGGTGATTTCCTCAAAGTGTGCCCTATCCACTTCCAGCACTTCCTCCTGATTTCTTCCTCCGCTGGAATCTGATTTGTTGTCTCCCACGGTAACCTGTTGCTGATAGTGTCTGGCCATCGGATCCGAAGTATGTTGCGTAGACAACTGTTAATAAACACTTGTGTCTTCTGGATAATGGCTTTCGTAGTTCTCCACGTCTCCGCCCCATACAATAGAACTGTCTTGACATTTGTATTGAAAATTCTAACCTTGGTGTTGGTTGACAATTGTTTTGCTTTTCCCTTTGTTTATATTGAGACCTACTGCTGCTGAGGCTGCTGCTACACTGGTCGTTTTCTCCTGCATTTGTTGTTGCGTTTGTGATAGAAGAGCCAGATCATCCGCGAAGTCTAGATTGTCAAGCTGCATCCTGCCTGTCTACTGTATCCCGTGCTTTCCTCCTCGTTGACGTCTTCATGATCCAGTCGATCACCAGGAGAAAGAGTGAGAGTAAGCAACCTTGCCTAACACCGGTCTTTACCTCGAACGAGTCGGTGAGTTGTCCTCCGTGGACGATTTGGCAGTTTAGTCCATCATAGGAGTTCCGTATGATATTGACTATCTTCTCAGGCACGCCATAGTGTCGAAGAAGCCTCCATAGTGTCGTCCTGTCCACACTATCAAATGCCTTCTCGTAGTCGATGAAGTTGATGTACAGTGATGAATTCCATTCGATTGATTGTTCCACAATGATACGTAGAGTTGCGATTTGATCTGTGCACGATCTATCCTTACGAATTCCAGCTTGTTGATCTCGAAGTTGGGCGTCCACGGGATCCTTCATCCTGTTGAACAATACCCTGTTGAAGACTTTTCCTGGTATTGAGAGAAGAGTGATGCCCCTGTAGTTGTCGCACTTGCTAAGATCGCCTTTCTTTGGTATCTTGATCAGAAGTCCTTTTTTCCAGTCTGTTGGTACTTGTTATTCATCCCAAATCTTACCTAATAGAATGTGGAGTATCTCTGCGGTTGTTGCTACATCTGCTTCCAGTGCCTCTGCCGGGATGTTCTCTGGTCCCGCTGCTTTGCCACTCTTGATTTGTCTAATGGCCATGCTGATCTCTTCAATTGTTGGTAGGCCAACATCGATTGGGAGGTCCGTGGGTGCTGCTTCGATGTTTGGTGGGTTCAGTGGAGCTGGTCGATTCAAGAGTTCTTTGAAGTGTTCTACCAACCTGTTTCGTTGTTCTTCAATGTCGGTGATTACTTTGCCTTCCTTGCTTTTCACTGGTCTTTCTGGTTTACGGTAATTTCCAGCAAGTTTCTTTGTTGTATCATACAGTTGTCTCATGTTTCCCTCTCTTGCAGCCTTTTCCGCTGTCATCGCTAAATCTTCCACATATTTACGTTTGTAGGTTCTGATGCTCCTCTTCACTTGCTCGTTTGCCTCTGTGTATTCGGCTTGTGCCTTGTCTTTTTCCGCTCTGGTTCGGCTGATATTGATTGCTGTCTTCTTTTTCCTCCTTTCTTCAATTTTATCCAGTGTACCAACAGTGATCCATTCCTTGTGATGGTGCTTCTTTTGGCCCAGAACCTCCTGACATGTTGAAACGATTGCCTCCTTGATACTTTTCCAGTTGCTCTCCATGGTAGTCCCCTCTCCATTGAGTAGATCATGAAAGGCCTCAAACCCGTTGCTGAGGGCTATGCTGAATTTGTTGAGTTTATCAGCATCTCGAAGAAAGGCCGTATTAAACTTTTGTGATGTCCGCACCGTTGTCCAGTGTTTCTTGAGTTTTAGTTTCATCCAGGCTACCAGCAATTGATGATCGGATGCTATATCAGCTCCTCTTCTGGTTCTCACATCCTCCATCGTCCTCCTGAACTTTTTGTTGATGCAAATATGATCGATTTGATTCTGTGTAGTGTGATCCGGTGAAATCCAAGTGGCTTTGTGTATGTTTTTGTGTGGAAATATGGTGCCACCTATGACCAGTTTATTGAAGGCACATAGGTTTGCAAATCTCTCGCCATTTTCGTTCCTTTCTCCCAGTCCATGTTGTCCCATGACGTCTTCGTATCCAGTGTTGTCCTTTCCAACCTTGGCATTGAAATCTCCCATCAGAATGGTCAGGTCCTTAGTTGGGCACTTCTCGAAGATCGACTGCAGCCTATCGTAGAATTGGTCTTTAGCGTCTTCACCGTAGTCGTTGGTAGGCGCATAACATTGGATGACGTTCATTGTAATGGCCTCTGTGTTTGTTTTGAAGGAGGCTTTGATGATTCTTGGTCCATGAGATTCCCATCCAATAAGTGCATTTTGTGCTTTTCTGGACAGCACCAATGCAACTCCTTGTGTATGTGGGGCATTTTCTTCTTCATGACCGGAGTATAACAGAAGTTCCCCTGAAGACAGTCGTTGTTGTCCAACCTGCGTCCAATGTGTTTCACTGATTCCAAGCATCTCCAGGTTGTATTTTCTCATTTCTGCAGCAATTTGGAAAACTCTTCCGGTCTCCCACATTGTCCGGACATTCCATGTACCTATAAAAATTGTCGCTCTGGTTGTAAGAAGGTGCATCGACCTCATGACTTCCGAAGGAACTCGGCTTTCACCATGAGACGTCATAGTTATTCCTTCTACTCCCAGGGCAGAGTTTAAATGGTTTGAATGATTTTTTCTGGTTAGCGTTTTTTTAGCGAGTTGATTTTCTACGGGATGGGGTCGCTAACCCCATGCCCAACCCTCCTCCTTTACCCGGGTTTGGGACCGGTAGTAACCCCCAGAGGAGCTACAGGCGGAGTTACAAGGAAATATACTTGACCTGAAATGACCTTTGTTTCTAATGAAGCTACAGATTCGTGCCTTTATTACAAAGGATTTTTGCAGTCTCAAATAATAACAATTGCTGTAAAAAAGTACTCAGTCAGTAGAGACTTAAACCCTATAACTATTTTGGGGATATACAAAATGTCGACCCATAAGAATCTATTCTATTCTTCACATTGCAGATTACATTCTCTACACTACCGATATTACCTTAGGATAGCAGACAAACTACCTCGTTATTTTTTGCCTGAATTCCCCAGTAATCATTTATACTAAAAGGATAAAAAATCTTGTTCAACTAAAATCGTTCCCTACAGAAACTTGCGAGTTTAAACATTCAATTTCGGGCTGTTTAAAATTTTAAGATCAAGAGCTGAATAATGCTTTCGTTGTAGTTTGAGTAGATTCCTAAAAACCTACTATCAAAGGTTAGTATTGGTTTCATAGAAATAAGCGAAATAGTACACACAAAAACTAATCCTTGTACAATTCGTTTTCCTTTAATATACAATATAAAATGCGGTCACTTATGTCGACTAACAGCATCTAACTTCAGCTGGACTGAATCTAATTCGTTAAACAGTTTATTACTGTCAAAACACAAGTCACGTAAGCGTACGAGTAAGTCATTCAAGTTGAGAATGAAATTACCCAAAATGTAGTCCTAATGAACTCAATTTTTAAATATATATCTAAATTAATATAACACTATCCTAGCTACATTCTCTTCCATGCATGCACTTTAATTCTCTCAACTGTTGAACGGGTTTTTGATACTTAATTGGTATGCGAACCAGGTTTCTGATTCAATCAATAGCAGGTCCAATGTACACTCAACCAGAACGAAGTTTATTGTGCTAGAAATATGTACGGTTATGTAAAGAGAAAATGCAAATTGTGTTCCTCCTTTTAGCTTCTTACTGGAAGTTGTTAGTGACTGATTTCCACAACGGTCTATAAGGGATATCGTGTTACTTTTAGAATGAAAAGTTATACATCCTAGTAATTATGCAATTACTTCCGTTGACATTATCTTCGAATTGAGCTCATATATGTTTTTTACTTGTAAATTTGTATAATCATTAGTGAATGATCATACATGTTAGAATAAGAGCATGTTTCAGAAAGACAGTTCTTAAGTCTGTATACACCAGTGAGTTAGTGGTCATGGATGTCTTTTTGTAAGTGCGCACTAGGAATAAATCGTCAAAGTAAGATTGTAACAAATAGTTATTATCATCTTTACGATAAGATGCTGCTTTAAAAACACGTGAATGTCTACTAGTTTGGCCGTCTAAATATGAAATTCGCACTTAACGTTGTCATTGGAACTGCATTTAGAACATCGGAAGAGATTAAAAAACACAACAGCTGGTACCTCGATTCTTTTTTTATTACAATGCCAATTATTTAGATAAAGTAATGCCTAACTAGAATACAGACTAGAAGTACACTTTTTGTTTTAAAATTCGACTTCATACCCGTGAGATTACAGGCAGATGGTATAGTGCCCAGATACCCAAAGGTAAGGTTGTGTGAATTCAGCGCATTAGATAGATAAAGTCAACTGAATAACCATACTTTGGTTTAAACTTTTCGTGTATGATGAGAGAGATTCGGGCTTATTTGATTTGAAAATTCATATCTCTGACAAGACTAACAGTATATTCTTAGGAATACATTTTCATAAACAACGACGTGCATCCTGAGTTCCAAAATTACTTAATATATTTCACTCAGCAAATCAATTATTCTCGAATTATATCGTCTGACCCCCGATTGCTTTTACTACTACTAGTACTATTTCTACCACTTTGGTATTCATCGTGATAATTTTTCTCACTATGCTGATTGATGTTGTGTGGAGATCTATACGAATGCAAGTATATGCTAGGTTCTACGATATTACTTATAACTGAATGCTGAATTTAGGGGCGAAAAAAAGAGTTCATACTGAACGAAACAAAATCAGCATAATCAAGCAATTGATACCGTTCAAGTTTATTCTCCTACTGTCTTTCAGAAGACAGAATAAAACGAAGAACTCCATTATAGCATAATTTATTCGAGAGCTAAGTACCAATTAGAAAGATAACCAAAGTTATTGGAAAAATAAATTACGAAAATATTGTAACTAGGATATTCAAATACATGTTGTGAAACAATAATATATAAAACAATAAGAAACAATCAAACAAATGGCATATAAATATATAAGTATTACTAACTCGGTCCCTTTTTTATTTAAACATTTTTAGCCGAGCCAAACATGAATAACAGCAAACTTCAGAATAGTTTAAGAGATAATAAAAAAAATTATAACTTTCCTATCTCGTCAAATAGAAAATCCCTGGCAGAGGTCGGCTGAACATTTAAATGAAATAGGATATATATTTGAAAAAGAAATATCAGCAGTTATTTATATGAGAAAAATAAGATGGGACTCTAGAGTTGTTTTTATTTTCCAAAAAAAAAACAACAATGGAAAAGTAACAAAAATAGTGAAAGATCAAAATGACAAACAAAATTGAGAAGTACAATAAATCTTCCTAGTAAATAGGTGAATATTCTATTAATTTTGGAGCCCAATGAGTTAATACTTTATTCCATTTATTAGAAAATAAACTTTGGCAAAGGCTTCGATCACGTTCATCAGACCAACCACCATTAACTCGTTGTCTAATATTTTCAGTATGTATTTTTTTTGATAAATGTAAAGATGTTGGATATAATCTAGTCAATAATGGTCCACTAAACATTTGTAAAATATTTGTTGCTAATAACTCTGTTGAGCAACTGGTTTTCTGATGGTGAAGACCTCGGCTAATAAAATAAGTAAAAATAATAATGGCACATTTAAATAGTGTTAAAAGTTGAATTTATTTCTATGGATCTGATATGCTGTAGAACGATTTATTTCCTAATATAATTTGACTACGAACTATATTGTCTCAAGATGAATATTCCGAGAAAGCATAAGTTACAACAAAAAAGAGAATTAGCAAAGATGGATAGTGGCTAGCAGTGGAATCCAGTTTGACGCGCGTTTCGTCCTATTTGGGACTCGTCAGCTGGATGTACATGCATCTCAGAGTTGAGGTTCACTCTGGGACTCGAACCCAGTACCTTTCGCTTCAAAAGCCATCGCGTTATCCACTCGGCCACTGATGGTTTTATATTATACACTCCATGAATTATGAAACAGTATTTATATACTGTACAAATGAAATCAAAAGTAACAAAAATAGTGTGGAGTAGGGTCAAGAAAATGCTACACTTAATTTATAAATACACTGAAGCGTTTGTAAATTGAAGTACTGGAATTAACAACTGTTACATATGCCCTCCTATGATAATAATTGTATCTATGTGAGTTATGAAGCAAGCCAACCAACTGGTAATCAGTTTTTCACAGATACGCTGCAGTCAATACATGTTGACTTGTTACTATGTAATAATCATAGACCTTTCTATGACACAAACATCGGGTAATATCAACTATACCATACATAAAGGGGTGATTTAAGTTGAATGCCGGATTTTGTTAAGACAGATCATAGCATATGGCCAGAAGTTGGGGGTTGAGGTTTATTATGATATGAGTGGTCGTTTACATGCCTAAATTTTTTTACGCATAGTTCTGAATCCATTAGCTGAAACTTGATCATTAGATAGTCAACTGGTTAGTATATATTTCCAGCTTATTATTAATATGGTGAAGATTTTCGTAAAGTGGCGTGATCCTGATACATTTTTTACTTTATATTTTTTAGACTTTCGGAAATAACTATAGACTTTAGTTATGAACTTTTATTCGACCGTAAAAAATTCCATAGTTAGCACACTCTACTGCACTTATAAATAATCAGGTTGAAAGAAAATTCAAGTTATTCATTTAGTTGATTATAATTAATGTACGGTCTGAAATAAATAGGCATTAGCCAAAATTAACAAATTATAATTAAAACAGTTTATTTATTTATTTAAACATAAATATTGGTACAAAGGGGCACCGAACACATATGCGCCAAACCAGTCACTTGATTTGTATGAGGGTTGTGATACTGCCAGGGTGCCCGAACTGAAGCACGTAGTTTTCTTAGAGGGCCACAACCGGAGCCTTCGAACTAAAGATCTGATCCACAAAGCAGTGGAGCATCGTAAGGAGATGCAGTCTCATGGTAGCAGGTGACCAATGATTGATTCATACGCCATTTGTTCCCTCCGGATACTGGAGCCTATGTGCACCATTGGTTTGGAATCAGGGTTTTCCAACTTCCCCAGATGGACTTTCCGTGTCCACCAACCCGGTTGAAGCGCCGGAAATTCGCTTTTCATCCTCTCAATTCCGTAAACAACAGTCGTGCCACACGAAGGCGGTGAGTAGGACTTCCATGACAGAGGCTATATACATGTGACCATGTGAGAGCATTTCGAGAGGGAGAGCGGACTGTCCCGACTCTCGGTCGTACCAGGGCATTTGGAGGCACACTGAGACAGTATGATAAAATTTAAAAAAATGGATGCCAAAAAAGTCGAAATAATATGGTAACACTGTGAATTACTAAACGCTTAGATAATAGCTCAATAAGGTATGTAAGAAGGAATATTGAAACTCAAAATCTAGAGTAAGATAAATAGTGGATGTATTTACTCTACTGTATAGGATTCTTGTTATATCCTAGAGAAGAGATAAGTACGGGTAACTTCTGGAACCTATTAGTGGACGATTTTTCTATATGTATTCTTATTGTTTGACTATTGAGTAATTAGATTGTGTATATCTATATTCATCTTATTATAAGCTTCATTTTGACCTAGGAATTATTATAATACAATTTACTACCCCTAAATTTTATTGTTTATTGATTATTGTATCCCACGTTCACAGTCACAGTTAACTTAATCTTGTACAAATATTATTTTCTATTTTATGGTGTGATGTGGTTTGTCTGTCTGTCTGTCTGGTATATAAACTGAGCATGCTTGAAATAAACGATTCGAATAGCAGAAGCTGTAATTGGTGTTCTGAACTCAATTGGAAGGGCTAGGCGGACAAGGGACCGATAAGGGCGCTGGACTGCTCATACCGGTCGACAACATTGGTTAGCACAGTGCTAAGATTGGAAAAGTCGTATTCCAATTGGTGGATAATTCAAGTGATAAAAAGCCGGACATAAGACCACAACAAATTGGCATACGGCCTTGCTCTTTTTTTTAAATTCATAACAATTCTGAATCATGCTTCCCAAAATCTCCAACGATTGATAACGGTGATCGAGCGGACACCAGTCAAGTAGTTTACACCTACCAAAAAATAAGGTCCGAATAACAACCAATTACCTGGTGGATTATTATCAGGTATCAGCTTGATCATTTGCAGCTATTTTCCAACTTACTTCTATTTCAATCAACACTATATACGTCAAGGTTATCAGTGACTAAGTATATAAATTGGTCGCTACTCAGATTTACTGTTGAATATTAATCATTATTATTAAATAAAATCAGTTTCTATATGAATATTTACAGTTCTGCTTATATAATTTTAATTTGTATTGTGGTGTGGGTTACTGATGTCCACATAAATAGTATATGGTGATGGTCAGACATAGAATGTATTTCAGTAGAAGATCGATAAGGAGTTAACGGGAACGGCTTGCAATTGGTACGAAAATGCATGAACAATTATAATCGGAGACTATGGACGGATGTTTGCAAAAGGAACAGTAAAGATTGAGACAAATGATTGTTATTTTGCAAATTAACTGTTTACTATATGGTTCTCATATTTTAATGAGATATTCTGTAATGTTATGCTTAGATACCACCGATTGTCCCTACTCGTGTTCTTGTTCACTACAGTATATTTACCATTTCAAATAACTTTATTTCTAATTATCAATATTGTCTCAAATAAATATATAGAGTTGAGATCATGAGTCAATTGAAGCTAGACCACCATAGAAAACCTAGAAGCACTGGACGACCGTTTCGTCCTATTATGGGACTCCTCAGCAGTGCGCATCCACGATCCCGCACTCGCGAGACTCGAACCCAGGACCTAACAGTCTCGCGCCAGAGCATGGTAGTCTAGCTTCATTTGACTCATGATCTCAACTCCATAAAATTAGTAAAATCTCCACAAAACCTCTTCTGATAATCACTTAAATATACACAGTGTAATATGACTTATATTTGAAATTCAAACAAAACGATTAGTAAAACGTGCTTTATAGAATATTTATCTAGTTTACTAGTCCATATATTGAAATTTTCTAATAATTTATGCAGTAGTTTATGTATGTATTGGTTATTATATTGTTGAATGATGTTGACAGTGGAACAGTTACTTACCAATAAAATAATATTATGATTCTATTATAATGTCAGGAAATAAAGAAAAGTAAATTGCCGAAGTTTCAGGATTTGGTGTAAATCAATTTGTCAGATATAAATAACTACTTCTGTAAGTTAGCACAATTTTAGTAGTAGTAGTAGTACGAATAATTCACATGAAATATTTAATACATACACACAACTTAAACCATGTGTTTATCATTCTATTGCGGTAGTCATAAAGGATTGACGTGGTGTTGAAAGCATTGAATGCAATAATCATTTAACGCTTAACCGGGGGCTCGTAAAGAGAAAACCAGGCTGGTTTCAGACTAGAACGCTTTTCTTCATGCTATAAAACACAGGCATACATATTAATATTCACGCGACTATTGTAACCAATGTTTGGAGACTCTAGGTGACATGGTTCAGAATTGATCGCAATGGCGCAGGCGTATACACTATTTATCTTCCCTTAAACCATGAGATTAAAATTGTTTCATATCTGTCTTCCCTCTTATACTCTATCCTTATATACAACCTTTCTTTTATATATTAACACCACTAAATTAACTGCGTCCATGTATTCGGTGTTCATCTTGTTGTGCTCGCGAGGTATGGCAACTTGGACCGATGTGTATATGTGCCTGGTCCTACGTCGTAGCTGATTCATTCTCCTCGAATGGTAGTCCCTTTGCTTAGTACTCTCTAATATAATTGATATTACTACTACTATGACATTCATCTCGATAAATTCGTTTCTATATTCTGATGTGGTATAGCAACTTAGACTGATACACATGTGTCAGATTCTATTCTACTTACGAGTGATTGACTCTTATTTAGATCAAAGGTGAAAAGTTTTTGCGTATGTATATGGATTAGTGTGAAAAACCGTAAGATATATAATAATGTGATTAAATCTCAAAAAACAGGACAATTAAAATTTTCTACTTAAACAAGTATTACACTTAAAGATATTTGATGAACGTCTGAGGTCAATGTTCAATATGTTTAAGATATCAAACATTTTGCTGTTCATTTAACAGATGAGTGCTGTATATAAGAGCGTAATTTTCACTCAGAATTTCATTTTAGTAATTTTAAATTATCTACATGTGTCTTCTATTAACAGGCCGTTGTAGCGCACTCCAATTTACCGAATTAAAAAAGCACATAAAGTGAAGATTAAATCTTGAAATAAAATTCTCGATAAAAAAAATGTGCTCTCATATGCAACACTCACTCACTAAGTGAATGGAACAGCCCTCGAAAATGCTTGATACTCCACACATATTAAACACTAAAAAACGGATGCACTGCAAATTCATGGATACCTACACATATCCTATCTCGTGCATTACATCTCTCTCTCTCTCTCTCTCTCTCTATATATATATATATATATATATATATATATATATATATATATATACTAATAACGAGAAGAAATGTTGCAAAACATTACTACTAACCATTCACCCGAATGAAAGACACGAGTAGAAAGAGGTAGAGTCAAGGCCTTCAGTTTGCCTGGGAAACAATTTTGACCAATATACTGTAGACTCCAGTCCCAATTATAATCATCATAAAAACAGAATAACTGAAAAAGAAAATAAAACACAAATGAGTTATTAAGCTCAACACAGGTAGTTTGACACATCTAGAAAAACAATACGACTTGTAAATCTAATAAATCACATATCATTATTATAACCAATGAATAGCTAATAACATGTTCTTTTTTTTTAAAAAGGATAACACACACACATGCGTTACATGCGTTACCATTTAAAGAGAAATGTGTATGCGAATAAAGTTCAACAAATTCATTCTTGTTAGAATGATCGAACATTTTTCTAAAAAAAAATGTAACCCATATTACTGTGACGATCAATTTCCATCTCTCTGTTTTTATTATGTAGATCGATAAGTCAATCGATTCTAATTTTCATTGTAATAGCTATGAACAACTAATATGATGCTCGAATAGAATTATTGTTGTTATTTTTCATTACAAAATAATTGAACTGTCTCAGAGAATCTTGTTTTGTATTAAAATGAAATTTAACAACCGATTGGAACTATTTATACCACAAGGATTTTAACTAGTCAGATTACTATCAGTAGGGGGATTTTGTGGAGATTATAGTAATTTAATAGTTGATTTCATGAGTCAATTGAAACTAGACCACCACGGAAAACCTAGCTGCACTGGACAGCCGTTTCGTCCTAGTATTGGACCTCTCAGCAGTGCGTACTCACAATCCTGCTCGTGAGACTCAAACCCAAGACCTTCAGTTTCGTGCGCGAGCACATGACCTTAATGTCTAACCTCAACCAATTCAACAAATTGCGCCATCGCCAGCTATTGTTTTCAGTGAGTTACTATCTCACAACAGACCCGGTTGAACTCAACTATTATTCAGATTACAACAATCCACTCACTATTCAACACCTAGTTAAACAAACAATATGCTCCTCCTAATTACATGAGTACAATTTCTTGAGCAAAGACAGGTTAACCGATTCAATTATTTGTAAATATTTATAATTATTAGCAAAGACAGATAATGGTTAGCAGTGGAATTCAGGACGCGCGTTTCGTCTTATTTGTGACTTGTCAGCAGCTAGATATACCTGCATCTCAGAGTTGATGTTCACTCTGGAACTCGAACCCAGTACCATTCGCTTCAAAGACCATTGCGTTATCAGTTAAAGTCCTAAACATCAATGGGAAGATTCAATCAAACAATACCAAGTGAATTTACAATTATTTCCTTAAATTCTTATCGGTAGAGGTTAAGAATTTCAATCACCGGCGGATAGATTTCAGTCTTGATTATCGAGTGAATGTGGGAGAATTGTATACTAGACCAATAGCCGTTGAGTATTATTTTCGGGAGTTAACTCACTATCAACGTGTCATTAGTTATAAGAACGTAATCGGTATCGTATGAATTATCTAAACGAATTAATCAATACTCGCATTAGAGCATATAATTGCTCGCCTGTAATTATAATCCGATTACACAGGGCCTCAATGTAACTCAAGAATTTGTTTTTGTTTACTGTCATATCATGAATAAAAAGTTTCAGAATTTTGAAATTTGTGAAATTATCAAGGCGTCAAGTAAATTAATTGAGAAGCCAAGACTGGTAGATTGCAAAATAAAAACAGAACTCGACCCCACAATTAGTCGTTTAGATAATTTGAAATTACAAATACAGGAATGTTTAGCTTAAAAGTAGCACGAGAAATCTTTGAATAAATTCGATTGTGATCGTGTATATCTATTAAAAGCATATATATATATATTTCTAAAAATATGTTATGTAAATACATTGATGTCACGTACAACGATAAAATGTCCTATTTTACATAACTCACGTTCAAGCATTGTTCAATATTTTTCCAGACAACACGAGATACAGCCATACCCATATTGTGTTTCGGTGCAAGCCAGTAAGTTAGCGCAACCTAGAAAAACGAAACAAATACCAATGTAATTTATATGTTCACATGATTAGTGTAATTTAAAGTTGGTAATACTTGAAAGTATTGAACAGGGTTTAGTACTGTAGATATTGTAACATCTATACAATTAATATTTAAAAATTTGGAAAAGAAGTTTCAATAGCAGGATTTTGATCAATGTTAGACCACGATTGAAAACTTGGAAGAACTGGACGGCTGTTTCGTCCTAGCACGGGACTCTTCAGCAGTGCGCACCCACGATCACTCGCGCGGGATTCAAACCCAAGAACTTCGGTCTCGTGCACGAACGCCTAGCTACTAAACTAGTGAGCCGCCACCCAACGGTTTGATGACAGTAATCTTCTTAAATCTTTAGGAAAAGGTTTTAATATTATGTATGCAAGTTTGAGCGATTCATGATGAAGTTAAGGAGTTTGGAAAAAAATTGCTAAAATTCATAGATAGCCCATACGGCGATAAATTATAGAACTAATGCTGAAGTTACGTAACTGTTTAATTAGCCAAACAATATACACAAACAAAAACAAATTGTTGCCTTAACTGCATTGAATGAATTAAAGATCATGTTACTGCGTCGGAAAAGGGTTGTGTTTTTTATATGACTATATGACACAATGAAGAAACTGGCGGGGAGAGAGAGACCAGTCAAGGACAGGGAAGGAAAACCAATCACTGAAATTATAGGACAGAGGAACAAATGGGTAGAACACTTTGAAGAACTCTTGACTAGACCAGCTTAATTGAATCCACCAGACATCGAAGTAGCGCCTACAGACATTCCTATAGCTATCAGTCCACCAACGATCGAAAAAATCAGGATGGTCATTAGAAAAATCAAGAGTTGGAAATCAAAATGAACTGACAATATACTAGCTGAAGCACTGAAGTCAGACATAGAAGTAACTGCAAAAATGCTCCAGGTTCTATACAGAAAGATTTGGGAAGAAGAATAAGTACGGACATATTAGAAAGAGGGATACCTCATCGAAATACCAAAGAAAGGAGATCTTATTAAATGTAAGAACTACGTAGGCATCATAATACTATTACAATCAGGTAGTTTTCAACAGTGTCGCCGAACAGAATGAAAGATACAGTAGACACCCAACTTCGAGATCAACAGACTGGCTTTCATAAGGACCGATCATGTTCAGGTCATATCGCTACAATTTAGTTTATTGTTGATCAGTCAAATGAATAGAACTCATCACCAAAAATCAACTTCCTTGACTATGGGAAAGCATTTGACAACGTGAATCAAAAAAAATTATGGGCCTTCTTCGACACTATGGAGTACTCGAGAAGACTGTCAATACCATACGGAATTCTTATGATGGACTACACTTCAAAGTCGTGAATGTGGTACAGCAAAACAGATGCATTCCAAGTGTCAGATAAGCCTGATTACTCTCACCTTTTCCTTTTCTTTTGTTGGCTGACTGGATTACGAAGACTTTTACATCTCAGGGGTAGCACGGAATATAATGGACAGTTTGGATGCAGTTAGAGGATATGGACTTCACAGAAGACCTAACCTATGTATCACATACACAACAATAAATGCACGAGATGAGGATAGCCAGTTTAGCAGCAGCCTCTGCAACAGTAAACCTATACATTCGCGACCGAAAAAGTAAGATCACAGAGTAAGTAAGAATACCGAGCATCAACCAGATGACTGTTGATGGGGAAGTTCTGAAAGAAGTGAAAAGTTTTACGTTCCTGGGCAACATACTTGATAAAATAGGGAGATCAGATGCAGATGTGAAAGCACGGATTGGCAAAATAGAAGAACCATTCTTACGACTGAAGAACATCTGGAAATCGAAACACCTGTCAGACAACATCAAAGTCCAAACTTTCAATACAAATGTTATGACAGTACGATTATACGGTGGTAAGACGTGGAACACTACTATAAACATCATCAAAAAAGTATAGGTATTCATAAACAGTTGTCCACGAAAAATACTCCAGATCAGTTAGCCAGACATCACCAGAAATTAACTACTCTGACAGAGAATAAACAAGCTTCTAGCTGAGTAAGAAACTAAGAAAAGATGCTGGAGGTGGATAAGTCACACTTTACGGAAATAATCAAAGTGCATCACAATACAATGCTTAACTTGGAATTATCAGGACAAAAGGAAAAGATAGACAAAAGAATACATTGCGCAGGGAATCAGAGGAGGACATCAAAAAGATGAATACCACTTGGGAACAACTAAGAAACAGAGCCCAGAACAAAGTAGGCAGAAGACCCCTGATCAGTGGCCTATGCTCCATGAGAGGTAACTAGAATAATTAAGTACGTAACTACTACTCAACCACCGCATACTTTTGCGTGTACCGCTGGCTAATGTAGAAGTAAATTGGAAGAAAGCTAGGGGAGACCAAACAATTAGTTTATGAATTCTTTGAATGTTCATCTGAGCCATGTTAGTAAGTACAAGCTGCTCGGTTAGTACCAACGCCATTGTCGTGACCAGTGGTTAGAGACATTAGGTGACATGGCTTAAAATCATGTGTAATGGTGTAGATGCATTCATCCCGTTTTTCTTTAGTTTTAAAATTATGCTATACCTTGTAATCTGTTAATTTGTCCATTATTCTCGAATCAGGTAGCTTATGTCTAGTCTTCCCTATACCGCTGATCCCTTCATCTTACACAAAGATAGACAATATTAGGGATCTATTCCGAAAATAACAGTAGAAAACTGATCAATATTATTACCAGAAAAAATCAGCTTATTAAATTAGATGATGATTATTTTAAAAGAAAAAGCAAACATTGAAATAGATACCATACTTACCACATTGGATAAGTAGTTGCTATCTTTATCGTATGACCCAAGTGCAATAATTCCATCCGTTTTTAAAGGACTTTTTAAAAGAAATAAACGCAATCAAATATAATCGATCATTTTACAAACAATTCTGTCTATTGAATATAATAACTTAAATAACGTACATAAACTTGATAAAAATATTTAATAATGACGAATATGTCGGACAGAAAAACACATGAGAATATGGAACGATGGCATCATGGTTAAGGCGTTCAGCTTTCAGCGAATAAGTTCCAAGTTCAAACCCTACTCTATCAACCATAGTCTAAGTTACCAGGTAGTAATATTTGCCCTCACAATTACAGTGTGGTTCATATATAAGTAGCTGGTGAATGAGTACAAACAAATAAGTGAGAATAGAACAAACCATATGATAATAAGTATGTCTGTCGACATAAGTAGCACATAACACCAATCAGATGCAGAAAACCTGACAACAATGGGCCAAGATCAAATTGAGGAAAACATAAAGGAATTTAGAATTGGAAGAATCATAAAGAACGTGAACGTCAATTGATGAAAGATTTGCAAATGAAGTATTTAAAGTATGATTCTTATATTTTATCAAGGTATTCTGTAATTTTGTATAAAACAATGAATAGGTTGTCCACACCCAAGTCTCGTTCATTACACCAGGACAGAGTGCACATTCATGTACTTAATAACTACAAAGTTGATCAATACATCATAAATGAATGATAACAGTTAATGAATTGATATAATATTATTTCCAACCCCTGCGAACAATGAGTATTGTATCCGTCAATAACATTAAGATATTCATATCTCAACATTTATAAAGTACTTGATATATATATATATATATATATATATATATATATATATATATATATATATATAGAGAGAGAGAGAGAGAGAGAGGCTAAAAATGATATTATGAATAAAAAGGTATATTGAAAGGACAATATAACACATCATGAATCAAAAAGCCTGATGATGAAAAAGAGATACTTCTAAATTATTTGAAGAGCTTTTGTGTAGACTGATTTAAATTTGTACGTATTATTTATATCAGATTGATAACATTTAGTGTATCATTGAGAAGTATAGAGAATCTAATAGTTATTTGGTATTATTAAGGAACTATTTAGCCGTGTGTAGGTGCAACTCTAGGACCTTTAGGTTCCACACTGAACGTTGAAATCACTAAAACTACTGGATTAAAGTCCGACGGTACAATCCCAAATGTAACCAATTTGTGCAACGACCATCCAAAGTCATTAATGACAAATGTTTCGTTACCGACTTGTCTGAACTCCACTCGTCACAATTTCTTACCAGAAGAATCCCAAAAACACCTTGAAGTCACTAGTGTGTTCACCATAGTTTTGGCAGTACAGGGTTGTGGGGATTGTTGGATTTCATTGAAATCACAAGTCAAAATAAGTTAGACAATTGTTGAAAAATCGAAAGCACAGAACGGTAGTTTCATCCTACTACGAGATTCATTAACAGTACACATCCACGACCGCGCCACCAGGGATCGAATCCAGGACTTTCGGCCTCAGACGAAAATCCTTGAACAGTGGAGCTAAAGTGTGATGGGTTTGAAGGCACTTACCGAACACAATAGAAGATGGTCACGCAATATCGTGAATTGACTTATTTAAGGCTTTTACTCTGCTACGTTTGAAGCGATTACGAGTTCAACTAGTCTGCGAACGGAACAAAGACTTGTGACCAAAGATTAATAGGCTCGCTATTCTGATGTGTCCCAGCCCCGCTAACCAGAGAGAGAAGTCGAAGTCCGAATGGGGAATAAATATATATTCCGCATGCAGCCAGAAGCACAAGCGATCCAACAGGCACAAATTAGACGTATATACACAACATAAAAGTGTCTTTGGGAAGCGTTACAAAATAGCATACTAAAAGATATAACGGACCAATAGCGTTTAGGATTTTCCCGAGTGGGAGATAAAACACGAAGGTGAGAAGAGCGCTTTTGGCCCGAAAACAAGAAATTTCGAAATTTCAAAAATAAGGGATTTACTAAGTGAGTTTTGGGGATCTAACATCCCCAACATAGACTATTGGATCCTAGCTCAGTGGTCTAGAGGTCAAGCGTTCGGCCCTCAAATGCCCTGAAACGGCCGGGAGTAGGGAGGGCCCTCCCCCTCGAAATGCTCCCACACGGTTAAGCGTATACAGCCTCTTCTATGGAAGTCCTACTCACCACCTTCTCGTGGCACGACTGTTGTTTACGGAATTGAGAGGATGAAAAGCGAATGTCCGGCGCTTTAACCGGGTCGGTGGACACGGAAAGTCTATCTGGGGAAGTTGGAAAACCCTGATTCCAAACCAATGGTGCACATAGGCTCCAGTATCCGGAGGGAACAAATGGCGTATGAATCAATCGTTGGTCACCTGCTACCGTGAGACTGCATCTCCTTACGATGCTCCACTGCTTTGTGGATCATGCCTTTAGTTCGAAGGCTCGAGGTATGGTCCTTTAAGAAGACCAAGTGCTTCGGTCTGGGCACCCGGGCAATATCATAGCCCTCACATAATTAAATGAAATGACAATTCTGTGTGTGGCGCATATATATCTGGTGCCCCTTTGTACCAATATTGGTGTTCAAATAAATAAATAAACAAAATAAGCGTTCGAGTGCGAGATCGAAGGCCCTGAGTTCGATTCCCATCTTTATGATCATGAATATGCATTGCTGAGGGTTAACACAGAAGGAGAAAGCGGTGATACAGTGCTTCCAGGTCTTCAATAGCTGTTTAACATAGATCGGTTCACGACTTCAATGGATATTATGGTTTTATTTGAAAGATTTTTGTAGTGATTTGTTTAATTCACAGTCGGTATTTTGAACCATATTTAAAAAAATGGAAATCATATTTTATTTTCATAACTATAATTAATTCCTTTCTCATTTTATTAACTCTTATAAACAACAGGCATTTATTAGTATAAAATTAAAACGAGGCAGTTAAGTTCTCAATACGAACAAAAAGTATGAAAACTATGCCAAGTTAATATTTCTATCATTTGACTTCAATGATCAAATATATAGATCAGATAAGACTTCATTCCGAAAGACTGTAAACATTAAATACAAGGTATGCTACAAGATAACCGCTAAAAAAATAACATTAAAAAACTATAATTTAATCTTCTTTTTACAATAAACTAACCAAAATATGAACTCGTCAAGTAGTATAATAATCAACAAAGAAATAATAAGGGTTGAGCTTGTCATAATTTGCATAAATTTGTTGACGCGCATGTTTGAATCCGTGCAAAAATATTTACTGCCTTCATTTCACCTACATACACAGTAGAGTGTTACGTAATTAGTAAACGATAGTTGTTCATCGTCATCATTATATGCAACGTAGAACCTGATACATGTGCTTCAGTTCAAGTTGTCATATCACATTAAGACGAAATGAAATTACTTCAAAAAAAAAATTCCATAGAAGTAGAAGTAGCAACAGTATCAGTAGTAAAAGATCAGATATAGAAAAAGGTAAAAAGGAGATTTTGAGACTCAGGTTTTAGAGGAGGACAAGCAGTGAATGCACTAGCACCCTTGCAAACGATTTTGAGGCTTGTCGCCCAAAGTCTCTAAACATTGGTTACGATAATCACATGGAACCCAGCCAGGTAGCATAAACACAGAATAAACACGATGTCTTAGGCGAGTGGGGGAAATTAGCACATAGGTTGCTCATACTACAACTAACTAAGACTTCACTGTTAGGCCTAATCTTTGAGCATCGTACCAGTTATCTCTAAAAGGGTGTTTATGACAAAGTTTAAAAACGTGAAGAAAGTGGACAACCCTGAAGAACATCACATGAAGTTATCGATTCCAAAAGTGGCTCTGACTAGACAAATAGTGTTCCAGTGGAGATCCTGTACAAGGTTGATGTGCTTCTTTGGTAAGTCTCTTAATGACAGACACTGACATAGAACCCCATGATCAACAGAGTCTAATTTTATCTTAAGATCAAGGAATACAATTATTGTCGAACGTCGAAAAATATGTCTGAGTTCAGAACCTATCAAAGACTAAATATTCAGACTACATATCCACGTTTAAGTCTGAAAACAGACTGAGTTTTTCGATTTTACTCTTTATGAGCTCTCGTTGAGCAATGGCGTGTCATTGAAGTTAATATTTTAGACACTATATTAGTCAAATTGATTTGTCTGTGATTGATACAATAGGATTTTTTCTCTTCTTATGAAGTGGGATGATCAGCGATCTAGATCAGTCATACATATATTCATTTGTAATAACTTTGAAAAAACTTACCTCCAAACATTTTTACTGATCAACTCCGATACATGTAAAATATCTTCCACAACAAAATGATCCTCTTCTAATAAGATGAAGTAACCCTCATAATATTTTGTTGGATAAAAATGATTCATTACGAATTCAATCTGATGTAGTTTTTTTTTTAAAAAAAGAAAAGACATATGCATTAAACATAAGTTTATAAGCATTAAGTTTTTCGAAATAATAAATAGCTATGAGTTACATTTAGTCATATAATCAATTATGAGTTCATTAATAGATACTATAAAGGTTAATCTTAGGAATGATTAAATATATATACATCTAAAAATTTATTTATCTGAAAACATAAATATTGATACAAGGAGGCAGCAGATATATATGCGCCACACAAATCTCATTTGATTTGTATGACGGCTGTGATACTGCCCGGGTGTCCATACCGAAGCAGGTGATCTTCTTAGGGGGCCACACCCGAAGCCTTCGACCTATAGGTCTGATCCACAAGGCAGTGGAGCATCGTGAGGAGGTGCAGTCCCATGGTAACCGGTGAACAACGATTGATTCATAAGCCATTTGTTCCCACAGGATACTGGTGCCAATGTACACCATTGGTTTGGAATCAGGGTTTTCCAACTCCCCTAGATGGACTTTCCGTGTTCAGCAACCCGGTTAAAGGGTCGGATATTCATTTTTCATCCTCTCAATTTCGTAAACACCCACGCCACGAGAAGGCATTGAGTAGGGCTTCCCTGGCGGAGGCTATATACGCGTAGCCATATGAGAGCATTTCGAGAGGGAGAGCGGACTCTCCCCACTCTCGGACGTACCAGGGCATTTGGTGGCTTTAAATAATGTTGGAGACAACAAAATACTACTATTTTGTCATTAAGTTAACAAGAAAAAGAACTCTTTTAATATATTATTCATCAAACAATAATCACTGTAGCTCGTCGATCAAACACAAATTCATGTACTCAAGGTTCTAAGTTACATTTTTATGTATATAAAAATTGGTGATATGATTCAGTTGATCAAATTGAAGTGGGTGAAACAAGACACAAACGCCTACTAACCTAACTGGGTGAACGCCCTAACCGCTAAACAAATGGTTCTACCACCAACAATAGTAACTATTATTTAGGTGATTATGTTGTAATGATTAGCCCAATGTGAATATCTCTGCTAACCATGCTTGTGAATTAAGGTATATCGAGGCAATATGCACAGTATGCACATATGCCAATTAGAGACTGACCAGTTGCAGTCCTAACAAATCGATGGGAAGATTCAAACAAACAATACTAAGTTGAATTCAATGTGACTATAGTTTTCATTGCAGATTGATGGTAACTGAAGAATCATTGTCAGTCATGGAATATTAGATTTGAACTTGAAAGTGTAAAAGACCGTAGATGTTCGATTTTAAAAAAAAGGGTGAACATTACCCTGGGTTTGAACTATTCATAACTCATACTGAAAACCTTGATGCGTTTGAAAAAAACTAATTTAATCAAGTTGCTATTTCCATAAATACCTTTTTGTGTCTCATGAAATTCTTGAGTTTTTGTGCTGATAATTCTATATTACACCAAAAATATAATAATTAATAAAGCCATTGATAATAATAATTCACTAGTTGCACCAAAAATCTTAATGTCTTAGATGGATAGTAGCTAGCAGTGGAATGGAGGACGCGCGTTTCGTCCTATTTGGGACTCGTCAGCTGGATGTACCTGCATCTCAGAGTTGATGTTCACTCTGGGACTCGAACCTAGTGCTGTTCGCTTCCAACACCATCTCGTCATCCACTTGGTTACGGAGGCCTCATAGCCACCTGCTTGTGCAATGGAGTGAAGTTATATTCCCTCAGTGTTGTTGACTTGCATCTTTCATTGTTATTTAAGACCGCAATTGATCAGTCTCTTGCTGGCAGGTACGTCCAGCTGACGAATCTCAAATATAACGAAACGCGCGTTCTGGATCCCACTGCTAGTCATTATCTATCTTTGCTTATAATGCTTGCCGTTTAAGGCAATATCGAGGCAGTCTGTACAGGATGCACATATGCCAGCAAGAGACTGATCAATTGCAGTCCTAAGTAACAATGGGAAGATACAAGTCAACAGCACCAAGTGAATCTTATTGTCTTAGCTTGAAAATATATACACTTTTTTAACATATATCATCGTTATTAATCGTAAAATATGAACTGAATATTAGAAAAACAAAGCAAAAACAGTATCCACTGTTTTATCACCATAGTAACCAGTATCCTCATCACAAATTAGTTCAGGTTATAATGTACTTTGACAAAATAATAGATAGACGAAATTTCTTACACGAAAGAGTCACTTTTTATCTTCTGAACATTTTGTATACAGTTTCTGATTAATAAACAACCACGAACAACCCATTAAACAGATCAGCCTTAATTAGTAGTTAACTTAAGTTTATTTGACTGAAATTTTCCATGAAGCATTTTGTTTAGAATCATTTCATCAAAAACCAATTGGGTTAACCAACTTTTTATTATTCAACATATAGTGGTTATAACAATACAGTTTTCAGTATTGTGAACAACAACCAATCAAATTTCACTTTTGGTGGAATAAGTGGTTAATGAATTGTGAAGAAGTTTCTATTACCCCACTCTTTAAATTAAGTACTGAAGATGTTTAAAAAACAATGAAAACTTCAGACAGTCATTCAGTCTCAGTAACGCTGAGCCTGGCACAAATGTGTTTTCCCATACCACTAAAGAACAAGAAGGTGAGAATTACAAAACGAATAGTACAAGCGATGAAATAATATTGCATCAATGATAACGAGGAAGAATAAAGTCATAATATGTTTGGAAAAGATGGAGAAATACTGGAAAACAAGATAGAGAAGGTAAGAAGCGACTGCATCTACGTCATTGTGAACGATTCTGATCCATGTCACCGAAAGTCTCGAGATAATGACTGAGGTAATCCCACAGACTCGATTCCAAAAGTCAGCATCTGCCAACAGTTCTCAAACTCACAGTCAATAATTACATAGATCAGTATCGTGTTTTGGTTTACCCGTCCCTAGATTTCTTTCAACGAAATTCTATACCTCTAAAATCTTTATCCTCAGCCACAAATATTTTCCATCATCTGAGTCCAAATTTACTGTAAGATAAAAAGCGCACTAGCTTAGGAAAAAGTATACTTTTGTCAGGTAAACCTGACTGATAACACTCCCAGATGTCAAAATAATGGAAATAAACACCCTGAAATGAATGAAACATTTGTCGCATATATACTGTAAAATTTTCTGATTGATTTACGTCAGTTTTTTAGAAAAATTGGAGAAGTTAAATGTTACGAGATTCAATTGTCTTTATTTTGTATCTTATTATTATAACTTGTGGCCGAGTGGATGCCTTGTTAACGTATGATGTGATAAGACCGCCGATCAGAGAGCAGCAAATTATCGATTGGAACAGTAACGCACGAAAACCGTACGAGCAATCTAGAGTGCATATTGGCCCTGCTTTCTGCCAAGCCCATCCAGTTAAGTCCAGAACACCAATAACAGCCTCTGCAATATGAATCATTATTCTCAAACATACTGGGTTTATATACCAACCAAACAGACCACATCGTACCATAAAATATAAAATAACATTTGTACAAAATTTGGCCAAAAGTGGCTGTGAATCGGAGGAACAGTAATCAACAGACTGGGGATAACTCAAGAATGGTAAATTGTATAATAATAGTCTGTAGATCAAAATAAAGTTTATGATAAGAGGAACACAAATATGAATAGTTTAGTTACTTAACAATTATACAATAGGAAATATACATATTACATTGGTCCATAAATGGATCCCAAGGTTACCATTCACTATTGTTATCGAGACATAACATACCTCCCCTTTTTTAAAAAGATCCAGAGTTGATATCCGGATTTTAAATTTCCTGAATGTATCCTCCCCCACGAAATAGCGTTGAATCCTCATATTCCAAAGTTACGTTTAATGTGACTCTATGTATAACATATTTCTCGCATTCCATAGAGAATCTGCTAGAACTGACTAGATGTTGAGGATCTTAACATTTGTTGTGAGGTCAGAGTTTGATTCTGCTGAAATATAGTCATCAAATTTATTAGGAACGTCACTAGTAGATAGTGGATCACTATGATAATCAGCGTCCATCAAAACTGCACTAGGTTCTAGATTATCATTTGATACATGTGACATATCTTTTGGTAAAACATGAGGATCACGACAATGAGATTCGTTAGAAATTTTCATTGCAGAATAATGAGGTCCATTCCGTGAAGCTGCATTCGGTGTACTGCTCGATTTGATCTCTGTTTCTTCATGGGCGCTTGCTGCGACACTTTCACGAACGTTTAGTGCGGCATCATCATTATGTGAGCTGAAAACGTCACTGTTCACACATGCTGTTTCGGGGATAGTGGGGTTTGAATCCACGGGCATGTTTCTGAATTGGACAGTAATGGACCATTGGGCGTATCTTAAGTGACTGCTGTTTCGTTTAGATTACAGTTTGTGCAGGATTCATAGAGGCTGCGATCATTTTCCAGCTGTGTGCAATTCAGAGATTAATTCATCCAATTTCGACGCATATGCAAGGTATTGGTGATTCAGCAGCTGCGTGTGTAAATTGACCATGAACTTCAAGTGTCGCTCGAACAGCAACTGTAATCGATCGGAAGGGAGAGTCATTTTTTACAATATGACTAATGACCAGTGTCGTTCAAGGACAGCAACGACAATTCTGGATGCTGATTGCACGAAGTAATTACCTGATTTTCGACCAATGGTAGACTGACTTTGGTTCAACTTCTTTTAACACCGTCGCCAATTGTTATTGGGACATAAAACGTGTAGAACAGTGTTTTAAAGTGAGTATTTGGTGTTTGCTTTGGGAGTTTCGCCTACTACACTAAATCCTATTTTAATTTGTTTTCCCTTATTTTTAGACGTAAATGATTTGGAATGTGTTCTTCATTAAGCTCAGTATACGACCACAAGTTATCATCATATCAGATGACAACAATAAAGTAAAACAAATAGCGTGAGGGAATTTTTAGAAAGGTCGAAATTAACTAGCAACTAAATGGTACACTGTAACAATCAATTTCGGTGCTTGAAACATTAAATTATGACTATGATATGGAGACTAATAACATATAAATCAGCTGAAAATAAAGAATTAGGTAAAATAACAATTAGGTTAAGAGTCCATGTTTAAAAACCTAGTACAAAAGGAATAAAATCGCTACTTTAAGAGGTTAGGGAGTCAGTTGGTCATGTTATGTAGAACCTGGATTACAAGTGCATCGATTTGTGTTGACACAACACATTAGTACACCGAGCTGAAATTATTAAGATGAACACTAAAAAGGTAGTATTAGTGGTAGTAAAAAAATTAAGACAAAATGATTCGAGAAGAACGAATTAATTAATGAAACAAAAATAATTTTGAAACTCAGGATCTAAGAAAATTCAAGGAATGAATACATCTTAGACATCTCATCCAACATCTTCAACCTTTAGAGTCCCAATAATTGCACGGATCCATCAATCAACTAGCCTACGCGGACCAACATATCTCCAATAAAGTCAATGATTGCATCAACCGATGATACATTTTTGTTTAGGTATCTCTATCTTTCTCTAAATCTACTCTTACCTTAGTTAATATTGAGGGTTAAGGTAGACGGTTGTTGGGCGTAGGTAATGTATCCCAAACACTTCAATTGGGAAAGATCGACAATCTTATGAACAGTTTTATCATTTTTGTATGGTACCCTACGCCTAATCTCAGCACTGTTTACTGATAAATTCAAAACACAGACGCAATAATGAAACCTAATATATGTACCGAATTAATAACGGAGACTGTTCAAGTTATCTTAGATTATAAACCTATACAATCCCCGGAAAATTTTAGACAGTATCCCTTAGCTTCTATTTTCAAAACCTTTTCATGAAATCTTATAGTTATATACTTATAATTAGACTGTAAGAAGCGAGAAAACTGTGGCAATAATCAAGACTTTTGTGAATTTCAGAATGATTTAAAAACATCGAAAACGTGAAAACTTTAAACGAAACGATGGTGCTGTATAGGAAACATACAGTAATCAATACACGATCACTTTTGTTGCCAGAAGTAGTACACAACGAAAAGACAGCAACTGACTGAAACAATACAAATACATGCATACAAATGCTGAATAAATTAAATAAGAGTCAAATGCCAACTGTTAATAAATAAGAGGATAATTCTTACTAAAAAAGAGAACAACACGAATTAAAGATTTATCACATTTTTCAACAGTATCGACGTCACTCAAAGAGAAACTAGAATACAGGAAAGAATGAACCACTATCTTGCTACACATTGGGTACACAAGTTTATGAGCTTCCTGAAAGTCGAATCAAGAGAAATTATCCAAACTGGACAGAAACTACTACAAATTCATGTTGTCAAGGTCCCCAACCAAAAACTCAATACACAAGTCAAGAAGACTTACTTTCCACAACCAATGATTCTTAATTTGGGTAAAACGTGATTCACGATAATGCTGAAATGTGTCTGGCCAACGAGCATTTAAACATTCTATATTTCTAGCTCTGAAAAAAGTATAAATGACAAAATTATATATATATATATATATATATATATATATTCCAGATGCTATTCATATTGTCCAGGAAGACAATTAAAGCTCTGAATAAGGTCAGCCAGCTTAGATAATGCAACACCATCGAAAATATCGACATGAACTACCACGTTTCCGACACTATTTGAGGTGCTTTCGCTTAAATAATAGCAACTTATCTAACAAATCCAATCCCATGTTATAACTCAGGAAGAGAGAATAACATCATCTTCACCTTCCTATTGCTACCATGATGAAAAATACGTTCAATCTGTTTCATACTGGGACAAAGCAAATACTCAGTTTTCTCTAGATTTTGATCGTTTATAGTTGAATCCAGAGCATAACATAAACTAAATATTAGTTTTCTTTACAAGACTCGTATGTATAGTTCCATTTATCATCTTGAAAAGCATAAGAACAATGACTTGAGAAGAGTAACTGTAGTATTTGTACAAACTGATGATTCCTATGTACTTGATTCCGCGCTTATTACGAATTATAAATATAATACGTTCGTTTGTGCTCATCCAGTTCCACCTGCCTAAAATGGACTATTTAGGGGATTTTTAGTTAGCATGTTAATTCGAATACTTCCAATTATAATAGTAACATGAATTTTGTTTATTCTGTTCGGTTCTTGTCATCTGCTAACAATCTATTTATTTATTTATTTATTTAAACACATAAATATTGGTACAATGAAGCACCAGAGAAATATGCGCCACACAAATCTCATTCGACTTGTGTGAGGGCTGTGATACTGCCCAGGTGCCCAGACTGAAGCAGGTGGTTTTCTTAGGGGGCCACACCTCGAGCGTTTGACCTGAATGTCTGATCCACAAGGCAGTGGAGCATCGTGAGGAGATGCAGTCCCATGGTAGCCGTTGACCAATCACAGGTTCGTCCGCCATTCGTTCCATCAGGATACTGGAGCCCATGTGCACCATTGGTTTGGAATCAGGGTTTTCCAACTCCCCCAGGTGGACCCTCCGTGTCCACCAACCCGGTTAAAGCGCCGGACATTCGCTTTTCGTCCTCTCACTTTCGTAAACAACGCCCCCGCCACGAGAAGGTAGTGAGTAGGACTTCCCTGGCAGAGGCTATATATTCGCTGGCCATACGAGAGTATTTCGAGAGGGAGAGTAGACTCTCCCCACTCTCGGCCGTACCAGGGCATTTGGGGGTGCTAACAATCTATAGTCTTTTTAAATTAAAACTGTACAGAAGTTAACATACTTATACTAGTGAAATTGATTGGAAGTGAATATGTAATATCACGGTGGAGCAAAGATTCAGATATGGTTAGTAAGACTAAGAATAACCTTACAAATAAATAAAATATTCCGGGAATCGACATCTGAATAATGTACATTCTTCTTGAAGTATGCTGCCAGCAACCTTAATGTCTCTGATTGTGCTCTTTCCTAGCTTGTACAGCAAAAGGTCGTGGACTTCTAAGAAACGCACTTGAATAGGTTGAGCAATTAATTGACATAATGATCTGTTGAAACAAACAAAAGACAGATAATTTGAAGTATCTATATGGAAGGAACAGGTAGCCCAGATATTCAAGCAGGTCGCCATCAATTTACACTTTGCAAATGACTAATTAAGAAAACCTTCAACATTCCAGGCGACCCTGAATGCTATTATTATTTTTATTGATCAAATAAACAGAACGAGGATAGTTCTGTTTTCGGTGACTTCATCCGCAGAGCTTTACAATGGTCAAAAGTCAGGGATAATTGGAAGGATAAAATCTAAAGTATGAACAAATTGACTTACTCAGCGGGTTTTATTCTACTATCACAATCTCTTGGATCAGTACCAGGAAAGGTGTCTGGAAAGATTTGCATTGAATGGGGATAAAAGATTTGAACAGTACGCGTGAAGCGAATAGATCCAATAAGACTATTCAACTCATCAGAATAGAAATCATGTGAAAAGATAACAAGGGCTGTTTCAATTCCTTTTGTACGTCGTAACGATTCAATCAACAGACTTAACTCTATGGATCTATTATGAACCTGAACAAAAAAACACCACATAATTAGAAGCTACACTGATTTGAATAAATAATGATGGAAACATTGGTAGGATCTCAATAAGCTAAATGTAATCATTTTTACCGATTTTAATTACAGTCTTTGAAAACACGACTTAAAAAAGTACATTTCCTTAATAGATATTCTAAAGTGTTTGAAAGCTAACTTGACAATAGCTATTTCAATTTCAATATCGGTACAAGTTTATCAAACAAAAACAAATTGCGTATGACCGAGAGAATAAACTGTGCTTCCAAATGGAATGAATAACATATGTAACGTAATAACGTGTGATCGATTGTTGATAGTGTAGTGAAATGGGCTTGATATAAGTCCTTTCACTATCAAAGAGTCTCACGAAAATTATTTGAAACTCTAAAATAAATTACTGTTTATTGAACGATGCTTTCTAAAAGATGTTATCCAGCATACAAAGCTGAAGAAACAACGTCACTTTACAAAGTGATGGAACAACTAAAACAAAAACTAAACTGAGGATCAACTAAGAACAGTGTTACGCTTGCTAATAAACAACTGATCTCGTTGGTTGCAGACATAACCGGTCTACTGTTAATCCAAGAAGAAATAAATTCATAGTACTCTCCTTTAGTAAGATCACTTGGTCTTAACCAGGTAAAAAAAACCTTTTGTGAATATGCCTTTGAAAGTATCTAAATTCAGAATCCTTGTTTCTTTCAACAGAAAAATATCAATTAGTAAGAAATTCATACCCAGATTATATTGACATGAATTACAATAAGCAATTATATTCATCATCACATGTCACAAAATGAGAAAGTGACAATCGAACCGTTTTAATTTTTAAGACATTTATTCAATCATTGATTTTTATTTAAATACTATCTCATTTAACGCAACTAGTTTATCGAATAGAAAATAGTGTGGTAAGCCTACAAACACACTGTATGGGGGGGGGGTAATGGCTAATGATAATACTACTTAGTTGTTTGTTTGAATTTCTATAACTTATTTATTGTGGACACTGCAAAAAAAACACTGCACCGTTGTTACATAAGTAAATAGTGGTTGTTTGACTAGCCGCATATTGAAATCTCTACTACAGATAATAGTGTTGTACAACTGTTAAGCATGATCTCATCATATATATAAACAAGTCATCTAACCACTATGAGCAAGCGTTTTCTAATTAAAAACCATAATATTGAAACCATCGTGTCCACTAAGCTGAACGGTTTAATCTTGAAGCTTTTACTGCGTTTCCAAATAATATCAACAGTACATGATTTAGAAAGAATTGAGTTTACATTATTTATAAATTATTAACAGCTCGTTTCGCCAACAAGAAATTCGATTAGATGTCATTCATAATGACACACACAAACCATAAACTAAAAATATTGTGAAAAAGATATCGATTTCGTTTGTTTTTTCACCTGAGTGTCATTATGAAAACAGTGTTAATTCTATTACATTTGTTTCATATGAAATAAAAACTAGAACTTTTATTAAATAAAAATCACTTGTCAGCCTACTTGTATTATTATAACATGGTTAGGAGAGGATCTTGTAGAATTAAAATTATCTCTTGTTGGTAGTTGACCATATAGGTCCTCGTTTTTTACGTATTGCACCATATTAATATGTGAAATATATCGTCGTAGATTTGAAATGGAACTGAATGGTAATAAATAGGATAACGGACCTGAAGTTTCTGATGATTTGTTTATGACAAACCGTATATTTTTAGGGTGCTGTAAATGAACTGGTTCTAACCATAAAGAATCCTGTAAAAGATTAAAATTGAATGATTTTATACATAAAAGAAAACATTAAATAGGTAACTTCTAGGGGTTATAAAAGGAGTCAACATTATTTACCGGTAAACATTATGGAATAAAGTGTTTACCCTTGTAGAGTAAAGTATATAAGCAGGAAAAAAGGAAAAAAAACACTTGGCAATTTCTCGACTTATACTGTCACAACTAAACCACTAAATCACTTTCTTCCCAAACTTTGTTTAGTAGAGTTAAATTAAGGCTATGAAATAAGAACATACAGAAAGCATAGAAATCACAGAGATAAAAGATAAAGTCCCCGCAGAGCTCGAGAATAACGTAGTTTTTACGACCTCACAATTTATCAAGCGAAAAATACTCTGCTCACTAAATCCTCAATTCGAGCAACTTTTTGGCCTGTTTTCCATACGTTTATACCTGAACTCTTTCCTATAATCAGAGAAGAGCTACGCACTCACAGGCTAAACGCGAACACACCGATAATTAAACATTACTACACAAGCAAACATTCTCAAAGTACGATGAAAGTTTGACAGTTTTGAGTAATAGTCACTTCACACAATATTTCAACTACAATAAGAAAGCAAAGAACCATTATTATTTATTCAGACAACTAAGTAGGCTAAGTAAGTCCATAATGATTTAGTGATGGCTTAAATCAACACCAAAAAGTACAGAAACGTATGGATGATAGTATTGGAAAACATGACTATTTTGTAGAAAAATGGTGGTTTTTGCTAACATAATCCTTTTGACCTACATAGTATGTGTCAAGTGCGCCCAACCACCGCCTACGTCGACGGGCAATGTTTGCTGGTGCAGGAGTAGGCTGGAGAAAATTCAAGGGAGGCAATGTCAAAACGTGGCACCAGTGCATAAAGTCGATGAACTCGGTCATTTTAATCGGTATAAGTTACCTGGCTTTGGCCTATGTGATTATTGTAACCAATGGTTAGATATTTTGGATAACATGGCACAAAACTGTTTGCAATGACGCATAAGCATTCATGGTTTATTTTCCCCCAAATTCTGAGATTCTAAGTTCCTTATACCCTTTATTTGTGTCAACTTCACTAATTTATACTTCCTTCCCAAATCATATCTTCGATGCCTAATCATTCTTATTACCACCGATATTTTTAATAACTGCTATTCCTTGATGAGACCCGACATCTTTGTGCTAATGGGGTGTGGCATTTTGAACCGATGTACAGGTTCAACATTGCGATTGAGTGATTTTTATTTTTTGAAAAATTATGTTTCAGTTATGTGTCCAGTTTAATATTTCCACCGTAAAATGATTGAAGATAAGGACAGTTTTTACCCTAGTTTACAGCCGTTAACAAACAAAAACATAAAATAAATAGCATACTGAATGCATTCGATATTACCTACGGCAGTTACATTTAATGGTTAAAATATTGACCAGGAGCCTAAATTATAGCACATAGATTAAAGTTTAAGCACGATTGCACGGTAGGATTTTTAAAGTGACTCAAAAGTCACAAATACATCCTGGATACTTCATCGAGGAGTTTTAACATAATGACTTCACTCATACGACGGAGAACTTAACAATAATTCGAGAAAACCAAGAGAACTTTGTGGCAAATTATACACACTAAGTTGTCAAATCACGAAAAAAAATCCACGAAAACACGAAGTAGAACATACAGTTGAGGATAAAATTACGTCTTTCCAAAGCCAATAAACGTTAGAATGATCATGTTCTGAGAATTCCGAATATCTCCGAAATTTACCGAGTAGTAACATTAACAGTAGTACTACTAGGAGGACTGAGAGAAAGATGAGAATCTGACGGTACATGAAACGTGTTGTTGACAAGAAAAAGGGTGTAGGGAACCATCTGAAAAAAATAGAAGCATTGATTATGAATTTTCGATATATTCTTTAGTCGAAGAGTTACAAAAATAAAAGCCGTCAGCCTACCTGACTTTGATGTGCATTGTTCGTAATTTAGTTGTTCATTTAAAAGAATTTGTGCAACAGCGCTAAAAGATAAACATGCTGACAGTAAATATACAGGTGATAAAGGATGAATAAAAGTGTTTCAAAATCTAAACACTAACCATTGAAGTACACTTAAATGTCCTATGCTGCCAGTATTTTATAATTCGATATCTGTATTCAATATACAAGCAGACATGGTCACAATATATCTATCTATCAAACAGTAACCAATAATATCCATTCCTCACAAAGAGTTCCGAACTCATGCATTGTGCGCCTACTCCTCAAAGATCAATACATTACCCAGGTTATATGTCATACCTTCCCAATTGACAGTGTGAGTAATGCGCCACTTAACCAAAATATTTCAATCAACACTTCCCATAAAACGAATACCAAGCTAGATGAAAAGTGATCCATCCAATGTCATGTATTACATTATTCAAAAAAAATAATCTTCAGATTTCGGACATATTGGAGAAAAGCCAAAATAATACGTTTACGATTTCGAGATTTGCAAAATGTTTCCGTAATGTACGACGCCACACCACAAAATCATACGAACAAGGCGGATCACTTACCACAAAAGTCGGCGTATATTCACATAAACTACAAACAGATACTAAAATCCTCTACTCATTATTAGGCCCCTACAGAGACATAGGACCACGAAAAGAAGCCACGTTATTTGAACAGCGCACACTAACGCGCAAAATCAAATTATTCATAACATCTATTAAAAACAAATCACTTTACAAATGCGTTTACACTTCATAAATACACTATTGATCAATAAAAAATTGGCCATATTATACAAGATGTACAAATTTATAGCCTGTGTGAGAAGATTATGTTCAAGTATTCAAACCTGTAGAAATGTGTTTTGACTTTGAAAATTATTTGAGTTGTTAGTGAAGGAGTAGTATAATGGAACTAGTCTAACCGAAACTCTAAACAGTCTCTCTTCTTTTACTTTACACCCATAAAATGTGATCTTTAAAACTAGATGACTGTTGAAAGTTAGCGGTATTTGATTACAGATATCTCTAAATGGTTCAAATGGTTCAAATGGTTGAGGATGGAATAAAAGAAGCTTTCGCTTAATGGGCTTCCGTGTCTAGGAGCAGTGGACCACCAGTACCTCCAGGCAAAAACCTAGGTATATGAACGATAATAGAGGAAAAAAAGAATTTGGTAAATCATAATAATATGTTATCCTTAGTCCTTAAGAATAAGTCAAGTTTCCTCTTAAAGGACTTCTGAGAAGTCGCTTGGACTAGCTCAGTCGGTAGCGAATTCCAGCACTTAACAACTCTGAAGGAGTGTAAGTTGTGTCTGCAGTCTGTTCTGCTATGTAGGGTCTCCAGTTTCTGGATGTTACCTCTTAGGTTAGTGTTGTGACTAAGCTTAAGAAGATGTTTAAGGGGATGACCAGAAGTATTAAGGATACTATAAGTCATAAGAAGATCACCTCTAAGACGCCTGTACTCTAACGGGTAAAGGTTAAGTGATTGGAGGCGCTCTTCATAAAGTTTGAATTTGAGTCCCCGAACTGATTTCGTGGCTCTACGTTGGATAAGTTCCAGAGTGTCCTTATCCTTTTGGAGAGAGAGAGGAAATACTATGTTTCCGTACTCAAAATGGGGACGAATAAAACTATTAAAGATTATGTGGAAGGTCCTACCGTCAAACTGGCCAAAAATGCGCTTCAATGTTACCAGTGCAAGGTTTGCTTGTAAGGCGTTTTTGTCACAGTTCGCATACGATTTCAGGTCGTAGGGTACCAACACTCCCAAATCTTTTTCCACTTGGGAAACTTCTAGAGGTGAGTTACCTAAGTTATAACTATAGTCTGCAACATGTCTCAGATGGACTACTTTGCACTTTGAAGTGTTGAAGGTAAGTCTGTTGTCGTCTGCCCAACTTTGAAGTCGAGTCAGATCCTCCTGAAGAACTAGTATATCATTATGATTACGTATCTCCCTCCAAAGTTTCACATCATCAGCAAAAAGCAATAAATCAGATGAAACTTGTTGAGGAAGATCGTTAATATAAATCAAGAAGAGAAGAGGTCGTAGTATTGAGCCCTGGGGGACCCCACTAGGACATTCCATAGCCTGAGAGAGAGTGAAGTTAACCCTGACCTTAAAGTGTCGGTTTTCTAGATGTGAAGTGAGCCAGTCAACCAGAGGGGGTTTAATACCCAATCGTCTAAGCTTCTTGATAAGAAATATATGGTTGACCCTATCAAAAGCTTTTGAGAAATCCAGGTAGATGACATCAACCTTCCCCTTGTGATCAAGGATGGTTGTCCATCTATCGACCGCAGTCAGCGGGTTGGCCATACAAGAATGACCTTTTCTGAAACCATGCTGTTGAGGTTAGAAGAACTTTAAGGATGATAAGTATTCTAGTATACCGTCGTATATTAGGGATTCCATAATTTTGGAAGGTATGGAGAGAAGGGCCACTGGTCGGTAGCTTGAGGGTTCACTGCGTCGACCTCCTTTGAAAATATGTGTGATGTGAGCCAGCTTCCGCATTTCTGGTAGTTTGCCTTTGCTGAGCGAGTGTGCAAACATCACGTTAAGGATTGAAGCTACTTCCCTCTATACAGCAGAATGAACCATATCCGGACCAGGAGAAGTGTCTTTTCTTAGGTGCTGCAGTTTACGGAGCACCAGGTCAGCACTCAGATCCACTTCGGAAAGTCCTGTACAGGTGCAGGTGAAGCTTTCGTCAGTATAGTTGATATGGGTCAGTTGGAATGTCCGGGAGTATTGTTCAGCTAAAAGGTTAGCGGCATCACTGTCGTTATTGGTCGGGCCATTGGGACCAAGCAGTTGGGAAACCCCAGTTTTGCCTTGTCGAAGAGAAGCTGCGTAACGGAATAAGCTCTTCGGATCGGAGACAAATTTATCGATAAGCTTGGTCTGGAACTGAAGCCTGTCTTCTCCTATTGCCTTTGTGCATATGTTCCTTATATGTTTGTATTGCCTGTACGCGCCATTGTTCTCAGTTCGTTTATATTCAGCCCAACAGTGCCTTTTGCGGCCTAGCAAACGACGAGTGCGGTTCTTGATGATTGGGAGTTGTTTGTAGCTTTTTGGGACCATTTGAGGAACTGAATGCTCAGTAGCACATAAGATCGTGTGCAGTAAAAAATCCCAATGAGCATCCACTTCAATTTGAGGGTGAACATCCCAATCCACCTGTTGTAGATAGTCCTGTAAAGCTAACACATTCAACCGTTTGAAGTTCCAGTGCTTGTTGCTAGTAGGATATCGTAGCTCCGTCTTGCTGACAAAGCTGAATGATAAGACGACGCGATCACTTTTCCGCAGGGGAGCCAGGATTGAGAGGTCATCAACTAGGAATTCTTCATTTGTGAATACCCAATTTAAGCGCGACGGCGTCTGACTGTTTCTCCAACAAGTTGCCGACTTCAAATTTTCGAATAATCCCAGGTCACCGATGAGGTTGAAGAACAGAGCTTCAGTAGAGTTGTCACCTCCAATGTATGTATGTTCCACGAAGTTGATTCTAGGGAGATTGAAATCCCCTAGAATCAGGATTTGAGAGAATCCGAGACGCGTAGAGCGGGTTAATCCTTCCAGCAGATGTTTGTCATACTCGATGTCGGCAGTGGGCTTCCTGTAGACGACCCCAACTAGGCACCTCGAGGTGGTAGATAATCTTACTGAGCACCATACTGACTCATCAAGATTGAGAAACTCTTGGTTGTGAAGTTGGTGCGCCCCCAGGCATGACCGTATGTGCAGTGCTACCCCACCCTCCGTTCCTGTTTTTCTGTCGTTGCAAAATAAAGACATTCCAGTTATTGCTAGCTCCTGGTCAGTAAACTGAGACGTTATCCAAGTTTCGGATATTCCTATCAGGTGGGCATCATTAGCGTTGCTAAGTTCACGTAGCTCATCCATTTTGTTTGGCAAGCTCGCGGCGTTCGTGTATAGGCAGTTTATGCTATCAATTTGGAACGCGTGAGCTTCTTCCTGTGTGTCTATATGAGCCGTGCGTGAGTGGACAGGTAGCCTACCTATACAATGTTTACCGAGTTGGTGGTCCCTGTCCTTTACACGTTTTTTTATGATCAAGACAGTCCACGAGTGGAATTGTCAGCTCCAGCTTTCGTTTGTGCTTGATCCTGCTGTCGTGGGGCCTATCCGGATGCATATGGATGCCAGTTAGCAACCGACGTCTATTGGCACGAAATGCTTCCAGAGTTGCAGCCGCCATGTGAGAGGAGGGGAAGGTTATTTTCAATAGCCGAGGTCTAGAGTCTCCGTCTCTCTTGGCTAGTCGCATTACCTGTTGGGTCAATATATTCTTGAGTTTTAAGGAATGCTTAATAAATTTCCATTCCCGAATATCAAAGTTTGCTTGAGTTGGGTCCATATTTTCCGGTACACCTTGCACAATGATATTTCTTCCACGGAAAAACGCCTCGCGAGATTCCTTAGGGATGTTCCAGATGAGATTTCGTTCAGAATACGGTATGTAGAGCAGTATTCTTACGTTCCCATCGGATTTCAGTATGTGACTGGCTAGCAGGACGTCCTCTACGTCGGAGGCATTCTTAAGTGTAACACGAAGCAGCCTCGAGTGGTTTAGGTGGTTAGAGTCCTTCCCCCGAGTGAGCCGTGTGATCGTTAAAGGCTTTATTCTAGGGATTTCAAGCCTCTTGTTCAATTCTCCCCAGAGCATCCTATCGTTTTTGTCCTGCAAACTGAGAGGAAGGTCGGGGTTGTCAATAAGGTTCATGATTGTGACAGAGTCGTCACGAACCGTAATTGATTTCCCAGGTTTTCCAGGGCGTCTAGGTTTGGTATCTTGTTGTTTGGATGTCGGGGCGCGTTTTCGATTCCTGGGCTCAGTGATGACCGGGTGGACAATCTTGGGGGTAGACTGTGAGGCCAAAACATCAATTGATTTACGCACGGTACATGGGATGTTCAGCTTCTGTGGGAACGCTTTGGCCTTTTTACTCCTGTTAACGTGAGTCCAACCACCCTCAGGGTTTTTGGGAACCACTGTTTCATTCAAGGGCTCTTCCCTGGGGGACCCAAGTTTACTGAGGGAATCGATGACAGTCGATGTTAAGATGGTACTGAGTTTCAGCACGTCATCACTCGTGCTTTTACCCGCACCGTTGATAGTCAACCTGTTAATATCCTTTTTTTGTTTGCCCTATGCGTTCCAGTTTTGTTACCCCTCATGATACTGTCATTTACCAAATTCTTAGACAACTTATCTCTCAGACCTGTTAGTAAAGTAATGATGGTACACAACATAACTACGGTAACAGTGTTGCAGTTAACGCATACCCACCTACGATCAGACTTGCTGAGTCTAATGTAGGCCGCTGCTGTTAGATCTGTACATGCTTCGTGGAACCAACCTTTGCAGTTTTCACATTGCATGCCAAAAATAACAGCGTAACGGCAATCAGGTTTTTTGCATGAATTTTTCATGGCTAGTGATTTAGACTGTCTTATAAATACAAGCAGTAAACTTAGGACCGTTAAAAAAACACACACACAGTTCACAAAAACTGGCAAAAATGTATAAAAACAGTTAACGATAAGCTAAAGCTAGTCTTTACGTGAAAACTATAGAAAAAATGCGATAGTGAGCTGAGGCAAAACCACAGTTAAATTTAAGTTGAGTGAAAAACAAAAAAAGAAGTAATCTACCGAACGTTTAGCTCAGAATAGATTCTTTAGATCGGAAATGGTAATTTTGTTGCGTAAGAACACAGCAAAAGATTGAGAATTGTAAATCACGTTAGGACTAAAATTCCCGTCCAAAAAGCGCGCTCTGATATATCTCTAGCATAAACTGGAAATGTCTAGTAAATAGTTCTCATGAATGATTTTTTTAACGTACTACATAAAGATGGAAACATTGTCAGTGAAATTACAAATACCTATTGATTGACGTAGCTGGGATGTGTAATGGATAATCAGGTATTCCTTCTCTCCACACCTAACAATAGCTATTGTAATATTCCATCAGGAATCCAGGAACAAGATATTCAAGATGCGACACCATTCTGTAACCTTTTTGAGTTTCGGTTCACGGAGTTTCACTTGGAGCGGACTACTTGGTTCACAGTTCAAATGATAATCGTGATCTTTGATGGAAGATGTTTTATGAGACTGCTCGACATAAACCTCATTGTTGCATACAAATCTTTCTTTACATCCTGACTTTCAGTACTTTTTTACTATGGTAATAAACTTGCTTATTCGGAATTCCATTTGAAGTGTTAATTAATTCACTATAACTGTTAGTATTATTATTCTGACTTGTCGACTATTCATGCTTTCGATTACACCTCTCCATCGTGATCTAGTGCATCAAGTCTCACATTCGAATACTGAATATATGCCTACTTTCATACCATTTTGATTATGTTGTCACTAATTTAAGCTGGATGTTTGAAAGTTGTGATGGAGAAACATGTTTAAAACATAGTTAGTTGTCATCTTTATTACATGATGGTCATCCATATTTTCATCTAATCTGTCAAATCGAACTACCTTTCAGACTCACTTTGTGAATTCGTTAAACTTATGCATTTTATATGTGCATTTGTAGTGGTCATTATTAAAATGTGAAGTAGTCAGTAAGTGAACAAATAGATCTGTGATCAATAATGAACTTTTATTTGATTCAAAAAAGAGGAAACTACAAATTGAAAGGTGCAACGGAAACAGCCTTTTGTATAGATTACACATAATAAAATAACAATTCGAATTAAACCATTCTGTGGATGCAAAATAAATTTGTTTTAAAAAATATGAGAGATTTCTCCGTCAAAAACTTAAAATAAGATGAACTTATAAGAGAACGTTTCACAGATAACTACGAATGTACTGTTATTCGAAAACAATATGTTATTTTTATTATTCTAACTTGCTGTTAATTAATTATGGATCTATCATTCAGCTCGCTCACAATGAAGGCATAGTTATGTCCATATTGTAATTTCCTAATGAAGTTTATATGTAGTCAGGATTTTGCTCCACACCGTTGTGTTAGTCATCCATACATTTGAAATGTATAATCAGAAATTATCCGGCTGCTGTTATCTTACATTTAGTGTCATCAGTTATCCGAAGTTTATTGGTACTAAATAGACAGTCTAAGCGAACATGTCAAAACTCGTATTAGGTCAATACAACTGCACAGAATGTTTTAAATCAAATGAAGCTTTGGGATGCATTGATGCGGAAGCTATCATTTTATTCAGCTTCAGCTTCTAAATCGGATAAATATGAAGGCATCGTAAATTCTATTTGTGAATTCAATTATGATCCTGAATCCGATGTTATTTTTGATCCCTGTTTTATCGTTTTCATGACATATTCTGTGTCGAATGCTCAAATCTTGATGATGCAGCTGAAGTTTGCCTACTCCTGAGAAGACTCGGAACACGTGAATATAAGAAATGTGTGAGTTTCATTCGGCCACAAAATACGCTGGAATTATCTTTCAATGAGACAGTTCAAACCTTGTCTAAATGTTTTGCTGAACAGTCCTCACTATTCAGCATTCGCTATTAATGTTCTTAAATATCAAATCCCTATCTGATGATTATCTCACATATGCTGGACAAGTAAATCGAGAATGCGAACGATTAAGAATGAATAAGATTTCAGAATATCAATTTAAATGTATGATTTTCACCCGTGGTCTGAAGAATCCAAAATATAAGGATATTCGCATCAGAATTTTATCGCCTATCGCTCAGGAACCAAACACGATTCTGCAAAGGGTCACAATTGTGTATCAGCTGTTGTTCAATCTCAAACATGATACCGCGATGGTTCATGAGAAGGCAAAGCTTTCCGATTTTGGTTCAATAAATGCACTCAGATCTTCCAAATCTTTGAAACCAAATACGGCGAACGTACATCAACCTTCGGGTAAACCACCATCACCATGTTGGTTTTGTCGGTCATGGCATTTTGTGAAGTTATCCTTGTTCAAGAACCACAAATGCCGACAATGTCATCGCATTGGTCATAAAGAAAGTCAATGCTCCTCAAATAAGCGTCAGTCTTAATATCGTAGCGTAAATGCCAAGCGACAGCCACAGATTCAAATCAAAAGCACGTTTGCAACTCTCAAAGTTAGATTTCAAAGTAAACGGAAGTATGTAAAGTTATTAGTGAATGAAAAACCTATATGTCTTCAGTTGGACACGGCTTCCGACATTATATTGATTTCCAAGAACACGTGGCGTAATCTAGGGTGCCTACGCTTCTGACCAGCAGAACATGTTGCATGAAATGCTTCAGGAGATACAGTGAAGCTAACAGGAGAAGTCACTTGCAACGTGCGATTCAAGGAACATAAGTTTATTGATGTTTGCTATTTGACAAATGAGCATGATTTAGATCTATTGAAATTAGACTGGATTGAGAAGATCTGTAGATGGCATCGAATCATGATTGACTATGATCACCATTACAATAAGATTAGTCGCCCAAAAACGACTTGGTCCCTTTGATAACTCGCAAATCAGAAGACTGTAACTAGTCCAGATAGAGTATATTTATTGGCGATCTTGTGGTATCGAAAGAATACCGAGACGTGCCAACGAGTACGGGCAATAAGGTCAGGGCGTAAGAATGTTCGAACCAAACCAGGTGGACGACCGAACGAAAAGTGACTTTGATACAGCTAAACAACAACGATTACGATAAAGCAATCACTGGCACTGTAGTGAACAAAACACTAGTTGGGGACAATCGAAAGTATTTAAGCAAAGATTACAGACTATCTCAGTAAATTCTGAAAACCATACAATGTACAGTCAATTTGCAAATTAACAACCAATTGTCTCGATCTTCACTGTTTCTTCTCTAATTCCATTGTTCGTGCATTTTCCTACCGATTGCGCTTCGTTTCAGTTCTTTCGTCATCGGTCTTCTGCCAAAATGCATTCTATGTCTGACCCACACCATATACTACTTATATGGATATAAGTAGATCACACCACAGCACAATTGGTTATAATAATAATTGTTTTCATTATTCCAATCGTGTTCTCGTCGGGAAAATCAGGTCACTACAGATCGATATCTTAAATAGTATATTAAATGACGTATATTTTCACAATCCATACCCTGAATCAATTCAAATTCCTCATGATATTTGTGGATCACTTGCCTCCGATGTGTTATATTCTCCTGATGTCTATGAACTAAATGCTACTACTAGTTTGAATACTTGAACTTAATCTTTATGCACAGATAATAAAAGTATTCATCTTGTACAATATCGTGTAATATTTCTTTATTTTATCTCCTTGCAATTATCCAAAACTATTCTACTACCTTTGTAAACTTATATGGAAGCCTAAAGAAAAACAAACTTTTATAGGATAGCTGTTATGTGATAATGATTTTCTGATGTGCTTCATTTTATTGACTAACGTAGTCTACTATACGTTACCATATTTATGATAGGCTCATATGTAACTGTTTTTCAATGTAAACATATGCTCTTTGTGAGCAAACGTTAAATTATATTTTTGATAACAATCCCATCGTAAGATTATATTCACATAATAGTTATGAAGAAAACTATCTGAAACAGTGTTGGCAATTTAGACAATATTAAAGATGTGTCCACAAAAATCAGTTCCTTGATAAATACAAAAGATTTTATTCACGAACTAAGAAATGATCAAGAAAGATTAAATGTGTTAAAATGCAATTCATCATAACTAGATAACAAAGGTTGGGTACTATCCGGTAATATGTTATGTAATAAGATACATGAACTGCGACTAACTCCATGTTCAAATAATTTACTCCTAATGAGGATTACTTGTTCCAATGATCTCAGTTATTTTCCAAAGAAAAATATAAAAATGTTAAGCATAGATGGATAGTGGCTAGCAGTGGAATCCAGGAAGCGTGTTTCGTCCTATTTGGGACTCGTCAGCTGGATGTACCTGCATCACAGGATTGATGTTCACTCTGGGACTCGAACCCAGTACCCTCGCACAGTATGCACATATGCCAATTAGAGACTGACCAGTTGCAGTCCTAACACATCGATGAGAAGATTCAAACAAGCAATACTAAATGAATTTAAAATATAAAAATGATCCAGATTTAGTCAAGTGTACCGTTGTCCATAAAGACAATGTAAACTTCTTACAAAGAATGCAGTACTACTCCATCAAACAAAAACTTTCAGTTTTATTATTGATTATAGTACATGAAAATGTACTAGATGGATAGTTTATTTCCAAGTTAACGAAAGAAAATTTTTCTAGTTTTATTAACATTATAATAAATATGATGATCGTTAAATAGAACCAGAATAAAATATGCATATTATATTATACTACTTAAATAACCATTTTAGTACTAGTCGATAAAAAGATAATCCTTTAATAATTATTTACTTGAGTCATATTAAACACATAAAGAAAATATATTTGAAATACGTTTATCCTTTTGAAAAAAATCAGTCACGCTTTTTCAAGATTGACCTCATTAATTACTATGGAATATTAGTCGATTAACAGGTAATTGCGTATGTAATTTATTATAAGCCATCACAAATAATTATCATTCGGTTATAGAATGTTCTAAGGTATTATTACACAAAATAGTTGTTTTCAATGATGATGAAATCAGATCGATCTGCTCAAGTGTTTCAGCTACCTATTTTCCAACTGTTCAAATACTGCAATTACACTACTTGTTTTAAATTTGTTTAAACTGATTCACTATGAGTATTAATTGTAGCGGATTAAACTATGTGCTTCAAGTTTCGATTTTAAACATTGTCTTATTATGAATCTTGTGTCATGGCTGATTGTTGTCTTTTGTTTTCCTTAATGAACGTAAGTGTATACGATGCGTTGACTTGGTCAACGGTTCATCTTCAACTTTGTTCTCTTCATTTCCAGCTCTCTTCATTCACGCTACTCTTCATGCTCCCCTAGTACACAACGTACCGTCTGAATAGACGTGAACCGCTACACTAATAACACATATTCAAGTATCATTATTGTGATGATAAATACTGGGGAAGATTGGACAAAAACATTGTAGTTTCTGACATATTCTTCTTTCTATGTATCTTTTGACAAAACAAGTGACAAATGTACAATAGTATAATCACCTTATCAATGATTGGTAAAAAAATAGTTGCAACAAATAAAATGGGAGAAAATCAACTGTCTGTATACGAGTAGCACATTCTGTTTTGATTAATTAAAATCCAGATATAATTAAGGCGATATTGTTTTTTGTATTGCAAAATTGGTGGTGAGATTTGTTTTCTGTAGGAAAGATTTATTTTGTTGAATAAAATTAAACAAATGATTATGTGATAAAGAAATGCCAATGATATTTGAAACTCAAATGAGTAAAGCTTAGTTAGCCTAAAATGAGATCATTGAATTACAATAGAGATCAAAAGTGATTCAGCAATGTGGTTACTTACTTACTTACACCTGTTACCCTTATGAGAGCATAGGTCACCGACAAGCATTCTCCAACCCGCTCTGTTCTGGGCCTTACCTTCCAGTTCTATTCAATTTTTGTTAATTTTCTCATGTCTGTCTCCATTTCTCGGCGTAATATGTTCGTTGATCATCCTCTTCTCCTTTGGCCTTCAGGATTCCATGTGAGGGCTTGTCTTGTGACGTAGTTGGGTGACTTTCTCAATGTGTATCCTACCCACTTCCAGAGTTTCTTTCTGATTTCTTCCTCCACTGGAATCTGGTTTGTTGTCTCCCACAATAGGTTGTTTCTGATAGTGTCTGGTCGACGGATCCGAAGTATTTTGCGTAGACAACTATTGTTAAACACCTGTATCTTCTGGATAATAGCTTTCGTAGTTCCCCAACTTTCCGCCTCATACAGTAGAACTGTCTTGACATTCGTATTGAAAATTCTGATCTTCGTGTTGGTTGACAGACAGTTGTTTTGAGTCCCAAATGTTTTTCAATTGGAAAAATGCTGCTCTTGCTTTGCCGATCCGCGTCTTCACATCTGGATCACATCCACCGTGTTCATCGATGATGCTGCCCAGATATATAAGGTTTTCAAATCCTCAAAAGCTTCTCCAACAAGTGTGATTCAATAAGTGCATGTTGTGTTGTATCGGAGAATCTTGCTTTTCCCTTTGTGTATATTGAGACTTACTGCTGCTGAGGCTGCTGCTACACTGGTTGTCTTCTCCTGCATTTGTTGTTGCGTGTGTGATAGAAGAGGCAGATCATCTGCGAAATCTAGATAACCCAGCTGCATCCTAGCTGTCCATTGTATGCCGTACTTTCCTCCAGATGTTGACGTCTTCATGATCCAGTCGATCACCCAGGAGAAAGAGAAAGGGTGGGAGTAAGCAACCTCGCCTGACACTGGTCCTTACTTCAAACGAGTCGGTAAGTTGTCCTCGATGCACGATTTTACAGCTTAATCCGTTATAGCTTTTCCGTATGGTATTGAATATCTTCTCAGGCACGCCAGAGTGTCGAAGAAGCCTCCATAGTGTTTTTCTATGCATACTATCAAATGCTTTCTCGTAGTCAATGAAGTTGATGTAGAATGATGAATTCCATTCAATTGATTGTTCCACAGTGATCCGTAGAGTTGCGGTTTGGTCGGTACACGATCGATCCTTATGGAATCCAGCCCTCTGGTCACGAAGTTGGGCGTCTACGAAGTCCCACATTATGTTTAACAATACCCTGTTGAAGACTTTTCCTGGTATTGAGAGAAGAGTGATGCCCCTCTAGTTATCACACTTGCTGTGATCGCCTTTTCTTTGGTAATCTTGATCAGGTGTCCTTCTTTGTAGTCTGTTGGTACTTGTTCTTCGTACCAAATCTTACTGAAGAGCATGTGGAGTATCTTTGCAGTTACTGCTACATCTGCTTTCAGTGCCTCTGCTGAAATATAGTCCGGTACTGTTGCTTTGCCGCTCTTGATTTGTCTGATGACCATGCTGATCTCTTCAATTGTTAGTGAGCCAAAAATTGATTGGGAGTTCCGTGGATGCTGCTTCGACGTTGGATGGGTTCAGTGGAGCTGATCGATTCATGAGTTCTTTGAAGTGTTCTACCCACCTGTTTCGTTGTTCTTCAATATTTCTGATTACCTTGAATTCCTTGCTTTTCACTGGTCGTTCTGGATTACGGTAATTCCCAGCAAGTTTCTTTGTCGTATCATACAGTTGTCTCATGTTTCCCTCTTTTACAGCCTTTTCCGCTGTCATCGCTAAATCTTCCACATATTTACGTTTTTCGGTTCTGATGCTCCTCTTCACTTGCTTGTTTACTTCTGTGTATTCGGCTTGTGCCTTGGCTTTTTCGGCTCTTGTTTGGCTGGTATTGATTGCTGCCTTCTTGTTCCTCCTTTCTTCAATCTAATCCAGTGTACCAACAGTGATCCTTTCCTTGTGGTGATGATTTTTGTTGCCCAGAATCTCCTGACATGTTAAAGTGATTGTCTTTTTTTATCCCTTTCCAGTTTCTCTCCATAGTATGTCCCTCACCATTGAGTAGAAAGGCCTGGAATCTATTGTTGTGGGCCGTTTTGAATTCGTTGAGTCTGTTAGTATCCCGAAGAAATGCCGTACTACTATTTTGTGATGTTGTCCATCCGGTTGTCCAGCGCATCGCAAGTTTTAATTTCATCTCGGTGACCAGCAAGTGATGATTTGATGTTACACCAGCTCCTCTCTTGGTTCTCACATCCTCCATCGTCCTCCTGAACATTTTGTTTATGCAGATATGGTCAATTTGATGCTGTGTGGTGTGATCCGGTGAAAACCTCCTGGTTTTGTGAATTCGTTTATTTGCGAATATAGTGCATCCTATGACCAGTTTGTTGAAGGCACATAGGTTTACAAATCTCTCACTCATTTTCGTTCCTTTCTCGCAGTCCATGTCGTCCCATGATGTCTTCATATCCCATGTTGTCCATTCCAACCTTGGTATTCAGGTCTCAAATCAGAATAGTGAGGTCCTTTGTTGGGCACTTCTCGATGGTTGACTGCACTCTATCGTAGATTTGATCGTTAACGTCCTCATTGTAGTCGTCGGTAGACGCCTAGCATTGGATGACGTTCATTGTAATGCTCTTTTTCTTTGTTTTGAAGGAGGCTTTGATGGTCCTTCGTACAGTAGATTCCCATCATATAAGTGCATTTTGTTCTTGTTTGGACATCATCAATACAACGCCTTGTGTATGTGGGGCATTTTCTTCTTCATAGCGGGAGTATAATAGAAGCTCCTCTCAAGATAGTCGTTGTTGTCCAACCTGCGTCCAATATGTGTCACTGATCCCAAACATCTCCAGGTTGTATCTCCTCATTTCTGCAGCAATTTGGAAGACTCCTCCGGTCTCTCACATTGTACGAGCACTCCATGTACCTAAATAAATGATTGCACTGGTTGCCAAAAGAGGGATCGGCCCCGTGACTTCCGAAGGCATTGGGCTTTCACCAACTCTTCTAAAAGAAGAACTTCTAACCCCCAGGGCAGAGTTTAAATGGTTTGAATTATTTTTCTGATTAGCGTTCTTTTAGCGCTTTGGTTTTCTGCTGGATGGGTTGCTAACAAATGTCTAACCCTCCTCCTTTACTTAATTCATATAAAACATATGAAGAAAATATATTTGAAATACGTTTATCCTTTTGAAAAAAATCAGTCACGCTTTTTCAAGATTGACCTCATTAATTACTATGGAATATTAGTCGATTAACAGGTAATTGCTTATGTAATTTATTATAAGCCATCACAAATAATTATCATTCGGTTATAGAATGTTCTAAGGTATTATTACACAAAATAGTTGTTTTCAATGATGATGAAATCAGATCGATCTGCTCAAGTGTTTCAGCTACCTATTTTCCAACTGTTCAAATACTGCAATTACACTACTTGTTTTAAATTTGTTTAAACTGAATCAGTACGAGTACAAAACTGGGAGAAAATCAACTGTCTGCGTACGAGTAGCATATTCTGTTTTGATTAATTACAATCCGGATATAATTAGAGCGATACTGTTTGTTATGTCGCAAAATTGGTGGTGAGATTTGTTTTCTGAATAATATTAAATAAACGATTATATGATGAAGAAATGTTATTGATAAGTGAGACTCGAACGAATAAAGCTTAGTTAGCTAAACGTGAGAGTACTGAAGTAAAAGACAGATCAAAAATGATGCAACAATGTGTTCATGTGCGAGAATAAGTCTTAAAAACTTTTATGTTGTAGCGCATATATGTTTCGATGGTAGTCATTCATACGACTGAAATGGAATCAGATACAGGACCACTAAAGTGATCAGCTCAACGACCTACCTAACGCAACAAACTACGTCAATAAAGAACCTTTCGCACTCCATACTTTCGATGAACGAACTTAACGCAGTATGCTCAATGGACAATCTCATCTTTAGAATCATCATACCACTAATAAAGTGGTGATAACGACTTCCAAATAAAATCAACCTTCAAAATTACACATTCGATGAATATCTCAAACTAAACATATCCGTTAAACGAACAAAGTGGTTGAGCCAATCGGCAAGCAACTTAAATGACTCATTCTCTAATCATACGCATTTGGAGAAGCCAGTACAGTGGCTCAAATCGTATTATCTTATCGATAGTGTCCTCGTGTTAACTCAACCCAATGATCGATTTGGCGGATTGTTCCATTATGATTATAATAATGATCATATTCTGTTTATCACAATAATGTCAAATTATCACCTAACGTGGAATTATTATTGCTTTCTCGTTGACATTAAATTATGACATTCATCCAACAAATTATAATTTTATAATCATTCCATTTACGTTATTACATTCGAAACTGACTGGACTATTTTTTTATTATTCAATAACGTCAAATTTTTCCGATTAAATTGAGTTCAATCCATTTTTTGTTTAATTAATGATTCTTGCTTTGATGTCTATACATGCATCGAATATTCGACGCTGCATTACTAGCTTATTAATTACGGTTATGTTCATCTCATCTATTTGTTCATATGTATAACTGCATGCCACATCATTTATTACTCACAAACAGTACTTGATTACTGCAATTAATATACTATTCCCATCGCACTGTATGTTGGAACATGAAGTTTAGAGCTGGTTTCTCAAAGATACACTCTTGTTTGTCACATCCAAGTCAGTGTCACTCACCGTCATCGATAATCATATGTATCGGCATATTTATCATGCCTTGGTACCATTTCGTAACAAAAAAGATCGGACGCATATCCCTCAAACGACATAAAACATGCTAGGCTTCACTACGTAAAAGGAATACAACCTCGCTTATCTCGTCTCCGCAGTCAATTTTCTGTTCCTCTAGTCGGTCTACTAATACATATCTAACGGTAACTTGATGCACCTGGTTATAACGCAAATGAAAACGTACACTGACTTCGCATTTTATGTTTGCCATCGTTTGTAATACAGCAACGAAAATCGCTCATCCATGTGGTTATCATTTTACAGCTGGATTACTTTTATTCCTCATAAACTCCATGTATGTAAATTTTAATCTATTAGTCACTAAACGACGCTATATACCACAGATTAATTTCTGTTATATTCTACACCACTTATTTTCCAGATTTATTCCGCTGCCATACTTATAAACGACTTAACACTGTTTTCACAGTATTTCGACGATGATTATATACGAAGGTAGCAAAGATATATATTTTGACTGCGATTATTCGTCCGATCTAACTGTAATCAGTTATAGGGCCACTAAAATATAACATAATGCAGTTTGCGCTACTAAGATGGAGCTCCTCAGTTACCTTTGTTACCATAAATGTTATATAATTTTCTTTTGAAAGCGATATATACATTTTCAATATTTTTATGTTGTTTTCTAAACTTATTTCCGTTTTTGTTGTGATGAACCGACGTTTGTTTACAGTTTATCTGCAGTTTACAAGAACCTAGCAAAAATAAAACGAATTCATGGTATTCTTCTCAAACCCCTGATTTTATACTTCACAAATTTGACTGAACGTAGGAACTTGTTCAACTGAATCATTTGAAGGTAAACAGCTTACCACAAAGCCCTAAATCCCTGGGTAAATTCTTTGACAGACTCTTGTGTATAAACTTCTAGACATTAAACACACAAACACAATATTTGTACAAATCTCCCTGATTATTTTTTAATTTTTATTTTACTCAAGTCAGCCGATAATGTAAAGTGTAAAAATTAAACATATGACTTTAATAGTTGAAATCATGAGTCAATTGAAGCTAGATCACCATGGAAAAACTGAAGGCACTGCTTGACGGCCGTTTCGTCCTATCGTGAGACTCCTCAGAAGTGCGCATCCACGATCCAACCTCACGAAATTCGGACCCAGGACCTACCAGTCTCGCGTCAGAGCGCTTAACCACTAGACCATGTCAGACGGCATCCTATGGTGTTAATGTCTAACTTCAACCAATTCACGAAATTGAGAGACAAATCCGTCATTGTCCTCAGTGAGTCACTCTCTCACAACAGACCTGGTTGAACTCCACTGGTCACTACTTCTCACTAGAACTCTAGGAAATATCTCTTGAGGTCAGTCACTAGTAAGCATATGTTGATTAATATCAGAAGGAGTTTTGTGGATATTATAATAATTTCAGTGGTTGAGATCATGAATCAATTGAAGCTAGACCACCATGGGAAACCTGGAATCATTGGACGGCTGTTTTGTCCTATTGTAGGACTTTAAGTTAAGTAAATATTGTATATTAACAATAGTATGCATTCTATATAGTCGTTTATCCAACAATCCTCAACCCACTTTATAACCATATTTCGTACGTTATTCAATTTATAAAATTCTAAAATTATATTAATATATTCAATCCTTTTTTGAAGAGAGTAAAAACAAAATGATTCTAGTACAAATAGTATGAATTCATTTTATTTCATCTAATTTTCATCAGTTGCTTACAACTGATGATTAGTAACAATCATAATTACATAATAGGTTTAAAATTACTTATATGAAAGTGAACAATATTTGAGTGAACCATTGTTTACAAGAACTTCATCATCAGGATTTTCAGTTTTAAGTCCATAATTATTGTGATATTAACAGAGGTCAAAGTAAGGCATATATGAATGAATTTGACAATGTTATATGTTAACATTAATACATGCCTCATTTTGGCCTTAATTATGGACTGATAACTGTAGATCCTGATGATGAAGTCATTGAAAACAATGGTTCACTCAAATATTGTTCGTTCTTGAATATTCTATGAGGATCTTTAAACTGTTATATGAAAGTGTTTAGTTAAAAGTTAGATTGTAGGTACATTAGTATAGTATAGAAAGGATATAGATTAATTAATTAATGTAAAAGAACCTTCTTCAATAAGTAATGATAACAAGAATTTAAATCTTTGTAAAAAACAAACAGTGGATGATTTAAAATGATCGAAACTCAATGTCATTGTACTTTATTCTAATAATGACAAAACAAAACACCCCCTATTCATTACATATCTCTCTTTTTTTTCTTTCTTTCTTTATTTATTTAAACAATACAATTAGTTATCCTGATAATTTTGTCAAAATGATCTTTCATTATTTTTTTATTCTTTTTTTTGTAATCACTAAGCAAAGTACATTTTTATTTTAATAAAAGCAAACTACCGTTTAATAAAGATTTTTTTTTCTATTTTTTTAATTTTTAAAATGAAGATTTCTATGGTAGAATAAACAAGTGAGTTTCATTATTGATGAATGACAGATGATTTTCGTGGGAATGTCAAAACTGTACTTTTTTTTAACGTTTTTTTATAGAAAATATTGTAATATGATTAAACACTAAAAAGGACATTAGAAATGATTGTGAGATGGTGGAGAAGATTTGTAGCTCAGGTGGGTGATTCTGATGTTGGTTTGTTCTCTGAGCTGGATGGTTTGGTCGTGGAGCTATCATTGTCCTTCTGAACGACATCATCAGTACAAACTTCGGGTAGAAGTGATGTCGTTCAGAAGGACGATGAAAGCTCCACGACCAAACCATCCAGGTAAGAGAACAAACCAACATCGAAATGATTGTTTTTTGTTTTTTTTAATAAATGACTAAATATGATGTCTAACAAAATGGAGAGAAACGATTAAAGATGGCTTAATGGTTTAGTAATAAGAAAGCATTGTGACATCATTTGAAATAGGATTAACAAATGTTCAGATAGCTATTTTTTGATAATTAATCTAATTTTTTGTTTCTGTGTACCTTAGGAAATGAAATTGTATACCCTTTTTCCATGTTGATGTGATCAAGTAATATGATTCATCAAAAAACAATTAATTAGCTTTGTTACTAAGGCAATTATTTATATCGAAATAACCAGAAATTTTGCTGTAATGTGTACATCTTTTCACAGTTGGAATTACGAGTCGCTCTGGGCTAAATCACTCTTGCAAACTTAGAGGCATTGGACAGTCGTATCGTCCTAATACGTGAGTTCTCAGAAGTCTCATCCACGGCCTTACATGTAGGAATCGAACCCAGGACTTTCGGTCATACACGCGAACGCCTAATCTCTAGGCCACTGAGCCAGTGTCCAACCGTGTTAATTTCTAAATTCAACCAATCCATAATCTTGTGCAACCATTCATCCAATGCTCGAGGTGGGTAACTGTCTCACATTCAACCCGAATCGGACTTAACTGGTCACGGCTTCTCACGAGAGCTCAGGAAGTTACATCTAGAAGCTAGTCATTGGATCCTACGTGTGGAACCCCGGATGAGCACTGCTGAAGAGTTCTATACAATGACAAAAGGCCTATACGGTGCTTCCAGGTGTTTAATCATGGTCTACCAACTCGTGATTTTAACTATGAAAATACTACAATCTACACAAATTTCCTTACTGGTGTATGCTTTGTTAAAACTTTTCACAACTAAACAATCTATCAATAGTTGATTCTTAAATCTTTATCCTATTGAAACACAGATAACATTAACTGAAAGCATTGTTTTCAAATTATTTCCCTTAGATTATACAGTTTTAAGTTCAAATTAATGATCCAAAGGAATGGCTAATTTCAAGACATAACATTATTTTAAAATGAAAACATATACATTTAGAATAGTTTGTAAAACAAAAGTAACAATGTTGAAAAGACCAGTATACAATGTCAACCTGAATCAATTCATAGATTAAATGAAAATTAGAAATTACTTGTCAGTATGTATAGAAATAAATATAGATTAATAGAAATAGTGATGCAAATAAAATTCAGATCAGATGCTTGTTGAATAATTAAATAGTGTATGATATGATATCATTTTGGTAAGAAATGGTAAAAGAGGGTAAATGATAACTAACTTATCAAAAATTAACCTTACATTATGGTCAAATGAAAATTTTTGTAAAAAATGTAATCGATATTACTACGTTAACTTGAGTATAAATATGAATTGTTGTCAAACAAACGGCAGAAGAGCAAGGGTTAACTGTCATATGGCTGAGCTATCAACCTAAGAATATGACCTAAGTAATTCTAATTAAAACCACAAAGGATCAGTTGAAATCTATTTTATAACTCGTTTTAACTGCATATTTCCATAGTTTAAATCAAGAACTGGTTTAAGATGAATGATCATTTAAAATTGGGAATCATTGGATAGCTATTTTGTCTTAGTGTAGGACACCTCAAAAATCTGAGATAGTTGTTTACTGTCTACTCCAATACGGTCATTTGACACTGGTTGCTTTTCAGGCATCTTGATGCATGTTCACCCACCTTTACTTATAAATCACTATTACTTCTCCCTAAAAATATCTAGTTTGACAAACCTGACCACTTATTATCTATATATAAGTGTCTCAACAAGTAAACTTGTTATCTGACTATTTAGAATGCTTCGCATTGGTGTCACATAATTCTTAAAAAATTACATCTCTTTAGACCAGTTGCATTACAGAGATTAACTTTTTAAGTGAGAAAATCATTGTTGGCTGCAATTAATCAGCAAAAGGTACTATTGTCGAAGGTGAAGCAAAATGCAGATGACTAGTCCTAGATTTCATTCCTTATCTTTATCGAGCTCTGTTTAGAGGAATGGTCACTAGTGTTGTATTAATTAAAAAATTTTCGTGATAGCAATAATAACAGAACAATGATTTTATAATGATTTTACAATGTTAATCTGCCTTTGAATACGTTATTTGGACAGGAAACAAAACTGTTGAGTACGGTTAATAGATTTTAAGAAACTATTGAAAGCAAATCTTTAAAAAAGCAATTGAGTGGGATGCCTGGAAGCAGAAGATTAAGAAAATCAAAGAAAAGAGAACGAGAACAAAGAATGAAAATGAAAGAACAATGAAGTCTGAGACGATTGATCGATATTCACAAAAGGAACAGTCAAGTCTGAAACAATTAATTGACATTTTGCAAATTAAGTATTTACTGGATGGTTCTCAGATTTTACAACAGATTAGGTAATTTTGTGTTCTCGTTCACTAAACTAAACTCATTATGAGAAGTTGAAATCATGAGTCAATTGAAGCTAGACCACCATCGAAAACCTGGAAGCACTGGACGGCCGTTTCGTCCTATTATGGGACTCCTCAGCAGTGCGTATCCACGATCCCGCACTCGTGAGATTCGAACCCAGGACCTACCAGTCTCGAGCCGGAGCCTTTAACCGATAGACCACTGAGCCGACCGGCATCAAACGGTGTTAATGTCTAACTTCAACCGATTCACGAATTATGAACCACCATTCACCAATTGTCTTCAGTGAGTTTTTATCTCACAACAGACCTGGTTGAACTCCACTGTTCACTGCTTCCCACTAGAACTCCAGGACATGTAGTTTGAAGTCAGTCACTAGTGAGCATATGATTATAATCATAATGAAAATTCTATTTCACTTATCACTGAATGAATCATAAAACGATATTAAATCATACATGATGAAATATTTTTTCATTTAAACATGTGACTGGAAAAAGTAATGAATGATTATCTAGAATCACTAGGTTAAAGTGAAGAATAATCAATGTCTGAACGATGAAATAAGTGATTATAGGGTAATATGAATTCACGTTTATTTCTTCTCCTTAGAAAAAGAAATGAGTTGGTCTTAGCAATAATATAAAATTCATTACAACATCAAAATAATGCATAAATATTTACGGTTCTTGTCTTTTGAGTGAGTTCATTTTTTATTAAAACTAAAACTGAACAACCCATAGATACTTTGAACAGATTCTCAAGTATAAATGAAATATACAGTTATCTAAATTATATTTAATTTGTTTCATTATCATGAAAATCTATTAATGGCAGCCTGAGTGATCCAATAATAATATCGCTAACTGTAGTAATGACAGAGAGATTTCGAACTCCTTACAACAGTTGAGGGTTCTTTTGTAGTGCAAGTATATCTCTTAAAAGTATCAATAAACGAAGGACATAGGATCGTGTTTCATTTAATTATAAACATCAGGTATTATAGATATTGTTGGATTGTTCAGTAAATACGAGAACTGAATTGTTCATAATTCCAGTGAGCATTGACATAACCTTTTGGGCTATTAATGAAGTAGTTGAAATCATGAATCAATTGAAGCTAAACCACCATGGAAAACCTGGAAGAACTGGACGGCCGTTTCATCCTATTGTGGGACTCCTCAGCAGTGCGCATCCACGACCTCTTCTCGCAAGATTCGAACTCAGGATCTACCAGTCTCGCGCCAGAGCACTTAATCGATAAACCACTGAGCCGGCATCCAATGGTGTTAATGTCTAACTTCAACCAATCCACGATTTTGTGCACTGTTGAGGAGTCCCGTAATAGGACGAAACGGCCGTCCAGTGCTTCCAGGTTTTCCATGGTGATCTAGCTTCAATTGACTCATGATTTCATCTATGAAAATACTAAATTCTTCACAAAAAACCCCTTCTGATCTATTAATGAAATATTGAAAAATTTTCTTGATAATAATATACTGGCAAAAACTCCATTTTTCAAGTCAATCACGAGTTACAGTGAAGGATGTTAAGACTATCAGTCAAACCAAGACAACTGTTGACTTATTATTTAAACAAAAATACAACATCTGTTCTATTTTTCTTTGAACTTAACTGTTCTGATTATGATGAATTTTAATTGGACTTTGTACACTCAATATTCCGGTAAAAAAGCATTAGAACTGAAAATATCTTCTACACAAAATAAACCTCAACAAACTAATTGAGATGCCTAATTTCTAAGGAACTTTTAAGTTTAATTTCAACAATAACATCAAGAATAGGGTAAGGAAATCGACACAGTTGTGAAGTATTCTGAAATGTATAAGATTGACAAAATCAATCCTCACTGATACTAATTCGCCTATTCGTTAGACAGATTTCAAACATATTAAAATGCTTCAAAATGATATCATACGTAATTTTATTTAATACATGAAATCACATTAAGGGCTCTGGCTCGTAACTGGTAGGTCCTGGGTTCGAATCTCGCGAGTGCGGGATCGTGGGTGCGCACTTCTGAGGAGTCCCATAATAGGACGAAACGGCCGTCAAGCAGTGCTTCCAGGTTTTCGATGGTGGTCTAGCTTCAATTGACTCATGATTTCAACTTTGAAATATACTGAAATCTTCACAAATCCCCTTCTGATTAAAATCACACTATATTATATTTCTATGGTTTTCTATGGAATGTAAAAGAAAAAACTAAATGCATCATGTAACATCTATAGTACTTATAGAAATTTCATATTCCTAAATGATAATTGTCATAGATGACTTGATCATAAATCTCGCTTTAATAAATTTTGTAATCACTTATAATTTATGAAGATGACAGAATCCAAAATAATTATGTTAAAATGAAGAATCCCTAAAACTTAACATCATATACTTATCATAATGATGATGATGAAGAAAAAGAAGAATACAGATAAATATGAAAACAAGCATTGAAATAACAACTTTTTTTAAAAAACTGTAGTTGACTCAACTTACTGTGTAGAAATTAAGTAGTAGAAACAAGTCACAAGATAGAAACCCCAGAAAAAGAAAAGAAATATCATAGTAATCTAAATGATACATGAAAAAGCATTTATGAATGATCAAGAATTATCTGAATTTAACTAATATGATGTTTTTATTCAATGTGTTTAGTGGGTGACTATTAAATTTCGAATCAACCTGGGAACTTGGAATGAATTGGGTTTCAAGTTAATTATGGTAACGATGTAATTTTTTTCAAGCGTAGTGTTCAGGAACACTGTCACACAGTTGTCCATGTTAGTATGGACGACAGTAAAATCTCAAAGTCCTTTAAAATAATCAACGGACAGAAAATATTGGACCAATTACACATCACCAATTTCATCAATATTACAAAATAAAGATTGATTTATCCATTCATCAGAAAAGTGTTGTCCGTCCTGTATTTCCTTGGTGACTTCATGATCCAAAGCATAGTTGCTTTACATGCTATATCCAGTTTTTAATTATAAATTCTTTCTCTTTACCGTTACGTCTTCTTTAAGTATCACTCATTTCATTCCTAAAATCACTTCACTTTTGTATAAGAAACTGTGTAAATTTTACCAACAGTTTTTCAGTAATTTGTCATCACATATTGCTCCTAATCTATTTACATTATTTAACATTTAAGTATTAACCATGTCCACACAACTCTACTAAATTTAATACTCTATCATTCATCGTTGATAAAAGCTTTCCTGATATTACAGTAGAAAGTATGCTCGCTTTTTATTCTTAAAAAAATTAATCTCACTATTGCTAGGTATTAGGCAGCTAAAGTGAATTAACAAGTTAAATGAATTAAAATTATTCTGCTATAGTCGTTTTTCACCGGGTTTTTTTTTCGAAATTATGTACAAATTTACTCGAAATTTGATGACATTCGCTTCTACACATGTACCTTTGCCGTATACAATGTATGCGTCATATTTATATTAGCAGCAAATATACAGGTATTCTACACTATTTTAAATAGTTAAAACAACATCTGTTGCCATATATTTAAAAAGACTTATAATAGATTCGTTGAATAAAAGCTGTACGCTAATAGTAACTTATCATACATTTTATTTAATAAAGTAATCGGATTTAATGTTAATTCCATCAGCTTCACTTAAGTTGACTTTTGAGGAGTATTGTTGATATATATTTATGAAAAACCATGTTATTCTTATTTTCATTACATAAAAGCAATTGAGATATTCAACAAAGCCAAAACCAACTTTGATAATTGAAACTGATGATCTAGAGAAAATACATGAAAGTTTTAAGTATAAATAAGCCGTCGTTTAGTAGGATTAAATAACGTTAATTCCGTTTATGTTGGTGGTTGAAAACTTTATAATATTATTTTGGAATATAATCTTGTGAACAAAGGTGGATAGTAGGTAACAATGGAATCCAGGACGCACGTTTCGTCCTATTTGGGACTCGTCAGCTGGATGTACCTGCATCTGAGAGTTGATGTTCACTTTGAGACTCAAACCCAGTAACTATCCATCGTTGCTTACCATGCTTGTGAATGTAAGCTATATCAATGCAATACGCACAGTATGCACATATGCCAATTAGAGACTGACCAGTTGCAGTCCTAGCACATCAATGGGAAGATTCAAATAAACAATACTAAGTAAATAATCTTCTGAAGTTTCCTTTTATCGAAATTCAATCTTTGTGAGTTACATTTATTCAGATTGACATCAAATAAAGGACAAGTGAAAACCATTAGACATTAGAAAGTTACTTTGTCGCAACAATAGTGACTATAGGTGTCAGTTTTCAAAATATAATACACAATTTCTCATGAAACTCCATGATAAACTGCTTCATTTAACTTCAACGTATATTTCATTAACCTCCATTTTCAGGGACAAACTAGTTTCACGTCTTTGGGAAAATCATAAACGAAATTAGTCAATGTTAATCGAATACTTTAAATTATCACAAACATAAAGATTACAATGACCAGAAAGTGGATGTAAAATAGCAGTAATATAATTTCGCTGAATAAAATAATATTTTATACAAATGAATTCTAGATACACCAAAAAATTAAAAGTGTTCCAAATATATTATAAAGTGCTTGAAAATAGTAGGATCTCGGAAAAGTTCAGGTAGATAATTTAATTCTCTATGTGATGCAATGCATAGAAAGCTCCTTTCTTAGCGAGCAATGCTGCTGGAGGTCCAGACTCTATTTTACGTCCATCCTGTAACACTACTACTAGATCAGCATTGACAATTGTCGATAGACGATGGGCAACAACTAATGATGTTCTCGACCCCATAGCAGCATCAAGAGCTTCTTGAACTATACGCTCACTCTCATTGTCTAAAGCTGAAGTGGCTTCGTCCAACACAAGTAAAACAGGTTTACGAACTAAAGCTCGTGCAATGGCTATTCTCTGTTTCTGTCCTCCAGATAGCTTTGATCCACGTTGTCCAACTTTGGTTTCATATTGCTTAAAAACAGTGAAAGTTATAAACAGTTATTTAGCACATTTAAAAATATTCTTAACAAACCTAATGGCATAAAAGCTGACAATACAATAAAAATATATACCTGAAGCGTAATTTTTAATGAATTTAACAAACCGAATATTTCACTTACCTCTGGAAGTGTTGTAATAAAATCATGGATGTTAGCTGCACGTGCTGCCTCAATAATCTCTTCCATTGTCACTTCTCGACTATTGTCTCCATACGCAATATTCTCTCTTATGGTGAGATCGAATAAAGTGGGTTCTTGTGAAACAAGACCAATCTGTTTTCTAACCCAACTAGGTGCAATATTTCTGATGTTGATATCATCGAAAAACACGCCACTATCGGGACCATGGTATGATGGATCGTAGAATCTCAATACTAACTGAAGCAGTGTTGATTTCCCACAACCAGAAGGTCCAACTAATGCAACCGTTTGACCAGGTTCAACAGTGTGTGAAAAGTTCTAAAAAATGCAGATGATTTCCAGAAACTCATTAGATAACTAAACAACTAGAATATTACAAATAGATATTAGAAAACAGGATCAAATAGTCTTGAAAATCCAAAGTTGATTATCTTTCGCGTATACAGATTTAATCAGTAATCTGGCTAGTGCTTACAGTGAAACACTTTTAAAGTAAAACATTCGACTCATTTAGTAATTTATACCAGTATCTGATGTTGGCAATTGATATAATCGTTCTCTCAAATACAGTGTTCCGTGATGGTGCTTTGAAAACTATCAAGAATTTTTGTTTCTTTGAATACAACATATTGTTTAGTACAAAGTGTGGTAATGTCAAGTACAGTAATAGTTGTATTTTATTACTGGAATTTTCATCACATACAATTGGAATCAGTGGTTCAGTCGTTTAAGAAAGCTTTTAAAATTTTTAATTAAACCTATTATGAATATGACTTAAATCTTCATACAGATTCATTCAGTATTGTTTGTTTGAATCTTCCCATTGATGTGCTAGGACTGCAACTGGTCAGTCTCTAATTGGCATATGTGCATACTGTGCGTATTGCCTCAATATAGCCTTAATTCACAAGCATGGTAAGCAGAGATGGATAGTGGCTAGCAGTGGAATCCAGGACGCGCATTTCGTCCTATTTGGGACTCGTCAGCTGGATGTACCTGCATCTCAGAGTTGATGTTCACTCTGGGACTCGAACCCAGTACCCTCGCTTCAAACGCCATCGCATTATCCACTCGGCCGCTGAGTCCTGATAGCCACTTGCTTGTGCAATGGGGTGAAGTTTAAATTCACTTAGTATCATTCAGTGGTCGAGTGATAAAGCGATGGCTTTTGAAGCGAGGGTACTGGGTTCGAGTCCCAGAGTGAACATCAACTCTGAGATGCAGGTACATCCAGCTGACGAGTCCCAAATAGGACGAAACGCGCGTCCTGGATTCCACTGCTAGCCACTATCCACCTCTTCGTACAGAGTAATCACATTGATATACAAAGATCTTTATAACGTTACATTTAAGTAGTTTACTGCTTAAATTTAATGTAGTGTGAACAAATTAATTTGTTTGCATTCAGTATGGTTGCATTTGCAAGACATCTACTTAGTAGGTTGAGATTTTCATCTAACAAAAACTACGAATTTATCTTATTCATATCTTATTCGTTTACATGATGATCTAGTTTGAACTAAACATGTTCAGAGCCTCTAAACAGTGATTAAAACAAATTCAACTCAAACGGAAATAAATTTCTATAACACTGTATTATTTTACCCCTAATTGCTACATTAACTTACCTTAAGAACCCGTCTCTCAGTTTGAGCGGAATATTTGAAATTAACGTTCTTGAACGAAATTTTTCGTTTGAATTTTTCATGTGGTACAATCCCTATGTTAGTTGAAATAAGAGGTTTTCTGTCTAGAATTTTAAGAATACATTTCGCAGCTGAACCCGCTGCTTGAGTACCCAAAACTAGTGTAGCTGTATGACCAAGAGATTGAGCACTCATATAAATTTAATAAATGGGGTTACAGATTTTTTATTTGATGAATAAAATTAACCTTATTCTGTCGCATTAAATGTCGTAAAGATAATGACAAGTCGGAGTGCTACAAAGAAATGCAGTTTCATACTAGATGAACATCATGTATAAGGTTTCCATTTAGGAAAGTTGTAAGTATTTTTACCTGTTCAGAATTACTTGTAGTTTGCTCTATTATTTCACTTAATTTATCTGTCTTTCAAATTAATATTTACTGCTTGAAATTAAATGTTTCAAGACTGTGCCTGCCAGTGTATAGTTTCATGGAAATGTTCTCTTTTCATACACAATTCGATCATCATTTCAAATAAACATCATACTTTGTGCAATTATGGTGTTATAAGTATATTCAAATGTTCGTATGCTTCTATAGGTTACACCATTATTTCCCTTTATTTACTTAATTTTTTCAAAATTACGCTGTATTTTTATAAATATAAAGGTTCCAAGACTGTGTTTGTGCATTTTTGCTGTCGTAAAAAACGTAAACTTTCGATGAAGAACTCTATCGTTAACTCAAATAAGCAAATAACTTTTGCATAAATTCAAATTCTTTTTAATAAAACACCGTTTGTGAGTATAAATTTTGGTACTCTGGTGAATCAGGTGAGACTTACACAGAGTATAATGAGATTTGAGTGAAAATTTTCCATTATTCAAAAGTTTATTTTGACAGTTTACCTTTAAAACCCGGCCTTCAGATCGAGAAGAGTATTTAAAATAAACTCGCTGGAAAGAAACTTTCCCTTTGAATGCTTCTGATGGTACAATCCCCACGTTAACTGGAATGAGGGATTGTCTGTCTAAAAGTGCTAGAATGTTTTTTGCTGCAGGTTTTGATTCCTTCGCATCCATAACTAACGTAGCAGAACGACCAAGTGACTGTGCACTCATACTGATGGTTGCAAAAACTCTGTTAAAATTCGAAATATTCAAAAAATAATAATTGACAAGGTTCGCCATGCTTTCTTATTAGATGTGAAACAATATCATAGTGCAAAATCAACATCAATCTTCACGAAAAAATAGTAATTGTGCATAAAAACTATCCTGAACAGAGTGAAGTAGTCAGAACTGCTATTTATTACATACAGTAGTATCATACAAGTTAATTAATTAATCAACTACAACCAATATCATATTTTCTAATTCTTACACCGACTAAATTCTGTCGATTGAGTTACGATGTTGCTAATAAAATAACTGAATCAGTATCGCGGTGGATTGTATTTGATGTAAATTGTTAAGAAACTGAGATATAAGATTTAGATAACTTTGTTATCAAAGCATAGTAGTAGGATAATGGTTACTTCTAAAATGTCAAATAATGTATGCATCTCATTTCGTTACGAGGAAAATTGCTTTTCAGAAGATCACTAGCAGTATACATGACTGTAGTACTCGATGCATTGGACTTGAATACATCATTAAGCTTTATTTCCTTCAACAATTCACGTACGAAATGTTGAAAAGTCTTAACTAAGACGAAACCACTGTTTATAGTTGCATGATGATTGCCTAGAAACATTTAATGTCAAACCTTAATGCATATAAATACATTTTTATCGTACACTTTAAATAACATCACTGTGAAATTTTACATTGCATTCTTATTTGCAAATGATTCAATTAACAATACAAAAGTTTATAGAAAGTCTGAGTCACTTTTCTATTCATAAAATAGTCAGAGTTTTTTACATTTGAAATCTAACATCCGAAAATGACAACCACTCAGTATTTATAAACTGAAATATATGGAATTCGATCATCATACTGATAGAAGTAAAAAGTCGTATTGATGAGTTAACGGTTTTAGCTTTTCAAATTATTAAAATAGAGTCAGATGGGGTTTTTTTGAGATTTAGTATGTTTCATAGTTGAAAGCATGAGTCAATTGAAGCTAGACCACCATGGAAAACCTGGAAACACTGCTTGACGGCCTCAGCAGTGCGCACTGCTGAGGAGTCCCATAATAGGACGAAACGGCCGTCAAGCAGTGTTTCCAGGTTTTCCATGGTGGTCTAGCTTCAATTGACTCATGCTTTCAACTATAAAATGGAGTCATTTATAGTGCTTTTTTTCTAAGGGTGAATTAATTATTTTACTAATTTAATAAAAAAATGAGGACTGACGTACTGTTTTGTAGCATTCCCGTATAAGTTAAACTTCTATGTACATCATGTTTTGCTCATACTATACTTCGATAAAAAAAATATCGTTTAGTCTACATTCTGTTGCAAGTTGAAATTTACAGTCCTAGTAGGACTGATTAAATTTATGAATCAACGACAGTTTAATATTTTGAATTATTACTTGATAAAAATGAATAAGAAAACAAAGAGGCAGTAGGAAGCTTTCATGGGCTAATCTTATCTAGAATACATCTACAACTAATTCATCAACAAAGGTGAGATAGAATATGTATATTTCTTTGAAGAGTAAAGCCACATCTTAGCCAGTAGCATGATGGAAAAATTGTCCACTTATCTTTATATGCTGTCTTACCAGCTATAATGTACTGGGAATATTACGTATCAATCAATTCATAGATAATTAATAGCTCATTACAGCAAGAAATTTACCTGAATACTGCAACTACTGTTATTACTTTTGTTGAAACCAAATATGCACCTAGAGCGAATGCTGCCGCAAACGAAAACATTGGCACACCCTCAGCGAGTGCATAGACCAATGAGTAAAAAATAATATTTTTGGTTCTTTTTCTGGCAGATTTACAGGAAAAAAAAATTAAATTTCGATGATTTCAATTTACAAAAAGATAAAAGTTTTGACATTTTGTCGTCTATATTCCCAAATAAAGTTATAAACATGGTTAGCAGAGATGGATAGTGGCTAGCAGTGGAATCCAGGACGCGCGTTTCGTCCTATTTGGGACTCGTCAGCTGGATGTACCTGCATCTCAGAGTTGATGTTAACTCTGGGACTCGAACCCAGTACCCTCGCTTCAAAAGCCATCGCGTTATCCACTCGGCCGCTGAGTCCTGATAGACACTTGCTTGTGCGATGGGGTGAAGTTTAAATTCAACTTAGTATTGTTTATTTGAATCTTCCCACAAATCGATGGGAAGATTCAAACAAACAATACGAAGTTGAATTTAAAGTTATAAACAGTTTAAGTATAGTCAATCACATAAATATTATAACAACCACGCAAATACAACAAAAAAGTTTCATAAAAGGTATAAAATTAAATTTTATTATTATCAATGGCTTTATTCAATATAATATTTTTTTGGTATAATGCAGAATCCTCAGCTCAAAGTACTCCAACAAGTTTCTTTTACAAAAGAAAAAAAACGATTGATAACTTTATACATATATACATAAATTATGTAAATAAACTAACTGGAATTAAATGATTTAGTTTCTTAAATTAGAAACATGTTTAAGAATACAAGTTATTGACTAAGTCAACTCTAGCAACCTGTTCGTTACATAGTATAGTTTCTAAATAAAGAATTGTAAAGCTTTTGTACCAATGCTTACGTATATTAATTCTAATGTACTGACGTCTCGTTCTGTTAGAAGATATACATGGAGATATGAATGAAGTTGATGGTCAGTATCTGATAAGATAACACCTGCTAGGGGTTTGAAAGATTTTAGACGTCTTCCCACAACAATATTAATAATGATTTCAAAAGTTTCACCACACACCCTGTCAACTGCTTTCAGGACTCTCCGCAATACAACAAAGTTTTTTTGCAAAAGCGCAGGAAATAATGATGAGGAACAAAAAAGAATTATAGATAATATCTAAGAATTAGCTAATCGTAGAAGTAAATGTTAAGTAATCTCAAAAGTATGCACCCTCTATATGTAGTAAGTCAGATAGAAAAATTTCTTCGATAACAACAAAACATGAGAATACAAAGAGAGTTCAGAGTGAAAACTTACGGCAAGATAAATGACCTTTGACTCTGTGATTATCAAAGAATCTCCAATAGTACATGCTTTATAGGATTCCAACAGGGTGTTTAAGTGCTATTCGTGTCTCAGGTTAAAGTTAACAGTACGAAATATAAAAGGATTAATTTGAAGACCATTAGAAGCAGACTGTAGTTCAATAAAAAACAAGAATTCATTCATCTCAAGGTAATTCTAAGAGGTAGAAATCAGCATACTTACTGAGAGATCGTCCATACATTTTGTAAAAGTGTTTTCTGTGGAAGATATCAGATCAGGTCAAGAAAAAGAGAAGAGAAGATGGGAAAATTCAGTTTCTTATGTCACACTTACATAAGTCAGTAGACACGTTGAACGCAGTGATGTCTGAAAATGTCCGCGGTCACTTAACTCGTCCGAATGTTTAGGGCCTAACAAAATCCCAAACTCTCTTTTTGAGAAAAAGCCTGATATACTGTGCTATCCATTCACCAGTATCTCTGACAAATCCTCGTTTTCTCTAATAAATGTTAGACTTGAAATCAAGTATGATACTTCTAAAATCCTAGTTTCATCATGAAAACAGTAGATAACAGCCGATACACTACTACTTTATGTGTTCGACACTATTTATGATTTCTAAATAAACTAAAGCGATAACTTTTACATATCATGGAAATACAAACCCGACTTAAATGTCTAACTTCTACGTCGTCAAACCCATAAATAAAAGTGTTCTAATTGTCTAAATGTATCTCTGTGATGTTTGTTATTTGACTGGAATTGATCTTATTATACTCTTCTAATGTTCATGACACAGACTAAAATATATTTATCCTAAAATCTTAGCTTTTGCATTAAGTCAGTGTTTAAATTATCCAACTCAGTTACACAGATGTCCGTGTCAATGGTTTGGATAAATATCCGGAAACCTCTGATACAAATTCACCAGCATTTAGAATTTTGTGTAGAAAGATTAATGACCCGTAAAAAAGAAATAGAGATTTTATTTAAGTACCTAAAACTAGTTAGTATTTCAAAGTTTTGGTCTCATTATGCACAATCAACGTTATAATTTAGTTGTGCAGTAAATCTAACCAGCAAATCTCAATGTGATAGTAGCAAGGTTAGTTTCGTAGGTATATTAAAGTCGTTCACACTAATCAACCGTAGACGTTTAGTCGATCTGTACAGTAGCCTAACTGGAGAAACTAAGAAAACATTTAGGTACTTGAGCTACTAACTTTTAAAAAAATATAAAACATTTTAAAATTATTGTTCAAATGTGTGAAATTAATTAACATCTAAGGAAACTCAGAATGACCAAATGGTATAATATCACTGATAATTCAGAGTTAAATTTCAAATAAAAGGCTAAAGTACTTGCCAATGTCAGTGGTGTTCACTGTACCTATAAAGAATACGTAGTTCATCTAGCCTGTGATAGTCATTACACACAAAGTACATTGATGTATAAGAATAGCTACTCAGAATTATTATTTGTCTGATAAATATGAGTGATCATAATTCGTAAACATAATGAATCATCATCTCAAAATAATCACCCTGCATTTTGAGCTACATAAATGCATAACTTCTATGTCCAGTCAAAATTTCAAGTAGCCACTAATTTGTTTCTATCATATTATTTGAACTTATAGATAATAGTCTGTAAAACATTGTTCTAACTGTTGCTAACTTAATAATAATTTGATAAATGATGGAAAAGCATTCCTTATACCAACTTCACATTCCACTGTAAACTTAATCTTGATATGTGAACTACCGAAGAGAAACAAAAAAAGTAAACTACTAGTAGTCAGTCGTTGCTATCAACATTTATGAACTAAGACGTTACTTTATTACTTGACCTATTAATCTTGTAAGTTGTTTTTTATTTGTCTCATTTTGCATTTCATAACCCCATCAGTAATATGCCTTTAGGGTTACTTTTGCTAAAATAAACTATACAGAGCATTTTACTAGAATTTAGTGTATAACTGCTATACCTGTATAAAACTAATGAGAGCTTAACTAAATAAAATAAATAACTTTTATCCAATGATGTTTTGTTGTTCAAAATTTCATTAAGTTTACAGTCTGAAACCTATGTCTGTAGTTGGGTATGTATTCATTTATAGGATGCTCAGTCATAATTTAATCGACGGATTTTCAAGTTAATTTGCTATACTTCACTTAGTATTACTTGTTTGAAACTTTTCATTGATGTTTAGGACTGCAACTGTTCAGTCTCTTATTAACACATGTGCATACTGTGCGTATTTCCCCGATATTGCCTTATTTCACAAACATTGTAAGCAAAGATGGAGATGCAGGTACATCCAGCTGACGAGTCCCAAATAGGACGAAACGCGCGTCCTGGATTCCACTGCTAGCCACTATCCATCTTTGCTTAATTTGCGATAGTTTTAAGTATTAGTTTTTAAGGATTGTAGAGTTTTATTAACTCATGGGTTTTAATTATTTGCTGAAGGCAGAATCTTCTTAGAGTTTCAATGATAAATTGAAGTTAAAGCTCAAATCAGAAGTTAAATTGCTTGTTTGATTTCACTAGTGTCTACAGTCAATATAAAGCATATACAGTTCATCTAGTCTGTGAAAACCATTACTTGTAACGTACGTTGATGCATAAGAATACTTATTCAAAATTATCATTAATCTGATAAAGATGAATGATTGTATTTCTGAAACATTATGAATTCTCATTTCAAAATAATTACTTTACATATTGAGTTGCATAAATATCTTCTTCATATCAAGTGGGATTTCATCAAAATCTATATACAAGCAAGCTTTCATCGCTGATATTTTATCATGTTAATCTTTGGTGTACAGTTAATGAACGAAAACTGTGAATTTTAAATGATGGATGATTTGGTTTACTACACTTAAAAATGAAGACAATAAATGTTAGTATTAACTAAGCTTAATAGCAAACATCAAAATCGGTTTTCTTAAAATGATTTATTTCATATATACAATAAGAAAGTGTGCTTGAAACTTCTTTGCCATTATGAACATGGTTATTCTGAAGGATTTCACATACTTTGTTGTTTCAAATCTTGCTGATCATCTTCACTTCAATCATTTTATTAATTTTGTATCATTTGTATCATCTTAATTTGTAGTCAATTCTGATCCGTGAAATCAACAACATACATTGATAAAACTAGATTTCACACAATACCATTTATCTATTAATCTTTTATTATGGAATCGCATATATTCGTATGAACGTAAATCATTTTAAGTTGATAAGAAGATATGATAATAATAAGCAAAGATGGATAGTGGCTAGCAGTGGAATCCAGGACGCCCGTTTCGTCCTATTTGGGACTCGTCAGCTGGATGTACCTGCATCTCAGAGTTGATGTTCACTCTGGGACTCGAACCCAGTACCCTCGCTCCAAACGCCATCGCGTTATCCACTCGGCCACTGGGTCCTGATAGCCACTTGCTTGTGCAATGGGGTGAAGTTTAAATTCAACTTAGTATTGTTTATTTGAATCTTCCCATCGATTTGTTAGGACTGCAACTGGTCAGTTTCTAATTGGCATATGTGCATACTGTGCGTATTGCCTCGATATACCTTAATTCACAAGCATGGTAAACAGAGACGGATAGCTGACGAGTCCCAAATAGGACGAAACGCGCGTCCTGGATTCCACTGCTAGCCACTATCCATCTCTGCTTACCATGCTTGTGAATTAAGGTATATCGAGGCAATACGCACAGTATGCACATATGCTAATTAGAGACTGACCAGTTGCAGTCCTAAAACATCGATGGGAAGATTCAAACAAACAATACTAAGATATGATAATAGTTTGAAATTTATGACCTACAAAACATATTGCATCTGATCCACCCAAAGCTTTCAGTGGAACTGAAGACGAATAAGTTGCCTTGTTAAATGTATATGAAATACAGTGAAACGACATCTGAACATTTTTTTCCCTGTATTTTATGCAATAACGATATTCCTACTAAATATAATTTCAGTCAGACTTATTAATCAAATAAATAGTTAGTGATTTTTCTGTCTGGGACATAGTTTTATCTATGAGCTTTTTGATATTATTTGCCAAACTAGATTGAATCCGACCTAACATCTATAGTTTAAAGCAGAGTACTTTAATCAGTAAGACACCGTCTTTGATTTTTAAACAACAATTTTACTTATCTAAGTTGAAAAATAACTACTGACAACTTTAAATTTTAATACTGTTTAACTGATAATGTAACCAAAATGTTTTAGCTATATTCATATCAAATAGTTAGCACACTATACCTCTCAACTTTGCAATATTTAAAACGCAATACATCATCAGGAGGATAACTCTCAAAACACTATTTAAAATGTGTAATTTAATAGATTAGAAGGGGCATCGGCCTCGTGACTTCCGAAAAATCTCGGCTTTCATCACAAGGTGTCATAATTATTCCTTCAACTCCCAGGGCAGAGTTTTAGTGATTTGAATTATTTTTTCTGGTTAGAGTTTTTATATCGAGTTAGTTTGTCTACAGGACGGGGTCGCTAACCCCATGCTCAACCCTCCTCCTTTACCCTGGCTTGGGATCGGTAGTAACTCTGGAAGAGCTTCAGGCGGAGGAAGGCCAAAGAACACCGGGAAATAGAAGCAGATATGAAAAGGATGAATGTTCACTGGAAAGGATTGCCCAGGACAGGGTTGGATGGAGAATGCTAGTGGGCGGCCTATGTTCCTCCACGAGGGGTAACAGGCGTAAGTAAGTAAGTAATTTGATATATTAATGAAATAATACGAACTTGTCGAAAAAATTACTTTTAATTTCAAATCTATTTTAAAATGTTAATAAATTTGAAAAGATTACTGAATTGTTTTTCTGAAACCTAAAAATACAAAAAAACTCTTCTACTTCATGTAAAATATGATTCTCTTTGTAAATCTTTGCTTATAATACTTGTGAATTAAGGCAATATTCAGGTAATACGCACAGTATGTACATATGACAATAAGAGACTGATCAGTTGCAGTCCGAAACATCAATGGGAAGATTGAAACAAACGATATTAAGTGAGTTCAAACTTCACCCCATTGTATAAGCAAGTAGCTATCAAGACTCAGTAGCTGAGTGGATAACGCGATGGATTCAAGTCCCAGAGTGAACATCAACTCTCAGATGCAGGTACATCTAGCTGACGAGTCCCGAATAGTGTGAAACACGCGTCCTGGATTCCACTGCTAGCCACTATTGATCTTTGCTTATAATGTTTTTTTATTATTGAAGTATAATTACTTATTCAATATACTCCTCTTTTATTTAGATGAATCTGTGCAAGATTATGTACAATAGTCTGTTAACTTGAAAAAAAAGAGAAATTGTTTTTTTTACTATTTCACTGGATATACAACTCTGTCTATTCACTAATGAATAAGTAACAATAACATGATATCATATTGTATAACTAGAAAAGTGGTTTGGACACTTTTTGTGAAACACTTGTGAAAATGATCGTTATTATATTTTAAAACCTCATTTTTATATTTTTCACATTTCACTCCTATAGTATTCGCTGTTTGATAATCCAAAAAAATTGTAAGTTTTATTTTGAAACGAAACTATTGTTTTTATAAACAAAACATTTAAAGACGACACAAATTAATTTGTAGACTCACTTTTGATTTTCACAAGCATGAGATTTAAAACGTTTGAAAAAGTATTCCTCTAGGGTATGTGTAGTTACAGTACGATTTGAGCCGATTGCCTCTTGAGCTACTCTCATTGATTCAGTATCATTTTTACTCTTTCCTTTTCCTGACATTGAACGCATCTAAATGTCAGACAAGTAGTAATACAAAATCTCTTTCACTCCAAACACTCAAAATATCGTTATTTCATTTAAGTGAATGGCTTGCATTTTGTATAACCAAATCAACAGCAAATGAATAAACTATTTTTAGTTTGAAATAACGGGTTTATATTTGTTACCACAATTATTATGACTACTTTGTTATTCGTTACGTTAATTTCATTTCTCTATGTAGGTGCAATAATGTTAACTTATGCGTACGCATAACTGTGTCATTGTCAACACTGATTGTGACTGACTGACTGACTGACTAAATAATTCAGATAAATAAGGCATTACCTAATCAAGCTCCTACAAAACCTTTGACCTTATTTTAATACAATCATTTCAAGGATATGTACCTCAGTAATGGTTACAATGATTTCGTATTTAAAAGTGAAAATCCGGTTTAAGAAATTATTGTGAAATAAATTGTGTTACCTGTAAAAATCCACCAATGACGATAATTGGATAAAATGCTAACACAACCAAAGTTAACTGCCAACTGTAGATGAATGCTATCACAAGCGACATAATTATCAGTGCTAAAGCTTCTACGATAAAACCCATTTGTGCACCAGAAATCATTGCCATTTTTGTAGCTTCCGTAGCAAGTTTAGCAGTCAGTGCACCTGCTTGATTTTCTGGTTCATCAAACCATGCAATTTCCTAAATTGTTTTAAATAATGGAGTGTTTATAAAATGTTTTCACATAAGTTTAATATTAATAACATAAATCACTATCAAGTTGTTTGCAACTTACTTGACGTAGCATAGCTTCAAAAACCATAGAACGTATACGTTTGATTAATTTTTCACCTGATTTCCCTAAAAGAAATCCCTAAAACAAAATCGAATAATAAATTATTGAATTTAAGTATTACTTATTTTTGATGGTAGAATATAAAAACAGTTTCTTAAGAAACGAGAAAGTATTTAATGATCTGATAAGTCATTATTTTTGATATTCATATACATTATGTAATTGAAATTTTATTATTCCACTTAACAAGAGAAGGGGTTTTGTGGATATTATAGTAATTTCAATAGTTGAGATCATTAATCATTTGAAGCTAGACCACCATCGAAAACCTGGAAGCACTGGATGGCAGTTTCGTCCTATTGTGAAGCTCATCAGCGGTGCGCATCCACAAACGCGCCTCGCGAAATTCGAACCCTGGACCTACCAGTCTCGTGCGCAAGCGCTTAACCACTAGACCACTGAGCTGGCATCTGATGGTGTCATTGTCTAACTTCGACCAATTCACAAAATCGAGCGACACATCCACCATTGTCTTCAATGAGTTACTCTCTCACAACACACCTGCTTCAACTCCACTGGTCACTGCTTCTCACTAGAACTCCAGGAAATACCTCTTGAAGCCAGTCACTAGTGAGCGTATGTTGAATAATATGAGAAGGGCATTTGCCTATATAATAATAGTAATTTCAATAGTTGAGATCATGAATCAATTGAAGCTAGACCACGATGGAAATCCTGGAAGCACTGGACGGCCGTTTCGGCCTATTGTGGGACTCCTCAGCAGTGCATTTGTCCAAAAAATTGTTATAAAATAGTTCATCTTGAATATTTAACAAAATTTACTTTCATAAACTGGTAGCATCAGACTTCCTAAAAATCATTATTCTGTTGTGAATTATATAAACTTTATTTAATCATCATTCATTTGAATGCATAAAATTTATCGGATTTTTTTTAGATGATAACATTGAATTTATTGGTTTATACGAAGACAACATATTCTCATAATTGTCATTCTTTCCTTTCATTTTTACTTGATAATCATAATTTTATGATCACATTTTTTGAAATGATCTTAAACAAACTTATAAATAATTACAGTTAAACTCATTCGTTGATCTAAGCTAGACAATCATTGAAAACGTGAAAGCACTGGACCTGCGGTCTCGCATGTGAACGCTGAACTTTAGATTACTGAGCCGGCATCCAACAGTGATAACATCTAGCATCAATAGATTCACTATAATAATCTGATAATAACCATCATGTGCTCACTAGTGACTAGCTTCAAGACGTAACTCTTGGAGTTCTAGCGAGAAGCCGGGATTAGTAAAGTCTAATCCGTGTCAGGTAGAGACAGGTAGCTGATAAGTCTTTAATTGAACGTTATACTCAGATACTAAGCTAGTTTCATAACCCCCAAGCTAGAACCACACAGCGACTTGAACACGAGAGAAAAGGAGCAAAATATACGAGAAACACTTTACCCCAAAGGTTCGTTTATGTACAGAAAATATAGGGTTTTTATAGTATTATAGAAATCCTTAGGTTTTCCTGAAAATTCTGAGATGCTACTAAACATAGTAACAGTGTGGTAATCAGCCAATCAGAACCTCTACATGTGACTTTTCATTTTCGTGATTTTCCAAGGAAAACTTCTAGTCGAACGCTGATTGGACAAAATGCTTTTTAATGTTTCCTGAGCTTGTCATGTCTATTGCAAGAAATTTTCACAATCGCCCCAATAGTAACTACCTCAGACAGTTGATGAATTATTGCACAAGATCATGGATCGATTGAAATTCGATATTAATACCGTTGGACGCCGGCTCAGCAGTCTAGAGGTTAAGTTTTCGTGAACGAGACCAAAGGTCCTGTGTTCGAGTCAAGCATGCGATATCGTGGTTGCGCACCGCTGAAAAGTCTTATTCTTTGACGAAACGGCCTTCCAGGGCTTCTAGTTTTTCAGTGGTGGTCTAACTTAGATCGACTCACGAGTTCAACCATTGCAAGTGCTACAATCTCCACAAACCCATCATTCTGATAATAATGACAGTTGAATTCATTTATTTGAATGGTAACACTTCTAGTTAGTAGTATTATGTTTTGAAAAAACTTTGACCAAATTGTTATCTTTCAAAAAGTCATATTTTTCAATATTCTGTACCACATCGTCTACGAAACAACCTTCATCTATGTAGAGATAAAAACATTACAACTTTTAAGAGTTAAATCATCTAGTTTCAAACTCCATAAAAAAGTTGGAAATTTACATGATATTCGTTTAATCAATTTATGAAGCTAATTTACCATTTCATAAAATATTTTCGTCAAATTTGAATGAACAGATTATAGTTGAAATAAAATTTCACTAACTATTACGTTACTACATAAAGTAACTTCCAATATGTCATTAAAGAGTATTATATATTTGACTGAATAGTTCAGCAGATACTACTTGAAATAAATTTAATGTCAGAAAATTGTTAAGCAAAGATGGATAGTGGCTAGCAGTGGAATCCAGGACGCCCGTTTCGTCCTATTTGGGACTCGTCAGCTAGATGTACCTGCATCTGGGAGTTGATGTTCATTCTGGGACTCGAACCCAGTACCCTCGCTTCAAACGCCATCGCGTTATCCACTCGGCCACTCAGTCCTGATAGTCAATTGCTTGTGCAATGGGATGAAGTTTAAATTCATTTAGTACTGTTTGTTTGAATCTTCCGATTGATGTTTAGGGCTGCAACTGATCAGTTTCTTATTGGCATATGTGCAGTCTTAAACATCAATGGGAAGATTCAAACAAACAATACTAAACGAATTTCAGAAAATTGTTGCCTAAAGTTAATTCACTTTCGAATATTCTTTGATTTACTTAATGAAATTTATGTTAATTTAAAACACGCTAAAAAGGTATGAAAATTCGTCAGAGATATACAGGACTGGAATTGTGAAATTTTTTAATTTCTTACAAGAAAAGAATAATTTAGTAAGCAAAATTACAAATGGAAAACAGTCATTTATTTAATACCTGACAAAGAGAAGCAGTGAAACGCAAAACTCCGATTAACACCATCATTCCACTTATAAGACTGATTCGGCTGGACATTAAATCAGGATTTGATCTCAAAGTGAATATCTGAAAGAATTTTAAAAATGTCACAATTATGGTATATATATATATATATAATATGATTTAGATTTCTATAACAAAGGTATTTTAAATAAAAACTAACTCTAAGAACCGTATATGGATTTAAAACACGAGACTAATAGGTTTATTCAGTTCATGGTCTATATGACTTATTTTAAAGCTGCTAAGTATATGAAGTATACAACTCTGCTTTCATCACTATGTCATGAATTTGTGCTTCAACTGTAGTGATGGTTAAAGTTTTATCTTATATTACTCTAAAATTGATCAAATCACGTTATATAAAAATGAATTATAAATAATCTAAATATCTTTAATTTTCGATTACTCATATTTTCATCTTTGTTATAATAATTCAATTTGCAATTGTAGAGAAAACATGAGTTTATCAAAAATGTTAGTTATTCCACATATTCAAAGTCATTCTTCGATTTCCGATGCTCAAGTAATATTATTGATTAGTATTCTCAAAAGAAAACTGAATCTTTGACAGACATAAGAATAAAAATCCATTGATTTTGTAAACTAAGTTTATGTGCTTTAGTGTAACAGGTTTCAAATTTTCATATCTGCATTATTAAGAAGACTCCATCAGAGAAGAGTATAGCATGATTACAGTACTTATCTTACCATTCAATAAGATTGTAGTCCAGCACACCATAATTATCGATATTAAACGTAACACTCCTTCAACCTAATCTCATTCCAGCCACAATTGTTCACCATAGTAGATGAAGACTGAAAACATTCAGTGTATAATCCTGTCACTTTATTTGTGCTTGGGAGATGTTATCATCAATTAATCGGTCCTGCTAGTCTAGAAACATATAAATTCAGCAGTAAACATTCAATCACTCCATCGAGTGGATGTAATTTACCAAGAACGTCAAAATTCAAACACTTATGTATCACCCATCGACCAACAGGTTTCATAATATAGAGAAGTATAGAGTGGACTCCTAGACTAAAGATAGTCAAATATCTTGGATTTTCAAATTTAGTTTTTATTATTAAATAAAGACTTAAGTGAATAAGTAAAATCTAAAACTGCGTTAAAATTAATATCTATGACTGAAGTTTTCCTGAAGATTCACTGTTTTCACTTCACTTCTTTTAGAATAAAATGACCAAAAAAATAAGTAAAAGATAAAAATCTATAAAGTTGGTGGATAAAATATTTAGTATAATCGTAAATTAATAAACTATTTACTAATACTAATTCGATTCAAAATTAGGTTTTTGAAATAATACACTGGAACATGTGATAAGTGAGATTTGTTATCTAAATTGAACACACTGAAATATGGAAAGAAAATTATGGAATGTTGCTCAAATATATCATTCTCTGTAAGTATGTGTATACTGGTTTACAAGTGAGTGAAACGTGAGTTTTTTTATTACATAGTAGTCTCTTGGCATAACAATTAGATGTGATATGATGAAATTTTAAAAGCATAACCTGTTGTATATACCTCATAGTTTAAGAATAAAAGTATGTAGGGATAAAAAGTCTTAATCATTTTTTTTCGTAAACTGTTTCAATAACCTCTCTGTAGAATAGATTCGATATGTTTAGTAGTGGAATCTAAGACGTGCGTTTCTTCATATTTGAGACCCGCTGTCTGGATATTTCGCAGTAAGCTGTGGAATGCAGGTACGTTCAACCAACGAGTATCAAATAGGACAGGCTTGATTACACTGCTAGTCACATTCTATCTATCATACATAAGTGTGTTTCATAAAATGTATATCGAGATAATCCGCACGGGATGTATATAGGCCTACCAAGGCTGACCGAATTTCGGTAAAAATACCAATAATGGGATAATTTAAACCCTTAAAGTAAAATTAGCATTCTTAAAACCGTTAATCTGTGTCTAAAAGTGAAATACCAAGAGGTATGTTTCGTCCTAACATTCGTCAGCTGAATACACCTAGATTCCAATGTTAATATTCAAATCGAATGATGTTTACACTACACAGGTGCAGATATGCCGACAAAAGACTAATCAAAGTTCAGTAGGCAATAACTTAAACAGGACACTTAAAACCGTTACTAATAATTGGTTATACTACAACAACCTATTTAAAAATGAACTTGAATGATGCAATGAGAAGACGATGTCCATTAGAACCATATGATATTTTAGCTCAAAACACTTCGATCAATCCAATCATACATTTGTCAGGACAACTCATCTGTTGCGAATACCTTTATGATTAATTCTATACTTAATATACTGAACAACCAATCAACCCTAGTCACTCTAATTCTCCAAAGGTGTGTGATTCTCGTTAGTAGGAACCAAGCGGTCAGAAATGAACATCCTAAATCAAGAGATCAAAAAGCACAGAGGGGAGTGAGAGTAGTTGATATGTTTAATTTGCTAAGCAAATATGAGGTCGAATGAGTAGGCTGTCACATGAATTCCATTAGGCGTATTTATATATGTTTGAAGATATATTTGAAATATATATGCGAGTTATTATGGTTGAAGATAACACTATCTGTATGCCGAACAGGTTCAGCAAAAGGCTTACTTAATTTATTTAATTTGGTTAAACCATATTACTGAAAAGCAAAAGTCTAGGCTACACTGAAAATCTAAGTTTTAATAAAAACGACCGTTTCACATCTTATTCTATTCACTAGTTTGTGTATATGTGAACACGCATACATAGGAAGGCGCAATAGTGATTCACATGTGAGGATGACTGATCATACACGAGTGTTTGTATAAACTCATGAATTCCAATGGCCATATGTGTACACAGGATAAGTGGATATCTACCTCAACAACCGAATATTTGGTTAAGACTGCTCATAGGGTTGATATCAAATCAGTGTTGAGGGGTTTATTCTAAGGTTTATTGAAAACTTAACCATATGAAGATTTAGAATCTTTTGATGTAATCAGTTTGGTTTCACCTTGAACCTATTCAAGTTATGTAAATTTATTATTTTGCGTTCTCCTTATTATCTTTATTTTTTCATGTCTTCCAGTTTGACTAATCTACTTTTACTTCTTACTTACAATAGTCTTAAGAAGTAAATGTGTGGTCATATTATTCGAAATATATTGGTCTAAGATATCATAGTTCTGGATAAACACCATCTTTTCATTGCACTATTTAGATTTGTCAAAACAAATAACTGTGTCAAACTGTATACCATGAACTTACATCATACACTTCGGTGTATAGAAGTGCAAATGCTGGTTGAGCAGTTCCATTTATTAGACAACAGAAGCAACCTATGATTATTAACGGCAATTCAGGTTTGTTAAGTTGTAAAACTCTTAATGTTGGAGACTTCTTTGCTTTTTTCAGCTGTGGAAACAAACAATAAAAGTGACAGTAAACTCGTCATTAATTATTGGCTTATCAATATTTCACGAGATATTTAACTAAAATATATTTAAATATTTACATCCAAGTATTCATCAGAAGTTCTGTCCCATACACGACAACGAATGCAGGCAAAGACAGACAACGTAGCAGCAGTCTCAGCTGCAGTCGGCGAAAATGCAACAGAGGGGGCATCAACCCAATCACAGTTGATGGAAAAGCTATGGAAGAAGTGGAAATTTTTACATATTAGGGCAACGTCATTGATAAATAAAGAGGGTCTGATGCAGATGTAAAGGCACGGATTGGCAAAGCAAGTGAAGGATTCCTACAATTGAAGAACATCGAGAACTCAAAATAACAGTCAGCCAACATCAAAGTCATAACTTTCAATAGGAATGTTAAGAGAAACCTAATACACGGTGCTGAAACGTGGCGAACTCAGAATAAAGTGCTCTTTTCAATATTATATTAGCTGTTAGTTATGTATGATTGTTAAGTGCTCCAAAACTATCATCAACTGACAAATAAAGTATACTCTGATTTGGCTATTAATTTTAAAAATAAAGAGTTAGGAAGCAAAACGAAAAATAGAATATCATCTAAGATGTGACGTTAAGAGTTTGTAACCACATGAAACCCTTAGTACCTGTGGGACATTTCAACATAACACTTCTTCAGCAAAGTCAATCAATCCTTCAATAAATCACTGTAAGATATTACTAAATACCCCTTCAGCAACTGATTTATCAGCCAATGAATGATATTGGTTAAATAATTATTTTGTGATGCTATGGTCATTTCGAATGCTAAATTGTGACGATTTATCGTTTTTTGTCTTTACTGTTTTGTAGTCAGTCATAGAGAGACAGCTGATTGTAAGCTATTATTAGTTTTATTACAAAAAGATTTCTGTCAATTTCATCCAAAAATCAAAATTTATATTTAAATTGTTATGCCTGTCACTGTTCTGTCAGTGGACATGCTTATCTGACTTGGGATCCCGAATCTTACTATGAGTAAAAAGAAGCAAAAACTGTTTTATTTGACCCTGGAAATAAATCAAAATGATGTAGTAATAATCCACCTTTTGTATGATTTATTAACAATCAGATTTCTTAAAATTAAGCTTAGTAGGATTTAATATTTATTAATTAATAACTTACTGTGTTAACATATATTTACAACATTATACAATTAACAATATATAACCAAAAAAATATAATTCATTGACTTAGTCATACAATCACTTCTATTTAAAATGTGACTACATGCCACGAAAGATTGGAAAACAATCAGATTCGTATGTTATTCACACTTTAAACGACTGTAGGGCCAGTGAAATGTGACTGAACTCTAGCCACACCATCCGTCAGCTGGGTCAGTAAATATCGAACAGATCATCGTCAAGGTCAAGGACAATCAGTGCGCATCAGTTAATCATACTCCATGGACTGGCCCATGCGGCAGTGGTTCGACTTTGGCTTGTATCTAGTTTAACTAATATATTCCTGTAATAACGTCCTTTGTGTTGTACAGTCTTCAGAACATCCATGGTTCCTTGATGCGTCGATGGGGCAATTCACGTAAGGTGCTGATCGCGAGGTATGACTTCGAAGTTGGCTTGTTCGTTAGACCGTTCACGTCTAACTCGAGTAGGCCTCCAATCACTCAACATAGACCATCAACGTTGATGGTCTACACGACTAAGTCACTGCTTGTCATAACATAAATTAACATTAAAGAAAAACTTTACTTTATATTGACTAAATATATATAGATACTGTTGATATAGCTAAATAGTGCAAATCATCAATACAATCCTATCTAAGTTAGAACTTAATACCTTAGAGTCAAAAGATGATGGTTATTTGTGATGAGATATGAAACAGATTAGGGGTATTTTGTAAACATTAAAAATTTCCAAGGAGCGATCTATGAAAGTCTTGAAAGATTTTACTCATCGGAATACCTGTTTCAGATTGTAAACATACCTTAGCCCGTGCGATTTGTGATGCTGAAGTAATTGACATACTTCTACGGGGCAACGTTCCAGTACTTTCAGATATGTTCTAAATACATATAAATGTTATGACAATTATGGTGATTTAAAAAGCATAATTCATAATGAAGCTCCAAAATACACTATTACTGTAATTAGTTTTGGATATCTTTATTGATCCAACCTTGTCTAAATTTTCCTTGCCGATTTACCAGAATAATTTATTGACTAAATATGGAATTCATCCACTAGCTGTAAGTTACAACTAAGAGATCATGTTCACAATTCTTCAACTATTTACGTTGTTAAAGTGATTTTATTTGACTGAGATAGTTGAATAGTGTCAAAGCTTTTTTTAGTGACCGAATACTGCTGCGGAACTATTACAAAATAGAGAACGGTGTAATGATGACGAAATCCCTTGATATTCTCTTCATGATTAGCTATACAGACAGCTGATATCTTATCTAGGATTTAAATTAACATTGAAGTGTAGAACTTTTCGAGGCAGTTGTCACAAATTGACAAATGGTTAAAGATTATTCCTTTAAAGAGAAAAATAAAATTATGTTGTCAACATCATTAAGGCAAGTCATACTCACTAACATAATGAAATCTGGATCGCATCCTTAGTGACTTAGCAGAAAACAATACTCAATACCTCAATTATTTGTCACACAGATAAGTCAGTACAAAGACAGATAATTTTTCAACAAGATTTTACTGTTTGTAGGTAGTTACGGTGCTTCCTACTGCTGTTAGACTTTTAGTGATAAACCGTTTGAGGAAACGCAAAAGTTATTTATCAAAATATCGAATCAGCCAAGTAGTTCTGTCATACTTCTACCTCCATAGAAACGTAATACGTAATTATTCCCTACCTCTTAAATCACAGGAAAATAGATCAGCTTTCGTTTTTCACCGATAATGAAATAAAGTATTTAAGTACGTGTTTCGTGTGCATGTATGAATACACAAAGATTTATCTAAATAACTGTTTTGAAATCCTTCGTAACTCGATAGATATTTAAATCATTTCATGCAGTTAATGCCCATGATAAGCTTTCCAAAGCAAGAACAACAAGCATTCCGTTATGCATTGAATCCACTTCATTTTGTGAGCTCTTATTCTTGCACGTACACACTGATTTGTAAAAAATTAAAATGTTTTGCAATGCAATTATGTGTGTGACGCGTGGTGAAGTCATTTAGTTCAGGAGTAACAATTATAAATCCCTTCCACATCCATATAAGATCAGTTTATTGGTGAAGTAGATTAAGCGAAAGAGAGAGTATACCATAGTTGAGTAAAAGAAACATGTAAGGATTGTTATTTTTACGATGAACAGAATGATGAAAGTGATAGTCATTATCAAAATAATAATGAATGCAGTAGTTGAAGAGGGTGTGAAAAGTAACGGATAACTGAATAGACAAGACGACAAAAATTGTATTGAGTAATGTCAAAATGATAAGACTTCATATGTAATGGCTATAATTTTGGAATGAAAATATGAAATTGTTATTGTGAATAAGCAAAGATGAAGTCAAACAAACAAAATGCATCTCAAATAATTTGTGTGAGGACGATACACAGGTGAACTTGAGGAAGCTCTAAGAAGCCCAAAAGAAGCCGAACATATTCCATCCAATCAGCTTTTGGTAGATTATTCCAGAATCACTACGTGTAGCTTCCCTATTGGACAAATGCTAGTAACCCCCTGTGTGCGGGTTGGATAACTATAATGATGATTTCGTTTTTACTAAAAACTATAAATACCTGACAGTTTTGTACCATAATTGACACTGTGTTGGGAATAACATCCCTAATTACTAGTCTTTTGTCTTCTCTCTTGCGACGTTGCGGGTTCAGTCGATCAAGTAGTCTTGTAATACGCGGCATGGCACGAATCGAAGCTCTAGATATAACACTTTGAAGGGTAAGTTATCAGCAAAACGATTACCATATCAGTTCCAGATAAACAACAAGTTCTTTGAGTACGTAGAAATTGGGGTCCAGATGATGAATGGAGGCCGCTTCTGTTTAACATAAAATCCTGATATTATTCTGTCCATTTATCACCCGGAAGGCGGGATCAGTAGGAATAGGTAAAGTATTTATAACTAATTTTACACTAGTGAACTGAATGATTTCATACATCGTACACACCTAATTACATTGCAAAACATCTTATATATTCATAGAAATCAGTGTGTATGTGAAAAAATTAGAGTACACGAAATGAAATGCATTCAAATAAAATTTTTCTTAGCTATCTATCAGTCAAATTAAACAATAAGTGGGATGATGCATTAGACTGAAGAAAAGTCTTAAGTTTGGGCAAGTCTTTCCTATTACATCAGAATTGACATTACAAAGATTTAAACATTATAAATCTGCTTACTTCTTGATCATCTCCAATTGTCCACACACCGTCCAATTTGTTCGAAGTCTGTGTCTCATTTTCTAAATTTCTAATCTGTTCTTCATCAGATAACTCATCATTTTCATTTGCACTTTTCTCACTTATTCCCTAAATGACAGTGAATAAGGTCTTATTAAAACAACATAAATGCTTCAATCAGTACAGTGTAAGTGAAACGTAAGCTGCAACACTGTTGGTATAATTAATTCAAAGCCTAAAAAACACTCTGTAAGTTTAATTGGTAAATGAAATTCAGGAATTCAATCCATGTGATTGCAAAAAAACTACAAATATGATTGATTATTGCCTAAATGCTTTTTATGATCTGTAAATTACTATAAGGCTACCGGAAGAAACATTGATGTAAATGAACATAATTTACTCTCTAGTTTGTAAATTAAATAAAGTCTGTGACCTCAGTTTGATAGCTACTGAAAATTTCCTATATATATTTTTTGATCAAATTTTAGACTAGAGGTGCTGGGTTCGAGTTGCGAGTGCTGGATCGTGGATGTTGGGGAGTCCCAAATTAGGATGAGATGGCCGTCCAGCGCTCCTAGGATTTCAGTGGTGTTCTAGTTTAGATCAGATCATGAATTCAACTATTAAAATTCGCAAATTGTCTTTTGAAAAGAAATCAGCCAGTCAAAAAATATATGAAATAGTAACAACCAATCACTCATTTTCTTGAGAATACATTTCAGACAGCTATTTACAAATTTATGATGGAATATATAGCAGTCTATTAGATTGCTGTGGAATAAACCAATATCAAAAATATCAAAACTTGATGTAAATGCATATTCTAAAAGTCAAAATACCTGATTACTAAGCATTGCTGCATAAAGACCGTTTTGAGCCACAAGTTCTTCATGGGTCCCAGACTCTCGAACTACTCCCTTGTCAAGAACGATTATTAGATTTGCGTTACGAACTGTTGTAAGACGATGGGCAACAACCACGACTGTTCTCCCCTCACTCGCTTTGTCCAAAGCCACTTGAACTACACGTTCTGATTTTGTGTCGAGAGCTGACGTCGCTTCGTCCAGTAGGAGCAACTTTGGTTTTCTAATCAGAGCTCGAGCAATCGCTATACGTTGCTTTTGACCACCTGACATTCCGCCACCTCGTTCACCCACAAAAGTGTCGTATGTCTGGATTCACAATATAATATAACATTTTGACTTTCAGTTAAGTAGAAAATGTCGCTCATAATAAACAGCTTTACTTTCAACAATGAATAGATGACTTACATCTGGAAGTTGTTGAATAAAATCGTGAGCATTAGCAAGCTTCGCAGCTTCTTCTATCTCATCTTGAGTTGCATCAAGTTTTCCTAACCTTATGTTATCACTGATAGTTCCTTCGAAAAGTATTGGTTCTTGTTGCACACAGCCTATCTGATTACGATAAGCTTTCAGATCCAGATTCTTGATATTCTCGTCTTCAATTAGTACCTTAATTGGCAAATATGAAATGAAATTATGTAACCTAAAGAAGTGTGGAAGTGTAACCTGGCATTTAAAAACTGAACAAGGTGAACAAATGTTTGTGATTTGTTAACAAGACTACTAGTTAGCTCTTAACCGTTGATAGATAAAAATTTAACTGAACCAGTCTTCAATTACATTTCAAGGAGATTATGAACAGTTATCACTTATAATTCATCTGATTCACATCTCTACAACCTATCGTTCCATTACATCAACGACACTAAACAACACAGATTTAAAAGGTCACTTAGGTTACTCCAGTATAGACATAACTCAGCCATACTTTCTGTAAGAATTCAAACACATGCATTGACACAAGGTTGATCTGAACAGAACATCTCGGGAAGAACATACCTCGCCGCTTACAGGATCATAAAATCTTTGCAGCATGTGAATAATGGTACTTTTTCCTGAACCGCTCGGTCCAACTAAAGCTATAGTTTGTCCACTTTTGATCGTCAGACTAAAATCCTTTAAAATCTACAAAGTAGAAAAAAAAGGTACCAAGACAGGAAATGCAGTAACCAGTAAATCAAATGTTCAACTTTATTTTAAACTTATAACGTCATGGGATTAATGCTTCTCTCTTTGCAATTCTATGTGGGATTTTCACTAGACAGTATGGAATCAAACGGTAAATATTGGTGGATTATTCAGTGATACGAAAATCAAAAATTTCGCTGTAAACGATAGCATCTACAAATAGAACTCCATGGAAATTTAACTGCATAACAATTTAGCAGAAAAATAATCAAACGATGTACACAGTTACTTTAATGTGCAAAAATTGTGATTTAGGCAAAAATCTTATGAAGAAGCCCGTTGGTGAATTTATGTTTGCATATATTCCCTGGGACTAAAAATTGTCATAGCATGTGGGAAATTAAATTTCTAACGATTATCGCGTTTTACGAGAATTTACTTCACAATGATTCTGTAAACTATGAAAATGATACATAATGAGACGAATTCTGATTTACTCACAGTGATATCTGGTCTGCTTGGATATACGAAAGAAACATTTTTGAATGCAACATTTCCAGAAAAGTTTGGAATAAGATTTCCTTGTCGGTCTTTATCAATTTGAGGGGTCTAAAATAAGAACAATAGCTACACATCAGTTATTGACTTTACAACAAGTACCAATAAATTCAATCCGAAGATCAGTTGTTTGATTTCCACTAGTAAATTATATAATAAACGCTTCGAGTCAAATCTCAAATTTCAATGCATACATGAGGAAGTAGTAGCAATATAAGAGTGGTGAGTTGATTTGCTGTTTCAACGAGGTCCAGAGAAAAATTTATCCTCCTTTTTCACATTTCATGACACCATTTTTTAAAACCAGAGTTTCATAAAGCTCGCCCAGGAAGATATACTCTCTTGCTAGCTAGTTATACACAGTCAGTGGAATCTAAACATTTGCAACAAGTTTTTTATTCTAATATATTTACAATCTTTTTCAAGTCATGACTGTATGAGTAATTACTGCTTCTTAATAAGTTGAAATTTTCGCTGCAAAACTGAGATAAAATTTTCCTACAAATCAATTGAAAAATTTGAACTGTTCTAAACTGCTAAATTGTATTACTGGTCGAGGTAGGAGGTGGATAGGCATACTTAACCCATGTCCCAACCACCTCAGTCGAGGTTGATTTACTACCATATCAATCATAGGTTTACTCTTCAAGAGCTCTAGTTGAAATACTGGGTATTATCGACGCTAATATTTTAGACAGCATACTAGTCAAACTGATTCCTTTCTGATTGTCACAAGATGATCTTTTTATTTTATTGTGAACAAGGACGATTAGCGATCGAGACCAGCCAGATGGGATCGCGTCCAGTTCTCAGATTCTAGCTACCATCTAAGTTAGTCTAACTAATAAAACTGGACCTCCATCTTTACAGATTGGCGGGTTGAATTCATCTAGACCTGTCTCTCTCCCTCTCCTTAGATTTCATTCATTCTTGTCAACTTCACCAAGAGTTAGAGGATTTATGTCTGTTTGTTTTTCAGGTTGCGTGAATATGGTAGGTAACTGATATGTGGCGGAAATTCAGTTGAACTCTCCCCTTAATTGTTCTGCTCATCGATACAATCTCGCAAACTGACGAGGAATTATAGTCCTGTATTTTTTCGAAACAGTCATACTGATAGCTGGATTCTTAAAACTTGTTTTCTTGATAGGTCTGAACAGTTTTCTACTGTTACCTTCAGTCCCTAACTTTTCTGACTATTTTGTTTTCATGACCCACCACTGTTCACAATCACTGCATAGGCATTTTATGATCTTGTGTTTAAGTTAACTCTGTTTGGAACTATATGGGATGAATTCCTGAGTATCTATCATTTCAGTGTACGCTGCTAAAATCCACTGATTTCTCATCATCTTTTAATTTAGGTTACTAACAGATGTCACTGTTGTTTCCATAGCTGTTTGGATGCCATTCCAAGCTACTTTGAAGTGGATATCAATCAGCTGGTTGAATTAACGCAGGGACAACGAAGAGGCGACGGTGTTTATCTTTATATTTCCGAGTTCTTACAGCAGGCACGAGAATGTCCATTAAAATCCAGTCAAGTAGAGTCTGTTTTGCCTTTGAGTGCAATGCTACACCGACACCAGTGGGGTCGTTGGAAGTAGCAGGAGGGTCTCCAGATACACGGAGTGTAAGTCGCGCTGATTCTTCATACTGACAACATGGGATCAAATGAATGACCATACTTGGATGGTTTATACGCGCTTCAGAAACACAACATACATCGATAACGCGAGATCTGAGAGTCCTTCCAAGATAAGGAAGCTTGTCATCCTATCTGACACAAGGTTCGAAATTGAAAGCAGAAACATGTGGTTTAGTGCATGATTTCAAGAAACCAGGAATAACATTTGATGAATTCGAATCACTAGCATTAGTAGTGCTTAGCGATAAAAAGATACTGGAGGGTCTAGTAGCGAAGGTTTGTGAACTATCAGGAAATAAGGAAGTAAGTTGATCGTGAACAAGATCGTCATGAGTGATAATGGTATGAGAGCAACTGTCAATTTCCAACTGCCCATACTATGAAAAAATATTCCTTCCTCAGGGACCTCAAACGAAAATCTGGTTAGCGGTGGTCTTGATTGCCCGGGAACGTGAACCCAGAACTCAAGAGACAACTGCTTGAGGTTGATCACACACGTCCTTTTAATTGAAAAGTTTTCAATGTGCTTGTTCCGTACTTTGAAGGCCCTTTCCATTGGAGACAGGAACCTGTTGAGTTAGGCTAGGTGAGAAAATTTAAAGGTTGACCTTTTCTAACCCACTCCTCTTTTTTTGAGAAGGAAGGATTGCGGCAGATGATGGTTGTCTGAGAGAAATACCTTACCGCAGTCACGTCCCTCTACAGTTAGCAGTACGACTTCGTCCTCTGACCTTAATTTGAAGCCTTTAGTTTGCCTTGTTCTTCAGCTAATTTCCATGGCGAGATAGGACCTAAGAAATGTGTTCCGGCCAGTACAGCCCAGTCGAGTCATCACGATAGTCAAGCTCGATCATTATGTCAGGGTAACAGCTACGATCGGGACAGTAAAAATTATGATCTTGATTCGTAAAGGTTCAGGGATATGACTAATTAATGTGCAATTTATATTTTTTCTAGCAAATGTGCAACATGATTATGGTCTGTCTCAGAACCTATTTTTTCACTTATTAATTTAGCCTTGAGATTGTGAGAGGTTTGATTATAACGGCTTTGTAAGAAAGGTTGGAAGACAAACTCACACGCTCAATAGTACCATAAATTTCAGCGGCTGATGCCTGTGCATTCATAAAATATTGAAAACATGGTAGAGCGTTACCCAGAAAAATACTTCCCAAAAGAACATTAATGAATATCTGAAAAAGCAGAATAATTAAAAAGTGGGAACTGCTAATGCTCTCCTTTGAAATCACTGTTTCATCATTCATGAAAATGTACATACAATAAACATTCGAAACGTCATTTTTAAACATGTATTTTTATTTGATTCATAAATTGTTTGCAATAGCTTTCACTGTTTGACCTCACTCTAAAGTGTGTGTTTAAACCCATCATCACACAATTTTCATAATATGATGTGCCTTGTATTCTTTCGGATATCGACTAGGGGTCTAATCACAGATTTAATTAAGATTTAATTAAGATTTAATTAAGACTTTTTATCAAGTCTATAGATGATAACAAATCAGAAATAGCTTATTCGATATTTGTATTGTTTGCTCGAAACCAGTTGGGTAGATAGTAATTTTTAATTTGAGTACACAGTTATCCGGTGTACATAAATCTGATCAATAAATAGGTTCCGTTTGTTCTCAGGATTTACTTTTAGGCAAATCATTCGGATATATTCAGTATTTTACGATCATTTAGGTTTCAGTGATACAATATCTGACTCAATTCAGATTCAGACTTCGAATCAACATAATAAAATAAAATAATGTAATGTACCTTTTCTATTTGGGAATTTCAGAGCCTTAATTATATTTACGTGAGGCTAACTGTCGTCAAATTCTATAACGTTCATTTACTTATTGTAAAACTGTTTAATTTCTAAAAAAAATGCCTTACATCTAAAATATTTTGCCTGGATGATTTGGGATTTAAGTTGGTTTTCAAACAATTCCATAAATAACACACACAAAGGTGTTTAATGTTTAACAAAATGTTTCAGTTTTAGTTTTGAAAACATTTGAGTGAATTTCGAAATTTCAAATGTGTTTCAAATCAGTTTTCATAGTTGGGTTAGATGGAAATCAGTGTGATAATCCATATGTTACGTCCTGAATGACTCCCGTTATTATCTAACGCGGGAATCAAACAATCAGGATAGACGTAGGTTTTAAGTTTAGAAGTTTTACCTTCTTATTGTTGAAATGAATCACCATGAAGAATATAACGATAACCAATGGCTTTGGAAAATTGTAACATACCAGTATTACAGATCCGGCATTATAGTTTTCGTCAATCATTAATTTAATGCCATACCAAAAAATAAGTGCAGAAGAACAAAAGATGGTTAATCCTATGGCACCAGTTACTAAAAGAAGAAAAAATTACAAGTTTTAATTATGAGTTTACTGACTGAATTTAGAGCTTGTGTGCACCCAGTGCCTAGTTCATTAGGATTACGAGTTTCTAAGGACTATTGACCAAGATGTGTTAACCCCTTTGTGGTACCTTTTATTCTGATGCCAATTAGATCGGAAAATGATTGTTATCGAAATATACGTATTTAAATTTCATTCTCGTATTTGAATAAATTGTCTCATTAATTACTAACGTGATTTAAGTCGATAATAAAATGCGAGGATTGGCAGTATATATATCGACAGCAGTCATTCATACGATCTGAATTGAGTCAGATATTGTATCACTGAAACCTAAATGATCGTAAAATACTGAATATATCCGAATGATTTGCCTAAAAGTAAATCCTGAGAACAAACGGAACCTATTTATTGATCAGATTTATGTACACCGGATAACTGTGTACTCAAATTAAAAATTACTATCTACCCAACTGGTTTCGAGCAAACAATACAAATATCGAATAAGCTATTTCTGATTTGTTATCATCTATAGACTTGATAAAAAGTCTTAATTAAATCTTGGATTCAGAATAAAAATTTAGATAACAGTTCAAAACAGTGACATCATTTTTCATTTGCACACTTTGAGGACAAACAGATTCATCAGTTTATATAATGTTTGAGCAGTTACACGAGGATTATTTAGTAGACTAAACTTCTTGATAAGGTTTGGATCAGCAATAATCATTTTATATTGCTTTTTTTATTAAGGCCTGTAATGTAGTCATGAATGTTGGGACAAATTCTGTATATGTATTATTCAGGATGAATTATCTAGACGTAGTAAGTACTTCTTCTTAAAGTTATCTGTGACATGTATAATGGTTCAGTCAGCTAGTTAAGCGTGAAATATGAATTGTCACATGAGTACATTGCTCCAAGTTGTTATGCTCCATTAACAGAGTGAGTCGACGTTTTCAGGGTAGGTTCCAGAGTAGTGAAAATGGCAACAGTAATAATGACTATATAATAGGTTAGGTATTCAATCTACAGTTTTAAAAAATATATATAAATCTGCGAGACAATAGAGAAATTTGGAGAAAGTTAGAAACTTAAGGTTTAATGTAAAACAAAAAGTTCATACGCCCACGGCATAGCGAGTAACTTCGCATAAAGTCACCCTAAGACTCCAACGATTGGTTACAACGATCAAACAGATATGAACCATTTAGTCTGCACCTGTCTACATGTCTTAATCCAACGGTCAGTGAAGTTATTGAGTGACGCCATGTACTGGTTTTCCTGTTCCGAGCCTACTTCTAACCTATTATTACAATAACCAACTCTGTGTGTCGAGGTAGCCTATAGGATGCACCCATATCCGCCAAAGGATAGACGAATTTTTGAGAGAGTAGAAAAAAACAAAAACATAAAAACAGTCTCCTGAATATCCACAAACTATAAATCATCTTCTTTACAATTCGAAATTTAAATTTTATTTCAGAAGTAATTATATCCGTAAGACTAATCTAGGTGTTCATGATATGTCTTTCCTAAGATAAAGATAATTTATTGACTCTCTAGGAAAAGCATATATCCAGTCACAAGTTCTTACCTCCACCAGTTGCTGTTGACTTTCTGAGCCCGACCTTTTCGGCAAATACCAGTTGTTCACTATATCTTGCTAGCTCCTTCTGCTCGCCGCCAAATGCCACAACAGTACGAACAGCTTCTAAAACTTCACCAGCGATAGAACCTGCTTGTGCATATGCAGCTATCTCCTTAACAGTGAAATATTTCATAATGAAACCGAAGCATCCAAAAACTGCAGCAATAACAGGTAACATGGCACAAGCAACTAGAGTAAGTTTCCATCCCACTGAAAAACTTATTATGATGCCTACTATGAATCCTGATATGTATTTTATAAAACCTCCGAGTGTTGTTCCAATACCACGTTCAATGAGCTCAATATTCTGGGAGAGCTTGCTGATCAGTGACCCAGATGACTGTTCATCATACCATGGAATATCCTGTCGTAAAATACTCTAAATAAAAACACGATTTTAAGATAGGCTAAAATTCATCAGCTTATAAATCCAAACCGCAAGTAGAATATGTTTGATTTAAACTAGGTTTGGATAAAATAAAATTCAAATTTATTCACCGTCATTTAATCAAGCTGTAAGACTAGGCAAATAGTCATACAGTATTTCTAAGTGTTCTATGAACTATTGGTTACATAGCTTCAGAACAAGTACATTTAGCCAAATCCCGATGACTATTTTAAGATACACTTCACTGTAGGTCTTGAATCAGGAAACTCTCTTGCAGACTAAATACCTATATTCGGTGTGATGGCTCCTCAATTAGACCAATAAAATACGAACTACCTCTAAATTCGATCTATAAACTTTAAAAATTAAGTCAATGAGTTCCTGTTGTGTACTCAAAACACTGTATTGCAGACTGTGCAGTGTCCAATTATGTACTCAATTTACATAACCTTGCTAGTGTTATATAAGCTCAGTATTGAAAGCTATTTCCAAGATATTCAGAGACATCCACTTACAACTTATTAACAACAAGCAGTCACCTATAGCAATGTCGATTATTTGATTCTACATGAGTGACCGTCTGTCAGAATAAATGAAATTGGATAAAGTTCTTTAAACTCAAGAGATTTTTTGCACGAGAGTGCTTTGAAATATTTAGTTTGCAAAATGATTTATAAATTGCCGCATTATGGTATGAAAATGGTATGTTTTTGAAATAAAATATATTGTGTTGTAATTTTAACAAATTTAGTCATACACGCAGCCTAATTTAACAATAATGGATCTGTTGAAAAGGTTAGTTGCCTTTTTTATTTATTTCAATCACTACTCTAATGGTTTCAATGATACAGCTTATCACGATTTACTTCCTTAACCCTTGAAAAATTGAAAAAGTCACAATGCCGAATTTTAATATGACTTTAAGGTTACCTACCATTAGACTTGATACATTTTTTGCAACTTACATGTTAAATAATAGCATTTGAGCATGATGTGATCACATTCGTCATTGTTACCTATATTTGTAACCTACCAATGCCTTTATTGGACGTTGCTGTCGGACATGGGGTAGAGTTATTTTGTACATTTACTGTGACATTGTGTACCAGTGTAAAGCTTATTTCCATTACATTACTCAGTATAAATTTTCAACCAAATTCATCTTAACACTTAGACGACACAGATATAGGTTTACAGACAGAATTCTTAATAAGAAACTCATAGCGTAAGTAATTAACTGCTTGTCACAGAATGATACATCGGAGAGCATTACGCTTCACGATGTGGTCGTAAAGTGATATCCCAAATCTAATATTTGATAGTGTGTGAATTTGAGAACCTCATTAGTTCAAATGGTCACTTTGTATTAGCCTGTATGACCGTTATTTTTTCAGACAATACTTTGAAAACTAAAACTGTTAGTACATTTTGATAGGCACATTAGACGCAAACTGACGTATCAAGAGGGTAATTCGAGAGATAATTTTATGAATAATTACACCCTATGGCATCTTAAACAGTATAAATTTTCTAGGGTAATTAAGCAAACATTTCCTGAAAACATAGGCAGCAGCTTACTTGTATCTTCATTTTAGTAGTCTTTCTTTTACTACAACAAACTGAAGTTCGGTATTTCTGTTTATCTCTTTATCATTGACATCGTGTGTTTGGTGTCAATAAAAACGTAAACAAAGCGATTTTAACAATTAGAAGCCCTTCAAAAGTTTAAAATTGTGGCTTCTTTCACAATCAATTCAAAAACTTATTTTGTGCCAGATAAATATAGAATTTTATTACAATTACCGATACTATGCGTTTTTTTCTTTTATCATATTTACTTAAAATTTGCACTTGGTAGAACACTGCACTACCTGCAAGCTAGAATGAAGCCTAGTTCATCAGTTTTTATATCACATTTTCAACCTCACAAACAAATATCGTTATGTATTTCCGTTGTCACCAAAAACTGTATATGGATGCTTGTATGAATCAGTCAAAACAGCACAAAAATAGAAGAACAGTCTATGTTCAGGTAAAGAAAGACTTTCAACAGTGTATTAAGATGGAAAATTTTTAAAATAGTACTAAATATGTGCTTTGAGACCTGTAGGGGTGATCAACAAAAACCAAGCTCAAACTGTATTAAATTCACTGGAGCTATATGTATCAACCGACTGCATTCCAGCAAATCTCTTCAAAAGAATTTTTCTGTCCTACTTGTCGCTGTATCAGAATTTTTCATCTTTTCTTCTGTTAGGTTGCTCCACTTTACATCACAATCCATCTTCTGTTCATACAGTAATTTGATTTTATTATATACACCCATCTCAATACATCACCTTTATTCAGTAACCTTAAGTTTGCGGCCACTAGTAACATATCTCGACCCTCAAGTGAAATCATGACTCTCAGTTATACTCTGAAACTTTTCTCTTACATATGACTCCTGGTTGCAGCATGTGAAGAAATCCCTTCAAAATCATAATATAATTTACAAACGCCAACCTGCTATACATGTCAGCCATCTTCGTCCCAAAAAGGTAACAAATTTCATTTCTCTAGTCCTGGAAATTTAATATAAAAGATTATGGCTGATGGACACCGAAAACTGCATACTTTTTATCAAGGTGTAAATTTTTTTCAGAAATAAGTGGTCAGAGAATCGATAGCATCTTAATTAACTAAATAGAAAAGGAGGTGACATACTTTGAAATATAGTAGACGGATCCGGTTAATCTGCCTGCTTGCTGAAATATTCATGCAAAAGTCCTGGATAAACGAAACGACAAACATTGCAGCTCCCAAAACAGCAAACCATTTCACTGAGCCGTATACGTTTTCTGCAACAACGTTGTCCCCTGTAAATTCGTTTACGACCCCCTTGAAGATAAACACGTTAAGTGGAACTGCGGCGCCAACTGCAACAGCACAGATACACCCCACTACTAGTGCACATATATCTGTCTTACTAGCATACCGGAACTAAATAGTGAAATAAGAGATTTTCAATCAAAAAGCAATTACCAGACCAAAGAAAGAAATTTTCGGGTACACGCTGTGCTCGCTTTAGTCTATAGAAAGAAAGTTCTCAAAAACTTACTTCTTACTACTACGTTTCGCTTTTCCTCGACATTTCATGATACTAAACAAATGTTACCTTTGAACAGATTTCACATTGTAGCCCACTTAAACAAAACACATCTAATGTCTATGTTAGGACAAAAATGTCAATAAAAAGATAGATATTGGTCCTCTTCTGTTTTATGTTTTCTTGACATAATATTTCAATGTCTTTTTATATCTACTGCTACTTTTCAATTGCCTTTCCTAATAAGTAATATGTAACTTTAAGTGACACTCAAACAAACCTTGCAGTTATGAAGGCTGTCAGATGTTCGTAGTATATGTTCAAATCAAGTTGAAGATGCACTTGATGCTCAATTACATTCCAAACTCAACACACCATGTTGAAATTGTTGTATGTAACCATCAACAGTACACGTCCAATAAAAATTACTTACTTTGAAGCTCATCATATGCTGAGTTTGCAATACTCAAGTACTCACTTGTTCTAATAGCTTCTCTGCAACAAATAATATCTACAAAAAGAGGATTGTGGTTCAAATTCACCTACGGTTGCAATATATTTAACGCTGAACTCCCTTAAGATTGTTAATTCTTACCTCACACTCTTGACGTCACTGTCACTTTGAGATCTGTGAACATATTTCCGTAGGCTAACCTCATAACACCCTATGACCAAATCACATGCACTGCCTGTTATTATTTGTTTCTTGGAATCGATATTTCTCAGTTCTTTGTTAAATATTTGCTGTTTTAGGACTACACATAGAACCTACAAGGACAATAGGAGTCGCATTGTGTAATCCTGCGGTATGTCATTTTTACATACTGGATGCTTTTGTCTTATCCTATTCATTATTTGTAGCCTGTAACAGGTACTCAATAAGGAGAAGCAATTTCAGTGACAGTGAGCGCAATCTACACATTTACTAAATTTAGTTAACTTTAGTCGATAATTCAGACACAGCTGAAACATTAAACGCAGGCTTTCACAGATTCTAATAGGGAGATTCCAAAAATTTTAAGTTTACTCCTTAGGCTATTGACGCCATTAGACAGATCAAGCATGTAAAGATGACCAAGGTATTTGTAGTTTTACAACACATTTACATGAGACACTTTTACAATCGGAGTATGAAAACTCAGTCAAATCTGAAATGAAAAGGTTCGAAGATATATTTAGAAGGCTATCGATAAGTGGAGAAGTATTTGATCTAGGCTGAATAACAGTTGAAAGGGATAAGTAGAACGGTGTACGCATTCGTGATCTAATGTGAATGTGTGATCGAACGCCTTCACCTAGGTGAGTTCAGTAAAACCAACGAGGTCAGCATCAATGTCGAAGACCCACAGAAATATTTATTTTTCTGATCTCTTTACCGCTACAGAACAAAGCAGGATGTTTACTAGTGTGAAAAGTGCACCGAAAGAGGGCGAAATGTTAAGAAACGCTAATGACAATATTTTTTGTTGTCTTCTTTTTTTAATGTCTTTTTTCATCTGATGTCAGTCGCGATGTCATCATGCAAAAGTTTGAGTTAGAACGCTATGGATTATCGTAGTAGAATGGAGACCTCAACACAAAATTTGGAACATGATTCTGAGTAGCGAGCGTAGGCAAACAACTTCAGTATTGTCGACTGACCGCCTCGTCTTCAGTCTGAGTTTAATCTACTAATTTATTATACCTCTGTCTGTTCCCCTACAAAATGTTAAGCACTGCATCTTGTTTAGTTCAAAGTGTTTTTCTGCTCCTTTGTTTCTCTTTCTTTCAGCATCACGCTCTCAGGGCACAGTTATGGCTCTTTTTATGCTTGGAACAAACTTGACGTACGCACCTTCTCAATGTCATAGTTCACACCAAGTGCTAGACAAATCTACTTTATAACAACCACAAACCTTAAAGGTTGTGTTGCATAAATACTTAGTACGGCCGGAATTCTTACACAATAATGTTAATTTTGAATCTGGTATGCAACGTCGGAGCGATGCCATTTCGGAAAAATATTTTGAAAACTGACGGTTTCGTCCATGGCCTTTCGAACTTTCATCTGCACGGACATGTAAAGAAAAGAGAGTCCATTTAATCTGAGTAGTAGATTAGTTTACAGAAATAATGGGTAACATGTCAAGGATAAAGGCCTTGTCATGGACTACGAGCACGCCGATATCGCAACAGTCCAAATCACCCATCGACAATACAACATAGTCCTATGAGACTTCCATGTTTGGCATACCCTATGTAACATTGTTGTCTGAGGATGTATATTACTACTAATTATAAAAATATAACATTGCACTTAGACCGGTAATAGTATCTTAAGGGCTTATTTTCGTTGCTTGATTAAGGCGGAGACTGTCGGACGGTAACGTTTGCAGTGCAGTTATTGTTTGGAGTTGACCAGTACTTCAGAATAGTCAGTCAAAGTAGTCGAAGGTTAGGACAGTACCTGAGTCGGTCATTACTGAATATAAAGACATTTAGGCTATAGCTTTCAATGGCCGCATACTAACACCTGGTAGAGACACTATTACTCTTGTGGAGTCGCCGAATCGTCACCAAAAAGATATGTACAGTAAGGTGGTTCTTTGCACCTATGCATATTGGTTGTGCACAAGTGACATACCGGAATATCCACAAGGGAAAGCACAGAAAAACACATCTGCAACCAGACGCTACAGGTAAAAAGCACGCAAACTGTTGCTTCCACTATCTGGACAACCAACTCCGTCTGTTTCACGAAAATGCTGGAATTGGACAAGATGAGCCACATATATGCAGAATACGAAAACGGCGATTTAATGTTTACGGAGGATCGAGGATTGACCTACTTGGTAGACCAAAGCATATGTCAATGAGAATTTTGGCTGTTTCTAGCATGCAAATCGTTTTAGTTAGACAAGCCCTCATACACTGTACACGCTGCAGAATTAATTCCTGTCTATACGCTATCACCAAATCAACGACATTTTTCTTCAGAGGAAACAGAGTATGTAAAAGAGGTTTGAAAACAGAGATTATATCAACGGCAACTCGCAGACAGATTTGATGACACTTGTGCATATGCTGTTAAAAGAACATTCATTACTTATCATCAGTTAGTTCTAAATAACTAAGTAAGAAATACATTTCACTAATTCATGAACAGCAAATTATCACTTTTATATCCTATGTGCACTTACGCGGTTTATTATGCAGTACTGGAAATGGTTCTTAGTGCTTTCTTCAGCTGATTGTTAGTCCCTTTTGATATTACATTATAGTATATTCACATTTATAGGCTTATTCGTTCGTTGTTTGTGCTTACCTATTATAATGCGTAATAAAGCTGATACGTGTGTATATCATTTGTTCCTCTTCATTCGTATATTGCTCACCAATATATTCCCTCGTTTACCATCGACTATGCTCTCTGGTCAACATTTCATTACTAGCAAAATCTCAGCTAAATATGAGGTTGGTTTAAACCGTAAAAGTCAGTGTTGATCCACCTCTTACTTTTTCTTGTGTCTATAGATAGACTTTCACCCATATGTTGAACTGACGAGCTCCACTCATTGATGATTCAGTGTAAGAGTCGATAGGCATCCGACGAGTTAATTTGGGCTTGTGACATTTTTTAAGATGTCCCCATAAATTCTCTATTTTGAGAGATAAATGAGTGCTTGTATAAGGCAAATTGATGAATGAGTAATTTAGAAAATTGCGATTAAGTGACATCTAATCATTCAGTAACTCTATATTCATGACAATCACTCGTAATATGATAGTTTTGCGATTCCGTGAATGAATTTAGTTGCAGTTCTTCAAACTTTGTCCAAGAGCCCAATCCAGTTTCGAATAAACGAAAGACCTAGTGAAAATTACAATGGTTTCGTGTTGATATGGCTGAAAGCACTGCGACAGACAACTGAAGTTTATTCGTTGTCTATGTATGTGTAACTTGGTGGCAATTATGAAACATAAGTCACTTTGAAGCATTTATCAGCTACATTAAAATTTTAGTCCATTAACAGGATTTCAGATCATTTTGAAGCTCCGAACAGTAATTTTTTTGCATATTTGCTGTCTAAACGTTTGTTTTTGCTTTAGCTGAAATGTTATTGCGGAAAACCATATGAAAAATTAGAACTGTCAATGTGTGGTCACTGTTACCTAGAATCGCCTTTTATTCTGTAGCCCTGGAAAATGGGGATTTTTAGACATATTTCGCTGAATAAGGCAGTCTTTGAAATACATGCATCAGTTTACTATTTTAAATCCTTCGTGTGAAGAACCACTTATTTACAGAAACGTTTACATTAATTTTCGAAGATATTGAAGAACTGCGTGATCAGGCCATTTGCCTCGTTTGTAAATAGCAGGTATGATCAGTCGCAACTGGAACTATGTATAATCCACGAGCTTTGTGGTGCTTAATAAACATAGATGCTTATTACCACTGTCTGCTATTGTCAACTAGATAGTAATCCGTAAAAGCTTTTCTCAACTACATAGTTTCCGTATGAGTTGGCCAGCTCCAATTGAATTGGTTGATGCACTCGTTCAAAACCTTTGACCTACTATGAATGGAATCATAAAAGATTACAAGTTCGAACACTCTCAAATTCTACTTCAGTGCAAAGTTCAGCATTTTAAAGGTGATTGGAAGATATACGCATATAATATTGAATACTTGCTAAATGCCCATAAGCAGTAATTTGGTTCAAATTCTAGAAATAAGCCGGAGTAAACCCGTTAAACAATGAATTTATGACTATATAATGCTTGATTGGCTTGAAAGACAGCATTAAAGCTGACTTAGCAACGTAACAAATGAAGCATATATCTTAAAACCCACTACGGTTATTAGCCATAAATTATGAGCTAATACAACAAACGTTATCGGGATTTATTTAGAAGCAAAAGAGATCTAATACAACAGCACACAAATCAGGGTCAGAGAATGTCTGATGAGAAGAAACATGACGCGATAGCACAACGCGAATATATTTCAAAATTCGAATAACGCAGTTCATGTACAAAAGTGGAAAACTTATTGAAAAATAATCCCATCCATCATCTTCCAAGTCCAGTTTACGCATGGCTTGTTCCTCTTTTTCCACCGCGTTTACTCTTCGTTGCACTGCATTGAGAAAAACAGATTCACATGAATAACATCAAATGTAATGATTTTTAATACTGTTAAGCTGAAGCCATCCAAAATGCTTAGAGTTACATAAGATGGAAGAACTTCAGCATTAAGCTGAGAAACACTGATTCCAGTGTGCACACGATAACACGATGCGATTACGCATAAACGATAGAAATGACTTTTCTACAGTACTTTCTCTCCGGTATGGATGACAAGCCACGTCCAAGGTTTCCACGTATATGCAAGTCGTTTACGATGCGTTTTTCGGAGACCTATTCATGCAATATGGAGTAAATTTAGCCACCTGATGTAAAGTTATGTTAATTATATGCCTAATGTTCACATCATTTTATGGTTACTTAAGCAATTTTGTGCGCTTTGCTCAAATGTCGAAGTCCTGAAATATATTTTTGGCGTTTATCAGGTTAGAAAAATACTGAAGTGATCAATAGACTTATTTACTAAAGCTTTCTTGTGAGCATTATTGGACTTTAACTATTTTATTACATCTGGTTTATGAATAGCTATTTAATGCTTTTTGTCAAGTGAATGGAACTTCATGCTTACTCATCGATTACTTTATGCAAAATTATGCAGATGTGAAGTAAATTATTATCATGTTATATATACAGGCCACTGAGATGTCACTGGGTAATAGCAAAATCATCCGGTGGTCGGGTCACTAATTGTCAGACAATTTAGCGATTGTCATCATGTTAAAGGACAGACAACGCGCATCAATTAATCTCACACTATTGACTGACAGGTGGATTTAAAATCAACGTTTCCATGCAAACCTAGAGTATCACCCAGTGTGATAAAGATCATGTTTACGTTCATATAGTCATTGAACTTGTTATATTATGATATATTTTTTTATTAACCGACTAGATTATGCCGTGAGTTTTGCTCTGGTTGTAAGTTTTATTTACCGCATCCGACTACGTTACTCCGGACGTCTATTTCATGCTGGAATGATATCCTAAGTCATGATAACTTTAATCACATCGTTGAGTTTTTCAAGTAAACTGCAAATGAATAATGTTTGTTGTGCTATAAACTATGTTTTATGAGTAAGCGACTGTTTTATTCAGTCTCAAAACAATATCGTTTGTCTTCTCTTAGGTATTACTGGTCTATAGTTCGTGTTTTGGGTTTATAGGCTTAAATATCTACACTTCACTACTTTGAGTAACATGTCTGTGCAAATGAAAAAATAATTATGACACCTTTGTAGGTATCATTACCAAGTTTTGATTTGATAATTTCGAGTAAAATGAGCATTGGGTAGATTGTTATAAATAAATAATATATTTGTAATATCCCAATGAGTAGAAAACTTAGATTTTGTGACGTTTCGTGACTCAGTATAAGCCACTTCTTCAGAGAATAAATAGCCAAATTAACATTAATCCAAGTTTAAATAGTACAATGGAACAATCCAATAATATTAGGTGATCAATCAAAAACAGGTCTGAATAAATCAATGTCACGTCATTTCATTTCGGTCAAAGTGATTCATAAGCGACATGTATGTAAGTTTGTGTGTATGTATGCACTGTTAATAATGAAAAATGCGTGACATTTGTAATGACAAAGGATAGAGTTTAATTTGCAATGTAATGGTGTGAAATTGTGAAAATATCAGACTAAGTGACTGGGATAGATAGTCCAAGTAGGATGTATGGTAAGGCCTTCCTTTTTATTGAGAGCTGTGTAATTAAGCATTATATGGAAAGCTTCAGCTACTCTTCTTTCTTTGTAGTTGGAAAAACCTTTCTGTAGTATTTTGATATTTTTGAAATCGATTTGATGATTGTTGAAAGTGGCGTGAACTGCTATTGCCGATTTAATCTAAAGTTCATTTTGAAAAAAAGTGATTAGTACGTTTGATGTATATTTTGTAGACTGTACGTCTAGCTCTAACCATATTTCAAGATCACTGTCATTAAACAATTTCACCAGCGCTAACGTTGATAGCAGGATAGCCAAGTGTCTGTTTTTACTTTCCTGCAAAATAGCAGTATACAGCCCAGAATGAGGAATGTTCTGCATCTTAATTAAGTGCAGCTGGCTGTGGACAGACGTTAAAGATCTTTTTGACTGCTGGGAATCGCAGTCTGTCAGACACTAATGCTACTTGTGTATCTTCCCGTAAAAGCAGACGCGAACTCATTGTAACACGCAAATGGGAGAAAACTAATAAGAGCTGTACAATACGGTACTAAGTACATACTATACTTTGCACAAGTTGTAGGCGACCTGATCTTAAACTAGTATTCATGAACTCTGGATAAATTACAGCTGCGTTAATTCTTTGCCTAGAAACATGTAATTCGTCTGCTTACCTATTCCTCATTTTTGACTAAAGCAATTACTTCTTTCATTTAGAATGCAATAGGAGTGAGTCTTCACGGATCTTACAAACTGTTTCGTCGTTAGAACTATGACCCTATGAAACCGTTGACTGAAGACCTAACTATCAACAGCTTCTCCAAAGCTCATTTAAAGCATGCTGGACATCCAGTTTGGAGCACAACCGCTTCCAGTATTTCTGAGTTACTTCTTTTACCCTTTAGTTTAAATTATTAACAAGGGCTACATCTTAACATTGCCAACGTGATTTTAAAAGGAAAACCTGATGCTTATTGTTAATGAAACTTCCGGATAAATTTGTAAATCTGATACTATTTTATTTTATCAAGTTAACGGTCGTAAAAAGTTTGTTAAACACGAGTGTCTCAGCACCTAGTTTAAATTTATTAAATTTAAGTGATATGATACATATCTTCGGTAATTTCTTGTAAAACCTACAAACTCGGGCCTTTTCACCTATTCCAGCCACCATGACGTGTCACGGAAGTTGATGAATGGAGGCGCGTTACACACGTCCCAACCGTCCATACGTCTAATCTCATAGTTGCTTTGCCAAATGCCCTATGATATTCGAGCAGAGCCTTTACCAACACTAATGGAACACTAGTAACACAAGGGCACCCGTATAGCACCGTACACTGGTCTACGAGCTCTCTTAGCTTTTAAGTTAAAATATTACTACTGTCCTGCTGGACATGTCATGACCGCTCTTATCCCCACATAAGCAAATAATTTTGTGTTTAGTGAATGCAAATTTTCTATTTTTCAAAGGTATGACATAACAGTTAAAAATGGGAGTAAAATGGCAATATACAGAAGATGCACACGGAGCCACTTGTCTTCATCGATTTCTTGAAATGTGAAATACGGATATTAGCTTAACAGGTGCATTTTGGTAAAACTCTAATGCATATTTAGTTGTAAGCAGCTGATGAGAAACCACGAAATATAATGAATTTATATTATTCTGCATCAATATTTGCTCTGTCTTTATTTAAATTCATAAAGGGAACTAACTGCATGAAGGTGCATTTTGGATGATTTTATTGGCTATTTTGAAAAAACACTTGAACTTACTGTGTGAGAAAGCTATGCTGATACTATGAATAGTATCTAAATCGAGTTCACTATAACGTACAAAGCACTCTAACTGGAGGCGGAAATGCGCATTTACTTCTCAACGCAACGGTGGATGTGGAACATCATAGATGAAGCTATTATGTAGCGGTTGACATCATACTGCAAAAGCAAAATGACTTTTCAACCGTTAAGCTTTGATCGATAAAAAAGTGAGCATAAAAACTGTTAGTTACCCATTGATCACTGATCATAGCAGCCCGGCTTCTTTTTATGACCAAAACAGCAAACATGCACTACATGCTGGTAGCAGACTCTGGCTCTTAAATCTTAAGCTTGCTTTCACGCATTACTTGGCGAGTCCAACTCGTCTATTACTGTTACATGGCACATTTTCAATGGCAAAGCTTTAAAAATAGATCGATATCATCTCTGACCAGGCCCAGGGTTGTCAGGTGCCTGAGTCTCACGTTCCTTTCAAAAACATTACAGATATCATCAACCACAGGGCACTAGTATTGGTTTGACTCGTTGATTGGTTAGGTTGTCCATAATAATGAAAAAAGTGACAAACCAATCACTTTCTTTAATTGCTCCCGATAATGCCATAAATGACAATTATAGCTGTTACCACAGGAACAAACATGCGGATAATTAAAGTCTTAGGCGGCAGGAACGCTTATTTAAGCAAAAAGCAAACTCCGATTTCCAATATCTATAAAATAATACCCAAAACAGAATGACTGAAGGAATGCATTGTATGAGTGACATCAACATAAACAAAGAAGACATAGCTGATTCGAAGAAAATTCGCGTCAATATATTTGGATTATTACATTAACGGCGGCATTTCAGCGCACCGAAACATTGAATTGTGCAGCTACGCAAAGAAATAACGGGAAAAAAACGGAACGAAAAAAGTCGACCGCCACTGCTTGCAAAGATAACGGACGCAATGAATCCCGCTCCATTTCGAACGGTTGCCAAGTAGACTGTCACGATTACGAAATCGAGTTGAGTTTAACTTCCAGGACAGTCAGAAAGTTAAGCCATGGGTTCTCATGTACAAGTTACATGTTGCCGAGGCTTTCGGATGTCGTTATTTACCAGATATTAACAGCATTGTTTGCGTCATTCGTCAAATTTCGTAATCTTTGTGCCTGTTTCATACTTTTATTCTAGTTTATCAATAGTTGGATGTAGTTGTTGCTCACAACCTGGGTGAATGTTTGGTCAGCCTGATGTGGTTATTTGTAACAATGCAAACTCAAGCAAGTGGAATTCACCATTTATCAAGTCTAAAATAGACCTCAATCAGTTTTTTAAGCAAACCTGAGCTCTAAAATCATTCGCATATGACTCGCATCCTTAATTTTGATGGGGATGAACATGGATGTTGGTAGTTGTTTATAAAATGTAGGCTGAAACATTTGAGCGTTAAACTATCTTCGAATATCATACGAGTTGCTAATATACAGCCATAAACAGTTCTGTCAATTATAAGTATAATCGTTTCTGACTGAACTGACATATTATTATGTAACTCAGCGGCCTGCTTAAACATCTGGGCTACCTGTTTCCCGTCATCTATATATTTCAACAAGTTATCTAATATTGTTTGTTTTAATACATCATTATGGCTATTAAGCACACAACCTATTCCGGTGCGTTTCTGAAAACTGTACAACCTTTCGCTGTAAAAGTTAGAAAAGGTCTAATCAGAGATGTCGTGTTTGCTGGGAACATGCAGCAAAAAAGGATATACATTATTCATATGTCGATTGACTGAACTTCTGACATCCAACTGGCGATCACTGAATGTTTATCATCAGGAGCAACGAAGAAATAAGAAACGTAAATATGTTGAAATACTTTATGCTGAGAATTCGATTTTGTACCAAATAATATAATATTGAATCAAGCTAATAATAATAATAATAATAATAATAATGTAAGGTATCTGGAAAAAAAATTATATGAACAGCAGCTGACGTTGATAGCCTTTTCTGACCGCTTTATGAACATATACAGGAACTGTGTATAACACTACTGTAAAAGCCAGTCCTTCATAGTCCTTCTTAGGACTAGAACCCCTCTGGAAAAGAAGGCTTAGGTCTAACTTAATTCTTTATTTCAAACTCCTTAAAAACCTTACTTATTCCACATGTAATATAGCTCTCTACCAAGACTCACATGGATACAACCTTCGAGACAAAGTATCCACAGTCAAAATTGAAAAACACAGATCAAAAACACGTGAAAACTTCTTCCTTATCAAGTACGCATTGATATGGAACAGTCTGCCTTCTGAAGTACGCATGGCAGACAAATTGCATACGTTTACAAGACTCATTGATCAAGCCCTCACCTGCATAGATCTGGTGCAAATGAACACATCCACGTCCCAAACAGACATCATAGGCTCTCTACATATATAGACTGAATCGCCTTATTTCCCTACCTTGTAGTTGTATTAGATACTTTCCCCTCACTAATTCTTTTCAATTGAAGTAGACAGGCAACTCACTGGACCTATCAATACTCGGTCGCTAAATGACGCTTATAAGTACCCTAAAACATCAGAAGAAACGTACAATCGACTGCCTACTGCCAGTGGTCGAACAACCACAGAACCTGTCACCCATCAACCGGTTAACATAGAACAAAACAACCTCAGCGCGAATTTAGTGTGAGTTACTTCTTGTCTATTTATCAGCTTTTTACTCATCTGTACATTATGTTGCCTTGCCATTAATATTATTTCACCACTCGTTATTTTACCTTATATGTAACTAATATAAATCTCCACTTTTCCGTCTACTATGGTAAACAAATATCCTATACTATACCCTTCCTAATTCCTATACTCTGATTCGTAACCTACACTTTACTATATAGTCAATAAAAACATTGCATCGAAGCCTTACCCACAGTCCATAATTTGTAACAGTCTGATAAGCTTGTAACATGGTACTTATAGATATAGTGTTTTCCAACAGGATGTGAAACACAGAGCATTGTGTGAGGTGTGATATGTATCCAAAAAATAAACGTAAATGAGCTTAACATCACAAAAGGAGGGAGGGTGGAGTTACTGACCAGCAAGCACTGATGGTGTGGGCGATGATTTCAATCCACCCGTGTTTGTGGAGCAGAACATTTTGTTTGTATCAGGCTCTTTATGGATGAGAACAAGTCAATCAATCTGTGATATTGAGATTGTTCACCTACACTCACCATTAAGACTCATGTTTCTAATTTTTGTGCTGGATTAACTATTCTACTAAGACAACCTTTAACATGCTAACGCGGACTTTTACATGAAAACTGTGTGGCAGGCATCGGATGATGAAAAAAAAGAAAAAAACTGACTGTAAAGGATATGGTTGCTATTTTACTCAACACTCTACTCTCTATATGCACTCTCTGTTCTTCCTCATTTCAACCTTGACTTCCCTCCTTCATTGGAACCTACTCCACCTTGATAAATATCACAACTCATTGTTCTTTATTACTGCCTTCTCTTCTCTGGAGCCCCTAATCGTAGTTCACTCTTGCAACATGAGCTAGTATCAATTTAATCTAATAATTTATCATACCTCTATCTGTTCCACTAATAAATGTTAAGCATTGGTTATCGTTCATATCCAAATGCCTTGCTGCTCCTCGGTTTCTCTCTTTTTTTTCTCCAGAATCTTGCTCTGAGGGTGAAGCTATGTAACTTCAGACATCTGGAACGAGCTTGACGAACGCGCTTTGCCAAGGTCATAGCTCTAACCAGGCGCTCCACAAGCCTACTTTATAACAACTATAAACTTGAAAAGCTGCATTACGTAAATACTTAGAACTACTGAAACCCTATTACACTTTTTGTCGAGATTGGATCTGGTATGCAACGTGGACGCTATGCCCCTTTGGAAATATATTCTTATGAAAACACATTATATCTGAACGAAGAACTGCTATCAACTTTTATAGATTATAATTACTAAACAACCTTGCTTGGGATGCATATTGTGAACCAGTATATGTTGTAAATTGTAGATCATGCCTGTAAAAATGGCGTGTACCTGCTATTGCAGAAATATATTATTATAAGTAAAACGATGCGTGTTTATTTTGAGCATGATAACTAAACCATGTCTTAGTTAATACTAGTTTATGATGTGTCTGTTATAGGCTTTAAGAATGAATTTCTGTGAAGGGAATCCGCAATCACTGACTAAATTATGAACAAAGTTCTAATGCATATTAACGAGAAATATCAAAGTAATGCTTACCAATGACGTCATTATTATGTGTAAATAGTGAATCGCTAAGAGTATTATGTACGTTGTAATTCAATTTTTCTCCGACTTCATATTACCAATTAAAGTTTTTGATTCCATTTATTTGATGCCTGTGGTTTCTTTGTTCATACCAAATGACTAGATGAAATTCTACGAGGGTGAGAAAGTAAGGCACTTATAAGTATGTTCTGTTAGCTGCTATTTCACTTACTTATTGAATTTGATACTGATAACGAAGTTTATTCGTTTGTTTCACGATTGGTTTGTTTTTTTCAGAATTGAATTAAGCTGAGAAAGTTCTCATACGTTTTCTGATATGTAATCTATGGCTTCTATCAAACAATTGGAAGGCTCAAAATTTTCCATTCACCAAGTCTATGCTAGTGAACAACTTTGCGAATTTCTGAATATAGGTTATGTGAAGGAACAATTTACAAATTGACGATAGCTGTATATTTATTGAATACTTCCACATTTATTCATTTAATGGATTGTTTAGATATATATATATATATATATAACAACTATACTCAGACTTTCACACTATAAATCTTGTTGGTATATAGAATTATAGTTAATCTTGGTACTGATATTACTTTGATAATAGACCTAATCTCAAAACGGTGCATTTGTCATGGTGTGATTGCCTAATCTGTAAGATCATACGCGAAAGTCGCATCACTGTTTACACCGACTTATAGTGTCGTGACAATTAGCAATGATACTTAGTACTTCTGAAGAACACATTTGTGTTGGGGACAGAATAATATAAGTAATATGAATAGTAATAAGTTACGTATAATAACAACGTCAGCAAGGTTGAGCCATGTCACCCGATTTAATGAATGTCTCCACTTCTAACATCCTCGACCTTCTCCAAGTGCTACATGTCGAATATATATCCTTTCAGTTATTATATGCTTGGCTTCGAAAGCCGTGTGGTTAGGAAACAATGCTATTACAGGTATTCATCCGAATATACTGTCGCAATGAAGAAAACTATATATGCGATAGAACATCCCAGCGAGACTTCTAAAATGATGCAGTACTAGAAGTTTTCGTTACAAAACGAGTACGTATAAAAAAATACTTACTTGCTTCCAGTTTTTCACGAAGTTACCCGTTAGGATTATCAGTATATCTACCCATGAAACTACCAAGACGAAAGTAAAAATTGGGCGAAAGTTTATTGATGTGTAGGTGGTGTCGAGTCGCGATTGACTGTGATCACCACTACAATAAGATTACGTGCCAGTTAACGACTTGGATCCCTCGGTAGGCCAAAAACCAGAAGGTCGTCAATGGTCCAGATAAGATATATTTGTTTGCTAATTCGTGGTGTCGAAAGAATACCGAGACGTGCCAAAGATTACAGGCAACGCGGCAGAGCGTAAACGCGTTAGTGCAAGCAAAACGGACAGCAGACGAAAAAGTGTCTTTGGTACAGTGAAATAATCACTGGTACGATTGGTTATAATAATAATTGTTTCCATAGTACCAAATGCGTTCTCGTCATAAAGTAGGTCACTAAAGATACATCATTACTACTGGTGAAGGAAGGGCAACATTTGATGCAGAAAAATCAATTTACAAGTTGGAAATATAGTTAAAATATTGCTGCAAAGAACTTTTATAATAAACAGTTACTGTCACGTCTCCACACTTGTTGCATTCCAACTCTAATATTTTATCATAAAGAATATCACATAAAGACAAGCATTATAGAAGCTACAGTCTCACCTACTTATTCGTGATTCTTAAGTAAAACTTGACTTTGTTGAATCTGTACATGCTGTTTGCTTCGTCTGGGTAGAGAAATTGTTATTAATATGGAAGATGTGAGTGTTATCTATCCTCCATCGGCTGCAATGTTTAAGAATATGATGGACTTTACAGTTTATATTTCGTAACTGATCGAGCTGACATGTAAGAGTTCGTCTTCTTATGTATGACGGCAAGGACGCTGGCCTGTCACAATCTACCTACCATCCAGGTTACATCCGCTCGCGATTCCTTTTGCTTCCGAGCAAACAGAACAGGACACTCGACCAAAATTTACACACACCGGACAATATTTTCCTCAAAATAGGGAGATTTGAAAGTTACGGAGGAACAATCGATCCAACGTATGCACTACAAGATAAAGAGAGAGAGCCAAACCACTGTTCTTCACAATGATTTTGTTGTTTTGTTGCAGCAAAAGAATACTTAAATATGGGAACACTTAATATTAGTGCCACCAAACGGACGCGGACAACAGTTAAATACGGACTGACTGCCTCACGTCAGGCCTTTCAAGGTCGTTGAAACGAAACTGCTTGGTTTTAGAATAGGTTATTCTTGTCTCACTAACCTGTTAGTAGCTCGTGAAAGCTGGTGCGCTCTTAAGGACCAAAAGTTATCGGTAGACGTAACTTACGTCGATTTCAGCAAAGCTTTCGACAAAGTTCCGCACAACCGACTGCTATATAAGCTAAGGAAAGTCGGGATTGGAGGAAATCTAGTGAGGTGAATAAAAGACCTCCTAGTTGGGCGCCAACAAAAAGTATGGGTGAACACCATGTTGTCTAGCTGGGATACTGTGCTCAGTGGAGTCCCCTGGGGTACAGTTTTGGTGGCCGGTGTTATTCCTCTTGTACGTAAGTGACCTTCCTCGTCTACTATCATCATCGGCCTTGCTATATACCGTGTAGGGGCAATAAAATGTCACTGGGCTCTAGCTAAATCATCCAGCAGTCGGGTCGCTGAATATCGAACAGATCATCGACCCTTGTCGAGATCAAGTATAAAGAACACACATCAGTTAATCATACGTCATGGACTGGCCCATGCGGTGGTGGTCATACTAACATATCTGTATTCATTCTCGCCAATATACTTACGTAATAGCGTCCTTTGTGTTATACAATCTTCAAAGCAGCCATAGTACTTTAATATGTAGAAGGCGTAATCCACGTTAGATGCTGACCACGAGGTGTGACTTCGAAGTTAGCTGGTTTGTCACACCGTTCTCGTCTAACTCGAGTGGGCCTCCAATCATTCGACAGAAACCATCTGCCTCGATAGTCTGCAACTGACAATGTCAAGATATGGAGAGCGATACAAAATAAAGCTTTTTGTCATGTCGACGCTAAAACGTTTTTGACTTTGTATATAGTGTTCGTGCGTCCTAAACTTGAGTACTGTATACAAGCTGCTAGCCCCTGTTTCAAAAAATACAGTGAGCTTTTGGGAAAGGTTCAGAGAACAGGGACTAAGCTGATTCCCTGTATGGAGGAGCTCCCGTACGATGCCAGACTGGCCAAGCTAAACCTATGCTCGTTATCATATCGAAGAACCACAAGCGACTTGATTACACTTTTCAAACTGCTTAGTGATAAATTCGCACCTGATATGCCCTCATTTTTCTTGTCTTCCGAAACAGAAAATTTACGAGGACACTCCAAAACGTTCACAAGCCCAGAACAAATTAGTTGTCAGCTGACAATCGATTTTCCCATCGAATCATCAACGACTGGAATTCATTACCTCAACACGTGGTTGAGGCTCCATCCGTCGACTCTTTCAAAAGAAAGTTGGATCAACTGAGAGACCATCATTGTCAGGACTAACGCAAGCCATCAAGCCTGCTGTCCTTCCCAAATTGTAACCGAAATGGCGGGCGACTTTAAAATGCCCTGACTTTTTCGCCGTGCCACTGACCTATTCAGTACTGGTCTCACTCTGTTCATTGTACATACTACTTACTAAAATATTTCTGTAATAACGTCTGTAATTACCTATCATGGTTCTTTAACAAGTGTTAGCGGCATGTATATGCTCCAGTGTAATATATCTGTTAAAATACCAACCAGTTGTAAGTATATCATCAAGGCAACACAAAAGCAGGTATGTCTGTGGCTTATGTAAGAAATACTCGATCATCTATTGATCATAAATTCATCTTTCTTCTTGTTCACTATAATCTATCCGCTAGAGTATTTTACTTATTTGACCACTACCTGGCTAATTTCCTGTTGTTGTGTTCCATGGTAAGGGAATACAAATGTCAGAGATTTACGGACTATAAATTTCCTGTGATCTTAGATTTCGTTTAGATTGTTCGTTTTCAGGCAATACTACGTATATGGTCTGAAATATTTTTAGACTTATATAAATTCAGTCCACAACGCTGTGCTAAACCAAGATCTAATTCAAGAATATCTGATTTTCTTGGGTGTATATCGTATCAAACTACTGTCTGCTTCAAATCTTCATTACATGGAAGTGATAATAACTCAAGCGAGTTTCATAATTGTATTTGACTATTTCGTACTATGTTTATGATAACTAATAGCATTTCGTAGTTACTTTCACACAGACTGGTCATATACTATATTACTCCCATCAAGTTTTATTCCGAATCGCGTATATTTATTAGTCCTCGTAAGTCAAAATACCGTGAAGAAATGTACTGCTTGCACACAAACAATCTGTCTGTCTTAACTAGATACTTCGTCGTATTATTGCGCTTAAAATGTTACTCAACGTTATATAAGCTTTCTGCATTAGCCCTTTGCGAAACGGCCACGTTTTCTTCAGCTTCTAAACTTTGGTTACCTTGGTGATTACAATTTTTACTAGTGTTTATACGCTTTATATATCGGTTTATCTCACACTGGAAACCGTAACTCGACTTCATTATAACACGTAAGTGAACGTAATCCCGTTTTCGACTCATTTACATGCAATACGTATTTGGCAAATATCTAAACCACCTCTGGAGTTCTCCACGAACCTAACCATAATAATCGTATATGTTTAAGTACCAATACAACTGTTAAAATAATAATATCAAAACTAAAAATCAACATATCAGTTAGTATAAACATAAACGATACTATTTCAATGCAACGTTATAACACTACAACTACTGAAATTATTCAAATTCGAAGTCTTGATATCTATAATTTAAGAATCGAAGCTTCCTCGTGCACATGAGCTACAGGATCCTAAGTAAACAAATGGCGTATGTTGTAGAATTGCATTTGATTGTTGATGATGAATATCAGATTACCGCCCCAGTCTGAGTTTTGACTGGATAGTGCTGAGGTGATATCTGAGGGTGGTTGTGTTGAATTATTTATTTATTTAAACACATATATATTGGTACAAAAGGGCACCAGGTACATATGCGCCACACAAAATAATGAAAGTAGGTAGATAAAGGATGAAAAGATAAGGCGGGCTGAAATGTACAACCAGAAGATTCTTTCAGTTAGGAAAGTTAGAACCATTCTTTATGTAGAAAGTAAAAGAAGGTTGTAGCAGGATCGCCACTGGCTTCTATTCTGAGCCATATCCGATAACGTCTCTAGCCACTGTGTTGCACTATCTCTCGGACCCCAACCAGGGAGTCGTGAAGGACCAACGGAAGCTAGCCCTTTGCAGCTCTCTTTCATGCCACGACACCATGTCATACACTGACCTCCTCTCCGCTTTCTCCAACCAGTCCCAGGGTCGGCAAATAATGCACGACGCGGAAGTCTCTGGGACGACATTCGTAAAACATGTCCGAGCCACCGAAGTCGGTGTTTCAAGATGGTGACACCAATTGAATTATCGTCTCTGCGCCCGAACACACGATGCTGAACCTCTGCATTACTAACATGGTGTTGCCACTGGATGTCAGCAATCCTTCGGAGACAACGATGATCGAACACAGAGAGACGTCTAACATCCTCAACTCGGAGAGGCCAGGTTTCACAAGCATAGAGCAAAACTGCTCTCACCGACGCGTTGTAGATCCGACCTTTTACAGCCAGACTAACATCACGAAGGCGCCAAAGATGGCCCAGATTGGCATAAGCCGCTCTGGCTTTCATTAAACGTGCATCAATCTCATCACTCACGCCACCACCAGCACTTATATAGCTACCTAGATACACGAACTTCTCAACTACTTCGATCTCCTCACCATCCAGGGTGAGTACAGGATGAGAATCCTGCCAGTCTTGTAGAAGTACTTTGCACTTGGAGGGTGCAAAGCACATGCCGTACCTGCGGACACTGATTGCCAACTGATTAAGTGCTGATTGCATGCCTTGGGCATTATCGCACAGTAAGACAATATCATCCGCATACTCAAGGTCGAGAAGTCGTTCTCCAGGCAACATATCCACACCGCCATTACTTACATCCATCAGAGCTGTTTCTAGGATGTCGTCGATGGCAAAGTTGAAGAGGAATGGGGAGATCGGGCAACCCTGCCTAACCCCACTGCTCGAATGGAACAAGGGAGAAAGGTGGTTGTATGCCCTCACTCTGCCTGAGGTGTTCGTATACAGGGCTTTTAAGATGTTAATGAACTTCTCAGGCACACCCTTCTTCAATAGACAATCCCAGAGAACAGTCCTGTCCAACGAATCGAAGGCAGCCCTGATATCAAGAAACACTACGATTGTTGGCCTGCGATAAGTATGACGGTGTTCTAACATTTGGCGGAGGGTGAAGATGTGATCAATGCATCCTCGACCAGAACGAAAACCAGCCTGCTCCTCGCGAGTCAATCGTTCTCGGGTTTTAAACAACCTACGAAGAATGATAGAAGCCAATAGTTTGGACGCGATCGAAAGTAGACTTATCCCCCGATAGTTGCTACAGGAACAACGTGAACCCTTTTTAAAGATAGGGACGACTATTGACTCATTCCAAAATGTTGGAACACTTTCTTGCTCCCAAACCTTTCCAAACAACGCAGTCAGTTTCTTAGCCAGAAAGTCACCACCATCTTTAAAAAGAGCCGGAGGTAAGTCATCTGGGCCAGGTGATTTATAACGTTTCAAGAGTTGGAGTTCCTTGCGGACTTCCGCCTCGTTTGGTGGATCAGTCGTCACCGGCCATGGGGAGCAGGACAAGCTGGTTGATGTTGCCGGAGCAGCAGGCCAGTTGAACTGCCCTTCGAAAAATTCCGCCCATCGTCCAAGACGTCGACAGATGTTAGTGATTGGCATCCCGTCATCCTCGTAGATTTTTTCACTCACACCAGACTTCTTGCTGCCAGTGGCTCGGATGAGTTGGAAGAGCTTCCGGCAGTTACCAGATGCAGCTGCTGCTTCCATCTCATTAGCACGCTCCGACCACCAGGCTTCCCGGTCCTTACACAAGCTTTGCCCGATTTCATTACGTAACAGCCTTCGTTTGTGGTCAAACTCACGGTCACCCGGAGTAGACCGACGGGCTTCCATCAGTTGTAAGGAGCCAGAAGAAACCCAGTGCTTGTAAGCGGGACGTTTCGCGAAGCCGCAAGCGGCTTTACTCGCCATTTTCATGGCGTCATGAAGATGCAACCAATGCTTACCTATACTTTTCGGTGGGGTGGTAGCTAGCCTAGAGGCTAGCTCCGCTCGATACTTACTTGCAACAGAAGTTGCAGCCAGTTTACTAATATCAATCCGTTGGTGGTGGTCAATCCTTCGGCCACTGAAAAGTAAGGTGAGATTGGCGCAGACCAGGGCATGATCAGACTCCAGATAGGTACTCCAAAAGGAGCGGCAGTCTTGTACACAACCACGCCAGCGGTAGCTGATCGCGATGTGATCAATCTGAGTCCAGGCTTGGGATGCAGAGGGAGGACGCCAGGTGGCACACCGGCGATGACTGTGCCGGAAGTTAGTGCTAGCCAGAAACAGGCTGTGGTCTGTGCACAGTTGCAGCAAACGGTCCCCGTTATCTGTCCTGCGACCAACAAGTCCCCATAGGCCACCTAGACGACTCTCTTCTGTGCCTAGACGCCCGACCTGTGCATTCAAGTCTCCGGCTAGTACTACAATATCTGTCGAACGCGCTTTCTGGAGAAGAACTGTTAACTGATGGTAAAACTCATCCTTGATTGCATCCGGGCTGCAATCTGTCAGGGCATAGGCGGAGATGACGAAAAGACACCGTTTCTCACGCCGATTTCTTCTCACTTTGATGGAACTTTCTAATCTAACAGCACATAACCGACTGTTAATGGGGATCCAATCGATTAGTGCTGCCTCAGCCCTAGCGCTTAGTGCGACACCAACGCCAGCAAGACCAGACGAAGATGCCACAGGGTCCCCGGATAAGCGCACGTGGAACAAGCTTTTCGAGGCGACAGATGGAGAGCGGATTTGTAGTACTTCACTAGAGTCTTGAATACGGGTCTCGGATAGACAACAAACGTCAACATTAAGACCTTCCAAAGACATAGCCAGCCCTATCTGTTGTCTGATCTGCATTAGTGTGCGAACGTTGAAGGAAGCCAGCTTGAACGGCGTACGTGGTTTCAGAAAGACTGCCTCAGTATTCATAATCGGTGGAAGCATTCACTTTCAACCAGACAGTGACTGGAGATCGTTTAGATAGGACAGATTTTCCACCAAGAGCGAGCTGCTGCATAAGTTGAAGAGTAAGGTTACACAAATTGGGGATAAAAGGGGGTGAATTAGCGATATGGTAAGTAATAATAATAATAATAATAATAATAATAATAATAATAATAATAATAAAGGTAATAATAATAATAATGTTAATTGTTTTGCTTTTAGTATGACCAGGGATATCGTCAATAAAGTTCATAATTTCATTCATTTGTTTGTGTGTGGGCTGTGATACTGCCCGGGTGCCCAAACCGAAGCAGGTGGTTTTCTTAGGGGACCACACCCCGAGCCTTTGACCTAAAGGTCTGATCCACAAGGCAGTGGAGCATCGTGAGGAGATGCAGTCCCATGGTTGCCGTTGACCAACAGCAGGTTCTTCCGCCATTCGTTCCATCAGGATACTAGAGCCCATGTGCACCATTGGTTTGGAATCAGGGTTTTCCAACTCCCCTAGGTGGACCCTCCGTGTCCACCAATCCGGTTATAGCGCCGAACATTCGCTTTTCGTCCTCTCACTTTCGTAAACAACACCCCCGCCACGAGAAGGCAGTGAGTAGGACTTCCCTGGCAGAGGCTATATATTCGCTGGCCATGTGAGAGCATTTCGAGAGAGAGAGTAGACTCTCCCCACTCTCGGCCGTACCAGGGCATTTGGGGGCCAATGCTGAATTGGTTTTTGTGGAATTGAACGGATTGTGTATGTTGGCTCGATGTTGATGTAATTGAGCGTATTTGATGTGGAGCATTCTACTGATATTGTTTTGTGTTATTGTTTCAGGGTCCTTTATTTTTCGGAGTTGTGAATCGGACTTTGCGACGTGGTGTGGTGGTGTCGTTTGAGACGATACGGGTAGTTGTTTGGACAGGTTATAGGTGAGTTAGTTGTATTGTAGAGTGTTGGTGGTGGTATAGTTGTAGTAATGGATTTGATTGTTGATGATGAATATCAGATTACCGCCCCAGTCTGAGTTTTGACTGGATAGTGCTGAGGTGATATCTGAGGGTGGTTGTGTTGAATTGGTTTTTGTGGAATTGAACGGATTGTGTATGTTGGCTCGATGTTGATGTAATTGAGCGTATTTGATGTGGAGCATTCTACTGATATTGTTTTGTGTTATTGTTTCAGGGTCCTTTATTTTTCGGAGTTGTGAATCGGACTTTGCGACGTGGTGTGGTGGTGTCGTTTGAGACGATACGGGTAGTTGTTTGGACAGGTTATAGGTGAGTTAGTTGTATTGTAGAGTGTTGGTGGTGGTATAGTTGTAGTAATGGATTTGATTGTTGATGATGAATATCAGATTACCGCCCCAGTCTGAGTTTTGACTGGATAGTGCTGAGGTGATATCTGAGGGTGGTTGTGTTGAATTGGTTTTTGTGGAATTGAACGGATTGTGTATGTTGGCTCGATGTTGATGTAATTGAGCGTATTTGATGTGGAGCATTCTACTGATATTGTTTTGTGTTATTGTTTCAGGGTCCTTTATTTTTCGGAGTTGTGAATCGGACTTTGCGACGTGGTGTGGTGGTGTCGTTTGAGACGATACGGGTAGTTGTTTGGACAGGTTATAGGTGAGTTAGTTGTATTGTAGAGTGTTGGTGGTGGTATAGTTGTAGTAATGGATTTGATTGTTGATGATGAATATCAGATTACCGCCCCAGTCTGAGTTTTGACTGGATAGTGCTGAGGTGATATCTGAGGGTGGTTGTGTTGAATTGGTTTTTGTGGAATTGAACGGATTGTGTATGTTGGCTCGATGTTGATGTAATTGAGCGTATTTGATGTGGAGCATTCTACTGATATTGTTTTGTGTTATTGTTTCAGGGTCCTTTATTTTTCGGAGTTGTGAATCGGACTTTGCGACGTGGTGTGGTGGTGTCGTTTGAGACGATACGGGTAGTTGTTTGGACAGGTTATAGGTGAGTTAGTTGTATTGTAGAGTGTTGGTGGTGGTATAGTTGTAGTAATGGATTTGATTGTTGATGATGAATATCAGATTACCGCCCCAGTCTGAGTTTTGACTGGATAGTGCTGAGGTGATATCTGAGGGTGGTTGTGTTGAATTGGTTTTTGTGGAATTGAACGGATTGTGTATGTTGGCTCGATGTTGATGTAATTGAGCGTATTTGATGTGGAGCATTCTACTGATATTGTTTTGTGTTATTGTTTCAGGGTCCTTTATTTTTCGGAGTTGTGAATCGGACTTTGCGACGTGGTGTGGTGGTGTCGTTTGAGACGATACGGGTAGTTGTTTGGACAGGTTATAGGTGAGTTAGTTGTATTGTAGAGTGTTGGTGGTGGTATAGTTGTAGTAATGGATTTGATTGTTGATGATGAATATCAGATTACCGCCCCAGTCTGAGTTTTGACTGGATAGTGCTGAGGTGATATCTGAGGGTGGTTGTGTTGAATTGGTTTTTGTGGAATTGAACGGATTGTGTATGTTGGCTCGATGTTGATGTAATTGAGCGTATTTGATGTGGAGCATTCTACTGATATTGTTTTGTGTTATTGTTTCAGGGTCCTTTATTTTTCGGAGTTGTGAATCGGACTTTGCGACGTGGTGTGGTGGTGTCGTTTGAGACGATACGGGTAGTTGTTTGGACAGGTTATAGGTGAGTTAGTTGTATTGTAGAGTGTTGGTGGTGGTATAGTTGTAGTAATGGATTTGATTGTTGATGATGAATATCAGATTACCGCCCCAGTCTGAGTTTTGACTGGATAGTGCTGAGGTGATATCTGAGGGTGGTTGTGTTGAATTGGTTTTTGTGGAATTGAACGGATTGTGTATGTTGGCTCGATGTTGATGTAATTGAGCGTATTTGATGTGAAGCATTCTACTGATATTGTTTTGTGTTATTGTTTCAGGGTCCTTTATTTTTCGGAGTTGTGAATCGGACTTTGCGACGTGGTGTGGTGGTGTCGTTTGAGACGATACGGGTAGTTGTTTGGACAGGTTATAGGTGAGTTAGTTGTATTGTAGAGTGTTGGTGGTGGTATAGTTGTAGTAATGGATTTGATTGTTGATGATGAATATCAGATTACCGCCCCAGTCTGAGTTTTGACTGGATAGTGCTGAGGTGATATCTGAGGGTGGTTGTGTTGAATTGGTTTTTGTGGAATTGAACGGATTGTGTATGTTGGCTCGATGTTGATGTAATTGAGCGTATTTGATGTGGAGCATTCTACTGATATTGTTTTGTGTTATTGTTTCAGGGTCCTTTATTTTTCGGAGTTGTGAATCGGACTTTGCGACGTGGTGTGGTGGTGTCGTTTGAGACGATACGGGTAGTTGTTTGGACAGGTTATAGGTGAGTTAGTTGTATTGTAGAGTGTTGGTGGTGGTATAGTTGTAGTAATGGATTTGATTGTTGATGATGAATATCAGATTACCGCCCCAGTCTGAGTTTTGACTGGATAGTGCTGAGGTGATATCTGAGGGTGGTTGTGTTGAATTGGTTTTTGTGGAATTGAACGGATTGTGTATGTTGGCTCGATGTTGATGTAATTGAGCGTATTTGATGTGGAGCATTCTACTGATATTGTTTTGTGTTATTGTTTCAGGGTCCTTTATTTTTCGGAGTTGTGAATCGGACTTTGCGACGTGGTGTGGTGGTGTCGTTTGAGACGATACGGGTAGTTGTTTGGACAGGTTATAGGTGAGTTAGTTGTATTGTAGAGTGTTGGTGGTGGTATAGTTGTAGTAATGGATTTGATTGTTGATGATGAATATCAGATTACCGCCCCAGTCTGAGTTTTGACTGGATAGTGCTGAGGTGATATCTGAGGGTGGTTGTGTTGAATTGGTTTTTGTGGAATTGAACGGATTGTGTATGTTGGCTCGATGTTGATGTAATTGAGCGTATTTGATGTGGAGCATTCTACTGATATTGTTTTGTGTTATTGTTTCAGGGTCCTTTATTTTTCGGAGTTGTGAATCGGACTTTGCGACGTGGTGTGGTGGTGTCGTTTGAGACGATACGGGTAGTTGTTTGGACAGGTTATAGGTGAGTTAGTTGTATTGTAGAGTGTTGGTGGTGGTATAGTTGTAGTAATGGATTTGATTGTTGATGATGAATATCAGATTACCGCCCCAGTCTGAGTTTTGACTGGATAGTGCTGAGGTGATATCTGAGGGTGGTTGTGTTGAATTGGTTTTTGTGGAATTGAACGGATTGTGTATGTTGGCTCGATGTTGATGTAATTGAGCGTATTTGATGTGGAGCATTCTACTGATATTGTTTTGTGTTATTGTTTCAGGGTCCTTTATTTTTCGGAGTTGTGAATCGGACTTTGCGACGTGGTGTGGTGGTGTCGTTTGAGACGATACGGGTAGTTGTTTGGACAGGTTATAGGTGAGTTAGTTGTATTGTAGAGTGTTGGTGGTGGTATAGTTGTAGTAATGGATTTGATTGTTGATGATGAATATCAGATTACCGCCCCAGTCTGAGTTTTGACTGGATAGTGCTGAGGTGATATCTGAGGGTGGTTGTGTTGAATTGGTTTTTGTGGAATTGAACGGATTGTGTATGTTGGCTCGATGTTGATGTAATTGAGCGTATTTGATGTGGAGCATTCTACTGATATTGTTTTGTGTTATTGTTTCAGGGTCCTTTATTTTTCGGAGTTGTGAATCGGACTTTGCGACGTGGTGTGGTGGTGTCGTTTGAGACGATACGGGTAGTTGTTTGGACAGGTTATAGGTGAGTTAGTTGTATTGTAGAGTGTTGGTGGTGGTATAGTTGTAGTAATGGATTTGATTGTTGATGATGAATATCAGATTACCGCCCCAGTCTGAGTTTTGACTGGATAGTGCTGAGGTGATATCTGAGGGTGGTTGTGTTGAATTGGTTTTTGTGGAATTGAACGGATTGTGTATGTTGGCTCGATGTTGATGTAATTGAGCGTATTTGATGTGGAGCATTCTACTGATATTGTTTTGTGTTATTGTTTCAGGGTCCTTTATTTTTCGGAGTTGTGAATCGGACTTTGCGACGTGGTGTGGTGGTGTCGTTTGAGACGATACGGGTAGTTGTTTGGACAGGTTATAGGTGAGTTAGTTGTATTGTAGAGTGTTGGTGGTGGTATAGTTGTAGTAATGGATTTGATTGTTGATGATGAATATCAGATTACCGCCCCAGTCTGAGTTTTGACTGGATAGTGCTGAGGTGATATCTGAGGGTGGTTGTGTTGAATTGGTTTTTGTGGAATTGAACGGATTGTGTATGTTGGCTCGATGTTGATGTAATTGAGCGTATTTGATGTGGAGCATTCTACTGATATTGTTTTGTGTTATTGTTTCAGGGTCCTTTATTTTTCGGAGTTGTGAATCGGACTTTGCGACGTGGTGTGGTGGTGTCGTTTGAGACGATACGGGTAGTTGTTTGGACAGGTTATAGGTGAGTTAGTTGTATTGTAGAGTGTTGGTGGTGGTATAGTTGTAGTAATGGATTTGATTGTTGATGATGAATATCAGATTACCGCCCCAGTCTGAGTTTTGACTGGATAGTGCTGAGGTGATATCTGAGGGTGGTTGTGTTGAATTGGTTTTTGTGGAATTGAACGGATTGTGTATGTTGGCTCGATGTTGATGTAATTGAGCGTATTTGATGTGGAGCATTCTACTGATATTGTTTTGTGTTATTGTTTCAGGGTCCTTTATTTTTCGGAGTTGTGAATCGGACTTTGCGACGTGGTGTGGTGGTGTCGTTTGAGACGATACGGGTAGTTGTTTGGACAGGTTATAGGTGAGTTAGTTGTATTGTAGAGTGTTGGTGGTGGTATAGTTGTAGTAATGGATTTGATTGTTGATGATGAATATCAGATTACCGCCCCAGTCTGAGTTTTGACTGGATAGTGCTGAGGTGATATCTGAGGGTGGTTGTGTTGAATTGGTTTTTGTGGAATTGAACGGATTGTGTATGTTGGCTCGATGTTGATGTAATTGAGCGTATTTGATGTGGAGCATTCTACTGATATTGTTTTGTGTTATTGTTTCAGGGTCCTTTATTTTTCGGAGTTGTGAATCGGACTTTGCGACGTGGTGTGGTGGTGTCGTTTGAGACGATACGGGTAGTTGTTTGGACAGGTTATAGGTGAGTTAGTTGTATTGTAGAGTGTTGGTGGTGGTATAGTTGTAGTAATGGATTTGATTGTTGATGATGAATATCAGATTACCGCCCCAGTCTGAGTTTTGACTGGATAGTGCTGAGGTGATATCTGAGGGTGGTTGTGTTGAATTGGTTTTTGTGGAATTGAACGGATTGTGTATGTTGGCTCGATGTTGATGTAATTGAGCGTATTTGATGTGGAGCATTCTACTGATATTGTTTTGTGTTATTGTTTCAGGGTCCTTTATTTTTCGGAGTTGTGAATCGGACTTTGCGACGTGGTGTGGTGGTGTCGTTTGAGACGATACGGGTAGTTGTTTGGACAGGTTATAGGTGAGTTAGTTGTATTGTAGAGTGTTGGTGGTGGTATAGTTGTAGTAATGGATTTGATTGTTGATGATGAATATCAGATTACCGCCCCAGTCTGAGTTTTGACTGGATAGTGCTGAGGTGATATCTGAGGGTGGTTGTGTTGAATTGGTTTTTGTGGAATTGAACGGATTGTGTATGTTGGCTCGATGTTGATGTAATTGAGCGTATTTGATGTGGAGCATTCTACTGATATTGTTTTGTGTTATTGTTTCAGGGTCCTTTATTTTTCGGAGTTGTGAATCGGACTTTGCGACGTGGTGTGGTGGTGTCGTTTGAGACGATACGGGTAGTTGTTTGGACAGGTTATAGGTGAGTTAGTTGTATTGTAGAGTGTTGGTGGTGGTATAGTTGTAGTAATGGATTTGATTGTTGATGATGAATATCAGATTACCGCCCCAGTCTGAGTTTTGACTGGATAGTGCTGAGGTGATATCTGAGGGTGGTTGTGTTGAATTGGTTTTTGTGGAATTGAACGGATTGTGTATGTTGGCTCGATGTTGATGTAATTGAGCGTATTTGATGTGGAGCATTCTACTGATATTGTTTTGTGTTATTGTTTCAGGGTCCTTTATTTTTCGGAGTTGTGAATCGGACTTTGCGACGTGGTGTGGTGGTGTCGTTTGAGACGATACGGGTAGTTGTTTGGACAGGTTATAGGTGAGTTAGTTGTATTGTAGAGTGTTGGTGGTGGTATAGTTGTAGTAATGGATTTGATTGTTGATGATGAATATCAGATTACCGCCCCAGTCTGAGTTTTGACTGGATAGTGCTGAGGTGATATCTGAGGGTGGTTGTGTTGAATTGGTTTTTGTGGAATTGAACGGATTGTGTATGTTGGCTCGATGTTGATGTAATTGAGCGTATTTGATGTGGAGCATTCTACTGATATTGTTTTGTGTTATTGTTTCAGGGTCCTTTATTTTTCGGAGTTGTGAATCGGACTTTGCGACGTGGTGTGGTGGTGTCGTTTGAGACGATACGGGTAGTTGTTTGGACAGGTTATAGGTGAGTTAGTTGTATTGTAGAGTGTTGGTGGTGGTATAGTTGTAGTAATGGATTTGATTGTTGATGATGAATATCAGATTACCGCCCCAGTCTGAGTTTTGACTGGATAGTGCTGAGGTGATATCTGAGGGTGGTTGTGCTGTATTGATGTTTTTAAATCTGTTTTTCTCTTGTTTGTGTTGTGTTGTGTACATCCTAGTGACGTTGTTGTTAATGGTGATTATAATATCGTTGTTGTTTGTGTGGCAGTTTCTCCTATTGTTGATTTTGTGATAGTTTTTGTCGTTGTAGTTAATGCAGTGGGTGCTTGAATGTGTGTTTTCTGGATCGGGTGTTATTGTAGGTTATTAATGGAAATGAATTTTAGGTTGCAATTTCCTGCAGATGCAACTCTAAGCAATTCTCTAGACTGTCAAATACAGAGTCTTGGTTGCTCCAAAGTCAGAACAAGTAAGCTATCTGTTTCGAACAGTAGCTGAAGAATAGGAAAAATGAGTCAACAAGGCGAATATTGTTTTAGAGGGAACATTAATTTGTGATTGATGGATAAACAAAACGTAGTCATACAATATCAAAGAAACTTCCAAATGCCCTGGTACGGTATAAATATTGGTACAAGGAAGCACCAGATAAATATTTGCCTCACAAATCTCATTTGATTTGTGTGAGGGCTGTGATACTACTCAGGTTCTCAAACTGAAGCAGGTGGTTTTCTCTGAGGGCCACAACCTGAGCCTTTGACCTAAAGGTCTAGTCCACAAGGCAGTGGAGCTTCGTGAAGAGATGCATTCCCATGGTTGTCGGTGACTGAACAATTGATTCATACGCCATTTGTTCCCACAGGATACTGGAGCCACCTGAGCACTCCAAACAGGATGAACTACGTACGTGAACATTGTCATCACTACTACTCGTATAAGATATCCTTGCTGCATTGTAATCTGCACTAATTCTCCCCTTTAAAACCCCGATATCCCTATTGTTACTATTACTACCGCGGTTGACGAGTAATCCATATCGAGTATTAGCCATATCGGCTTGTTCCTTTACAAAGGCAGTAAGGTCTGCGAACAGAGGCTCACGACCTCCTCTGATAATCTTATAAGCTGTTTTTAGCCACTTTTGTTGAACATGCGTTGGTAATTTCAGAACCATAGTTTCAATAGTTCTGGTAGAGTTCAGGTCAAAAACGTAGTTTATTTGTTCGAGAGTCAAGCATCATGCTTGCATTTCTCGGGACAATTTTCTTAAACCATGTGGTTGGTTCCTTCTTATATTGGGAAAATTTAACAAGTTGTCGATGAGCGTGCGTACTGTCACGTGTTTTTGACCAAATGTTTCTTCTAAAAGCTTTAGGGTTTTGATGATAGCCCATCTCTGGTTCTAGTATAGCACAATGAAGAATGATGTTTTTCCCTTCGCCGTCACAATATCGAATCAAGTAATTTAGTTCAGCTCTAAATCCAATATTCTCACTTCCGATGCATTCCTCGAAATTTATAATAAAATTCCAGTAATTTATCAGTGTACCATCGAACCTTAAGATTTCCCTTTTTGGTAAATACAAACTTTTTAATATTACATCCTCGCTGTTGCTTACTGATCGATCAAAACCCTCACTTCCCATGCGGCGTAAATTTTCTAGTTCAATTTCTTTTTTAACTGAGTTATATGCAATTTAGCTAACTCTCATTCTATCATGCTATTAGTTTTGGGTTTGTCCTTTTCAAGTTGGTCCCCATCATAAACTCCCAGATGATGGGGTGATAACTTTGGAATCTCATCGGAATCGTAGTATTTATTAGAAGTCATTTCAGTAAGTATATCGAAGTTTACTGTTCGAAAATTTGTAGGAAGCGATTTTCTACAGGTGCAACTCCAAGCAATTCTCTAGACTGTCAAATACAGAGTCTTGGTTTCTCCAAAGTCAGAACAAGTAAGCTATTTGGCTTAATAAACTTTATCTGTTTCGAACAGTAACTGAAGAATAGGAAAAATGAGTCAACAAGGCGAATATTGTTTTAGAGGGAACATTAATTTGTGATTGGTGGATAAACAAGACGTAATCATACAAGGTCAAAGAAAATTAGTGTTATGGTGGGCATTTCACCTTATCATTGGTGTGTTCGTTTATCGATCTAATTTTACAGAATGTGAGTGAATAATGCAAATAATAGTTATGTTGTTGGTTTGGGTGAGTTGAGTTTGTGGAATTGAACGGATTGTTTGTGTTGAATTTGTGCATTGGTGTGACTAGATGATACGTTTGATCAGATGTGAGTGTGTGAATGAGTTATTTGTTTTATGTTTGTGCGTTGTATGTTGGATCGATGTTGATGTACTTGAGCGTATTGTTGGTTGGTGGTGCGGATGTTTTTGATATTGTTTGTACTGTATATGTGACTTTTTTGTGTAATTTTCGTTGTAAATTTGATTTTTATATTGAATTTTTTACCGCTATTTTTCGGTTTAGAATTGGTCATGCGGAACTTATTCAGTCATGTGTATTTCTTCATTTTTTTGCAGTATATGATATTCGATAGTTTACATTCACTTCGTTTTTTTAATTTTTTGATAGGATATTCCAGTTATTTCTATGTACAAGTCTTTTAGGAATCCGCAAGTAAAATTATCGTTTCATTTAAAAATTTTCTTTGTTTTATAGAAATTTTCGAACGTACATATTAATATAACTATAATCTTGGAAGTGTCATTTCAACTGAGAGAATTTCTACCTTCAATATTCAACACTATTGTCGACACGTTTTTTTTTATTAGGCACATGTTCATGGTAGATGATAGTATAGAGACTTCTTCATTCACTGGCTATATATTTTAATACGGTTGTATGTAAAGTGAAAAATATTTGAAATAGTTTATGAGAAGGGGTTTTGTGGAGATTTTAGTAATTTTTTTATAGAGTTGAGATCGTGAGTCAATTGAAGCTAGACCACCATGGAAAACCTGGAAGCATTGGACGGCCGTTTCGCCCTATTATGGGACTCCTCAGCAGTGCGCATCCACGATCCCGCACTGGCGAGATTCGAACCCAGGACCTACCAGATTCGAGCCAGAGCCCTTAACCGATAGACCACTTAGCCGGCATCCAACGGTGTTAATGTTTAACTTCAACTGATCCACGAAATTGAGCAACCATTCACCAATGTCATCAGTGAGTTACTATCTCACAACAGACCTGGTTGAACTCCACCGGTTACTGCTTCTCACTAGAACTCCAGGAAATACCTCATGGAGTCAGTCACTAGTGAACACATGATCATTATCAGAAGGGGTTTTGTGGAGATTTTAGTAAATTTTTTTATAGAGTTGAGATCGTGAGTCAATTGAAGCTAGACCACCATGGAAAACCTGGAAGCACTGGACGGCTGTTTCGTCCTATTATGGGATTCCTCAGCAGTGCGCATCCACGATCCCGCACTGGCAAGATTCGAACACAGGACCTACCATTTTCGAGCCTGAGCTCAATCTTCCCTTATAAATAACGTTGAAACTTGTGTTTACACATCAACTTCTTATCCATTATTTGCAAGGATGAATTTAGAATTACTGTTTTCATGGTCTTAACAAATCGTATTATTATAATATCATCTCTTAGTTATTTCTTATTAATTTCGTAGATCATACTTTATATGGAGAGTAATAGCCTAATCAGCTGAAATACGAATGACATATGATATTGATTTTCTTCAATTGTGTTACATGTATTTGTCACATTTTAAGAACAATTACTGATCCTCAATTGTATCATATTTTAAATATGTGTTCGTGCAGTAACTTATTGATTTACCATTGTTAAATACAATTCGGTTCAATTTATACAAATTTGATTGATGATCTAACTGTAAATAAATCATGTAAAATGTGATGTATCACTAAATCATTTCAATCTCCCTTGGGAGACAAATCTTTATCAACAGTTTTTGCGTCTTTTCTCTTGTGTTCAAATTTCTGCGTAGATTCAGCCTGGGGTTATTAAGAGCAGCTAGAAAATCGAATCGAGCGTTCAGATAGTAGGACTTATCATTATCCCACAATGAAATACTTCTGTAGAACACTGAAGTTAGAACTGTTTTTTGAAGTACAAAAGACCTGATTAAAGTCACTATTGTATCTTTGTAGACAGAGACATCAACACACCTTGGCACGGATGTGCGTCGACTCAGTTTGTCATACCTGACTGTAGTATATATTTCATTTAACGTACAATGAGATCTGTCAACATGGTAACATATTTGCTTCTGCAATTAGTCGCTTGTTTGCTGGTTTTTATTTGCGAACTTATTGCTTCGAAAGCAGCAAATAATTTTCTAGAGTTAGGTCACTTGGAATCAATCCTTCGAAAGCTATGGAATTACGCTTCTTGCTGATTGGGACTCCTCAGGAAGGCGCACCAACGGTTATAAGGGAACTTATCTTTCACGTGAGATTCGAAATCGCATCATCCAGTTTAGATATCGGAGACATTGGCAGGGTGCTCTTCTTGATGTAACTGACCCATAAATAAGTTGTCACTGAGTAATAACCAGTATCACATTGATGTTGGGGCTTTTTACTATGCTAATTAATAATTAGTCCTGTTCGCTGTATTGTTGTGAATTTCGGCTATGCAAATATTTCTGAGCCCTCTGACGCAGCTGTTGTATGCGCTAATTGTCGATTATTCATACTATAATCATCCGTTTCTGGATCACTCATAAGAACACCAGAAAAGCCAACTAAGTACTTTACAGTTTATCTGTTATTTATACTTGTAAACCTCATGATTATATGCATGAAGTCTAACTCAAATTATGAATTGCCATAAGACACAATGCAACGATGACCAACAGATTGGTAATTAATTAACCACAAGTTATCAACGACATCATATATTGTAGAAATTAACGGTTCCAATGAAAGCTTACAGTTAGGTTAATATAAGATACTATGAATTTGAGGTTTAGCGAATACATGTAGATGATATATTAGGTAATTCCCAGGAAAATAACTCCCAGAGTTACACATTTTTTTCCTCTGCCACTCTTAACAGTTAAGACTTTAATGATACTAAAATTCTATCGATCAATTTATTTGACCATTGGTTCGAATGAATCGACATCTCATGTACGTTTTAATTTAAAGCTGCCGAAGATCAAGGGAAAGGGGACAAGAACAAAGAATAATTAGTTTGGAAACGAAGGAAAAATCAAGTCTGTGACAATTGATTGACATTTTGCGAATGAAGTATTTACTGTGTTCCTCAGATCTTACTAAGATATTCTGTAATGTATTCAGACACGTTTAGGTGTTTTCACTGGTGTTCTCGTCCACTGCATTATGCATATATTTCATCCTAGTAAGTCATGATAATTAAGTACCTAACTCAGAAACAACAAAAACTTCATTTCTGATCATTTTCGTCTTCCAACTACACTCCAGAATTATCAGAACTCCTTTAATAAACGCATTTGTGTGAGGGCTGTGATACTGCCCGGGTTCCCAAACCGAAGCAGGTGGTTTTCTTACAGCGCCACAACCGGAGCCTTTGACCTAAAGAACTAATTCACAAGTCAGTGGAGCATCTTAAGGAGATGCAGTCCCATGGTAGCCGGTGATCAACGGTTGATTCATACGCCATTTGTTCCTCCAGGATACTGGAGCCCATGTACACCATTGGTTTGGAATCAGGGTTTTCCGACTCCCCTAGGTGGACTTTCCGTGTCCACCAACCCGGTTAAAGCACCGGACATTCGTTTTTAGTCCTCTCCATTTCGTAAGCAACAGTAATATCACGAGAAGTCAGTGAGTAAGACTTCCGTGGCAGATGCTATATACGCGTGGCCATGTGAGAGCATTTCGAGTGGGAGAGCGGACTCTCCCCACTCTCAGCCGTACCAGGGCACTTCGGGGAGTGTCAGGTAACGAGAACCAATCGGCGTTGAATTTTCACACTTTATAACTGCTAACAGGTACTATATTTCCAGTGCGGCTACACGGAATTCTGCAATGTCAATATTTATTTAATCACACGATCGTCTTTCGATTGAAGTCTTCAAACAAGGTTAACAGTATAAGATGGTTGAGGAGATTGTTAACTTTTCATTACGGAATGGTTGTATTTAGATATCAGCTACTTCATCCTGGTGTAAGACTCCTTGAGAGTGGGTATCCACGTCCGAATCGAGGATCAATCCCCGACCTTTATGTCTCGATACTTGGTAACATCTCTACTTCACTTTCATAGATCCACCAGCTTTTCCAGTTATTAGTGTACAAGTTTCAATTCATTGGGGTGACCGAAAAGCTGCAAGTTATTTAGCCACAAGACTTTGGTCGGACATCAACCTGCAACACTTGGAAATCGTAACGTTTATTTCTCCACAAACACCCGTGTATGACTGTACGAGATATCAAAGCCTACCTTTCCTCAACCAGATTGTCACCGTGCATAACTTCTATCACCGCTCATTTCGAAGATGTGCGATCAGGAGAAATGACGACCGCGCGAAGTACTTACTATCCTTCAGGCCCTAATTCCCGCACCTAATATCCGTCATACTTACACCAAATTGATGACACGGGTTACTAGCGAATTAATCGATGGGGATTCACATGAAAGATCGTAAACCGCCAATCACTATCAGATGACTAGTCTTGTTCATTTGACCAACCGAAGGTAAGAATTAGACGGCGACGAGTACTTGAATGTTGACAACAGGGCACAACCCTACCGCCTACCCCGATTTAAGGAGCCATTTTGTATTTTGTCACCTTTAAGTAATGGTTCAGAGGAATACATACTTAGCAAACGAATGATTTATCAAGAGCTGTCACTCGACTAGCTTATACGGTTAATAGCTGATTAGATTTGAGTCGGCCAAAACCTCAGTTTCTTATATTTTTCGGAACACGAAATAGAAAGCACACTTCCTATCTAGAAATCTGACAACGCAACCACAATAAATCGCGACTTTCAATATGACTGTTTGTGGGTATACAAGTCAACAGCTATTACGTACCGGTGAAATAACAATTATGGAGGAGACGCTTTGGAGAAGGATCACGTTCAATTAGACCTACGCAAAGTACCTGATTTACCAAACCGACATGAAATAACACTAATCAGCGATTAAGCTACGAACTGACAACCGTTGTTCAAACCACATAAGATTCTAGTAACAATAAATCATCACTCAGACCATTCGAAAATCATACTGTAAATCAAACCGTCAAAATATATCTTGTTTCCTAACTCTTATAAACATTTGGGTTGCAGTACGCTGTGAAGTAGCATCATACCATCTACATATCTTCAACAAAATATAACCATCATCTGGACAGTGGAACAGAATAGCCTAAAGTTGGTAACTATCAGAGATTAGGACAAATAACATGTCGTCTTTGAGTGTTTTGGGAAGCACAATAATGTACCATGAATCCCAAGAAGCGACAATGACTAGAACTTAAAATCAACAAAATACTTTAAGGACAAACATTAAACTGTTGATAGAGAAACCCGCAAGCCAAGAAATCAATTTATTGAGTAATTAAGACATTGTACAAGATCGGGTTTTATAGTTTATCCAGGAAGTTATCTAAGGAAGGAACGCCTGCTTTGAGAGCCTTACGTTTTCGCGCCTCTGCAACTGCTTGTCCAGGTTTTGAGTTTTCGTCGAGAGGATCACCAGGATAAATTTGCCAGTGGTCAAAGACACACTGAGGGAAAGCTTGCCCACCAGTTGCAGCGCGGAGGTCAGTCGTGAAGCCTAAAACAATATTAAGTTACCAAAAATGAGTTACCGAAAGATTCATTAACCGGCATGTAAGCTTTGGTAATACACATTGGACTGTCACTTTTTCGTTCTTCTGAAAGTGTGATGGCCCTTTTGCGATTCAATGTACTGTAGATACCTCCCATAGCAGTGGCTGGACCTTGAATTTCTACCAGATAAACGGGTTCTAGTAAGCATGGTTTAGCAGTCAGAACGGAAGCATAGAAGCATCGACGCGCTGTACCTATGATTTGATTACCTCCACGGTGAATAGCGTCTGCGTGAAGTACTACATCTATGAGATTGAAACGGACTCCACGCATGTGTTCTTGACAAAGAACACCTTCTTTAGTTGCCCACTGGAATGCAGCGACAACGCTATCTTTTATTTCATTTAAATATTGAACTGCCTTGGTGGTATCGACCACAACATTAGGTCCTGCGTTCTCTGGACCGAAGCACCATAACTTCCTAGCTTCTGTAGCATCCCATCCGTAGTTGTCTATTAGATAACGAGAACGATCTTTCACGTCTTGATTAGCACTGACTTTTCCGTCATCAATGTCCTTTGCTAACTCTTCTGATAAAGGTAAGGCACGCATGTACAGACGATTATGTTTGTTGGGGGATTTTGACAGACATGTTTGGTTTGACTCTTCTGTTACTGTCTCGCGATATGAAACGACGGGATTACTTATTTTTAAAGGAATGCAAGCATGATCTTCCCTGAGATCCTTGAGGCAAATTTCAAGATGTAGCTCGCCGGCACCTGCGACGATGTGTTCGCCCGACTCCTCCATCTTTATCTAGAAACATATGTGATAAATATTTCAATAACCTACTTGGACCATAGGATCACTTTTGGCAAGACGGTTCAAGCCTTCAAGAAGCTTTGGCAAATCAGCAGGATTTACACAGTCAACTGCAACGCGGACTACAGGACTGACACTAAATTTCATTTGCTTCAAGTTATGAGCCCCCGCAAATGTTGTAATGGTGCCAGTTTTAACAATAAACTGATCCACTCCCACTAGCCCACAGATGTTTCCACATGGAACTTCCTCAATCGCTTCTGTAGAACGTCCCATCATAAGTACAGTTCGTTGAATAGTCTTTTCATAAAGATCTTCTTTTTTCCCTGGAACGTAGTTGGGGCCAGTTATTCTTACCTTTTGTCCTGTTCCAATTGTACCAGAGAACACACGGCCAAACGCATAAAACCTACCTTTATCTGAAGTCGGCACCATTTTACTAATGTACATCATGACTGGACCATTCTGATCACAGTTTTTCATTGCAATAGCTGCTTCATCTTCCATGGGTCCTTCGTAAAGCATTTCTACTCTGTACTGCTGTGAAGTGACAGGACTAGGGAGATGAATGCATATCATTTGCAGAAGTGAGTCGCCAGCAGGAAGCCACTTATGTAATGCTGTTTTCAGTCTTTGTTTGTCAGGAAGAGATAACTCAGCTTCATTTAGCGTTACACCCATCTTCGTTAGTAATTCGATCTGTTCATCCTTACTTTTCCTCATGATAGTATCGAAAACCTTGTAGATTGGCGACAATATAAACTGGTTAAAGCCACGAACGCCATCAGAAGCTGGTTTTTCTTTAGTCCATTTTTTTGTCTTAGCGTTGTAGAAGTTGTCACCCCAAAAACGTTTAACCAATACACTTGGTTCAATTCCGAATTTGCTTGAGTAAAGTCTAGCAAATGTCATCAATGTGAAGGCCCAACTTTGCAAACCGGAACCGAAACCTACAGTTCCTTTTGCAACATTTAACGTAAGATCACCCATTGAGTTATTAGCTACTTCAAACTCCGAAATTATGACGTTGACGTTTTCAATCACCCTCTGGAACTTTTGATAAAGTTCTTCCATGTCACAATTCAGAGTTGTGACTGCCATGTCCATCTTATTCATAAATAATACTGGTTTGATGCGTTCTGTGAGAGCCTGACGCAAAACCGTTTCGGTTTGTACACAGACACCTAAAAAATACCATCAATCAAAAGCAAATTACCTGATACACAATCAACAACGACAAGAGCTCCATCTGTTACACGAAGGGCTGCAGTGACTTCTGAGGAAAAATCGACGTGCCCTGGTGAATCTATGAGGTTTATGAGAAACCCTTTTTCTTCTTTTCCTTCTGAGTTAATAGAAATTGGCTGAATTGCTTTAACGCTCTGGACGTCTTCATCAGACATTTCATAATATAAGCTGATAGCTGTTGATTTGATAGTGATGCACCTTTCTTGTTCGTCTTTCCGTGTGTCTGTAAACCGAGCATCTCCAGCACGTGAATCAGCAATAATGCCGGCCTTGCAGACAAGCGAATCTGTAAGTGTGGACTTCCCATGATCTACGTGTGCTATAACGGACATATTGCGAATATTCCGTTTATAATCCATCATCCGACGCAACTCATCAACTGTGAATTTCACCTAGGACAGGAAATTCAAAAAACATTGTTTCCTTCAAGGTACTCACGAGCAACTCGCCAGGAAATAAATGTAAACAAACTAGGAAGCACATGAAGAGGTGAAGTAGAGGATGACGTTATGGATGAGTCGACAATTCGTTGATGACTAGATATGCAACGACCAATACACTTAGTCTTCAAGTTCAAAAAACAGAATCTAGCACGCCAAGGTGACAGCCACGAATAATTATGGTTAAAATAAGATTGTACTTTTTAGCTCAAGTATTGTAGCGCACGTGAATTTTGGACCCCTCATTAGATTTCTCTATGGCATATAAACTAGACAAATACCGACCAAACTTTTAAAATAGCGTGTGGATACACGCTTAAGGCGATGGGTTAGCGGTTTAAATGATTGTGGATGGGATACAAGCTTCCCCTTAATGCACTCGTATCTAGAAGAGGGGGATTACAGATACCTTCAGGTATAAACGTAGGTATATTTAGCAGATTATCGAGATACTAGTAAACTTTAGTTCGAACTATCCTGCGGTACCAATAGTACGTCAAGTTTTCATTTTAAAGACTTCTGGGTAGCTACTTAGGACACTTCAGTTGGCAAAGAATTCCAGGATCTGACTACTAGTTAAAAGTAGTTGGAGATTCAGAAACTGCCACAACATGAGTCAGTTTCGTCTCAAGTCATCTTATTACAATCTAGCAGACTTAATTACAACTCCTTAGTAAATTATAACTTATAAATGGTCTCATTAAAAACCCTGTACCTATCATACAAATAATTTTAGTTGTTCGGTAAATGAAATGTTTGCCAGGTGGGCTACCTACAACACAATTTGTACTGCTCGAGTCATCAACAGAGCTCCTAGCTAGAGTTTCCGGACAATGTCCAGTATCTTTGCATAAATAGCGTTGCTCTATTGTTTTCCCCAAGTTTATGTCCCCAGAGACGGCTGAAGAAAATGAGAGCAAGCTAACTACCTATCTTAAATGAGTATGGGCAGAGGGAATGGTACTACTGTCCACAACCTGCAAAAATATCAATTGCAATACGCAACGGCAACCGACAACCATACAACTACTAGTCTCACTATCCGTCTATTGAAGCATGTTATAAAAATAACGCAAACGTTCGCTCTAAGTTAATTTCATCGTCAAGGTGGAAAGAAACTACACAATACAATACCTACCATTTCGCTGACGTCCGCTAAGGGCAACACCACCTGAACCCTGTGAAGTGCCACCGGATAAACTATTAGTAAAACACAGTCCAATATCCAATATGTCGTATGTCATTAAGACGAGCAACTATAAACCAGTTTGTTTTTTTGAGCCCCCATTTTAATTTTATGCCCGAAATATTTTTTAAAGGAACAAACACATAGCCATCGATTGTTTTATTTCGTGATTGGATGGCTGAGTTATACCAAGACATAAGGGTCCCGAACTGCGTTACTTTGACCCCTTGTTTAATCATCTTGTTGATCACAGAGGTCAAAATGCCAAACGACAGTCTAGAAGGACTGCCTCCTGTGAGATCATGGCTGAACTACGTGGCACATAAGTTTGGATCTCGCCTAATAGTTCAGTCTGCGACGAGTTCTTTCATGTTTGATCCATAAATAAGGTCACCTGAGTAAAGTAATATTTTAAAGTGTGCTCTTGTGACCATTTTTCATCTCTTGCTATTCGATCTCTAGCTCACATGGTCAACTTTCATGTGGTGCATCGATTGGACACAACAACCTCTTTGTTCTATAACTCATTCTTTTTTTCCCCTCTATTATCGTTCATATACCTAGATTCTTGCCTGGAGGTATTGGTGATCCACTGCTACCAGACACGGAATCCCGTTAAGCGAAAGCTTCTTCTATTCCGTCCTCAACCATTTGAACCATTTGAACTCTACTTATTTCAGGCAGTTGTCGTCGGCGTTTCGGTACAACACAAAAGCCGTGGCCCACAACGTCAATACTTCTACTTCTTATGTATCAGAAGGAATAAAATATATTGACCACTCTCAAATGTCACTGGTCGGAAGGAAGTGTTGTGAAGGTTTCACCCAACTTGTCTGGATGGTATGCTCTGCTGATTTAAATTTATATCACTAAGCATCTTGAAACTCACTATGACGAAAAGATAACCTCTAATTGTTCTGTCGAGAACATGAATAGCCCCTGATATTGGTCTAGTTTAATTCGTTGGGGATTTGTGTTCACATTCTCCTTCCGTAATATCTAGTACTACTACGCGCTCATGTGATTCATCTGGCCTTTGAACAGACTTTGATAACTCGGACTTCTTGCGCTGTATATCTATGGTAAACTGTGAAATGTGGTTTCATTATTGAAACTCTTTTAGGGCGTATTGTACAAAGACAAGATTAAAGAGAAGGTGAAAAGTTTATTTTCGGTAAAATGATTGAATTTTCGGCCTTCCACGTAGTGTTGAAAGTATCGTACAGCACAATGCACATCTGGAAGTTCCCTGAAGAAAGTGCTATATTTCGATTCAGTGTCCTGCGTCCATCTCTAGCAGAATCTCAAAGATTCCCAGAAGTTGTTTTCTCATTGTTGTAGGACTCCTCCGATTGACGAGTCAGATGCGTCTACGGAGATACTAACGGGTGCTTTGATGTCCTGGTATGCGGATAACATTTCTTTTGCGATAACTTCCCTAACTGTGGAGGATGCTGTTTTCACGTTGTCGTCCAAATCAATAACTTTTGCATTTCGACTAAGTCGGTCTGTTAAGGGTCGCGCGAGAGATGTGCAATTTGGTATAAGCCATCGATTAGTATTTAACAGGCCGTTGAACGTATATAATTGCCAGACTGTAGTTGGTACTGGGTAATCCAGAATGGCCGCCACTTTGCTCTACAGAGATCGGATTTCTTGAACATCAATACAGTGTCCGAGAAAATCTAGGGAGTCTGTTCCGATTTGATATTTCTGAATATTTACAATAATGCTGTGTTTTTGAAGTCGTTCGAAAACAAGGTCCAGATGCTGAAGATGAAATTTACTGTCCGGACTTGCGATCAAGCCGTCATCTATATATGCATGTACGACGTCGATACCTCGAAAGACGTCATTAATCAATCTCTGGAAAGCTTTTGCAGCATTTCTCAAACCGAAGGGTATGAGAAAAATTTTTAAAGTTCGAAGGAGGTTATGGTATCGGCTTTAGGGATGTCTTCAGCAGCCATGGAAACCTGGTAGTATTTTATAACCAGATTGACTTCTGGAAAAAACGGTTGTGCTTTTTAAGGTAGTTGTCAAATAGTTGATGCTCGGCAGAGGTAACGATCGGAAATGATTCATGTATTTAGTCTCCCTTAATCACCGGCTGGACATTAGTCGTTGTTGCCACTCTCAGGGACCATGTCCATGGAAGATGCTGATGGTCTGTTCAATGCCCGAATAATTTCCAGCTCTATCATGGGCTCGAACTCGGTTTTGGACAAAAGAAGCTTTTCGAAAGCTAGTCAGTGCGCTTTCGAAAATACAGGTGGTCTCGTAGTCTTGATGTTGTGTGTATTGTTACCGGTTACACACACTATTTGTGGCCGTGTTTCGTACGATTTGAGACATTTGTCGACAATTCGTTAAAAAGAAGGATCGATTATATGCTTGATCGGAAATGGGCATAACCAACAACCAGAAGATAAAGTTCAAGAACAGATAATTTGGCATTTTCACCTACTAACTTGTGTTTGCTTGGATTGATGAGTAGATTATGTTGTAGTAGGTCTATACCAATGATTGGCATAGAAGCATCTGCAACAACGATTATCTTGTGAGTGGATTTTCATAAACGCGTATTTAGATAATCATATCTCTTACCGTGATCGGTTCTCAATTTGCAAAACAGTGGTTCCCTTTGATAAATTTGAACAGAGAAATGAGAAGACAAATTTTGTGAGATAGTACCATTTCGTGCTTTCTCGTCAGTCACATACAAGCAACATGTTATTCGTGTAAATACAGTTTTGAAGATAAGGTCAAAATTTCTTATTTAGCATGACATTCACTTACTAGAACCATGGTAAACAAAGGTTAACGTACAGTTGTTTTTGAACACATAAAGTTGGACTTTTCCGACCAATCAAGATAGCTTCGAGTAGTTTGAATGTGTGTGGGTTTTGATGACATGTCACAACTCTAAAGGCTGATTTTGGGTCAATTTGATGACCACTCATCATTAGATGTTTTGCAATGGACGAGGCTGGGTTTCTTGATCGATCTTGAGATGACGGGCTAGGTGGATGAATCATGGATTTGATTAACCATCTTGGAATATGTTCCCCTATCCTGTCCTCCAATCGGCGATCTGTCCTACCTAAGTAACTTTCTCCGCAGTTACATGTGAATTGGTAAATACAGTGGGATTTGGACTGAATCGGTCTTGGAGACTTGATAGGGTTAACTGAGATCGACTGAGTTGTTGTGATAAGCCTCAGATTAGCTGCATTGAAGGTCTGTTTTATTGCAGCTGCAGTCTGTTTGGTTGTAATTTTCATGCAGTGATCACCCTTGAAAGGTAACTGTAGGTATACTGGTTTCTTGGGCACATCCGTTGCTATCAGTTTCGTCGTATTTGTGTTCTGATGACCAATAAACGTTTCAGGATATCCGTTTAATTTAAGTGTCTCAGTAATAAACTTAAATTCGTCGTCCAATGTATCTACAGTGCAGATTCTACTTGCCCGAGCGAATAAAGTTTTGATAATAGTACGTTTATATTGTATGGGGCAGAAACTAGTGAAGTGGAGGTACTGTCCCGACCAGGTGGGTTTGCGATGTACTCTGCGTCTGATCGATCCGTCTGGACGGCGATGGAGCAGGATGTCGAGGAAAGCTAGTTCATTATTGTTTTCTTCCTCATAAGTGACTTTCAGATTCGGGTGAATTGCATTAAATAAATCATTGACTTGATTAATATCTGTAGACTGTGGTAATATGACAAGAATATCATCGACATATCGTTTGTAAAGTGTAATACCATCAATTAATTGACTCACTTGCCTTTCTATCATTCCCATGAATATGTTTGCTAAAACAGGTCCGAGAGGGCTTCCCATAGCCACTCCATCGATTTGCATATATGCTTTACCTTGGAAACAGAATTTTATATTCTTTGTGCACAGTAAAATTAGATCTCGAAGATAGGTAGTAGGAATGGGTATTCATTTGTTGTGTGAAGTTATGAAATCACAAATAAATTCCACAGTTTCTTCGAGAGGTACATTTGTGAACAAAGAGTTTACATCGAAAGAACACATCCGACTATTAGAAATATTCAAGTGTTCCAAGGTTGGGAGAAGTTCAAAAGAATCAATGACAGTATGTGTCGACAGTTGTTTGCAAACAGGATCCAAAATTCCTTTCAACCATTTTGCTAGCTTATGGTATGGTGAATTTATCATGGACAAAATTGGTCTCATAGGTGTTCCAGGCTTATGCAGTTTCGGTAAGCCATACATTTCTGGTGTGCATGTACCAATGGGCTTGAGCATTTTATAATGGGCCTCGGTGATAAAACCGTGAAGCATGAGTAGATGTAGTTCTCGGCATATTTGTTTTTCGACCAACTTCACGTTATCGATCTGTGAATCTGATTTGAATTTAGCAGAGTCTGAGAGGATCACGTTCATTTTGGTTATGTAGTCCTCCTTATTCATGACTACAACACCGGAACCTTTGTCTGGTTTGGAGATTGTTATTGTGGAATTGTTCTTAAGTTCCTTCAATGCTTCCCTGTGCTCATTCGTTAGACAAGATTTTTGGTTGATTGGAGTGTTTGCAAATTGCTGGGATATATCAACTAATTTGGCTTTGAACCATGCCTCATTCTCAGCTGATGTTGGAGTCAAATTTGAGAACTGGCTGTAGAGGTTTTCGAAATTGGCGTCCACCAAATTCTTGTCGATTCTTTTCGGTGGTACTTTGTAGTTTAGTCCCATTGAAAGAGCTTCTAGGTGAACCTTGTCAAGATTGAAGTTAGATAAGTTATGAACACGTTCTGTGAAATTTTCTGGAAATTCTGAAATCGTTCGGGTCTTTGATAGCGACAGGTTGAGTTTCGTCCATGTTCGGTTCGCCGTTCTCTCTAATATACCTTTGTAGAAGTTTATTAGTTTGATATGGCAAATGATGGATAGTTGTTCAATAAGTGGTATGAAATGTGTGCAAGTTTCTTTGTATTGGTTTATTTTGTCAATACACGAATCAATCTGAATTTGTGTCAACTTCCTCAGATTCGAAATTGTCATTCGCACTTTATTTCGTCGAAGCATTTTGTTATAAATCCAAGGAAAGTGGTTGTCATTAATGCATTTATTTAGAAATTCCAACCTGACCTTTTCGACCATTAATTTACACTTCAGGCTGACTAGCTGATGCAGCTTTTGGATGGTAGAATGTGAGAGTCTCCTTTTTAGAAATTCAAAACAGTGGTTCCCTTTGATAAATTTGAACAGAGAAATGAGAAGACAATTTGCAGCCAGTAAGTTGAGGGTCGGTTTATACAGATGGTCTTTAGAACACGCAGTGAGAACCCTTACTTCTGCGCCAGCGTCAACAAAGATATACAATATTCGGCTATATTCACCGGCCACGGATGCCGTCAACGAGTGCGGGCGGAGAAGTATCCCGGAGAGTTTTTCGTATCAGACATTTTGAAGATGGGTAAACTTCAGGGTTTTCTGTAATTTCAAGGAGACTTTTTATACCTATCGAGATAATCTGTTTCTTACAGTCTTAAGACCGATCATTTTCGCGGCGAACGTCTGCATGTAGTTTGGGAGTGTCTACAATTGTGATGAATATTAAGATAATGAGCGAGAGTACGAAAGAGATCTTTAACGCTATTAGTCTCGTTTGAAGCTTTTCTTTGACATAATAAACCTCGCTGTTAAGTTTCTGGTTATCTCCGAAATCTGAACAGCAGATTCGTCACGTTGGTTCACGGAGTTATTTTGAAGTGAGACAAGAACCGCTCACACCTATTAGAGAAGCTTAGACGAGAAAAGCTATCTCGGCAGCCCTCGTCGAAGGTCTGTTGACCAATAACCTCTCGTATTCGTAGCAACATTTTTGTACATGGGCCGTTTTGCAGCTCGATGTTTGAAAAGGCTTGTCTAACCTTTGCCGGCCCCCTAGGTCTCCACATTTTGGAATAGCGTCCTTCAAAGCGTCGTAAGGTTCAAATACATAACTCGTAAACATACTACGTGTGACGCGCCTGTCAAAATCGCGTGGTAGTGCCCTCTTCATTGATAAAAATTACGCCCGTAGGTCTTTTCACGCCGTGCCTGTGGAAGTCAGATTCTACGTAGAAGAAACAAACTTCTATATTTTTGGACCAGAATGGCATTATTTGAAGAGTGGAAGGCCTAAGAGATTTAATTTCAGAAATTCGGGCGTCCTTCTCATCATTATGAAGGCGAGATATGCAAGCGGGAGATGAAAAATATCCAAAAATAGAGAAGAAATATGGCTAAAGTGTGTCCAGTAAAACTAATGAGGTCAGCGCCAATCAAAACTTGCAGAACTATTTAATTTGGGGATTTATCAACTGCCACACAAGAGTATGTGGTATGTATATTTCTCTAATACCATCATGAGATGAAATTGGAGTCAAAACAAGTGACCGCTAAACTACCGGTTCCTAGAACTCTTTATTTTTTGTACCATTTCACCACTTGATCTCACTATGCTAGATTATGGACAAAATGTTTCGCTCCCAGGGTCCGTTCATAGTTAATGCAAGAGAAACTTGGTAAAACCTGAGAAATCTGGTTGGGGATAAGCATCCTCCCCCGGTGTTCAGTAGAGGTGTGATATCCAGCCTTTCTACAGCATTTACGGCATTTTTTGTTTCTTCAGTGTGTGATTTTGGCATGCCATAGTGCTATGTTTGATGATGACCTTATCTCAACCATCCACAGCTATCTGCATGTCCCTGATCCCGTCGTGGTGTTCATTCATCTCGTGTTGACAAAATATTCGAAACCCATAATTCGATTCACTTTGAGACTTGCTCTTCCTAATGTTTCCATTCGAGAACTCCCAGTGGAATGTTATCTGTCGATCAAACAGAGGACATATATCTTTCGAGTCAGTATAACTACCTTGATTTTCATATATCTAATAGTATACTCACTTTAGAATTCAAATTGTTAGTCTTGTTCACTAAAAAGGTCCTGTGTAAACGGAACAATTCTAGATTTCTCCTTTAAACAAGTAAGACATGTACATTAGTTACCCTGCCGGTATCTATTTTACATAATTTCAACCCAATACGGATCAAGAACCCGCGACTGGTCTAACTAGAAAGTGATTATATTTCTTGTTTTTAATATAGTACCAGACTAAACTTGGGATGACAACCAATAAGTAAAGTGTATTTCTCGCTGCAATAGGAAGCATGGTTGTAACTGCAATATCCAGACTTTCAAGTTTAGATTTTAGTGACCTTGAGCTCTGATGGAAAGGTCAGAACGACGCTATCATCCACACTGCAAAAGACCAGTAGTCATTTTAAAAAATAAAGATGTTTGTACTGTCTATTACAGAAAGATCTGAACGTATTAAACCCATTACAAACTTTCGTCGTGGGTCTCAATGTTGTTTGCTGATATTAGGATATCTTTTTTTTAAAGGTCGAGCCTGGTCTGTCCTTAATTTCAGCCCAGATCTTTAGAGTTTCATACTATTTTAGTTTGATATTTTGCATTTTTATTGTACAAACCGAAAAACTAATGGCACCTTATGAAGGTTACCATAATAATTCTTCTTCGAACTACAGATCGTAGCTTTCAAACGGAAACATTTTGAAATAAGGAATAACTGCTGATTTTAATTTAGGTACAAATGCTCTTTCTGGTAGAAATGTATGAAAAAGTGGTTGTGTGGTGGTATTGGTTTCTAGCCGCATGATCTTCGAAGTTGAACATAGAGTTACTGAGAAGACTCACTTTAGCATGTAACACTAAGAGAAGGTCAAGAATGGTGAACTCTGGAAGAATCATTCAAGATGGCATGGCTAGGCCTGAGGGAGTGGTCATTCTTTTGTAACTTATCTCTTTTATTTATATTAAGCATATTGTTATATCTCAAACCTAAATGTGTTCTTCAGAAGCACTAGTCATCCCATTCCTGACGGTATTGACAGGACGAGCCAGTGTAGACAACGATGGGACTTCCACTTAAAATCTTATATATTAGGTAGTCACATCATGACAAATCTACAATTTTAAGATTAGGTAGTAGTACTAATAGCGATTTACACCACAATCTTACAGTTGGCTAAGGAATTGTTCTATATATTGTCATAAATTTTAATGTGCATTATTACCTAAGCAAATAATACCACCCAGTTGTTCGACAAATAGCAGCCCAAAAAGTAATCAAAAAACAAATCACACTGAATGGATAACTTGATACAGGACGCAGTATTTACCAAGTTCGATAAACTAATATTTATAATAATACAGGAATATTATCCAATCGTTTCTGGATAGGTAGCGTACAGTTTGTTCAAGAAATTTTATTCAACTCTACAAAAATATCACTAACAAGGGTATCAAGAATTATATTTTGTGACACTGAACGTTTTGAGTCCTGAAGGTGTGCTTCAAATCGTAATCAAAAAATGCACAACTCTAAACAGTTCAAGAAGCACAATCAAAAGATGAATGAACCAATACGGTAGTCACTATAACCGAGTATTAAGTTAAAAAAACGTAAACGTCGTTTAAGCGGTACATAAAAATCCAGCAAAAATGTAAGCAAAACAAAACTATAACAAAGGGCAAATAGTATCGTCTCAACTAAAATAAAAAGTCAATTAAATGTACAGCTGAAGCGATAGAGGGGAATAAGCTGTAAAATTGTGTACGTTGAGGGATTGTCATAGTCACACAAAACCTCCAAAAATAATGTCATACATATTTAATTAGTTAGTTTAGATTTGGTTTTCTCGCATGTTAAGGGTGTGTCAAATGAACGCTCATCATAAATGGATTGGAGGAGAAATTTTGGACATAACTTTAAACTTCTTCAAGTTCAGTTGCTGGAATATTTAGAATTTTGGGTAACGCTTAAACATTTTCAGTCAGGGTCGAATTTCTAAGTCCATTTGTTGTTACGATTGAGCCGTTTCCTCTAAATTAATTTCGGACTTACTTCCCAATAATCGCTGAAGTGAAACATTAACATGATGTGAAAACCAAGATCAAAGAGCTGAAAGCGAATCCAGATTAGGAATGTGAGATTTTCAAATCTGCCCATGAATCGTTTGATGTTAATGACGATAAATGGTCTGATAATTGTGAGTTCTAATAGGTCTGGTTCTCCCGAGCCTAGGTTACGTAGAGCACTACTTACGATAAAACAATAAAAAAGGGGTGTAGGACAAGAGGAGGGGCTAAATCTGTTAGATATGCAAGGTGAGAGCGAGTTAGTTGAATCGGAGTTTAAGGTTTGTGAGGAAGAAGATGCTTAGTTGCCTATGCACAGTGTTAAAGTAAATCCCATGGAGGAAGGATATTTAGAGTTAAATACTAGTTTGACATCCGTTCGGATGAGCTACCTAACAGTCCAAACGGCAAATGGCCCCATCATGTTGAGGACAGCTTGTGTATCATTTTTAACCATATCAGTTTACCCAGAACCGACATTGTGTATTCCGATGGACAGAGTGGTCAATATGACCTTTCTCTTAGCCATTTAACAATCATTACCGAAGGTGAACTATCCAATAAGAGTTAAAAATTTCATATTTACAGTACTACAGTAGAGGAAAGATCAAGACAATTAATGGGGCTTGCATCTCTTTTCCTTTTCACTTGTGCTATGATAAAGCGCGGAAACTTTTGTATGGTTTATTCAGGAGATAACACCTGATCGCTTGTGAAATAATCGTGGAGTCGCCCAATCATGTGTCTGTGAGATCTTCCACAGATGACCTAACCGACTTCTTAACCAAGCAACGAAATATGTATAACACTAGAACAAATGAGATATATGTCACAGTCTCTAGAAGTGTTATTCATTTCCCATATGTCTGGGTTTTGGCTCACTTTGAATCCACAGTTGATTGCACATAGTTGATTTACCAACAAATTTCTATCGTTGCCACTAAAACTGAATGGACTGCTTGCACTGTGACATGTGTAGTATATCGTAAGTCAGGTTAAACAAAAACATCAGTTGATTGAAGTCGAGTGAAAACAGGTTTAACTGAACGCATTGCGTCCGCAGGCCTGCTTGTGTAGGAGTTTAGGTTCATGTTCATTGAAGAAGACGAAGAATCCACGAATTGTCCTAGAAGTCCGAGTGCCTTTCTGTAAACGAGCTGAGCTGCATTGTATCCAACGTCAGCTCTCACTGCATTGCGAATACCTGGTAAGACGAATGGAAGAGCATCGGTCCACTGTGAAACCTTTGCAGCTGATAGCGAAGCTTTTAGTTGTCGGTGGAAGCGTTCTACCAACCCGTTTGTTTAAGGGTGGTAGGTGGTCGTTCGTAAGCGAGGGATTCCTAACAGTGTGGTTAGACAACGGAAAAGTCCAGATTCAAACTGGCGTCTGCGGTCTGCAGTGGTGGTTGAAGGGCAGCCAAAATTTGTTACCTATCGTTCGACGAATGGGCAAGCCACTGTCTCAGTAGTAATGTCCTTAATGGGTACTGCTTCTGGCCATCGAGTGAAAAGGTTTACGCATGTTAAAAGATAAGAGTATCCATTTGAATCTGGTAATGGTCTTACCATATCCAAATGAACATGGTCGAAACGAGCATCAGGAGTTTTGAACGAGCCTAAGAGACATTTGTTGTGTCTCTGTTGCAATCTAAATGAATGCCAATTAATATCAAGGATAGTAAATTTTCTCTCACTTGGGTTTGTTTTCTGACAGGACGCTAGTAGGCTCAACAAATTCGAGTGGGATTTTGAAGAAGGATTGATCGTGCTTCTGGATAGACGTGGTCAAGGTGGTTGCCGCCTTTGACAGAAACCATCTTTGTGATCGATGTATTTACAGTTCCTGCGACGACTGATATGGTAGACCAATCAGAAGTAGACTAGTGAGGGGGTCAATCGATGACAATCGGAAGTGACCTGAAGGACAAGTGCATTTCATTGGCTAGGGAAAGAGCTGATTTTCTAAGGGACAGAGTTGTATATATATAAATGAGTGTTTGTGCATGTTATTAGGTAGCCTAGCATAATTCCTTGTTCGCTCTTGTGTCCTCATTGAAGTAGTCAGTTGGGGAGTTCGCACTTGGCACATCGTATATTAGTATCAGACTTCACACACCGGCCATCACAACACAGATGCTTAAACGGACAGGTCTGTACAAAATGCCACGCACAACAGCGCCAGCAGGGAGATGGAGGACTAGTCTTTGTTGAACTGAGCTCGGTTAAGACGGGCTCGGTATAGTAATGTTGGATGACTGCAGGACTATGTGAACTTCTGAGCTATCAGGATAACTACACTGAACCACTGTAGTATCGCTCTGAAGAGTAATTAGATGTTGGTATTCATTTTCAATATCGCTATGAGTTATTTTGGGGTTCTGGTCCATTCGACACAGTAACTGTGTTCTAATGCCATTAAGCTTTTGTGGTTGGAGACCGCAGATTAGGGTGAGAGCTTTGAATTGATTTTCGATCAACGACCTCGGCCGGTAGCGTTCTCATTCGTGATTAACGATTCCAACATACGTAAGAAAATCGGAGTCTTCATCCATAATCAGCTGTAACCATTGATAACGTGTACCTACTGGTGAAGGATTATCTACAAACTGTCTACTTAATAAATGGATATTGTCAGAAATTTGCTGTCACGTGGGGGTTTTGTGGCGAAACCAAACTCAAGTATCTAAATGTCTCACTCAAATCCAACCTTTGAAGTAGCTGCCTAACCTTTCATGCATCATTTTGAGTGATGAAACAAAACTAAAATAGATCCTCATAACTCCGGAACCACATTTCAAAGTAATATTGGCATTGTGATCGTAATAAAATTTGGTAATGCTGATTACATTGCCATCAATTGACGGTTGAGTAGTAGAAATAGATAACTGTGTTGTGAAGTAGACGTAGTTTTTGTATCTGTTAACATCTATATGAGTTTTAGCTGCTTCTCCAGCAGTAATGTTACTTTTGCAGGATCCATACGTGCATTAACCTCATCGCCAAATTTATTTATTTCGACACATAAATATTGGTACAAGAAGGCACTAGATACATATGCGCCACACAATAACAATGAGAATTGGAAGAGATAGAGTGCTAGGTGGGTATAAAAGAAAAAAAGAACAATAACGACCACAATTAGTGTATGGTAGTGAAAAAATAATAGTAACTGGACGAACAGAAAGGTACAACCAGAAAGAATTCTTTCATTCAAAGAAGTTGCGACCACATTTTGTGGAGAAAAAAGAAGATTACAGCAGGATTCTGAGTCATCTCTGATAACGTCTCTAGACACTGTGTTGCACCATCTCTCGGACCCCAGCCAGGGAGTCGTGAAGGATCGACAACAGCCAGTTCTGCGTAGCTCTCTTCCATACCACGACACCATGCCAACCACTGACGACCTGTCCGCTTTTTCTAACCAGTCCCGGCGTCGGCAAATAATACACGACGTGAAATTCTCTGGGACGACATTCGTAGAACATGTCCAAGCCACCAAAGTCGATGTTTCAAGATGGTGACACCAATTGAATTATCGTCTCTGCGCCCGAACACACGATGCCGAACCTCTGCATTACTAACATGGTGTTGCCACTGGATGTCAGCAATCCTTTGGAGACAGCGATGATCGAACACAGAGAGTCGTCTAACATCCTCAACTCAGAGAGGCTAGGTTTCACAAGCATAGAGCAAAACTGCTCTCACCAACGCATTGTTGATCCGACCTTTTACAGCCAGATTAACATCACGAAGGCGCCAAAGATGGCCCAGATTGGCATAAGCCGCTCTGGCTTTCATTAAACGTGCATCAATCTCATCACTCACGCCACCACCAGCACTTATATAGCTACCTAGATACACGAACTTCTCAACTACTTCAATCTGCTCACCATCCAGGGTGAGTACAGGAATAGAATCCTGCCAGTCTTTTAGGAGTACTTTACACTTGGAGGGTGCAAAGCACATACCGTACCTGCAGACACTGATTGTCAACTGATTAAGTGCAGATTGCATGCCTTGGGCATTATCGCACAGTAAGACAATATCATCCGCATACTCAAAGTTGGGAAGTCTTTCTCCAGGCAGAAGATTCACACCGCCATTACTTACATCCATCAGAGCTGTTTCCAGAACGTCATCGATAGCAAAGTTTAGAAGAATGGTGAGGTTGAGCAACCATGTCTAACCCCATTGCTTGAATAGAACATTGGAGAGAGGTGGTTGTATGCCCCCACTCTGTTTGATGTGTTTGTATATAGGGCTTTTAAGATGTTAATAACCTTCTCAGGCACATCCTTCTTCAATAGACAATTCCAGGGAACAGTCCTGTACAACGAATCGAAGGCAGACCTGATATCAAGAAACACTACGATTGTTGGCCTGTAATAAGTATGACGGTGTTCTAACATTTGGCGGAGAGTGAAGATATAATCAATACATCCTCTACCAGCCTGCTCCTCGTGAGTCATTCTTTCTAAGGTTTTGAACAACTTATGAAATATGACAGAAGCCAATAGTTTGGAAGCCATCAGAAGTAGACTTATCCTCCGATAGTTGCTACAGAGACGACGTGAACCTTTTTTAAAGATAGGGACAACTATCGACTCATCCCATGACGCTAAAACACTCTCTTGCTCCCAGACCTTTGTAAACAACTCTGTCAATTCCTCAGTCAGAAAATCACCACCATCTTCAAAAAGAGCCGGAGGTAAGTCATCTGGGCCCGGTGATTTGTAGAGTTTCAAGAGTTGGGGTTTCTTGCGAACTTCCGCCTCATTTGGCGGATCAGTCGTTACCGGCCATGGAGGACATGACAGTCTTGTGGATGTTGCCAGAGCAACAGGCCAGTTGGGCTGCCCTTCGGAGAACTCTGCCCATCTTCCAAGACCTCGATATATGTTAGTGATTGGCATCCCGTCATCCTCACGGATTGTTTCACTTACACCAGACTTCTTGCCGTCAGTGGTTCGGATGAGTTGAAAGATCCTCCGGCAGTTATCAGATACAGTTGCTGCCACCAACTCATTAGCACGCTCCGACAAGCAGGCTTCTCAGTCCCTATGCAAGCTTTGTCTAACTTCATTACGTAACAGCCTTCGTTTGTGGTCAGACTCACGGTCACCCGAAGTAGACCGTCGGGTCTCGATGAGTTGTAGGTAGCCTGACGAAATCCTATGCTTATAAGCAGGACGTTTCGCAAAGCCGCAAGTGGCTTTACTCGCCATTTTCATGGCGTCATGCAATTGCGACCAATGCTCATGTATATTTTCCGGTGGGATGGTAGCTAGCCTAGAGCCTAGCGGGGTTTGATACTTAGTTGCAACAGAAGTTGCAACCAAGTTACTAATATCAGTCCGTTTATGACGATCAATTCGTGAGAAGTAAGGTAAGATTGGTACAAACAAGGGCATGATCAGAGTCCAGATAGGTACTCCAAACGGAGTGGCAGTCTTGTACACAACCACGACAGCGATAGCTGATCGCGATGTGATCAATTAGAGTCAAGACTTGAGATGCAGAGGAAAGACGCCAGGTGGCACATCAGCGATGACTGTGTCGGAAGTTGGTGCTAGCCAGAAACAGGTCGTGGTTTGCTCACTGTTGCAGTAGACGGTCTCCGTTATCTGTCCTGCGACCAACAAGTCCCCATCAGCCACCTAAACGACTGTCTTCTGTACATAGATGCCCGACCTGAGTATTCAAGTCTCCGGCTAGTACTGCAATATCTGTCAAACGCAATTTCTGTAGAAGAACTGTTAACTGATGGTAAGACTCATCTTTGACCGTATCCGGGCTACAATCTGTTGGGGCATAAGGGGAGATGATGAGTAGTCATCGATTCTCACACCGATTTCTCACTTTGATGGAACTTTCTAATTTAACAGTACATAACCGACTGATCGAATCAGTTAGTGCTGCCTCAGCTCTAGCGTTTAGTGCGACACCAACGCCAGCAAGACCAGGCGAAAATGCCTCAGGGTTCCCGAATAAACGCAAGTGGAACAAGCTTTTTGTAGCAACATATGAAGAGGGAATTTGTAGTACTTCACTAGAGTTTTGAATACGGGTCTCGGATAGACAATAGACGTCGAAATTAAGACTTTCTAAAGGCATAGCCAGCTATATCTGTTATTGGGTTCGATTGTTGGAGGGTTGTATTAATATTATACTTATATTCTCGTTGTATGACTATTAAATAACTATATTATATTTATATTCATATTCCTTACATTATAAGCTTCTATTTTACCTATTGTTTACTGTTATATGATTTACTATTCTCAAGTTATTCTCAATCTATTCGTCATAGTTTTTCACAATCACAGCCACTTTTGGTTTGATCTTGTGCAAATGTAATTTCCTTTTTTACTATGTGATGTAGTCGTATATAAATCAAGTATACTTGAAATATATGATTCGTATCGTGGAGGCTTAGATTGACATTCTGGACTTAACGGGCAATGTTAGGCGGAAAAAGACCAATCAGAACTCTAGGCTACCCCTACTGTTCCATGTGATATTAATTTGATGGTGTAAGTCAGCGTACCTAGATTGGCGATCGTATTTCGTGATAATCTCATAAGCTAAAGACGTAACAGGGACGAAATACCTATTTAGTCCTCCATGGATTTTAATGCCACCTCACTTGAGATTAACCTGTGATGAATATATCCTACAAATGTTATCCTGTAGAATGGAACACGTTAAGATAACTTTATTTGATACAGTAAATTTTGGCAATTGACATTATAGGTATAAACTTAGCAGGCACAAATTTTTGAACCTCAGTTTTGAACAAACTGGCACGGATCACCGAACCGTATCTCGTATCTTCGAGGACCTGAAACTCTCCTTTCGAGAGATATATAAACAAGTCATAGAAGATTACAGTTAAAAACATTCAAATCACTACTGATGTTCTATAAAAGTAGCAGATTCACACTAATCGACCACCAAGTCTTATTTACGTAATTCTTAATGTCAGTCGAATTTTAGTAATCAAGTTTTAATTCGATCAGAACTGAAATCCAGATAACGAGACATTAAATATACCACTGTAATTACGTTCTTTTAACGGATATATATATATGCTATCAGTCCTGTAAACTTCAGTCCAATCTTATTTTTAATTGTAATAGAAAAACACAATATAACTAAACTAAAAGTTGAGAAAATCACCAGTTCATCATGAATCAGTTCTTAAAAATAAAAGGAGAATGCAATAGTTAAGAAGTGACTTTCTGAATATCGTCTCAATGACATATATATATATATATATATTCATGGCGAACCCCTTTACTTATTTGGTCTTATATCACTCTCTTCAGTAAAAGGAATACACCTATCGTTTATTTTGCTTGTGCATGCTAACTATATTTCTTATCACTCAACAATCTTTTGTGTATTAAATTATGCTACTTAATAATATTTAGTAGTTAATTGGTAGTTAGTAGCTCATCGTATTTTGTTATTCTGTGACACTTCTGAGTATTTACATAAACTTACAATATTTAAAAGATTTACCGTTACTATTGTAACTTGTTAACAGTTATGACCGTTAATTTCGATTTTTGTGTATTTTTTGATTGTCGGCTAAAGAATAACATATGTTGTGTTCCTAGTCTGTGTTTCGATTGTTGACAATCATAGATTTAGACAATTTAACTAGCTGTTATTTATACAATCGTGTGTTGCAAACTGTTTTTTATGTAATCATTTAAATGAGTGATTTTCTCTATTATACACACTGATGCTTAAGACACCTTATGAATTGGAATTTATAACAAATTTGCATATATTTTTGAAATAACAATAATAATATCTCTTCCTAGAAAAGATCCTTGTTTTGGACCTTAAAAGTCAGAATTCAGATTCTTTGAACGACTTTAACTGCTTTAGTAGGGTTTTCTTGTGTCTTTTCAATTCATTTATTCATCAGAATTATGATCAGTTGTAATTCTCGCCTCAATCTTATCATAAAGCATAATTTTAATACATTTATTTGCCAGACATATAGTACACTGTCAAACAACCTCGTGTCTGAATTCTACACCTCCTGTGTATGCAATTTGCTGCCCAAAATGAACTGAGATGCTATTTCTCAATATTTGAAGGATCTATAAATAATCTGTGATGATGAAGATGATGATGATATTGTTGATCATGATGGTTATCATCATGATAAAATACTCTATTACTGTGAAGTCCTGATGAGTGAAATATTGGATTTCTGACGTTCAGTGACTTGATGTACGTCATCTCATCAGAGTAAATAAAACAATAAGGGAAAATAAATTAACAGTAGTTTAAGTAGTATACAGTGACAAAGCAGAAAGATAGGTTCAGTCAAAGTCAAAATGTCTGATTATATCAACGAAATATGTGATCACGATGACCCTGTATGCGAGGGGATAATGACTATCGATCAATTAATCAATCAAACAATCAATCAATCACTCAATTTATCAATTTATTTATCTATCTATCATGTATATATGCCGGAAATTACGTCCACATAATTTTGTAAATATTTTCTAATTAAATTTAGGTGAATCAATATTGGTTTTCGTGGAGATTTTAGTAATTTTTTATAGTTGAAATCATGAGTCAATTAAAGCTAGACCACCATCGAAGACCTGGAAGCACTGCTTGACGGCCATTTCATCCTATTATGGAACTCCTCAACGGTGTGGACCCACGATCTCGCCTTGCGAGATTCGAACCCAAGACCTATCAGTCTTGCGCGTGAGCACTTAACCGATAGACCACTGAGTCGGCATCCAACGGTTGTTAATGTCTAACTTCAACCAATTCACGAAATTAAGTGACCATTCACCAATGTCTTCATTGAGTTGATATCTCCCAACAGATCTGGTTGGATATTGGTCACTGATAGGTCCTGGGTTCAAATCTCGTGGGACTTGATCGTGGATACGCACTGCTGAGAAGTCTCACTATAGGACGAAACGACAGTCTAGTGCCTCCAGGTTTTCCATGGTGGCTTAGCTTCAATTGTCTTATCATTTACACAACTGTTGAAAAATATATAAAATCGTTTTCTCTTTAAGAATTTTTTTCTTTTCAATTATTCTATTAAAATGAACTATTGACCTAATTTGATTTTAGCTTGAAATTTAACTACACTTCATTTTTTTCATTATTTACAAAACAAGTAGACTTACTATTGATGTTACTTTCTAAACAATTTTGTGTTTCTCATTTTTATTTCTTTCCACTTCTTTCTCTCTTTTGTATAAAACTTTCTAAAAATAATTAGGGGAAGTGTTTTATGAAGGATTTATCATGTTGGTTAACATTTAGTTAAAAGTATCAGCAATGGGATAATTCAAAACGAATACAAATTAAATGAAAATTCATAACTGTTGAATAAGTGAGTGGCTATCTAAATTCAATAGCTAAGCGAATAATGAGTTGGGAATATGAAATGAAATTTATTGGCTCTGAATTATGAAGCAAACATGAAATCTAAGATTCATGTGAACCCAACTAACGAGTTCTGAAAGTGGGACGAAACATGTGCCCGGGATTCTTCTGCTAGCCATATTCTATCTACGTAATTGAAAATCTATTACACATGTTTAACAGGTACCAATGACATCTAGTTTTAGGAATTAACTTAAATAAATGTGTTTTTTACTCCAGGATGAAATTCATTGATGGGAATGGGGTATTATTGAAAATTATAGAGGTTTAGTTAGTTGGTTAATCATGCTCAACTTAGAACCTGGTATATATTTACATTGCTTCAACTCCCGACATCGCATCAGGGCATTGGGATGAAGTTATCAAGGTGAATATTAAAGTAGTAGAAGTAAAAATAATAATAACAATAATAATAATAATGTCACTGATAGTAAAAATCCTAGTTACAGACAATATAATTTAGAAAGAATGAATGAATTCACAGAATAAAAGATATAAAATAATTTTAAAACTCAAAATCTAGGACAAAAGATGACGTTCGCATCTGTATCATTGAAACCGATTGGAAGTTATGTCATCAAATGCCTTCAACTATTAGACACAATAATCATGTAAATCTCATCCAGGTGGTTGTCATCAGTTGATATAGTTGATGTCATTCCATGGTAAAAACTACGTACATAAATTATATTTGATACTGGCTACTAACTAAAGTCCTATTAACTAAATGAACAAGAAATTAAATATGAACCAATTTCGTTATTTAATACTAACTTAACCAGTACCAACTTCTAACCAGAAATTCCAGAAGTTATCTCTTGCATTGTCCATAGTTAAATAATACACATTCTAAGTAAATAAGGACATTTAAAGTAAATTAAAGTGAATAATTCTATTATTCTAATTAAACAGCCATTCTTGTCTTGTAATTTCTTAAATTTGTATAAAAATGGAACCGATGGATAAAATCATGTTCATTCAACTGATGGCGCAGATTTTCAAGTAGGAAGTAGTATAGATTCGTAGTACTGTATGATATGCTGGTTCGAATCTTGTACTTATACTGATTATGAGTTTCATAACTAAAACCAACGTTTGAACTTATTCAAGTTGATACTACATATTGAATATTAATACGTGAACAAATTTGTTTTAATTTTGCTAATAATCCTAAATCTTAAAGAAACTTGTGAAAATTGGCTATATTACACAGGATACGTATATGCTAACTAAAACTGATAAAGCATTCAGTCAGCATTATTGTTTACACCAGGATTATTCAAATCCTTTCTGATGGTGATACTAATTCCAAATTCACATTGTGTAACTACTACAGGAGTATATTTTCTTTAAACTTATCTATTCCTTTTAAACATTATTTTGGATTAATAACTGTATTATCTAATGAGAATCTGTTGACTCATGATCTCAACTATGGAAAAATATATTCTTTGCTCATTTCATACATCTCTTTTTTTTACTATTAATCAGAGTTTCATAGTTTAAACTACAAATTGATCCTAGTTAGACAACAAATTCAAACCAGTGAACAGCTGTTCTGTTCTAGTACAGGACTAATCAGAAGTGTTCATCTATGACTCCACCACGGATCAGACTTAGGACCTTCATGTCTCACAACGTGGACTCCTGAATCAACATCGAACGAATTAAATATCTAACTTCAGTAGCATAATACATTTTATGCATGGATTCTATTGTGGCTTCTTTCCTTTATCCAAACTACAGACATAGAAGAGGTTACTGGGACCACCGAAGGGGTTTCAATACAGTTGTATGGCAATTAGATTCATAAATAGGTTACTTGCTATCTATATAGGCGTTTGAGTACATGTGGTTAACTACCAATAATTATTCAGTTTAAAAGAAATCTATAAATTTGAGGAATAGATAACCCAAAAATTTGAGCTGGACCCCATACTATTACACAACATAGCTAGCATTATTAAATGCATCAAAAGCGAAAATAAAAATGAAAATTTGAGCTTTCCAATAAAATACTAAAGTATAAATGGATGTCCACCCCTTTCAATCATCTCATAAAAACTCTAAACAGTCATTTTTCATCCTGATAATTTAATAGGAACAAAATCGGTTCTCCCTTTTCTCGTCTGCTTAAAATCAAGTACATATACTAGTTGATAAACAAGGGGTATACTTTAAAATGTTACATTAAAAGATTGAAATATTTGCTTTCAATCAAACATTAAAAACTTACCCAAAACTAACACAGTCAAATGATGATTTGATTGGTTAATTTTCACTTTCTTTTTATTGTTTATTTTGTCTTTTTCACCAATATGAAGGGGAAATTTATAACTATCCTAACCCATTTTTCACCCCTATATCAATTGTATAGGTTAAACTAATAAAAATTGAATTAACCAATCAAAAAAGAAAGAATTGGCATTTGTTTTTTTTTCTTTTAAAAATAAGAATGATTTTCATTAAAAACATGACTAATCATGACAATAAATAAATAAATATAGGAATATGAATAAACTAATCATTCGATCACGTGCTCTGGGAAAATTCGGACATAGGAAATACTCGAAATTAACGTGGGAAATATAACCAATTTTTGGATTATTGGATTTAATAATAATTAAAATACTTAGGTAAGTCTTTTATCAACCATCAGTCCCATTAATTCTATGCAATTCAGTATATTATCAGCTTAATTGTTCTATCCTAATTTAGAACTAATCAGTGATAGTGAATCATAACCTGACAATAGATCAGACCAAAGTCCTTGATGTTTTACGATAATAGTGAATTGGAATATCATATTGGATATAATTTCAATTATAGTATATTAATGTTATAGCTTTATTCCTCATGTGTGAGATGTTTGTCTTATTGGCTATCTGACTAGTGACCTACATTGTGGTCCTTTGCACCGAAAATTCAAGGAATTTATCTTAAAGCTAATTACTAATGAGCATATGTGTCTATAAGGTTTACCAAACAGATTTATATAGATATGTATGTGTAAAACGTCACACTATGGTGAATATTCATAAAAATGTATAATGACGGAGTCAATAATTCATAATAGTCTTACATATGAACAAGTGGAATAAGTACACTTATCTTTGGTAACGATGTGCTTTTACTGAAAACTGAAATCGATTATGCATTGTTTCCAAAATAAGGCAATCGACCATAAGTATAAATTGTAATCGGACCATCGATTTAAAATATTTCTTTATTTTATTCAATAGATGTTTTACTACTTGTAAGTAGTAGCTATTACAAAGTCGCTATTATTAATTGACAATGACAAGCTATGTAAGACATTTCATCATAAATTATCGACACTACATGTTATTAAAATTCTTAATAAAGTCGTATGTTAGCACCAAGTCAGTATTATATCAGTCTGAATCTCAAAACCATAGGTATTAAACTAAGAAAGCTATGAAAGTTACTTCTTTATCCGATCACAATTGATCATATCAAGCTGTTCAACTCAATGTTTGTAACTCTAATTCTCTTCTAGTCTCATTTAGAAAGTTGTGATAATCAATTAAGATTTGCTAGATCACCTCAAGAAATGACATTTTAAACCAAAAAACATTAGGTGATATCATAAAGATTTCCCACAAGTTGAATGATCTAATTCCATTTCATGTGAAGTTCATTTATCTGCATTGTTGATAAGAGTAATTGAACAAGATGCACAATTTTCTAACCTATGTCATTCTATGATGTAATTATTTGTTGCTTAGATGAACACAATCTGTTTGGTTGGTAACATTATGAGAAAAAATTGTCTTTTATGTATTTATATGTTATAATGTGTACATGTTATATACGACTTATTCTTGATTGATCTTATACCAATAACATTTATCTGTTAATTTTTTTTTGTTTTTCTTGAAAATTAAATAACATAACTAGTATCTAGGTTGACATTGAATTGTCCGCCTGTTACCAACCAAGTATAGATTTGGATATAAATATAGATTTTCTACACATCATATCACTACAAATAGACGAAATTAACCAGATGCTACGCAAATAACTAAAAATAAATATAGTATCAATGGCATTTGTAAACCAAATATAAGGATTAGAGTTCGGTTGAGTCTGTTTATTCATAACAGGCTTGAACACATCCTAACAATTCCATTACTAAAATGTTTTATAACTCCTATAAGATTAAAACACATTCATTGAAGAGCATATTCCATTTAATAAATTGTTTCTTACTGTTTGAAATTTTGTAGCTATATATGTATGAATAAACATCACACACTAACGCATACGCCTAATCACCAGGACTGTAATCGGTTATCTTCTCATTTCCCCATTTATAAGAACGAAATGTCTCTAATACTCATTACTTAACTCCATATTTTATAGGTATTTACTTGAAACAACAATTACCTTGAAGAGCAGCACAATGTAAAATAAACCTATCAAAGAAAATATAACTAATAAAACGTCAAAAAAAAACAAATAATCATTTCAATAAGAATAGAAATGAAATGAGAAAATAAAACTTGGAATAGAATATTAAAGTACAACTCATTGTTCATGTAAGATAGTTTATTGTGTGAATATTGAGTTATCAACTAAGTGTTTTAAACAACGTATATAATGTAAATTAGAGAAAAAAAACACTGGTGATGATGAGAGCCATTTTGTATGCCTAGATGAGTTAATCATGTGATCATGAATTATGTAAATAGATATTGACTTATTCATGGGCTAGTATTTAGGTTACTCTCAATTTATTATGAGAGATAGACATATAGACTTTGTATAATGTTATACTATATTACTATTGGTCTGAGGTGAATATCGTTATCAAATCTATATTTTTTTGATTATATTTCATTCTATGAATTGGTTTTTAACATTGAGAAGTTTTCATTGTCACTTTAGACACTAGTGAAGAAAAATCAGTCAAAAACGTGAAAAAAATCATCAAAACAAACTGAATTAGTTTTAATCCGTATATATTGGTTGTTTGAATCTTCCCATTGATGTGTTAGGACTAAAGTTGACCAGTCTCTTTTGATATATATGCATTCTGTGCCGTTTGCTTTGATATTGACATTAAGTCACTAGTATTTTAAGCACAGATGGATAGTGGTCAGCACTAGGATCTAGGAGATACATTTCATCTTGTTTGAGGCTCTGAAGCTGGATGCACCTGAACCCGGATTGATGTTCATTCCTGAACTCGAACCCAACGGTTTTCATCTGTGGAATAATTTTCCAAATGTCTCACTCATACTTGATAATATTTTCTACAGTGGCAATGAAAACTCAAAAAAAAATCACTCAGTACTCGGAATTGAACAGTAATAAAATGCATACAACTAAGTTGTAATTTTTTTTATTATTACAAAAAATATACATTTTCAAGGGTAATGACCATGAATTTTCCAACCTTACTTTATATACTACTTATATTTTTCATTAGTAATCAAATAATTATGAATGTACAAAAAGCACTTGAATATGAAATCATACAACAGTTAATCGAAATTGCAGATGAAATTGACAATGAATTCAAAGATAATCAATTAAAACGAAAATGTGAAAGAATTTCTCAACCGAATTATGGATCGTTTCAATGTTCAACAATTCATAAAAAGGTAGATGAATGAAATTTAAAAAAAGCTTTTTTATGCTTAATCGGTCTAAATAAATACATTATTTTCAGAAGGGATTTTGTGGAGATTTAGTATTTACATAGTTGAAAGCGTGAGTCAATCGGTTAAGTGCTCTGGCGTGAGACTGGTAGGTCCTGGGTTCGAATCTCGCGAGGCGGGATTGTGGATGTGCACTGCTGTGGAGTCCCATAATAGGACGAAACGGCCGTCAGACAGTTATCAGACAGGTTATCCATGGTGGCCTGGCTTCAATCGGCTGACGCTTTCAACTATGAAAATACTTTACTTACAATTTATTCAGTATTTACTTATATACATATAAATGTATGAATATAATAAATAGAGACGATTTCTCGAAATTTTGAGGAAAATCCATTATCTACAGAGTCAATTAAATCAACAAGGTGAGATATGATTACATCATTTTGAAAATTAATTGAAATACAGAATGTTTACTCAATAAATTTGAAGTAATGTGTTCCTAGTTACATTTGAACTTAAAAAAAATCGTCAATGAACACTACTGACAAGTTGTAAACTGTAGACAACCACAAATATCTAATCATTCCTATTTTTCAATAATTCTCTGGTTAGCAAAGATGGATAGTGGCTAGCAGTGGAATCCATGACAAAGCGCGTTTCGTCCTATTTGAGACTCGTCAGTTGGATGTACCTGCATCTCAGAGTTGATATTCACTCTGGGACTCGAACCCAGTACCCTCACTTCAAGCGCCATCGCGTTATCCACTCAGCCACTGAGTCCTGATAGTCACTTGCTTGTGCAGTGGAGTGAAGTTTAAATTCATTCAGTATTGTTTGTTTGAATCTTCCCTTTGATATTTAGGACTGCAACTGATCAGTCTCTAATTGGCATATGTGCATACTGTGCGTATTGCCTCGATATACCTTAATTCACAAGCATGGTAAGCAGAGACGCCAATTAGAGACTGATCAGTTGCAGTCCTAAATATCAATGGGAAGATTCAAACAAACAATACTGAATGAATTTAAACTTCACTCCACTGCACAAGCAAGTGGCTAACAGGACTCAATGGCCGAGTGGATAACGCGATGGCGTTTGAAGCGTACAGTAATGGGTTCCAGTCCTAGAATGAACATCAACTCTGAGATGCAGGTATATCCAGCTGAATAGTCCCATAATAAGACGAAACGGTCATCAAGTAGTGTTTCCAGGTTTCCCATAGTGGTCTACCTTCAATTAACTCATGATCTCAACTTGATAAAATCTCATCATTAACAATTAAGCAATACTATGAATATCATCCATTCTATCTCCCATAATCAAATAAGACTGTATTATTTTCATAGAAAATTAATCAGATTTCTATTTTGATTTTAATTATTTATTTATTTATTTATTTGTTGACCAAAATTATTATTATTAAAAAAAAAATTTTTTCCTCTTCTTTATACATACCGTCATTAAACTTAACAGTAAATTGATGAAAAGAAAAGATAGTTTTAATAGCATATAGTGAGAGGTGGTTTTTGTCAGGTTTTTTTTTTCAAAAATGAAAACCATTTTTTATATACACGAAAATAAAAAAAAATAGAAACGGGATGAGAAAAATGAGAATGAGTCATCATTTAACATCTATGTCAATATTATAGTAATGGCAGTGATAACACCACAGGGTAGCGTGTTTATTTGCATATGAAAAATTATTTGGTAGAATTTACATACATACAACAATTTCTTTAGGATATATATATAGGGTATATATCTATATCTATATCACTTGAGGTAGACTAAATAATGATGATAATGAGATGAAATGAAGTGAGATGGGGTGGGACGGAGAGAGAGAGAGAAAGAGAGGGGGGTTTGTGACGATGATGATATATGTATATAAAAATATATGAATAAATATGTTGAAGAAATTCGTCAGCCACTTATTATTATCTATCCTTTAAGGTCATCAACATCATCGTCACCATTCTTTCTACTTTTTTTTATTCCATAGTAAACTTGTTTGAATTATGCATAAACTTTTTTTTTTTCAAAATGTGAATAAATCGAAAAGTCTAAAACACAGGCTAACAAATTATTATAATCACATACATAATTGTACACAGATAGTGAGAGAAATTCGACATACAGGTAATGAAGATGATGATGACCTCAGTCTATAGACTTCACTAAATTGGAATCAGTTTTGTTTTTGTTTAAAAAAATTATGCGGGTTGGATTTCTGTGGTTACATTGTAAGACAGTAATAATAATAATAATAATAATAATAATAATAATAATAATAATAATAATAATAATAATAATGCATTATATTGATAACGTGTATATGTCTACCCCCTATTTATTGAGGATGTGTATGGGTGTATGTTCACATATGCTTAGGTATAATTACAAAATCCTATTTCTAAAATAGAGTAATTTATTAGTAGACTACTAAAAACTTAAATAAGTAGAGAGTTTGTTGTATGTCTTTTAGTGTTGGTGTATAAACCACAAGTTAAACTGTGAACTTGTAATCATATTATAAAAGGAATTAACTTCTCTCTATGAAGCATGAATGTGGTAATAAAGTATTTATGTGTATTATTACTATTATCATTATTATTACAAGTGATTATGCAATAGAGAAATAGATAAGCAATTCAAAAAGAAAATAAAGTTCTGGCATAACTTTTCAGTTCATTTGACAGTGTGAATAATTAAGGTTAGAATGAAGACAATAAGGTGATGGGTCAATTACATCATAGTTGTGATTTATTTTAATATTAACGCTCTTTAAGTAATTGATTAATTAATTCAATATTGAATGATGATTAAATGATACTCAAAATCGACTAAAATTAATTTATAATTGAGTAGTAACTAGTTTCATATTTGTACTGTCCCTTACGACTAACTGAGTTCTTTGCATAGTTGAAATCATGAGTCACTTGAAGCTAGACCACCAGGGAAAACCTGGAAGCACTGCTTGACGGCCGTTTCGTCCTATTGTGAGACTCCTCAGCAGTGCGCATCCACGATCCCCCCTCGCGAGATTCGAACCCAGGACCTACCAGTCTCGCACAAGAGCACTCAACCGATAGACCACTGAGCCGGCATCCGATGGTGTTAATATCTAACTTCAACCAATTCACGAAGTTGAGCAACCGTTCACCGATTGTCTTCAGTGAGTTGATATGTCCCAACAGATCTGTTTGAACATTGGTCACTGACAGGTCCTAGGTTCGAATTTGGCGAGGCGGGATCGTGGATGCACACTGCTGAGGAGACTCACAATAGGACGAAACGGCTGTCCAGTGCTTCCAGGTTTTCCATTGTGGTCTAGCTTCAACTGACTCATGATTTCAACTACGCAAATACTGAAATCTCCACAAAAATCCCTTCTGATAATTTAGTTCTGCTGCAATATAGTCTAAAAGACTAATTGATTCGTGCATTATATCCTGATCTTAGGTGGTTTAAGGTAGTCAACAGGATTCGAGTCGTACGGGGAGTATTAATCCCGTTAACAGTGCAAGGACACTATGCTGATGAGTGTCAACTAACTTGAAGCCTAGACCTAAAGTTTCTTACCAACTGACCACGTTCAACCATTTAACATCAAATTAGCTGAAAAAATAAATGCGTATCACAGGAGATAGTGATGATATACTGATTGTGTAAACTATAAATTTTCGTTTTTAGTACCCATAAGGTGATTAAGAGATATGATCATTAATTTTTCTGAAATTGATATCCAGTATATAATGCTGATAATTCTAATTTTTTTTGATGTTGTTCTTTATGAACTGACCTCAGTTAGGGTACCACTAGAAAATAAAGATCACAGAATAGTTGTGTTTTTCCTAGTATGAAACTCCTTGACAATGTGCACCTATCTAGTATTCAATAGTATTGTGTAGTACTCCAATTTAGATCAGATAGTGATGAATACCTTCTAAAGATAATAATATACTTAAAAACATTACATAGTGCATTGATTAGCTATATTATTAAAATACTTAGTACAATAGTTATAGGTAATAGATGAAGGATTCAATAAGTCAAAAATATGTAATTTTGTTTGTAAGACTTTACGGTATCTCGTTGGTTCTATATTCTTCTCTGAATTTGGTCAGTTTTATTTCACATATATTCATCCGGTGCAAATGGTTTTAATATTGAGCATCCAGCTGACAAGTTTTAAACAAGACATAACGCACCGTTAGTCACAATCCAACTGTTATGTAAACAATATCTATAAGTTTGACTGAATTTTTAAAATTGGTTTTACAAGAAGATAGCTCTTAACATTTACTTCAGATATATCTTCATAATCGACCTACCAGTGAAGCACAACTGATACCCAGTATGAAGCATTGAATCTACAATCTTTCAGTCTCAAAGAAGGAGGGTATTATTTAAACTATTAAATTGAAATTGTGAATCACTAAATACAATTTCAGTAATCTAAATATATTATTACTCTTTATGACATTATAAAGTTATAGAATCTGTTCTTGAGATTGAGATTGGATTGGTTGAGGTTAGACATTAACACCGTTGGATGCCGGCTCAATGGTCTAGAGGTTAGGTGCTCACCCGCAAGACTGTTATGTTCTGGGTTCGATTCTCGCTCGCGAGGCGGGATCATGGATGCACACTGTTGAGGAGTCCCATGATAAGACGAAATGGCCGTCAAGCAGTGCTTCCAGGTCCTCCTTGGTAGTCTAGATTCAATTGACTCACGATATCAACTATATATAATTACTAAAAATCTCCACGAAAATCCCTTCTGATTGAGATACAGTTGTTTTTTGTGATGAAAATCATTGCTTACTTACTTACGCCTGTTACTCCCAATGGGGCATAGTCCACCGACCAGCTTTCTCCAACCCACTCTGTCCTGGGCCTTCTTTTCTAGTTCTTTCCAGTTCTTGTTCATTCTTCTCATGTCTGTCTCTATTTCTCGGCGTAATGTGTTCTTTGGTCTTCCTCTTCTCCTTTGACCTTCAGGATTCCATGTGAGGGCTTGTCTTGTGACACAATTGGGTGATTTCCTCAAAGTGTGCCCAATCCACTTCCAGCACTTCCTCCTGATTTCTTCCTCCGCTGGAATCTGATTTGTTGTCTCCCACAGTAACTTGTTGCTGATAGTGTCTGGCCATCGGATCCGAAGTATCTTGCGTAGACAACTGTTAATAAACACTTGTGTCTTCTGGATAATAGCTTTCGTAGTTCTCCACGTCTCCGCCCCATACAATAGAACTGTCTTGACATTTGTATTGAAAATTCTAACCTTGGTGTTGGTTGACAATTGTTTTGAGCTCCAGATGTTTTTCAGTTGTAGGTATGCTGCTCTTGCTTTGCCGATCCGCGCCCTCACATCTGCATCAGATCCACCGTGTTCATCAATGATGCTGCCCAGATATGTAAAGGTTTCCACATCCTCCAAAGCTTCTCCGTCAAGTGTAATTTGATTGGTGCATATTGTATTGTATCGGAGAGTCTTGCGTTTCCCTTTGTTTATATTGAGACCTACTGCTGCTGAGGCTGCTGCTACACTGGTCGTTTTCTCCTGCATTTGTTGTTGCGTTTGTGATAGAAGAGCCAGATCATCTGCGAAGTCTAAATCGTCAAGCTGCACCCTGCCTATCCACTGTATCCCGTGATTTCCTCCAGACGTTGACGTCTTCATGACCCAGTCGATGACCAGGAGAAAGAGAAAGGGTGAGAGTTAGCAACCTTGTCTAACACCGTTCTTTACTTCAAACGAGTCGGTGAGTTGTCCTCCGTGGACGATTTGGCAGTTTAGTCCATCATAGGAGTTCCGTATGATATTAACTATCTTCTCAGGCTCGCCATAGTGTCGAAGAAGCCTCCATAGTGTCGTCCTGTCCACACTATCAAATGCCTTCTCGTAGTCGATGAAGTTGATGTAGAGTGATAAATTCCATTCGATTGATTGTTCCACAATGATACGTAGAGTTGCGATTTGATCTGTGCACGATCTATCCTTACGAAATCCAGCTTGTTGATCTTGAATTTGGGCGTCCACAGAATCCTTCATCCTGTTTAACAATAACCTGTTGAAGACTTTTCCTGGTATTGAGAGGAGAGTGATGCCCCTGTAGTTGTCGCACTTGCTAAGATCGCTTTTCTTTGGTATCTTGATCAGAAGTCCTTTTTTCCAGTCTATTGGTACTGGTTCTTCATCCCAAATCTTACTGAAGAGGATGTGGATTATCTTGGCAGTTGCTGCTACATCTGCTTCCAGTGCCTCTGCCGGGATGTTCTCTGGTCCCGCTGCTTTGCCGTTCTTGATTTGTCTAATGGCCATGCTGATCTCTTCAATTGTTGGTGGGCCAACATCGATTGGGAGGTTTGTGGGTGCTGCTTCGACGTTTGGTGGGTTCAGTGGAGCTGGTCGATCTAAGAGTTCTTTGAAGTGTTCTACCCACCTGTTTCGTTGTTCTTCAATGTCGGTGATTACTTTGCCTTCCTTGATTTTCACTGATCTTTCTGGCTTACGGTAATTTCCAGCAAGTTTCTTTGTTGTATCATACAGTTGTCTCATGTTTCCCTCTCTTGCAGAATTTTCCGCTGTCATCGCTAAATCTTCCACATATTTACGTTTGTAGGTTCTGATGCTCCTCTTCACTTGCTCGTTTGCCTCTGTGTATTTGGCTTGTGCCTTGTCTTTTTCCGCTCTCGTTCGGCTGATATTGATTGCTGTCTTCTTTTTCCTCCTTTCTTCAATTTTATCAAGTGTACCAACAGTGATCCATTCTTTGTGATGGTGCTTCTTTTGGCCCAGAACCTCTTGACATGTTGAAACGATTGCCTCCTTGATAACTTTCCAGTTGCTCTCCATGGTAGTCCCCTCTCCATTGAGTAGATCATGAAAGGCTTCGAACCTGTTGCTGAGGGCTATGTTGAATTTGTTGAGTTTGTCAGCATCTCGAAGAAAGGCCGTATTAAACTTTTGTGATGTTGTCCGCACCGTTGTCCAGTGCTTCTTGAGTTTTAGTTTCATCCTGGCTACCAGCAAATGATGATCGGATGCTATATCAGCTCCTCTTCTGGTTCTCACATCCTCCATCGTCCTCCTGAACTTTTTGTTGATGCAAATATGATCGATTTGATTCTGTGTAGTGTGATCCGGTGAAATCCCAGTGGCTTTGTGTATGTTTTTGTGTGAGAATATGGTGCCACCTATGACCAGTTTATTGAAGGCACATAGGTTTGCAAATCTCTCACCATTTTTGTTCCTTTCTCCCAGTCCATGTTGTCCCATGACGTCTTCGTATCCAGTGTTGTCCATTCCGACCTTGGCATTGAAATCTCCCAACAGTATGGTCAGGTCCTTGGTTGGGCACTTCTCGAAGATCGACTGCAGCCTATCGTAGAATTGGTTTTTAGCGTCTTCATTGTAGTCGTTGGCCAGCGCATAGCATTGGATGACGTTCATTGTAATGCCCTCTCTCTTTGTTTTGAAGGAGGCTTTGATGATCCTTGGTCCATGAGATTCCCATCCAATAAGTGCATTTTGTGCTTTTCTGGACAGCATCAATGCAACTCCTTGTGTATGTGGGGTATTTTCTTCTTCATGACCGGAGTATAACAGAAGTTCTCCTGAAGACAGTCGTTGTTGTCCAACCTACGTCCAATGTGTTTCACTGATTCCAAGCACCTCGAGGTTGTATTTCCTCATTTCTGAAGCAATTTGAAAGACTCTTTCGGTCTCCCACATTGTTCGGACATTCCATTTACCTATAAAAAATTGTCGTTCTGGTTGTAAGAAGGTGCATCGGCCTCATGACTTCCGAAGGAACTCGGCTTTCATCATGAGACGTCATAGTTATTCCTTCTACTCCCAGGGCAGAGTTTGAATGGTTTTAATGATTTTTTCTGGTTAGCGTTTTTTTAGCGAGTTGATTTTCTACGGGATGGGGTCGCTAACCCCATGCCCAACCCTCCTCCTTTACCCGGGCTTGGGACCGGCAGTAACCCCCAGAGGAGCTACAGGCGAAGTTGACATGAAAATTATGAATGAGAATAAAAACCTATCCAGCCTGTTTAATTAACAATACCCCTTTGTGATTCAGTAAAAATCATAGTTCAAATAACATTCTAAAAATAGTAACATATTTTATAGTTAAGATCATGAGTCAATTGAAGCTAGACCACCGTGGAAAACCTGGAAGCATTGGACGGCCGTTTCGTCCTATTATGGGACTCCAGTCCAGTGCTTCCAGGTTTTCCACGGTGGTCTAGCTTCAATTGACTCATGATCTTAACTATAAAATTACTAAATTTCCACAAAAAACCCCCTTGTAACATATTTTACTCGTAAAATGTCATGAATTTTGTAATTATTTATTTATATATCTATTGTTGCTTTTTTTTTCTTTTTAAAGCTCAAATCAATAAATGAACAAGGTCAACAAAATGATGATAAAAAAGGAAAACATGGTTGGAAACAAAAACAAATTTTACATAAAACAAATCAATATTTATTGATTACAATTGGAATATTTTGTAGTTATTATTTAATCAAACGATTTACAAAATGATGATTTGAATGTTTCTTTTTTTATTTTATTTTATAAATTTAACTGTACCATTGTAACTGTCAAATGAAACAAGAATCAATGGTCACTTTTAGACAAAATAAAACAACAAATATGGTAAGCACATTATACAAAGTGCTTGAATGATGAATAATGAATATGATAATTATGAATAAATGATGAATTTCAAAGAAAGAATTTCATTGATTAATGAGATGATATTTCAAGGAATAACAAGTGAATAATATCTATGAACTGTTATCATTTCGATATTGAACAGTTCTAGAAAGAATGGAACAAAGCTTACCAGTATATACATCTATATATATCCATATATTTTTTTCTTGTATACAGATTGTGTTTTTTTATGTACATATAGAGTATATTACTAATTTTTTCAAAAGTATGTAAATAACTTATTTTTCTAAAATATAATTTTATTTAATATACTTATTCAAAGATTTTTTCATGGAAATTTTATTCATTTTGAAGATACTTACTTACTTACGCCTGTTACCCCTCGTCGAGGAGTATAGGCCGCTTACCAATATTCTCCATCCAACTCTGTCCTGAGCCTTCCTTTCCAGTTCTTTCCAGTTGCTTTTCATCCTTTTCATATCGGCTTCTATTTCCCGGCGTAATGTGTTCTTTGGCCTTCCAAGTTAGGGATTGAGTCGTGATGCACATTGGTGATTTTCTTAATGTATGTCCTATCCACTTTCAATATCTTTTCCTAATTTCTTCTTCAGCTGGAAGCTGGTTTGCCCTCTCCCATAAAACGCTGTTGCTGATAGTATCCGGCCAATGGATGTTGAGTATTTTGCGTAGACAACTATTTATAAATACTTGTACCTTCCTGATGATGGCCATAGTAGTTCTCCACGTTTCAGCTCCATACAGTAGGACTGTCTTGACGTTCGTATTAAAGATTCTGACCTTGAAACTGGTTGAGAGTTGTTTTGAGTTCCATATGTTCTTCAATTGGGACACCTCAACAGTGCACATTCACGATCCTAAACGTGAGATTCGAATCTAAGACCTATCACTTTTGTGCGTGAGCGCCTAACCTCTAGACTACTGAGCAGGCATCCGACGGTGTGATAAAGAATGTAGTTATTCCATTTAAATTTCAAATGGTGTGTAGTTCATGTAAAAACCGTGACCAGTAGAATTCAACCAGGTATGTTGTGATCTAGTAACTCACTGATGACAATGGTAGACGGTTGCTCAATTTCATAGATTCTTTGAAGTTAGACATTAACACCGTTGAATGCCTGCCCAGTTGTCTAGAGTTTAAGTGCTCGCGTGCGAGACTGACAGGTTCTGGGTTTGAATCTCGTGAGGCTGGATCGTGGATGCGCACTGCTGAAGAGTCCCACAATAGGACAAAATGGACCTCCAGTGCTTCCAGGTTTTCCATAGTGGTCTAGCTTCAATTGACTTATGAATTCAACTATAAAATTACTAAAATCTCCACAAAATGCCTGCTGATAATATAAATTTGGTTAAATTTTGACGAGTATTTCATATCGAGTTATTTTAGATATTATAATTACGTTTTGACAATATGGCGTCAAACTAAACACATGTAGACCATTTGTAGCGAGTTAATTAATATTTATCCGATGAACTAGAATTCGATGATAATCCACAGTTTCTAATAGAGGTTTATTATTGATACATATGGGGTAATCATTATTTAATTTCATAGGTGAGTAGCTGACTTACACCTAACGTGGTTAGTTTCACAAATTGTGACATTATTATTCATTACTAAAGAAGGAGGAAAGGTACTTGGTACAGATGGAAAATCCGACTGGAGTGGTAGAGACATGTATTACTTATGCATAACCACTTCCTACATCGGTGGGCGATGTTGTCTGGTGTAGGAGTAGGTTTGAAGAAAACTAGGGGCAGTTAAATCAAGATATAGGATCTTTTGATTATGTCAGTGATCGTAGGTCTGACCCATGTTAGTTGATTGAGAATACCTGGTTAAGGTCCTCACCATAATTGTGATCAGTGGTTGGAGACATTGAGCTGAATGGGTCAGAATTATTACAATGGTATAGATGCATTTATTAATTATCTAACTCCAGACTTTGAAAGTTTAAATCATAAAATGATCTCAGCTAGATCAACGTTATAAGTCAAGAATCACTGGACGCCTGTTTCGTCCTTGAACGGGGCTCCTCAGCAGTACCCATCCACGACTCGGAGGACGGCAATCGAACCCAGGAAATTTAGTTACGCTCAAGAATGTTGAACCTCTAAACTGCTTAGTTGGGATCCAGTGGCGTTAATGTCTAAACTCAATTACTTCGGAGTATTGCACAACCTTCATCCATTCTCTTCGATGGATGGCTATCACACGTCTAACACGGAGTGAACTCTACTGGTCTCGGCTTTTCGTCATAACAACATACATAGGAATTTCAAAATTGTTATCATAACTCATGTAGTTACCTCTTGAAACTAGTCACTAGTGAGAACATGATTGTTATTACTGTAGGAGCGTCTTGGAAACTGGATTCTTCTACTTTGAATTGGAACATTCCTTCAGGTATAACCTCTTGTTCAATCGTTTAGAATTACATTTTCAATGTTGACTACCTCAGCTACATTATTTAAATTTTTTTCTCGATTTTTCTTTTTAAACTGATCTAGTTACTTTTAGTAGTTGAGTTCATGAGTCGATGCAAGGTAGACCACAGTTGAAAACATGGAAGCATTAGACAACCGTTTTGTCTTCACATAGGACTCCTCAGTAGTGTTCATCCACGACCCCTTATATGGGACTCGAACCCAAGACCCTCATTGTCTCTTCCAGATCACTGACTTGGCATCCAACATTGTTAGTGTCTAACTCCATGATATTGAACAACCATCCATCTATTGTCTGAGGTAGATACCTGTCTCTACCTGATACGGTGGTCTAGCGCACATCTACTCATGAATTCAACTATTAAAATTACTACAATCTCTCTGATAATGATTTAGTTATCTCAATGTAGTATATATGTGCCAAGCTTTATACTTTGTGAATTTAATGTTGTTATTTTTTTAATCTCCTCCCCTCCTATAGTATTATAGTTTAACGGACAAATAACAACACACAATCACTCTAGTGCTTGTTATTCAGATAATTTCTGAAAACATATCAATGTCTCACTCATCCAGATTCTTACATAATCATAATAGTAATAATAATAATAATAGTAATACTAATAAGGGTTATAACAATTTACTGACAAACAGATTAAATAACAACAGTATTCGTGTTAAGACTCGATTGTTGTTGTTGTTGTCATAGTAACTAAACATTGGATTAAATAATTTATAGATGTTATCTAGTCTAAAATAATTTTCTCATTATACAATGTGATCTTTCTAATTGTCAATCCGACTATACTATACTGTGAAAATAGATTTTATACAATGAAAACAATACATAAATTAAAGAGACTAATGACTGATAATTATATATTATGCTTTATATACTACTTGAAACATTTAATTTTACTATTATTCGCTCGCTCTCTCCTTTGTGCGCATGTTTTATTTCTAGTCTTTTTAAGACTAAAAATTGTTGACTAGATTTTCTTCCTCCTCTCTTTATTTCTACTTCGGTTATAAAACATAGCGTTACTTACATAATAATAATAATAATAATAATAATAATAATAATATATACAGTGAATAAGTGAATGAATGAGTAATAGTTTAAATAGTCATAGTTTGAAAAATAAAACATTTGTTGTTGTCATCGTGGTTGTTAAAAATATTGAGTCTTTTTTTTGTTGTTATCTGAACATTTCATTTTCATCCTCCCCCACCTTCTTTTTCATTATTTATCAACATAATCACTAACACAGCCATCACCACCCAAATCAAACCTTTACAATTGAAGTAAGACATCTCTTGTGTCCATAAGATTTAACTGACGGTATTTATATATATATATATAATAACAGACCACGTGATGTGGACACTGAACAACAACTTATATTTAGAAAAAAACTGATAAGAGGTAAAAAAAAATGGTAGAGATTAATAAATATATGATTACGAAACTATAATTTGAATCAGTTGGTGGTTATACACAATAAATTTTGATGACACAGAATAAAAAGAAACAATTTATGTTTTAATGGTAAGAAATGGGGTTAAAGGGATGAGGGAATTATTTAGTTTACATCATATATTCATCTTGATTAACTGTTGAAAATGAGAAGATAATGACTTGAAAAGTGATTGTATAGTACTGCGAATTGATTGAAGTTACGTATATCCAAACTATTGGATGTTGGATTAGTGATTCTAATGGTTGAATGCTCACTGAGGTATATGAATCATCTGGATGGGATTATAAATGAATACAACTGAAGAGTCACATACTAAAACAAAACGGCTGGGGGATGCTTCTTGATTTTTATTGATCATCAAAGTTAATTTCATGATGTAAGCCTCAAAATCTATATTCAAATGATTAAGAAAAGAGACTTCAATTTAAAAGTGTTGCTTTTAAGTTCTAGTTTAATTTTTGTATCACATGATAATAGTAATCCTGAGTTTAATGTTATCAACTAGGATCGTTGGTAGGTATTGGTCGAGAAATTTGTAACTCGAATGAAACGATTATTCAGTACTCATTTGTTTCTAATGTTTGTTCAACTTCAACATCAGTTCGTAAACTGAAGTAATCAAGTAACTATACTCGATACTCCCTAGGAGTGTGTGCTGACGACCGTATTAGACGTCAAACCCCAGACTTTTATATTTTACGATGAGGATAATATTTGGTTACTGAGGTGGATTTCATAACCCTAACTTACATTCGAGACTTTAGAAGCTAAATAAAATAATTTCTTTTAAACAATATAGTGATTTTCTAAACTTTGAAGACAAATCAAAGTTTAGTCAAGATTATCAATAAAAGGATCATTCAAATACTTTCCAGTAATTATCTAGATATCGTACCCGTTTTACGAGTGACCGGCTGGATTCAGTAGCTCAGTGGATAATAGGTTGGGTTTTGAAGCGACGATACTGAGTTTGAGTTTCAATGTAAACACCAACCCATTGGGACACAGGTACATCCAGATGATGAGTTCCGAAATAGAACGAAACGTATATCTTGGTTTCTACCGTCAGCTACCATTTATATATACTTAAACAGAGAAAAATCTATTAAAAAGAATATCCCTACCTTAAATCTCTGGTTCCTTTCATTATATTGGGAGATTTATTTTAGCGATCTTCTATAGAGTCCTTTTAGAATCCAAGATAAACTTATTGAGTCTGACAAGTAGGAATATCAGACTTAACGTTAATTTTAGGCTTACTTAAGTAACTTACTTTTAAGGGTACCGCTAGAAATACTCTCCTTAAGCTGGCATCTCGAATCAACTAATGTTAGACCAGCATTGAAAACATGGAAGGACTGGACGACCGCTTCATCCTAATACGGAAATTCTCAAAGGTGTGCATCCACTACCCCACATGTGATGTTCGAACCCAGGTCGTCTGTCTCGCGTGCGAACACAACCCCCTGACCACTAAACCGGCATCCAACGTTGTTAATATCTAAGTTCAACCAATTCATGATACATTCAAAATTCTTCAACACTGGGAATCGGGTAAACTTCAAACACAGACTACAAGTTATTATAATATCATCCAAATGTCACAATTTTTCAATACCGATCATTTTATAATATGACTAGAATGCATTCATTCATTACTAACTTAAAATCACCTTTACAGGTCAATTTAAATGAAGTAACTGTGCGTAACTGCCTTTTTGGGTTTTTTTACATCCAATATTATTGAATCTTTAGTAAGTGATGTAATTATAACATGATACACTATTTAATTATTTCTTTATTTCATGTCATTAATAAAATGAAATGAGAACACAGATATTGGATTCGCTTAAAGAACGGTTATATGAAACATGATTCACACTCACTCACTCACTCACTCACTCACTCACTCACTCACTCACTCACTCACTCACTCACTCACTCACTCACTCACTCACTCACTCACTCACTCACTCACTCACTCACTCACTCACTCACTCACTCACTCACTCACTCACTCACTCACTCACTCACTCACTCACTCACTCACTCACTCACTCACTCACTCACTCACTCACTCACTCACTCACTCACTCACTCACTCACTCACTCACTCACTCACTCACTCACTCACTCACTCACTCACTCACTCACTCACTCACTCACTCACTCACTCTCTCGCTCGCTCACACACATACACCTTCAGTCATAACAACAATATCTAACAGGAAATAAATTCATCCAAGTATACTAAAAAGCAGATTATAAGCGTATTTTAAAACTATTAAAAAACAGAAGGCGTTTTGTGGAGATTTAGTATTTTCATAGTTGAAATCATGAGTCACTTGAAGCTAGACCACCAAGGAGAACCTGGAAGCACTGGACGGCCGTTTCGTCCTATTGTGGGACTTCTCAACAGTGCTCATCCACGACCTCGCCTCGCGAGATTTGAACCCAGGACCTACGGTTGCTCAACATGAAGCTAGACATAAACACTATTGGGTGCCGGCTCAGTGGTCTATCGGTTAAGTGCTCTGTTGTGAGACTGGTAGGTCCTGGGCTCAAATCTCACGAGGAGAGGTCGTGGATGCGCACTGCTGAGGAGTCTCACAATAGGAAGAAATGGACGTCCCATGCTTCCAGGTTCTCCTTGGTGGTCTAGCTTCAATTGACTCATGATTTCAGTTATTAATAAACAATTTAATTAATATTTTAACCAAAGAGAGAGATTTTATCCATTATAATGGATCTCTGTTTTAAATTGTTGTGAGTAACAACTATAAATTAAAAGTATAATGTAAGACAGAATATTAGACAAATGAATAATAAATAACTTTATGATTTAAACAAATACATGGATACAGCGAGTAGGTTAAATAAACTAATATAAATAACAACTAGTGAAAATTACGTAATAAGAAATATGTGAATCGTCAGTTTTGAAGAAGAGAAACGAAACAAACAAATGATAGAAATAAGTAACAATATAATCCCTTGGGTTTTTTCTCACTAAAGATTAAACAGTAATATTACAAACTTTTCTGAACACTAAGATCAAAGTTGTTAGCTCGAGCTTAACTCCTAACAAATGGTGATGGAATGTGATCATTATTCCTCATTTAGTTTGACCTGTAGTTAAATGATATTATAACAAATAAATTAGTCTGATTACAAAGCTTTAAATCTATGAGTTGGTCATTTGACCTCTCAATCTCATTGCTAACCATTTTATTAGTTGAGATCATGAATAAATTGAAGCTAGACAAACATGGAAAACCTAGAAGCACTGCTTGACGGCTGTTTCGTTCTATTGTGGGACTTCTCAGCAGTGCGCATCCACGACCCCGCCTCGCAGGATTCGAACCCAGGACCTATCAGTTTCGCGTGCGAATACTTAACCGCTAGACCACTGAGCTTGGCGGCATCAAACGGTGTTAACGTCTAACTTCAACCAATCCACGAAATTGAGCGACACATCCACCAATGTTTTAAGTGAGTTACTATCTCACAACAGTCATTAAAATTCCAAATTTGTTTAATCACTGTTTATTTTTTGTAAAACTATGTAGCGTAAAAGTATGCTATTTTATTACATAAAACGACTCATTTAATTAACAAGTTATTCGGTCTTTTGTTATCTATGCACTATCTATTCACACTTGTGAGCAGTCACTACTTGATCATATTTAAGTCAGTCAATCGATCGCACATTATTTCATAAATTACACCATTTTCCTAACAACAATTTTCTTTCTACCGTTGTAGTGACCGAGCTACAAGTGGGGACAACAGAATGTAGTTGAATGCGAAATTACAGAATCTTTTAATAAAATCTGAGAACTATACTGTAATACTTCATTTACAAAATATCCATCAACTGTTTCAGATTTAGTTGTTCTTTCGTTTCCATACCAATCATTCTCTGTTCTTGTTCTCTTCTTTTCCATCTCCTCAACTTTCTGACACCAGGCATTCCACATTCGATTGATGAAACACACTACTTATATCTGTCGACATTAGTAGTACACACTACACCATATTCCCAACACATTCATCTTCGAATAATTTATATTTATTTCGGGAGATTAATAAATTCAAAGCTGATTTCTTTCATGTAATGACATACATTATAAAAACTTTGAAAATAATAACAATAATAAAACAGAGTAAAACTGTTTCATCCAGTTTAGAACAAAATGTCTTAATATTGCTCTCCCTCCCTCTTGTGCTCATCCATTTACCCCCTCCCCCATGTTTTGTCATTATATTAATTGAAGGTCTTATTAAGTTCAATTTTGTTACTTCATTCATTTTAATTAAATATTACCATTTTTTTCTCTACACTTTATTACACATCATGTAACATTGTGTATTCTGTGACATATAACAATGTAATTAAATCTTATCTCTTTTTTTAACAATGAACAAATCGAGAAAAACATTTTTTTTGTCTATTACCGAAGAAATATTTTTTGTTGTTAAACATGTTACATTATGAAGTAATATGAATGAAAAATAGTAAAATTATTTGCTCAATGAAATAGGTTTATTTCAAAATAAACTATGTTAATCATGTTTATTAATAAGCGATGATGGATAGTGACCAGCAGTGGAATCCAGGACAAAGCGCTTTTCGTCCTATTTGGGACTCATCAGCTGGAAGTACCTGCACCACAGAGATGATGTTCACTCTGGGACTCAAACCTAGTATCTTTCACTTCAAACGCCATCGTGTTATTCATTTAACTACTGAGTTCTGATAGCCACTTGCTTGTGCAATGGGGTGAAGTTATATTCACTTGATGTTACTTACTTGTATCTTCCCATTGTTATTTAGGACTGCAATTGAACCATCTCTTGTTGGTATATGTGTATCCTGTACGAACTGCCTCGATATTGCCTGAAGTCACAAGCTTTATAAGCAATGATGGAGGCAGTTCGCACAGGATGTATATATGCCAACAAGAGACTGATCAATTGCAGTCTTAAATAACAATGGGAAGATACAAGTAAACAACACCAAGTGAACATGTTTATTTATGTTTATATGAGATCTAAATGGATGACATTTCTGAGAGGAAGGGAGAGTGGACGAAAAGAAGGGGGTTAAACCATTTTTGACAAGTTAAAAATATGTAGTGATCATTTTCTCTTCTTACCATGTTTGTCTTTTTTTGGTAAGAGCAGATAGTAGAGTAAAGGATTTTAATAACTGAAACATCAAAAAAATCACTATGATCAGATAAGGTGAATTAATGATAATCTAGAACTATTATTATTATGTTAATAATCCAAAGTCGATTTGCATTCATTACTCTTATTTTGTCACTGTGAAATCTTTGCAATTTATTGAGACAGATTTTGATATAGTGGAGAAGATTTGTTGCTCAGGTAGATGATTTTGATAGAGTTTCGTTCTCTGAGCTGGATGATTTGGTCATGGAGCTTTCATCGTCCTTCTGAACGACCAAACCATCCTGCTCAGAGAACAAAAGTCTATCAAAATTAAGACAGACTATTAGATTGTCTACTTAAATTCTTCAAGTAATCACTATATATACCCTTTAGTTTATTTTTTACTATATACCTTTTCAATTTATACTCAATTCATTTTTCTAATTCATGGTATAATATACACATTTCATTCATTTCAAAGCCTATTATTTGAACGATTTGTTTTAGAATATTTTATTGCAAGATTATATTTTAACTAATTCACATGTATATAATTGACTTTTAGTTAGCGCTGAAGTTCAGGGTCCGTATTTCATTCTATTTGGAATTCGTTAGCCGGATGTATTTGAATTCCAGTATTGATTTTCACATTGAGCTTCATAACTAGTATCTATCGTTACATAGGTTAACATGTTATTTATTAAACCATTGGGTTTAAATAAGTCTAAGGGAGGGGGAAAATGCTCAAATATATAGATAAATATGTTAAATCCTTGTTATTTTTAACGTTAGTTATGAAGTTGTAATTATCAAATTTTATCGCTAGTAAAATTTTAGTATTCTCATACTGCCAAGGAACAGTATAACAATTATTGATATAGATACTGACCTCATTTTCACAATAATGAGAAGCTAAATAAATTTAATTTAGAAATAAGGACTATTGAATAATATTGTGGTGTGGTCTACTGATATCCACATAAGCAGCATATGATGATGGTCCAAAATAGAATGTATTTTAGCAGAAGATCGATAAGGAACGAACAGAAATGAAGAGCTATCGATACAACAGTTCATGAGCGATGAAATCAGAGAAGATGGACTGATATTTGCAGAAGGAACAGTTAAGATTGAGACAATTGATTGTTATTTTGCAAATTAAGTGTTTACTGTATGGATGCCAGATTTTAGTGAGATAGTCTGTAATTTGTGCTTAAATACATTCGATCGTCCCCATCCGTGTTCTTGTTCACTACAATGTTACAAAAATCTAAAATCATCCCACTACTACTACACTTGAAATGAAACCCAAACAACATGTGACGGTTCATTATCTGTCAGCGTTTATGTTCTTTTTATTTTCCACTGAATTTCTATTGAATAATGATCAATAAAGAAAATTGCCCACAAAAATGTCTACATTCATCTGAATACCTCAATCTATGAAACAAAACTGAATTTTAAGTAATAGGAGACAAGAGGTTGAACATTGAGGTTTTAGGTTTCACGTTAAACACAATAACCTTAAACCGTTGATTTATATTCTTTTATTATCTTATAATATCAGAAGGGCTTTTGTGGCGATTTAGTATTTTCATAGTTGAAAGTGTTAGTCAGTTGAAGCTAAACCACCAGGGAAAAACTGAAAGCACTGGAAGGCCGTTTCGTCCTATTATGGGACTCCTCAGCAGTGCGCATCCACGATCCCGCCTCACGAGATTCGCACCCAAGACCTACCGGTCTCGCGCCAGAGCACTTAATCGATAGACCACTGAGCCGGCATCCCATGGTGTTTATGTGTAACTCCAACCAATCCACCAAGTTCACCAACCGTTCACCAATTATCTTCAGTCAGTTGATATCTCACAACAGACGTGCTTTCAACTCCACTGGTCACTGCCTCTCACTAGAACTCAAGCAAATATCTCTTCAAGTCAGTCACTAGTGAGCATTTCATTATTATTATTATTATTATTATTATTATTATTATTATTATCAGAAGGGATTTTGTGAAGATTTAGTATTTTCATAGTTGAAAGCATGAGACAATTGAAGCTAGACCACCATCTTATAATATTCAACTACAGTCAATGTGTAATGTTAACACATCAATTATTCAGTACTATTGCTAATAATCATATTACATTCCTAATATAGTTGAACTTTATAAGTTACAACTTCATCACTGGAAATTCACGTATCTATCTTCTTAAATTAACTAAACCTTAATATAAAGAAGAAATAACCCCCTTTATTCATTCAAATGAATAATTCTGCTAATTTTCTCTTTTCTTCTTTTGATAAAATAAATAAATAAACAAACAAACAACTAATGAAGATTATTGACATTCACATTTCAATAAATATGTATACAATTTACACTATTCAACTGTCAATTTTCCATAATTAATTTTTTTCTTTTTTTTGGTGGTGGGGGTATGAAAGAGTAGGTTATTGTTTCCATACTCCTTTTTTTTTTTTAAAAAAAAGAAAAGGCTAATCATGATAAATTGTCAACAGGAAAAGAAAAACATACCTATCATCATTATTATTATTATATCTCATTATTATCATTCAAATCATACAAATAACCACTTACATTTAAAAACCAAAAAAAAAGTATACCACTTTACAAATAGGTCAATATTAGGGAATTATTGAATACAATACACGCGAAAGAGAATATTGATCATTGTCAAGTAGGAACAACAACAAAACAGAACAAAAAGTTTATTAAAATTGTCATAACTACAAATTCTTATCTTAAATAAAACATTAATCTTGATCATATATAAATATTTACTAGTTGCTAAGTTGAAACAGGTGAATAACAAAAAGGAAATAGTTATCTTGAAATTATAATATTTAAGGAGTATCTCTTATACGTTTAAGGTTATTAGAAATAATTAAACAAGTGGTAAACATATTGAACGAAAAAAAGAAAGAAAGGAAAATAATAACTAATTTGATATTATAAGCAAAGATGAATAGTGGCTAGCAGTGGAATTCAGGACAAAGCACGTTTCGTCCTATTTGGGACTCATCAGCTGGATGTACCTGTATCTCAGAGTTGATGTTCACTCATAGATTGGAAACGCGTTTCCTAGATTCCACTGCTAGCTATTATCCATCTTTGCTTATAATGCTTGTGAATTAAGGCAATATGCACAGTATGCACATATGCCAATTAGAGACTGACCCGTTACAGTCCTAAACATCAATGGGAAGATTCAAACAAACCATACTTAGTGAATTTAACTTGATATTATTTACAAAATTTTATTGCTTATTTGAAGAAAAAGTTCAAGTGATCGGTTGTAATCAATAGAGTAACTTGTTTGACATAGGTTTTGTATTAGTTGTTAGTTAGATATAGTTAAGGTTGTAGTAGAAGTGATAGACTATGTAGGATTCGAATCAATGTCGACTACTTTCATAGTCTGAGACATTACCAGGCCTCAAGTAACCTCTTGTTAGATTAATAAACCAGTATGGGGATTTGTATTAAGTTGTAGTATTTTAACAGTTGAATTCATAAGTTGAGTGTGAGACAGTTATCCAGCTTGAGCAATGGATGAATGGTTGTTGAAGTTAGACATTAACAACATCGAATACCAACTCAGTAGTCTAGAGGTGAAGTGTTCACGTGTGGAATTGAAGGTTTTGCGTTCGAGTCCTACATGAGGGATCGTGGATGAATACTAGTGAGGAGTCTTATGTGAAGACGAAATGGTTGACCAGTGCTTTCATGTTTTCAATGGTATTCTATCTTACATTGACTCATGAATTTAACTGTCAATAGTACAGCTTTATACGTGTAATATTTATATAAATGATTTTTAGGTTGATTTATTTTTCAGTGACTAATATAATATACATTGTCATGAATTGAGTAATCCGATAAATCGGAACTATGTTTATTAACTATTATAAAAAAGTAGATAAAATCAACTTTGGATTTGAAACTTCAATAAATAGTCAAATATAACCACTGGTCATCCTAACAAGTATGTCAGTTTAACAATTCCTATGATACAATAGTAAGTTGAAAATATTCATTCTTCATTGTTGCCTAGTAATAATAAGTGCTTTATGAAAAATAAAATAATTAAACACTTTCTCAGTCTTGTAACTGGAATAACAACAGATTTATAATTTATAGTAGAGATGAAAATTCATCAAATATGCTAAATTCATAATTGCATCTACTTTACTGAAAACGTTTTTGTATATTTAAATAATTCTTAGTTATGGTATCCGGCCAACAGATATTAAGTATGTTGCATTGACAACTGTTTATAAACACTTGTACCTCTTTGATGATGGATGTGATACTTCTCCAAGTTTCAGCTCTTTAAAATATACAACTAACTGTTTTGACGTTCGTATTGCAGATTATGACTTTGATATCGGTTGACAGTTGTTTTGAGTTCCATATATTCTTCGACTGTAGGAATGCTGTCCTTGTTTTGCATATTCTCGCCTCTATGTCTGCATCCGATCCTCCTAGTTCATTGACGATACTGTCCGGGTACAAGGGAGATTCCTCATCTTCCAGAGTTTCACCATCAAGTGTGATTTCGTCGGCGTTCTCTGTGTTGTATTTGAGGATCTTGCTTTATCCCTTGTGTATATTCGAACCTACTGATGTTGAGACTATCGACATACTAGTTGTCTTGACTTGAATATTTTCGTATGTATGGGATAAGAGGGCTAGGTCGTCTGCGAAGTCCGAATCGTCTAATTGGTTCTGAGATGTTCACTGTATTCCATGCTTCCCCTCCAAATTTGAGGTCTTCATAATCCAGTCAACCACCAGAAGAAAGAGAAAGGGTGGGAGTAAGCAGCCTTGTCTGACTCCGATCCTCACTTGGAATGCGTCTGTCAGGTGTTCTCCATGCACGACTTTGCACTGTGGTCCGTCGTATGAATTCTTGTTAATGTTTACAATTTTCGCAGGAACTCCATAGTGTCTAAGTAGGTTCCGTAATGTTCTCCTGTCCACACTGTCAAACGCCTTCTCATAGTCGATGAAGTTGATTTGTGGTGATGTGTTTCACTTAACTGATTGTTGGACGATGAATCATAGTGTCTCAATTTGGTCTGTGCACGACCGATCCTTACGGAATCCAGCCTGTTGATCTCGGAGTTGGGCGTCTACTGAATAATTTCATCCGGTTCAGAAACACTCTGTTGAAAGCTTGTCCTGGTACAGATAGTAGTGTGATGCGTCTGTAGCTTTCACACTTGCCCAGAACTCCTTTCACTTATATGTTAATGAGATATCCTCCTTTGCAGTCTGTTGGCAGCACTTGTTCTTCCTCCAAAATATTTCTGAATAGAGTGTGGAGCACGTTTGCAATTACTTGTATGTTTGACTTCAGTCAATATATTGTCAGTGCTTCTGCTCTCCATTCTTGATTTGTCTGATGACCATCTTGTATTCTTAGATCGTTGGTGGAACGAAATCTATAGGGATGGTTTGTGTGTGTTGTTTCGATGTCTGGTAAATTCATTGAAGCTGGCCTATTCAAGAGTTTTTCGAGGTATTTTATCCATCTGTTCCTCTGTCCCTGAATCTCAGTGATCGGTTTGCCTTCTTTGTCCTTGATTGGACTTTCTAATTTACTATACTTTCCTACCAGTTTCTTTCTTGTGTCATATAGTTGTTTCATATTCTTTACACTTGCAGCTCTTTCCGCAGTCGTTGCTAGGTCTTTCACATATTTCTGCTCTTTAGCTCTAATGCTCCTCTTTATTTGCTTGTTTGCTTCTGTGTATCCAGCTTGCGTGTTGACTTTCTCCGTTCTTTTTCAGTTGTTGTTACGTGCTGTATGCTAGCTTTTCTTTTCTTGAATCTTTCCTAGGGTTTCGGTGAAGATTCATTCCTTATGATGACGCTTCTTGAGACCCAGTACCTCTTGCACATTGAAGTTATTGCTTCTTTGATCTCTTTCCAGATGTCCTCTATCGTAGTTTCTCTCCCGTATCTAGCCTTTGTTTTTCAGCTTGTGTCCAAGGGGTTTCGCTGATTTCAAGTACTGCCAATTTGTATCTCCTCATTTTCGTTGATGTATGACTGGTCTTCTCAGTCTCTCACATTGTCCGGACGTTCGATGTACTTATAAAAATTTGCTGCCCTGGTTATTAGAAGGTGAATCTTCCTCGTGACTTCCGAAGAATCTTGGCATTCATCCTTATGTGACATAATTCTTCCTTCAACTCAGAGCGCAGAGATTAATTTGTTTAGTCTGGTAGGCGTTTTTTAGGGAAAGATTTTTTTCTACGGGATCGGAAACCCGATCCCATGCCCAACCCTCCTCCTTTACCCGGTCTTGGGATCAGCAGTAACTCTAGAAGAGCTACAGGCGGAGTTATCAATGATAATACAAAATAATACTTCATACTCTGCATCACAAACTGACCTCAGTTATACAAATGCTGAAAACCAAGAAGTAGTAGATAGTTGTTTTATTTTAATATAGAACTCTTTCAATAGTACGCAGCCACAACCCCATCACAAATTGAACTCAGAACCTCTGGACCTCAAAGCAAGTGACTAATCTTCAGACCACTGAGTTAATATCCACTGATTCACATTTTTAACTTCAATCCATTAATAATATTGTGCATACATGTTCTTATGGTTTTGGTAGTTAACTATCTTATATCCGATATCACTTTTAATGATTGTCGAATTAAAATCATTCCGTAAGGCAAATTATGAAATTCAATAATCTCAACAAATCTTCCTATCATTAATAATAATAATAATAGTATTATTAGTTTCTACTTATATCCTATTTAACAACCAAATTTACTGTAGACAATGTTTATCATAATGAAATAAAAACATAACCTAAGAAGACAGTGATTAATAATAAAGTCCTAATTGATAGAATTCCCAATAGATTTTAGTACATTTTGAATCTTTTGTGTGTGTGTGTGTGTGTAAAATTGTATTGTATTGTATTGTATTTATAATCATATGTAATCTATAAAACATCTAAATCTGACCCCTAATTTTAATCTTGGTAACAAACTGTCAAATATATAGATTTTAATATGTTGATAAGGAATATATATATATTCTCCTTTTTTTCATATTTTGGTCCCTCTATTCTTTTTTTTTTGAAAACAAACCCAGAAGAAGTGGAAGAAGTGGCAGAAGTAGAAGAAGTAAACTTCAACTGAACATTTCATGCGGGTTACTATTCTTTATTCACTACACATGATACTTGATAAACAACAACAAAAAATTGATAACAATACAATGAGAGTTGGTTTTCACATTTTGTTATTAATCAAATTTACTTTTTTGTTTTGTTTATTTGAAGTACTTGTTATTTATACTTTAAGCGATAATATGAATATTAACGTTTTATATGGGTCATTTAACATTGAATTCAAGTAGTACAAATAAAAAAAATTGTGTTTTAATGAATATTAATGATAAACAATATATAAAGATCTTTTAACCACCATGTCTTTTATTTAGGTTGTTTGTGTTTAAATGTTCTCTTCTTTTTTTAAATGAAGATAATGTATGTTGATTAAAGTGGACAGTGATAATGTACAGTTTAACACAAATGAATATTTAAGATACCAAAAAAAGAGAAAAAAAATTGGAATATGAATAAGAATAGACTTGTTGAATTGAAACGAACAAAATAATTGTACCAATTTCACTTGGTATTATCTGTTTGAATCTTCCCATTGATGTTTAGGACTGTAACGGGTCAGTCTCTTATTGGCATATGTGCATAATGTGCGTATTGCCTCGGTATTGCCTTAATTCTTAAGCATTATAAGCAAAGATGGATAGTGGCTAGCAATGGAATCTAGGACAAAGCGCGTTTCATCCTATTTGGGACTCGTCAGCTGGATGTGCCTGCATCCCAGAATTAATGTTTACTCTGGGACTCGAATCCAGTAACTTTCGCTCCAAACTCCATCGCGTTATCCACTCGGCCACTGAGTCCTGATAGTCACTTGCTTGTGCTATGGGGTGAAGTTTAAATTCATTTAGTATTGTTTGTTTGAATCTTCCCATCCATGATTAGAACTACAATTGATCAAGATTCTCTTATTGGCATATGTGCATGTTGTGCGTATTGTCTCGATAAAGCCTTAATTTACAAGTGGCTATCTGAACTCAATAGCTGAGTGGATAACGTGATGGTGTTTGAAGCGAACGATACTAGGTTCAAGTCCCATAGTGAACATCAACTCTGAGATGCAGGCACATCCAGTTGACTAGTCCTAAATAGGACGAAACGCGCTTTGTCCTGGATTCCACTGCTGGCCACTATCTATCTTTGTTTATAAAATAATTGTACATTTGAAGTACATCGTATAACAATAATTTGTATTAGGATATTGATGAAGATTCTTCATTTTAGACTAAATGATCATTGAAAAGTAATGAATGTGGAACAACTATATTTTTTTCTAATATGGAATTCAATTAATATTAAATACTTATGAATTCATTTGAGGTTAAACTCAAGATCTTTAGGTAATAAGGCAGGTAAGTTAGCTTTAGAATACTGAGTTATCATTCAGTGATATATCCTATAATACAACGAATCCAATCAAGTTGAAAATATGAACCATCCGTTATCAGTTTAATGGTTTAGAACATGATACACTTGCCTCTTGATCTATATGTTATAAGTCTGATCTATGGTTAGTCACTAGAAATCGCTCCATGATTTGAAATAAATAGCTATCCAGAGTTTCTAAGTTTTTACTATTTATCTATATGAGGTTAACCGGTTGTATAAACAATAATACCGAATGTAGACAACTGATATTCCTTCCGAATTACATGCAAATAAAGCTAATGTTCAATGAGTTATACTACAAATTAGGGTATACAATGTACACTATGTGAGATTTGTCAGCTGAATGTAACTACACTTGATGAATACTGCCTAAAAATTGGTCATAATTACAATGAATGTGATCCAATATATACGTAGCAATGTTAATCATTAGTTGAGATGATGATGTGGAATCCAGGACACACCTTTCGTCTTATTTGGGACTCGTCAGCTGAGTGTACGAAAATAATATGATAATAATAATATAATAATGTAATTTACAACCAAGTATTCGTTTACATAGAGACCGTTTAACTTATTTAAATGAAGTTCGATTAATATTCTGAAATCTTAGATTTTACATTCATGTAGTGACTAACCAATATACGTTGTTTCAATCACTAATTAAGAAATATATTATCAGAAAGAGGGTTTTGTGGAGAATGTAGTAATTTAATAGTTGAATTAGTGAGTCGATTAAATTTAGACCACCATTGAGAACATGGAAGCACTAGACAACCGTTTCATCCCAGTATGGAACTCCTCAGTAGTGCTCATTCACGATCCCTCATGTGGGACTCAAACCCAAGACCCTCAGTCTCGCTCGTGAACACTTAACCTTTAGACCACTGAGTTGTTAATGTCTAACTTCAATCGAATTATGATCTATGATGGTCTAACTTAGATCGACTCATAAATTCAATTATTAAAATTACTACAATCTCCACAAATCCCTCTTCTGACGATCATATCATTGTTTAAAAAGGAATAACTTACAATCAATGTTCTTAAATAACTAATTTTCTACTGGTATGATCTTTTCAAAATTATTTACGGAATATGAAATTACATTGAAATTTTGTTTCTATAAGGGGGGATAGTAAGACTGAAATTCAATATCTTATCATATATCCTATTGTTTCCACCAACATAGTAATATGAGTGTGTAAAACATATAAGATTGAATCTACATATTTAGTTAGCTACGGTTCAATGAATAGATAGTATTCATAATAATTAATTGATCATATGCTTTGAAACTATTTACAGTCTTATGATGGAACCTTTTTTTTTTTTTAAACCACTTATGAACAATCCATTTGGTGAAAGATTTTTCAGGAGAAAAATATGTAATTGAACTCATAGTAACTTGACAAAAACAGGTGTGTGTGTGTGTGTGCATTTTTATTACGTAATTTATACCCATGTGAAACATGATAAATATGAAATCGAAACGGTTAAAGTAGATTATCTTTCAAATTTAATAATTTTGTTACCAAGTTAGATAATTTGTGTTACATGGTATCATAAAAAATGTAAAGTGAAAGGCCAGATGTTTGATTTCATTAAATTGACCTAATTATGAAATGATGAATTAGATGTCAGTTCATAGAAAGTATCATTCAACTCATTCAATAGCATATGTATTTATGGTAGTTAAGATAAGATTTTAATACTATAATAATAATAATAATAATAATAATAATAATAATAATAATAATTAAAAAATAGTATCGTTTGTATCTTTCCACTGATATTTGAACTGCAGTTGATCAGTCTCCTATTGACATATGTGCATTCTGTACGTATGGCCTCGATACTTCCTTAAGTCACAAGCATTCTAAGCAAAAATGGATAGTGACGAAATGCGTGTCCTGGGTTTCACTGCTAGTCACCATCAATCTTTGCTTAGTATAACTTTAGAACTACTACATCCATCGTCAAGAAGGTACAAGTATTTATAAATAGTTGTCTACGCAAATTCCATTCAATTTGTACAACTATTTTAATTGGATGTAGAATCCTGGTTACGCTGTTATGTTAACTTTCGTGTTCAAATCAGATGTAGTACACTGATTACTGTTAAAAAATTGTAATCAGCGTTCTCTCATTCTAATGGACATGAACCCCATAAGATCTTTTACAAAGTTCTTTCTTTATATATACTTGGTTGCTGTTTCCAATATTCATTTGGTTAATTTTTCATTACAATATTTCTATATATAGATTACTTTGGAAATAATTATCCCCTGACATAAGTTTATGGTGGTGAAGGCAACTTGCACATGATGCACATATGTTAAGAAAGACCGAGCAAAATATCAGTCAAAAATATCAACAATGCTATAATCCTAATCACTTCAAATTGAATTAGTACCCGTTGTACAAGTGAAAGGTTAGCCGGACATTGTAGTTTATTGGATAGTGTGATGGTGTCTAAAGCGAACAACACTGGATTTGAATCACGGAATAACTATCAACTCTGTGATGTAGGCACTCACAGCTGACCAGTCTAAGATAGGACGAAGCGCGTTTCTTGGTTTCCGCTGATATCCACATACCATATAATTTTTTGGATTTATAATGAGCTCATTTACACATGTAAATATTCCATGACCTCAAGGCTATACCCTAGCAAAATATGCGCACGACTCCAGACAAAATAGAACTCAACACAAGGCTTACAGCCCCAATAATGTGCATACAGACGTCATATGTGTTTAATTTTTGATAAACAGTTCAAGTCCAAATAACTCTAAACATAATATTTGACAATATTAAGCTATTTGATTTGATTAGGTAGATTAAAAATCTTAATTACACGTTCGTATGTGAGTTTGAAGGTCCTGGTTTCAATTCACAGTCTCAGGGTCGTGGATATGTACTGCTGAGGAATCCCATACTAGAATGAAACAACTATCAATTATTCCAGGTTTTTAGTCGTTGTCTAACTTTTATCTGTTCGGAATTTCAATGAGATTTATAAGTTTATTTATTCTTTAGGGAGAATTATCTACCACTACACTTAGAGTATTAATAAACAAATAGTATTATTTATTATTCTTTGTCTCGTCAACATGAAGTTCTCAAAAAGGGTAGTTGAAATTGTATTCATATATTACCTTTAAATATTAATGATCGATAGTCTAATTTAAAAGTATTTCTTCTATTTTACACATCGTCTCATATCAAGCTAAATGTGAAATGCCTTGTACAACATTGTCATGTATATTGACCTATAGTAGGTTGGTGTAGAGTACTGATTTAACGATTAATGTATTCAGTTTTTAGTTCAGACCATGAAATTGACCTTACCTAGGCCAACAGTGAAAATCAGGTAACGCCGGATAGTTGTCTCGTTCTTGTATGGGGCTATTCCGGACTTATCCATGGCCACACAACAGAGAATGGAACACAAGACTTTTAATCTTGCACATGAACGTTTAAGCTCTACACCACTTAGCCAGTATCCAATGGTGTATACTGTCTAACTTCAATCAATTCATGATGCTGTGTGATCACATTCCACTGCCTGTTGTGAACAACTCTCTCAAACCGGAAATAGTTGAACTGTAGTGGTGACGGATTTTCTCAATAGACAAATTATATGTTTCGTCTTCGTTCAATATGCATTTTGTTTGAGCAACTATTTAATACAACTAGAAATCATACTATTGGAGTGTAAATTAAAAAATCGAGTACATTAAATTGTATTTGGTGGATGATTCAATATATAGTCAACAAGAAATAGTTAAAACTTTAAAGAGGTTGTTACTGTTTTACATACTCAAACCACGTCAGTTAGCATTGCATATATTGATGAACTATCAATTTATTCTATTGTTAAGTCAATTAATCACTGAATGCTCCCAAATGCTCTGGTACGGCTGAGAGTGGGGAGAGTCCGTTCTCACTCTAGAAATGCTCTCACATGGCCACGTGTATATAGCCTCTGCCACAAAAGTCCTACTGATTGCCTTTGAGTGGCGGGGGTGTTGTTTACGAAATTGAGAGGACGATAAGCAAATGTTCGGCGATTTAACCGGGTTGGTGGACACACAAAGTCCACCTAGGGGAGTTGAAAAACCCTGATTTCTAACCAATGGTGCACATGGGCTCTAATATTCTGAGGGAACAAATGGTGCATGAATCAATCGTTGGTCACCGTCTACCATGGGACTGCACCTCCTCACGATGCTCCACTGCCTTGTAGATCAGACCTTTAGGTCAAAGGTTCCGGGTGTAGTTCCCCAAGAAAGCCACCTGCTTCAGTTTGGGCACGTGGGCAGTATCACAGCCCTCACACAAATCAAATGAGATTTATGAGGCGCATATGTATCTAGTGCTTTTTTGTACTAATATTTATGTGTTTAAATAAAATATATAAAATAATCACTGAGTCGTATCGAATTATCTATATACATATGTCGTATAAAGTAACGGTTTCTATCGATGAATCTTATTATTATTTCGTATAAGTTTGGCAACAATTATTCGCACTAACTATTTCCATTCTGTTTATAATTTTAGGAGATATTGTTTGTATTTCTTTTTTTTTTCTTTTCATCACGGTAACTATTTTGATGCAGTTTCATTTCTCACGCTTTTTAAAAAAGCATCAATTTGTCAATATGTTATGACTATTAGAAATCATGGTTAATTCTATATAGATGAATGTCACATTATTCCACAATGATATAAATAATAATATTCGATTATAATGTATATTTGTGTGAGTGTATATGAAGTCTATTTAATTCTATTATACTGTTTCCTTGTTTACTTGTCTGGACATATTATATCAAATAGAAGGTGTTGTCACTTACAGAAATACATTTTTATACTGTGAATAGGCTGACTTTAATAATAAGTAAACAATATATGTATATTTATTCATGTTATTTGTCAATGATACGCATTGAATATACATATATAAAGTTTCATTCTCTTTGAATTAACGTCAAGTTTATCATACATATAAAAACAGAGTAAGTGTTTGGAATTCATCACAGACATTGGTGTATATTGGTTTATATTAATAATTAGAATACATAAGATAAAGAACTTTTAAGCAATACTAAATTAGCCTTGAGAATCTTTAACTAATTACTTATGCCTGTTACCCCTTGTAAAGTATAAGCCGCCTATCGGGATTCTCCAAGCAATTCTGTGTTAGGCTTGTCTTTTAAGTGGTTATCAATTGCAATACATTTTTCTAATGTCTGTCTACAATCCCCGGAACAATATGTTAATTGATCGGCCTCTATTCCTTTCGTTTTCAGGAACAGACCTGGAATTCCCTGAGTAGATAGTTGTTTGTAAATAATTATAAATTCTTGAAAACGATTACAGTAGTTCTCTAAAATTCAGCTCTGTACAGTAAAACTGTCTTAACTTTGATGTTGACTGATAGTTGTTTTGAGTTCTATATGTCCTTTAATTGTAAGGATGCTATTGTGGTCCTATGTCTAATTCCAGGTCTATCGTATGAATGCTTGTTATTGAAATATACATATCGTCAATCCTCGTATATAATTATCGACTTAATTTGTGTTAATGAATAACGGAATTAAATAAGCCGAACACGAGAATGAATTTCGAATACGTATATTTCGTATAATCGTTGATCAAGACAAACGAGTGAAGAGAAGAGGGCGAAGTGAAATATGCAGTGGAGAAGGCACGTGAGCCCACTCCATTTAATTAAGCATTAATCAGTATTTATAGGCAGATAAAAATAAGCTACAGATATCTGATGAATGGGGTAAGAAGTGCACACACTTACGCTCATATAAAAAAAACATTCAAGGTTGATAAGCGAACAATTAACAAGGTCAAGATATGACTCAAGAAGATTGATTAAATTGACTTGTTCGGAAGCTAGAATGAGCTATATGGGTTTAACATGTTAACTAACACTATACTACGCTTGTTTCGCCAATCTGTGCCTTCACATCTGCATCAGTTTCTTTTTGTTTTTCAATGATATTGCTCAGGTACGTAAAACTTTTCACCTCGTCCAGAGCTTCTCCTTCAAGTGTGATTTGGTAGGTGCTCACTATGTTTTATCTTGAGATCTCATTTTTACCCTTGTGTATGTTGAGGCCTACTACTGTAGAGGTTGCTGCTACACTGGCTGTCTTTACCTGCCTTTGTTGGTGTGTATGGGATGCATGTAATTTGTTCACTATATCCTGTGCCTTCCCTGAGATTTTCGGGTTTTCATAGTCCAGTCAGTAACCGGAAAAAAGGGGAAGCAAAGTTTATTTTATGGGTTGTAGTCCTCGATTCCATTTCCAACCCTCCTCGTTGCTTGGGACCGAGAGTAACCCCATAAGTGTTCCAGGAGGAGATTTTAGTTACAACTAAATGTGATCAATTAGGATTAAGCGTTATATTCAGGGGTTAGTATTAGTATTTGAAGTTAAAATCACAAACTGACATCAGTTATAATGCCGAAATTGTACTTATTCATACACATATATGAATTTCGTGCCAAACTCCAAGATCCGCTACTTTAAATCTGATTGATTTATTTGCAAGTTATATTTTCTCTTCAAATCTTAAATATCCCAAACACTTATTCAAACATTAAGACCTCATTCATTGAACTGATAAGTTAAGACAGTAATTTTATATTGGGCTAGCGTTGATTATGAAAAGATGTTTTACCCTACTTTTGTTGATTTTCATGACTGATCTGATCAGACACTCTGAAGTAGTATTTGTATTAGTAATAATAATAATAATAATAATAATAATAATAACAGACACAGAATGTGTTCTCCCAATTTTAGTCAGTTTCTGAATTTGAAAAAAATCAGTCTGCCGATAAACCATATCTCAGAGTGTCTCATCTATAAGAGTGATTGTAACAAATCAACCATGTGATTTAGTATTTTCAATATTTCCTAATTCGGTTTCATCGTGATGGCTTGATTCTTACACTGTATGACTGACAGGTTACTGTTTCCATGTTATGGTCTGAAGAGTCCACCAAGCTGTATGTTGAGACGATAAAGCATCAATGACATTGAATAAGTATTAATTGATCTCGTGTGTTAACTGTAACTGATCGAAATGTAGTTTGGTAGTCAGAAGATGAAAGCGTTTTAGGAAGAAGTACTTGAAAAACAATAAATTAACTATTTCTTTTCTGATTGTAACAATTCAATACTCTGATATTTGTAAACTGCGTTCATACAATAATTTATTGATTAATTAATCTCAAATGCTTTTCGTTTCTAATCTATATGAAAGGTTTACAATATTACTAAGACGTAGAAGGACTATTGTATTCAGATATGATTTCTGAATTGTTTCGTCGGTGTATAATAAATCTTCACCTGTAGTCTTTGCCTTGTTCCTTGTATCGAACCATTTATGTTTTCATCTGGTTATAACAAAAGTTAATAACCTCAATACTATATGATAGATTGTTAAAGAATACTGATTAGAAGTCTTAAAGTGAAATTTTTTAGTCTTTATCAGTGTGAGATTGTGGATATTGTTAAGTTTTTGATTGAGATCATGAATCCATTAATATTCGATCATTATTGAAAATCTGGAAGCACTGAACTGCCATTTCGTTCTAATATGGGACTCCTTGGAAGTCTTTAATAAATTTCCGATTGATACCAATCTACAATCAGAATAATCTTGAAATCAAAACAAGAATCACACAAATAAAAAAAATATATTTTTAAAAATATTAATCCATGTTTATTTTCTTTCAATTTCTTTAGTTTTTTTTTCTAATCATAAAAAAATTAAGATGACTATATACATATATACTACTGTTAAATAATATTCTTTATAAACCACCAGGTGTACAATAATCATATCTCTTACCGCTCCCGCCACCTCTCCCTCCCTCTCTCCCCACCCTCTACATATTAGCTTTCATCTATTTTTTTTCACGTCATTCTCCTTGTCTCCATTATCTTTCACTTACTTCTTTATCTTACTTGTTCTTTTTTTTCCAATCTTTTAACAAAAGAATTCTTACTCTTACTTCTTAAAAATAAATCGCTTGTTTTTTATTTTTTCGTTGGAAATTTTTTTTGTCTTTTAAATGTTTTATACATTAGAGAAAAGAATTAGCCAAAAAAAAAGAAATTCGCTGACAGATGTGTTTTTAAAAGTGCCGAAAAAAAAATCCAAAAAGAACTAACTTAACTCATACTTCTGAGAGTGCCTATTTTTTTTTCTCTTTCTCCGCTTCAACGAACCGATATCAAACAAACAAACACACACACACACCTATGCACACTCACAAGTGTTGAGAAACAAAAATAAAAAAAGCAATTTGGTAAACAAGACGAAAAGTCAAGTAGTCATCAAACAGAACAAGTAAATAAACAAACACAATCTTTTTATATTTACCGTTTGTGTGTGTGTGTTTACCTAAATAGATATATATTTACATTCATGTCGATTTATACCTGAATCGTATGTATAATGTAACATAGATCGTCATAAACATTATTCTTGTCTTCTACTTCTTCCTCTTCTAAGAATCATTTTCTGAAAGTCTTAAAGACTTATAATGAATACAAGGAAGAAGAATATTATTAATATTGTATTGCATCTATTTTGTTTCATTATGATTATGATGAAAATTGACATGATGAAAATCTATAGAATGAAGAAAATGCCACCACCATCAGTATATTTATATGTGTATACACACAGACACACCTACATACAACACAATAACTGACAGAATAGGGTCAACAATATTATTAGTTCGCTACAAACTGAAATTATGGAAGGGAAAGGAGTTCTTAGAGAAAAAAATAAAGACATAGAGAGAAAGAGGGGGGAGCTATTATTATCACTATTATTATTATTATTACTACCATTATTGCGTGAACACCTACTTTATGATTTTAAATAAATAACAAACTATTGTCTATTTCTCATATATTAATGAACAATATTACTCATATTAAATAATAAGTAGTCAAAAAAACACTCCATTGTCTATAATTTATATGACATAATGAGATAGAAATGAAAACAACATGATTATAATATTCCCCTTTTTTATTATCATAAGGTGAGTATTCACTGTATAAATAGTGTGCTTTTAAAGTTGTTTTTTAGACGAAAACTAATTTCTATAAAGATTTTAATAAACTAATTTATTTGTAAAGATTTATAGTTTCTTATTGTTGAAGTAAAACATCTGAATTCGAGTCTTGCTGTTGAAACCAGCATGGGGGAGTAAGCACATTCGACTGATAAGTCTCAAATAGAATGAAATGTATATCATGGGTTCAAATGCTAGTCACTATGCAACATTAATGAAAACAAATTTAAGTTAATTATTAGACTCAAACTTACGATCTTCAGATCATCAGTTTGATGCTCATTCTGACTCAAACACTGTATTCGGATGATAAATGTGTCTTGGTTTTAGAATCTAGTATCTTGTCAAATGAACGAGTTACACTCAAGCCTAGATAAACAAAATGCTATAGGAGTTGACTGATAAATAAATAAACATCAGTCTATATAAAGATCCTGTCGGAAATAAGGTAATTATTGGTCTATCAGTTACAGCTCGTGTTTGGTTTAACTTACTTCGAATTGGAAAGAAGAAATCAAATGAAGTATCATTAGTATGACAACATACAGAAAGATGATTATTCCTCGTTTATGCAAGATGTTTATGACACAAAGAAGGTAAGCATGAGAGCAGTACCAATCCTTTTGTCAATACAATACATAGTCAATAACTTATATGTTATTTATTTTAGAAATTTTTACATAACGCTTTTATTCGTGGAAAAAATCAAACAATATGGAGTTGGTTGAGTTAAAATTGATGTCGCCTACCTATCACATATTATGATTGACATCTGCTCTTCTGAATTAAATCAAATCGGGAAATTCTAAGTAACTTACACAGAAAAGTTTTGACTGAATGATTGGCAGGACTACTCAGAATGGTACTTAAATATCCATTTATACCTGCAGAAAATTGATAATGAGAACTAAGATGACAACTAAAATAAGATAGTCTAAATGTTACTTCAACTAGTGTCAATATGATGATTAACATTTGAGGAGTCCCATAATAGGACGAAACGGCCGTCCAGTGCTTCCAGGTTTTCGATGGTGGTCTAGCTTCAATTGACTCATGATTTCAACTGTGAAGATTAACATTTTCACAATATTCAATTAACACTTCACAAAAATCTCTTAATTATGTAACATCTATTTTTTTTAGATAAAGGAACTTCCATAGGTTAATTTAGTTTTCAAGTTGTATTCGTTACGAATTGATCATAGTTAGGGTACCATTTAAGTTCATAAAAAGTGGACAGTTTTTTTGTCCTAGCATTGGAGTTATCAATAGTGGTCATTCAAGGCTTCTAAGTCTTGCAGCGAAGGCTTAGACATTAGGATCGTTAGATTGACATCTAGCTATATAAAATCCTAACTTTAGTCAATACGCGATACAGTGTGACGATCATTCGCTTCCATTGATGACAAGTGTTTCATTCAAGATTTGTCCGTAATCCAACGGTCACAAATTTTCGCTAAAAATTCAGGAACTCGTTCTAAAATAAATCACTAGTTATTCGACCGTTACAGGTTAGATGAAAGTTTGATAACTTCTGGGAAGTAGTAGATTAGGATAAAATAGCTATTTAGTGTTTCTTGGTCTTTAAATGTAATCCAACAGAGATCAGCCCATGACAAAATGATCAACAAATTACTTATTAAAGCACTCTCTAAGACATCTGAAAATTATGAGTTCAAATCTTTTTTCAGGTCATAAATGTACACTGGTAATACATTCTATTCAATGAAAAAAGAATGTCTGTTCAATGCTCCATAATCTTCAATATTATTTCGAATGTTGTTAATCTGTAACAATTAACGCTAATGGATTGCACATATTCCTATTTTTTCTTACGTAAAACTTAATGATTTTAAAAATTCAAACAGATCACTTAACACATTAAATAGGAATAATATATCTGTAAAATCTCAGCGTATGAATCTGAAGTAAATCCATCGTTTCACCTGGCAATCTGGTCCAAGCTTTTTCAAGGAAATATAATTTCCTATAATTCCTATTTAATGTTTGATATCAATTCGGCGCCCAAATAATGTGAAACTATTCACTCTAATTTAGACGAAAGTTCTTATAAATCACTTAACATTATATGATAACGGTTAGCATACGGTTGTAGGGATTGTTGAGTTTCTTTGAAATCATAAATCGATAAATGTTAGACTGCCATTGAAAACCAAGAAGCACCGAAAAGCCATTTCGTCTTAATATTGAACTCCTCAGGATCTTCGATCTCGTATACGAACATTTAACCTCTACACCATTGATTCCTTTATGTATATTTCATTATCGGTTATCATAATTTTACAAGAAAAACACCCGTTTATAAATGTGATTATTAATGCTTAAACATTTCTTAAATGGTACAGGAAAATATATAACAGTCCTTAGAAAAAAAAGTCAATCAGAAATGTAATCCTTAAGTTAATCCATCTTCTTTCTTAGATTGCACATAGTTTACCGATCTCTTTACAAGCTGAGAATGGAAACGTTTGTTGTTATTGTTTTTCATTCCAAAAAAAGTATTTTATTATTATCTTCATTATAAAGTTTAAAAAAAAAGCGAAATATGTTTTTTTCTAATATGGTTACCCCCCCCCTCTTTCAATGATTGACATAAAAAGAGAAGAAAATCAGTGAGAGAAAAAAGGCCATAAAACAAAAGGGGTACTGTAATCAAACATTTTGGTGAATTACAAAATAATAAAAAAAAAAGAATTTCTTTTTTCTTTTCATAAAAGTAGTATGTGTAGTATAGATTTGATAGATTTGAGACAGGTGAGATGAATCATAGTTACATTTGCAAATGTAACAGTATATACACATATAGGCACAGTTGGTGGTTTCAACTATATTCATTGTTATATATGCCATTATATTTCGAAATGACCTCATCATCATTAAGTGTGAATGTAAATTTGTAAGGAATCAAAAGATAACTATAAATGAATGATACAGAAGAGACTGATTAACTAAATTTGGATTTAATGAAAGGTATATATATATGAATATAAGTAATAGTAATAGTAAAATAATTATTTAGCTCATTGTCAATCAATTAAATAAAATGTTAATAGTTGTATTAAGTTATTTAAAGAATCATTGGTGAATAAGACTTGAGAAAAATTTTATTATTTTTTAAAAGTTTATTATCGTTCCCCCCCCTGCCTTTTTTTTTTAAAAAAAAACAAGGAATCTATATGTCACTAATTAAATACAGGATTATTATTATTATATTTCCATGTAAACTGACCTATTTTACGCTATTCATGAGTTCATTACGAAATGTGCATTTCTTTTCTATTTTAGTATTTTTCATAGTTGAAATCATTAGTCAATTGAAGCTAGACCACCATGGAAAACCTGGAAGCACGGCTTGACGGCCGTTTCGTCCTATTGTGGGACTCCTCAGCAGTGCGTATCCACGATCCCATACTCGCAAGATTCGAACTCAGAACCTACCAGTCTCGCGACAGAGCACTTAACCGATAGACCACTGAGCTGGTCGGCATCCAACGGTGTTAATTTGTAACTTCAATCAATCCACGATGTTTGAAAAGGCAAAACGGCTGTCCAGTGCTTCCAGGTTTTCCATGGTGGTCTAGCTTCAATTGACTCATGATTTGAACTATGAAAATACTGAAATCTCCACAAAACCCATTCTGACAAATAGTATATGTTTTAATAAAAAGATGAAAAAAAAGTATCAAATCAAAAGATATTTAAGAGAAAACATTGAAGTAGTATGAATTTTTTACTTGAAGCTATTCAATATTATAATGGAGAACAGTGGAATCCAGAATTCATGCTCCATCTTACTTGAAATTCGTCAGCTGAATGTACATACTGATCAATCATTATTCTAAACATCAGTCGGAAGATTCATACTGTCAATACATATAAATTAAAATTCAGATTATTGCACAAAATAGTGGCTAGGTGGACTTAGTATCTAAGTGGATAACGCAATGGTGTTTGATGTGAACGATATTGGGCTTGAGTTCTGACAGGAATATCGACTCGGATGCAGGTATATCCAGCCTAAGAGTTTTAAGTATGATGAAATGCGAGTCCTGGATCACAGCATTAGCTGCCATCCATCTGTACTTAAAATGCTTGTGACTTACTAGTAGTATCAAGGAAATCAGGACACCGTCCACATATACCAAAAGAGACTAATTGCAGTCTCAAAACATCAGCTAAAGGATTCAAACAACCAATACATATAAATTATTCAGTAATACGGAGAGTGCTGCTGACATATTAACTTAATATAATATTAATTGATATTTTAATAATTAGGTTCCCTCATAGTTAGACTTCGTTACAAATTAATTAAAACGCTGAACATACATGAACTTTTCTTCAATGTTACGAATCGAAATTTATAATGGCTCATTGGAAACTAAAGTTTCCCTGAAATTCAGCTTCAATTCTTTCTTCCAAATGTAGTCAATCATTGAACAGATAAAAACATGCAACTATCTGTTAATGTTTAAATTTAAGCGAATCGAAATACTTGTTGAGAGGCGACCTAATAATAAAAGTTTTCCATTAATTTAAATTATCTGACAAAGGTGATTCATCACAAGGGGGTTTTGTGGAGATTTTAGTGATTTTATATAGTTAAGATCATGAATCAATTGAAGCTAGACCACCGTGAGAAATCTGGAAGCACGGCTTAACGGCCGTTTCGTCCTATTATGGGACTCTTCAGCAGGCCATTCACTGCTTCCAGGTTTTTCATGGTGGTCTAGCTTCAATTGATTCATGATCTTAACTATATAAAATTACTAAAACCTCCACAAAACCTTCTTGCTCACTAGTGACTGGCTACATGAGGTAGTTCCTGGAGTTCTAGTGAGAAGTCGTGGCCAGTGGGGCTAATCCATGTCAGGTAGTGACAGGTATCTACCTCAGTACAATGGAAGATGGTCGCGCAATTTCGTGGATTGGTTGAGGTCAGACATTAACACCGTTGGATGCCGGCCAGCTCAGTGGTCTATCGGTTAAGTGCCCGTGCGCGAGACTGGTAGGTTCTGGGTTCGAATCTCGCGAGGGCGGGATCGTGAACGCGCACTGCTGAGGAGTCCCACAATAGGACGAAACGGCAGTCAAGCCGTGCTTCCAGGTTTTCCATGGCGGTCTAGCTTCAATCGACTCGTGATCTTAACTATATAAAGGTGATTCAAATAGATCTCATTCTCACTACAATATTTAAGTGATGTTACTAGTTCCATTGACAATACATGTTATTATTATTTATTGTTGTACCAAGTACTGACTATTAAATTTAAATGGTCAACCTCTTTTTTCCACACGTTTTTCTTCAGTTTTTCTTTATTTTTTGTTTGGAAGTCGGATAAAGTTAGATAAATGTAATCATCAATAAAAACGTCCTAAATTAATCTTAGATATGAATTGTAGTTTTTTTAATTTATGATGAACAGATTGACAATAACTGGGGGGGGGAATTGAAGATTGGAAGATATTAAATGGGTATTTCGTTTGTAGAATGTATTTAATACAGATTAATTTCACTATAGGGTATGACTGAAAACTAGACAGAGTGAAGTTCGGACATGTCTTTATCAATGTCATTGAATGATCATTATTGTATATCACGAAGTGATTGAAGTTTGTAGTGTGTATAATTAGATTTCAACTTGATGGATATAATGATCGGGCGTTAGTTACAAGACTTGGAGGACTTGAGTTCATTCCGTAGTGGAATGATGGATGTGTAGTATTAAGGAGTCTCATATTAGGATAGAGCAGCTACCAAGCGTTCCTTGGTTTTCAATAGTATTCCGACCAAAATCAGTTTGTGATGAATACAACCTACAAATTTAACTAATCTTCACAAATTATCTTCAACTAAAGTCACTCTATTAACAGTAGTTTGTGAATTTCTCATGCTTACTTATCAGTTTGTATTCATCGCAAGCTATTTCTAGCTGATTACAAGAACTTGGAATTCAGAATTAAATTCATTTTATGGTCTACGTAGTTTTTGTTATTGTTTTGTTCCGAGCAATTCAAACGAGTCGGATATATAATGTTTCATCTTTGTGTGTATTTCATGAACAGCTTATGACACGAAATCGACAAGGGATTAGATCGATGACCTTAAAACATTGATGGCATGATCAGATATGTAGTTTTTTGCCATCTAGAGCTATACTGGTAACAAGAGGCAGATAGACAGTTTAAACTTGTCAGTAGTTATAATCATTACTTCACATAAGATCAAAATAAGAATTTTAAAATGTCATATTAAATACGATACATTTGAGTTATTGATGATATTAAGTAGCAGTTGGGTTATATAAAAAAACGTAGGGAAGTCGGAAATATGAAATAATAGGTTTTAACTCTGACGTAAAGGTATCCTACACTCCGTGTAACTTTAAGTCCTTCAGTTTGATTCCGGTGTGTTAGGAAGGGCTGTTCACACATTCTGAAAGAATCCTGGATGAGAGAAGATACAATTATCTAATTCTGTGCTATTTTGAGTGGTCTGTTGACTAATATTAAGCTATTTTCATTTTAAATGTTCTAATTTCCACTACTTTTGATTGTGTCCATATTATTCTTGTTACGTAAGTGACACCGCTAATCAAATGACTCGTTAACTTTTTATAGTTTACTTAGGATTTGTACAATATAAGATGCAGAACACACACAATTGAATAACACCAAATATAAATAAATAAATAAGTGATATAATTATAGACAGTTTGTTGAATTTCATCATTTTAGATCATAGACTGATCTTAGTCAGACAATCATCAAAAACCAGGAAGTACTAGATTACTTTTTCCTTGTAGCATGGGACTCTTCAGTAGTATACATTCATGACCTCACTATAGATAGAACCCGAGATTTTCAAGTCTCGTGGTGAGTGCCAGAGGTTTACATGGTTTAGGGTTGCACTCTGTTGATGAGTCCCAGATTAGGAGGAAATAATCGCCTAGTGCTTCCTTGTTTTCAGTGGTTATCTAACTAAAATAAGTCTATGATCTAAACTATGAAATGATTGGCAATGATACTATTTAAATAAATAATCAAATCATGCCAGTAGAAAACAAATAATTCTATTGATCTATGATTTATTTTCCCAGTGGATTATTTATTCTATGGATTTTGTTAAACAAAATTAATTCATTCATCTTAAATAATGAACGTTTGATTGTTTGTTCCATTCTTCCTTCTACCTCCATCCCTCCCTCCCTCTCTCCCTCCCCCCCTCTCTCTCAGAAAAAAACATCAACTAATTAAATAATAAAATGGAATTTTTTGTTTAAATATTCCACAGTATCATTCAAATTAAAATTTAAAAATAAACCCTGTTTTTGAACTTTTGAACTCATCCTTTTATGTTTAGTAAAACAAACAACCAAATAAATAAATAAGGTGTATAATAAATTTCACCAGTATCATCAATCTAAACGTGTAATGTTAATAAATAAATGGAGCATTATTATTATTATTATCACTATTATTAGTAGTATTATTATTATTATAAGTAGTATTCCCATGTGTATCAAGGTTAAATTATCTAATTTTCTTTTCTTCTCACATTTTATGTTGTAAATTGAAGCATGTGAAATGAATATTTTGAAATAAATCAGTTGAAAATATTTATTTATTTATTCTTAATTGATGTAAATAATAATTTAATTAAATGGTCTATTGAAACATTTGTATCATTTGGAACTCGTCAGCTGGATGTACCTGTATCTCAGAGTTGATGCTTCATTTTCGTACTCGAACCAAGTACCATTCGCTTCAAATGCTATTGCTTTATCCACTTAGCTACTGAGTCCTCATAGCCACCTGTTTGTGCAATGGAAGTTACGAGTATACCTTTTGAAACTAAACCATATTTGTGTTGATTTGAGAAATGATTAAATTTAGGAACGTATACCACTTGATTCCTACTCGATGTTCCGAATTTTGGAAATTCATAGTTTGATCTCACTTGTAGTCATGAGTGTTAATTGATGTAATCTACTAAACTAAGATGAAACAACTGTCAATCAGTTCATAGTTCTTAACTGTTCACCGTCCATACATTAATCAGTGATGTAAACTGTCTTTGAAGCTTATTAAGTTTGTACAAACTATTTACGTTCAGGAAAACACTATAAATAATTGGTAAGTTACAAGTATTTTTAGATGTCCATGTTTCAGTACGAGTTAACAGTGATAAGTGTTTTATTCGATGCAATAAGTATTTTGTATTGCAATTTTGATCATTATGTTGCAAAAATATTTCGTTAAGAGAGATTAATAAATGCCTAGTGGATATCATGATGGAGTTTGAAGTGAACAATACTGGGTTTGAGTTCCAGAGTGAACATCAACTGTGAGATGCATGTACATCCAGCTGATGAGTCACGAATAGGACGAAACATGCGTTCTGGATTCCACTGCTAGCCACTATTCATGTTTGCTTATAAAGCTTGTGACTTCAGGCAATATCGAAGCAGTCCGCGCAGGATGTACATATGCCAACATTAGACTGATCATTTGCAGTCCTAAATAACAATGGGAAGATACAAATAAACAATACCAAGTGATTTTTATCATTTGATAACAATTTCAGATGATATGCACTGGAGAAATATTAGTGATTTAATTCCCTTGGATAGTTTGTTCGCCTTTAACAATAATCATCCATTAACCCCGCGTATAGAATTAATCACAAATTGTTCAGGTACTAAGGGGAATATAATAAATTTGAATTGTCAAGTTGGAATGGAAAGGTATATTTTAAACTTTAATCAATCTATAACACAGTGAGATCATTATACAACAATTCAGTTTTTTTGACCGTTTTTACTTTTGTGTGGAGTCGTTAGTATGCAATATTAAGAAATGTAAAGTAGAAAGAAACGACTCGTCAGTCCAATGCTTTGGCTAATATTAACTCATGATAATAAACCATCTTTCCATTAGAGAAAAACGTCTTATGTTAATTATTAAGAAAGGATAGTGCAGTTAACACAAACCTTGGAAATCACTGGTACAGTCTAGTATCAAGTCAGTGATACGAGTTTTTTTAAATATGTCAACTATAATTAATCGAATGGTAACCATTGTCAAACTCAGTCAATTTGAGGTATAGTCTGGTCCTTATTCCATTTTATTATCCAGTGACCTCTTGATTTATGTTCAGTACTATTTTGTCTTCATTGATACCCCTACTGATATTGATCGACGACTAATACAACCTATCAAACATATTGGTGTTTCTTTATCCTCATTATTTTATGATGGTGAACAATATATATACTGAAAAAATGGATTGATCAAGATCTGTACAATTTGAAGATATCTTTACAGTATGAACTGATACTAATCGTTTAAAACTAAGGGATATTGAAAATGGGCTTCTTCAACTGAGTTTGTAATTTCTATGGAAAATAAAGAAGTCGAATATTTCCTGAGTCTTATTAAGAATAATTTTCCAATCTATGATAAACACTATCTTTAAATAATAGGTTTATGTATGTTAGATAGTCATGAAAAATAATGACATCGAAATAAAATATGAAAATCTTTCCTCTCATCTTAACTTTTTAGTGGCTGTGTCTGACTTCAGTTGGATTGTATGCTGATTGTCATCGACACAATCCACGTTAGAAGATAAGTCAAATACGAGAACAGTTTTTTGAATACGTATATATTTTTTTACACTTATTTATGTGGACAGACAATCAGGGAAACAAAGCGAAGAGGAGAGAGCTGATCGGAGAAAGAAAGTAAACCAACTCTATTTAATCAGGCGTTACTCAATATTTATAGTCAGACCAAAAACAAATTACAGACACATAATGAATAGATTGAGTAATCAGCACACTAACGATCATACAAAAATAGTCAGGGTTAATAAGTCAATAACTGACAAGATCAGAATGTAGTTTGAGAAGAATGAGTAGATCGGTCTTTTTATGATGAATAGAACAGATAGTCAAAGTGTATAATTAAGTTAAATAGCTCTTTTGAAATCATCCACACAAATAGCTTAACAACAAATTTCAATATTGAATACTTTATATTGTGTTGTAGTGTTTAACGAGAAGATTCCTCAAGGTCAACGTGTTGAAATTTCACCTGTTGATTTATTTGTCTGTAAACAAAAAGTGACAACAATAGCAACAACAATCACAAACAGAAGTGTAATTATTACCATGCTTTACATAATCTCTAAGGGAATCTAACCGGATGAATTACAGTAATATTTTTAAAAAGGATTACAAATGAATGAATGGTGGTGGTGGTGATTATGATGAATTTATGAAAGACATTAAACATACTACATATTTTAGGCTGGTAGTGTGCTTTGATTCGTGTTTTTTTTCAGCCCATCCTGGTGGGCGGCTTAAGCTGCTCCACGAGGGGTAATAGGCGTAAGTAAGCAAGTATGTTTGACTATTATTCATATTTAGATGTTGGAAATTATTAATCCTAGGAACTAATGATTAACATTAATCTTATTCTGCAAGAAATGATATGGAAAGAAAACAGTGATTTATGCTGATGTTAATCATAGAAAATATTACCATTCAATTTATGTATCAGTAGTACTGCTGAAATTCTTCATGCATAATAATAATACGATATTGTGCGTTGTATACTGCCACAAAAAATAAATGATTTTTAGACTAGATAGCAATGTACTGGAACGAAGGATATCGTGATGTTAATTATGACTACCGTATACAAATGAATCATTCGTATGTAATAACTGAATTTTCTTCTAAAAAGGTGACAATTTTCTGCTTGAAAAAACTATATGATCTATTTGTATCGAAATTTTTGGACAGTGAAAATTCGATACAAGTGGATAAAAGCTTTCAGTTAAAAAAATTCAATGGAGTAATACTTTAAATGTAAATTTATTTTAATAGTTGAGATCATGAATTAATTGAAGCTAGATCACCATGGAAAACTTGGAAGCACTGGAAGTTCATTTCATTCTATTGTGGGACTCCTCAGCAGTGCGTATCCACAATCCCGCCTCATGAGATTCGAACCCAGGACCTATCAGTTTCGCGCGTGAGAGCTTAACCTCTAGGCCGCATCCAGCGGTGTTAATGTCTAACTTCAACCAATCCACGAAATTGAGCAACACATCCACCAATATTTTCAGTGAGTTACTATCTCACAACAGACCTGGTTAAAATCCACTGGTCATTGCTTCTCACTAGAACTCCAGGAAATACCTCTTAGAGCCAGTCACTAGTGAGCATATGTTGATTATTATCAGAAGGGGTTTTGTGGATATTATAGTAATTTTAATAGTCGAGATCATGAATAGTTACAATGAAATTCATATAGTACTGAAATTTAGTTGATGAAGTTTAGTGAAGATTAGTTTAATTTGTAAGTTGTGTAATTGTCAAAGGTCGATCTTAGTTGGGTGCCAAAAGAAAATAAGAAGTACTGAATAACCATTTCTTCTTAATTTAGTACTCTTCAGCAGTGTACTATCAAAATAGCTGTACAGTGAGTTCTGGTTTTTAATGGTACATCAACTGAGATCAATTTATAATGAATACAACTAACAAATTACGTTATATTAGCTAAATTTTGTTGATATGTTCAGATTTAATTAAGGTCTGGTCATTCACTGGTTGCACCAGCCATTATATATTATAGTTAACATTTATGGATTACAATAGGGAACGACTTTAAATACACAACCACTGAAAACTATAGTTCTTTGAATAATTATTTCTTCTGACTATAGAATTGTCTAGCTATAAGCAACCATAATCATACTAAAGATCGAGTCAGGAACATTTACGTACTGACGTGGAATTTTAACTCCTTAGATTACTGAATTAGTATTAATTCATTGGAATCTCCGATTTCGACCAATTAACTAGTGTTTTTTTCTCTTAAATTAGACAATATATTGAAATAGGTTCAATCAGCTCATTATTAATTAAACAGATGATAAATTTGGCCTATTGGGGTTCCACACTGTAAAGATTATTAGTTTCTGGAAGATGATAACAAGTACATTCTGTTGTTGATAAGTTCTGACTAGCCCAAAATCCAGATTCGTATTTACACGCCAACTACCTCGAACTAATTTACATCTTACCATAGTGTACTAGTCGAATTACTTAGATTAGCTGCCATAATAAAACTTGATCAACAAAATTCTAACTGTACTAAAGTACTAGAATAACATGACACCAATCACTAATCAATCATTAATTAGGCGCTTTCGCATTTCATTGGATCTTCTCAACAATTTACTTGATCTAATTAAAACTTTAATCTCTTGAATATTTTTAAAACCATTAGATGAGTATTATTAGTAATACTTTCTTTATTTAGAAATAAAAATTTTATAACAGTAAGGAGTCCTCTGCAATGAGTATAGACTATAACAATTAATTTCAACCTAAGATACCTTTCACCCATAACTACCTACAAAAATTCACTGATAATGTAGTGAACGAGAACACAGCCGAGGACAACCGAATGTATTTGAATGCCACATTACAGAATATCTTCTTAAAATTGGAGAACCATACAGTAAATACCTCATTTGCAAAATATCCATCAATTGTTTCAGACTTCGTTGTTCTTTCGTCTCCATGCCAATCATTTACCGTTCCCGTTCCCATTCCCTTATCTTAGATTTTCTCAACTTTCTACCTCTAGGTATCCCACTTTCGATTGATGATACACACTATTTATATCTGTTGATGTCAGTAACGTACACGACAATAACACCAAATGGTGACTGTTTCATATCACGGTTTGACAGAAGTTGAAAATGTAGACAGCTAAACTTTGATCATATGGATAAATAATATGATATTCACAATGACATTTAACTATCACGAACTCGATTCCATGCAGGCAATCATTTCCGATTATGTAATACAAGAAAAAAATACTTAGGATGTCAAATCATTCAAACTAGTGTTTAAATTTTAGTTGAGATAATGAATGATGAATGGTAGACAAACACTGAAAACCTGAAGACACTGGACAACAGTTTCATCCCAGTATGACTCTTCAGTAGTGCGCATCCATGATCCCGCTCGTGTGTTCCAACCCATGACCTTCGGTATCGTGTGTAAACACTTAAACTCTAGACCACTGGATCAGCATCCGACGGTGTTAATGTCTAACTTCAAACAATCCACTATATTGCATGCTTCTGAGGAATTCCATGCTAGGACGAAACGTTCGTTCAATGTTTCCAGATTTTTGGTGGTGGTCTAACATTGATCAGTTCATGATCTCAATATTAAAACTCAACAATCTCCACAACTCTATGTTGGTAGTGTTTAAATTATAAATTGATGAATAGAATTCAATGGTTATTTAGGATTAAATAAACAATGACACAATATACCAATTTAGTGATCAATCAGCATAAATTCAAACATTTTATCAGTGACTGTCATAACTTTCGTCATAGTTGTAGATATCTGATAGGAATTATAGAAGCGAAAAGTATCAATAATGTTAGTGAAACATTGTTTTCTAATAACTTTTGCGAATCATCAGTCACTACTTTACTCATTTTATAAATTTTAATGTTTTAGAAATCTCACTACCGTTTTTTATGTCTTATGAAGTCATCTCATTTTAACTACTAACTCTAGCTACTATTAATTTGGTGTCATTATATGTGTAGATGTACACTCACATGAAGATTGTAAACTTGAACCTGTATAAGTTGTTTGGTTTACTTAACTGTTGAGTTTCATTTTGAGAATGAAATACGTATCTAATGTTTTGTGATTTTCAGTGAATGTCAGATATAGTCAGCTTGTGATGTAAATTGCTTTCTAATTAAAACTGTGAATGATTTGTTCGTATAATAAAAGAATATACGAAGCTCTTTATATTTTATGTAATAATTCCTAGACTGGCTTCATTGGTTTGGATCCGTCTTGTCTTTACAGAACAAAATCTGTCACAATACGATATATAAAAATTGACTAATGAATTTAACCTTATCTATACATCTTTTTAAAGAATTGATTTCCTCATAATTTTCATAGTTGAAAGCGTAAGTCGATTGAAGGTAGACCACCAAGGAAAACCTGGAAGACAATTGGTGAACGGTTGCTGAACTTCGTGGATTGGTTGTAGTTAGACATAAACATCATCGGATGCCGGCTCAGTGTTCTATCAGTTAAGTGCTCTGGAGCGAGACCGGTAGGTCCTGGGTTCGAATCTTGCGAGGCGAGATCGTGGATGTGCACTGTTGGGGAGTACCACAGTAGGATGAAACGGCCGTCCAGTGCTTTCAGGTTTTCCTTGGTGGTCTAGCATCAGTTGACTCACGCTTTCAGCTATGAAAATACTAAATCTCCACAAAACCCCTTCTGATTCCTAATAATTCACTGATAAGATGAAAACAAACAACCACCCACCTACGCATAGGATCAAAATATCTTAGAATCATGAGAGTTTTTTCTCTATTACAATAATGTTTAACATAGTTAAGTTTTTAGCTAATCGCAAAAGAATCCTATTGGTTACTTTGATTCATTTTTACCAGAAATTTACTCCCACCTCTTATCCTGTTTTTTTGAACATATTTTTCTTGATTGGTTTAATTGTAAAGGGAGATATAGTATTTTTCTTTTAACCAGTTATAATTTTAGACTTTGATTATTCTTATAGGAAATATAGTTTAATAAATATGTTTATTCGCTGATAAATAATTTAAACAAATCAAAAGTCAATAGTTATCATTATTTCTCTTCCAAGGTATCCTGATCTAATCATCTTAAAATTCATGTATCCTGTTTTATTGATTAAACGTAAAATTAATCCTGAACATTTGGAACCAACTTTGTTAGCAAGAAAATTGTCGATTATCGGTGATGAATTTGATAAAGAATTAATGAATATTAAGATATTCAATATGGAATCTTGTTCACAAGAAAGACTTATTGATGAACTTCCTGGTGTCTTAATCAATCAATCATATGAACAAGGGGTAAGTTTATACTAATTTTAAGATATTTAAATTAATTAGATTATCTAAGATGATATGATTTATGAAAGTGATACTTATATAATGTTTAATAGTAACTAGATCATCATTATCTAATACTGAAACAGTCAATTTATATTACATTGTAATCTGTTGATATGATATGGAAAATGTGTGGTTTAGGAAAATGATTTTGTTGGAATCATGTGTCTCTAAGCTGAGTAATTTAATTATTAAGTTGTCTAAGGAGACAATGAACTCTTTAAAATCAAATTATCCAACCATAGTTCATTAAATTTCAACAAGATTATTATATGTATTTATAAGTTAAATCAACATGCTTAGGATATGTATCCACTAGTTAAACCTAAAATGATCGTTTCTTTTGTTTTGAAGGAGACTTAAGTTTTTCTCGTCAGGTATCATACAATTTTCTGTTAAATTATAGGCAAAGATGGATAGTGGCTAGCAGTGGAATCCACTATGTGTGTTTCGTCCTATTTGGGGCTCGTCAGCTGGATGTACCTGCGTCTCAGAGTTGATGTTCACTCTAGGACTCGAGCCCAGTACCTTTCGCTTCAAACGCCATCGCGTTATCCACCCAGCTACTGAGTCCTCATAGCCACTTGTTTTGTGCAACAGGGTGAAGTTTAAATTCACTTAATAGCGTTTGTTTGAATCTTCCCATTGATATTTAAGACTGCAACTGATCAGTCTCTTATTGGCATATGTGCAAACCATAACATCAATGGGAAGATTCAAACAAATAATACCAGGTAAATTTTTTCTGTTAAATTGTTTTTAAAAAGAGATCATAATTAAGTTTGTTATAGTAATGTCATAGTTGCAAAGTCTTACACTTGAACTGTTTTACTAAGTTACATAGTTAACTTTAGTAAAAGAAATTAAATACCGCCTATTTGAATGATTCTATTTTACATGACGGTACTTGACTATTATTTATTTGTTTATTTATTTTTAACACAGAGATTGTCAATATTCAATTTAATGGATTGGTTAAGAAGGATTCTCCAAAATTAATCCGCGAAATTTTTCAAAAGTAAAGTGTTCTCATTTCCATGACTATACATCCATGAAACTTCAGATGCATTCCTCTTCTATAGTCGAAGAATTTCAAGATACTCCATGAAAAAAGGAATTATGAATAGTAATGAGTTCAGAAACGAAAATTCGAAATTTGGCAAATTTCTACAACAAACAAAAGGTGGTTTTAATTGGAGATCAGTGTCATACCTGCATTGACTTAAAGTTCTAATGATTTTGATCAAAGTTATAGTATGGAATATTGACATGGACAAAAGATCATTGTATATACATTTGTAGAATATCTATTAGAATAAATTTATACTTTTGAATTATCTTAATTTAAAATTGTACACTTCATTTGTTTAAATTGATGTAATACTGAAATCTCCACAAAACCCCTTCTGATTATAATCATATGCTCACTAGTAACTAACTTCAAGATACATGCCCTGGAGTTCTAGTGGGAAGCAGTGACCGGTGGAGTTCAACCACGTTTGTTGTGAGATAACAACTCACTGAATGCAATGATGAATGGTTGCTCAACTTAGTGGATTAGTTGAAGTTACACATTAACACCGTTGTATGCCTGCCAGCTCAGTGGTCTATCGGTTAAGTGCTCTGGTGCGAGACTAGTAGGTCCTGGGTTTGAATCTCGCGAGGCGAGGTCGAGGATGCGCACTACTGAGGAGTCCCACGGTAAGACGAAACGGCCGTCAAGCAGTGATTCAAGGTTTTCCTTTCAACTATGAAAATGGTGAAATCTCAACAAAAGATCTTCAGATGTAATTTCAGTTGATTTATCAAGTCAGTCAATGGGTATGCTTAAAATATAATGAATAGTTTAAAGATTGTCAGTAGTATCGGGTGTTATAACACATTAGATTGTAGTGTCTTATCGTTTCGAATCAGTATAGCTATGATTATATTGATAACATGTAATGTATTTAATGAATTCAATTATAGTAAATAGTAAATCCCTAAACATCATATTTAGTAGTGATTGTGTCAACATTGGTATTCCAACATGTGATATTAGAATATTAAAGATTTCCATTGTGACAATTAGAACAACACATGTAAGCGAACAATTGTTTCCAATTAGATCGTCATCAGGCTTTACTCTAATATACATGAATATTTATACGAAAATCCTTTAGACCAATCAAAGCTATTTGAGTCGATAATCACAATGAAATAGAATACGTCACCGAGCATAATAGGGAAAAGTACAAGTTGATAGTGGGAAGACAGGTGTACTGATCCTTCGTTGACTTTCTCGAGTCCGCCAGCTATGTCTACTGAAACGAAGGAAAAGTTACCTGAGTTGGCCTCCTTTATGTGCATTTACAAGTTCAGCTGTTTCTGTGGAGTTAGCTATATCGGGCGTACTACCAATCAACTTAACCAACGAATGAGTGAACATCTACCAGCATGGTTTGGGAAGAGCCAAATAAAAACAATACGCAGTTCTATTTTGGCACATCTAATTAATAGTGGTCATAATGTAGATAAGTCGAAATCATTTCGAGTGATCTATCGTGCAGCTCCATCATTTCCCAACGGAGTTCGTTCCTGTCTCCTTCATATAGCAGAAGCCATAGGAATTCGTACATTTCACCCCAATTTATGTGCACAGAAGAAATTTGTAACCTCCCTATCCCTTCCATGGCCGGATATAACTTAACAAATGACATGATTATTATTTTAAAATTTTACTTTTAGTTTTGTTATCATTTGCTTGTAATTTTCCGCCTCTTTTCGTTTGTATTCTTCATTATCTAGTTATTTACACACTTCTTATTACGTAGTGATTTTAATGTTTTGTGATCACTATTCTAAGTCTATTTACCCACATTTGACCTCTTAATTCTTATGTTTAATTATTGATAAGACTTTTGTTATCGTAATTTAATATTCTTATTACGATCAGTACACCTGTCTTCCCACTATCAACTTGTACTTTTACCTATTATGCTCGGTGACGTATTCTATTTCATTGTGATTATCGACTCAAATAGCTTTGATTGGTCTAAAGGATTTTCGTATAAATATTCATGTATATTAAAGTAAAGCCTGATGACGATCTAATTGGAAACAATTGTTCGTTTACATGTGTTGTTCTAATTCCAACATGTATAGAGAATCTAAACCATTGAATGACCTTATTTATTTTAATAGTTGGATTCATGAGTCAGTATAAGCTAGACCACCATTGAAAATCTGGAAACACTAGATGACCGTTTTTTCCTAGTATGGGACTCCTCAACAGTGCGAATCCACGATCTCACATGCGGGACTCGAACCCAGGGCCTTCGGTCTCGTGCGCGAACACTTAACTTTCAGATCATTGAGACGTCATCCAACGGTGTTAACGTCTAACTCCGACCAATCCACGATATCGCACGACCGTCCTCCATTGTCTTCAATGAGTAACTGCCTCAAACCAAACATGATTGAACTCCACTGGTCATGGACTCTAACTAGAACATTAGGAAATCCATCTTGAAATTTTCCAAAAGAATATAGATCCATAGATTCCACACCGTATTCAGGTGAAAGTGTGTACTATCGAGTTTTAAACTGGAATAAAGCTAGTCAATATATTATATGATATTTCTATCATATTTAGAATATAGTAATACAATACCTACAAAGATCTTCGATTTATTTTAGTCTCTCTTTCCTTACACCTTCAGAAGCAGAAACTGTTCAACAAGATGCCTTAATATTACTACTGACCTTTTTTTAAGAAAAGGTTTCTTTTGGTTTCAAATGTTTCAGCAATGTTAATTAATAATCGTGGTTATGGTAACAACATAAATCTTTAAAATACTTGATGCTTTAAGAGTTATCATTCATGTTTTTTTATGCTGATAATATCTAGTCAGTAACTGGAGCTTATCGTGATTTCGTACTTTTTTTTCTTTCTTATAAGCCAGATTTTGTGTATCATTGAAACTGAGTATTATTAAGGTATCACAATTGATTGATCACTGGGTGGTGATCAGTGTCATGCGTGTCAAGTTCGTTTTAGTGTTGATCGAATGCTATCGATCAAATTGCAATGTGGCTATTAGTCTAGGTGGCTCGACACTGCGTGCACTATGTTGAGATAAGATAGTGGTTGGAGGTGGCCAACAGGAAACCCTGAACTTAGGTTTCGAGCTACTTGCCAATCGTCAACAAGTTGTACCTGTAATCTTAAGGGAACTGATGCTCCCTGACGGATTCGATCCCGTGTCACCCAGCCCCACAGTCAAAGAAGTTACCACTGACCTATCCGGGCCGCGATTGACCTCCTGTAGAATAGGGTACGATTTGCACTAGAAGGACCTAAAATCGTGGCCTGGATAGTTCAGTAATAACTTCTTTGACTGTTGAGCTGGGTGACACGGGATCGCATCCATCAAGGAGCATCAGTTCCCCTAAGATTACAGGTACATCTTGTTGACGATTATCAAGTAGCTTGAAACCTAGGTTCAAGGTTCCTTGTTGACTATCTCCAACCACCATCTGATTAATTAGGTATCTCAAAATAAGGAATAACAATTACAGATTACGTCTTTAATATATCTATTCATCTAGTGCATATCAGTCCATAATGAGACTCATTTAGGCTCATTATTAGAATTATTCTATTTTTAGTAGGCATTCCATTGAACATTTTAATTTGTTGACAGACTAAAATTAAACAAACCGGTTAACTGTCAGTAGATTAAATGATGTTGGATTAATGCAAAGATGTTTCGATTAAGTATAAATAATTTATCAAAATGACCAATTTGTGGAAACAACATATTTAAGGTTGACAGATAGCAACCTTGAATTCATTCTTACTGTTATTCATTTGAAAACTGAAACTTAAAACAGTCAAGAAGATACGATTTAGTAAAGTTGAACTGTGATTAGTAAGGGAATTCAGGACACAAGTTTCGTTTAATTTTCGAACTTATTAGATAAATGTAAGTATATTTTGGCGTTTTTGTTCACAATGAGAATCGAATTCAGTGCCTATCGTTACAAACACTAACTCATAATCTACTAAGTTAGTGAATCGATGTATCCACTATCTTATTCAATGAGTATGAAGCTGTCAGTAAGGATTTGCAATTTCCTGTCGTTGTTTTTCTGAACTACAATATATCATTCCCAAATAGTATAAAATATATGTCTTAGATTTCAATGCTAATCGGAATTCAACTTCATTTAAACTTGTAACTAAATAGTATTGTCGGGATAACTCACTCAGGATTTACATACGCTAACAGGAACTGTTCACTTCAAATCTTAAATAACCATAACGGAAAATTACAAACCATTATTATTTACTGAAATTTAGTTCCGGATATGAACTTACTTCTATCATTAATTCTTTAAGGATATAAGTAAAATAAATGAATTTATGATTTAAAGGTTGACATTCTAGTTGATCACTGAAATAAACATTGATCAAATGATTTAATATATCAACTCTTCTAAACAATCTATCATAAAAAAAAGGATTCCTCTATGAGATCTGATGCATACTGTTGATGTATAATGTTTCCTTCATAAATTAAAACTATTAATGAAATTAATTTCTAATTGAGTTTCACCTGTTTTGTCTCCCTTCCTATTCGAATCTCATCCAATAAATTTTGCCAAATTAGCTGAAGTGATCAGTATAGGATTGTGAAAATAGTCAAATGTTCAAAACAGGTGTACTTTCTTATATGGGCAAAATTTTGAATCTTATCCTGAATTTAAATAATATTTATGATCTTTTTCTTTTCCTGACAGAAATGTAAACAATTCAATGTTTGAATTCATTTAGTATTGTTTATTTGAATCTTCCCATCGATATGTTAGGACTGCAACTGGTCAGTCTCTAATTGGCATATGTGCATACTGTGCGTATTACCTCGATATAGCGTAAATTCACAAGCATGGTAAACAAAGATGGATAGTGGCTAGCAGTGGAATCCAGGACGCGCGTTTCATCCTATTTGGGACTCGTCAGCTGGATGTACCTGTATCAATGTTGCATTCATGTAAATATTTCTACATTTTGGGAGATAGAGCTCTATGTTATTAAAAGTTCTGTAAGTAATATCATTAAGATATAATTTTTATCAGTATAGGGTTGTGGAGATTGTTGAGATCATAAATCGATCAATGTTAGACCAACATTGAAAAACCTGGAAGCACTGGACCGTATCCAATATCAAATTGTTAGATAGTCATTGATTAAAACTTGGAATTTCACTTTGCATGGAACTATAGGCTAGATTTTTGTTGAAATGTCTAGTACTAATTACTTAGGGATGAAACTCCATTTACATGTAAACAGAACAAAGTGATCATTAAATCAGTCTTTTAAAACTACTGAGACAACTTATACTGTATCAAATACTTATACTTTCAAAAAGGAAGTCAGATTTTTGTCAACTCTTACCAGTAATTTGATAGTGCAGTAGGATAACTGAGTTACAGAACAAACTATTGATTGTAAATGGAGCAATCCTTGAATAATCGTCCTGATTTTATCCGACTGTAGAACCGTACTAAATGATTTGTAATATATTGGGTAGTACAAGTTTAATTCGAAGTTGCCTATACGCCTAACAATCCACCGAAAGCATAAGCAAATGTCAATAGATTGTCAACCTGGTTATATAGACAGAAAATCTCACATTCTTAACAACTACTTCACTTGTGAACATAAATGTACTTAGCATTAGAATGTTTGCAACTTTAATTTATAAACATTTTTAAAATTGAAGATGTGAACAATTTACTTGTTTGTATTTTCATGTGATGTTAGCTGTCCAGTTATTCTTGGGTTTTTAGGCAATTCTGTGGCTACAGTCACTTCATACCGTACGCTAAAAACTCAACAATCTCCATAAATCTTGCATACGAACATCAATACTGGTTGAATTCAAGAGAAATTCATCGAGTTCAGATGATAAGTTGTTACCAGTGGAGTTTAAAAATGCAGAAAGTTAGATATTAATGAGAAGACGTAACGATCATAATGTACCATGAATAGGCTGGATTTAAAAACTTAATTCACTAGATGTCAGTTAGTCTGGTGATCTATCAGAGGTCTAGAGGTCCTAGTGTAATGAACAAGAACACGACTGGGGACAATCGAATGTATTTAGATACAAACTACAGACTATCTCACTAAAATCTGACAACCATACAGTAAACATTTAATTTGCAAAACAACAACCAATTGTCTCAATCTTCACTGCTTCTTCTGTAAATATCAGTTCATCTTCTCTAATTCCATTGTTCATACATTTTTCTACCAATTGCGCTTCATTTTAGTTCTTTCCTTATCGGTTTTCTGTCGAAATACATTCTATGTCTGACCATCACCATATACTACTTATATGGATATAAGTAGATCACACTACACTAGGTTCGATTCTTGAATGCTCGTGATTTCTTAGCTGAAATGAAACAACTATCCAGTACTCCCTGGTTCTGAATGTTTACCTAAATAATTGTAATCAGTCCCGTAAACTACAAATAATTGAAGTGTTATTCCTGTCAATGATTATGTCGAAAATGTACAACGATTCTTATTCATTAACTAAAGACAAGAAACACTTTATCCTATATATACATAATTTCCATTTATCATAACATACTTCATAACTGACAAGACTTAATCAGATAATTTAAATCTCGTTCTTCTATAATTTTTTTTTTTAGAACAACCTAAAATATTCAATATTTTTGTTAAACTATTTGTAAATAACCATGTTAACAACGAGAATAACCATACAAAAAGGAATAACAATAGCTACATAGATGAAAAATAATGAAACCATGCATATACATATGGGTATTAATATGATGTACAGTTATATTGTTTGCCATAGTTTCACCTTATCAACTAATCCATGTAATCCACAAACACCTAAATATAAACAATTTTACTTCTATGCAATCGGATACATACTGACACACACACACTCTCTCTCACTTGTACTGTTTTCAGGACATCATCATCAACCAGTATTAAAAAATGTCAACATTACACTCTATATGTATCACAAATTTAACTAATAATATAGGCTACAAACAGCAACAACCATAATAGAAGGCACCATTCACACACACACACACACTCACATATATAAACATTCCATTTTATGTTTTATTTCATTTCCTAATTTGTTTTTTTATATTTTATTGACACTTAAGCATCTTCATTTATTTTTTTCAAATGAGTGCAAAATAACCAAATGTAAAAAACAAAGTGGAATATTGAAATATAAAACAAAACAAAAACAAGTTGTTTATGTCTTTAATATGTTTATAATTTGTTTTTAATTTACTATCATTCTCCTTGCTATTATTCTTCATTATATGTTCATTATACGTTGTAAACACACATAAATCACAGGTCATTTTTTGTTTAAATGAACATCGTGTTGTCTAGGCAACCAACTGTTGTCATTGTTAGTAGTATCTTTCTTTCTTTTTTTAAGAAAACAATTCTTCATTCTACTGTTAAACATATGTTGACATGAGGAAAGAATAACAGTACTATTATTATTAGTAGTAGTGGTAGTAATAGTAATGATAATAGTAGTAATAGATAAATAGATCTCAAGTGACCACTAACTATTGTAACGGAAAAAGAAAAAAAAAGAAAAGGACGTAACTAACACCATTTTTGACGGCCGCTTCGTCCTATTATGGGGCTCCTCAACAATGCGCATCCACGATCCCGCCTCATGAGATTCGAACCCAAGACCTATCAGCTTCGAGCGCGGGCGCTTAACCTCTAGACCACTGAGCAGGCATCAGGTGATGTTGATGTCCAACTTCAACCAATCCACGAAATTGACCAACCATTCACCAATTGTTTTCAGTGAGTTACTATCTACACAAAACCCCTTCTGATAATAATCATATGCTCACTAGTGACTGGCTTCAAGAGGTATTTCCTGAAGTTCTAGTGAGAAGCAGTGACTAGTGGAGTAACACCATTTTTGTTCACTATTCATTAGAACAAACCGTTATTGCTGTTGTTGTTATTATTAAGTTTGTACATGTTGATTTTTCTTAGAAAAAATAATTACTTAATATTACTAGTGTAAGCCTAAAAGGTGTATAATGCTAATGACATTGATGCCACAAACCGATCTAAGTTGGGAAATCATTAAAAGCCTGAATGCACTGAACGTCCATCTTGTCTTAGTATGGGACTCTTTGACACTGAATATTCATGATCCCACCATTGAGGGTCAAACCTAGAAACTTCAGTCTCCCTCACGAACGTTAACATTCCAGATCACTAACTCAAAATTCGGTAGTGTATATGCTTGACTTGACGATATTATATGGCCAAATTATATTGCCATGATTTTTATTCCTGGTTATGATGTCGTAGATTTGTACTATTTGAGGAGTCCAATAATTTGATGAAACGATCGTCCAGTTCTTCAAAGTTTTCAATCATTGTTCAATTTAGATTGGTTCGTAATGTGATTAAAACTCAGCAACCTCCATAACCCCATATTGATGATGGTAATGATGTCAAGTTTATGCAAAAATTTGTAGTAAATTGTTAGTAAATAAGTTACAAATCTAGGAGTTGAGAGAAATTTCTAAACATTTATTGCATGGTAGTCAGTGATATATCAACAGGACTTCAAGTGAATGATATTCTTTATATAATCTGATTTTTGTAGTGCCATGGTCAAAACATTGAACTATGAGAAGTACAATAGACTTCTCGTAGGGCTAGGAAATTTACATTGATCGGTAATTGGGTTGTAATCTAATCGGTTCAGAAAATTAGTACAATTTTTTGAATGAGATCATGAATCGATGAATGTTAGACCACCATTGAAAACCTGGAGGCACTGAACGACCGTTTCGTCCCAGTATGGGAATCCTCTACAGTGAGCATCCACGATCCTTCATATGAGATTCGAATCCAGGGCCTTCGGTCTCACGCACAAACTCTTAACCACTGGACCACTGAAAATTAGTACATTTACATCAAAAATATTAAGTAATTTTTTTGATTATGTGACGATAATAATCCTTTCTCCTTGTTCAACAAAACTGAGATATCTAACATTTTCAAACATTCAGTGTCAGTGTTTCCCATAAGAGTGTAATTTTTATTTGGGACTTCATTTTAATCATCTAAAACCATCCACATACGTCTTCTGTGAATACACTATTGTAGCAAGTCCAAACTTGTCAGATGAAAAAATCAAACACAGTGAAATTCAGAGCATGAAATAAAATCCTCACTAAAATTATGTTCTTATATGTAGAGTTCATCTACCAGATGGAAGGAAAAATAATCTATATTGAACATTGAAAAGCAGATGAGCAAGAAATTTACGGACACGTACCCTATCTTTTCTTAAATTTGATTTATGAATATGGATTATTTGCTGATAGTGTGTGTAACTGGTCTTGATGACATTATAAGGAATACCAAAAGGCTTAACTATTATGTAACTTAAGTAAATTATTGAGTCTAAAATCAATCTAAAAGATTTTTTAAAGGAGGCTATATTGACAGATGTTCTAGAAATGTGTACTTTCATGTTCGTGAATGCTTCCCATTCCGATTAAGCAAACGTGTAGTTAAAACTGTTAATGGTTCAGTTCTAGCTCATTTATTATAAACGGGTCAAATAGCTAACATGGAGCAGTAATCTGAAGTACTAAATTGGGCTAATATTTATCTACCGAAATCCATCAGACCAAGAATCCGTCAAATAGCCGAAGCTTCGCACCCAGAAGAAATATATTCAATCACTTCTTTTATCTTAGTCAACTTTTGACCTAATTAATTAATAATCATTTCGATAATAGGAGGATATAATTTGATTGATGTATATACAACTTTCTTCTTTGTATTTCCATGGTTTAAATAGTTCTTATTCTCATATCTTATTATAATGATTGTGGACATTGGGGAAAATTTGTTTAGCACTCAGCCCTATTTACTAATTCTTACCTGATTCATACTGTTTTGCATATTACGTAATCTTTGACTAAATATTTATTTGTTTTTAGAATTAGATTATTATTTCTCTCACATTATGCTACCCATATTTATTCTGAACATTAGTCGTACAATTTTTTGGCTTGATATTGATACTGATTCAAGTTAATACTGGATATTAGTCATCTCAAGATTAACGAATATAAAACAGTAACTAGTTCAGTACAGTAGAATATAATCAACTATGGACACGTTGCTCCAAAGGAGTGTCCCTTCAAAATAATCTATACAGTCAAAGGAACTGGATCGAAGGAAGGTCGAATAAAAACTTATGCACTGCTGAGGTGTTGACGATCCACTGATTCAAACTCTAACACTGTGTTCAAAAACGATACATCTAACCTCTCATCCCTTCCTTGACCCTATTTCCCTTCTGTAGTGTTTTTTGGTCTCGTATTTTTTTCAAACTCTTATTTTGTTATTTTAAACCGTAGTCATTTATTATTATCATTTAACAATTTTCTATGATTATTATTAAGTTATTACTATGACCTTTATGTTTTTCATTTTTCTTCATACCTGTCAAGCGAACAATTGTTTTTCATAATTTTGACCTGTAAATGATTTTCATCCTTTTATTCTTCTATAACCTCATTTGATGTTTACAGTCTAGAATTACTGTATGATGCAATGTTTTGTATGCTTCTATAGACATATATTTACCATACAACTATAAATACGAATGTACAGTTCAAGTAAGTTGTTGATTGGTCTCTAGTTAGATGTTAGAAGTTCAGGAATCAACGTATGATTAACGTATATTCTTTTCGATGCATATTTCCAGACGTCATGATGTCTCTGATTCGGCTCTTTTGTAACTTGTAGAGCGAAAGGTCGTAAATATTTCACAAACACATGTGAATAGGTTATGCAATTAATTGACATAATGATCTGTTAAAACAGATAAGGAAACAGATAACTTGTTGAAATATCTAGATGGCAGGAACAGGTAGCCCAAATATTCAAGCAGGCCGCCTTGGTCGAATAGTAATTGTGAATAAAATCAGTTGAAGTCAGTCATTTAAAAATGTAGATCTGCATTTGAAGGAGGTGATCCAATCAGAATAAGAGAAAGGCTTTCAAGAATGATGTGATAAAGTGACCATAACGTCATAATGGTAATGAAAGATTTGTTAATGTTTTCTTTTGATACATAAATCCAGAATGAGATGTTTGATGACTATGGCTTCGAAAAACTTAAGAAGAATTAAGTTTGATTATCTATCAATGATACTGAAGGATTTCAATATTATCAACTTTATGTTTTGTGTTAAAGGTATATTTCGAAATAAAACTCCTGAAAGTCCTTATTTTTAGTGATCTACTGCATTTTTGAATATGTTCTTGAAATAGAATATAGGCATTTCTGTTTTATCAATATGACAGCTACTCCAATATGACGATACATGTCCATATCTAACCGCCCCAAAATGCCCTGGTACGGCCGAGAGTGGGGAGAGTCACCTCTCCCTCTCGAAATGCTCTCATATGGCCAGCGAATATATAGCCTCTGCCACAGAAGTCCTACTCACTGCCTTCTCGTGGCGGGGGTGTTGTTTACGAAAGTGAGAGGACGAAAAGCGGATGTCCGGCTCTTTAACCGGGTTGGTGGACATGGAAAGTTCACATAGAATAGTTGGAAAACCCTGATTCCAAACCAGTGGTGCACATGGGCTCCAGTATCCTGAGGGAACAAATGGCGTATGAACCGATTGTTGGTCACCGACTACCATGGGACTGCATCTCCTTACGATGCTCAACTGCCTTGTGGATCAGACCTTTAGGTCAAAGGTTCCGGGTGTGGCCCCCTAAGACAACCACCTGCTTCGGTCTGGGCACCTAGGCAGTATCACAGCCCTCACACAAATCGAATGAGATTTGTGAGGCGCATATTTATCTGGTGCTTCCTTGTACCAATATTTATGTGTTTAAATAAAATAATAAAAAAAATATCTAACCAGCTTCACTTTTATAAGAATAATAAATCTATGATAGTTTTGATCACTAAAATATTTTAGGTTGTAAACACCAGCTAACGAGTACTTTACGCAAGAAAATGAATTGATTTTATTCTACTCAATTCCTTGTTCTTGTCATGTTCAATAGAAGCAATTATTAAAACAATACAACTGCCCAATATTATTCCTAGATTTTCTCCAGAAAATCATTTGCCTAAATCATTACTCTATGTCCACTAGTTTTAAAGTATATTCTCCTTAGTTTTTACACGAAATCATTCCATATAGTGATCAAGATCATGCTATACCATAAGTTGCCTAAGGTTTGAAAGTTAAATTACAAGATATCATCTTAGGCATGTTATAAAGATATTGTATAGTCTTTAAAATATCAAACTATTATGTTCAGTCCTATGAAAATTGTTAAATAAACACTACAGAGGAAGTTCGGAAGTAGAACAAAACAACTCTTCAATACTCTCTAAATTTCAATTGTATTCCAAATGAAACTAAAATTTTTAATGTAAATTGCCCTTTTTAAGTTGCTTTACCATATTGTTATTATCAAGCCGGTGTTACCCATTTACGAACAATTACACTGTATTACACCTAGCCAATATATATTTATCGCAATATATATAAGTATAAGCAACGATGGATAGTGGCTAGCAGTGGAATCTAGGATGCACGTTTCGTCCTATTTGGGACTCGTCAGTTGGATGTACCTGCATCTCAGAGTTGATGTTCACTTTGGGACTCGAATCCAGTACCGTTCGCTCAGCTACTGAGTCCTGATAACTACTTACTTGTGCAATCGGGTAAAGTTTTTAAATTCACTTAGTATTACTTGTTTAAATCTTCCCATTCTTGTAAATTAAGGTAATATCGAGGCAATACGCACAGTATGCATATATACCAATAAGAGACTGATCAGTTGCAGTCCTAATACATCAATCGGATGATTCAAACAAGCAATACTAAGTGAATTTATAAATACATAAGTATATATTCATTTCTATTTTTAAAAAAAACGAAATAGTCTAGTTAATTAGATGTAAATTGTTCTTTAATGCATCCTATACATATCCGCGAAATAGTAAATTCTTATTAACTAATCTTATTAACTACACATAGTTAACAGGGGGAACAAATCCCACAATACGCATTATATCATTTCATGTTCTTTTTTTTGATTATAAAAACACCTGGTCAGAATTTTTTTTATTGTAAACACTTATTGTTACTATGCAAATGTTCTGGGAAAAATTAAATGGAAAGGTAAAATTAAAAAAAATAGGAATATTATAATAAATAATTATCTCCATGACATATATGTTTTAAAGATTATGTAAATGTAAACAATATACTTATATGTTATTAGTAGTATGACAAATTGTAAGATTGGAAAGAATATGAACTATTGTTTATTTAAATTATAGTGATATGAAAAATATGGTGAAATTAAATTGGCCAATTAAAAATAAAAATTTAATGACTTTAAATGAGTTTAGGTTATGAATGGATAACAATAAGGGAATATAATTTGGTAACTATGGTGTATTAAATTTCTTTTAATTCAAAAGTATCACATGACTAATTGATTTTGATTAGACAATCAGTGAAAACCATGAGATATTTGTTAGGTGTTTTGCCTTAATACACAATGCCACAGCAGTGCAAATCCATGACTTCATCATTGAACTTCAGGTTCCACAATGAGTGCCTAACTTTGAAACCATAGTGTTTTTATCCAATTGTCAATATTTCGAACTGTAGTTATTCCGTGTTATTGTATTACAATCTGCTAAGAAGCGATCCAGTTGATGACATTTTCCTAATCCATATTTCCGTAATAACATTTGCTGTTACCTGATTAACTGTTATCGCTTTTAGTTTGTTACTGAATGATAATGCAGTCGATAAGAGCTTAATCCTTCTCTATGAAGCCTAGATATTTTGGGTTCTGTTTATGATAGAGTCGTGGATGAATAATGTTGATGAGTTTCATACTACGATAAAACGACTATACCTTGCTTACTAGTTCCTAATGGTTGTCTAATTAAAATTCCGGCTCAGTGGTCTATCGGCTAAGAACTCCGGCTCGAGACTGGTAGGTCCTGCGTTCGAATCTCACGAGTGCGGGATCAAGGATGCGTGCTGCTGAGGAATCCCATAATAGGACGAAACGGTTGTCCAGTTCTTCCAGGTTTTCGATGGTGGTCTAGCTTCAATTGACCCATGATTTTAACTATGAAAATAATTAAGATCAGCTCAATAATGATGACATTTCAAATAGAATAATTATTGGATGATAAACACATGTTCTACAAAATAGGAAACAGATAGTACACATAACCTTTTACCAAAATACTTTAGAAGTAGTATATACGAAATGATAAGATTAAAGGTAAAGAAATTACGGCATTAAAAAAAAACGAAACAATAAAGACATTTCTCTTTCATTCTTCCTCTACCTAACTAACTTATTAATTCCGTGGATAACGTATTTTCTCCTACTAGTTCTTATCTTTAATAATAATAGTTTCACTTATCTTATAAAATGTTTTTCAGACTGTTGAAAAAATACACCCTGGAGCATTATTCCTGTCTAGTCGCCTTTTGTTTTTAAGAATGTAAGTTTTACTTATCAGAACCTTATTGTTTTATTCAATGCCGTTTTTTTTTTGTTCTCATTTACGTATAGTGCATAATTATATGGTTTATGTATAAACCCGGTGTAGTGAACAGCTGGTAATAAGTTCTTTCGACATATATACATATCTACATGTACTTAAAAACACAATAGACTATTAATCCAATAAAACATTAATAACCTTTACACTTGAATCTAAGAATACTGCGTATGAATCACACTCGTTTCATAATAATAATAATAATAGTAAAGTTTTCATTTTGTATTGAATGAAGTGAAAGCCAGGAAAAGTGAATTAGATGACAGAACTGAGATAATAGATTTGAATAAATAAGGTTTTGTTGTTTTATATTTCTCATATGTATTTTGATGAGTAAATAAAAATTTATATAATTAGTCTCAAATAATAATGATAGATTTTACAAGTGATTAATTACTGGGTGGTGATCAGTGTCATGTATGTCAGATCGTTCTTAGTGTAGATCGAATCCTATCGATCAAGTTGCAATGTGGCCACTAGTCTAGGTGACTCAACATTGAGTGTACTATGTTGGAGGTAGTCAACAGGAAACCCTGAACCTAAGTTTCGTGCTACTTGGCAATCGTCAACAAAGTGTACCAGTAATTTTGAGGGAATTGATGCTCTTTGACGGATTCGATTTAGTGTCGCTCAGCTCCACAGTCAAAGAGGTTACCACTGAGCTATCCTGTAGGGGTAGGTTTTGAGTTGCACTAAGAAGGACCTGACAGTCGTGGCCCGGATAGGTCAGTGTTAACTTCTTTGACTGTTGAGCTGGGTGACACGGGATCGCATCCATCAAGGAGCATCAGTTCCCCTAAGATTACAGGTACAACTTGTTGACGATTGTCAAGTAGCACGAAACGTATGTTCAGGATTTTCTGTTGACTACCTCCAACAACCATCTTAATAATGATAGACTTCGTGGATTTATTTATTCATTGATGCATTTGAATATTTATATGATGTTATGATTGCTGTCATAGTTGAAATCATAAATTAATCCCATCTGGATCACCATTGAAAATCAGGAAGACCATTTCATCCTAGTATGAGATTCCTCAACAATACACACGATCGATCAAACTACAGGGAATCGAAATAAAGATCTTTGGTCTCGTCTAAGAACACTTACTCTTTAGACCATTAAGCCGGTATCCATTGAACCTCATGTCTAACTTCAATCAACTAATGATATTTCGCAACCATTTTCCGTTATCTTCAGTGGATATCTGTCTCACATTTAAAACGATTGAACTACATTTGTCTCACTAGAACCCCATGAGTTACATCTTGAACCTATTCACTAATGAGGGTATAACTTTAATCTTAGCTAAGATCAGTTCATGATTAAAACTACAAAAGTTTCATAATCTCCATAAATTTCCTTATACCACTAACTACTCCTTGTCTGTTATTGATAATTAGTCTTATAAACATTGATCATTGTGTCAGTTTGACAATCAGATAACTTTTAAATTGTTTATGAAGTCTATTCATGACATAAAACAAAATTTTTCACTTGTTCATACTACTAATTAAATCGATGCTTAGAAGTTAATATCATGTTATTAGATTCACAATAGTGATTGAGTTCTATTGAACAAGTGTCCAATACAGTCATTAAGTTGAATAACTTAGTATCATGAAGTCATTGTATTTGATACTACGTAACCAAAAGTTCAATATAAGAAACCCAATATATCAGTTTAAATGTAATTTGATTAATAGTACAAGTTATATAACATGAAATTTGTTTCACATGGAGATTGATTGACATTTTCAAATTAATGTATGTATAGTCCGTTATACTACTTCAAATATAGACTACTGATATAAATTGTTAGTAATATTACTATTTTTTAATTATAATATCGTTATTTAATTGTTATTTATCCTAACGAGAATTTGTGGAGATTATAGTAATCTTAACAGTTAAATTCATGAGTTGATCTAAGCTAGATCACCATTCAAAACCTGCAGGCAATGGTCAGCCGTTTTGTCTTAGTATGGGACTCTTTAACAGTGTCGGGTGTAGACAGTTATCCACCTCGAGCAATAGATGAATGGTCGCGTAAAATCATGGGTCGTTTGAAGTTTGACATTAACAACGTTGAATGCCAACTTAGTGGTCTAGAGGTCAAGTATTTACGAGCGGGATCGGAAGTCATGGGTTGGAATCCCACGTAAGGTATGATGGACGTGCACTAATGAGGAGCCCCATACTAGGACGAAACGGTCATCTAGTGCTTCCAAGTTTCCAATGATGGTCTAGCTTACATCGACCCATAAATTCAACTGTTAGTATTTATCTACTGGAAACATGTATTAATGATCTCTAACTACTTTAATAGATCAGTTTATTTTTAAATTAATAAACTGACTACGATAGATTAGTATTTTACACAGCATTTGTTCAGTAGCACAATATTACAAGACACTATTTTCATTACTTTGTGACTAATCAGTGTTGTAAATTAACCGGAAAGCCAATCATTAGGTTGAAACTCACAATATTAGCAGTGTTCAAATTATAGTGTTGCTACTAGTTTAAATGATTCAACATCGTGTGGACTCTGTTGAGATGTTAAATAGTTGAAAGTAGACAGCAAGAAACTATAGCTAATATAGGCCTTATATTAGTTGACAACCTTTGGCAAGGCGTACCCAAAAATTTGAGACAATCGATGATGTCTGGTGCATTCGAACCCAGGCCAAACTTATGATCCATCAATTTGTATAACTTTTGAATCTGTTTACACAAATTTTAGCTATCATAGTGTTTGTAGTTGAAGTTATATACAATTACGTAAAATATTATCTCACTAATTAAGTTGCAATTATTTTAAAATCAACTGGAACTCATATTTCAACAAATTGGCTTGTCAGAACGGAGTTTTATGGAGATTTTAGTAATTTTATATAGTTGAGATCATGAGCCAATTGAAGCTAGACCACCATGGAAAACCTGGAAGCACTAGATGACCGTTTCGTTCTACTGTGGGATTGTTCAACAGTGCGCATCCACGATCCCGCCTCGCGAGATTCAAACTCAAGACCTAGCAGTCTGATGTCAAAGCACTTAACCTCTAGATCACTGAGACGGCATTCAACAGGGTTAATATCTAACTTCAACCAATCAACGAAATTGCGCGACCGTCTACCACTGTCTTCAATGAGTTACTATCTCACAACAAATCTGGCTGAACTCCTTTAGTAACGGCTTCTCACTAGAACTCCAGGAAATACCTCTTGAAGTCAATCACACGAGACTGGTAGGTCCTGGGTTCGAATATTGTAGGGCGAGATCGTGGATGCGCACTTCTGAGAAGTCCCACAATAGGATGAAACACCCGTCAAACAGTGCTTCCAGGTTTTCCATGGTGGTCTAGCTTCAATTGACTCATGATCTCAACTATATAAAATTGGCTTGTGCCAAAATAGATTCAAACACGGAAACAGTGATTAATTTTCAGTCATATATGTATCTATCTATATATATATATATATATATTCAATGTCCACTATTTGATAAAATGAAACAAACAATGAACAGTTAACTAAATTCTCAATTGAATTCTAACTTTTCTCATTTAAACAAACAAATAAATAAATAAACCAAAACAGGAAAGTATACTACAATTAATATTAGTAATCTGTATAATACTTGAATATATGGCACGTGTTTATTTTACATATTTAAAAAAGAATAAATCATATACTGTACTATATTTAGTTGTATAAAACAGAGAAAAGAGAAACCAATCACTGTTAAATTGTTTTAATAAATAAAACGTGCTTTAATAAAGTAAATTTATTAGAAGAACGAATTCTAAGAGAAAGGGAAGTGATGTATGCTAAAGACAAACTACAGTAAAGAAGTATTGTGCTTTTTATTTGTACACCCTATATCTTGGTAGGACCAAAAAGAGAAACATACACGCAACAAACAATATGATAGACTTTAGTAAATAGTATTTACACGATACTTATATTTTAAAGAGAAAATTATTGTTTACATTTATATTGGTAGTTTAGACTCTTTTGTTTGTTTAAATAAACTATGCTAACATACTTTCCCGACCTCCCTACCCCCCAACCTCCGAAAAAATAAATTTAATTCATGAGTTGCATTCTATTTCAGATTGTGGAAATTGTTTGTCTCAAAACTGCTACTCACTTAAATGTAGCTAAATGAGAAAAAAAAGAAGAGAGAAAAAGAGTATAAAGACGAATAGCAGAAGATAAGAAATTGGAAGGCAATAGTTTTTTTTTTAAGAGAAAAACAATAAACGAACTTAAATTTCAACAACAGACAACTCAAGGAATAAAGTATGTACCAAAATAGAGATGGATTAAAAGAGTCCTGTCAATCAGAGAATAAATAATGATAATAATAGTAAATTTCATCTTGTTTCAATTTATACCAGAAAAATAACTCAGGTACATATTCCTCCTTCTAAAAGTAAAAACCATAGGAGTAGAGTAACATAATTTATATTAATATCACGAACCAGGCTAAGTTAGATGATCATGGAAAACTTGGGAGCACTAGACAACCGTTTCGTCCTAGTATGGGATTTTTGAGCAGTGAGCATTCAAGATCCCACCACAAAGAATCAAATTCAGAATTTTTGGTTTCGCGCGTGAATAGTTAATCTCCATACCTTTGAGTTGGCAATCAGTGGTGTCTATATTTACTTTCAATCAACTATATTACGCAACCATCTTCTATTTTCTTCCATGGATAACTTTTTCACATTCAACGCAGTTAAACTTTATTGTTCATAACTTCTTACACTAGAATTACAGTAGTTGTACCACTAATGAATGCATAATAATTATCATTACAGAGTTATGGAGATTGTTAATTTAATCCGCAATCCTGTATTGATAATAGTATATATTTTCCCAGAGAAAAGATATTTTCAACAAGTCAGTAATTGTTTTCGTTTGTTATTACCATCGCCAATTCATTTTGCTTTCATTATACGATTGTTAAGACAGTTTGATTTTTACAAGATTGATCCCATCTATCTGAACACTAAATAACCAATCAGCTTATTAGTATTCCAAAATACCACTAATTTACATCAATCATTTTACTTCAGATAAATTTAATAAAAAAAAGAGCTTTTACATATATGCTATTGAACATGATGAAGGCATTTATATTCTAGGACATCTATATTGTGTCATGTAATCACTGGATTGAAATCATAATGGTCTCCTTCAACCAATCTATGGTAGAGTACCATCATTTTTTTGTTTTTTGTTTTTTGACTTGGACGACTTAGATGGAATATCAGGAAGTCTATTTTAATAGTATGAGGGTGTGATGGATTCACAGACTGCCATTAGGATGAAAGAGCTGTCCAATACTTTCTGGTTTAACCAAGACTGATTCATAATACAAACTATGGAATCATTTTTTTAATTAACTAACTAATAAACATTTATATTACTGATCAGTTATATGATTTTCATGGAAAATTAATAGATAATAATTGACTAGTACGGTAGTTATTATATTCAATTTGCAAAGACTCTTTAAATGAATAAGATTGTAAATTTGGTGAGTACTTCTCATTAAGAACCATTGAAAATTGAAGAATCTTGGAGTTGTGAATATTCTGGATTCGATTCCATGTGAAATGTATACTAAAAGCTGAAGGAACTCAAACAAGATTGTAATAACATCTAAGTATTTCATATTTTTCAATGGTTCTCTAGATAATGATAGTCCAATGTAAAAATCTTTCTCGAAGTATAAGTTATTTGAAGCAGACACTATTAGTGTATGCGTGTGTATTTACAAACAGTTGTCTACTCAAGATACTCAATATCCGAAGACCAGATACCATCAGCAACAGTCTACTGTGGGAGAGGACAAAGCAGTTTCCAGCTGAAGAGGAAATTAGGAAAAGACGATGAAAGTGGATAGGACGTACGTTACAGAAATCATCAAACTACATCACGAGGCAATCCCTAACTTGAAATCCTGAATGGAAGCGGAAAATAGGAAGGCCAAAGAACACACTATTCCGAGAATTGAAAGCAGACATGGAAAGAATGAATAGGAACTGGATACAACTGGAATGTATTGCCCACGACAGAGTTGGATGAAAAATGTTGGTGGTCGGCCTATGGTCCTCTATAAGGGGTAACAAGAGTAGCTAAGTAAGTAAGTTTTTGATCAAGGTTAAATGAAATACCCATCTGTTTAGACTAATATTTAAATAATTAAATGTTCATAAGCTTATTTGAAAGAAAGAAAAAAGAGAAGACAAACACTGCCCCTTTCCAAATTTTTATACCAAGAATATTCAATGATTTACGAAGTTGAGCAACCGTTCGCCAATTGTCTTCAGTAAGTTCCTATCTCACAACAGACGTGGTTGAACTCCACTTGTCACTGCTTCTCACTAGAACTCCAGGAAATACCTCTTGAAGTCAATCACACGAGACTGGTAGGTCCTGGGTTCGAATATTGTAGGGCGAGATCGTGGATGCGCACTTCTGAGAAGTCCCACAATAGGATGAAACACCCGTCAAACAGTGCTTCCAGGTTTTCCATGGTGGTCTAGCTTCAATTGATTCATGCTTTCAACTATGAAAATACTGAAATCTCCACTAAAACCCCTTCTGATATTCAATGTGTTAACATTTTAAGAATAATAATTTCTTTCTCTCCTGTAAATAATTCCATTTATGTAAATATCTTTTCTTTTTTTCTCTTCTGTTTTCGTTGTTCAAAGGGATTATTGACTTTGATTAAATAAATTTTATCATATTATTTACAATAATAACATGATGAGGGTATTCAAACAAACAAACAAACCAACCAACCTATACATGTACACGCAAACATGGAATGAAAGTGAGCAAGATTTGTTTTTTTTTTTCTATACTACTCAAAATGAACAAACAGAGAAAGAAAAAAGACCACAATAAACAAGAATGGAGTGAAATAACACTAGAACACTAAAAGAGAAATTCTGTTAATAATGCTACTTTAGAATAGAATGTGTATTTACTTTGTAGTGGTCTAAAACAAAAATAACAATAAAACCAACTAATAACTGTCAATCATTAAAACATTTCGCATAATATACTACTTAATTAGTTTTTTTTATCTATATTGTCTTCTTACCTATCTTAAAACGGGTTATTTACAAAGAATAGTTTTGTAAAAAAAACATTTACGTTAGACATTGTTTTCTCATTTGTCATTGTTGTAGTTGTTGTTGCTGTTCTTTTTACTTCTTTTTTGTTGATGAACAAATTTAAGAAGTAGGTTCCGTCTGTTCAGTCAAATTGATGACGGTAAGCAGTAATTTATATATATATATATATATATATATATATATATTTAGAGAGAGAGAGAGAATGCAGGAGAAGACCACCAGTGTAGCAGCAGCCTCAGAAGAAGTAGGTCTTAACATACACAAAGGGAAAAGCGAGATTCTCCGGTGCAACACAACATGCATCAATCAAATCACACTTGACGGAGAACCGTTGGAGGATGTAAATACCTTTATATACCTGAGCAGAAAGATCGATGAACACGGTGGATCTGATGCAGATGTGAAGACGATGATCGGCAAAGCAAGAGCAGCAAATTTACAACTGAAGAAAATTTGGAACTCAAAACAATTGTCAATCAACACCATGATTAGAATTTTCAATACAAATTTGAAGACAGTTCTACTGTATGGTGCGGAGACGTAAAGAACTACGAAAGCCATTATCCAGAAGATACAGGTTTTTATCAACATTTGTTTACGCGAAATATTTCGGATACGTTGACCAGACACTATCAGCAACATTCTACTGTGGGAGAGAACAAACCAGATTCCAGCAGAGGAAGAAATCAGGAAGAAGCGCTGGAAGTGGATAGGACACACATTGAGGAAATCACCCAATTGCGTCACAAGACAAGCCCTCACATGGAATCCATTGGGGGTAACAGGCGTAAGTAAGTAAGTAAGTAAGTAAATAAGTAAGTAAGTAGGTAAGTAAGTAAGCAAGTAAGTAAGTAATAGAGAGAGAGATTCCAAACAATGAATGTGTTAACGGAGGTTAATTTCTGCAATATGAATTTATTGACTAACTATTTAGCAAGAAATATGACTAACTTGTTCCTTTTATACACCTGTCATTTAAGTAGTATAATAGAAATATGTAATTAAAGGTTTTTTTCCATTGTTAATATCATGATAAAGATGTAGGATATCTCAACCTAAAGGATAATAGAATGGTGTATTAAAGGGAAAAGTACTAAGTTCAAGTCCAGATATGAATATCAATAAATTATGGTGGATGAGTTCCAAATCAAATGAAATGCTTATTTTGGATTGGATTTTCAGTTATAATTTAATTATAATCAAATAAATATATTGACTTAATAAATGTAAAAATAGATGGGTTTAAGTTAATAGACTTAAGTATAGTGATTCCTAGGAGAAATACTATTGATTTAGACGCACTATGATGCCTTAACTTGTGGAATCAAACAGGTAATCATTGGAACAGTAAATTATCAATGAGATTCTGTAAAGATTTCACTACAACACAAATAGACTGGGATCGAAAATGTTTATTTCTGGATTTCATTTGAATGATTTAAATGATATCTTACTTACGATTAAAACGAAAGCTTTTTAAGTTTAATTTCATCTAAGTAATGTGTGTATACCATTAGGAAGTCTCAAACCAAAACGGTATTCAGATATTCTACAGTTTTTTCTCAACAATTATATTGAATATTAATAGTGAATAATTATAGACAATTTACAATAGGTCATAAGTATTGGTTTTGTTCCTGATGGCTTTTGTCAGAATAAGAGTCATGTGAGGACTTATATCCGTCAGATGGTTGAAACCCAAATAAAGTTAAGTCATAAATGTAGGTGTTGTTACAGAGCTTTTCTGTTCTTGACTAGTCTCCTCTAAGATTGAAATATCAACATTATTTGATTATTAAGTAATAAACAATATTATATTGTATGTTTCTGATCGATCACTGAATGGTAACCAATATGATGTTTGTCTAGACGTTTATTTATGATCGAATTTTATCAATTAGCAGGTTCCAATACCACCACTAATTTAAGTCATTCAACATCGCATAAACTATGTTGAATGATGTAAGGTGGTGACTAGAGTAGTCGATTTGAAACCCTCATACTAGATGTCATGCTAACTGGTACTCTCCACTGGGACGTATCCGTAATCTTGAGGCCACATTATAACGACAGACAGAATTCGATAAATATTAAGGGATCAGACAAGCATGAAATTTTTTAATACCCAATGTCCAACTAACGTAAATATCTCAGTCCTACATGAAATCAGTTTTGACTTGGGTAGCTCAGTGGTAATATCTGAAACTGGGAAACTGAGTGATACTGGTCTAATCTTTGCAAAGAGTATCAGTTCCCTACAGATTATAGTTATGTCTTGTTAATAAAAATATTGTATCATATTGTCCAGTCTTTTGTAATTACCAAGTTCTATTAATCATACATTAACACTCATGAAGCTAAATGATTCAGTATATCGGTAAACTCTGCAAACTACACAACAAATTTATGGTCAAATTATATATTTTCTTACTATGCTTTCTAATATTTGATTATAACTGCTAATGAGTTTTTAGGGTATCAATATCAAGGTTGGACTTGATAGTTTCAAATAAATTGAGCATTAGGTAAATAGTCAATAACAAAAATATGTTTATTATTAACTACTAATGGAAATATATTTTTTTGGAAAAGGCATATATCTTCTTTTTAGTTAAATGAAATCATATCTTATTTAATGTGCTTACTCTATTTCGGTTCATAATGAGACAGAATGTACCTTCTTGGCAAATAATTTAAATAGTTGAATTCAGGAGTTGATTAAAGCTAGATCACCATGGAAAACCTGGAAGCATTGGATGGCCGTTTTTTCCTAGTATGGGGCTCCTCAAAATTGTGTATCCACAAAATTAATACCGCTTGATGCCGGCTCAGTGGTCTAGAGGTTAGGCGTTCGCCTGCGAGACCAAAGGTCCTGGATTCGGATCCCGTGAGTGGAGTCATGGGGTCGCACTGCTGAAGAGTCCCAAACGACCATCAAGTGCATTCAGGTTTTCCATAGTGGTCTAACTTTAATTGACTCATGAATTCAACTATTAAATTACTACAATCTCCATAAAACCCCTTTCTGAAAAATAATTAAGATATCTCTTAATCAATCACTAAATTCTAAAATTATACATGATACATTACTTTCAAATGACAGTTGTCTAGTTTAATGATTAAGAACTGAAGCAACTTTTGCAAAGAAACAACTCCCCCCCCCTTTTTTTAGAAAAATACACAAAAAAAGTGATAAGTGGCTTATGAACATATGACATAATTTGTCAATATGATGACATAATTTTTCATAATTTTAACTACAAAACTACTTAGAAAGCTTCCTTAAGCTTAATTAAAGCTTCCTGGGTTCCACTGCTAGCCACCATCCATCTTTGCTTACCTACTTATAAAGCTGTTGTTAATGACTAAACTTATGTATCTGGCATTAATTTTCAAATAGTTGTATATCCATATTGAAAAAATAAGGGGGACTTGAAAATGTCATCAACTATAATCTCTATGTAATATACACACTTTTCAGACATCCAGTAAGATAAAACTATTCACAGTTGTTGACAGATATCAAGATAATTTAGAAGTTGAAAATTATATTTCGTTCTATTTCATTTGAGAAAGAAACAAGTGGCATATATGTACCCTGTTTTCTTATTCATGCAAACATAAGTGTGAAATGGATTACCTAAAAATGAAAAAAAATCATTAATAGTCATGATGACAACAGATTACTTACTTACTTACGCCTGTTACTCATCGTGGAGGAGCATAGGCCGACGACCAGCATTCTCCATCCAACTCTGTCCTGAGCAATCATTTCCAGTTCTTTCCAATTGTTATTCATTCCTTTCATATCTGCTTCTATTTTCCGGTGTAATTTGTTCCTCTTTTCCGCTCCGAGCTACTATCCATCTTTGCTTATAAAGCTTGTGATATAAGGCAATATTGAGGCAGTCTACACGTATACCGACAGAAGACTGAGCAATTGCAATCCTAAATAACAATCGAAAGAGACAAGTAAACAACACCAGTAAGCTCAGAGAAATTGTATTTATGAAGTAATCTTGAGAAGTATATTTTACCCATCAGTTATAATTTACTGTTAGTTGGAAAAGCTATTAAACAACACCACGATAAATCAGGCTTCCGAAGTGTATAGCTGTCATCACTGGCGGTAATACCATGAACCCCCAAGTAAAAATCAAGGAGAGATTGGTGGCTATTTTATTCTGGTCTTCAACTTCTTATTAGTAAATATTTACACTATCAAACAGGGTTGAACTTAGGGCACTCAGGTATTATAAAAAGAATGATACATTTAGCCCAGAAATTTTTAAGTTAAATACCAATTTCAGCTAGTTGACTCCATAGAATGATAATCATATAACTATTTAAGTAATACTTAGAAATACAAGGAAAACAATTGAAAAACAGAAGAAATGAAATACTGTAATAAAGATTCGGTTCAAATGAATAATCTATCTATCAAGATGGATACTAATTATCATGATTAACTTAGATATATTCAAAGTGTGGAGTGATTTACTACGGACTGTTTTTATTTTGAATACATAAGTTCTGTGTTGTATTTTCTTATTTATCGACCACGTACATGGATTGAAAAGGTATAATTATAGAGTTTATGATAACTTTTAGATAACCTATAGTACTTGACTCTACTTCGGATACAGAAATATGAAGACAAGATACCGTAATATACCTCAGCGATCTGTTAGGTGGTTGGTGTGAAATATATTGGAACCCTCGATATAGGTTTCCCTCTTAGTTTCTGCTCCTCAGAAAGGCATGTCTGCAATCTTGCGGGAAGTGAAAATTAACCACAAATCAACCAGCGCTTCAGTTGGAGACACTATGTTGGACTGTTCGTTGAAAAATAACCTCCAGTGGGACTGAGATGCTTAGACTAACTGATGTCTCAAGAGTAATATTGGGACTTTATCGACAGAATTCGATCAGCAATAATGATCATACTGAATGATATTGATATAAATACTTAAGATCTATCCATGAAAAGGTTTGTTGGATGATCATCGTATGGATAGCCCAACTTTGGTTTGTCTTAAAACATCTATTTCGATCGGTTACCATCATCTGAGGAAAAGGACTAACCAGTCTTAATAATTTACTCTCTAGAAATGGAACAGCCAACAATAAAATTAGTTTGTAGTCCTGATAATCAGTCATTTCTAATCTGAGATAATGCTCGTATACAACATAATTCATATCTCAGAAGTGAAAATTACTGAGACTGGTAACAATTTGTAAAGACTGATCGACTCCGAGTTCACTGTTACTTAAGATATTTCATCAGAAATATTCATTCGTCTATCTGACTCATACACAAGATTAAATCAAGTAAGCGTGATATTTGTACGATGATAATCGATTTGCAAATAATTTTGCAATACAATGCATGTGCTCATTAGTGACTGGCTTCAAGAGGCATTTCCTGGAGTTCTAGTGAGAGGCCGTTACTAGAGGAATTCAGCCAGGACCGTTGTGAGATAGTAACTCACTAAAGACAATGTTAGACGGTTGCGCGATTTCGTGGATTGGTTGAAATTAGACATTAACACTGTTAGATGCCGGCTCAATGGTCTAAAGGTTAAACGTTCGCCCGCGAGACCGAAGGTCCGGGATTCGGATCCGACGAGTGGGATCGTGGGTGAGGAGTCCCATAGTAGAGCGAAACGACCGTCCAGTGCATCCAGGTTTTCCATAATGGTCTCGCTTTAACTGACTCGTGAATTCAACTATTAAATTACTACAATCTCCACAAAAACACCTTCTGATAACAATGTATTACCTTCATATGCGTCCATGATATTCTACTTCATTAGTACACTAATCCCTTCGTAGGTACTAGGGTGTATTCTGGGCAGATTGGGTAATTTCTTTTGTGGGCATTACTCTCAATACTATTACCTATTTTCATTTACCGTTCATCTCTCGCTAAAAATATAACATCTTAAGAAAGATACATGACGAAAAATGTCATAAAATATACTAACTTTCTCAATCATGTTACAGTTCATCCCTATTCTAAAATCTTTATATTTTCCATTCTTTGAGTCCTTTTAAACTGATTAAGTGAAGTGGCCACTTCAGTATAATACAAGGTCAAGGTTATTTGGACCGTGACTAATCTTACAATTAATTCCATGGGTCAAGTTACACCTATCACACTCCAATGCTCGTAATTCATTTTATTGGGACATCTCAGTATTACAAAAAAAATCACACCTATCCCCCATAATGAAAAAATACAAAAACAAAACAAATTAATAGTACAAATCAAAATTAAAAATTCTCATTTGTTTTTAATATAATATCTATTCAGAAGGGGTTTTGTGGAGATTTCAGTATTTTCATAGTTGAAATCAATTGAAGCTAGATCACCAAGGAAAACCCGGAAGCACTGCTTGACGGCTGTTTCGTCCTATTGTGGGACTTCTCAGCAGTGCGCATCCACGATTCCGCCTCACGAGATTTGAACCCAGGACCTATCAGTTTCGTGCGCGAGCACTTAACCACTAGACCACTGAGCTGGCATCCAACAGTGTTGATGTCTAACTTCAACCAGTGCACAAAATTGCACCACCATTCATCAATGTCTTCAGTGAGTTGACATCTCCCAACAGACCTCGTTGAACTTCACTGGTTACTGCTTCTCACTAGAAAAAAACACCCCTTCTGATAATAATGATAATGTTTATTGATAGGTATTTAAAAAAAAGGGGAAAACAAAAAAATGGAAAGTAGGGAAATAATCATACAAATTAATATAGATGAGACGATAAACAATAAATGGATAAGAAATGTTAATTCATTAATTTATTCCTTATTAAACATAATTAATTGAAGAATAATGAATTCAGTAGTATATAATACACTTGTCTAATTGATTAATTATTTATTTATTATATAAAGATCTAAATCAGATCATTATTCGATGTATGTACATGATACGATCAAGCCTGTGGAAATACAAGTACTACTACTACTACTAATACTAATACTACTAATAATAATAGTAATAGTAATAATAATAGACAGTAGATTGGTTGACTCTAATCAGATAAAAGGTTTACTGATAATAGGAAAAGAAAAATCTGAAAGTTTTTTTAACCATACTACTAAGATAAACCACTTTCTTTTTTTCCTTTTTTTTGCTTTACTACTTGTCAAATGTGTAAGTAGATAGATCAGAAGGAATTGTTGTGATCATTCCAAATAGGAATTGTTTTCTTTATTTTATCTAAATTGACTCTTGTCATTGATAATCAAACAATACTTAATGAGAAAGGTGTATATACATAGGCACATATTGTAAGTAAAATACAACAGATGGAAATATATGTATATATATAATCACCCTTTAAAATCCGTTTTAAGGAATATAACTAACATGTTTATTAATGACTAAATGAACATTGAATTATTAATTTATATGTATATTTGTGGGCTGTGATACTGCCCTCATGCCCAGATCGAAGCAAGTGTTTTTTTTAAGAGGACACACCCGGAGCATTCGACCTAAAGGTCTGATCTACAAGGCGGCGGAGTAACGTAAGGAGATGCAGTCCTATGGTAGCCGGTGACCAATAATTGGTTCATAAACCATTTGTTCCATCAGGATCCTGGAGCCCATGTGAAACATTGTTTTGAAATTAGGGTTTTCTAGTTCCCTTAAGTGGATCCTCCATATCTATCAACTCGGTTAAAGAGCTGAACATTCACTTTTCGTGCTCTCAATTTCATAAACAACACTCCCGCCACGAAAAGGCAGTGAGTAGGACTTCCCTGTTAATGGCTATATAGGCGTGGCTATATGAGAACATTAGGAGAGGGAGTAGACTCTCCCTACCCTCGGCCGTACCAGGGCATTTGGGGACATACAATTGATACAAAGTTCATTAAATGTTTGTCAGTTTTTTTTTCGTTTTGTTTAAAAGAAGAGTATTTTACAAGCACATAGAGAATAAGAAATTATTGAATTTATTATGTTAGCAATTGACATAATAAGTACTGCGTTCTAGTCTTACTAAGATTATTAATACTGAGATAAAAGTATATTCGGATGACTAGCACCGTATAGCACAAAATCTATATTCCTTATTCAACTGGTAGTTATAATCAATAATAGGCATAAATTTATTTTTAAGATTTGACATAATGAAATCACATTCTTGTTTTACGACAAAGAATGATTTTCTAATAATGATTTATGGTAGAATCATACGGTAGGTGAAACCCGACTCACACGTCCTCGTCGGGCCTTCTGAATAATGGGACTGTCCCCATGATCTAATGTGAGCGGTAACCCGGGTGGTGGAGATCAACCTAATCATCCACTCTACATATACCCATAAATGATTACGAAGGCTACATAGAATCATTGCAAAATTATTATTGGATCAAAAAGAAAGAAAGAAAGATCTGCCCAAGAAATAAAATACAGAGAAGAAAGAAAGATGTAATGATTCTGCTCAATCAATGCAAAAACAGCTATTGAGCCCCGGTCGTTGTGCTATGATTTGATGTAGCATTCTTCTCCAGAAGGGCTTACTACGCTTCACCATGTTACTATGGATGGAAGGGGAGGGGTAGAATCATACAGTTTTATGAACAGTTACGTATCTCTTGAAACTTATGTCAATGAATTATAGTATAAGATGTATGTCGACTTCAATTTAACCATATAAAATGAAGTTGATTAGAAAAGGAATAATGAATAAGGTTAAGATAATACTTGATTCATGGAAGAATTGAGAATGTTCTCACTGGATATCAGTTGAAACAATATGAAATCATTGAAAGTATCCCAATTGCACTTTAAATTATGGAGTATTTATCTAATCATTGTGTGAAAAAAAATCATATTACTAACCAAATAAAAAGACTTGATCACCTTAATTAATTTCAACGAAAGTAATTCTCATCACAGTTGACATTATATAAAAATTTACTAGAGACCAGGAATAATTGAATAACCATTTTGAACTGGTTTTAAAGCACTCACTAGTATTCAACAACAACGTCACGGAATTGAATCCAAGACATCCAGATTTTATAATATATCTACCACCATTTAACATCTGAGTTAAAATCTAGTCGTAACGGATCCGTAATTTAGTCAATTCGTGATATAACATATGGTTTGTTGGCAGCTTTCTCTCAGTTAACAGAATATATGTATATAAAGTGCTACATAGTTTGATATCCACTCTACTTTTACAAGAATCTAATTACTAACCAATATCAATATGACCATACTATAAACTGATTCCATATAACTTAGCCGTCTTGATTGGGATTCGATAATATCTATATAACTTTTTATACGAATGAAAACATGATTTGAAAATCACTATTACGAAAATGTTAATTGTTTACCCCCTAATTTGTACATTCCTTCATCTTAAAGTAAATTACCAGGTCATTTTGCAAGATTTATCACGTTTCAGTGGAGATTAGTAAGCGTTATGTTTGGTAATTTAGTTAAGAATTTTATCTACCATAGGGATTATTTCCATAGAGGACTTATGTATTGAGTAAGATTCTATGTAATCTTACCGATGTATCTAATTAGTAATCGTGAATGACAACAAAACACATATCCAGTATCCTCTGGTTTTCAACAAATTACATTGATATCAATTTATGATAGAAATAACTTTTGAAAAATGAACTTTTCTATGATCATAACAAAAGGGGCATCAGGTATATATGCGCCATACAAATCTCATTTTATTTGTGTTAGGGCTGTGATACTGCCCTAATGCCCAGACCGAAGCAGATGGATTTCTTAGAGGCCTACACCCGAAGCCTTTGACCTAAAGATCTTATCCACAAGGCAGTGGAACATCGTAAGGAGATGCAGTCCTATGGTAGCCAGTGATCAACGATTGATTCATTCGCCATTTGTTCCTTCAGGATACTGGAGCCCATGTGCACCGTTGGTTTGGGTTTTCCAACTCCCCTAAGCGGACTTTCCGTGTCCACCAACCCGGTTAAAGCGCCGGACATTCGCTTTTCGTCCTCTCAATTTCGTAAACAATAGTAATGCCACGAGAAGGCAGTGAGTAGGACTTCCTTGGCAGAAGGCGTAGACGCGTGGCCATGTAAGGACGTTTCTAGAGAGAGGGTGGGCCCTCCCCACTCTCGGCCGTACCAGGGCATTTGGGGGCTATGCTTACAGACGAATTTATTTCAGTTCAGTTTAAAGTATGTATTATTCAAAGTGTTTCTTTGAGATGTTAGCGCAGATTAAGATATATATATATATATTCCAGTGTATTCTATAAAGGAAATAAACTATACTGGAAGAGTTTTTATCATATCAATTCAAATGTAATGATACCCCCCCTTTTCCTTTCTACACCTTTTTAATATGATAATAATAATAATATTACTTTATATATTATTTTCATGCTTAGTCAAGTGTAACAGATTGTTTTGATTGAAATCAAAAAAGACTAAACAACCTTTAACAACCTCAGAATATTTTTCTATCTGTAATTCTACACTTAAATTTGTTGATTATTTAAAATTAAAATTATTCTTATAATAAATAAATAAGTCATAATTATTTTCTATAATGCTAATAATAGAAAGATATAAAGGTAATGACTATAATGCCGAAGGCAGTAAAATTTGTTTCTTCTTTTCCTTCTTCTTCTTCTTCTTCTTCAAAACACCAGATGTTAAGTGTAATAACTCTTTGATGATGTAATATCTTTTTTATTTTTGGAAGTACAACACATCTTTCATTCCATTCTCTTATAGACCATTAAAGAGTCACGCAAATCATACATACATTGCTCACTTATTCATTTACATATTGTTAACATCATTAAAATATAGAAACTAATATGATTAATACACACATAAACAAACACACACATATATATATATATATGTATATAAACAATCCAACTGTGAAGTGTTCATACCCTTCATTTATCCACTTCAACAACTATGATTATATTAGTAATATTGAATCAAATTTAACTTGTCATTTATAACTTTAATTTTACATTTATTTAATATGAATGTTTGTTTTAACCATAATAAAAAAACGATATTCTTATGTTTCGCTAGAAATTTATTTCAGTTTAATTTAATGAAGCTAATTAATGAGAAATAAATATCTTTCTTTTCAGATGGTTGGTTGAAAAAAATAGTGTTAACACTTTACCTACTTATGAGTAGGTTAACAAAATAAGCTAAAAGTTAGGTTCACTTGATGTTGTTTGCTTGTATCTTCGCATTATTGTTTAGAATTGCAATTGATCAGTGTCTTGCTGGTGGATTGCTTCGATGTTGCTTTATGTCATAAGCTTTTCAAGCAAAAATGGATAGTGGATAGCAGTGGAATTCATGATGCAGATACATCTAGCTTACTTATTTACTTACTTACTTACTTACTTACTCCTGTTACCCCTCTTGGTGGAGCATAGGCCGCTCACCAGCGTTCTCCATCCAACTCTGTCATGGGCAATCCTTTCCAGTTGTTATTCATCCTTTTCATATCTGCTTCTATTTACTGGCGTAATGTGTTCTTTGGCCTTCTTCTTTTCCGCTTCCCTTCCGGATTCCAAGTTAGGGCTTGCCTTGTAATTCACATTGGTGATTTCCGTAATGTATGTCCTATCCACTTCCAATAACTTTTCCTAATTTCCTCTTTAGCTCGAAGCTGGCTTATCCTCTCCCATAAAACGAAGTACATCCAGCTGACAGGTCCTAAATAGAACGAAACGCGCTTCCAGGATTCCACTGTTAGTCAATATCCATCTTTGTTTAAAAAGCTAAAATTTGTTTTCTATTTTCGAACTGCTCGAAATAACAAAAATAATGGTTATTTCTTTTTCGAGCTCTACTTTGAAACCATTGAGTGGGAATACAATGGTCGTTTAGTAAATTGAATAGACTAAATTCGGAAGTTTGGGTGTAGATACGATATCTAGATTCAGTAGTTCATGAGAAATACTGGAAAGTGAAAAAGTAGGACAAAATTGATTATCCAGTACTTTTTGTTTCTCATTATTTCACTATTTCTCATAAATCCATAACAATAAACGCCTTTACAAGAAAATGAGGTTAATTGTGTTCAGTAAAACTAAAAATATTATCGCTTTATTCATGATTGTATCTTATTTTTTAAATTCCATGTCTGATAATGCTTTTATCACATTATATTACCACCTTAATCTTGTCATTTTCATTTTTTCACTGGGAATCAGTTTTGTCACTTTAGTTTTCGTCTGTTTACTTAGACACTTCTTTCCATTCTCTCCATTTATAGACATGGTTTTTTATGTCGAAAATACCCTCCTAATTTGACACATATGTAATCTTGTTTGCCTTCTGACATCAAATTATCTCGTATGGTTGTCTTAAATATCTGGCAACGCTTAAATGGTATCATATAAATTCAATTCCTATTGTGCTTTTATCTTTAGGATGCCTATTTGTTGTGATGAGGAGGATAAGAAAATACGGGGGCTATTTTTGGGATATCTGTAATCTGATTTCTTAATATGTAATTACTAAAGCTTAGTTCACGCGATTTTTATATTCACCGGATTTCAAATCTTTATGTCATTTATCAATTTTCCTAACACTCTCTCGCGTTAGTAACTTATTATATATTGGTTACAAGCTTATCATTACAGTTTTGTCTTGTGGCAAACAGTAATTTATGATCTATGTTGCTTTACGGTCCCGTAATCCATGCATTTAATGATGTACATTTTCGAGTCAGAAATGCATAAGTTAGATCACTCATCTGATGTTTATTTTCCCACTGAGTTTTCAAAGAAACGAAATTCTACTTGGCCAATCAGCATAATTATACAAGTGGTCAAACCCATTCGTAGCAGTTAGTATCAGGTAGAGAATTAAATCCCATTATATCTAAGGGCGATATTAGTGGGATGAGCTATTACATTATTACTCAAATAATTCTATGAACCATGACTTTGAATGAGTGCTGACTTTAGAGAAATTATAGCTTGTAAGCAGGAATAAATAACTTTTCAGAGTAGTCAAGTTTTGTAAGCTGGATGATTTAGTTGAGGTGCTTTAACTGTATTTCTGAAAACATATTGTCAGGGTATACTTCGTGTGGAATCAGGGCCTGTCCAAACGGTCCTATAATATACTTGTATTAATCCCGACAAAAATCATCTATATGACATACGACATTGGTATTTAGAAATCAAAATGACTAGTGGTGATAATTAGAAGCAATCGAATATATATGTTAGCTAAGAATTCCCAGGATTGTCCAAGTCAAGTCAAATAGAACACAGTAATAGAATTAATGGCGGTCTTTGATGTTCTGACCGCAGAGTTCAGTTAGGAGGATGATTTTTCGACTTAGGACATCTTTCACAATTGTTTACTGTACGATATACACTTCTATTTATCTCCAGCTGCCAAAAAGTGAGTCTTTCTAAATATTTCGCTTTTCTCAATGGCCAAAATCTAGCTTTAGGATACTCAAGGACAGATCATTTAAGGAAGAAATACCATCAGAAGTAGTTAATAATTCATATTGCTTGGCAAAATCTACGTTCCAGATTACCATCCCAACCTTTACGTAAAGCACTTGGTATATATCCGAAGTATCGACAGACTTCTCTAAAGAGATCTAGATGGCTTACTGGTAGAGGTTACACCAATAAACAGTCTGTAGTATCAATAGGTTTAGCTCGTAATGACTTTCAAGATGAGTAATCAACATTGTAAAACCCATCTTTGTACGCTTCTGTGCAAATACGAAGGAAATCCTTCTATGTCCGCTTTCCCTAATGACTATCCCTTCGCGTTCCTGTATTACGTACTGTTCCTTTTGTTGTCTGTATTTTTGTATATTTCTTCCCATTTTTGAGATTGATCGCACCTGTTATACCATATTGTTTACGAATTCTGGATCTTAACTATTTCATTGATATTGTTGAGTATTTCAGTAGCCGTTTTTTCTTCGTTTTACTTAACTGTATTTTATGGTGCTCGCCATATTAGACTGCCATATTTGTGAACTCGTTGCAACTGTTTTGTGTGGTTGATTTTGAGGCACATTCCCTATTTGTTTTAATAACATAATTAATTGTATTTTCTCTGTAATTATTGTTTTCTAGTTGGTTACTCATCCTTGAAGTGAATTAAATTGACCTACCCTTCTCTTCTAGGTAGGATATTGTTCATTGACTGATAGAAATATTTTTCTTACTGTGATAATCTGGTTTTATCAAGTGTCCGTACCAGTTGGAAGAGGTACCGTTCATACACCATTATTTCCCGTTGTACTTATATTCTTTCTTATAGTACTTTTTCTATTTATCTTATGAACTATTTTAAACGTTTGTTACCTTATTATAAGAGAATTATTAGTTATTATCGTCTCTTGAATTATGGAACTGTAAAAAGAGCAACTGTGATTCTATCAAGGACAGTTACACTGAAGTAGTTCAATTTCTGGATCTAACAAACATGTTGAACTTGTTTAAAACTTCTGTGCTGAAAGGTATTGTCATAAGCGCTCAAGGTAATGCTCCAACGTTTAACCATAAGAGGTAAGAACTGTTCAGGCTGATGAATAAACGATAGCGAAATTCTTTCTAAATAAATATTTATGAGGCTGTTTAACAGTCAAAAAACACAGCTAATGATTCTCTCCGAGCTTGAGGATAAAATTGTTCATCAGCAATAAGTTTGCGTAAAAAAACAGATTACGGATCAACCTTCCTGCTTCACAGCTGCATCAATACCTACATGTGATGCGCCAGTGATAAGTACCGAGTGTAAGTACGAAGAACGGCACCACTGAAAAGCTCTACCAAACTTCATAGGCATGATCCTTGTTCCTCACTTCATTTAAATAAGTTGGACGTCAAGATTTGAAATAGTCAATTAACGTGACATAAAAAGTCGGGAATAAAACAGGAATGATACTGAATAGCACCTACTAGTAAACGTAGTTCGGTGAGATTTTTCGGAGATGGTGCATTTGCAAGTGGAGCTAATCACAATACATCTGGTCCAAAATCAGAATCGTCAATTAAATATCTAAGACATTCAAAAAATGCATGCAAAAAATGAGCAGAAAGGTGTCACAGGTGTTTAGGGTTCGGTAACTCTTTTGTCCATGACACCTTTATAATTAAAGGATACCAACCAAATCAAGTTAGAGGTCAGAGATGAATGAGTTCCAAGATATATTTGGACAGTTGTCGATATGTTGAGAAATGTTTGAACAGGGCTGGCTGGTAGTTGCAAGGGATGCGTGGCACTGTGCAAATACTTGTGATCTGATGCCAATGCATGACTAGGATCCTTTAATATGAGTGTGTCCAGTAAGGCTATTGAGGACAGTATCAGTGTCTAAAACCTACTTACTTTACGTACTTTGCTCAGTTTGCTTACTCTACTCACTTTACTTACTTCGCTTTGCTTCCCTTACTTTACTCAAATTACTTAACTTACTAACTTACTTAATTACTTACTTAATCAATTGCTTAAGCCTGTTACCCCCAATGGAGCATAGTCCACCGATCAGCATTCTCCAACACACTCTGTCCTGGGCCTTCTTTTCTAGTTTTATCCAATATATGTTCATTCTTCTCATGTCTGTCTCCATTTGTCGGCGTCATGTGTTGTTTGTTCTTCCTCTTCTCCTCTCGCCTTCAGGATTCCATGTGAGGGCTTGTCTTGTGGCGCAGTTGGGTGAATTTCTCAAAGTGTGCCCAATCCACTTCCAGCGCTTCTTCCTGACTTCTTTCTCCACTGAAATCTGGTTTGTTCTCTCCCACAGTAGAATGTTGCTGATAGTGTCTGGTCAACGTATCCGAAGTATTTCGCGTAAACAAATGTTGATAAAAACTTGTATCTTATGAATGATGGTTTCCGCAGTTCTCCACGTCTCCGCCCCATACAGTAGAACTGTCTTCACATTTGTATTGAAAATTCTAACCTTGGTGTTGGTTGACAATTGTTTTGAGTTCCAAATTTTCTTCAGTTGTAAATATGCTGCTCTTGCTTTGCCGATCATCGCCTTCACATCTGCATCAGATCCACCGTGTTCATCGATCTTTCTGCTCAGGTATATAAAGGTATTTACATCCTCCAACGGTTCTCCGTCAAGTGTGATTTGATTGATGCATGTTGTGTTGCACCGGAGAATCTCGCTTTTCCCTTTGTGTATGTTAAGACCTACTTCTTCTGAGACTGCTGCTACACTGATCGTCTTATTCTTTCTTTTTTAGTTGAGTGTGCCATAGAATAGCCAAATCATCTGCGAAGTTTAGATCGTCCGTCTGAATCCTAGCTATCCATTGTATGCTTTGCTTCCCTCCAGATGTTGACGTCTTCATAATCCAGTCAATCACCAGGAGGAAGAGAAAGGGTGAGAGTAAGCAACCTTGCCTAACACCGGTCTTTACTTTGAACGAGTCTATGAGCTGTCCGCCATGCACGATTTCGCAGTTTACTCCATCATAGGACTTCTGTATGATGTTGACTTTTTTCTCAGTTACACCGTAGTGCCGAAGAAGCCTCCATAGTGTTGTTCTGTCGACGTAGTCAATGAAGTTGATGTAGAGTGGTGAATCTCATTCAACTGATTGTTCCACAATGATCCGTAGTGTTTCGATTTGGTCGGTACAAGATCGATCCTTACTGAATCCAGCCTGTCGGAGTTGATTATTCCGTTTAACAACACCCTGTTGGAGACGTTCCCTGGTATGGAAAGTGTCTCATTAGTCCTCTCACTTACTTTGATTGCCCTTCTTTGATATCTTGATCAGGTGTCCTTATTTCCAGTTTCCTATCGAGTGGAAACAGGTTTATCCGAACACATAGCGTTTTAAGCCTACTCGTGTAGGAATTTAGATTCACATTCAATGAAGAAGGTGGAAGATTCTCGAAATCTTCTGAAAGTCAGAGCGTCTTTCCGTAAGCGAGTTGAGTTGCAGTGTATTCAATGTCAGCTTTCGCTGCATTGCGAATACAGAGTAAAATGAGTGAAAGAGCGTTTGTCCACTGTTATACGTTTGCAGCTAATACTGAGGCTTTAAACTGTCTGTGAAATCGCTCTACCATCGCGTTAGCCTGTGGGTGATAGTCAATCGCTTGGAATCGTGCGATTCCTAATAGTGTAGTAAAACATCGGAAAGGTCCAGACTCAGACTGTTGTCTTAATTCCCCTTTTTATTCATACTAGGCCAAAAATATCGTTTTGCAATGAGTTTAGTGATTATTTGAACATGTGGATAAGAAAGCTTTTGCAACGTATTTAAGACTTTGCGTGGATAATGTCTCGGCACAATCGGGCAGTCCCTATTTGTAGACGTGTCACAAAAATATTTCCTTACCCGTCCCCACTTGTTTGACCCTTGGTTTCGGGGTTTTTGAAGATAACTCGTGCTGAAGACCAGTGTCTTATTTTTAAAACTGGGAGAGTTTTAGAATCCCGGTCCCTTGGAAACTGTTCAAGGACGTTACACGAGACAAGACATCTGTCACTACATTATTTGTCCTAGGAATGTGTTGTCTATCTGAAGTGAACTGTGAAGTGTGTATTAATTGTCCATACTCTCTAGGGGAGTACTTATGTGAAGAGCCTAAAGAGAAAGTAAGAGGTTTATAGTTGGTGAACGGAGTAAATCCCCGGTCTTCCACCATGTCGAAAGTGCCATACAACATAGTACATGGCTAGAAGTTCTCTAACAAAGTGCTATACTTTGGTTTAGTGTCTTGCAACCGTCTCGAGAACACTTCCCACCGTATGATGCATCTACCTACATATTAGTTTGCTATATAAGCCCTTAGGTTCATACAGAGTCTCGGTCCGGCTAAAGTAAAGATCAGCTACTTAAGCTTACTGGTGAAACCTTATCTGTTTCTGAAACACGGATCGATATGGTTGAAACAAAAACAGAAATCAATAAATATATGAAATAACTTTTGGTGAATAGTGACTAAGCGACACAATGAACATATCTGTGGAACTCAGTCTCGTTTATAAGAAATGGGCAAGTTTGTGATTGGTGAATGAACAACGTATGGTGTCATCAAAGCCAGATGAATCCAAAGTGGTGGGTGCTTGATTGTACTGTTAGCGAGTTCCTTTACTTGCCACGCAATAATACCCATTATCACTGGAACAGTGAGATGATCGGAATCCTACTGACGCTGAATCAAAGCTAATGACGAAGCGATTGTTGTGAGAAAAGAGTCCATCCACACGATCCCTCACTAAACCTTAGTGGCGGAGATGTCTCACTAACAAAGTGACTCCTCTAGCAACAGACAATTCACGTCAAAGAATATAAATAATTAAGTACAAATGGGAAGGTAGATGACCGGGAAAAATTGTAAACCACTCAAGCTTTCGTGTCTACTCCCAAGTGACCAGATTTCCGTTGAAGTGTTTACCTTTTGACTGCTCTGAAACAAATTCATTCACTAGAATTGAAGAATAAATAAATCTGCAAATGATTATAAGATCCATTAGAATTAGTGCAGTCGAATGGCTAGACTAACACCCATCGGACATTGCCAAATACGTGAAATGATACTGAAACAACAGGGAATAAGTGCAAGGAAATCATCTGGTTTATGCTAGCTCGTGACAAAGACATTGGAGATGTTGGGGAATACACTGCGGTGGATAGATGGACAACCATCCTTGATCGCAAGGAGAAGGTTGACGTCATCTACCTGGACTTCTCAAAAGCTTTTGATAGGGTCAACCACGCATGTCTTATCAAGAAGCTTGGACGATTGGGTATAAAACCCCCTTTGATTGATTGGCTATCTTCATATTTAGATAACCGACACTTTAAGGTCAGGGTTAACTTCACTCTCTCTCAGGCTATGGAATGTCCTAGTGGGGTCCCCCAGGGTTCAATACTACGACCTCTTCTCTTCTTGATTTATATTAACGATCTTCCTCAACAAGTTTCATCTGACTTATTGCTTTTTGCTGATGATGTGAAACTTTGGAGAGAGATACGTAATCATAATGATATACTAGTTCTTCAAGAGGATCTGACTCGACTTCAAAGTTGGGCAGACGACAACGGACTTACCTTCAACACTTCAAAGTGCAAGGTAGTCCATCTGAGATATGTTGCAGACTATAGTTATAACTTAGGTAACTCACCTCTAGAAGTTTCCCAAGTTGAAAAAGATTTAGGAGTGTTGGTACCCTACGACCTGAAATCGCATGCGAACTGTGACAAAAACGCCTCTCAGGCAAACCTTGCACTGGTAACATTGAAGCGCATTTTTGGCCAGTTTGACGGTAGAACCTTCCATATAATCTTCAACAGTTTTATTCGTCCCCATTTAGAGTACGGAAACATAGTATTTCCTCCCTCCCTCCAAAAGGATAAGGTCACTCTGGAACGTATCCAACGTCGAGCCACGAAATCAGTTCGGGGACTCAAATTCAAACCTTATGAAGAGCGCCTCAAATCACTTGACCTATACCCGTTAGAGTACAAGCGTCTTAGAGGTGATCTTCTTATGACTTATAGTATCCTTAATACTTCTGATCATCCCCTTAAACATCTTCTTAAGCTTAGTCATAACACTAACCTCAGAGGTAACACCCAGAAATTGGAGACCCTACATAGCAGAACAGACTGCAAACACAACTTCTACTTCGTTAGAGTTGTTAAGTGCTGGAATTCGCTACCGACTGAGCTAGTCCAAGCGACCTCCCAGGAGTCCTTTAAGAGGAAACTTGACTTATTCTTAAGGACTAAGGATAACATATTATTATGATTTACCAAATTCTTTTTTCCCCTCTATTATCGTTCATATACCTAGGTTCTTACCTGGAGGTATTGGTGATCCACTGCTACCAGACACGGAAGCCCGTTAAGCGAAAGCTTCTTCTATTCCGTCCTCAACCATTTGAACCATTTGAACATTAGCTTTAGGATGAGCGCAATTTTCGTAATTAGCGTAACTTAGCTATTTGCAAAGTACTTGGATGCATAACTTTCCATAGTCGAACATTACGACCTTTTAATGATATATCTAGAGTAAATGAGTATTTTCGTATTTTCAGGGGCTTTGCGGTGAGACTATAATTTATGGACAACCTTTGAGTGACTCTAATTGGAGTCACTTCAAAGTGGCCTTGAGAATGCTCACCCACTAACTAGGGCTAAATGAGGGTTGTAAACTTGTGTGAAGGATTGTGATTTACAGTTGATGGGCAGGGATATGGATTGGACTTAGGGTTTTCATCACGAACTGACATAAGCTGAAATACCAAGATGCTATTTAGCCAAAAAGTTAAAGAATTTAACACGGAAATCCAAGACCTGTTATCGTAAATTATATTGGTTCGTCCATAAATTATAGTCTCCCCGCGCACAGTTTTGCTTGTCTTATGCGTTTTTCAAAGAGATAGATGAAACTGGCTTTATGTAAGGGCTATCAGCACAAACACAGCTGTGTGTTTCCTTCTAAATTTTTCGTTTGGTTCATTGTCAGACTTCTCAAAGTACGCTGAATATCCCGTTGGTCCTTTGTTGCCTATTATCGTCAGGGCTAGTGTCAGTGTTCTTGTATATACCTTTGATATATACTGTATCTGTCCAAATGATGTAGAATATAATAGAAAACTTGTCAAAAGTGCATTGCATTATGTGCATAAAGATATTAGTTATCCTTCTTTCTCTGTGGCATCCCTTAGACATGCCTTTATCAAACATTTTGACTTCGTTGGTGTTCGTAGGTTGTGATTTAGAGTTAGTAGCATTGTACTGAGAAATCTAACATAAAAAGCAAGAATCCTTACAGTGTTTTTCATTTAAGAATTAAAGAAGTCAATAAATTTGCTAATTTTCGTTTTATGTTAGGGTCATGATTTTTCCAGGCACATTAACTTTTTTCAATACGGTAAATAAGTAAGGTTTCATGTACTCGGCTTTGAGCTGTGTTTTAGTGTAGAGACCTGTAATAACACAGGCGTTGAAGCTGTATCTAAAATTAAGTCCACGATGAGGATTTTAAAAGACTGAAATAGCTGTCTTTCGAGACCAGCTCACTGGCAGACGTCGCTCTTTCAGAAAAACGTCATCCAGATTCATCCTTAGTATAATCCAACTGTAATTAACTGTGGTATTGATAAGCATTGCTAACAAGTCACTGTTTATCGTAAACTGTGTGAATCAAAAATAAGTTCAAATGAGCAGGTAATCGGCAATGGGTTGTTTTCGGGGGCCTGTTTTCTCTCGAATATGACGCATCTCACTCTTTTTTATTTACTCTGAAATTGATTTATCAGATAGATAGATGTTAAGTAAGTTAATGAAAGTTCTACCGATTGTTTTGAATTGGGTCTCAAAAACACTATACACCAAATGTTTAAGGAATGCTGTTAGTTCATTAACAATAGGCCTGGAGTTTTATAAACTTTCACATTAAACACCTTGGTGTCTCAAGTTACGCTGAAGATCATGCAAATGTAAATCCAAATAAAACAGTTAAAACCGATTTTCATAACCTAGGTTATAGGCTGTAAAATAATCCATTCAAAATTACATCCCTAATACTATGAGGATAGGGCTTTATCAACCCGAAGTACGTTTTTAAGAAATCATAACTTGAAATTCAATTTTATGTGAACTCGGCTCATAACAACTCGCTTCTTTCAAAACACAAGGTCTGTATTTGATGTTAACGATTGTACGTTTTTTCCTGTAATGTCAATGATAACCCTTTAAGTCTGCAAATAATCATCTATGACCTTTGGTCTTTTGCTACAAATTAGCTATTTTTTACATACACCAACAAAAATAATTGAATGTTTTGTCGAGTTCTCTATTTTTAAGTCGCTCTGAGTGAGAATATCAGTGTAAAAATTATCAGCTTATGTAGATCTCGCGTATTTTCCTCTTAGGATGTCAGAAGAAATTCAAAATGAAGAAACATCGATACGAGAACTTCTTTTTGAGCGTTATAAAGGCTACTTAAACCTTTCAGACGCGGATCGAATTCGTTACGTAAATTTTTCAAAAGAACTGAGCGCTGCATTAAACGGTGATGATCCATCATCCTTAAAAAGAACGATTAGTAATCACATCTTTTCTGATCCTGAAAAGTTGATTCGCATGAAATTATTAACTTTTCCTTTACCACCAAATGAAGAATTAATGGTGCGCCGGGTAATGGACAGTTGTCCATTTAAAGCTCTGTTAAGCTGCTTTGGAGGTTCGGTCAACTTGAAATAACCACCACATAAATATATAGGTTTTGTTTTGGGCGGTATATTTGGGTTGTTTTCAGCCAGTGTGGACCCAATGAGTACAGTATATGGTGCGGAAACTCCAACTACTCGCCAAGTTATGAAGGAAATGTATTCCCGTTCATTATCACATGCCAAGAGTTTTGCTATGATTGGGACACTTTTCGCTGGTACTGAATGTGCTCTTGAGAGTGTAAGCTATGTTATGGCTTTGTGATATTGGTTTTTTAGTACCGTGGAAAGAGTGATCTTCTGAATAGTACATTGTCAGGTGCAATAGTCGGTGGTGGAATAGGTTTTCGAGGTAATTTTGTTTATACGTGATACTCATTTAGATTTTGCTAGCTGGTTTACAAGCCGGTCTTTTGGGAGCTGCTGGTTTCTCAATATTCTCTACTGCCATCGATTACTATTTCAGACACAAAAACTAGTCTTTCTTGACTCAGTACTTGTACAGTTGTAGTAAAATATAATGAAATATTGCACAGAGTTTCTTTTCATTTTACCCCATTTATCCCTCCCATTTATTAAGTGTTTGTTTTCAGATAAATTACAGTCGTTTCTCGGAGATGAGTCATAAAATTAAGTCGGAAGTCAGCTCATATTACAAACACGATAAGGCTACTGTAAATCACCGCAGAAGTTCTAGTGTTGATAGTAACGATGATAAAATGTCTTATGTCAGTCGGTCGTCTAATCATAAACATAGCAAGACTAGGCCTCATAGTTCGATTAAGTCAACAACCCATTCAGAACACAAGAAATCCCACCATTCTTCCAAAAAGAAAAGAAAAAAGCATAGAAGGTCATCCTCTAACTCATCGTCTTCTTCATCATCATCGTCGTCATGTGACAATCGCTCTGATAATGGAACCACGAAGAAACACACATCATCTGCTACTGTTCCCAAGGAATTGTTGTCTCTTTCACTGGAAGAAATACAAAAGATTAGTGAAGAAAGGCGACAAAAGAAGGTAGGCAGTTACCATACATTTCCATACAATTTTCCTCATTAGTAAAGTTGACTAAGGCTCTCTCTCTCTCTCTCTATATATATATATATCAGTTGATTGGTGTCATTCTTAGTAATTAGTTAGGCAGTATAGATCACTTATTCCACAAACACTGCTTGGGTACATAGTGAATTAAAAACTAATACGATTTACAACTAACTTAATGTATACAAACATGAGACAAATGTTTCAAGGAAAATGTTTAGTTTGATCACAGCGAAAACAATGAGCGTAGCAGAATATATGAATTAATTTTTGTCGTGTAGTTTCTCTTCATACCATAGTATCGGGAAATGTTTCGTCAGTGATGAACGACAAGATGGGCAATAATTTTTTCCGACTTATTACTCTTTCCATTCTGACCACAACATACCTCCGGCAAAAATAAGATGTTTACACTGGTTTCTTTATGCGTCTACCAAAAGTAATTTGCTCTTATGAAAGTTTAGATTATAAACCTTTCACTCACGTCGCCAATCGTTATGTTTTCTTGGCCTGTCAATTATCAAGTTATTTTACCAGATAAGGGTTGTTTCAATGATTCACATATTTTTGATGAAATTTCTTATAAATACGATAAAAATGTGTCGAATGCATCAATCCATGATCGAAGATCTGATGCGATTTTGGTAGATACTGGTTTTTCTAATGATTCATTATTCACCAATCGGATTCTTAATAAAATTGAGGAAAATATTTCGGAACAATCAAATTCTGATGTTGTCATAGTAAATGTTATTTGTCAGCATAATGTATTTATTTCTGATGGGAAACTTGTTCAATGTGAAACACGATTCCTAAATGAGTTCTAACTTAATTAGAGTTTGAACGATTTCACATCGACCCATTGTTTATCCTTCTAATGCAGTCAGTTCTAGTGAATTCTTTAGTAAATGTGAGAAACATGCTGTAAATAAAGCCACCTCATTTGTAACGTGGGCATATGAATATCCAACATTGTTTCGTGAGGGAGGATAATACGGGAAAATCAGGATTACCTATTTTAATCAGGATATGATTTTACGTGGAAACAGGCAAAACCATGTGAGTTGTTATATCCATACGAAGAATAGGCGGACAGTAACCGCTAGGATATATTTGTGGACTATTATATATATATATATATATTCTTATTGTATAACTATTAAGTAACTATATTATATTCATATCCCTTTTATTATGAGCTTTTATTTGACCTATTGACTGTTATTATACGATTTACTCTTAAGATATTTCCAATTTATTGGTAACAGTCTCCTACAATCACAGCCACTTTTTGGCCTGATCCTGTATAATTGTTATTTTTTATTTTATGGTATTATGCTGTATGGTTTGTTTGCATATAAACCCAGTATTTCTGAAATATATGATTCGTATAGCGGAGACTGATGTTGGCGTTCTGAACTGAGCCGGCTGGGTTAGAAGAGAAGCTACTATCTCGGAGGACCAGTAGGAACTCATCGCTGCTCGTACTAGTTTATGCGTCATTAGTGTGGTCGTACAATTCGGGTCTAATTGGCGATCTTATCACGTGATATACTAACCAGGGTATAAGAACATAACGAGGTGGTTCAGTGGTTAAAACATTAGGCTAGCAGGTTCAGAACTTGTTCCATCTATTTATGTTTAGGCGGTTTAATAGTATCAATTGTTCCTACATTAATTGTGTGGCTCCAAGCTGTGTATTTAATCCTGCACTTGGTAGCTATGTTTCAGACTGTAATATATGATATTTCAATTGTTCACGGGGGCATATGGCTTCTTAAGCTGCAGATACGAAAGTCAAATTCAAAATTATAACCACTGACATCTAACACCAACATACTGTATTCTGTGTTAGTGCTTCAGTCGATTCTTGTTACATATCAATGAACTGTCCAACTTTCTTAAGATTCGCTCGTTTCTACCCTTTCATTTTCAGCGTTAGTACAGAAATGAAGTGTACTTTATTGTGGCATGCACGATTTTGTACACACTATTACTGGTTAATTTTACTAAATCGACTACGGTCAGTAAACTGTGTTGCACGCATTATCTATTAAAAGCAAAACTACTATATTGTTTTATGCTACAATGAACGAACAAAAACAGCATTAAAAAACCAATGTAAATATCTTATTTTTGCAGGAGGTATTTTGTGGTCGGAATGAAAAGAGTAATAAGTGCGATGGAATTATTGCTCATTTTGTCACTCTTTACTGACGTAACATTTCCCGATGTTATGATACGAATATGTACGCTTTTCGGACTGCAAATGGTTTTTGTTCAAATGGGGGAAAAATCCAAAATTAGCTAGTCTTTTCGAAAACAAAGGTTAAATGTTTACTAGGGAATACTAATCGTATGATATATGCGTTGGACTTATATTAAGATTTTGTTTTGTAACAGCTCTGTTAATTTACAGAATATTTAGTCCGTTCTTGTTTAGACCTCAACCCCTACCCTAATCACGAGTAATCTGGGTGTATATTTTTGCATTTTATTTACCTTATTTTTTGATGATATTATTTAGATTGTTTCAGATATGTCCTATAAGAAACGGATTATCACTGTTATTAATTGTTTGTGAACATAAGGTTATGAGTATCTACGTTGGGACTCACATTAAATTCATCACTAGAATTCAGACAACTAACTCTCAGATCCTAACACTGTTCCATGTATCTCGGTTTAGATAACTGGCTAATATCGTTAGCTCGGGGTCAAGTACATGAGTCTGTACCTACTAAATAAAGAAAATAAAATGAGAACTGAGGACCGTGACTCTGTAAGCTTAACTCTTAAACAAAAATCTTGCAAACCATCTACTTTCATTTATCTAGAAATTATACAACTTTTCTGTATTTAATAAATCCAACTCATGGCTTTGTACATAACTGTAGATTGTCTAAAAAGTTGGTCTTATTTGTGGATAATAGTTCAACTTATTTTTTTTCGGTCACTATAGCGTGACAAAAAGGGCTTGTAGACAAGAATTCTAAGTCTATCGCATTTACGATTATTTCCTTATTACTAATTATTTCCTTCCTTAAATATTCAAAGGCTTTGATGAAAATCCTAGAAACACCAGAAGAGAAACGAGCCAGACGTTTAGCTAAAAAAGAAGCTAAAGAACGTTGGAGACGCGAACGAATGGGATGGGATAAAGAGTATTTAGGTTATACAAATGAAGATAATCCATTCGGTGATCATCGTCTTTCTGAATCATTTGTCTGGAAACGGAAATTAGAAAGACAAGGATTGTCACATTTGTCCAAAGAGGATGTAGGTTTTAATCTTCCTGTTCTTTAGAGATGGTAATTTTTTGAAAAAAGGTTTATGCTATTCGCGCTGATTATCTGTTGATAGTTAATTCGATATTGTTTCTCAACTAGTTCAAACCTTACATCAGTTAACCATAAACGACTTAAGCGTAAATTTCCATCGACACAAATTGACAGAATTCACATAAATATAAGAAGAAATTAGGAAGAAAGTCATGAGTCAAGATAATGATACTTATAATAAAATAGTGGTATCAGCTAAACGTAGAGAATATGGTTTGGTAATGTCGAACAAAATCACGGGATAAGAAATATAAAATAACATTAAAATAGAAGATAAAAAGAAAATGTATTCAGCTATGCCACTGCAATTGATTTCGAGCCACTTTACTCACGGTCCTCAATTGTTAACTGAGATTGCTGCACCAACTCAGACCGGGAAGTTTGCATCTTACAATATGGCCTAATCCAACAATTAATGATCTTATGGAATAACTTCATGTTATTATTTGGTCACATCTAACCATCTTTCAGTTTCAGTCAGTTAGTCATAGGCAACATAGAACCTGGTATATATATATATATATATATATATATATATATATATATATATCGGTCCAAGTTGTTATAGCACATCAGCATAGGAAGGTAACATTATCAGGACAGATTAATAGAATTAGCTACAGTACTAATGGTAATGGGAAATTTTAGGCATAGACAATGTGGTACGAGAAGAAAGAATAAATTTCCAGAATGCAAAGTATAAGTATTTTAAAATAAAGTGAATGCATTTACGTTACTGCGACATATTTTGAGTCATGCCTGTCAACACCAAAAATTTGTTGCAATAATCGCAGACTTCAACTTGGTAGCCTGAGTTTACCTACACGGTTCAGTTCATCACATAATAACTTTGTGGATAGATGTTACCTTTTGGTTTGGGCTTCCCTAGATTTCTCTCAATTTACTCTCAAACCAGCTAACATCGCGCGTCGATTGAGAAAGTGGTTGAGCATACGTAATGCATTTTTCAACCACTTTAGGTGTTAGAGATTCTTTCACCCTACTGATATCCCACCGACTATCGTATATTTATTAAAAAAGCAGTATAAACCAGTGACTCTTATTAAGATGCTTTTATTAAGATATGAGTCTTGTTGATTCTCCATATATCACACGATAAAGCACTGGTAAAGATTCTCGTTGACATGTTTTAGAATAGTATAAAACCAACTATTAGCGTGATCTATTTATTCTTAAACTGCATCACTTACTTACTTTCGCCTGTTACTCCCAATGGAGCATAGGCCGCCGACCAGCTTTCTCCAACCCACTCTGTCCTGGGCCTTCTTTTCTAGTTCTTTCCAGTTCTTGTTCATTCTTCTCATGTCTGTCTCTATTTCTCGGCGTAATGTGTTCTTTGGTCTTCCTCTTCTCCTTCGACCTTCAGGATTCCATGTGAGGGCTTGTCTTGTGACACAATTGGGTGATTTCCTCAAAGTGTGCCCAATCCACTTCCAGCGCTTCTTCCTGATTTCTTCCTCCGCTGGAATCTGGTTTGTTGTCTCCCACAGTAACTTGTTGCTGATAGTGTCTGGCCATCGGATCCGAAGTATCTTGCGTAGACAGCTGTTAATAAACACTTGTATCTTCTGGATAATGGCTTTCGTAGTTCTCCACGTCTCTGCCCCATACAGAAGAACTGTCTTGACATTTGTATTGAAAATTCTAACCTTGGTGTTGGTTGACAATTGTTTTGAGCTCCAGATGTTTTTCAGCTGTAGGTATGCTGCTCTTGCTTTGCCGATCCGCGCCCTCACATCTGCATCTGATCCACCGTGTTCATCAATGATGCTGCCCAGATATGTAAAGATTTCCACATCCTCCAAAGCTTCTCCGTCAAGTGTAATTGGATTGGTGCATATTGTGTTGTATCGGAGAGTCTTGCTTTTCCCTTTGTTTATATTGAGACCTACTGCTGCTGAGGCTGCTGCTACACTGGTCGTTTTCTCCTGCATTTGTTGTTGCGTTTGTGATAGAAGAGCCAGATCATCCGCGAAGTCTAAATCGTCAAGCTGCATCCTGCCTGTCCACTGTATCCCGTGCATTCCTCCAGATGTTGACGTCTTCATAATCCATTCGATCACCAGGAGAAAGAGAAAGGGTGAGAGTAGGCAACCTTGCCTAACACCGGTCTTTACCTCGAACGAGTCGGTGAGTTGTCCTCGGTGGACGATTTGGCAGTTTAGTCCATCATAGGAGTTCCGTATGATATTGACTATCTTCTCAGGCACGCCGTAGTGTCGAAGAAGCTTCCATAGTGTCGTCCTGTCCATGCTATCAAATGCCTTCTCGTAGTCGATGAAGTTGATGTACAGTGATGAATTCCATTCGATTGATTGTTCCACAATGATACGTAGAGTCGCTAAATCTTCCACATATTTACGTTTGTCGGTCCTGATGCTCCTCTTCACTTGCTTGTTTGCCTCTGTGTACTCGGCTTGTGCCTTGGCTTTTTCTGCTCTTGTTCGGCTGATATTGATTGCTACCTTCTTGTTCCTCCTTGCTTCAATTTTATCCAGTGTACCAACAGTGATCCATTCCTTGTGATGGTGCTTCTTTTGACCCAGAACCTCCTGACATGTTGAAACGATTGCCTCCTTGATACCTTTCCAGCTGCTCTCTATGGTGGTTCCCTCTCCATTGAGTAGGTCATGAAAGGCCTCGAACCTGTTGCTGAGGGCTATGTTAAATTCGTTGAGTTTGTCAGCATCTCGAAGAAAGGCCGTGTTAAACTTTTGTGATGTTATCCGCGCCATTGTCCAGTGCTTCTTGAGTTTTAGTTTCATCTTGGCGACCAGCAAATGGTGATCGGATGCTATATCAGCTCCTCTTCTGGTTCTCACATCCTCCATCGTCCTCCTGAACTTTTTGTTGATGCAGACATGGTCGATTTGATTCTGTGTAGTGTGATCCGGTGAAATCCAAGTGGCTTTGTGTATGTTTTTGTGTGGGAATATGGTGCCACCTATGACCAGTTTATTGAAGGCACATAGGTTTGCAAATCTCTCACCGTTTTCGTTCATTCCTCCCAGTCCATGTTGTCCCATGACGTCTTCGTATCCAGTGTTGTCCTTTCCAACCTTGGCATTGAAATCTCCCATTAGAATGGTCAGGTCCTTGGTTGGGCACTTCTCGAAGATTGACTGCAGCCTATCGTAGAATTGGTTTTTAGCGTCTTCCTCGTAGTCGTTGGTCGGCGCATAGCATTGGATGATGTTCATTGTAATGCCCTCTCTCTTTGTTTTGAAGGAGGCTTTGATGATCCTCGGTCCATGAGATTCCCATCCTATAAGTGCATTTTGTGCTTTTCTAGACAGCATCAGTGCCACTCCTTGTGTATGTGGGGCATTTTCTTCTTCATGACCGGAGTATAACAGAAGTTCCCCTGAAGACAGTCGTTGTTGTCTAACCTGCGTCCAATGTGTTTCACTGATTCCAAGCACTTCCAGGTTGTATTTCCTCATTTCCGCAGAAATTCGGAAGACTCTGCCGGTCTCCCACATTGTCCGGACATTCCATGTACCTATAAAAATTGTCGCTCTGGTTGTAAGAAGGTGCATCGGCCTCATGACTTCCGAAGGAACTCGGCTTTCATCATGAGACGTCATTTTTCCTTCTACTCCCAGGGCAGAGTTTGAATGGTTTGAATGATTTTTTCTGGTTAGCGTTTTTTTAGCGAGTTGATTTTCTACGGGATGGGGTCGCTAACCCCATGCTCAACCCTCCTCCTTTACCCGGGCTTGGGACCGACAGTAGCCCCCGGAGGAGCTACAGGCGGAGTTAAACTGCATCACAGCATCTCCTTAAAATGCGATTGCGTGTAACCCACCCACCATATCCATGTCCAAACAAATGCTATGTCTAAAGAATGAGTTCTAATGATACTATCTGTTCATTTAGAGACTTTACAGAAAGTGGGGCTATGGCGAACAAGTGAGTAAATCATATCTGTACCTTGATTTTCAGTTTAATCAAATGAAAAGCATAGAGTTCTGGTTTCTGCTTGTTAACACGGGAAACTGTGCTTTTTCAGCGATTCAAACCCAGTTTATTGAATACTATGTTTAGGGAGATTATTTCTATATTTCTTAGATGATCTTACCACGTATGATACTTAATATAATGTAACCAGGCAAACCCATACTTTTCATTATTATTATAATAATTAAGTGTTTAAGTATTCTGTTCTGTTTCTTCACTTGCAATCACTCAATTATTTCTCAATACCAACTTACACCTAGCTTCAAGTCTTACAAAAAAAGAAAATGCAAGAGAATAAAATGGAATTGGAAGCTGTTCGACGTAGACGTATTGAAAGAGAACGAGAACGTGAACAGCATGAGAAAGAAATGGAAATGATGCAACGAGATAAAGAAGCAGAATATTATCGATCATGGGAACAACAAGAAGACAATTTCCATTTACAACAAGTATACTATATGCTTATATTTTAAATAAGTAGTTGTTTTATCCGCTGAAAAAAATATGTATATAGATATATTCCCTCATTTTTACTGTTATAGCTAGCTACTTATATTGGTTTCTGAAGTGTTATGCTTGTAGGATACATGTGATGAATTCAGTCGTGTACTCTTTTTTCATGTGTAGGGATTTAAATGTGTGTTGATGATTATTTTTCATACATGAATAACTTTATTGCATGATTTTTTACTGAGTGATAAACTAAAATTGGCGTGTCAAATATTCATATTGTTTTAGTTATCTAAGCAATCTTTGTGCTCAGTAACCTTTTTTTAATTTACTGGACTAAGATATTAGCAAATAGACCAAGCGTGCCAACAGTATTGTGTATGTTAGTTTGCAAGACAGTAAAACCTAATGTTAATTATTTTGTGTATAAATAAAATCATTTCTACTCTGGTGTCATATGTCTCAACAGTGCACATCTACAATCCCTTTGGGGATCAACTGCTAGGCCTTCATTTCTCATAGTGAGTATGTAGTGTGTAAGGTCACTAAACTGGAATCATATGATCTATAAATGCGACCAGTTCTCAATAATACGGCAAAACAATCATTCAGCTGTTACTTTGGTGGGTAAATTTCCCGCTCTTGGTATTGATAGTGAACTGCACTAGTTGTTACAGACGTTTACTACAAATTCGAGAATTCATGTCGGAGCCAGTTGGTTAGCGTGAGCACACAGTGACTTGCCAATTGATGTCGTTGTGTGATAAAAATAATCTTCATATTTGACTTAATCAACACAAGCCTCTCAACCAAGCATAATTAATTTTGTGCGCAGTTGGAGTTAGTCGGAAGCAAATTCAAGGGCCAGGTCTCATACAAGTCGAATGCGATCAACAAGACTCACGTAAAATCTTAAAGGGACTGGTTCTCCTTGTTGTATTCGGACCCGCATTACCCAGTTGCACAGATTTTAGACATCACTGAGAGCCATTTGGGCCTCGGCCAACTTTCCATAGGACTGAAATCTTTAAGATTGGTTCATCACTAACGTAGTTTTTGTCTAGTCGTTTAGTACTAGTCTAATTCTATCAATCAAGTTACAATGTGACAATTAGTCTAAGTGAATTAGCATCACCTGCAGTATGTTGATATGTTAGATGGTTGAAATTAACCGATAGGATACTCTGAATGTAGGTTTGGTGCTAGTTGGCATTCCTCAGCAAAGCATACCTGCAAAAATAGAACGGAACAAGATCTTATATCTATTTGGTTTCTAAAACGTAAACACATTATTACTTTAAAAAAACTAATCAATTCTATATTAATTTAAGAGACTTCAATGGTTCTATATTTGTATATTGAAATTCTTAATACCTTGACCTTAACAATCATTGGTTAATTCTATTTTGACCATATAACTTGTTTTTGGTTGAATTGCCTTTGAATTATTTCTATGATTTAACGGATCAGTTTATATGGTCGTCTATACCAACAATATGCTAGGCTTCATAAATCTTGTTTTGTAAATGATAGATATTTTTATATTGTTAAAAGTTACTTAGCAGAAGTTGTTCGGACAAGTCTTCAGAAGAATTAAAGAAAAATACTGAAAAGAACTGTGGACAAATGATGTCTTTTTGAAAACTTACAGAGAAAATGTAGATAACGATATATTAAACCTAGTTATTTCTAATTAGCTAATTATCAGAGTCATTATAGATTTTATTACATTTTACCGAAGCTTCTGAACCTAAAAATGGCCTATGCGTATTATAATCTTTGAAGTACAGCTTTTTCTACACGTATCAGTAATCCATGTTTGTTGTAAATTTACTAGCTCCTAAGGTGGGATTGTGGTTTGTTGGTTAAATCATTAAGTTTTTAATTACTGAGTCTTAGGTTTGAGAATGTCAACATGTTCCTGGTAGGATTGTGTTGAAGCGTTCTGATTGGGCATTTCTTATCCGATTAGCAGATAATTGGCAAAGACTCTAGAATATTCTCGTGCAAAATTATAAATAAACTGACGTTTTTCTTGCTATGAATCCTACTCCCATATAACCTTGTTTATTTGGAATGTAATTTCATTTCTGTTCAATCGTGTTCTGATTTGGGGACTGGTTGAGTGAAGTAAAGTTTCCGAAGAATACTAAGCAATAAGAGTAGCTTGGTCGTATAAAGAGATATATATTAACCGATTCATCCTATCAAATTTGACTTAGACACAGCACTCAAGAGACACTTAAGAAGCACCATTCATACTCCATACAAAAAGTAAAGTGTAAAACTGAGTACATATATATGTACTTTGTAAACGAGTTACATAAAAAAGGCTTTAAAAAAAGACCTACTCCACTTACTTCATTTTAGTCAGTTACACAGTTCCGTTACCATGTCTCATAAAAAATACATAAGTGAAAGACGAATACATAAACTTTTATCTTCTATATGAATTAAGCTAAATAATTAATCAAGTATTTAAATTAAATAGCTGATTAATCTTGTCAAGTTTTCTTTTTATCACTTATGGTTTACATCATGAACTAATTTTAGTTTGAAAGCTATTAAGAACCAGGATCCATTGGGCAGCTACTATTCCTTAACAATACTCATTCACGACCCCACCTAAAGTCGAACCTAAAACTTTAGGTGAACCTTTAGAAGACCGCAATTGTCTAACCAAGGTCGGTTCGTGATATTAGCTATGAAGTTAAATAGTCTATACAAACCTCTTACATTAGTTTTAACATTTATTTATGGCACCAGTGATAGAATATTTGTCCAAGGCTAGTGAAGTATACAGTTTTTTATTTTTGAGATTTGTTAGAATGAAATAATTTAATGTCCAATTAGTAAAGTCACCATATATATAAGATTGTATTTGTGTACTTGTTAGTAGTTACCAATCGTTTCGTCTATGTTCATACTGATTATGAGATTGGTGGAACATTGATTATACATAACTACTCTTATAAACCATTTCAATTCTCAATATATGACAAGGATAGGGGAGTATTTACTAAAGGAGTGGTAGTTTAATTGAAGTAATAACTTATAATTATATTAAAATAGTTATGAACAATGAGTAGTTCAAGTGTGATTTTCTAAAGTTATATTTCTTTCCCTGTTATTACCATCAATATTCTAGCTGAATCTTTGCATATACACAAGATAAATTTTAATAATCTTGTCAATATTTCACTTAATAATATGATATTTGTTTTTTTTTTTTTTCATTATTGTAAATATTAGGCTAAATTACGTTCTCGTATTCGTATTGCTGATGGACGTGCCAAACCAATTGATTTGTTAGCAAAATATATAGCTGATCAAGAGGAAGATTCAATGGAGTTTGAAATATCAGGTGTAGTGGAAATTTTGGAACCGACACAATTTCTTGTTGGCTTAGGTATAGAAGATTTAGAAGATTTACTTGAAGATATTAAGGTTTGGTTGTATATTATTGTATTTTCTTTATTATCATGTTATTCATTATGATATCTTTTAAATTATTGATTTCACCATATGATTTATTTTATTCACGGTGAGAGGAAGATGCCTATCCATCAACCAAAGGACAAGTATACTATGCAGCTGTCTTCATTGTATTACTATATAACTATAAAACATGGTCTATAAAAATAGAAGACATGTGTAAGCTGGAAGTTTTTAATCATAAGTATCTTCGAATCAATGTTTGACCATAGTGAAACAAATAAGTGAGCAATACTGATGTTAGGGATTTGTACTAGGTGGAAACAGTAAATCGGTTGGTTAGATTGTGGATCTTCATCGGCTGTGATGGTTGAAGCCTGTATTACATGTGCACAACCATCCCCTACTTTGCCGCGCCATGTTGGTTGGTGCAGGAGTGAACTGGAAAAAAGGGCAGGAGCGCCTAAATCAAGACGTAACATCAGTCTGTAAGTCGTTGAATGTTGGTCTGAAGCACGTTGGTAAGTGCAGAATAGCGCAGTTATCATGATCAATGATCGGAGATGTTAGATGACATAGTTCAGAATCGACCACCATGGCGCTAGTGCACTTACTTTTTATCTTCTAGTTTTTGGGTTTCGGTTATCCTTCATACATATCTTTTCATTCTGTCTTTTAAACCATAGTCTCATTGTTTAGTGTTCCTTATTCTCATAATTACTGCAGTTATTTCGATCCCTTTGCCATTCGTCTCATTAATGTCATCTCATCATGATAATGTGGTACGGTAACTTATTTTAACGAATATTCGTACCAGCCTGTAAGATAATTATGACTGATTGCCTGGGCATTGGGATGAGAGATTTGTGGAGATTATTTGATTTGAAGATAGTGTGTTATCTTTAGACTTCTGGGTCTCGACACTCAATGGTCTACATTTCTAGCTCCAGCCACTGCGATATTCCTCGACCGCCATCCATTATCCTTAGTTATAATTACTATCTCACTTTTGATATGGTTGAAACCACGAGTAAAATTTCCTCATTGTTGCTCCTAGTCTTATTTCATAAATACAGACACTCGTGGGCAGTTATATGGGGATTGAGATCAGTTATCTTAGATGTCAATAAATGATGATCATACAATATCCTATGTACCACTAACTAAACAACCCTGTTGTTTTAACACTAATCTATCCATTTTTTCTAATGACTATTTTCTTGGAATACTTTTATTAACTATAGGTAGTGTATATGGAATTAGAAAAAGGTTGTAATGCAGAATATTGGCGTGATATTACAACTGTTGTTGAAGATGAATTAAATAAATTGCGTCGATTAGAAGAAAATAGCGGAGTAGCTGGTGCATGCGGTGCCGATACCAGAGGTCGTAGTTCGGCTACTATTAGTCAGTCTGTTATGCAAAGTGTTGCGGAAACGTTAAAAGGCAAAACATACAATCAATTAAGTGCATTAGAGAAACAAGTAAGTTTTTCATTAATTTAAATGTTACCTAGATGAAGTCTAATTATTTATTTTGTTCATGTTAAAATGATGATTGAAACGATATTTTCGGTAATGTTGAATTCTCTGAGTTGTTAAGTTTTCTTTGTCATTTTCTGGACAAAATCATTAGTGCTTACTGCAGATAAAAGCTCTGACACTGTTGTTCAGAATAACAGCAAAAGCTTTCGCCATTAAAAAGAAACTTCAGCTTAGAGCATTTAAGATTACTAAAAATTAGCTCATGCGGTAAAGCACGACTGTTGATAACGTAGTAAAACTTTACTCTCCTTTCTTCGATTTGGACAAAAGAGCAGTATTATTAGCCCTTATACTTAGAGAGTTGCTCATTATATCCAAGTATCTAATGAATGAGTTTATTTAAATTTGTTTTTAAATTAGTAAGAATGTAAGCATATGCTTTATATTGGCTTGTACTACATCTAACAACGCAACCTTTCTTATTAGTCTAACTGATAATGTTGGGCGTTGGGAGGCCCTTTCGTTGCTTTTTTTACTTCGTATACATATTGAATACCGATTTCCTCTAATTGATCCATTAATTTTGGCTTCAGAGTCATGTTGAATTGGGGAGCACATTCTAAATGTTGATATAAAACGTGACTTACTGCAATCTTACTTTGTCAATTTTACTAATTAACAGAATCATCGTTGTAATTCAAAATTACTGACATTCATTTACTTTCGAACACAAATACAATGTTAATGCTATCAACTACCACCGGAGTACTAATGAGTTCAAAAAGTTACTTTTTCATAGAATTGTATTTGCATCTACTACAGTTTTGAGGACGTTTGTGTTTGCAAAAAGTAAATAACTCAAAATCCTCTTTATTACTTCAAAGATATCTGTCTACATGACTTATCAAAGAAGGAACTAAGTCTACCTATGTTACAGCATAGTGGTATGCAAACTGGTATTCAGTTAATCTATGTACCAATAATTCAGTAGTCAAATCACTCTAATTTAAAAAAAAACAAATTTTACATCCGATCCCAAATACAGTCACACCTATTTCGGTAGCTATCTAGTATAATTTTCTATGAAAGCTGAGTACATAACCCACTTGTACTTAGGACATGAATTGATACTAGCATTTTCTGATAAAACGGTGGTATCGTTAACATTATGACAGTCATTTGGGTTTATTTTCCGTTACATTCCATTAAATTTCTTATGTTTAGACCAAAGATTTGATTATTTAAGCAGTTATATATTGTCTGTATACATAAAATTAAGTGTTTTACTTTGTGGATAGTTTCGCAACACCCAAGTTAATTACTGGTTAATAAAGCTGATAATGATTATTATTCTGTCTACTGTCGAGTCTGTAATAATATTAAATTGTTAGTTAGTAGTTACATATACCCAATGTCATGATTTTAAACAGTCTCAGTTACACCCTCAATATTACCACTCAATGTTCATTGTTTCGACAGTTGTTGATTACTGCGTTTATAATTGCTTTTGTTATAAATTAAAATTAAAGACTAATATTGCACATTTATTTATTTATTTGAACACATAAATATTGGCACAAGGAGGTACCAGATATATATACGCCACACATATCTTATTTGATTTGTGTGGGGGCTGTGATACTGCTCAGGTGCCCAAACCGAAGCAGGTGGTTTCCTTTGGGGGCCACACCCGAAGCCTTTGACCGAAAGATCTGATCCATAAGGCAGTGGAGCATCGTGATGAGATGCAGTCCCATGGTAGCCGGTGACCAACAGTTGATTCATCCGCCATTTGTTCCCTCAAGATACTGGAGCCCATGTGCACCATTTGTTTGGAATCATGGTTTTCCAACTCCCCTAGGTGAACTTTTTGTGTCCACCAACCCGGTTAAAGCACCGGACATTCGCTTTTCGTCCTCTCAATTTCATAAACAATAGTAAAGCCACGAGAAGGCAGTGAGTAGGACTTCCGTGGCAGAGGCTATATACGCGCGGCTGTGAGAGCATTTGGAGAGGGAGGTCGGACTCTCCCCACTTTCGGCCGTACCAGGGCATTTGGGGGCAATATTGCACATAAGAAATGATATCATGTTTCTAACGATCCAGATGTCAGTAATTGATATAACACGTAACTGGATGTTATATTTTCCTGTTCAGTATATTATAAATCGTAATGAGTTTATATAACTGAATTTAGGATAGTGTACATTCATCTAGCAACTCATTTGTTACGATTATTTTAAACAAGAAGTTTATTGATTAACTACTCAAATGTTGGTGAATTATGTAATAAACTATGAACGGATTAAAGTAACACACCTGAATAAGTTGTTATCTAGTTTGTAGAAATTGCATAGCCTAAACTTTTGACACTGATTTTTATAGTCCAAGATCATTTACACTCGTCAACGGAAGTTTAAGATTAAAGCATACTAATGTTAATAACCCCCTTTTTTTCTAAAAGTGTATTCTCGAATTGTAATCAATTAATTATCTGACAAGTGTAGCCACTTTATCTTTTAATGTTTTTTCCATGTCCTTCTAATTCTCATTATAAAATAATCGAGTTTGCTTCATTTTGTACACTATATCTACAGGTATTCTTCAAATCCATATAACAGAGACAAGATAAGATAAATTTGGTTTGTAAAGGTAAAGAATATGGTTTATAGCACAAATCGACACTAGATAATTAACTTCTAAAAATGAACAAACGATTGTTTCTTGAAAAAAAGGGTTACCTAAAAATACAAAGCAATAGTTTGCCTCTGTTGATTACCAATCCATATAAATTGTTTAAGACAAAGAATTATTGAAAGTTGTTTAGTTCTCAGTAATTAAAGTAAAGAGTAGAGTGTTAGAGATAGGTCTTTATACAAATTGTCTATCCATACATTCTAAAGTGTTGACCTGTTAGAAATTTTTTTATTAATTCCCTGACGTTAAACGGTTCGAAATAGTCAATCGGCAAAAACCCTTTACACAAATTTCATGTTGGTTGAAACTTATCAGTTCTAGAAGATGTGGAATCTTTCACGTACCTGGACAACATCATCGATGAACAAGGAGGATTGGATTCAGACGTAAAGGGGGGATTGGCAAATCAAGGGCAGCATTCCTACAACTGAAGAACATATGGAACTCAAAACAACTGTCAACCAACATCAAAGTGAGAATCTTCAATACGAACGTCAAGGTAGTCAGTTCTGCTGTACGGAGCTGACACGTGGAGAACTACCACAACCATTATCAAAAAGGTACAAGTATTTATAAACAGTTGTTTATGCAAGATACTGAATGTCCGTTGACCGGAAACAATCAGCAACAGCCTATTGTGGGAGAGAACAAACCAGGTTCCAGCTGAGGAGGAAATTAGGTAGATACGATGGAAGTGGATGGGACATACATTACGGAAATCACCAAACTGCATCACGAGGCAAGTGCTTACCTGGAATCCTGAATGGAAACAAAAAAGAGGGAGGTCTAAGGACACACTATGTCAGAAATTGGAAGCAGACATCAAAAGGATAAATAGGAACTGGACACAACTGGAATGGATTGCTCGGGACAGAGTTGGATGGAGAATGCTGGTGGTCGGCCCATTCTCTTTCACGAGGAGTAACAGGCGTAAGTAAGTAATGAAAGCGGTCAGTAGGATATACCTGCAATATTAAGACGACTAATGTTCACAGTGAAAGTCAGACTTACGTCACTCAGCGTTACAGTTTCTGAATTGGTAATTTCGTATTCGTTAACAATTTAGAGTTCAGTGATTTTTGTTATTCCATTACTTTCATTATACAAACATATAATTGTTGTTACTAAATTTACCAAAACATAAATTAAAACTTCCTCGTTTTTCTCATTATGTTCTTTTGTTTGTTCTTATAGATTGCTCCAAAGCTGCGTGGTGGTGAAGGTGTAGATGTGACTTATTGGGAAACATTAGCTCAATTTGTTCGTGCTCAAATGGCCCGTACTCGTCTACGTGATATGCATCAAAACAATCTTAAACGTAAATTAGAATGTTTACGTCAAGCTCAAGGTATTGTCTCAGAACCATTATTTCCTAGTGCTGCTGTTAAACAGTCAAATGATCGTGTCGAATCGGACATTGAACAACCTGCTCAGCCTACTGAAGAGGAAAATGATCCTGAAAATTTCATCCCACCTCCCTTACCTCCGATTGAATTGAACAGAGACGTAAGAGAACTCGGTTTGTAATAATTTAATGTTCATTTACTCACTTAAATTTGATAGAAGCAAAGAGTAGAAATATTAAAAGTGTTATTTCTGGGGAGAGAACTGCTTAACTGACTTGAGTTTGACACTGAAACCATGAATTCGACGATGGGTAGTGGGAACACAGAGTTTGGTTGATATGGATTTACTTGATCCTTGGAAGTAGATCAATAGGTAGAAAGGAATGTCAAACAACACAATCGTAATTAATTAACGGACAAAACGGTGTTACAAAACGTTTAGATCTTAAATTTTTCCAAACATCCACTTATAGCTATAAGTTCCTTTGTTTTTGATTCGTCTTAATTAACTAATTTTATCTAATTATCTAATTTTATCTTAATTAACTAATTTTATTTTTATTTAACTAATTTTATCATAATCTATCACGCATCTAATTAATGAGAAACTCAGGAATCACCAGTATGATGACTCATATCCTTCCCTTCTCTTCTGTCTTTTTGTGAAACAAGAGACGATTACTATCGAATTTATACATCATACATCTATTCGGCAATGAAGAAAAATGTCCATATGGGCAATAAGTCTGATCTTTAACATTTATAAATGAGTATGATCGGGAGCGACTATTATTATTTCAGGTCGAAAAGAAACCTCTAACCATATCTGGTTATAATTTAACTAGAAAGAACTATTAGTGTTATCACACAATAATCATTTTTCTGATAGTTCATGTATCAACCAATGCCTTATCGATGAATTGGTCAAATTCAAGTGTAACTTTGCCTTTTAATATGAATTACAATTAAAATGATTCATCCTTTTCATCAATGTTTAATTATTATGTAATCCGTTAATTTTTCAACTGACATTCATGTTTTTTGATGATTCTTGGTTACAGATAGTAAATTTAAGTGAATTTCTAAGTAGTTAAAGCAACACATCCTATAATACAAAAGTGAAGAATGAGAATTTATGATCACTAGCGTTCAACCATGTTGAGTGAGGCAATTATCTACCGGTAGTATTTGAAAACAGTTGCACGATATCTCGAATTAGTAGGAGTTATATGTGTAAACTGTCGAATGCAGGATCGGTGTTATAAAGGTTAACTGCTCGTCATGAAACTTGAAGGTCCTGGGTTCGGTTTGTGGTGGGGTCGTGAATAAACACTATTGAAGAGTCCCATACATGGACGAAACACGTTTCCAGCGCTTCCTAGTTTCTATTAGTTGTCTAACTTAGGTTAGTTCGTGATCTCAATAATATATTCAATAATCTTCACAAACCACCTTATAATGAGAAAAGTACACACTTATACTATGTCGTCCATTAAAACAAATTTCTCCCTCTCTCATATTCTCGCTTCAGGGTAATCCAGTTAGTAATAATGCTATTGAAGATTTACACAGCGCTGAAGCTATCAAAGCTGTTCGTGCAGCTGAACTACAAGCGGCGGCTTTGATTGAAGAAGAACCGTACAATCCATCGCTTTATTCACCACCACGTATAAATCCAGATGATTTAGAATTGGACGCCGTTATTTATAATCCAGAAGATGATCAAGCAAAAATTGAATATCAGGTTAGTCAAATAATGTTAAAGACTATTTATTTAATTTGTTCATCTTTTACTTTTTGTTGTTGAAAAAAACTAGATATTTTAGCAACTTGTAAATTTAAAACATGATCACTTTATACATTAGTAAATGTGGTTATATTTGAGTTCAGTGAATGGTAATACACTGATGTTTAAATTGAAAGGTAGTAGGTTCGAGTCTCATTGTTTAGGATTCAGTACATTCAACTGACGAGCCCTAAACAGAACGAAGTATTGATCTAGACCGATTAGCCTTAATAAAATGAACCAGCTAAAAACAGACAGTCAAGTACCGATGCCATTTTAATATCTCACATATCATGTCACTGTTATACTTCCCGCACCCAGCTGACTAAGTTATATAATTCTCATACGGTCTCCTCATTAATACACAGGTTTGTCTGAAACGGATTTTGTTCTTCATTAGCTGTGATTAACAGATTTTGGTGTACCAATGTGCTAAGAGTTTAGTATCGGTGTTATTGGAGTATGTTTTACTTCTGACTGGGATGCTAAGTGTTTTAAGGCAGTCACCAGGAGACCCTTGACTTAGGTTTGGTGCTAGCTGGGATTCATCAGCAGTTAATTTCTATGGAAGCAATGCTTCCTGTGGGGTTTGAACCCGCGTCACTCGCCCTCACAATCCGAGACGTTACCATTGAACTGTAAGAATGAGATATCTACATTGGAACAACACATGTAAGCGAACAATTGTTTTCAATTAGATCGTCATCAGGCTTTACTCTAATATACATGAATATTTATACGAAAATGTTAGACCAATCAAAGCTATTTGAGTCGATAATCACAATGAAATAGAATATTTCACCGAGCATAATAGGTAAAAGTACAAGTTGATAGTGGGAAGACTTATTATGTTTGGTAACGTATTCTATTTCATTGTGATTATTGACTCAAATAGCCTTGATTGGTCTAACATTTTCGTATAAATATTCATGTATATTAGAGTAAAGCCTGATGACGATCTAATTGGAAACAATTGTTCGCTTACATGTGTTGTTCTAATTTTCACAATGGAAATCTTTAATATCTACATTGATTGATCACTGAGTAATAAAGTGACCAATTTCATGTTTGTCTTGTCATGCTATTTGAAATCTATCTATCAAGTTACACTGTGGCCTCAAGATTGCAGGAATGTCTTTCTGATGAATACAAACTGATACAAAACCTATTTCCAGGGTCTTCTACTGACTACTTCCAACCATCTAACATCTCAACAAAGTGTATATGATTTCGGGTCACTTTGAGTAGTGGTCACACTGCAAGTTGGTTGATAAGATTCAGTAAGCGTTAAAAGACTAGAGAAGTACGATACTGATCATTATTCAGTGATCAATCAATTGCTATTTTATTCTTCTAAATATACTTTATTTCTCAAATCAATAGCTAATACAGCTATAGATGTTTTCACATAAGTAGTAAATTCTGCTTAAAAAACTGTACACTTATGTACGCACTGTTTTTGATTATCAGTGATAAGTGGTAATCTCATACTTTGCATTCTAAATTAAAATATTGTAATTCGTTAAACTGTTTACAGTATTTACACTTATTAATATTACTTGTCCATATTATTTTACTCAATCTTGGCTTTTTATTGAGATCATGAACCGAACAATGTTAGACCACCATTGAAAACCCGGAAGCATAAGACGCCCGTTCCGTGGATATGCACTGCTGAGGAGTCCCATACTAGGACGAAACGGCCGTCTAGTGCTTCTAGGTTTTCAATAGTGGTCTGACATTGATCGATTCATGATTTTAATAAAAACTCAACAATCTCCACAACCCCTATATTGATAATTTTGCATTTTACAAAAATATTACAACTTATCTTTTAAGTACAAGCTTTTATGTAATTGACTTTAAACTACAGTTTTATATGGCAAGTGGTAATACCAAATGACTATCCAAAGTTTTAGAGGTGAGGTTTGAAACTGAGACATGATAGTTAGTGACCAGGTGCTCGAAACTGAACTATTTGTTTCACAACAATTTAACGAAATAAATTCACAATATGTAATCATGTTTTACGTTTAGTTTTTCAAGAAACACAATCCTTTGTTTTTTATTTTTTTAAATAATAGCGTCAAGAAGTTTTACGTACAGGAACGATGCAAGCTACTGAAGAAGAAGAGCTTATAAGGCGAGCTAGAGAAGGCATGGAAGATGGTGAAGATGCACAATTCTCAGTTATGGTAAGCATGGCTATATCTTTGTACAGAATAAAGCCAGCAGTGGTATCCAGGACACGCGTCTCGTCCTGTTTGGGATTCGTCAGGTGGATGTAGCTGCGTCCTGGATTCCGCTGCTAGCTGTTATATTCCATCTGTTCTATACATAAACTTGTGCCATAAGGGCTATCTCGAAGGAATCCGCACTGGATGCACGCACGACAACTAAGACTAATCAAGGTTCATTCAAAATATCAAAAATGAGATAATTCTAACCAATACAAACTAAATTATCTTGTTGTCTCGTGAAGATATTTTAAAAGGGTAATGAATGTATAACAATGATTTCGTGATTTATTTAAAATCAGAACCTAGTTTATGATTATCCATAGAAATTATGATGTGAACAGGTGTATGTGTAAGTGTATTAGGTAATCCGTCGTTAATTATTGGTTAAAAGATTGTTTCATTCACTAACCAACATTGCCTAATGGATAATAAAAATAGTGGAAGGCGTCGGGCAGATAGATATTTTATTGTTTACGAGAGGGACAGACCGTTACCGAGTTGATAGACGTGTTTCTCCTCAGTATTAAAATGATGGGGAAGACTGGTAGCCTAGGGCAATGTTCTTAGTTATGTTGTGCTCTAATTGCGGAACTTTCCTTGTCGTTCTGATCAACGCCTTCAGCATTTATTTTATTCAACCCAAGGAACGTAACACATTCCAAAGTTGACCTATTATTGGATAATATCAATGAGTATCCACTATCAAATCCAACTTCATTTTATAGTTTTTTTATGAGGAAACATCTATCACAGAATATCTTTAATTTAAATAGTTTAGAAAGCGCTGAGGTTAGCTTAAAAGTAATATATAAGAACTCTCGTCTAAATTAGAGCGAATAGTTTCACAGTATTTGAGCGCCGAGTTGATGTAAGACATTAAATTAATTCTTTGAAAAAGCTTGAACCAGATTGCCAGGCGAAACGTTGGATTTACTACAAATTCATTCGCTGAGATTTTACAAATATATTATTCCTATTTAGCTTAAAAGTAGTTTTAATTGGGGACTTGGGAGAATAGAGTAAACTAAACAGTTGTTTAATCTTAATCAAAACAGACTTAAAATGAAACCCCGAGGTATGATCATTTTAATTTTATTTTAAAGATAATATTTGTAAAATTAACAACAAATTTGTAAAAGTTTGAAGCCTGTTGATTCAATGTAACTGTGACTGAAATCATGTTTTGAATGTGGGATGACCCTGCATTTTTCTCGCAAGCGACATGACAAGCTCAGGGGTCATCAAGGAGCATTTCAACCAGCGACTAATTAGAAATTATGTGAAGTTATGTTACTAAAATAATGAAAATGGAAAAGTCACATGTGGAGATCCTGATTGGCTGATTTATACACTGCTACTGTGTTTAGCAGTATTCTAAAACTTTCAGTAAAAACTCAAGGACTCTTAAGTTACTATAAAATCCCTATATTTTCTGCACATGAATGAACCCTGTAGTAAAGTGCTTCCCTCACACTTTGTGCCTTTTCTCTCGTCTTCAAGTCGCGGAGTAGTTCTAACTCAGGGGTACGGAACTAGCTTAGGGAAGCGAATATAGCGTTCACAATCGGCCAGACGTAACAGAATGATCATTTAAAAGTAAAACACTACATTCTTTGGCCCCCAAATGCCCTGGTACGGCCGAGAGTGGGGAGAGTCCGACCTCCCTCTCCAAACGCTCTCATATGGCCAGCGAATATATAGCCTCTGCCAGGGAAGTCCTACTCACTGCCTTCTCGTGGCGGGGGTGTTGTTCACGAAATTGAGAGGACGAAAAGCGAATGTCCGGCGCTTTAACCGGGTTGGTGGACACGGAATGTTCACCTAGCGGAGTTGAAAAATCCTGATTCCAAACAAATGGTGCACATGGGCTCCAGTATCCTGAGGGAACAAACCGCGTATGAACCGATTGTTGGTCACCGACTACCATGGAACTGCATCTCATCACGATGCTCCACTGCCTTGTGGATCAGACCTTTAGGTCAAAGGTTCGGGGTGTGGCCCCCTAAGAAAACCACCTGCTTCAGTCTGGGCACCTGAGCAGTATCACAGCCCTCACACAAATCGAATGAGATTTGTGAGGCGCATATTTATCTGGTGCTTCGTTGTACCAATATTTATGTGTTTAAATAAATAAATAAATAAAAAACACTACATTCTTTGGACGTATGTATGAATATTTTTGTCGTATGTAATAGGATCAGTTAATCGTAATGGGAGATGAACAGCTGTTATGTAGGAGGTGGGGCTAATGCCGTTTTGTAACTAAGTGTAGTTTCATTTACTAAGTCTTAAGTAGCTACATTTATATGAAGGATACTTCACTTCTTCAGTCGAAGTAGGATTGATTCTTCAAGTCATTTAGTCGATATCTCATTACTTCAGCATCTGAATGACTAAATACCACCACTATTGCAGAAAAGGTTATTAGTATAAATTACTGTGATATGTATAACTGGATGACATAATATATAAGTCATAATTGTTTTAATACAAGAAAAGGCGTATGTAGTTGTTTTATTGACTGATCTCACCTAAGATCATTTACCACAGTTCCTAAGACAATTAAAATTAATCAAGTAGAGACTTTTCCACAAAATAATCACCTGATTAATGTGTGATATATATTCAAGTTGATTGTAATTAACTAGGTACTTGTATTCGATGATTATAATTCTAGGGAATGATCCACTTTTATCTTAATAAATACACTAGGAATCCGTTACTGTGAATGGCTTTTGTTTATGATCATACAAATTATTTTATATCGTATAATAATGCACTTATCAATGACTAACTTGGAGAATTTCTGAAGTCCTAGTAAAAAGCTATTATTATTGAAGTTCATGTGTCAGTCACCGTAGATGGTAATGGTTGAGTTATATTACAAATTAACCATTTAGAAGTGTGAATCATTGGTTGGAAACTCATTAGTTAAAGGGTAACGCTTTGACACAAGGTCCTGGATTCTTTGGCTGGTAACGCCTCGAGTACTCAGCATCTACCACAAAAGAATATTGTACTGAGAAAATATAATTGTAGTGATTATTTAGCTGAAATCAGCTTATGATCTAAATCATAACATGTATTTGTTTTACCCATGACACGTATTATAAATTTATCTACTGTTTCATTCTCATTTTGTCTTCTAGATTCCAGTTGAAGATCAATCTTTTCTTTGGTCCGATAAATATAGACCAAGAAAACCACGTTTCTTTAATCGTGTTCATACTGGTTTTGTATGGAACAAATATAATCAAACACATTATGATTTAGATAATCCACCGCCCAAAATTGTTCAAGGCTATAAATTCAATGTTTTTTATCCAGATTTAATTGACAAAACTAAGACACCAACTTATACATTGACAGCATGTGGTGAACCAGAAAAAGATTTTGCTATTCTACGTTTTATCGCTGGACCACCATATGAAGATATTGCATTTAAAATTGTTAATCGTGAATGGGAATATTCATATAAGCATGGATTTCGATGTCAATTTCAAAATAATATCTTTCAGTTATGGTTTCATTTTAAACGATTTCGTTATCGTCGATAATTCTTACCAAATAAAAATGGAGATGAGAACTACTGTATACTGCTTAGGTTTCACAAAAACTTGTATATTCTGTATTTTCACATTTGTTATTTAATAGAATGTTTATTTCGAACTTTTTTTGATATTTTGAACTCCATTCCAACTTGATCAATGTAGTAACGTGATTTTGTGAATTTTTATGTTATTACAAGCATGTACTGACAACTACAGTCTATCCGTTTAACGGTAATGCCCGCTGGTTACTGGATATAAACAAAGCATATCTTAAGCAAGTAGTGTGACTGATTCATGATCATTACATTGATTTGTAATACTCACTTCATGCTTATTTCATTCGGGAGTTCCACTGAATACGTGAAATCCTATTTCAACACCGATGGTTAAACATCTTTGGTGTTTTAATGTTATCCGTTGTCGTTGGGAATGTTTATCAGAAGTAAATTAGTAAGAAATTTACTATTCTGTCATAGATTCGAAGTGGTAAGGGACTGATTTTTTCGTATGTTGACAATCTGTTCTACTTATCAAGAAAAGATCTATATTTCGATTGAGAACTTATCAATAAATTAATTAGTGAATTAGTATCTATATGTTGATCTGGTTGAACAATTATCAACAGTGAATTACAGTTGCCTATGTTTTTTTCAGACTCACTGTCGCTTAGCCTTCATTTGTAACGAAATTATATGTTAAGATACATGTTGATTTAGATAGTTGATCTGCATTTGTCAATAAATGAATTACATCTACAAAATAAATTGATTAATACCAGTTCATTCAAGTTATATTTGACTTCGACGTTTCAATCACTATTGCTAAATTACTATGACTTATAAGAAATCTATCACTTTGTTATGATGTTTGTCTTATATTAGATTTCTCATTCCCACGGTTGAAATGCTAATATTAACAATGAAATTTAATTACAATATACACTCGGCACGTATATAAGGTCTTCAGTTCAGTTGTGCTATTCGAGGTAGTTTACGTAGTGGATCGTGTAAATACAGCCCGAATAGCTCAGTGGTAACGTCTCTGACTGTGAAGCTGAGTGATACGGGATTGAATCCGTCAAGGAGCACCAGTTCCCTCAAGATTATAGGTACACCTTGCTGACGAGTGCCATGTAGCACGAAACCCGGGTCCAAGGTTTTCTGTTGGCCATCTCCAACCACCATCTTATCTCAACATAATGCACGCAGTGTCGAGTCACCCAGACTAGTGGCCACATTGCAACTTGATCGGTAGCATTCGATCAGCACTAAGAAACACTTGACACGCATGACATTGATCACCACCCAGTGATCAATCAATTGTAAAGCCCCCAAATGTCCTGGTACGGCCGAGAGTGGGGAGAGTCACCTCTCCCTCTCGAAGTGCTCTCACATGTCTACGCATGTATAGCCTCTGCCACGGAAGTCCTACTCCCTGCCTTCTCGTGGCTTTACTGTTGTTTACGAAATTGAGAGGACGAAAAGCGAATATCCGGCGCTTTAACCGGGTTGGTGGACACGGAAAGTTCACCTAGCGGAGTTGAAAAATCCTGATTCCAAACAAATGGTGCACATGGGCTCCAGCATCCTGAGGGAACAAACCGCGTATGAACCGATTGTTGGTCACCGACTACCATGGGACTGCATCTCCTCACGATGCTCCACTGCCTTGTGGATCAGACCTTTAGGTCAATTTTTTATTTTTATTTATTTAAACACATATATATTGGTACAAAAGGGCACCAGGTACATATGCGCCACACAAAATAATGAAAGTAGGAAGAGAAGGGATGAAAAGATAAGGCGGACTGAAATGTACAACCAGAAGACTCTTTCAGTTAAGAAAGTTAGAACCATTCTTTATGTAGAAAGTAAAAGAAGGTTGCAACAGGATCGCTACTGGCTTCAATTCTGAGCCATATCTGATAACGTCTCTAGCCACTGTGTTGCACCATCTCTCGGACCCTAGCCAGGGAGTCGTGAAGGACCAACAGAAGCTAGCCCTTTGCAGCTATATTTCATGCCACGACACCATGTCATACACTGACCTCCTCTCCGCTTTTTCCAACCAGTCCCAGGGTCGGCAAATAATGCACGACGTGGAAGTCTCTGAGACGACATTCGTAAAACATGTCCAAGCCACCGAAGTCGGTGTTTCAAGATGGTGACACCAATTGAATTATCGTCTCTGCGCCCGAACATACGATGCCGAACCTCTGCATTTCTAACATGGTGTTGCCACTGTATGTCAGCAATCCTTCGGAGACAACGATGATCGAACACAGAGAGACGTCTAACATCCTCAACTCGGAGAGGCCAGGTTTCACAAGCATAGAGCAAAACTGCTCTCACCGACGCGTTGTAGATCCGACCTTTTACAGCCAGACTAACATCACGAAGGCGCCAAAGATGGCCCAAATTGGCATAAGCCGCTCTGGCTTTCATTATACGTGCATCAATCTCATCACTCACGCCACCACCAGCACTTATATAGCTACCTAGATACACGAACTTCTCAACTACTTCAATCTGCTCACCATCCAGGGTGAGTACAGGATGAGAATCCTGCCAGTCTTGTAGGAGTAATTTTGCACTTGAAGGGTGCAAAGCACATGCCGTACCTGCGGACACTGATTGCCAACTGATTAAGTGCGGATTGCATGGCTTGAGCATTATCGCACAGTAAGACAATATCATCCGCATACTCGAGGTCGAGAAGTCGTTCTCCAGGCAACATATCCACACCGCCATTACTTACATTCATCAGAGCTGTTTCCAGGATGTCGTCGATAGCAATGTTGAAGAGGAATGGTGAGATCGGGCAACCCTGCCTAACCCCACTGCTCGAATGGAACAAGGGAGAAAGGTGGTTGTATGCCCTCACTCTGCCTGAGGTGTTCGTATACAGGGCCTTTAAGATGTTAATGAACTTCTCAGGCACACCCTTCTTCAATAGACAATCCCAGAGAACAGTCCTGTCCAACGAATCGAAGGCCGCCCTGATATCAAGAAACACTACGATTGTTGGCCTGCGATAAGTATGACGGTGTTCTAACATTTGGCGGAGGGTGAAGATGTGATCAATGCATCCTCGACCAGAACGAAAACCAGCCTGCTCCTCGCGAGTCAATCGTTCTCGGGTTTTAAACAACCTACGAAGAATGACAGAAGCCAATAGTTTGGACGCAATCGAAAGTAGACTTATCCCCCGATAGTTATTGCAGGAACAACGTGAACCCTTTTTAAAGATAGGGACGACTATCGACTCATTCCATGATGTTGGAACACTTTCTTGCTCCCAAACCTTTCCAAACAACATAGTCAATTCCTTAGTCAGAAGGTCACCACCATCTTTAAAAAGAGCCGGAGGTAAATCATCTGGGCCCGGTGATTTGTAACGTTTCAAGAGTTGGAGTTCCTTGCGGACTTCCGACTCGTTTGGTGGATCAGTCGTCACCGGCCATGTGGGGTAGGACAAACTGGTTGATGTTGCCGGAGCTGCAGGCCAGTTGAACTGCCCTTCGAAGAATTCCACCCATCGTCCAAGACGTCGACAGATGTTAGTGATTGGCATCCCATCATCCTCGTAGATTGTTTCACTCACACCAGACTTCTTGCTGCCAGTGGCTCGGATGAGTTGGAAGAGCTTCCGGCAGTTACCAGATGCAGCTGCTGCTTCCATCTCATTAGCACGCTCCGACCACCAGGCTTCCCGGTCCTTGCGCAAGCTTTGCCCGATTTCATTACGTAACAGCCTTCGTTTGAGGTCAAACTCACGGTCACCCGGAGTAGACCGACGGGCTTCCATCAGTTGCAAGGAGCCAGAAGAAATCCAGTGCTTGTAAGCGGGACGTTTCGCGAAGCCGCAAGCGGCTTTACTCGCCATTTCCATGGCGTCGTGAAGAAGCAACCAATGCTCATCTATACTTTTCGGTGGGGTGGTAGCTAGCCTCTAGGCTAGCTCCGCTCGATACTTACTTGCAACAGAAGTTGCAGCCAGTTTACTAATATCAATCACCTCTCCCTCTCGAAGTGCTCTCACATGTCTACGCATGTATAGCCTCTGCCACGGAAGTCCTACTCCCTGCCTTCTCGTGGCTTTACTGTTGTTTACGAAATTGAGAGGACGAAAAGCGAATATCCGGCGCTTTAACCGGGTTGGTGGACACGGAAAGTTCACCTAGCGGAGTTGAAAAATCCTGATTCCAAACAAATGGTGCACATGGGCTCCAGCATCCTGAGGGAACAAACCGCGTATGAACCGATTGTTGGTCACCGACTACCATGGGACTGCATCTCCTCACGATGCTCCACTGCCTTGTGGATCAGACCTTTAGGTCAATTTTTTATTTTTATTTATTTAAACACATATATATTGGTACAAAAGGGCACCAGGTACATATGCGCCACACAAAATAATGAAAGTAGGAAGAGAAGGGATGAAAAGATAAGGCGGACTGAAATGTACAACCAGAAGACTCTTTCAGTTAAGAAAGTTAGAACCATTCTTTATGTAGAAAGTAAAAGAAGGTTGCAACAGGATCGCTACTGGCTTCAATTCTGAGCCATATCTGATAACGTCTCTAGCCACTGTGTTGCACCATCTCTCGGACCCTAGCCAGGGAGTCGTGAAGGACCAACAGAAGCTAGCCCTTTGCAGCTATATTTCATGCCACGACACCATGTCATACACTGACCTCCTCTCCGCTTTTTCCAACCAGTCCCAGGGTCGGCAAATAATGCACGACGTGGAAGTCTCTGAGACGACATTCGTAAAACATGTCCAAGCCACCGAAGTCGGTGTTTCAAGATGGTGACACCAATTGAATTATCGTCTCTGCGCCCGAACATACGATGCCGAACCTCTGCATTTCTAACATGGTGTTGCCACTGTATGTCAGCAATCCTTCGGAGACAACGATGATCGAACACAGAGAGACGTCTAACATCCTCAACTCGGAGAGGCCAGGTTTCACAAGCATAGAGCAAAACTGCTCTCACCGACGCGTTGTAGATCCGACCTTTTACAGCCAGACTAACATCACGAAGGCGCCAAAGATGGCCCAAATTGGCATAAGCCGCTCTGGCTTTCATTATACGTGCATCAATCTCATCACTCACGCCACCACCAGCACTTATATAGCTACCTAGATACACGAACTTCTCAACTACTTCAATCTGCTCACCATCCAGGGTGAGTACAGGATGAGAATCCTGCCAGTCTTGTAGGAGTAATTTTGCACTTGAAGGGTGCAAAGCACATGCCGTACCTGCGGACACTGATTGCCAACTGATTAAGTGCGGATTGCATGGCTTGAGCATTATCGCACAGTAAGACAATATCATCCGCATACTCGAGGTCGAGAAGTCGTTCTCCAGGCAACATATCCACACCGCCATTACTTACATTCATCAGAGCTGTTTCCAGGATGTCGTCGATAGCAATGTTGAAGAGGAATGGTGAGATCGGGCAACCCTGCCTAACCCCACTGCTCGAATGGAACAAGGGAGAAAGGTGGTTGTATGCCCTCACTCTGCCTGAGGTGTTCGTATACAGGGCCTTTAAGATGTTAATGAACTTCTCAGGCACACCCTTCTTCAATAGACAATCCCAGAGAACAGTCCTGTCCAACGAATCGAAGGCCGCCCTGATATCAAGAAACACTACGATTGTTGGCCTGCGATAAGTATGACGGTGTTCTAACATTTGGCGGAGGGTGAAGATGTGATCAATGCATCCTCGACCAGAACGAAAACCAGCCTGCTCCTCGCGAGTCAATCGTTCTCGGGTTTTAAACAACCTACGAAGAATGACAGAAGCCAATAGTTTGGACGCAATCGAAAGTAGACTTATCCCCCGATAGTTATTGCAGGAACAACGTGAACCCTTTTTAAAGATAGGGACGACTATCGACTCATTCCATGATGTTGGAACACTTTCTTGCTCCCAAACCTTTCCAAACAACATAGTCAATTCCTTAGTCAGAAGGTCACCACCATCTTTAAAAAGAGCCGGAGGTAAATCATCTGGGCCCGGTGATTTGTAACGTTTCAAGAGTTGGAGTTCCTTGCGGACTTCCGACTCGTTTGGTGGATCAGTCGTCACCGGCCATGTGGGGTAGGACAAACTGGTTGATGTTGCCGGAGCTGCAGGCCAGTTGAACTGCCCTTCGAAGAATTCCACCCATCGTCCAAGACGTCGACAGATGTTAGTGATTGGCATCCCATCATCCTCGTAGATTGTTTCACTCACACCAGACTTCTTGCTGCCAGTGGCTCGGATGAGTTGGAAGAGCTTCCGGCAGTTACCAGATGCAGCTGCTGCTTCCATCTCATTAGCACGCTCCGACCACCAGGCTTCCCGGTCCTTGCGCAAGCTTTGCCCGATTTCATTACGTAACAGCCTTCGTTTGAGGTCAAACTCACGGTCACCCGGAGTAGACCGACGGGCTTCCATCAGTTGCAAGGAGCCAGAAGAAATCCAGTGCTTGTAAGCGGGACGTTTCGCGAAGCCGCAAGCGGCTTTACTCGCCATTTCCATGGCGTCGTGAAGAAGCAACCAATGCTCATCTATACTTTTCGGTGGGGTGGTAGCTAGCCTCTAGGCTAGCTCCGCTCGATACTTACTTGCAACAGAAGTTGCAGCCAGTTTACTAATATCAATCCGTTGGTGGTGGTCAATCCTTCGGCCACTGAAAAGTAAGGTGAGATTGGCGCAGACCAGGGCATGATGAGACTCCAGATAGGTACTCCAAAAGGAGCGGAAGTCTTGTACACAACCACGCCAGCGGTAGCTGATCGCGATGTGATCAATCTGAGTCCAGGCTTGGGATGCAGAGGGAGGACGCCAGGTGGCACACCGGCGATGACTGTGCCGGAAGTTAGTGCTGGCCAGAAACAGGTTGTGGTCTGTGCACAGTTGCAGCAAACGGTCCCCGTTATCTGTCCGGCGACCAACAAGTCCCCATCGGCCACCTAGACGACTCTCTTCTGTGCCTAGACGCCCGACCTGTGCATTCAAGTCTCCGGCTAGTACTACAATATCTGTCGAACGCGCTTTCTGGAGAAGAACTGTTAACTGATGGTAAAACTCATCCTTGATTGCATCCGGGCTGCAATCTGTCGGGGCATAGGCGGAGATGACGAAAAGACACCGTTTCTCACGCCGATTTCTTCTTAATTGATGGAACTTTCTAATCTAACAGCACATAACCGACTGTTAATGGGGATCCAATCGATTAGTGCTGCCTCAGCTCTAGCGCTTAGTGCGACACCAACGCCAGCAAGACCAGACGAAGATGCCACAGGGTCCCCGGATAAGCGCACGTGGAACAAGCTTTTCGAGGCGACAGATGGAGAGCGGATTTGTAGTACTTCACTAGAGTCTTGAATACGGGTCTCGGATAGACAACAAACGTCAACATTAAGACCTTCCAAAGACATAGCCAGCCCTATCTGTTGTCTGATCTGCATTAGTGTGCGAACGTTGAAGGAAGCCAGCTTGAACGGCGTACGTGGTTTCAGAAAGACTGCCTCAGTATTCATAATCGGTGGAAGCATTCACTTTCAACCAGACAGTGACTGGAGATCGTTTAGATAGGACAGATTTTCCACCATGGGCGAGCTGCTGCATAAGTTGAAAAGTAAGGTTACACAAATTGGGGATAAAAGGGGGTGAGTTAGCGATATGGTAAATAATAATAATAATAATGTAAATTGTCTTGCTTTTAGTATGAGCAGGGATATTATCGTCAATAGAGTTCATCATTTCATTCATTTGTGTGTGGGCTGTGATACTGCCCGGGTGCCCAAACCGAAGCAGGTGGTTTTCTTAGGGGACCACACCCCGAACCTTTGACCTAAAGGTCTGATCCACAAGGCAGTGGAGCATCGTGAGGAGATGCAGTCCCATGGTAGCCGTTGACCAATGACAGGTTCTTCCGCCATTCGTTCCATCAGGATACTGGAGCCCATGTGCACCATTGGTTTGGAATCAGGGTTTTCCAACTCCCCTAAATGGACCCTCCGTGTCCACCAATCCGGTTATAGCGCCGGACATTCGCTTTTCGTCCTCTCACTTTCGTAAACAACACCCCCGCCACGAGAAGGCAGTGAGTAGGACTTCCCTGGCAGAGGCTATATATTCGCTGGCCATGTGAGAGCATTTCGAGAGGGAGAGTAGACTCTCTCCACTCTCGGCCGTACCAGGGCATTCGGGGGCTCCTTTAGGTCAAAGGTTCCGGTTGTGGCCCCCTAAGAAAACCACCTGCTTCATTTTGGGCACCTGGGCAGTATCACAGCTCTCACACAAATCAAATGAGATTTGTGAGGCGCATATTTATCTGGTGCTTTTTTGTATCAATATTTATGTGTTTAAATAAAAAAAAGTATCTTGTTAAATATATGTTGGACACTGACTTCCTTTTCAACATTCTGATTCTTTAACTATCCATTTAATAACGTATGTTGTAAATCTATTTTGGCTTAATACTGAATTATAACACAATAACTGCGTAACTATGCGTATATCACATCGAATAAACCGTCTCTTAGTAACATTGAGTCATTTTCTTTCTAAGTAGGCGATGAATCACACGGATAGTGGTCACTTACTAGCTACAATATGAATGCAGTTATAGGTTTAATAATCGTAGTTTTGGAAGCGAACCGAAAATAGGTTTTCATTGATCGCTGAATCGTATACACGAACAGAAACATGATTCTTTGTGCACCGTAAAGATTTTTATCTATAAGTATTGGCAGAAATTATTAAAATTATAAAACACTACTAAGGTTGATGTCTTTTTAGGTAGGTACAATTTGTGAGAATTTGCAAAAGTAGGAAAATTAAGATGATACCTGGAGGTCAATTCAAGAAAAACCAACTTAATAATGGAACTATGACAGTAACAAGGCGTAAAAGTACCGGTTAGTTTGCAAGTGAACCTTTAGTACATTGAGAGCTTAGCCTACCTCATAAATGATCCATAAAATGATTATTCGGCTATTGAGTGGTCGAAAAAGGAAATCATGTTTATTATTTATTATCTTACTGGCTAAATGATGGGAGGATATCTGATTTGACGATATATGTGGTTCGCTACGTTCCATTCAGGCAATTTTCTGTCATTCTATACTAAAGTAGAGCAGCATTTTATGAAATGTTTCATAGAGGAAGTTATCATCACACATTAAGCTGTAAAAGAGGATATATCTGCAGGTCAAACTAAGGGAATGAGCAACTTGGACGGTAGGGCTGATAAGATGGCAGAAAACGAATAATGCTACTTGAAAATGACAGGATTTACTGATATAATATTAATTGGTTATAATCCATAAAGAATTTGTGCAAATGTTCTGAATATCAGCGATGTATATATTATATTTTTCCGAATATATATCACAGAAATTACGAAATGGTAGGAATTTTTTAAATAAAGTATACCATAGAGAAAGCTGACTATACAGAAAATATCTACAGGAAAACCATCAAACTTGAGAACCTAGAAAAAAAAGTAAAAAACGGAATTATGTTGATGTTAATAATCCGGATAAACCAAATCGGTTTTGAAATGATGGATATGGGCAAGTGAGTAGTGGAGGTTTGGTTGAATCCAAAAAACTGAATTTATTTAATTTATCATTTTCTTTTTCATTCTCTAAAACTGAGGATTTAATAATTTCGCGAAGTTCTATCCAGGAAACAATTAAATTAGAATCAAAATATACATTATTAAAACAATTAGATGATGACTGATTTATTATCCAAGTGAAAGCATCACTTGATGAATAACCAAGTTGAGATTGAACATGTTCACTGAAAACTGAATCAACGGTAGAAAGTAAATCAATTTCTGTAATTTGATCAGATGTATTAGTATCGCTGTCAAATTCACGATTATTTGGCATTTTTAAATGATTAGAATCAGAGAACAATGTTTCAACTTTGGATGCTTGTTCAACTTCATCTAATTGAGGAGCAAAGCAACAATTCAAAGCACCAGGATCAATGGGATGAGCTTCTGTATTGAAAATGTAACCACCTGATTCTGGAAAACATTGAAGTCCTGACGGTAAACGAGAACCTTCTAATGACGTTTTTTCACCTGGTAACTGATGTATGAAGTTGTTTTCATCAAATAATAGGTATAAATATTTTGTTGTTTCTGCTAAGAAAAATGACTCCATTCTATCTTCCAAAGTATGTTTTGTAACATCTGAAACCTAGAAAAACAGATGCTATATAAATATTATTGTTTAAATAAGAAATTTAAGCATAATAAAAAGAGATGTGTCTTAGTGTGAAGGCTAGCATACTAGACGAGGGCCCAAATCAAAGTAAATGGCTTTTTTAAGGGGTTACTCCATGAGCCATTTTACCTAGAAGTTTAATCTATAAAGCAGTCGAAAAACGTTGGAATCCGTCCCATGGTAGTTGACGACTAAAATACGCTGTTTATTCTCTTAGGATCCTGAGGCACACTGGTTTGGAATCGAAAGTTCCCAATTCTCTCTGTATTCACCAACTAGGTTAGAGAATCAGACGTTCGCCTTTTGCCCTCTCATTTCCGTGAACAGCCCTACATTATGAAGGAAGTGAGTGAAACTTACCTAGCAGGAGATATGAACAAACGCCGTATGAGAGCATTTTGAGGGGGAGAGAGGACTCTTTTTATTATTGGCTGTATCAGAGCACTTGAGGATTATTCATAACTATAAATATGCCCTGTAGGAGGGTAATTTTACATTGGTTTTCAGGAGAGCCACAAACTATCCAGGCTCTTCACAAATTGAGTAGCGAAGCTTAATCTGTCCTATCTAAACGATCTCCAGTCACTGTCTGGTTGAAAGTGAATGCTTCCACCGATTATGAATACTGAGGCAGTCTTTCTGAAACCACGTACGCCGTTCAAGCTGGCTTCCTTCAACGTTCGCACACTAATGCAGATCAGACAACAGATAGGGCTGGCTATGTCTTTGGAAGGTCTTAATGTTGACGTTTGTTGTCTATCCGAGACCCGTATTCAAGACTCTAGTGAAGTACTACAAATCCGCTCTCCATCTGTCGCCTCGAAAAGCTTGTTCCACGTGCGCTTATCCGGGGACCCTGTGGCATCTTCGTCTGGTCTTGCTGGCGTTGGTGTCGCACTAAGCGCTAGAGCTGAGGCAGCACTAATCGATTGGATCCCCATTAACAGTCGGTTATGTGCTGTTAGATTAGAAAGTTCCATCAATTAAGAAGAAATCGGCGTGAGAAACGGTGTCTTTTCGTCATCTCCGCCTATGCCCCGACAGATTGCAGCCCGGATGCAATCAAGGATGAGTTTTACCATCAGTTAACAGTTCTTCTCCAGAAAGCGCGTTCGACAGATATTGTAGTACTAGCCGGAGACTTGAATGCACAGGTCGGGCGTCTAGGCACAGAAGAGAGTCGTCTAGGTGGCCGATGGGGACTTGTTGGTCGCCGGACAGATAACGGGGACCGTTTGCTGCAACTGTGCACAGACCACAACCTGTTTCTGGCCAGCACTAACTTCCGGCACAGTCATCGCCGGTGTGCCACCTGGCGTCCTCCCTCTGCATCCCAAGCCTGGACTCAGATTGATCACATCGCGATCAGCTACCGCTGGCGTGGTTGTGTACAAGACTGCCGCTCCTTTTGGAGTACCTATCTGGAGTCTGATCATGCCCTGGTCTGCGCCAATCTCACCTTACTTTTCAGTGGCCGAAGGATTGACCACCACCAACGGATTGATATTAGTAAACTGGCTGCAACTTCTGTTGCAAGTAAGTATCGAGCTGAGCTAGCCTCTAGGCTAGCTACCACCCCACCGAAAAGTATAGACGAGCATTGGTTGCATCTTCACGACGCCATGAAAATGGCGAGTAAAGCCGCTTGCGGCTTCGCGAAACGTCCCGCTTACAAGCACTGGGTTTCTTCTGGCTCCTTACAACTGATGGAAGCCCGTCGGTCTACTCCGGGTGACCGTGAGTTTGACCACAAACGAAGGCTGTTATGTAATGAAATCGGGCAAAGCTTGTGTAAGGACCGGGAAGCCTGGTGGTCGGAGCGTGCTAATGAGATGGAAGCAGCAGCTGCATCTGGTAACTGCCGGAAGCTCTTCCAACTCATCCGAGCCACTGGCAGCAAGAAGTCTGGTGTGAGTGAAACAATCTACGAGGATGACGGGATGCCAATCACTAACATCTGTCGACGTCTTGGACGATGGGCGGAATTTTTCGAAGGGCAGTTCAACTGGCCTGCTGCTCCGGCAACATCAACCAGCTTGTCCTGCTCCCCATGGCCGGTGACGACTGATCCACCAAACGAGGCGGAAGTCCACAAGGAACTCCAACTCTTGAAACGTTATAAATCACCTGGCCCAGATGACTTACCTCCGGCTCTTTTTAAAGATGGTGGTGACTTTCTGGCTAAGGAACTGACTGCGTTGTTTGGAAAGGTTTGGGAGCAAGAAAGTGTTCCAACATCTTGGAATGAGTCAATAGTCGTCCCTATCTTTAAAAAGGGTTCACGTTGTTCCTGCAATAACTACCGGGGGATAAGTCTACTTTCGATCGCGTCCAAACTATTGGCTTCTATCATTCTTCGTAGGTTGTTTAAAACCCGAGAACGATTGACTCGCGAGGAGCAGGCTGGTTTTCGTTCTGGTCGAGGATGCATTGATCACATCTTCACCCTCCGCCAAATGTTAGAACACCGTCATACTTATCGCAGGCCAACAATCGTAGTGTTTCTTGATATCAGGGCGGCCTTCGATTCGTTGGACAGGACTGTTCTCTGGGATTGTCTATTGAAGAAGGGTGTGCCTGAGAAGTTCATTAACATCTTAAAGGCCCTGTATACGAACACCTCAGGCAGAGTGAGGGCATACAACCACCTTTCTCCCTTGTTCCATTCGAGCAGTGGGGTTAGGCAGGGTTGCCCGATCTCACCATTCCTCTTCAACTTTGCTATCGACGACATCCTAGAAACAGCTCTGATGGATGTAAGTAATGGCGGTGTGGATATGTTGCCTGGAGAACGACTTCTCGACCTCGAGTATGCGGATGATATTGTCTTACTGTGCGATAATGCCCAAGGCATGCAATCAGCACTTAATCAGTTGGCAATCAGTGTCCGCAGGTACGGCATGTGCTTTGCACCCTCCAAGTGCAAAGTACTTCTACAAGACTGGCAGGATTCTAATCCTGTACTCACCCTGGATGGTGAGGAGATCGAAGTAGTTGAGAAGTTCGTGTATCTAGGTAGCTATATAAGTGCTGGTGGTGGCGTGAGTGATGAGATTGATGCACGTTTAATGAAAGCCAGAGCGGCTTATGCCAATCTGGGCTATCTTTGGCGCCTTCGTGATGTTAGTCTGGCTGTAAAAGGTCGGATCTACAACGCGTCGGTGAGAGCAGTTTTGCTCTATGCTTGTGAAACCTGGCCTCTCCGAGTTGAGGATGTTAGACGTCTCTCTGTGTTCGATCATCGTTGTCTCCGAAGGATTGCTGACATCCAGTGGCAACACCATGTTAGTAATGCAGAGGTTCGGCATCGTGTGTTCGGGCGCAGAGACGATAATTCAATTGGTGTCACCATCTTGAAACACCGACTTCGGTGGCTCGGACATGTTTTACGAATGTCGTCCCAGAGACTTCCGCGTCGTGCATTATTTGCCGACCCTGGGACTGGTTGGAGAAAGCGGAGAGGAGGTCAGTGTATGACATGGTGTCGTGGCATGAAAGAGAGCTGCAAAGGGCTAGCTTCCGTTGGTCCTTCACGACTCCCTGGTTGGGGTCCGAGAGATAGTGCAACACAGTGGCTAGAGACGTTATCAGATATGGCTCAGAATAGAAGCCAGTGGCGATCCTGCTGCAACCTTCTTTTACTTTCTACATAAAGAATGGTTCTAACTTTCCTAACTGAAAGAATCTTCTGGTTGTACATTTCAGCCCGCCTTATCTTTTCATCCTTTATCTACCTACTTTCATTATTTTGTGTGGCGCATATGTACCTGGTGCCCTTTTGTACCAATATATATGTGTTTAAATAAATAAATAAATAAATAATCATGATGTGCAAACACATAGATACCAAGAACGGTGATAAAATAAGCAGGAATTATCGTTGTTTTAGTGATTAACAGTGGGTTGAATATGAATATAAACCGGTTAATGCTTGTAGGGAATCAGAACTACAAAACATTCGTGTAAGCTCCATCAAACGGGATTAAAGAGTGTTGATAAAGTCACTACATGCAACAGTTGTCTTTTTCTTTCACCCTGTTTACAAAAGATTGTGAGAATGTACACCCAAAACGTTTTACCTTTCAATCAAACATGAAAAATCTTACAAAAACGTTTCTCATAACTTTTCACGTACAAAAATCCACCACTTGATGGGCGAAAAAACTGACACATAAACGACAGTTTTTATTGATTTTCTCCAGTATCAACTAGTGACGATATAATCTACTGAAATTATATTATAGAACTGATGTCAACATTTATCAGGTTAGACTGCTTCAACTACTTCTGAGATTTGATACTATTGAAGAACACTCGAGACTAAGTAAATCACTAACAATCAACATTATTTCGTTAGAATGAATTTCGGTTAATCCAAGACAAGTGGATAATTCCGTAGTACAAAACTGCAATGATTAATTCGTTTAAATTTATTGTAAAGTCCTGTTTAGCTGAACTTCGGTCCGATCAACTGAGCAGAATCGCTGGCAGTCGCATAAACTGTTTTAAAATGATGTACGTAAATATAAAGTTGGTGATGTCTATCATTTGTTGTGTTTGCAGATAAGCTTAACACCATTGTGTTTGGTATTAGAGCCCGAATCAAACGAAGTATAGTGAAAATATAAAGACTACTGATATGGATTTAAAAGCCTCCGAAATAAATCAAAATGGTAATATAAACACATTACTTTTTATGTGATTTATGTACAATCGGATTTGCATAAATTGACTGAATAGTATTTAACATCAGGTGATTAATAAATTATTAGGTGGATACATGTTCAGAATATTATATTGACCGATTTTTAAGCTGACTAAATTTTGATCTTTTGATTCCACAACATCACTTTACTCTCCTAAACATACGTTCGACTAACAGTGTTGGAATTGATGCACATCAGTTAGTATATGAGTAGCATAAGGAAGCGTGCAGAAGTTGTTTAAATTACTTGAATCTAACCATTCGAGTTGACCAAACCATAGTTTCATAGATGAGTACATTATTGTTTACAAACGGCAAAGTTCACAGTCAAATTTTTGTAGTCGAAAAATCTAAATCCTGATATTGGGGGATTTGTGAAGTGTTATCACAAGACAATCATATAGACCTTCTTAAAAAACTGGAAGAGTATATGTTACTGAAGTGCTAGTTCTCACATTTCCATGAATTCTAGACTCAGTCAATTACAGGATAAATATTTTCAGTGAAGATATTTGAAATTAGTTTTTTTACTGTGAAAGGCAGTGATAACTCAATTAGTTAATGATATCAAATTATACTAGAAAACTAAAGTATCTTCAACAAACTACTAATGTTCATAAAAACAACAATAAGCTGATTGCTTTCTACCTTGAATAGCTACTTACTATACTCCATATCGATATAATAATAAATAAACACGAAAATACCTACCGTCGCAAAACCACAAGGTGTACGCGCTGAGACTTCAATTGAAGTCAAAATATCCACACCCATATCAATCAGAGCAGGATCACGTGTGGCACGATATACGTAGAGAATGGATTCAATTAATTCTATTGGAAAAAAATAAATCCATCTATTATTTTGACATTTTCAGGATAGAAATATTTCAAAAACGAAAGGAGAGCATAACTCAGAAAAGATTAACGAAAGACGAACACGTTAAACACTAAGTTTCAGGTTTAAACTCCACTCTACTTCACTTTGAGCAACTGGGTAGTGTCACTAACTTTAACAATCAGAGTGTAGTTTATACCAAAGCCTATTTAAAACTATTTTATGTAAATAGCCTTTTATTAGTAAATACGGTTTGCATTTGACACATTCATTTGTTTAGATCCTACGAATGAAGTGTAAAATCAATAGTGAAAATAAAAGCAAAAAATGACTTTTAAACTAGACAATATTTTCCTACCTGGTCGTAATGGATATGCCTCACGACCCTTATAAGCTTTATGATCAGATAAACTATAGAACTCCGGAAGGAATCCATATTTTCTCCATATTTCATGATAAGCAATCAAATGTCTGCGAGCACCCTCAATATCACCTGTAAGTGTCTATAATGATTGTAAAATCAAAGGGAATTTGTTTTATATTAAATATTTTAAATTATATTGCTAAATTTACCTGACAAAACTGAAAATATAAAAAAAAACACTTAGAAACTTTGATTACTATAACTTCTTTATAAGGAAAGTTAAATAAACTGAAGGTAAAAACAATCCATGGATAAGTGCCATATGAGAAAGTAGCATGTCGCCTAATAATTGTCAATTAAATTGAAGATGGGTCCAAAGTAAACACGGAAGATTCTTAACCTTCACTTACCAAGTTCATAAGATAGTAGAGTTCATTGTCAACTTTGTAAATATACGGTACTTACTGATATACATCTCAACATCAAATCTGAATAAGATTGGAAGATGACCAGTATGTTAATTAGAATGTTTTAAAACAGTAAAAAAAAAATTTTATCCAATGTCATTTTGCAGGGAATATATTCAGAAAGTATCCTAATAATTTTGGATTGTAATAAAAAGTTTAAAGTAGTTCAGAAGAAAGTTTACATATATTTAGGACAAGCACCAGTATTTAGAAAGAGTTGGTCAACAAATCTGTTTAAAGTGATCTCTAAGAACACTTTATTCGTCTATGTGAAAGATTATGTATTCTAAATAGTTTCATTTAATAAAAAGTAAATAACTGGTAGAGTAACTGTTTGTAATATAGAATCTGTGGAAGCCTATAGCATGGGATCCTCTTGTACTGGTAAAATATTTCAAGAGCAATTTTGCAAGATGGCATAAGTCTTTTTGTAGGAGAAATCAGTAGTGCCTTAATTCATTCCTTTTTTATGAGTAAAAGTATGAGAATTATTTACTGAACTTCATTTTTATTACAGGAGGGATTGTAGGGATTATAGGATCTTCATGGTTTTAAATCACTAGTAGCCAGCTTCAAGATGAATATCCTGGAGCTTTAGTGATAAGTCATGAACAGTGGAGTTCAACCATGTTGAGTCTGAGATAATTATCTACCAGAAACAACGGAAGATGATCACGCGATATCGTGAATTGATTGAAATTAGACAAGTACATTACTAAGTGTAAGCTGAGTGTTCGAGGGCGATACCGTAGGTCCTGCGCTCGACCCCTGGCGACGGGGTTGTATATGCGCAGTGCTAAGGAGCTCCATATTAATAGGACGAAATACCTATCTAGTGCTTTCTGGTTTTTGATGGTGGTCTAGCTAACATCAGTACGTTATTTGAAGCTATGTATTTTATTTCATAAAAATGGTGAACACTCATTCAAAAGATAATTTTTGGTTCAAATGTTTCTGTGAAAACAAACAATAACTACTTTGAGAGTGATCAATCATTGTACAGGTAATATACTGGACAAATAACAATCTTTTCTTGAGCATACTAGACGTATCCGGTGACTAACTAAATATATAGAAGAGTAGATGAAGATATACACCTTCTGAGAAACTACGACACACCAATTTATTGTCTTGTATCTAGCATAAAACTAAAAATGCTGACAATATAGGATAAGACTCACGATGCATGGGTTTTGAAAATTAATTCGAATTATATACCAGTTTCATTAATTCAATGTAATTCGTCTACCAAGTACGACTTTAAACCATAATCGAGTGTATTTGAGAACTAGTAATACTACTCAAGCGAAGCTCAAAACTAGAATTCATAAGTTTAAATTCAATCGACTCAACAGCAAAGCCACCGTTTTATATATGTCGCAGAAGTCCTGAATAGTACTTTTAGAAAATAAAAGAATTAATGATGTAAGACAAAATACAAAGTAAACGAGTTGTTTTATACAAAACCAGATATTTTAAATATTTTGAAGACAAACACATGAATTACCAATAAACCAGGCCAAAATGCTTCAAGACTCTGAAATACTGCCATTGTAACTCCACCTTTATCCTTATTTATCATTGGATTCCAATCACCATGTCGAATATGTTTTTCTATTGCTAATCTGTACTCTAAAGTTGTAAAGATAAATAAAAAACAGTGAATATAATACTTTTATGGTCTACGTCGCAGACATTCTTCGCCTAGTTATCTACCTAAGATCAGTTCATGATGTTGACTTTAAAATTCAACAATCTCTACAAAATTCTTATACTAAGAACACGATTCTCCCTGGAGAAGTATCAACGTGTAAAAATTTCACTAATGTTTAGTAGTGAGAACAGCAAAATATATTCATTTTAAGTTAGTATAATTATTGGCATATCAATTAATAGTGACAGCTAAACCCAACACTAGTAACTATTTCAGTCAGCCAGCCAAACACAAAATAGAACCTAAAGCGTGTGCACATCGGTTTACGTTTATATACCTCATTAACATAAATGATTGAAATTGCTAAAGCGAATTCCAGGATAGTAGATGTGGTAACAATATTATTGGTAATGGAAAAGACTAAGGATCGACGATACGACTCAAGCAAAGGTGAAATAGTGTAATAAAAAAACTTCGGAACTTAGAATGTAGAAGACAAAAAGTGGGTGCACCTGCGCCACTGCAAACGACTTTGAGCCACTCATTCAAAGTCTCTAACCATCGGTTACGATAATCACACGGATCCCAACCAGGTAGTCTACATCTATTGAAATGGCCCAGTACGATTGCCAATGGCTTCAAAGACTAATGCCATGTTTTGGCTCGGCCGCCCTCAGCTTTCTTTCAAGCTACCCCTACACTAGAAAACACTGCCCATCAGGGTAGGTGGTGGTTAAGCACACGTAACACATGTCTCAATCACCTTAGTTGGTGAAGATTTACTAATTCATCAATCGACTTCCCATCCTTACCTAGAACCATATGTCTAACCTCGGTGGTCCCGAAACACACGAGCAATACTTCGAAGACACCTATTATCGAATACTAGTAAACTACCGATATCCTCTATTCTTAATGGCTATGCTTCAAAGCCATAAAGCGGGACGGAGAGAACTGCTACGCAGTAAAAACTTCCTTTGGTTTGTAAACGGATAGCTCGCCTCTTCCACATGATAAGCCTTCTAATTGAATGCTAGGTTCTGTTCCTAAGCTCTTCTAGTAACTCCCAGGATAGATCTACACAGCGACTTGAACATGAGAGAAAAAGCGCAAAATACGGAAGAAACGCTTTACTCCAAAGGTTTATTTATGTACAGAAAATCTAGGGTTCCTATATTTTAGATGGCCTTAGGTTTCCGGAAAATTAAGTGACGCTACTAGATATAGTAGCAGTATAGGTAATCATTTAATCGCAAACTCGACATGTGAATGTCCGGCGATTGAAAGGGGTTGGTTGGTACGGAGGATCCACCTAGGGGAGTTGGAAAACCCTGATTCCGAATCAGTGGTGCGCATAGGCTCCAGGATTTTGAGAGAACAAATGGTATATGAACGTATTGTTGGTCACTGGCTACCATGGGACTGCATCCCCTAACACTGCTCCATTGCTTCGTGGATTAGACCTCTAAGTCAAAGGCTCGGGGAGTGGTCCTCTGAAAAAATCACCTGCTACCGTTTGGGCGCCCAGGTGGTATCCTAACCCTCACACAAATCGAGTGACGAAGTGTGGTGCATATACATTTGGTGCCTCCTTGTACCAATGTTTGTGTTGAAATAAATAAAAAGATAAATGATGAACAGAGAATTGATAAGACAGCTTTTGAGAGGCTTAGTCATGTTATCGTTGACTTACAGGTCTACTGTTTCCATATAAAGATCATGATTATTTATCTCTATATCAAAAAATGAAGCATCCATCACATTAAAGTGCTATCAAACCGCTTTGAAACCTTACAATATCTTCAAAGTTAATTCATTGTGTTAAAATCTGTTGAATGTATTCATGAGAGTAGTTTAAAGGTTATCTATCTGCCTAACCCGATAGTGAGGGTACCAAGGTAACCTGAGTTGCTCAAACAGCACTCGGAGCTTGATTTCAAAGGTTGTTTTCTACCATTTTAGTACGAAGTAGCATGTTTACCTAAATTATTCCAATGTATCTCACTTTTGATCACTTTCACATTTATATATAAATGATTTTATGAGCCCTTTTTTCCACCCTAGCACTAGGTACGTTCAAGTCTGGCTTCAGACAACTGACACAAATAGCCTCAAACAGATAATAGTTATTTGAACACCGACACTACCAAAATAATGGCATAAACATTTTTTGGTGGAAATAATGAAAGTAAACTCCTCCATTACGACTGAAAAACAACACTTCTACAAATCTCATACCTCGAAACATAGAATCTAGCTCAGGAAGGCGAAATAGAGCTGCACCTTTAACCAAATATTCGAAATAAGAATCGACTCCTGAACCAATAGTGGCATCGCGAGCTGTCCAACTCCCAGTGATAACATCGATATGGTTTCCCAGTAATCCAAGAGAAGATCTGTATTTCCACATAGCTTTTAGAGCACGCATTGCAACAGCCTCGTATCTAGGATCTCCTAAATGAAGAATTCAAGTTGCATGAATATATATACCAAAAACAAGAAAAGAATGACACTAAAGTTTTAGACTAAATTATACAAACACACAGCTCTTGATAAGAAGTGCAATCAGAGGAAGAAATTGCTTGGTTTTTCAGCCGGTGAAACAAGATTACCGGTTTGCTTTTGCACAGAATGCAGAAGTATGATAACGTAAGGTTAAAGAAATGGGCAGAAAATATAAAGCTTGAATTTTGCGAAACAGTTGAAAAAACATAAAGTGGTGAAAGGGAGAGCACAGTGATGAAAAATCTTATTAGAAAATCGGTCGGAACATATTGTCTCATTGGTTTACGTGAAGCGTGACAACGGAGACTGTTGATATGTGTGTACATGGATGAAAATATGCAAAATACGAATCTTATTGACATTCATGTAGAAAGAAACAACTTGAAAACAGTAGGGAAATCATACAAAGGAGTTGATCACTTAAGATAAAAGCCTACTACATCGATAAAATGGATGTATAAATGTAGTCTAATGATGTAGGAACTTGGGTTTAAACCATACAGTTGCCAGATAGAATCCAAGCATTCGCATCAGGCGTTATATTTAAACATACGCAGTATTCACGAACGAACATTGAGAGCTAAACATGAGTATGCAAATATATATGGGAAAATGTTAGAGAAGCAGAAAGGAACAAATATGGTTTTCATGCACTGAAAGCTAACATGAGTCAAACACTACCTGTAAGACGAGATAATGCTCCAAACTCCAAAATGAATGTACCAATACCAGCAACGCACGTGACTGAAGTCTCTCCTCTCGGAACCCCACCCAGTTTGAAGTTGACAGTACCGTATGGCATCCCGGTCGGGGTGTTGAAAGCAGGTAAGAGCTTAGAAGCAAACACCTCTGCTTGCCTTAGTAGTGGTCCAGAACACGGCCAGGATGGTTCTACTTCAAACCCGGCTCTGCGTGACAAAAGATGGGCAGAGATGAGCCCACCGACAACTAAAGGGTATAAAATAATCGAATTGAAATACCTCTGATGTTAGTTTCGAAGACAGAAGCATTGACATTTTTTTCAGAATCCAAGTGATCAAGAAGAGCACGTGCAGCACGACGAAACTCAGTAACATTGTCCATTATAACAAGTGTATCAAGTGCATCTACCAGTGTCAGCGAGAAACTACCCCATGTATCATGCCCATCACATGAAAGCGGTCTCAACTCATCTAGAGGATATGCATATTTGAGGTAATTGTCGTAGGCATGATAAAATATTTTTCTAACGCGGTCTCTAAATGATATGCACAAACTAAAAAGAGGAATTACTTGAGGTTTCCCATATTATGTGCGAGACCAACTTCGCCGTGAATAACTGCTAACAGTGAGATCATAACACTAATCCAAAACATTCTGAAGACAAGAGAAAGTAAAAATGACTTATAAACCCCTCAAACACCCCCGTATGATGTAATCATTCAATTAACTATTAACCTTGAGATTGAAAAGGATGAGCACCCTATATTCAATACCTACGAGTAAGCAATAGACTTTCCAATTATACCAGGTCGAACCATTAGTATTTCCGGTCTTGCATTATGATTGAAGTAAATTATTGTTAGTTTCTGGAAATCATATTATCTGTTCTTACGCGTTGGACATGTGAAAGGACAAAACAGCTATTTATGATCATTGGGTCGTTTGGTAAAAAACTCTCGAACTAGCCCACCACAATACTGGTAAAGCCAGAATGGGTTTTCGTACCTTGTTCATAGATTATTTGTTCTTCCAACACTAAGATCTGCAGTTATAGACGACCTTCGCTTAGCCCACTTGTGAACAGATAAAATGAAGTCGTTTGCTCGCCATATTTACTACTTGTCTGATACTGATGTTAGTCGACTAGCAATCATGAAATAAACCTAATTGGATTCCTTGATCTGAATCTGATGAATCGTGGTAACTTTTGCATACCGATTACTGTGGCGCATGTGGGATAGTTGAAATAGACTTATTTTGTAATTATTCATATTTTCTACAAGGAGCTTTGTAGTGGCTGATACTATTTTTCAGGCTCACATGGGCAACTTTAGCTCCTGTACAGACCAATTTGTTCATTCTTCTCCAACCACTTTCTGACCTCGTTTACTAACCCTGACTGTTTTTATGTTATCGTATGTGTGTCAGTCGTTTGCTCTGTTCATTGTGTGTCTGTAATTTATTTTGGGTCTGGCTGTATATACTGAGTGTTGCTCGATTAAATTGAGTTGACTCACTCGCCTTCTTTACTGGGCGTCATTATGTTTCGTTTCCTCCACCTCATTTCTCTGATTGTCTATTCAAATGAATGTGTGCATGAAATATAAGTATTCAGAATCCATTCTCGTATCAAGCTTATGTAATTCCGTTAATCACTAATGCGGATTAAGATGACAAAAACGTACGAAGTCATCTGTGATTTAGATTTTAATAACAATCAACAAGCGATCTAGTTGTAGTCAGATAAAGGGTCCACCAAAAAAATTTCTAAACTCAGATTATACTTTAGTTACTATTAATTTATATTTCAATCGGCCAGAAATAGTACTTACGAGCAGTCCTAGAGGTTACTTTACACGAAAAGCTATGAGGTGGATTTTCGGTCATGTGGAAATACTCATAGTGTTAGTAACTGATGATAGAACCCACTTCACAGAAAAGGTTTAACAGCTAGGTTATGATATTGGATACTCTAATCTATTTACGGCTCCAAAATTACGTCAGTTTAGTGGATTAGCTTGCCCAACCTTTAAAGCGTGTTATCACATCAGTGGATCAAAGTAACCTAGAGAAGCTAGAAAATGAACTGATAATTTTTTTCTTCAATACCGAACATTCAAGGACTCATAATAGTTCAGCTGAACTCCTTAGATCTCCGATATTGCAAACGCATTTAGTGAACAAAACACCATGACAACAACAAGTTTTCAGAGTAAATGACAGTTGACCATTTACGGAGATTATGGTTCGGAGGATGGGTATTCGGATGGGAGAGATTCTTGATCTGAATCACTATTCAATTCACAACAGACATATGTGTAACAGTAAGTAAATCAGCCAAACAAATAGTTCGGCAAGTCTTCGACATTGATGCTTAACTAATTATTTTTTCTGAACACACTAGCTGAAGGCGCTTGATCACTCATTGGCATCAAATCACCCGTGGGTATGCAGTGCCACGTATCTCATGAAAATACTAACCATCCTAGATTACACATTTCTCAACATACTGAAAACCTTCCAAATATATTTTCGAACTCCTTCAACCTTAACTTCTGATTTTACTAAGTTGGTATCTCTCGATCATAATGGCGTTACATATAAAGGCATTGTAAAACCTCGAATACCTGTGGCATCTTTAGATTGAACAGACAAGGCTTAATTAAGTAGATGGCTCCAACTTTAATTTTGACTCTTCTATAAGTAGTCCAGATAGCTGGTTCCAATTTTAGTTCCAGTGATTATCCTGGTAGAAAAAAACTCTTTATATAATTCCGGATTTCAAACAGATGGAGAAAATCAAAATCAAAATTCTGAATAATTGAGATTGTACAAGATTAAAAAAACCAAGACTACATTATAGAAAATAGACAGCTGAAAATAGACAGTGAACAACTAATACTGAACAAATAAATATTTCATGTTGTGTTGTGATCTGCTTAACCAAATTATTAAAATTTCATGGTAAATGCTTCTAATTCATGTTCTTGAACGTGTATTGTAGATGTTCCAGATTTTTCGGAGTTAGTACCATTTCATTCGATGACTTCAAACTCACAATATCTGTGTGAGTGCCTAGGGTCTTAAAAGTTCTGAAGTATCGAAACGGTGATTAAAAATACCGGATTTAGGTGAGTGAAGTGTATTTAGGTTATGAAAATAAATGTATGCAAGACCAAGGGTAATGCCAAGGATCTCGACAGTTTCGTGAATAACTTCTTTTTGTAAAGAAATGCAATGACGCTCTAAATACTCGAGTGTGATTTAGATTTACCGTCGGTACTTCAAATAGTAGCGACGAAACTACCCACCTTCTTTAACGACAAGTGGGTGAACGAAATTATGATCATGAAAGATGAAGATATTGAGCTGACATTCTCAAATATAGTAGTTCGCAGAACGCTACGCAAATCACTTGTTCAGTCGACTCGTCGATATAATTTTTATCAATGAATGATCCAGCAACCCTGTCACAAAAAAGCAGTCAGGAAGGGAAAGACGAAAAAACAAAAAGATTGAGAGTGATGTGTGGTAGATAATATTGTTTAAAAGATTATGACAGGTTTGTTAGTTTATCTGTGTTACAAAGTTAAGCGTTTGTAGGAATAAAACGATTACGTTTGAGATGCACAAGAGTGGGATTCACTCTTAGTTGAAGACCAATAAAAAGGATTCTGATAAAAAAATCAAATGTTTGAGGAGTTTAAAAAACTATAAATAATTAGCGAATGGTTAATTAAAATAGTGTTGACAATGTTAGTCACTTGAACAAAATTCAGGGTTATCTTCTACTGATTCTCGTTGAAATTTGATTGAATGTAGTCTAGAAACGCATCAAAATGAAAATGAAGTTTCTTTAGAAAAAAGTATTGCGGTTGGAAAGGAAATGTCAACGGAATCTAAATATAAGATTCGACTAAGTAACCAGTGATCACAATACGGTCTACTTTTCGACTTCATTTACTCCGAACTTTCTTCTCCCCAAATGAACCATAAACAGGAAACAAAATCAAAGTCAAGAGAAATAAAAACAACGGCAGCATAAATAGGAGTTTTTGATACATGTGTGTAAGTACACAGTTCTAACGTGCTACTGATTTTCACATACTTTTTATAAATCTCATAAATACTACTCAAATCGATGACAGTATTGACACACTGTTATGCAAACATCAATAAATTCCTTGTCGTTTTGACCTTTTAATAAAAAATACATTTTTTAAGAGTGTTGGGTTGTTAAAGTTAGTTCTAAAATCATTATCAGCCTTTCGGAATTGCTGTGTCGAATCAGATAGGGATACTGTTTTACTAGAATATCTAAAGAGCAGGTTCGCGCTAACTTACAGAAAATTATATTTGATGAGATTATGAAAAGTCACGATGGCCACCATTGCATGTTCGAATCATGCCATCATTATAATGTTCCTTCTCTGACCTTCTCTAACCACTATTATTTTTTGTTTAGTATTCAATCGCCATTGTGAATTTCCTATGCTGGCGTATGTTCAAAGATGAGTTGTGATGTTGGTCCCGTTGATGTCGGCGTAAATCTGACTCTGTCTATACTCGTATATAATAAATGACTTTATTCCGCGTTGGTGAATAACGGAATTAAATAAGTCAAATACGAGAATGGATTTAGAATACATATATTTCCTACACTCATTGATCTGGCCAGGGAATCAGAACGATGAAGTAAATAGATGAGAGCAGGACATAAATGACATGCAGTGGAGATGGCAGAGAAGCCAACTCGAGAGCGAGGCGAAAGATGATGCGTATTGGAGATGGCTGGGAAACCAACTCGTTATAAGCAAGCATTAATCAACATTTATAGTCAGACTAAAATAAATGACAGACATGTGATAGGTAGGATAAGAAGTGTGCATACACATACGCTCATATAAAAATATAGTCAAGGTCAATAAGGGAATAATTAACAAGATCAAAATATGACTCATAATGGATAGGCGAATTGGCTTGGCCAGCAACTAGAATAAAGTATATGGGCTTAACATATAAACTGATACTACACCGTGTCACTGCCTCATCACTACAGAATTACTGATGTGGTAACCACTTATATGTAGAGAAATAAGAAGGTAATCCGACGGCAACCATAAGTGTCCCAAAGGACAAGTGCATTTCATTGGCTAATAAATGGATCAATTTTCTAAGGATTAGAGTGGTATGTTTGTGCATTTTACTCGGTAGCCCAAAATAATTTCTCGTCCACACTTGTGTCTTCACACATGTAGTCAGTTAGGGGGGGGCTGGCGTATAGCAGACCATGTATTAGTATCGAATTGCGTCACCGTTTGTCATAACAGTTACTTCCGTTATATAGAAAATATAAATCTACTCTAGACGAATTGTGTTTTCCTCGCGATTACGTTGAAGTTAGTAACAAATCAGAGTTAATAGCGTGAATGAGGGAAAAAAATGATGTTGAGGATGCAACGGATATTCTAGTTTTACAACTAGATACCAGTAGCACCTTCTAAATTCGGTTGTTACCAGTCAGATAGAAAATCAGAAGTCAAACGAGAAGAGGCAGGAAAGATATATTTGATTCGTTACCAATATATCGAGGACCTTTTCTATGAGCTGGCTAATGAAACGTAGGAGCTGTGTCCCACGCAGTATTGAAACGTGATCTGGTGCGGATGCATGACCGAAAGCCTTCAGCTAAACAAGTCCACTTAAACAACGTGGTCAGCATCCAATGTCGAACACTTAATGAGCTATTGATTTTGGGGAATTATTTACAGCTACAGATCACTCCCCCCCTAGTGAGGTAGTGATGCCCCTAAGACGTGACCAGCCAGAAGTTTAAACCCAACGAATTTGTCGTTGGTAAACACTCTTCTGATAGCTTGCTTCGTTTAGCAGCGTCTGGTCGTCTTTCCTTAAACTATGGGACCAAAATGTACAACGTAGCAATAAAGAAATATAGTACAATGAAAATTTCTGTTCCTTGCGAAACTTCGTCGTTCTTTTCCAGCCGTCCTGGAAAAGAGGAAAAATAAAACGTGTGAGTGCATGTCAAAAATACACTCGTACTTGCGTAAGGACACAAGATGAGCGGGAAAAAATAAACTGATACACTTACAAACAGCGTAAAAGCGATCGGAAAAAAGGTTTTCTTTTGGTTTTTTTTTCAATATATAAATATATATATATACGCTCAAAAAAAATAATAAAAATGTTTTGTTTTTTTTGTTTTGTTTTTTTTTATAAATAAAAAAAAAATGAGCATATTAAAAAAAAATTTATAATAAACAATGAAAGGGTAATTCAAGATAAAGCTTATGTCCTACGTGCAATATTCGTTAAGATGTTCTGGAAATCTTACTCGTCTTCCAGAACGCGTTGTTTTAGGTTTTTCTATCAACGTTGACGAAGTATCAAGTTGTGTGTCGGTTGTCGTGTAGGGTACTACGAGTGTAGTAGCTGTGTCGTTTGCTTGCACCGAAGGAAAATCGACGTAGCTAGGGTTTCCTTCTAGGTACGCAGCTTTGAGTCGATCGATACTGATGCTATCTTTCGTACCGTTCTTGTCGACTACATAGTACTTAGGTTCGCGTTGAAGAACTTTGAAGGGTCCTTCGTATGCTGATTCGAGGGGTCGTCGATGTGAGTCTCGACGAACGAAGACGTGTGTACTATGTCGTAGTTCGGGTTGAACGAAAACATCAGTTGATTGAGGTCGAGTGTGAGCAGGTTTAACTGAACGCATAGCGTTTGTAAGCCTACTCGTGTAAGAGTTTAGATCCATGTTCAATGAAGAAGCTGAAGGATCCACGAATTCTCCTGGGAGTCGGAGTGTCGTTCCGTAAACGAGTTGAGATGCCGTGTATCCAATGTCAGCTTTCACTGCATTGCGGATACCTAGCAAGACGAGTGGAAGAGCGTCTGTCCACTGTGAAACGTTTGAAGCTGATAATGAGGCTTTTAGTTGTCGATGAAAACGTTCTACCAACCCGTTTGCTTGTGGGTGGTAGGCGGTCGTTCGGAAGCGCGTGATTCCTAAAAGTGTGGTCAGACAACGGAAAAGTCCAGATTCGAACTGGCGTCCGCGGTCTGTAGTGATGGTTGAAGGGCAGCCGAAATTTGCTACCCATCGTGCGAGCCACTGTTTCAGCAGTAATGTCCTTAATCGGTACTGCTTCTGGCCATCGAGTAAAACGGTCTACGCATGTTAGGAGATATGAGTATCCGTTCGAGTCGGGTAAGGGTCCTACCAAATCTAGATGGACGTGGTCGAAACGAGCGTCAGGGGTTTTGAAAGAACCTAAGGGACATTTGTTGTGTCTGATTACCTTAGATTTCTGACAGCTTACACAGGAGCGTGCCCACTCCCTCACGTCTTTATTCATGCCAGGCCAACAAAAGCGTTCGGCTATAAGTTCGATTGTTGCACGAGCACCTGGATGAGAAAGATTGTGCAACGTATTGAAGACGTTGCGGCGATAGTGTTTTGGTACAATTGGACGATCCCTACCTGTAGATGTGTCACAGAGTAAGGTTTCCTTACCTGTTCCCATCTGCCTAATACTTAGTTTAAGAGTTGTCGAGGATAACTCATGCTGAAGATCAATGTCTTCTTTTTGAAGCTGAGCGAGTTTAGGAAGGTCGATTCCTTGGAAACTGTTCAAGGAGCTAATTCGAGACAAGGCGTCTGCGACTACATTGTTTGCTCCAGAAATATGTTGTATGTCTGAAGTAAACTGCGAAATGTAGTCGAGTTGTCGAGACTCTCTTGGTGAGTACTTGTCTGAAGATGAACTTAAAGAGAAAGTAAGAGGTTTATGATCGGTAAAGAGCGTGAATTCTCTTCCTTCGATGGAATGTTGGAAATGCCGTACAGCACAATACATAGCTAGGAGTTCCCTACCGAACGTGCTGTACCTAGATTCAGCGTCTAGCAACCGTCTCGAGAAAAATCCTAAAGGTTGCCACGAGTTGTTAACCCATTGTTGTAATACTGCTCCGATTGCTGAGTCGGATGCGTCTGCGGCGATACTAATGGGCACTTGACTGTCCTGATGAGCAAGCAAGGTTGCTTTAGCGATGTGTTCCTTAACTGTGGAAAATGCTTTACGGGCTGTGTCGTCTAAACTAATTGATTTCGCATTTCCACGAAGCTGATCGGTCAACGGTTTCATTAGGGATGCGCATTTAGGTATGAACCGTCTATAGAAACTTACGAGTCCGTTAAAAGTTCGTAACTGCTTGATCGTGGTCGGTTCTGGGTAATCCAGAATGGCCGCCACTTTGCTCCTAAGGGGTCGGATGCCTTGGGCATCAATGGTGTGTCCTAAGAAGTCTAAGCAGTTAGTTCCGATTTGGCATTTCTGAATGTTGACAGTAATGCCATGCCTTTGAAGTCGATCGAAAACAATGTCCAGATGCTTGAGATGCGATTCTCTGTCCGGACTTGCTATTAGACAGTCATCAACATACGCATGTACGAAGTTGAGACCTCGGAAGACGTCGTCTATAAACCTTTGGAAGGTTTGAGCCGCGTTTCTTAAACCAAAGGGCATTCGTAGAAATTCGTAAAGACCGAAGGGAGTGATGATGGCGGTTTTAGGAATGTCGTCAGGTGCCATCGGGATTTGGTTATAAGCTTTAACCAAGTCGATTTTCGAAAAGACAGTTGTACCTTTCAAGGTAGCTGTCAAATCGTGAATATGAGGCAGCGGGTAACGATCGGGAATGGTTTTAGCATTCAGACGCCGATAATCACCAGTTGGCCGCCAATCATTGCTGTCCTTTTTAGGGACCATGTGCAATGGGGATGCCCATGGACTATTCGATGGTCGAATTATTCCTAGGTCCATCATGTGGTTGAATTCGTTTATAGCTAACCTAAGTTTTTCGGGAGCGAGTCTTCGGGCTTTCGAAAATACAGGTGGTCCTGTAGTCGAGATGTGATGTGTAACATTGCTGGTTACACAAGGTAATTTCGATTGCGATTGGTATATCCCGGGGTATTTGTCGAGTACTGCTTGGTACAAGGGGTCTATGGCGTGCTTAATCGTGACTGGGGATAACCTGCAACCAGAACAAGGAGTTACGCAAACGGACAACTTAGTGTTTCCGTCTATTAACCTTCGTGAGCGTGTGTCGATGAGTAGATTGTGGTGTTGTAACAGGTCAATACCAATGATTGGCATAGAGACATCTGCAACCACGAAAATCCAGTGTATGGGTTTACGTAAACCCACGTTAAGGTAGACGTACCTTTTACCGTAAGTAGCGATCGGTTTTCCGTTTGCCGCCTGTAAACTTAAAACAGACTCGCGAAGTCTGTCGTCGAGATTTGCTGGAAGAACGCTAACTTCTGCGCCAGTGTCGACGAGGTAGCGAACTTTCGTAGTCACATCCGTGACATATAAGAGGCGGCTGTGTTCGCCGGCTACGGTTGCCGTTAACGCGTGCCGGCTGGGAAGTTTCCCGAAATCTTATTCGTGTCACTCGATTTTGGGGTCGGATAATTGCAAGGTTTCCTGCAGTTTCTGGAAAACTTACCGTACTGGTTATGATACCAGCACCAGTCGGGATTGTCTGTCTCTCGTGGTCGAGAGCCAGATCGCTTACGTGAGGTACTTCTACGCGGGGTTTTTGACCGACTACGGTCATTGCGAACTCTAAGATATCGTGTAAGCGTGTGACATAGTTCGGCCATGTCAGTCGAGGTCGATTGGGGTTTTTCTTTGACGGAAAAAACCTCGGCCTTAGAAGATCTAGTGATTTCCAAGATTCGATCGGCAGATGCAGCTAGTTCATCTATGGCATTGTTTTGAAATGAAACAAGCACTGCCTGCACCTGTTGAGGGAGTTTAGACAAGAAAAGTTGTCTAAATAGGCCATCATCGAAAGTTCGTTGGCCGATGACTTCTCTCATTCTAAGCAACATGTCCGTCGCAGAACCATGTTGCAAGTCGATATTGTTAAGGAGTTGGTCTAACCGTTGTCGATCAGTTAGGTCTCCTCGTTTTAAAATCGATAGCTTAAGCGATTCGTAAGGTTCGGAAACATCACTAGTAAACATACTAGGTGTTACGTACCTGTTAAACTCGCGCGGTAACGCCTTAACTACCGCGAGGAAACGTGTGCGCGAGTCCGTGATTCCGTGCATGCAAAAATCGGCTTCTGCATAGCAGAACCAGGACTCAATATTGTCGGGCCAAAATGGCGTTAACTGAATCGAAATAGGGGGAATAGACTTTAACTTAAAAACCTTGGGTGAGTGTTCCGTCATAGTAATATAGCTAACGAAAATGTCTAATTAAAATATATCCGGAAAAAAAAAAATTCGCGAAAAAAGTATATCACAATATATAAAATTCAAATAAAGAATAACAATGAATAATAATATTCCAAAATGGAACAGACTCACAGTATATTGACTTGGTGTACCAGATCACGTCGGGTTCACCAATGATGATGCAACGGATATTCTAGTTTTACAACTAGATACCAGTAGCACCTTCTAAATTCGGTTGTTACCAGTCAGATAGAAAATCAGAAGTCAAACGAGAAGAGGCAGGAAAGATATATTTGATTCGTTACCAATATATCGAGGACCTTTTCTATGAGCTGGCTAATGAAACGTAGGAGCTGTGTCCCACGCAGTATTGAAACGTGATCTGGTGCGGATGCATGACCGAAAGCCTTCAGCTAAACAAGTCCACTTAAACAACGTGGTCAGCATCCAATGTCGAACACTTAATGAGCTATTGATTTTGGGGAATTATTTACAGCTACAATGTTAATCCACAACTCTGTTGTCTTAGTATACTGTGAGGGCCGGAAATTCCCTTACTTCGGTCAGCTGTGAGACGGTATGAGAAACTGTTTGTGGTGAGAAGTTACAAGAAGTAGCCAGACTGAGGGGGCGTACCTTATAGTTTCGACGAGGTGTGTGGGTAGGTGGAGGCATTTATATAGGTTACTCCTATCTCTTAGATAGGTATGTAGGTTTGTATCTGCAATATGTTTGCTCCAGTGCTGTCTTTAATTCAGTACGCGTTGTAGTGCAGGGGATAGCAGCTCGAAACATTTATGCATACCAAGGAAGAAAGTATTCGCTGTTTGCAATTTTTTTAATGCGGTGTGTCAAGGTTCGTCACTTCACTGATACAAATGAAGACCTTGGGCACTTCGGTTACATTTAACTTCGTTCATACGACAGAGATTGTTCATGTGCAAGGGATCTACCTGTTCTAAAGGGTTGATGTGGATTATGTTCTAGAATGTAAATATATTATTTATAGGCTTCAATCACTTGATATTGTCCGTTACAACGATTTTATGTCATTGTATTAATCACAGTCATCTTAAAAAATAAATGCATCTTGGCTCTCGTTGTATGTCCTTCTTATCAAGTCCATTTGCGTCTGACTGAGGAATTGTAATTCTATAACTCAGCGACTCACCATCGGCAGAATTTTACAGTATTGGTGTTTGACTCTTTCCCATAATAATGTCACCAAGGTAATTAAGGAAGTCAATGGTAATTGGTGGGAGATATATTCAAGTTGTAGGCTGAGGCATAATGGTGTATCAGGTACAGCTGGATAGTTATCGGAGGAGATGAGTTCACCGATGTACTGAAAAATGAACTGATGTTGATGCATGACTGAACGCCCCAAGTTAGTAGTGTTTTCAGTTCGACTAAAATGTACGTCAATGTTGAAGACTTACAAAGCTGTTTATTTTAGGGATTTGTTCGGTGATACAAACTACATTCTGGCATCAGTATTCTACATTTCCATAAGGTAGTAAGCTACTTATTGTTCAGCTTCGTATCATGTTCCAGCTACTTTGAACTGTCCCTGGATTATTCATGCCATAATTTCTGCCAAGACCATAGTCAGTGTGCTATGAAGACTAGGTGGCAACATGTATGTTTAACAACTGTAAAGATAAGGTCAATCATTATAAATTAAATTCGCATATCATTGTTTTTGTAGTCATATTTACTACCGTAAAATTGTATTTGTTTAGTGACACCTAATATAGTCATGTTGTTTTTATTTTTAGAGCAAAATGTTTAAAATAAGACGTATCGGTGAATAAATATTAAAGAGGTCAAGATGATTTTCATGAGCGACTATCCAGGACGAATAATTTAATACATAATTAATAAAGTCATAATTGGAATCAGGATATGGCTGCGAATAGAATGTAGATCCCGATTGCGTAATTTTAATAACTTTCTGATCTAATCAACCTTATGACTTGACACAACGTCCTTGCTTACATCCTTTGTCAAAAAATGAATAGTTGACAATCAAATATTCTTTGAGGTGGGCTTCATAATACAATAATGAGAATTTTGATGAGGAGTAAATCAGTAAACTGATGATGAACTTAGCATGTTCGAACCAATTAGTATTTCTTAGAATTCCATTTCACATCACCAATAATGATAACATTAAAGATAGATTGGAATCTATTAAAAATACAACACTTACGAATGTTAACTGAGAAGGCTATTATGAATCTGCATAAAAAGTAGTAACAGAATAAAGCTTGATTGTGTCGCCTAAATACAAGTAGATTCGAATTTCAATACAAAAAATATGAGCACCATGAGGCTTCAAGTAAGAAAAGCCTTTCAGAAGAAAACAATCATTAGGTCAATGCAAAATATGTTCATTAAAGAGATAATAAATCGAACCACACGATAGTATGCTTGCATTTGGTAAAATATAAAACCTCAGATTTTTTTCAGAACGCATTCTACTAGACACGAATTGTTCAATCCTTGAAACAGGAAACAATTGTTAATATACATATCAGATTATAACAATTCAGGTAAATTTGTACGAAGTATTTATCAGTTATTACAAAAACACCGCACAAACTAAGTTAACTTAGAATGTTTTTATTTTTGTTAGAATCTTAGTGTAACTAAGGCTATGTTTACTTTAAACAATATTGGATGTGAAATTCATCTTATTTTAAATGCATACAGAACGGGATTTTATTATTTTTAAAGGTTCTCTAACATTTTTAACCATTTACTAACGATAAGCAGTTCTCATTACCTGGGTACCTATGAATGATAGGTTGAAACGTAAGTTGACTTATATATCATTACAATGATTAAGGAATGTGTTAAGAAAGTTTTCATCATGAATTAGGATTATTAGATGATGAAATATTTATCGAGTGATTTACATTTCCATGCAGCCCCCAAATGCTCTATACGGCCGAGAGTCCGCTTTCCCTCTCGAAACGCTCTCACATGGCCACACGTATACAGCCACTCCCACGGAAGTCGTACTCACGACTTTCTCGCGGTAGGGGTGTTGTTTACGAAATTGAGAGGATGAAAAAAGAGTGTGGCGACTTAACCGGGTTGGTGGACGCCGAGGGGAGTTGGAAAACCCTAATTCCAAACCGATGGTGCATATGGGCTACAGGATCCTGATGGAACGAATGGCGTATGAACCAATTGTTGATCACCTGCTACCATGGGACTGCATCTCCTAACGTTGCTCCACTGCCTTGTGGATCAGACCTTTCGGTTGAAGGCTCCGGGTGTAGCCCCCTAAGACAACTACCTGTTTCAGTTTGGGCACCTGGGCAGTATCACAGCCATCACACATAAATCAAATGAGATTTGTGCAGCGCATATACATCTGGTGCTTCCTTGTACCAATATTCATATGTTTAAATAAATAAAATTTTCATGCTTGATCCCATCTGGCAACCCATGAGTAGAATTTGGATTATTCTAAAGCTGAACAAAATAGGTTTTATAAGTTTCAATATGTTAATAATAGTTGTTTGGTTAGCATGAGTTAGTCTATTATGAATTAAAAAATATGCTCAAACCATAATCAGTTCAGTAATTATTATTATTATGCAATATCATTAATTTTTTTATAGAAACAAATAAATTTCATCCCAAAAAAAATAAAATAAACACGTACAAAATACATACTGATAATGAATGAAAATGCAGTTAAATTTAAAAGTGTAATTAGTTAACTAGCTTCATAGAATATGAAACAAGGTAAATATTAAATTATTAAAAAAAAAGCGAAAGCACCTTCACAAAAACAAACAGGCATTATTAACAATACGGTTGGGTTGTATGTGTATTACACATGAGAATGATCTATCATTATTATTAATCAGTTAGTTCGAATTCAAACAAACAAAAACAACCTTCATTTTTAAAAGTTGAACTGAAAGAAAAATGTTTGTTCTTGTTTTAATAAAACAACAAAATGTATTGATTTTTATTTAGTTTTTTTTAATATAAAAAAAAAGAATAAATAAATAAAAACAGAACACAAGAGAAGAAACAATAAACCCTTAATATTACACACATGAATAGATAATAATAATACATAATGTCTTGTATGTACTACTTCAAATAATTAGTAGTACATTTTCAATTCAAATATACATGGATTTTAATAGATGTAAAGTAAGCTTAAGTGAGACACCCCAAAAAAAATGTCTATTTAATTATAAATAAAAACAATTCAATTATTTTATATGATAGGGTATTACAACAGTAATGTTTGTTTGCTTTTTTTCGAAGACAACTGATGTAACGAGATGGTACAAACGATAGACAAATTCTTAACAAAAACACCAGGAAAAAAAGATCAATTTAAAAATGTGAAACAGATTCATCATCAGAATGAATTCATATTTTTTTGAAGTGTATAAAAAGAGATGGGCTAAACAAAAACAAGCGGGGGGGATGGTATTATAGTGCATGATAGAAAAGAGACTTTCTAGTTTTGTAAACATTAATAAACAATATTTTCAGGTGTACATTCTCAACTCATTTTTTTTATTTGTTTATTGAATTACATAGATATTTTCTTCAGATTTTTGAAATTTGTTTTGTTTTCAGGATTTATAAAACGCAGCAACAACCGTCATCACGTGATTTATTCTGTTGTATTTGAGGTTGAGTATTTGCATGTTTCATATCAACTACCGCTTTGGCCATCTTATAAAATACCTATATTTAATTAAAATAGAATAATCATGAATATTTATAAGTAGCGTCATTACGTAATGAAGAGAATCGTAATTTTTTGTGTTAGTTAAGTGGTTCTTTTTGAGTAGGTAAAAGATGGTAGTGACTATTGTTTCAGATAGACTGGTAGATATTTAGACGCGTATCTGATTTGTCATGTGTTACCCTACCCTATGTACTTAAGTAATTATTGATTAGTACTGGCCAGACGAATTACATGTTCTTGATTCGAGTTGTGTGAAAGCGTGGGAGAGTAGTTGGTGACTTGGTATATAGTACAGAGCGATAAATACTATACTCCGTAAAGCCGTTCATAATTAGTCCTAAGCAAACTAGCACTCTTTCAGTATACGAGAGAAGTCGAGTGTTACTTCAGTTACATAATAATTTCACCTAATAATGGTAGACATACTGAAAGAAATTGTCTATTCGATGTATGTTTCGCCCACAATAAGTCAGTACTGCTGTGTCACATCAACTTTGATGAGCTGGTTACTGATTGACGAAACTCGTCATAACGGGAAGACTGATCAGTTTTTATGAATCCAAATTATTTGTAATAAGTCTGAAGTACCTGAATATTTATTCCAATTCAAGCATTCTACGTAGCAATATTCATTATCCCACTGTACATATGTAAACAAGATAAAATGTCATCGATTTTAGATTGTCATAATCATTTAGTCAACTTCACTAATTACATGAAACTTATAGAATCATATCAGTTTAAACAAATAAGACATAACAGTAATTTTTATATGCAAGTTGAATAGTGATGGGCACTTTGTCCTATTCAAAACCCGTTAGCAGAGAGTAATTATATAGCATTGTTATTGTTCACACTGAGATTCGAACTCCCTGCCATAATTTTCAAACCTCAACACGTTATCTACTGGGATATAACGAGTTCAAATATTCACTAGCCTATGCAACGAGTATAAATTATATTTATTAGGGTTTGTATTTTTCATGTTGTTGGCGTTAAGGGCTGTAATAGATAAACCATTAGGCGCTTATCGAAATTTACTGAAAACTTATCACTAAATAATGATACACTCAGGATGCACATATAGACCACCAGAGATTGATCAAATGCACCTACTTAGGATTAACAACGAGGAAATGCAACCTCTTAAAGATAAAGTCAATAAAATTCCTATTCTCATGAAAAAAAACTCAACCACCCAGAATATATGGTATTTTAGACATGTAATAAATACATGTTTTTAAAAAAATATGAATTTCTTATAAAAAAAGTAATTCCCTGTTGAACATTGTGATTTGTTTTAGCTGAAGTTTCAATGTATTCTATATTCTTTCTTGCAGCATAATCGAAAGCTTCTCTCTGTGACACATTTCTTTGATTCGCTAAATCTACTTTATTCCCAACAAGTATAATTGGAACATGTCCTATATCTCGAAGAAGAGCAATTTTTTCCCTATGTAAAAAACATGAAAAAATTAAATAATAGAATTTGTGTGTACAGAAGTAGGGAACAGCTAAGAAATTATAATAAAAATCTGTAACTAGTAGAATTCGGCAATTTCGGGCGTGAGATATATATAATCAATGGTAATGTTAATAATCGTGCAATAACACAAGTGGTAAATTTGAATCAGTAAATGACAACTCAATGGCATGAAAGTGACCCCCTCACTGTGAGGCCTAAAGGTTCTGGCTTCCAATACTGGTGGAGTTACTAATCCAGAAAATTGAAGAGTTTCACACTAGGATAGGGCAGCTGGCAGTTTTTCTTGGAATTTAACAACTGTCTATCTAGAATCGATCAGCGATGTAAAATGAAAATTCATGAATCACCATACACCGTCTTTTGTAATAAATATTAAATAATTTCAGTCTTTAAATTTTAAAAAGTTATTATAAATTGAAACTGTGTTGAATTGGGGTTATGTCAGAAATAATACTATCGTAAATTTATAGTTCAAAGCGTGAGTCAATTGAAGCTAGACCACCAAGGAAAATCTGGAAGCACTGGACGGCCGTTTCGTCCTATTGCGCGACTCTTCAGCAGTGCGCATCCACGACCTCGCCTAGAGAGATTCGAGCCCAGGATCTACCAGTCTCGCGCCAGAGCACTTAACCGAGAGACCGTTGAGCCGGCATCCGATGGTGTTTATGTCTAACTCCGACCAATCCACGAAGTTGAGCAACCGTTCACCAATTATCTTCAGTGAGTTCCTATCTCACAACAGACGTGGTTTGAACTCACTGAGTTCGAATCTCGCGAGGCGAGGTCGTGGATGCGCACTGTTGAGGAGTCCCACAATAAGACGAAACGGCTGTTCAGTGCTTCCAGGTTTTCCTTGGTGGTCTAGCTTCAAATGACTCACGCTTTCAACTATGAAAATACTAAATCTCCACAAAACCTCTTCTGACTATCGTAAATGCCAAAAAATAAGAGAGATTAACAGTTGATATATTATTTGTTCACATTTTATATATAAATATTACCTAAGAATAAATGTAAAAAAGTAAATAAACTAGTGAATAATCTTCATTTTGTATATTGGTAAACATGAGAGAACAAAAAATGGACTTATTTATTTGTTTTTATTTCACAAAAAGAAAAGAGAGATTTCTTTTTCCATGATGAGATAAAATAATATTTTTTTAGAATATTAAATAGAACAACCACAAGGAAGTCCACTTATCCTCTTTTTTTAAAAAAAAAAATTTAACTAAACAATGTGTGTACTTTTTAAATATTAAATTAATAAAAGTGTATACAATCTTTGTCTTCTTTAAACCGTGAGATTAAAATTGCTTTAGATCTTTTTATCAACTAGCTCCTTTTTCCTGTACTATATCCTTGTACACAATATTACTACCATTGAAGTAACTACTATGAATTTGGTGTTAATATTGTGCTAATGAGATGTGGCAATTTGCACTTATCTTAGAAGTCTGATCAGCCCTAATGGGTTGGTGTCTGACGAAATCTCAGCACAGATTCAAAAAGCGCGTTTGGCTTTTGTCAACTTACGTAACCTACGGTGAAGACGAAATATCCGTCTATCAATTAAGGGACGAGTATACTGCACAGCAGTTCGCTCTGTTTTACTTTACGGCTGTGAAACGTTGCCATGAAGGGTAGAAGATACTCGTAAGTTACTAGCATTTGACCACAGATGTCTTAGAAATATCGCTCGCATCTGTTGGGATCACCGGGTAAGTAATAGTGAGGTTAGACACAGGGTATTAAGGAATGATGGTAAATCAGTTGATGAGGTTGTGAATCTTCATCGACTGAGATGGTTGGGCCACGTGTCACGTATGCCTGAACACCGATTACCACGACGCATAATACTGATTAGTATTGGGGATGGTTGGAAGAGGGTTATGGGTGGCCAAACCAAAACATGGCCGACTCTGGGACTGGTTGGAAAAAGCGGAGAGGTGGTCAGTGTATGACATGGTGTCGTGACATGAAAGAAAACTGCAAAGGGCTGGCTTCTGTTGGTCCTTCACGAATCCCTGGCTGGGGTCCGAGAGATGGTGCAACACAGTAGCTAGAGACGTTATCAGGTATGGCTCAGAATAGCAGCCAATAGCGAGCCTGCTATAACTTTCTTCGTAAAGAGTGGTTATAACTTTCTTAACTGAAAGAGTTCTTCTGGTTGTACATTTCAGTTCCCCCCATCATTACTCTTCTCCTTTTTTTCTTCTTTTATATATACACACCTTCCCCCCTTCTCTTCCCATTCTCATTATTTTGTGTGGCGCATATATATCTGGTGCCCTTCTGTACTAATATGTATGTATTTAAATAAAATAATAAATACAACCCTTCAAAACCTGGAAGCATTGAAAGGCCTTTTCGTCGTAGTATGGGACTCCGCAGCACTGAGCATCCACGACATTAACACAATTGGATGCCGGCTGAATAATCTAAAGGTTAAGCGTACATGCGTGGAACCGAAGGTGCTGGGTTCGAGTCCTGCGTGCAGGATCATGGATGCGCACTTTTCAGGAGTAGGATACTGGGACGAAACGGCCGTTCAGTGCTTCTAGGTTTTCAGTGGTGGTATAACATTGGTCGATTCATGATCTCAATCAAAAACTCAACAATATCCACAACCCTATAGTGATAAAATTTATTGTATTTAATAATAATAAGTTACTGAATACAAATGACTATTGGTGTTTTACATGACTTTCTTGAGCATCTCTGTGTGAAATATTAGGTGGGTTTGATTTTCATTTATTCGATAAGCATACATACATATAAAGTTTATACTGCAATCTTGAACTATCTGTAATAGATAAAAAAAGGTGAACCTTGAGGGTAATGAACTCTTACTAAAAAAGATACTGCCAAAACTAGAGTGTGTACCGTAAAGCGTTCCCGTTCAGAAGGGTCACTGTGAATTGAACGTGAACTTCTCTCATCCCGACCGTTGCTGCTACCTTGACGTGGTGGTCGGGCTTGCCTATCGTGATGAACCAATCGAGCTATACTGGCTCGAATAATCGTTCCTCAAGGTCCTACCATGCCAGACAGGTCAGTTGAAGAGCGGTAAGACTAAAAGCAGCAATCCCAAGGTCCTAAGGCGATGTCGTACTGCTGACAACCAGCATGACAGCGATGCTGCCTTCCCACAAGGAGGGGTGGGGTTAGAAAAGGTCGAACCTAATAATGCACACCTCGCCTTATCCCACGGATTTCCGTCTCCGGTGGAAAGGTCCTCTGAAGAACGGAGCTAACATGTCAAAAATCCCCCACAAATAGGCCGTGCGTGACCGGCCTCAAGCAGTTGTCCCTTGGGCACTGCGGTCACGCTCCCAGGTCGTTGAGACCAACACTAATCTAACTTCCTTTTCAGGTCCCTCAAGAAATACACTTCCACGATGTGGGCAGTCGGGAAGTGATATTAGCCCTCATACCCGTAACAGAACACGAGACCAAGTTGGTCACTTTCAAATCCTTCCTACACCTAATAACTCTGTTATCTCCACGACTAACCCTTCCCACGTCCTTTTATCACCTCGCACCGCTAGGGCAAACGATTCGAGTACACGGAACGTTATTCCTGGTCTCCTGAAACCACGCTCTAAACTACATGTAGGAACTTTTAATGTCCGTACATTGTGCCAAATAGGACAACAGGCTTCCTTAGCTAGGACTTTAAAATCTTACACCATCGATGTGTGCTGCGTCTCCGAAACGCGCATACAAGATGCGAGTAGCGTCATTGATTTGACCTCACTATGTTATAATAAAAAATCATCTCGATACACGCTTCGTGTATCTGGAAACCCTGATGCTGCTTCCCGTGGCCTCGCTGGAGTAGGTATAGCATAAAGTCCTGGGGTAGAACTAGCTCTTTTAGACTGGATCCCAGTAGACAGTCGTCTATGCGCTATCCGACTAAACGGATCAGTAAGGACTCGGAAAAATAGGGAAACTTCGTCGTTTCTGCCTACTCTCCCACTGACTGCAGCTCAGACGATATAAAAGATGAGTTTTACAGGAAACTTTCTGACCTCCGAAAAGCTAGGCGTTCTGATGTAGTAATAGTGGATGGTGACTTTAATGCTCAAGTAGGTAAACTAAGTGAAAGGTAAAGACACCTGGGTGGATCTTATGGTATCACGGCGAAAAGAACAAATAATGGCGACCGTCTGTTGCAGCTATGCTCAGATAACCGCCTATTTCTTGCAAATACTAATTTTAAGCATAAGGAAAAACATCTTTTGACATGGCGACCCCCGAATTCGTCCCAACGTTGGACTCAATTAGATCACATCGCTATCAACCACCGATGGAGGGGCTCGATAGAAGACTGTCGCTCATTCTGGAGCACATGTTTAGACTCAGATCATGCTCTAGTGCGAGCTCGTATCTGTCTGCGTCTTACTGGACGTAGGAAACACACGGCAGGGAAGCCTCTAAGGGTTATACTTAATGATAGGCAAGCTAAAAATATATTTCAGGAACAACTGGAAAAACAATTAGGCAGCCATGTAAGTCGTGCCCACCCTGAGGCAGCGTGGAATGACATCCGAAAAGCTGTGGAAACAGCAGTGATATCCGCTAGTAAGGTAAACCATAAGGTTAGGGAGAAACAATGGATCTCGGCAGCATCTACCGCACTGATAGATGCTCGAAAACTCATCCCACCTGGCTCTGAACATAACGAAGAGCGGAGTCAGCTTAAGCGAAAGCTATTAAGAAGCCTATGAAATGACCGTGAACAGTGGTGGGTAGCGAAAGCAAGAGAGATGGAAAAGGCAGCGGCAATAGGTAACAGTAGACAGCTATTCAGACTTGTTAAAGAAACCGGTATCAGGAATCCAAGTATCAGTGAAAATATCTCAGATAAAGATGGGCATATCATTCATTCTCAATCCAGGAGATTAGATCGATGGGCAGAACACTTTAGGGACCAGTTCAACTGGCCTTCAGCCAAACTTTGTTGTTGACATATTTTTAGAGATAACACTTTCAACAACTAAATCTCCCGGAGTTGAACTTTTACCATGAGGCTCACTTGTTGATTTAGAATACGCCGACGACATAGTTTTATTTGGTGAAGACGCTGACAAAATGCAGTCTTCTGACCACCATATGCAACTATGCAGTCATGTTCGGAATGCGATTCTCTCCCTCGAAGTGCAAAATGTTACTTAAGGATCGGGTTGTATCGACACCTGAACTAATGATAGGGAGTGAAGTAGTTGAGCGTGTCGACCGCTTCACTTATCTTGGGAGTCTCATCAGTCCTTGTGGTCTGGTGTGTGACGAAATCTCAACACGGATACAGAAGGCTCGTCTAGCTTTCGCCAACTTGCGTCATTTATGGCGTAGGCGAGATGTCCGTCTAGCAACAAAAGGACGGGTTTACTGTGCAGCAGTTTGTTCCGTTCTACTTTATGACAGTGAAACATGGCCGATAAGAGTAGAGGACATTCGTAGGCTACTAGTATTCGATCATAGATGTCTTCGGAGCATCACTCGTATATCCTGCAACCACCGGGTAAGTAATGCAGTTGTTAGGAAACGGGTACTAGGTAAGCATGGCAAATCGATTGATGAAGTGGTGAAACTTCATCAGTTGAGATGGCTGGAACACGTGTTACGTATGCCCAACCACCGACTGCCCCCTACGTGCAATGTTCCTTGGTGTAGGAGTAGGTTGGAAGAAAGCTAGGGGCGGCCAGACCAAAACGTGGCACAAATCCATGAAGTCCCTGACAATTGGACTGAGCCATGTTGGTAGGTAGACTACCTGGTTGGGATCTGCGAGTTGATAACAACCGATGGTTAGAGACCTTGAATGACATGGCTCAAAATCGTTTGCAATGGCGAAGGTGTATCCACTCTTTGTGATCTCCCAAATTATAATCTTCTAAATTCTCCACGTCATTATCCTTTTCCTCTTTTCAAATTTATTTCACTGTATTATACTCTTTCAATAACATCTTCAAACCATAATCTTTCACATAATGCTTATACTCTTACTACTTCTACCACTATGGGATTTGAATCGACAACTGCATCTCTGTTCTAATGTGGTATGGCAACTTGAACTGATGTACGTACGTACGAAGTTCTACGCTGTGACTGACTGACTGAACTTCCCTCATATGATACATTACCATTCTCCTAATCGGGGCTGTCTAAAGGACCAGTTACATGAAATAAACAAAAGATTACGAAATACATATGATTCCAGGACAGACTGATGAAGCTGTGTAAAACTCAGCACAAATGTACAATGATTACAGTTGCTATATTTTTAAACAAAATAATCAGAGGAAAAGAAGATTAAATCAACGAAAATATCAAAACTATAAACAGAGAATAATAAAAAATTTTCATTTTATTTCCATTAGTTTATTACAACCAACATTAAGCTTTTATAAACTAAAGGTGTATTGTTTCGAAAGGCCCCTATTGTTCTTCATAAAAATGCTAAAAGAAAACTACTGTGACTAGTTGGAGCTCTTTTATAGCTTCAAAAAAAACATACAAAATAACTGGGTATGACTTCCTCATATTAACTGAACAACCAACAACTTTTCCCATGACTTCAAGAAGCCTCTAGAATCCAAGAGTTACATACAGTCTCATAAAAATACCCTCATCTTCTATATACTAACCTTTCCAGGTTAAGGAAATAGTTAAGAAGTCAGTGTATAATTATTTTTCTACAAGATGTATTATAAATGTAAAACGAGATATTAATTAAATTTCAAATAATAACTTGTACATTGACATTAGAAACACTTACATAAAATCATTAACAGCGTAAAATGAAGCTGTGTCAGTTATTGAAAATACAATAATGAAACCATCACAAGTACGATAAGCTGTTTCTGTTATACCGGCATATGATTCTTGACCTGAATGAAATTGAAAACAATAAAAAGTAAGTAATGATTAGAGGATTATGAATAGGGAAATGTAGAGATTAATTTATGTAAAGCTAACTTTATCATAAATTAAACAACACAAAAAATTTGTACAAAGCTCCCCATAATTAATATGATTAGTAACCAAGGCATTAATCGATTTTAGTGTTAGTGAGATAAAAAAAATTACTGTTTCCTAAAAGTATAATAAATTATCCATAGATGTTTGAAAAAAATTAATTGTATAACTCTGTAAATTAGCTATATTTGTTGATTGCAGTAATTTAACCTTATGATTTTGTAAATTTTTGTTTACACAGGCATTTAGATTAGTTCATTTCGGAGATAGCTTTTGTCAGACTGAATGCAGTTGAATGATAATTAAAAATGAGGGACACTAAAGACATGTTCTGTTTGAAAATGTTGGGATGATCCTGCAAATTTCTCGCAATAGATACGACAATCTCAGGAAACATTAAGGAGCATTTTATCAAATCAGCGTTTGATTAGAAGTTTTGCTAGAAACATCGCGGAAATGAAAAGTCACATGTAGAGGCTTTGATTGATTATTACACTGCTACTATGTTGAGTAGTATTCTAGAATTTTCATGAAAACCCAAAGACTTCTAAAATATTATAAAAACCCTATATTTTCCGTACATAAATGAACCTTTGGAGTAAAGTGCTTCCCGCAAATTTTGTGCCTTTTCTCTCGTGTTCGAGTCACCGTGTAGTTCTAGCTTGGGGGTACAAGACTAGCTTAGGATCCAAATATAGCGTTTAATCAATAAGATTTATCAGAAAAGACTCTTCAACAGTAAACATGTAACACATCTTAACCAAAACTAGCGATCCATGAAATATTAAAGTCTTGAGTCTGATTCCTAGCTAGGTTATGAGTGTGAATTGTTGAGATTTTCTAAACTAAGTGAAATAGATTTCCAGTATTGTTTTAGTTGTTGTTGTTAAGCATTGACAACGATTATATACTAAGTCATTTATGTGTAATTTAAGTCGTATACAAATATTTGTTGATTTTTATAGGTTCTAGCTTTGCTATGTTCTGTTATAATACTAAAGAATTCGGATATGTTGACTAATGGATCTAGTACTCTAGTACGTAAATTATGACAATACGCTATCATCAGCATGGATTTCAACACTAATATTCTCCATCTACATAATTTTGATCAAAACAAAGCTACAGATCTCTTCATCTTCCAACATTTTACATATATTATTAACTCAAAATTGATTGATTGATACTAGGACTAAAAATGGTATCCTTCTATGCTGGTGGGGTATAGTAGTAAGTAATAAATATTTATCACGTATTATTGAGAACCATTCTAATTATACCACCTGGTAACAACATTTATTGAGATTTTTTTCCGGCAGAATATCTAATTAACAGTATGGTTGAACATGCCAGTCTTCAAAAAATGGACATCAATAGGTTATGACAATTTTTAATAATTGTCATAACTACATAGTCATGATCACTGTGGTTCAGTTACATTCCAGCACGCAATAATTTTACTAAATAAACATTTCTGTTATATCCTAGCGAAGATTAAACTAAGGGTTACCTCTGAGAGCTATTAATGGACTAATATTACAAATATATACTTATTATATAACTATTGAGTAACTAGATTATACATATTCATATTCCTCATATTATAAGCTTTATTTTGACCTACAGACTATAATAATAAATATTATTTTCAGAATATATTATTATTATTATTATACGACTTGGCATTCTTAAGTTATACTCAGTTCATAAATTACAGTATCTCACAATCACAGCCACTGATTGGCTTGATCTTTTACAATTGTTACTTTTTATTTTATTGTCTGTTTGGCTTGTATATAAACTAAATATGTCTGAAATATATGATTCATACAGTGGAAGCTGTTATTATTGACGTTCTGGATTCAACGGATAGAGCTAGTAAGGAAAAGGATCAATAAGGATTCTATTTTGTTCAGACCGGTCAATATGTCACTGTTGTGCCACAATGTTAAGATTTTACGAGTCATATTCTGATTGGGGAATAAATCACATGACATTTAACGGGTAAAAGTCAAAATTTCAATTAATGATTGTCCTGCTTGGGGCATGTCTATAAATAATAATTATAATTATTATCATTATTATTATTATTATTAGTAGTAGTAGTAGCAGTAGTAGAATTTTTCTCCGACCCATAAAAATTAAACTTATTAGTGTTAATAGTAGAAAAAAAACTGAAGGTATTGTCTACTAAAAACTGCCGATAAAGCATAATGATTACAGAAAATTCTTTTCAACACCATTCGGAGGTAATAATATAATAATAATTCTTAATAAGTGCCAAAATAACAACTTAGCTTTATGAAGTTAATACAAATTGGAATAGTACCAGGAAATTAAATTAGATCAAATAATTAAAATTCTTTTTGATTTCAGTTACATAACAGTACATTAATTAGATTAAATTATGTGCTAGCGTGTGTGTGTGTATCAAATAATTGGTCAAGTTTATTCCTTGAATTAATTTTTTGTGTTAATGTTTGTTAAATGGATTATTTTGTAGTCTGGATGAAAGTACTCAAGCAAGGTTTTATTAAGTGATGAAATAAATATGTTTCCCATTATTTGTCTTCCAGAAATGTAAGTGAACTTATTAAATAAACTTATAACCTTATAAGCAATTTATAACTACAGGAGTAGGAATTTTTATCCGGTTTGTCTAAAGTTGTTATTGATTTAATTCGAACTATTTATTTATTTGAACATACCAACATTAGTACAAAGGGTTACCATATACATATGCGCCCCACAATGACAATGAATGCGTGAAGAGATAGAAAATGGAGGGTGAGTATAATAAAAAGAAGAGCAACAATGAACAGATATTAGCATGAGTGAGAATAAAAATAATAATAATAATGAGATAAGCAGTTTAGTTACAGAATTCTTTCACTTGAAGAAGTTACTCTCACTTTTACGAAGAAAGTAAAAGAAAGTTACGGCAGAATCGCCTCTGGTTTCTATTCTGAGCCACGTCTGATAACGTATCAAGCCACTGTGTTTCACCATCTCTAGGACTCCAACAGAGGAGCCGTGAGAGACCAATAGAAGTCAGTAGTCCTGTACAGCTTTTTTCACACCGTGATACCATTCCATAACACTGAACATTTCTCCTCTTTTTCCAACCGGTCCCAGGATCGGCAAATAATGCATAACATGGAATTCGCTGGGACGACACTCGTAGGACATGCCCTAGCCACCGAAGTCGATGTTTTAAGATGGTGACACCAATTGGATTATAGTCGCTGTACCCGAACACACGATGCCGAATTTCTTTATTATTAACATGTTGATCCCACTAGATGTCAGCAATCATGATGGACAACGATGACCAAACACAGAGTCGTTTAACATCCTCAACTTAGAGGGGTCAGGTTTCACAAACATAGAGCAAAACTGCTCTCCCCGACGCGTTGTATAACCGACCTTTGACAGCCAGACTAACATCACAAAGGTGCCAAAGATGGCTCACATTGGCATAGGACGCTCTGACTTTCACTATCACTCACACCACCACTAGCACTTACTCAGCTACCCAGACACACGAATTTTTCGATTACTTTTATCTACTAATTACCCAAAGTGAGTGTAGTTTCAGGGTCCTGCCAGGATCGTAAAAGTACTTTGCACTTAGGAGGTGCAAAGCACATACCGTACCTGCGGACACTGATTAAGTGAGGATTTCATACCTTGAGTATCATTGCACAGTAAGACAATAATCATCCGCATACTCAAGGTCGAGAAGTTTCTCTCCAGGCAACAGATTCATACTATCATTCCCTACATCCATCAGAGCTGTTTCCAGGACATCATCGATAGCAAAGTTGAAGAAAAATGGTGAGATTTGGCAACCCTTTTTGACCCCACTGCTTGAATGAAACAATGGAGAGAGGTGGTTGTATGCCCTCACTCTGCTTGAGGTGTTTGTATATAGGGCTTTTAGGATGTTAATAAACTCATCAGACACACCCTTCTTCAATAGACAATCTCAGAGAACAGTCCTGTCCTACGAATCGAAGACGGCCTCAATGTCAAGATACACTACTGTTGTTGACATGTGATAAGTATGACGGTGTTTTAACATTTGGAGGAGAGTGAAGATATGATCGATACATCTTCGATTAGAACAAAAACCAGCCTGCTTCTAGAGAGTTGATCTTTTTCGGGTTTTGAACAATCTAATAAATATGACTGAAGCCAATATTTTGGTCAAACTCGTTATCACCCAAAGTAGATCGACGGGCTTCAATGAGATGTAATTGTTTATAGAAACCCGATGCTTATTAGTGGGATGTTTTGCAAAATCTCAAGCGACTTTACTCGCCATTTTCATGGTGTGATGAAATGCAACCAATGCTCATCTATACTTTTCAGTGGATTGATAGCTAGCCTCAAACCTAGCTCCGATGGATATTTAGTTACAACAGTAGGTGCAACCAATTTGTTTACATCGATCCGTTCAGGGTGATGAACTTGCTGGGCATTGAGACGTAAGAGATAAAATAAACACAAACAAGGGTATGATCAGAGTCGAGATAAGTGATCCAAAAGGAGCGGCAGTCTTGTACACAACCATTTCAGCAGTAAATGATTGCTATATGCTCAGTTTGAGTCCAATTTCGAGATACAGATGGTAGACTCCAGCTAACACATCGAGGATGACTGTGCCAATAGTTGGCGCTAGACAGAAACCGGTTGTAGTCTGAGCAAAGTAGCAGTAGAAGGTCACCGTTATCTGACCTGAGACCAGCAAGTCTACATTGGCTACCCAAACGATCCTCCCGTATGTTTAGACGCTTGACCTGTGCATTCAGGTCTCCGGCAAGTACTTTAATACCTTAACTGGTAAAAAAAACTCATTATTGATCGCATATGGGTTGAAATCTGAGTAGGCGATGACGAAAAGACATCGTTTCTCAAATCGATTTACTCTCACTTTGATGGAGATTTCTGATCTAATAACACACAATCGACTGTTGATGGGGACCCAATAGACTAGAAATGCCTCAGCTTTAACACTTAGTGCGACACCAACTCCAGCAAAACCAAACGAAGATGCCACAAGGTTCTCGGATAAACGCATGAAAAACAAGCTATTCGAAGTTAAAGATATAGAGCGAATTTGTAGTAGTGCACTAGAGTCCTCAATACGGGTCTCGGGTAGACAATAGATATCGATGTTGAGACTTTCTAAAGACATAACCAACTCTATCTGTTGTCCGATCTGCGCAAATGTGCGAACGTTGAACAAAGTCAGTTTGAATGGCATATGTAGTTTCCAAAAAGCTGCTTCAGAATTTTTATTCGATGATGGAATTCAACTTTTAACCAGTCAGTGACTTGAGATCGTACATATAGAACAGGGTTTCCACTATAGGCGAGCTAATGTAGGAGTTGAAGAATAAAGGAATATACAAAATGAGAATAAAAAGGAGTAGACAAGTGACGTAGTATAAAGGACGAATGCAACCAAATGATTGTAGATGTGCTTTGTCTGGATAAGAATTGAAGTGAGAATGACTTTTTCTAGTTGTAATCATTCCATTTGTATGTGGGCTGGGAAGCTGTCCGTGTGCCGAACCGTAGCAGGAATTAACTCAAGGAAGTTCAGGATACGTAACTAAAGAAAGATATATATATACTTTGTTTAACAGTGACACGTAGTACGATCATTTTATCCCTACCTAAATTGGTCACATAAGAAGTGTATTATTAACTCTCACTCCCCAACCTCTCTTGTTGTTTATTTATATACCCTTTTTTCAATGAAGAAGTACTAATTACCAATTTATACTTCTTAGCAAACACACTATTATTACAATTAACAGATCACATTAACCTCTATACAATATTTCTCTCATACTATATTATACTCACGTGATTTCTAGACTAGTAGTGATTACATAACTCACTGTTATACAACTGTCCCCTATCCTTAAAATTTCAATTTAGCTGATTACATATTTTCTTGGTATTCTCAAGTAATAACCGATGTAAAACTCATTAATTTAATCAATGTATACAATTGGAACATTTTTGGAACTTTTTGTTCAATATTCAAAATCGTTAATGATTTAATCATTTTTTCTCTCTTTTTTTTCTTTTGTACAATCAGTCAGTAGGTCAATCAACCATAAGTATGTTTCTTTGGAATTTTAATAGTAACCTTACTTCATTATTATGGAATATACCTTGTACTCAGATCTATTACTTCTTTAAAGTAAAGAAGAAGAAGGAGAAAAAGAAGATAGTCTTAATTGATTCATTCATTTTGTTATTGTTTAAATCATTAGTTAGTTCTATTGTTTTAAAATTCATCATCTCACATGTTTAGAATGAATAAAAAAACAGTTTACTTTTAAATGTGAATAAGCGTACACTTGAAAAATCTTTAAATTGGTTATTTTATGAATAGAATAATAATAATAATAATAATAATAATAATAATAATAATAATAGTATGATCACATGAATTCGTTCCAATATTTTCCCTAGTTGTTTGAATGAATGAGCTATCAAAAGTATAAAACGTATCTACCATTTAAAATAATTATCACATGTATATTACTGTTATACATTTTGAAAGTACTTTCTAATACTATAGATTTTGTAAAATCATCATTGTCAGTAACATAAATTTTAATATTGAAGATAAAAGAAACAAGAAAAGGGAGAATGTATAAGGGGAAAAATGAAAGCCAATTAATGTTGAGATTATATTATATTTATTTGTGGTTAGAGTTGATGAGATCATGAATCTTCACCGACTGAGATGGTTGGGCCATGTGTTATGTATGCCTGAACACCGATTACCACGACGTGTAATACTGACTAGTATTAGTGATGGTTGGAAGAGAGTTAGGGTCGGCCAAACCGAAACATGGTATCAGTCCTTGAAGTCACTAACTTCTATTCTGAGCCATGTTGGTAGATATGTAGATTACTTGGTTGGTGTCTATGTGACCATCGTAACCAATGGTTGGAGACTCTGTATGACGTTACCCAGAATCTATCACAATGGCGTATGTGTATACAGTCTTTGTTTTCCCTTAAATCATGAGGTTAAAATTGCTTTAGATTTTTCTATGAATTAATTCTTTTTTACCCTACTGTATCCTTATACACAATCTTTCTTTTATATATTACTACCATTGAAGTAACTACTTCTATGAATTTGGTGTTCATCTTGTTGTGCTGATGAGGTGTGGCAACTTGGACCGATGCATGCTCCGTACTTGTTGAGATCATACCACCGAAGACGGATATCCGTGGGATAAGACGATGTGTGCATTTCTAGGGTCGACCTTTTGTAACCCCACTCCTTGTGGGAAGGCAGCACCACTGTTATGCTGGTTGTCCGAAGGAAACATTTTACTGCCGTCTCACCTCTGTACAATCAGCAGTACAACTTCGCGTTCGGAACTTGCGTTTGCTGCTTTTAGTCTTACCGCTCTTTAACCGACCTGACTGGCATGGTAGGACCTTGAGGAACGATTGTTCCAGCCAGTATAGCTTGATTGGTTCATCACGATAAGTAAGCCTGATCACCACATCAAGGTAGCAGCAACGGTCGGGTTTAGGATAGTTATATGTAGTTTTAAAAATTAAGTCTTGAAACTATGCAAAGAAAACCTGTTAAAAGTACAAAGAAAACTTGACGTAATCTACAAAACATATGACAATTTTAGACCGGATATATAGTGCTCATGATCCCTTAATTCCATCAATGATATTTCTCTCACTCTTGACATGGTTGAGAGTTCACTGGGTTATAGCTTTTAATTAGAAATTTGAGAGTTATTCACGAAGATCAACATCGTTGAACAAATGATTATTATTGAGAAAATAAATTTGTTAAGATTGTTTGATTTAAAGTTAGTTCACATCATGGACTGATGATTTTTTTTAAAGAATCATTGAAAACAATGGAAAACTTAATTATTATCTTATTCTTGGTCCATGTTTTTAATTGCTTATCAATGATAGATGTGTTAAAAACATGCTTATCATTAAAATAATGGTTTATTTATAGTATGAAAATAACTTTTAGTAAAATAGACAGTCATTTATATTGAGATCATGAACTGATCAATGTTAGACCACCATTTAAAGCCTGACAGCACTGGATGGTCAATTGATCCTAGTACTGAATTCCTCGAAAGTGCACATTCACGAGTCTACACAAGGTACTCGGACCCAGAACCTTCGGTCTCATGCATGAACGCTTAACAGTTAGACCACTGGGTTGGCTTCCAACGGTATTAATGTCTAACTTCAAACAATTCACGATAATCATTTATATATTATAAAATTTGATTGTATTATTTCTATTGCTAAAATTAAATCATTATTTTTAGATGTTCTGTAAATTAACATGATTTATGACGTTAGTTGATGAAATTAGTTAATTACAAAGAACATATTTTTCAATGCTTTTTATAATTTACCTAAATTCCAGTTTAATGTGCATTGGTTTTATTATACTTTGAAATGTTATAAAACTTTAACTAACTAACAAAAGACCTCATATGTTACTTGATTATGTCACTAGTGATTTGGCATTCTGTCAAACACTACAGTAGAGATCGATAATAGATACTATTGATTTGTTAGTCATTTTCAAGGATAAGCTCGTAAGTTACATAATTTACGATTATATTGGAATGAATATCATGAGATTTACTAAATTTTGATTGTAAGGAAAGTCTGAGTATAAATAACCCACCACAGTGAACAAAAAACATTTCGTCTGAGCAGTTGAAAACATTTTAATATCGAAAAAGATAGTTTTGTAAAATTTGACTTATTCCCATAACCTCATTTATGAACAGAATAAAATCTTAACCGAAGGATTAGAAAAAGCCTAAACGATTTTCTTAAAGTCTATTTAGCTAGAAAAATGAGCCAGGGTGGACTTGTTAAGAGTTGATAGTGTAAGAAGTTTGCGAAGTGTTTAATTCGTGGTTCACAACATGGACTAAATTTAAATGGAACACTGTTGAAAATTAGGGGTTATTCGACAGTTTTTTAGCCCTAGTATGAAACTTTTCAGAAGTACATACCTAGTGTTAAGCCAAAAACTAAATTCAGAACCATCGGACTTATTGTCAGGTGTGCTACTTTTCAGACCATTAAGATGGCACCCAATGTGTTACACCTTCATGAATTATATGGTGCTTAAAAGGGTATTTAAATTTAGGAAAAAAAGCTACTACCTTCATTCAATTATTCTTCTAATCTACTCCAATCAGTTCCTCATGGTTTGGTTCAACACTAAATTATTAAACAAAACTTATACGTGAAGTCTTTATTAATCCGTCAGCCTTTTTTCAACTGTATGCACTTTTTTACGAATGGAGTATTTAGTTATTGCACAATCACTTGTGTCATTTAAAGTCAGAGTCTGTTTAGATAAAATTTGACGAGTGCTATTATCAACTTAAACTCTAAGCAAAAATTAGTTTACATCCTATGCACTCAAGGTACATGAAATACACTAGTAAACAAGAAAAGTGAGTAAAATTAAACAATTACAGTCACAAAAGACAGCAATCTGAATACGCTAACAAAATTGTAATAACTTTAACAATATGAAGCTATTCTAATTACCCAGTGTTTTTATTTCTATGGAGGTTCGTTCTCAAAGTAGTGAGAATTCTATCCAATAGAAAACTTGATGGGAGAGTCAAACCACTAGGATTTTTAGTAATCATCCTTTTTCATCTCCAGCCGGTGGAATCATGAAATACTGAGAGTGAGGTAGGTGGCTTTAGTGTTATTAGACAATGTCTGAACGATATCTTGAGTTGACTGAAGTTGAGAATATTGATTATTAGGTTTCTACTCAGTTTTCTGAATATACTAAGCTAGCCTTAATATCAAGAAGCTTTAGGTAGATTTTTGTTTAGAGTTATAGATGTACACTACGAAAAATCATTGGACTAGAATGAATCAGTCGTTAAGTCCTTTTTCAAAAATCCAATGTTAGTGAGCGATAAAAACTAAAACAAAACTAAACAATTTTTAAATCCTTAATTTTAGTACAAATATCTTGTTATTCGTTGCTGTGTTACATAACTGTAAATTCAAGAATTGACCAAGACATTTGCAAAGTACGGTAGACATATTTTATGAAAATTATGAATCATGGTAATTAATTCTAGTCATATTCCTGTAAATAAACGAATACACAATAATTAAAAACATGTGGTAAACCAATCCTTTGCATGCGTGTAAGCTGCTAAGTCATCAATCAATAGAAAGTGACCAATATTATGTATGTCAAGTCCTTTTTAATGTTGATTGTACTATATCGATTAAGTTTCAGTGTGGCCACTAGTTTAAGTGACTTGACCTACTTTTCGTGTTATTTGACGCTTATCAGCAAAGCATGACTGTAATCTTGAGGAAACTGGTGTTCCATGGTCAATTCTATCCTGTGTTACCCAGCTTTAAAGTTAGAGACGTTACCGCTGAGCTATTCGGGCCGCGACTAACATCATGTAGAGCTAAAATATATTTACAATTGATTAGTCACTACATAGTGATCCATTTCATATACACATAAAGTCTTTTGTAGTGTTGATTGGATTATATTAATCAATTTCGCGTTACTTTATTTATTGTTTTAGGAGGGTAGAATGAAAAATTTATATTTATTGTTTATATAAATTGTTCATTTTTTGAATTAATGATAATATTTTTTAACTGTTTATCTACTTACCGGCTGTATCAAGAACTGAAACTTCTACGTCATGACCTCTTAAAGAAACTTTTTTCAAATAAGAATCCGATTTTGTTGGTTCATATTCATCAACAAACTAAATAATCTGAAATCAGAAAATAACTTGACACAATTCTCACTTCGTCATACATAAATTGCAATGTTAATGCACTTTTACCAACAGTCCCAACACCTAACATACCAAGATAGATGCGTTCCAAAGGTAACGTCATTTTGACTAAAATTTAACAAATTTTTACTTTTCCTGCGAAAATATGAATAAATTCAGTTTCCTTCTGTTTTGTACACCTTAGTTAAAATAAGAAATTATTATTGTTAGTATTACTGTAGCAGATAAAGATTATCAGGAGTCAAATGATTTTGTCTCCTTAATTTCAATACAGTGAGACAGATTGAAATGAGTGTCTGAAAAAGAGAAAATAATATTAACATTTACCAAACAAAGAAGGTATTGAATATAATTTACAATATGGTGTTAAATAAACAACTTCAAGAACGAAGGTATCATCTTACCCTTTGTAGATAAAATTAATTTTATAAAACAGACAAATTATAGCAAACGGTGTAAACTGCCATTTTACCCTGCCAGTTTTTCGCCTTCTTTATGATATCTAATCACCCAATATACAATTTTAGTCGTATTCAGTATTTACAAAAACTAGGTTTTGGACATTTTATTTTCGAACTTACTACTTGGACAATTGACTGGATTCTTAAAGTTGCAAGTGCATATATTGTCACGTTTAATTTCTACCCTGGTCCGTTCTTGAAGCACGGTCGACTGGTACAACCGTAACCCACGACTCTAATAGCGAGAAAACCGAATTTCAGTACCGGTATAAACAATTTATTCATAAATTGCAAATAATCGGTCCAAATATGTTGTTCTACTTTTTTGCCCTGGTACGGCCGAAAGGTTAGGGGAGTCCGCTCTTCCTATCGAAATGCTCCCACATGGCCACACGTACACAGCCACTCCCACGGAAGTCCTACTCACGACTTTCTCGCGGTAGGGGTGCTGTTTACGAAATTGAGAGGATGAAAAAAGAGTGTGTGGCGACTTAACCGGGTTGGTGGACGCCGAGGGGAGTTGGAAAACCCTAATTCCAAACCGATGGTACATATGGGCTCCAGGATCCTGAAGGAACAAATGGCGTATGAACCAATTGTTGATCACCTGCTATCATGGGACTGCATCTCCTAACGTTGCTCCACTGCCTTGTGGATCAGACCTTTCGGTTGAAGGCTCCGGGTGTAGCCCCCTAAGACAACCACCAGCTTCAGTCTGGGCACCTGGGCAGTATTACAGCCCTCCCACAAATAAAATGAGATTTGTCTGACGCATATATATATATATATATATATATATATCTGTTGCTTCCTTGTACTAATGCATGTGTTTAAATAAATAAATAAACATGTTGTTCTAATAATAATTGTAACAAATTCTGCAACAAAACTTAAATCTTTTGGTTTCTAGAGCAAAATTTCCAAATTATCAGACCAAACAATGAAGCCGAGAGGTCAGGGTCAGAATTATGAACAACTACGTTCGAGGTTTGGCTCAAACAATCATATCCAAAACCCAGTAAAAATAATGATGTTCATAGTAACCGTTTAAAATCAAATAAATACTTTGAGTCCCTCCCGTAACACACACTTTATGTATGTAGCAATTCACGAGGTTTTCTGCGGGATGATGGTGTCTTTAGTCCTCTTTACAAGTTGTTCCGTATAACTTATAATTCTGACCTAAAGTGGCTCCAGAGGGCATATCTATTGCTCTCATATGCTTATTGAGGTACAAAAAACAGCACCGTAGATATAAGAAAAGATTATGGGAATTTAGGATGATCATAAAGATGAAAATTGAAGATTGACGGACACGTTTTACACGCTACGAAACGCAAGGGTTATATAACCGATGTCACTACAATCACCCCTAGCTTTGACATATTCTAGTGTTTGCTATGATCTATGGGAAGAGGTCTCATCCCTGTTGATTCGGTTTCTCATGTCCTTGTAAACAATTCTAGAAACTAGGAGTAAGAATGGCAGTGAAGTGTTTTCTGACGAATACGTGTTAAACCTCTTAATAATTCCCGATCATAAAGAAGCAAGATGGCTTCTGATGCGATGTAATAGCAACTTCAGTCTAAACTGGAATCCTTGATACATAACTAGGGACGGTAGAATACCAGAACTAAGTGGTTCCATTCTGTACTATCTACCTCTGCTGAGATTGTCGTGAATGATCTTACAGCAACAAAGGAATGAGCAAAAAACAATGAGTTAAAAAATAACCTGTAGAAATATCATGTCACAAATATTCTGGCCCGTTCGACACAAATAACTAACAAACTCCATACAAATCCGACCCCTATTGTCGCCACAGAGCGTGATCACGGGTTAGTAACCACAGAGAACTTGGACACAAAACTATGCAAATGATGCAGGCAATGTATACGTGATGCTTCACTTTAACAGGAGATAGCTCGACAGTCACCCTAGAATTGCTCTTAAATCTCTTCAAAACGTACGCACGGCTCTACCTTGAAGTCCACAATTTCGTTGCACCTTTTTCTCTTCAAGAGATATAAACTTCCTCGACCAAGTACAGAGACAGAGGACTATATGGGTGGTGGGTCTAAAACAAATCTTACAACGACCGAATCCAACACCTGTGATTATTTTCGCTGAGCTACAGGAGAATAAGAGATCTGATAACGGCTTATATATTAAGTAATTCAAGTCATCCCAACTCGAGCATTCTGCCAGAACATTACCACTACGCTTCTCAGGGCAACTCACCAAAAACTGCACATTGAAGAACAAAAACTCAGGTACGCTCTCACGTTTTGTCATTAAGAGTTGCGCTTACTTGGAATACTTTCCCACTTACAGTGACCACAGCCCCTTCAGTGGACAGCTTTAGGAGGAGACTTAACAAACACATACTCATCCACGGATTACCGTCTCCCGTTTGAGCCAGCTGTGTCTGATGTCCCATAATATACTGTTGCTACTATTATTACATCACTAACTACTTCGTCTCGCTTATTATCATCCCCGTTTCCCCTTGTTTTGCATTTCAGCCTTCTCACACTGTCTGTATTACCAACTAACTGACTTATGATTTCCAAAACAATCATCTCACAGAAATCGAATTATCACTTTATCACCTTTGTGAGAATCTTCAATATGAACGTCTTACTCTCTCCATTCTTGTTTAACTTTGTCATTGACATGCTTTTGGAGAGAACAATTTCATCATCTCAATCTTCAGGAGTTGAACTTTTACCATGAGGCTCACTTGTTGATTTAGAATACGCCGACGACATAGTTTTATTTGGTGAAGACGCTGACAAAATGCAGAGTCTTCTGACCACCATAAGCAACTATGCAGTCATGTTCGGAATGCCATTCTCTCCCTCGAAGTGCAAAATGTTACTTAAGGATCGGGTTGCATCAACACCTGAACTAATGATAGGGAGTGAAGTAGTTGAGCGTGTCGACCGCTTCACTTATCTTGGGAGTCTCATCAGTCCTTGTGGTCTGGTGTGTGACGAAATCTCAACACGGATACAGAAGGCTCGTCTAGCTTTCGCCAACTTGCGTCATTTATGGCGTAGGCGAGATGTCCGTCTAGCAACAAAAGGACGGGTTTACTGTGCAGCAGTTTGTTCCGTTCTACTTTATGACAGTGAAACATGGCCGATAAGAGTAGAGGACATTCGTAGGCTACTAGTATTCGATCATAGATGTCTTCGGAGCATCACTCGTATATCCTGCGACCACCGGGTAAGTAATGCAGTTGTTAGGAAACGGGTACTAGGTAAGGATGGCAAATCGATTGATGAAGTGGTGAAACTTCATCAGTTGAGATGGCTGGAACACGTGTTACGTATGCCCAACCACCGACTGCCCCCTACGTGCAATGTTCCTTGGTGTAGGAGTAGGTTGGAAGAAAGCTAGGGGCGGCCAGACCAAAACGTGGCACAAATCCATGAAGTCACTGACAATTGGACTGAGCCATGTTGGTAGGTAGACTACCTGGTTGGGATTCGCAAGATGATAGCAACCGATGGTTAGAGACCTTGAATGACATGGCTCAAAATCGTTTGCAATGGCGCAGGTGCATCCACTCTTTGTGTTCTACCGAATTCTAACCTTTTGAATTCTTTATGTCCCCATCTCTTTTCACTTTCCAAATTTATTTCACTGGATTATACTCCTTCAATAACATCTTTAAACCCTAATCTTTCACATAATGCTTATACTCTTACTACTTCTACCACTATAGGATTTGAATCGACAACTTCATCTCTGTGCTAATTTGGTATGGCAACTCGAAATGATGTACGTACGTACGAAGTTCTACGTTGTGACTGACTGACTGACAATACGAACGTCAAGACAGTCCTACTGTACGGAGCTGAAACGTGGAGAACTACTACATCCATCATCAAGAAGGTACAAGTATTTATAAACAGTTGTCTACGCAAAATACTCAACATTCACTGACCGGATACTATCAGCAACAGTGTTTTATGGGAGAGCACAAACCACCTTCCAGCTGAAGAGGAAATTAGGGAAAGACGTTGGAAGTGGATAGGATATAAATTGAGGAAATCACCAAACTGCATCATGAGGCAATCGCTAACTTGGAATCCGGAAGGGAAGCGAAAAAGAGGAAGGCCAAAGAACACATTACGCCGGGAAATAGAAGCAGATATGAAAAAAATGAGTAACAACTGGAAAGAACTGCCCAGGACAGAGTTGGATGGAGAATGATGGTGGGCGGCCTATGAACCTCCACGAGGGGGTAACAGGCGTAAGTAAGTATTACAACCAACCTCTTGTCTGATAATCTGATAGTTGCTGGTATCCAGAAACCTTACTGTCCAGACGCAAATGAACTCACTCGAATTTTTTTAAAAATAAATCTACAAATGACTATTAGAGTGACTAGAATTAGTGTTGTCGAGTGACTAGACTAACACCGATTGGACATTACCAAATACATGAATATTTATTTATTTCAACACAAATATTGGTGCAAAAGGACACCGATTACCTATGCGCCACACAAATCTCACTTGATTTGTGGGAGGGCTGTAATACTGCCCAGGTGCCCAGACTGAAGCTGGTGGTTGTCTTAGGGGGCTACACCTGGAGCCTTCAACCGAAAGGTCTGATCCACAAGGCAGTGGAGCAACGTTAGGAGATGCAGTCCCATGGTAGCAGGTGATCAACAATTGGTTCATACGCCATTTGTTCCTTCAGGATCCTGGAGCCCATATGTACCATCGGTTTGGAATTAGGGTTTTCCAACTCCCCTCGGCGTCCACCAACCCGGTTAAGTCGCCACACACTCTTTTTTCATCCTCTCAATTTCGTAAACAGCACCCCTACCGCGAGAAAGTCGTGAGTAGGACTTCCGTGGGAGTGGCTGTGTACGTGTGGCCATGTGGGAGCATTTCGATAGGAAGAGCGGACTCCCCTAACCTTTCGGCCGTACCAGGGCAAAAAAGTACCGAAACAACAAGAGAGGGTAAAGGAATTTACTGATTAATACAAGTTAGTGACGAAGACATTGGAACTGTACCACAGATGTGTTACAGACAATTTACTTGGCGAATGGTGAGATATTATACAGCCTCCAGTTTTCTGTAAATGCACACAATCAAAACCTAATGACTAACATGGTATAAGCCTGATAGAAAAAGACAGTAGACTACTTAGAGCTTTAAAAAGGTAACAACAACATAAACGTGGATCTAGACTTATTTGACAAGCATCTCATTTGGAATAAATTGATATAACCTTATCACTGTTTTGATCGTAAATTACGTATCAAAACTACCGTTTACACTTTAATTGAATTTATTTCAGTTAACGTGACATTGTATTTGTGTGTTTTGATCCTGCTTTTGTGTATTTACTGCATCAAAGCATTCTTGGTCGACTGAGGCTTGTTTATTTGATAAGGTTGTGATTTATCTTACATATCTACCTTGCCTATCATTTTGCTTTATTCTAAGATGGTCGGCTCTGTACACAAGTGTGGACAGCCATATTGCTTATTCCCCGTGGAAGAAGGGATGCAGTGTGACGATTGTAAGAAGTGGTTTCATAAAATGTGCACCCGCTTAAGCCCTGCTGCCTATAAAAGGTGCTCGAAACCAAATTCTCATTGGCTCTGTATGTTTTGTTGCTCAAGCAAGACATTACTCATTCAGGAAGCCATCAGCCTTCTAGCGTTAGCTAAAAAGGTTGAAGTAGGCCGTGCCGGCAACATGGATACTGATAATGAAGATTGCATCAGTGTCGTAAATGCTGCCATGGCAGGTACCAGACACCCAATTTCGCAACATGAAGCAAAAATTTGTACTCCGGTACAACCAGTGAAAGCCATGCCATTTAGTACTGAGGGACCAGTCGCTTTAGCAGCGACTGAGGACCCGGCTAGAACCACTATCATCCAGAATAGTTCCAATCTGGATGCTGAGAATAGTGGCAAATGGATTACGCGGAAACGCAAAAGAGACGGAAAAATACCCAAAGAAAGCGCGCGTATAGTCGGTAAGTCATCGTTGGACTCACGTCCTGAGCATCAGGCAATTCCGCTCAAGTCCAAATGTAAGGAAATATTTAATACTGTTGTGGATGGAAATAGTCTAACTTCACCAAATGTTGTTGGGAGTAACTCACTTGACCCACATGACACTGTGATAAAGAAAGCTAATAGCAAGAAGCCGGTAGCTAACCGGCAGGATCTGACATCACGGTCAAAGGCCGTGAACACGACTTTTAAGGCAGTTAAACAGGTGCCTAGTGTAATCATCTGGAACTTGGCAGAATCGAAAGACACCGATCCCGCTAAGAGACATACCCACGACCTGAAGTTAGTCGGATCTCTCATCAGAAATATACTGCCAGAGGAGGTCCCAGGGGTACATATATCGAAAGTCATCAGACTTGGTAAGTATGTTGGAGGCGAAACCCAACAGAGAAGGATCCTCAAATTAGTACTCGGTAATTTTGAGGAAAGGGACGTATTACTAAATAACTCACGCAAAACTCGTGACTCAAACATTCGTATTCGACCTGACTGGCCACTTGAGGATCGGATCAAGTGGAAGAATGCCCTAACAGAGTTAAAAACTCGAAGGTTAAACGGTGAAGCGAACCTTACGATTAAGGGTTTTCGGGTAGTCAGGTCTTGGAAGCCAATGCTTCCGAGACCTGTGTGGGTAGAACGCATGTCTCCAAAAACACCCTAAATGTGTGTTATACGAATGCTCGTAGTCTTCGGAATAAGATGTCTGAACTAAGTTTGATGGTAGCGACTTAAATCCGGATATAATTGTTATCACCGAAACTTGGCTCACTGTAGATATAGACTGTTCTCCAGTCATTTCAGGCTACATCTGTGTCAGAAGTGATAGAGTTAGAAGTCGCAAGGGAAGAGGCATAATATTATATATTAGGGACCACTTCCGCATTAACTCGATCATATCGGAGGCGCATGTAAGTGGTACGTGTGAGGTAGTATGTTGTACAATTAGGTCTAGAAACGGGTTAGTGACGATAGGAGGAATATATCGTAGTCCGTGTTGTCTCGCTGACGACTTTATCCTAAAACACATCTGTTCTTGGAGTAAAGCAGAATGTTGTCTCATCGTTGGAGACTTCAATGCACCCCATATAAACTGGATAGAGCTCACAGCTCCAGGTGGGGGTTTCGATAGCGTCCTTCTGTCATCAATTATTCAATGTGCACTTGTACAATGTATCGTTAAGCCGACGCATATAGACTTGAAACATAATCCGTCATTGATAGACCTTGTCCTCACACACCACTGTGAAGATATCGTTGACATTCAACATCTTCCCCCACTGGTGAATAGTGACCATGTTGTACTTTCCTTTAAGTTCCGGATACATGGTATAGAATTTGCATCAGCTCCACCCCGTCCTAATATCTGGAGAGCTAATATTCCGGCAATCAGGGACTATGCTATCTCAATTGACTGGTCGGTCGATGCTGATGGATCGATTGATGATGCATGGAATAGGTTTAAGTCTACGTTCGAATCCGTAACTCAACCGTTTATCCCATGGTCAGCACGTAAGTTATCATATTGCCTTCCATGGATTAATAAGGAAACCCGGAAGCTGTTGAAGCGTAGGAAACACTTCTGGGACTTATTCTTGTCAACAGGTCAGGCATCATTTAAGTGCGAATATAAAAAAATCCGGAATATATGTAAAAAGACCATAGCTAAATCCCGCACGGCTTACGAACGATAGTTGGCATACGATAGCCGTACCTGTCCGAAGCGACTGTTTTCGTACGTTAAAAGGCGGATGAAACGTAGTGATGGTATCCCCTCATTACTGTTAAGCGAAAATTCAGCTTTATTGGCTGAATCTGACCTAGCGAAAGCGGAGTTATTTGCTAACTATTTCAGTGAAGTCTACTCTACGTGTAGTGTTACAACTACTTGTCCCGTTGACAATGAGATACCAGCCATAGGACCTTTGCACGTGACAGAGGATATAGTTCTTCCTTTGATAACTAACCTAAAACCTTGTAAGATACCGGGTCCCGATGGGTTACAACCACGTTTGCTGTCGTCGCTTGCGGACATTATCTCAAGACCGCTCACGATGCTCTTCAACATGTCCCTTTCACAGGCTCAACTACCTAGAGACTGGAAAGACGCCATAGTTAGTCCTATATTTAAGGATGGTCAGAGACGGATAGTATCTAACTACCGGCCTGTTAGCCTGACCAGTATAGTAGTTAAGTTACTTGAAAAATTAATTCGGGCTAAGCTACTGAGCCACATAGATTCGTACAATCTGTTAACTCCCGAGCAACATGGGTTTCGTAACAAGCATTCATGCTTGACTAACTTACTCATTGCGAGAGAGGATTGGACAGCTGCCCTAGACAACGGCCAGTCTGTCGACGTGATATTTATAGATTTTAGCAAAGCGTTTGATAAGGTTTCACACTTAGGTCTTATGCAAAAGCTCTCGAGCTTTGGAATAACAGGTGCTTTACAGGAATGGATAGGAAGCTTCTTATGTGACCGCAGACAGAGAGTGAGAGTCAATGGAACTCTATCCGAATGGGAACCGGTCAGAAGTGGTGTACCCCAAGGCACCATCTAGGGCCCTTTACTTTTCCTTCTGTATATTAATGAACTACCTTTATTACTTAAGTCGTCGACGTTATTGTTTGCGGATGATGTTAAAATCTGGAGAACAATAAGAAATGAGACTGATCGTTGTTATCTACAAGCAGATTTAGACGAATTAGTTAGGTGGGCTCATGATTGGGGCCTGGAAGTTAATTCCAGGAAGAGCGTGTTCATGCACATCGGGCACGATATTAGTTACCACTATACCATTAATGGTACATCTCTGCCACGCGTTCATGCGCATAAAGACTTAGGAGTAATTATAAGTCACGACTTAAAAACTACTACGCACTACAATGCGGTTGCTTCCAAAGGCTATCAAGCGCTATGGTCGCTTCGCAGAGCATTTAAATGCTTTGACGAGGATATGTTTCGAATTTTATATCCCACCTATGTAAGGCCACACTTAGAATACTGTATCCAAGCAGCTAGCCCTTGTCTGATAAAGGATACTAAATCGCTTGAGCGTGTCCAGCGTGTAGGGACAAAATTAGTAGAGGGTCTTTCCAAACTCCCTTACGATGAGCGTTTAAAACGTCTAAATCTTTTCCCCTTATCTTATCGTAGGACGCGAGGTGACCTTATACTGGCATTTCGTATCTTTAATTATGATCTGGGTGTTAATATGTCTTACCTTTTTGCTCCCTCCAGCACTAATAATCTCCGGGGTCATAGCAAGAAGGTTCTGAAACCGCGATCTAATAAACTAAAGGTGGGGTCCCGTTTTTCTCATCGAGTGGTCAATGACTGGAACGCTTTACCAGAACAAGTGGTATCAGCACCATCAGTGAACATTTTCAAAAAGAAGCTGGACCTTCACTGGAAGGAAATCTGTCAGGATTAACACAGGTTCATCAACCTACTATCCTTATTACTGAAGACTGACTAGTCAAATACAAAGCTCCTTTAAGCGCATTAAATCTAATAACATCACCACCAAGGATTTTCCACATACATAGCTCATAGGAACAAACTATACACACCAAAACCGAAAGTCTTAGGAGAAAGGACAACCCAAAAAGATTAAATAGCTCCCCAAAAATCTAACAGGTGAGTATTTGTGGAATTCATACAGGACTATTTTGATGCAAAATTCATAGATTCTACGAAACTATTTGTGTCTAGTTTTACTTGAAATTTTAGATCCGTTACAAACAACACGTGGTTAATGACCATGGACAAAAAGATAAAGCAAAGTTATGTGGCGACTTGAGTGTATCCAGGAAGTACTTTGCGTACTAAGGAAGCATGAAAAGTAGAGTGAGTGAGGAGGACTGTAAAAAACAAGATCAAGAGGTGAGTTGATGACCCAGCAAGGGGTTACAGTGAACTTACTCTTACTATGAAATGCAACAGGTAGCAATCAGCGTTGCCACAGTCGCAACCGCTACTATTTTTGAAATTACCACAGAAAAACTATTTATAATTAATTACTCATACAATATGTCAAACAAATCTTTCTGGAGCCGTTCAATTAATATAGACATTCACCACAAACGTCCAAGCTAATTAACCGCATATTCTGAATTTTGAAAGTATTTATCTTAAGGTTTAAGTTTATTTAAGCTGTTCATTCTTTGGTGATTATGGATATGTCTAGTACTTTGATGACCTGATTTATGTACTATATATGACAACGTTTGTGACAATAGTTTGTTGAAACGTGAATTTAACCGGTTCGGAGAGAGGGTAACGATATCACTTTAACACAGTGTTACCTGTTGTGTTTGTATTTCTCAATTTGGACGGTTGAAAATATGTATAAGGCAAACACTAAGTGAACCAACAACTAACATAGGATAGGCTGCTCAAAAGGGTTCAGGAAATGTGTTAATACCGTATATGTTTCTGCTAAAATTAGTTCGGATTGTTTTATCGCCTCTGATGTAGAGTGGTCTGAAGCTATTAATATTGTAACAACATAAACTGATTGAATTCACTTGGTATTGTTTGTCTGATTCTTCCCATTGATGTTTATGACTGCAATTGGTCAGTCTCTTATTGGCATGTGTGCATACTGTGCGTATTGCCTTGATATAGCCTTAATTCACCCTCTGTTGGTTGCTTTTGTTGCGGAATGTCAGGGGTGAGGGCATAAGGGCATGACTTATTATGATGAGAGGAGCGAGACCTTGCGTTTTATCACTTGGTTATGTATATGAACAACATTGGGAGTTCGATGTATTCATGATCTGTCTAGGTGTTAGACAGCCCACCGAAAAACAGGGTTATTAGTCTTTAAACTTGGTGATAAAGGTACAGTTATGGATAGGTATTGGCAGCCTGTTCCACTATAAACTACACCGCAATGTAAAAACTTTTTGGAGTTTTGCAGTTAGTAGTGTATATGCGTTGCTTCTGCATCTGTAGGTAGGGTCGTGGATCGTAATTGAGCAGGAGCTTACAGGTGAGAGACCATATATTACTTTGTAGAAAAATATCATATCGTTCCATGGTCAATGGCCTTATAAAGGTCCTAAGGAGAAGTGTTCACATTTAGCTGTGTGGTCGAGAGTGTAGTCGTATCCTAGCAGCTCACATATGAAGCGTCTTTCGAAATTAACTGGTAGCTTGTCTGTTGTAGACCATCTACGTTGATGTTCCATGCCGAAATGATTGCGGGCCTACTAGAGTTAAACGAGAATGGGGACGAACCAACTAACGCTGAAGTCACACCTCGCGACCAGCCCTTACGTGGATTGAACCATCGACGCATCAAAGGATAATAGATGCTATGGAGACTGTACAACACAAAGGACGTTATTACAAGAATATATTAGTTAAGGTACAACTACGGAAGTACAGAAGTGAAAGAATAACCACTGCAGCGTGGGCCAGTCTATGGCGTACGATTGGTTTGTGTGCGTTGACTACCCTTGACCTTGACAGGGATCAATGATCAGTTCAGTATTCAGTGACCCTACAATACTCCCTCACCATATTCAACGGCCGTTTGAATCGATGCCAAAAATGTTGGGAGTAGTCGCGCGCCGGAGGTTGCCAGACGATTATTATGAATCCTCCGGGTATTGCCGAGCTGTAAAAGAAATCGAAAGGAGGCTGCAGAAACTGATCGGGAAACAACGAGTAATAACAGGTAACAAGGACGTTGGTTGAATGTTAAGCGATCAACCATAGAAATAATAGAAAAAGAAACATGACATTTTAGAGTTTTATCAAGTCGCGTTGAAATAATTAGCTTTGAAAAGTGATTGAGGTCCTCAGATGCTAAACGTTGAGTCCGCTGCAAAAATAGTGATGTCACAGTGATAGTACGATAAGTGTATTATCAATCGATGCCGTGGTTTCCTTGTGCGAAGCTTCTGATCAACTTGCAGCCAGTTTGGAAAAACTGATAACTGCTGTGAAAATCAATAAGGGTCGAAGAAATACAGATCGAGAGCGAAAGGTGGCACGATGAAATCTCTGAAAGATGATAAACGGTGGGTGCTGCACATGTGTTGGATGAGTGAACCGAAAAATGTCGAAAAAAACGTGAGAAACCAAGAGTGTCACTCTGGACTCATGTCAATGATATCGGTGAAAAATGCTGTCAGTGTTGGGGTCGAAACGACAATATCGTTGTCAGTTTGCAGGAGATGCGCTCGACTGTCTAAACCGATGATTCGCGTGAATGAGTGTCGTCAAACCACCAATTGAACTGGACAGGCTTTAGATCGTCGAGTAGTTGAACAGCCGATTGATGTACCGAAATCATCTGTTAGATAACAGCCACGCGGAAACAATACTTCATAAGATAAAAATACGACGTCGAAGTTGAATAACTACAATAGTTCGGATGTGTTGTAATGTCACATCGAAGTAACATCATTTCGTATACTGACAATTGTACTGAACGTTCTTTTGGGCATTGTTTATGTAGCAATTGGATGTGCGGTAGCAACATATACGAAGACTATCGTGGGGTTTGTGGAGAATTTCAGAAGACGTTTAGATATTTTCCAAACCCGTATTGCATGTGAATTAGCCGAAGACGGAATTGAAGTGACTTTCGTACAATAAGGAAATGGAGCCATGATTTACCGTTTGAGATAACAGCAAATACAAAGCGCATAGTAAACATTAATTTAAATGGTAACCACCAATGTAACTTAAGTTTAGGTTTAGATAACGTGTTCGTTTCGTAAAAAAAGCATATTATCTAGCTCTAAGTGACACCAAGTACGACGAAGTGTCTCATTAAGACATGGACTAAGATTGCTCGTGTACATGAAATACGTTTTTTCGGAGTATGTTAACTTACGAGTCATAAATGTAAGTAGTTTCGACTAAAATTTGATGGCAGGGACAGAATGTATGACTACTCTAAGTGAAAGTAGCCGCTAAATGTTATTAGACATCATAAACATTATACGAAATTATTTAACAGTTATGAAACTCGCCTGGGTTACTCTTGCTCCAAAGTAATTGAAATTTGTTGATTAACTTCGTAGATTGACGAAGCGTTGTAGACTGAATTGGAATAAGTCTAATTTAGGTCGAAAACGTAGAATTGCCTGACGAAGTCTAAACAAGATCTAACATTGCAGGAAATTTATAGTTCAAACTCACCGTAAATTTCTAGCATTTGTATCCTCTGATTCGCCATGGAACTCAGCAATTGGAAATTAGGCATGCAGTGGTCAAGAAAGTAAAATATTCTAGTAGATAGTTTTTGATAGTAGTTAGTTGACAGTGAATAAGCAGAAAGGTGAATTTAATAATCGGCAGTTTATCCTGTATTGGTTATACAAGTGGATAAGTTGCAAACAGATATGCGTACGTGTTGCCTTGAGGCCATACTTACGAGTGGTTGATATTTTAACAGACATATTACACAGGAGCATTTACATGCTGCTAATGCTTGTTAAAGAACCACGATAGTCGATTATAGTCGTAGTTGATTGGTTAGTTCTATCGATTGAACTAATTATTTCAGTTGACATACTAATCAACATTGATATGAAGCAACGAATGTTCACAGAAACTGATAAAGATAGCCGAAGTTAAAAATGAAAAATAATAAGTACAGAATGCAATAGAAAAAATTATAATGATAGGTTGCGTTATTCGAAGTCTTGCTCACTAGTGTAAGATCGTCTTCGTTGATGATCTATGTCAAAATGATTGGGGGCCTACTAGAGTTAAACGAGAATGGGGACGAACCAACTAACGCTGAAGTCACACCTCGCGACCAGCCCTTACGTGGATTGAACCATCGACGCATCAAAGGATAATAGATGCTATGGAGACTGTACAACACAAAGGACGTTATTACAAGAATATATTAGTTAAGGTACAACTACGGAAGTACAGAAGTGAAAGAATAACCACTGCAGCGTGGGCCAGTCTATGGCGTACGATTGGTTTGTGTGCGTTGACTACCCTTGACCTTGACAGGGATCAATGATCAGTTCAATATTCAGTGACCCTACACTGTGATATTCATGTTTGTGGAGATAAGTGAACAGTTGTCAATGGAGAGTCGTGTATGTATTATAAAAAGGGTAAGCGTATCCTCATTTGTGAAGAAAGTCCGCAATATTGAATCCATTAGACGTCTAGATTTAGACAGAATAGAGGAGGCATGTTCTTGAAGTTTCAGGCTTCATGTATAATCGATACTCAGATCTTGTACTGATTCGAGTGTCTGAATTCTACATTTATCTAAGCAAAACGATAGTTGATGGGGATGTTTCCCAAAATGCATGAACCCACAACTGTTGTGGTTAGATGGCAACTGTCGTTGTTCGCTTCAAATAGATAGGATATTGAGGTCACCTAGAATGTGGGATATATCACTACTTAAAGCTCTATGCTTATAGCCGTATACTACTTTGGGATCATCATCGTATAGGTATTGTCTACCAAATTTTATCATTTTACATGTCGGTTATATACATGAGAAACAAGATTGAACCTAATAAACGTCCCTGGATAACTCCACTAGTTATTGGTCTCGGTAATAAGGGAGAATTGTTGTACCTTACCACGCATTCACGTTTTGTTAGAAACAAAGAAAACCACCAGTATAGTGGGTTATTGATTCCAAGGGACTTTATTTGACGAGAAGCCTTTTGTGTGTAACCTTATCTAGAGCTTTATTAAATTCTAAGAATTGAGCTGATACAAGAAGCCCGTTGTTTCATTTTAGAGTCATATCATCCAGGTAGTCTACTAAATATTTATCGCATGGCCTGAACCTCAAAAACACTCTGGGAGGTCTAGATGAAATTATTGGTAAGTAAATGTTTAACTACCACAACATCAACTACTTTTACATCTCTCTAGATACCATTGAAGTCACTTTTATGGGCAGATAATTTTCAACATTTGTTGCAGGTCATGTCTTAATTTTGTGAATGATATGTGTAGTTTTTAAGACAGCAGGATAAGACGCCGTGGAGAGTGATATCGGATTACTTTAAGACGTTTAACACACATATCGTCACTTCCACACATTTTGTATGCTAGCTGGAATACAATCTGATCCTTCAATGTGTTAGCTGCCTCAGAAATATTCTGTATATTGAAGTCTATATTAGTAACTTTACAACAAATCACTGGGGCAATTCCCGATAAATTTGGTGTCTATTGGTTTGTTAATGAGGCACGAAAGTTTTCACTAAACAGTTCCGTAGTAAGAAGGGGGATTTTGTGGAGATTTTAGTAATTTTATATAGTGGGGATCATGGTCAATTGAAGCTGGACCACAGCTAGATCGCAGTAAGTTTAGTATCTTCATATACTTGATTATCCTTAATAAACATGTTTCCTCTAATGGTTCTGGACATTCAAGTTTATTTTTAAAGGGGTTTTATAGCTGCGGAGTAGTCAATATTAAGTACGATAATACTATTATCCTGTGAGAGTGTTTATTGTGTACTTATTTCCTCCGCCTTGATAAATATTTCTGCCACTGCTATTAAAGTGGAAAAGTCATTACGGTAGTAAAACTGGATCCAATGCCTTTGAAGACGTCTTTGTGTATGGACAGGTGTATATAGATCTTTAGAAATCCTAGGTCTCCAGTATCCTCAATATGTGATGTACTTGTATTAATCGATGGTTCCTATGCACTCGATTGCGTGTTTATTACGAATTACATATATAATACTTCCATTTGTGTCCATCTAGTTTTACCTGCCTTAAATTGCACTATTTTGGAGACTTTTAATTAGCAAATTAACGTGAATACCTCGAATTATCATTGTAAATCTATAACCAAAGTCAAATATTAAAAATCGAGATCTAGGAGGTTTTAAAAAATGAAACGTGACTACAAGAGGCTTGAGTAGAAATTAAAACACAAAACACGTAATAGGGACAGAATACAAGGTTCAGTAGATGCTTAACTTCGAGATCAACGGGTCAGACTACGGAAGGACCGGTCATGTATAGACCGAATCGTGACTGTTGAGCAATCAATTGAATGGAATTCGTCTTTATACACAAACGCCCTTGACTATGAGAAAGCGTTTAACAACGTGGATAGGAGAGCCCAATAGAATATTCTTCAACACTACGGTGTGCCTGAGAAGATTGTCACCATCAAACAAGTCATGCAAAGAGGGCAGCTGATAGGTGCATCTAAAGTGAAAACCGGTGTCAAATAAGACTGTTTATACTCACCTTTTCACTTTCTTCTAGTAGTCGATTGGATTATTAAGGCCTCCTCACCTCCAGCGATGCACGGAATGCAGCGAGCAGCTTGAATGACGCCAGACGATCTGGACTTTGAAGATGACCCAGCTCTTCTATCCCACACTAACAAATACTGGTGAGGATAGTGTAGCAGCAGCCTACTCAGCGTTAGGCCTCCATATACACAAAGAAAGAAGCAAGATCCTGAAATACGACGCCGCAAGTACCAATCAAATCCCACGTCATTGAATAGTTCTCTAAGAGGTGGAAATTTTTACGTACTTAGGTAGTATCATTGACAAACACGATGGATCTGGTGTGGATACGAGGGCATGAAGTGGCACAAAACAAGGACAACATTCTCACAATTGAAGAACGTCTCGAACTCAAAACAATTTTCAGGTGACACTAAAGTTAGAGTTTTTCATGCAAACGTCAAGGCTATTCTGTTGAACAGAGATGAAACGTGCAGAACTACTACAAACATAATCGAAAAGTTGCAGGTATTTATAAACAGTGATCTTTGCAAGATACCCTAGATTGGTTGATTAGATACGACCACCGCTAATCTACTGTGATGGATAATAAGTGTGAGCTTGAAATAATGTGACGAAATAGAGTTAATCTCAAATAGGTCTAAGACTCCAACTAGACATATCAAGAACTCAAGTTCGAAGTACGTAGTATGAGATTGTATTGAATCATTATATTAGTTTTAAACACAACTTAAAATATTTTATCGTACAATAAGTGTACTGTTTATTAACCACAGTAAGCCAGTTTGCTTTCGATGAGACTAAAACAGACATTGGAGCTGAATTGGATATATCATGCGGTAATTACTAAACTCCGTCACAAAACAAGCCCTAACTTGAAATCCTCAAGTCAAAGGGAAATGAGGCAAACCAGAAACACATGGCACTTGAAATTGGAGGAAGAGATCGAGATCATGAATATCACCATTAACAAGCGGAAATAAGGACCCAGGGTAGTTTTTTAGAGATTTTCGGTTAGTGGCCAATGTTTCAGTAGAAGTGAAAGGTTCAAATGAGTAGGCGAATCACGAAAACACGACAGTAATATTTAAATATGTGATCAAGTACGGTCCAAAAAACGCGACATGAAGACGTTTATTACAATGGTTTACATCTGGGTAACGAAATCTAAAGATGCACGGGTAAATTCTTTAACTGAAGAGAAAGATTATAATATTTTCAAGCAAGCCTGATGCACACAAAAGAACTGGGAAAATAAAGTTGTTTAAATTTCAGAGGTAAGTTAAGGATATGCAGCTGGGCTACTACAAGACATAAGAGAGTTGTGATGGAAACTCCAGACCATTTGATGGCTTTAAAAGGCTTTTAAATTAAGGATTATGTTAAGAAAACTACATAAATCTTGACTGATAGACTATAGCCAATTTTCATCCCTCTCGAACAATTTGTTTGAAAGATACTTAAAAATTAGCAAATTTCTATGCATGCACACTTTAAAAACAACACCTTGTGAATTTTATCGATTCTCTTATGAACTGTAATCCTAAAATATTGTCATTAAATGAAAGTCGGTAGTACTAAAGCATCTGTCCTGAATCCCTGTTCACCGACACATCTTTATCAATGTTTCATAGTTGGCGTCAGTCATTAGAAAGCCCTGTATCTAGGTTTCATGTTCGTTGGTACTCGTCAAGAATCCCCATCTGTAAGTATGAGGAAACTGATAGTGAGGTACTTTTCACGTGTATTTATTTAAACCTAGCCCAACACTGTCCTTTTTCCGTTAACAAAGAATTGTTCTAGGTGATGAGATACTCATTGCTCAAACTCATTTTGCAATAATTTTGTAGTGTAAGTGATTTCAGTGTTCTACACATTGAAAAGTGCTTAGTCTTTGTATACTTGCTGTTCCTTATTTTGGCTCCATTCTAATGTGTAACAGATTATCATTAGCGTCAAATCGATATTTGGAATTTCGAGATATAGACAGAGTAAATTTTACTATCGGATGCATCATAATAAATAATTAGTACTGTGGTGTGATCTACTTATATCCATATAAGTAGTATATGGTGTGGGTCAGACATAGAATGTATTTTGGCAGAAGACCGATGAGGAAAGAACTGAAATGAAGCGCAATCGTTTGGAAAATGCATGAGCAATGGAATAAGAGAAGAAACAGTGAAGATTGAAACAATTGATTGTTAATTTGCAAATTGACTGTTCATTCTTTGGTAATCAGAATTTACTGAGATAGTCTGTAATCTTTGTTTAAATACATTCGATTGTCCCCAACTAGTGTTCTGTTTACTACATTTGGTGTCGCTGCCAACCAGGAGGAGGAAGGGTGCTGTTCTGCGGACGCCGCTGCGGGTCTGGAGTGGAGGTGCTAGTTGGGGCAGTCTGGTGCAGAGAGTTAGCGTCGAGTGGAGTGTTCTGGCGGGAGGCGTTGGCTGTAGCAGGTGCTGTCGACGAAGAGAAGCAGTGGGACGTGCGGCTGCTGGGCGGACATCGGATGTAGATGGCTCAGCGGGCCGGTGGAGTACGGGTGTTGAACGTCCCAGGTGCCGGGTGGATGCGGATGTTGGTGCCCCGGCAGGTCGACGGAGCTATGGAGTTCAGCGCGCCGCAGACTCGACGTTCTGACGGAGAGTTTGGCACAGACTGCAGTGGAAGAAGATAGTGGCACGGCGAGCAGAACCACCGCATGAACGAATGCTTTAAAGGGGGGACGAGTGTGGTGTGATCTACTTATATCCATATAAGTAGTATATGGTGTGGGTCAGACATATAATGTATTTTGGCAGAAGACCGATGAGGAAAGAACTGAAATGAAGCGCAATCGTTTGGAAAATGCATGAGCAATGGAATAAGAGAAGAAACAGTGAAGATTGAAACAATTGATTGTTAATTTGCAAATTGACTGTTCATTCTTTGGTAATCAGAATTTACTGAGATAGTCTGTAATCTTTGTTTAAATACATTCGATTGTCCCCAACTAGTGTTCTGTTTACTACAGTACAAGGATTTAACATTTAGGATTGCTGACATTAAAAACAAAGTCTGTCAACATATAGGTTATTTTTAGTAATAGGAATGTGAGTTTATTTTATTTGCCGTTTCTTACATCGAAAATACTTTTTCAGTAACAAACTAACTCTCTTAACTTAAATTAGTAGACAATACAGGGATAGGAGATGGATGAATAATCATTAGACTCTTAGAGTCCCATCATATAGGCTCTGTTAATCAATTTTTGAGTACCAAATGGCTGATTAGTTATTTTTAGAAACTATTAACCTTCAATATAAATGAATTTGATTGAAATGATATTATGGTATGTGCTACTGATGTCAACAGATATAAGTAGTATGTAACATCAATCAAAAATGAAATATCTGGAGGTAGAAGGTTGAAAAGATCAAAGAATATTCATTATCAACAATTTTAAAGAGTATTAAATAAATTATCGATTTACACCATGTTCACATGAGTAATTAATTATTATGGTTAAGAATTTTACTGTTCATTCAATTATTCAATTAGTTGTATAAGGGCATAACTAATTGGAACATTAGACCGTTATATACAAAAACAATGAAATTCAACTTTGAAGTTGGAGATATGTGTATTTTAAGTGATTAGACACGTTTTTTTAAATTTTCTATCTTTCTATACAAAAAATCTTATACCGCCTTGTTGGAAGAATACAAAACTAAACAACTACAACTAAACAAATAAAGAACTAAACAACTGTGAAGATTATATATGCTTAGATGTTAGCGCTGGACTTCTACTTTTCATAACTTGAATTCAAGTAGAAGATTCGTAAAATCGTAATGTTTACGATTTTTTTCAAATACATTACTTAATTCTAAGTGGAATCAACCATAAATATTCAATCTATAAAGGTTAATTATCAAACTAAAGATCATATCAAAAAGGGGTTTTGTGGGGAATTTAGCTGTTTTTATATAGTCGAGATCATGTGTCAATTGAAGCTAAACAACCATGGAAAACCTGAAAGCACTGGACGGTCGTTTCGTCCTATTGTGGGAATCCTCAGCAGTGCGCACCCAGTGCTTCCAGGTTTTCCATGGTGGTCTAGCTTCAATTGACTCATGATCTCAACTATATAAAATAACTAAAATCTCCACAAAACCCCCTTTTGATAATAACCAGCATATGTTCACTAGTGACTGGCTCCATGTGGTATTTCCTGGAGTTTTAGTGAGAAGCAGTGACCAGTGGAGTTCAACTACGTCTGTTGTGAGATATCAAATCACTGAAGACATTGGTGGATGTGTCGCTCAATTTCGTGGATTGGTTGAAGTTAGACATTAACACCGTCGCGTGTCGGCTCAGTGGTCTAGTGGTTAATCGCTCGCGCGCGAGACTGATAGGTCCTGGGTTCGAATCTCACGAGGCGGGTCGTGGGTGCGCACTGCTGAGGAGTCCCACAACAGGACGAAACGGCCGTCCAGTTCTTCCACGTTTTCCATGGTGCTCTAGCTTCAATTAACTCATGATCTCAACTACATAAAGATCATATGTTAACATATCTCACAATGATCGTACGCATAACTGAGATCAAAGTATGGAGTTCAATTCGGATGAATTACTTTTCATTTCATTTTAAGATAATTTAATTTTTTTTCTACTCGTTTATTCTGTATTATTTTATTTCATATATGTGTTTATGCTAAACCGAATACACGTACTAAAGTTTATTTCATTGTATTAATATTTGTATATTTACTCTACTTTGGAAGAAACGTGACTAGATACTCGTTCATGCTTATTATAATCGATATTACTTGTATATTTTCTTGTTAAATAACAAACTAAGTATTATTTATTCATTTGAAGAGCGAAGACTAATTTATAACTTGTGACCTTGTGCCCTATCAATACATAACGTAATGATATCGCCAATTAGAGAACAGTGACTTATCGACCGGACCAATGATAATGTAAACCCGTACGAGCAGTCTAGAGTCCTTATCGGTCCTTCTTCCTGACTAGTCCTTCCTGCTGAGTTCAGAACACCAGTCTTAGCCTCCGCGATATGAATAATGTATTTCGAACATACTGGTTTTATATGCAAACCAAACAGACCATATTACACCATAAAATAGAATGTAACATTTGTACACGATCTAGCCAAATGTGTTTTATTGTGGGAGACTATAATTAATAGACTGGGCATAACTTAAGAACGGTAAATCGTATAATAATAGACTATGGGTCAAAATAAAGCTTATAATAAGCAAAACATGAATATGCATAGTTTAGTAACTTCACAATTATACAATAAAAGTATATGGGTAATGTTAGTTCAGAAATAGATCCCAACAGTGACCATTCATTATTCTCGTCGGGATATATCAAAATATTTGTAGCGTTATTCTGTCAAAGTTTTCTTTGTTTATTCCCTGGTTCATTAATGATTGAGATTTATTTACTTAAGTTTTTCTACTTTATTAAAACAGTACTAGAATTATTCTATACTGTTAGTCCCCGTTTCTTTGTGTGAAAAGAATTCATCACTTTTATGATCATTATCATCATTGTTAAGTTTATAAATATTGATCCTGTTAGTTAATAACAATTCTGTTTGATGGTGACAATCTTCTCAGGCACATCATAGTGTCGAAGAAGATTCCATTAGGCTCTCCTATCCACGTTGTTAAACGCTTTCTCATGGTCAAGAGCGTTGGTGTATAAAGACGAATTTCATTCAATTGATTGCTCAACAGCGATCTAAATGTTAACTATAATCTTTCGATCATCATCACCATCATATAAATGTTCTAGAGTTGATGTTATTTCATGCTTATATTCTAAACTTTAAGTCTCTCAACTTAAAATTCAATTAATGAATGATTATTTCTATTCAGAAATATTGTTAATTTTTCTTAGATCAAAAATACCTATGATAATGTCTAATTTACTTATAATGATTGAGATCATTAGTCAATTGAAGCTAGACCACCATGGAAAACCTGGAAGCACTGTAATATTATAATATCCACAAAAACCCCTTCTGATATTACTTCTAGCGGTTAACGACATAGTATATTAAATGATTTCTATGATATTCTAAAATGTTGAATCATTATAAGAGACAATAAATTATTGTTCATTAAAAAGTCAATCGAAAATTGGAAAATTCTTTTTTTTTCGTATGATTAATCGGAAAAAATCATGATTTTATCATATAAATGGTGAGTTTATATTTAAATTACGATCGTTAACATAATGAGTAACACTTCTGACTTTTATCAGAATGGGAATTTGTGGAAATTTTATTAATTCAGTAGTTGGATTCATGAGTTGATTTAAGCTAGGTCACTGTTGAAAACCTGGAAGCACTGAACGGCCGTTTCATTCTAGTGTGAGACTCCTCAGTAGTGAGCATCCACGTTCCCGAACACGGGACTCAGACCCAGGACTAATATAGTCTCCACCAATCCCCATTATGACAATAATAATGTGCTCACTGATAATTAGCTTCAAGATGGATTTCCTGGAGTTCTATTGAGAAGTCATGATTGGTGGAGCTCGATACTTGTCGGGTGGAGACAGTTATCGACCTCACACAATGGATTGTAAGGTTGCGCAAAATCATGAATCGATTGAAGTTAGACATTAATACCGTTTAATACTGACTCAGTGGTCTAGAAGTTAAGCGTTCATGTGCGAAACCGAAGTTCCTGTGTTCTAGTTCCAAGTGTGGGATCGTGGATGCGCACTACTGAGTAGTTCCATACTAGGATGAAACGGCCGTTCAGAGCTTTTGGGTTTCCGATGATGGTCTAACTTAGATCGACTGATTACTTCTGACTTTATTTATTTTATCTTGTTTCACATTCAACATTTTCATTATGTACCTCAATATATTATTCACTGTGTATATTTAATATTATAACTATCCAACTGATCACTTAATTCTTATTCACCGATCTCAGTGTCAAAATGCATAAACTGACTTTTTTCATGACTACACCTAATTCAGTGACTGATATCATTTTTTACACTTTTTGTTACTTAGAAACTAATAATAACTATAATAAAACAGATTGATTATATTCATTTTCGTGATCCATTACAAGTAACTTTTTAATGGAACGTATTCAAATCATTGTAGTTCATATTCTGTCTTATTTAATTTCAAGCATATTTATTCACTATTGCAATCCTAGTCAAAATATATTCGTGTTGTCAAGATTAGCTTAGCGAATGTAAATTGCAATTTTTCTGACAACGAACTCTATCTAAATTGATAATTTCATTAGATCCGACATCTAATTGTATCTCTTTATGCAATAAACTCCTAGTTTCATACTTATTGGGAAATATAGATCTATCAACATGTTATTAAAGATAATAGTGCCTGAATTGTTTAGTCAGTCAGTCATGAGCAATGTAGTACTTGACATCGATTCATGTTATCATATAGTATGAACACAGCAAAATTAAATTATTAGTATAAATTTTACAGTAGTAAAAGTCGTGAAAGTATTAACGGTAGTAGAAGAAAGTAAACATAACTAATCTTATTTGAAAAGAAAGAATGAATATGAAGAATAAAAATTCAAGAACTTTGTAACAAAGAGTGGGTGCAACTGAGCTATAGCGGCTAATGATCAGGCATGTTTGTCTAAAATTTTCGGCCACTGATTATGATAGTCGCATGGATTCCAAACAGATAGACTCCAATCTACTTATACATCTAATTCCAAACGGCTAGTGACTACATGGAATGTCTTGATTTGTTTCAACTAACGGTAAGACTACAATTTATGGACGACCTTTGGGCGACGCTAAAGAGACCTTAAAAGTGTCCGCCAATTAACTATAACCAAATGATGGTTATAAACTAGTGTGAGGATTTAGAGTTATGATTTACAGTTGATGGTTAGGGTTAACAATTAGATTTAAGGTTTTCATCACAAACCGACTTCAGCTATAATATCAAAAACTCTATTCGGTCAAATGGATGGGTGAATTTTACGCAAAAACTGAGACCTGTTATCTTATATTCGATTGGTTCGTCCAAAAATTATAGTCTCGTCCAACTTACTCCTAAACTAGCCAACATCACGCATCAAGATAGGTGACGGCTAGACATACATAATAAACATCCCAGACAATTCAGTCAATGAAAGTTAATTACCTCAATAATCGGTTTACTATCGCTGACTAGCACCCTGAGTCTAACCTCAATGTTGCTTACTCAGTAGTCTAAAAATGCTTATGTAACACTTCTACAGCATCTATGATTAATTAATGGTAATTTAAGAATATTTTCTATTTTTAGAGGTCTCGTTTCACAGTGAAAAGGCAAACTATTGTGCAACAAACTCGTCCTTTCTTTGATAAGTAGTCTTCTCAGCTACTTCAAATGTGACAGAATTCAGCAAGAATCAAATGAAATTTCTGAATCATCAGATATCAACCAACCAAGATAAGAGAAGTAGTCCGCTCAACTAATTATTTGACTCCGTACCCAGTTTTTTCAGTGTTCCACGTTTTACTAGTTTCAGATAGTTATATGTATATTTCTAAAATGTTTTATATTATTCTCCAATCAGTCCATTGTCTATCCAGTTTACTACTGTTTTAATGCAGTCCATCTAACAAATAATTTATTTTCAATAATTATGTACCTTTTTACATCATGTATTGTTGTTTTTTCTTTTATTTCTCAATACTATTCTTTAAATTTATATCCCTTTCAATCCCCGGTTCCTAAGTTATTCGATTAACTCATAGATTAAAAATAAAAATAGAACTTTCAAACGAAACAGATAAAAGACTTCTCTTATCAGTACATGTTCAGGCTTAGAAAAAGAGAGAAAAAACACAGTTATATTGTTGAACAGATAGACAATAAAAGATATAACCCATTTATTCAGTTTATTTTACAGCATTTCATGTTACAAAGGATATTTGTATAGATAAAAACAAGTATAAGCCAATTTCACATTGAAAATACATATATATATATATACTACTTTCACATGTCCAAGTAGTACGTTGTTATATATATATAAAGCTTCTAATAGAATGTCAGATCAAGAAAATATATTTTTAAACAATAGTCTAGTTAGAACTAGTTTGACTTAGTTCATTGTCAAGTTTAGAAACTAATTAATCTCAATTGTGCATATCATCTTAAGCTTTTTAGGTTTTTATTGAATATAATTAAGCTATTGATGATGTGACATCTTCATGAACGAGTAAATTTCAGTATGAAAAGGTTAGTGAAGATTAGTGGGCAATAATGAACACATATTTCAGACTCTAATTACCATTTATTAACATTAGGAAACTGAAATGTTTATGAGCTTGTTTGTTTTTTTGTTAAGTTCTTGGTACTAATCTTGTAAAAATATCCAAACATTGATAGATATTTCATAACTCATTTATACTAAAAGTAAATCCATTGAAAGTATACATTGTCTCGTTTAAAAACCGGGTTTGTTGTAAGGCAGTTACTCACTGAAGATAATGGTGGACGGTTGCGTAATATCGTGAACTAGATGAAGTTAGACATTAACACCATTGAATACCAGTTCAGTAGTATAGAGATTAAGGGTTCGTGAGCGAGATCTAACGTCCTGTGTTCAAGACCTACATGCTGGATCTTGGATGCGCCCTACTGAGATGTCCTACACTGGAACGAAACGGCCGTCCAGTGCTTCCAGGTTTTCAATCGTGGTCTAACTTATACTGACTCATGAATCCAACTACTAAATTACTAAAATCTCCACAAACCCCCATTCTGATAAAAAATTTTTATTAAAAACTCATCTCTTAAATAACATTATTTGTACAAGAATATTATGTTTACTGTAGTCAAAATTTGAGCACAGATTATATCAAGTGTTTACAGGTCAGCATAAACTAATCAGTTTAGCAATTTACACAAACTGTGTGGTGTGTGCTACTGGTGTTAATAGATATAAGTACTATGAACCATTAATTGAAAATAAAATATCTGGAAGCAGAAGGTTAAGAAGATCGGAGAAAAGTCAATGAGAACAGAGAATGTTTGGTATGGAAACGAAATAACAGTGAAGTCTGAGACGATTGATTGACATTTCGCAAATAAAGTATTTACTATATGCATTATCAAATTTTACAAAGAGATTATAAGCAAAGATATATAGTGTCTAGCAGTGGAATCCAGTTTGACGCGCGCCCAGTCCTATTTGAAACTCGTCACCTGGATGTACCTGCGTCTCACAGTCAATGTTCACTCTGGGACTCGAACACAGTATCTCTCGCTTCAAACGCCATCGCATTATCCACTCAGCGACTGAGTCCTGATAGCCAATTGCTTGTGCAATGGAGTGAAATTTGAATTCACTTATTATTTTTTGTTTGAATCGTCCCATTGATTTTTAGGATTGCAACTGGTCAGTCTCTTATTGGCATATGTGCATTAAGGGTATATCGAGGCAATACGCACAGTACGCACACACTCCAGTAAGAGACTGATCAATTGCAATCCTAAACATCAATGAAAAGATTCAAATAAACAATACCAAATAAATTTTACCAAGAGTTCCTATCATTTTATGTTTAAATACATTTGATTATCTCTCATTCACTACCATTAAAGTGTAGATTGACATACAGTGATATATATAATTAATTAGTTTCAATTATCTTAAAATCATTTTTTTTTCCTTTCAATCAACTATCTTACACAACTTATTCATTCACTATTCAATAGACTGTTTTCTAGAAAAATCTTGATTTTCGAAGAAAAAAAAAGAAAAAAAGAGAGAAAATAGATTGATAACCATCCATTAAAATACCCCCATTATATACGTATATTACATAATAATAACAAATTATTCAAATTATACTCATACAGTTTAGTTAATAAAATAATTGAGCATTCATCAATCTTTTGTTTATTTATTTAATTATTCCTCCCCCTCCCCCGAAAAAATTTAAAATGTACATTTCAATAAAGAAATAAAAATAAATTAATTTTTGTTTTTTTTTTGTTTTTTTGTTTTTAGTTTTTTTTTGTTTCAACGTTACTTTTTATTTCATTTTAAAAATTGAATAAATAATTGAATAAGAGAATTGAAGTGTTGAAACATTCAATTTTTGTTTAGCAATCTCGAGGCATCCCGTACAGGATGCACATATGCCAACATGAGACTGATACATTGTAATCCTAAATAACAATGAGAAGATACAAGTAAAAAAACGACACCAAGTGAATTCTTTTGTTTTGTTTTCTTTCTAATTATTATTGTTATTTTAATTGATTACTTAAAGCAAGTTATCTATCTATTCATTATGTTGAATAAATAATGATAATGAATTTAGATTAGACATGACAGATAGATGAGTGAATATGGAAACAAATTACAAATACAAATGAATGGGTGTTTTTTTATTGTCAGAAGGGGTTTTGTGGAGATTTAGTATTTTCCATAGTTGAAAGCGTGAGTTAATTGATGCTAGACAACCATGGAAAACCTGGAAGCACTGGACGGCCGCCTCGTCCTATTGTGGGACTCATCAGCAGTGCGCATCCACGATCCCGCCTCGTGAGATTGCAACCCAGGACCTACCAGTCTCGCACCAGAGCACTTAACCCATAATAGAACGAAACGGCCGTCCAGTGCTTACAGGTTTTTCATGGTGGTCTAGCTTCAATTGACTCACGCTTTCAACTATGAGAATGTTTTTTCCACCCTATTTAAACAATTAAATCATTGATATGTATTGGTAATTAAATGAAATTGTAGTGGTAATTGTGAAAGTGATAAACTTGTTGTATATAATAATGATTGTTTGTATATCTTTACAAGTTCATACGAGTTTTTGTTCAACTGTAATATATACTAAATTTATCCAGTGTATTGAATAAATACACGAACTGAAATCGTAAAACTATTCAGTGGTCTAGAGGTTAAGCGCTCGCGCGCGAGACTGATAAGTCCTGGGTTCGAATCTCGTGAGGCGAGATCGTGGATGTGCACTGCTGAATAGTCACACAATAGGACGAAACGGCCTTCAAGTAGTGCTTCCAGGTTTTTTATGATGGTCTATCTTCAATTGACTCATGATTTTAACCATATAAAATTACTAAAATCTCCAGAAAACCCTTTTCTAATATTTCATTATTCCATTGTCTTGTCATTTAGTATTTTAATCTTAATTATAAATGTTGTTCTAGCTTCATATGGACAGAGCTTTAACCAATACTCACTATCGACAACCATTAACACAATCCATTGGAATCAGCGATGTGAGAGAACAAGAGATCTTGTTCCATCCACGTAGACTTGACAAATCTCAATAACATTACTGACCCGTTTTAAAAAGAATATTTATTACTATTAACTCATTAGTTTGATTAATAAATCTCGATATTTCATGGATTTTCTGAGAGATTCTTGTGAATTCCATTAAAATTCATAGCAGATTAGTCTGCGTAATCATTGGGAAATGTAGTATTTTCTATGTTTCAGCTTCATCGACAGTAAAATAAATAGGTTGAAGTGCTCTTATTTGCCATTTAACTGTTTCACAGTTTACGCTCCTGGATGATGCAATCATTTGGAATTATACTTTATATTGTTACGTTTCATGTTATTTACAGATTTTTTATTTATTTCATATTGATTGTTGAAGTTTGTTTTAATTTATAATTCATTCATTAGTTTATTGATTGATCCTAAACACAATTTGAGATATTTTCGGGTTAACTTCACATCTATTCACAACCTCTTGATGATAGAACTGAGGTTTACATTGAGTTGGAAAGAAAAGGAGGCATTAATAATATGATAAAGGGAGTTTCTTAAGGAAACAATTTTATTATATTTGCATAATTTACAGTCTCTTAAATAATTCTCAATAAATGAGCGATTACTATATTTATGAAAGCTAAATAACTGTATGAATGCCCAGAAAAAAGACTTTTTGCTCAAAGAGTTATTTTCCCGGCTCTTGGTTTGAAGATAAAATTCATAAGGTATTGTAGTAACGATAGGAGTTGGATTCCCATGATAGCTTTTGACCAATATGGACTTTCACCTTGTTTTTCCCCTAGTATTCTGAAACATATGTGAACTTCTACAAAGGAACCCACGTATTCCAACCTGTATATGTTACATCTATATATTAGGCAGTTGATGTTGAACGTCTGATATTAGGTTTGATTTTAAAACAATACCCCCACCATATGAGTAGTTTATAAACAATCAACCTTATGAAAAGAAAGCATTTCGAGTATGAGAGCCGAACTTTTATATACTATTTCGTAGCAGATCATTTGAGAGCAAGTACTCAATATCTAGGACTTACCGTCACAGAACGGTGCTTGTGTTAGGATTAATCTCAAATTTTCTTGCAATTTTCACAAAACAATTTGTATATGTATTTATTCTACGTAAAATCTTTTCATAACACCTGAAAACATACTATTAAACCATTCGACATGATTAGAATCATGGTCGTTATTTGTGATTATGACAATATTTGATCTTAACATATGTTACTGATAGTAATTTTATTCTAATTTTCAGTCAATGATAAACACGTTTGTTCTTTTCAATTTCAACTACTAATTAGTAGTACATACTGAAGAAATAAAATTGTTCACCTCAATAACTAGCAATTCCAATATTGAATTTGAATTTATCTTTTTAGATGAGAAATAAGTTTAAAAACAAAAATATGCCCGAACCTTTCATTGAAGTTTATATGCATATAGTGAGGGAAAATTTGACGATAGAAACACAATTTCATGATCACAAAAATACTTGTTCAATTCATCTTTGACATTCAGAAAATGATAATTGAAAAGTGTGACTGTTTGTGTATAGCAAACAAACAATCTGTCGGCTAAATTAGGCCAAGACACTCAATAGTTGAGCATCTCACATACATTATTTCAATATGTCAACTGCTAAAAATCATTTTAGACAACTGTTAATATAAGCAAACATGGATAGTGGCTAGCAGTGGAATCCAGTTTGACGCGCGTTTCGTCCTATTCGGGACTCGTCATCTGAATGTACCTGCATCTCAGAGTTGATGTTCACTCTGGAACTCTATTGAACAAGCAAGTGGCTATCAGAACTCAGTAGCTGAGTGGATAACGTGATGGCGTCTGAAGCGAAAGATACTGTGTTCGAGTCCCAGAGTGAACATCAACTCTGAAATGAAGGTACATCCAGCTGACGAGTCCCGTATAGGACGAAACGCGCGTCAAACTGGGTTTCGCTGCTAGCCACTATACATCTTTGCTTATAATGTTTATGAATTAAAGTAATATCGAGGCAATGTGCACAGTTTGCACATATGCCAATAAGAGACTGACCAGTTGCAGTCCTAAACATCAATGGAAAGATTCAAACAAACAATACTAAGTGAATTCAACTGCTAATGTAGTTAAGTCGGCGCTACACATCTAAATATTTACTCATTCTATCGGTTGAATAACAAATATGAATTTTATATATAGTAGTATCAGGAATACACTTTTGACAATATCTTTGTTTACGATACGAAAATCATCAATTACTCCACGAACTCAGATGCACACTATTAGTTAGTGCCAAATAGAACGGAACCTACATTCAAGACTTCAAACCATGAACCTCGAACCAACTAGCAAGCATCGATAACAACATTCACTGCCGAACTATTCTGGTATTCTATAGTTAACGCGAAAATGTCCCTTTCAGCTTAACCAAAATACAATGATAAGATATATATATATATATATATATATATAACCGAAGAAAATGTAATTATATAATTAAATTATATTTTTATTACATATTCGTCATATCTCCATATCTCGATATAAATAAACAGACAATTTTAAATGGCGCCTTAAATATCATAAAGTAATTTACTACAATAACATGTACAAATTAAAGCTTATCTATATGTATTTATGCGTTCCGTATAATTTAATTATCCTCCGGAGTACATCTGAATTTTACCTGTCTCCCTATCTCATTATTCTTGTTTTTTTAATTTTTTTGTTTTTTTTTATCTCCTCTTAGTTAATGATGAAACGAAATGGTAAAAATATATTGCCTATATTTGTTTTATCCCCCCCGCTATCTATTTGACCCATATTTTATGAGCCGATTCATCAAGTTTTGCATAGTTACATTTTAAAAAAAAACAAGACAGAATATGACTACAAAACTTAAACAATTCATTTATCTTTAACTATCTTTCATCTAGACTGTAATATTATGAATAGCTAATAAAGGTTTACAGGGAACTTTATGAAAATATTTGAATAATATAAGCGATTACATTAATAAATGTTTTGCTGTTTGTAGAAATTCACCCACAAGATAACTTATTGTACCAACCCAAAAACACACCTCTTCATCACATCACCACAGTTGAATTAAATGTGAATAAGTTAGAAGAGAAATATAAACACATACATACAAAAAAATACAAGTATATACGTATACACATTTAAATTATGTTTTCCAAGGGAAAAAAACAACAGGTACCTGTCAGATTTTACACCCCCTGGACAACAAGAAACAATCTTTATGTAAGTTTTTTTTCCTTTTCTTTTTAAAAATAATACTTATGATAATAAATATTACAAAATTAATTTTAATTTTATTCATTAAACTGAAAAAAAAATTTATTTTTATTTCTTTCTTCTATTAAATTGTAGATTTTCTTTGTTCAAACTTTATTAGAGTGAGCCAGAAAAAAAATAAATAAATATTGATACACTTCAAAAAAAACTTAAATTTCAATCTACCCCCCCAACCCCATCCCACCCCTCCCCTCCAAAGAAAAAAGAAATAAAGTATAACACTTACATGAGTATTATTATTTAATAGTTGTTACCTACTATTTTAATATAGAAAAATAAAATTAAGTTAGTAGAATAGTTTCTATTTACTTTCTTGATTTATGATTATTTTCACTTATACTCAAAACAATGAATAAAATAATGTTAGATATATATATATATATATATACTCAAAAGAATGCCAAAACATTTGATAGAGAAAAAAAAGAAATATCAAAAGGGAGTTTTGTGGAGATTTTAGTAATTTTATATGGTTGAGTTTATGAGTCAATTGAAGCTAGACCACCATGGAAAATCTCGAAGCACTGGACGGTCGTTTCGTCGTATTATGGGACTCCTCAGCAGTGAGCATCCACGAAATGAAACTATTTATTCATGTTCTACCATTAATTCTGTGTATATGTGTGCGTTCAATGTTCAACATTGTATACGTTTAAAACATTAGAATCTCTTTTAGAACTGAGTAATAATGCAGGATATTTGGGATGCGTTTCTTCTCCTCGAAATGCAAGTTGTTGCTTCGGGACTGGCCTGAGTCAACATCTGAACTAAGGATAGGGAGTGAAGTAGTCAGACTCGTCGACAACTTCAATCATCTTGGAAGTCTGATCAACTCTAATGGGTTGGTGTCTGATAAAATTTCTGCATGGATTCAAAAAGCTCGTTTGGCTTTTACCAACTTACGTCACCTATGGCGAAGACGAGATATCCGTCTATCAATTAGGGGCGGGTATACTGCGAAGCAGTTCGCTCTGTTCTACTTTACAGCTGCGAAACGTGGTCATTAAGGGTAGAAGATACTCGTAAGTTACTAGTATTTGACCACATATGCCTTAGAAATATTGCTCGCATCTGCTGGGATAACCGGGTAAGTAATAGTGAGGTTAGACACAGGGTATTAGGGAATGATGGTAAATCAGTTGGTGACGTCATGAATCTTCATCGACTGAGATGGTTGGGCCACGTGTTACGTATGCCTGAACACCGATTACCACGACGCGCAATGTGGACCAGTGTAGGGATGGTTGGAAGAGAATTAGGGTCGGCCAAACCAAAACGTGGCATCAAAGCTTGAAGTCACCAACTTATAGTCTGAGTCATGTTGGTAAGATGTAGACTACGTGGTTAGGGTCTGCGTGACTATCGTAACCAATGGTTGGAGACTCTACGTGATGTTACCCAGAACCGATCACAATGGTGCAGGTGTATACACTCTCTATCTTCCCTTAAATCATGAGATTAAAACTTCTCCATAACTTTTTCCTTCCTATACTATATTCTTATATACAACCTATCTTTTATATACTACCACCATAAATTTAACTACTTCTATGAATTTGGTGTTCATCATGTTGTGCTAACGAGGTATGGCAACTTGGACCGATGCATATGTGTGCCTGGTCCTACGTTGTAGCTGACTGACTGACTGAGTTAATAAGTAAATGAGCGAGTTGAAAAACAGATTTTTAAATAGATTAAAGGTGTATAATAATAACAAAAATGTTAATGAATTTTCTTTAAAAGTTACATAAATATGTTGTATAGAATTCAACATTAGAAATAAAGAATGGAGTTGGATGGTGGCTAGCAATAGAATCCAGGGTGTTCGTTTCATCCTAATTGGGACTATTCAGCTGGATATACCAGTATATCTCAGGGTTGATATTCACTCTGGGACTTGAACAAAAAGAGCGTTCTGCATTCCATTATTATTCATCGTCTATCTCTGTTTGTGAATTGGTGGTAATATCAAGACACTAAGAACAGGATGTACATATGTCAAGAAGAGACTATTCAGTCTCAGTCCTAAACATTATTGGAAAGTTACAAATAAACAATATATATGAGTAATGATTACAGTTTATTCCTAGGTGTAATTGTACACAAAATAATAATACTCATCATGATTTTGTCTTTAACTTGAATAAAACTCCCAGTCATAACTAGTAGGTTTCTTTCAGTCATCTATAGCGACCTAATAACATAACTTGTAGTTAAAATGGTGAATGACTTATCTCTCATTTATCCAATATACAGTCAATGTTTAATTAAAATCAATTCAACCTTGCATAATCTATATTTAGTTCTAGAGAATATATGAAAGTCTTATACAGTATTTAGATTCTATAGACATTTCTCTATTTTTAATTTATTTAAGTAACAAATTGTATATTGAAGAAAAAGGTCTATGTGACGTTTTCTTGATTACTCACCATTTTTGTTAACTCTTATCTCACATAACTATCAAATCTAGTCTGTTTAAAGTTGACTGATCATTAATAAGTGCTGGTGAAATTCTGTCTAGTAAGTTTCAGTGTGGTTGCTAGTCTGAATGATTGAACAACACATACTCTGTGTTAATATGTAAGGCAGTGATTAGAGGAAGTCAACAGAAAACCGTCAACATACGTTTCGTTCTACTTAGAACTCGTTGGCAACGATTATCTGTAATCTTGATGGAACTGGTCCTACATGGTGGGTTCGCGTCTAAAACTTGAAGTTTCGCAGTCTTAGTTGTTACTATCAGACTTGTCGCGTCCCTACTGACTACGTGTAGAAATGAGGTATTTGTAGTTGATTGATCATTGAGTTGTGTTGAGTGTCCCGTTTATCTAGTCCTTTTATGTTGATGGAATTATGTCAGTTAAGTAATGTCTGAGACTGTGAACTAGTGTGACATTGATTTGAGTCTACCAGGAAGAATAACTTGTCTTAATATGGAAGATGTGATCTACTGATGAGTGACAACCATCACAGAACGTCAGTCTTTTTTCTCTTACCAACGACATTTAACTATCTAACAAGACTAGTTTATGATTTTGTAAGATCTAAAGTTAGTTGATATAAAACACAAAACTTCCTTGCCTTGATAATAGTGATATTTTCCCTACCGACTAGTTTTCAAACAAAATCTTCAAGTCTATAGTGAGAAACAGGGAGGTAATTGGTGTTCGACAACTTTAAGTGGTAAACAAATACCATCCTTCAAGGACATGGGATAAAATTAGTGTTAAGATATGACGAACTGACAGGAGTTTGGAAAAATCATATACTACTGAATACCGAACTAGTAATACAAAGTTAATGTGTTTATAGTAATAGCCGGAAATTTTGAATTCGATTCAATATAAATATGCAGACACAGCATTTTCATCAGTATCGAACTATTACCAACTGACTTAATACTATTACTTGTTTCTTACGGGTTTAATATAAGTTAATCTCAACTGATAATAGAAACAAACTTTAAATTGATTGAACCTTTACACATATTCATCTTAACTAATCATTTAAGCATTAATTTAGTGAATAAAAAATAAAAAATATTTTTTTCCAACGAAGACTGGTCAAAAATCAGCTCTAAAGAACAACAATGTAATTATTCAAACGTTTACTAATAATCAAAGATGGATAGTGGCTAGCAATGGGATCCAGGACTCGCGTTTCGTCCTATTTGGGACTCGTCAGCTGGTATGCACATATGTCAATAAGAGAATGACCATTTGCAGTTCTTAACATCAATGGGAAGATTCAAACAAACAATACCAAGTGAATTCAAACTTAAAAGCATTGCACAAGCGATCAGGACTCAGTAGCTGAGTGGATAACGCGATGGCGTTTGAAGCGAAAGATACTGGGTTCGAGTCCCGAGGTGAACACCAACTCTGAGACGCAGGTACATCCCGTCAACGAGTCCCAAATAAGACGGAACGCTTGTCCTGGATTCCACTACTGGCCACTGTCCATCTTTGCTTAAGTAAACATTGTTTTTAGAAATCTATTATTATAGATAACTTTTTAACTGAAAACAAGAAGTAATTTGATACACTATTATTCTTATTTTCCGAATAAGACTTAAATATTGAAGAAATAAAATTATATAATTTATTTTACAGTAACCTATTTATTACATAACAGTGGATCACGAAATTAGGAGGATTATAGGAACAGAATTGGGAGTAGAAGGTTTAAGGAGAAGATGGAAGGGGAAGCAGATGGCTATAAAGGAAGAAGAGTATGAAGAAAGAAAAATTATTAAAAATTGAGACCATGGTGGAAGAAGAGGTTGTACCAATCTGTTTTGGACGCATAATTGTAGTTTTCCAAAATGTATGACCACTACTTCATCAATGTTAAGAAGGTGCAATATAATTGCCTTTGGAAGAATTCTACTTATCATGTAGATGACTTTGAACGCAGAGTCCAGCTTGATTGAGTGACCTGTGTTCACAAGATATTCGATTATTAAACTTCTTATTAAGCTGTTTCCTCCTCGTCTTAGCCACGCTGGGTAATGTTCTCTGATTCATTTGAATAAAGTAGACATCGAACGATCTATATACTTATATAAAGTCATCCAAAGGCGATTATATTGCACCTTCTTAACATTGATGAAGTAGTGGTCATACATTTTGGAAAACTACAATTATGCGTCCAAAACAGATTGGTACAACCTCTTCTTCCACCATGGTCTCAATTTTTAATAATTTTTCTTTCTTCATACTCTTCTTCCTTTATAGCCATCTGCTTCCCCTTCCATCTTCTCCTTAAACCTTCTACTCCCAATTGGTTTATTTCTGTTTCTATGATCCTCCTGATTACATTTAATTATGAAATTATGAATTAATACTTTTTTTACTTTTAAAACTAATAAAAATATTATAGACACATAAAAACAGGAATATATATATATCTGAAAGCATGTAATAGTCAAGAATCTAGTCTGTTGACATTTCCCTTTTCAAAGAAATTCGTGCTTGTTTGGACAGCATCAATGCAACTCTTTGTGTATGTGGGGCATTTTCTTCATGACCGGAGTATAACAGAAACTCCCCTTAAGATAGTTGTTGTTGTCCAACCTGCGTCCAATGTGTTTCACTGATCCCAAGCATCTCCATGTACCTATAAAAATGGTTGCTCGGGTTGTTAGAAGGTGCATCGGCCTCATGATTTCCGAAGGAACTGGGCTTTCATCATGAGATGTCATAATTATTCCTTCAACTCCCAGGGCAGAGTTTTAATGGTTTGAATAATTTTTTTCTGGTTTTCTACGGGATGGGGTCGCTAAGCCCATGCCCAACCCTCCTCCTTTATCCGGGCTTGGGACCGGCAGTAGCCCCCGGAGGATCTACAGGCGGAGTTAAAGAAATTCGTAGGATATGTTATTCAGATCCATTTGCATCAGACTGTTCGGTCTGCGCTCATACTTTATCTTCAGTTAGAAGGTACTGTACGATGGACAGTGAACGTTTCGTGTCTAGTTTTAAATTATGCTTATATATATATTGATACATCCTTAAGTATATACTTGTATCAAAATCACTCAATGATTCATTTAAATATAAACGGAAGTCTTAGTATATAGATATACACAAAAAATTAATTGAGTATACACTTAAAAGTCCACTTAACCACTGTAATCGAGTAAAAATTTATTAATGAATTCAATATCTTCTATTCTTTCTTATATCTTTACATTACAACAATCATAAAAGTAAAATTAATTAAATATTATTATTATCACTATATTACTATTATTACTATTATTATTAGTAGTAATATTACTAGTTCAGATAAGAAATCCTGCGAAACAACTCGAATGATGAAATGGAATAATAATGTAAGAGGGAAAGTATGTTGAATTAAATTTGCAATAAGATAAATGTTAAACAGTTTAGAAAAGAAAAATTAAAAAAAAAAAAAAGAAAAGAGAAATCAGTCAGGAAATCAACTAAGAACGTAAAAATGATCGTAATTATTTATTAACTACTTATTATTGAGTACAGGAAATTCATTTATCCATAGATATATATGGTTTATCGTGCAAGTCACTTAGACCGAACTATACTACTTATTTCCGGTCAACTATTTTTATGTCCTTTATTATTTCTTGTAATAATTATCTTTAATCACCATTACCAATTAAATTAAAAGATGTATGTATATACACACACAAACATAAATAGAAAGGGAAATAAATGGTAATATCCTTCACGTTTCTAATGATAACTGATATTTATCTCATAATAACGAATATTTTGATGAGTATTGTAAGAATGGCTCGTTGGCAAACTCAAGGAAGCCTCAAGAAGTTCAGAGAGAACCGAAGACATTCCATCCAATCACTACTAGGGGAACATTCAAGAATGTCGACGTGTAGCTCCCCTATTGGATGAATAAGAAGGACCCCTTATGTGCCTATTGGCTGTCCGAAATGATAATTTACTTTCAGGCAAAAACTATAAATACATGAGATTTTTGTACCATATTTGACATTGTTTGGGGAATAAAATTCCTACATACTAGTCTTCCATCTTCTCATTATGCAACTTGGGAGGGTTCTGGTGTTCGAGTGCTCAAGTATTATGCGACATACTAAGAATCTAAGTTCGAGGTATAACAACTATTTTTATAAATTTAAAAGAATTCACTTCATTATTTACTGATGTCTAAGTGAAGAACTGTCAAAAGACATGATGCCATTCAATAGTTGCTTTATCCTTATTTTCTACTGGTTACCAGTGGACACCTGTGATCATCATACTAAGAAGTCTAGAATCAAATATCTGCTACTTATTATTGATATTTTGTGCTTGATTTATCTATATAACAAACAGGTCCCTATCGTTCAATGCACGGGTTGTTCATTGAGTAAATTTATATGTTTCGAGTCCCAATGTAACTGTCATTGTCGTTGTTTCAAAAGGTCCATTATGAATTTTTTATAAACCGTAATGATGAAATCCCCAATAAACTACACACACGTGTTTTTTTTCTGGGCTCATATCCATGGAATTATGTATATAGATTAGTCCAAACACAACTGACCTTCATAGACCACTTGCTAAAACACTAATTGTACACATAATAGCCGGGCTTTTTGAGCTAGATACTGAGAATTCCAATCAGGATTATCAAGTTTAATCATATAGGCAGTGGAATGTACACCAGCAATGAAGTTTTTGATAACTACCTCGTTAAAGTCCGCATTGGCTGAAGTTGAGAAGTAGTCTCATTAAATCACGACTATGTGGTAGGAATAAACCTCGATTGCTGTTCACACTGAAGATACTCAGGTCATAGGTGTCTACTGTTAGTAGACCCAAGCTAGAGCAAAAAGAATATCTAGGGTTTTCTTGTTTTCACTCATTATCTGGTTAATACCAATTGCTGATGAAATCACAGAATTGTTACTTAGAACATTTAAGACAGAATTGATAATCTAGTCAAACGAAAAAGTTGAGCCACCTAAGAATACTTTATGGAAGACTATTTTACACCATATGTTTCAAGTAGACAAGTTTTCGATAATGCGCAAATTTTATCGGTAATGTTTTATTTTATTTAACTGAAAAAGGTAACTTAGCCAACGAGTTTGTGTGTATTCATCTTACTCATCAAATGTAATCAACAGACTATAATATGATACTTCAAACTTAAATGTTTCTGTTTATTGCGTTTCATTCAGTCACACTTTTCAGAATTTGAACTAATTTTTTAGGTATAGTAGACATTAAGGGGTTTCGAACTGGAAGGCTTTGTCTTTGCAATTAAAAGAATTTTGTAATACTAACCCTTATATATATATAAACTCACTTTGGTAATCTACCCATGCTTTAAAATACTTGAGTATCAAAGTAGCTTGTTTATTTCGCCTGTTGTGTCTATGATTCTTATCGCTAACATTACGACGAACCTGTAATAATTTTTATTCATTAATTTAAAATGTCATACATAATTGTGAATATAATTCTATATTGAAGTAAAACAAACGAATGAACTAACTAAGAACAGTATTATTTGATTATATGTATTGGTTTTATTTACATCATGTGGGATTTTTGCAATGTCACTAGCAGTAGTAGTGGTAGTGTATTGAACGAGAACACAGGCGAGGACAGTCAAATGTATTTGAATACAAAAATTACAGAATGCCTTACCAAAATCTGAGAATCATACAATAAATTCTTCATTTGCAAAATGTCAATCAATCGTCTCACACCTCATTGTTCCTTCGTTTCCACATTAATCTTTTTTTTTCTCACTCTTTTTTCTTCGATCTTCTCCACCTTCTTTCTCTAGGCATTTCACTTTTGATCGATGATACATCTTATTTATATCTGTCGACATCAGTAGCACACACCACAGTAGTAGTAGTCGTATTGTTAGTAGTTGTAGTAATAGTAATGATTACAGTGGCGGTTCGATATTCAAATTGTATTATTGCCAGTACTAATGTAGTGAACAAGAACACGAGTGGAGACAATCGGATGTATTTAAGCACAAATTACAAAATATCTCATTAAATTCCGATAACCATACAATGAACAGTTAATTTGCAAAATAACAGTCAATTGTCTCAATCTTAACTGTTCCTTCTGCAAATATCAGTTCGTCTTCTTTGATTTCATTGTTCATGCATTTTCGTACCGATTGCGCTTCATTCCTGCTCTTTCCTTATCGATCTTCTACCAAAATACAATCACTATCTGACCGTCACCATATGCTACTGATGTGAATATAAGTAGACCACATCACACTAATACTAACATTAATAACTTTACGACCGCCCATGGGGAAAGTCTTGAACCATAATACACTATTGTTTTATACATTCTCATTAAACTATCAGGACCAACCCCCTAAAACTCCACTCACAGATACAAAATTTCATCATGATCATCATCATCACAAATAAACAGACAAACAATCACCATATCAATCATTTTATATAATTCATGGTTTTACTAAAATCTTAATCGTTGAAAAATTCCCATCATATTAATCCACTGATATGTTTATTATTGTAATGTTATTCATTCTTATTTTTTTTTAGGCAAAAGAAAAGGATACTCGACATGTCGTTTGCTTTTTACTCGATGATGAATTAAATAAATTGGACTAGTGTCAAAATAATACTAACAGTAATAATAGTAGTAATAATAATAGTTACCATTATTATTATTATTATTATTATTATTATTATTATTATTATTATTAGTAGTAGTAGTAGTAGTAGTAGTAGTAGTAGTATTACGAACCATCCACTTCATGTCATTCATTGTGTTTATTTCCAAATAATAAACCACTTTGTCTATTCCAATACATAAGTCTTAGTGTATGTTGAAATTCAAGTAAGAGAGTGAACAAAAACAATGAACTGGAACAAATGAATTTTAGTTTACTGGGAAGATTAATTCTTATTCAAAATAAATTTGATTAATGTGTTATGGAGTTATGGTAAGTAAATATAACTGTAACTGACAGTTATAATATAGTTTGAATTGTTTAGAAGAAAACTGATCGATTGGTAAACAAAATTTCATGAGTGGATCAATGTTAGATCACCATTAAAAACCTGGAAGCACTGGTGAATGGTCATTTCGTCCTAGTATAGGACTCGCGAGACGTGTGCATCCACGATCCCACACTTGAAACTCGTACACAGGACTTTAGGTTTCGCGGGCGGACGCTTAACTTCTAGACCATTTAGCCGGCAAACAACGGTGTTTGTTGTGAGGCAGTAACTCATTGAAGACAATGGTAGATGGTCGCTCAATATCATGGATAAGTTGAAGTTAGACATTAAACCGCTGTATGCCGGTTCAATGGTCTAGAGATTAAGCGTTCGTGAGCGAGACCTAACGTCCTGTGTTCGATTCCCACATGTGGGATCATGGATGCATACTGTTGAGGAGTCCCATACTAGGATGAAACGGCCGTCCAGTACTTCCAGGTTTTCCTTTGTGGTCTAACGTTGATCCATTCATGATATCAATCTTGACCCAACAATCTCCATGACCCTTTACTGAATTTCAACAGCAAATCATAACGATTTCAGTTTATCGAAATATTATATAATTGAGATCATGAGTCAATTAAAGCTAGGCCACCATGGAAAACCTGGAAGCACCGTACAGCCGTTTCGTCCTAGCATGGGACTCCTCAGAAGTACGCATCTGTTCAGTGCTTCCAGGTTTTCCATTGTGGTCTAGCTTCAATTGACTCATGATCTCAACTATATAAAATTACTAAAATCTCCACAAAATCCCCTTGCGTTATTGATATTTACTGTGGAATATGTATTTAGTGATAGCTGTGTTTATAAATACATTGGTATTTATGTGTAGCTTAAGTAATCAATTGTATATGTAGCAATTCAGTTAAATCAAAATGGGCACGGTAACAAGAAATCTTTTTTTTTCTAAGAAAATATACTCCTTTAAATTATTATTCACTTCTGAACATTAGAAAAATAAAACTGTTATGATGGATAAGGTCTTAATTATTTGAAGTGTTACTGACGTGAATAACTGATTTTCACTATTCGCTATTAACATTTAAAGATATTATTCTTATGTATTTAACTAAATAGGCTAAAGTGTCAAAGATTAAAATACTTCACTCTGTAGGTCGCAACAGTTTCATCTTATCATACTATAGGTTTATGTTCATCGAATAGGTTACTGGTTAATTCGTGTAATAGGTTATCCTGTTTAATTTATTCAAATCTGACCATTGATCGATTTAAATGGAAATCTTACTTACTTACTTACTTACGCTTGTTAAACCCCCGTGAAGGAGCATAGGCCACACACCAACATTCTCCATGCAACCCTGTCCTGGGCAATCCTTTCCAGTTCTTTCCAGTTGTTATTCATTATTTTCATATCTGCTTCTGTTTCCAAAATGGAAATCATTGAATTCAAGTAACATCTTGATTTAGAATTATTTTCAACCAAACTCTTGTTTACTATCTTCGTCTTCTTTCTTACATTGTATGAGTCCCAGGTTCATGTTGAAAGTACCAGTTTTCCTTGATTCTATCAACATTTCTATCAAGATCAAACATAACAAAGGCATAAATATTATTAAAACAAATAGAAATTATATTCAATAATACATAAAGTGAGGTGTTTTGTGGAGATTTCAGTATTTTCCATATTTGAAATCATGAGTCAATTGAAGCTAGACAACCATGGAAAACCTAGAAGCACTGGACGGCCGTTTCGTCCTATTGTGGGACTCCTCAGCAGTGCGCATCCACGATCCCACTCTGGCGCGAGACTGGTAGGTCCTGGGTTTGAATCTCGCGAGGCGGGATCATGGATGCGCACTGCTGAGGAGATTCACAACAGAAAAAATACATAAAGTACCACTTGGAATATCAAGTTTTCGATTTACATTATTTTGTTTTATTTTAAGAATAGCAATTTATAGTAATTCACATTATTCATATCTACAATTAGTTTAGTATACAATGACTTTATATTCTCATGCTACTTGTCTATAAAGCTTACATTTAATCTGCATAAATTAGCATAAAATGATCTATTGAATAGTATATCATCCATTCATTCGATATCAAGATTTAACTCTATACTATCAATTGTTTATGTTTGTCAAAAGGCAGTAAACTTCATATAGATAAATACCAATATTTCATTTGCTATAAAATTTATTAAGGTTGATTGTGAACACTGAATCAATTTAAAATAATTAATATTTACGGGTACTTCCTTTTTGACAAATAACTTACTACTGGTACCCCTCGTAGAGGAACATAGGCACCTCACCAGTATTCTCCATCCAACTCAATCCTGAATATTCCTTTCGTGTTGTTCCCAGTTGCTATTTTATTCTTTTCATGCTTGCTTCCACTTATTGACTCCGTGTGTTCTTTAGTCTTCTTTTATTCCGTTTCCCATCAGGATCACAAGTTAGCGCTTGCTTCTTGATGCAGTTTGATTATTTCCGTAATGTATGTCCTATCCATTTCCATCGTATCTTCCTAATTCCTTCTTCAGTTAGATATCTGTAGCTCTTATAGGACTACTAATTGTCCCAAGCCCGGGTAAAGAAAGAGTGTTGGGCATGGGGTCAGCAACCCCATCCCTTAGAAAACAACCTTGCCAAAAAACGCTAACCAGAATAAACAAATTGTGAAGCAATACATATTACTATGAACATGAATGCACAGCTTGAATAAATGATTCCATCGGAAAAAAATTTTCTTCACTGAATTCTCTTTATTTTTATTCAATGACATGCTACTACAAATGTTGGTATATAAAGAGGTTAATTAATGATCACTCAAATAGGTTGGCGAAATTATTCCTGGTTCTCAATTCATAGGTCTAAACACATAGTGCTGACTGTGGGACTTGAAGATCTTAGGTTTGGTTTCGTTTATAGGCTATGATTAATCTGTAATCATGAGTCACACACTAAAAAAAGAAAAGTCTCGATTCCACACGACTTTTCTTATTATTACTCTGTTAAACAAGAATATGAAGACAACTATTCATTTACAGTTAGTGTTGACCAGTTGTGAAATTACCAAACAAATAGTCTGTTAAATATATTGACCAAAAGCTAACTCGTTTCAGATGCTTTTTTGCGTACATCACAGCTTATGAGGGAGTATACTTAGTTTTTCTTGGGTTTCGAAAATAGACGAAAGGTAACGACATAATATTCGTTTTCTACCAGTAAATCCACCGAACATTTCTGAAAAGTCTAACTGAATAATTACGTGAATACAATTTAACTAGCTTAAAATGTGAATAACTGAATTATGTGTTATATCCCGAAGAGAATTATGGATTATCAATTTTGAGGACTATTTATGGACCAATATGATGTGTATATTTCCTATTGTATAATTGTTAAGTAACTAAACTATTCATATTCATGTTCCTCTCATCATAAGCTTTATTTTGACCTTTGAACTATTATTATACGATTTACCTTTATTGAGTTATTCCTAATCCATTAATTACTGTTCCCTCTATTCACAGCCACATTTGGCCAAATCTTGTACAAATGTTATTTTCTATTTTATGGTACCATGTGGTCAGTTTGGTAGATAAACCCAGTATGTTTGTGAATAATGATTCATATATTACAGAGGTTGTTATTAGTGTTCTGAACTTAACTGGTTGGACTAGGCAGATAGCAGGACTGATAAGTACTCAAGACTGCATATATGGCTTTCTTGTATCATTGGGCGGTCTTATCACGTTCATATAATAACAGGGCACTCAGGCAATCGATATAAAATTATGCACACTGTAACGCATGAGAAACTTTACGTTATCAACTTCTACTTTCAATTATTAAGTTATCTTAATCCCAAGCTTATGTTATTTCTGATTGTTGTTAATTACTTAGCTTGTTAGAATTATGTGCATCCTATGGGCTTCCTCAGTTATCCTCTCAATTTCTACATTGTTCTTTTCTCTTCCAGATTCTCTCATATTCTACTCCTTACATTCCTCCAGGACACAAAATAACTTTAAGCTAGACACAAATTTACCAAAGGCTGAACGTAACAAAACAACTGAAATATTTAAGACAAAACTAACTGAGTTTAATCCAACCTACTTCACTACTGTATCACAAAAAATATACTTTCCATGAGAGTAATTTCTAGAAAGATAAACTACTTCAAGCATTTTTGGCTAACATGAAGCAGATGTGGTAACATAGCTTTACAATCTATTCAAACGAAAGTACAACAGATCAGATATTTAAGTAAATTTGTAGTCATTTGTATGCCTTCGTTTTAATTTTTATTATGGATAGATATCATCAGGGGAATCATTAAAAGCTAGGCAGCAGTAGACAGCTACTTTGTCTAAGTAGAAGATCACTTTCACAACAGTGATGGTCCAAGAGTTCATACGAGATTGAACTTGAGAATTTCAGGTCACTTAACAAGCACAAACCCTCTGATTTACTAAGTAAGCTGGTTAGGATTCTGAGTGTACGTAATTAAAGTATGATAAAATGCAAAAGAATGGTCATCTAGCATTCTTAACGATCCTTCTATTGAAGTCATTCCTTGCTGTAAATTTATTTCAAATGTGACATATTTATATTCGCTAAAGTCAATATATCTCTTCTTTGTAATTATTGCTTTAAAAAAACACTTACCACATATATTTCCTATTATTATCACGAATTGATCTAAGTTAAATATCCATTGAAAACCAAGAAGCATTGGATAGTTATTTTCTAATAGTTGAAATTACCAAGTAACACTCACCCACGATCTCATCACCAGGTATCAATCCCTTTGAAAATTTTGTTTCATTTTTAAATCCTTAACCTTTTTTATATCAACCCCAACCAGAATCCAGCTCTTGTCTAACTTGTATCACTTCATGATATCAATAGTATTCAATAATTTTCACAAACTTCCATATTAATCAGAAGGGGTTTTGTGCAGATTTCAATATTTTCATAGTTGAAATCATGAATCAATTGAATCTAGACCACAACGGAAAACCTGGAAGCACTGGACGACCGTTTCATCTTATTGTGGTACTTCTTACCGTTAGATGCCGGCCAGCTCAGTGGCCTAGAGGTTCAGCGCTCACGCGCGAGACTGGTAGGTCTTGGGTTGGAATCTTGCGAGGCGGGATCGTGAATGAGCATTGCTGAGGAGTCCCACAAAAGGACGAAACGACCGTCTAGTGCTTCCAGGTTTTCCATGGTGATCTAGCTTTAATTGTCTCATGATTTCAACTATGAAAATTCCATATTAACGTTTATATTATTCATTTAATTTATTCTAAATTAAACTTATACCATCACTAATCATAGATAATCATAGATAAATTCTAGTCATAATTGTCATCAAATATGAATGACCTTAATTTTCCCTAAAATATAATTTTGATATAAAATATACAAAAAGAAAACACAACTAAAATTGTATCCATCTGTAATTTGGATACAGTTACTATAAGCCAATTTAATATAATCAAATGACAGTTAAGATTTAATCAATCATCATCGTCGTCATCATCATCATCATCACTTTTTCTTCTCTAAGTCTGTTAGGATAAAAATGATAATTCTGTATCGAAATGATTCAACAGTTTGATTTGAATTTTCTACCATTTTAGTTTTGTACTTTGTGTTTAACTTATCTTCAATAGATTTCTTTTTAAATAGAATAATCTTGGATTTCACTTCCACTTTTTAAGCATTCTGACAGAATAAGGTTAACATGGCAATTATATATACATATATATATACATATAGGTATAATGTACGTTGATTAGTGAAAATAATGTAAACCCAATTCATAGCTATTTATCTCTTGTCATTCAATCATTCAGTTGTAAAATGTGACTTGTTTACTATCGTAGATATATATATATATATATATATATATATATATATTTCTTGATAGTTGAAACCATAAATTAATTGAAGCTAGACCACCATGGAAAACCTGGAAGCACTGCTTGATGGCCGTTTCGTCCTATTATGGGACTCCTCGGCAGTGTGCATCCACGATCCCGTACTCGCGAGATTCGAACCTAGAATCTATCAGTCTCGCGCGTGAGCGCTTAACCAGTAGACAACTGAGCTGGCCGGCATCTAACGGTGTTAATGTCTAATTTCAACCAATCCACGAAATCGAGCAACCATTCACAAATGTCTTCAGTGAGTTGATATTTCACAACAGACCTGTTTGAACTCTACTGATCACTGCTTCTCACTAGAACTCGAGAAAATACCTTATGGAACCAGTCACTAGTGAGCATATGTTGATTATTATCAGAAGGGGTTTTGTGGATACTATAGTAATTTTGCTAGTTGAGATCGTAAATCAATTGAAGCTAGACTACCATGGAAAACTTGGAAGAATATCATCTTTCGCTGTCGTAAATTATAGTATATTCTTTTTTCAAATGTATGATGAACGGATGAATAATGTAAATGACTTGTGAATATATTTCATTACATATTTGCTACAGTATGTAGTTCCAGTTGGTATGTATATTGATCATTGATTGGATATGATATTCAATTGTTAATAGCTAAATGATGATATATCCAGAAACGTTGTTATGTAGAAGAATAGTTTTCAACATCAGTAAAAGTGTGATGTGTGCTACTGATGTTGACAGATATAAATAATATGTATCATCTATCGAAAGTGAAATATCTGGAGGTAGAAAGTTAAGAAGATCGAAGAAAAGAGAACGAGAACAGAGAATGATTAATGTGAAAACGAAGGAACAATGAGGTGTGAGACGATTGATTGACATTTTGCAAATGAAGAATTTATTGTATGATTCTCAGATTTTGGTAAGGCATTCTGTAATTTTTGTATTCAAATACATTTGACTGTCCTCGCCTGTGTTCTCATTCACTACAGAAGTAGTATTGAAGCTGAAGAAGCCCTGAAAAGCTGCTTTGTTCTTGTCTGTTATAGTTTTGAACACTTGAAATTTCACACGGAATAAAAACCAGAGCTACAAAGTCTTGGAAAGCGTTGAATACTTGTAAGACATAAACTTGTAATCCAGTGATCTATATTTCCCTCTTAGATTGATTCATGATACAGTACGAACATCACTTGATTCCATCAGTAATATTTGTTTCAATGTCAATATGACTGTCATGCAGAATCGAAAATCGACAAAGGTTGAAATTTTGGGCCTTCAGCTTTCTGCTCAATAATCTGAAGATATAGTGCCTATAGTAAAACCTGAATGTCCTTTGCTCAATCTCATGTGAAGCAGTGAGTACGTACTGTTGATTCAATAGTCTTAGAGTTTCTTCCTCCCTATAAAAATGGGATACTCTGTGCTCTATACCATGTTATGATTACCAACTGCAAATCAGTCTCCAGCTGGAACGAAACATCTCCTGAATGCTTTACTGTCTACAGTGACTATCTTGTACACATAATTCTTTGATGAAGATAAATCGAATAGAAATTTCTAAAAAACAATTATAATTTCTGTAGGCTCGACTTTTTCATAAAATTATATAACCGAGTCAATATCTCAAAGTCCGTATACTAACATCACGTCTGTGTTTTAAATTTCTAGGATTTTGATATAAAGCTAACCCTGTAAAAGTATGCATTACTAGCGAACTAATTAAAATTAAAATATTGACTGCTGGATTTTTGAGCGAATTGAGGAAATTGATGACCAGTGAACTATATCTTATCACATATTGTGAAAAGCCGACCAATATTTAAGATTAATCACGCTTGAAATCGATATACATGAGGAAACTAAGAACGAAGGTAGTTGTTTTATAAATTTCTTATAAATAACTTAAAGGTTATTAATATTTCAAACCGAAGAACTTTGTACAAACTCTTCATCTATATGACCACAAGGCGTCCTTTTACTCTTTTCTTAACTGTTAACTTTGACACCTAACCTAAACTCCTAATCATAATCTTAACCCAAGCTCCTAATCCTAAATCTTGATTAGATATCTTGATCTATTTTTTCGAGGTGGTTGTTCAGAAAAATTTTCATTTAACTAAAGATGGGCTTCATTTTATTACAGTAATTTAGGTATCCCTGAAGACTACCAGTTAAGTATGATTCTGCCGCTAAATATTTAGAAATTGCTAAGACTTTTAACCGATAACTTGAAGGAAAATAATTTACATAAATGAAGCATTGTTAATTCTAGAAAAACTCTTTTAATTTACTTATTGATTCAGGAGAGTTATCATCCTTGAAGTTGGCATAGGAATCTCTTAGCATGAATTAAACCTTCCTAACATAGATTATCACTTCTATTGGTTTCAGTTGATTCATTTTATTTACTGAGTACTTATATGCGAAGACGGTCCCCAAGTGAACTCAAGGAAGATCGAAGAAGTTCAGAAAGAGCCGAAGACATTCCACCCAATCATCTTCTGGAAGAACATTTCAAAGTCTCGACGTGTAGCTTTCCTATTGAATAAATGCTAAAATCCACTATATGCGGATTGGATGACTGTAATGTTGATTTCGTTTTTACTAAAAAATCTAAAAATACCTGAGAGTTTTGCACCATATTTGACACTGAAATAACATTCTCATTCGTCTTCTGTCTTCTAACTTTTGTCTTGGAGAGTTCTAGCGTTCGATTGCTCAAGTAGTACGCAGTATAACAAGAATCTAAGCTCTATATATAACATTATATAAGACTCGAAAACAAATTGTGGCTTACATTTTTATTGACCATTCTTATATAACATAAAACATATATGTCAATACCTTCAAGTTCTAACTTAATAATTAGTTTCAATGTTCCTCATTTAATGAGTAATTTAACCAACAAATATACTGTCTTAATTAAAAATATACTCAAAATGTAGCCCTATTGTCTGAACTTAATCTATAAACTGCATCGTACACCATATACTACTTATTGAAGAATAACTATACATACAAAAGATATATATCATGTAAGTAATAACAACTCAATGCTGACTAGTGTTGAAGATGGTCGAAAGAAAGTTAGGGGTGGCCAAACTAAACCATGGCATCAGTCCTTAAAGTCATTAACTCCTAGTCTGAGTTATATTAGTGGATGCAGACTACTTTATTGGGGTCCACGTGACTCTCATAACCAATGGTTAGCGACTGTAGATGACATGAATCAGAATCGATCACAATGGTGTAAGTGTTTACACTCTCTATCTTCACAATTGATTGATCACTGAGTGGTGATCAATGTCATGCGTGTCAAGTGCTTCTTAGTGTTGATCGAATGCTATCGATTAAGTTGCAATGTGGCCACTAGTCTTGGTGGCTCGACACTGCATGCACTATGTTGAGATAAGATGGTGGTTGGAGATGGTCAACAGGAAACCCTGGACCCTGGTTTCGTGCTACTTGGCACTTGTCACAAAGGTGTACCTGTAATCCTGAGGGAACTGGTGCTACTTGACGGATTCGATCCCGTGTCACTCAGCTCCACAGTCAGAGACGTCACCACTGAGCTATTCGGGCCGCAACCTCCAACCACCATCTTACTCTCTATCTTCCCTTAAACTATGAGATTAAAATTGCTTCATATCTTTCTTCCTGTACCATATACTCATATACAATCTTTCTTTCATATATTACCACCATTAAATCAACTACTTTTATGAATTGGATGTTCATCTTGTTGTGCTAATGAGGTATAGCAACATGTACCGACTAATTCATATACTTGGTCCTACGTTGTAGCTGACTGACTAACTGATTGATTAAAGTAATAACAAAGAATATTGTTTACTCAATTAAATAAATAATCAATCATCAAACTCAATAAATAATTAATTAATTAAAATAATCATAATTTATTAAATTTGAATAATATAAGTAATATATTGCACAAATTAAAAAATTGTACATCATTTAACCACTAGTACACTTTTACTATATTGTACATCAATGGTATGTATAATAACTCATTCATTATAAATTATACAATAACCAAGTTTGTACATAAAGAGAGAAGAAGAGAGAAAAAAAAGAAGTAGAACAAAATTTATGATAGAAATAAGAATAAAAATAAATTTAAATATTCGTTATTTATGCTAATTTTATTTTGTTTGTTTGTTTGTTTTGCATCGAGATATGAAATACTTTTTGTGGTTTATTTTTCTCTATTACACTCCCTCACTCACTCACTCACTCTCCCTCCCCCCCCCTCTCTCTCTCTTTCTGTATCTATGTATCTCTTAATTTAATCGCTTCTTTACTTTAGTTATGTAATAATAATAAATAAATAAATTTAAATGAAGATATTAAGTTTTTAGAAAATTGAAGGTTGAATCAACGGTTTATGGCTTATTATTATTATTATCATTAATATTATTACTACTATTATTATATGTACATGTGTGTGTATATACGTATACATATACATAAGAAAGAACCGAATAAATGTAATGACCGAACAGAGAATGTGGTTTTTCAATAGTGTGTTTAAAGGCTGTAAGTAAATGCGTAGATAAGTAAATGAATAGAGTTAATCTGTATCAGAGAGCGAGAGATCGAGAGAGAGAGAGAGGGAGAGAGAGCGCGTGCGAGAGAGAATGAGTTGAATAAATCATTATTATTTGTGTACTATAATCACTCAAAATGATTATTCTCATTCTATATACCTTAACATACATATGAAGTGTATGATGCATTTTTTCTACATTTATATTCATTATATAATCCATATATTTCATTTGTATCTATACATAGATTCTAAATAAAATTTCAATTTATCAAGTAACAATATCATTCCGTTACATAAATAAAATTAAAAAAAAATGGTAATTATACAGAATAATATAGAATTGCTATCTCCTCTGTTTTAAACAAATACAGAAAATGTTCTCCATGTGTAACCACATCAACTACAATGTATGTTACCATGTCAATATCAACAAAATGGAATGCATATTTATAGGGTTTTTTTTAATAAAAAAAAACAAAAGTGTAAATCAATTTTGAATTTTATTTATTATCTGTTTTCTTTAAAAGTTCTACGATTTTAATTTGACTATTGATATGGATAGATTAGATAGCTAGAGATAGAAATGTGTTAAATGAAATTGGTTTATCTTATTCATCCCCTACCCCCCTCCTCTCTCTTTCTCCACTAAATAAACTAGATACAATTGGAGAGAATACTTGTCTATGATACAAAATGGGATATGAACCAAAAACATTACAGCCATAGTAACTAAAAATGGGATTAGATCATATTTCGTTTGTTATGTATAAAATATTAATAAACAGGAATGTGACCCTTTTATTTAAAATGTCACTTTTATCGGAGCTAAATGGGAAAAATTAGTCACAAATTAAATTAATGTGGTTTGATACAAACGCTGTTTAGGTATTTTTAGATTGATTTGTAACACATCAAAGAACTAGATGCTTACCTATAAAACATTAGAACATATATTTCTGTGTCGGTGATACAAATACTCTATTACTAGCTAATATACAGATACACTTATTGGGTGGAATATCAAACACATAGAAATTAACCAAACAATATGGCACTAATTTCTTACTATAAAAAACAGAGTAAAGTCTTAATTTCAATACATCTTTCACACTCCTCTGTAACAATTCTAGTTTTATTAGAATGGAGATTTCTGGAGATTGTAGTAATTTTAACAGTCGAATTTATGAGTCCATCTAAGTTAGACCACCTTTTAAAACCTGGAAGCAGTAGAATGTTGTTTTGTCCCATTGTGAAATTCCTCAGTAGTGTGCGCATAAACGACTACGTCCAAGAACGCTCCACCCGCAAGACTACTGAGCCAACACCAAATAATATTGGTGGTCACATCCAACCAATTCACAGTACAGAAAAAACTTCATCCATTGCCTGTAGCCGGTAATTGTCTCACATCCAACACAAATTGAACTACACTGGTTACGGTTTCTCACTTGAATCTTGAAATTGGTCACTATTGAACATATGATTATTATTAATATATGGGGGATTTGTAGGGGTTGAACAACTTTCACAGTTTAACTCACGAATTGCTCTCTACCAAACTGTTAGAAAAAGTTGAAAATTAATTAAACTGATTAGTTTTCTTTTAAAGATCTCATAAACAAAACAGGGAAGTCCTACTCACTGCCTTCTCGTGGCATTACTGTTGTATACGAAACCGAGAGGAAGAAAAGTGAATGTCCGGCGCTTTAACCAGGTTGGTGGATACGGAAAGTTCACCCAGGGGAGTTGGAAAACCTTGATTCCAAACCAGTGCTGCACATGGGCTCCAGTATCCTGAGGAAACAAATGGCGTATGAACCTATGGTTGGTCACCGGCTACCATGGGACTGCATCTCCTCATGATGCTCTACTGTCTTGTGGATCAGACCTTTAGGTCAAAGGCTCCAGGTGTGGCCCTCTAAGAAAACCACCTTCTTCAGTTTGGGCACCCGGGCAGTGTGATAGCCCTCACACAATTAAATGAAATGACAATTTTTTGTGTGGCGCATATACATCTGGTGCCTTCTTGTACCAATATTTATATGTTTAATAATAATAATTTCTTTTATCCCGTCTATTTAGGTTGTTCAGTTCAGATAAATTAATACTGATCGCTACTAATGATCCGTAATTTTCACTCTTTCGTTTTGTAAAATAAAGATCAATAAATATAAAAAGCCAACAAATGAAAATTATTATCAACTCAAAATAAATTTTTAATGGTTGAATTCATGATTAAATTGGAGCTAGACCACTATTGAAAACCTGGGAGCACTGAACGGTCGTTTCGTCCTAGTATGGGACTCCTCAATAGTGCTCATCCACAATCCCACATGCGGGGCTCGAATCCAAAACCTATCGATCTCGCGCATGAACCCTTAACCTCTAGGCCAATGAGGCGGCATCCAACAGTGTTAATGTTTAACATCAATCAATCCAATATATATATTAACAATAAATCGTATAATTTATGAAATAACTACTCGAAAGGTAATTATGATCTAATTAACAAGATACCATCTGTTTTAAGAATACTTAATACAATTAGTTTATACACCGTTATCAAAGTGCTTGTCTTACTCTGTACAACTATTATTATTATTATTATATTAGTAATAGTAATAGTAGTAATAATGGATCAACTCAACGATAAGCCATGATCTCTTCTATTTTATCTAGACTTTTGTTTGTTTGTTATTTTTTTTTAAAAATAATCTTCCTAAATACAAAATTAGAACATTTGTTTATTTATTTACTCTTCAGTAAAAAGAAAAACAGTGGGGGGGTGAAATCCCATTAAATTTTTAATGAGAAGAATCACAAGAAAACGATTAGCCCTCTTTATACGTTTTTCTGTTGTTGTTGTTGGTATATATGAACACAGAACAAAAGCAAAAAGCAAACATGATCAAACACCGAGTTTTTAGTAATGATTATGTAAATAATACAAAACTAATAGCTCATTTACAAACATACATACATACATAACTATTATTGTATATAGATGAAGATGGATAACAAAGGTAAGAGATAAAGTTAATAAACAGTTGGAATCGTTGAATTAGATATGAAGTATCATTATTGCTATTATTTAGTCTATTTTCTCTTCTATAGTTAAGTAAACTGATAAATTTTAATTTATATCCTGAAGGCGAAAATTGAATAGTAATAATAATAATGGTATTTGCCATTATGATTGTTTAAATACATATGCCAACAAGAGATTGATCAATTGTAGTCCAAAATAACAATGGGAAGATACAAGTAAACAACAACAAGCGAACATAACTTCATCCCCATTGCACAAGCAAATGACTATCAGGACTCAGTAGCTAAGTGAATAATGCGATGGCGTTTGAAGCGAATGGTACTGGGTTCAAATCCCACGGTGAACATCAACTGTGAGATGCAAATACATCCAGTTGACCGGTCCCAAATAGGACGAAACACGCATCCTGGATTCCATTGATAGCCACTATCCATCTTTAAATACATTGGTTGATTTAACTTTTTTTACTAAATTTTATTAAACATACACTTGTATAACTTTTTTATACATCAAATCCTAAAGGCTTTATATATAATAAAGTATAAATCTGTATCTATCTGATATAATTAATGAGTTGATTGGTTGTGTATTTCTGAATGTTTTCTTTTAAGATAAACTAGAATCCAGAAGTAAATATGTTATACTTATGAAATGGTCTGATTATGTGACTTATTTACAAAGTACACATTTATACATTTGTGTTTGTGTCACATTGATGTTAGGTGATTGAAAACAGTTGACGAGAAATTCAGAAAATAGGTTTCCATTTAGTTGTCACTTTTTAACAAAGTCAATCCTGTAGAATTTAAGGAAATAATGCTCCTTGTAGGAATTGAACACAGGTCACTGAGCTTTACAGACTGAAACAGTACAGGTGAATTATTTGGACCAATACTGGCTAACATGAGGACTAAAATGTTTATACTGACTGTCCACTGTACAGTAGCGAATAACACATCTGTCTAATTCTTTAGTACTAGTAAATTAATGGATTTGTTTGTAGTGTAACCAGGTAACAAAGAATCTATATCATATAGAGATTCCTTTCCATTAACTTCAACCACCTAAAATCAGAATTCAATGCACGTTATATCATTTCATTTAACCTAGTGATCACTTTGAATATTAACCTATAGAATTCAATCATCCGTTAAATGACTTGACGAAAATACCGTTGGTCGCTCCTCAGTGAATTACTAGTACTTGTGTCGTAATATTCATGTAAAAGGTACTAATCTCACTCTACTGATTAAATCAGACTATACAAAGTGTGGTTCGAACCAAATACTCAACTGTATATATAAATATATATGAATATATATATAGATGAAAATTAGAATTTAATATCTTGTGTTTAAAATTAAGTGAATGGCTTTTAAGTTATAAATTTGCCTTAAAGCAAAATTGTCAGTAAATATGTCTACTACTACTACTACTTAATTCATGAGAATTAAGTAGTATTAAATACCAGTTGTGTTTAATTTAGTTGATTCTCTATTCAATGATAATCGTTGAGTCTGTATGTATGTATGTGTGTGTATAAGAGTAATAGAGTAAAAAATAAACAAACAAGTGAACTTATTTACTTACTTCATTATTTTATCCTTCTAATTATGATATTAGTAGGTTTAATGTGAAATGATATGTTTTGTAATTCATAGGGATTGACTCAAGGGAATTGTAGATTTCTATCCGTGTATGTGTTTGAGTGAATATATGTGTATTTGTGTATAAGTATGAATATATTTTTAATCACCGAAAATTATTAGTATAGAAAGATCTGTGGAAATTCTTGAATTTTCATAGATTACATCACAAACTAGGATGCGATGAACAATCATTTCATCCTAGATGAGAAAAAACAATGTACAATCATGAAGAAACCGAGGATCGAACCCAGGGTTTAACGTTTCATGGCAAACATCACTGCTTTTTGTTTCCACTCTCTAGAGGTTATTCTCTTGTTACAAAACCTGAACGTTTTGAATTTGATCACGAAAGGGGTGAACTCTCATGAGGATGCCCAAACTATGGCAAAATAACTGTCTAGTGCTTTCTGGTTTCAAATAGCTTTCAAACTACGGACAGTCTGCGACATAAACTAGGAAAATATTGAATATTAAGATTAATACTGTTTTAATAACATTAATTCTTATTTAGGTTAGATGGATTGTGACTACTCATCTCATTTAAGGGACACAGTTTATTCAATTATGGACCTGTCAGTTGAATGTACCTTTATCTCTGTGATATATTCACATTTGGATTTCAACTTAGTAACCAGTGATTTAAACGCTAATGCATCACTTATCAACCTCTTATCAGCACCAGAATCAATTAGTGATTCACCTAGAAGTTAATCAATGATGTATACATGATTATCGTTTAGTGGAGTCGCTTGTAAAGTTATAAATACAACTAAAATGAACACTGAGTCAAGAATTTAAATATAGTACGACCTTTGTGAAATATATATATTTACAGTTTAATCCCAGGTGAAAGGGGTAGTGCCTGTGCACTGTTGACAAGTTCATAACCAAAGTGTAACAGTTATTTACAACTTCAGAGTTTTCAATACTTTTCCAGTTGATGATACAATAACAGACTTTTTTTAAAATATTTTCAAATATATTTCCGTTTCCCATCATGTATAAAGAGACACATGTATATTGAATGTAAATGTACAACAAAACGTATGTTGATTATATAAATAATGAAATGATAAAAGCAATATAGCATCTATTAACTTACTTCCTTACGCCTGTTACCCATCGTGGAGGAGCATAGGCCGCCCACCAGTTCTGGTTAGCGTTTTTTCAGAGAGTTAGTTTTCTACAGGATGGGGTCGCTAACCCCATGCTCAACCCTCTTCCTTTACCCGGACTTGGGGCTGGCAGTAACTCTATAAGAGCTAAAACTGGAAAAAAACAACCACCTGACACAAAGAGTAAAAACTCGTAGAAGAGAAAAGAAAATAATTGGACAAGTATTTCGTGATATCATACTATTGTAAACACTAAGAAGTATTTTAGCATAGTTACAGTTCTATAGATCGATCTTTATTTCCCATATAGAATGAAAATATAAAAATTGAACCGTCGAAATACAAAAACATAAAATATGTATCGACAGAATTACCAACACAAAAGAGAAGAAATTAAAAATCTCATTAATGATAATAATAATACTAACGCGATGGCCTTTGAAGCGAATAGTACTGGGTTCGAGTCCCACAGTGAACATCAACTCTGAAATGCAGGTACATCCATCTGACCAGTTTCAATAAGACGAAACGCGCTTCCTGCATTCCACTGTTAACCACCATTCATCTTTGCCTAAAGTGCTTGTGAATTATGACAATATCTAGACATTATGCACAGTATGAATATGTGCCAATAAGAGGCTGATCAATTGTAATCCTAACACATCAATGGGAAGATTCAAGTAAACAATACCAAGTGACCTATGAAGATGTGATTATAACCATGTGATAGATATAGGAGTAAATAAGAGATAATCAATAAAATAGAAACTAATTAAAAACTGAGATCCTTTCCTTTTGTTGATTGGACAAAGTCCAAGAAGAAATTTTGTCATATGTCATAAAAATTTTAATCAAACAAGTAAATTCTTACTTCGTATTCCATTTCATTGATTATTTCTTTTCTTCTGCAAAATTTATTTATTCATAAACAGTCGTTTACTCTTTCTATACATGACAGTTGTATTGTATAGTGTTAATTTTAGTATTCCATGTTATGTTAAGCTTGTTATTGTTATTGTGACCAATTGTGTTTTGGACAGTGTGATGAAGACTGATGAAGGTAGCTTGTTTCTAATGTTCATTTTTTGATTTCTCTAATATTTAAATGATGTATGTTGATGTGTAGATTTTTGTTATAATACTGATTCGTATTGTATGTATAATCTCATCAAATGCTTATAACAGTAATGAGTTATATATATATATAGGGCTTGATTAGAAAAGGCTACCTCAGAATGGATTTAAATCAGTGATAAGATAATCTTTTACATTTATTTATATGTCTGCCTTAAGATGACTTAATTACTTGTATGACAAACATATAGTGGTATAGGTTTTTATTCTAAAGAAATAAATGTGGACTTTTCTAATTTTCCTTGTGTCTCTCTTTAAAGAAATTACATTAAATACAAACTCGTTGTGATTTATGTAACACATTATCGTTGTTAAATGTGACTAAATAAATTAAAGAGTCATGAGCAACGTAGAACTTGGAATATATGTCCATCAGTTCAAACCCAATATTATGTCAGTATAGCCTAATGAAATTATTAATAAGAATTAAAGAGCAGTAAGAATAGTAACAGTAGTCATAGAAAAGACTCTGTATAGACAAAATGATTAGGGGAAGAAATAATGAATCCTTGGAATAAAAAGTATGAAATAGTTTTCAAATTCATGTTCTAAGAGATGATCTAGAGTGAAAGCATCTACACTATCGCAATCGATTGAAAACCTTGTCATTTAATCTCTCCAACAACTGGTCACGATAAGTACGCCCCACGGCAACCAGTTAGTTCGCACCTACGAAATAAGGTTCAATCCAACAATTGATGACTCCATGAACTGATATCACGCTTTAGTATGGCTTACACGTAAATAATGATATTGTTGACTTAAAAAAAAATCTTTAACTGTAGAACAATATAAGTTTACAAATAAATTTTCCATAAAAAATTGACAAACGGATAAACTCCTCCATGTTTAAAATATACAATTCACTGGGACTACAATCACCCAAGAATTACATCTCTGCTTAATTATGATACACTGAACATGGCAACTCTGATATACCGGTGAATTCAATGTTTCACAGTTCTACCCATTATTTCAAATTTACCAAACACATCCGTATAATTACTGTGAACAATTCATCCAATGTTGTCATATAACCAGTGTTTACATAATGTAGGGTAACATATAGTTTAGCTATTAGTAGTGAACTCTGATTTAGAACTTTAAGATTTCCATGATCAATTAATACTAGCTGGAGAACTATTTGAAAGCTAAATAGTTGTTTCAGTCGAATACTACGGGTGTTTTTGGTAGCTTGGACTGTTTTGTCAAAATAAAATTGAAGTGAGAGATTTCTAGGTTATAACAGGTAGGTGAAATCTGAAATTTTTTCATTTTTTTAAAATACTTGAGCTATTAATGTATTGGTTAGTTGTCATTCTTGAGTATTTACTAGGGTTTCAATATATCTATCACTAAACCAGTCACCAATATACCACCAATGATTATCTAAGTAGATAGTTTTTTAGCATCTAGTTTATTTCCTATTAGTCTTGAATCACCAATATTCGATCATTTTGATAACGAAAATTGTGAGTTTCATCAACTTTGTAAGCCATGAGTTATTCAGCATGTCTAGTTCTCTATCGCTTTTTTTCTCGTTTTGTGATTTTTCTGAGGTTGGTTACATCTTGACTGACAAATCATTTGTATGACTACAAAAATCTAGTAAAAGAACTATTTATAGTAGTTATTATCCCAAAACTCTACAAATTAACTCAAACATGCAATCAACTTGAAAAAAAAGGAACATGCTGCATAGTTTCCAACCTTCAACTAATCTAAGAGGAATATAAATCTTCCATAACTATACAGAATGTAATGAAGTCCAATGGATCGGAGAAAACTTATAATTGCCTTGAGGATGACGATTTAAAATAAAGTTATTATTAAAACGTTTTTTAATACACTGTATTTATCAACGGAATGAACAGAAAGTGTCGAATGTGATACAGTTTTCTTATCGGATAACCTCAGTAGTCTGTAGTGAGTAGCCATTATGACCACTATTTAATGAGTATGAATCAGCATTACTACCACAGATACATTGAACATCAATGACTAAATATTATTTTCTCTACACATCCATATATGAAAATATTTTAAGTTCTACAGTTTCTTAAACCGTAACTAATATCATGAATCAAAAGTTTATGACTAGCCTATTTTGATTTTCAGGAATATAATTAATTACTTATAGTTTGTATACGTGCATTCAGTTAGGGTTATCTTGATATAGGCTTTTATTACAACCATACCATAAACACTATTATTATTAGTATTATTATCAGAAGGGGTTGTGTGGAGATTTTAATAATTTTTTATAGTTGAATTCATGAGTCAATTAAAGCTAGACTACCATGGAAAACCTGGAAGCACTGGACGGCCGTTTCGTTTTATTGTGGGACTTCTAAGTAGTGCGCATCCATGATCCCTCATTAGAATGAAATAACTGTCCAGTACTTCCAGGTTTTCCATGGTGGTCTAGCTTCAGCGAACTCATGAATCAAACTACAAAAGAATCACTATAGTTATTATTATTAATCTATCACAAAATATGAATCTACTAACTGGAATTCAGTAGTATCAACACTTATCATAAAATAACTATCATCATATCTTCATAGTTGAAAGCGTGGAAGCTAGACCAACATGGAAAACCTGGAAGCACTGAATGGCCGTGGTCTAGCTTCAATGGACTCATGCTTTCAACTATGAAAATACAAAATCTCCACAAAACCCCTTCTGATAATTTATATCATCATATCATTAACATTAAGGTGAAATCAGTAAGAAACACAAATTTTTGTAAAACAGTCAAATCACAGCTGGCTTTAATTTACTTATTAAAATGCTACAGATGTTAATTATGAAATTAGTGAATTTTTATGATTCAATATTCTGAGTATATTTTGATTCTAGATTTTACAATTATGAAGAATATATACACCAATATATATATAAGATGTTAGTATCAAAATTGTATCTTATCTTCAGTATTACCCTTCAGTAGATGTGAGGGGGTTGTTGTTGTTTAAAATATGGCGCTTAAATCGGCGTCATAAATTAATATCAATTTCGATTTGAAATTAATAAGAAAAAAAAGTGTACGAATCTAATTTAATTGGTATACATGCATAGATATATGTTTGTATAATCTTTCTATGAGAAAATCGTAAGGTTGAACAAGGTAGTAATGTTAATGTTATATCCCCTGGTGAATTATGAATGGCAAATCTGAGGTCTATTATCGACCAATGTATTATGCCTATTTCTTATTGTACAATTGTTACGTAACTAAACTATTCATATTCGTGTTTCTCTTATCATTAGCTTTATTTTGACCTTGACTTATTATCATACGATTCTTGAGTTATAATCAGTTTATTGATTACTTTGGGTTGTATAAAAACCCAGTATGCTTGTAAATAATGATTCATATTGCCGAGGCTGTTATTTGTGTTCTGGACTTAACGGCTGAGCTAGGCAGATAGGAAGGACCGGATTGCACCCAAGACTGCTCGTACGATTTCAAGTATCATTTGCGTCCGATTAATAAATTCACTCCTCTCCAATTGCACGTTCATATATATTACGAGTGCATACGTTATAACAGATAACCTTATTTATCTACTAGGTAATTAACTTGATTTTATTGATATCTTATTATCATTAAATATGAATGTGAGTTACTTACTTACTGACGCCTGTTATCTCTCGTGGAGGAGCATAGGCCGCATACCAGCGTTATCCATACAACCCTGACCTGAGCAATCCTTTCCAGTTCTTTTTAGTTAACATTCATCCTTTTCATATCTGTTTCTATTTCCCGGTGTAATGTGTTCTTTGGCCCTCGTCTTGTCCGCTTCCCTTCCGAATTACAAGTTAGGGCTTGCCGTGTGATGCGGTTTGGCGATTTCCTCAATGTATATTCTATCCACTTCCAACGACTTTTCCTAATTTCCTGCTGAGATGGAAGCAGGTTTGTCCTCTCCCATAAAACACCGTTGCTGAGTTTCTCCATCAAGTGTGATTGAGTTGGTGTTCTCCGTGTTGTATTTGAGAATCTTGCTTTTTCCTTTGATGAATATGAGTACCTTCCAATTTATATTGTCAAACAGATAAATTCGATTTATCATTACATAAACAATTGAGTGATGCATAAATTTCAATGGATACAGCAATAAATTATGTTGATGAAATTCTTAGAGTGATTGTTCAAGTTTTGTGGAAATCGTTGAACTTTACAATTAGTACGATTGGTTGATCTTGGTCGGTTAACTATCGAAAACTAAGAAGAATTGGATAGTTATATTATCCTAATACAGAATACTTCAGCGAAACCAACCTAGATATCTAAAGTTTAAACATTAGTCTCGAGGCTTAAAAGTCCTAGATTTAATTCTCGCTGAGGTCGTACATATTGACTATTGAAGAATCTCACACTAAGATTAAATAAGCATTTATAGCATTTCTAACGATACCGTAATAGCTATCAGTCTCTGATGAATACAACTTACAGGTCAAAATCAGTTTCCAAAAACAGAACTGAATCTCAAATATCGTTTCTAGAATGTAATTACTTACTAATTAGTATACAACAGAGGCTGAAATTGGAAATATAAACAATCGAATTCTGTTTCAATGTTTTGTTTATTAAGATATCCAATGACAACTAATTTCAATCTGTACAAAAGTAAATTATTGATATCAAAAATATAACACAAAAAGTAATGAAAAAGAGGTTCGATTTTCAATTTACTTCCTAGATAAGTAGTGAAGTACCAATTAACTCTCATACATCGAAAGTGAGACTGAAAAAGATTATAAATTCTCTACTATATATATATGAGATTTAATTGGTACTTCACTATTTATTTAGGAATCGATAAAAGCGAGACTGAGCTCTGAAACTCAACCGGGGTGTTTCAACCACTACTCTACTTTTTCACTATATATATATATATATATATATATATATATATATATAAGGGAAAGAACAACTATATTTAGTGGAAATTCATTGCCCCCAAGTGGTTTGTTTACTTAAAGCCATATATATATATATAGGCTGTGTTTATTCATCTCCTAAATACATTCATTACCCTTTAATCCATCTATGGTCATTCATCAATTAACCATAGACAAACATACACTGAAAAGAAAACGTTTTAATTCTTATATAAGGTGTATATATTATATGTCTGTAGGCCTATATTTTATTCTCTACATAGTTTTTCAACATTGAATTTCTTAACATTCAGAGTCTTATCAATGTTTATTTAAAGTGTGTAAGAAATATGAACCAAGCAATGAAACCAACTAGATTTCAATGTTTCACTGGAAAAAAAAGTTCAGTTTCTTATAAATTGAGTAATTAGTTAAGTTTTTTTGGCCACCCGCAGCCTCTTCCTTCGCTCTCTCTACCTCTAACCACATATGCATTAATTTTTATACTGATAACAATAATCAGATAAATAGTGTTCATTGTTTTGACATTTCCATTTTTCAAAATAAAATTTATTTATAAAAGAAAAACAAACAAAAGTAAAAGGTTTTTACACCAGGAATCACAATCATCATCATCATCATCATCATCATTAGGTGACCTGAGTTTTTTTTTCGATAACTCGGTGTGATTTATATCAATACATGGGAATATTGTGTTATCTTGTGATGTTGTCACCTTTTGTGTACATACTAGTACACATTCACTTAAGTACTGCCGGTATATTTTCTCCACATTCTTCAGTTGACATTGTCAGATAATAATAATAATAATAATAATAATAATAGAAGTGATGATAGCAGGTAGTAATTTGTTCGGATTATAAATGGAGAAGTTCGCAAAACCAATCCTAATATTAAATTCACATGGTGTTGTTTACTTGTATCTTCCTATTGTTGTTCAGGTCTACAATTAATATTTATAATAGAAAACAAAATAATTCACTAAGATGTGAAATATCGAAAACTATGAATAGGAGCAAAATTCATATTGACTGTCTTTGTAAAAGTTATTGTGATTATTAACACTTCATTAACTGATAAACTGTTAAATCCACTTGGTATTGTTTACTTAAATCTTCCCATTGATGTTTAGGACTGTAATTGATCAATCTCTTATTGACATATATGCATACTGTGCATATTGCCTCGATATAATATTAATTCACACGCATTATAAGCAAAGATAGCAATCAAGTGGCTATCAGGACTCAATAGCTGAGTAGATAACGTGATAGCATTTAAATCGAAAGGTACTGGGTTCGAGTCCCGAAGTGAACATCAACTTTGAGGTGCAGATACATCCAGCTGACGAGTCCCAAATAGGACGAAACGCGCGTCCTGGATTTCACTGCTAGCCACTATCCATCTTTGCTTATAATAATAAACTGTTTGTTATTATTCTATACATTAGGCATTTAATGTTTATTCGTAAACCGGGTTGTTTTTTTTAATATATTGTCTTTGTTAGATGAATGGTTTATTTGTTTTGTAGAAATGTATATTATTTTGAAAGGCCTATTATATCAGAATCAAGGGTCATGAATAAATTATACGGTAACTAGGGTTGTATAAAACATAGAATTCTTTCTTTTTTCTTAGGGAAATACATGAAAAGACAACAAGCGATTATAGATTTATGAAGGATATGAAAGGAATTCAACTGTTGAATTTGTTTTCATAATGTAATTGAATAATAATCTACAATCTCATTTTTTCACTCTATGTAAGTATATTCAGCATAGAAACTATGAAATAAATTGAATCACTAGTTTTAACGGACATTATTAAGTGATTGATTGGGAATATGGAAAATCCGTCTAATTTGTTAGTCGAAACTTTATTAAAACAATTTTCATTGAATATTTTTTCATCAAAAAGGGGTTTTTGTAGAGATTATAGTAGTTTAGTAGTTCAGTTCATGAATAAATTGAGGCTAGACCACGACCGTTTCGTCCTAGTGTGGGACTCTTTAGCATTGAGCATACACGGCCCCTCCCTGAGGGATTCGAACATGAACGCCTAACTTCTAGACCACTGAGTTGGCCGGCATCCAACGGTGTTTATGTCTAACTCCAACAAATCCACCAAATCGAGCCACTGTCCAACATTGTGTTTAGTAAGTTAGTATCTCACAACAGACCCGGTTGAACTCTACTGGACACTGCTTCTAACTAAAAATCCAGGAAATACCTCTTGAAGCCAGTGCTTACAGGTTTTCCATGATGGTCTAGATTCAAATGATACATTAACTCAACTACTGAATATTTTTTAGTTTGCGTAAAGTTTTGTTTATGTTGGAAATGATATCTGACAAAGATTGGCATTAGCTAGGGAACAAAGACAATTTTTACTTCTTGTTTCCCTACTTCATTGGAATATCCACCGACAACTGATACGGATTCATTCCTTGATTTCACTTGAGAAATTATCTACAGATGTGATAACTCTTTCATAGGATGATAAAATGGTCATGAGCTCAATGACCTATAAAGTCATGGTTACTGATTCTTCATATTTTTTTCTCATAAAAGTAGACTTTATCAGATCAAAGATTAGTTAAATTACCAAGAATAAATAAATATCTTATTTTTAATAGTTGAGATCATGAATCAATCGAATCTAGACCACCATGGAAAACCTGGAAGTGCTAGACGACCGTTTCGTCCTATTAAAGGACTCCTCAGCAGTGCACATCCACGATTCACACATCCACATCTTAACTATTATGATTACTATAATATTCACAAAACCCCTTCTGAAATTATCTTATTTGTTAGAACACGCTGATAGTTTTAAGTGAAAAACTTCAATATCAACTTATCTGAACATCAAGCTTCAACCTTCTTTACTTATATAAAAATCCACGACGAAAACAAAATTTAAATCAACTAGATTCATTTGCAAACTATTTTACGTTATAAACTATTCTGATTAGATTTCAGATAAGTTTTTCGACATTTCAGTGATAGATAAGTTAGTCAATTTAGGAATAATAACAGATGGTTATCATCATTTTATGTGGAAACGTGAATAAGACTGAAAAATTTGAACGACTACTGTGTAACTTAGATGATGAACACAAGCCTTCTCTCCTCTACATTTGAAGGGCATGGCCTGTGCTTCGTTCTAAGTAGGAGGCTTAACCGTAGAGTCTCAAAAAAGGACAAGTCATCCTTCTAGCCGTTTCTATTGTTGGATAAAGTTCAAGCTTGGATATACAGATCTGTTATAATTTCTAACAAATAAAATTCAGAGTACCTCCGCCTGTAGCTCTTATAGAGTTAATACAGCTCCTAAGCCGGGGTAAAGAAGGAGAGTTAAACATGGGGTCAGAAACCTCATTCCATAGAAGAAAAACGTGCTAAACAAAATGCTAACCAGATTAAACAAATTGAACCATCTAAGCTCTGTCCTGGGAGTTGAGGGAAGAATTGTGACGCTTCATGATGAAAGCCGAAATTCTTCAGAAGTCATCAGGCCTATGCCCCTTCTAACAATCAGAGCAACAACTACATAGGATCTAGAGTAGGTAGCTGTCACTTTAATAGTAAATGATTAAATCACTCAAATATCTATGACCATGTACCGAATATAATGACTTGCTTTTTTTCAGATCATGAACCGGTCTAAGTCCTACAACCGTTGAAAACCTGAAACGACAAGACAGCTGTTTTGTTCTCCTCCTCCTCACCAGTACGCAAGCCAAAACTGAAACCAGGACCTTGAGATACACGTATAGAAGGTTAATCTCTGGACCACTAAGTTGGAACTCGATAATGTACAAGTCTAAACTCAACCAATTCACTACACAACTCATAAGTTACAAAACTATTGATCATTAAGTGTGTGGAGCAATTCATCATATTGATTATTCCATTTTAAAATATGAATCCTGTTTAGTTACATTGAGAAAAAAACGATCTCATTTAATTTCATCTATTAACCATTTTATTGTGTAAGTCAGGTGTCCTTACATAATTAGCAATCCCAACATGATCAGATGGTTTAACTCATTTATTGTATACAATGTTAGTTATCGTTACTAATACTCCCTTGTAAATTTTTTATTACCCTTATCTTCAGAGAATGGGTATGAGAAAAAAGAGGGGAAATAAGTATAAAAGTTGTTTTTTTAGCAATAAAACATAATTATATACTGAAAGATTGAAACTTCAGTATTATAACCATCATCATCATTATGTTGACATGAATAAGGGTTATTCTTGATCTCATCATGTGTTACTAAGTGTGCTGAAAATCTTTTGACATTTTCATCATTATTTTCATTACTTTCAATAGAATCATTATCACAATGACTTTAGTAATCATGATTACTATTATTATTAGTAGTGGTAGTAGTAGTAGTAGTAGTAGTAGTAGTAGTAGTAGTAGTAGTAGTAGTAGTAGTAGTAGTAGTAGTAGTAGTAGTAGTAGTAAAAACCGTTATTTCGATATCTCGAATTACTTGAATTTATCCGTTTGCTCTTTTGTGTTTCAATATATGTTAGTAGTTTCATTGTAAAGAACACAGGTAGGAATTATATAACATAAGTATATAGATGTAGATTAATGGTTTATTGAATTATAACTGAATTTCTGTGGGCTAAGAGTTATATTACTGAAGTTAGAACAAATGAGGAAATATGCTTTTTTCAAGTTAGTTAGTTGGAGATATTCTGTAGAAAACACTAAACTTAGGTTTTATGCTAGTTGAGACTCGTCAGTAAGACCTATTTTGTAATATTGACGCATCTGATGCTCCTTACTAGATTCGAACTCTTAACAATTAGCTTCATAGATTGAAATGATACTACTAAGCCATTTATTAAGGTGAATAATAAATACAATGTGACATTAGTTTGTCATATAAATCACTATTACACACACATAGAATGTAAGTATGAATATAGATAATCCTAAAGTTAAAACCTTCATGTGAGTAAAAAAACTTTTTCCATGCCACTGAGAATAAAAGAACTGTTATCACTGATAGAGTGTTTCCTTCTATAATTCTAAATTTCGCCATATTCTATTTCCTGATTTATTGATTGGAGAAAATCATTAAGGAATCCTATCCAAGTATTTTCCTCCCCCTACCATAAGAGCTCATCCTTTTAATGTAAAACACACTAAAAGTTATTCCGTTCAATTCATATAAACTGTAAGCAACCTATTTTATCTTCAAAATGTTCAACTTTGAATGAAGGTAAGAACGAAATTCGTTTGGCTAATCGTACTTAATTCCTTTGAATGATACACTACAATGATGATCACCGATAATGTTGACAGATTTCTTTTTCGAAGGAAAATCTACAATTATTTTTTTTATATTCATCTATTCCATCCTGTTTTTAATCACCCTCTTACCAGTTAACTATAGAGGACTAGTACTGATATTTTGTCGAGATTCTAGATTATATAATTTACAATTACTTGTCTAAGTAGTGTATGCAGTTGATTCGTGAGATAACTTCGACTAGACTAAATCTATCTTCAATCTGTATGAAATGTTCTTTGAGGTCTGTGTTGAAAACTTTAAACTACAGCTTGTAATTTGTCATTAGTTTAGTTTATACAATCATAATATAACATAATTTAGTAACCAAGTTAAAACTCATACATGAAACTGATCAAAGTTAGTGAATTGAAGTCAGAAATTATAATATAATGGTTATAAATAGTGTGTTTTGATTATAGAGATTGATTCTTGATTAGGTTATGATTACCCGCTACTGGGATGCATGAACCTAGGGCAATGAAGTTGTTCATTGCTTCGTGGCTTTTTTTTTATTGATTATCTGTCCAAATTATAGCCGTCATATCAAAAACCTCCAAGATGAACAATTTTTGCGAATATTTAATCTCATTAGTCAAAATAATTATGCAGAAATATTACATAGTAAATGATTGAAATTTGAAGTTTCGTCCAATTTTTCACCATTCCAGTTTATCATAGTTGAAATCATAAGTCACTTGAAGCTAGACCACCATGGAAAACCTGGTTAAGTGCTCCGGTGAGAAACTGGTAGGTCCTGGGTTCGAATCTTGCGAGTGCGAGATCGTGGATGAGCACTGCTGAGGAGTCCCATAATAGGACGAAACGACCGTCCAGTGCTTCCAGGTTTCTATAGTTGTCTAGTTTCACTTAACTCATGATTTCGACTATGAAAATACTGAAATCTCCACAAAACCATTTCTGATCATTCCAGTTTAGTGAATAATGTACCGATCTTGGAAACCAAGAACAAATGAATGTATTAGTTTCCAACACTACAAGACAAATAGAAATACACATGAAATATGAGCTATAAGAATACAAAATAGTCATTCTGTGTAATAAAAGTTACATTTTTTGAAAGTAACTAACGCAACAACAACAACAGCAAAAAAAAACGCTTCATTTTCTAAGGAATTCAACTGTTTTTCTAATCTCAATTCATGACATAATTAACTAGTTATACATGAGAGGTCAAAAAGTTGGTTCATTTATTATCCAAACTTTACATGAGGGAATATTTTTACATGATTTACTCTTCAAGGTAAATAAATGCCTGGAATTAGTTTAAGTAGTTTAGTTACCAGGACAATATGCACTACATTTGTTGAATTCAAAAGAAATATAACTTGAACTGAGTTTGTATTATTCCATTGGAATAAATAAACAGATATATGTGTCCACTTATTTAAGACATTAAAAATTAGAATGTTAAGATACATTTATTTATCTTTTGCTCTTTTTTCTCTCTCTCTCAAAGATTCTGTTGCTTTGAAACCTTTGAGTAAATTGCTCTGGTGTTTCTTAAAATTTGGTTCTAAAAAAAATATTTGGTTATGAAGTAATTGTCACTAAGAGTTACTCTTGTCGACGAATTTTAGCCAGTCTTCCTTGGCATTGCATTGATATGGTGAGTTTGATGAAAATTGCTTATAATAGATGGGTATCAATCGAATTCAAGAAGAGAGTTCCATCATATTCCGAACTCGTCAGTTGGATATTCCGGTGTCTTAGTGTTATTGTTTAAATTAAGACTCAAACTTAACATCTTTCATTTCAAACGTTCAGTGCATTCTTCAACTAATCCTTAATCACAATAATAATGCAAAAATTAGATTCGCTAAATAAGTAAGCGGGTGTCTAGTCAAAATACACCAGTGAATAACGCGTTGGTGTTTGAAACATAAAGTACTGAATTAGAACCTCAATATACATATCAGAAGGATGTGTGTACATCCACCTGATAAATCCAAAATAGGTACAAATCTTCATTAGAGATTACACTATTAGCTATATTCTTTCCACTATAAACATCTATTTTAATTAAAAAGTTGAACAATTCTATCACTGAGATCTGTATTCATTTGTTAGTATGTGTATTTTTATTCAATCATTAGAAATAAGGATTGAAGTACAATTGGAAGGTTGCATTTACAATTACGTATAATCCACAACCGTTTCTGCGGAAACAATTCAAACGTTACTTATTTTTATGCAAAGATGGATAGTGGCTAGCAGTGAAATCCAGGAAAAAGCGCGTTTCGTACTATTTGGGATTCTTTGGCCGAATGAACCTGATCTTAGAGTTGATATTCAATCTAGAACTAAAACTCAATGCCGTTCGCTTGAAACGCCATTACGTTATTCACTCAGCAACTGAGTCCTGATAGGCACTTACTTGTGCAATGGGGTGAAGTTTGAATTCACTTGGTAATGTTTGTTTAAATCTTAACATTAATTTTTAGAATTGTAATTGATCAGTTTCTTATTGGCATATGTGCATACCAGCTGACAAGCCCCAAGTAGGACGAAACGCGCGTCAAACTGGATTCCACTGCTAACCACTATCCATCTTTGCTTACAATGCTTGCGAATTAACGCTATATCGAAGCAATACGCACAGTATGCACATATGCTAATAAGCGACTGATCAATTGCAATCCTAAACATCAATTGGAATATTCGTGTAAACAATATCAAGTGAATTTAAATAAGTAATAAGTTATAAAAACATTGGACATAAAATAACCAACAAGGCCTCATTCGCATTTGCTATACCAGCCTGTTCTATTTTGAAATATTTAATGATTATTTAACATCGAAAAATTAAATTGTTTAAATAAACCGCCAAATACCGAAATGATTCTGATTGGATAATTTAAATATTATTAAAATCTAACTTGAAATGCAATTGTGATTTATGTGTCTCAAAAATTTGAAATATTAAATATGTTTTATTGTAGTAAATTTAAGATGTTTTATTTTAATTCAATGAAATGCATAATAAAAGTAACATTTAAAGAAACTGTTGTATGTATGTATGTATGTATGTAACATTGAAATAAACAATACAATCGAAAATAAATTTAAAGACAACAAAATAAAGAGATAGGGTTCAGATGGTGGAGAAGATTTGTAGCTCAGGTGGGTGATTTTGATGTTGGTTTATTCTCTGAGCTGGATGGTTGGGTCGTGGAGCTTTCATCGTCCTTCTGAACGACATCATCAGCACCCGAAGTTTGTGCTGATGATGTCGTTCAGAAGGACGATGAAAGCTCCACGACCCAACCATCCAGCTCAGAGAATAAACCAACATCAAAAACAGATAGGGTTCGATAGCTTAAATCACAAACCAGTCTTAGCTAGATCACTTCACAAAACCAGAAAACAATGAACAGTTGTTTTGTATTCGTATGCGACTCCTCACCAGTAGGTATTCACAATCCTATTGGAAATCAAACTTGGCACTTGGATTTCGAGTGAGAGTGTGTAATTTCTAGACTAATGAGTCAGTATCCAGTGATGTATATGTCTAACTTTAATCAGTTAGCCATACTGAGCTACTTTATTCCATTTTCTGTGGTGAATTACTAACATCCTACAAGTTTGTATTCCATTGATCATGGTTCTATACTAGAACTCCAAGAATCATATCTTGAAATTATTTGGTAGAAATCATAAAATTATTATCAGTGTTGAGAGTTTATGAAGATTGTAGAATAAACAACATCAGTTAAAAGTTAAATCAATTGTACCATTCAAAAACATCTTGAAATATATTTCAACGAAGTTTCTCCTTTATTCATCTTCAAGCGCGATAATTTTCAACTGTTTGTGAATTACATATTAATTTCTAATGAATGAGTCCTATATGTATTCTTCTTATGCTCCTCAAAAGAATAGACAAGTAGAAAAATATATCGAAATCTTTAGTGTTTCCATCCAGCTCTTCTGGTAATCAGTGTCATCATAGACTGTAGAGATCTTACATAATCATTTCAGTATGTTTTACGATTTACTAATATGATTATCTCATTAAAAATTGAAAAGCCTTTTGTTACACTGGCTAGCAGTGTTAGCCACTATCCATCTAAGCTTAGAATGCTTGTGAATTAAGGCAATATCAAGGCAATACGCACAGTATGTACATATGCCAATAAGAGATGGATCAATTACAGTCCTTAGCATTAATGGGAAGGTTTAAGTAAGCAATACCAAGTAAATTTTTAAATAATATTACAAAGCCAAGTCTTTAGCCTTTACAAATCACTATTCAACTTCATATTATATCACTTAAAAACAAATATTCAATCACATAGTAACTGCCAATCACCGATTTTTTTTCTTTAAAAAAACAGGACTTTAAAAGAAAAATTAATTTACGAATCAAAATTGAAACTAATTAGAACTGTCTAATGATTGTATAGATTATTTGTGATAGTTGAAATCATGAGTCAACTGAAGCTAGACAACCATGGAAAACCTGGAAGCACTGGACGGCTGTTTCGACAATGGAGAACGGTTGATCAACTTCATGGACCAGTTGAAATGAGACATTAACACCGTTGGATGCCGGCAAGCTCAGTGGTTTAGTGCCTAAGCGCTCGCACGCGAAACTGATAGTCCAGGGTTCAAATCTCGCGAAGCGGGATCATGAATGCAAGCTGCTGAGAAGTCCCACAATAGGACGAAATGGCCTTCCAGTGCTTTCAGGTTTTCCATGGTGGTCTAGCCTCAATTGACTCATGATTTCGACTATGAAATTACTGAAATCTCCACAAAAGCCCCCCCCCCTTTGTTTGTTGTTGTTTTGCCCGTCTCGAATTAAATTACATAATTTGTAACAATTATTACCTTAAAAGCTGTCATAAATAAACATGCATTAAAAAGGTATTACTACAATGTTTTTCTTATTACTCATGAAGTCATTCATTTGTAAAATGTATTTATTATCTATGTATCGAATAATATCCCTTCAGAATTGATTATGGAAAGGATTACAAAAAAATTAATTATTAGCTTCATATACATATAGATAAATACTAATTAGAGTAAACAGTATTGAGAAATTTTAAACAAGGTTCAATGTTCAATGTTTATGCGGTTTTTATTTTGAACATATAGTTGCCATGGTAAAATGTTGTACATTTTCTACCCCCCCCCCAATTAATATTATTATTAGTCAATTAATGAGTTAACCATTTTGTTTGTAAATTAATTATTTTATATATAAGAGCTAACTGTATTCATGAGAATTAAACAAACAGAAATGTGATACCATTACAAATATTTATCATATTTATTGTGTAAATTGCAAAAAAAAAACAAAAAAAACCGGCACAATTAAAATTTCATTATTACAGAATGTAAATTGTAATGTGAGTATTAGTCTAAACATTATTTTTACATGATAGAAGACAATCTGAAATGAAACACAATTATGATACTTACTAAAAAAATAAATAGGTTCAAGTAAACTATGAAGTAATGGACAACTGTTCCATTATGAGCAAAGATGGATAGTGGCTAGCAGTGGAATTCAGGACGCGCGTTTCGTCCTATTTGGGACTCGTCAGCTGGATGTACCTGCATCTCAGAGTTGATGTTCACTCTAGGATTCGAGCCCAGTATCTTTCGCTTCAAACGCCATCGCGTTATCCACTCGAGTCTCAGAGTGAACATCAACTCTGAGATGCAGGTACATTCAGCTGACCAGTCCCAAATAGGATGAAACGCGCTTTGTCCTGGATTCTACTGCTAGCCACTATCCATCTTTGCTTACAATGCTTGTGAAATAAGGCTATATCGAGGTAATACGCACATTATGCACATATGCCAATTAGAGACTGACCAGTTGCATTCCTAAGCATCAATGGGAAGATTCAAACAAACAATACTAAGTGAATGTTCCATTATGGTTTGGTACTTTTTAGAAGGATACATGTATTTTAGAGAACCATACACCAAAATAACCCTATATGTAATTAAATTTACGATCTTCTAATACATAGTAAAAGTTTATCCAGGATAACAATGTACTGTGTTCAATGCCATATTGATGAATGGAACACTTAAGAAACAAATCAAATATGATTTATGTTTTAATCACTTGATTTGCAATGTGGTTTTTAAAAGCTTTGGTGTGATTTTTAAAAATATGGAGTACACTTAATCGTCTGCGAAACTTTAAATCATCGATGATATTGACTATGAATCAAAAAGTGAACTGGTTCTTTCTATAGAAAGTTACGATGAATTAAGTTGTTTCATCAAAAAGGTACATGTATTTATAAACAATTGTCCACGCAAGATACTCAATGTTCGTTGACCGGATACCATCAGTAACAGCCTACTATGGAAGAGAACAAACCAGCTTCCAGCTGAGGAGGAAATTAGGAAAAGACGATGGAAATTGATTGGATAAACATTGAGGAAATTACCAAACTGCATCACGAGGCAAGCGCTTATCTGGAATCCTGAGGGAAAACGGGAAAGAGAAAGGCCGAAGAACACACTACGTCGGTAAATGGAAGCAGATATGAATACGATGAATGTTAACTGGAAAGAACTGGAAAGGATTTCCCATGACAGGGTTGGATGGAGAAAGCTGGTGGGTGACCCAAGCTCCTCCATGAAGGGTAACAGGGGTAAGTAATTAAGTAAGTATGATATTTCATTAGATTTCAATAGACACGAATAAACTTTTTATTGGAATTTAACTGAAAATATTTTCAAAGTTGAAATCATGAGTCAATTGAAGCTAGACAACCATGGAAAACCTGGAAGCACTGCCTGACGGCCGTTTCGTCCTATTGTGGGACTCTTCAGCAGTGCGCATCAACGATCCCGCCTCGCAAGATATGAACCCAGAACCTATAAGTCTCGTGCGCGAACGCTTAACCTCTAGACCACTGAGCTTGCCGCCATCCGACGGTGTTAATGTCAATTGACTCGTGAATTCAAATATAAAATTACTAAAATCTTCACAAAACCCCCTTCTTATAAATCCTGGGTTCGAATCTCACGAGTTGGAACCGTGGATGTACACTACTGAGGAGTTCCACAATAGGAAGAAACGGTCGTCCAGTGCTTCCAGGTTTTCCATGGTGGTCTAGCTTCAATTGACTCATGATTTCAACTATAAAAATACTGAAATCTCCGCAAAACCCCTGCTGAATATATTTTCTTTCTTAACTGCATTTTTACATTTCTAACTTATTAAATGCTAATTTATTATTTTTAAATAAAAGCGAAGAAAAAGATAACATTTATTCAGTGTCTCTGCCAACATACAGATATGCCCGTAACTCGTTATTATTACGAGTAAGAGATAGAGAGAGGGAGAGAGTGAGAAAGGGTCCGTACACGCGAAATGAGTTTTATTATTTCTATTATAATATTATTGTCATAGTATCATTATCATCATTAATATTATGATGAACATCAACACCAAGTTTGAAAAAAACTTTCTGACAGAATTTCCGGTTTCAATGAGAAAATATTCTATTGCGTGGTTCATTCACATTTACTTGATAGTGAATAGAGATTTTCCGGTAGGAAAACTTAATTAATGCATTTCTTTTTCATTCTTTCATATTAGCATCATACTACTTGTATATACATAATAACAAAGAATAGGCATATATATATATATATATATATCACTCATGAAAATTAAAGATAAACTCGTTAATGTTTGTTACTTAATCATTACTTGGATTTCAGTTTAGTTAAGGGAAAGGCAGAAAAAGCTTTAACTTTATTCATCTTACCACCACTCCAATCCCTCTCCCTACTCATTACGGTTGCCACCAGTTCGTTTTTTTTCTGTGTGCATGTTTGCTGCCTTTTTTTATGTTGACAAAATATTCACGTTTCTTTTATTTTGATATTAGAGAAATAGTTTAATGAGGGAAAGAAATAAGATATATTTATTTATTTATTTATAAAATAGCGAGTAAACTTGAAATGATTTATGACTGTTCAGTAAAACAAAAATTTAAAACTAAATAAATAATACTAATAATGATTATTAAAGAAAGAAATTTGGTTATTCATGAAAATATTCAGTGTACACTAGTGACGAACTTCTAGTGAGATTCTACCATATTTGAGGTGATATGATAAACATTACCGATGATATGGTTGATAGTCGAGTTATTTCATAAATTGATTGAGGTTAAAAATATATAAATTATTGGATCTTAACTCAGTGATCAAAACCCAACACATTGGCTGTGTGATATAGAGGCTGTAGGTAAGATAACTGACATGGTTATTGATAGAAACAGATGTTAGTTTCTCACTTTCCCTGAAGACAATCCTTGATATACACTACAAGTGTTAGGTTGACTTACTAAGCAACAATATTCAAGTGGAATGGAAATTTCATATTAAGTTTTGTAATACTAATGAAATCAGGTAAACTCTGTAAACAACAAAAGAAAGGATCAGGTTTGCCTAATAATTAAATCTATATTAATGGCGTAAAGAGTGCGTCTCAGCCTTAAACAAAACCTTCTGCATAATCACTGGTAACATATGTCTTAACATTGATCAAAAAAATAGTGATTGAGGGAATATAATCATAAGAAAATAATACAGGGAAACGGCACAACTGCGGAAAACAATGTCGTATCTAATCGCTAATATATTGTCATCTTTCTGAGTACTAACAAAAATTGTGTGTGATAGAAAGCGATTGCCTGGAAGATATTAATCTGGATATTATGATTCTTGGAAATTATTGACGAGTATTTGCTAACTCCAGTGAGTTAACGCTAATTTATTAATTGAAACACATTCAACATGATATCTTTTCATTAATAGTCATTCGTGAACAATGAATTCAATTGATATAGTTGACTTAGTCGTAAGAACCAAATAACATACATATTGACGAGTAAATCATTGCATTTTACTGGAAAGATGATAGATCAAAGTGTGTTTAGAAAAACACAGGTATATATATATATATATATTCCATCGTCTGTTACTTACTTACTTACTTACGCCTGTTACTCCCAATCGAGCATAGGCCGCCGACCAGCATTCTCCAACCCGCTCTGTCCTGGGCCTTCCTTTCTAGTTCTATCCAGTTTATGTTCATTCTTCTCATGTCTGTCCCCATTTCTCAGCGTAATGTGTTCTTTGGTCTTCCTCTTCTCCTTCGGCATTCCATTGTCTGTAACCATCTCATTACTGAATACTGTTTGAATTCTACCTATCGAGTTACAATACGGTCAGTTGATATGAATTACTCGAAATCATCATATAATTTAAATGTAACACAACACGTTCCTTTGCATTTGTCCTTCTGTTTGTTGGTTCCTATTGGGTTCATTCTCCGGTTGAACTGTGAATATGCAATTCTAAAACGTCCCGAACAACTGTTTAATATCTCATGTTTTAACATTGATGTAAACTTTTCAAACTTACTTTGACTGTAAGAGATTTCTTATTAGTAACCGCACAAGACTACATCAGGTATCGAACTCAGGACATTACTCTCTCTCAGACGTTAAAACCACTGGGTCAGCGCCGAGCAGTACAATTCTACCTCCAATTAATTCATAATATGGCGCGACGATTTTCTAATGACTCAGGAGATATCCCTAACATAACTAAATTTTACTAGTTAAGACTACTCACCGGAAATTCAGGAATATCTTAAATTTAATCATTAGTGACTTGAATATCATAGGTTGGTATTTTGTTTCCAAGACCTATGCAATATTAATTAATTGGTTACAAATTTCTAAAGTTGATGTATTCCGTCCAATTTAAAATTCCATTTTTTTTTTAAATTTCCTCTTTTAATTGATACTCAAAGAAATCAATTCACTTTATATTTATCAATAAACTTCGAAATTTGTATTTAACAGCTAAATAAAAAAAATCCTTAGTTTTGTTGAGATCACTAATCGGTCGAAGTTAGACAACTACTGACACCTGAAAGTATTGAACGACCATTTCATTCTAATATGGAACTCTTCACCAGTATACATCCAAAAACCCTAAACCTGGACCTTCACCTAGGACCTTCTATCTAGTCTGTGAACGTTTAACCTCTAGACCACTGAGATGGAGTCCATTGATGTGTTAATCTAACTTCAGTCAATCTATGATATTGTGCGACTATCTCCAATAATCGTGGGTTCAAATCCAGGTCACATCATCGGGAATGCATACTAGCGTAGAGTTCCATAGAAATGTTCTATGATTTCAAGTTCTCAACGATTATCTTAATGGGATCATTTCTTGATCTCAATGAAATCCAACTATCTTCACAACCCCCCCCATCTCATACTCCTAACTACTCAATTGGTTGTTTAATAAACCTTCCTAATAATAATAACATATTATATAGATTCATATTATGAATAATATTAATTATTATTACTGTTATAAATATAAAATTTAATTATAAGTTTATGACAACTGGTAACAATTAAAACTTATATACTTTTATTAAGAATTCTAGGCCATTTCATTTTTATTTAAAGATTATAATATTTCAGATAATTATTATAGATAATGGTTAACTAGTTTAGTTTTAAGTAGTATATTTTAACCAAGAAAAACTATAATATTTTACTTATATCGAATAAAACTATCCACCTCACCTACTATCCCATTTAATTTTTCATTATCAATATGTTGTTATTCAGTAGATATTTTAATAATTTTGTTTCTCCCTTGAGTGTAAGAAAAAAACAAACCTCAATCATCTTGTCCCGCCTTCTTTTCTTTTATACTATACTATATATATATATATGTCCAGACAGAGAGTTATATCATTTTTATATATCACTGGTATTACTACTGTTATTATAACTATTATTGTTGTTATTATAACTGTTTATCATCGATCAGGTGAGCGGTGAAAGAGCTGGGGTTGGGGTAAAGTGGGGTGGGATGGGATGGGGGTTAGGAGGAGGGAATAAATTAAACAAGAGCAATTTTCTGATATTGTCGTTTGGTTTTAGTAAGTATCGATTAGAAAATTTGGAATATACTCAGTATAAATATATAGTCTTTTTCTTGTTGTGTGTGTGTGTGGTAATCTATTCAAACGTGAAACATTACAGAGAATTATTGCTTAACTCATGTCTTTCTATTTCTTTCTCAAGTATATAAGATGAGATCTAATAAGTAAAAAATAATAATGTTATTAATGATAATATTAACTAGTTGGTAGATAAATAGATAGTTGTTTTAGATAGATAAGTAGGATATATATATATAATCCACCCTATCTGGGCGTTTATTGTAGAGTTTAAGGAGAGAAGCAGAACGATAGACAGAGAATTTAACTTAATGCTAAACAAAACCTTTAATTAAGCACTGTCAAGTTTAATATGGTCTTAAGTAATCTTCTATGAGAAAAGATTGATACATTAAAAATATATATAGATATATATGTTAGTAATTACTTTTTCTAACATTACAAACATGGGATATGAATATTATGTAGGCATTTATATACGTCAACGACTAACATAGATGCACACACACACACATACATACACACGGATGTATCCATCTATACTAGTTCATAGTAAAACAAAAAATTGAGTCGATTCCAAGAGTACACAAGAATTTAGTTGTACATTGATAGTAAAAGAAAAAGATATAGGGGAATTAAGATATATAAATAAATTAGAGTGGGCAGTGATGTGAATCTTCATATTTTATAAATCTTAATTAAATTCAAAGAATTTTTGTGGTCTATTCAATCGTAACTTATTAATTTAATGAGTAAATAATCTAGTCAGTTAATAAACAGTAGATAAATAATTTTTCATAGTTGAAATCATGAGTTCATTAAAGTTAGACCACCTGAAAGCACTGGACGACCGTTTCGTCCCACTATGGGACTCCTCAGCAGTGCACATCCACGATCCCATAATAAGACGAAACGGCCGTTCAGTGCTTCCAGGTTTACCATGGTGATCTAGCTTCAATTGACTTATGATTTCATCTATGAAATATACTGAAATCTCCACAAAACCCCTTCTGACTACTATGTATATATATACAATATCATAGTAAATTGTTAGAAACTATTCAATTTGTTGATTCAATAATGAACTTACTTTTGTTGGAACCATCACTGAGAACCAAGGATCATTAGATAATTATTTTATCTTAGTATGGGATTAATCAGTAGTGTAGAACCACGACCCCCTACCAATGATCAAACTAAGGGTCATTCTCATTACTATATCGAACACTGAACTACAGATCATCTCTTATGCACATAATTAAAACCTCTCCAATATAATGAGATTAAAAGGCTTATATAATATTATGACCAATATTTATGAAGACAATTTATATAGAATAATGAATATTATCTAAAGTATAGACGTTTCAACTTGATTTAGAATTTTTCAGTAGTTTGTATCTCTAACTCTTACACTGAATAAAATCCTGAAACTGGGAATTCGCTGACCAATATATAAAGGGTTACAATCCAAATGTTTATATTATATAACTTGGTCATAATAAATGATTATAGATAATTGACTGTAATTAGTTTATTGACTATACATGTCAAGATTAATTAAAGTTATAAATTTTGAGATATCTCTCTTTTAATCTGATCAGTAATCTAAGATGGATTTGTATCCACTGATCAATGGTTAATGACTACCTATAATCAAAAGTATTCCCAAACTAATTAAACATTAAAAAGATTATGTAGGCAAACAGTAATTCGGTGACTTAACAATCTTATTAAGGAGTCTTTTCTAACAGATATTCCATGATGACTTTGAATAAAATGTGGATGCCGGCTCAGCGGTCTATCGGCAAAGTGCTCGCGTGCGAGACTGATAGGTCCAGGGTTCGAACCTTGCGAATGCGGGACCATGGATGCGCACTGCTGAGGAGTCCCAAAATAGGACGAAACAGTGGTCCAATGCTTCCAGGTTTTCGATGGTGGTCTAGCTTTAATCGACTCATGATCTCAACTATATAAAATGTGAATAAGTTTTTTAGAACAACATGAAATTCCGTGTTTATTAAATGACTCACTTGCCAATAAAATTTACTAAAGAATGATTGTTAAAGCCAAATCAAGAAGATTGCAAATAGATGGCATATAATGGGTTTAAGCAATATCTGATTGGTGTATTGGCTAGTATTGTCCAGTTGTTATTATTTGGGGTTGGATTTTGATCAGTGTCTTATAGTATCAATGCATCGTGAATCGGTTGCTTTTACATAGACATTTTGAAACAAGTATTACAATATATGGATTGTATTTAATAATGTTTCATTCTAACGACAATCAATATATGTTTTCAATAATAGTTTCTCTGTATTAAAAACGTAATTACAGTATTATGAAGTAAGTGTTACTGTTGTGTGTGCCACTGATGTCGACAGATATAAGTTGTATGTATCGCCAGTCGAAAGTGAAATGCCTGGAGGCAGAAGGTTAAGAAGATCGAAGAAAAAGGAACGAGAACAGAGAGTGATTGGAATGAAAACGAACGAATAATGAGGTCAGAGACAATCGATGGACGTTTTTCAAATGATGTAGTTACCTGTATGGTCTTCACGTTTTACCAAGTTATTCTGTAATGTTGTATTAAAATACATTTGTTTACCCGAGCCTGTGTTCTTGTTTACTACATTACAGTAAATTTGAAGAACGAAATCAGCTAAAGAACCACTGAAAATCAATGAACTTTGGAATGGTTTATTGGCTCTCACCAATAATCTAATATGACATAGAGCCATATGAGCTTCCACTACCTTCATTCTATTATTATGATGAACTGGTTGAGTTTGGGAAAAAAAATATAAACTAAGAGATTAAGATTAAATCATACAAATAGTTATGTGTTTATTCAGAAAATGTGATATTTTAGATAATAATACTTTTGACTATTCTCCTTTTGGAAAAACGTCCACAAAATAAGATAGATTAAGTAACTAAGTTTTGTAACTCTTGTGAAATAAGGAATCAGTCAGTCAGCTACAACGTAGGAATAATTACAAAATGATTTACATCGTCATAACTTGCGTATACATAAGTGAAACTATATTACATTGTGCAGGATTAAGGTAGCAACTTGTAAACGTTTACATATAGTTCAACATTTCATACAAGATTGTATTCATACTAATAAAGAGTTTCATAGGATATACTTTCAAATCATGTTTTGAATTACTTATAATTATCAGTAGGGGTTTTATGAAGATTTAGTATTTTAATAGTTGAAAGCGTGAGTCAATTGAAGCTAGACCACCATCGAAAACCTGGAATCACTGGACCACCGTTTCGTCCTATTTTGGGACTCCTCAGCAGTGCGCATCCATGGTCCCGCATTCGCAAGATTCGAACCCCAGACCTATCAGTCTCGCACGCGAGCACTTTACCGATAAACCACTAAGCCGGCATCCACATTTTATTCAAAGTCACCATGGAATTTCTGTTAGAAAAGACTCCTTAATAAGATTATTAAATCACGTCTGTCATGAGATATAAACTCTCTGAAGATAATTGATGAATGGTCGCACAACTTCGTGGATCAGTTGAAGTTAGATATTAACACCGTATGATGCCGGCCAGCTCAGTGGTCTATCGGTTAAGGGCTCTGACTCGAGGTCGGTAGGTCCTGGGTTCTAATCTCGCGAGGCGGGATCGTGGATACCCACTGTTCAGGAGTCCCATAATAGGACGAAACGGTGGTCCAGTGCTTCCAGGTTTTCCATGGTCGTCTAGCTTCAATTGACTCACGCTTTCAACTACGAAAATTACTTATAGTTGTCAAGAGAAAAGTGATTATGCTCTCGTCATATGAGAAATGATCTACAAAGTTCCTTATAATCGTACAAAGGATCTTAACATCAACCAACGTATTCTTGAATAAATTTGTATTTGAAGTAAGGAAATGAGTTACAAGTTTTAAAAAAACAACTTACATATCATATAAAACTATTCCAGGAATTTCAGTTTCAGTACAATTATTGGTGACAGATTTTTATCTGATACAATCTACATTCTCATTGACTAATGGGGTCACTTTTCGTATAGTTCCAGCCTGGTAGTTTGATTGATTATACTTTAGACATAACCCAGGAACTAAAGCCCTGAATGTGACCATGTAAACATAAAAACCACCAAATAGGTGTCAAATGATACATATTTCAAACTCCGCTAGCATATGGTATAGCGTGACCAGTATTCAATGCCAGTGATAATACTTGTCTTATGCCCGATACAACTGTACATAATTGTTCATAGCTTATCAATAAAACTGTAGATATTTTTCTTCGAAGTTACTGACCAGTGAACACGTGGTTATTACTATTATTAATATTATTAGTAGTAATGCTAGTACAGATCGTTCAACTATTAGATGTCACAGTAAAACTTGCTTACATTACAATCACATACGATAATATTCCATTAAAATAAATAAATCCATTTTTTTATATTAGATGAATTGTTACTAGTAGTGAAATCCAGCATGCATGTTCTCCTTAATTTAAGACTCGTCATCTGGATGTACCCGGACCAAATACCCTTCGATCCCAGTGAGCTACTATGTTCAAATAATTACTAACATATTCTACAGACATTCGAGCTCTTACTAGTAATAATATAAATCTATCAAAGTATTACAAATGAATATCACATAAGGTTGATTTAATTATTTATTTTAATTACATACATGAATAGATAAAAAGGAGGAATAAATGTAACTACTATAAAGAAAAAAAACGCTAACATAAGTTGTTACACTTATTATGTATAACCACGATGATAGGATAATGTGACAAAGATTGAATGAGGTGGAAAAAAAAGCCTGAAACTAAAACAGTTCAAGTCAAAATACTGTCAATACTGTCAAATACACATATACGAACCCATATACGCACACCCTTTATCTAACCTCTACATGCATAAACATTGGAATGTGTATAAATAAATATATAAAGAGATTGACATGTGATTTGTATACAATATTTCAAAAGGGAAAAGAAGAACAGTTTACATCCATAAATCTATTTCTGAGTAGTACTACTAATAAGTAGTAGTAGTAGTACTAATAGTAGCATTAAAAAGTTAATTAAAGATTTTGTTTGTTTTTTCTTTGAATAAATATATAAGGTTATATTACTGAACCTATTTCAATTCATCACTTGTAATATATATATATATATATATATATATATATATATAATATACCCATAGATTTGTATGTGTATTTCCACGTGCCTGGAAATGGTTACGTATATACGTAAATTACATTACATCATAGATATAAACAGATGAATTGAATAATCAAAGTCCATATATTACATGTACATTTTATCATTGTATATATGAAATAGAATTATCATGAATATATATATATTAATTAAATAAGTAGAATGTAGACAGATGGATAGATAGAGAAATAAGTAATATATGAATTAACAAGCGTAGTTTGGCGCCAACCAATTTAAATTAAAGAATTTTATTCAGTAAACAAACAAACAAAAATACACCATGGAACAATGATAATAATAATAATAATAATAACAAAGAAAGTCAATAAGGTTTAACAACCATGGTTTGTTCTTATTTGAAAATATACTACTGTAAGATACTTATATGTACGGGTGTGTGTGTGTGTAACTGAGTTTCTGTAGGAAAAAAAATTGTACATGTTGTTTTTTTACTTCTTTAAATATTAAATATCTGCATATAATAAGTAAACACCACCATTGTACATTCAACGTAATAATATGAATGTAACTGAGAGAGGGGGGAAATCAACATATTTTGTATAGGTATGTATAATACATTCCATTTAGAATTTATTGAATCCATCATATCTTGATTAGTTATGCAATATTGGAGAATGGATAGACATTTTTGTTTTCTGGGGGGGGGGTTACTCAACGTAGAATTAACTGATGTAAAGTAGAGAGGGAAATATAAGTTATTATTATCCTTTGTTGAATAATGTCCATATATTAATGCAAAGATTTTGTAAATAACATTTCCAAGTTGACTTCATTTGGTTTATTTTTGTAAATTCTTCATTGACACCGGTTAGGAATTGGTTTCAAGCTGTAATTAAACGAATTAAGAAATGAAGATATAATAATCATGAAATGAAATAATTAATGTATTGAAGGAAGGGTTGTGTAAAACACAGTCACAGTCATTGAAAAATTAGGAAGCATTGTACAATTGTTTTGTATTACTATCGGTTTAGGTTAGTTATCTATCAATGATATTGAAAAATGGTTGCGCACTATGATGAATTGATTAAAGCTTGAATGGAAATATTGGGTTTCCATCTTGTGTTTCTATTGGTTAACCACTAGTCACGAGGCACTTAGTTCTTGAGCTCACTCATCGGTGTAGCTGTGTATGGTCACTGATGAAGAGTCATAAACTTGAACTAACGCAGTTCTCCAGTCCTTCCTAATTCTACTATGAGATTAGTCTTTAGTGAATCTAACCTATTAACTGAACCGATTTCCACCGAATCTCTTCACCTAAAAAGTTAATTATTTCTTCAGTTATGTATGACGTAAGCAGATTTGAGTTTATATGAAGAAGAACTCTTTATCTACTTTACGAACTGATCGAAGAATATAGTACTAAGATACTACAAATATGATGCATCTAAAATAGATAACGAGATATATGTTCAAATATTTTAAATACTACTCATTAGTGAGAAGTATAACCAGTAGTTGTATGTCTGAGAGTATATTATTAATATGATTTATTGGCTAAAAAGGAGTAACTATCCCTTTTTCTCAACTGGACGACTAAACAATATAATCCTAATTTCATCTTTAGCTAATTCGACTCTCGCTCACGTGCGAGACTGATAGGTCCTGGGTTCGAATCTCGCGAGTGGGATCATGGATGCATACTACTGAGGAGTCCCATAATAGGAACAAACGACCATCCACTGCTTCCAGGTTTTCCATGGTGGTCTAGCTTCATTCGACTCATGATTTCAAATATATAAAATAATAATATATACTGAATCTGTGAATTAAATCACATGAATCAAAAAATTATATTCTATACGGTGGAATAAAGGCTTACCTAGTGCTATAGTAGGAAAGTCACATAGAAATCTAGTATCTTTTTAACTTAATTATTACTCTGATTAAGAACAAGTGCCTAAGTGTTTCCTACTGGTATACTATAACTACACTCATCCAGTCGATATATTTTAAGATCCGCAAGTGTCACAGACTCCATTCAATTGTTGCATCATACATATAGGCTACTATATTATAAATACAAATCCTGTAGATTATTAGCATCGTTTGTGGTCCGATACACTAGGAAGCCTAAAGTATATTTCGCTATTACAGTTTGTCGTGATTTTTACTACATAACCATAAAAAACAAATATATAAAGTTACTTGGTATTAATTGTTTGAATCTTCCCATTGATGTTTAGGACTGCAATTGATCATTCTCTTATTGGCATATGTGCATACTGCGTCCTAAACATCAATCGGAAGATTCAAACAAACAATAGTAAGTGAATTTAAACTTCATCCTATTGCACAAGAAAGTGGCTATCAGGACTCATTAGCTGAGTGAATAACGCGATGGCGTTTGAAGCAAACGGTACTGGGTTCGAATCCCAGGGTGAACATCAACTCTGAGATGCAGATGCATCCAGCTGACGAGTCCCAACTAGAACGAAACGTACCTCCTGAATTTCACTAATAGCCACTATGCTTAGAAATATATAAAGTATCTGAAACTTTAGTAACTTTGTTTTCATTTAGAAATTAATTATGAATATATATTAAAACAAAACGTCAGCACTAAACGAATAGTGATCATATGAACTTAGTTATCCAATAGATACACGTAAGAATTTGAAGCAAAAGGTTATAGATTCGTGTTTCAGTGAGAAATAGCAACACAGATACAAGTATATCCTACTAATAAGTCCTCAAATAGGACTAAATACGTAACCTGGATAATATTGTTAACTATTATCGAGATATTCTAAAAAAATATTTTATGTTTAATAAATATACTACTTTAGAGAAGAGTTACTAAAAATTAAATATTATTGAAATAAGTGCCCTAATGAGAGGTATATTTAATTTGAATATTGATTTATAAAATTGGTATTTAATGACTGGATTCTAACCTACATAGTTGGTTGATATTATGCTCTGAATGAGACATAGCTGTTAATATTTCTTGGTAAATAGTCTTAAATTTTCATTGGGAACATCTGCAAGAAGCAAGATATACAAGCCTAATATTTCAATGAGGAATTTAACATATATTGTGATGAATAAATCATAACAGAATACAACTTGATACATTTATATAAGTTTCTTTAGTGTATTGCATTCTTTAACCTGAACTGTTTTTTACAATAATAATAATAAAACTTTCATTATCCGTTTTTAGACAATACATTCAGAGCTTAATTAAAGCTGATGTGAACCCTTTTTTCTAATTCGTTTATAGATATTAAATAGTAATATTCATTTCAATGGAGTTTTAAAATGTCTGATATGAAATAGTCTTCATCAATGGGACTAGATGATCGTAGACTGTGTTACTAGAACAAATCGATAATTAGCCTTTATTGAGTGATTAAAAATGTTTACTTCAAATTAAATTAGGCGCTGATTATATTGTTCAAAATCGAAAATGAATGCAACTTCACTAAAGTTTTAAAATAAACGTGATTTATTACATTTTATCATGATTTATTCACAGTATATTTCAAGCAAACTACTTCAATATTATCATCAGTCACAAAGGTGTTTAAGCAAAGTGTAATAATGTCTAAGAGTGAAACTCAAAATGATATACATTTTCACCATCTCAAACTCAAGATGTGTATTTTATCCAATTTGGAACTTGTCACTTGAATATATATGTATCATAGTATTGATGTTAAAACATGAATTGAAACCCTGTGCCTTTGTTTCAAATCCCAGTGTTATTCGTATAGAGTTTATTAATGAACATCAACACTAGGATACAGATAAAACCCATCAATGAGTTCTGTATACTATTATTAATCATTATTCTCAGAAGGAGGTATTGGGGAGATTTTAATAATTTTATATAGATGAGATCATGAGTCAATTCAAGCTAGATTACCATGGAGAACCTGGAAGCACTGGATGGACGTTTCGTTCTACTGTTGGACTCCTCAGTAGCGCGCGTCTACGATCTCGCTTCGCAAGATTCGAATCCAAGACCTATCAGTCTCGCACGCGAGCACTCAACCTCTAGACAACTGAGCTGGCCGGTATCAACGGTATTAATGTCTAACTGCAATTAAACCACGAAATCGAGCCACTGTCCAACATTGTCTTCAGTGAGTTACTATCACACAAGAGACCCAATTGAACGCTATTGGTTAATGTTTCTCACTAGAACACCAGGAAATGTCTCTTGAAGCCAGTTGTTAGTGAGAATAGGATCATTATCAAAAGGGGTTTTGTGGAGATTTTAGTAATTTTATATAGTTGAGATCATGAGTGAATTGAAGCTAGACCAACTCACTGAAGACATTGGTGAATGGTTGCTCAATTTCGTGGATTGATTGAAGTTAGACATTAACACCATTGGATGCCAGCCGACTCAGTGGTCTAGAGGTAAAGTGCTCTCGCACGAGACTGATAGGTCCTGGGTTCGAATCTCGTGAGGCAAGATCGTGGATGCACGCTACTGAGGAGTCCAGCAATAGGGCGAAACGTCCGTCCAGTGCTTCCAGGTTTTCTATGTGGATCTAGCTTAAATTGACTCATGATCTCTAATATATGATCATTATTCAACTCTCTTTAAGAAAGTATCCCATATAAACTGCAAATCTTCGTTTCATAAAATAAATTATTTAATGACTTTTTCTCAGTAACAGTTCTAATTATCATTATCATTTGTTTATATATTGTAAGTAATTTTCTCAAACGAAAACTCACCCAGAATGTAACAATTTACTCATTAATCTCAACAAAAAAAAAAGAAAAACGAAAGAAAAAACTAAAATGAAAAATAGTTATTTATTTGTTTATTCTAGCTGACAAATCTTTATTCATCAACCAATCTCAATAAATACAATACCCTAACTCCATTTATCAATTCACCATTTGTTAATTTCATTGATAGAAATTATGTTTTTTTTCTTTTTTTCGTTTCTTTTTTTTTAATTTTTATTTAATGATGTAAACAAGCAGTTACAGTGAAAAGTTTTTCGTACAGTTTTTTTTTGGGGGGGGGAATTATTATTTATCTCATATTGTTTTGCGTGATTAGAGAATATAAATCAATATTAGAATAGTTTAGATTTTTAATATTTTTTCATATGTATATATATATATATACTACGTATCCATGATAAACCAATTGTTTATAACCTGTCAACTAGGAAAAGTTTCCTTCATTTAATTAATGGATTAGTTTTTCCATGGTTGAAAGCATGAGTCAATTGAAGCTAGACCACCATGGAAAACCTGGAAGCACTGGACAACCGTTTCGTCCTAGTATGGGACTCCTCAGCAATTCGCTTTCATCAATAAGTATTATCATAGAGAGAATTAGTGAATTGTAGATGAAGATGTTTTTTGTAGTCTACATTTATTTCGTAAATGATATTCATCATGTAGGATAGATAACATTGAAAATTATGGAATATTCAACAATCGTTTCTTCTTAATATAGGTAATACTAGTCAATATGCATCTAAAATTCTATAGGAATTAAACTGAGGACTTTCAGTTCTTACGGCGAAACATCAAGCATTTTTTGAAGTGTAAAACAACGCAATGCCGTTTGAAGTGAAAGGTACTGGGTTCGAGTCCCAAAGTGAACGTCAACTCTGAGATGCAGGTACATACAGCAAACGAGTCCCAGATAGGACGAAACGCGCATCCTGGATTCCACTGCTAGCCACTATCCATTTTTGCTTACAGTGCGTGTGAAACAACAGTTATGATACATTCCATGGATTATAAGTTGGTGTATACGTAACGCATAGATACTATATGTAATATTCTATCCCTTATTTTTTTTTAAAATTAGAATAATTCTCTGGGTTTGAAATTCATTTACAATAAAAAGAAGGTACATTTTTATAAGAAGAATCAATTCGATATTATTGATTTAGTAACAGAAATAATTTCTCTATAGTACTAATTCGAAGACACGAAATTTGTAATTTTTATTTAGATTAAATTTCATAGACTGTTAATGTATGTGATGTGTGAAGTACTTTCAAAATGTCTGGAATTAATCATGCTTTATATTTACAACATATATATATGTACATAGACGTTGTTGAAATTTAATGAATTCTTACCAATTTTATATAGTTGAGACCATGAGTCAATTGAAGCTAGACCACAATGGAAAAACTGGAAGCACTAGACGGCTGTTTCATCCCAGTATGGGACTCCTCAGCAGTGTGCATACACGATCCCGCACGCGAGATTCGAATCCAAGGCCTTCGGTCTCGCGTGCGACCGCTTAACCTCTTGACCACTGAGCTGGCATCCAACGCTGTTAATTTCTAAATTCAACCAATCCATGAAATTGAGCAACCATTCACCAATGTCTCCAGTAAGTTGATATCTCCCAACAGACCTGACTCATGATCTCAACTACATAAAATTACTAAAATCTCCACAAAATCCCCTTCTGGTAATTCTTACTAAACTTATAGGTCGATTTCTCTATTTTAATGTAAATATGGTTTTAATCATGGATTAATGCCATCCTCAGAGGAATCACTGAAATCCAACGAATACTGAACAATTCTTTATAACCTATATTTTGATTCATGTTTAGTGTGTATCAAAAACTCAATCAAAGATTACTCCTAGAAATATGAAGTTCTACGGTATTAGCATATCTCATTCAAATCACTTAGTTTAAATCTAATAAAGTATAAATTTTAACTTCAGTGAATTAGGATCTACATGAAGTGAACAGTTATCCATGTAAATAATGCAACATACTTATAAAGTACACATTAGGCTAGAAATTATTCTCAGAAATCATAATAACGTGTAATTTCTTCACAAATTTACAAAGTGTTTCTGAAGATGGATTTAGTTGGAGGAATTTGTTTTATCCCAGAAAAAGAAAATGGTATAATAAAGACAAATTATATAATCCGTAAGTGTTGTTTTGAAATTCATAGGATTTTTTAGTTGTCGATATGGAAGTAATAATCTAAGGCAATTTAAACAGTTCTTATGTTTATCTCCATCCACATTTTGGATCTTAATATTGAGAATGATGCTTGAATCGAACACAACCTGACTTATTTAAATCATTGACGGGGAAAACACTACATTCACCTAAACTATACTGAATTGCTTCTTTAATCAAAGTAATACCATTTATTCCAAAGAAATTAATCTTGTGTAATCATGAAAAACTGTGTTTACGTGTTTTAACAGCTAATTAAATAAGTAGCAGTTTTAGATAATTCTTGGAAAAGATTTGTATCTTGTCATTGTTGTCATAAACGGGATAATTCAAGTCATGTTTAATAATAATGCGAATATTATGTTCGTTGTATAAATTAAGTGGCTGTTTGAGCTCAGTAGCTCACTTGGTAAGTTGTTGAGTAATTGAAGTCACAGGTACTTGATTAAACCCTCAATGTAAACATCAAGAATGAGATCAAGATACATCTAATGGATAAGTCCCATAGGGTACGAAACGTGTGTTCTTAATTCCACTGCTAGCCACACTTCATCTATTCAGTAAACAACAATTCTATTTAAAAATAAAGTAGATTATTGCTCAACTGTTGACATCCCATCTACTATGTGAAGCTAAAAGCAAGTAGAAGCTAGAACTCTTCTTGGATTTCCATAATAGCTAAATATATAACTGTCCAAATCGATAATATTGCGTCTTTCTCAAAGTATCTCTCTATCTAATATGTATGAAGAAAGTTGATCTTCAGTCAATAAATACTGTTCAGTTGTTGACGTTATTGATTAGAATTTTATCAATCATTGTTAACATATAGAAATACAGCGCTGCATGCTTCGAATCAAACTCTTTCTAGCAGCGATATAAATATTATACCTGTTGAACGAGATAATAGCTATCTGAACTTAATAGTTCAATAAATAATGCTTAGGGTGTTTCAAAGAAAAGGTATTAAGTTGAATTCCCGAAATCGAACATTAGACAATATATATGTACAACTAACAGATGAATTTTGAATAAGACGAAGCCCTTATCTTTGAATTACCTATAAACCCACAATCAATCTATTCTGTGTTGTTGTAACTACAAGGAAACCATAGTTATGTAGTGAAAGGAATTCTATTGTGTATCCTTCATTCAGACACATTATTGATGTTATTTTAACTATAATTATTAATAACATTTCAACTCGTAAATTTTTGGTAATAATAAATATATATAAGAAAAATTAAACATATGAAGATCTGGAAACACTGAACGGCCGCATCGTCCTAGTATGGGACTCCTCAGCAATACACATCCACGATCTCGCCTCGCGAGATTAGAACCCAGGACCTATCAGTGTCGCGCACGAGCGCTTAATCTCTAAACCACATTGACTAAGTGAAATGTAAGTAAAATCGATTGTATAAGAGAGTGGATATGCACTGCTGAGGAGTCCCACAATAGAATGAAATGGCTGTCCAGTGCTTCCAGGTTTTCCATGGTAGTCTAGCTTCAATTGACTCATGAATTCAACTATAAAATTACTAAAATCTCCACAAAACCCCTTCTGATATAAAGATCTGTTATTATTAATTGAATGTATATAATGTAAGTTATTAATTTCTTAAACATTATGAATAGTTTTCAAATTATGTTTTCTAGTATGCTAATCAGTGAAAAGGGACCGATTTTAGTTGGTGTTCATGTGAATTTCAAGTGACAGTTTATCTGAAATTTACTAGATTTGCATAATTTATTGTTATGTAATATAAATTCTATAAAACCAATATAATAATTACTATTGGAAAAGTTAATTTATTGTAGATTATTTCTAAAGATAGATATATACCTATATATAAATGATCTAGTTTATATGAGTCTCTTTTTAAGAATAAAACATTTCAGAAAAGGTTTTGTGGAGATTTCAGTATTTTCATAGTTGAAATGATAAGTTAATTGAAGCTAGACTACCACGGAAAAACTGGAAGCACTGAACGGCCGTTTCGTTCTATTATGGGACTCCTCAGCAGTGAGCACCCACGATCCCGCCTCACGAGATTCGAACCCAGGAACACTGGAGTTCAACCACGTCTGTTTTGAGATATCAACTCACTGAAGACAATTGGTTAACGGTTGCTCAAACTTTGTGGAATAAAATATTTTATCAATATCTAGTCTATGAAAGTTAGAATACTCCTTTTTCTAATTTTTCTTTAAAAGTTAACATCAAAAACATCCAGAAAACATATCTATTTAGATCCACAGAAATATCTGCTAATTAAACTCGGAGTTGGTTAGAAAGACAAACTAAGGAACTATTCAGTAAGTTCATTTGGCATTGTTTGTTCGAATCTTCCCATTGATATTTAGGACTGAAATTGATCCATCTCTTATTGGTATATGTACATCCTGTGAAGATTGTCTCGATATTGCCTTAAGTCATAGGCATTATAAGCTTGGATGGATGATGGCTAGCAGTGGAATCCAGGACCAACGTTGCGTCGATAACACTGAATTTTCAGTTTACTGGCTTTTATGGAGATAAGTACATTAATGTTCATTTGAAGAATGTAGTTGTAAACACTATTTGACTTGACTAAGAACGAAAAACTATTTGTTGTATCATCATAAACTATCCTTTTTTAGAATTCTGCACAAGTCTAACTAGATGATTTTAAATTGGTTCGTGATTTATAAATCCAGAAATCCAAGCAGACATAAGTTATTCAAAAGAAATACGCATCATTTATTGGCTTAACATGGTTATAAAAAGTAATGCTAACAATTTTATTTTAATAACACCATAACTTAGTTTGTATTCATTTCCTTCATTTACTAATCATATGATTATTTTGTATCGTATAATATCCTACTATAAATACCGGTTACTGATAAACGATTTCTGGAACGTTAATCGCCTACAAGTGAACTGTTATGAGAATAAATTAGGTCATGGATGTCATTGGAATCAAGAACTCCAGTTTCATTCTACTTAGGACTCGTCAGTCGGATGTCCTTGTAGCCTAGTGTTGATATTCATACTAGGACTTAAACCCAATGCCTTTCACTTTAAATTCTCAACGTGTTATCCACTGAAACTTTGGTTTCAGATAACCACTAGCTTGTGCAATGGGTAGTGAAAATCAGCACTGTAATTTAGGTACAGCCAATTGATAAATTCCAAATAAAATGAAATATAAACATCCTGAATTCCAATGCTAGTCACTATCCGATTTTATTTAAAAATCCTAATGACTGATACTAATAATGTGTGTATCTAAACAAGCTACACATATATCGAAAGAGACTAATCGATAACAAACATTAACATCAATAATGGGAAGTTTAAAACCCTAACAACTTAATTGAGTTCTTAATAATTCGTTTCCTTCTGTCAGGGATCAATTAACTGAGCTACATCTTCGGTGTCTAGTTTTATTTTTGTTTCTTGAGAGCAGTTCACCAATTTCTTTTTTCATTACAATAGCAAAGTAATCAACCGTATTGTTCAATTATTTCCTCACTGTACACTTAGAAGTAGAAAAACTCTCACTTACAGTAAATAAACTAAGGGAAGAGAAAACTATTCAAAATCGTTTTTTAGTACATTAAGCTACAGTGAGTGGAAATTCTCATTATACAATGTAATTCTATACTAATTAAATAGTTTACTCAGTGAATAGTCTATATAAGTTTATTCGTTTATTTATATCATAACATTAGTTTACTCAGAGCATATATTGGTATATTTGTATTGGAACTAACAGTCGAACCCAGGACAGGCATTTTATCCTAATGTGAACTCATCAATTGGATGTACATTCATCTCAATATGTTGTTGTTCACACTTACACTGAAATTTAATAACTAACGGTTCATACGTCAGAACATTATTCGCTCAGTTACTAATAGCAACTAACTTGTTCAATGGATACGATATTTATTCAAAAGATTTTAAATTATAGCGTTATTTATATGTTCAAGAGTGAATTTCGAACTGTCGTTGTTGGAATACAGTCTACAAAATTCACTACAGTTATATTGAACAACTCTTTTAATAAATCATCAAATCTCTGAACTCCGTAATAGGCAATTAATTCACTTAATTTATGCTTATTATCTTATTACTCACTTTAATAATTGAATAATATGATGCCTTTTACTGGGAAATGTATTTAACCTAAAATAATTTAACTTAATCTACTAACCAATTAAAAATTTATGAACATAACCTTAAGTCGTGTATTGTGTATGAAGACAAGTAATTGTAACAGGGATCTTTAGAAAGAATTTGGTATTTGGTAACTTGGTATTTAAATCTTCAATATCTTTTTAGAAGGGGCTTTTTGGAGATGTTAGTAATTTTATAGTTGAGTTCATGAGTCAATTGAAGCTAGACCACCATCGAAAACCTGGAAGCACTGGACAGCCGTTTCGTCCTATTATGGGACTCCTCAGCAGTGTGCATACACGATCCCGCCTCACGAGATTCGAACCCAGGACCTATTAGTCTCGCGCGCGAGCGGTCAACCACTAGACCACTGAGCTGGCATCCAACGCTGTTAGTGTCTAACTTCAACCAGTGCACGAAATTGAGCAACCATTCACCAATGTCTATAGTGACTTACTACCTCCCAACAGACCCGGTTGAACTCCACTGTTCACTTCTTCTCACTAGAACTCCAGGAATTGTCTCTTGAAGCAAGTCACTAGTGAGATAGTAACTCACTGAAGACAATAGCGAATGGTGGCGCAATTTCGAGGATTGATTGAAGTATGATATTAACAACCCTGATCTAGAGGTTAAGTGTTCGTGCGCGACACAGATAGGTCTTGGACTCGAATCTCGCGAGGTGGGATCATGGATGTGCATTGCTGGGGAGCTCCACACTAGGACGACATGGCCATCTAGTGCTCCCAAGTTTTCCATGGTGGTCTAGCTTCAATTGACTCATGATTTCAACTATATATAATAATATTTTGTTTTAAGAAAAAAAAGAAAATTTTTGCAATTATTATTTATTTTAATAGTTGAGATCATGAATCAATTGAAGCTAGACTACCATGGAAAACCTGGAAGCACTAGACAACCGTTTCGTCGTATTATGGGACTTCTCAGAAGTGTACATCCACTCTCATATACAATCGATTTTATTTACATTTCACTTAATCAATGTTTACAGTTACATCAAAGTGAACAATATTCGAAAGAGAATTTGTCTATAATTTAGTAGAGAAGGGGAGTGATATTTTTTTCATTGTTCTTTAATTAAACAGGGAATAAGAATAGTGTTTTGTGAATTTGTAGTGTATCCTCATCTTAATGTTTAATATACGTGCAATATCTATAACATTTAATGAATAGACACTGTATACAAAAGGATAATTTTTCACTGAGGATTTCATTTATAAGCTCTAACACTCATTGTATTTGCTTTTATTTTCCATCCGACAAGTTGAAATGAGGATAAAGTCCCCATTGAAAATTACACCCTCCTGTTCAGCACTGAGACATTAAAAGAAGGTCGATTATCATTACACATTAAACAATAATATTTTCTTTCTTTTAAAAAGTTGTAACCTTGTTGAACATTGAACAATATGCTTTATACAACTTATCTTAATTATGAAGTAGTGAAGTTTTTTCTCAAAAATTTAGGTTGATGAGAGAGAGATCATGGAACTGCGAACAGTCACATACTAGAATGAAATGGTTGTCCAGTGGTTCCAGGTTCTCACTAATAGTCTAGATTAGATAGATTCATGATTTCAATAAGACTATAAAATTATGTAAGTAGTAAGTGTATATAAATCATCATTTAATTGTTAATCTTACAAAGCTTTAGTACTTAAATGTACAAGCAAACTTCGACTGTTGTTTAGAATTAGGTGATTATTCTATTTTACACATAGTCAGTAAATAAGTTGTGGGTTTAAGAATTCTGGTCAGCGGCATATGCTCCATTGGGGAGGGGGCGTAGCAGCCATAAGTAAAAGTAAAGTAAATAAGTTCTTTCCACTAATAAGTCAAACCAAAGAAAACCATTCAACTTCACACGGTACTAGTTCATTTTTGAGATAATTTTACTGACTAACAAATGCCTTGGTTTTAGGTAAGTAGACTTGTATTTAATAATGTAGCTTTTGAACTCAGTATTATCTAAATTATGTTTACATGCTATGCTGGCGATGTTTGGAAGAGAGTTAGGGGTGACCAAACCAAAACGTGGCATCAGAGCTTGAAGTCACTAACTTCTAGTCTAAGCCATGTTGGTAGATGCAGACTACTTGTTTGGGGTCCGCATGACTATCATAACCAATGTTTAGAGACTGTGGGTGACATGGCTCAGAATCGATCACAATGGCACAGGTGTATACACTCCCTGTCTTCCCTTAAACTATGAGATTAAAATTGCTTTATATCTTTCTTCCTTCCTATACTATATCCTTATATGCAACCTTTCTTATATATGTTACCACCATTAAATTAACTACTTCTATGAATTCGATGTTCATCTTGTTGTGCTAACGAGGTATGGCAACTTGAACCGATGCATATATGTGCCTGGTCCTACGTTGTAGCTGATTGATTGACTTACATATAATTTGTATTTATCACGGTAAGTATTTAAATTGGTACTGTGAGGTTTCAATTCTCAATCATCACCTCCTAGATTGAATTCCCTCTGTAAATATTTTTAGTCTATAATATGTTTACTGCCTTTGTGCGAAGCTAATATTTAAATACTTAATAGCAATTTAGTAATCTAAAGGTTAATAGGTCATCATAAATTCTGAATGTCATCTGTTCAATCCGTGGTGAGGTTATGAAATGACTACTGTTAAAGAGTCCCATACACAGCGATCTAGTAATCCTTGATTTTCACTGACCGTCTAATTTAACTCAGTTCGTAATGTAAAACCACAATAATTTACATTTGATTAAAATGATTATATCCCTATAGAAGGGGACAAGGTATTATAATACTTACTGGAAATGCATTTATATCACAAATTAATGAATCTTCTTTAATAGTCTGACAAATTTGTTTACTTTGAATTTGATGTTTAATAAACTTCGATTGAATAGATGATGTATTGTTCAAATTATCATTTTTATTAGAATGAGATTCTTTCATAGAATTTCTGCTGAGATCACTGTTTCTAGACGAAGATCGTAAATACTTTTTATGGGAAATACGAAATTTCAAAGAATTGTTTGAATCATTTTTGAATTCATCTTTCTGTCCTTCTTTTTTCTCATTATTAACATCTTCTTCGACATGAGGATCATCATCATAATCATTGTTACCACAGTCTTGATCCTCCTCTCCTTTTTCTCCTTCTTCTACTTCCTCTATATCTTTTTCTTCTAAATTATATTCATCAGTTGGTTTAATTTTAGATGAAGAAATAGGAGAATTTATAGATGATAAAGAAGAATTATCATCGGAACCAGATAAAGATAATTGATTTACTATATCACTTGATACTGGACTTTGTTCTCTAACAGCTGGACATGATTTTTTATGATAATAATATGATGCACCCCAACGATAACGTTTTGAACAACCAGGACAACAATATTTACCTTCAGTACTATGTTTACCTTCTACATGTTGTTTCAATGATAAACGTGAACTAAACTCTTTACCACAATGATAACATGATTTTGGTGAATTACCTAATGTTGTTATTGTTGTAGATATAGAATGAATATTATTCTCTGGACTATTATTAAAATTATTCTGTTGTAAATGATAATCTAATCGATCATTATCCATAACATCAATTATAGGACTTGAAGATAATTGTAATGATGATGATGTTGGTATAGGAGAAGATAAATGATTTTTTGATATTTCACATGGTAACTCTTGTAATTCAGAACGTTGAATATCATTCATACCTGAAGTATTTGTTGTTATAAATGAATTCTTTTCAGTAGGGGGATCTAATACATTCAATGGATTATTATTATTATCATTTTGTTCATTTTGGGATTTATTTAAATCAATAATATTTGGATCATTTTCATTATTATCATTATAATTATTGATTTTATTATAATTAAATTTTTCATTATTTTTTTTTAAATTTTCATAATTGATTTCTTCATTTTTTATTGATTTTTGTTGATTTTTTGTTAATTTTATTTCATTTAATAAATTATTATTATTTGAAGTTATTAGATTGTTCATTATTGAATTTTTATATTTTTCTGATCGTTCATGATCAGTATCATTTTGTATATTCTTAACATCTTGATGACGTAATTTATTCGAAGTAACTGTAGTATCAAATGGAAAAATGGATGATGTTTGTTTATATGATGTCATCATTGGCGGTGGTGGTGATGATGACGGAGATGTTGATGGAGATGATAACAGTGTTGTTGTTGTGGTGGTGGTGGTGGTGGCGGTGGTTGGTAGAACTGGGAATTCAGATTGAGTTAATGTACTTGAAAATGATTGTTGTACTAAATTTTTTAAAAGATTACAATTAGATATATGTGTTATATAACTCGATATTTCATTAAAGCGCATTCCACATACACATAATAGATTATTTAATATATTGGTGGCATCTAAAGCATGATTATTATTTGTTGGTGAAGATAAACTTGACATTGATGATGATGAAGATACTGCAGTAGTTAGTTTTGAAGCAATTGATGACAAAACACTATTGAACGGAAAATTTAACTCTGACTGGAAAGAAGAAGGTTCATTTAAATAGTTAAAATCAATTGATTCATTTGAGTTTGGCATCAATAACGGTGGTACAAAATGTGATGATTGAAAAATCGATTGATTTGTAAATGGTGGTAATAAATTTGAACGATTAATTGATGAAAATGATGGCAATGATTGATTGAATAAATTGGAACCTAACTGAAGTCGTGTAGATGACGATGATGATGTCGGTAAAGACGGGACTGATATTGAAGATGATTGTGTATTCATTAAATGATGATAAGGTGATACCATCGTCAATGAAGTTGCTGTTGTTGTGGCTGTTGAAGATGATGATGTGAAAGAATTAGTAAATCCTAAAGGAGGCGGTGGTATATTTGAAAATGGTGGGATTTGAAAATGCATACTCATTGCTGCTGCCGCTGCAGCGGCAGCTGCTAACGCGGTAAAATTATTTAAATGTGGCGGTGGCATCAAACTGACATCATCGTCATTATTATTATCACTGATATTATTATTACTGTTATTATGAAACATATTTGAATTGTTAGACAATTCCATTAAACTTGTTGATGAATTTGAATTAAATGGTGGTAAACATAAAGAATGTCCATATGATGAAAATGTTTCATTCCCACCTAGATTACCGTTGGAATTTCTTAATGATGTTAAACTATTATAGAATGTATCATTAATTTGTGAATTTATTGAACGTAAACTTGTAAGTGAATCTGATGTAATTGGGAAATTCTTTCTAATATCTGGATAATTAAGGTTATGATGATGATGGTGATGATTACGTTTCATTGAATTATTACCACTACTATTATTATTATTATTATTATTACTATGTTGATTATTGTGAGCAGTGTTTGTTGACATTGTAACAGTTATTGTAGTATTATTTATATCATTGCTTGTACATGAAGTTGATGTTGTAGGTCGTTTTTTACATGTACGTTGATGATGATAAAATACTGGTGGCCAACGATATTTTTTAGCACAATAACGACATGTATATTTTGGTGGATAATGTATATGCATATGTTGATCTAATAATGCTTTTGATTTGAATGCTTTAATACAATGACAACATTTAAATGGTCTTGATAAATCTGTTATATTTTCAATGGATGTTGTTGTTGGTGGTGGTAAGTTGTTTACTGAATTATTCTGCTGAGATTGATGTGATTGTCGATGATGTTGGTCATGGTGATGATCCATTTTTAAATCTTTCATATGACCATGATAAAGAGATTTTGGATGACTGTTAGTATTGAATTCGCTCATATGTAATGAATTTACAGATGTAGTACAATTGTAAGTATCATTATTACTAAGGTTTAATTCAATCATTGGTGAATCTATTGAATTATCCAATGATAATGTTGATGATGAAGATTTGGTTGTATCATTGTAGTATGATTTACCAAGAGATTGTAGATTTGATAGGAAATGTGAATAGGAATTCTGTGAATTTGTACCATGTGAGGGGTAAGGTGAACATAAATTAATATTTTTATGATTATTACTACTGTCAATATTATCAGAAAGGGTTGAATTAGATGAAAAACGACTTGTCGACGAAAAGTGATTATTATTATTGTTTAAATAGTTATGAAATGTCGATGATCCACATGAGGATTTCAATAAATCATTGAGATTTTTCTCAAAATCAAATGTTGAACTATTAATTAATCCATTCAATAATGGGGATACACATGATCCATGATTATACTGTTGTGATTGGTTAATTGTCGAAGGTGTTTGTGTATTCTTCATATGTAAATTCAAAGAACTCATATTATTACTGTTACTACGACTAATGGTATCAGTGATATTGGAGGCAGATGTATTAGTGGTATTACTACCACCAGCTATAGTGCTTCCAATAATGTTGCCAATATTTCCAGTGAATGATATAAATTTTGGACATTCAGTTAAATGATTAATTAATTCACCAGTATGTTGAAAACCAGTTTGATGGCATGCATTACACACTAATTTTTTATCTAACATAGAAACATCATGATATTGATCATTGCTAGAACGTATTCTTGATGGTGATGATGTTGGTGATGATGATGATGAATGATTTCTTGAAAGATGATGCATTTGTTTTAAATGATTATAACGTTGACGATGATTATTTTGATGTTGTTGGGACTGATAATGACGATGATCTTGTTCGTGATCCTGATTGTTTTTTATTGAATAATAATTAGGAGTATCACTGGATGGCATTATACTATCGGTATTCGTTGATGTTATCATTGTCTTCACTGATGATGATGATGTGTCGGTAGTAATCACATTATTAGTATTACTAATAGTAGCAGATGAAGAGAATTGATCAAAACAATCGTATGAATTTAAACAGTTATCAAATAATTGATGCTTTAAATAATATACTAATTGATCATATGATTCATTACATTTAGAACATGTGAATTGACCAACGTTATCATGTTCCAATTCAAAATGTTTACACAAAACTGAGATATCTGTACTTGTGAAAGGACATTGTGGACAACTGACATTAGGTGATAGGTGGTTATTATTACTATTACCAGTATTATTATTATTATTATTATTAAAGGATGGTGGCGATATGGAAGAGATGGATGAAGAGGGAATTTCATTTGAACGAAATGACAAGTCTAATGCTGATTGAAATAAACTTGAATTCGCTTTGTTGTTTACATTATTCTTAACTAAAATATTATTGTCATTACTGTTATCATTATTGTAAACTCTGTTAATTGAAAAATTATTTAAATTCGCTGATTGAAAACATTTATTCCATTCGGATGACATAACCATTGTTGTATTCTTAGCTATAACTTCAGCGAAATTTGACGCAGTCATCATAAATTCATGACAATGACATGCATGTTCCATAAATTCACTTGAATCTAACATTATTCGACCACATGGACATGTAAATTGATTAGGTAAAAGAGATTTATTATCAATATTATTATTATTATCAGTTTGATTTGAATCCAGACGTGCACGTTTCAAAGAATTCATAGAACTAAACAAAGATGACGATGGTGATAATGATGATAATGATGATGAGGAAGATGAAGAAGAAGATGATGATGATGATATAGGTGAATTGTTCAATGTTGTCGTATTAATATTTGAAATTGTTGTAACCGTCGTAGACATTGGTTTCGATGTAGTTATCTTTAATGGTGAAGACATTGATATTGAAGGAGATGTACATGATAATGAAGTTTCATATGAAAATTTCTGTAAATTATCATATTTGTCATTATCAAATTTTAGATTATCTTCATGACATAATAATTCACTACTTATTTTATTCAATTTTTGAGTAGTATCTAAATGACTATTTTCATTCATGTTATTTCTCTCAAAGTGATTGTGTTTAATTATCAATTATAGTTTTTATGAAATGAATAGATTATTAAATCCAACCATTAATCATTAATTGTATAACCAATCAGTGATTAGTTTATATAAAGGAGTACGGAATGGTCGATCCTCACAGTATGTAATATAGATAGATGTAATAAATCTAAAGGAATCTTGTTCGAATACAGTTATTATTTTAAAGGGGTAGAATAACGAATTGTTGATGAGTATAATATTATCATAATATGTACATCGAATACATTTTAAGTATATTTATATATATGCATTATATAAATGCTTGAAATATGACAATAAATTCGGTCTTCTCTACACTAATGAAATGATCGCTCTACCCTCACCTATATAATTCTTGTCCTATCTCATTTAATACTATATCTATATGTACACTAGATATACAAGCCTGTCTTGATATCCTCACCCACCCACCACAATTTCTCTCTGTTTTTTCTGTTCCATCATAGAGAGAAGTCGATGTTATAATATTAATACTAATAATAATACTACATAAATTGTCTACCCTTGACATGTATGAAAAATGACTATACTGCATGTCCACAATGAATAGTTGTATACCTAATGGTTTAAGTATTTTTCACATATGTATGAATGTATGTATGTATATCATTGTATTGAGATAGATAGATATCATTTACTTAATTTACCGTGTTTTATATAAAGTTTAAATGTACAGAGCATTTATTACGGATCGGCTAGACACATAATGACCTTACTCTACTTTGAAGCTACAATTTAATGTCTTAAAATTTTTCAACTTCATAACTATTCAGACCCCTCTCTATCCCTTGAGATAGTAAATGCATTAGTAGTTGTTATTCTAGTATTAGTAATTATGTGTATATATGTGTACATATGCATACATACATACATACATACATACATGTGTAAGACTAGACACAATCATAGAGAATAACGAGTAAATTTGCGATTCATTTGAAAACAGTGGGAAGTGTTTCTGTATAATCATTCATAAAATATATACACTACTTATATCACATAAACCATATACCTACATATAGATAGGTATACAAATCAAAAGGATAGAAGATATTATCAAAGTATCATGATGATTACTATTAGTATTTATGAAAAATTCTTGATACATTTTTAAAATCGGGTGTTTCTATATTAATTTGTATTTTGGTTGGTTAAATTGTGAATAATAATGCGTTACTAGAACTACACAAATGAAATGATTTTCCTTTTTTTTTCAAGGAATAATTATTATTTATAGTTGAAATCACGAGTCAATTGAAGCTAGACCACCATGGAAAACCTGGGAGCGCTGGATGGCCGTTGCGTCCTATTGTGGGACTCCTCAGCAGTACGTATCCACAACCCCGCTTCGCGAGATTCAAAATTAGGACCTATCAGTCTCGCTCTAGAGCACTTGACCGATAGACCACTGAACTGGCCGACATCCAACGGTGTTAATCTCTAATTTCAGCCAATTGTTATTATCAGAAATTCTAGTACATTAAATAGGAATAATATATTTGTAAAATCTCAGCGAGTGAATTTGAAGTAAATCTAACGTTTCGCTTGGCAATCTGGTCCAAGCTTTTTCAAGGAATTATAATCAAACGTCAAAATTAAATTACATCAACTCGGCGCTCATATACCTGGAAACTATTCGCTCTAATTTAGACGAAAGTTATTTTATAGGAATTCTAGTAATTTAATAATTGGATTCATTAGTCAATTTAAGCTAGACCATCTTGAAAAACCTGAAAAGTGTTTCGTGGATGCGCATTGATGAAGAGTCCCGTATTGGGACGAAACGGCCGTCCAGTGCTTCCAGGTTTTTCATGGTGGTCTGGCTTACATCGACTCATGAATTCAATCATTAAATAATTATTAAACAAAAAAACTCGTTACATAATTAATTCGATTTGTCTAAAACGGTTTAAATGGAATATACAAATGTGGAGTTAGTGAATAAACTCACAGACATGGACACTTCATGAAGATCAATTTGATGGAATTTTCAGCTATTATTATTATCGTCATTTTGAAATATGGCACTACAGTCATATGTAAAAGAATTTAAATCATTAGTTGATCTAAGTTAGAGCATTATTGAAACCCTTGAAGCACGGAGTGGCTATTGCGTCTTAGTACGGGACTCATCAGTAATATGCACCTGCTACTCCACTTGGAATCGAACCCAGGACCTTCGGTCTCACATTCAAACGTTTAACTATAAGGCCAACTACGCGAAGTCCAGTGACACAAATGTCCAACTTTAGTTAGTTTATAATTTACATCATGAAAATTACATCATTTCCACAGAACTCCACTATATTAATAAAATAATTCACCACAAATATCTAGCAAAAATAGATCTATCTGTAAAATAATCATACTATATAAAACAATGCAGGGAAATACGCCTAGATTTCAATTAGGTACCTTGAAGCTGACACAGAAACTATACCATGCGAAATCAATAAAAGAACCTGTGATGAGGAATCTATCAAATACTATTAGAGTTTTGACATTAAAACGACCGTCGATTTTCGCTTTACTCAAATGATAAATTTTGACGGCTTGAAAAATAAATTTCGAAAATTGTAGCTGGTTTAAGTTTTATTGAAATACTTGCTCGATATATTTAGGTACACATTTTATTCGGCCAAATAGGTAAAGATATACCATACTGACGAACAAATTACTTATGGATAGGACCATTTTCGAACTTGAATCCAAACTACGAACAGCGTGAATACTAAGGCCCGTTGTTATTGTAAAGGTAATCACTATATAAATTATTGGCTTTTATATTCATTTTACAATAATAGTGATGGATTATATCATTCTTAAAACTACTAATATTATTGGGTGAGTATAAACTGGGTAAACTGCGAAAAAATTGATCATTGATGTGGAGACAAGTGTGAATAATAAATTTAGACCATAGGTGTCTTAGTATTATTCCTGTTAAGGGATGTGTGGCTAAAAGTGGATTTCACTGATGTAACTGTCTCACAGTGTAGATATCCACACTAAAACTCATACCCAATATCTGTTGTTTCGAATGTCAACTATTATCCTTCATATCAATTCTTTAGTTATAATTTTAACCGGATTTTAGTGAATATTAACCGATGGATGTGATGATTCCTTCTGAGAATAATCAGATAGAAATCCATAAGAGATTTTCCTAGTAATTGACCGTATTTTGGATGATTTTCAATGATTGTGTCAATTTTTAGAATATATTAACAACGTGAAATTGTAAATATCGAAAGTATACTGAGAAATATCCATTTTATAAACAGATCTCATTAAAACCAACGGTAAAATTAATTGAGGCTAAAAATTTGAACCTTTGCGTACCGGCTTATTGGTCTAAATGTTTAGTACTTACAGTGAGATCGACTAGGTAGTCTCATAACAGGACGAAGCTGTTCAGTGTTTCCTGGTTTTCAATGGTTGTCTAAGATCAATATTTGATGTTAGTCATAAAAACCGTACCAAAACATTGATTTTTCACATGAGCCAACATCAACTATAGATTTGTGGAAAAGTAAGAAACATTAAGACAACCGTTTACTCCCGGTTTTTAATTATTACGATAACTGAATCCTGGACTGTTAAGTATTATAGCGAGAACTTATTTACTACTATTGGGAAGAGCTTACTTCCTGGTTATGAAATAATCATCAATCAATTAATTATACTTAATAGTTTATCTGTTTGCATTCTTCTATGAATAGATGAAGTGGTTATATAGATATTTTTGTACTTATCAATGTAAGCTTGAATATAAACATTGTTGGCAACATGAACTCGATGAATATTTGTCTTCTTACTGCTTTTCTTCACAAGTTGCCCATATTTTTCATGGTGGCTAGAAGATAAATTTAGGGCATACAATGAAATATCACCAGTGGGGTAAGTGTTCCCACAGTATACCACAGATGAATTTCATATAGATTTAAGCACATATTTCTCATATTCTGCTGTAACAAGAACTTATTAAAATTGTATGTTCGATGCTTTGAATGTTTCGAAAAACAAGAGCTGACAAACTGTATTCGGAAATCTAATTAGAAAGTTTACTTTATCAGCTTTTTTTAATTTTCTTTTTTAAACAGTAACTGAGTGGATAACGCGGTGGCGTTTGAAGCGAACGGTAATGGGTTCGAGTCCCAGAGTGGACATCAACTCTGAGATGCAGGTACATCCAGTCGACGAGTCCCAAATAGGACGAAACGCGCGTCCTGGATTCCACTGCTAACCACTATCCATCTTTGCTTATTATCAATCATTACTTGTATTCTTTGTAAGTACAACTCAGCTGCTCTATGTTTTACGGATTTTCAGCATTAAAATCCTGTAGACCAAAGAACTGTGAAGTATTCTGTTACAAAGTAAGATCCGCAGAAGTCAAACCCAGAATTTCTCCTTAATAAAAGATACTCTTAGAACCAAAGTGATTGCAGAAGTTATATAGAATTATATCAGTGTAATCAAATGTCCATGAATTGAATTGACCTCTCTCACAAAGTGACTACCTATACCCAACTTTCTGACTAGTAGTGCTAAGAGCTCTATCCATCGTCTACAGGAACCTTGCTTGGTTTATCGTATTAACCATTTGAAAGTCACCATAGCAGCCACATACTTACAAGTAACCTCGAGTCTAGTAGTTTCTAGCAAATCAAAAGAACATTTCTACTAGTGCTTCTTCATTTAGGTCACAAAACTTTCATCCTCCATAATTATGTATATAATTCTAATGTTTATTTAATTTTCTGCTTCTGATTGATTGGTCCGTATAACAATGAAAAACTATTTCATTTTCTCCGGATGATTTTTATTTGTAATATTATGTCTGTGTATGTATTGGAAACCTTACTGTAATTAATTTTGTCTCATGTGTTATCGTGTTTTGATTTCGGGTTAGTGTCATTGCTAATTATTACTGATTGCTTAGATTATTTGGTGTAAGTAAGTCTTGCGTGCTCACTGAGATGATGGCTCACATTTTCTCTTGTCCTAACCCCTTCTAGCTTTTTTGATACATGTTTTCAGTACATTCTCCAAGAATAAAACGTACCTCTATATAAGGCATAGACCTAACCACTACTGATTACTTTATATCACCTAATTAGAACAGAGGAAAGTAAACGGAAGTTTTCAAGTTACTTAACAGACAATTAATGGAAATGTTAAGACTCTATAGCGCTGGGGATTAGGGATAATCGATAGGAAACTATCTACATAATTTTCATGATATCTGGAACTTATTTTCAGGGTGCATTTACACTTTTATTTGAAACGATGATCGGGGTGAAAATCCAAACCCGTGTCATCCAGTTCAGAATGATACTGTTGACGGGATTCAGATGATGACTGATATCTTGAGTGACTGAAATATTTACACTAATTTATCATTGAAAGGTGAATAATACCATGTTTATGTAGTCCTTATTGTTGGCCAAGTTACCTTCATGGTTATTAGGTAACATTGAGTAAACTAAGTTCAAATTCTAAAAAAACCGTTAGGCCTCTCAATATTCCAGCTACACCTTGTTAATGAATACTGACTAGGATAAAACTTTGGTTCAAAGCCTTCTATTGATTATGACCCACAACCTAACATTAAAACGTAGTGAATGTAGTGTCTAGTCACTTAAACTACTGACAACTTTGTTACTTCATCGACTGAACCTGGTGGGTACTTACGGCTAGACAAATATGATATTAATTACTACTCAGTGGTTAAGTAACATATAAAGTATATTAATTGGGATTTCTCTTAGTGTTCGCTTTTGATTGAGTCGAAAATTCAGTAATAAAAACAAAAAACTTTGATTAATATACTATTGATGTTAATGAAACTCCTTGAGAGAATATGCGACATACCTATTTCAATAAGTAAAAAAATATAAAATCTTAGTATATCCAATAAGACAATTTATACGCAATAGCCTGGTAAGATCCGTTTGTTTAAAATGGTCATTTTTTTTCTCTACTCTGCAGATCTACACACAATAACTTATTTCTATACCTTTGTCTAAGCAATAAAACAAATTGTGGGAGTATAACTACACAAGTCTATAACTATACTATGTAATTGTATTTCAAAATTAATTCTAAGTGTTTTTGTGTGATCTTTAAGAGGTTAGTTCGATACAGAGATAGTTCTTTTTGGGACATTATTGAAAACGAATGTATTAGACAGCGCTTTCATCCTAACGTGAGTTTCATCAGGAGTGTACATCTACGACTCCGTCAGAGGTCAAACCAAGGAATTCCAGGTCTCGAGACAGACTCCTAATCTGTAGACTACTTAGTTAGAATTTATAAGTTCACACTTGCAACTCTTATCAGTTCACAATATGATATTGTAATCATCCTTTACCATTGGTAACAACTATTTCACTAGTAATATGACTGAACTTTATCAGTTACGACTTACCGCTAAAACCTACGGTACTCATCTCAAAACAAGTTACTAGAGAGAGACCGAGTTTTAGTGGAATTCTAACATCTCTCAGTTTGTGATGAATACCTTTTAATATACAATGTATAAATATAAGTAAGCTGTTTCTTCATTATTTCTTCAGTTTTATACAATTATTTTCGAATTTTAATTTTATTTAGAAAAGAACGCGAATATTATTCAGTTACATTTTAGTATCAATATATAATTGAATAGCTAATTCATTTTTATTTCGATCGTTTATTCTCCATATTATGTAACATATATTATTATCATTCAAGTGACCTAGACAATTAACCAATAATTAATAAGTTATTTTATGGTGACCTTTATTAGCCAATTAAAATTTACTTATATGTTATAAAGTCGATAATAATAATAATAATAATAATAATAATAATAATAACGAATATAATAAAAAAGTGAATAATTTTTTTTATTGTTGAAATCATGAGCCAATTGAAGCTAGACCACCGTGGAAAACCTGGAAGCACTAGACGACCGTTTCGTCCCATTGTGGGACTCCTCAGCAGTGTGCATTGACGACCCCGCTTAGCAAGTGAATACTTGTGATAGTCTATCATGTTTCTTTATTCTTAATGCCAAATCATAAAATCAAACGATTGGTTTGAATAGAACCAGTTAAAAATATCATAATAAGTAAATAATTATTCACTATATAATACCATAGTAGTAAAGTAATGATAAGTTAATTGAAATTTATTTTCTTTCTTGATGAAGAAACAAAATTCTATAGTTCAACAGGATGCTTTTAACAGAGTTCTATTCATCAAGTTGAATAGTAAAACCTACATTAACCAAGAATTGAAATTTACCCTGATGATGTTGTTTAGATAGACAATGAAAGTTTCAAGTAACTACAATAAATACCATGATTCTAATGACTGTCAGTCTCATTGACATTTTTACATTAGTAAAAATACTTTTGCCTTGAAAATGATTTCTCATGAATCTGTTTGTAGTGTTGTAGTGTACATGAAGACAAGTGGGGACATTCAAATGCATTTGGCACGAAAATTACAGACTATCTCACTAAAATCTGACAACCATACAGTAAACAGTTAATTTGCAAAATAATAATCAATTGTCTTAATCTTCACTGTTCCTTCTGTAAATATCAGTCCATCTTCTCTAATTTCATTATTCATGCATTTTCATACCGATTGCGCTTCGTTTCTGTTCTTTCCTTTTCGATCTTCTGCTCAAATACATTCTATGTCTGACCATCAAGACATACTACTTCTATGCATATAAGTAACCCACACCACAGTATAAATTTGGAAATCTTTTCAACACATTTTATTTTGATTTCGAATTTATTGTAGTCGAAAATTAACTCGATTTATATAATGAACCGGCGGTGAATCGAATATTTCTTATAAACTATCAGCAATAAGACTGTTTATCCAAATTTATACTCCTTTATTTGACTCGCTTAACCTTAAATACTTCATGTATCTTAGTTTAGTTGTTTAATAGAACTTAGTAATTCTGTACGATTTCATAGACTAATTATCCAATCTTCTTGTTATAAACCAAATCGAGTTGAGTGCATTTCTAACCGATGGACAATTGGTTGGTTAATCTAATGGTTTCATCAAAAGCTCATGATGTCATTTCGACTAACAACAAAATCTTAATAATGAATGGTCATTTATTTACAAGATCTGATCATAGTTTTTTAAGACCAGCCTAAGAATCATTGAATAAAAGGAAGATATTTTGTCCTAGTTCTGGACTCAGCAACAGGAATAATAATTACCTCCTAGTCGAATGGGTTTTCACAATCTAATTCTAAAAATAGTCATAACAATAATAATATGGACAGTGGTGCAATGTTTTACTCAAAGTCCTAGTGTAAGATTATGTAATCTGTATAAACAAATATGTTTGGAGTGCGACAGTAACCATCAGATACTAATGAATTATGGTCATAATTTGTCACAAAATGACTGTAGTCGACAATTCACATGTACAGTATTGTCTTTACCAGAGCCGTGAAATTTCAATTTAATCCCCAGTTACATCATTCATATATACACTAACGTGTATAATTAATTAATTAGAAATGAAAGGTCAGCTTCATGTTTACCAGTTGTTAAATATTCACCAGCTAACATCCTTTCAGGGTGAACACTATCTTTTAAATAGTTACTTGATTGGTAAGCAGAAATGAATAGTGGCTAGCAGTGGATTCCACTGGATTCCACTGCTAGCCACTATCCATCTCTGCTTACCATGCTTGTGAATTAAGGTTATATTGAGGTAATACGCACAGTATGCACATATGCCCAATTAGAGACTGACCAGTTGCAGTCCTAACAAATCGATGGGAAGATTCAAACAAACAATACTGAATGCAGTTACTTGATTGTTCTAACTTTAAATAAACAATATTATTAAATACAATGAATGTGTGTAGATTGTATTCAGTTGGGTTATCGTTGAGAACAGGAGAATACTTAACAACTGCTTTTTCATAACTTAGGATCTTTCATCAGCGTGAACCTATGACTCTATCGGTGATTTAACCGTAGACCTTTAGGTCTCATGATAAACTCTAAATCATTAGAGACTCTGAGTTATAGCTCAGTAGAACAATTTGCGACTTCGAACAATATTTAATTTAGCAAAACTATGACTCACTGCTATAGGTGATAACTGTTTCATTCCTGACATGTCTGAATTCAGTGATCCTAAAGAATAAGCATACATTACGAGAACTGATAGTTCTAGGTTCGATCATTAGCAGATTCATGGGTATAAACTGATGAGAAATCTTACTGACTAAAAATAGGTGTGTCTACTGTTGAATGCCAAGCGTTTGTCATAACATGAAAGTCTTGTTTTGAACCTTAAGGGGAGTTGTGTGTTCACATTGTTAAGGAGTCCTGTACTAAGTCGAAGCGCCTGTCCAGTACTCCCTAGTTTTCAATGATACCTAAGCAGAGATTTATTAGTGAAAAATACAATCAACAAACCCACCGATGTATACAAAACCCCTTCAACCTAACTTTAATGAATACCTATTAATACTGATATTCATATATAAATATTAATTAACAATTATATTTAAACAGTAAACCATTCGAACGTGATATTATAACGATAAAACAATCTATGAATATAAATACATACTTACAAATCATTATAACTATATATTGTCAATGTAACATAAAGATGACTAACAGTAAATATTTGTTTATTACAAATAGTTAGTAACGATAAGTTCCAATAATAGTCTTCACATCTATACGTAGAGATATACATCAATATTGTCTTCTTTTTTCTTTATCTATTTCTCTCTCACTCTCCCTCCCTCCCTCTCACTCTCTCTCTCTTTACTCTTTCGCCCAGTTATTACTGTGGCCAAAAGTTTACACTGTCTTTTTAATGCTGGTGTTGTTGTTGTTTGGTCTCAGTCAAATGTTTTCTATACACGACCTAATTTGAAGACCACTTAAACAAAACAAAACAAGACAGAAAAAAAAACGATTACATTTGAATCTTTTTTTATTTTTAAAGAGAAATATGACAAGTTAATCATTGTGCAAAATAAATAAATGAATAATGAATTAGTGGTTGATATTATGACAGATCTTCTATTGAGGTTGAATAATTACAATTACAGTCCTTAAAATGAAACAATAATAATAATAATAATCTACGAAATAAAAACACATTCCACAACACTGAAGACATTATGTAGATTAACAAGGTGATAGGTGCGCAGGTAGAAGAAGAAGAAGAAGAAGAAGAAGAAGAAGGAAAAGTAGAAGGAGGGGTGAACAAGATGTGGTTGGGAGATTGTAGATTGATGACTATATATTCTAAAATTGAATTCAGACACTTACAATACTACTAATTACTACTATTATACTACTATCATTATCACTACTATTATTCATATGTTAATTACAAACATATACAACATGCTGACAGATTATTAATGATTAATTCTTTTAAGACAATTAAATTTATCATTGGTGGGAAAATAATCTATGTGACTACATGTAATTCTATTCCTTTGTTTTAATTGGGATTATACTTAAATTTAATGTTTGTTTGTTGTTTCATTTTTAATAATTCTAATTAACACTTGTTTAATTTGTTTCACTGAATAATGATAAATGTTAATTTATGACAACAACAACAAAAAGAAATTTGTTAGGATTGATGATTAAATTATAAGAAAAGATGAATAGTGGCTAGCAGTGGAATCCAGTTTGACGTGTGTTTCGTCATATTTGGGACTCATCAGCTGGATATACCTTCAGGACTCAGTAGCTGAGTAGATAACGTGATGGCGTTTGAAGCGAAAGGTACTGGGTTCGAGTGTCAGAGTGAACATCAACTGTGAGACGCAGGTACATCCAACTGACGAGTCCCAAATAGGACTGGATTTTACTGCTAGCCACTACCCATCTTTGTTTATAATGCTTGTGAGTTAAGGCGATATCGAGGCAATACGCACAGTATGCACATATGCCAATTAGAGATTGACCAGTTACAACTCTAAAACATCAGTGGAAAGATTCAAACAAACAATACTAAATGATGAATAAAATGTTATTTATTTTATATAGTTGAACTCATGAGTCAACTGAAGCTAGACCACCATGGAAAAAACCTGGAAGCACTAGACGGCCGTTTCATCTTATTGTGGGACTCCCTAGCCGTGCGCATCCACAATCCCGCCTCGCGAGATTCGTACCCCGGACCCATCAGACTCATTTCATTATTTAGATCTTGTTATTGGTCTGGGTATCATAAATAATGTAGTTATTCTATTTAAATTTCAAATGGAGTTTAATTCATGTAAAAAGCAACATTTATTGAACATTGTTGAGGTATACATATTTAACTATGAATAATTCGATGTTATTTGCTCTGAAGTTCCTGACAAGATAATAATGATCATGGGCTTGAGATCACCAGACTTTACTTGTCTTCAAAACATGAAAACATTCATATAAATGGCTGTCAGATAAGCTAAGAGACCCTCAGTGGCAAGATTATCACTAGTACAGTGTCATTAAAAAGTCAGATTAGAATAACAATCTAAGAAAGAATTTGTCTCATACAAGATTATTATATAATACAAATCTATATGGTCATAGAAAATCCCATGTAGAATAAAACCTAAAAGAGGATGTTTAACTCTGACCACTCCTGGAATAAAATAGCCGTCATTTCTGGGATTGTGTGGTCATCATGCTATACTGGGAATAAATTGAAATCGGGAGTCTTTACCATTGAGGTCCAGTCTGGTGTTTTAAAGGGTAAATACTGGTCGCAACACATGAAAGTCTTGAATCCAATTCCTGTGTAGGAGGGGGTGATGGTTCACACTGTTGAGGTGTTCTATATTAAGAAAACTCAGGGTGGTTACTAGTGATACCTATCTGTGATCAATATTTCATACAAATAAAATGTGTTGAATATTTTTTTTTCAATTTAGCGTTGTTGTTAATACAGTACTCAAAATAAAGATTGTTCTCTTACGTTAATAGTAAAATAATAAACAAAGATAGAACTTCGGAGTACATTTCTACATATGTGCTTGCATAGTTGTGTGTAATATTTAATTGACTAATCAATGAATCACGTAATTTAATACTTAATAGTACTCTTAACAACATTATCGTACAAATGACTCATGTAAATTAGCTAAGTGAAAAATATAGTTTCTATTATATTCTGTTTTATTTAATTTCGTTAGGTCTCTACACAAACTGTTAGCATTGATCATATGCACATTTGAGTGTTGACAACAATGCAAACTAGTCAATAGAATTCAATCAACCATATGGATTAGACAAAGATAATATTAAGTACTAAATAGTAATTATACACAACATATCAGATGTCTGTAACGTTCTGAATAGCTTGATGGTTACTTCATTCACCTAGAAGAGTTGATCAAAATCTCAGGTTTACTTTGCTGACAATTTCCAATTACTACTATTTAAAGTGTCCTAATGATTATCTCCAATTACGTAACAATTAATAAATCAATATTTCAATGATCATGAACTTCATTTTACCCTTGTAAATTAACATTGTGAAGTAAAAAAAAAACTCATCTCAATTCTAAACATAATTATGAAAATGACAGATTTTCGTAAAGTTATCATGTACAGTATCAACAATAAGTATATGTATAATAACTTGTTATTGTTGTTATAGATTGCTCAAAATAAGTTGACGAACATTTGGAGAGAATTTAAATTCATTCATTTAACCAATATGTGAAATATTAAAACATTCGCAAATTCTTATCATCAAAGGGTAATGACACTATCAGTGACTTAAAGTAGGCTTATAATGTAGTCTTATTCAATGAACTCATTGAAAACCTGGTTATAAATGTAAGCATGTTTGAGATGTATTTATCATTATCTCTCTTTTTAAATATGAAATATCTCTTTAGGAATTGTGTTACGTCTATATTCATTGTGACTATATGAAGTGATGTTGTCAACCATATTGATTATTTCACCAATATTGAAATTTTTTTAGTCACAATGAATCAGTAACTGACGAAGTGTAAGCACAGATAAAAATATAGTTTATTTTAAATTCATTCAGTATTGTTTGTTTGAATCTTCCTATCGATTTGTTAGGACTGCAACTGGTCAGTCTCTAATTGGGTATATGTGCATACTGTGCGTATTGCCTCAATATAGCCTTAATTCACAAGCATGGTAAGCAGAGATGGGTTCGAGTCCCAGAGTGAACATCAACTCTGAGATGCAGGTACATCCAGCTGACGAGTCCCAAATAAGACGAAACGCGCGTCAAACTGGATTCCACTGCTAGCTACTATCCATCTCTGCTTACCATAGTTTATTTTACATTTGAAAAACATGTTTCAGTCGTCATTTACTTACAATGTTCATTCATGTCAATGGGTTTGTCCATCATTGATGTATTTGTTCAGTGTTACTTTTTTGCAATCAAGCGTGACATATGTGTGCAGACGATATGTATATAGTTCTAGTAGTTGGTGACAGATGCCTTCGAATCAGTCCTCGCAGTAGGTACCGTAAGTCAGGCAATGAAGTTATATTACTTCGTCAACTCAGATAAACATATATAACAAGTGATCGTTAAATTGTCAAGAAATCTATCTTACAAGTGGTTAACGAAGAGTAGATTCTTATTTAGTTCATCAGAGTTCTTACATCTAAATAATCTGCATTTATAGAAAAAAATCTGTGAAGATTTCTGTAGTAAAATAAAATAAATACCTAATACTTTTTTCATCTGAAATCAGCCTATTTTCAAAATAAATGCTTAAAACATGATAAGCAATACATAAGTATTGAATATAATAATACGAGCATATAAACATTTTATGCTACATTATGCCGTAATATACTGTACTTAAGCATATTATATTATACTGTAGTACACTGTATAGCTTCGGAAACAGAAACTTTTATATTCATACTTCATGTTTTTCAACGACAACCCAGTTCATGTCATTCCGTCATTAAATATTGCGTTTTACCAATCAACTAACTATCAGTATGGGGTTGTGGAGATTGTTAAGCTTTTGATTGAGATCATGAATCGACTGATGTTAGATCACCATTGAAAACCTAAAAACACTGGACACTCATTTAGACCTAGTATAGGACTGGTGAGTAGTGAGCATTCACAATCCCATACGCGAGATTCGAACCCAGGACTTTCGGTCTCGCTCAGTGGTCTATAGGTTAAGGGTTTGCAAACGAGATTAAGTTCTTGGGTTCGAGTCTCTTGTTCAGGATTATGGATGTGCGTTGCTAAAGAGTCTCACACTAGGTTAAAACTACCACCCAGTCCTTCCAAGTTTCTAATGATGATCTAACATCGATCGCTTCATGATCTCAATCAAAAATCAACTCACTAAAGAACAAACTCTGTTCAAATTTCAACCAATCCTTTTGTTTTCAAATCACATAATCCATTAAAAATAAGGAATTCTTTTTTTTCTAATTCGTTGCTGGGGGTAAATTGAAATCGGGAGTTTTTGCCATTGAGGTCCAGTCTGGTGTTCTAAAGAATAAATGCTGGTCACAACACATGAAAGTCTTAAATTCCACTCCTGGGTGGGAGGGGGTGATGGTTCACACTGTTGAGGTGTTATATATTAAGAAAACTCAGGGTGGTTACTAGTGATACCTAACTGTGATCAATATTTCATACAAATAAAATATGTTAAATATTTTTTTAATTTAGTGTCGTTGCGAAATCAGTTCATAAAGTACTCAAAATAAAGATTTTGCTCTTAATATAATAAAAATATTATAATAAATATAATAATATTATTATAAATGACTGTCAGATAAGCTAAGAGACCCTCAGTGGTAAGATTATCACTAGTAAGTGTCATTAAAAAGATAAAACTTCGGAGTACATTTCTACATGTGTGCTTGTATAGTTGTGTGTAATATGGAAATTGTTAAGCTTTTGATTGAGATCATGAATTGACTGATGTTAGACGACCATTGAAAACCTACAAACTCTGGATACGCGTTTCGTCCTAGTATGGGATTGGTGAGCAGTGAACATCCATAATCCCGTATGTTAGATTCAAACCCAGAACTTTCTGTTTCGTTCAGTGGTCTATAGATTAAGGGTTTGTAAACGAAGTCAAAATTACTAGGTCCGAGCCCCACGTGAGAGATCGTGGATGTGAGTTGCTGAGGAGCCCCCACACTAGGACAAAACAATCGTTCAGTGCTTCCAAGTTTTCAATGACAATCTAACATCAATCGCTTCATGATCTCAATCAAAAATCATCTCACTAAAGAAACAAAGCCTTTTCAAATTTCAATTGTCTTTTACCATCAATCCTTCAGTTTTTTCAAATACATAATCCATTAAGAATAAAGAATTCTTTCTTTTTTGCATAAATCATTCTTCACTAATGAACCACTTTACTTACTTCCATTTGTCAACACTTTAAAAACCACTTGTTATTATTATTCATTTATCAATCTTTCTAATGTATAATGTACATCTGTTTTATATATTCAATAAAGTGTATTCTTAATATTATTTGTTTCAAGAAAAGAAACTAATCATAAGCACACACATGAATGTCGTCTACTTATTCATAAAGATTGACGGAGATGAAATTATACAATCATACTAAGATTATTATTATTATTATCATGGTCATTATTTGTAATAACAATAATATGATTATGTAACAGATTGCATAAGTGTATTCAATTAAAAAAAGACATTTACTGTTATTTATATGAGAAGAAATTTAAGTATAAAATATACCCTACTTATTTTATAGATGGTTACATATTCATTATTATGCATACTTTTTGTATATGTTATGCTATATATATGTAGTGTATGTATGTATGTATGTGTGTGTGTGCATTTGGGGGGTAAACTTTAACGTTTATATATATCTATATATATTTGACCACCTAAAGTGAATATGTAATTTTGGAATTGGTTAATATGACCACCTGCATAGAATGTTCTAATCAAATCCCCTTTCAAAACTCTTCATTGTTGTCTTCATCTTCTTTCATATCCCTATATTTATATATAAATAACATAAGAATCGGTTAAGTATAATTACATTTCAACTATACATTCATTATTATTAACATATTGAATCAAATATAAAAAGTAATAACTGTCATAAATTTCATTTAGAAAAACACCCCTTAAAAAAAATTTTTTTTTTCTTTTTTAAAAATGATGATACATAAAAGTATTCTTATTTTTACATTTATAAATGAAGACCCCTTTTTATAGGGGTCACGTGACATAAAGACTATTTATTTCAGTTATACATTGAAAGGAATGAAGGCTAGGTAATTAAATTGGTCAAAGGTATATATTTACGATTTGATAGAAAACATATATCTTTGTTTAATAATATATCTAGTTATAATAAAGAATAGTTTTGAATGTGTTCTATGTATGTATAATTTAAATATGAAGTGATTTACATGAATATTGAATTGAATAAGATTTCTTTTAAGAGAATATGAATGAATGATTTGAATATTTTAATGAATATCTTATCGTAGAATGTAGATGATCTATGATATTGTTTTATTATTAGTCTTGGTATGGGTTTGTGGAGATTGTTAAGTTTTTTTATTTATTGAAATTATGAATCAATTGATGAGATTCGCTAGATTAGGACGAAACAGTCGTCTAGTACTTTCAGGTTTTCAATAATGATGATCTAACATCAATCGATTTATGGTCGTAATCAAACATTTGACTAATGTATTTTAATAAATAATGATGGATAGTGACTAGCAGAAGCACTGAAGTCAGACATTGAAATAACTGCGAATATGCTTCACCTTCTATTCAAAAAGATTTGGGAAGAGGAACAAGTGCCAACGGACTGGAAAGAAGGATATCTCATCAAGATACCAAAGAAAGGAGATCTGAGCAAATGTGAAAACTACAGAGGCATCAGTTTATTATCAGTACCAGGAAAAGTTTTCAACAGAGTGCTGCTGAATCGGATGAAAGACGCAGTAGACGCTGAACTTAGGGATCATCAGGCTGGATTCCGTAAGGATCGGTCGTGCACAGACCAGATTGCGACATTACGGATCATCGTTGAACAATCAGTTGAGTGGAACTCATCACTATACGTCAACTTTATTGTTTACGAGAAGGCGTTTGACAGCGTGGACAGGAGAACATTATGGAAACTTCTTCGACACTATGGAGTTCCTCAGAAGATCGTCAACATTATCCAAAACTCATACGATGGACTACAGTGCAAAGTGGTGCATGGAGGACAGCTGACAGATGCATTTTCAGTAAGGACCGGAGTCAGACAAGGCTGTCTACTCTCCCCATTCCTCTTCCTTCTAGTGATTGACTGGATTATGAAGAATTCGACATCTGAAGGGAAATACGGAATACAATGGACTTCTCGGAATCAATTAGATGATTTGGACTTCGCAGATGACCTAGCCCTCCTCTCTCATACACACGAACAAATGCAGATGAAGACAGCAAATGTAGCAGCAGCCTCCGCATCGATAGGTCTCCACATTAACAAAGGAAAAAGCAAGATTCTCAAATGCAACACGGAGAACACCAACCCAATCACACTTGATGGCGAAACTCTGGAAGAGGTGGAAACATTCACGTACCTGGGGAGCATCGTTGATGCAGATGTAAAGGCGAGGATTGGCAAAGCAAGGGCAGCATTTTTACAATTGAAGAACATATGGAACTCAAAACAACTCTCAACCAATTTCAAGGTCAGAATCTTTAATACGAACGTCAAGACAGTCAGTTATACTGTATGGAGCTGAAACGTGGAGAACTACTACGGCCATCATCAGGAAGGTACAAGTATTTATAAACAGTTGCTTACGCAAAATACTCAACATCCATTGGCCGGATACTATCAGCAACAGCGTTTTATGGGAGAGGACAAACCAGCTTCCATATGAAGAGGAAATTAGGAAAAGACGTTGGAAGTGGATAGGACATACATTAAGGAAATCACCAATGTGCATCACGACTCAATCCCTAACTTGGAATCCGGAAGGGAAGTGGAAAAGAGGAAGGCCAAAGAACACACTACGTCGGGAAATAGAAGCCGATATGAAAAGGCTGAATAGTAACTGGAAAGAACTGGAAAGGAAGGCTCAGGACAGAGTTGGATGGAGAATGCTGGTGAGCGGCCTATGCTCCTCGTCGAGGGGTAACAGGCGTAAGTAAGTAAGTAAGTGACTAGCAGTGGAATCCATAACGCTCATTTCGTATTATTTGGGACTCGTCAGCTGAATGTACCTACATCATAGAGTGGATGTTCACTATGAGACTCGAACCCAGTACCATCCGCTTTAAACGCTACCACGTTATCCACTCAGCTACTGAGTCCTGATAGCTACTTGGTTGTGCAATGGGGTGAAGTTTAAATTCACTTGGTATTGTTTACTTGGATCTTCCCACACGCGTCCTGGATTCCACTGCTAGCCACTATCCATCTTTATTTATTAAGCTTGTGAATTCAAGCAATATCAAGGCGGTCCGCACTGGATGCACATATGCCAATAAGAGATTGATCAATTGCAGTTCTAAATAACAATAAGAAGATACAAGTAAACAACACCAAGTGAATAATGAGTTTATGTTAGAAATCTGTTATGAAAGCAACTTTTTAATTCAAATTATTATTTCTTACATGAAATTGAAAATTATCAATCACTAGTGTAAAGATATGTTATCTGTTTAATAAATAAACGGGCTAAAATCTTAAAAGATTTATTTCACAGAATTAAGGAGTTGTTTGTGTTTAAATTCACTTGATATTATTTACTTGTATCTTCCCATTGATGTTTGGGACTGTAATTGATCAGTTTCTTATTATCATATATGCATACTGTGCGTATTACCTCGATATAACTTTAAGTCAAAAGCATTATAAGCAAATATAGACGGTGGCTATCAGTGGAATCCAGGGGGGAACATCAACTCTGAGGTACAGGTATATCTAACTGATGAATCCCAAATAGTACGAAACGTGCGTCCGGTATCCTACTGTTAGCCACCATCTATCTTTGTTTATCAGGGTTTGTTAATTTGAAAATGTTTCCCATTTTTATCCCATCTTCCTTTCGAATGTTTAAAACATTCATAGAAGTTATAAAAAGTTAAACATTTTAGCTCACTAGTCTTACTAGTCTTTTAACATGATTTTCCCAGTTACAATTATTTTGATTGAATTGCATACATAAACAATTTTCATACAGTAAGTATATCAACAATTATTCGGACAGTGTATTAGTAATTGTAAGGTTAAAAAGATCGTACTTATTCGACGTTACTATTAACATTGAATAAAAGTCATCTTGGTGTAGTATTACTAATGCAGTCGACGCAACTATTTAAAAGAGTTGTTTTCTTCAATGTGTTTTCTCAATAGAGAACCTTTAACATTCCATACATTTGATGGTTTACTTCACATATTTAGTAGACAGACTATGTGACTGTATTAAGCCGGTATTATTTAATGGAAACATCTCAGCTGAGCTGCTCCTCATATGTTATTAAATTGATCTGTGTATACAATGTTGTGTGATGCAAAAGCTTAACGCTATTAACACTGAGGTCATATGCTCAATCTCGCATTAAATGATAAATGTACATTTTTGAGGGGTTTCAAAATAGAACCAATAATTCGATAATTTATAGTGTTGAATGGTTCTGAAATTGGTATCAATATATGTTGAAGCCACCTTCAAATTATATGAAATCTTTTCCAAATCATCATAAGTTAGTTGATATTAAACCACGTAATGATGGTAAGACTTAAAAGTACTTGTAAAAATGGCTGAAGCAAAATCGACTGTAGAATTTCTCAAGATCAAGTATTATTTGAAAGATGTTACGTCCCAATTTGAGACTTTTCTATGTTGTAAACCTATAGTTGCAAATACGAGAGAAACCTGAATCTCAAAATCTTGAATTAATAGCTTATAGGATGTAAAATTAATAGTTGTGGTACGTAGAGATTGTTGGTTCAATAACATGTGTTTGGGATTGTGGGTAAAAGCTGTTGCTGACACTTTTGAAACAAGAACAAAAGCAAGCTGTTCAGTTAATCATAGCTCATTTAATTTTCTATTTTTAATATCAGTTCATCCAATTATAATTCTACATACTTTTTGTACTACTGATGCATTAAGAGGCTATTTAATTTAATCTTTACCGTCAGTTACATACAGGTCTGAATTAACTGAAGAATAGAAAAATATTCCATACTTGTATCAGATTAATATATATTCCTTTAGACTATTTAGTCCATTTACAACTATATGCTATAAAGCTATCTTACTTACATCCCTGACTTATTTTGGTGATAATGCAAATGGATGCCAACATAATTTGATTTCAAGAAGTTGGAAAAAAGTTTCATCGTTTCACTCCAAACACTTATTATCCTCCTAGACACCTTTAATAATCCACTGTAACTTTGTTTGTACCATCTGATGTCAGCTCGAATCCCATGCGAGAGCATCAATTCCAATAACATCCTTTACCGATAATCTTCAAACAGAAAAATTACTTGATTCAATACCTTTTGTTGATTACCCCCAAACTGTCTAACATTAAAACATAATCCATTGAATGTCAAGTTTATTAAATAATGACTTGATCGATTAATGTGTTAGTTACTACCTGGTAACTAATCTGTGTAAAGATTTTAATTTTTGCCTAGTAATAAAAAAACTATCTGTAACTTCATCATTTCAAATGATCTTGACAACGAATATCTTCAAATAATCATCAATTATTGATGGAAATTCAGTTTGTTTGTTTTTTAAAAATTTTGTTACTGCCGGAAATGTCATTACATTTTACTTAAAATAGATTGATAGATTTTTATTATTTGTTTTTCTTTTATAAGATTTACTAAGTGATAGGCATTATGAGATTAATTATGAGGATATATGTTCAATGTATCAACTATATATAGTCACAATTGAATTGGTAAAGTTAAACAATTCGCTTTGAAAAGTCATTAAAATAGATGAGACTTAGTTGAGATCATGAACCGACCAATGCTAGATAACTATTAGAAACCTGGAAGCACTGGACGCCAGTCCTGTCTTAGTATGGAGCTACTCAGCAGGGGGCATTCAGAATCCCGCATGAGGGACTTGAACACCGAGCCTCTGATTTTGCGCGAAGGCCTAACCTATAGACTAATGAGCCGGGGTCCAACTGTGTTAATAATGTCTAAATTAAACCAATCTCTACAATCCTGTACTGACAAATAAGATTTATTACTTGCTACAATAGAGTATTTATTGACCTATATAAAACTTGATATTATGTATGGAAAAGTAGACAATTTATACGATGAATAATATCAATCTTTTTTTTCCACAGTTAGAATCACGAACTGATGTTAGCTAGAACACAACTGAAAATCTGGAAGCGCCAGACGTCCGTTTTATCCCAGTGTGGGACTCCTCATTGGTATGTCTCTACGACCTCTCAACGGGCAATCAAATCCAGAGTTTTTGGTCTCGTGGGCGAATACTTAACTTATTATTGTTCATTCATGTAAACAATTAAGATGATCAGACTACTGACTACTCAGTCCTATATTATTTAACCATAGTCAGTAATGTTTATTCGGGTTTGTGACATTTTTGCATGTTTATAATTATAAAAATTACTCACATTTAAAGAAGTCACGTTCGCATATACAAATGGATAGATGCGAAAAGTACTGGATCTTTAATGGGCGAAATCTTCATAAACATATGTTTGTTCTATAAAGTCAAAAATATAATAGAATATTCGTCAAGGTTATTCAGTTTGAAGATGATTTATATCGAAGACTTTGGTTTTAAAAAATATTAAAAGCCACGAAATACTGATAATCTGTCTCACCGTAATATGATAGCGTATATGATAATGTGTATCCATGGTCCTGTCATGGATAAAACTCAGGACCTTCAGGATTTGGGGTGTGCATTGCATTTTTCACTAACCGAGTTGCTGTGTAGCAGCTTACAACTAGGAAAGACTTATCCAATCTCTCTTATTAAACCATTATTGATTGACTTCAATAGTGTTGAGGTTAGGGAAGGTGTTACTAGCATAAAAAACGATCTTCTTAAGATATCAACCAGTGAATTACCATTGTTGATGTATTCCATACTAAGAAGAAACATTTCAAAACCCCTTAGTTTCCAAACGACCATTAGGCTAAATTTTCCCAGTGATTGACTAATAAGTATACTTAAATAGTTGGTGTATTGTTATTATAATAATCAGTAACAATTGTTTAAAAACAATTGTTTTTTAAAATGAAAAAAAACTATTCAGATGAGCGGAATAAGACAGTATGTTGGATAATCACTGGATTTTCAGGTCTTGAGGGCAATGCATTTCACCATTAAACTGGTGATTCGGAACACAATATTTCATTAATTAATTTATTACATAGATTGGTGTTATTCATTATCGGAGTTTAAAAAACTAATCTCACAGTTGGTCACTGAAGTTCACATGATTTTACGGATTTTTTATTCCGTAACTACTACATTTATGAATAAATAGTTCCTGATATTTTCAGTTTATTATTTACTTATTTCAATACATAAATATTTTTACAAAGGTACACTGAATACATATGCGTCACACAATTCACTTGATTTGTGTGTGGGCTGGGATACTGCCCGGGCACCCAGGTCGCAACAGGTGGTATCTTTAGGAGGCCTTCTAACGAAGGGTCGGATCCACAAGGCAGTGGAGCATCGTAAGGAGATGCAGTCCCATGGTAGCCGGTGACTAGCGATTGGTTCATACGTCATAAGTTCCCTCAGGATCCTGGAGCCCATGTGCACCATTGGTTTGGAATTAGGGTTTTCCAACTCCCCTAGGTGAATCCTCTATATCCACCAACCCGGTTAAAGCGACGAACATTCGCTTTTCGTCCTCTCAATTTCACTCGATCACAAATTAACCAAAGACTGGTAGATGCTGGGTTCGGATCCTGCAAGGCGGGATCGTGGATGCGCACTGCTGGGGAGTCCCATAACAGGACGAAACGGCCGACCAGTGCTTTCAGGTTTTCCATGGTGGTTTAGCTTCAATTGACTTATGATCTTAACTACATAAAATCATTTGCTTTAATTCCATCTTTATTAACTATCGAATTACTATTGTGGTTAATATGAAATAACCGTGTACTTTCTAAACAACAGTAATCAGATATAAAATTTGTCCAATTATGTGAAGTAGAACATTCGTTAGTAGTTATAAATATTATACCCTGACAATTAATAAACAAGATCCTTAACTTAAAGATAGTTCATTTGAATCATTTACTTCTGTCTTACATTTTCATTTACACCTTCTACACCATCAAGACTTCAGTTGGAAAAACACTGAGGACCAAATAGTTATTTCATTCTAAGTTGATAATACATATTTACAACCCGAAATGGGATTGAAGTCTGATCTTGGAGCTAATATGTTACTTTTAGACTACCTTAGTTATACCCGATAAATCGACATTCGGAACTTCTTCTTTTATAAAACGTTTGTTTTTAATCTCTTTTTTTCCCTATTTCTACTTTTTTTTCTCCTTCATCTACCCAATATTATTAACCAATCCGTACTAGATTAAAGGGATAGAAATCCGATTGTAATGTTTCATCTCTTCTATATTTATTCCTATCCTAAATTCATACTTTTACATAAAGTAATACGTCTAGGATACGGACTAGAAAATTTACTGAATACTAAATAGGTGAATAAGAAATATTAGTAATATTAGTAAATTTTGTTCACTTTTTCCATGACTGTCTCTACTTTATAATACATATATCTGTTATGCCTTTCTTTGTTAACGTTTGAATATAAACGGAAAAAAGGAATACATAAAGAGAGTTAGAAAAAGTTTATAAAAAGGAACAGTAAGATATAGGTCCCCCCCTACTGGCCAAGAAAAGACTGGCGTTATGCCTAAGAATCGGTCCTTATTAGTAAAGATTCATTCATTCTTTATCACTTCTCAGATCTTAAGTTTGAAAATGATCTCTGTGAGGATATAATGTGGCAGCTTTGAATGTTCCGATTGATGTGTAGGACTGCAATTGATCAGTCTCTTATTGGTATATGTACATCCTGTGCAGACTGCCTCGATATTGCCTGACGTCACAAGCTTAATAAACAGATGGATAATGGCTAGCAGTATAATCCAAGACGCACATTTCGTCCTATTTGGGACTCGTCAGGTGGATGTACCTGCATCTCACAGTTGATGTCCACTCGGGGACTCGAACCCAGTACCGTTCGCTTCAAACGTCATTGTTGATAGAATCTTTTTTATAGGTTGTATCAAATGTCTTATTAGCCATCAACAGACTCAGTAGGTAAGTGAATAACCCTTTGTCATCTAGACCGATAGTCAATGGGTTCAAGTCCTAGTGTAAACAATAGAATGATGATATTTCAGACTGATGAATTTTAAACAGAACAAATCGCGCATCATAGATTCCACTGCTAGACAATATCTAAATTTCCTAAGAACTTATAAAAGAAATGTGATTCGAAAAGTAATCAACACAGTATTCACGTACATCACCAAATGCTAGTCAGAATAAAATACTGTATATCAAAAGACGGAATGATAGTAGTGTAATGAATAAGAATGCGACTGGGAACAATCGAATGTATTTAAGCACAAATTACAAACTATCTTATTAAGATCTGATAACCATACAACAAACAGTTAATTTGCAAAATAACAATCAATTGTCTCAATCTTCACTGTTCCTTCTGTAAATATCAATCCATCTTCTCTAATTTCATCGTTCATACATTTTCCTACCAATTGCGCTTCATTTCAGTTTTTTTCTTATCGGTCTTCTGCCTAAATACATTCCATGTCTGACCCACACCATATACTACTTATGAGGATATAAGTAGACCACACCACAATAGTAGTATTCCGCCCCTTTTATTCCCTTATTCTCTACATTATGATTGCTATTACTATTATTTTGATTCAGCTGTTATTCACCTTACAACTGTCCTGATATAAAGTGGCTAATTTCTTCGATCTACATTTACATTGATAATGATTGACTGACTGATTTTTTGTCAAAAAAAATCAAATAATTAGTTTTAAAAATTTTTTTCCCTTTTATGTTATCAAGATAGATAACTGTTAAGATAATTGTTAGATTGGTTATTTATACTTGACATTTGTAACGAATTATATGTATATGTATATAACTAAAACAAAACACACATACGCACACACACACACATTCTTTTTGTGTGTTTAATAGATGAACTTTTTTTCCTGAAAGAAAATTTTAAAAAAACTTTTCAAGGACATTCAGTTCAAAATTCAATTAAATAATAGTGTATAATGAATAAAGCGGTTTCTTCATTTTAAAAAAGAAATGATTATTATTCTTTTAATGACATTCTATGTTCATAACAATATTAAGGATAATAAACTATAAGAATATATAACATTATAATTATTAATAATAGTAATAAACTACAATTCATTGTGTATTTCCCCCCTCTCTCTCACGCGCTCGCTCGCTCACTCTCTCTCTCTCTCTCTCTTTCCCTTGTTTTCTTTTTTCCCCCCGGATTTTTCTTCTCATCTCCATTTTCAATTGACTTATCAATGATTAACAATCTAATCAACTGTCTACTACAGTTAACTTTTATAATAATAATAATATAAATGAAGTCTTATCGAATTTTCTTCTCGATTATTCTTTTCTGATGTCTGTAGAAACATCCATGAAAATAACAACTATACATATCAGCTTTGTGATTGTTCTATATATAAAACGTGGGGAAAAAACACACGGAAAAAAAATCGAATTTATGAGTTGACTAGTTTAAAATGGATAATTTCTGTTTTTTTTTCCTTATTTTTTTTTTTCAATGTTACCCTTTTATATGATTATGATTATTACTCGTTCATCAAAATGTATCTGTTCCACTATTTAGGATTGTAGATCTGTTTTAGTCAATTTTTTTTAAAAAAAAGAGGGAAAAAATGATTGAATGAAGGGGGAGAAATCAGAATACCATCTGGTAAAGTATCTGGAAAAATTAAAGATTACAATCATATTTTTACATCACTAAAAATAAAAGAGAAATAATAAAAAAGGGAGGGGTTTAGCAAGACTAACTGAATAGAAGTAATCGTAAGTGGAATGAATGGGATATGTAATGAATGAATGAGTGAGTGAGTGAGTAAATGAATGGGCTGGTCTAATGGAAATACATCATATTTACAGGGTATTACATGTTATATTATGTGTGTATGAAAGTAATAAAAAGAATATTAATAATAGACAGATTATCTGATTATGAAATAAAATTCTAGCAATCAGCAGTTTAACCTTGACTAGGTCAGTTACTCAGTCTGTATTACTTTGGGCTAAAAAAACAAGCAATGATTAATTATGAAGTTATTTTGAAAGTGTTGTCGGTCTAACAGTAATAATGAAAAGACTGTGTTTACCACATACTGAGATCACCCACTTTAGTACTTACGCTTAACATCTAGATGGATTGATTATCCAGTAAAAAAATTTAGTTCTAATGACTAAATGTCAACAAAATCTTTAATCCATATTGTTTGATACTATCCTCATTTCCACTCTAGAAAAAAATCAATAAAAATAGCTTTTTGTAACTATGCTAATTTGTTGGTAACTTTCGCTGAATTCAGTTAAAATAATAATAATCGAATGAATATCCATGATTTTGAAATTTACTATTAAGATATGATAGTTGAAAGCGTGAATCAATTGAAGCTAGACCACCTGGAATCACTGGACGGTCGTTCCGTCCTATTGTGGGACTCCTCAGCAGTGCACATCCACGACTTCGCCTCACGAGTTTCGAACACAGGACCTACCAGTCTCGCGCCAGAATATTTAACTGATAGACCACTGAGCTGGCCGGCATCCAACGGTATTAATGTCTAACATCAACCAATCCACTATTTTGAGCAACCGTTCACCAATTGTCTTCAGTGAGTTCCTATCTCACAACAGATGCGGTTTGAACTCCACTGGTCACTGCTTCGCATTAGAACTCCTGGATTTACCTCTCGAAGTCAGTCATTAGAGAGCATATGATTATTATTATCATAAGGGGTTTTTATGGAGATTTAGTATTTTCATAGTTGAAAGCGTGAGTTAATTGAAGCTAGACCACCATGGAAAACCTGAAAGCACTGGACGGTCGTTTCGTTCTATTAAGATTTGATTCTTCGAGATTCCATCATGAAATTTATTACTTTATATTTAGTCAACAGTAATTGACTTCTATCGTTGCAATTTTAAATATTTTCACAAAGACTATTTCAGTGATCATCACATAGTGATGTATTCGATATTGAACTGTTGTTGTATAAGGTATCAGAATGATGCAGTTTTCTGGATAATCATTATATACACCTCATACACATTGATTATCTTTTGCACTTAATTGAAACTTTCATAGTATCACCCGAAACTATGACTGTACTCACACAAACACTTATTCTAACATCATATCTTACCGCAATAATAAGTTATTTACTTATTAATTTATTCTATTTTATTTTATTTTTATTACTCGTTTTTATTAATACATACATAGTTATCAGAAGGGGTTTTGTGGAGATTTTAGTATTTTATAGAGTTGAGATCATGAGTCAATTGAAGCTAGACTACCATGGAAAACCTGGAAGCACTGGACGGCCGTTTCGTCCTACTATGGGACTCCTCAGCAGTGCGCATCCACGAACCCACTCTCGCGGGATTCGAACCCAGGACCTACCAGTTTCGAGCCGAAGCCCTTAACCGATAGACCACTGAGCTGGCATCCAACGGTGTTAATTTCTAACTTCAACTGATTCACGAAATTGAGCAACCATTCACCAATGTCATCAGTGAGTTCCTATCTCACAACAGACCTGGTTGAACTCCACCGGTTACTGCTTCTCAGTGGTCTATCGGTTAAGGGCTTCGGCTCGAAACTGGTAGGTCCTGGGTTCAAATCCCGCGAGAGTGGGTTCGTGGATGCGCACTGCTGAGGAGTCCCATAGTAGGACGAAACGGCCGTCCAGTGCTTCCAGGTTTTCCATGGTAGTCTAGCTTCAATTGACTCATGATCTCAACTCTATAACATACATAGTTGTTTATTCTTGTTCTGCGTTAAGATATTTACGTAATCCACAACTCCTTTATTTTCTATTTTCTTAGTTTCTTCCTTTTCACCTTCGAAATCAATTCAAAATTCTTGCCAATTACTCAAAACCTGATTTATTATTACTATTATATTATTAATATTTTATTTTTCCATCCTTTCTCAAACATGGCAAATGTAATGTTAACATTATTGAAAATTGTGTATTATTGCATTTTTGAAGAAATCCGAAATGGTTTCTTCACAGCACTTATGTACCCATAAGATGTTTGTGAATAATAATAATTATTATTTCCAAAAAAAAAGACTTCTTTAGATTATTGAATGCTTCCAGTTTTTTTTTTTACTGTACAATTGTTGCACTTGGAAATGGTTTTAATTAACTTATTATGTATGCTTACAGTATAAACTATTCAAATGCTTTATAAAGAGTTTATAATCAAGATACGTTAAATATTGTGTAAATTGATGGTTGTAGATAGCTGATAGATAAAGTTACTGACCATGAAACTGGATGGCAAGGGATAGTATGCGTCACGTAGCATCAATTACGTTGAAATTACAGATATACAAAGATCTCTCGACTACCTTCAACTACCATCTAATATCTCGACATAGTGCATACGATATCTAGTCAATTCTACCAGTGGTTATATTGCACTTAGCAGAATGGTTTTATGAGCTTCTCTTGTGATAAATTTTTTGGGATATTCTTAAGCTAATAGGAATTATAAAGAACGACTACTCTGTTAAAAATGAAATGATTTCGTCCCGTTAATTCGCTTTTAAAATGTTGATTTACAACATTATACCTGTTAGACATTAAGTATTATGACCCATTATTAATAACTGACTGTTGATTAACAAATGAAATGGTCACTTGTTTTTACGATCAGTACATACTCAGCAAAAGAAATATTCTTCTGAAAATTACACCGATTATATTGATTCTTTAGACCATTATGGATTGAAGTGTAATATGGTGTTAATCGGAAGTAACTGGATGGTAGTCACGGAACTGATTTCGAGTTAGCTGACACTTTAATAAATTATTTCTCTTTTTTGAGAAACTTATCCTAACAACCTCCCTTTCACTGAGATTTAAGAATACATTATATTATGCCACAGAGCTGCTACAGACCTGTGAGAATGATATATCTAATCTAATCGGTCTTTGAGTAACAACCGATATCACGTTGTTTTGTGTTTATTGATGATTGGATTCTATCAAGCCGTGACCAGTGGTGTTCAACCGTTTCGGGTGTGAAGGAGTTACTCACCGAAAATGATGGAAAATACTTGAAAAATATCGTGTATTGGTTGGATTTAGATATTAACACCGTTGGATCCCAGGTCAGTGGTCTGGAGATTAGGGGTTCGCACGAGACCGAAGGTTCTGGATTCAAGTTTCGCTTGTGGGATCGTGGACACGCACTGCTGAGGAGTCCCATACTAGGGCGAAAAGGCATCCCGGTTCTCCCAGGTTTTGAACGGTGACCTAACATTGATCGATTCATGATCTCGATAAACACTCAACAATCTCCACTACCCCATACTGATTCCATCAATATAGTTGCAATGTGATCACTAGATGAGACCTTGTTTGATATGTGTTGAAAGTAGCCTCAATACTATTAGCGGCATTTTTATCATTATATAATATTTGAGTAATTGTTTCATGAATATTTGAAACATATAAATAAGTACGGTATTGTATATTGATTAGATTTAAGTTTATAGCCGGTCTCTCACCCATTCTTCTATAATTCTCACTTGTTTACCTATAGTACAGAAAGTGGGACAGAGCTTCCTGTCAGACGTTTTTCACCAGCGAATGGGCAAAATCAACAGAGCATAAAACTATTATTATTAGTTAATTTGTCCAGTATGTAGACTGTTTCTCAGTTACCGCATTTCTACGAACTTCAAAGTTTCCATGATGGGCTAACACGAGGTAAACAACCACTGAAAACCAGAAAGCACTAGACAGTTATTTTGTCCTACTATGGAGCTCCTTAGAAGTGTTCATCTATGACTATTCAGGATTGAACCTATGGTCTTCATATCTTGTTGCGATCGCTTAACCTTCAGACCATTGAGCTAGCATCAAGTGTTTTCATATTTAGTTCCAGTCAATTCGAAGTACACCATGATTATACGCTAATGCTAATGGTGAGTAACTGTCTTACATCGATGAATAGATAATATCAATACATCATCACCTTAATTTTAATAAATTGTTCTATTATATAGATTATTTATAAGTCGATACATTTCTACATGCTACTTGTTAACTAGTTAAAATTTTACGATCATAAAAATGATTTCAATTCTATTCAGCTAATCAAACAAGATATTTGTGTAATCGGATTACACAGTAGAATTGATAACGATGTGAACAAACTACGAGTATCATAACTATACGATAATTAAAACAATAATTACATACGAAGGAATTTCTGAAAAACCTACATAATCTTTTTTTTCTCCTATTCACTCGGTTCCTAATATCCAGTCACACTGTATTTACTTACTTACGCCTGTTACCCCTGATGGAGGAGCATAGGCCGCTCACTAGCATTCTCCATCCAACTCTGTCCAGGGAAATCCTTTCCAGTTCCTTCCAGTTGTTATTCATTCTTTTTCATATCTGCTTCTATTTCCCGACGTAGTGTGTTCTTTGGCCTTCCTCTTTTCCACTTCCCTTCCGGATTCCAAGTTAGCACACTGTATTTGACAAACAATAAATAATAAGTAATTAATTTTCGCTTCAAAAAAGCAAACGAAAATGAAATGCCATTTCTTTAAAAGTAATTCAGTACACAAGCAACCCCCCCTCCGTACAAATACACCCACACAAATACACACTTAAATGACTATAGTGAAGAGAAAATTAAGTAACCAAGGTTATACGGAGACATAACAAGTAATCGAATAAGTAGATAAAGTATTTAAATGAGTAATAAAGAACCCTATACATATATATATATATATATATATATATATATATATATATATGATGAATTATGAAAACAATCGAATCCAACTTAGTACAGATAGGTTGCATTCAAACAAAGATACGTTATGATAATCCATAATAAATTAAAATGTTTCTTAAAATGTCCATTTCATGCATATTCGGGACACTGTTAAATAACCATAAACGTATATAAGTAATGCATAAATATTTGAATGTAGGCTTATACACGTATACGTGTACAAACAATTTTGAATATGTAGTCCTTATATAATGTTTAAGAAGAGATAGCTGAATAAATGGTTGGCTAGTAGAATAGATTATCCTGAAAATAGAATTTCTTGAATTAGATTTAATATTAATAATCATAATTCGTTACAAATAGATTATAAATGAATTCATGAATCGATGTAAGCAAGAACACCATGGAAAATCTAAAAGCACTGGATTGTCGTGACCAATGGAGCCCGATCCGTGTCAGATAGAGAAAAGTATTTATCTCAGACAATGGATGAATGGTTGCAAGAACATTCATGGATCGATGTAAGTTAGACACTAACGCCGCTGGATGCCGGCTCAGTGGTCTAGAGGTTAAACGTTGCTCACGTAGACCTTTAAGTCCTGGGTTTGGATCGCACATGTGGGATCGTGGATCAACACTGCTGAGGAGCCCCATACTGGATCGAAAAGGCTCTCCAGTGCCTCCAGGTTTTCTATGGTGGTCTCACTTACATCATCTCATGAATTCAACTATTAATATTACTACAATCTCCATGAACCCCATTCTAATAAAAATAGATTAAACATCAATTATTACTAGTCAGGATACCAAATACTTTCATTATTCTAACATAATTCGATCAGTTAATTTGTAATTATAGAAACATATATCAATATAGTTTATTGAAATAGTTAATTAAAAAATATATGAATATTTGTTGTTGAGTTGATCGACAGTTAAATTAATACATCTGCCACAGCTGAGCCCAGATATAATAATGAATATTAGAAACAGTCAAATAAATTTATTGTGTTATTCAGCAAAATAAAAACAATCCAATAAGGAGAATATTCTTCAGGATGACTTTATCTCCCAAAGCTGTACAATAGTATTTTTCAGTTATTTTGCATATATAATAGTCTTTTTATAGTTGAAATCATTAGTCGATTGAAACTAGACCATTGTGGAAAACCTGGAAGCATTGGACGGCCGTTTCGTTCTATTGTGGGACTCCTCAGCAGTGCGTATCCACGATCCCGCCTCGCGAGATTCGAACCCAACACCTATTAGTCTCGCGCGCGAGAACTGAACCGTTGATAAATTACAAATGGAATTTAGGGTTATAAAAGAATCAATAATTCTTCACTTCTACCTATCACAAGAGATTAGTATAAATCAATTCTTAAGTCGATTCCCATCTTTATTCTATAGAAATATTATTACTGAAAAGAATACTTGAAACTTTGAATTCAAGTATCCGCCTCCAGGTTATATATACACAACTGGTAAACAATATTCTCTTAATTGATTGAATCTATCAAATTTCTGTGCATAGCTCTGTTTGGCACAATAGTTTCATGATGATTTCTGCATTCACTGTTTTAAAATGGTAAATGTGAGATATTTCAAACCTTTTTATTTATTTAGAAATAATGTGAGCTTCCATCATATTTCACTGTTCCAATAGTATTGCATTCTGTAACATGAATATAATTTGCTATTTATAAATTGAATGGATTTTGTAACGTCAAGGAGTTTTAAAAGTTTTAATTTTTGTTAAAGATAATTGGATATGATTCCGTTTTGATTGAATAATACATTTGTTTAATTTTTCTGTGACTTATCAGCGATTTTTTTAAAACAAAGATTGATGGTGGCTAGCAGTACAATCTAGAATGCGCGTTTTGACCTATTCAGGATTCGTCAGCTGGATGTACCTGCATCCCAGGGTTGATATTCACCCGGGGACTCGAACCCAAGACCGTTCGCTTCAAATATCGCTGCATTATCCATCTTTGCTTATAAAGTTTATGACTTAAAGCAATATCGAGGTAGTCTGCACAGGATGCACATATGCCAACAAGAGACTGATCAATTGTAATCTTAACCAACAATGGGAATGTACAAGCAAACAATACCAAGTGATTTTATTATTAATTTAAATGTACTACATTGTGTTACTTTTTTTGGTATGAAGTTGTAAATAGACGTTGTCGATTTACTTTCCAATAAAACTTTCTCCGAAGTCTCTGGTTCATTGCATTATATTTCACTGATTAACGTAGTTTTAGTCTTACACATTTAAAGGCTTTATTTTATATTTGTGAATAGTCTGCAGGTAGATGATTACAGTTGAATTTTAAGTTTAGTTTAGGTGACTTCATGAAAAACCTTAATTTCGTCATCATTTCTTGTCAGATTCTTATTAACTGATCTCATTAGTTCTAATGAAAATAACTAACCAAATATACAATTGAAATCATGAATCAATTGAAACTAGACCACCATGGAAAACCTGGAAGCACTGAACGGCCATAATAGGACGAAACGGCCATCCAGTGCTTCCAGGTTTTCCATGGTGGTCTAGCTTCAATTCATTCATGATTTCAACTATGAAAATATTAAATTCTCCACAAAACCCCCTCTGATCTACAAATATATAATGTTTAATATCAGCTCCATTACTGATCGATACCACTACTGCTACTGCTACTCCTATTATAAGTCACATTTCTTTTTTCTTTCACTCCTATATCGTGCCTAGATTTATTTTCAATTTGAACTTAGTAAAGACATTGATACTGTTTTTCTTTTTAACTGAACATCGGAATCGTTTTTAAAAAAGAGAAAACAACCTAAAATAAGGAAATAACTGACAATAAATGACAGTAACAATAATCTTAAAGATACATATGCCTTATTTATTTAATCCACAAACAGAAGGAGAATGATGACATTATAAAATTTCGATGATTTAAAATCATACATCTATATAAATCTTACCACAAGTCTGGCATAATGATCTCCTCCTTTCCTATTTCAGATTTCTATTTACATAAACTCACACACACACATATATATATACACAAACAAACATAAAATCTTTACTGATCACTCGAATCCGTCCTTTATTATATAATACATATCAATTGGAATTAAATAAATTACATAACATATTGAATAAGCTAACAGTAGTTAACTTGTGTACACCTTGAGGCAATGACAGAAGGTTAGAAGAAAAATTGAGATAATTTTCTTGTTTTTTTTTCAAAGTAAGATTGGATAATCAGAAATAAATACTTTTTTTTTTAAAAAGGGGGGGAGGGGTTGAAAAGTTTTTTAAAAGAATAAATAAATTAGGTAGAAGGTTGTAGTAGTAGTAGTAGTAGTAGTAGTAGTGGTATATGTTTCGAAACAAAATAATAATAATCATAATCATTTCCCTTCAATTATAATATTGAACATTTATGCTCATGGGAGTGTTTTAAAAAGTATTAGACTTAATAAAAAAAAACATCATTCTCCTGTTATATATTTTGAAAAGAAAACGTTACATACATACTTACTTCCGTGTTCACTCTTACTCATTTACTTATTTACATACTACCAGTTGTTGTAAAATTCTCTTATCAGATGTTACTTCTTTGGGGGGGGGTTCGTTTTTTGTTGTTGTTGTTTTCGTCTCAATGTTTACTAATGGATTATTATCATTATTAATACTACTATTATGATTATTATAATTACTGCTACTACTACTAGTCGAATTATTATAAGTAGTAAAATGAATATTAAGACATATGATAGAAATCAAGCCTTATAATACAATCCTTATTCATTTGTCTTGATGTGTAGGGGTAGATACACATTCACATATGTAGTATACAACTATATATATGTATATGTACAATATTTTTTGTTCGCCAGAATAGTAGAATTACATACGATTCATATATATAAAGAGAAAAGTCAATACAATGCTAATATAGACCAATAAGAATGAGAAGACAAGAAAGTCGTTATATATGGCATTCTGTATAACATTTAACATAATGGTTATATAACATATAAAAAAAGAATTAAGAAAGAACACACGACACATGGAGGCAAGAGAATAAACAATAGAGACAATGAACGATTTCAATGATGTTGATGACAACAACAATGTAAATGAATAAATAAAAGAAATTAAACTAATGTACACACTATAAGTCACGCCCCTTTTATGATAAACATCTTGAGAATTTTCCCTCCTACAATAAAATTATTATTTCCTAATTCGAATAATGACTCTTAATCAATAATGACTCAATGTTCAATGTAGGTTATAGAGATGAAATCAACTTTAGTTTTATCAAAATAGATTTTTATCAATCCTGTTGATAATTGTATTATGTAAGAAGAGTACTTTGTATAAAAAACCCAAATGTTTTCTAGTTTGATGTAATCAATAAATTTTGGCGCCATATAGGTTTCAGTTAAAAAAGCTTTGGAAACTTATCTTAGTTGACATTAATGAACTTATATTACTTATTTTTAGAAAGTAGTATGTTTACTTATTGTACAAAATATGTTTTCTTGAATAGGAAGAAAGTTAATTATGCATAGGTTAGCTTTAGATATTTTGATGTTGAATATTTGAGGAAAATGAGATGAGATCATATTTCTCAAAAAATTAGTTATTTCAAGCGACTTTAAAGTCTGGAAACAACCGTCATCAATTAAGTGTAGCATGATTATATTGTTAAAGTTATTCAAACACTTTGGACGTACCCGTTTTGAAACGGTCTTAAAAATGCCAACATGTAATTTTCTTTGTGTTCCTGCAGTGTATATGCTTCTGTATATTCATATAAGTTGACATTTTTGGTTGGGGATCTTTGGTTGTTATAGAAGTAGACTCATTTGATAAAAATTTGATAATCCTGGCGGCCAGGTATAAAATATTTTGTACGGTATTTATGTTACAACGCATTAATCAATTGATTTCATCATATATGAATAGCAACTATTGTAGTGTGGGTTACTGATATCCACATAAGTAGTATATGGTGATGGTCGGGCACTGAATGTATTTCAGTAGAAGATCGATAAGGATAGAATGGAAACGGCACGCAATTGGTACGAAAATGCATGAACAATTATAATTAGAAACTATGGACAGATATTTGCAGAAGAAACAGTCAAATTGAGACAATTGATTATTATTTTGCAAATTAACTGTTCACTATATGGTTCTCATATTTTAATGAGATATTCTGTAATTTTGTCCCCACTGGTGTTCTTGTTCACTACACTATAACTCATGTTGTTAATTGGTTCTTAACAATGACGGTAATCCATCAAGTATGCTTGTAACATAACCACTTATTTTAATGGCTGACTCAATATCGACTTATTTATCGATGACCACAGATAAGTCGTAATATCATTAACTCATCTCAATAGTTAATAATGTTGTGGAGTACAATCTGCACTTAATACTTTTACCCTACTAACCTTACTGGACTCTATTCATATATTTATCAGAGACTGAAAATATCAAATATGTTAGAAAAGGGTAAATTAGTTAGTTCAATATAGTTGGTAAGACTATATTTATCAGATATAGCATTGTATGTGTTTCAGTTTTCGAAAAAATGATCAACTACGCGTTTGAGTAATTCAACTATTGATGATCGTCTAGTTAACTTTAACTTGTTAGAATATTAATTTCAAAAAAAAAATTTCTTTTCTGAGAAGACCCGAACTGATGTCACTAAGTGAAATAAAATTTAGTTGCTTTCATGAATTTATGGTTAAAAACAATGAAAAGTTCATTTGCCATAAACAAACATTATCACATTCATTTCACTGACCAGCATTAAGTAAATGTAACGTTTAGTACAGAGTTGTGGAGATAGTGGAGTTTTTATAAAGATAATGAACCAATCAATGTTAGACTACCATTGAAATCTGGGAGTACTGAATTGCCTTGTCGTCTAGTATGGGACAACTCTGCAGTCCATAGTCACAATCACGCAAGCGCGACTCAAAGCCAGGACCTTTGATCACAAACGCCTAACCTCTAGACCACTGAGCGTACATTCAGCAGCAATCTTTGTTTGATGGTTCAAAGGAAAGATGACAACGAAAAATCCACGATTTATCACCAGCATCGTGCTTTCTTAATCATTAGTACTAATCAGATTCTATCGTTCCAGTTATAATTATGTCATTAATTTAAGAAACCTTCTGTATAATATGCACTGTGTTTTAATATTCGGTGGTTGTAAGCAATTGATATAATGTCTTATACATATGTTTTATGTAATTTGACTATTATCTGTAGAATTTAGCTTGAAAGAAGTGATGTTACCAGAAGTTAATCAAAGTGAGTATTTCAGTCCTACAGGAAGTTAGCAATTACCTGAATAACTCATTCGTAACTTCACTCACTATGACACGATATGGAGCGTTTCCGAATCTGAAGAGGAGTTTCAATATTCTCAACACTGGAGAGATTTCTTGTTGATGAATGTTAATAAGCATAAAATCATAGATCAGTGCTTCTTTGGGACTTTCACAGACCACCTAACATGTATAATTCGATAAATGTAACGGATCAAGATACGAGAATGAATTGACAACGAAAGAATACATCTATAAAACATTGAACGAGTAATTAAAATAAAAGAAAAGCATAAATTGGAGAAAAAAGACAAGTCTCTAATAATCAACATTTGTAAATATTATTGCAGTCTACTTTAGGACATTGTCACTACTGTCATTAAACATACACTTTAGTTTAATATTTTCTTTCTCAATTAGTTATTTTCTCTCAGCAGTTTGAAACTAGTCCCATCTGCAATCGTTGTTTCCTTAAAATAAAATAAAAAATTATAAACTCTGGATATCTTTTTTTGTCCTTGTTTACTAAATGAATAAACTTTACGACATCAGAGTTTTGACTTGTTTACATGATAGAGGACTTTGTGGAGATAAAAATAAAAACCGGCAATCAACTGATTAACATTATACAAATAAATAATATACTAGAATCATACATCGTTTATTCCGGTTGGTGTTTTTCTTTAGCAAAGTTGTTCTCTACAGTAATATAGTTGCTGACCCCGTGCCCAATCCTCCTTCCCTAATCGGCTTAGAATCGGCAGTAAGCTTAGAAGAATTACGAGTGGAGTTTGATAGCGAATGCTGGTTGGTGACCTATGCTACTCCACGAAGGGTAACATGCATAAGTAAGTAAGGATCATAAACAATTGATCAAGATAATTTATAATGATATAGAACTACTTAAAATTCAACCTGTAAACTGTTTTTAATTAATTTACTTACAAATAAATTAAATTTTCATGGTGGCCTGCTAGAACATTTAGACTGCATGTTCCTGTCATCTAGATATTTCAATAAATAATTTAATTTTGTTTGTTTTAATATATAATTATGTCTATTAACTGTATAACATATTCAGGTGCGTTACTGCAAAATGTACAACCTTTCGTTGTACAATTTACAAAAATGTACAATCGGAGACATCGTGATGGCTGGCAATATGCAACGAAAAGAATGTACACTATTCAGATGTTGATTCTCAAACTGTTAACATCTAACTGGTGATCACTCAATATTTGTCGTCAGGATAGACCAAGAATTAAGAAACGGAAACTTGTTGAAATACTCTATGCTAAGAATTCTACATTGTACCAAAAATATAATACTGAATAAAGCTAATAATAATAATAAGAGTCATTTTAAATTAATTACATTATTATTATTATCAGAAGGGGTTTTGTGGAGATTTCAGTATTTTCATACTTGAAAGCATGAGTCAATTGAAGCTAGACTACCACAATAGGACGAAATGGCCGTCCACTGCTTCCAGGTTTTCCTTGGTGGTCTAGCTTCAATTGACTTATGCTTTCAACTATGAAAATTACACTATTATCATTAAAAATTTATTTGTTTTACTAATCTGTATATTAATAAATACCGTGATAATATAGAACTTTACTTATAATTACATTTTCTATCTAATCTGACCCACATAATCTCAATGTTAATAATATAACACAATGTAACATTTTTAATAATTAAAGTTATTCTAGTCTTAATTATTCATTTATCTCCTTTATATGTACTGACAACAACAACAACAATAATAACAACAAAAGAAGTATACACATACCTAGTTATGTGTATTGTTAATTAACGTTTACTCAAAGTTATTGTGCTCAATAAACTTCAAAAAAAAACAAAACAACAAAGAATCTAGCTGAAATAGATTACTGTATTTAAACTAGAATCAGGTCTTATGATCATCATCATCATCAGTATTAGGGTCAAATGAAATAATATAATAGTAACTAGTCATGACATGATGATAATTTGCTTGTATTACTACTTCTTAAGTTTTAGTAGTAGTAGTAGTAACAGTAATATTTGTTACTTACCTTAGATTTACTTTGTTTCAAGACAGTCATAGTGAATCTTAGTAATCCTTTTTTTTAAAAAATATTATACTTCACTATGGAAAATAGTCTTGATGATAAATGTGGGTCTATGGTAATTTGTTAATGTCAATGAAAATAAGCAATGTTAGTAATGTTATTATAAAATTATTAAGTTTTATAGTAAAAGTCATTTTGATGCGGGTTAATCATTATCAGTAATACATATATTAAGTAGTATTTGTAATGAAATTTCACTGTTTAAACAGGTTAGTAAGAAAATTCATTGACATAAACATAAGACAATTGAAGCTAGACCAGCATGGAAAACCTAGAAGCACTGGACGGCCGTTTCGTCCTATTGTCATATGCTCACTAGTAACGGACTTTGAGAGATATTTCATGGAGTTCTAGTGGGAAGCACTGACCAGTGGAGTTCTACCAAGTCTGTTGTAGAGATATCAACTCACTGAAGACAATTGGTGAACGGTTGCTCAAAATCATGGATTGGTTGATGTTAGACATGAACGCCGTTGGATGTCGGCCAGCTCAGTGGTCTATCAGTTAAATGTTCTGGCGCGAGACTGGTAGGTCCTGTGTTCGAATCTCGTGAGGCGGGATCGTGGATGCGCACTGCTGAGAAGTCCCACGATAGGACGAATCGGACGTTCAGTGCTTCCAGGTTTTCTACGGTGGTCTAGTTTCAATTGACTTATGATTTTAACTATGAAAATACTAAATTTTCCACAAAACCCCTTCTGATCTATGAACATAAGTGCAATATAATTTGAATGTGAAATCATAAGAGTGGAATGTTCTCTTAAGAAAAGAATTGTGTAAGATGTCAAACTATTACTAATACTAATATTTCTACTATAATTATTATTATATTCTAATAAGAGACTGATCAATTGCAGTTCTAAGTATCAATGGGAAGATTCAAGCAATTAATACAAGAATAAATCTAAACTTGAACTCATTACACAAGCTAGCGCCTGTCTAAACTCAGTAGCTAAGTGGAGAATGTAGTGACGAATGGTACTGGGTTCGAGTTCCAGAGTGAACATCAACTCTGAGATCCAGTTGCATCTAGATGACAAATCCTAAACAGTACAGAAAGCTCATCCTGGATTTCACTACTAGCCACGATTATCTCTACTTATAATAATAATTATAATAATAATTATTGTTATTATTACCATGAATACGTACATAAACTGTAATATGATTATTTATATAATTTAGGCAGAACTTTTGTAGAATATTGATAGGGATATGTACTCAATCTCTCATTATACACAATATACATTACTTTCTGTATGACTCTTACAAATTGAAAAAAAGCATGTAAAACAAAACACTTTACTCTGTATTACCTCCATCAAGATGAAACTAATTATGTAATTCATTGATTTGGTTATGTTTCTCAGTTAAGGTGGTTCATTCATTGATGTTGTAAATCAGAACCACATTTAAAATTATCGAATTCATTAATATAAATTACTTTCATTTCGATGTATTCAAAAGTAACTAGTGACCGGATATTTAAACACCGTATATCATTTTAATTTTTGGTTTGATTTTAACCATTCGTGGATTTGTAGTTGATGCATAAATAAATCTTCATTTATATATATTTTAAACTTGTTTCCTTTAGTTAAACAGTATTATTATAAGCAAAGATGGATAGTGGCTATTAGTGGAATCCAGTTTGACGTGCGTTTCGTCCTATTTGGGACTTGTCAGCTGGATGTACCTGCATCTGAGAATTGATGTCCACTCCAAGACTCAAACCCAGTAACTTTCGCTTCAAACGCCATCACGTTATCCATTCAGTTACTGAATCCTGATAGCCACTTACTTGTGTAGTTTTTATTTTATAATAAGGAATAGTAATATCACTATTTTATCAAGTCATTATAACTTTGTTTAAATTAATTAGTATACTAACGGCTGTGAATTGTCAAGGTTAGTTACAACATTTTCAAAAGTAGAAACCAAAATCTTACTTAAAAATATTATATATATATAATTCAGCGTTTTTTTAACTAGGTTCTTTTGGATAATTTTTCTGGTTAGCGTTTTTTAGCGAGTTGGATTTCTAAAGGATGGAGTCGTTAACACCATGCTCAATCTTCGTCCTTTATTCGGTCTTGGGACCGGCAGTAACCCCTAGAGGATCTATAGGCGAAGTTAGGTTCTTTTCTATAGGATGGGATTATTAACCATCCCTTCAACCTTTCTTTGTTACCTGATCTTGCGAGGGGTATTGATTATGAAATAGTTTTTAGGAAGAACTAAATATATTGTAACTTATGAAATAGTTCTTTTTGTTTAAAGATCTCTATCATATTAAAAGGCTAATATTTGAATATTCTTCTTTGATGGCTACTAGAATAATGAGTATTTGAAAGTTAAATATCTTTATTACTATTCTTATTATTATTAGAGTAATCAACTTAATTTATTATTTTATGAATGAAATCAATGACTCAGATGAACTTCCCGTCTCCTTTTTCCATAATAAAAACAATCATATCAATTTACATAAGACAAAAATACATGATAATCGTTTCGATATTCATCTACTTTTACTGTCGTCATCTTCAAAACTGTTTTTTTTCTTTATAAAAAAAAATAACAATTAAATTTTAATTAGTTAAATATTAATTTATTTACTTATATCTACAAGTGATTATGTTTGTTTGTTTATTTATCTGTTTGTTTGTATGTATGTATGCATGTATGTATGCATGTATGTGTGTTTATGTATAGAAATGTGTATGAGTACTTGGGGGAGGGGGGGATGAATGCACTCGTTGGTTTACTTGAACTTCCGGGTAATAGTACGCCAAGTATTGTTAAGGCTATGAATATATATTCTTGTTTATCTCAGTTGAATAAACTCAAGTAAACTTATATTTACATTATTAAATGATTAGATAAATTAAATAACAAATAGTTAATATTAAATATATGATTAAAAAATTCGAATAATTAATTGAAGGGAAGAAGAAAAGGAGTAAGATAGATAGATAGATAGATAGATAGAGCGAAAGAGAAAGACAAAGAATAAACTAATTTGAATATGAGATAAACTGCTTTGTTTGATTTTGACCTAGTTATATAGTCAAATAAAATGAATACTGAAATTAATGATAAACCGGTCAGTATATATATAACTGATAGGATAACGACTGTAGTTTTAAATAATTAGAAATAAATAAACATTGTAAAAGAAACTTTTCAAAGTAAACATCTAACCACAATGAAGGAGAGAAAAAGATAAAACTCTATTTCATAACTAACTAAATAAATAGATAGTTAATTAGGGGGGGGGGCTTGTTATTATTATTATTATTATCTATGTGTTTGTTCAATTCTTAATTTGTTGTTTTAAATTATTCATTTAACGGAGAAAAAAAAAGAATGTTGAATGATGTAGAAAAAAAATTGTAATCTCCATCTTTGTTTGATGAAGCGTTCATAGTTTACCCTATACCTACACGTATATATTAATTAACTAATTAAATGAATAAATAATTGAACATTGAATATTGAACTTTTGTAAGCAAAAGTTTACAGATATAGAAAAAAAAACCGCCCAAAAATTGTACACCCATATGTATACACATAATCATAACCTGATACTTAAGATTATCCTCAAATTCACCCTTTATTTTCTTTTTTAAATTATAATTCCCCCCTCTCTCTCTCTCCTCGCTTCACATCATTTTAATTTCCCTTTACTAAAAAAAAATTGCTTACTAATTTAACTATGTATAATTTTTCTTCTATGACCTTATTGATAAAAAAAATGCTATACAATTGAAATACATATTTTTATGTTAAGATGAAACTACTGAAATATGCCTATTAGTAGTAGTTGTTGTAGTTCATTCAGTTGAGGAATTCAATCATTGTTTTTAATTTAAATAGAGTCATTCAACAATGTAGTACATTATTATTTTATTAATACAAATGATAAAGACAAAGATTTGTCACAGAGGGTATTTTATTCATTAATTAGTTTTTTTTTGTTGTTGTTTAAAACGATCATTTCCATACACTTCCCTTTACTGTAAACAAAAAAAAGGGAACATAAAAATTATAAAAAAGAAAAGAAATTGAAGGTAAGAAAAAGAAAAAAAAGTAGGTGAAAAAGAAAAAAAACCCCGATAATTATGGGGTTATTATTAATGAACCTAAGGAAAGAAAAAAGAAAGTATTGTAAAAAGAAGTTATAATGATCATCTATTTTAAGAATAACTGTGTAGATCCTTTTAAAAAAAATTTATGGTCCCCCCCTTTTTAATGATAAAAAAATATTTAAATTTTAAATTACCGCGGTAATTTACGTTTATACATTATATATATAGGTATATATGACCTGTGGTGAATTATTTGAAATTAATTGCCTAATTAAGACAATTCTGTATAATGAAATACGGAGAAAAAGAAGAAGAAGAAGAAGAAGAAGAAGAAGAAGGATACAGGGCAATTCTACTTTCATACTTCTTTGTTCTTTCTTTCTTTTTTTTCTTCATTCTTTTTCGAAACATTAAAGAGAATAAATTAAGGCAGAATAATTCAATATATTTAGTAAATTAATAAAAAGAGGGCGAATTCACACTACTACTACTACTACTAATATTAATAATAATAGTAATATTGTACTACTTTGAAAAATTAATCTTAATACAAAACAAAACAAGAAAAGATTAGAGTTTACTATTTTTCTTGTTTTACACTTTTCTCTTTAATATTTTTATTTTTATTTTTGTAGAGCGAAGTTTATTAATTATCGTTGTTCATGTATTTTGTATAAAATAAAAAAAAAAACAATGTCAATATGTGGACATGATGATTAGGCGGAGTGTAATGACCTCGAATTTGTTTCTTTATTTTTTTTAAAAATAAAACAAATAATTATTTTATATAGTTGAAATCATGAATTAATTGAAGCTAGACTATCATGGAAAACCTGGAAGCACTGGACGGTCATTTCGTCCTATTGTGGGACTTCTCAGCAGTGCGCATCCACGATCCCATCTCGCGAGATTCAAACTCAGGACCTATCAGTCTCCCCTTTCTGAAAATAATTATTTATTTACTTATTTTGTTTTACTATATACAATTTAAATAATGTTTGATTTTTAAAAACTACTGTTTAAGTTTAAATTAATTGATAGGAATTCTAGAATTTCTGTTTGATATCATTTGCCGGTATAATATATCTAGGATTTTGATGAAAGTAGTGTTCCTACTTTACTGTATACATGTTTTACATGTTGAAAAAGAGGGTTTTTTAAGTATTCTGCGGAGGTGCTAGTAAGCTTTATTTGATATTTGAATATTTGGCAAACCTAAGATGCAGACATTTCTAATGTTTAAGTTTCTCAGTATGCTGTCACCACTACCCCATTGGTGTAAACTATCGAATCACCATGTTTTTTTCTCAGAAGAGGACTATCAGTTTGTTTTTCAAAACGGTAATTGTCCGCTTTTTCACCTGGACAGTATCGTTCAAGTTACAAATGTTCGGGTTACTTATGTATCTAACATTTTAAATACCTCAAATCCGTATTAATGGAGGTTTATGCCTCAAAAGAGCGTTTTCCTAAATATGTTACGTGTAAAACTCTGTGAGGATGAGGAGGATGAGTCTTGAAATAATTTCAGCTAGAAGTTTATTTAAAAACTATTCTACTTTGTTAAAGCTGTACTCGATGCATGTTTTTAATTCTAAGCAACAAATAACTTCACCTTTATGAAACGACTAAGTTTTCGCTTATATCACTCTTCAGTTTGTCAAATGAAATGGTGTGGTTTTTATTAATATGAGATTGATTAATAACTTTTTTTAACCAATAAATAGTGTAGCTTAGTTAACTATTTTAAACTAGACATAGTGTCTCACCTCACTGTAAGTTTATCTTCACAGTACATAATCTGGAGTAAGAATGTTTTTCGTTAGATAACTCATAACTAATAATTACTACTTTTATGTTTAATTTAAAACTATTTCGTATTTCATCCGATATCGCACAAATTTCTGAGGCACGAATTTTTCAAATAGTTTTTTATAGGCTTTTATCACATGGATTACTAGTTCACTACTACTACTACTGGAAAACTATAATCTGGAACCCTCAAGGCCAAAAGAAAAAACGCAGATCAAGGAACATTTGTTGCTGGGACTCGGTAGCAGACATTAAGACTATGGATATCTTTTTGTAGTAACTGTAAAGACGAACTTTGGATACAGTTACTTGGAGATGCCGTAAATATAGCAAGAAGCTTAAGTATACAACCACACCTATTACTAATCAACAGTGTTTAAATCAGTGACCTTGAAGAGTTAATGTCAAACAATTTCATTTGCCAACATGTGTATAATGCCTTGAAATGCAGTTAACGATTTTTTCAGCAGATAATTAAGCTTCATTCATTTTATATAGTTGAGATCATTAGTCAATTGAAGCTAGATCACCATGGAAAACCTGGAAGCACTGGATGGCCGTTTCGTCCTACTTTGGGACTACTCAGCAGTTCGCATCCACGATCCAGACTAGCGAGATTCGAACCCAGAACCTATCAGTCTCGCGCCAGAGCACATAACCTCTAGACCACTGAGCTGGGCGACATCCAACGGTGTTAATGTCTAATTTCAACCAATCCACGATTTTGAGCAACCATTCACCAATTGTCTTCAGTGAGTTGATATCTCCCAACAGACGTGGTTGAACTCCACTGGTTCATTTGTTTAATATTTCTCTATCCAAAACAATAAACATTTCAAACTTATCAACTGCATTCGATTTTCTATTAAATATTTATATAATGTAGTAAAACATGTTATAGAATTCACTTATGGTTACTATTCTACAATACAACACAAAGTGCCAAAACATATGGACAATAATATTTATCGTTGTCTTAGGAACGATATGCAAATCATATATATATATATATATATATATATATATATATATATATATAGTAGATTGCAATCTCATTCTTTCTATATCAATCAAACAAAATAACTAAATTGTTTGTACAGGTGTATTAACAAATTGTGATCAAGTATATACACTTTGTATTACCATAGTCAGGAGTACTTGTTCTTCTATTTCCAAATGAAGTTTGATAGAGAAAATTCTAGTCTTATGATTAGAATAGAAGTTATACAACAAATTAGAATTGATAGGGGTTAAAGTTATTATAAAAAATGAAATGATTAAATTTACCTTAATCTTCTGTAAAATATATAAACACAGATTTAAATGAAGCTCATACTGAATACACTTTTTTCTTTTAATGAAAACATAAACTTTATTATGAAGTAAACTTGTTGATATGATTATCTAAGGTCATTATAATGTTGTGCTTTTGAAAAAGCGCGTTCATATATGTATCTGGGTGTGCATGTGTGATTGTTGTTGTTGTTGTTGAAGGTGGCAATGAATTAAATCTATTTATCAAATTCATAAATTTCACTGATTCAATAAAACAAAATGGAATACGTAATCATTGAATTACAATTGATTGAATAAAGTTTACTTTACAATATATTATTTTCAGAAAGGGGTTTTGTGGAGATTGTGATGATTTAATGGTTGAATTTATGAGTTGATGCACATCGTTGAAGAGCCCCATACAAGGACGAAACGGCCTTCCAGTGCATCCAGATTTTTCATGATGGTCTAACTTCAACTGACTCATGATTTCAATTATTACATTAATACATTATTTCTTTTTCCAAATAAAAGAAATAATTACTTTCCTCTAGACTTATCACTTGGAACGAAGTCAGAAGAAGAGCTCTTGTACAGAAAATAAAGTTTCTGACTAATATCAATTAAAGATACAAATCAGTACATCATGACTGAAATGAAAAATCGAATAAATCACTTGCTGTTCTTTGTTTACTTAATCAACAATCAGTTCCTCACAAAACCGAATTGGCAAATATAATGATATTTATAAACAAGTCAATTAGATCTGTATTTCTGCTTCCAGTGAGATATGGATTAATCAATTCAAATATATTTGTATACTAGTTGGTTACAATGTAGTGATCAATGTGACACTTGTTTAGTGTTTTATATTTAAGTATGGACATTAACTTAAATGATTTACTGCTGAAGTTCACATTGTTTAGTGGTTGGCGAAAAGTCATAAATTTAGTTATCATGCTGGATTTCGATCGTCGGTATGATATATATGGATTCTTGAAGAAACTAATACCCTCCATGAAATTTAGAGCTGTGTCATCTCGTAAACATAGCCAGAGATGTTATAATTAAACTATCTATAAGAATGAAATATCTATACTAATCGGTCGGCGATAACTCGTATTATGTTGTCGATTCTCTATTGTTGATCTAATTGTATCATCCAATGGAGTTGAATAATTATCATATCGTAAAAAGGGTCCAAAACATTCGTTCCATATTATTTTTATCTTACTTATCTCAAAATGATTAAGAAAATGGTACCACATACTGAATAAAAATAGTTTTCAATTTCATTATTTTTCAGAAACCCAATGATATGGAAAAAATATCATTCAGCTGTCTGTAATTAGGTACTGAGTTTGATATTTATTGTAATTCTAGTTGTGGGGAATCATTAATGCAGTTAATGAAATCAAAAATATGATCACAGAATTCAATAAAATAATCAAAGTCGGAAAATGTTGATCGTTGTTTTCATTACTCAAAAACTTAACTAATAAGCCCATCAATAAAGGAAGACCAACACAGTTTAAAAAGTTAAGACAACAGTGAAATACTCAGTACAGTTCTATGTTCAAGTCCTAAAGTGAACATTTTCATTGGAATGCATGTACATCCAACTAGCTAGTCACATGTAAGATGAAAAGCACGTCATGGATTCTACTGATAGCCTCCATCCATCCCTTCTTATAATGCTTGTAAATAAATAGCAATATCAAGACAGTCTGGATAAGATGCGTATACGCCATTCAACAGTGATTAAAATTCACTCAAAATATAAACAACAGGATAAACGGATGAATTTCGAATTAAATTAATTATTTCATACCATCTATCAAAGCTGTAGTTGGAGTAATATTTACTCATATCTGAAAATGTATTTGACTATTCAAAGATTTAAAAAAGGAATAAATTTTTTATTTGATACCACAAAAGATAATACAACTGGTTGGATTCTTCAGATCCTTCCCCTTTTTTTGACAAGAATCGTTTCAAACTACTGATATTACGAAATAAGTAGTTTCAGTTTCATGACGTCAGACAAATTAGTAATACATGTCTGCAATGTCGATAGGGTTAGTTGAATTTCTAAATGACAGTATATGTATATAGACTAAACTATTATACAAAGAAACTTATATCTCATTTTAATTGAATACATTTACTTCCTCAGTAGTCTTCAGAAAAAAGAATATCAAAAACAAAGAATATCAAATAACATTAATACATGTTTAGTATATTTAAATTCACTTAGCATTATTTGTTTTAATCTTCCCATTGATGTTCAGGACTGCAATTGATCAGTCTTTAATTGGTATATGTGCATACTGTGCGTATTGCCTCAATATAGCCTTAATTCACAAGCACTGTAAGCAAACATGGATAGTGACTAGTAGTGGAATCCAGTTTGACACACGTTTCGTCTTATTCAGGACTCGTGAGCTAGTTGTACCTACATCTGAGAGTTGATGTTCACACTGAGACTCGAGCCCAGTACCTTTTGCTTCAAAATATTCAAACAAGCAATCCTAAGTGAATTTAAACTTCACCCCATCGCACAAATAAGTGGCTATCAGGACTCCGTAGTTGAGTGGATAACGAGATGGCGTTTGAAGTGAAAGGTACTGAGTTTGTGTCCCAGAGTAAACATCAACTCTGAGATGCAGGTACAACCAGCTGATGAGTCCCAAATAGGACGAAACGTGCGTCAAACTGGATTCTATTACTAGCCACTATCCATCTTTGTTTAGTATATTTGTTACTTCAGTCTACTTTTATCATTTATTAAGATATATGTTTCTATTAGTAAACATATTCTACACTGAAATATCAAATTTAATTAACATTGTTATTATGGTTTATATTCAGGTGCACTGTGCCTGTATTTCTAATATACTATATTACAATATACTACACTATACTATATATACATTATAACACTAGTGAAAATGTAGTTTACTTCTGTTCCGTGTGTTCTCTTATTGTCTTTCTACCTTCAATATTCTTTCCTACTTCTTTGTTACCTGTTACAAATTGTTTAGCATTTTACATTGCTTACAAATGTATAACTTTATTTTTCTTTTTTTTAAAAAAAGGGTGATAAATTAAGATTTGAAATAATGAGGTGGCGTATTTTATTTTACTTGAAGGATATGTCTTATTTAATGGACAAAAATAAGAAAAAAAAGGAATTAGTTTAGAGGAGGAACAGAATCCATAACCTTGAAATAAACAGTTAGAAAAATATGAGACTAAATGGAAAGCGATAAAGTTAGGAAGTAAACAAAATTGTAAGCAAAGGTGGATAGTGGCTAGTGGAATCCAGGACGCATGTTTCGTTCTATTTGGGACTCGTCAGCTGGATGTACCTGCATCCGAGAGTTGATATTCACTATGGGACTCGAACCCAGTACCTATCGCTTTTGGCTATCAGGACTCAGTGGACGAGTGGATAACGCGATCACACTTGAAGCGAAAGGTACTGGGTTCGAGTCCCATAGTGAACATCAACTCTGAGATGCAGGTACATCCAGCTGACGAGTCCCAAATAGGACGAAACGTGCGTCCTGGATTACACTACTAGCCACTATCCAACTTTGCTTACAATGCTTGTGAATTTAGGCTATATCGAGGCAATACGCACAGTATGCACATATGGCAATTAAAGACTAACCAGTTGCAGTTCCAAATATTAATGGGAAGATTCAAACAAACAATATTAAATGAAAATAAACAAAATGTATACATCATAATCTAATAACATCGTGAAGTCAACTAAGCTTGGGACAAGATATCAATATCATCAATTTGTTAAGTAGAAGTGGAATGGCAGTTCTATTAAGTGGTCAGAGTGTTGTAAACGATGTCATATTGTCTGGTTCTTAATGCTAAATGAAATCTGTAGATATTGGTTGCAATTTGATTATCGGTTGTGATATACATTTCAGTTCTACTAGAAGTCACTTCAAGACTGGTTACCTCATCAGTCAGTTCTTTAACTCTGGCATCGTATGAAATGGATTCTAGTTTCAAAGTAAATATAATTTCATCCCAGAGTTGAAGTCTTCCATATTGACCAATGACAACTAAAATGAATTCTTGGCAACGTCATTCAACTACCGAACATGGAATTCCTATGAACAATCAAAATCGATTGAATTTAACAATTACTACCTTTAATTAAAGCAAACAAATCGATAAAATATCTCGTAGCGATATTCAATGAAACATGAGTACCCTTTTGAAAAAAGATGATCAGTTACTTAAGATACACGTTAGTAGACATTAAAATTTATCCGAAAGATTTCGGTTGATTATGTTTAAAGAAACTCACACTCGTTATCAAATGTAGTGCATTGAGGTTTTGATATGATCATGAGACTATTTGCCATATATCAATGAGTTCAGTGAAGTTGGACAGCATAGACCAGTGAATTACGACTAATTAGGCTTTTAATGACATAAAGATCCAGATAAACAGATATCATATACTCGATATATTTTGATATAGTTAGTCCCCACCGCTGATAAGTTCCAGCATAAATGTACTATCTCATTTCCAGTGATTCCATAATTGAGATCTCTTCATTATGAAAATTACCTTTGACTATCCAATGGTATTTACACCAGTGTTGATGTTTTTTTAAAAATGTAGTTATCTTGATTTCTTCATAGTTCGACGATCAATTATATCAATATTCTGAACACATACTACATCCGAAACCATTAACGATACTATTCAAACTGTGTCTAAACTACGGCTAGCATATTGTATCGCTATCGTATGTCAGTTCTGAACATCTTGTTTTCTGAATTTATATCCACGTGATAATTATGGTTCTAATGAAATATGACTAGCATTTTACATACAATTAATTTTCACCATAAACTGATAACACTTGAAGAACTATTGAAAACCATAGGGATTTCGACAAATATTACGTTCTAGCGTGTAACTTCTCAATACCGTGCATCCATACGGAAACCTCATATGGAAGAGAACCCGGATTACTTAGGTCTTCTAGTGAACACGCTACTCTAAGATTATCAAACTAGCACTTAGTAGTTGATAGTTTCAGTCAATAGAAACTGGAGATCTTGGCGTTTCTTCCACTTAGTGTGCATTATTTGCTACACTGTAATTGTAAATCTCACACCATAAACATATGAAACTCCACTAGTCACAACTTCTCAATTGAACTCCAGGAGTCACACCTTAGAACTGCTCCCTAGTAAACATATAATGATCATTCGTTTAGGGGATTTGCGGAGACTGAATAATTTTCACGGCTGTGACCGATAAAGTTCTATCCGTGTTAGGTGTGAGACAGCTATCTATGCCGGGCAACAGATGAGGGCTGAACAACGTCGTAAACTTTTTGAAGTTACACATTAGCATAGCTGGATGCCGGCTCAGTGGTCTAAAGATTAAATGTTCCTGTGCGAGACCTAATGTCCTGGATTTAATGCCATGTATGATGTCGTAAATGAGAGCCGCTGATGAGTCCCACACTATGACAAAACACCCGTCTAATGCTTCCAGGTTTTTACCGGTGGTTTAGCTAAGATCGAATAGTGATTTAAACTATTAAAAATGCAGATGTGTTTTATTTTATTTAAACTTTGTCGGCTTGGCATTTTATTCACTAATCTATTTATGATTTCAGTTAATCTTAAATGTGACATCTACTATATGAAATAGTGGAGTGTCATCTATCAGGTTATCAAAATTATTTTGATTGTTTCATGATAAATAGTTTTAAACATATTTCCTATACTTATCCATCATTTTCATCATTGATAAACAAGGAGGATCTAATGCAGATGTAAAGGCGAGGATTGGCAAAGCAAGGGCAGCATTTTTACAATTGAAGAACATATGGAACTCAAAACAACTCTCAACCAATTTCAAGGTCAGAATCTTTAATACGAACGTCAAGACAGTCAGTTATACTGTATGGAGCTGAAACGTGGAGAACTACTACGGCCATCATCAGGAAGGTACAAGTATTTATAAACAGTTGCTTACGCAAAATACTCAACATCCATTGGCCGGATACTATCAGCAACAGCGTTTTATGGGAGAGGACAAACCAGCTTCCATATGAAGAGGAAATTAGGAAAAGACGTTGGAAGTGGATAGGACATACATTAAGGAAATCACCAATGTGCATCACGACTCAATCCCTAACTTGGAATCCGGAAGGGAAGTGGAAAAGAGGAAGGCCAAAGAACACACTACGTCGGGAAATAGAAGCCGATATGAAAAGGCTGAATAGTAACTGGAAAGAACTGGAAAGGAAGGCTCAGGACAGAGTTGGATGGAGAATGCTGGTGAGCGGCCTATGCTCCTCGTCGAGGGGTAACAGGCGTAAGTAAGTAAGTAAGTAAGTAGGTATCCATCATTTTAAATAATGAAATTAAATATTACTTTTCGATGTAAAAGGTATACACTTTGAAGCTAGAATTTACCATAATAATTAAAGGTTATTGGTAAAATTACTCAGACCTTAGTAAATAAACAAGATGGATCATCATAGGACAGAATCTCAATCCCTGTAGATATATCAAATTTATTAACATATTATCACCACAGATTACGGAAATTAATAGTATAAACAATCAATCAAACTAATACTTACTTACTTACTTACTTACTTACGCCTGTTACCCCTCGACGAGGAGCATAGGCCGCTCACCAGCATTCTCCATCCAACTCTGTCCTGAGCCTTCCTTTCCAGTTCTTTCCAGTTACTATTCAGCCTTTTCATATCGGCTTCTATTTCCCGACGTAGTGTGTTCTTTGGCCTTCCTCTTTTCCACTTCCCTTCCGGATTCCAAGTTAGGGATTGAGTCGTGATGCACATTGGTGATTTCCTTAATGTATGTCCTATCCACTTCCAACGTCTTTTCCTAATTTCCTCTTCATATGGAAGCTGGTTTGTCCTCTCCCATAAAACGCTGTTGCTGATAGTATCCGGCCAATGGATGTTGAGTATTTTGCGTAAGCAACTGTTTATAAATACTTGTACCTTCCTGATGATGGCCGTAGTAGTTCTCCACGTTTCAGCTCCATACAGTATAACTGACTGTCTTGACGTTCGTATTAAAGATTCTGACCTTGAAATTGGTTGAGAGTTGTTTTGAGTTCCATATGTTCTTCAATTGTAGAAATGTTGCCCTTGCTTTGCCAATCCTCGCCTTTACATCTGCATTAGATCCTCCTTGTTTATCAATGATGCTCCCCAGGTACTTGAATGTTTCCACCTCTTCCAGAGTTTCGCCATCAAGTGTGAGTGGGTTGGTGTTCTCCTTGTTACATTTGAGAATCTTGCTTTTTCCTTTGTGAATGTGGAGGCCTATCGATGCGGAGGCTGCTGCTACATTTGCTGTCTTCATCTGCATTTGTTCGTGTGCATGAGAGAGGAGGGCTAGGTCATCTGCGAAGTCCAAATCATCTGATTGATTCTGAGAAGTCCATTTAATGCTTTTCTTCACTTCCCTGTTTGCTTCTGTGTAGTCTGCATGTGCTTTGACTTTCACTGCTCGTGTTCGGCTGTTGTTAATTGCTAGTCTCTTGTTCTTCCTTTCTTGAATTTTGTTCAGGGTTCCCATAGAGATCCATTCCTTGTGATGATGCTTCTTAGGACCAAGAACCTCCTGACACGTTGAAGTTAGTGCTTCTTTTATCCCTTTCCAGTTGTCCTCCAAAGTAGTTTCTTGTTCATTCAGTAGATCCTGTAGAGCTTAAAACCTGTTGTTGAGAGTTATCTTGAATTCATGGAGCTTGTCAGCATCTCGAAGGAACGCTGTATTAAACCTTTGTAGTGCTGTTTGTCCAGTTGTCCAGTGTTTCTTTAGCTTCAGTCTCATCTTGGCCACAACCAGGTGGTGATCTGAAGCTATGTCAGCTCCTCTCCGGGTTCTTACATCTTCCATTGATCTTCGGAATTTTTTGTTGATACAGATGCGATCTATCTGGTTCTCTGTGGTTTGGTCCGGTGAGATCCATGTAGCTTTGTGTATGCGCTTGTGTGAGAATATTGTGCCGCCTATAACCAGTTTGTTGAATGCATATAGGTTTGCAAGTCTCTCCCCATTTTCATTTCTCTCTCCTAATCCATGTCGTTCAATTACATCTTCATATCCTGTGTTGTCCACTCCAACTTTAGCATTTAGATCTCCCATCAGGATGGTGAGGTCCTTTCATGAGCACTTCTCTATAATTGATTGCAGCCTTTCATAAAACTGATCTTTATCATCGTCGTTGCTATCATTGGTGGGTGCATAACATTGGATAACGTTCATTGTGGTCCCTTGCTTCTTTGTTCTGAATGATGCTTTGATTATCCTGGGTCCATGAGATTCCCATTCCACAAGTGCATTTCGTGCTTCTTTGGACAGAATTAGAGCAACTCCTTGAGTGTGTGGAACATTTTCTCCTTCGTGACCGGAGTACAGCAGCATCTCTCCTGTATCTAGCCTTTGTTGTCCAGTATGTGTCCAATGGGCTTCGCTGATTCCGAGTACAGCCAAGTTGTATCTCCTCATTTCCATTGCTATTTGGCTGGTCTTTCTTGTCTCCCACATTGTCCGGACGTTCCATGTACCTATAAAGAGTGTTGCTCTGGTTGTTAGAAGGTGCATCGGTCTCGTGACTTCCGAAGAATTTCGGCTTTCATCATGAGACGTCATAATTCTTCCTTCAACTGGGAGGGCAGAGTTTAAATGGTTTGAATTATTTTTTCTGGTTAGCGTTTCTTTAGCGAGTTAGCTTTTCTACGGGATGAAGTCGCTAACCTCATGCCCAACCCTCCTCCTTTACCCGGGCTTGGGACCGGCAGTAACTCTAGAAGAGCTACAGGCGGAGTTCAATCAAACTGATAGTAGATTAAATTTTAGCAGTTGTTATCATTATTATAAGCTTTATTCAATATCCTATTTTTGGTACAATGTACAATTCTCAGTACAATGTATTTCAACAAGTTTCCGTTTCTTACTTTTGATCGATCCTGACGACAAATATTGGTCGATCACTAGTTAGATGTAAACGATTCAGGAATCGACATCTAAATAACACACTTTCTTTTCGTTATATATTTTCGTTGTATAGCAACCACGATATCTCTGATTTGGCTCTTTTGTAACTTGTACAGCGAAAGGTCGTAAATATTTCACAAACACACCTGAATAGGTTATGCAATTAATTGACATAATAATCTGTTAAAATAGACAAGGAAACAGATAACTTGTTGAAATATCTAGATGACAGGATCAGGTAGCCCAGATATTCAAACAGCTCGCCAGATCCTAAATTTGACTTTTGAATGAGTAAGGGCCATAAACAATAATGAAGTGCTATGTTAGAATAAAAAGAAATAATTGTCCAGTGATTGTAAGCAAAGATGGATAGTTTCTAGCAGTGGAATTTAGTTTGACGCGCGTCTCGCCCATTGTGAACTCGTCAGCTGGATGTACCTGCATCTCAGAGTTGATGTTCACTCTGGGATTCGAACCCAGTACCTTTCGCTTCAAACGCCATCACGTTATCCACTTAGCTACTGAGTCCTAATAGTCACTGGTTTGTGCATATGCCAATAAGAGACTGACCAGTTTCAGTCCTAAACATCAATGGGAAGATTCAAACAAACAATACTAAGTGAATGTCCAGTGATTCCTTAGTTTTTTATATTAACTCAACTAAAAATAATTTATCATGAATACCAACTAACAAGAACAAAACTAGTACACTTAGTTTCGTTACAATCATTTCTTCAATATTTATGTTATTATCATAGTGAATAATAAAAAAAAACATGTTTTTATCAACACTAACGAAGTGTTCATGATGTTTCTTCAGTGGGAATGAATATTTATTAAGCAGATGTGTGTGTGTAAACTTCCACTCGGTACCGTTATTATTATTATTATTATTATTATTATTATTACTGTTATCTTTTGTTTAAATTACATTAAAAATTGAAGTATGCTGTTCAAGAATAAATGGACATATGGTTATAATACATCATTGACATAATCATTACTTGTAATAAGATTCGAAAGAAAAGAAAAACAAAATTAGTTATTATGTGATGTGGTCTACTTATATCCTCATAAGTAGTATATGGTGATGGTTAGACATAGAATGTATTTTGGCAATAGACCGATAAGGAAAGAACTGAAATGATGCGCAATTGGTAGGGAAATGTATGAACAATGGAATGAGAGAAGATGAACTGATATTTACAGAAGGAACAGTGAAGATTGAGACAATTGATTGTTATTTTGCAAATTAACTGTTTGCTGTATGGTTATCAGATCTTAATAAGATAGTTTGTAATTTGTGCTTGAATACATTCGATTGTCCCCACTCGTGGTTAGTTCACTATAAATAATTTAACAAAAAAGAAAACCTGCTACAGTTTCTTTTTTGTTCAGCTTTCGTTTGATTAATTCTTATTTATCAGCTGTTGTTTATGTTTATTCTTCTTTATGAGTATCAACTGAAAAAGGACTAAAAAAAGAAAAAAGCTAATGATTCTTTGATATTTTTTTTCTTCATATAATTTTAAAACTCAAGTTGCTTTACTATTATACCATTCATTGTAAATGTCTTATATTTATGACTGACTTCAAGAGATATTTCCTGGAGTTCTACTGAGAAGCAGTGACCAGTGGAGTTCAACCAGGTTGTGAGATATCAACTCACTGAAGACAATGGTGGACGGTTGCTCAACTTCGTGGATTGGTTGAAGTAAGACATTAACACCGTTGAATGCCGGCTCAGTGGTCCAGTGGTTAAGCGCTCTGGCGCGAGACTGATAAGTCCTGGGTTTGAAGCTTGCGAGGCGGGATCGTGTACGTGCACCGCTGAGGAGTCCCACAACAGGACGAAACGGCCGTACAGTACTTTCAGATTTTCCATGGTAGTATAGCTTCGACTGACTCATTATTTCAACAATAAAATTACTGAAATCTCCACAAAAGCCTCTTCTTATATTTGTGTTTACTTAAATTTATCTCAATTTATTATTGTTAATAATAACTATAAACAAAACTGTAATACCTTAAGGGTAAAAACGTATATAAAGATATTTGCGAATGGTTTAGGTAATTGAATAAGATATAAGAGAATGGTTGTACAAATTTATGGTGCAGCGAATGAAATTTACTGTTGTTAAATATTGATAGTGTAGTGAATGGGAAGACAAGTGGGGACAATCGAATGTATTTGAACACGTAATTACTGAATATCTTAGTAAAATCTGAGAACCATACGATAAATACTTCATATGCAAAATGCTATTCAATCGTCTCAGACTTGGCTGTTCTTTCGTTTCCACACTAATCATTCCCTGTTCTCATTCTGTTTTCTTTGTTCTTCTTAACCTTCTGCTGCCGGGTATTTTACTTTCGACTGATGGTAAATACTACTTATATCTGTCGACACCATTAGCACACACCACAATAGTAATAACACTGATGTAAGCTGAATTAATGAGTAATTACATAATATACCTGTTCGATGATTGGCAGTAAACAACAGAAGATCTTGTATCTAGGTTTCCTATGAACTACCTTCCAACTACTCAAAGACTAAATTAACTACTTCTATGAATTTGGTGTTCATCTTGTTGTGCTAACGAGGTATGGTAACTCGGACCGATGCATATATTTGCCTGGTCCTACGTTGTAGCTAACTGACTGACTACTTGTGTGGATATAAGTAGCCCACACCACAATACAAGTTCATATTATAAATGATATTCTATCTAGCGTATGTTATTTTTCATATGATAATTTATAATAAAAATGACTCAGTGGTCTATCGGTTCAGTGCTCTGGCGCGGGACTGGTAGGTCCTGGGTTCGAATCTTGCGAGGCGGGATCGTGTATGTGCACTGTTGAGGAGTCCCACAATAGGACAAAACGACCGTCCAGTGCTTCCAAGTTTTCCATGATGGTCTAGCTTCAACTGACTCATAATTTCAACTATGAAAAATGAAAATACCAAATGTAAATTCTAGATTGAAGCTGATTTATCAACCATTGGCTAGTAGTCAACACTGTATACATATTACAAAATAGAAATTATTCGATAAACAGGACAGATGGTATACCTTTTTAAGAAACAAAAAATCAAACCCTTATTCACTAAATCTATTCAGATATAAACTACTATATACATATAGGATGGTCGAACTTTACTCATATATAAATAAGCACAAATGTTTGTGCTTATTTATGCCTAAACTATGTATAAACTATTACATAACAAGTAATAAAAAACTTTTTTTCTACAGAAAAAAAACGGAATACAGAAAAACACTTCAGTGATTTTCTTAATTAAAATTTTATTGTTTGTTTGTCTGTCTGTCTGTCTATTTGTTTGTTTGTTTGTATTTGAAAAGACAAACAATGGAGTATGATATATGAGTAAGTAGTAAATAAATCATTCATATTTTGTTGTTGTTGTTGTTGGTGGTGGTGGCGAAATTCAATAAACAAACAAGTAACAAATTTGGCACAAAAAAAACCATTGATGACATCATCAACAATACCGGATTGATGAAACAAAGCATCAATATTTATTATGCTTTTTTCTAAAGAAAATAAAGTTATATATATACAACTAAACACATACTCATATGCATATACATAAATACGTACATGCACAAAAGTGTGCACTAGAACAATCGATTATCAAACTTTAAGTGTTTAAGTCATAGATCATGTGTTGTAATGTCAGAAATTAAAGTTTCATATTACAAATTAAATGCTACTGAATGACTAAGTAAGGCCAATCTTAGACCACACATATATACATAGATACATTCATAGTGTAACTATTTTCTGGTTGAAGGTAAACGATAAACTATCTCCTTTTATTTTTTTGTTCATTGGATATTAAATCTGGAAGTTAAGTTTATAAAATTAAAACAAACAAAGACCCGCCCCTTGGTGTTGTTTACTTGTATCTTCCAATTGTTATTTAGGACTGCATTTCGTCAATCTCTAATCAGTATATGTGCATCCTGTGCGGATTGCCTCGATATTGCCTGAAGTCACAAGCATTGTAAGCAAAGATAGATAGTGGTTAGTAGTGGAACCCAGGACGCGCGTTTTGTCCTATTTGGGACTCCAGTCCCAGAGTGAACATCAACTCTGAGATGCAGGTACATCCAGTTGACGAGTCCCAAATAGGACGAAACGCGCGTCCTGGATTCCACTGCTAGCCACTATCCATCTTTGCTTACCATATGAATAGTCTTTTCTAAGTAGAATTAATGTTACGTGAAGATCACTTTCAGTTTAGGTTGAAATCTATGGGGTTTTTTTTAAAAAAAATTTAACCCAATAAAATTACTACTTAAACAACATACTTTCATTATGATGTTTGAAAATTTTTCTAAGAAAAATGAATCAAATCCTGAAAGAAAAACCATCTTTTCTTTATCAGAACGAGTCCTAGTACGAGACTCTTCAATAGTGTGAATCCACCATCCCGTACTAGGACGAAACGGCCGTCCGGTGCTTCTAGGTCTTCCATGATGGCTTAGCTTTAATCAACTTATGAATTCAACTGCTAAAAAATAGTTTTCGTATGAATGACTTTGAACACGTTATAAACATGTTCGTTTATTAGTTTATCTAATCACAAACTATGTACAATATTTGAAATAATGATAATTAAAACTTTATATTTTGTTTGTTTGTAAGCAAATAAGTAGGTTACACATTCAAATTCATCATAAATCAGTATATATATCATTAATAAAGGCGCCAATGTAAATTAATTACAATGAAACATATAGATATACATAAGCTGGAAATAGGGTTGTTATGTATACGTATGTTTATGATTAAATGTACAGAAAAGACACCTTCATGTTCTAATTAGTATCTAACCTTTTAGAACATTATTATTACCATTATTATTATTATTACTGTTATTATTACCACAATCTGTATTACAATGGTTACTCTTCCACACTACTACTCCCCAATACCCATACATTTGTGTAATATGAAACATGTATGCATTATGCAGAAACAAAGTCGTATTCCTTTATTATTATTATTATCATTATTATTATTATTATTATTACCCATCTTTATCGGGGCATTTCTTTCTCTTTTAACTCACCCCAATATTGGATAAAATTTTAATAAACTGATGGTGATAATAATGAAGTTGACGATGAGATAAAAAAAAAAGAAGAAAATGTTATCCTATTGATAATGATGAAACATAAATGAGGCGGTGGTGAAATAGGAGGAGGAGGAGTATACAAGAACAATAACTAAAGGTAAAAAAAACTTTTAAAAAAAAACTAACGAACTAATAAACGAATGAAATAAACGAATAAAGCTTTATGGAAATATGGGGTATACACATATATGTAGTATAAAGGAGAGAATTTGATAAAATACATTAATATTATAGCTGAAACTAGAACACAACAGGAAAGCAACAACAACAACAACAACAACAAAAACTAGCAGCCACAAACGAATTACAAAGTATATAACGTAAAATTAAAAAAGGGAGACTAACTATAAAAGATTTCAGGGGGGGAGGGGTATATACATATATACATATATTACGGCGCCATTTAAAGTCTAGTTTTAAGACAAACTATTCTATGATAATGAAATTTATTATTTTATTAAATCTAAGTTTTAAAATGAAAAAAAAAATAAAAAAAAAACAACAACCAAACTAAACGACAACTTATAACTAAACAGATGCATGAAAACTTTTGTTTTACTTTAATCCAATGACCGTGTTTTTTTCTTTAGAAAGTAATTACTTATTATTATTTCAATGATGAACTACTAATATACATATATATAGTACTATATATATATATAGATGAATTCAATTTGTAGCTTAAAAGAATCTCTACAATAATTAATTTTTCTGGTTAGCGTTTTTTTTAAGCGAGTTAGTTTTCTACCAGATGGGATTGCTAACCCGATGCCCAACTCTCCTCCTTTATCCGGGCTTGAGATAGGCAGTAGCTCCCGAAGGAGCTACAGGCGGAGTTTCTACAATAATTATCTTATGATAATGAATAGCTTTTTGTGTCATATTTATGGTTTATAATTAAATATTTCGTTTGTAGTAGCAAGTTTCATTACAAGTTTAAGTCAACTATCCACGATTCATAACTATAAAATCACTATAGAATCTTCATGTACATTTTTTGTAATGAATAGTGTTATATCTTGTGGCCTACTTGAGTACCGTGTTTAATATATGATGTGACGATGCCGCCACTTAGAAAGCAGGGATTTATTGATGGGACCGAATGGCACACAAAACCCGTACGAGCAGTCTGGAGTACTTGTCGGTCCTGTTCCTGCCATCCAGTTAAATCCCAAACATGAATAACAGCCTCTGCAATATGAATCATTATTCTCAAACATACTGGGTTTATATACCAAACAAACTGACCACATCTTACCAATAAAATAGAAAATGACATTTGTACAAGATTTAGCCAAATGTGGCTGTGAATAGGGAGAACAATAATTAATAGACTTGGTATAACTCAGAAACGGTAAATAGTACAATAATACTCTATGGGTCAAAATAAAGTTCATGATAAAAGGAACATGAATATAAATACTTAAGTTACTTAATGATTAAACAATAGGGAATATACATATCATATTGGTCCCTAAATATCGTGTAATTGAGAATGAAACAAATTGTCTAAAGAATGAAACTAAGGAAACTTATGACTAACATGATATTATTTGAATGAACGGTATTTGTCACAATTGAAAATTTTAAAACCAGGATGATGCTCTTGTCAAACGCACTCTGATACGTGATGACTTTCCGTTTACTTGCAATTCACGCAAACCAAGCACAAAACCTAGTGAGATCAGTCTAGAAGTGTTTGGTCGTAGCGCTAGTTGATTGTGTACCAAAATTATATTCAGAGAAGAAGATTGAAGTGGGATTAGCCATAGTTGAAAGCTGTTGGTGAGATATTGGTTATCTACAAAAGTTTGTCAGCAAATATGAGGGGATAATAAAGAAGAGAATGTACCATGACTGAGAAAAACACTATCTTTATACGAATTGGCTCTAAAAGTAATAAAATAACTGGGATGATTTATTCAAGATTAAGAGCTGACCTATAAAAGATTTATTTAGTAGTTGAACTGTATCAAACAAACTCCTCAATGAGAGAGTCAAACTTGAAAATACACTGAACTCAAATCACCACCAATTGTGTTTACTAGTCTAAATGTAGTTACCAAAACACGTACATCGAGAGAACAAAGAGAAGAGCGAATTCCGCAGAAATCACTACTAAGAAGTCATCATGCTTTAAACAGAGTGGCTATCCACCATCTACCTAACAGTGAACACGAAATCGATATATTAAAAGAAGTTAAAATTATCAGCAACCAAGTGACTTATAATTAATTCCGTTTTCCCATAGTCATCATCATCAAAAAACTTAAAATAGGTTTATGCATTCACCAGGATTCTGTAGTCAGTTATCTACTATCTTGATGGTTTCAGTTCCCAAACTTTAACCGTGTAACATATAATTCTGTACTGTCATTCATAAATTTTCCCTTTACATTCTTACATATTATATGAGCTTTAGTTATTTTGCTATCGTCATCCATTTCCGGGGTTTTTATTACTAAACTTTAGACGGCGAAATTTTCATATTATTTAATATGCAGATATTCAACCACATGAATACTTCTTATGATTCTTCCACAGTTGCTACTCTTTTATCAACCTTCATTGGTGAAAACATTCCCGATCTGAAATCTACATACCACTTTGTCTTTGAATAATCAGTACCATTGTTTTCAGATTGTAGATAAGCAAACTAGTATTGTTCCGTAAAGATTATTGTTCTTACTTTATTTCAAATAATTGATTTAGAAAGATTCTGTTCATCAGCATTTGGGTTGAATTTTATAAGTGATCCAAAAGTTTCAGTTTTCTAATTCGATATCACGTCAAAAAGTGCACTTTTAGATAAACTAACATTTTCAAAATGAAAACTTTGAGAAGAATTCCTATAGGTCCTTACAACTAAGTATTATAAGTAATGGCTATTGAAAAATTTGTTAAAACCTCTATTACCAAATTGAATTATATACGTATATACATAGCTCTGTTTAGTGAATTGAGATTATGTTTTAAACCTTTCTCCTTATTTACACTTTTCATTCATTATCCAATGCGAACTACATCGAACTTTCACCATAGAAAATAGAGTTCAACGGTGTCTGTTGTAGAGGCAGTTACTGAAAAAAAAGCTAGACGGTGGTGCAATATCGTGCATTGGTGGAAGTTAGACTTTAACACTATTGGATACTGGCTCAGTGATCTAGAGGTTAAGAGTTCACACTCAAGACTGAAGGCCCTGAGTTCGAGTCTCGTTTGCGGGATCATGTATGCACACTGCTGATGAGTCCCATACTAGGAAGAAATGGCTTAATTTGTGCTTATTCTTATTTAAGACAACAATAACTTGAATAAATATCGTACTGAGTAAATTCATATACTCATGCTTCATTCCTTCTTATTACTTCCTTTGTGAACCACTATTTCTTTCAGCTTCTACATTTAGTACTGTATGGATAAACTATGAAGATAGAATAACTGGAAATATGTTGATGTCTAATCCCTGTTAACGAACTGAAATTATGAGAAACTTCTATCTTTACTTTCATTTGACATTACTTAACCAATCTATTGGATAAATACATAACTATGTGTAATTTAAAATAAAACTCTACATAATAATAACTGATTTTAAGTCGGATTACTTGTATGAAAAGTTATTCAGTAGCATTATGGAATGATGACAGGTAAAGTGTGATGAAAACCCTAGGGAACCCGAGTTTTTTTCTAGTCTAGAATTTTCAACGGTAAAAGATCAAAAGCGCCTACTTCATCAGATCAAGAATCTGTCTGTTTTGTGGAGTACATCACACAGTTCGACCCCTTAAATTCGGAATCCCTTGGTTTATATCTTAAGCTTCAGCCAAGTTGTAACGTAGCAAGTTGGTCATCCAGTAATATGTGATACGCATTTCGCGAGTTTTTCAAACTAGATTGAAAATTTTTAGCGACCTTTGATTTCTTGGACTACATCAGCTAATGTGAGATTGTTACGTAAGCTATCTTCCGAATGACTAATATATTATTTTAGTGTTTGCTGTTGATTCTTTCTAGAAATTCATGTACACTAAATGAGAACAGTCAAAATTCCACAATTACGTTGGAAATTATGGTTCTACTCTTCAACTGATTGGAGATTCACTTATTAACTCGTTGGTAAGATATGCAAAAAATGCGTACATCAATATTCGCCTACTTACTAATTTAATGAGTAGCACAAATGCTTCTACGAAATGTTTCACCAACATTTTTAATAATATTGAATTTCAACTTCTCTTCAAATAGCCAAGTTATTTAAGTCATAAATATATTAGACATTGATATATAAAATGACAGTTGACCTGACAATTTAGTCTTCTGTTTCTGGAGTAACAATAAGTAAGAATGCAATTGGACAAAATATTTCTGTTGTAAATGGACGTGAATGCCTTCACAGTTGAAACTACAGAATGATTCTAGTTAGACAACTACTGAAGACCAAGAACCATGTAGTATGGAACTCTTCAAAAGTGAACATCCGTGACTCCACTGAAGATCGAATCCAAGACCTCTACGCCGTTGGGTCTAAGCACATAGAAAAACATCGAGCAACTGAGGAGAATGTTCTCAGTAATACCCAGGAAGGATTTCCAAGTAACATTCTTTACGTAGTATTTGTTGTTATTTTGGGTATTCATCATAAATTTGCTCCGAATATAGTTCACGCAGTTTTTAACCTGAATGTAACTATTCACTGTGATGTATGCATATCTTTTGTCTCAGTCGTTTGTTTGGGCTACCATAAAGGTCAGCTTTACGCCAACCCTACAAATAGTCGTGCATTTCATCTTATGTGGAGTTGTACACTAAGCAAGACGTATAGAAATGAAGAAATACACGCGGGATACACATTTATGGACAATGTAATTACAAAACAACTAACACGATTTCATTTATACTTACAGTGTTCACACAGGTATTCTGCTTTGTCTGGATTCACAAGATAACCTGCACTAATCTACATCGTCAATCCATGATACGACTATAAATTTGGCCGCTTTTATTATGTTGCAGGCGTATAAGGGGTATTTAGATACCTCAGGCATACGACCCTTTTAACTCTCCATCAGCTGAATTCATGACAAGTCTTGTGGGGAGTAGTGTAACGTCGTGTACTATATTACACCTACATAGCTTATTCTAGTTTCTGGACAAGCCAATTCACCTATAACGTTGAGTAATATTTTGATCTTGTTAATTATTCGCTTATTGACCTTGACTACTTTTTTATATGAGCGCATGTGTATGCACCCTTCTTATCCTACCTATCACATGTCTGTCATTCATTTTAGTCTGACTATAAATGTTGATTAATGCTTGCTTGTAACGAGTTGGCTTACCAGCCATCTCCCATGTATGTTATTTTTTTTCGCTCGCTAACATTTACTCATGTGCTTACTGCCTTCTAGCCTATGTTATTTGTCAATAAAAATGTAGTTGCCACTTCCCTTTGTCTCCTGATATTATACACCGTTCAGATTGATATAATAACGGTTATCGAGACGATCGATTAACGAAGCACTACACTACATATTGGTTAGCCCGACATGCGAACACGTAACAAAATTGGATGCCTCGCCGAACGAACACTCAACATATTGGTGAGCTGTATTTGGAACACGCAACAGAATTGGCGACCGCAACGAGCGAACACAAATCCAAAATGGAACCGTCGACGACATATTCCGTTATGATTCAAATAATCATCATATGCTCATTATTACAATAATGTCATATCATCATCTAACGTGGAATTATTATTTTTGTTCGTATTGACATTAAACTATGACATGTACGCAGTCATATCACTAATCGAACAAATTATAATGATATGGACATTACACGTTATGATATTCGAAACTCACTGGATTATTTTTATAATCCAATGACGAAAAATTTTCCTGATTCGGGTGAGTTCGTTCCAATTTTTTTTTCATGTCATTTTCGGTCTAATATTACACTCTATCATAGACATAAGTTTGGAGTCATACTCCCGATAGTAGGAACTTATGTTATCTAGATAGACAACTAATGTTCATTCATTTCATTGGTACGCAGCAACCGTTGTTTCCTACATCTTCAGCGACAACCTAAACCGAACTTCAGCAATTTTTATTTCACGATGATCCCTACTTTAATGTTTATACACAAATCGAGTATTCGACGCCGCATTACCAGCCGATTAGTAATGATTATTTTCATATTATCTATTCATTCACATGTATAATTGAATGCCGCATCATCCGTTACCCATAAACACTATTCGATTACTGCAATTAATATTTTATTTCCATTGTACTGTACACCAGAACATAGAGTTAAGAGCTAGTCTCTCAAAGATACACTCTTGTTCGTCACATTCAAGTCAGTCTCACTCGCTGTCATCGACAATCATAGGTATTGGTATTTTTATCATGCCTTAAAACGGTTTCGTAAGAAATGAGGTTGAGCGCATATCCCTCTAACTACACAAACCACGCTAGGCTTCTAGACCAAAAAGGAATACGACTCCGCATATCTCGTCTAAGCAGTCACTATCCTGTTCTTCTGGTCATTCTACTAATACATATTTAACGATAACTCAACGCAAGCGTTAGCGCACGCTGGTTTCGCATTTTATTATCATAATCAATTGCAGTACAGCAATGAATACCACCTGTTGATGCAGTCATCTTCCTACGGCTGGATTACTTCTTATCCCACATAAACTTCAGTTATGTAAATTCGAATACACTCGTCGCCAAGCGACTCTATTTACTCTACTGCGACTTATCAGAACATCATATTTCACTGTTCTTCATTCTCATATTCAATTGGCACTACAGACTAATTTTAATTATATTCTACATTACTTATTTCCACGATTTATTCCGCTGTCACACCCATAAACAATTTATTGATCTATTTTCACAATATTTCGAATTGCTCATACAAACATGTTATTTTATCATCCGGACAGTGACGACATAAATGCATGTTAAATTTTTTGTACGCTTACTAATTTAATCATAATCACATGCTAACATTTCCATTTCTGTCCTCATTTTGACAATTTTCATGTACATTTTCACATAAGTGTGACACTTTCGTTTAATAAACTCGCCCCTCGATTGACACTGTAACTTATTCGATGTAGTACAATTTTTTCTCCACATATTATTAACGTTATCCACATGCCATTTCAGTGTTATTTTCAAATTATTGTGCTAATACTTTAATTTTGGTTTGTGAACGCATATACACCTCCTCCCCCTTGTTTATTTTGCATAACAATGTTTCCTCCGGACACTCTGGGGGGAGCTATGTGGGGAGTAGTGTAACGTCGTGTACTATATTACACCTACATAGCTTATTCTAGTTTCTGGACAAGCCAATTCACCTATAACGTTGAGTAATATTTTGATCTTGTTAATTATTCGCTTATTGACCTTGACTACTTTTTTATATGAGCGCATGTGTATGCACCCTTCTTATCCTACCTATCACATGTCTGTCATTCATTTTAGTCTGACTATAAATGTTGATTAATGCTTGCTTGTAACGAGTTGGCTTACCAGCCATCTCCCATGTATGTTATTTTTTTTCGCTCGCTAACATTTACTCATGTGCTTACTGCCTTCTAGCCTATGTTATTTGTCAATAAAAAATGTAGTTGCCACTTCCCTTTGTCTCCTGATATTATACACCGTTCAGATTGATATAATAACGGTTATCGAGACGATCGATTAACGAAGCACTACACTACAGTCTCTTTACGAATAGACAAGAAACAATAATCTGCTCTATTCCGCAAAGATTTCTTTTCTAGTATGTTGAGGAATAAGTGAAGTTGGTTGGTCATGACCAGGAAACTTATCCATCATTCAAGAGAGAAGAATGGAAGACAAGATATGGACAAAAAATATAGGCCTGAGGATCTTTAACCATATTTTCCAGTGTAAGGTTAAGTCGCTTGATTCTCTGAGTATTTACTACGACTACATCAGATAGATCCCAAAAGCGGTTACATACATGAAGTATCGTGCTAACAAACTCTGGTGCTTGTACACAGCATTACTTGTTTTGTACATTATTCAGCACTTGTTATGAATTACAAGTAGAATAATTTCTGCCATTTTAGTCGCGGAATACTTTCGAGATAACTCCTAGTGCTTTGTATATCATTTATCCAGATAACTATTATTAAATAACTTCTGACGTGTATAAATTCAAGAAGACAATACAAAGCCTTGATTATGGTTCGTTATTGTACAGTGCAGACCACAAAGCTACAAGGACACGAAGCGAATACGAGCTGAAGTGAGAATCCGGGTGAATGATAGCGAATAAAAGTGAGCTAATGTAAACGACTATATATATATATATATATATATATATATAAGTCATCGAGCGATTTAAGAGACTAACATTTAAACTAGTAAGAGGCATGTGTGATGGTTGTAACACGCGGCCAAGCATAAATACTCAGCAAATACGATGATTATGTAAGATACATTTTGAAGGTTTCGTATGTAAAAATCCCTCCATTCATAAATTTGCAACTTCTTAATGGTTTCTTTATTTGTACATTATTGTTAGTATTTTTGATGCCATTTGAGATTGTGATGTTTCATTTCATAATAGTTTTCTCATTTTTTCTGTCGCTTTCACTGGGTTTCTATGTTTCTTCTTGAACTGTAACTATGTTGTTTCAATTGATATTTTATCCTGGCGGCAGCCATATTGATTGTTCTCTCTTTGATTGTGTTGCTTGATTTGACCGGGATTATGCATTTCGGTTGTGAATTGGAGCACTTTCCCAGAATTGGAAACACTTTGTGTTATAAAGCAACATATTGAGCACACTTTTTACTTGATCTATCCAGAAAGGATAGAATAACACTTATTTTTTGGAGCTTTCGGTAATTTTATTATATTTCTTATCACTTTGTTATTTATTGTAATTTAGATCGGTTATTGTGGGAACAGTTGTTGGTTGAATAACTGAGTGGTAATATTTGTTTAGGTAAAATTGTACATTTGTATTTATGATAAAATTTAGAACCATTGTTACCCCAATCACCTTGTTCTGATTTCGATTGGGAGACACGCGTCTTTTACTTATTCCCAACAGTTATTCTTCACCCAAACCTAGTTTTGATCTTATAGGTTTGGATTTTATAGATTATCATACAAAAAGATAGACAAATTGTTACTGTTCGGATAACACCGTCTATTAAATAAGTTGGCTTAGGAGCTTATGAAAATCAAATGTATACAGACTCAGGTTTAGGAGATGAACTAAGTGTTCATTGAGGACCATTTTACCTATAGTGGACAATTCTAGGAATTCTTAGTTAGAAGATAGATCTGAGCACTTCTTATTTTCATTCAAACTTTTAATTGATCTTTCCAATTCCCATACTGTCTCATGTTTTGAAAGGGGAGACGCAACTCACGCATGTTATGAGCAGAGTTTTTTCAAAATCGGCGGTAGCATTTATTGTGCTGTGACGATGAACTATAGTCGGAATATCCTGCTTTTTGTAACGCTCGCTTAACTGCGAAATTTCATCAAGGAGTGGGCGAAAGCTATTATTCCATCTAAATAGAGTTCATATGCGTTGGTTTTAACATATCTCTATCAAAATAAACAGAATCTCTACATCTACTCCGAGTATTTATTGTCCGTTTATACCTATGTGAGGATTTTGTAAGAATGACGTTTGACCTCCATTTATGATACACATTAGTTCAGAGAAACTAAACAAGGAGTAAAAAGAAACTTGAAAATTCCTGCTTATGGTTTACCCTCTGTGATTTAAGTAGAAAAGCTTAGGGTAACTCAATATCTAACCAGAGAGGTTGAATATTTCAGTCAAAAATGTGAAATATACTTTCTATTCATGATCGTATGAAGTATTTTAACCTTGGGGCTTGGAGGATCTATGTATTATTGATGATCTGAAAATGATCATTTCCACTTCCTGTATGAATTAATGCAATCTAATGAATTTACAACTATTACATTTCGGGACTAATAAAAATTCGCATAAACAACATTTAAAAAAAAGCTTTGCGTGATGTTTAAAAAAATCAATGACTTCTTAGTATTGATGACTGTTGTAATTTTGAATTCCAAATACAATACATTCGTTCGGGCTCATCTAATACTTCTTGATTACATTAAGTTATTCCTGGGATTACTAGTTTATACTACAATTCAAATACTTCTGATTATCATATTGGCGTCGCGATGGAGCCTGAGATACAACAGTTGGACATTCATTCAACTTCTGAAGCTTTTGAGGATTATCTTGAAAGGTTTGAGATATGGAGCATGACCAAGAAAGATATGAAGGGTGACAAAATTGTGGCACATTTTCTTACATTCATCGGTCACGAAGCCTACAGTTTACTAAAAACCTTGGCATATCCAGATAAGCCGATCTCACTTCCATATTCAACTCTCAAGGAATTACTATTAAATCATGTGAAGTGCACCAGTTTTGAATGTCGTGAGAGAGCGAAATTTCATAAGATGATTCGTCAGGATAACCAGAAGGTTAAGGACTTCATCCTTGAATTGCAAAGACAAGCTGCCAAATGCAATTTTGGTGATCAACTTCATGTACAGCTGAGAGATCGGTTAATTGCAGGAATTAACATACCAGGTCTGGAAAAGGAGTTGTTAAGAATGCCGAACTGTTCTTTTCAAGATGCTAGAACTGCATGTATTAACTACGAAGCAGTGAATGAACTTGATATCCAGTCGATGAAAATTTCTAATTCTTTGCTTAATCGTCATGATGAAATACAATTTCAGGGTCGATCAAATTTGTGTTCGTTTAATCGTGATTTCTATTTTCGTGGAAATATGAAAGGTGGTTCAACAAGGGACTACAAAGCAAACAACAAAGGTGAGAATAAGTTTGGTAGATGCTTGTCTTGTGACAAATTTCATTCTCGTAATTCATGTGCATTTCGTAATGCTGATTGTTTTAAATGTGGCAAGATAGGACACATTCAGTCAGTATGCAAAACTACTGTTCACCTAGATTCAAGTACTACTAAGTCTTGTAACTTAGATCCCAATAATTTGGCTATTCCTAATGATCGTTTATCCTTATCCACCACTTCGAAAAGTAATGTTCATATCCAAAAGCGATTATATACATCTGTTGGTTCATTTCATGACTTTATTGTGGACACAGGTAGTATAGAATCCACTATTTCATTCAAGAACTTGAAATCTTTAGATCCTAATGTTGTGGTAAAACCCACTGAGGTCTCAATATTGGGGATTACTGGACACAGACTGCCTATACGGGGATGTTGCGAATTGCTAATAAGAAATGATAATTCTTCATATATACCTCGTGAATTTCTAGTTAGTGAAACAGGACTGTCTATACTGGGTTTAAAAAATCTGAAAAGGCTTAAAGTAGAATTGTCTCTACTAGTTTCTGCAGAGAATTCTGATGCTTTACTCAAGGATTTGATAGCTGTGTGTGCTAAGTGTAGTGGATGTATGAAAATTCAGCCTATAAAACTTCAAGTACAGGGTGATCCAGTCTTTCTTAAAAGACGAATAATTCCTTATGGTCTTCGAGAAGCAGTACATAAGTCACTGAACGATTTGTGTGCGAAAGGTATAATTGAACCAGTTCAGTCCTCAGCATGGGTTACTCCTATTGTTACGCCATTGAAGTCGGATGGCAAGACCCCTAGAATATGTGGTGATTACAGATTAACACTAGACTCCCGTTTGTTGAAGAAAACATGCACGACGATGGAGGCTGAAGATATTCTAAATCGACTTCATGGTTCTAAAGTGTTCTCGAAAGTCGACTTGAAAGATGCTTATCTTCAAATCCCTTTAGATCAATCTTCATCTATCTTGAAAACAATCAACACCCCTTTTGGTCTGTTCAAATACAATTTCCTTCCATTTGGTCTTAGTTGTTCTCCAGCCATATTTCAGGAGGTCATGAATAAGATAGTCAGCGATATTGAAGGTGTTGAAGTTTATCAAGATGATCTCATTGTTCATGGTGCTGTTAAAGTAGTTCATGACCAGAGACTTATTGCTATATTGCGTCGTTTAATTGAGAAGAATATTACAGTGAATCCGAATAAATGTTCATTTAGTGTATCTAGTTTTGAATTCCTTGGATACCTAGTTGATGGTAATGGTTTTAGACCAGATATGAAACGACTAACCCCACTGGCAAATGCACTGTTTCCAAAAAATATCACAGAATTACGTTCACTAGTGGGTGCTCTTCAGTACTATTGTCGTTTTATTCCTAATTTTTCTTGTCGTTTCAACTGTTTATTTAATATTTTGACATCCAATTCATTCAAATGGGGTGAAAAACAAAAGTCATGCCTACGAAGTCTGCTAAAGTTTCTTCAAAGTAACGCTGTTCTTCGAACTTACTCACCCAGTGTACATTCTGTTCTTATTACTGATGCATCACCTGTGGGTATTGGCGTAGTCTTGGAACAGGAAGGTAGGCCAGTTATCTGTGTTTCACGCAAACTTTCTGTTTCTGAACAAGGTTATTCACAAACACAGCGAGAAGCATTATCTGTGTTTTGGTCTGTTAAAAGACTTCATAAATATTTATTTGGAAAGAAGTTCACCATTGCTACTGATCATGAAGCTTTAAAGTTCATTTATCATCCTGAAAAATCCTTAGCACGTTCCTCAACTGCTATGGTTCAACGATGGAGTATTGCTTTGAGTGCTTATGACTATACGATTCAGCACAGGAGTGCAAAACAAATTCAACACGTTGACTGCATTTCTCGACAATCATTACAAGATAGAACTGTTAATACTTCAGACTGCTTGTTAGTGCAACCTTGCCGGTGAGACGTCCAGATCTCATTAGAGAAACTCGTATATACTTTGGATGTATACTCAGTGCAATACGGAAGGGTTGGAATGCTAATCTGAAACATAGATTTCCTGTCTATTATTCAAAGCGGGAGGAGTTATCTACTACCCCTGACGGTATTCTGTGTCTAAATGTTCGTGTTGTTATTCCTCCTTCATTACGCAAACCTGTCCTTGAAGATCTTCATAGTGGACATCTAGGTGTTGAAAAAATGAAGCCGTAGCAAGACTCACATGTTGGTGGCCAGAGATAAATGAAGATATATGTCGTACAGCGAACAATTGTGAGGTACGTCATAAGCTAAAAAGTCAGCCTTCGAAGTGGACTCCATGGCCAGTATCGTCTGAGGCCTGGCAGAGAATTCATGCAGATTACTGTGGTCCATTTCTTAACAGACACTATGCACTTGTAATTATTGATTCTTTTTCTAAGTGGCCTGAAGTTTTTTTCACAACCTCACTGAATTCTGACTTCACAATTCAAGCAATAAGGAAGATGTTTAGTCGAGAAGGAGTTCCCATGGTGTTGGTGACTGATAATGGCTCTCATTTTGCTGCAGATGCATTCACTAATTGGTTGAATGGTATAGGGTGCAGACATCTGTTTACGGCTTCCAGGCGCCCTTGTTCCGATGGTCAGGCAGAAAATTTCGTAAGAACATTGAAAATTGCTATTGATTCTCTTGCTGTTTCGACATTCAATGAACTGGAGAGGGGAGTAGATAGATTTCTACTTCAATATAGAAATGCTAAGCATTCTATGACGAAAGAGACTCCATCAAAGCTATTAAAAGGAAGAATACTTCGTTCGAATATGAGGTGTTTGGAGTCTGCAGAAGTTACATATTATCGTGGGAATGATCTTCGACCAGCCATGGGGATCGTGGTGAAGAATGTTGGAAAATATATGGTGCAAATTCTGGATATCAATGACTTGACTATACATAACAGACACGTTGATCAAATACAATACCAGAGTCCAGGTGAGTCTGTTCCAATTTCGGTTGTTAATTCTAATACTAATGAGTGCATTCTAGATAATACAGAGTCTACATCCAATACACCGTCGGACAGATGTAAGATGAACTTAAGAAGAAAACGAACAATCGATTACAGACACTTACACTCCAATTCGAGCTGTGACGGATGTGATGTTTAAATAAATCAATGACTTCTTAGTATTGATGACTGTTGTAATTTTGAATTCCAAATACAATACATTCGTTCGGGCTCATCTAATACTTCTTGATTACATTAAGTTATTCCTGGGATTACTAGATTATACTACAATTCAAATACTCCTGATTATCATACTTTGTTATCGTCAAAGTATTTCACCCTTCCCAACTACAAAGTGTCTAGGAATAAGAACCCGTGATATAAACAATTTTGGCTAATATACAAGCTAACAGATCGATTACTGGATGAGAGAGAATCTTAGGAATACGGAAAATGAAAGTATAATCTAGTATATTGGGAAAAACCTTATAAACTAAAGTAGGTAGCATGTGATGTTTGGATGAACAAATGACTCCTTTGTATTCCAAATACAATACATTCGTTCGTGCTCATCTAATACTTCTTGATTAAATTGCGTTATTGCTGAGATTACTAGTTCATACAATAATTCAAATACTTCAAATAATCACATTGGCGTCACAATGAGACGGTTGGATACATATACAGATTTTAATGCTTTTTGCGATTACATGGAGAGGTTCAAAATCTGGACTATGGCCAAGAAATATATTGAGGATTATAATATTGTGGCTCATTTCCTTACAATCATCGGAAAAGAAGCATACGGCTTAATAAAGTCTTTGGCATTTCCAGACAAGCCGATCTCACTCCTTCATGTAACTCCCAAGTAACTACTGTTGGACCACATAAAGTGAAAAAAGTTCGAATGAGGTAAGAGAGAAAAGTTCGATGAAATGAATCTCCAGAACATCAGGAAGTTTACTACTTTACTACGTCGTCCCAGTCCAATATGTAATGTAGGTTATTAAGATAACCATTCATTGAAAAGTTGTGAAACAGTTCACAAAAAATAAGCACAAGTTTGGTAAATGCTTGTTCTGTGGCACGTTTCACCAACGTAATTCATGTGTATTTCGTAATTCTAAATGCTCCAAATGTGGTAAAACTGGACACATTCAGTCACTTTGTAATACCATGATTAATTTCGCTGAAACCAATATTAAAATTTGAGATAGTGATCCTATTAAGTTGTATGTTCTCAATGATCAGTTTTCTTTATCCAAGACTTCGAGAAGCGGTGTAACGTCACATAGCAGTCCAGAGTTGTATGAAACACAAAATCATTGTGAGACAAAAATGTCTAATCAGCCAACTTATCGGATTTCTCATGTCATTGTACCGGATGTGGTTTTTCGCAATAATTCACATATTTATGATATAATTTCTTACAACTCTGGGAATAACTTCGCCTATAGCTCTTCTAGAGTTACTACCGGTCCCAAGCCCAGGTAAATGAGGAGATTTGGGCATGGGGTTAGCGACCCCATCCCGTAGAAAAGCTAACTCGCTAAAGAAACGCTAACCAGAAAAAATAATTCAAACCATTTAAACTCTGCCCTCCCAGTTGAAGGAAGAATTATGACGTCTCATGATGAAAGCCGAAATTCTTCGGAAGTCACGAGACCGATGCACCTTCTAACAACCAGAGCAACACTCTTTATAGGTACATGGAACGTCCGGACAATGTGGGAGACAAGAAAGACCAGCCAAATAGCAATGGAAATGAAGAAATACAACTTGTCAGTACTCGGAATCAGCGAAGCCCATTGGACACAAACTGGACAACAAAGGCTAGGTACAGGAGAGATGCTGCTGTACTCCGGTCACGAAGGGGAAAATGCTCCACACACTCAAGGAGTTGCTCTACTGCTGTCCAAAGAAGCACGAAATGCACTTGTGGGATGGGAATCCCATGGACCCAGGATAATCAAAGCATCATTCAGAACAAAGAAACAAGGGACCACAATGAACGTTATGCTCAGGCAGAGAATCAAAACCAATTCCGAAATTATCCTAATAAGTATGAGGCAGATGCATGTTTCCGATTGGAATTGATTTCGCAGGTAAATCAAGTCTAGATGGATCACATGTGTTCACTACACATACCAATGCATATTTATCTTTGTCTTGTAATATGAGGAGCAAAAAGAATATGCATCATAATTTTTATGCAATTCAAAGTCACATGATGGAATGCCTCAAAATATATGTCAGTGTTTATCCCAAGTCAGTCACATACAGTAATCGAAGCGTGAGATACAAGAAGGTAATGCAAATTGAGAACATCAAGTTGGTTATAACATTACGACGCAAGGACACATTATTATTTCATGGTAGAGGATAGTGTTGGAAAGTTTATGAGACAAATTCTAAACATCAGTGGTTTCAATAAACGACCAACATGATGGTTGTATACAATTTCAGGAATCAGGTAAGTCTGTTCCAATTTCGGTTGTTAATTCTAAAACTGACGAGTACATTCTAGATAATACAGAGTTTACATCCAATACACTGTCGGACAGATGCAATATGAACTGAAGAAGAAGAAAATGTACAATCGATTACAGACACTTACACTCCAATTCGAGCTGTGGCGGATGTTGTGTTTGAATGAACCAATAATTCCTTCGAATTGATGACTGCTTGAATTTGAATTCCAAATACAATACATTCGTACATGTTCATCTAATACTTCTTGATTACATTGAGTTATTCCTGGGATTACTGGCTTACACTATAATTCAAATATTCCTAATAATCACAGTTAGTCAGTTTAGATTGAACACTCCTTAAGGCATCATATATCTTCCAAATGTGTCTTCAAACCATTTTACTTTTGACTCCTGGTTTGAGTAGCTTCGAAGTCCACGATGAGAAAGAGGTGAAGATCAACAGAGTTGCCAAGCGCTGTACGTTCATGATCTTTTGAAGCATGACTGCCTAACCAAGTGGTAAAAGTCTAGCCTGGATCACCCTATCAAGATGTCTAGTCAATACCGCCTTCTATTAGGAAAGATAGCATCTCACAATTTAATTGATTTATTCAGATATGATGAGAGTGGATAAGTAAAATGTTAAAGGATAATAGAATGACGGCAAAACCGGCTTCGTTTATCAGTTCGCGATAGTCATCGTTGAATCCGATGAATATTTAAACGTCTATTAAATTTTTTTCCAAAGAAAAACAAAACAGAGGAAAAACATTTTGTAATAATCGTTTTTTATGCTGTCGCATGTACATGAGTTTATTTTCATCTTTTTTATGTTTTTACGCACGTACGGATGTAATTGGCCGCTCATTGACAGATCCTTTGTTCCTCTTCCAGAACGACTGGAGAAGACGAAAGAAGAAAGACAAAGTTTACGATGAACTGAAATTTTCATTGTACCTTGTTTTTTTATATTGTCTTTTATATTGACTTTTATAGTAAAGAAAGACGACCAGACGCTGATAAACATAGAAAGCTATCAGAAGAGTGTTTGCCAATGACAAACTAGTTGGGATTAAACTTCTGGCTGGCCACGTCGTATTGTCATCACTTCTTCACTAGGGAGAAGTGATCTGTAGAGGTAAATAAATCCCCAAAATCAATAGATCTGTAAGTGTTAAACATTCGTTGCTGGCCCCATTAGTGTCTATGAACTCATCTAGCTGAAGGCGATCGGTCATGAATCCACATCAGATCACGATTAGGAACGCCGTGCTCAACATCCCCTGCAATAACCAACCAGTCAAGATCAGTTGACCCTCGATCTATTGAAAGCGTATCGAATATATCTTCCAACCTCCTCGCTTCTGACTTTTGATTACACTAGGTGGGTACAATTCATAGTAGAAGGTGTTACCGATTAAAGCATTGTCAAACTTCAAATACCTATGGAACCTTCAATACAAACGATTCAGCTTAATGGATTTGTTTGGATTTGGTTTGACTCAGTGTTCTTTTACAGACCTATAGGTATATTGTAAATTATGCTGCTAGCAAATACTGTGAAGTGTCTATAAAAATGAAAAGAATTTAGCAGTTCGTCCATGAATAGTAATAGGGATAGTCGTAGTAAGCTAGTTCAATAAATTGTGGAGTATACACAGATATATTTATAGGAAATATGAGTACATGCCAAATGCAACATGAGATAATACAATTCAAACTACACTCAATTAGATGATCAGTATTACAAGCCATGAAACTGCTTTCCAACTCTTTACAAAATATAAAGAGGAAAAGTTCACCACATAAATTAATCAGAAACATTTATTGGATACTGAATGTTGGACGACTTTTGTCCCTTGTTTCCCGGTTATTATAAATTATCTCTCGCACATTGCACGTCGGGTAGTTCCTTTCGAGTGCTGTCTGTCTGATCTAAAATGAGCAAAGCACATCAACCAGAGTTGAAAAAGTAGGTCATGTTCGTGTTTGATTTATGGACAATTCATTTTAGGTACCTTGACAAGCGTCTAAGACGTAAGTTATTTCGGTTATGTAAATGTGGTTGTAATATTAATAACTACTGTGGTGTAAGTTATAGATTAATCATGAAGCCATGTTTGTGGATGTAATACATATAAGTTTTGTAGCTTCGGAACTCCCAGCTGAATAAGGCTACGCAGTTCGTTGCTGGGTTGGCTGTCTGTATTTCTATTAGCTTCAACTATTTTGTCTGTTTAGATGTAGTTTCTCGTTGATGTTTACCCAGCTCGTGCCGATTGATAAAAACGGGTTGTTTCTGTTCGTGCACCAAACTGATCTGCCCTGGCTAAAAATCTAAACCAAGATTTCTTGTAGGTCAAACAGCGAGACTATAATTTATGAACGAAAACAGGTCCTTAATTTTGGCGGGAAATTAATTAATTCATTAGGCTAAGTGGAGTTTTGGCGTCACGATGAGAAACTATGTTACTGTTCAGCTTATGAGTGGCGTAAGCCCACTTATTTTGTTACCACAGCCGTTCGGTTCAGCTTTACCCTCCTCAGCTCCATGTCTTCATTTTTAGTTTTTGTTCGCCTTTTAATTTTCTGTTCATATGTTTGTTTATACTACTATGGGATTTGAATCGACAACTGCATCTCTGTGCTAATGTGGTATGGCGACTCGAACTGATGTACGTACGTACGAAGTTCTACGTTGTAACTGACTACTATTTTTGAAATTTCAATTCTGTCATGGGACTACTTAATCTGATACACTGACTCTGTCTTATATTGTTCACTACCAAAGCTATATGAAGCGCTTTGGTTTCGTTTTGGACTTTACGTTACCATTTATTTTTGTTTAGTGGCTAGGTATAAATATTGGTCGTGTAAAACTACTCAAGTACTGTAAATTGTGACGTCACTATTCTGTCTTGATCATATTCTACTAGTCCACCATAACATATATAATAATAAAATAATTAACTTATTCTCCAGGTACTTTGATATAACCCACACTTCGGGGTTTAATGATACTATTCGGTTGCACAAACCGTGGTAAATAGAGGGATGCTCAGACCTGGTACTTAGTGGTTGATAGTCAAATCCTTTAACCATTTAGCCACCGTTTTACCGTTTCATCATAATGTCTGAATTTAGGCCATCTAACGGGCAGACTGCAGTGTTTATTCGGTATCTATATGATTCGCGAGAAAAATGGTTATTCGTCCAAAATATGTATACACCACAAAAAAGATCAAGTTGTTAAGAGATAGAAAAACGAAAGTGAGCATGATGAAGAAAATAAAAGTGAATAAAAATTTGTGTATGAAAGCGAAACAATAATAATAATGGGAGGATAAGTTTAGTTAGCGAGGATACAGTCACAAAGAATTGTTTGAGTCAATGAAGTTACTCCCACCGACAAAGCATTAGAAAGTTACATCACGATCGCCTCTGGCTTCTATTTTGAGCTGTCTGATAACGTCTAAAGCCACTGTGTTGCATCTTCTCTTTGACTCCAACCAAGGAGTGGTGAAGGACCAACAGAAGCCAGTCCTGTACGGCTTCCTTTCATGCTATGACACCATGTCACACACTGACAACCTCTGCCTTTTCCAGCCAATCGACAAATAATGGGAGATGTGGAATTCGCTGGGACAATCATAAGATATTCAAGCCACAGGTCGGTATTTCAAGATGGTTACACTAACTGGATTATTGTCACTGTATCCGAACGTATGATGCCGAACCTCTTAATTACTAACATATTGTTCCCATTGGATATCAGCGATTCTCCGGAGACAGCGATGACCAAACACAGTGGGTCGTCTAACATCCCCAGCTCGGCGAGTTCATGTTTCACAAGCGTAGAACAAAACTGCTCTCACCAACGCATTGTATAACCGTCCTTTCATGACAAGACTAACATCACGAAGGCGCCAAAGATGACTCGCATTGGCATAAGCCTCACTGGTTTTCACGACACATGAACTGACCTCATTACTCACACCACTACCAACAATTAATCGGCTACTCAAACACATGGATTTCTCGGCTGCTTGTATTTGCTCAACACTAAAAGTCATTGAAGGTTCAGGGTCATACCGGTCTTGTCAAATTATTTTGCAATTAGAAGATGCAAAGTACATACGGACACTAATTGTCAACTGATTAAGTGCGGATTGCATACCTTGATTATCATCGCACAGTAAGACAATATCATCCGCATACTCAAGGTCGAGTGGTTTTTCTCCAAGCAACAGATCCACACAACCATTGCCTACATCCGTCAGGGCTGTTTCCAGAACTAGTGAGATTTGGCAATCTTGCCTAACCCCACTGCTTAAATGAAACGGTAGAGAAAGGTGTTTGTACATTGGGCTTTCAAGATGTTAACTAAACTCTCAGGTACACCCTACTTCAATAGATAATTCTAGAGAACAGTCCTGTCCCACGAATAGAAGACGGCCTCAATGTCAAGATACACTATTGTTAGCTTGTGATAAGTATTACGGTGTTTTAACATTTGGAGGAGGGTAAAGATATGACTAATATATATTCCATCAGAACAAAAACCAGCCTGTTTCTAGAGAGTCGATGCTTTTCGAACAATCTAAGAAATATGGCTGAAGCCAATAGTTTGGGCGCAATCGAAAGTAGACTAATCAACTGACAGTTGTTGCATAGATGACATGAACCATTTTTAAACATAGGCAAGGTGTTGAAACAGTTTAATTGCCAGATGTTTGTTAACAACTGAGCTCCATGCCCAGAAGGTCACCACCACTTTTGAAAAGGCCCGGAGGTAATTCATCTGGGTCTGGTGATCTATGGAGCTTCAAGAGTTGTATTTCTTTGCGAACTTTCGCCTCGTTGGATGGATCAGTCGTCACCGGCCATGGAGGACGGGAAAATCTGATTAATGTCCCTGTGGGAGCATACCAGTTGAACTGTTCCTCGAAAAACTCTCTCCGTTGTCCAAGACGTCGATAGGTTTTATTGACTGGCATTTCATCAGCTTTACAGATTAGTTCACTCACATCAAACGTCGTGCTGCCAGCAACTCGGATGAGTTGAAAGAACTTCCGGTAATTACCAGTCGTAGCTTCGGCTTCTAACTCCAACCACCAGGCTTCTCGGTCATCACGCAAACTTGGTACACTTTCATTGCGTAACGATTGTCGTTTATGGTCAAACTCTCTGTCACCTAAAGTAGATCGACGTGCTTCAGTGAGTTGTAAGTGCGTATAGATGGCTGGGACATGTGTTACGTATGCCCGACGTGCAATGTTTCGTGGTGTAGGAGTAGGTTGGAAGAAAGCTAGGGGTAGCCAGACCAAAACGTGGCACAAATCAATGAAGTCACTGACAAGTGGACTGGACCATGTTGGTAGGTGTAGACTACCTGGTTGGGATTCGCGAGATGACAGCAACCGATGTTTAAAGACCTTGAATGACATGGCTCAAAATCGTTTGCAATGGCGAAGGTGCATCCACTCTTTGTGTTCTACCAAATTCTAATCTTCTGAATTCCTCATGTCTTTATCTTTTTCTCTTTCCAAATTTATTTCACTGTACTATACTCCTTCAATAATTTCTTCAAACCCTAATCTTTTGGATTATACTCCTACTACTTCTACCACTATGGGATTTGAATCGACAACTGCATCTCTGTGCTAATGTGGTATGGCGACTCGAACTGATGTACGTACGTACGAAGTTCTACGTTGTAACTGACTACTATTTTTGAAATTTCAATTCTGTCATGGGACTACTTAATCTGATACACTGACTCTGTCTTATATTGTTCACTACCAAAGCTATATGAAGCGCTTTGGTTTCGTTTTGGACTTTACGTTACCATTTATTTTTGTTTAGTGGCTAGGTATAAATATTGGTCGTGTAAAACTACTCAAGTACTGTAAATTGTGACGTCACTATTCTGTCTTGATCATATTCTACTAGTCCACCATAACATATATAATAATAAAATAATTAACTTATTCTCCAGGTACTTTGATATAACCCACACTTCGGGGTTTAATGATACTATTCGGTTGCACAAACCGTGGTAAATAGAGGGATGCTCAGACCTGGTACTTAGTGGTTGATAGTCAAATCCTTTAACCATTTAGCCACCGTTTTACCGTTTCATCATAATGTCTGAATTTAGGCCATCTAACGGGCAGACTGCAGTGTTTATTCGGTATCTATATGATTCGCGAGAAAAATGGTTATTCGTCCAAAATATGTATACACCACAAAAAAGATCAAGTTGTTAAGAGATAGAAAAACGAAAGTGAGCATGATGAAGAAAATAAAAGTGAATAAAAATTTGTGTATGAAAGCGAAACAATAATAATAATGGGAGGATAAGTTTAGTTAGCGAGGATACAGTCACAAAGAATTGTTTGAGTCAATGAAGTTACTCCCACCGACAAAGCATTAGAAAGTTACATCACGATCGCCTCTGGCTTCTATTTTGAGCTGTCTGATAACGTCTAAAGCCACTGTGTTGCATCTTCTCTTTGACTCCAACCAAGGAGTGGTGAAGGACCAACAGAAGCCAGTCCTGTACGGCTTCCTTTCATGCTATGACACCATGTCACACACTGACAACCTCTGCCTTTTCCAGCCAATCGACAAATAATGGGAGATGTGGAATTCGCTGGGACAATCATAAGATATTCAAGCCACAGGTCGGTATTTCAAGATGGTTACACTAACTGGATTATTGTCACTGTATCCGAACGTATGATGCCGAACCTCTTAATTACTAACATATTGTTCCCATTGGATATCAGCGATTCTCCGGAGACAGCGATGACCAAACACAGTGGGTCGTCTAACATCCCCAGCTCGGCGAGTTCATGTTTCACAAGCGTAGAACAAAACTGCTCTCACCAACGCATTGTATAACCGTCCTTTCATGACAAGACTAACATCACGAAGGCGCCAAAGATGACTCGCATTGGCATAAGCCTCACTGGTTTTCACGACACATGAACTGACCTCATTACTCACACCACTACCAACAATTAATCGGCTACTCAAACACATGGATTTCTCGGCTGCTTGTATTTGCTCAACACTAAAAGTCATTGAAGGTTCAGGGTCATACCGGTCTTGTCAAATTATTTTGCAATTAGAAGATGCAAAGTACATACGGACACTAATTGTCAACTGATTAAGTGCGGATTGCATACCTTGATTATCATCGCACAGTAAGACAATATCATCCGCATACTCAAGGTCGAGTGGTTTTTCTCCAAGCAACAGATCCACACAACCATTGCCTACATCCGTCAGGGCTGTTTCCAGAACTAGTGAGATTTGGCAATCTTGCCTAACCCCACTGCTTAAATGAAACGGTAGAGAAAGGTGTTTGTACATTGGGCTTTCAAGATGTTAACTAAACTCTCAGGTACACCCTACTTCAATAGATAATTCTAGAGAACAGTCCTGTCCCACGAATAGAAGACGGCCTCAATGTCAAGATACACTATTGTTAGCTTGTGATAAGTATTACGGTGTTTTAACATTTGGAGGAGGGTAAAGATATGACTAATATATATTCCATCAGAACAAAAACCAGCCTGTTTCTAGAGAGTCGATGCTTTTCGAACAATCTAAGAAATATGGCTGAAGCCAATAGTTTGGGCGCAATCGAAAGTAGACTAATCAACTGACAGTTGTTGCATAGATGACATGAACCATTTTTAAACATAGGCAAGGTGTTGAAACAGTTTAATTGCCAGATGTTTGTTAACAACTGAGCTCCATGCCCAGAAGGTCACCACCACTTTTGAAAAGGCCCGGAGGTAATTCATCTGGGTCTGGTGATCTATGGAGCTTCAAGAGTTGTATTTCTTTGCGAACTTTCGCCTCGTTGGATGGATCAGTCGTCACCGGCCATGGAGGACGGGAAAATCTGATTAATGTCCCTGTGGGAGCATACCAGTTGAACTGTTCCTCGAAAAACTCTCTCCGTTGTCCAAGACGTCGATAGGTTTTATTGACTGGCATTTCATCAGCTTTACAGATTAGTTCACTCACATCAAACGTCGTGCTGCCAGCAACTCGGATGAGTTGAAAGAACTTCCGGTAATTACCAGTCGTAGCTTCGGCTTCTAACTCCAACCACCAGGCTTCTCGGTCATCACGCAAACTTGGTACACTTTCATTGCGTAACGATTGTCGTTTATGGTCAAACTCTCTGTCACCTAAAGTAGATCGACGTGCTTCAGTGAGTTGTAAGTGCGTATAGATGGCTGGGACATGTGTTACGTATGCCCGACGTGCAATGTTTCGTGGTGTAGGAGTAGGTTGGAAGAAAGCTAGGGGTAGCCAGACCAAAACGTGGCACAAATCAATGAAGTCACTGACAAGTGGACTGGACCATGTTGGTAGGTGTAGACTACCTGGTTGGGATTCGCGAGATGACAGCAACCGATGTTTAAAGACCTTGAATGACATGGCTCAAAATCGTTTGCAATGGCGAAGGTGCATCCACTCTTTGTGTTCTACCAAATTCTAATCTTCTGAATTCCTCATGTCTTTATCTTTTTCTCTTTCCAAATTTATTTCACTGTACTATACTCCTTCAATAATTTCTTCAAACCCTAATCTTTTGGATTATACTCCTACTACTTCTACCACTATGGGATTTGAATCGACAACTGCATCTCTGTGCTAATGTGGTATGGCGACTCGAACTGATGTACGTACGTACGAAGTTCTACGTTGTAACTGACTACTATTTTTGAAATTTCAATTCTGTCATGGGACTACTTAATCTGATACACTGACTCTGTCTTATATTGTTCACTACCAAAGCTATATGAAGCGCTTTGGTTTCGTTTTGGACTTTACGTTACCATTTATTTTTGTTTAGTGGCTAGGTATAAATATTGGTCGTGTAAAACTACTCAAGTACTGTAAATTGTGACGTCACTATTCTGTCTTGATCATATTCTACTAGTCCACCATAACATATATAATAATAAAATAATTAACTTATTCTCCAGGTACTTTGATATAACCCACACTTCGGGGTTTAATGATACTATTCGGTTGCACAAACCGTGGTAAATAGAGGGATGCTCAGACCTGGTACTTAGTGGTTGATAGTCAAATCCTTTAACCATTTAGCCACCGTTTTACCGTTTCATCATAATGTCTGAATTTAGGCCATCTAACGGGCAGACTGCAGTGTTTATTCGGTATCTATATGATTCGCGAGAAAAATGGTTATTCGTCCAAAATATGTATACACCACAAAAAAGATCAAGTTGTTAAGAGATAGAAAAACGAAAGTGAGCATGATGAAGAAAATAAAAGTGAATAAAAATTTGTGTATGAAAGCGAAACAATAATAATAATGGGAGGATAAGTTTAGTTAGCGAGGATACAGTCACAAAGAATTGTTTGAGTCAATGAAGTTACTCCCACCGACAAAGCATTAGAAAGTTACATCACGATCGCCTCTGGCTTCTATTTTGAGCTGTCTGATAACGTCTAAAGCCACTGTGTTGCATCTTCTCTTTGACTCCAACCAAGGAGTGGTGAAGGACCAACAGAAGCCAGTCCTGTACGGCTTCCTTTCATGCTATGACACCATGTCACACACTGACAACCTCTGCCTTTTCCAGCCAATCGACAAATAATGGGAGATGTGGAATTCGCTGGGACAATCATAAGATATTCAAGCCACAGGTCGGTATTTCAAGATGGTTACACTAACTGGATTATTGTCACTGTATCCGAACGTATGATGCCGAACCTCTTAATTACTAACATATTGTTCCCATTGGATATCAGCGATTCTCCGGAGACAGCGATGACCAAACACAGTGGGTCGTCTAACATCCCCAGCTCGGCGAGTTCATGTTTCACAAGCGTAGAACAAAACTGCTCTCACCAACGCATTGTATAACCGTCCTTTCATGACAAGACTAACATCACGAAGGCGCCAAAGATGACTCGCATTGGCATAAGCCTCACTGGTTTTCACGACACATGAACTGACCTCATTACTCACACCACTACCAACAATTAATCGGCTACTCAAACACATGGATTTCTCGGCTGCTTGTATTTGCTCAACACTAAAAGTCATTGAAGGTTCAGGGTCATACCGGTCTTGTCAAATTATTTTGCAATTAGAAGATGCAAAGTACATACGGACACTAATTGTCAACTGATTAAGTGCGGATTGCATACCTTGATTATCATCGCACAGTAAGACAATATCATCCGCATACTCAAGGTCGAGTGGTTTTTCTCCAAGCAACAGATCCACACAACCATTGCCTACATCCGTCAGGGCTGTTTCCAGAACTAGTGAGATTTGGCAATCTTGCCTAACCCCACTGCTTAAATGAAACGGTAGAGAAAGGTGTTTGTACATTGGGCTTTCAAGATGTTAACTAAACTCTCAGGTACACCCTACTTCAATAGATAATTCTAGAGAACAGTCCTGTCCCACGAATAGAAGACGGCCTCAATGTCAAGATACACTATTGTTAGCTTGTGATAAGTATTACGGTGTTTTAACATTTGGAGGAGGGTAAAGATATGACTAATATATATTCCATCAGAACAAAAACCAGCCTGTTTCTAGAGAGTCGATGCTTTTCGAACAATCTAAGAAATATGGCTGAAGCCAATAGTTTGGGCGCAATCGAAAGTAGACTAATCAACTGACAGTTGTTGCATAGATGACATGAACCATTTTTAAACATAGGCAAGGTGTTGAAACAGTTTAATTGCCAGATGTTTGTTAACAACTGAGCTCCATGCCCAGAAGGTCACCACCACTTTTGAAAAGGCCCGGAGGTAATTCATCTGGGTCTGGTGATCTATGGAGCTTCAAGAGTTGTATTTCTTTGCGAACTTTCGCCTCGTTGGATGGATCAGTCGTCACCGGCCATGGAGGACGGGAAAATCTGATTAATGTCCCTGTGGCAGCATACCAGTTGAACTGTTCCTCGAAAAACTCTCTCCGTTGTCCAAGACGTCGATAGGTTTTATTGACTGGCATCTCATCAGCTTTACAGATTAGTTCACTCACATCAAACGTCGTGCTGCCAGCAACTCGGATGAGTTGAAAGAACTTCCGGTAATTACCAGTCGTAGCTTCGGCTTCTAACTCCAACCACCAGGCTTCTCGGTCATCACGCAAACTTGGTACACTTTCATTGCGTAACGATTGTCGTTTATGGTCAAACTCTCTGTCACCTAAAGTAGATCGACGTGCTTCAGTGAGTTGTAAGTGCGTATAGATGGCTGGGACATGTGTTACGTATGCCCGACGTGCAATGTTTCGTGGTGTAGGAGTAGGTTGGAAGAAAGCTAGGGGTAGCCAGACCAAAACGTGGCACAAATCAATGAAGTCACTGACAAGTGGACTGGACCATGTTGGTAGGTGTAGACTACCTGGTTGGGATTCGCGAGATGACAGCAACCGATGTTTAAAGACCTTGAATGACATGGCTCAAAATCGTTTGCAATGGCGAAGGTGCATCCACTCTTTGTGTTCTACCAAATTCTAATCTTCTGAATTCCTCATGTCTTTATCTTTTTCTCTTTCCAAATTTATTTCACTGTACTATACTCCTTCAATAATTTCTTCAAACCCTAATCTTTTGGATTATACTCCTACTACTTCTACCACTATGGGATTTGAATCGACAACTGCATCTCTGTGCTAATGTGGTATGGCGACTCGAACTGATGTACGTACGTACGAAGTTCTACGTTGTAACTGACTACTATTTTTGAAATTTCAATTCTGTCATGGGACTACTTAATCTGATACACTGACTCTGTCTTATATTGTTCACTACCAAAGCTATATGAAGCGCTTTGGTTTCGTTTTGGACTTTACGTTACCATTTATTTTTGTTTAGTGGCTAGGTATAAATATTGGTCGTGTAAAACTACTCAAGTACTGTAAATTGTGACGTCACTATTCTGTCTTGATCATATTCTACTAGTCCACCATAACATATATAATAATAAAATAATTAACTTATTCTCCAGGTACTTTGATATAACCCACACTTCGGGGTTTAATGATACTATTCGGTTGCACAAACCGTGGTAAATAGAGGGATGCTCAGACCTGGTACTTAGTGGTTGATAGTCAAATCCTTTAACCATTTAGCCACCGTTTTACCGTTTCATCATAATGTCTGAATTTAGGCCATCTAACGGGCAGACTGCAGTGTTTATTCGGTATCTATATGATTCGCGAGAAAAATGGTTATTCGTCCAAAATATGTATACACCACAAAAAAGATCAAGTTGTTAAGAGATAGAAAAACGAAAGTGAGCATGATGAAGAAAATAAAAGTGAATAAAAATTTGTGTATGAAAGCGAAACAATAATAATAATGGGAGGATAAGTTTAGTTAGCGAGGATACAGTCACAAAGAATTGTTTGAGTCAATGAAGTTACTCCCACCGACAAAGCATTAGAAAGTTACATCACGATCGCCTCTGGCTTCTATTTTGAGCTGTCTGATAACGTCTAAAGCCACTGTGTTGCATCTTCTCTTTGACTCCAACCAAGGAGTGGTGAAGGACCAACAGAAGCCAGTCCTGTACGGCTTCCTTTCATGCTATGACACCATGTCACACACTGACAACCTCTGCCTTTTCCAGCCAATCGACAAATAATGGGAGATGTGGAATTCGCTGGGACAATCATAAGATATTCAAGCCACAGGTCGGTATTTCAAGATGGTTACACTAACTGGATTATTGTCACTGTATCCGAACGTATGATGCCGAACCTCTTAATTACTAACATATTGTTCCCATTGGATATCAGCGATTCTCCGGAGACAGCGATGACCAAACACAGTGGGTCGTCTAACATCCCCAGCTCGGCGAGTTCATGTTTCACAAGCGTAGAACAAAACTGCTCTCACCAACGCATTGTATAACCGTCCTTTCATGACAAGACTAACATCACGAAGGCGCCAAAGATGACTCGCATTGGCATAAGCCTCACTGGTTTTCACGACACATGAACTGACCTCATTACTCACACCACTACCAACAATTAATCGGCTACTCAAACACATGGATTTCTCGGCTGCTTGTATTTGCTCAACACTAAAAGTCATTGAAGGTTCAGGGTCATACCGGTCTTGTCAAATTATTTTGCAATTAGAAGATGCAAAGTACATACGGACACTAATTGTCAACTGATTAAGTGCGGATTGCATACCTTGATTATCATCGCACAGTAAGACAATATCATCCGCATACTCAAGGTCGAGTGGTTTTTCTCCAAGCAACAGATCCACACAACCATTGCCTACATCCGTCAGGGCTGTTTCCAGAACTAGTGAGATTTGGCAATCTTGCCTAACCCCACTGCTTAAATGAAACGGTAGAGAAAGGTGTTTGTACATTGGGCTTTCAAGATGTTAACTAAACTCTCAGGTACACCCTACTTCAATAGATAATTCTAGAGAACAGTCCTGTCCCACGAATAGAAGACGGCCTCAATGTCAAGATACACTATTGTTAGCTTGTGATAAGTATTACGGTGTTTTAACATTTGGAGGAGGGTAAAGATATGACTAATATATATTCCATCAGAACAAAAACCAGCCTGTTTCTAGAGAGTCGATGCTTTTCGAACAATCTAAGAAATATGGCTGAAGCCAATAGTTTGGGCGCAATCGAAAGTAGACTAATCAACTGACAGTTGTTGCATAGATGACATGAACCATTTTTAAACATAGGCAAGGTGTTGAAACAGTTTAATTGCCAGATGTTTGTTAACAACTGAGCTCCATGCCCAGAAGGTCACCACCACTTTTGAAAAGGCCCGGAGGTAATTCATCTGGGTCTGGTGATCTATGGAGCTTCAAGAGTTGTATTTCTTTGCGAACTTTCGCCTCGTTGGATGGATCAGTCGTCACCGGCCATGGAGGACGGGAAAATCTGATTAATGTCCCTGTGGCAGCATACCAGTTGAACTGTTCCTCGAAAAACTCTCTCCGTTGTCCAAGACGTCGATAGGTTTTATTGACTGGCATCTCATCAGCTTTACAGATTAGTTCACTCACATCAAACGTCGTGCTGCCAGCAACTCGGATGAGTTGAAAGAACTTCCGGTAATTACCAGTCGTAGCTTCGGCTTCTAACTCCAACCACCAGGCTTCTCGGTCATCACGCAAACTTGGTACACTTTCATTGCGTAACGATTGTCGTTTATGGTCAAACTCTCTGTCACCTAAAGTAGATCGACGTGCTTCAGTGAGTTGTAAGTGCGTATAGATGGCTGGGACATGTGTTACGTATGCCCGACGTGCAATGTTTCGTGGTGTAGGAGTAGGTTGGAAGAAAGCTAGGGGTAGCCAGACCAAAACGTGGCACAAATCAATGAAGTCACTGACAAGTGGACTGGACCATGTTGGTAGGTGTAGACTACCTGGTTGGGATTCGCGAGATGACAGCAACCGATGTTTAAAGACCTTGAATGACATGGCTCAAAATCGTTTGCAATGGCGAAGGTGCATCCACTCTTTGTGTTCTACCAAATTCTAATCTTCTGAATTCCTCATGTCTTTATCTTTTTCTCTTTCCAAATTTATTTCACTGTACTATACTCCTTCAATAATTTCTTCAAACCCTAATCTTTTGGATTATACTCCTACTACTTCTACCACTATGGGATTTGAATCGACAACTGCATCTCTGTGCTAATGTGGTATGGCGACTCGAACTGATGTACGTACGTACGAAGTTCTACGTTGTAACTGACTACTATTTTTGAAATTTCAATTCTGTCATGGGACTACTTAATCTGATACACTGACTCTGTCTTATATTGTTCACTACCAAAGCTATATGAAGCGCTTTGGTTTCGTTTTGGACTTTACGTTACCATTTATTTTTGTTTAGTGGCTAGGTATAAATATTGGTCGTGTAAAACTACTCAAGTACTGTAAATTGTGACGTCACTATTCTGTCTTGATCATATTCTACTAGTCCACCATAACATATATAATAATAAAATAATTAACTTATTCTCCAGGTACTTTGATATAACCCACACTTCGGGGTTTAATGATACTATTCGGTTGCACAAACCGTGGTAAATAGAGGGATGCTCAGACCTGGTACTTAGTGGTTGATAGTCAAATCCTTTAACCATTTAGCCACCGTTTTACCGTTTCATCATAATGTCTGAATTTAGGCCATCTAACGGGCAGACTGCAGTGTTTATTCGGTATCTATATGATTCGCGAGAAAAATGGTTATTCGTCCAAAATATGTATACACCACAAAAAAGATCAAGTTGTTAAGAGATAGAAAAACGAAAGTGAGCATGATGAAGAAAATAAAAGTGAATAAAAATTTGTGTATGAAAGCGAAACAATAATAATAATGGGAGGATAAGTTTAGTTAGCGAGGATACAGTCACAAAGAATTGTTTGAGTCAATGAAGTTACTCCCACCGACAAAGCATTAGAAAGTTACATCACGATCGCCTCTGGCTTCTATTTTGAGCTGTCTGATAACGTCTAAAGCCACTGTGTTGCATCTTCTCTTTGACTCCAACCAAGGAGTGGTGAAGGACCAACAGAAGCCAGTCCTGTACGGCTTCCTTTCATGCTATGACACCATGTCACACACTGACAACCTCTGCCTTTTCCAGCCAATCGACAAATAATGGGAGATGTGGAATTCGCTGGGACAATCATAAGATATTCAAGCCACAGGTCGGTATTTCAAGATGGTTACACTAACTGGATTATTGTCACTGTATCCGAACGTATGATGCCGAACCTCTTAATTACTAACATATTGTTCCCATTGGATATCAGCGATTCTCCGGAGACAGCGATGACCAAACACAGTGGGTCGTCTAACATCCCCAGCTCGGCGAGTTCATGTTTCACAAGCGTAGAACAAAACTGCTCTCACCAACGCATTGTATAACCGTCCTTTCATGACAAGACTAACATCACGAAGGCGCCAAAGATGACTCGCATTGGCATAAGCCTCACTGGTTTTCACGACACATGAACTGACCTCATTACTCACACCACTACCAACAATTAATCGGCTACTCAAACACATGGATTTCTCGGCTGCTTGTATTTGCTCAACACTAAAAGTCATTGAAGGTTCAGGGTCATACCGGTCTTGTCAAATTATTTTGCAATTAGAAGATGCAAAGTACATACGGACACTAATTGTCAACTGATTAAGTGCGGATTGCATACCTTGATTATCATCGCACAGTAAGACAATATCATCCGCATACTCAAGGTCGAGTGGTTTTTCTCCAAGCAACAGATCCACACAACCATTGCCTACATCCGTCAGGGCTGTTTCCAGAACTAGTGAGATTTGGCAATCTTGCCTAACCCCACTGCTTAAATGAAACGGTAGAGAAAGGTGTTTGTACATTGGGCTTTCAAGATGTTAACTAAACTCTCAGGTACACCCTACTTCAATAGATAATTCTAGAGAACAGTCCTGTCCCACGAATAGAAGACGGCCTCAATGTCAAGATACACTATTGTTAGCTTGTGATAAGTATTACGGTGTTTTAACATTTGGAGGAGGGTAAAGATATGACTAATATATATTCCATCAGAACAAAAACCAGCCTGTTTCTAGAGAGTCGATGCTTTTCGAACAATCTAAGAAATATGGCTGAAGCCAATAGTTTGGGCGCAATCGAAAGTAGACTAATCAACTGACAGTTGTTGCATAGATGACATGAACCATTTTTAAACATAGGCAAGGTGTTGAAACAGTTTAATTGCCAGATGTTTGTTAACAACTGAGCTCCATGCCCAGAAGGTCACCACCACTTTTGAAAAGGCCCGGAGGTAATTCATCTGGGTCTGGTGATCTATGGAGCTTCAAGAGTTGTATTTCTTTGCGAACTTTCGCCTCGTTGGATGGATCAGTCGTCACCGGCCATGGAGGACGGGAAAATCTGATTAATGTCCCTGTGGCAGCATACCAGTTGAACTGTTCCTCGAAAAACTCTCTCCGTTGTCCAAGACGTCGATAGGTTTTATTGACTGGCATCTCATCAGCTTTACAGATTAGTTCACTCACATCAAACGTCGTGCTGCCAGCAACTCGGATGAGTTGAAAGAACTTCCGGTAATTACCAGTCGTAGCTTCGGCTTCTAACTCCAACCACCAGGCTTCTCGGTCATCACGCAAACTTGGTACACTTTCATTGCGTAACGATTGTCGTTTATGGTCAAACTCTCTGTCACCTAAAGTAGATCGACGTGCTTCAGTGAGTTGTAAGTGCGTATAGATGGCTGGGACATGTGTTACGTATGCCCGACGTGCAATGTTTCGTGGTGTAGGAGTAGGTTGGAAGAAAGCTAGGGGTAGCCAGACCAAAACGTGGCACAAATCAATGAAGTCACTGACAAGTGGACTGGACCATGTTGGTAGGTGTAGACTACCTGGTTGGGATTCGCGAGATGACAGCAACCGATGTTTAAAGACCTTGAATGACATGGCTCAAAATCGTTTGCAATGGCGAAGGTGCATCCACTCTTTGTGTTCTACCAAATTCTAATCTTCTGAATTCCTCATGTCTTTATCTTTTTCTCTTTCCAAATTTATTTCACTGTACTATACTCCTTCAATAATTTCTTCAAACCCTAATCTTTTGGATTATACTCCTACTACTTCTACCACTATGGGATTTGAATCGACAACTGCATCTCTGTGCTAATGTGGTATGGCGACTCGAACTGATGTACGTACGTACGAAGTTCTGCGTTGTGACTGACTGACTGAAGTGCGTATAGAAACCCAATGCTTATTAGTAAGATGTTTCGCGAAACCTCAAGCAACTCTACTCGCCATTTTCATGGCGTGGTGTAAATGCTGCCAATGCTCATCTATGCTTTTCGGTGGGTTTATAGCTAGCCTCAAACCTAGTTCAGTTTGATATTTAGTTATAACAGAAGCTATAACCAATTTGCTTACATCGATCCGTTCAGGGTGATTAATTTGTTGACCATTAAGACACAAACAAGGGCATTATCAAAGCCCAAATAAGTAGTCCAAAAGAAGCGATAGTTTTCTACACAACCATTTCAGCGGTAGCTGATTGCGACGTGGTCAGTCTGCATCCATGTTTGAGATGCAGACTGTTGATTCGAGGTAGCACATCGAGGATGGCTGTGCCAATAGTTGGTGCTAGGCAGAAACAGGTTGTGGTTTGCTCGTTTCACTAGGTGGTCCTCGTTATTTGACCTGAGACCAACCTGTCCCCATCGGCCACCTAAACGACTCTTCTGTGTCTAGAAACCCGACCTGACCATTCAAGTCTCTGGCTAGTACCACAATATCTGTCGAACGCACTTTCTGTAGAACACTTAATTAATAATAAAACCCATTCTTGGTCGCATCCGGACTGCAATTTGTCTGATATGACAAAAAGACATGATTCTTTAAACCAATTTGTTTTCACTTTGATGAAAATTCCTAATCCAACAACACACAACCAACTGTCGATGGGGACCCATTCGGTTAGTGCGCCACCAACGCCAGAAAAAACACAAAGATACCACAGGGTTTCTTGATAAACACATAAAAACATTTTTCTCAAAGTGAACTAGAGCGGGAATTCGTAGCACTTCACAAAAGTCTTGAATATAGGTCTCGTATAGACAACAAATATCGATGTTGAGACCTAACGACATGACCGACCCTATATGTTGTCCGGTCCGCATAAGTGTACGAACGTTGAGGGATTCTAGTTTAAATAGTTTACGTGGTTTCGAAAAAGTTGGTTCGGGATCCATATTCAGTGGTATCATTCAACTTTCGATTAGTTTGTAACTTGAGATCGTTTATGTGGAATAGGATTTTCACCATAGGCGAGCTTCTGTGAAATTTCAAGGATAAAATAATATGCTAAATAGGAATAAGGGAGTAGACAAGTGACGCAATGTTAACTAAAAGTACCAACAATTAGTTTTGAGTAGGATTCGCGGGGATGAGAATGAAATCGTGGTTAGTTTTTCGATTTGAATCCATCGTTTAGTTTGTGTGTGGGTTGGAATTTTGTTCAGTTACTCATACTGAAGTAGGTGGTTTGTTCAGGGAACCATTTCCAGAGCTTTCGACTGTGAGGTCTAATCCACAAGACAGTGGAACAACGTCAGTTTCCTGACAGGCAGTGGCCAACAATAGGTTTATAAACCATTTGTTCCCCCACTCGCGATTACTACTAATAACTAGTTAGTTGCTACATAATGGCAAATATAAATCGTAGACAGTGTGTCTCGTGACAAGACTGACACATCTAGGTTGACCTTTTATACTTAAATTACAAATATCTCAATACTTAATTCATGTTTTATTCACTTCACTCCTGTATCGTTATCTTTCTATTTTCTATCTCTTCAATTTTTCCGTGTACGAACAATAACTGACGTTTTGTTTGCCCTCACTCGTTATTTATTTAAATCAAACCCGACCTCACTAGATTTTAGAAGCAAGCTAACAATACAGTCCCTTATACACTTAAATGTTGACCATGCTTTTGGTACCGCTTAAGGAAGGTAGTAAATATAATCAAGAGATATCCAAATATAGGGTATGATAAATGGATTACATCAATGATTTATTACCATCTGGTCGTACAAAAACATTGTAAGAAAGAACCTAAATGTAAGTTTGCGTAGAACAAATCTCGTCAACCTCTAATTCATCCAACGCGACAAATTGTGAGCAGCTAAAATTATTGTTTATCCTTTTTGAATCTACCGTTTATGAGATTCTGTGTTTTTAGTTTTAAGTATATTTTTATCCTATGAAAATCATATGAGAATAGAACTTTTAAGTGATTTTATGCTTTTCAGTATATATTCTATGAGATCAAGCTCTTGTAACCCATATTAACAGCGCTACTTGTCAACGTTTTAGAACTATAAATCTTGATATTTTATTGAAAAAATTATCTGATTATATACTATGTTAAATTAAATCAGAATATTAGAATCATAACTATCATCGCACGTATCCAGACAGACCTGTCGATATTAACTATACTCGTATCCATATTGTTCCACTTTGCGAATTTCAGAACTCTAATATTTTACAATTGCAGTCTGTTTCCACCACTTCAAGTATATTGTATTCTTATCGAAATTGTTCACATCAACATGAAACATTGGTGCTTGTCACACTTTTTAACAAATTTTTTAATTTGTTTTCTTTTCATAGTGAAGCTCAACGCAAATCGAGAAGTTGTCGGTGTTTTGCGTGGCTTTGATGCTTTCATGAATATTGTTGTCAGTGATGCTTATGAAGTCACTAAAGATGGTAATCAAATCAAGATTGATATGGCCGTTGTCCGTGGCAATAGCATTAATATCGTGGAAGGCGTAGATCGCATTTAAATGTATATATGTACTCGTTTATTTCAATAAACCCTTTTCACTTTATATGGATCTTTGCATTTTACTTATCAGCTAAGTGTTTACTGTTCCAGTTAAGGCGCTAACCTTATAGAATGTTGATAAATACAGATTTTAATTCCCAAATTATCTTGGTGCTAGTTAACTACAAACATTAGGGTCTGATTATAATTCTGTGTCCATTAATTGTATAATAAGTATACTGAAACTGGTTTGTCAAAGTATCAGGTTTCACTCGTTGAGTTTCAGGGTCAAATCACACATCCTCACCTATTTTGGTTCATAAAACCTAATGGTATCACTAATCCTAACACCAAAACTGTAGTTGAAAGCGAAGCACAGAAACACATATTTAGTTACCGAGTTACTTAATAAAAATCACGACATAACGTAAGCCAGTGACATTGGAATCTACGAATTGTTAATTCTTATGTGACCTCTGTTAACTTAAATGGATAAGTCGATAGTTAGGCCAACACACAAGCGAACGATATTGTTTTTAGTTATATCGTCGTCAGCCTTTACTCTGGTATATAAGAACACAAAGGTATGTGAAAATATTAAACCAATCGTGACAACTCAGGAGTCAATGGTCGCAATGAAGTAGATTGTAAAAGTATATAAAATGTGCGAATCAGTATTAACGATAAGAATAGTAACTAGCTACCTACGTCGCGACTTTCCAAATCTCCGTGTTATCTAATCACAATCGCTATGGTATTTCAGTTTACAATACCGGTCTATGTATACCCAGTGAAGCAAAATATAAGCTACCAACTGGAAAACGAATTGACAGAAAACAATGAATGAATAAGGTTTTTATTTTTGGTGAAATGGGCCATTCATGCATAAATTTAAACGTGAGTTATTGCAATCAAATAAGACGTAAATGGCTTTATGGTATGTATTTCGTAGGTTATCTATCTGCTAACGAGATATAAAACCTGGCTGTCCGCTATATATATATACAACTTGTTGCAACATATTATAAACGGTGGTTTCCTAACTGACCGATTACGTAATCATACACCTTGAAATTATGATACATAACCACCACCATATATGACCATCTCTTCATAACTGTTACGTATACATTGATGTCATAATAAAAACAAACTTCGATGTCTGACTGCATATCGTTCTACTGTATTGTTTGTATGTTAACACAAGAAAATATTAGTTTTTTCTATGATGGGAATGAATGGCCATTGTCATAATTTTGACCTAATTCATGCGCGTTTGCCAGTAAGACAAATATGGTATGGTACTTATAGGACTGAAACATTATAGTAAACTGTACAATTCTTAATTATTGATACCATAGATGGTGAAGATTATAAGTAACTCCATAGATTTGTGGAGAAAAAAACAGTTAATCAGAGATGTTACTGAAAACAAGTGTAAATAGTTTAGTTCGATTTAGTATATTTTAAGGCCTTTGAATATTAACTATAATTTTCATTCCCTAATCCTTCCCTGTGAGATTGAGTGGGAGAACTTACTGTATAATAAAAGCTAACTAAGTCTGTAGGACGGATATTTTATTACGAGTATGAACTAAACTGTATGGTAGCTTTGGTGAACCGAAATTTAAGAAATATTACCAGAGAGTAACCCAGGATTAATTGAAAACTACGGATAAACATCAGAGTATATTTAAAAGGCAAGTCAAAGGAGTATACTTCAAAGTTAACGATTGATGCTGACCAACCTTAGGAAGATAATGTAGCAGAATTTATCGGTGTGATGATATAATATATATTTTCTGAGATTCCAATCCTACAAGTGCACTTCGTACTTCTCTGGACAGCATTAGAGCAACTCCCTGAGTGTGTGGAGCATTTACCCCTTCGTGATCGGAGTACAGCATCATCTCTCCTGTACCTAGCCTTTGTTGTCCAGCTTGGGTCCAATGAGTTTCACTGATTCCAAGTGCTGCCAATTTATATCTCCTGATTTCCGTTGCTATTTGACTGGTCTTCCCGTTCGGACGTTCCATGTACCTATAAAGAGTGTTTCTCTGGTTGTTAGAAGGGGCATCGGTCTGGTGGCTTCCAAAGAATCCCTGCTTTCATCCTCAGGCGTCTTCCTTCAACTCCCATGGTGGTGTTAAAATATTTTGAATTGTTTATTCTGGTTAGCTTTTGTTAGCAAGGTTGTTTTCTACGAGATGGGTTTGCCGACCCCATGCTCAACCCTACTCCTGTACCCGGGCTTGGGACTGACAGTAACTCTAGAAGACCTACAGGTGGAGGTTGTTCACCGCACATACTTCTAATTTTTTTATTTTGCAGTAAGTGGAGGATTTATTGATCATTGAATGTGGCAAGGTATTTTAAAATTTACTATTATGAACATACGGTACTGATTGCTCACTAAGTGATAAATTTTTCGAGCTCAAACTAACCCAGAGTGTGAAGAAGGACACATCCCAATGGGACTGATTGATTTTTTCTACCATATCATGGATTGACTAAACCTAAAATATCCGAAATATGGGATTGCTATACGGAGTTACACTTTATTTTGTTATCGATTTTCTTGTGTTTCAAAACAAGGGAGATAAAGGTATTCACTGTTGCCTTTATTGGATGCATCCATTTCAATCGTATTACTTAAAAGCGATTAAATTTTTAATATTAATCGGTCAGTCATAAACAACTTAGTACGTGTCACTCATATACATCAGTTCAAGCTATCACACCAAATCGGTGTAGCAAAATCAAACTATCAAGACAAATCTAGGAGTAGTAGAGGTAGTAACAGTTTTAATAGTGGTAGAAAAGACCGGGTTTAGATCATTTAATTATTGAAGAAAGAGTAAACTCACTAAACAAAACGTTTAGGTATCTCAAGATAAATATTGAATGGATATCATCCAACATCTCCAACCGTTGGTTACGACAATCATACGAACCTTAACAATGTTGGGTACTAGATGATATGATTATTGAGAGTAAATGATCCCACCATTATGTAATCATCGTGTATATAAAACTTTTCGGCGAATGTATTTACACACTTGTAAAATTAGTGCTACGTAGACTTTCAGTAATGTTTTTTTTCAAAAAAAAAAATTAATCTACTACACTATTCAGTAGTGCCGAAGAATTTATTTTTTGTGACTAACTATTCAGGATTATCCTTGTAAATTTAACGTCATAACAGAAAAATGGACAAAATCTAGCAATTTGATTGTCGACTGTGTCCTTAATTCAGTCAGTCCGCCACAACGTACGACAATCAGTTTTTCGTAAGAAGTTCCAAAGGTTTTTGATTTTGTCTTCAGTGTAATAAACAGGAAAATATCCTGTAAATAGCTAATATTATCTATTGCTGCTATTTCATTTTCAAGAACATAAAAGTGTTAAGTTGTTCGAGCTATCTTATAGACTTCACAAGTTTTTTTAAACAAATTAATGACATTCTACAGCAATATTTCCTGAACATATTTGTATAATTTCATAACTTCAACAACTGACTGATACTGGGGAAAGAGTTAAACAGTAGTTTCGTTCTAGTTGTGAACTCCTCAACAGTGTGTACATCTGACTTTGGACAGCATCTTATTTTACTTTGAGCACGATACCATGTAATCAGTATCCGGTAATTCATATTTTAGGCTAGAATCGATCTATTATATATCATCTGTCCTAAATCAATATCATGGATATGTTACTGTCACACTTCTAATCTGATCACGTTCCCACCGCAAACTGTTGATGATGTTCATTAAGACAAACCAGCTGTTCAATGCTTTTTGTTACTTCAGGTGACAGTATGTGACGAATAATGACTTCTTTTCGTTAAAATTCTGACTAGGATTTATTTTTAGCAACCGTTTCAAAGTCAAAACCAACAAGTATATATATATATATATGAACGTGCTGATTCCCGCCAATGAGAGAAGAGTGAATTTATCGATCGGAGCAATAATACACGAAAGCCGTATGAGCAGTCTTGAGCACTACTCAGTCCTGCATTCTGCCTAGCCCAGCCAGTTAATTCCAGAACACCAATAACAGCCTCTGCAATATGAATCATTATTCTCAAACACACTGGGTTTATCAAAGATGGATAGTGGCTAGCAGTGGAATCCAATACGCACGTCTCGTCTTATTTGGGACTCGTCAGCTGAATGTACCTGTATCTGAGTTGATGTTCACCCTGGGACTCGAACCCACTACCTTTCGCTTCAAACGCCATCGCTTTATCCACTCGGCCACTGAGTCCTGATAGCCACTTGCTTGTGCAATGGGGTGAAGTTTGAATTCATTTAGTATTGTTTGTTTGAATCTCCCCAGTTGCAGTCCAAAAACATCAATGGGAAGATTCAAACAAACAATACTAAATGAATTTATGCTGGGTTTACATTATAAAATTATATCATACATTTGTACAAGATTCAAGTAAATGTGGCTGTGAATAGGGGGAACAGTAATTAATGGACTAGGGATAAATCAATTATGGTAAATCGTATAATAATAGTTCATAGGTCAAAATAAAGCTTATGATAAGAGGAACACCAATATGAATAGTTTAGTTACTTAACAATTATGCAATAAGAAATATACATATCATATTGGTCCATAAACAGTTCTCAAGTTTGCCATTCATAAATCTCCACGGGATATAACACATACCGATTCTGGTGGGGGGAGGCAAACACTTTCAAACGCATAGCATACATGTTATCCAGTTCTTTGGATGTCAAACGCAGCCTCATTTGGAAATATTAACAAAACATTATGTTATCTACCTACGATGAAAAATAACAATTCGATCACTGTGATCGTTTTAAAATATTTTTTTCCGACAATGATTCAATTCGGAAAATCAAATTATCTATCTACTGGGTTTCAGTAATCGGTCCGACCTTTTTTATTTTGCATGGAATTTTTCATCTCATACATACTTAAGAAATGTCATATTCTATTTCAATGTAGTATTTGTAATTTTATTCTAATAATATATGGTCACCTCAGTTGACAATCAGTAATATGCTTATTAATAGATGATAATTGTCATTTTAGAACAAATTACAATTATTTTGGTTACAGTAATTCAATTCATTAACATGTTACACTATTTTGAGATTGTCAACAATAATAGGGATATTTTTATAGACGCAAGTGACATAATGACCAACAATAACGATTGCGAGAAAATGTTAGGTTGAACATAAGTGGGTACACCTATTATAGTTTCGGAATACACTATATATACACATTTATCACTTAAAATATGACATTATCACCCCCCCCTTCGAAAAGAAACCATTAACTGTGTTGACCTCCATTCAACACTTTCATTCATGTGTAAAAAATTAAATTGTATTAATCTGATTATTTAGGATACGTTACTACATTTTTATACAATCATAAATAATAACTATTAGAAGCCATGGCTCATTAGTGTTGATTATCTGTTGAAATGATTCACTAACAAATTGATCACAAAATACCTTTTTTTGATGTAGGTTTATTCTCTGAGCTGAATAGTACCTTGTGTGTACGTATGCGGGTGGTGTATCATGCAATGTCATTAAATTCAGATCCCGTGTTATGGTATAAGACTGTAAGAGTATCGATTGTCAGGACCATTATTATTATTATTAAGGTGTAGAAGTGCAAATAATGGACAGCATAATAATGATAACAGTGCAGAAACACAATTTTAACCTTGCGATTTGAATAATTCACCCCAATGAACCTGATTGTTCATTGAACCAAGATAAAATTTAGATAATGAAATACTGTAATTATTATGTTTATATTCAACTTAGTATTGTTTGTTTGACTCTTCCCATCGATTTGTTAGGACTGCAACTGGTCAGTCTCTAATTGGCATATGTGCATACTGTGCGTATTGCCTCGATATACCTTAATTCACAAGCATGGTTAGCAGAGATGGATAGTCCTGGATTCCACTGCTAGCCACTATCCATCTCTGCTAACCATGCTTGTGAATTAAGGTATATCGAGGCAATACGCACAGTATGCACATATGCCGATTAGAGACTGACCAGTTGCAGTCCTAACAAATCGATGGGAAGATTCAAACAAACAATACTAAGCTGAATTTAAACTTCACCCCATCGCACAAGCAAGTGGCTATCAGGACTCAGTGGCCGAGTGGATAACGCGATGGCGTTTGAAGTGAGGGTACTGGGTTCGAGTCCCAGAGTGAACATCAACTCTGAGATGCAGGTACATCCAGCTGACGAGTCCCAAATAGGACGAAACGCGCGTCCTGGATTCCACTGCTAGCCACTATCCATCTCTGCTAACTATTATGTTTATAGTTAAGAAAAGTACATAAATAAGGTACGGTTAATTGAAATATACCATATGAGGATAAGAGCTAAATATAACAATACACATCTGATTCACTGTCTTGATATGATTCTAAACTGTATAATGTTATATAAGTTTTTTTTATCAGGATACTAACTTTCATGTGTTACAGTCTCTTTCTAAGGGGGTTGAATTACATAAAATAGAATATTCTTTAGTATATAACTGAAATGTTTGTTTTTACATTCATGTACTCTACAATATTTATGTATATACGTGTCGAGTTTGCTGCACTTCGAGTTATTTTTCACAGTGGAGTAACATAATTTGGAAAGCAGAGTGGGATATTAACTATTCTATCATATTGTAGGACTCTCCATCAGTGACAACCGATGACTCCATATGTGACATAAACCCAGACCTCATAGCAGGCACACTACATAAAAAACCCTTTGTTTAGAATTTAACTGTCAAAATTTGTCCTTTCAACTAATTCTTAATGTGGCTAGACGATTATTTGTTGTTCTCAGTTATATCCACAGTACTTCACATATGATCGAACTCCAGCATTCATAGGATCTTGAATGAACTTCAAGTGTTCATTTAGAATTAAGTCAACTATTGAGCATATAACTATTATTCATTCTGAAATTAGTCTTCTTCACAGACCAAAATCAAAATTATTTCTTAAAAGTATTTTCACATTTAGGAAAGTTTTTAATCATTATTTAATCTGGAGTTTACACCACTGATTGACTTTAACTGGGTAATCATTAAAAACTAGAAGACAATAGACAGTTGTTCCATTCTTGTATAGGGTTCAGCAGTAATGTTCATCACTGAGCATAAACTATGTCGAACCTAGGACTTTAACGAATCATAGGGAATACATTATCAGGAAACTAATCAGCTAGTATCAAATGGCCAAAATTTATGTATTCAGCTATTTTCCTATTTAAAGTAGGTCTCAGGTATTATTTTCATTATATTTTTAATGTGAACTGACTATCCACAGAATAGTGGCTTACATTTTGGTGTGTGCTACTTATGTCGATAAACATAAGTAGTACGTAACACCAATCAGTAGTGGAATGTCTAGTAGCAGAAGGTTAAGAAGATTATGTTGATGAAAACAGAAAGGGAAATAGAAAGAAATTGGTAAGTGGAAGTATAACACGAAGTGTGAAGGGCAATTGATGATGGACTTGGAACTGAAGTATTGAATGTTTAGTTCTCATATTTTATGAAAATATTCCGTAAATTCGTATCAAAACATATTGGTTATCCCCCACCTGTATTTTTGTTCATTATTATTACTATTATTATTATTATTATTGTTCGATATTATATTTTTGGTACAATATAGAATTCTCATCACAAAGTATTTCAACAAGTTACCGTTTCTTATTTCTTGATCTATCCTGACGACAGATGTTGAGTGATCACCAGTTAGAAGTTAGCAGTTCACTCAATCGACATCTAAATAATGTACATTATTTTCTCTGTATATTGCCAGCAACCACGATATCTCTGATTAGGCCTTTTGTAACCTTTACAGAGAGAGGTTGTACACTGTTCAGAAACGCACCTGAATAGGTTATACGATTACTAGTCATAATGATGTATTAAAACAAACAAAATTAGATAACTTGTTGAAATATCTAGATAGCAGGAACAGATAGACCAGATGTTCAAGCAGGCTGCCATACCATATCATAATATCCTGTTTGTTTAATGCTTTATTCCTGATTGTATTCTATACATTAGGCTTCAATATGGTTACTAATCTAAGTGACTGAACATTATGCGTACTACATTTTGATTATACATTAATAATCAACAAGAACCCCTCGACTTGATTATAGTTTTGATCAGCATTTCACAGTAAAACTTCATAATAATATTAAGAGAAGTGACAAAGTATTGATTACAATACATCTTCAGAAGATTATTTATTCATATAATAAAATCTTTTAAATTAATTAAAGGTGTATAGGAACTTTCGTCTAAATTAGAGCAAATCGTTTCACACTACTTGGACACCAAGTTCATATAAGACATTAAAATAGGAATAAGATATATTTGTAAAATCTCAGCAAATGAATTTGAAATAAATCCAACGTTTCGCCTGGCAATCTAGTCCAAGGTTTTTCAAGGAAGCTCATAGCAAGTACACTACATTTAAACCCTTGTTTAGAATTTAACTGTCAAAATTTGTCATTTCAATTAAATCATAATGTGGCTACACGATTATTTGCTGTTCTCAGTGATATCCACAGTACTCCAAATATGTGATCGAACTTCAGCAGTCATAGCATCTTCGTTGAGATTTTACAAATATATTATTCCTATTTAATGTCTTAATTAAAGGCGATTATTAAAAAAAATCAATTTATTTACTATATAAACTATAATAATACTGTATTTAATCCAATATAAAATGGAAATCATATTTTCATTTTTCACTTAGTATTGTTTGTTTGGATCTTCCCATCGATGTGTTTAGGACTGCAACTGGTCAGTCTCATTTTTGTTGTTGTTATTGTTCATATGGTTGTTGTTGTTGTTGTCGTTGTTGTTCATTTCGATACTTGCTAGAGAAAAAAAATATTTTTAGATTTTTGTTACATATTTCCACTTGTGTTTTCTCTTTTCTACAATCTTTTTTTTAGAAAAAAAAATATTTTAAAATCAATTCAATATAACCATGAATATATGCAGATTATTGATTTTTAGTTGATTAGTTACTTTTTTTACATAAAAGCATGTATATGTGTGGAACACACTTACCGTTTATTTCAATTTTTTTTTTCATTTTTTTTAAATTCCATGTTAATTGGCTTAAATCAATAAAAGTATCAAAAAGATAATTTTACTTGTATTATTCGTAATAATAATAATAATAATAATAATAATAATAATAATAATAATAATAATAATAGTAATAGTTACCTTATATGCCAACATCTGGAACTCAAAACAATTGTCAATAAACACCAACATCAGAATTTTCAATACAAATGTCAAAACAGTTCTACTTTATGGGGCGGAAACTTGGAGAACTATGAAAGCCATCATCTAGAAGATACAGGTGTTTATAAATATTTGTCTACACAGGATACTTCGGATCCATTGGTCAGACACTATCAGCAACAACCTACTGTGGGAGAGGACAAGTCAGATTTCAGCGGAGGAAGAAATCAGGAATAAGCGCTGAAAGTGCATAGGACACACATTGAGGAAAACACTTAACTGCACCACAAGGCAAGCCCTCACATGGAATCCTGAAGGCCAAAGGAGAAGAGGAAGTTCAAAGAACACATTATCCTGAGAAATGGAGACAGATATGAGAAGAATGAAAAACAATTGGATAGAGCTAGAAAGTAAGGCCCAGGACAGAGTGGGTAGGAGAATGCTGGTCGGCGGCCTATGCTCTATTGGGAGTAACAGGCGTAAGTAAGTAAATAGTGTATTTACAAATAACTCATTATTGACAATTTTGATTGAAACTTTAGTAGTTGAGATCATGAATCATTTGAAGTTAAATCACCATGGAAAACCTGGAAGCACTGGACAACCGTTTCATATTACATGTTGGAAATTATGAAATTAAATGAATTCATGAGCAGATAATGATTTTCATAGGAAAACAAAAGTTACTGAAGAAACGAATAGCTTGATCGAAATCACCATTTGTTGAGATTCAAAATATTTATTTAACATAGAGTAATGATAAGCTCATGATCGTAGAGTAAAAAAAATCTTATATACTATAATTGTAAAATGTCTCCGAATATAAACACTGAAATTTTCCAATCTAATTCACTCCCATTTTAAATTTTTTTTTTAAGTTACAGCTAATAATATAGTGCATGCTACTCATGTCGATAAATATAAGTAGCATGTAACACCAATCAGAAGTGCAATGTCTGGCAGAAAAAGGCTAAGAAGATCAAGTTGATGAAAACAGAAAGGGAAATAGGAATGAATTGTGAAATGGAAGTATCATAGAGAATGTAAAGGACAATTAATGGGAGATTTACAAATGAACTATTGATATTATAGTTCTCATATTTTATGAAGATATTCTACAATTTTGTATTAATAAAGAAATTGATTATCCCCACCTCAGTTCTCGTTCATTACTATAAGAATAAATAAACCCAAAATAGTGTAGCTTGCATCACGGAATGATCTCAGCTAAACTAATTAATCTCTACAAACTCCTTGCATTAGTAAATAATTTCGAGAAGTGATTCCAAGAGTTTTAATGAGGAGCCGTGACTAGAGAAATCCAACCATGTTAAAAGTCAAGTGAATACTTACCAATCGTATTGGATAATGGTTGCGTAGTATCGGCAATTGATTAAAGTTAGACATGTTAATTACTGAATACTAGCTCACTGAATTAGAAGTTAAGCGTTCGCTGGGTGGCCCGATGATTATGAGTTCAGATCCTGATGATATTATGGATGCACAGTAATGAGGAGTTACATCTTAGAAGGTAACAACTGTCCAATGCTTCCTGGTTTTTAATAGTAGTTTAAATAAATTTAGTTTGTAATGTAAACCACAAAGCTCAATGATCTCCATAAACCCCTGTACTAAAAGCAAAATACTTTTTTCCATTTGAGTAAGCATTTAGTTCATCTGATGTGAATTCGACTACGATAGATTTAATAGCTGTTCATTTTACTCCAAGAAACTACTTCCAGATTAATTTAACAGCACATTGTTCAACAATCAAATTAGTAAAAAACCGAAGTTCTCAATGTTAGTATGATTACTTTTTAAAAGGAATTTGAATTATTCCTTTGATGATGATCCTATATACTGTGTAATTCATATGAAAAAACAGCTAAAATATTTACTCTTATGATGAATATTTCTAAACATTATGTTATCATATATCTGTAAAGTAGGTAAGTACATGATCTCAAATGCTATTCAACAGAGTTTATTGATTAAGTTCTTTTCTTGACTACTACCCAAAAAGAAGTTGCGGAGTGCATTGGATTTTGCACTCATCCAAGAGACTGCAACAGATAATTAAGGAATCGGAAGGAGATCAGTGTATTCCATAAATGCATTAAATTAATGGATTATATTAATGCAAAAATAATTGAATGATCATTCCTTGGGGCGTAAATGTGACTGAATTGCCTCGTATCAATTTCTGAGCGTAAAATAACTATCTTAAAGTCCTGTAACCTAGAAACTTATTGATTGGAGGCGATCAATGAGCAGCTTTAGATCTAGGTTTCCAGACAGTTTGACGCTCATCAGTCCTAATCGGAGTGATTCTTTCTCTTAGGTTCATACCTGTGTAACCCAATGTCATGGTCAGAGAGATTACAACGGAAAGCTGTTTGAGCAATATTTCTAGTTTGCAACTGATCTCACCAACCTATTTCTAAGCTTTTTTTTATTACTACTTGATAGTTAAGAAATCATCCCACAGTCTAAAAACTTATTTCAAAAGTTAGGAAATGGTCTAGCTCAAAGTAACAATTCAGTAGTGCCTCAAATTTTACTGTGTTTAGAAGCATTAAGTACATTACAAAATTATAAGGACTTTAGTTGAGTGAAATTTCTCAATAAAATAAAACCTGCTAGCTTTGCACGTTCAGATTTATTTAAAGTGTAAGTTATATTCCATTGAGAAGTTCTAAGTAGAAGAGTTCAATAATTCTTTTTCACCGATTCTTCGTTCGTTATAATAAAGAAACCGATCTCTAAAGAATTAATTGCTTTCTAAAAAAAACCAATAAACTGAATAAACACTTCTGTGAAAAATAATAACTTATATATGAACCAGCAATCCCAAAGATTTATTTCTTTCCTAATATCGGACATATTGTAAAGATTTGCTCAAATCTAATAAAAATGTTATGAGCATTCTACTTAGTGTTTTTTCAGGAAGGTTGTTTTCTAGGGGATGGGTTTGCCGACCCCATGCTCAACCATCCTCCTTTACCTTGACTTGGAGCCGGCAATAACTTTAGAAGTGCTACAGACGGAGCTGAAACGTGGAGAACTACTACAACCATCATCAAAAAGATACAAGTATTTATAAACAGTTGTCTGTGCAAGATACTCAATGGACGTTGGCCGGAAACCATCAGCAACAACCTACTGTGGGAGAGAAAAAAACCAGCTTTCAGTTCAGGAGGAAATTAAGAAAAGATGATGGAAGTGGATAAGACAAAAATTGAGGAAATCATCAAACTGCATCACGAGGCAGATGTTTACCTGGAATCTTGATGGGGAACGATAAAGAGGAAGGCTGAAGAACAGAATGCACCGAAAATTGGAGGCAGACATGAGAAGGATGAACATCAATTGGAAAGGATTGCTCAGGACAGGGTTGGATGGAGAACGTTCCTCCATGAATGGTGACAGGCGTAAATAAGCAAATAATTCTACTTAGTTGTTTAGCGAGGATAAATGTGTTACCCTTCTGTCTACTCATTTATTTGTATCTATGTCCGTTGCCTGGCTCATTTTATTATTTGTTTATTTAACCACATAAACATTGGTACAAGGAAGCACCAGATACATATGCGCCTCACAAATCTCATTCGATTTGTGTGAGGGCTGTGATACTGCCCAGGTGCCCAAACCGAAGCAGGTGGTTTTCTTAGGGGGCCACACCCGGAGCCTTTGACCTGAAGGTCCAGTCCACAAGGCAGTGGAGCATCGTAAGGAGATGCATTCCCATGATAGCCAGTGACCAACAGCAGGTTGATACGCCATTCGCTCCATCAGGATCCTGGAGCCCATGTGCACCATTAGTTTGGAATCAGGGTTTTCCAACTCCCCTAGGTGGACTCGCCTTGTCCACCAACCCGGTCAGAGCGCCGGACATTCGCTTTTCGTCCTCTCACTTTCGTAAACAACAGTAATGCCACGAGAAGGCAGTGAGTAGGATTTCCCTGGCAGAGGCTATATATTCGCGTGAGAGCATTTGGAGAGGGAGAGCGGACTCTCCCCACTCTCGGCCGCACCAGGGCATATATATATATATATATATATATATATATATATATATATATATATATATTCTGTCTACTTAAGTACCGAAATTTACTGTCTTTTTTATTCTCTTATTTTCTCAAAAAAGTACATTAATATCAGAAAAGTTTGACCTGTTTTGGACACTTCAATCTTTTTCTGAATTATACATCTATCTATCTATCTATAAGTATATTGTTACAATGTACTGTAACAAGAAAAATATATTAAAAATCTGGCAGAAGAATAAAATTGAAGCAGATTTTTCGTCAGTAAATATAAAATCTAAAGACAAAAGAAAAGGAGAATATATGAAGAAGTTAGAGCTATGAGTTGAACAATAAATGAATATTATACTTAAAGCAAAGAAGTTTAACTCAAAAATTCACACACATACACATTCGTCATTACTACTTAAGTAGTTTTCTTAAATTCTTTTCTTTTTTATTATTTTTTTCTTCACTCTTGTAGACATATTTGTTTTTCTTTTTAACTTAATCTCTTACTTACTTCTTCAAAGTTTCATCCTTATTTTCATAAATATTCGTTTTGTACTTATTCATTAATCACATTAAGCAATTACTCACATGTTCATATTGAGTAGGGAGGATAATGTATTAACTAATGAAGATAATAAAGGATAATATATTTGAGACAGACACTATATTTATTCTGTTTATAGTAGAAGTCTCTACTTGAATAACTTTGTCTAAATTAGGACAATAAATGGATCATATTAGATTTAAGTGTTATGACAATGAAGAAAGATAAAAAAAGAAAAGAAAACAACTAGACAATAGAATTTAATGAATGAAGAGAGATGAAGCAGAGAAAATATAGAATCAATAAACATGTGTATCATGGTTCATTGCTATTATTTAATCTTACATAACTAAGCAGACTTTTAAAGTTAGTTAAAACTTGGCATTTTCCTATCTCATTCATTTGTAGTCATAGCTCATTAACTTAACTTAAATAGTTTTACGCATATTTTGTATAATTTTAAAATAGTTCTCATCGAAAAACACATATGTTTTTTCATTCTTTTTCTATATGAAATGAGTTATCATTATGTCATTTTGTGATTCAACATCAGGAAAATTAGTGGCTAAGTTTAAAAAACAACATTTGAAGTTTTAGTAATTAACTTCTTAAAACTCATTTATAGTTTATTCCCCTTAAATAATTAACCATAAATCATATAACTTTGATTAATATTGGATGAAGAACTCATGTGGAGGTAATCAATTTCTTGTTTATTACAAAATTACACAATGATTTAAGAAAATATGAAAATCATACACTGAATACATTGTTTGTACATCTTCTTTGCGTTCTCTTTTACATACCCCATTATTCCTCTAATTATGTAGTTAGTTTGATGGCTTTTCGATTTCTTTCCTGTTCTCTTTATTTCAGTCTTCTGCTGTCAGGCATTCTACTTTCGATTGGTAGCACACACTACTTATAACTTCCAGCATAAGTAGCATACACTATATGCTAAATAAACTCACCAATGTAAGCTCCACCTAAAACTCGACAGTGATAATTACTCAAGTGGTTTGCTTGATAATGAATTAATAGTATATATCTAATATTAAATAATTGTGTACAGTAGGTAGGTTACCTAGACCTGGGTTGAACAAATGTTAGAACCCATCATTAGGGTTTGTGCGTAATTTTGGGCAAACTTTCAGAGAACGAATACTTCATCTTAGATTGTATGCATATGGAATGTCAACTATAAATTATACTACAAGCAAAGATGGATAGTGGTTAGCAGTGGAATCCAGGATGCGCGTTTCGTCCTATTTGGGACTCGTCAGCTGGATGTACCTGCATCTCAGAGTTGATGTTTACTGTGGGACTCCAACTCAGTAACTGAGTGAATAACGTGATGGCGTTTGCATCGAAAGGTAATGGGTTCGAGTCCCATAGTGAATATCAACTCTGAGACATAGGTACATCCAGCTGACGAGTCCCAAATAGGACGAAACGCACATCCTGGATTCCACTGCTAGTCACTATCCATCTCTGCTTATAATACTTGTGAATTAAGACTATATCGAGACAATCCGCACAGTATGCACATATGCCAATTAGAGACTGACCAATCGCAGTCTTAAACATCAATGGGAAGATTCAAACAAACAATACCAAGTAAATATAAATTATACTGGTAAAAGTCTCAGCATTGAAATTGCTTAATCCAAAAGTGCTTTGATTAATTTGTTTAAGCTTTATCGACTAAATTCTTATGATATAAAGCTGTCGAGTTTAGAAGAGAATGAAACAAGTTTCCTAAATTTCACTGCAAGCTACTGTTTAAAAAACAATCAACGTGTAAATACAAACAGTATAAAGGAATTTAGTCAAGGGGTTGATATAATAAAATCTGATCATTAATTTAATTTTGAATATCAACAACTAGTAAATACAAATCCGTTTATTCCATAACAACAATAATAATATTAGCCATTCTGCATCCTCCTCGACTACATAATAATATAAATTCCTAAATTACTATCACACTGTTCTTGTCTTTCATAGCATCGATACTAAATCCTACTTTACAGTTCAAATTATGGACTAATTTTGGTTCGATAATCATTGAAATCAGGTAACATTGGTCAACTGTTTCATTCTCATATAGGCCTCCTCAACAATGTACATGCAGTGTCCTACTGTATACTGAGCCCAAAATCTTCAGGCCACTCATTGAACACTTGATTTTCAGGATAGCATGATGCCATTCAGTAACTTACATCACTAACTTTAATCAATCAGCAATATTGTTCAACCATCATCCATGGTCATTGATGATATCCATCAAAGACCAACCATCAAGAATACGAAAGCACTAGACAACTGTATGAATATCTAACTTCACGAAAATTTGATTAATTAACGTTATAATTAATGTAATATATAGTCATTAGCCTATAAGGTACAACATCTGAAGGTAGACGACAGGTGTAGTAATGTAGAAAGAAAGAAAAAAACCTGTCATTTCACGCATTTCTCTCTCTTTACAGTTATACTTGCCTAGTTTCTTTTCTTTTTTTGTTTTTATTTCGCTAATTTAATAAATTTTCGTTACAATTTTAATTTGAATAGAAAACTATCTTAGTTGTTTATTTACTTGTGTGTATTACTTTTCTTAATTTTCAAAAAAACATTTTTCATCCTCATTCACATTTTTGTGTCGTCTATGCATATTTTTTTCTCGTCAAAAATATTAAGGAATAAATTCGTGAATATTTTGTCAAATGAATGAAAATGATTCCATTATTATTTTTTGAATAATCATCATCAACCGGGTCTTTTGTGAGATAGTAACTCACTGAAGACACTGGTGGACGGTGGCTCGATTTTGTGGATCGGTTGAAGTTAGAAATTAACACCGTTGGATGCCGGTTCAGTAGTTTAGAGATTGGGCGCTCGCGCGCCAGACCGATAGGTCCTGGGTTCGGATCACGCATGCGGGATCATGGATGTGCACTGCTGAGGAATCCCACAATAGGACGAAAAGGTCATCCAGTGCTTCCGGGTTTTCGATGGTGGTCTAGCTTCAATTGACTAATGAATTCACTTATTAAATTACTATAATATTCACAAAACCCCTTTCTGATAATGAGCAAATATGAATAATGGTTAGTTAGAAAGTTAATTATGATAATAATTATTTTGTTAATGTATGGATAAGTTAGAATGTGAAGGGGTATCTATCAACTTCCAGTAGATGTTATAGAACATGAGACTGATTACTGCATAACTGAGTTCTTCAAAGATTTAATAAAGGTACGATTCGTTCGTTTTTCGATGTCACTAGACCATGAAACTTTGAACATCAATGATAGAGCACTTCCCATAAAACTGCTAAAGCGTTTTATCGAGCTCCTAGTACAGATTTGAGTCTTTTTGCAAGTTGGTTTCAGTCATCCGTTATATTTATGCTCTCCTTTAAAACTGACTCCATTAAGAATTGTAAATTCGTTGAAGTAATGTCTGATTTTACTAAATGTCTTTGAAAATGCCCTAGAAATGGTAGAATAATAAAATTTAAGAAACATACTGGCTAATTCCAAACAATCCTGCATTTGGATTACCACCTCGATATCACTTGGGTTGGATTAAAAGATTTCACTGTCAATGAAGTTCCACTTTTGTCTTATTAATTAGGTGCATCAACTGGTTTTCATCTGGTCACAATTCACACTGCTGTTTAAATAGGTCTTCTCAAGTCAATGCATCCGAATATAAGGTAAACTAGATGGAAAAACAGTTCATATGTCTGAGTAATTAGACTATAAAATTACCTTGTTCCGTTAACTTATCTGTTATTGTTGTGATGACTATCAAAGTTGATAGCAAGCCAATATTAAAATTAAACTTGGTATGATATTTCGTGGGACGAGCTAATGTCATATGAGCCCCTTGTTATCACATTACTGAAAGTCAATAAACCTAAAATGTAAAAACAAACTGATATGCAAGCGATTGTCGCTTCCTACATAATCAACAGACCAGAGGTGTTTTCTTGAACGCTGTTGTTTACTTTTGTACAGATGATTGCCTGAACTGGAACTCATAAATTGTACAACCAAATGCTGACTTGTTTTTTTACTATATGCATGAATTTAATCTAGTTTAGCTCAGATTCATGTATAGCTTACGTTTTTAAGATAATGAATATTTCTTAATTTTCACTAGTGCTACAATTTGTTCTAACTTTTGATAAGTTTCGTCTTGAATTTGAAAGTTACATTATGAAACTTTGAACACAAGGTTGATTGACAAACATTATTATTTTCCAGCTGAGCGTCTGCTGTGAATATAATTCTCCAGTTGCCGACGAAATCAGGCCTAAAGATTTTCAGCGTCGATGTCAGCCTATCACTATTCTGTCAATTGTAAGTAATCCGATAACCATTTTTTATAGAGAAATGTTTTTTTTTCTCAATAAGTATGATAAGGTCAAATTATAATACATTTAATAACAGCACCGGAAGATTGTGCTCTTTAGTAAATACTGGAGGAAATTTTCACTACTATTTAGGATATCTCTAGAAAGGAAGGAAATTTTATTCCCTTTTGAATTAGGTACTTGAAGCTTTCCATTGATGTTTAGGACTACGATTGACCAGTCTCTTATTAACATATTTGCATCCTGTACGGATTTTCTCGATATTGTCCGGAGTAAACGTCAACTCTGGGATCCAGGTACATCCAGCTAGCGAATCACAAACAGGACGAAACGTGAGTCCTGGATTCCATTGCTAGCCACTATCATATCATCTTGTATCGAAGCTTTGTTACATATTATTAGTTTAATCGGTAACAGATGATCTGTATCGCTCAATGGAAATTACTGAGCAGTGTGGAATAATTCAAACATAGGCGACCTAGACTTAGCACCTATGGAATAACTCACTTATTTCTTAAGTGCTGCATTATGATAGTGATTAGGAAGAAAACGAACGCTTAAAATACCGAGCTCAGAGAGAATACAACTAACTAGAAATGAAGTATACCAATATAATTATTTATTTTACTGAGATTATTTACTACTTACTTACGCCTGTTACCCCTCGTCGAGGAGCATAGGCCGCTCACCAGCATTCTCCATCCAACTCTGTCCTCAACAATCCTTTCCAGTTCTTTCCAGTTAACATTCAGCCTTTTCATATTTGCTTCTATTTCCAAGCGTAAGGTGTTCTTTGGCCTTCCTCTTTTCCGCTTCCCTTCGGGATTCCAAGTTAGGGTTTGCCTTGTGATGCACATTGGTGATTTCCCCAATGTATGTCTGATCAACTTCCAACGTATTTTCCTAATTTTCTCTTCATCTGGAAGCTGGTTTGTCCTCTCCCATTAAACGTTGTTGCTGATAGTATCCGGCCAGTGAATGTTGAGTATTTTGCATAGACAACTGTTTATAAATACTTGTACCTTCTTGACGATGGCCGTAGTAGATCTCCACGTTTCAGCTCCGTACAGTAAAACTGACTGTCTTGACGTTCGTATTGCAAATTCTAACTTTGAAATTGGTTGAGAGTTGTTTTGAGTTCCATATGTTCTTCAATTGTAGAAATGCGGTTCTTGCTTTGCCAATCCTCGCCTTTACATCTGCATCCGATCCTCCTTGTTTATCAACGATGCTCCCATTTTACTGAGATATTTCTAATTAATTCAATCATATACACTGGATATGTAGTGAACGAGAAAACAAGTAGGAACAATCGAATGTATTTGAACACGTAAATACAGAATCTCTTAGTAAAATCTGAGAACCATACAGTAATTACTTCATTTGCAAAATGTCAATCAATCATCATTGTTCTTTCATTTCCACACCAATCATTCTCTATTCTCATTCTCTTTTCTTCCATCTTCTTAACCTCCTGCTGCCAGGTATTTCACTTTCAATTGGTGATACATACTACTCATATCTGTCAATATCAGTAGTACATACCACAGATATAGTTACATCATCCAATCTTTTATTAAAATATCATTCTGTTAACAAATAGGCATTCTGTTATACATATTCTACTATGTTTATATATAGTTGAAATCATGAGTCAATTGAAGCTAGACCGCCATCGAAAACCTGGAAGCACTGGACAGCCGTTTCGTCCTATTGCTGGACTCCTCAGAAGCGTGCATTCACGATCCCGTCTTGCGAGATTCGAACCCAGGACCCACCAGTCTCGAGCCAGAGCACTTAACCGATAGACCACTGAGCCGGCATCCAATGATGTTAATGTCTAACTTCAACCAATCCACGAAGTTGAGCAACCATTTCACCAATGTCTTTAGTGAGTTGATATCTCCCAACTACTATTGTTATTGTATAAAGAATATGTGTTAGGATTAGGATAAATGCATACATTAAAGATGAATTATATTCTTCAATTTAGTTAATTATCATTAATTTTATTCAAATTTATATTTTTGGTACAATATAGAATTCCCAATGCAAAGAACTTCATCAGGTTTCCGTTTCTTACTTCTTCGTCACCCTGACGATAAATATTGAGTCATCACCAGATAGAAGTTAGAAGTCCAATTAATCGACATCGAAATAATGTACATTCTTTTCTCTTTATATTGCTAGCAACCACGATATCTCTGATTAGACCTTTTGTAACCTTTACAGCAAGAGGTTGTACACTGTTCAGAAACTCATCTTAATAGGTTATACGATTACTAGTCATAATGATGTATTAAAACAAACAAAATTAGATAAGTTGTTGAAATATCTAGATGACAGGAATAGTTAGCCCACATGTTTAAGCAGGCCACCAATGATTGATTTATTGATTTCATCTATAATGTACACATACATTAAATTATTGATTAATTGCCAATTCAATTCATTCAAATTTATTTATTGACCGAACATTTAAAATATTCTGTAAATTAGAATGATTATGAATGTCGTATTGATTAGTGATTAATGAATAAATCAGTTCGTTTTATTTAACAGTCTTATTTTCTTCTTTGTCTTTCAGTAAATGAGTCTAGTTTCTTTTCATTAAGTAGTAGATAACAGTTATTCTTCAATCATGATAAACAGTCATACCAGTAACATTCTTGTTTAAATATATATTCAATAGTTGGAACATTCATAACAGAATACACAATATTCAACAACAACAACAACAAAAATAAAAGAAACTCAACTTCAATGAGTATTTATACACTATTCATAAAAGATCTACTGTTGGAAATAATTCCAAGAAATTTCAATTAAGAATTTATGAAGAACCTTTGAAATCCTTCAATTCAAATTCAGATTAAGAATGTATAATAATTTCATTTCATTGAACTTGAAAAATAAAAAGAATAGAGTGAATATCAAGATTAGAATAGAATCTGTTTAACAGAAGACTTCGATATCCATAGTTTCATTCAAGAAAATAAAAAAAGTAATTAATTTCACTTGGTATTGATTGTTTGAATCTTCCCATTAATGTTTAGAACTGCAATTGATCAGTTTCTTATTTGCATATGTGCATCCTGTGCGGATTGCTTCGATATAGCCTTAATTCACAAGTATTATAAGCAGAGATGGATAGTGGCTAGCAGTGAAATCCAGGACACGCGTTTCATCCTACTCGGGACTCGTCAGCTGGATGTACCTATGTCTCAGAGTTGACGTTCACTCCGAGACTCGAAACCAGTACCATTCGCTTCAAACGTCATCACGTTATCAACTCAGCTACTGAATCCTGCTAGCCGCTTCCTTGTGCAATGGGGTGTTGTTTAAATTCACTTAGTATTGTTTGTTTAAATCTATAAAATACAGTTTATAGTAATTCATAATTTAATTAAATGTTCGTTTGTCTGTTTGTTTTCATTTCAGTTTAATATTCATTGTCTATTTTGTTAATAATTCTAAACTACCTTTGATACATTTACAATTTAGTCAGAAAAAATTTAGAAATGAACAATTTTCAATATTTGAACGAAGAATATTCTTTTCGATAAATTCTCTTCAGGTTCTACAATTATATATCCAAATTAATAATCCGAAAAATTGGCCAGGTTAAAGGCAAAGTACATAGTTTAAAGCATGTAAATTCTTTTTTTTTATCCATACAAACAATTTCTACGCAAATTAATTTGATTGGCACATTATATTACATATTACATATAAATAGAATTATTATTATTATCTATGTATATTGTTACATTTAGTTAGATTTACCTTTCTTTCTCTTTCTATCTCTCTCCCCCCTCTCTCTCTCTTTCAAGTCTAGATTTCTTTAGGTAATACGAATGAAATTGGAGATTGTTTCTAATTTACTACTACAGGTAACTTCTGTTATTTGTTGTTGCTGTTCAAATTATTCTTTCATTTTATTAACTAATTAGATAAAGTTTATCTCAATGCTTGTATTCTAGATACTTATACAATCTTAATGTTTGTTTGTATGTGTTAAAAGTGAGAGAGAGAGAGAGAGTGAGTGAGTGAAGTGATTAATTTTTGTTACAAACATACATATCGACAAACATTTCAAAACAAGTTAATTTACTTAAACCCCTTTATATTTCCAAGCTTTTTTTTATTTGTCGCACATATGTGGTAAACAGTTTTACTGTGTTATTTTTTGTTATGTGTAGCAGTAGGTTTGTTGTTTTATCTATCATCCGTTTGTCATGCTTAACGTAGGTATAGACACGTGCTACAAAGTTTCTATCCATATAAAGATAAGGAAGGTTAAAATGCATGTCACTGACATGTTCAATGCGTGAAAGGGGGGAATATATATATATATATATTTATAGGATAGAAAACAAATTCATTGGGTATTATGTATATGTATGTAAGTGTTGATACCTAAATCTGTGAGCAATTGAAGCGAATATGAAATGCAATAATATAGATAATTTATTAAGATCTTTACATTCGAAACAAATCGTTATATATTCTTACAATGTAATCGTTTCAATCATATCTATACACCACCATCACTTATCAACATATACTTTCTAAGAGGTTAGCATTAACAAAACTACATAATTCCGTTAATTGTATCTGATGTGTTTCACGTTAGTTGGCGGCAGACGTCAAAATCACTGAGATACATATATTCCTCCTATTTTTTTTCTTCGAAAAAAAGACGAAGAGTAGCAATTTGTTGCACAATGAATGATTACATTTACACGTTACCTATTACCCAACCATTTAAAAATATTAATAATAATAATGATAATTTTTATTCGACTGCATTTACAACAACTATCGCTCCTACTACTAGTACTAATACTAGTCCTACTGGAACAATAACAGTCAATAAAACCGTACTTTGTAATGATGTATCAAATGATCAAAAGGATTATTGTTATAATTATACAACGGAACCACAACAGTTTGAATCAATACCTTTATCACTGTTCAATATTCAAAAACAAAATGATCCAATTGTCAATAATGAATACTATGTATCTGATGGAAATTTGCTAAACAATAATAACCATAGTGATTATCATAATATATTACCAACACAATCATATCCTTTTTATCCAGTAAAGTATAATGAATTGACCAAAGATGTGTATCATTCAATACAGACCAGTTCTTTTAATAAGAATGATTTAGATATTCAAGCACAATCAAATTATATGAATGATAATATCAATCATAATAATAATAATGATAATAATAATAATCCCATACAGTTACCAACTACTGATACTTATGAATATCAACAACAGGTAACTCCTATCATAAATGAACAATATTTATATACTACTAATATATTAGATAAATTTATAACAAAAAATGATTGGAATCAACAAACTATAATTACAGAATCATCTAATCTAATAAAATGTAAAACACAAAATTCTTTATGTCATACACCAGATTCTAAAAATTCAACAGGATTTATTAGTTTAAATGAGTAAGTTTAAGTAGTATCTTTCTGTTTCTTTCTTTTTTCTCTCTCTTTTTTCTTTCTTATTTAAGATGTTTATGAACTAGATTTCAGTTTTAAATAGGAATAATATATATTTGTAAAATCTAAGCGAATGAATTTGAAGTAAATTTAACGTTTCACCTGGCAATCTAGTTCAAGCTTCTTCAAGGAATTACATAATCAGACATCAAAATTATCGAATATAAATAGGTACATAGTTCTACGGTTCATTGTATACTGAATAGATCATCCAATCAACGTTAAAAATGTCTAAACTAGGTATCTGTATTAATGTGTGTAAGAGACTTGTTTGATTATATTTCCTTGAAAAAGCTTAGACCAAATTGCTAGGCGGAACGTTGGATTTACTTCAAATTCATTCGCTGAGATTTCACTAATATATTATTCTTATTTAATGTCTTACATCAACTCGGCGCCCAAATAGCGGGAAACTATTCGCTCTAGTTTAAACGAAAGTTCTTAGAGATTTATGTTTTGTTTTAACAAATGTAATGTATTCTATTGTTTTATAAATAAGTTTAGTAGTAGAATAAGATCATTGTTATATATATATAACTAAACTCGGTATTTATTAAAAATTAATGGATTTCAACCAGTTGAAGATAATATTAGGAAATAGTTTAAATCAAAATATTTCCTTTACATTATGAAGTTGATTCATTATACTTTATAGGAAATATATACATCAAGACTCAGTAGCTAGGTGGATAACATGATGGCGTTTGAAGCGAACGTTAGTGGGTTCGAGTCGTAGAATGAACACCAACTCTGAGATACAGGTACATTAAGCTGACGAATCCCAAATAGAACGAAACGTGTGTCCTGGATTTCACTGCTAGCCATTATTTACCCATCTTTGTTTATAAAGCATATGACTTCAGTCAATATCGAGGCAATCCACACAGAATGCATATATGCAAATAAGAGATTGATCAATTTCAATACTAAACAATAATGGGAAAATACAAGCAAACAACAACAACAAGTGAATTTAAAGGAAATACTTATGAATGTAATAACTTTTAGCTACATGGTCAATGAGTAAAATTATCCATTTTTAAACTCTAAATAAACTCGAAGTTAATGTTATCATTTACATCATGAAAAAGTCTCATTTAATTCACAGATTAGCAAAACATAATGGTATAAAGATGATCCTATCAATGAAGAGTAATATCAAAACGTATTGAAATAGACGTTGAATTATCATTTCGTTATAAAATATTTAAAAAACAAACAGCAGTTTGTTCATTAGTATGTATGTAGTCACGCTAAGCTACTGGTGAAAACTCCTTCACCTGCAACATGTCTAAACTTCACCAGTCACGATTTATCACTTTAAATTCAAAAATACCTTTCTGTCTACTTTTAAATATGATTCTCTTCATTAATTATAATGGAATAACATAAATTATAAAATTAGTCCTACTTGTTTTCTAATGTTTAAGTTACATAAGTAACCTAGTCTCTAACATTTCAAAGTTAAGATTATTAGGGTCAAACTTTGTATTGTGAAAGTCGATCAATGCAAATCGGCTATGACTAAAGTTATCATGGAATTCGAAAATAACAACTACTAGAGAACGTCGAAATCTTAGTGAATAACCGAATGGAGTTTTAAATACATATATTTTATGCAATCGCTGATCAGAACAGACAATCAGAAACGGAGCGAAAGAAGCTAAACGGATTGGAGAAGGCATGTTAGCCAACTCGATTTACCCAAACATGAATCGATAAACATGATGAGTGGGGTAAGTAATTAGCACACATACAATCATATAAAATAACAGTCAGGGTTAATAAACGATTAAACGACAGGGTAAAGATGTGGCTTGAGAACAATGAATAGATGGTCTGTCTAGAGGCTAGAGTAACCCATATGTGCTTGACATATTACCAGCCCCTACAAATAATGTACAGAATTTGAATAGATCTTTGAAAATCTTCTGTCTCTAAATACATATTTCTAGTTTCCAAATAATCACACAAATAATTGTTTTTGAACAGGAATAATCATTTAGAACATCAACGATTACCTCATCTAACCTCCGATCTGGATTGTCATATTCCTAACTTAAGTGACTATTCTATAATATCAAAAAATGATGAGGTGAACACTTCTCAAACGAAATCGACTTATCATTTACCAACGGAACTCAACAGAAAACGTAAATCCTCCAATCATATACCACTTGAAAAATCAATGAGTCTATTCCACGATCAACACTCATCTTTATCCAAATATCATCATACACTTAAAACAAATAGACCAACACACAAGTTTACTTATCATTCTACTAATACTTATAATGCTAATGGTAATTATACTACTTGCAATAATGTTACTCGTCATTTAAAATCCTTACAAAATAAACACATCACTCCTGATAATACTTGTTGTCATACATATGATTCATATATACATAATGAAAATTTATTACAATCATTTAACAATAAAACTAGTTCAAAAGTAAAAAATCAAACAATCATACCATCATCTTCATCATCATCTAATAGTATTCTATCACGTTCACCATATAAATGTCGTAAATGTAAAGGACATGGTATGTCTGAACCAGTTAGACAACATAAACGTAATTGTCCATATCGTGATTGTACATGTGATATGTGTTATTTAGTTGAAAAAGGTCGTCGTATTGTAGCTCAACAAATTGCATTATTTCGTGATCAAAAAAATCATAATATTCAAAAATTATCATATCAAAAAGATCGTTCTATAAAGAATATAATAATTAAAGAATCATTAAATAATATAAATGAAGATAATGGACCACATTGTCGTCGATGTCGTAATCATGGACATAATATTTCATGGAAAGGTCATAAAAAAACATGTCCATATAAAGAATGTTATTGTGATCAATGTATTTTAATATCATTACGTAAATCAAATGAAAAAGATCTAAGTAAGTTAATATAATACATTTGTATATTTATTTATTTGAACACACAAATATTGGTACAAAGGGGCACCAGATAAATATGCGCCTCACAAATCTCATTCGATTTGTGTGAGGGCTGTGATACTGTCCAAGCGCTCAAACCGAAGCAGGTGGTTTTCTTAGGGGGCCACACCCGGAGCCTTTGACCTAAAGATCCGATCCACAAGGCAGTGGAGCATCGTAAGGAGATGCATTCCCATGATAGCCAGTGACCAACAGCAGGTTGATACGCCATTCGCTCCATCAGGATCCTGGAGCCCATGTGCACCATTAGTTTGTAATGAGGGTTTTCCAACTGCCCTAGGTGGACTCGCCTTGTCCACCAACCCGGTCAAAGCGCCGGACATTCGCTTTTCGTCCTCTCAATTTCGTAAACAACACCCCAGCTACGAGAAGGCAGTGAGTAGGATTTCCCTGGCAGAGGCTATATATTCGCGTGAGAGCATTTGGAGAGGGAGAGCGGACTCTCCTCACTCTCGACCGTATTAGGGCACTCGTATATTTAATTATTTTGCAAAATAATAATAATTCATATGAATGGCATTTGTAGTCATATTAAATCTAGATAATTCTTTTATAAAGTTTGATAAGATATAAAATTTCGTTAGTATTTTGTTTAAGAGTCAATTTGAAGTAAAGAACATATCAAGAATAATTCTACAATCTTCTAGTAACAACTACCGAATATTTTCTAATTCTGTCTTATGTTTGGTTATATTTGTTGATTAGCTAAGAAAAAAATTGAGATAATCTATTTAACATCTAGATACCTTATTCTTCCTTTATTATAAATATTCTGAATAATGATTTAGATGTTAATCAGATATTAGACATTACCATACCTAATAGATTCTCAAATACGACACTGAGAACATCAACCCTGTCACACTTAATGGAGAAACTCTGAAAGGGGTGGAAACATTCACGTACCTGAGAAGCAACATTGATGATCAAGGAGGATCTGATGCAGATTTAAAGGCGAGGATTGGAAAATCAAGGACCGCATTTCTGCAATTGAAGAACGTATGGAACTCAGAACAACTGTCAACTAACTTCAGAGTGAGAATCTTCATTACGAACGTCAAGACAGTCAGTTTTACTGTACGGAGCTGAAACGTATAGAACTACTACATCCATCGTCAAGAAGGTACAAGTATTTATAAACAGTTGTCTATGCAAAATACTCAACATTCACTGGCCGGATACTATCAGCAACAACGTTTAATGGGAGAGGACAAACCAGCTTCCAGCTGAAGAGGAAATTAAGAAAATACGTTGGAAGTTGATCAGACATACATTGGGGAAATCACCAATGTGCATCACAAGGCAAACCCTAACTTGGAATCCCGAAGGGAAGCGGAAAAGAGGAAGGCCAAAGAACACCTTACGCTTGGAAATAGAAGCAGATATGAAAAGGATGAATGTTAACTGGAAATAACTGGAAAGGATTGTTGAGGACAGAATTGGATGTAGAATGCTGGTGTGCGGTCTATGCTCCTCGACGAGGGGTAACAGGCGTAAGTAAGTAACCATACCTAATAGCTCTCAAGTGTTTTTGGGTAGAATGATGTGAAAATAAATTTAAATAATTTATACGGATCTTATTTTACATATATAGTCAATTGTAGGATAATATTTATACAAGATTTTTGTAAGAAAGATTGTCTCTAAAATGAATAAAATTATTATTTTGAAACAATGAAAACTGATCGGAAAATCTGTATTAACTAAATTGATCTCTATTAATTTTATAATTAAATTCATGAATCAATTAAAGCTAGACCACTATGAAAAGCCTGGAAGCACTGGACGGCCGTTTCGTTCTAGTATGGGGCTCCTCAGCAGTGCTCACCCACGATCCTGCCCGCAGGATTAGAACACAGAACCTATCGGTCTCGCACATGAATGCCTTACCTTTAAACCACTGATCCGGTATCCAATGGTGTTAATGTCCAACGTCAACCAATCTCTATTAAGTGATGAATTCAGTAATGATATAATGTTACCAGATAAAATATGACCTATTCTACATAAATGAATTTTTATTATAGACTGATGTCAGTTAGAGTAGCATTAAAAATCAGAAAATATTAGACGACTGTTTCATTCTAGGATTGGAACTAGTTATCAGTATAATGACATGTTTTTATAGCAAAGATAATTCCCATTACTGCTTATAATATCAGTTAGAAAATAATTGAAAAAACTAGAAATCTATGGACAATTGTCTCATCATATAGTGACACATTTCATCAATGTAACCAGTAACTTTTATTATGTGAATATCCTAAATGTAGTTTGAGACAACCAAATAAACAATTCATTTCAATTCATATTTATAACTCAACTTAAATTAATGCTTTGCGTGGACCAGTTGTATGTTTCCTAATATTTACGATAGCTATTATAAATCTAATTTCTATTTATACTACTTAAGTATGGGAATAATAGTAAGAGTATGCGAATTCAGTATTTTCAATAAATTACTATTTCAGTGTGTGTATTTGTACACTGAATTTATAGACAATTTAAATTGATGATCGGATTCGATCTATCAAGTTTTTATGTCTAAAATTGGGAAACATGAGTTCAAATCTCACAATATGCATTAGTTTCCAAGATTCCTGATAAGTCTTGATGATGAATGTTAAATTATATGAAATTAAGACTAACAGATTCTTGCAGATTGCCTTCAATAATTCTAACATCCTTGTTTGATTATATTAATATTCCGAAAGGGCTAGATTTGACTTTCTATTATTCACACCTGGCTCTCTTGCACAAATTCATCGAGTATACAATAACACATTCATTAAGTATTATGACTGTTGTCATAAACTTCGTTATAAAATTTAACTTAATTTATACACACTTTATTATCTGCAATAAAGACCCCAATAATAATGATAAAATCAAGATTTCGCTTGTGAATTGAACCAATCTGACAATTAAATAAAGGCTTGAGACAGTACTCTGCTTATTAACAAAAACAGTGGAAATACGGAACTTAGAACTAAAAAATATATACATTTATAGGCTGTATACGTTACAGATTGATCTCGGTTGCGGTATCATCGAAAATCAGGAAGAGATGGACAGGCGTTTTGTTTTAATATATAACTCCTTAGCGGCCCACACCCACGAACCCATCAGGGATAGAACCCGATAACTTTCGGCCTTATAGTGAACCTTTAACGATTAGGACCATTGGGTTAGGTCTGAATGTTATGATTTCAACTTCATATGTGGTTAACTCTTTCACCTAAGAATGAATAATTAAACATGAATTTTGTCTTCATTACTGGACTGATATGAAGAAAGAGAAGAACCAGTGAGAACCATTTGATATCAATCTATAATGTAAGCTAACTTTTTAAATTGAATGTTGTTCACAGGTACTCTATTTTATCAGCAATTGTAAGTGAACTCACTTTAGGATGGATTCCTTATGTTTCATTGATGTCTTGACTGCTAAATTCCTACTAGTTCTGGAGTAAAAGTAGCTTCTGTCAGTAGATGGCCATTGTGATGCATCGTAGATTGCTTAAATTTTAAAGTTAGAACTACAAAGTATAGATTAAACAGTTTAAAAGTTATATGTGCATAGAAATGATGGGTCCTTTTTTTATTTAATCTCGCATTAGACAGAAGATGCTTAATGCTGATAATTTCGCTGAAAACTAACTTCAAAATGAATCCGTCCTTCTTTTCATCCAATCGGAATATTATGATAAAGCTTTGACAGAAATGAAATAAATTCCGACTGCAGAAGCAAGAGTAAAATAAGGAAATTCCAAAAAAATTAAATTAAATAATTTACAGGACACTTGAGTGGAAACCACACTTTAAGTGTAAGAGTTAAAGATACTCGGTTGCTCAAACTGATATAAGTGAAGTGGAGTTCGAAACTGATACTTAAACTTTGAAAATTAAATCCGTTAACCCCTTAAGCCACCACTACAATTAGTTTCAAGTAGTTAATATGTATTCTGAACTCAAAAAACTATTTTTAGTTTGTTTTCGATACATATGTTGTCCCCGAAATTAGTCCCGTTTGACTAATTCGTTTTCAATCTTTTCACTTACATACTCGATTTTTATAATTGAGGAGAAGTAACTCAAGAATTTATTGATAGTCAACCAGAGAATGGAGAAAAGAAAACATCAACAAAGAATACTTCGGCTAACTATGAGACAAATACATGTAGCTTTAATGAAAAATGTTACATTATTAATTCAAACTTCAGTTCAACCACTTCAGAAGATTATAATCACAATGCTTTATATAATCCATACTCTAATAACGATCCAGTCGTTTCTTTCGATGAAAATTGTAAAGCTCATGATTCATTTTACCCACCTTTAGTAAATAAAACTTGTGTAAATTCATTGATCCATCACTTAGTCACTTCTTCCAATACTACAACTTTGGATCCATTCTATACAACACATATCAGTAAGTGTGAAAATAAACAAATATGTTGCTCTTCAACTACATTTTCACATTTAAAATCTATAGAAAATCCTAATCTTGAGCCTTCAACCTATCGAGAAGCATTCAACAACATTACAAAATCATTTAATTTTTCAGAAAATACAAATTCTTTAAATTTTGACAAGAATGAATTCAATTCACAAAAGATACCTGACAAAACAGAGTTTATATTTCATAATAATCATAATTGTTTTTCATCATTTGATTGTCCTACTTCATTAATCTCATCAACAATTTCAACAAATAAGATTCATGAATCAGATCATAATACAAGTCAGTTAGTTGAATTGAATTCAACACAAACATTTTGTAATTCAAATATGAATACTGGATCATCATTAATAAGAACAAAATATGATACAATTGTCAATCCTAACATTTCATTTAAAACAAACTATTTAAATGATTTTGAAGTTAACAGTACAAATCATAATTCAGAACAATTCTTAAGTAATCAATCAATTGAAATAAATAAATCTATGTTAGAAAATAAATACCATGAAAGTTACATAACAGATTGTTCACAGGATGTTTCTATGGATTGTATAAATTCAAATAATGATCATTTTAAGAATTTAGATCAACAATTTAGATCACAATTTAATAAAGAATACATCAATAGTAACTTTTATCATTTACAAGGATATCAAAAACCAAACTCTAGTTCTTTAATATCATCCTCTACTCTTAAAAATACAATTACAGACTATATATATCATTCGGAAGAGAAAAATACAATTTATCCTACAGATTATTTATCACATTCAGTAAATCTTAATGAAGATAAACTTATTCGACCAACAACAAATCATGCTGCTGCTTTAGCTGCTGCTGCAGCTGCAGCTGTTGCATTTCATCATGAAGTAGTCAGTCAACAAAAACATCAAGAAGAATATACTCAACATATTGAAGATATTAAACAAGTATATAAACAATCAGATGTTCAATTAGAACAACAAAATCTATTCAATACTAATAATATTACTACTATCACTACTACTACTACTACTACTACTACTACTACTGATACTATCAGTAATATGAATAACAATCATAATATAAATTCTATGAAAGATAGATTAAATATGATCCAAGAATCAATAAATACACCATTAAATTTTTTAAATATGTCTAATATGTTAAATGATGAAAAACAAAATTATTCCAATGATCATCTAATGATTACATCACCATTATTACAATCAATTCAAACAAATTATAAACCAAAAATTGTAAAATCTAATGAAAATTCATTAAAAAATTCATTAAATTTATCGAATAATAATAATAATATAAAAAATAATAATCAATATAATCATAACCTTGATCTATTCACTCATTATTCATTAGATTCAAATAAACAACAACAACAACCACCACCACAGCAACAACCACAGAAACCCCAGCAACAACAACAACAATATTTAACTAAAGATACATTAAATATTCATAATTATAATACTATAAAATATAATAATATTACTGATTATATTCAATATAATTCTAATATAAAATTAAATCATGAAATTAATAAATTACAAATTATACATTTAACTAATGCAATTATATTACCATCAAAACAATCATCTTTAAAACAAATACCATATGAATATAATAATAATAATACCAATATCAATACTACTACTACTACTAATAGTAATAATAATGATAATGATACATGGAATTCATTACCAAATGAATGTAATAATCTTTTTAAAAAATTTGATGTATCATCTCATGTATTTAAGCATATAGGATTATAAGTAAACAGTAATGATTCAAATATATATATATATAGAGAGAGAGAGCATAATATTATTTTTAATAAATAGTAAGTTAAATTTATAGTATTTAAGTTGGATAGTTTTTAATTGTAAAGATTTTATTATCTTTCTAAATAAAATTATCAAAAACTATTATAAATTATTTGACTAAATTATCAGTTCTGGTACGGCTGAGAGTACCTTTCGAAGTGCTTTCATATGGCCATGAGTATACAGTCATTGTCAAAGAAGTTATGCTAACTGTCTTCTCGTACCAGAGATGTTCTTTGCAAAATTTACGGGACGTAAAGTGAATGTCTGGTGCTTTAACGGGTTGGAAAATCCTTATTCTAAACCAATGGTGCACATGGGTTCTAAGATCCAGAAGAAACAAATGGTGTATGAAACTATTGTCGATCACCGGCTATCATGGGGCTGCATCTCCTGACAGTACTCCACTGCCTTATGGATTAAACATTTAGGTCAAGGGCTCAAACAGCTGCCCTCTAAGTAAACCACCTGCTTCAGTTTAGGAGCTCGGGTAGTAACTAAGTCATCACACAAACCAAATTATGAAGTGTGGAGCATTTATATTCGGTGCCTCCTTGTACTAATATTTATATGTTTGAATAAATGAATAAATGTATCATTTATTTCAATGATCTAGTAATCAAATCAACAGCCTACTCACACTTTTATAACTATGTGTACGTTGTTAAAATTTGGATTGGTTGTAGTTAGACATAAACACCATCGCATGCCTGCCAGCTCAGTGGTCTAGAGGTCAAGTGCTCTGGCGCGAGACTGGTAGGTCTTGGGTTCGAATCTCGTGAGACGAGGTCGTGGATGCGCACTTCTGAGGATTCCCGCAATAGGACGAAACGGCCGTCCAGTGCTTCCAGGTTTTCGATGGTGGTCTAGCTTCAAGTGACTCACGCTTTCAACTAAGAAAAATAATCCTAATATCAATGAGAAATAATAATATCAAAAAGTGAAAGAAAATATTTTCTACTTTGTTTGAAATTTATTTATTTGATTTAATAATTTGTATTGATCTATCCGACTTAGAATTTTTAGTATACGACTGTTTCCAGTTGTTGTTGATGGTTTTCTTTTTGAGTATTCCGAAATTTTTGTGATGAAAAGGTGATATCTTTGATTTAATCATAAGATATAAAACAAATTTTACTGATCTAGACCATCTCAGAAATCCTGGAATCACTGGACATCAATTTCGTCCTAGTACGGGATCGTAAATGCACACGGCTCAAGAGTCCCATACTAGGACGAACCGGCCATTTTATGTTTCCAGGTTTTCCACGGTGGCCTAGCTTTAATTGACTAATGAAACCAACTATTAAATTACTACAATCTACACAAAACACTCTTTCTGATATTTTACTGAGTTGAAATTTTTGGACAGTTAAAACAATTTTTCATATTAAAAAATACATATAAAATATGATAACTTTCTATTCATATGATTGAATCCATAGATGCATTGTGATGAAATACTTTTTTTCGAGTATCTGGTCCATTTCTTGTCTTTACGCAGGGTTTTCCTAAAGATTTATTCATTATCTAAGTAAGTTTAGACATCAGTCTTATTGATAGATACTTAAATATCATAACTATTAAGCCACTACATCACATATCATAGTCTGCTACACTTTATTTGCGTTGGTATATACTATTGAAGAGTAACAAGTAATACATAGGACCAAGCCTGTACACTTTATCCAAATGTCTTTATCTAAAATAACCCTTGATTTCTTCGTCTTTTCATCAAGGTTGAGATCTTCATAATTCAGTGTAATTAGAATATGACTGATATTATGCAAGGGCTAAGAAACCTTAAAGCAAATTCAGTATACTTGGTTTTTATGTAATTCTTGAAAGTAATTAATATAATACTTATGAATACTTAAAATATAGTTATTTCTGATCCCATGATACAAATCATGTCTTAATAATTATATAGATATCTCTGTAAAATCGTACTTAAAAAAATTACTTTCGAAATGAGAGGAGGAACTGGCCTATACTACTAAATATCAGTCGAAATACCTAAGTTTATCCTAAGATCGAGATAATCTTTTGTAAATGAAATTTTGAACGATAGCATAGATACGAGAATATGGAAAAGAAAAAGACAAGGGAAGACATAGACCGATAACCAAATAAACAAACAGTATGCATATTTACATTGTAAAATCAATCGTAAATGATTAATAATGGACAAACAGTAATCCAATACAATCCAGTTGCCAAGACTAGAAATAAATAGTGAAGTTACAATAGCATCATGACTACATTATTTAAAATCTTGGACAAAAAAAGATATCAACAACATATCCTGAAACCAAATTGTAACATCATATCGTGAAACAATAAGGCCAGTGGCTGTTTAATACCTCTTGATCATGATTATTTGGCCAGCATTCAGGACATAAATATGACACCTGTTATTATTATTATTATTATTATTATTATTATTATTATTATTATTATCGCCGTTACCAGTAGTATTAGTATTATCTAGTCATAGAAACAAGACTTGGCCCCCATAAAGCTATATGAATCAGTTACAATTCCATATCAACAAAAGTATGAACAATACACCACCATTAAAATAAACAAAAAATAAGTTAACATACAGAAACACAACATTGATACTAATTAATCCCTTAAACATATATCGGTAAAATCATTACAAAATAAGGAGTACACCAAAACAGAATAAGATTTCTTTTCACAATAAAGTAACTAGCTAACTAATTATTTGTCTTCTTTTTTATCTCCAATATAACTAATTATTATTATTTTTTTAATTTTCATTATTTGTACACAACAGCAAAATCATCCCATCATGAATTACCAATTATTAATTAAATATGTTATAATCAGAAGGGGGTTTTGTGGAGATTTTAGTAATTTTATGTGGTTGAAATCATGAGTCAATTGAAGATAGACCACCATGGGAAACCTGAAAACACTGGACGGCCGTTTCGTCCTAGTGTGGGACGGTATGGGTCATGGTTGCTCAATTTCGTGGATTGGTTGAAGTTAGACATTAATACCGTTAGATGCCGGCTCAGTGGTCTAGTGGTTAAGCGCTCGCGTGTGAGACTGTTAGGTCCTGAGTTCGAATCTCTCGAGTCGGAATCATGGATGCGCACTGCTGACGAGCCCCACAACAGGGCGAAACGGTCGCCCAGTGTTTCCAGGTTTTCCATGGTGGTCTAGCTTCAATTGACTCATGATTTCAACGGTATAAAATATGTTATTATTAGAAATTATATATCCTTTTAAAGTCTTACACTATTTATATATGATGCTCAGTGTTTTCAGTGTTTTACATCCACCTGTATTTACTTACTAACTTACTTACGCCTGTTACTCCTCGTGGAAGAGCATAGACCGCACACCAGCATTCATCAAATCGAATTATGAAAAATCAAATAATTAAAACAAAAAACACACAAATATTTTGTCCCATGAAAAGTACAAAATGAATTTCAGTATTAAAGACTATTGACTATTAAAGACATTTGACTTGAACTGTTAAAGTTACGAACAGGATAGACGACTGAAATGGATCCTTTTTATACTATAGTGTTCTTTAACCTAGATAGTTTAATTATGGAGCTTTTATGATTATTTTGGTCAACTTATGTGTTTTGATTGGGAGTTTAATCTATAACTATAGTTTGATGAGATCACTTTATCACAAAGTTAAAGGTTTGTTTGATCATGAAACTCAAGGATTAGTATGAAACTACAAATAAATGTCTTCATGAAAATGATTCAGTGAATTGTTAAAAATGCATTTTGTGATGAATAGTACATTAGAATTGAGGTTAATAAACCTGAGAAGAAGCATGCACTTAATAAATTCATAATCATAAATGATCGAACTGAAAGGAACACTGATTAAAGATTGTAAGCAACCATAAATAGTACATCTCATACATTGAAATTAGTTCTGTTTTATAAAACATATATATATATATATCCTGAGTGGATTGACTTGAGATTGCCATTGGTCAATTTAAAACAGTTGGTAAACAGTACAATTTTACTCTAAATAGATGTATAAAAGTCATATCCAACCATTTTCCATACGACCTATGATTATTATTCAATAGATTGAACTGAATGTTTTTATCTCCTTATATTATAAAAAGTTTCGTATTATGTACTATCTTCCCTAATACACCAGAACTATCATACCAATTACTTACTTACGCCTGTTACCCCCAATGGAGCATAGGCCGCCGATCAGTATTCTCCAACTCACTCTGTCCTGGGCCTTCCTTTCTAGTTCTATCCAACTTTTGTTCATTCTTCTCATGTCTCTCTCCATTTCTCGGTGTAATGTGTTCTCTGGTCTTCCTCTTCTCCTTTGACCTTCAGGATTCCATGTGAGGGCTTGGCTTGTGACGCAATTGGGTGATTTCCTCAATGTGTACCCTATCCACTTCCAGCGCCTCTTCCTGATTTCTTGTTCCGCTGGAATCTGGTTTGTTCTCTCCCATAGTAGGTTGTCGCTCATAGTGTCTGGTCAACGTATCTGAAGCATTTCGCGTAGACAATTGTTAATAAACACTTGTATCTTCTGGATTATATTTTTATAAATCATACTAATTACATGTAAAACGGTGTTACAGGCATTTTTTTATTTAAACCATATTATAATTTTATCATTCAAGAACTTCACTATTGTCTAATGACCAACTAATTTCATTAAAAATATGTTTCTCCCTTCGTGTAAATTAGAGCGAATAGTTTCACAGTATTTGAGCGCCGAGTTGATGTAAGACATTAATTTATGTTTCTCTTTTTTTTTAATTTTCAAATGATAAACCATATTAATTATGGTGGAATTAGCAAAAATCTAACTGAAGGGGTTTTATGGAGATTTTAGTAATTTTATAGTTGAATTCATTAGTCAATTGACATTAACACTGTTGGATGCCGGCTCAGTGGTCTAAAGCTTAAGCGCTTGCGCGCGAGACTGGTAAGTCCTGGGTTCGAATCTCGCGGGGCGGAGTCGTGGATGCGCACTGCTGAGGAGTCCCATACTAGGACGAAACAGTCGTCCAGTGTTTCCAGGTTTTCCATAGTGGTCTAGCTTCAATTGGGTTATGATTTCAACTATTAAATTCCTATGTTGAATGTTTACACTTTACATTATTGGCTGAATAAAATATGAAATAATAGTAGTGAACAAGTAATAATTTTCTTTGCGTTTTACCAGAATTTATTTTCAACTGAAGACAGAGTAAGAATAATAGTAGTTAGATTTTTATAGTTAAATTCATGAGTCAATTAAAGACAGACCACCATTGAAACCCTGGAAGCATTGGACTTCCGTTTTGTCCTATCGTGGGACTCTTCAGTAGTGCGCATCCACGACTCCGCCCCGCGAGATTCGAATCCAGGACCTACCAGTTTCGCGCGCAAACACTTAACCTTTAGATCACTGAGCCGACATACAACGGTGTTGATATCAATTGACTAATTAATTCAACTATAAAATTACTAAAATCTCCACAAAACTCCCTTCTGATAAATCTAATTTAATGAAGAATTTCATAGTTATCCTATAATAGTGATCAAAACTAACTAGCCTTAATTCACTGCCCAAAATATTTATACATTAAACAAAAGCTTTATCATCTATTAACCATATCATATATGTAATCACTTTCATTTCTAAATCATTTGACAGTTTTAAAATTTAAGAATATGGAACAATTACTAAGTATGACAATTAGATTATTGTTCTATAGGTAATTTAAAAAGAAAACAATTACATTTTTCAATTTATATATATGCATATCCCCTTTAACTGTTTTTAGTCTTCCAAAATTCAGTCCTCTTATCCGAATATATCTATCTATTTATATGTAGGCTTAATGTGGTTTGGACATATAAACAACAATAATAATACCATAACATTACACACACACACACACTTGTTTGTAAATATATCTATCATGAATATAGAAGATTTAGATTGTATATGATTTATATGGATACATTCATAATAAGAAAGTGTATACATTCAATGACCTCATAATTGGATCATATAAATTCAATTTTCACATTATATATACATCATATACATAAATATAAATATTATTTGTCAAATATACAAACATTTATAAATGTATCTATAGTTCATAATGAACGATTAGATAAGGACTCTACAAAACCCCTTCTGATTAGATAAGATTTGATTTTTGACCATGCGAAATGTATCGTTATGTAACATTATATAGACATTCAATAAAGGTAAAAATTCATTCGCTGAGATTTTACAAATATATTATTCCTATTTAATGTTCAATAAAGGTAGTTTTATATTTGTAGTCAATATTTAGTTTGCCCCCACCACCTTTAAACATATATATATAATGGTCAATGTAATACTCATTCATTTATACACAATATATATATATATGGTGGTCTAGCTTCAATTGACTCATGCTTTCTACTATGAAAAATACTAAATCTCCACAAAACCCCTTCTGATAATTGACATTATATACGACATGTGGAGAATATGATGTAAGTGATTCACTTATAATAAAATAATAATATTATACCCAAATTCATTTGATGTTGTTTGTTTGAATCTTCCCATTAATGTGTTAGGACTGCAATTGATCAGTAGTCTTTTATTGGCCATATGTGCATACTGTGCGCATGGATTCGATATAGCCTTATAATATTATACCTGTTTCTGTTATTTGGTAACCGTATATATATAAGGAGAAATCATTATCATTTGAATGAATCTCTTAAATTTTTTTTGGTGAAAAAATGAATTAATTTTTGACATTGAAATACTATTTATTGTCAATTTATTGTTTAAATTCATTAGATGGTTTTAAGTGTAAAACGTCACTATGTTGAATATTTTATTTTATTTTTTACGGTATTTGAAAAATTAAGATGATAACTCCTGATGTAATCAACAAATTATTGAAATAAATAAATAGTGGGATAGAATACGTGTCTACAACTGGGTCTGTTGTGAAATAGCAACCCACTGAAGACGGTTCCTCAATTTCATGGATTGGTCTAGAGGTTAAGCGCTCACACGCGAGACTGATAGGTCCGAGGTCCAGATCTCAGGAGTCGGGATCGTGGGTGCTCACTGCTGAAGAGTCTCACAATAGGACGAATCAGTCATCCAGTGCTTCCAGGTTTTCTATGGTGGTCTAGCTTCAACTGATTCATGATTTCAACTATAAAATTAAATTCGATTGGAAAATAATTTATACGAATATTCGTCAAGATTAGAACGAATAGTTTGACAATAATAGATTTTGATTCGGCGCATGCTTTATGTACGAAAGTCACAGTTGTTAAAAATTTAATTAACAGAAGTCTGAAGCTTGTTACAGATGAAGAAAACCAACAATTTGAATTGAACAGGATTTTAGCTACGCTTAGGGATAACAACTACCCAAAAGAGTTTTTAAAGAAGATTGTTAGAAAGGAAAGAAAAGCTAAACTGCAACATGTACAGAAAGATTGGAAGTCCACTGTAGTCATACCATACCGTAGCGAAACATCGGAAGAAATCAAACGGATTTTAAACAAACATGATATAAGAGTGTATTTTAGAACATGTGACACTATAAGATCGTCATTGGTGAAGGTTAAGGATAGGTTACCAAAGGAAGAACAACAAAATATTGTCTATGAGATCAATTGTCATGATTGTAATGCGGCTTATATTGGAGAAACATCCAGACAATTGAAGGTAAGGTTGAAGGAACACAAACAGTGTTTAAAAAACGTTCCCAAAACCTCGGTTGACTTAAAGAAACTTGAGAATAAGTCTGCAATAGCGTTACATGCGTTGGAAACGGGACACATGATTAGTTTTGAAGGGGCCAAAATACTTCAGAAAGGTTTCAACACTCACAAAGAAAGATTGACAGCAGAAGCGCTGTATATATGGGCGTATAAGAACAGCCTAAACAGAAAGGATGGTATTCAGCTAGCTACCACTTGGCAAATATTCATCAACAAGTAATTTGACCTTTTCTTTTATTCAACCTGTTTACTTCACATGAATCGTTATTAAGACTTAAATCAATATGAGTTATGTTTAACATTACAATTATGTACTTGATGATTTTCATTTTATTTGCAACTTCGATTATTCAGAAATGAGAAAAACTTTTCAACCTTCATTTTTGCACGTTTATTCCTATTTTACTTCACATAGAAACATTTCAACACTGAATATCATTCATTAATAACTCATCTTACACATACATACATACACACAATTTATGCAGTCTCCTTTAATTCACATCGTTGAACTTTTCACTTGATTCTCATTCAACTGACTCATATTATCCTGTTTACAAAAACTTCGACATCCAAATATGATTGGATTAAAAAGTAGTAGAGATTTTGATATGATTGTAAAAACACTATATATTTCTTTGATGATTTTGATTATTTCCCTGAAGAAGTCCAGACAAGTTAGCTGGACGAAACGTTGGAATTATTTAAATTTCAATCGCTAAGACTATTTCAAATATAAATTTTTTCAAATATTATAAAATTAAAATTGTAAAATGGTTTTTTTCTCTCGTTCATTCGGTGAGTAAATACTGTATATAAGAACATAATTTCTCACTGAGAATTTCATTTCATTTTCTAACCTTCGTTTTATTTACTTTTTTTCGATTCGATAAATTCAGATTAAAATGAAATTCCCAGTGTATATTACTCTCTTAGTTACAGTAATGATGCAGTAAATGAGCAGAAAAATGCTTGAATATACTAGATATTACACTTCTATTAAACATAGAAAAATTAAAGTTATCCACATACATTGTTTTAATACGATTCATGAAATAATTTGGTGGATAGTTCATTTGAAGCGATGGAATCGACTTAAAAAACATGATGGGCACATCCACAATACATTCTCCACAGTCTGGTTACAAATTTATTTGTGAAGGTAACTTAGGTGAAAACAAGGGAAAAATAAATAACTATGTATCAAAACACTAACATTGCTAATCACTTTACAGAAATATTGATTTTATCAAGATAATTGGAATTCAGTATCCTTGTTATGTAAACATTAATCAATAAATTTATATAAGTAGGTAGAACAAATCACCGCTGATGAGTCCCACACTAAGACGAAACGGCCGTTCAGTGCTTTCAGCTTTTCCATTGTGGTATAGCTTTAGTCGACTCATGAATTCAACTATTAAATAAGTAATATTTGTTACGTAGGTAAAAAACAACGGATTGTTTACTTGAGGTGTATTGGGTAACGTGTGATAGGGACGTAGTAACAGGAAAGCTCTTGTATAACCTCTCTCTAATCAGATTATTCGATTAGTTCCCTTATATTGCTAGTAGGATCAGTGACTTTCTATTTACCAATCGAAACACATCGATCAACGAAAAACAATTAATACTTTAACGCCGATTGATTGTTGAACTCGTAACTTAGTGGTCAATCAGAAGACAAAAGTTGAAAGCAGATCAGTTCTCTATTGTCTTTATTCTAATCATGACTCAAAATTCACACAATAATATCAAGTAAAATCTTGATCGTACACTAACATACCTGAGAAATTATAATACCGATATAACTACTCCGTAATTGGAAAAAGGACTAAGTAACAGGTTTGTAATTAGTTAACAGTTATCTAAAAAAGATACAACACATAATAATAATTTGTGTATCACCCAAAAAGCCTATATCCAGTATTTAATAATCATACACTAAAAATCTAAACAATAATTTCAGGTAGGATAGTGTCGAAAGTTCAACTTTTCCCTAGATTTGTCCCGTTATAACACCGTTGTTGATTCGATATAGTTTCAACATTATTGTCAAGAGTTATCGTGAAGAATTCAAATTCACCTCATTACTATTTTTGATTGTTAATCAACATCATTAAAATATGTATCAAAACTAAAATAGTCTTAAAGTACTGTTGCCTTTAATGTAAAAGTACATAGTAATTATTGACTACTCTTCAACTTTGTTTAATACGAGTTAAATGATGAGTTATTTGGATTTTACTCAGTGGTTTACATAGGATCCTCTTAGTCAATAAATAGGTAATCATTTATGTCTAATATAAAACTGCAGTATTATTCTTGATAGAAAGCGATCAAAGTGAGACAATGATTGAATCAACGGCACCGGAAACTCACTAAATGTAGTTACATTCAATAGGGAAAACAATAGATAATAATAAGCAGTAACATAAGGTTCAGATTAAGATCATCTGGAAATCGGAACTAGAAGTAGATAACGTAAAGTTTGAAACCAGCTACAGTCATAATTATTTAAATTTATCAGAATGGGGATTTGTAGAGATTGTAATAATTTTAAGAGTTAAATTCATGAGTCGATCTAAGCTAGACTGCCAATGAAAACCTGGGCACAATGGACGGTCGTTTGGTCCTGGTATGGGACTCCTCAGTAGTTTGCATCCACGATCTCACGCACGGGACTCAAACCCAGAACTTTCAATCTATCACGTGAACGCTTTAAATTTGACTAATAATCACTACATAGTAAATCTCTATTTAAATGAGTAGCATTTCTCCCCAAAAATATATATTGTTCACCATCATAGATTATGGTTTATCCTGTGATATTCTTTGACTCAGTAAGATATAAAGTTCTGGATGCAGTAAATGTGTTCCTTGTCGATTCCAGTATAATCAATTCAAGTCTATTTCCGATTACCATATAGAATGTGCTTGGTCATATCAATTCTATGATGATGTTGATTGATGTTTTTTTTTAAACAGTCTGATTTATATTAGGTTGATAATAATCAACAGAAGTCAAATTTATTCTGATGAAGTAGAACCATCAACCGCTTACTGAATTAGTGTGAATAATTTATAAAAGTCTATTCCCCTTACGTGTATTCAACTTTTATTAACTAGCTAGAAATTTACAGATGATTTTGAATGAATTTACTTTATGACTGAATGATAGTAAAGGGATATTTTCACTGAAATACTAAATGTTAGTAACATTACTATCCTCTTTAAAGAAATCTCAGCTTTAATTATCTTTTCATTTAAACGAACCTTCAACAAAATAAACTAACCAAACAGATAAGTAAAATCAATAGTATTAGATTATCGAACTGACTAATACATTTATTCTTCCTTAATTAAATGACACTAAATAATAAAAGATTCGATTCTACATTATTGTGGCTTATTGTGGCTTGATACTGGTATGATTATTTTGTTATAATTGCGGACAAAATGGTTTACTTGATACGATATAACTGAACAAGGACTGATACGGCTTGATGTTAAGAAGTAGGTATGACTGTAGAAGAATAGGCACCAACCGAATATTCACAACTAATTAACCGCTGGAAGCCTTGAAATATAATGAATTCATATTACTCTGAAAATTTTGTTCTTCTCACTTGATTTAAATAAACGATTTAATTAAGTGATTATTAGTCAAGTTCCAATACATTAAATTGTTATTTACTGAAGTTAATTAATTCATAATTTTAATGTATACATACATCAATAGACTAATGGATCTAATTAACGTACTGATTTACAGTTTCCTGGCATTATTACCTAGTGTTTTATCTTTATCAATATTCAAGAAAGGAAATAATGCTTTTATCACACGTTTCTAAGGGATGAATAAAATTATTAAGAAGATATTATCTTTGATAAATATCTGTAGTCGAAATCTGTTATTGTTGTAACGTACGATGTCTGTGAGTCAATACAGATATTCAGTCTTCCTATACACGAGTTCATTTAGGTACCCGACGGAAAAGACTGAGATCGAGAGAAGAAATCTGTTGAATAAATTGGATCGGCATGTATATTTACTCATATACATATGTTCGCTAGAAAATTAAACCACCAATTGTTTATGTTTAATGAAAGCCATTGCTTAGCCAACCATGTACACTTATCATTTGGGGAACCTGTGTCTGGCCCAACGAATTAGTTATTGGAAGCCTTTTTCTTTGTATTGATTTCTTATTTTATCTTCGATGCCTTATACACAAACGAAATTGTATGATTGTGCTTTTATCCCTTTATTACTTTCTATATTACATATTCAGTGAAAATTTAAATGAGAATTGAACAAAGTTGTAGCTTACATATACTCCTCACAGAGTTCATCATAAACATTAGAAATTATCATAGAAACTCAGTGAATAAGATTTGCAGATAAAAATTCTATTCACAGAACCATCCCAATTGATGTTTTTCATTTACTAAAAACTCAATGAACTAAATTTGGGAATGTAGAATTGATAGATTTCTAGTGACTTTGTGATGTCATGCTTCTCATTAGTCTACATGGTTAATGATTTAATCTCTTCTGAGATTGAGTACACCCAGTGGTGTGAAAAATTTCTAACAAGAAAAAAGTAACTATTCATTACTTCCTGATTTTCAATATTTCTTCCCAGTTCAAATCAATTCGTGATGAAAATCACTTTCAAATCAATTTCCCTTCCATACAAAATTACCGAACTAACCATATAAAATAAATAATTCATTTTGAAGATTTTACAACCCAAAATGCACACTGCTGAGGAGTCCCACGATAAAACGAAACGGCCGTCCAGTGCTTCCAGGTTTTCCATGGTCGTTTAGCTTCAATCGATTCATGATTTCAACTATGAAAATATAAAAAAAAACTAAAAAAGGGAGAGCACCTTATTTTAAGGAATTAATTTGTTGTTCACTCAAAACGGTAGAATTTTGTAGAAAAACTTTTATTTTGTATCAAGAACATTGGTTAGCAACATAATTTTCTGAAAATTTCAATCTAAACTTTAATTTATATGAAAAGGAGTTAAGAATATATACTATAAGTATAAGTATGATACAGTACTGTGACTTGAAAAAAGAACCTCATTTACCACTATGGGTTATGATAAATTTATGGAATTTGTTTGTTTAGTTTTGTTTTATCATCAATATGATCATCAGATGATGTAAGAAAAGTAAATGTTTCAATGGAAAATCGTATACTACTTTAAGCGATTTTGTATTCTATTCCTGACTCATGATATATACTACTTATGTCGATATAAGTAGCTCACATTACAGTATGTACCACTAATCAGAAGTGTAATACCTGTCAGCAGAATATTGAGAGGAATGAATTGAATTGACTAGAAAGAGAAACAGAGGGGAATTTAAATAAAAACTGGATTTGAAGTATGAAGAAGTATATACTGGACAACTGAAGGAAGATTTACAATGGATAATTTTCATATTTTATGAATTACTTTAAATAAACCTCAATCTAATGACTCAATACAATCAATTGGGTCACTATAAGAAATGAAGTAAACATATCTTTAATAAGCTCATTTCAATTTTAATAAAGCAGAGAATGATTTTACATATGATTTGAGTTTGATTACTTTGAAAAAGGGTATAGCTATCTGGGTAATTATTTCTTTTTTTCGATGGGGGGGGGGGTTGCGGGACATTAAACTTGCAATTAATCATTTATAAATGTATCAACTTCTCTATTAATTTTTTCTTATACTTTCTAATCCCTTTCCGTTTTACAGAATTGAAACAATGGAGATGAACATCATTAGAAACATTGAGTCAATAATAATAAGAAAGTTATCATGATATTTTTAATTTAGAAAAATAAAAAAAGTATTTTCTAATCTATTAAAAGAAAAAAAATCAAAAACAAAAAAAAACATAAAGGAATAATAATAAGAAGAACGATGTGCATTTTCCTTGTCAACAATTTTTTTGAAAATTATTAAATAGAATACTTTGTATCCTACAAATTTTTTTTTCCTTCGAAAAATAAAAAAAAATAAAAATTATGTAACTTCATTTTATTGTTTTATTTATTCTCACTTTCTTTATCAATATTATGTTTATATTAATAAATAAATCATATTCAATATTATGGTTTAGAATTTTTCTATTATTGAGGATTGAGGATTAAATTTATTTTGATGGATCTTTATTGTCAGTATATGCGCATTCTGTTTTGGATGATCTCGATGTAAACAGTTTGTTACAAGTTATTTAGAATAACTACATTTAAGACTATAGTGGAATCTAGGACAAACGTTTTTTTTCTTAATTTGGGAAATATTGAGTAAGTGTTTCTGAGATGATGGAGAAGATTTGTAGCTCAAGTGGATGATTTTGATGGAGTTTTGTTCTTTGAGCTGGATGGTTTGGTCGTGGAGCTTTCATCGTCCTAATGAACGACATCATTAGCGCAAAATTCGGGTAGATGATGTCATTCAGAAGGACGATGAAAATTCCACGACCAAACCATCCAGCTCAGACAACAAAACTCCATCTAAATATTTCTGTATCCCAGTACTGATGCACACATTATGCCAGTCGGACAAATCAGAGGCGTTCAGTACTCAATAGATGATGCTTTAGTTTGTAAAGTGAAAGTTACTAGGTTGAGGTCTTAATGCAAATATCAGTACTGGGATTGAAATATAAGCACTTGGTGAGTCTCAAAATGACACGAAACACATGTTTTAAATCCCACTTTCAACCATGATCCATTTATTTTAAATAATATTAGAATCTTTTTCAATACAAATAATCTATATTTTGCTGAAAAATTCATGATCTTCATGTACTAAATTCTGTTTAAAACTGCTACGATTTTTCATGTCTCCAGGAACTTTAGAATTCTAACAATCATATCTCACTTTATAAACTCACTTACTATCAGTTTTCCAGTAAAAGTCGAGTTTTGGTCTAGTTTAATTAGAGGCCTAAAAAAGAAGAGTACTCTAAGTTCTGACAGTTTTTATTAAGCCGTGAACCCAGTTTTCATGCTAGACATGAAATAATAAGATTTGTCCGGAATTTTAATGAAACGTATACTATTTCTCAAACTTTAGTTCTGGCTATGCAGTATTACAGTCAATTATGCTATCTCTGAGTCGTTTACGGTGTAAGATAATCTTCTAATAAGTTGTCGATTAATATAAGAAGTCTATTCGCTATAAGGTTGAGGGTGCCTATTAAGACTAATCATTTGCTAACTGGTGTTATATTCTAATCGGTACTAACAAATATAACATTAAAATTATCGTTGCGTACTGTCTTATTGCTTCATGAAGGTTTCTCATTGCCATTTCAGCACGGAAAATTACTCCATCCATCAAAGAAGAAATGTGCTTAAAACGTGTCCAGAGAAAAGGGTTTCTGATCATTTAAGAGTTTTAGCAGTCTGTCAGATTAAAGAAAACGGTTCGCTAACTTATTTTCAACTTTTTTGAACTACTCAGTGAAAGTTAGTGGTGCTTGTTTATTTATTAGTTATATTTCGAAGAAACCAATTACCGTTGTCATAATTATCCAATTTTGTTAGGAATTTTTTGGTGAAAAAACACTAACCAGAAAAAACAATCCAAGCCATTTAAACTCTAACCTGGCGCTTCAAGGATCTTCACTCGGAAGAATCATGGTGCCTCGTGGTGAAAACTGAGATTCATCAGGCGTCACGAGGTCGATGCTCCTTTTGACAACCAGAGCAATAATTAATATAGGCATGTGGGGTGTTCGGACAATGAGGAAGACCAGGAGGACCAGTCATATAGCTACGTTGATGAGGAGATACAACTCGGTGGTCCACTGAACAAGTGAAACCCATTGGACCCGAGCTGAACAGAAAATATGAGATTCAGGAGAGACACTGTCATACTCCGGTCATGAAGAAGAAAGTGCTTCGCACATATACAAGGAGTTGCACTAATGCTGTTTTAGGAAGCCCAAAAATCACGTATATGATGGAAATCTCATGGACCCAGGGTTATCACAGCATTCAGTGCTATGCACCCATCAATGATGGTAATGAAGACGACAAAGGTCACTTCTACAAGAGGCTGAAATCGATTGTGATGAGGTGCCCAATAAAGGGCCTGACCATCCTGACGGGAGATCCAAACGCCACATGGATTTCCCCGAACCATATCACACAGAACCAGATGGACCATATCTGCGTCAGTAAAAAGGTTAATGGAAGACGTGAGAACCAGGAAAGGAGCTGACATAGCCTCAAATCACCACATGGCTGTGGTCAAGATGAAACTGAAGCTAAAGAAGCATTAGACAACTGAACAGACAACATTATGAGGGTTCAGTACAGCCTACCTTTGAAGTACTGACAACGAATTCAAGATAACTATCTACAATAGGTTCAAAGCCTTACAAGATCTACTCAATGAAGAGGAAACTATTTTGGAGGAAAACTGGAAATGGGTCAAAGAAGCACTGACTTCAACGTGTCAGTTGGTGCTTGGCCGCAATAAGTATCAAGAAGTATGGAATGGATCTCTATGGAAACCCTAAAACAGTTTCAAGAAAGGAAGAACAAATAGACAGCAATTAACAACAGTCAGTTGAACAAGAACAGAGGGAGTCAATGCACAAGCCAAATAAGCAGAAGCTAACAAGCAAGTGAAGAAGAGCATTATATTTGACAAGTGGAAATACTTGGAAGAGCTAACAACGATAACGGAAAAAGCTTCAAGAGAAGGTAATATGAGACAACTACATGGCACAACGAAGGGACTGGTAGGGAAATATAGTAAACCAGGGAGATCGATCAAGGACAAAGAAGGCAAGCCAATCACGGAGATTCAAGAACAGAGGAACAGATGGGTAGAATACTTCGAGGAACTCTTAAATAGGCCAGCTCTTATGAACTCACTTGATATCTAAGCAACACACACAAGCCTTAACCCGGAGTCTCGACGGATAAAGGAAAAGAGGAAGGACTAGGAACACACTGCGCAGGTAACTGGAGGAAGACATGAAATGAGTGGATAGCGATTGGGAACAACTGGAAAGGATTTCCCAGACCAGAGTTCAACGGAGACTCCTAGTGGGCGACCGGTGATCCTCGAGGGTTAGCAGGTGCAAGTTAGTAAGTGAATTGATCCACTACAGACCCACTCACATAAATCTTGCAAGCTAGACCCTAAGTATCTTATTTGTGTTTCAAATCAAGCTGGAAGTTTTTGTGGCTGAATCTAGTTGTGAATATTCAGGATCCCAACTAAAGACCAAAATATGCTATCGATGCACAACAAATAACTATGTTCAGGAAATAACCTTATTCGCGATAGCGTTGGCTCTTCTAATCTCTAGTTACTACACCATGAGTAAATGATTTTATGTCAACCAGTATCTTTCGGGTGACGAAGTCAGTAAAAGATCTGTATTAGGCTACATTTTTTCCCTTCTACCTTTGACAAATAATCATTAATCCAAGTGTAATTCAGTCACTATCAGATTGCAGTCGTTGTCTAACAAAACAGAGTATCATAACATGAAAATCGTTTATGAACTCTGACTGAAATGACAGATATCACATCTGAACTTATGGATAGGATGATAGATTACAATGTGGATTAGGACATGTTGGGTCTTGATGAGGTTATTTCGGTACAGCATTCTTTCGATGATTGTATTGCTTCGTCCAATAACAGTACCAAACTGTTGACGAAAATTCACTGATCATCGTCAGAATATAACACGTACCACCAGCAGAAAGAAGTTTATAGTCGAGTTTGATGGCAGAGTAATTTACAGAATACGTACCGGCTTCTGCTTTATTATATGCTGGTGCGGTTTTAACTTTAAGATGGATGATATATCCCTATCCTTTTACTCGTTTTTTCATTAGCACATGTGTCCTTGAGATGTCTATATGATTCCGTAGTATTATTGGTTCGCGACCACATAATCATCGAAGGCTTATATAAGATAACTGAAAAAAATTACGTTCGACATTTAACATGTAGATAAGGCCGGAAATGGAGGACGGATAAACATAGTCGGTTTTACATGGTTCGGTCATGCAGGGGTAATAACTTCATGTGGCCTCTTGTTTCTCGTGTTAAATATATTATTCTCTCTCCAGCCCAAATGTATTTTTGGAAGATCTTAGCAGCGATGACTGACTGTCACAATAAGACGAGTCAGCATAGACAATGGTATGACTTCCACGTACGATCTTATGAATTAAGTAGTTATATTATGATAAATCCAGTTTTAGGATTTGTTCTATTATTCTAGTAACAAAGCTAGACGCAATTTTTAATAGCTTGGGGATTAGTTTGTGTTCCAATGTTTCGTTTTACCTTTCATGCTTGCAAATAATGAGTCATGTTCAAAACAAATTGAGTAGCGCGACTGTTTTTTAAAATTCTTACTACTTCGTCTATCTGCCTATATAAATGTAGAGTATCTAAATATCCCATAAGCTTCAATTAAATTTTTAAAACCTATATCGCCACTAACCGAGTCAGTCCAAAGAGCATATACTATGTGAGTAGAGTCTATGTTTCATCTACGATACCAATAGCTTAATCATATTATGGTCAGACAACAGAGAAAACTCGTACAATCTTAATAGGATCGCTTCAACACTATCTTCTCATTCAGCCACGGCGAAACCATGAAGCATGAACGAGCTAACTTTGATGCACAAAAACAGGGTCAGCAGTAACAATGGATTAACTTATTTGACATTCTTCTGCATAAGGGTGCTAAAGCCTCCTCTTGTTATTGTGACATGAGCTCGATGATGGTTGTGTAAACAAGATTATCAACTCTTTGTGTAGGATGTTTAATCTCTTACTCACTCTTCAGAATACTGGAAAGACTGAAGATCAGCTTGTACTAAAAGACAAGTAGCTTCTGAGAACAAACTAGTGATAAGATCAGCCCATAAACATTACCAATCGAAGAATGATAAGACTTCAGTGAGTTAAACCACCCTGTATGATACTGTCATTCCATAGCTGGGGTATGACCATGTATCAATATCGAGAGCTTTAACACCCCGTCTCTAAATCTACAAAATAACAAAAATGGCTTACGGCAGTGTATTTCGACAAATGACTTGGAGAGACCATCAAAAACGCACAAACTTCTGAGGAGCGTTGGGAAATTATCGATAAGTGATTACCTAATCTCGAATAACCAACCCAAAAAGAAAAGTCATTTGTTCGAGTTACCTAAGTAACTGCAATTACTCCTTTGCAATGTTTCGCGAAATCTGCTAGATGACGAACAATCAGCAGTCGTAGGGGTTTCTAACAAACATCCGATTACACTAAAGGAGTATCCCGTTGCGACCCAATCGTCAATAATTAACAAATTTATTCATCCTTTGAAATCACCACAGTGGCTGAATTAGATGTGAAAATTTAGCCTTACTTCGTCAGCTTCCTGTAGGGAGAGGTCTGGTCAATGGCCTAATAGATCACACTGGTAAAAGTAAATTCTCTCACGAGCAATAACAGTTGAAAAGGAGTAAGCTAATAAGACCCAATCACTTGTTAGCTTGAGACGATCGGCTATTCTGCTGAAAACAAAAAATGCTGATCTACTCCATATTCCTTGATCCTCTCAAGATGTTAGATATCACTCCACACAAAGTCATCGTAGATAAGTTTCACTTGATAGACGATTATAGCGAGGAGAATAATAAAAAAAATGACGACATGGGAAAGTTGTACTTCTGAACGTTACCACCATTAAGTCCTAATGTGAAATCGTCAACCGTCGGCACATTCTATTTCCATGTTTCTTTGACATAAACTTTTGTTTTAGCCCTAAAATCACGGCAGAGCAAAAATATTTTTGTTTATCATTGTATAATAGTTTTATATGTTTATACAACCGGTGACCGACGTCGTATTGCCACTATACTAGGTACTCGATCGATACGCAATGCACAAACTGGATCACGTCACACCAGACACACGATTCACGACCAAATATGGGGAACTCGGGTATAGCTTAGAAAATATTTGCTTCAATATGGTTACAAGAAGTTTACATCCGGCCAGTTCAATGCAGAAATGACCAATCGAAATAAATCCACTTATTTAATAGTTAGTAGGCCAGATGTCTATCCATATTTGACCAGTGGTCATTTACTCTTTACTTTCACTAGAAACAGATCGGACCCATAAGCCGTTATTGTACTTGAATATGAGAGAGTCGTAATCTGGGTTTCTGAAACTTCTTTCGGGTGACTCACAACATCTCATGATATCATACTCCCAGAGAGTCATAATGGGGCACGAAAATAATGTAAGTGGATTGTTTCTGTTAGCACTTTATTTAGAGCGGCTTTAAGATGCCACTCCTTAGCATTAAGGACTTGTTCTAAATAAAACGAGTTCCTACCCAGTCTCGTCCGTAGACTGTTTGTGGTAAAATTTATATTACTACCTGAAAATCCGTAAACTTCTCTCGTATAACCGAAGCTTACTGAACAAGGAAAAATAGATCTATCCTTACTAAATGGCGGATCATAATTTACCTTACTCATCCTGACCTACATATATGTCTTCATTACTATTTACTTATAGTTCATAGTTTAAATAGCTGGGGAATTAAATCACTCTTTAGTCTCTCTCCTTTACTCTTCTAATCACGTCATTTTTACACGACAAAAGGAACTAAAACACAATTACTGATCACATTCGAACGGGAAGTTTAGTCCTAACGTGATTTACATTTCTCAAACTTTTGCTGTGTTCTTACGCAACAAAAGTATCATTTCCAATCCAAAGAATCTATTCTGAGCTATACGTTCGGTAGATTACTTCTTTTTTGTGTTTCACTCAAATTAATAGTTAACTGTGGTTTTGCCTCAGCTCACTATCGGTTTTTTTTATAGTTTTCACGTAAAAGCTAGCTTTAGCTTATCGTTAACTGTTTTTATACATTTTTGATAGTTTTTGTTTACTGTGTTTTTTTTTTATCGGTCCTAAATTTACTGCTTATATTTTTAAGACAGTCTAAATCACTAGCCATGAAAAATTCATGCAAGAGACCTGGTTGCCGTTTTGCCGTTACATCTGGCATGCAATGTGACAACTGTAAAGGTTGGTTCCATGAAGCATGTACAGATCTAACAGCAGCAGCCTATAGCAGACTCAGCAAGTCTGATCGTAGGTGGGTATGTGTTACCTGCAACACCGATACGGTAGTTATGTTGGGTACTATCATTACTTTACTGACAGGTCTGAGAGATAAGTTGTCTAAGAATTCGGTAAATGATATCATCATGACGGGTAACAAAGCTGGAACGCATAGGGCAAATAGGAAAAAGGATACTGACAGGTCGGTTATCGACGGTGCTGTTAACAGCACGAGTGATGATGTGTTGAAACTCAGCACCATCCTAACATCGACTGTCATCGACTCCCTCAGTAAACTTGGGTCCCCCGGGAAACGGTCCTTGAATGAAACAGTGGTTCCTAAAAATCCTGTAGGTGGATGGACTCACGTTAACAGGAGTAATAAAGCCCAAGCGTCCCCTCCGAAACTGAACGTCCCAAGTATCGTGCGTAAATCAATTGATGCTTTGGCCGCACAGTCTACACCCAAGACTGTCCGCCCGGTCATCACTGAGCCCAGGAATCGAAAACGCGCCTCGACATCCAAACAACAAGATACCAAACCTAGACGCCCTGGAAAACCTGGGAAATCAATTGCGGTTCGTGACGACTCTATCATAATCATGAACCTCATTGACAACCCCGACCTTCCTCTCAGTTTGCAGGACAAAAACGACAGGATGCTCTGGGGAGAATTAATCAAGAGGCTTGAACTCCCTAGAATAGAGCCTTTGACCGTCACACGGCTCACTCGGGGGAAGGACTCTAACCACCTAAACCACCCGAGGCTACTTCGTGTTACACTTAAGAATGCCACCGACGTGGAGGACGTCCTGCTAGCCAGTCACTTACTGAGGTCCGATGGGAACGTAAGAATACTGCCCGACATACCGTATTCTGAACGAAATCTCATCCGGAACATCCCTAAGGAATCTCGCGAGGCGTTCTTCCGTGGACGAAATATCATTGTGCAGGGTGTGCCGGAAAATACGGACCCAGCTCAAGCAAACTCTGATATTCGGGAATGGAAATTCATCAAGCATTCCTTAAAACTCAAGAACATATTGACCCAACAGGTAATGAGACTGGCCAAGAGAGACGGAGACTCTAGGCCCCGGCTGCTGAAGATAACCTTCCCCTCCTCTCACATGGCGGCTGCAACTCTGGAGGCATTTCGTGCCAATAGACGTCGGTTGCCAACTGGCATCCATATGCATCCGGATAGGCCCCACGACAGCAGGATCAAGCACAAACGAAAGCTGGAGCTGACAATTCCACTCGTTGACTGTCTTGATCATAAAAAAAACGTGTAAAGGACAGGGACTACCAACTCGGTAAACATCGTATAGGTAGGCTACCTGTCCACTCACACACGGCTCATATAGACAAACAAGAAGAGGCTCACGCGTTCCAAATTGAAAGCATAAACTGCCTATACACGAACGCCGCGAGCTTGCCAAACAAAATGGATGAGCTACGTGAACTTAGCAACGCTAATGATGCCCATCTGATAGGAATATCCGAAACTTGGATAACGTCTCAGTTTACGGACCAAGAGTTAGCAATAACTGGGATGTCTTTATTTCGCAACGACAGAAAAACAGGAATGGGGGGTGGGGTAGCACTATACGTACAGTCATGCCTGGATGCGCACCAACTTCACAACCAAGAGTTTCACAATCTTGACGAGTCAGTATGGTGCTCAGTAAGATTATCTACCACCTCGAGGTGCCTAGTTGGGGTCGTTTACAGGAAGCCCACTGCCGACATCGAATATGACAAACGTCTGCCGGAAGGATTAACTCGCTCTACGCGTCTCGGATTATCTCATATCCTGATTCTAGGGAGATTGAAATCCCTCCTGGTCCGGACATGGTTCATTCCGCTGTATTGAGGGAAGCAGCTTCAATCCTGGCGACACCACTTAGCGTGATGTTTGCACACTCGCTAAGCAGAGGCAAACTACCGGAAATATGGAAGCTGGCCCACATCACACCAATTTTCAAAGGAGGTCGACGCAGTGAACCCTCAAGCTACCGACCAGTGGCCCTTCTCTCCATACCTTCAAAAATTATGGAATCCCTAGTATTCGACGGCATACTAGAACACTTATCATCCTCAAAGTTCTTCTCGCCTCAACAGCATGGTTTCAGAAAAGGTCATTCTTGTATGACCAACCTGCTGACGGCGGTGGATAGATGGACAACCATCCTTGATCGCAAGGGGAAGGTTGACGTCATCTACCTGGACTTCTCAAAAGCTTTTGATAGGGTCAACCATGCATGTCTTATCAAGAAGCTTGGACGATTGGGTATAAAACCCCCTTTAATTGACTGGATCACTTCATACCTAGAAAACCGACATTTTAAGGTCAGGGTTAACTTCACTCTCTCTCAGGCTATGGAATGTCCTAGTGGGGTCCCCCAGGGCTCAATACTACGACCTCTTCTCTTCTTGATTTATATTAACGATCTTCCTCAACAAGTTTCATCTGATTTATTGCTTTTTGCTGATGATGTGAAACTTTGGAGAGAGATACGTAATCACAATGATATACTAGTTCTTCAGGAGGATCTGACTCGACTTCAAAGTTGGGCAGACGACAACGGACTTACCTTCAACACTTCAAAGTGCAAGGTAGTCCATCTGAGACATGTTGCAGACTATAGTTATAACTTAGGTAACTCACCTCTAGAAGTTTCCCAAGTTGAAAAAGATTTAGGAGTGTTGGTACCCTACGACCTGAAATCGTATGCGAACTGTGACAAAAACGCCTCTCAAGCAAACCTTGCACTGGTAACATTGAAGCGCATTTTTGGCCAGTTTGACGGTAGAACCTTCCACATAATCTTCAACAGTTTTATTCGTCCCCACTTAGAGTACGGAAACATAGTATTTCCTCCCTCCCTCCAAAAGGATAAGGTCACTCTGGAACGTATACAACGTCGAGCCACGAAATCAGTTCGGGGACTCAAATTCAAACCTTATGAAGAGCGCCTCAAATCACTTAACCTTTACCCGTTAGAGTATAGGCGTCTTAGAGGTGATCTTCTTATGACTTATAGTATCCTCAATACTTCTGGTCATCCCCTTAAACAACTTCTTAAGCTTAGTCATAACACTAACCTCAGAGGTAACACCCAGAAATTGGAGACCCTACATAGCAGAACAGACTGCAGACACAACTTCTACTCCGTTAGAGTTGTCAAGTGCTGGAATTCGCTGCCGACTGAGCTAGTCCAAGCGACCTCCCAGGAGTCCTTTAAGAGAAAACTTGACTTATTCTTAAGGACTAAGGATAACATATTATTATGATTTACCAAATTCTTTTTTCCCCTCTATTATCGTTCATATACCTAGGTTCTTGCCTGGAGGTATTGGTGATCCACTGCTAACAGACACGGAAGCCCGTTAAGCGAAAGCTTCTTCTATTCCGTCCTCAACCATTTGAACCATTTGAACTGAAACTACTTCATGTGAATGGAATGCGTAAATTTATTAAATGTTTTTAATGACCAAAAATTATACTTTGATTGTATGGACAAAGAGATAATAAATCAAATGGTTTTCACTCTATCCCTACAAAAATAGTAGCAGTGCAAGAACGTCAAATGTTTTAATCGGTAGTGCTGCTATAGGCGCTGTCGTTGTTTCTCGCGGAAGCTTCGCCGGTTTTTTTCATCTCATATATTGGAACTTGTAGAAGCACACTTCAAATTGTTTTCATTCCTGAATATTTTGATATAATGGAGTTCTAAATATGTATCCTATGTACTCAAGCCAATCTGCAATAATCTTCAAGAGAAAAACCCTTTCCACCGATGGAAAAGTCACTAGTGCGCTTTCCTATGAACGTTCAGCGCCCCAGCAACTCCGAAAGAAAAGGTTAGCTACCATATAAATCATAATAATTTTGCAGATGGCAGAATGTACACCAACCTGCCGGTATCTTTATCGAGCCGGAAGTGCTGCACAAACAGCTCCCAGGCCAGAAACCGCCATTCAAAACAAAGTTCCAAACGGCATGTAGATTTAGTGACTAGCCACAAAACGAAGCCCAATTGTGCGCACTTTAGATGTACAAAAAGTGAAAAATCACTCGAAACCCATTTAGATGGCTATGCGCAAGTCTCGTGAGTTGTTTATGTAAAACTGATTGCATTATTAGGAGCCAATTTGTTCTAATTCCTGATTCTGCATACCTGAAAACTAACTATGACGGGATACCTCCACAATGGGACCAGATCTTGTTTGTAAAAGTCCTGAACAAAGGTGATCTGGTGTGTCCCATATGCCTCTATCCGCCCATCACGCCACGAATGGGTAGATGTGGACACATCTACTGTTGGCCCTGTGCACTACAATATTTAAAATACGAAAATGAATCGGATAGCAAAAAGTGCTCTGTCTGTCCCTCCTTGTTATCATTTAATGAGCTCAAAAGGTAATACTTAGTTTTGTTTTACGAATAATGTAGGGTATCCCTAACCCATATTACCCCAACGAAGGTCGGCGATAGCATATGCTTGACGCTAGTTAAGCGTTCAGGACTTTGTGTGACTCCTTTATCTCTTCAAACTCATGAACCTACATCTGAAACTTTTTTCGGATCTGTTTGCGTTACTGACCCAATAATAATGAAAAACATTCACGAATCGGAGATCGATCAACTTCGTACTTATAGAGCTATTTGTGAAGTAGATGGAAACAACACGGAACTGATTCCATTCATTGACTTTGCCTTTGAAGAGCTGAAACGCGAAGAGGTGCTTCAAAAATTTTGTAGTACCAGTTCAACTAAGCCTTGCAAATCTTGCAGTCAAGATCTTAATGGTATTTCTTCAAATGAAACATATTTCTACCAAGGTAACAATAATTCTTGCTTAAATTCTGTTTAGCTGTGAATAGCCAACCTATTTTCTTAGATAGTCTAGGGTGGCGATGCCTATTAACTGAGTACAAAGAAACACAAAATCTTCCGAAGGAGATTTTCGCAACCGTCGCATCAACTAAAAATTATCGGATGAACTCAGTAAGTCACGAGTATTTTTTAATTAGATTTTGGCTCCTATTTGATATAGAATATAAGACATTAGATATTCATTTAAACATTCATATCTTCTAAGGAATAAGGCAGGAATGGAACTCAAGTTTCCTGCTGTTCGAAATGTTCAGTAAAAACTAGTTTCTCAATAACTTACCGTTTTTGAATTTCACTAGTATTGCTATATCGGTGTACTTAACTCATTACACTGTTTCAGATATAGTAGATGATTTAGTGGGCAAATATCGTCCATTTGCGTTCTCCGGATGGTATCGATTCTTGAATAAATATATATACTTAGTTTTTATTATATATTTAAACAAAAAATGCTACGAAGGGGCAACAATATGTATACCCCATGGAAGTTATCACTAAATGTATGTGTGGGTCGAGGTGCTGCCTGTGTGCTCAAACCAAAGCAAGTGATTTTCGGGACCGCTCTCAGGACTTTTGGCCGTTAGCTCTAATCCACGGGCCCCCAAATAATTTGACACGGTCAAGGATGAGGATATTCCACTCCCTCTCTTGAAATAGCCACGAATATATAACCGCTGCCTTCTCGCAGTCGGATTATTGTTTACAAAATTGAGAAAACCAAAAGCGAATGTCCGGTTCATTAACCGGGTCGGTAGTACGACAAATCTACCTACAGGGGTTGAGAAATCCTTATCACAAACCAATGTTAAATATGGGCTCTGAGCTCCTGGGAGAACAAATGGCTCATAAACCTATTGTCGGTCGGCAGCTACCATGCGACTGTATCTCCTGACGCCGTTCCCTTGCCTAATGGATTAGACCACGGTCAAAGGCTTGGGGTGTGGCCCGCTAAGAAAACAATCTGCTTCAGTCTGGGCGCCCTGGCAGCACCACAACCCTCACAAAAATCGAAGTGTGACGCGTATGTATCCGGCGCCTATTTGTACCAATATTTGTATATAAATAACTTTGATATTCTAATCCACAAGGCGGTGGGGCTACGTGAGGAAATGCGATCCCATGGTGACCAACAATAGATTCATACAACATTTGTCCTCTGAAGATCCTGAAGCCCATGTGCAACATTGATTTGGAGTCCGTTTTTCGACTCTACTAATAGATAAACCCTGCGTACCCACCAACCCGGTTAAAAAACAGGACATTCGGTTTTGGTTCTCTCGATTACGTAAACAACACTTCCACTGCAAGAAAGCAGTGACTATGTATTCGTGGCCATTTGGAAGCATTTCAAGAGGGAGAGCAGACCCCACATCTTCAGTCTTACCAGGGCATTTGGGAGCATCTATACTTAGTAGTTAAATAAGGTTTGATATTCACGGATCTGTTTTTTGTCGTTTCAATAATAATTATTAAGTACGTTTTCCCACCGATACATTTTCTCTTTCAAGTCCTTACGAAAACCTCTGAAGTACCTGAGCCATTTACCTGATGGATACGCCTTCAGTCTAGTGGAAATCAAGCTAGAACCACCGTTGGTATCTGAGTTGACATTATCTCACTTTGCCACATCGTTGAATAACCGCGCATTGGAGCGAGATCGAAGTCGTCTTGAGGATCTGAAACTTACTGAGTTAAAAGAGGCAGCTGAGAACCAATTTGCGTCACTGCGTAAGATAACGGTTAATGGGTTGGTTTTTCTTTTATAAGTAGATGCATGCTCTTTACATATTTAAGGGAAGTGGTAATGCAATGATACGTTCGTATCAAAGCTTTTGTTCTTAATATCTAATCGTTAATCCAGCTCTTGACCAATCATTTTTCATGACTTACGATATCTACCGAACTTGTTCATATTATAATAACTTTTCTATGGTTTGCTTTGATGAAATATGACTGGATAAACCCAGTTTTCCCGTAAGTGTATCCTAATAAACACCATTTCAAAATAGAAATGTATAGCTCAGGTGAATGGTTTTGAAGCCGAGTTGGTGTCGGCCACTATTTAAAAAAATATCTAATGACTGGATATGTTAGCTGTGAATAAGATTGAGCTTTAGTTAAATCTTAAAACCTATTTGGTTACTCATTGTTTTTGGTGTGTAGAACACCAAATAAATGCACCCAAACGAGACTGCAAGACGATTTATTATTAAGTAGGTCTGATTAAGGTTTGCGCATTAAAAATGTTAGGACACTTATTGTGAATGATTATTTGTTGGACATTATCACCATATTCCTCTCCTTAATTTAAAAGAAAAACTTAATTACTTATTGAACTCAATCGGTTAGATAAAATAGTACCCATATTATGTTTTAATGTAGACATTTCCAGATACTTATTTCAGTCAATGAAAAGCGTTTGACAGTGATCAATTGATTCTCAGGTTAATTAAAGACCGGTTTGAAATGTTTGATTATTCGTTACTGAAACAAGGCCTTCAACTGATATAATTTCATTATACTAAAATTAAAGCTGTTTCCAACATTATTGACGTTTTACATCTATCAAACATTAAATAATATTTAAAGACTGATCCACAATACAGTACTCTGACCAGTACTTTCTTGTTTGCATCAAACTCCAAGTCAGTCAGCAATTATCACCGTAGAACCTGATACAAACACGCTTTACTTCAAGTTTTCATATTATACTAAATCGGCGAGATGAAATTAACAGTGAACACCAGAAGAGACTAAAATAATATAGTAGCAATAACGATGAAGAAGACTTGGCGCTGAAAATATGGTTTGAAACGGTATTAAATAGTTATGTTTAAAGAAATGCTGGGATTCAAGATCAAAAAAAGATAAAGAGTAAATGCTTTTGGACCATTGTGAATGGTTCTAAGCCGTATTACTCAGTCTACAACCAATGATCGGAGTTATCTTGAGGATATCAACCAGGTAGTTTGTTTCTGCGAACATGAATCAGGTTGATAGTCATTGACTTCATGAACTGATGCTATTGTTTTGGACTACTTCTGCACTACCAAGCAACTTTCGTTAAGTTAGGCAGTGTTTAGGCATACGCAACAAATGTCCTGACCGATTCAGTCAATGAAGATTTATAACTTCATCAACCCACCCCCCACCTTTACTAAAACCCTACGTCTAACCTTAACATTGCCCCCTGAGCTGGCCCATGAAACGGAATGTTAGGAAAAATCTCAGAATCAATAGTTATCGTAAGGGTTTTCATCTTAAATGTAATGTCTTTTAGTTTTTCCCTGAATGAATTTCCGGTGAGTTTTTTTTATCTTACCATCTGATTGCGAGAAGTGATCCACAAAAGTACCCTAGACATAAATACTATAAGCACTCTCTTATTAGAGACTTCAAACTGCTAACGTGTTATAAGATCAAAAAATCTGGATTTACAGATTTGGACAAAAAGCGGATCATTCATAAGACTAATAGCCTCTCCTGAGGTGAATAAGCCCTTCGTTTCCCAAATCAAGTCACGACTGACTTTGACGAAGGTGGGCCATACTTAAATACAGCACTATCTCCAAATTAGCAAGTGGGATAAATTTACTTTAATGATAAAAATATACTAAAGGGAATTATGGACAACAAATGTCTTCAACGTAATAGTGTTTACTTGGTTCATTAAGATGAATAACCATTGTGACTCATTTGTCGAGAATCTTTCTATTTAATGAGCTTTGAGGAACTCAATTTGTGACTGATAATATCAAGCTGTTTGAAAAAAATAGGTGAGCTTGAGTTTGTCTTAACTACGGTTAACCTCCTATTATTTCCGGTTATAAATAGTCATACCAAGAATTTCTCTATTCAATTCGACCGGCGTTCCGTCACTCAACCGAGTATTATGCAACAAAATGTGACTACCATAAACTAAATTATACAGCCTATCGTTCTTATGACCAAAGTTGATTTGCAGGCAACGCTTGCAGATTGTTGATTACCTTTGGGCTGATAAGGTGTAATCTTTAAATATAGAGAATGTGTAAAACTCAAGTATTCAGTGGTCTTCTCTGCGTATTGTCAACACAAATGAGCAGCGAACTCTATTGATGTGGGTATTTGGAGGCCCCCAAATGCCCTTGTAGCAAACCCATTCAACTATTGTATTTTTCCGTGTGCTCTCTGTAATCCTAACATCTAACCCACTGTAAATTTATGTGTGAGTCTGATGGAGCGCATGTCTGCACATCAATCCTTAATCTGTTCTCTCATTGGTTGTAAACAAAGACAATCAATAATTTATCCACAATCCATTAACACTCAAAAATATATATGGATTTTTAACACTCACACACACGCTTGTTTTCCCGGTGTGCTTGCTATCTGTACGCTTGTAGATTTTTACCGAGCTTCAACAATAAACTATCTCTACAACTGGTGTTCAGGCTTTTGAATAATCTCGAAAAAAACCGTAATTCTACTAGAAGATTTAGCCTGCAGTAAATAATCAGTTAGCGGGATATTATTTATTGCAGGCTAAATCTCCTAGTAGAATTACGGGTTTACTCGAGATTATTCAAAAGCCTGAACACCAGTTGTAGAGATAGTTTATTGTTGAAGCTCGGTAAAAATCCACAAGCGTACAGATAGCAAGCACACCGGGAAAACAAGCGTGTGTGTGAGTGTTAAAAATCCATATATATTTTTGAGTGTTAATGGATTGTGGATAAATTATTGATTGTCTTTGTTTACAACCAATGAGAGAACAGATTAAGGATTGATGTGCAGATATGCGCTCAATCAAACTCACACATAAATGTACAGTGGGTTAAATGTTAGGATTACAGAGAGCACACGGAAGAATGGGCTTGCTACACCCTGGTACGGCCAGAGTGGATATAATTAGCTCTCCCTCTCAAAATGCTCTCACATGACTACGCGTATACGGCCATTCCACGGAAGTCCTACTTACTACTCTCGTGGCAGGAGTGTTGTTTACGAAATTGAGAGGATGAAAAATGAATTACCAGCCCTTTAACCAGGTTGGTGGATATTGAAGATCCACCTAGGGAAGTTGAAAAGCCCTGATTCCAATTCAATGGTGTATATGAGTTCCAGGATCCTGAGAGAACAGATGGTGTATGAACGGACTATTGATCACCGGCTACCATGGGACTGCATCGCCTAACGTTTTTCCACTGCCTTGTGGATCAGACCTTCGTGCCAAAGACTTCAGGTGTAGCCCCCTAAAGAAATCATCTGCTCCGATCTGTGCACCCGGGAAGTATCACAGCCCACACACAAACCAAGTGACTTGTGTGGAGCATATGTATTCGGTGCCCTTTTCTACGAATATTTATGTGCTCAAATAAGTTAAAAAGTAAATAAGATACTTTGAGTATATGATACGACGCACTATACAGGGTAACACGTGCGAAAGGTACCTAGACCGATAGATATCAATCCATGAAAGCCTTGGCCCTTGGTCAAAGCAGTGCAGGATAGTACAAGCTCATTAATTGGTGTCTGAAAGCTAGTTGTTACCTATGGTTAGAGTCGTCGACTAACATGCCTGGATATTTCTTCGTTTTTTTACTTTCTTACCTTTAGTTTGTCACCCCCTGTATTTTAACTCCTTCCCATCTCAAGGATGTAGGGAATTTTAGTGTAGATTGATGCACATTTATGCGCCCAATGTCCTATTAAGTTCCACAGAATAACAACCCTTAAATACGTTCATAAAAATGATACTCCATTGTTTTTCGATAATCATATTTTCTACTACAATTGCATTGCTTTAGTGTGTTGTACTAACGTATGTTCTACGTAACTTTCAGCTCCAGGTTTTGTTCTCAGTGGTCATGCAACTTTATCAGATAAACAAGGTAGGTTATTTATTGTTCTAAAGTTTACGTTTCATAGAAGTACAACTTGACCCCTCAAATTTCGTCCCACTTTCAACTGCAACTCAAACTACAAGATTGAAGAAAACTTTACCAATCAGTTTTGCTGAAGTAAGTACTATTTCCCATCCATTCTAGTGTATGTCAAAAATGTTGTAGATAAGAACGATGTAATACAGAGGTTAGTGTGTTATAAACAAGTATTAGGAGCAATTTACAGATTTTTTTGCCAGTCAGTTTCTAACGGATTAATTTTCGATGTATAGAATCTCTACTAGGTTGGATCACATTTCGCACCTGTAATCTACTTCAAGAAGATATTTAGCTACTAGTCCTAAACGGATATACAACACGTCATTCTGCCTCATGCTACAACACTGATTTATTGCAGCCCATGCACTTCCAAACAGTAGAGGATTTCCATAGCAGTCAGCATTCCAATTATATATGTCTTTAATGTATTTCATGTGTATGATAGAGTTAGGGTTGAGATTAATCACAATCTAACTTATTTACTGAATATAGATATGTATGGTCACATTTTAATCACTGCACTTGTGAGTGCTAATGATAACACTCGGCTGCTCAAAACGTAATGGTGGGACAAAAACTGAACTTCAGTAAAATTTACCAGCTAGGCTTTATGATCGTTTGAATGAACTGTTTTTCGGTCCGCGCATTTTTACCAAAATTTCTACTTTTTATAAAATATACTTTACGTATTTAGGTTTCTCGCTCTGGTGCACTCAATGTTGTTGGTCCAGATCGCGTTGCTCATTTCTCGCGAAGTCCTCCGAAACCGACAAATCCTAAACGCTTCGATATCAATTCCGAATCTTGGCCTACCTTAAGCAAAACTTCGAAAAGCTGAAGAAATATATTTAAGAAAAAAATTGACTAGTCTCTAGTTTAGTCAGTCGGACAAAAAACTCGAGTGCCTGGCAAACTATATTATATGTCCCAAATGGAAGAGAATTTTTTCATGGCTTGCCAAGCCAAACTTGACATATTCTTCAAATGAAATGTCTATTACTCCTACTTAACAAGTAAATGGATATGCTCACAAATTAGTTATTTTTTCAACTGGTCATATCAGCCTGGTTGCTTAAGGTTGTGCATAGCAAAGCATCCAGTTCTTACATTCTGTAGTCAATCTTGTTTAAATGGACAAACTGCAAAAGCCTTAGATGACAGTTAAGTTATTTGGTTCCCAGAAAAGTATGACCATTCATTAAAGAGTATAGTAAAAAAACATACAAGCTTAATTGACAATATGTTTGAAACTAGGGCGTACAAAATACATTCTGTTTGTCTCCCTCACAAGAAATAACAAAGTATGTGAGTTTCTTTTCTGATACCTCATCTGTAGAAAATCACGTTGACAGTCTATCATTTAAATAGAATTATCATGTTCCGAGTAATTACATTACGCCAAATCGTTAGGTAAGTGTATCAATGGAACGGCACCCGACTAAAAATAAGAAAAAACGGAACAAACTTTAGTGATAATTTATTTAATGGAAAAAGAATGTTCCCTTGCTTTCTTTTGTGTACATCGCTTTTCGTATTTATCTTTAAAGAAGATGACTTGAAGTATATATATTACGAACAGAGAAGTTTCATACACGCTCCTCATAGCAAAAGCGTAAATACATGATCACTATTACAAAAATTTACTCAATACGGGACAACTTGAAATTTCTTTAATATTCTCAAATTACATTTCTTCAATGAATGTAGACGTTAACGTGAAGCCCTTGTTTGACTTCATCGACCTATCTCAAACTAAATTACACATTAAACAAAAGGTCAAATCAATGAACCATTTGGCGACCGATCGCTCTTAATATCACTTAATATGAAAACTTACCATGAATCCCATCATCGGTCCATCTAATTTTCGTGTATGTGGTGCTATTCTTGAAGAAAACTGACTTAGGCATGCTGAGAATCCAATGCATGTTTCCCACGGCATATGAATTAATGTGACTCCGAAATCTTTCCGCCATGAATCAACCAACTGTGCTGTATTCCTGTAATTGAAGAATAAAAAGAGTTGTCTTTATGATAAAAGCAAGCAAATTAAATTGATAGTTTGAAGAATAAAACCCCTAGGCTAAGTAAATAAAACTGCTAAAATTGTAGAGTTGTATAAAAAGGAGCAGAAGTCCCCAACGAGCTAACCCTTTAAAATGGTGAGACAATTATTCAGTGTCTATATACCTTCGAACTAACTGGGCAAATCCACTATGCCAAAGAATCCTCTCTATTTATGGCAGTTAATATTACATGATTGATGTAGATTTAAAATCCACCTGATACTGAAGATCCTACAACAGAATAATAAGTGAAAATTCGCATGTTAGTATTTATGGTCTCATTGTGAAAGATTCCTTTACAATTAGGAAACACTCCATCCAGTTAGTGAAAACTTCACAAGAAATAGGCAGGGATGGATGGTGATTAGCACTGTATTCCAGGATGCGCGATTTGTCTTATTTAGGACTCGTCAGTTAGATGTACCTGTATTCCAGAATTGATGTTCAAACAACCAATTCAATTGAAATAGTTATCTAAAAATATGGACGAAATAATGTAAGTCCACAAAATATGTAAGTAATTTGCCAAATGCGTGTTTCGTGTATTCAGTTTTGGGACAGTGTGATAAGTCATTAAAAAACTATTCAATACCCGAAACCGAAATAGTTGTACCAGGGTTCGGATCTTTAACCCAGTGGTTGTAAAGGTTAAGTATTTTGACCACCACGCAACCGCTTCATACTATTGTCTAAGAACCTAATTACGACCAATTTCTTAGTTTATGCACTAACTAAATTCATATTCGAATTTGAAGTCATACAGCTTTGTAAACAGATGATAAGATTTTGACAAGATCTAATCCAAAAAACGAATATGTTCAAGGCATTCGGACAAAGTCATATTGTGCACTCATGAAAACTCTGGGTAGTACCAAAACATTTTCAACGATGATAAATGATTATTATCTACCAAAAATTTATACACTGTCTAGTGACTAAAAACAACTGCAGCTCCGATGATTCTCAACCTATTTATTCAATGTCATATTACGTAAACTGTTGTAAGGGACAATTTAACTATGATGTGAGGAAATTCGGAAACTATTTTTCCAAGATTTTATTTATATATATTGATTTCATGTTCATTGAGTATTTTGGTTCTGGTATTTACATACAAGCTTTTTATTTGAACGGTAAATTGTTGCTATAGCCTTTTCCACTCAGACTAGAACCGATTACTTGTGTACCTAGTACTCAGTTTTTTCCCCATTAATGTTGTTGCTCAGTGTTAATACTATTACTCAATTGGTCTGCTGCATAGTCTGGTCTTGAATGCATATAAGTTGATGTCTGAAACATAATAATGATTTTGGACCGGTGATTATTGGTCTTCTGTTCTTTCTCTTCGTTCGGAGCTAGTTATTATTGGGACAACCGTCAAATATAGAGTATCAGTCCTCCTTGTCCTTGCTGCGTATTAATTGCTTAAGGTTGTGACATAAACTAACTGGCAAAACACCAGATAGATAATCAAAACATTGAAAATTGCTTACAACTGGTAATACTAACAAACCGTAACTTGCTAAGTAGAAGATATTTGAAGATCCCCAGTTGAGAGGACAAAATAACTTTTCGTTTTTTAAATTTCCAATAGTTTTTCGAAGTTGATATCAGACGTTGGTAGGAGCCTCTTTCACGTTTATCAATCCCCTAAAAACTCTTCAACATTCTCTGAAGTCATACACTGCCTGCCTAGCTTTTTCTTTCGTTAATTTTAATCAATAACAGACCACTACTAGTTTACTACATTTCATACCTATGGAGCAAAAAGTAGTATTTCAACATTTGTGTAACAACATTGCATTGATCAATTATTAAGTAGTGGCCAATGTTACGTCTGACTAGCTTTTGGTGCCCACTGAATTCTATCGATCAACAAGTTGCACTATTTTTTGATGTCATATAGTTGGAAGTACTCAACGGGAAACCTAGGACTTAAATTCCATGCTACTTGGTACCTGTCAGTAAGGCATGTTTGAAATCGTGTGTCTACTCGGTCGAATAGAATTCGATTAACACTAAGGATTAAACAAACACGATATTGGTCATTACTTAGAGACCAATCAGTGTGAATATTTCAGTTCTAAAGAAAGCCAATCACAATCCAAATAGCTCCGTAGTAACAATTCAAATTGTGGGTCTGTGTGATGCGGGAGCATCACTTCTTTGAATATTACAGGTTCACCTTAATGTTGAGTGACAACATGGACAAAATATCGGCCCAGAATTTCCTGAAGAATACCTTCAACCACATTATATTGCTTCTTCAATATAATTGAACGGAAAGTCGAATAAAGTGGAAAGTTTGTTTTCTTAGAATGAACAATTTGTTTATTTACCAAATACATATCATTCATTATTTTTCTACTTCACTTAATGTAATGGATGTTACCGAAATGTAATATAAAGACCCTGAAACATCGACTTAATTTTATTAATATTAAAAGAGATTTCAAAAAAGAACAACTTACAATGAACAATTACTATTTGGTAAAAGTTGTTGATAAAATACACGACGACAAGCAATCGGTTCAATTTTCACAGAATGTACAGTATTTTGTTCATCCTTTCCTAATGAACTCTCATTAACATCAATTGTAGGTGAAGTACAATCTTGTAAAGCAGTTGTATATAATCTTAATTTTTGGTCAGGTAACCAGAGCTAATAATTACAAAATTTTATCAAAAAAAAAAAGGAAAACTGGATTATTTTTTAAAAAGAAATAACACTAATAATAAAAACTTTGAAGTTCACTTTTAAAATTCACTACTCCTGATGACCCTGACAAATACAAAAATCACGTGACCAGGTGACAGATGTCTGTTTCATTTGTACACAATGAGATGATTGAAATCTTTCAAAAGTTTGGGTTATATGGTTGATTTTACGGATTGAATTTCAACTATCTGATGATTAATTATGATATATGTTGTCAGGTTATATATATATAACCGCAGGTCGTTTAGAATTTAAACCCGAAAAATTTGTATCTATAATGTGAACAGAGATTTAATCTAGGTTACAACTTTTCAATGTTCAAATCACTTTTATTACGATTAACACGATCTATTTTGAATTACATATGATGAACAGTAGAATTAAATAATATAACTTCTTGACATATTGTTATATGTTTCACTAGACAAGAATAACAACCAATTATTTAATTAAGTAGATATTGGTAAGATTAGTTTGATAGGAGGATAGTTTCAATGAGGAACTACGGGAAGTCGAGTAAGCAGTGAATCGTAACTGATGTGATGAAACAGTTAGCACCGATAATAGTGCGTGACACCTGGTAAAATATTACTAACTGATTGAGGATGGAAATATGAACGTAAGTACTACACTAACTCATTGATCCATAGTTTTTATGTTACTCTACAATCTGGTATTCTCTGACCACGATAATTCACTTGACTCTTCCTAAATCAGAATAATAACAGAGAGAGAACAAGGTGCATACTGATAACCCAAATAAAGAGTTGTAGGAAAATATGAAAGCATACAATAGTTAGGAATCTAGTCTGTTAACATTTTCCTTTATAAATAAATTCGTAGGATATATTATTCAGATCCACTTGCATCAAACTGTCTAGTGTACGCTTATAGTTTATCCTCGGGCTGGAAGGTACTGTACGCAATGGTCAGTGAATGTTTTGTGTATAGTTTTAACTCATGCTTATACATATTGGTATGTGAATACTTTTCTTTTTCTCAAAGCTCCATAAACTAACTTGATGAGGATCAATGAATATATAGGAAAAAAAAGACAAGTAATACACTACAAACATAGTTTTTCGACTAAGATACTTCAAACTAGCTCCATGCAGAAACAAGTAGTCAGTAAAAAAAGGAATGAAATACCTCAGGTGTATCATTTTTCCATACATTATCTTAATATTTCCAAGAATGACAATTCATTGCCAACAATTTCAGAAAAAAACCCAACTTATTCCATAGCCGGATTTATTCCATGGTTGATGTAACTGATTTACATCTTATAAAAACCAGCTAAAGAACAATGGGTTATCTATTTTAAAGATTTTAAACAAATTGGCAGCATTCAAGTCAACTATTTGATAATACACATAGTCAAATGAATAGATTCTTGTTACATATAAATAAAAAATAGTCTACTGTGTTGATATATGATCTATAAGAATAATTCAAGTTTTTTTTCTCTCTCTATCTCCCTTTGTAATCTATCAAATTTACCATCAAATCAATAAATTCCGATGTTGAAAATGAACATGAAAATCGATGTTAACAAGTACACAAAACAGCATACGTTGAAAATTTTGCAATTAAGAAAATATCTCATTGGTATGCAGTTATTTCGTACTAGTTTGAATGAAAGAGAAAAGGGGGGAATACTGTAGTTTATGATCGGTTACGACCACTATACATATTATGGAACCTGAGATCTTTGAGTGATAGTTGTGGAAAGGATTTATTCTTAGATAAAGTCAAATAAATTTCTAAGAAAACTTATTTTATTTACACTCATTATCATGGTAGTATCTGTACAAATCAATCGTTCGCATAAAAGCCGCCTATAGGCAAGCGGTTACTTTCGGAGACAAAATTTCATATCACTGCTCATTCAGTTCAATTCATCAGCGTAAATCTTACCAATAAGAAAATGTGATTAAATAGCCATTATTGGCGGCCTGTTTAAACATCTGGGCTACCTGTTCCTGTCATCTAGATATTTCAACAAGTTATCTAATTTCGTTTGTTTTAATACATCATTATGCCTATTAATCGCACAACGTATTCAGGTGCGTTTCTGAAAAGTGTAAGACCTTTCGCTGTAAAGGTTACAGAAAGCCTAATCAGAGATATCGTGGCTGCTGGGAATATGCAGCGAGAAAAAAGTACATTATCCAGATGTCGATTGACTGGGCTGCTAACTTTTCACTGGCGATTGCTCAATATTTATCGTCAGGAAGGACGAAGAAGTAAGAAACAGAAACTTATCGAAGTACTTTCTGCTGAGAATTCTATATTGTACCAAAAACATAATATTGAATAAAGCTAATAATAAAGATAAAAATCCTAATATTAATTAATTTGCAATATTCTCAAGAGATGTGAAGCGCATAAAATTAGCATCACATATATTTTCTCTCTAAAAATAAACAACTTACTAACATAAAGTCTAAAAGTCCATCCCACGTGATAGCTGATAAAATAACACGATATTGAGTATTTCTTATTAAATTATCAACTAGAAGACCATAAAATTCCATTTCATCAGCTCTGATTGAAAGAGAGAAATAAAATGTCTTTAAATTGACCTATTTTAAAAATCAAATAAAGGTAGTGTGTTATGACTGAACAAAAACTGATGCAACAACGTAAAGATGATAGATGAGAGTTTTTAATACACAAAAAAAACAAATCAAATTATATCTGAATACACACAAATTCTTACATTCTTCATTTATAATAATCAATAGTTATACGGGACCAGTCAAATATCGCTGAGCCCTAGCTGAATCTTACGTCGACCTGGACTATCTATACAATAGAAGACTGGAGGTCGAATTGTTGACCGAAATTCATCAAGGTCAAGCATAACTTGCGCGGATTAATTCACACATGCTATGAAACTAGTGTAAACGTCTTTTAGTTAGTGCTTAACTTCGCCATTATCTACGTATTAAAATAAATTAATTATGTAGTAAGATTCTATTGGTTTTTGCGGACACTAATGAAGCACAATAGCCTGACCACCACGTTAGACAATTGTCAGTGGTGTGACATTAACGTAAAATTAAGTATGTTGAACATTCATATTACTCCTGTTCAACTCTAGTCAACTAAAATCTACAGTTACACTGAAATAAATTAAACTGAGTAGCACTTAACATTAATTAGTTACGATAATGTAGTAAGAAGACAAAGATTGTCAGAAAGATGTGATATATTAGCGCAATATATTTCGAACAATCTGATCACACATATACTGGTTAAGAACATTTATATATAAAAATAAAAGGTCAACTAGACTGGAAATGGGGGGTAAGAATAGATAAGGATAATAATAATAAAAATAATGTGGAAACAATTTGAAACCTAATCACTCTGGATAATAAGGTAATATTACCAGGGTAGGTTTAAGGTGTCAAATTGTTTTCACATTTATACGAATATTCGTCAAGGTTAGAACGAATAGTTTGACAATAATTGGGCGCCGAGTATAGAAAAGTCATTATATGTGAAAAAAATATATTTGAAATAGTCTCAGCGATTGAAATTTAAACTTCTTCAGGGAAGTCCAGACAAGTTAGCTGGACGAAACGTTGGAATTATTTAAATTTCAATCGCTGAGACTATTTCAAATATATTTTTTTCACATATAATGACTTTTCTATACTCGGCGCCCAATTATTGTCAAACTATTCGTTCTAACCTTGACGAATATTCGTATAAATGTGAAAACAATTTGACACCTTAAACCTACCCTGGTAATATTACCTTATTATCCAGAGTGATTAGGTTTCAAATTGTTTCCACATTATTTTTATTATTATTATCCTTGTCTATTCTTACCCCCATTTCCAGTCTAGTTGACCTTTTATTTTTATATATAAATGTTCTTAACCAGTATATGTGTGATCAGATCGTTCGAAATATATTGCGCCAATATATCATATAGTTTTGATAATCTTCGTCTTCTTATTACACTATCGAAATTTATCAAAGTGACTAATCGCTTTAAATTAATTAGTTAAAAAATTAATATCTGAATACAACCTGGACAGTAGTTAGTTAACTGTTGAGTGCTTGAATTTATCACTTACAAATCCGCATCCTGGGATTAATTTGCTTTACTGCCCAACAAATTTAGTTGGACTTGGCATAACATAAAGTGCATTGAGAAACATGATACAAGACTGAAATCAGTATTCCACATTATCTAGAATCTGAGATCACTAATCGTGCGGACCACAACTAGCTAGTTCACACTTACCAGTATGGAACAATCTAACAGTTGTCAATCAGTCAGCTACAACGTAGGGTCAGGTACATATATGCATCGGTCCAAGTTGTCATACCTCATTAGCACGACAAGATGAACACCAAATTCATAGAAGTAGTTAATTTAGTGGTGGTATTATATGAAAGAAAGATTGTAAATATAAGGATATAGTAGTGGAAGACAGATATGAAGCAACTTTAATCTCACGGTTTAAGGGAAGACAAAGAGTGTATACACCTGCTCCATTGTGATCGATTCTGAGCCATGTCACCAACAGCCTCCAACCATTGGTTACGATAGTCATGCGGACTACAAACAAGTAGTCTGCATCTACCAACATGGTTCAGACTAGAAGTTAGTGACTTCAAGCACTGATGCCACGTTTTGGTTTCGCTACCCCTAACTCTCTTCCAATTATCGCTAATACTATTCAGCATAGCGCGTCGTGGTAATCGGTGTTCAGGCATACGTAACACGTGACCCAATCATCTCAGTCGATGAAGATTCATGAATTTAACAGTTGATGACTTCATGGATTTAAAGCTACGCTTTTATTCAGAAGATTATGTATGTAAGTTCTGGATATGACATCAAAAAATCACTTGAAGATCTTAAACTAGGTTATTTAAACCAAGATCACGCACGGTAGTACACTGAATGGGGAGTATATTTTTATACTCATACAATTGCTTTGTTGAATTCCATGTCATAAAAAAAGTTAACCTACAAACTACATGCTACTACTAAGTAGTATACGTAATATAACTAATGTTTTATGTCACCAAAATTCACGATTTTACTTCAGTCCACTGGAATGAATGCTATCTATCCAAAAGTAACATTAAGTTAGCTTTGAAGTATCTAAGAAGCTGTGTTTTTAACCGGCGACAAATAGAAATCACTATATAAATCAAGAATATTACATGAGATCAGTTTATAACATATCTGTACAACAAGCAAAACATGCAAACTGGGGACAAAAATTAAGCAAACCAAGAATCCACAAATTAAAAACGCTACACAGAAATAACGTATGATATCTCTTAGTTCCAACGATTAGAATCTCACGTCTCCAAAACTTGGTTTCAAAAATTCTCAACTTATTTTACAGTTGCACAATAATCCTAACCAATAGTTAGAAACATTAGAGGGTATTTTTTGATTGATCGCCTAATATTCGTGTTGTACGTTGTACTATTTAAACTTGGATTAATGTTAATTTGGTCATTTATTTTTTGAAGAAGTGGCTTACACTGAGTCACGAAACTTCAGAAAGTCTAATTTTTCTACTCATTGGGATATTACAAATATCTTATTTATTTATTAGAGGGCATTGTTCAAAATCGGACATAGTACAGTAGATGAATTTATTGTTTACCTTTCTGTAATTTGTCAGCTTTAATATTAATCCGTTGTTTCATATTCTTTAACTTTATTCATTCTCTTAGATTTATATACTCTACATTTAGTGGTACTACTATGTTAACTTTGATATTTCTCTTACTGTCCTTATCTAGTACTGTTGATGTTGTAAATAATTGGACCGATGCACATATTTCCTGAGTTCTATGTTGTTTCTAGTTGATTGATATGTAAAGAGTTGGACAGTACATACGTGATTCCACCAGTCAATTGACTGGTGTCAGTTTGCATTGTAAATCTGTTTGATTTTCCTGAGAACCCGACACTTCATCTTTGATTCGCTTTAAAGAAAATTTGCATTACCTTTTTACCCACAAAAATCCAATTTTTTTCAGGTACATATGACGTGTAGCATTTCTGGCTAATACCACCTCAAATGTTCTGTTATACATTGAGTAGCATTACATAGTAAAATATTCTCCAACGTATGTCGGAGGTGGGACAAATCACATCTGATCTTCAGTCGTTAAAAACATTCAGTATTACTTAACAAAATCACGCCTTGACAATTCAACACCTAAATCACTGTTAATATAGAATAAAGAGGACAATTAATCAACGAGAAATAGGTAGACGCGATTACTGGATATTTTATCAATTACTTGACGCAAAATTGATAAGTGATTTTTAATTATTTTACAATGGTTAAAAAAGTTAACTATAATGAATGTAGACAGATGTGGTTGCTAAACATACTATCGAACTAAAAATAAATATAAAAGGAATAAGGATATATTCCCAACTTACATTAACGGCTTTTCAATGTAACCAATAAAATCACCATCAATATCATTTTCTCTAATTAGCAAACTTAAACAATTAGCCCAAAATACAAAGTACTCTTGAGAGCCATACAAGACTAAAAAATGCATGAAGAAAGTGACAAAAGTGAGAAAATTTAACTACATTTATAAAGAAAAAGGCAAATATTATCAATATGGAGCCCGGCATATATGTATATTGACCTTGGTTGTCGTATCGCATTAGCATGTAGTGACTTACTTTTGTGTAGAAAACGCGATTGGCATAATGGAAACAATTATTATTATCACCAATTGTACCAGTGATTGTTTTACTGTACTTGTTTGTTTAAGTGTACCAAAGACACACATTCTTCCGTTGCCTGTGACCTTGCACGAACTCGCTTACGCTCAGTAGTTCCGCTTGTAAAATTTGGCACGTCTCGGTATTCTTTCGATACTACGAGATCGCCAACAAATATATCTTATTGCAACCATCTACAGCCTTCTGGTTTTTGGCCTACGGAGGGATCGAACTCGATTTCTGGCACGTAATCTTCCTGTAGTGGTAATCATAGTCAATCGCGACTCGACGCCATGCACAAGCACACGATGAAAATAACAAAAGAGACCTAAATGAAGTAATAGCGATGACAACGAGAAAACCTCAGTCCTGAAAATATGGTTTGAAATGACAGTTATGTATGACGGAATCAGAAACGGTCAAATTAGAGTCAAATTTCGGGTCACTAAAGAAGTGAGCTCGTCGATAATAATGTCCTATCTGATTAGCGTCAGAATAACGAGCCACTAAAAGATAATGAATCTATTTTGACCACTGTGAATGATTCTGAGTCATATCACTCGAAGTCTCCAACTACTACTGGTCAGTTATCTTGCGGACCTCATTATTATTTTATTTTATTTAAACACATAAATATTGGTACAAAGAAGCACTAGATAAATATGCGCCTCACAAATCTCATTTGATTTATGTGAGGGCTCTGATACTGCCCAGGTGCCCAGACTGAAGCAGGTGGTTTTATTAGGGAGCCACACCCCAAATACGGACCTCATACAGGTAACCTGCTTCTACCAGCATAATTCACATTACCAGTGAGTTCGTGGACTTGTGCCTTCTAGCTCCCATCTAACCTAGTTCCAGATAAACAAACATCTCTCGTCAAAGTATGTCTTAGGCATAAGTAACGCATGTCCCAACCACCTGAATTGATAAAGATTTTTAACATCATCAACTGGTTAACGACTTTGTCCGAAACCCTAATTCTAAATTTAACACTTACGAAAAAGGATAAATAGCTGAGTAAAGCATTTTATAGTCGTTGACTATATCAGCATTTACTCTACACTCAAAGGTTGGATGTTGGTAGTCAAGATTGATCTGACATCACTTAGAAAACACCCAAAACTTAAATAGTTTATGCATTCTTAGTTACAGACTTATTTTGTTGCATGAAACAAACTTTAGAAGTTAATAAAGCCAAAATAATATGGGATAAGTAAACTGACACTCTTTAGTTGATTGTAGGGAAATAAGTGCTTCATTAATAATGATAAGAAATAACTCTATGAACGTATAAAAAGTAACTGAACTATGCATGAGCTCCGAAATTCGTTTGAAAACAGCGAATAAGGACACAGACAACAGACAAATGTACTGCAACAATCAATAAAAATGCATATATTGAGAAATAAGAAATTTCTTTATTCGCACCTCCCTCGATAGTAATCTTCTGAAATTAATTTCGAGAAATCAATGAGTTTGTTTGATATGTCGAATTTCAGACACATTTTTGTACCAAGTCCTAGCCTCTCACTGTAGAATATATTGTTAAGCAAATAAACACATTAAAGAGTAAACAGATAATTTACTGTCATACATTCCAGTCACAAAGGAAATGGGATTTCACTCAAATGCATAACAACTTGAGTTACAACACTTGAAACCAGTGCAGAGAAAAAAGTAACAAAGCAATAGCCAAGTAGTTGAAACGGTTATATTAAAGCTAATGGGTGACTAAATAGGAAATACAGTTCAGCTGTTTTGGTAATTTATTTGAATGATTATCGATGTTAATTATCTGATAAAAATCATGGGTTTAAGAACACAACAACCTATAAGTCACAAACTGTCGAAACCATTCGTATAGTTTTGGTTCTATAAATACCAAGAATTTTCTTAATATAAGATATGGTGTATGGTACTCTACTGAGTAATCAGACAATCTGAGACTTAAAGCCTAAACTAGGAATCTGTACTTCAGATGTATGATAGAAGTACTGGCACGGAAACGGACGCATGTACGTTGGAAGTAAAGCATCCCACTTGAGTTCCATAACCAAAACTAAACACACAGCAACAATTATAACTCGACAAAAATGGGAAAAATCCGATGTATTCACGTTTTCTCATGACAAATACAGTGACCAAGAGAGAAATAATCGGTCAGAATAAAGTTGACTTGGACTCAAAATAGTGAGGAACTAGTGTTATTTATTAGTCTTAAGTAATACTTATAAAGTATTTGTTTCGAAGTTGTAGCTTGTTGTCAGTTCATAAAGGCGACAAATACATTACTAGCAGTACAGCGTTTTACCACTGAGCTCACTTTTGGGTTTGTACGACTTCAAAAACTGTTAATAGATTTGGACTATTTATTTTACAGAAAACAACTAAAATTATCTAACAAAATATTTTCCGATTGTTAATATATCAACTTTTCACTAAAAACAACAAAAAAATTGTGATCTGTACCTTTTTTCCCCAAAGCCATCAAGCAACTAGAACAATGAAAGAAATCGTTTCCTTTGGATTGTATGGACTTTGGTTCAACCAACGAACGGTCTATCATTAGTTCTAAACCAGTAAACAAACAGCTAGATGGAGAGGCCAAATCGAAATTAACTGGAAAAGTCTGCGTATTTACAGAGTTAGTAGCAGAGTCCCCAACGCTTTTTGTAGTTGGATGACAGAAGTAGCCACCTTCAATGCATAAACCTTCATCTTCCAGAGTGATAAATTTCTGGAAGTTAATAGTACAAGTAACATCTCTAAAACGTGTATGTGAAAATGATTCGCTTACTGTATATTTCCTAACTTCTGTTGGCAAAATTTGCAAAGAATGGAATCAGCTGCATTAAGGTTACTCTTAATTTTACTTAATTTAATTATGTTGTCATTGGTATGGCTGCTATACGACGCATTAAATCTGCACGACAAAGTACCGTCATTAACTAGACAAAGATTTTTGCACGTCATGCACGATATATTCAATCCATTTAGTGTCACTTGATGAGTTTTATTGGCATTCTGAACCTCAATAGTATCTGAGTACACATTAATGTGACACGACCTAAACACGAAAGTATTAGTATAGAATAACTCAAACCCTGTCTCTTTCATGCGGCAGTAGGTTACATCTAGACTTTTGCTATTATCAACGGCTTCAGCAAATAGCATTAAAGTTGAATAATGTAATGTCCTGTTTCCAATATGAATTTTAATTTTAGGCGAGTAGACGTGATATGAACAGGAGTTTAGTTTACTTCAGTTTAACTGCGACAGTTGACTCAAATAATTAGGAAATCTACAAGGGAGAACGATACAAAGATCTAGCTGAGTACGGGACTTACGTAAAAAAGCTACAGAAAAAACAAACTCTCTGTATGGGCGATTTGGAAGTGTTAAAATTTATAAACACAAATCCAGGAAAACTGCAACTAAAAATCCAGGAGAATATGTTTTGAAAGAGTTTTACGACTTTTCGACTATGCCCAAATGGCTTTAATGAACGCGGTGTTGTCACCCTCCAAGCTAGTAGCGGAGAATTTGATTTCAAATGGTTCAAATGGTTGAGGACGGAATAGAAGAAGCTTTCGCTTAACGGGCTTCCGTGTCTGGTAGCAGTGGATCACCAATACCTCCAGGCAAGAACCTAGGTATATGAACGATAATAGAGGGAAAAAAAGTATTTGGTAAATCATAATAATATGTTATCCTTAGTCCTTAAGAATAAGTCAAGTTTTCTCTTAAAGGACTCCTGGGAGGTCGCTTGGACTAGCTCAGTCGGCAGCGAATTCCAGCACTTGACAACTCTAACGGAGTAGAAGTTGTGTCTGCAGTCTGTTCTGCTATGTAGGGTCTCCAATTTCTGGGTGTTACCTCTGAGGTTAGTGTTATGACTAAGCTTAAGAAGTTGTTTAAGGGGATGACCAGAAGTATTAAGGATACTATAAGTCATAAGAAGATCACCTCTAAGACGCCTATACTCTAACGGGTAAAGGTTAAGTGATTTGAGGCGCTCTTCATAAGGTTTGAATTTGAGTCCCCGAACTGATTTCGTGGCTCGACGTTGTATACGTTCCAGAGTGACCTTATCCTTTTGGAGGGAGGGAGGAAATACTATGTTTCCGTACTCTAAGTGGGGACGAATAAAACTGTTGAAGATTATGTGGAAGGTTCTACCGTCAAACTGGCCAAAAATGCGCTTCAATGTTACCAGTGCAAGGTTTGCTTGAGAGGCGTTTTTGTCACAGTTCGCATACGATTTCAGGTCGTAGGGTACCAACACTCCTAAATCTTTTTCAACTTGGGAAACTTCTAGAGGTGAGTTACCTAAGTTATAACTATAGTCTGCAACATGTCTCAGATGGACTACCTTGCACTTTGAAGTGTTGAAGGTAAGTCCGTTGTCGTCTGCCCAACTTTGAAGTCGAGTCAGATCCTCCTGAAGAACTAGTATATCATTGTGATTACGTATCTCTCTCCAAAGTTTCACATCATCAGCAAAAAGCAATAAATCAGATGAAACTTGTTGAGGAAGATCGTTAATATAAATCAAGAAGAGAAGAGGTCGTAGTATTGAGCCCTGGGGGACCCCACTAGGACATTCCATAGCCTGAGAGAGAGTGAAGTTAACCCTGACCTTAAAATGTCGGTTTTCTAGGTATGAAGTGATCCAGTCAATTAAAGGGGGTTTTATACCCAATCGCCCAAGCTTCTTGATAAGACATGCATGGTTGACCCTATCAAAAGCTTTTGAGAAGTCCAGGTAGATGACGTCAACCTTCCCCTTGCGATCAAAGATGGTTGTCCATCTATCCACCGCCGTCAGCAGGTTGGTCATACAAGAATGACCTTTTCTGAAACCATGCTGTTGAGGCGAGAAGAACTTTGAGGATGATAAGTGTTCTAGTATGCCGTCGAATACTAGGGATTCCATAATTTTTGAAGGTATGGAGAGAAGGGCCACTGGTCGGTAGCTTGAGGGTTCACTGCGTCGACCTCCTTTGAAAATTGGTGTGATGTGGGCCAGCTTCCATATTTCCGGTAGTTTGCCTCTGCTTAGCGAGTGTGCAAACATCACGCTAAGTGGTGTCGCCAGGATTGAAGCTGCTTCCCTCAATACAGCGGAATGAACCATGTCCGGACCAGGAGAAGTGTCTTTTTTTAGGTTCTGCAGTTTACGGAGCACCAAGTCAGCACTCAGGTCCACTTCGGAAAGTCCTGTACAGGTGCAGGTGAAGCTTTCGTCAGTATGGTTGATGTGGGTCAGCTGGAATGTCCGGGAGTAATGTTCAGCCAAAAGGTTAGCGGCATCACTGTCGTTGTTGGTCGGGCCATTAGGACCAAGCAGTTGGGAAACTCCAGTTTTGCCTTGTCGAAGAGAAGCTGCATAACTGAACAAGCTTTTCGGATTGGAGACGAATCTATCGATAAGCTTGGTCTGGAACTGAAGCCTGTCTTCTTTTATTGCCTTTGTGCATATGTTCCTTATATGTTTGTATTGCCTGTACGCGCCGTTGTTATCAGTTCGTTTATATTCAGCCCAACAGTGCCTTTTTGCGGCTTAGCAAACGACGAGTGCGGTTCTTGATGATTGCAGGTTGCTTGTAGCTTTTTGGGACCATTTGAGGAACTGAATGCTCAGTAGCACATAAGATCGTGTGCAGTAAAAAATCCCAATGATCATCCACTTCAATTTGAGGGTGAACATCCCAATCCAACTGTTGAAGATAGTCCTGTAAAGCTAACACATTCAACCGCTTGAAGTTCCAGCGCTTGTTGCTAGTAGGATATCGTAGCTCCGTCTTGCTGACAAAGCTGAATTATAAGACGGCGTGATCACTTTTCCCCAGGGGAGCCAGGATTGAGAGGTCGTCAACTAGGAATTCTTCGTTTGTGAATACCCAGTCTAAGCGTGACGGCGTCTGACTGTTTCTCCAACGAGTTGCCGACTTCACATTTTCAAATAATCCCAGGTCGCCGAAAAGGTTGAAGAACAGAGCTTCAGTAGAGTTGGCACCACCAATGTATGTATGTTCCACGAAGTTGATTCTAGGGATATTGAAATCCCCTAGAATCAGGATATGAGAGAATCCGAGACGCGTAGAGCGAGTTAATCCTTCCAGCAGACGTTTGTCATATTCGATGTCGGCAGTGGGCTTCCTGTAAACGACCCCAACTAGGCACCTCGAGGTGGTAGATAATCTTACTGAGCACCATACTGACTCGTCAAGATTGTGAAACTCTTGGTTGTGAAGTTGGTGCGCATCCAGGCATGACTGTACGTATAGTGCTACCCCACCCCCCATTCCTGTTTTTCTGTCGTTGCGAAATAAAGACATCCCAGTTATTGCTAACTCTTGGTCCGTAAACTGAGACGTTATCCAAGTTTCGGATATTCCTATCAGATGGGCATCATTAGCGTTGCTAAGTTCACGTAGCTCATCCATTTTGTTTGGCAAGCTCGCGGCGTTCGTGTATAGGCAGTTTATGCTTTCAATTTGGAACGCGTGAGCCTCTTCTTGTTTGTCTATATGAGCCGTGTGTGAGTGGACAGGTAGCCTACCTATACGATGTTTACCGAGTTGGTAGTCCCTGTCCTTTACACGTTTTTTTTATGATCAAGACAGTCAACGAGTGGAATTGTCAGCTCCAGCTTTCGTTTGTGCTTGATCCTGCTGTCGTGGGGCCTATCCGGATGCATATGGATGCCAGTTGGCAACCGACGTCTATTGGCACGAAATGCCTCCAGAGTTGCAGCCGCCATGTGAGAGGAGGGGAAGGTTATCTTCAGCAGCCGGGGCCTAGAGTCTCCGTCTCTCTTGGCCAGTCTCATTACCTGTTGGGTCAATATGTTCTTGAGTTTTAAGGAATGCTTGATGAATTTCCATTCCCGAATATCAGAGTTTGCTTGAGCTGGGTCCGTATTTTCCGGCACACCCTGCACAATGATATTTCGTCCACGGAAGAACGCCTCGCGAGATTCCTTAGGGATGTTCCGGATGAGATTTCGTTCAGAATACGGTATGTCGGGCAGTATTCTTACGTTCCCATCGGACCTCAGTAAGTGACTGGCTAGCAGGACGTCCTCCACGTCGGTGGCATTCTTAAGTGTAACACGAAGTAGCCTCGGGTGGTTTAGGTGGTTAGAGTCCTTCCCCCGAGTGAGCCGTGTGACGGTCAAAGGCTCTATTCTAGGGAGTTCAAGCCTCTTCATTAATAGTTCACTTCGATAGGCGTTATTATACCAATTTTAACGGTGTATAACATCAGTGGCAACTACATTTTTATTGATAAATGATTCAGACTAGAAAGATGACACGTATTGGAGATGACTGGGAAGCCAACTCGAGAGTGAAGCAAAAATAATGCGTATTGGAGATGGCGTGGAAGCCAACTCGTTTTAAGCAAGCGTTAATTATTATTTATAGCCAGATAAAAATGAATGACAGGCATATAATGAATAAGATACGAAGTGTGCACACATATACGCTCATATAAAAAGTACTCAAGGTTAATAAGCGAATAATGAACAAGATCAAAATATAACTCATAATGTATAGGTGAATTAGCTTGGCCAGAAGCTAGAATAAAGTATATGCGCTTAACATATAAACTGATACTACAATCTATCCAACCTCCTCGCTTCTGACTTTTCATTTCACTGAGTGGACGCGATTCAATTATAGGTGTTACTGGTAAAGTGTTGTCAAACTACAATATCTGTGGTATCTTCTCTAGCCACTAGACTGCACTAATTGAAGTCATATTTTTAGTTATTTGTGGATTCACATATCTTGTAGTTTAAGTGTGTGAGTCTGTCTCAGGGCAGTAGGGTTTTGGGTAGCCAGAAACTATCACACTAACAAGTGGACGGTTGGTTAGTTGGAACGTGAAAACAATAAAGAAATAATGCGAGTGTTAAGAGAAGACAATTTTATCAAGAATAAATAAATAATTCGCTAAATTGGTCATATGTAGAAAGACTTAATTGAAAGAATAAGAAATGAACTAGAGGTGATAATAGTTGAGATAGGGATTAGTTGCTGATACTTAGTACTGATAACCATGGCAAATTATGAGACATGCATCAAAGACGTCTGGTCCAAGATGTTGATTTTGGTCTTTGGGTAAGTACTTGTATATTAAGTCTCCTCTTAAAGCTATTCACCAAGGTGACTGCAGTCACTTAGGCCGTGAAAGATTCCAAACAGGGCAAACGGTTGTGAGAAGAAGTGAGAGTGTGCATAGATATTCACTCTTTAATGTTCAACGCTTCCAAGATTGCCTGGTGGTGTGTGGTGGCGATGTTTTGGTAACGAAGTGGCTGTCAATCGCGACTAACTCTCCTATTTAATGAACCTTATCGTATTTGAAAATTGCCATGCCCTGCAAGCGCATTTCTTTATCCGTGACGTTGGGCGGTAGTCACGTTTCTGTTAGAACTATGATATTCAGATCTAGCTGGAAGCATATGCTTCCGATTTCTCCTAGTTCACCTCTTAGTCTTCTTACGTCGCCTAAAGGGCATTTGATGGTTCGTCTCATCATCAGGTACTCCTCCACAGCTACATCGATCTTCAAAGGATTGTTGTCTAGAGTGTGTTAACCAGTCTCGTGCGAACTGGCTACTGAGTTTTTGGCCTGTATAGCACTTTTCATTAGTGGGACCGTGGTCTCTATGTTCTGTACCGTGAGTTAACAGGGTTTCCCTATTGGACCTTTTTGCCGCATCTCCATCTATCTAAATCAACCCTCAAAACATCTGTTGTGGCTGAAGAAATCGTCTTTCTAGCTGTATCAGGCCTGAACGGTTTCATTTAGGTCCTTTCGATTTTTAAAGTTCACAGCCATCGGACACAAAAACGTAATGGTCGTGAGATGTAACGGATTGGGTAGTCTGAACGCGCCAAATATCGTTGTAATGTTAAGGTCCATGCTACGTAATAGCCAATATCTCTGTTATAAAGCGTGTTAATGTTAATCCCATCTACTACCTGCCAGTTCGGACACTCCGTGAACTACGCTTGTTGATTCTTGGGTGTTTGTTGATCTAGTAGCATGGTTTGTAGTGTTCTATTCTGAGTTGAGAGGATAGCTTAACCAACGGTCTCTCGGATATCACTGTGAGTGAGATGATTACTTTTGCTACGTGTCGGCCTTTATACGGGCAGAATAACTTGGCTGGAGTGTAACCCTATTCCTGCACTATACAGTATTCGTCCCACTGTCTTTTATTAAAGGCCAGACATTGAGAGTCCTTGTAATTTGTTCAGAGTGTGCTCTAAGCCATCAGTCCTCATCTATATCTCCTCTAATACCATAGAGTCTTGCATCTTGGCTGGTTACACACACCTGATGGCATTCTGGAGATATATTTTACCTGATTACTTTGAAACTGGAGTTATGGGTTTTTCTAGTCTATTAAGACAGGATATCAGGAGACGACTTAGGACAACTCTCTGTGATCCTCTGAATGAAACACAGGGTTCCTATGCCCAAAATGCTGTTATAATTAGTGCTATCTGGGTCATGACATTCTGAGGTCAATGACTTAATACAGATCCTTTGTGTTCCATAGTTATTTTAAAAGAGCTTTTACCTGATAAAGGGATTTTTATTTTCACATCCAATGATGTTCGTACTCATGAGTCATCATAGTTATTTAAGAGATAACAGCTGAGGCAGTCGCAAAAACAGTCAAATGTTATTAGAAAAAAGATGTTCTTTTCAGGAACGATAATCGCTCACAAGCTTTCTACCAATTACATTTTCCTCATGAATTTTACCCTATGATTGGCTGTTATTTTTTAGTTCGCCAAATCGCTGTATGCTTGAGATTCATATTCTGCTGCCACAACTACAATTTTTGTGCCAGTTTCGTTCGAGTTGAATGTCATACCACAAATATCAAGTTGCCTGCAATTCCATGAACTTCATTTACTAGCCGTCGAGGTTTGATGTGTTGTATATCATCGGCTGCCGTCGGTTCAACAGAAAGCCGATCGTATCTCACTAGTTTTCGCACCTAGATTCATAGAATCGTAGGCCGTATTGAACCCCAATGGCAAGATGCAACAATGACCACCCCCAAATTTCCAACGAACAAATCGAACACCCAAGTAGAACATCAATTCGCATCACGAATTTGTGCTCTATGAAATACTGTAATAGCTAACACAACCTCCAAATCCTTGATAAACTTCATTAAGGGGAAGATGGACAACTAAATACACGCTGGATAAATCTTTTGAAATATCTAAAACTATTGGCTAACACCAATGTGGGTGATGCGCAAGTTGGATTTTATGAACAATTAATATATATTCTGAACACAACAACGCTCAGAAATGATGGCTAGTCATCAGCGGGCACTCATAAGATAAAATAAAACCTGGAATAGATAATCCATAATCAACCGTTATGAATAAAGTGGGTTAGAAATCTTCTTAAATATTCAGGGTTGAGTGTCTCTGAGCAACCTAAAAATGGAAGAAATCTTTGGTGCTTTTTGATCACTGAACTAAGATCAGAATACTCTGGCACCAGAGAGTGGTTTGACAAGTACTCACCCAACCTCCGGATACGTTTTAAAACGACGGAAAAGCCAGTGACCAAGAGGTTCACCAAGATGTGTTAGCTTCCGCCTCATAATTCCGAGGGTGCACATGGGCACCAATAATAGGCCGTTATCTGATCTGTTCATGTACACACTACATCCCCAGTACTTACCGAAGGAGTGTTAGGAAGTGTAGAGGATTAATTCCTCTATATCTGACTCCAATAAATAAATAATATCCCGCTAACTGAATATTTACTGCAGGCTAAATCTCCTAGTAGAATTACGGGTTTACTCGAGATTATTCAAAAACCTGAACACCAGTTATAGAGATAGTTTATTGATGAAGCTCGGTAAAATCCGTAAGCGTACAGATAGCAAGCACACAGGGAAAGCAAGTGAGTGTGTGTGTGTGAGTGTTAAAAATCCATATATATTGATGAGCGTTAATGGTTGTGGATAAATTATTGATTGTCTTTGTTTACAACCAATGAGAGAATAGATTAAGGATTGATGTGCAGACATATGCGCTCAATCAGACTCACACATAAATTTACAAAGTGGATTAAATGTTAGGATTACGGAGAGCACACAAAAAATACAGTAGTCGAATGGGCTTGCTACATAAGCTCCCATCCAGAACGTAGATGTTTTTTTTATGAAAAAGAGTTTTTTTTATTAACATCCATGTTCGACAAAGCGACAAAAAAATTGTTTATAAAATAAATGTACAATCCGATGTGATGAGTAAGCGTTAAGTTGTAATAACAGTTTGTATTTGTTGAAACGTTTTATGTATGTGTATAAGGATTGCATGAAGTTAAAAGTAAGTATAATGAAAATCCATGGGGCCGATAAAGAACAGTTAATAAAAATAGAGAACAATTTGTAGCATTTGGGCTAGATAAGTATGGTTGTAGCTACGTACCTATCCGGAAAGTGTACTCTCCTACCTGATCTTGTAGTAGTTTCTGTAGCCGTTGAACTTTGGTATGAAGTATTACTTGTTGCAGGTAGTTTATGTGGTGCTTGCTTTGATGCTGATTTGCATGATTTTGTTGTTTGTTCCTCGACATGCTCTAAAAACGCTGGTTTTATTCTGTCGATGCTAACAACATCATGTTTACCAGCTTTTTCAATCGTAACTGTTTTGTTGTCTTTTCGGACAATTTTAAAAGGGCCGTCGTAAGGGGTCTGTAAAGGCTGTCTTGGACGTGCAAATACTGGTGGTCCCTCTGTCTTAGTGTGGTGTACGACAGTATGTGTCCGTTTGTCACCTTTGAAACACGGTTTGTCATTCTCGCGATGTGGTTTGACCAATAAATGTATAGACTTCTCATTAGATAGGATTTCTTTGATTACGCTGCTGTGATCGGCAAGTACCAGTTTCCGGTTTCTAACGTCTACAAGTATTTTATGTGATTGCAGGAAATCAACACCGATTATGGGAACAAGAACATCAGCTATGATGAAGTTCCATGAGAAGTTGGATTTGGGACCGAAATGCAATCGTAAATGTCTTTTAACGTATGTCTTGATCTCGGATCTATTCGCGGCTCTTAGTTTCAGTATGGGGTCAGGTGTCTCTTTCTCGAATGCAGTAGGTGGTACTACACTAACCTCTGCCCCTGTGTCGACTAAGAACTGTGTTCCGGTTCTTCTGTCCGTGACATATAACCAACGGCTTTCGTGTGAGTTGTGACCGGTGACCGCAGTCGTCACTAATTGTCGGCCTTGATGTTCCCTTTTCCGTGTGCTTGCAAAATTACAGGGAGGAATACACTTTTTAGCTTGTTTACCGAACGTTTTATGGTACCAGCAAATGTTATATCGGACGGTGCTTGGACTACGACGTGTACGACTTCTGGACCTTCCTCTACACTCGCAGTGGTGGGCATTCGAAAGTTGTAGCTGAGCTATCTATTTAGTGAGGGCGTCGACTGTCTGTCGTAACTCGGCAATCTCGTCGGTTGAGTTTGTTTGTACGTGTGATACCGAGTGAGTCCTGGTACGCTGGTAAATTCGATCGGCTATGTCTGCCAGCCTATCAAAATCGATATCCTCGTCTCGAAATGCGAGTATCTGCTGTATGTTTTGCGGAAGGCGTCTGAGCCACAATTGATATAATAGACGTTTATCAACTATACGATTCCCTAAAACACTTGTTATGTGGCGTTTTAATTGGGAAGGTGTGTTATCACCTAGCTCTACATTGGCTAAAAGTTGATCGATAGTCTGCTGGTCAGAGAGAGATGTAACACGTATGACCTCTCTTTTTGGGCAATCATATGGTGAGTCAGGATCCGGTTTTAAAATGACGTCAGGCACTTGCTCAATAACGTCATCCGGCAGCAACGAATTTGCGTAACTAAATTTCGTGTTCTGGTTTGTGATTCTGTTTGTAACAACAAAGCTTTCTAAGCGTGCAAACCAGAGTTCTGCCTTTCGAGGATTAAAAACAGGTAAAGGTACAGAGATGGCACCCACGGAAATAGACTTAGATGAAAGGCTAAGTGAATTATCGAGTGACATGATACAAAGAAATAATAACAGCAGCAATAATAATAAGCTGTGGATTGAGAGATACAATATGAAGAAATAACCAATAACAACAAGAAATATATGAGAGACTCACCGAATAATTTAAAAAATGTCACTTTGGGTACAAATATGCGAATATATCGATATAATTCCAAAGGAACAATGTTATGAGAAAATAGATTACGACTGTCAATGAATTGTTAATAATTGTAACAGTAATTCCAATGTGATATTCTTTATGATATGATTAGAGAATGTTCAACAGACTTGTAGAGAGATGGTACGCGTTCAAAAAGCGGATTACCAACTTTGTAGAAGAAGGGTGCGTGTTCAAAATGCGGCTCACCAATTTTGTAGAGGTTTAATTCCTCTATATCTGACTCCAATAAATAAATAATATCCCGCTAACTGAATATTTACTGCAGGCTAAATCTCCTAGTAGAATTACGGGTTTACTCGAGATTATTCAAAAACCTGAACACCAGTTATAGAGATAGTTTATTGATGAAGCTCGGTAAAATCCGTAAGCGTACAGATAGCAAGCACACAGGGAAAGCAAGTGAGTGTGTGTGTGTGTGAGTGTTAAAAATCCATATATATTGATGAGTGTTAATGGTTGTGGATAAATTATTGATTGTCTTTGTTTACAACCAATGAGAGAATAGATTAAAGATTGATGTGCAGACATATGCGCTCAATCAGACTCACACATAAATTTACAAAGTGGATTAAATGTTAGGATTACGGAGAGCACACAAAAAATACAGTAGTCGAATGGGCTTGCTACAGAAGCAACTCTCTGTCCAGTCTTTAAAACTGAGGACAGGACAAATCCAGTTTTGGTACGCATCAGTTGCATTATTTACAACAATGTCGAAGGGAATGGAAGAGCCAGTAAATGATTATGTTCGGGAATATACGAAGGAGAACGACACTCTTCATAACGCCCAGCACAGATTCAGAAAAGGTAGGTCCAATCTCTTTTCGACACCGAACAGTTGGACAACTAGCTTTGACGGAAAGATGACGTTCCATGGAAAAACGCTCGACAAAGTAATGAGCTTACACCTTGTAGTGAGGGTGGGGATAGACTTAAGTGACCCATTTCTATCCCGGCTTCAGGATGCTCTGTACTAAAGTGAACAGAGTATACACGAGCTAGGATATCTAGACATTAGGAGTTTCATAGGGAATGACTTTACATCCACTTCTCATCCTTATTAACAAACTCCCAGATAAAACTAGCCCATCAGTACTATTCTACTCTGACAAGTCAATATATGGAGGAACCGATGGAGTTCAACAAAGAGAGAGCAAACAAGAGATTGATGGTGGACAATTGAATGTCGTTCAACCTGTCGAAACGTTATGTTACGAACATACACAAACATCTAACGTTCTTCAAGGTAAAATTCCACCACTTTTCTCTACAGAGCGCAGTTTAAGGCACTAACGCAAACCACACTTGGATTGCAAGTAGGGATATGAGACTAAAGTCCGTTCGAAGAGAACTTGACGCCGTCACCCTGGTGCCCCTTCCATCCAAAGATGGTTTGTGAAGCCGGGACACTCTTCCGGAGAATAGGCTACATCGAAGCACAGCACAACGATCGTGGCTCAATAGTTGCTTATATGGATATTTTATCTCTGGTCTTACTTCCTATCCGGTAATTGCTGACCATTTATGTACAAAGTAACAGTGATCGATAATTACTTTCTTGGTTGTTAAGCACCTTTTACATCCTGGATAGCGGTATTAATTTAGGTTATTTGGGGGATTTTTTTTCAGTTTGTACATTAGTTTGATCAGCTAAGGGTTTTGTTCCTGTCATGGGTCTAGTGTGCTGTGGATGACATGCTTGTATAAGTCTTGTTAGCCAACCAAAGGTTCTGTAGGTTTTGCTGCAATCTGTCAATTGATAATTGTAGTTTTCTACTGTACTAGATTATATCTGATGATTGTTTCTATAACATTGATTCATTTTTTGATCGTGGCAAGCATTCTATCTCAGTTTTTGTTTTGGCAGACATGATTTAGTGAACGTTTTCCTATTATTTTAGGAAAATCTTCATTGTATGCAATGATTTTAACTTTGGTTTGTTTGTTTATCCACTTTGCAAGCAGTTTTTCGTCCATTTCTTTTAGGTCTTGACAGGGTTGCACTATCCAGTTTTTCATGTAAATTTTGCTGTTGTTATTTAGATTCGTAAATAATGGTCAAAGTTCGTTACTTGTACTGCTCTAATAATAAACCTAATCATAAAATTGTAGATTTGTCATTATGTGAATATTTAATCTATAATTCCTTACTGATTGGTGTTCTTACAGTGTATCTTAATGGTTGCTATTCTATCATTTACTTCGCTAAGATCAGTGACTATAACCATTGTTTGTTTAGTAACGATGGAGCCGGCTCCGGTGTTCCGGCAGTCGTTTATATCTCGGTTTAACCTATAGATGATAGTTTCGTCTATATATGAGGTCTTGAGAACGATACAGGTTTCAGGAATTACTACTATGTGGCACTTTCGTCATACTATTCACTCTGCAATCTGGTGAAGTTCTCTCTCTTGGGAGCCACCCCGAACGTTCCACAAACGAAATTTAAGTTTTTGATGTTTTTCTAAATGTTTTCGTCCTTTTTCAGCCACTGATACTTGTGCAGTGGTTCGGTATTAGTGTTTAGTATCGGTGGAGTGGATGATTAGCCTGGTCTCTATCACCCGGGTTGTCACTCGCGTTAATTCATGGGACCAAGCCTCACTCTTCAGAGGGCACGACGTCAACGTGCGAGTCAGATTTCGCCTCCCTGGTTTTCGGTTACTTACCTCGAGAAGGAGGTGAGACCGCGAGGCATTTCGGGCAAAGAGTCAATATAACTGGTCACCGGAGCATTGTTTAGACAGGGATATTCATTATCTACCATGTTCAGAAGCTTTTAAGCAACCAAAGGCGCTGATGAGTTGCTAATAAGTTCACCAATGGAGAAACGTGGAATTTTTCTGCTCCCAAGTATGTTTCACGTGCATACATTCAAATGCTGATGTCAGAGACAACCGCATTTTAGTGACATACACAACAGCATAGATGGGCGCGGTTACCAGTATGCTGATCTATGCAAAGAAGCATAGAAGCATAGAAGTTTCAACCCACAAATCCCACGCCCCCAAGCCCAGTGGCTGTTGTCACTAAATGAATATCGAATATTCAAATAAACATACACGTTGTCCATGGGACGATGTGCTCACGTCAGACTCTTACAACAAGCCAGTTTAATGTTGATCACTGTGCGTTTGGCATAGCGTGTGGCTTACGCTCTGACCCACCCTAGCCAGACCTCATTGGGCCCTCCTAGACGAATCAATCCAGATAGCGAAAGAGGGAAATTTCCTTCAATGCCACAGCCAGAAAGCCAATTCAGGTTAACCCCCTTCCCTAGTCATCAATATTCAGACAGAATGGGTGATAAGCTCGATCCCCATACGACAGTGAAATAGTTGGTTAATCTGGTCTCCACTATTATCGTCTGCGTGGGTTCATGAGAAGAGAAATCAAACAATGTCCTCAAGGCACTACGCGGAAGTGCAAGTCGGACATTGCCTCCCACCTCCCTCGTATTATTTATAACATACTTCAAAACTCACGATCTTACATTGAAGTCCACAATGTTGTTACTCCTAACTTCTCAAGAGAGACGCAATTCTTTCCGATCGAGTACAGGGACAAAATGAATGATTGATTTGATGAATAACTTTCACGAAGACACACTGTAAAACTTGAGATTATGATACCTGGGACACCACAGAATAGAAAGAGATTTAACACTGGCACATAACATACTAAGCACGTCAAGAAAATCCAACACAAACACCCAAATAGAACCTCACCACATCATCTCTTGAGGCAACTCGAGGCGTAGTGTACATCGAAGAACAAAAATTGAGGTATGATTCCACCTTTTGTTATGAAAGCTGCCACTTTTTACAATGCTCTCACAAACAAAGTAACCATAGTCTGCTTAGTAAACAGCTCCAAAGCAATACTTGACATATACTTCTCCATGAATTAGGATCTCCCATGTGGACCAGCAATACCGAGTACATACCGAGTACCCACCTTCCACCATTATTATTACGTACTATCATTTTACTGCCGCCTGTTTTATCATGACCTCCACATACCTCTCATTCATTTATTCCCGTCTATTTATTTTGTTTGCATAATGAAGTAACTAATTTAATCGTCTCTTAGCTCCAGTGTATTTTTGTTTATGCTTGATTGATTTCCCCATCAGAACTTACCAACTTCCTACCTAATAAAGTAATAGATGTTGGTTCAGGGAACTCTATTGCTCTGTGACAAATGCACTCATCCAGATGATAAGATATACAAATCCGTAAATAACAACTAAAGTAAATGGAACTAAAACAGTCGACTGAAGGAGTACCACTCACAGGATATTACTTAAGCCCCGGAACTGCATTGTAGGAAAAAGGGGAGAGCATAGATAAATCAATCAGTTTATACAAGTTCATCAGAAAGATATTAAATATTAGAGATTGCTCAGTGAGCACTTTTAATTTGGTTACTACGACAACTGGCGCTTGCGTGTGTTTAAAAATGAGCAGTAATAGGGTCGTACGTAAAAAGCCTGGTATTAAGAAGGTTATTATCTACAATTCCTATGATGTTTCAGATAAAGAAAGAGAAAGAAAACCAATTTTTCCTGACTGATGATAATGGAAACATCATACCAGGAATATACAGAACACCGGTCGGAGGTTTGAAGCTTCTCATTTTATTGTCTTTCTGTTTTCAGAAGTTAAAATTAAGAAGATTGAAGCATCAGGAATTTGCGATATCGTTTCACTCGCGCGTTCAATGAACGATAATTTTGCATCGAGGACTAAAGAGTTATTTACTCCAGAGGTGGAGGCTGTTAAAGAAGCTATCAAAACAGGTCCTTAAATAAATAAATAAATAAATATATATCGTCAAAGGTTTCTTAGTCTTTGATGAGGCATTACTTTGATCTGTTCCACTAAACAATATCATAATAAAATACAACATTGTATTCTTTTGACGAGATGAGAAGGCTTGCTGCCGACTTCAAAATATATTCAGCCCCTCATTTTTAAAAGCCATATTACCGGGATTTGATTTACAACATTCCGTTAAAGAGTGTCACTTGGCCTACGATGTTTATCAGGAGAAACAATTTTGGATTTTAATTGTCTTAATCAGAGTTAATTAATTTATCAAGAATGTTTTTCAGTCAATGATTTTTAGATGAAAAAATCACTGAGAATATCCATTCCAAAATCATTATGGGATAACCTTAACTTTCCTAAAAACGAGAATGCCTTTTTATCATCTTAGTTTTAACACCTCCATACATTGCAGTATATCTGTCTAGTACTAAATTAGGCTTTATGTATTTAAGAAATAGCCAACACTGAATTCCCACTGACGCCTTAGAAACCCTTAAAAAGAAACTAGATGACCAAAGGAATCCAGTAGCTATCGAACTGTAGTGAGCTGCAGTTGTAAGTTCGTGACTTATAATAACTTGAAATCGATAAGTTTTTAGGCAGTCAGCCCAGGACTTTTCTAGGTGACTGACTCCGCCACATTATCATATGACTACTAACCTTTTGGATAGATTAAGGGATTGTAAAACTCATTAGTACATAAATGAAATGCTCAACTATATAAGGTAGAGTGAAGTATAATGAGGGTTTATAATGAAGTCAATATACTTGAAGTTTACGTCGAAATCATACGTCACAAGTAGATAGTGTTATTTCACATGATTGTGAATAAGCTAAAGCGATCAGTGTGAATAAACCTGCCAAAACAAGGGGTATTTGAGTGTATAATGCTTCATCAATTAGTGGAAGAGAGGTAAACATGAAGTGATATGGTTCACGAGATTCAGTAAATATCTTTGTGCGTAAAACTCAAAACCATTGCACCTGATTCTTCTCCTCATTAAAGAAGGTCTTCAATCTTTAAGAAATGGTTCTTTAAAGACCAAAATATTGTTGGTAAAGCCCCATTTTTTCATTATAGAGGTTGTTTTTGAAACTTTTGACATGACATTTCTTTGACATTAGTAGTTTTTTTAACTGTTCTCAATGATCAAGCAGCATCATAGATTTCAACGGATTATAAATATATGCTTACATATAAATATATTACTTGTCATTCATCCGTATCAATGTGATATGAATGGTAATGTTTGAGCTAGACAACTTGATATTGACGTGTTTACTAGCGGGAAGAAAATACTATTTCATTTCATGAATCGTATAAATTTTAAGATAAACACTAATAGTATGCATCAATTACAGTAAAGCCTGTTGTACCGAAACGATGAGCTTATTAGCTTGCTAAAAATATAAAGCAGACTTGAGTTATGTAGTTTAGTTAACATCAAAGATCAAACAGCAAGTAATATCAACCATTGTATAGCAAATAAATATTGGTTTCAAGTGTGTATACGCTTACATTCTCGCCTTTTAATCCACCCAATATGTAAAATAAATAATTTAGCTAACGTTTGAGTAGCTATCTTTTACAAATTACATACGTTTTTCTTTAAAATCTGACAAACTTCAAGGCGTATATGTTGCATGGAGACCAATAGATAAACCTTGGAACCAACAGGATTGTCAGCGTGTGTGTTCTAATTCTCGCTGTTTTTGTGGACACTCATTAAATCAACATGAAGCATTTTCTGTGAATAAAGCATCATCAAAGTGTAGTCAGGTTAGCTTCTTTTGTTCTAATTTACTATTTTTAGACTTTTTTGTGCACGAATATTATTCTGTGAGACCTTTTTCACCTGTTACATACCTTTTAAAGTACAGTAATTGTTAAATAATCCGTAACTCAGGTGAAAACTAAAGTTACATGATTGGTAGACATCTGAGATTAAGTTAATACCTTTTACAGATTTATGTTTTTTACATAAATGAGTCAGGAAGACATACAGAACTAGGTGAAATTTTAGACGAAGAAAACGTAAATTGAGATAACCGGATTTCTATGTAAAACTCTGATTAGTTTTTTAATCATATTCCTTTGTATTCTAATGATAAAGTAGAGCGCTGCATATACTGATCGATATTTACGTGCAATACTACAGTGTCATTCAACTTTAATTGCTGAACTGGGTTGTTACACTCACTAATAATCTTCCAAAAGGGAACGTCAGTCAATGAGCCTCTCATTAACGTTCATGCATCTGATAAAAGATAACTCTCACTAAGGTAGAAAAGTAGAATATAAAATAAAAAGGCCTTGAAAGTAAGTGATATTATGTCAGTTTGTACCCAACTATATCGGGAAATCACCAGATATCAAGTATTAACTTAGATCCTTTTGTATTAAATTGAATTCCTGTCAGTTATAATATCTATGACATTAGTCACTGGATTTACCATATTAAAAATATCAACCAGAGAGAATGAACTTGGTGAGATCCAAATGTTGAAAATATGAGCTAAAACAGATATATCTGTACATTTCTAAATGTTTTATCAGTTATCTAACTTAGTGCTAAATGTTAGAGGTAACGTTTTAAAAGATTATATATCAATTTTTCACATTTAGTAGGTCAACTACGTCATTTAGTAAACAAGAATAAAACAAAGTCTCTTTATGGTAACGAGTAGAAGTGTAGATCTATAGATACTTATTGAACCCCACCCATTTTTCAATATAAACAATGTTATCAGTGCGTTAAGATATGGCCACATAGAGAAATCATTTATCTACTTTTCGTGATGTTTAAGAATCTAACTGCGAGCTGAACAACCAAAATCCTAATTGTGATTAGTGGATATTTGTCTTCTTCCCGATTTTCAGTTATCCATATTAATAACCACTTCCACGTCATGGTCTCTTACACTACAACATTTATACACAGGTGTCTCAATTTTATATTTGCATCAATATCAATAATCTGTCAAGGAATTTCGCCCTCGTCATTCGGTATAACTATTGAATGCTCTCATTAGTTTATTCTTATCAATAAATATCACTATTTAATGAATACTATTGCCCTATGTAATCTAAATTATCACGAGTCTATTTTAAGTAATTCGACTAAATGATCTACTAAGTAAGAATTGATTGCGACACATTGATTCGAGTACTTGCATCTAAAAATAGAAAGGATAATATTTCCCATAACCTGGCTTGTTTATATTATTAAGTTTATGTTCTTATTTTGTTCTAGACTGGGTGCTCATGCAAAGGATTCAAGTTTGTTCCCAGTAGACCAGAAGAAGTTGGTGAGTTTTGGTTGACTAGACGCAGTGATTTTGATCGTAATTCTTATCGTGTTAAATGCAAGTGTAAGCATACTCATGAAGAACATGCTGCTGATTTAGTTCCTTATCGATGTAAAGTTAAAAGATGCAACTGTTCAGGATTTTCATCAGCTTTCCTTTGCGCTGCATGTGACAAGCACTGGCATGAGCATCAAACAGTTTTCGAAACTGAAATGGAACGTAAAGCTGAAGGACGTCCAGTTGGTAAGTTTAGATAAGTGGTCAATGTTAATAGATGTTATTCTATGATATGTTCATGTTCCTGACTACGTTGTAAGGGAGCTGTAGCATGGATATATTAAATCTAACTAAATATTGATTCCTCCATTAGTTTTCAAAAGTCCTAGCTCTTTTCTCAAGGGGTACTTTACCGATATATTTATGTCACCAAGTTCATTAGATAAATTTGTTTAATGAAATATACGAGGAAACCTGTACGATTGAAGCTCTACTAAATGCATTGCATAAAATAAAATAATTGTGTAAAGACATCACCAAAATCACGTAAAAACAACCACAAAGTTGTTAAATTAGCCAGTTCACATTTGGAAAAGAACTGGGCATAATTTATTTTTCACTTACAGTTAATACTGATAGGAAAATAAGTTGTAAAATGACCTAAGCCTGAAATATGTTTAAAAGGTTTTAAATTATGGAAATACATTTTTTCTATGACCACTGGGTGAACGTAGTGGTAGTAGTCAACCAGGTAATAGAATAATACAATGATCCTTTGTAGCACGGAATAATGTCAAAAATTAACAATCCATAGTTTTCTTTTAATCAGTTTTTGAATTAGTAAAGTGTTGACTGTGAAAACACCATAAATAAAGAGCACAAAAGACGTATAAGGCACTTTTCGGATGATCTCAACAATTTGGTTGTGCTTTTCAGTTTTTCAGACTTAAGTCTCATTGCTGTTTCTGGATGAGAGAGGTAATGAGATTTGTAGAACAGTTGAAAAGTCTCCTCTTGGTGAAGTTAGGATCTCAAATGTCTATGTATGACCTGAAGTAAAAAGGACATGTCTTTTCAGAAACACATCTATACAGTCATGAACTTTTGGGCCTGAGTTTAATTTTATACTCCTAAATTCCTATACTTTATCCCTTTATTTCGATTCACATTTTTTATGTTTAGGTTGAATCGCTGATTTGATATAGTTTTAGAAATTTGATTAGCAAAATTTGCACCAAGACCTAAGTTACTTTTAGCTCATTGACCAATCGATTAACTGGTTTAGGGTCTTACACTAGTCTTTGTGAGGATGGCCCACGGGTGAACTCGAGGAAGCTCTAAGAAGCTCAGAGAGAGCCAAAGATATGCCATCCAACCATTTTTTGGAAGAATATTTCAAAATCCTTATGTGTAGCTTCCCTATTGGACAAATGCTAAAATATGCTGAAAACCTATGAATACCATATTTGACACTGTTTGGAGTAGCATTCTTTTCAATTGTCTTCTGTCTTTTCATTTGCGACTTGGAATGTTCTAGCGTTCAAGTGCTCAACTTATACTTGGTATATTAAGAATTCAAGCTCTAGATATAAGTCTCCTAAAAAATTACTTCAGTTCTGTCTCTAGAAAATCTCTTGCATATGTTTCAAGAATTCTTATTAACGTTGATGACTTTCAGACAATATGTATTTTTAAACTGTGGCTATAAATGGTATATAGTATGAAATTGCTTACTATCCATGAGTTTCAACTGAATTTGTATGCCTCTCACTGTTGATATTCTCACTGGCTATTATAATATAGCATGAAAAGGACTTATAACTAAAATTAATATTCAGGCGTGTGTACACACGTTTTAAATATATTTTTGATTTCATGAAAACAATGGAGTCATTAAGTTTTATAATTCCTTATACTTTTTTATTAGGTGAAGGATGGATTCCGTTTGCTGAATTACCAGAATTAGCTAAAATTGCACTGACTGGTGTAGACAATCCAAATATTCAAACATTAGCTGATGCTTTGCCAGTAAGTTCTCGTCAAAGTCTTCTAGAAAAACAAACTTCACCTGCTATCTGTGGATCGAAAGATTAAAATATCTGCAATAATTCTAAAGTAAATTTTGTTTGAATAAATTTCTCAACTGTTTCTATACTACTTACTATATTGGTTTTCAGTAACATTTGCAAATGAATATCTATACACATATATTTAATTCGTTATATGGTTTCAATACTCATTGCTTTCATTTTCCTCTTCATTGATGTTGTCCTTATTATTCTTTCCTTACAATCATTTGAATTGATACACTTCCTTGTCATCATTATTTCTCCATTATATCCATTGATGTGATACACAATTTTTAAAGTATATTTTCTATTCAAGATTGACTGAAACAAATTAATAACTTATTTAAAAGAACTTAATAAAGTGGAAAGTATCAACGTTTGTGAAAAATGAATGGCTGTATAAAGTCATGAGTTGTAGTATATTAGAACATATCACCTATTCAGTCCTCTTTCTGCTTTTTCATGGTTAAGTTAATTTTCTGATAGAAAACTAGTTCCGAAGAATTTTTTTGTTGTCTTGCTTATTTTAATTTGTACTTTTTCACGTACTTTTTTTTTGCAAAGATTCTTCTTAATTTTTATGATTTTTTTAAGTGGATTATTTATTTTTTGGATTTTCTTCAAGCTGTGATTTTCATTATTTTTTTTTCAGAATAAAAGATGATCTAATCATCATTTATTTTTTTTCAGGACTTTTAATTTACCTACCGTAAAAAAATAAGGTAGACTTAATGTTTTTTTTAAAAGTTATTGTCTCTGATCGTCATAGTTTCATTTTTTATTTAGACTACTATTGTAGTGTGGTCTACTTATATCCATATCAGTAGTATATAGTGATGGTCAGACATAGAATGTATTTTGGCAGAAGACCGATAAGGAAAGAACTGAAATGAAGCGCAATTGGTAGGATAATGCATGAACAATGGAATTAGAAAAGATGAACTGATATTTACAGAAGGCAAAGTGAAGATTGAGACAATTGATTGTTAATTTGCAAATTAACTGTTCATTGCATGGTTATCAGAATTTAGTGAGATAGTCTGTAATTGATGCTTAAATATATTCGATTGTCCCCAACCGGTGTTTTGTTCACTACATTATTGTTAACTACTGTCGTACAGTAGAAAAAAGAATCGTGATTTATCAGTTCTTTCTGTAACTTGACTTAGAGTTCTTAAATTTTATACTATTTTTGGCTTTTTTCTTCTCGTATTTTTTTCTACTTTTATTGTTGTTCTTAACTTTTTCTTTATTTTAACCGTCAAAACGTGTACTAAGTTGAAAAAAAAGGATTTTCTTCAATACTCGTCTTTATTTTGCCCATAATTTGGGTCAAAGATGATTTATCTATCTATATTGATGGAGATATATTCCTAAACAGTCTTTAGACTTGTCAGAAATAATGTTAGCAGTTCACTTTTAAAAATACCAAGATAGAAAGCAAAGTAAATATGTTTGTAAAGTCTTGTATTATTTTCGTTGTTGATGTTAAAGAATGTAAGCAATCCCGGATTTGTTGTGATTTTATACCCGGCTTTTTATCACATGATTTATCCACTAATCGGAATACGACTTGTTTAATCTTAGCACTGTACCAAAGCAATGACGTTCAACCGGTATGAGCAGTCTACCCTAGCTCTTCCAGTTGAATATTAAAGATTCTCATTGTGAAAATTAGAACAACATATGTAAGCGAACAATTGTTTTCAATTAGATCGTCATCAGGCTTTACTCTAATATACATGAATATTTATATAAAAATGTTAGACCAATCAAGGCTATTTGAGTCAATAATAATCACAATGAAATAGAAATACGTTACCAAGCATAATAATAGTTAAAAGTACAAGTTGATAGTGGGAAGACAGGTGTACTGATAGTAGTAAGAATATTAAATTACGATAACAAAAGTCTTATCAATAATTAAACATAAGAATTAAGAGGTCAAATGTGGGTAAATAGATTAGAATAGTAATCATAAAACATTAAAATCATTACGTAATAAGAAGTATGTAAGTAAATAGATAGTGAAGAACACAAACGGAAAGAGGTAGAAAATTACAAACAAACAAAAAATGATAACCAAAATAAAAAAAATTTTTTACAAATAATAATAATGTCAATTATTAAGTTATGTCCGGCCATGGAAGGGATAGGGGGGTTACGAATTTCTTCTGTACACATAAATTGGGATGGAATGTACGAATCCCTATGGCTTCTGCTATATGAAGTAGACGGGAGCGAACTCCGTTGGGAAACGATGGAGGTATACGATAGATCACTTGAAATGATTTCAATTTATCAACAGTATGACCACTATCAATTAGATGTGCCAAGATAGAACTGCGTATTGTTTTTATTTGGCCCTTTCCAAACCATGCTGGTAGATGTTCACTCATTCGTTGGTTAAGTTGCTTAGTAGTACGCCCGATATAGCTATCTCCACAGGAGCAGCTGAACTTATAAATGCACATGGAGGAGGCCAACTCAGGTAACTTATCCTTCGTTTGAGTATACATCACTGGTCGACTCGAGAAAGTCAATGCAAGATAGGCTGCGTAGAAAGTTCTACTAATTACTTTTGTTAACCTATCTTTCAAAGTTTCACTTGCTACATCCCGTTGAATGGTAATTTTATGTATAGAGGCTTCTTACGAACAGTTAAAATCTCCGATTTCTTCCTTGTATCATACATGTACTTTTTGATGAACGCAGCAGGGTAGCCGATCTCAGTCAGTGAGTTATAGATAAATTCCAGTTCCTGACTTAAAGTATCAACAGAACAGATCTTATTTGCTCTACTAGTGAGGCATTTAACCAAGTTTCTCTTATATTGGATAGGTGTAAAGCTATAGAAGTGAGTGTATTGGCAGGCAGAGGGTCTTTTTCTATACACGCTTCTACTTAACGAGCCATCACTTCGCCTGCTTAGTGTAACGTCAAGGAAATTCAGCTTCATGTCACATTCACCTTCACCAGTGAAACTAATCGCTGGATGTACACTGTTGAACTGTTCTAGTAGTTCATCCTTACTGGTGTTCTGATCCACGACTATGAATGTATCGTCGATGTAGCGGCAGTATAGATCGAGCTTCTTAATAGCCTTCCAGTTGAGTCCAAAACACCAATTACAGCTGTCATGTTAATCATCTATTTCAAGCATACTCGGGTTATATACCAGACAAACAGACCGAATCACACCATAAAATAGAAAATAATATTTGTACAAGATCAAGCCAAATGTGGCTATGAGCATGGGAGATAGTAATCAATAAACTGAGTATAATTTAGAATTCACTTAGAATTGTTTGTTTGAATCTTCCCATTGATGCTTAGGACTGCAACTGACCAGTCTCTTATTGATATATGTACATACTGTACGTAATGCCTCGATATAGCCTTAATTCACAAGCATTATAAGCAGTGATAGATAGTGGCTAAGAGTGAATTCAGAACTCGCATTTCGTCCTATTTGTAACTCGTCAGCTGGATGTACCTCCATCTCAGAGTTGGTGTTCACTGACCCGTTGCAGTCCTAAACATCAATCAGAAGATTCAAACAAGCAATACTGAGTGAATTCAAACCTCACCCCATTGCACAAACAAGTGACTATCAGGACTCAGTAGCTAAGTGGATAACTGTTATGTATTTGACCTAGGCTGTAGCCAATTGTTATATCTGACCGATTTGAACGCTATATTCGCTTCCCTAGGCTAGTTCCGTACCCCCGAGCCAGAACTATACACCGACTTGAAGACCAGAGAAAAGGCACAAAGTGTGTGGGAAGCGCTTTACTACAGGATTCATTTATGTACAGAAAATACAGGGGTTTTATAGTAATTAAGAGACCTTGAGTTTCCATAGTAGCAGTGTGTTAAACAGCCAATCAGGATCTCGTTACTTTAGTAGCATAGCCTCTAATTAATCGCTGATTGGTTGGGGCTCTTTATGAGCCTCTGGAGGCTATGATAGAGTTTACTGTAAGCCGACTTAACAATAATGTGATGGCGTTTGAAGCGAACGGTAATGAGTTCGAGTCACAGAGTGAACATCAACTCTGAGATGCAGGTACATCCAGCCGACGAGTCCCAAACAAGACGAAACGCGTGTCCTGGATTCCACTGCTAGCCACTATCCATCTTTGAGTATAATTTAGGAACACTAATTCATATAATAATAATCCGTAGGTCAAAATGAAGCTTATAATAGGATGAATATAGATATACACAATCTAATTACTCAATAGTTAAACAATAAGAATATATATATATATATATAATAGTCAATCAATAGGTCCCGGAAGTTACCCGTACTTATGTCTTCGTTAGGATATATCACATCCTGTGCTAACTGACTCAATGTGAACATCAACACTGGGATGCAACAGGCATATATAGCTGACGAGTTTCAAATAGAATGAAACGCGAGCCTAGGTTTCCATTATCCAACTTTAACAAAATAAGTCTGGTTATTTTACTTGGTTGTTAAAGTTATTTGATAAAATCCGGGTTAATCTGAGTGACGAGTTGATAAATTAAGAGTATAAGGATAACAAATAAACATAAATCCAAAATAACGACGTTCTGAATATTGCAAAGGAATTCTAAATGGTCATAAAATACTTCTTACATATCATGTATCCGATATTATGAATATAAATACAATCTGACCAGGAACTTTGTTGGATCCAAGATAGCCTAAAGATTATAATAAAAGCTGACGAGCAATCAAGTCAAAAAACGTGAGATATTAAAATTCACCAATCTCATCAGTGAGTTGATATCTTCCAACAGACCTGGTTGAACTCCACTGGTTACTGCTTCTCACTAGAACTCCAGGAAATACCTCATGGAGCCAGTCACTAGTGAGCACAACAACTTATTTGTTAACTTTTTATGACGCAATCATTGAAAAACCTTGATATGATAGATTAATAACTCTACAAACCACATGATGTTTTTTTGAAATCGTAGTCCAAAATTTAAACGTGATTGTACTTTAGTTGTCTTTTAGACAACCGTGAGAAGACAAGTGTAATTCGTAGTTCAGCAAGATGATCATGAAGAAATTTTTTCTCTGAACTAAATAATTTAACTGCAGAAATTTCCTTCTCTTTCTAGACAACATTATCGATACAAGCTTAAAACGAGAAAGACCATTATGTAATTTTAGATATGGGGTTTCGGAGATTGTTGAATTTCACTGAAATCACAAACTTTAAGTTAAACCACCATTGAAAACCTTGAAGAAACGGACTTCCGTTTCATCGTAGTTTGGGGCTCCTCAGCAGCGCCCATCCTAAGTGCGGAGCCGTGAACATCAGCTAGAAATCAAACGAAATACTCACTATAAAAATAATCCAGCTCAGTAAGCACAATACTTATAATTCAGGAGAAATTTCTTCAATATACTAAAATGATGCCTACTACAAATTAGACAATTTTCTTCTAGAACTGACATTTATTATGCACAGTAATTTATATGCACGTATATGAACGTTAAGTACAAACAAGTAAGAAAATGATAAGTTTAGTTTGGACAAGGGAATCCTTATAATGGATTCAGCTGCCTGTTTGAACATCTGGGCTACCTGCTCCTGCCATCTAGATATTTCAACAAGTTATCTAATTTTGTTTTAATATATCGTTATGGCTATTATTCACATAACCTATTCAGGTGCGTTTCTGAAAAGTGTACAACCTTTCGTCGTACAAGTTACAAAACGCTCAATCAGAGATATTGTGGATGTTGGTAATATACAGGGAAAATAATGTATAATATTTAGATGTCGATTTACTGGAATGCTAACATTGACCACTCAATATTTATCATCAGGATCGACGAAGAAGTAAGAAACGGAAACTTGTTGAAATACTTTGTGCTAAGAATTCTACATTGTACCAAAAGTATGATGTTGAATAAAGCTAATAATAAATGAATAAAAATACTAAATAAAAATGAGAGCTGGCATTGAGTTAATCAACTGAATGCTGGTCAGAATATTGTGTCATAAAATATTAGTTACTCATAAGTAGTATGATCTATTGAATATATATTATATGGGCTTTATTTCATTCTGTTGAAGTATGTATTGTTGTCGTTTCAGAATTATTTACAATAATAATGCGAAAAAGCAATACTGAGTTACAGTTATTACTTCCCCATTGTTTTTGATAACCGGGAGGATACATGGTGTCTTACAATCTCCATCGTTGTAGGATATATAATATATGTTTTTTATTGATCATAACTTACAAAAATATTAATAGTAAAAATATTTTTTAAAATTCACTTAGTATTGTTTTGTTTGAATCTTCCCACTGATGTTTAGGATTGCAACTGATCAGTCTCTTATCGACATACGTGCATACTGTGAGTATTGCCTCGATATTGCCTTAATTCACAAGCATTATAAGCAGTGATGGATAGTGACTAAGAGTGAATTCAGAACTCGCATTTCGTCCTATTTGTAACTCGTCAGCTGGATGTACCTCCATTTCAGAGTTGACGTTCACTCCGAGACTCGGAACCAGTACCGTTGGCCTCAAATGCCATCACGTTATCCACTCATCTACTGAGTCCTGCTAGCCATTTGCTTGTGCAATGGATTCAAGTTTAAATTCACTTAGTATTGTTTTGTTTGAATCTTCCCACTGATGTTTAGGATTGCAACTGATCAGTCTCTTATCGACATACGTGCATACTGTGAGTATTGCCTCGATATTGACTTAATTCACAAGCATTATAAACAAAGATGAATAGATGCAGGTACATCCAGCTGACAAGTCCCAAATAGGATGAAATGCGCATCCTGGATTCCACTGCTATCCACTATCCACCTTTTTAATTATAATATTTTTTATATTTACAGATTGTTAATGTACAAACTCTTCATATAAAACTGTTTATCCTTCATTTCTATAGCATCTGATGAATTATTTTAATTTAATGTAAATGAATTGATGATGATAAAAAACCCAAAAATAAGTCACTTGTTATCATGACAAAATAAGAGAGGGACTGAATGTGATCTGGATAAAATTTATTCTATTACTAAGATCCTTTTTGTTTTTCTTTTTAAATTTCTTTTCATGTTGCTAAATAGTCAAATTTAATCTAAAAACATATCTGTCATTTATCAAGTACAAATGAATATTATAGATAATGAATATTATTGACATTAGTTCCTTGTCATGGGTAACAACGAAAAATATTGAAATGTTTATATGAACTTTTATCATTGAAGCATACATTTTTAGGAAATACTTTATGGTCAAACAGTAGTTTCACAGAATCCTTATAATCTTAATGAATTGAATATAATATAACTGAAAAGTACTTTAAAAAGATCTATTACAAGCTAAAGATTAACATTTCTATTCATTTAATGAAGTATCAAATATTTTATAATCCTAGCATAAGCAAAGATGGACAGTGGCTAGCAATGGAATCCAGGACTGACCAGTTGCAGTCCTAAATATCAATCGGAAGATTCAAAGAAACAATAACAAGTGGATTTAAACTTCACTCCATCGCACAAGCAAAAGGCTATCAGGACTCAGTGGTCGAGTGGATAACGTGATGGCGTTTGAAGCGAAATGTACTGAGTTCGAGTGTCAGAGTGAGTATGAAATCTGAGATGCAGATAAATCCAGCTGACGAATCCCAAATAAGATAGAACGTGAGTCCTGGATTCCACTACCAGCAACTATCCATCACTGCTTATAATGCTCCACTGTATTTGCACTTAAGACTAAGTAGTTTATATGCAGGCAAACCAAACTGCATCATACCATAAAATAATAAAATAAAATTCCCAGTTTGAGTTTGAATTTAATTGAAATCAAGAACCGATCTAAATTAAACCTCCAGTGGGAATTAGGAAGCACTGGACAGCTGTTTCATCCTAGTATGGCACTTTCAGAAGTACGCATCCACGGTCCCATACGCATGGTTCGAACCACGAACCTTTGGCCCCGCACAAACGCTTAACCTCTAGGCAACTGCTTGGGAGCTCCGCACTAGGATAAAACAACTGTCCAGTGCTTTCAGGTTTCTAATGGCTGTCTAACATGGATCTATTTATGATTTCAATGAAATTTAACCATCTCCACAACATCTTACTGATAATAAACAATACTTATTAATAATACTACTTATAAGTAAGCAAAATTTGTACAGGAAATTAATAAGTCCCAGATGAGATACAATAGAATTATCATAAAAATGATGAAGATGTTTGTATTAACAAACACCCATGATACCTTTGAAAAAACAGACTTATATATATATAGAGAGAGAGTGAATAAGGATAAAACGAATCGCATTATATAAGTGTAACCCTTTTTTTTAAATACAATAAATGATTTTATCAGAACCATATGAACTAAATCTAATCAGAATAGAAATTTAAAAAAGCAAACCAATTTGAGGTATACTATATATTCACACTGTTAAAAAATAGTTTACATTCATTTATTTGAATAAATTCCAAATGGTTTTGATCATATGACACTGTAGAGATAAAAATTTTCCCCTTTTCATTTAGGGAATAAATAAAAATAGTTAATATAGGTATCAATGCCTAAGTTGAACTTGATAGTTTTAAATAAATTGAGTATTAGATTGAAAGTTAATAATAAATATAATTTTTCGTTAAGTGCTTGCGCGCAAGATTGATAGGTTCTGGGTTCGAATCTCGTGAGATGGGATCGTGGATGCGCACTGCTGTGGAGTCCCACAATAGAACGAAACGGCCATCCACTGCTTCCAGGTTTTCCATTGTGGTCTAGCTTCGATTGACTCATGATCTCAACTATATACAAAAAAAAACAAACTAGAATCTCCACAAAACCCCACTTCTGATATTAAAATGAGTAGAAAAATTGTATTTCTGATGTTTCGTAACAATATCGGGTCAATCATTTTTGTGGTGCAAACAATAAAATGAATACTATCTGTGATTATGTTACACAATCCATAAAAATGAATTTAATCGTTGAGCACATATGAAAGGATAAATTGTTGATTCACTTATGAAGCTAAAATTACAATAATATTGATAATAGCACAGAATCGTTATGTACAATATTCAGTGTTATCTCTCAACTAAATTTTTTTAAATATTATCTAAAAAACAAATGGTGGCGAAGATTTGAAGCTCATATGGATGATCTAGGTGAACTTTTTGCTTTCTGAGCTAGATGGTTTAGTCGTGAAGCTTTCCTTGTTCTTCTGGACAATATCAGCACAAACTTCAGATAGAAGTGAAGTGTTAGAAGTTGACAGGACAAGCTGTGTGTCATATATATGGAAAAATTCGAAAACACTATTTCTACCTATAGTTTGTGCTGATGATTTTGTTCAGAAGAAAAAGGAAAGCTCCAAGACAAAATCATTCAGTTCAGAGGGGAAAAAACTCCACATCAACCGGAAACGAATGCATAAAATTTTCATTTTTTTAACTAATTAAAAATTAGCAATATATTTTTATTGTAACCAAATTTTTGTCCATTAATCATTAACTATCCAGAAATTAGGATATGGATATTTGATGATTTCAAATCATAGTTTTGTGTATAAATATGAAGGAGATATACAAACATTCCTAAGCTAAATGTATCATCTTTACTTCAGTTTAATAATTCATATTAACAATAAAAATCGAAGAGGTAATTTCATTAGATACTTTGAGATAAACGCTTGTTAAATTTTCATAGTTGAAATCATGGGTCAATTGAAGATAGATCACCATCGAAAACCTTGAATCACTGGACGACCGTTTCGTCCTATTATGGGACTCCTCAGCTTATGACATTCTACTGAAAATTAATTTATGATATCGACCTACTGGATAGTTCAGTTGAACCCCAATTTCAGATGATGCCAGTGTTTCTCTGTTATTGAAAATCAATTTATCTAATTTATAAAATATGCCAGTTCAATTGTCAGATTCAGAAGTTTGATAGTATTGTGTTCATTGAAAGACTTTTAGCGATGATAATGAACGATATTGTGAAACCATGTAGGGTAGTAAAAATGAAAGCAAAAGAAATATCCAACGCTTTATTGGATTGATTGACCCTTTCAGTAATGACCATATCATTGTGATAAAAGTGATTTTCGTCATTTCTTAAAGGGTAGACTCGGAATGTGGAGTATAGATATATCATGTGTCTGTCCATACATACCATCCCAGCGTCAAGAGACGAGTGAAAAATTATAAACGAGACATGAAATTGGAGTGTATCCTATATTGATTGAAGTTGATAACGTATAGTTGAACAAATGATTCTAACCGTTGAACACTTTGAGCGAGTTCACCTAAGCATCCGAAAATTTCTGTAAACCTAGGGGGTTACCAGTATGAGGTCCAAAAATAGTATGCATGAAACAGTCATTCATTCCTGTCTGATTTTCAGAGCTTCACTAACTGTAGTCAATCTCTGGGGAAAAGTGATTGAAAATTTATAGAATAGATGAATTGTGTCTAGCAGTGGAATCCAAGACGTGGGTTCCATCCTTTATGGGAATAGTCAGCTGAATTAATCTAAATTCTATTATTGTTTGTACGAAACACAGTACCTTTTGATACAATAATCGAAGGAATCAGAACAGAATGAACTCATACTAATTATTATTGACCAAATATCAATCTTGGATATTAACAACTGGATGATTTAAACCTTTACTAATAATGACAAATTTCAATGGTGAATTAATCTCTGTAATGGTGATCTATCGGATAAGTGCTCTGGCACGAGACTGGTAGGTCCTGGGTTCGAATCTCGTGAGTTGGGAACATGGATGCGCACTGCTGAAGAGTCCCACAATAGGACGAAACGGCCGTCAAGCAGTGCTTCCAGGTTTTCCATTGTGGTCTAGCTTCAATTGACTCATGATTTCAACTATGAAAATAGTTTAATAGTTAGTAAATTCACTCAATTTAACATGCATGCATACATCTATCCTTACACATACACACACATACACTTTATCATCCTTCTTATCAACTCCCACAGAGATTCTATTTACTTTTGCTCATACTGTTTCAGTTTTAATCATAAAATATAAACAAAATTACTCCTTTATATTGAATTTCATTAGGATTAGAAAATCAACATTGATCGATTAATTTGTTGTTGTTATTGTTATTATTTAGTCGTTCACGTGAATTGAAATATGAGTGAATAAATGAGTATCCTATCGGTCTGTCAATTAGTATATTACTGTCAGATAATGTTTTAAAAATATAGTTTTTTAAATTTTCAAATCGATATATTGGTCAATTGATCCATATATAGGGTAAGGGGAGGAAAAAAATTTTACTAAATAACTATATTTCAACATTATAAGCAAAGACGGATAATGGTTAACAGTGGAATCCAGAACGCGCGTTTCGTCCTATTTGGGACTCGTCAGCTGGATGTACCTACGTCTCAGAGTTGATGTTTTACTACGAGACTCAAAACCAGTACCGTTCGCTTCAAACGCCATCAAGTTATCCACTTGGTTACTGGGTCCTGCTAGCCTTTTGCTTGTGCAATGGGGTGAACATCAACTCTGAGATGCAAGTACATCCAGCTGACAAGTTGCAAATAGAACGAAACACGTGTCAAACTGGATTCCTGTGCTAGCCACTATCCATCACTGCTTATAAAGCTTGTGAATTAAGGAAATATCGAGGCAATAAGCACAGTATGCATATATGCCAATAAGTGACTGATCAGTTGCAGTCCTAAACATCAATGGGAAGATTCAAGCAAACAATACCAAGGGAATATATCTCAACATGTTATTTATTAGGTAACCTGACATCAATTTGGCATATTAATGAATATTGTATAAAAACACGAAGTTCAACGAAGGGATTTCTTTTCGAAGAATTTTTTTATCAAGCTGTGCAATGGGAAATATATATGAATTTTTTTGTTAAAATATTAGTTCCGTGAGGAAATGTCAACCAGGAATAACCAAGATGATATAGTAGGAAGATTATAATAATAGATGCCATAATACGAATAATGGCATTAGACTAGAGCTAGTAATTTAACAAAATATTTTCATAGAAATGCGATTGTATAACGAAATAATAAAAACGATGAAAAAAGATCCCTTCGTTGAACTTCATATTTTTAATGTTTGAATGAGAATTATCTTACAAAATATGTACAAACCAATGTATAAGTTTACTACAAGATGGAAGTCAAGTTTAGATGATGGCGTAGTGTGGTAATAAGAACATGTTGCACTGACAAATCACAAGTAAGAAATAAACACAATCTGGAAGTCTTTGATGAGTTTGATCTGAAAAACAAAACGTATCTCTATAAATAAGCTGATGACACTAGTAACAAACATGCTTCTTGAAAGGCGAAATTTCATAGAATACAACAAATCACAATAAGAACATACTGATCTATGTTCATTAATAGATTATGAGCATGAAAAGCACATGGTGAAGTATGAACAGAAAAGCGGATGTGAAATTACGACCTATGTAGCACTGAGATTGTACAGGTGAGTTAGTGAACAACTGGGATAGTAATCCAAATGTTCGTCCTTATAATCCCATCCAAATGCTGGTTTATATAGTTTGTAAGTGGAGAGTTCCCTTCGGTCGTCTCTAACTCCGTTTACTACACGGTCAAAACTGGACTTCAGACTTCTCAACAACGCAAACACTGTTGATGGACCACTTTTAGACGGTGTGAAATAGAGAGTAAAAAGGCAGTGGTATGTTGGATAGAGTATTGGTACTAGTATGAACACGAAATTCCAAGCTCTATGAAAATAAATTTATTGTCAACCACCAGACAAACAAATGAATGAGCATTCCCAATGTTAATGTTAATATTCCAGTGTTCATAAATTGGGAGATTTAAATATAAAAGCCTTGTATTTCGTGATGAATAAGGATTTGATATAAATGTACTGATTGCTTATTGTTGTTTCGATATCTTTTGCCAGTTGTGATGATAGCAATATTCGAGTGATGTATGTAACAAAAGTCCAGACCGCACGTCTCGGTGGCCTAATGGATAAGGCGTCGGTTTCCGGAGCCGAAGATTGAGGGTTCGAGTCCCTTCCGAGACGTTTGCTCCAAAAACATGTACTGACTTAAACCACTACTCCAGACATCATGTGATCAGTTACGCTTGTCAACTTGGTCAGTCCGAGTGTAAACATACCTATTCCTAATGACACAGTGGGTTTAGTTATGTTCCTCAATATACATTATTCGTTCTTCAATTAATGTGGTAAAGTCAAATTTCTAATTGAGTAATCGGGTATTGAGTATGTGAGTATAGATCACATTATTAATGAGCCATTTTCGATCCATAATAGAACAATTACGTAAATGGATTTCTGTCAAATATTTCCCTTAGTTATATGATACCAGTAGCATTTTATCGAAGATCAAGATGAAGATACCCTCAGGATGACAAAGAATGACACACTTATTACATAGTGAACGTCACACCGATGCTGTTGTTGCGAAAGCGAAATTGACTTTACCACATCAATTGAAGAACGAATAATGTATATTGAGGAACATAACTAAACCCACTGTGTCATTAGGAATAGGTATGTTTACACTCGGACTGACCAAGTTGACAAGCGTAACTGATCACATGATGTCTGGAGTAGTGGTTTAAGTCAGTACATGTTTTTGGAGCAAACGTCTCGGAAGGGACTCGAACCCTCAATCTTCGGCTCCGGAAACCGACGCCTTATCCATTAGGCCACCGAGACGTGCGGTCTGGACTTTTGTTACATACATCACTCGAATATTGCTATCATCACAACTGGCAAAAGATATCGAAACAACAATAAGCAATCAGTACATTTATATCAAATCCTTATTCATCACGAAATACAAGGCTTTTATATTTAAATCTCCCAATTTATGAACACTGGAATATTAACATTAACATTGGGAATGCTCATTCATTTGTTTGTCTGGTGGTTGACAATAAATTTATTTTCATAGAGCTTGGAATTTCGTGTTCATACTAGTACCAATACTCTATCCAACATACCACTGCCTTTTTACTCTCTATTTCACACCGTCTAAAAGTGGTCCATCAACAGTGTTTGCGTTGTTGAGAAGTCTGAAGTCCAGTTTTGACCGTGTAGTAAACGGAGTTAGAGACGACCGAAGGGAACTCTCCACTTACAAACTATATAAACCAGCATTTGGATGGGATTATAAGGACGAACATTTGGATTACTATCCCAGTTGTTCACTAACTCACCTGTACAATCTCAGTGCTACATAGGTCGTAATTTCACATCCGCTTTTCTGTTCATACTTCACCATGTGCTTTTCATGCTCATAATCTATTAATGAACATAGATCAGTATGTTCTTATTGTGATTTGTTGTATTCTATGAAATTTCGCCTTTCAAGAAGCATGTTTGTTACTAGTGTCATCAGCTTATTTATAGAGATACGTTTTGTTTTTCAGATCAAACTCATCAAAGACTTCCAGATTGTGTTTATTTCTTACTTGTGATTTGTCAGTGCAACATGTTCTTATTACCACACTACGCCATCATCTAAACTTGACTTCCATCTTGTAGTAAACTTATACATTGGTTTGTACATATTTTGTAAGATAATTCTCATTCAAACATTAAAAATATGAAGTTCAACGAAGGGATCTTTTTTCATCGATTTTATTACTACCACACTAGGCCATCATTTTAACTCGACCTTGAAATTGAAAGTTCTGTCTTTGGTCTGGTTTTCACTGGCATGCGGACTGAAACTTTTTCCTGTAGTATACTATCAGCATATCAAAATAATCACCGGAAAACTACTTCACTAATAATTGAATTCATTCACTGTTAATTTCGACAAATCAGTTCTTGAACATCAATACAATTATTTTGATTTTTGTTTTCGAATTGCTTGTGACAATCCATCGATGAAACTTATAATTTACTGATACTCAAAACGAAGTGGTAATTAGTTCAACTTTCATTGATTATACTTTTTAATCAGCTTTGAACTTTTGGTTGTGTTTAAATAAGCATTTGGAAATATAGTCTACGTGTATATGCACTATATCAGTGATTTATATGATGAGGATAGCTGAAAATAGATGATAAAGTCTATACAAGAAGGTACATATTACATTTACTGCTGAGATATACGTCACGGAAAGTAAATGACTTTCTTGAATTCGACAGTTTTATTTTAAGATAGTTATACTTCAAAATACTGTTTGTTTATTGATCAATTAACTGGTTAATGTAATAATCCAATGAAATGTGTATTTTCTACGAATTTGAAGTTACATGAAAGAATCATGATGTTGTAGTATCGGTTGTTATGTTAAGCCCTTACATTTTATTCTAGCTTCTGGACAAGTCAATTTACCTATCCATCATGAGTCACGTTTTGACCTTGTTAATTATTCACTTATTAACCCTGACTGTTTTTTATATGAGCGTATGTGTGTGTACACTTCTTATCCTATTCATCACATGCTGTAACTTATTTTTATCTGACTATAATTAGTGATTAACGCTTGATTAAAGCGAATTGGCTTACCCTCCATCTCCAACGCATGTCATCTTTGCTTCGCTCTCTTCTATTCGTTTCATCCCACTGATTTCCTGTTCAGATCAATGAGTGTACAAATATGTGTATTCGAAATCCATTCTCCATCATTCACCAACGCAGATTAAGTCATTTATTACATACGAGGATAGGCAGGATGTATATTTTGACAACAATCATTCATACGATCTGATTGGAGTCATATCTTGTCAACAAAGTCACTCGGAGTCATATCGTATAATAAGGACAAGCGATTTCTTTTAAAAATGATATAATGAAAATAAGAATTTAGTTAGGTAGTTAACGTACGATATTAAATTGACATATCAATAGGTGGAAGAATAATTTTATGCAATCATTCTCATCAAACTAAAACTTGATAAATCCTTCCAAACACTTCAATCTCTGATATTGGGAGACCTTAGTAATTCTCCTGAAATATCCCCAGAAGCAAGTGAGAATTTTTGAAAAGACTAGAACAAATCAATGCTATTTAAAAACTTCGAAGAAAATTCCAGAAAACAACTGACTATGTTTTGTTTATTCTAACTGGACAGTTACCAAATTCGTTACCAATCTTATCATTTCTAAATGGATGATGAAAATCAAGGTTATTCATAATCTTATAAATATCATCATATTTTGTATATAATCTAACCTTTAAAATAAGGGTTTTGCCTTACTTACTACCTTTTATTTTCTATTCAGCTTTCAAGAGTGGAAGGCTTCTGAGGACTAGGAAGTTGATGTTTAAGTGAACAATAATTATTACTTGACAAAACTATTTTCCATGGGGTAGTCATAATTCTAATCTTGATTACTACTTGCTCGAATACATCATTTGTTCCTCCTGTCATGAATATAAAGTTAGTGATATTATAGTCTATGTAAATTATAACATATTATCTTCCAAAATATTCTTCCGAGGCATGCTTTAGGTCCCTCATGTGTAAAATGTTTATTTTCTATACAAAGATATGGCATAAGGAATTTGATATAATTAACTGATAAGAAAACTGTGCATTCGCCTACTTCTATAAACTCCCTTCTCATAAACTTGTTCAAAGCGATTATACAGATATATATTATCTTTAGACGATCAGCTTCGTGGACACAGTGCTAAAAATAGTCAGATATGCTTTGAGTAGAAAAATTAGATTTTCTGACGTTTCGTGACTCAGTGTAAGCCACTTCTTTTACTATTTAAACTTGGTTTAATGTTAATTTGGTTAGATATGCTTTGAATTTAATCAAGATTTTGTCCCAGCTTCTTACAACCAAACGATATATAGGCAACAACATTTCAACAGTATTGGAAGAGGGAAGCTGGTGTTTGATACTGCTTCGACGGTTTATACGAAAAGTAATATTACTGCACAACTTTTTTGTATGTACAGCTTTAATTGACTTTTGAAACCATTAGGTGAAATAACAAATTACGAGATAAGATCCATGAAATAAAAAATTCATGGTCATTCCGAAGCATACAAAAATATTTGATTTGAAGCTCCAAAACAGGGTAACTATGGCATATTTTATGATAAAGTATGTATGATCTGTGCATTGGATATCCAAAGTTCAAATATTGTGGCTATAGCCAAATTAACATGGTCGTTGTTGTAATTGTACAAAATTGAAGGACATTCTGTATATATGCATCATTAAGCTTGTAAAGGTTTATCCTAAGTCAGAAATTAGTATATCAGGTAGTTGGACGGAGCTGGCAGTTAACCCTGAACTTGGGTCTCATGTTAGTTGACAAATGACATCAAGGCTTATCTGCAAGGAAACTAGTGATCCTAGTGGGATCTGAACGTGGATCACCCAGCATCACGACCACTGACATCACTACTCAGTTATTTAGGCTTTAATTGAACTCCAGATGACAATTTATTATTTAATGAGTAGTGACTTATGTTACATTTGCCTAGTCCAGTAGGTGTCTAATTCCTACAGGTGGTCAGTTGTAGCCTTAGTACCTCAGTGGTAGTGTATCAGAATATGAAAGCTAAGTTGTACGGAGTTTCCTGCCGACTATCTTCGACTATCTAATATCAAAACATGGGAGAAGTGATACCAGATCACTCACACTAATAGCCACATATTTCAAATTGATCGATAGAATTTGTTACATCCTAACGAAGAAAAAATGAATGGTAACTTCTAGGAATTATTTATGGACTATTATTACATATATTCTTATTAGAGAATTAATATGTAAATAGACTACATACATTCGTAGTCCTTTCATTTGAGCTATAGACTACTGAGATACGATTTGCCCTTCTTAACGTATTCCTGAAATATTAGCTATGACTATAGCTCACAGCCACTCACAGCCACTTTTGGCCTGAACTTATGCAATTGTTACTTTCTATTTCATGGTATGATGCGGTCTGATTCGCTTGTATATAAACTGCGTATGTCTGAACTACATGATACATACAGTCGAAACTGAGATTGTGTTCTGGACTCAACGGGTAGGGCAAGGCAAAAAGAACCGATAAGAACTCATAGCTGACTCTAGGTTGCTCGTGCTTGGTAACACGTCATTAGTTTGGCACACGGATGAGGTCATATGAGTCGGTCTTCTAGTTGGTGATTTAGTCACGTGACACATTGATAGGGCAAAAGACATAACAGAATTCGATCAGCACAAAGGGGATTAAACAAACTTTATGTTGATTGCAATTCATTGGTAGATGAGTTTTGGAAATCCGAGTCTAAATTCTTAACAGCTGCTACTATTATGCTTTTAAAAAGCTCAGAACCAAGAATACATAGACTGTGATTACGTAAAAATTAACTTAAGTACAATCACAAATTCTCTATTTTGTAAAGCTTAACCAATTACTGAAATTTAACCAAAAAAATCAGCGATTTCTTGTTATTATCGTTTGGTAATTCCATAGACATCACATTTATGGTTGATTTAAAAAGTACTGGATACTTGTCCTGATTCAGTCAAATTTTACGACATACCTACAATCAATCAATGCATCCCTAAACAGATAAAAAACGCCATTTCAAATTCTAACACCAGTATCTCTTTTGAAAATTCAACAAAACTTTTGGCAGAAGTTTAATATACAGATGAATCGATCAGAATTCAGAAAGTAAATTGCGTTTGTGCAAAATTCAAATATTAGATAATGCAGCGGGTTAAACTATCTGTTTCTGGTTTCAATTTCAAGACTGTCTTAATCTGAGGCTTGCGTTATTCATCACTGTTGCTTATTACTTTTTTTAATAAAAGTTGAATGCCCTTGCTGGGTCATCGATGCATCGTTTTTCTCGTTCTTCTGTTTTCAACTCTTTCCCACTCATTCTACTCTGCACACTGTTGCTACCTTCCGGCTAGACACGAACCGCTACATATACAACCAGTAGTTGTGCTAGGAATGTTCAAATTGATGAACAAAAGTTATTCAGTAATACAACTTAATATAAATGATACTGTTCATCTTGTCAAATAATCAATTATCTATCTACAAATTCTCTATCATAGGCCAATCAACACAATACATCATTTACAACAACACTCTGAAACACAATTACAGTATATTTTATGAATGAACAATTTTGATCACAAATCTTGTATTTCTGTGTCAAATTCACTCATTCATCATGCATTGCCGATGATGTAGATTCATGATGAAAATACCAATCCTTCACTTATCCTCTCATTCTTCATCCTAAATATATAATGCTATGTGAGGAAATCTATTTGATTAGTTTTTGAGAATTTGAGAATAAAGATAATCGATATGTATATTGTCAACTATACATGTTGTTGATATTCTCGAATAACATGGAGATTAATCTGCAGAAAAATTCAATAAATTTGTTAATTATGTAGAATACAATATTGTTGTTTTCTTTCCCATAAACTGGTCATTTAGAAAAGCTGTTTTTTTTTTGGTTAATTAATAACTATAGTGTTGATGAAACGGCTGTCCAGTGCTTCCAGGTTTTCCATGGTGGTCTAGCTTCAACTGACTCATGATCTCAACTCTATAAAATTACTAAAATCTCCACAAAACTCCTTTTGATAATTAATAACTAGTTGAAATTTTTAAAGGAGTTGGTTCAAGCTCATCTCTATCATATACTCTAATGAAATTTGTAACTATTAGTAGTGAAAATGATGATGATGATAATAATAATAACAATAATAACTAGGTAACCCCTCAACCAATCCATTAATCAACAACAGAGACTAATCTAATTCAATTCTCAATATCAAACTAATGGGAAAGGATTAAAACCCCTACAAATATTAATGATAATCAGATCAAGTGATCAGTTTGTTTTTATTTAACAGCATTATTCTCTCATCATCATTATCATCTAAAATGAAAATAATATTAATGGTAACAATAATAATAATAATAACAATAACAGTGAACAATCAAAATTCACATGACTAATTGAATCACAAAAAATGGAGGGGATATTCTTTATTTGTCTGTTTTATTTATTTGCGTTGAGTTTATGTCATTGCCGCTGTCACCATTATGATTAACGATTTATCCAAGGGTTGTATTACTAGTCACTATGGTGATGATGATACTACTAATAATAATAATCATAATAACGGTGACTGTGTTTTGCTTCATTATTTTAATCGTATACAATATACTTGGAAATAATTTTAAAAAAACAACAACGGTGTATTATAGAAAATAATGGTAGCAAGAAAATATTTCTCAAAAAATGAAAAGAATTTTAAGTATAAATAATAAGATTATAAGCAAATATGCAAATGAAATTTATTTTGGGAGGTGATTGCATCATTTGAGTTCATTGTTTCAACCTTGAGTTGTATATATGACTCTGTAAGCATATATATATATATATATATATATATATATATATATATATATATATGTTTCTGTGTGTGTATTTACGTAAGTGTAGAACCAAATAGTACTCTTTTTCTTTCATATTTCCTCCCAGATTGATTTAGTGCTGGTAATATAACAATGAGGTTTATTGGCAGGAAGACAAATAATTGTAATAGTAACTTAACTAAAATTCACACAAATGCCAAGTTAGTTGTTTTTTTCTAACAAACAAATGATATATCCATATCTATACATATAAATAGAGAACCAGTGTAAGGGGAGGAGAGACAGTTTTAGAAGTAAGCACATGTATACAATACTAATATATCTTAACATTTCATAAATTACACATTGGTAGACAGAAGTATAGACGCATATTGTTTATTTCTGGGATATGATATAAAAACAAACAGTGGTCGTATTAGTAGTCGATAGATATCTCTGTGGTTACAAAACAAAGAAAAAAAAGCCTCGAAAGAAAATGTAATATCAATAAGGAGTAACAGAAAGAACGGATTCTAAATAAACGTTATAAGAGATAGTATTGTTTGCTTTTGCTCGTTTATTTTAAAACAGGTAATAATGGTAATTGTGATGTTTCTGTTTTTCAATTCACTCTGAATCGAAATTATATAGTCAACAAAGAACATCGGTTTCTATAGTGATTTATAAAAAAATATCTAACTAAAGATTTTGAACATTCAACGGAATCTACCGTTGTTGAATTTTCCACATGGTGAAAATATGTGACGATAACAATAATAGTAACAATAATAATAATAATAATAATAATGTGTAATGTAAAAACAATTTATTTAACAACAAAGATATGATAAATATACTTTTTTTTCTAAATTTAAAAGACAAGGCAATTTTGTGAGGATACAAAAAAACACACAACGGAAAGTTAAGGGTGGGATAGATATAAAATGGTTGGTAAGGCAAGACAATAAATACAAAAAAGACTCAACGTGATCGATTGATGAAAAAGTGGCACATCATCGTCATCATCATCACCAATAAAAATTTCATATTCTCACCTATTGGCTTTTTTTTTACATAAAGAAAGCTTATAGTGAGATGTAATTAGTGTATCTATGTATGTATGTGTGTATGTATGTGTATAAATCTGCTCAATAATAAGAAATAATTTAACAAAAAATCTCATAGATTCTTTATTTTGTATTGAGCTCAACAATTAATTCTACTGTGTTTATTATTATTAGTTACTCAAACAGACTTATTGATTGAATAAGTCTCGAACTGTGGAAATCATCTTTTTTTTTCTTTTGTAAATAGAAAAGAATATTGAAAGCAATATAGAAAATTTCTTAAGCGAAACATTCAAACCAAACCTGATTAACAAAATTAAATATGTGTTCAAATACAGTGATTTTGTTTTTTCTATACATGCACATTGAAACATATATTTGTATATATATATGGATACCATAGATACTATCTCTTCAAAATGGGTAATAATCATTAGTTGTTTAGTTAGTTAATTAGTTAGTTAGTTACTGAATTAAGTAGTTAGTTCATTGACGAAAAATTAAAAAAAAAATTTAGTTTGTTTTGTTTCAATGAATAATTTCCAGAATATATTGATTGTTTTAAGTTTGTTTTTTTTTTGAAAAAAAAGTTTTATTCAAATAATAAAAAAAATTTTTATTATGTGTACATAAAATAAAGCTGACAATAATTATGAACGACAATAAGTTTATAAAGAAAGTTTCGAAAGTGAATATAGATGTATTCAGGATGGTTTGAAATATTAGTTACCTTCTTCTTCTTTTTCAGTTTCTCATTTTATCTATTTTAAACTCACACACACATACATACACACTCCCTCTCAATACAGACTAACATATGTACATACACACACACACACAAGTGAATAGATTTAATAGTGATTATTTTTCAAAGATCAAGAGTAGGGGGTGGTGGTGGTCAGGTTTTGGATAAAGGGATTAGGTTAATATAGGACATTGCTCCAGATATAATATATGTATTTCGTCATCATCATAATTATGGGATTCTTGTTTAATAGATGATTTCAATAAATTTGATTAATAATAACTGGGTTGATGAATAAAGGGTTCAATAAGTAAGATAATATCAGTAACAGGAGTTGAAAGTGGAGTTGGGTAGAGGTATTAAATAATTAATAGTTGGATTTCAAGCCATTTAGGATTCCATGCAGACGAAATATGCTTAAATAATGATTATCATTATTATTGTAGATGCTATAAGCACAAAATAAAAATGAAATATCAGTTAATGTTGTAATGGGAAAAAAAATATTAAAAAAAAATCAGCAAAAATAACTTTACTACTTAGTTGATTGGTATTTGAATGATGAAGTTCCTATAAGATAAAAAAGCAAATGAGCTGTAAAAAAAATGACGTGTCTGATACAGAAGGTCAATCAGAAATCAAGTGATCTGTGCAAATGATTAGTTAAGAAAAATGACTTCCTTTTCCAGGGGATGAAAACAAACTACTGATATATATATGGGTTTATTGATGCATGCAACTGAGGATTCCCATCCTAAGATAACGTAATACTCCTGAGTTTTCGATAGTTCTTCAATTGATATCATTCCTTGGGGAAAACTTGCTAAGAATTCAAATTCTTATACGCATATAAATAGGATCGTTTGATTATAGAGTTCACTAATTAGGAGTATGCTTTATGTCGATAAAACCAATCAGTTTCATTCTGACCAATAGAAAATTGCTGTCTACAAACATTGGATGTTCTAGAGCCAATTAGTCCATGCAACTTCTTTAATTTCTTACTGGGCGGTTAGAGTAGGAAGACATCATGTCGACTTACCTTCTATCATCATATTATTCCGTAACTTGGAAACTCATATGATAATATACACGAATTACAAGACTAAAACGTACCACAAATAAGAAAATACAATATTCAAATACTCGGGTCATTTATATCACAAAACTAGGTAATGATTACATAGTTCCATCAACGATAATTAATGAACGGAAAAATATATACCAACAGTTACTGTTTGAAATGATAGCTTACAATTGAAACAATATGAAAATACTACAAACCTAACATTTGATAAATACAAGATGGACAATTATACTCAACTGAGGCTAACTTTTGGATAATAACTATTCAGTTGTATCAATATTACAAATTCAGTCAACTTTTCAGTATTGTTATTTTGAAAAGTATAGTACTTATTAATAAAGAGTACTGATAACTTCGAAGACACCCAGATCTTGATTATATGATCTTCATGAGTTGTAAACCAAAGACCAAATAACCATTATATATGTAGTAAGTGTATATTTTATTCTACTAAGAAGTACACTCTCACCTTACTTCTTAAACTATAGTGTTATATCTGGACAATAACTTAGATTCTACCCAAGCTAAGAACAAACAAGATTTTATATTACACTCAGACTGTTTTCTTCTGATTATAATATGCCTCAGTTTTCATTTGTAATTAATTTTACCATATGTCATTATATTAAATGAAAATTAACTTTCCTTTCAGGTATGTCTCAAAGAGAAATAAATCATGACTTAATTTAAAATAAACCCAATATGGTTGGAAATATCCGTAAGCAGGAAAAGTGATTCGCTGTTTCATGACAGTCAAGGTCAAGATGACTACTCTTCTATCGTTTTTTTCTAGGAATTCAAAAATATAACGTCTGCTAGTATTCACGATAAAAGTTGATTAATAGGGATAAGGAGATGCGAACCATGAAAGTGACTTGTAGGTGCTTGTACAAAATTCAAATATTATATTAACCTATGACATTACCCGAAATGTTCAAGTTGATGAACAAAAGTTATTCAGTAATACAACTTAATATAAATGATACTGTTCATCTTATCTAATAATCAATTATCTATCTACGAATTCTCTATCATAGGCCAATCAACACAATACATCATTTACAACAACAAACTATTCATTCTGAAATAATGCTTAAATCAATCACAATATATTTTATGGATGAACAATTTTGATCACAAATCTTGTATTTCTGTGTCAAATTCACTCATTCATCATGCAATGTCGATGATATCGATACATGATGAAAATACCAATCCATCACTTATCCTCTCATACTTCATCCTAAATATATAATGCTATGTGAGGATAGTATGAGGACTACTGCATATCTATTTGATCCGCTTTAAAGCATTCAAGAATAAGGATAATCGATATGTATATTGTCAACTATACATGTTGTTGGTATCTCGAATTACATGGAGATTAATCTGAAGAAGACTTCAATAGATCTTGGGAATAACATAACAAGTCGTTTATATATTTCAGATATAAAGTTATCTACGTCTGAATGAATATATATTTTTGTATTTTTAATACTCTTTAAGGCAGAAATGATTATGTCTTGAACTGTATAAGGCTACTATCGTATTGGTTTCTGTAGTTTTGTAACGCGGTAAATTCTGGATTGCTCGTAATCAGTGTGTTACTGACAGATTAATAAGTAGCTTGAAAAGGTAAAGATCATTTTTAGCTTTGTTTGTATTTGGCCCATTGATGTACCCATTCTGATTCAGTGGACCAGATATTAAAAAAATTCTCTTTCACTTAAACAAAATGTTCAGTTAGGCATAACCAATATAGAACCTGGCATATATATATATATATATATATATATTCGTTCCCTTTAATAAACATTAGAGAAGTTAGAGTAGTAACATTATAAGTGATAGTACAAAACACTGCGTGTAAAGAATATGATTTAATAAGAAAGGATGGATTTGTTGATTGAGATCATGAATCGATCAGTGTTAAACCCCTACCTAGCCGTAGCCAGTGGAGCTAATCCGTTTTTTGGTGTGAGGTAGTTACCCACCGAAGACAATGAAAGATTATCGCACAATATCGTGGATTATTTGAAGTTAGACATTAACACCGTTGAATGCCAGTTCAGTGATCTAGAGGTTAATCGTTCACGCGCGAAATCGGAGGTCTTGGGTTCAAGTCCTGCGTGCGCGAACGTGGGTGCGCACTGATGAAGAGTCCCATACTAGGACCGAATGGCTATCCAGTGCCTCCAGGTTTTCAGTGGTGGTCTAACATTGATCGATTCATGACCTTAATCAAAAACTCAACAATCTTTACAACCCCGAACTCAATGAATTTAAATGATGAAAAGTATAAGCTAATCCCCAAATTTATAATCTAAAGGAAGATATAAAATAAATTCATTTAGATCAATGAGACAAACACTGAGATGTTACCGAAAGTCTCTAATCTCTTTGGTTAAACAAGAATTATAATATAATCATTGTTTTACTTTCATACCATTACAATTTACTTGAAGAAAACTAGTGATTATCGTTTGTAGTTATCTCTGTTAGTCTATCCGCTGAAACTACTACCCTTCATATATGATAATCTAGTAAAGAGAATACTTAACGAAGTTCGTTTAGATTTGAAAGAGATGATGACACAAAACATTATGATTACTAACAAATTCATATGACTTCAACCTATACGTAACTCATTGCTTTAACAAGTGTTATACAACTTTAAAATTTTTAATAATATTTAAATGAATTTTTAAGTTGAATTTCTGTCATTATTTGGATATACTGAACTGTTATAAATACCCGATACGATGTAACCAATTCTTTTCGATGAATAATAATTGTACAGGTGAATGCGAACTATCAAAGAAAAAGATATTTTCACGTTAAGCAAATTACTAAAGGAGTCCCATACTAGGACGAAACGGTCGTCCAGTGATTCCAGGTTTCCCATGATGGTCTAGCTGTAATTGACTCATGAACTAAACTATTAAATTACATATTGTCATGAATACTGAATATTTAGCATAACTAATGAAAAAAATACATTGTTATGGGATGTAGTTATTAGATAACCAAATTTATAAGACGGTATATATATGTAAATATATAAGAACCTTCATCTAAATTTGATTGAACAGTTTCACCGCATTTGAGCACCGAGTTGATGTGGGACATTAAAGAGGAAGAATGTATATGTAAACTTTCGGCGAATGAATTTAAAGTAAATCCAACGCTTCGCCTGGCAATCTGGTCCAAGCTTTTTTAAGGAGATATGTATACAAATACATTCTTCCTCTTTAGTAAACATGTACCCTGATAGGAAACCTGATTTATGGTAGGATGCAAATCAGTGTTATTTAACAATAATTTCTTATGATATTCAGCTATGCAGTTATTTATTTTTTATTGTTATGGAATACACGTACACGTTTTTAGTTTACCACTATTGTAAGCATCATATGACTAATGGTTTTGACCTTGAACAATGTTTGCAAAAGGGAAAGAGTGAAGAAAATATACAGGCTGATTGTGTTCGAAGAAACATTAATAAATTCACTTATCATTCGTTTGGTAACACAAAAAATAAGTTAGAATAAACTTGTTGATGTATATATATCGGGTATGAGGGGAATGAAAATTTAAAGGTAAAGGAGTCTAATGAACAGTTTTAGGATAATCATTGATTTCTATAGGTATACAATCACAGTAGGCTGCCAGTTTAACTTTGTTACCTAATTTTCAAATATGCGTGGGTAAAAAGAAAAAAACAAATGAATGGAAGATCAGAGAAAATTCAGTAGAATCCATAGAATAGAATCTGCACCATTGGTTGACTGAATAGACATGTGGCATCAGTTTGGTAATAGTAACCTAATCTAGTGATGTAATGAACATTGAGAAACTTTGTTGATGCATAACATGTAAGGACAGAAGTTGATGGACAGAATGTTTTACATGTTTAGTATTATAGACAGTGATGAAATAACTAGTTTGTTTCTAATGATAAAACAGGAGAGAGAGAGAATAAATTACAAGTCAATTATTGTTGACCATTTACCAAGTTATTCTTATTATTAAAACGATAGAGTTCCGCTTTCAGTTACGTCATATTTCGACCTTATGAAATTGATCTACTCCATAGTTTAAAAAACCAAATAAGTTTAGGTCATATGAGAAATTCTAGGAAATATTCTGTTATCTCACAGAAACTGGTGTTACTTTTAAAGTTACTTCAATCATTGATACTATTCCACTTCTCTTTTCGAAAGGTATTCAGTGTATTAGAATAAAATGATGTAATAAAAAGGATTTGTAGCTCTGGAGAATAAAGTTTATGCTGATATTTAATGTCTAAATAATCAGCGCTTCACAACTGAACCACCCAACTTGCAGAACTAAGTATCACCAAAACCATATATACTTAACAATTCCCACTATATTAAAACGTAGATACATTGATGAAGGCTATTCTTTTCGATAAATTCATATTATATCTTACAGCTGTAAGTCCAAGTTAACTGTCCAAAAGAATATCCAAGTTTAAACTAAATATATCTTTAAGAAGCAGAGGATTTTCAATAAAATAAAACTCCTAATATTGAAATGGATTGTATATGCTGTTAACTTGAATAAGTTCGAATATTAAATGAAATTAAGAGATTGATAATTAGAATATATATACTTGTAAGGAATCGTGATGTAGATACAAGTCAGATCAATTATTTGGTCAAGGATAACATAATGTATGAAGTCATAGTGTAGTAGTAATAGTAATAGTCATGTTAGTAGTAGTGTGGTGTGTGCTACTTATACTTACAGATCTAAATAGTATGTATCAGCAATCAGATGTTGAATATCTAACAGCATAAAATGGAACTGAATAGAAAAGAAAGGGAAACAGAGAGTTTTTGAAATAGCGGCAGAATTGGGAGAATCATGAAGTATGTAAAGAACAACTGATGGAAGATGTACAAATAGTGGATTAAACATAGGATTTTCATATTTTATGTGAAGGCACCGTATAATTTCTCAATAAACACTAAAATTGGTTTACCGTACTTGAGTTTTCGTTCACTACAGAAGTAGTAGTAGTGGTAACAATTAAATAAGAATTGTATGATTAAATGATTAGACATTTCGATATTCAAAATGCAGGAAAATAGCCGTTGAAAAGTTCTTCAAGGTGAAGCATGTTTATGAGTAAGCAAAGTTTAAGTACGAAAGTACCAAAGATGATATGTCAAATGGTTAAGCGAGAAAAAGATAGAAAATCATCATACTTGTTTAATGCTTTTTCTCACCCATGGGTTAGCTAAAAGTAATATAAGATTACTTTCAATACAGAAAGACAAAGATTGTTGACTAGATTCCCCATTGTTTCCTGCGTAAAAGATGAGCTTGATTCGTGTTGGAGAAAATATGATGGAATAATATAAATTCTTTAATGATGCCTTCCACAACGCTACTATTTCAAACAAATGTGTTAAACGGAGCTGTATGCAGACTTTTTCGAATATCGAGAAGGGACTTATGCCGAAATGGATTATGGTTAGCAATGAAATCCAAGACACACGCTTCGTCCTATCTGGGACTCATCAGCTAGATGTTCGCTCCGGAACTCGGTCTCAGTGCCATTCGCTTCAAACGCCATGGTGTAATCTATTTAGCTACTAGATTCAGATATCTAATAGCTTGTGCATTAAGATAAAGAGTTGCACACTGGTAATAATAATTATATACTTAAAGATTAAGTATCGTCATTTCTGGCCTAATTTAGATAATCTAATATTAGTCTACAGTGCGAATTTGAATATTATGTCGTTTGTCATCTTATGATTGCCATATTAGAGTTCAATACACAATAAAAAACTAGAATACCGACATTAAAGACACCCTTATGGATACAAATATAGATCGAAAATAGATCAAATGATAGACATTTTGTACTAATTAACTAAGTGACTTTATGGAACGGAATTTGTTTTATCAATAGACTTTTTTCTGTTTACATTCTTTTTTTCACATTTAAAATGTTATTTGATTGAAAGGATAGTTCGTAAATAATCTCTATCAGTTAGTTTTCTTACAAAATTTTGATCAACATCAAAAGAATGTGACATAGTTTTGTAATTATTATGACCTAATGTCATTCATAGTCTATGACAGTATTCAGATTTATGTATACAATGTAATGAATGAGAAATATTTTAATAGTTGGATTCATGAGTTGATTTAAACTAGACCACTATGGAAAACCTGGAAGCACTGGACAGCCGTTTAATCCTAGCATGAGATTCCTCAGCAATGAGCAACCATGATCACGAATGCAGGATTCAAACCCAGGACCTTCGGTTCCATGTGCAAACGCTCAACCTCTAGACTACTGAACTGGTATACAACAGTGTTAGTGTCTAACTCGAGCCAACTCACGATGTTACGCGACCGTTCACCAATGTCTTCAGTGAGTAACTGCCTCACGACAAACACAGTTGAAATATCTGTTAACTGAATAACCTAGCTGGTTAATTTCCAGAATTCTTAACAGTTAATGTGGGATGACTTTGCTGATTATATAAATCAACGTCAGTGTCTATATGAATATTAGTCAAAATATAAACGAACAATCTGACAGAAATCCGAAATGAAGTATATCCAAGTGACTTTATCTAAAAACTATATTTAAGATAATCTTAACGATTGAAATTCAAATAATTCTAATGTTACTTCTATCTAACTTGTGTTATATCCTAGCGAAGATTAAACTATGGGGGATTTCTGAGATCTATTAACGGACTAATATCATAAATATATTCTTATTGTATAACTAATGAATAACTAAGTTAAGCTTTATTTTGCACCTATAGGCTATTATTACACGATTTACCAATCTTAGATTATACTGAATTTATGAATTACAGTCTCTAACATTCACAGCCACATTTTGGCTTAATCCTGTACAGTTGTTATTTTTTTATTTTATAGTCAGTTTGGCTTGTATATATAAACCAAGTATGTCTGAAATATATGATTCATACAGTGAAAGCTGTTATTATTGACATTCTGAACTCAACAAGTAAGGCTTGGTAGGATAAAGATCAATAAGGATGCTACGCTGCTCAGATTGGCCAACATATCATTGTTATAGCATAGCGTTAAGAATGTTTAAGTTGTGTTTTGATTGGTGTTCTCATCCTGTGATAATCGATCGAGCAAAAGGTACAGCAGCTTGTTTAAATTTCTTTAAGGGAATATAAATTAGGATTTTGATTGTTTATTTCTTCAAAAAATTCTAAAATTAATTTGACAGAAGAAATGTTTGAAAACAATATATAGATTATTATCAGAAGGGATTTTGTAGATATTATAGTAATTTTAATAGTTGAGATGCGCACTGCTGAGGAGTCCCACAATAGGACAAAATGGCCATTCAGTGCTTCCAGGTTTTCCATGATGGTCTAGCTTCAATTGATTCATGATCTCAACTATTAAAATTATAATATATAGATTTCAACAACTGTGATTATTTCAAATATGATTTTTATATTCAGAGTTAATTATATATGAATTTATTAAGATTTCGAAATAGTAGTATGTTAAATTTCTGTGAAATTCATATACAAACGACAATTTTATATAGTTGAAATCATGAGTCACTTGAAGCTAGACCACCATGGAAAACCTGGAAGCACTGGACGGCCGTTTCGTCCTATTGTGGGAGATATCAACTGACTGACGACATTGGTGAATGGCTGCACAATTTCGTGGATTGGTTGAAGTTAGACATTAACACCGTTGGATGACGGCTGGCACAGTGGTTTATCGGTTAAGTGCTCTGGCGCGAGACTGATAGGTCCTGGGTTCGAATCTCGTGAGGCGGGATCGTGGATGCGCGCTGTTGAGGAGTCCCACAACGGCCGTCCAGTGCTTCCAGGTTTTCCATGATGGTGTAGCTTCAACTGACTCATGGTTTCAACTATATAAAATTACTAAAATCTCCACAAAACCCCCTTCTGAAAATGGCGATTTGTCGATTTCAATAAGAATTGATGAGATTATTTCTATGTTTATAATTTACAAGAGATAGTGTTTTCTGCACGTAAAAAAGGTTAACCAAAGCAGTAGTTGCTTTTAGGTTTACAATGAATGACTCTATATACGATGTATGATATTGGTTCCGTTTCTATTTTTGTTCATATTATGCAATATTTGAAGAAATAAATTGTTGATATTCTAATCATTTCTTTACTATGCACAAACGAAATTGTTCTACCAGAATAAGGAATAGGTGTTTTAACTTGGTTTATAAACTGTTTAATCGCTGAACAGTAATCACACACTTGTATACTTCTTTGTTCTGTCTAAAGTTTGAACGATCGAGTTGTAATGTGGTCACTAGATGATTAGTAATATTCTTACGAGTGGGGGGATCATCCACCTAAACTTTGTTTTAATTGATATTTATCAGTAATGTATATCTGTAATTTTAAGAGAACTGATACACTCTACAAGATTTGGATCTGGATCACTGAATATCACAATCAGAGACTTTATCACGACTTTATCAAGTTATTTCAACTGTCCGATCCCAACAACTTAAGTAACAAATTGTCTATAGCATTTATGTTTATATTCACTTAGTATTGCTTGTTTGAATCTTTCTATTGATGTTTAGGACTGCAACTAATCAGTCTCTTATCGGCATACGTGCATACTGTGCGTATTGCCTCGATATTACCTTAATTCACAAGCATTATAAGCAGTGATGGATAATGGCTAGCAGTCTTAAACATCAATGGGAAGATTCAAACAAGTAATACTAAGTAAGTCTAAAACTTCATCCCATTGCACAAGCAAGTGGCTATCAGAACTCAGTAGGTGAGTGGATAACGCGATGACGTTTGAACCGAAAGGTATTTAATTTCGAGTCCCAGAGTAAACATTAATTCTGAGATGTAGTTACATCCAGTTAACGAGTCCCAAATAGGACAAAACACGTGTCAAACTGGATTTCACTACTATCCACTATTCATCTTTGCTTACAATTTATGTTTATAGTTTTTAAAATAAAGTTATATCAAGGATTAAAGCATAATATTTCATTAATGAATGATTAGCTAATAACTTGACACGTATAATTCATACATATAAAAAAAAAATATCAAACAAAAGTGATTAATCGATTTTCACATGATCTATCTACTCAATAAAAGACATTGATATTTATTAATTATGCATACTCGTGATTGTTTAATTTAACTTTGAAATCCCTCCCTATCATTCAACGTATGCCTGTACACACATATATATATATACAAAGGGGATAAGTATAATTATACTACTTATTTGTACTTTATAAATTATGTAAAATAAAATAAAAAAATTTTTCTTCAATATTACCGAATTAATCAATGAAAAGTTGAAATAAACCAAATTAATATTAATGATAGTTTTGTTGTAATTAAAAAAAAAGAAAAGAAAATTACATTTAAGTAAAATGTATTACCAATTCTGCTTGTAATAAATGATAGATAGTATGTTGCTTTATACTAAATACAAAGTAATGTTGAAGTAGAGATGTATATTGGTTAGTAGTAGTATTCAATTAGTTCATTTTGTCCTGTTTGGACGTTAATCTGTTACTGTTGGACATGAATCAAGTAATTTTCTCTTTAAACATTGATTACTTTATTTATTTATAGTTACTGAGTTCATAAAACAGAAAACTAATAGATTAGAGCCCTTTGAATAAACATATATAATGGGATGTAGACACGTTCAGTTAATAAGTCTCAAATAGAAAGAAACACGGATCCTGGATTCGGCTAGTAGCCATTATCAAACTTATTCAAAAAATAGATAATTACTTAATGGTAATCTCAAGTTAATCCATTCAGGATATATATTCGAAGTGAAATAATTCACCAGAAATTAAATCTTCTTATGGTTTATATCACAGACCATTAAATTTATTTATTTCAACACATAAATATTGGAACAAGGAAGCACCAGATACATATGCGCCACACAAATCTCATTTGGTATGTGTGAGCGATGTGATACTGCCCAGGTGCCCAAACTGAAGCAGGTGGTTTTCCTAGGGGGCCACACCCAGAGCCTTCGACCTAAAGGTCTGATCCACAAGGCACTGGAGCATCGTGAGGAGATGCAGTTCCATGGTAGCCGGTGATCAACAATAAGTTTATACGCCATTTGTTCCCTCATGATACTGGAGCCAGCCCATGTGCACCATTGGTTTGGAATCAAGGTTTTCCAACTCCGTGTCCACTAACCCGGTTAAAGCGCCGGATATTCTCTTTTCTTCCCCTCACCTTCGTCTTGTTTGGACGTTAATCTGTTACTGTTGGACATGAATCAAGTAATTTTCTCTTTAAACATTGATTACTTTATTTATTTAAAGTTACTGAGTTCATAAAACAGAAAACTAATAGGTTAGAGCCCTTTGAATAAACATATATAATGGGATGTAGACACGTTCAGTTAATAAGTCTCAAATAGAAAGAAACACGGATCCTGGATTCGGCTAGTAGCCAATATCAAACTTATTCAAAAAATAGATAATTACTTAATGGTAATCTCAAGTTAATCCATTCAGGATATATATGTATATGCGAAAACACAATGACCAAATATTTAATCCTTAATATTACCAACAGAAGATCTAAACATTTATAAATAACTTATAGGACCAGTTCTGAGTAGCTAACTAATCTTAGACTGTAATTCATCATCACTATCGATTCAGGAACTTCAAGTCTTGCTTTAAGGATAACGCTATTCATTCATTCAGTCAATACCAAATGATTTTTGTATTTCTAGTATCCGTCATTCTGTGATACGGGCACTACCGTTATCAATTATCATCGATGATATATCTCTCAGCATACCTGTTGGAATTTTCCTCGTAACTAATTACATTTTTATCTAATGAATAGATTGACTAGGTTATTTAAAAAAAAATCAAAAAAATTTAAATGTTTAAAAATAAATCGATTATATCTTAATCAACCAATCAAATGAACTCATGAATAAGAAAGAATTTTGGCAGAAAAACAACTATCTATTTCTATCCATCCAAAAAATTTTTTTGTTTGAAGTAAACAATAATTTTTTTAAAATGATTTAATATTGTAAAATTAAATAGACTAATTGATCAATGAAGTTTTTCTCAAAGTGGTGTATGACTGTTGACTTCACATAAGAATAGGAAAACATTTTTTAAGCCTCATGAAGTTATAGTTGTTATGTCCGGACAAGAATGATGAATGGTAACTTTTGAGAACTATTTATGGACAAATACGATACATATATTTTTACTGTATAAGTGTTAAACAACTAAACTATGTAGGTACATCCAGCTGACGAGTCCCAAATAGGACGAAACGCACGTCCTGGATTCCACTGCTAGTCACCATCCATCTTTGTCTACCATGCTTGTGAATTTAGTCTATATCGAGGTAATACTCACAGTAGGCACATATGCCAATTAGAGACTGACCAGTTGCAGTCCTAAAACATCGATTGGAAAATTCAAACAAACAATACTAAGTGAATATATGCATATTTATGTTCCTCTTGTTATAAGCTTTATTTCGACTCATGGACTATTATTATACGATTTATGGTTTTTGAGTTATGCCCAGTTTGTCAATTACAGTCTCCCACATCCACAGTCACTTTGAGCTAGATCTTGTAGAAATGTTATTTTCTATTTTGTGGTGCGATATGGTCTATTGGGTGTGTATATAAACGCAATATATTTGAAATACATGATTTATATGGTAGAGGCTGAGGTTGGTGTTTTGTACTTAACAGGTAGGGCTAAGCAGGATGAAGGACTGATAAAGACTGTAGAGTGCTCGAAAGGGTTTATGCGTCATTGGTCCTGTCTATAAGTCACTGTTCTCTAATTGGCAATATCATTACGTTATATATGTATAAGGCACAAGGCCACAAGTCATAACAATAATTCATAATTAACACAACATAGAAACTAAATAAACATTATTTTACTCAACTATAAGTGACACTAATTTACGTGCAAGGCTTAGTGAAACTACCCAAGTTGCATAAACTGAATAATTTGGGAGCAAAGCTCGAAAATGAAACACGGAAAATCGAGTTCACACCCAACAGAGTCAAATATAAGAGATAACACTATTGAAAATTAATAATTGCTTACCTGAATAGATGGTTATGCTGATACAATAATGCAGCAAATTAACTGTAGGGGAATCGTTGAGGAGACAAATTTAAAAATTGGGAAAATCTTTTTGTGTGTAAATTTCGATAAGTACAGTTTCTGGTTGTTTTTTCTTTTAGAACAAAAGTGGATTGGAAATAAATTAATTAATAACATTATTACTGTCATGAAAAGTCAAGTTTCATTTATGCGGTAAACTGCGTTTAGACCACCATGTTTTTAATCGAGTTAAACTTTTCGATCGAGGTTTTGAAACATCATCATCATCTTGTTCCAATGAAGATTTGTTACCTTTCAAAAGATGTGATGTAAATCGACTTATTCTTTTGGATATATTCTTATGATCAGAGAGTTTAGTATCTAAATAAATAAAAATATATACATATTACATAATCGAATGTGATAAAAATGAAAAAAATAAAACTATTTATATATCTTCATAGTTGAAATCATTAGTCAATTGAAGTTAGACCACCATGTAAAACGTGGAAGCACTGGACGGCCGTTTCGTCCTATTATGGGACTCCTCAGCAGCACGCATCCACGGTCCCGCACTCGCGAAATTCGAACCCAGGACCCTTCTGATCTATAATCATATGCTCACTAGTGACTGACTTCAAGGGATGTTTCCTTGAATTCTAGTGGTAAGCAGTGACCAGTGGAGTTCAACCAAGTCTGTTGTAGAAATATCAACTGACTGAAGATAATTGGTGAATGTGTAGTATCGGTTGTTATGTTAAGCCCATATACTTTATTCTAGCTTCTGGCCAAACTAATTCGCCTATCCATTATGAGTCATATTTTGATCTTGTTAATTATTCGCTTATTAACCTTGACTATATTTTTGTGTGAGCGTATATGTGTGTACCCTTCGTATCGGTTAAGTGCTCTGGCGCAAGACTGGTAGGTCCTTGGTTCGAATCTCGCGAGGCAGGATAGTGGGTGCGTACTGTTGAGGAGTCCCATAATAGGACGAAATGGCCGTCCAGTGTTTCCAGGTGTTTCATGGTGGTATAACTTCAATTGACTCAGGATTTCGACTATAAAATCACTGAAATCTCCACAAAAGCCCTTCTGATATTGCTAAATAATTTTAAATTACAAATGTATGTAGATTGACATTCTTTCAATGCTATTGTGATGTGGTTGATAAAGATTATATAATTGTGAATAGCTTTTCAGTAATTATATTCAAATTTCTGAAGATTATATTATATTATCTGTAATATTAGTCATTGAAAATTCACTGATTCATATGAGGATTTCTTACCATATGATTTGTATTGGCTTCATTACCGAACAGGAGAAGGAAAGGATCTTTTCTTATTGATTTTTTATGGGAACATATGTATTCACCTTATTCTGCTGGTTATTTCTTGTTCTAAAGAATGTATTCCTGTTTTTCGCAGTATTCTATCACCTAATTACTAAATCCTATTGAAAATAATCTATAAGGTCATAGATAGTTAGTGGTTTATTCATTGAAGCCTTGCAATATTTATCTTTATTCTAATTTGTACATTGTTATAGCCAAGATTTGGCTAATGCTCTCCAAATTAAAATTATCATTACTTATGTTCAAAATCCTCACTAGTGAGCATGCTTTTGAAAGAACTAATCTTGTAACTTAAACAGTGATAAACACTGCATGAATATATCATAGAGTGTTATGCAATATCGAACAGTTAACTCTTTTGTTAGACAAAGTCATTAAGTAAAATGTTGTAATACTAAACGGTAGCTTTTATTCTTTTGAGTTAACGTAATAGGTAGGATGTATCAGATCTAGATTTTGCACTTAATGATATATGTCATGAAGATACTTTCATATGAGTTACAACCCGTATCACTTATTGCAGAAATCAAGGACATTATCATTGAGTTATTAGATCTGAACAGTTGATAAATACAGAAAATCATAAGATCTATCTACAATTTATCTATCTTATTGATTCTATCCAGCCATCTTAAATTAAAAACAGTTATTATCATCAAACACTTATATGAAATGACGAAACCGAGTCTGTAACAAAATTATTAAATTTCAGATATGTTTAAGAATACAGGTTATTGATCAGGTTAACTCTAACAACCTGTTCGTCACAGAGTATATTTGCTAGGAAAGGTATTACAGAACTTTTATAGATTTGCTTGCGTGCATGAATTTCAATGTATTTACGTCTCGTTCTACCAGAATATATACAAGGAGAAGGATATGAATGAAGTGGATGGTTAGTATCTGATAAGATAACACCTGCCAAGAGTTTGCAAAACTTAAGAGTCTATCCACAACTGTATTATTAATGACCTCAAAAGATTCACCACACACCTTGCTAACTGCCTTCAACACTCTCTTAGTATTTATGATTTATGGTGTCCTGATATTATGCATTCCTTCTAAGCTTAATTATATAAGTTATACTAAATTATGTAGAAAAATACACAAATTCTTATGTGAACTAAAAAAGAACACACAGTTACCTTTAATCTGTACCAATCACACGTTAATTGAATAAACGAGAAATTTAAGATGAAAAGCCTCTGAAATTTAATCATATTTAAGACAATGTGCCATAAAAAGAAAACATGGAATCAGTTTTTCTAGTTTCCTAATATGGTTAATCCACTACAAGAGAATGAATAATTGAATAATCACACTAGATCCTGTCATTCAAGAAAGCTCCATATAGAACAAATGAGATATGGCTAACAGTGGAATCTAGGATGTGCGTTTTGTGCTATTTGGGTTTCACCAGTTGAATTTATTTGTATCCCAGTGTTAAAGCTCACTCCGGGATTCAAAACCAATACCTTTTACTTTGAATGTTCAAAGCATTATCCAATTAGGTACTGAGTCCGGATAATCACTGGTTTATGAAACTGGTATGAATTTAAATTCGATTTGTGATAATTTGAATTATTATGTAGTTGATATTTGTGATCAGTCTTAGTTGCACAGGCTAGTGACAATCTGGACTCAGTACCTAACTAGATAACGCGTTGGACATTCAAAGCAAAAGGTACTGGGTTTGAATTCCGGAGTGAATATTAACACTGAGGTACAAGTGAATTGAACTAGTGAAATTCAAATAGCACAAAATGTACATCCTGGATTCCAATATTAGCCATATTCTATCCATTCTATAAGAACTTATCAAATAATGGTTGTATAGAAGTAAACCACATATCATTTACACACCCCAACTACAGTTGATAAAAATTTCACCCAAAAGTATCAAAAACGAGATCATGCAAACCATTACCAACTAAATTAAAGCTTAAAATGTACCCACAGTTTCCTTTCTCATATTTTGTCAAAAGATTGAATCACCGAATAATCTTACTGTGCATTTACGAGGTATAATAACAATATGAATTCAGTAGTCTAAGATTGAACTTAGTAGATTAGTTGAATTGACAGAGACAGCTGAAACTATAATTTAGATAGTGGTTAGTACTAAAATACACGATAAGATTTTTGTCCAACATAGCACTCGTTAAGTTTATCCGATTTCATTTAAGTTTTGACGATCACACTGAAACTAGGAGTTAGTACAGATCATTTCAGATTTCAAAGTATTGTCCATTATGTTCACAGAGGTTGATCGATTTCGTGCTTTCATCAAAATTCCAAATAAAATTCTTCTATTGTTAAGCAACAATGGGCTTATGTTTCTAACTTGTAGACATTAGTCAGTAAAGTATAGGTACATGTCAACTCTTGAAATTTAATGGTGTAATAAATCTTTGGTCTGACAACATAGTGCTTTAGTTAGAAATGTGGCCATTAATAATAAAGATAATAATAATAATAATAGCTAATCTTATTTTCTTCATTTCCTCTTAATTTGATATAAGACTTGAAGCTGTAAAGAGACCACAGCTGAGAAAAGATCTTTATAAGAGAGTTTTGCTACTGTTTCTAAGCAATAATGTACTTGAACACTCTTTAATTTATCCATTTATTAAAACTGACTTTTCTCGGATCCTAAGAATGTTAATCCCTATATAGTTCAAGAAGTAGAACGTAACCTTATGTAAGCTAGTCAAAATAATTTAATTATCATGATATGACAATCTTTATCAAAACATTAAAATTAGAAAAAAACAACATAATTTAAATTTTAACTTACCAAGAGATATAAGACTGCTTTCTTCCTCAGCTGTCATTCCAAAAATACTGCCACTATTCTGCGAGAGTTGAGATATTAATGTTCTTCTTGATTCACCTATGGGCCATTCAGGTTCATAACGTGGAATGGCTTTATCGTCTATATATGGAACATCGTAAACTATTTCCTTGCTTGCTCGGAAACTTGGAATTTTAGTCGGTGTTAAAGCATCTGGAAACATGTAATCATCATCCACAAAATGACACCCGGGTGGTGGATATTCTAAAGTGCTCCAAGGGCGGCGTTTTGTTGAATTTCCTATACTACGTCGAAGAAAGTCAGAAGCGTTTAATGAATTGTTGTTTGAGGATTTCGTGTTTGACTCTGGTTCTAGATAACTAACCGAAACATCTTCGGTTAATGTGTATTTATCTTGATCTGAACCGAGAGTTCCTACAAAGTCAGAATAGGGTTCTCTTGCACCATGCCATGTTTTCCGAATAGACGGATCTCTAAGTTTACTGGGAGAACGCCGAGGAGTCAAAGTAAGATCAGTATTATGATCAGAAAAAGATAATCCTATAACGTCGTGGTAGTCTTCATGATGATCCAGCTTCATAGGAGTATCTGAAATAATTTCATTAGTTGATATTTGACCACCGAATATACGTGGTTTCTTATGATGAGATTTCACCTTTTTCTTAGACTTACTGTCAACTTTATTATGTCCTGTACCATCGGGGATGCTATGATGAGTATTATCAACATTAGGTTTTTCAGTGTTTCTTGAGATTTGGTCGTTGGCATCGATGACTTTTACTCGATGAACAGAGTCTTTTTCATGTTTTTTTGATTTAAAAATATGAAATGGACTGTGTAATTTAGTCTTATCAGACTTCATCCCATGTGATGCATCCAAATTCTCAGCAGGATGATAAGATTTTTCTTCAGCTTCAGCAGCTAATATGTCCTGTGATTCTGTGAAATATTGCTCTTTCGGCAGGACACGATTGGTTTGAATGGGAACAATAAAAATTTCATCAATTTCAACCTCATCATTAGAAATATCACCATTAAAACCAGAATCAACAGGAGACGAAAAGCTCTCATCTATATCTTGGAAGGCATTTCTAGGCAAAATTCGAGAGGGAAGTGTGCTAGAGTTACAAAACTCAGGTGAGGAAAACGGTGAGATAAGAGGCTCCTCAACGACAGGAAGCAAATCAACAGGTTCCAAAGGCTCAGTAGGAGAAGGAGAAGAAACAACAGGAGGATTGAAAGTCCCCGTAGTAGAAAAATTCCCATCATCAGACATAACCACAACAGAAGCAGGCGCGTAAGACTGTAAAAACTCGGAAGATAAGCAAGAATCCGATAAAATATAAGACGGTGAATAATCGACAGAAGAAGGAAAAGATGAAATCATAGTAGAACAAACACAATTATTTAATTCAGATGTACCAGTCACATTCACATTCACATCAGGTGCATCTGCATGAAGTTTTCCAGACACATCTGGTCCATGCACTTTCAACTTTGGCAACGTGATATTCGGAGACCAGTGGAACTTCTTACCTTTGACTCGATCACCTGAGTCCACATCGACCTTCACACTGGGAACATCAACCTTTCCACCCACATCCAAACCAGCATCCACGTCTCCCGACACTGTGGGCAACTTCACCTTCTTCGCCTTCTTGCCTTTCGAGCCCCAACCGAAGGTGAACTTCTTCTTTGATGGAACACTGACATCTACATCGGGTGAAGAAACCTTCCCAGTCAGTCCCAACTCCCCACCTCTAATCGCACCACCTGATACACCGATTTCGGGCCCAGAGGCGGACACATCAACATCGGGAACCTCCATGGAGACATCGAGTTCGGGTTTCGGAAGAGACACATCCACACCACCAGTCGGACCTGAGACAGACACCGAGGTGTCCGGCACTCCAACACCAGCACCTCCACCAATCTTCAGACCACCCTTCGGCAACCCGAACTTAGGAGACCAATGGAACTTCTTACCTCCCTTTCTTGTTTTACCATCTAAGTGAGCGTCCAAACCGGCATCCAAATCTATCTCCCCACCTGCTCCACCCTCCACTTTCACATCAGCCTTTGGAGTCTTCACTTTCGTCTTCTTCTTGCCCAGACCGAACCCGAATTTCGGTGCCTTGATTGAAATATGTGGTTTCGGCACATCCACCTTAGCACCCACATCCACATCCGGCATCTCACCATGTACACGAAGATCTGGACCAGTCAGTTGCACACTGGGCAGTTTCACGTCTGTGTCCAGATTGGCGGACACATCGGGCATGGAAAGGTCTCCTTCGATAGACGGTGCACTCACATTTCCTGAGATCTGTAGGTCTGGCAGATTCAAATCGGCGTCCACAACTCCCACACCGACACCCTCCAAATCGAGCTTACCGGATAGATCACCTCCCAACGATGCATCGGGAACAGACACATCGACAGTAGGCAAATGACCACTGGCTTTCACAGATGGCACCTTCACAGATGGACCAGTCACATTCACATTCACATCAGGTGCATCTGCATGAAGTTTTCCAGACACATCTGGTCCATGCACTTTCAACTTTGGCAACGTGATATTCGGAGACCAGTGGAACTTCTTACCTTTGACTCGATCACCTGAGTCCACATCGACCTTCACACTGGGAACATCAACCTTTCCACCCACATCCAAACCAGCATCCACGTCTCCCGACACTGTGGGCAACTTCACCTTCTTCGCCTTCTTGCCTTTCGAGCCCCAACCGAAGGTGAACTTCTTCTTTGATGGAACACTGACATCTACATCGGGTGAAGAAACCTTCCCAGTCAGTCCCAACTCCCCACCTCTAATCGCACCACCTGATACACCGATTTCGGGCCCAGAGGCGGACACATCAACATCGGGAACCTCCATGGAGACATCGAGTTCGGGTTTCGGAAGAGACACATCCACACCACCAGTCGGACCTGAGACAGACACCGAGGTGTCCGGCACTCCAACACCAGCACCTCCACCAATCTTCAGACCACCCTTCGGCAACCCGAACTTAGGAGACCAATGGAACTTCTTACCTCCCTTTCTTGTTTTACCATCTAAGTGAGCGTCCAAACCGGCATCCAAATCTATCTCCCCACCTGCTCCACCCTCCACTTTCACATCAGCCTTTGGAGTCTTCACTTTCGTCTTCTTCTTGCCCAGACCGAACCCGAATTTCGGTGCCTTGATTGAAATATGTGGTTTCGGCACATCCACCTTAGCACCCACATCCACATCCGGCATCTCACCATGTACACGAAGATCTGGACCAGTCAGTTGCACACTGGGCAGTTTCACGTCTGTGTCCAGATTGGCGGACACATCGGGCATGGAAAGGTCTCCTTCGATAGACGGTGCACTCACATTTCCTGAGATCTGTAGGTCTGGCAGATTCAAATCGGCGTCCACAACTCCCACACCGACACCCTCCAAATCGAGCTTACCGGATAGATCACCTCCCAACGATGCATCGGGAACAGACACATCGACAGTAGGCAAATGACCACTGGCTTTCACAGATGGCACCTTCACAGATGGACCAGTCACATTCACATTCACATCAGGTGCATCTGCATGAAGTTTTCCAGACACATCTGGTCCATGCACTTTCAACTTTGGCAACGTGATATTCGGAGACCAGTGGAACTTCTTACCTTTGACTCGATCACCTGAGTTCACATCGACCTTCACACTGGGAACATCAACCTTTCCACCCACATCCAAACCAGCATCCACGTCTCCCGACACTGTGGGCAACTTCACCTTCTTCGCCTTCTTGCCTTTCGAGCCCCAACCGAAGGTGAACTTCTTCTTTGATGGAACACTGACATCTACATCGGGTGAAGAAACCTTCCCAGTCAGTCCCAACTCCCCACCTCTAATCGCACCACCTGATACACCGATTTCGGGCCCAGAGGCGGACACATCAACATCGGGAACCTCCATGGAGACATCGAGTTCGGGTTTCGGAAGAGACACATCCACACCACCAGTCGGACCTGAGACAGACACCGAGGTGTCCGGCACTCCAACACCAGCACCTCCACCAATCTTCAGACCACCCTTCGGCAACCCGAACTTAGGAGACCAATGGAACTTCTTACCTCCCTTTCTTGTTTTACCATCTAAGTGAGCGTCCAAACCGGCATCCAAATCTATCTCCCCACCTGCTCCACCCTCCACTTTCACATCAGCCTTTGGAGTCTTCACTTTCGTCTTCTTCTTGCCCAGACCGAACCCGAATTTCGGTGCCTTGATTGAAATATGTGGTTTCGGCACATCCACCTTAGCACCCACATCCACATCCGGCATCTCACCATGTACACGAAGATCTGGACCAGTCAGTTGCACACTGGGCAGTTTCACGTCTGTGTCCAGATTGGCGGACACATCGGGCATGGAAAGGTCTCCTTCGATAGACGGTGCACTCACATTTCCTGAGATCTGTAGGTCTGGCAGATTCAAATCGGCGTCCACAACTCCCACACCGACACCCTCCAAATCGAGCTTACCGGATAGATCACCTCCCAACGATGCATCGGGAACAGACACATCGACAGTAGGCAAATGACCACTGGCTTTCACAGATGGCACCTTCACAGATGGACCAGTCACATTCACATTCACATCAGGTGCATCTGCATGAAGTTTTCCAGACACATCTGGTCCATGCACTTTCAACTTTGGCAACGTGATATTCGGAGACCAGTGGAACTTCTTACCTTTGACTCGATCACCTGAGTCCACATCGACCTTCACACTGGGAACATCAACCTTTCCACCCACATCCAAACCAGCATCCACGTCTCCCGACACTGTGGGCAACTTCACCTTCTTCGCCTTCTTGCCTTTCGAGCCCCAACCGAAGGTGAACTTCTTCTTTGATGGAACACTGACATCTACATCGGGTGAAGAAACCTTCCCAGTCAGTCCCAACTCCCCACCTCTAATCGCACCACCTGATACACCGATTTCGGGCCCAGAGGCGGACACATCAACATCGGGAACCTCCATGGAGACATCGAGTTCGGGTTTCGGAAGAGACACATCCACACCACCAGTCGGACCTGAGACAGACACCGAGGTGTCCGGCACTCCAACACCAGCACCTCCACCAATCTTCAGACCACCCTTCGGCAACCCGAACTTAGGAGACCAATGGAACTTCTTACCTCCCTTTCTTGTTTTACCATCTAAGTGAGCGTCCAAACCGGCATCCAAATCTATCTCCCCACCTGCTCCACCCTCCACTTTCACATCAGCCTTTGGAGTCTTCACTTTCGTCTTCTTCTTGCCCAGACCGAACCCGAATTTCGGTGCCTTGATTGAAATATGTGGTTTCGGCACATCCACCTTAGCACCCACATCCACATCCGGCATCTCACCATGTACACGAAGATCTGGACCAGTCAGTTGCACACTGGGCAGTTTCACGTCTGTGTCCAGATTGGCGGACACATCGGGCATGGAAAGGTCTCCTTCGATAGACGGTGCACTCACATTTCCTGAGATCTGTAGGTCTGGCAGATTCAAATCGGCGTCCACAACTCCCACACCGACACCCTCCAAATCGAGCTTACCGGATAGATCACCTCCCAACGATGCATCGGGAACAGACACATCGACAGTAGGCAAATGACCACTGGCTTTCACAGATGGCACCTTCACAGATGGACCAGTCACATTCACATTCACATCAGGTGCATCTGCATGAAGTTTTCCAGACACATCTGGTCCATGCACTTTCAACTTTGGCAACGTGATATTCGGAGACCAGTGGAACTTCTTACCTTTGACTCGATCACCTGAGTCCACATCGACCTTCACACTGGGAACATCAACCTTTCCACCCACATCCAAACCAGCATCCACGTCTCCCGACACTGTGGGCAACTTCACCTTCTTCGCCTTCTTGCCTTTCGAGCCCCAACCGAAGGTGAACTTCTTCTTTGATGGAACACTGACATCTACATCGGGTGAAGAAACCTTCCCAGTCAGTCCCAACTCCCCACCTCTAATCGCACCACCTGATACACCGATTTCGGGCCCAGAGGCGGACACATCAACATCGGGAACCTCCATGGAGACATCGAGTTCGGGTTTCGGAAGAGACACATCCACACCACCAGTCGGACCTGAGACAGACACCGAGGTGTCCGGCACTCCAACACCAGCACCTCCACCAATCTTCAGACCACCCTTCGGCAACCCGAACTTAGGAGACCAATGGAACTTCTTACCTCCCTTTCTTGTTTTACCATCTAAGTGAGCGTCCAAACCGGCATCCAAATCTATCTCCCCACCTGCTCCACCCTCCACTTTCACATCAGCCTTTGGAGTCTTCACTTTCGTCTTCTTCTTGCCCAGACCGAACCCGAATTTCGGTGCCTTGATTGAAATATGTGGTTTCGGCACATCCACCTTAGCACCCACATCCACATCCGGCATCTCACCATGTACACGAAGATCTGGACCAGTCAGTTGCACACTGGGCAGTTTCACGTCTGTGTCCAGATTGGCGGACACATCGGGCATGGAAAGGTCTCCTTCGATAGACGGTGCACTCACATTTCCTGAGATCTGTAGGTCTGGCAGATTCAAATCGGCGTCCACAACTCCCACACCGACACCCTCCAAATCGAGCTTACCGGATAGATCACCTCCCAACGATGCATCGGGAACAGACACATCGACAGTAGGCAAATGACCACTGGCTTTCACAGATGGCACCTTCACAGATGGACCAGTCACATTCACATTCACATCAGGTGCATCTGCATGAAGTTTTCCAGACACATCTGGTCCATGCACTTTCAACTTTGGCAACGTGATATTCGGAGACCAGTGGAACTTCTTACCTTTGACTCGATCACCTGAGTCCACATCGACCTTCACACTGGGAACATCAACCTTTCCACCCACATCCAAACCAGCATCCACGTCTCCCGACACTGTGGGCAACTTCACCTTCTTCGCCTTCTTGCCTTTCGAGCCCCAACCGAAGGTGAACTTCTTCTTTGATGGAACACTGACATCTACATCGGGTGAAGAAACCTTCCCAGTCAGTCCCAACTCCCCACCTCTAATCGCACCACCTGATACACCGATTTCGGGCCCAGAGGCGGACACATCAACATCGGGAACCTCCATGGAGACATCGAGTTCGGGTTTCGGAAGAGACACATCCACACCACCAGTCGGACCTGAGACAGACACCGAGGTGTCCGGCACTCCAACACCAGCACCTCCACCAATCTTCAGACCACCCTTCGGCAACCCGAACTTAGGAGACCAATGGAACTTCTTACCTCCCTTTCTTGTTTTACCATCTAAGTGAGCGTCCAAACCGGCATCCAAATCTATCTCCCCACCTGCTCCACCCTCCACTTTCACATCAGCCTTTGGAGTCTTCACTTTCGTCTTCTTCTTGCCCAGACCGAACCCGAATTTCGGTGCCTTGATTGAAATATGTGGTTTCGGCACATCCACCTTAGCACCCACATCCACATCCGGCATCTCACCATGTACACGAAGATCTGGACCAGTCAGTTGCACACTGGGCAGTTTCACGTCTGTGTCCAGATTGGCGGACACATCGGGCATGGAAAGGTCTCCTTCGATAGACGGTGCACTCACATTTCCTGAGATCTGTAGGTCTGGCAGATTCAAATCGGCGTCCACAACTCCCACACCGACACCCTCCAAATCGAGCTTACCGGATAGATCACCTCCCAACGATGCATCGGGAACAGACACATCGACAGTAGGCAAATGACCACTGGCTTTCACAGATGGCACCTTCACAGATGGACCAGTCACATTCACATTCACATCAGGTGCATCTGCATGAAGTTTTCCAGACACATCTGGTCCATGCACTTTCAACTTTGGCAACGTGATATTCGGAGACCAGTGGAACTTCTTACCTTTGACTCGATCACCTGAGTCCACATCGACCTTCACACTGGGAACATCAACCTTTCCACCCACATCCAAACCAGCATCCACGTCTCCCGACACTGTGGGCAACTTCACCTTCTTCGCCTTCTTGCCTTTCGAGCCCCAACCGAAGGTGAACTTCTTCTTTGATGGAACACTGACATCTACATCGGGTGAAGAAACCTTCCCAGTCAGTCCCAACTCCCCACCTCTAATCGCACCACCTGATACACCGATTTCGGGCCCAGAGGCGGACACATCAACATCGGGAACCTCCATGGAGACATCGAGTTCGGGTTTCGGAAGAGACACATCCACACCACCAGTCGGACCTGAGACAGACACCGAGGTGTCCGGCACTCCAACACCAGCACCTCCACCAATCTTCAGACCACCCTTCGGCAACCCGAACTTAGGAGACCAATGGAACTTCTTACCTCCCTTTCTTGTTTTACCATCTAAGTGAGCGTCCAAACCGGCATCCAAATCTATCTCCCCACCTGCTCCACCCTCCACTTTCACATCAGCCTTTGGAGTCTTCAGCTTTCGTCTTCTTCTTGCCCAGACCGAACCCGAATTTCGGTGCCTTGATTGAAATATGTGGTTTCGGCACATCCACCTTAGCACCCACATCCACATCCGGCATCTCACCATGTACACGAAGATCTGGACCAGTCAGTTGCACACTGGGCAGTTTCACGTCTGTGTCCAGATTGGCGGACACATCGGGCATGGAAAGGTCTCCTTCGATAGACGGTGCACTCACATTTCCTGAGATCTGTAGGTCTGGCAGATTCAAATCGGCGTCCACAACTCCCACACCGACACCCTCCAAATCGAGCTTACCGGATAGATCACCTCCCAACGATGCATCGGGAACAGACACATCGACAGTAGGCAAATGACCACTGGCTTTCACAGATGGCACCTTCACAGATGGACCAGTCACATTCACATTCACATCAGGTGCATCTGCATGAAGTTTTCCAGACACATCTGGTCCATGCACTTTCAACTTTGGCAACGTGATATTCGGAGACCAGTGGAACTTCTTACCTTTGACTCGATCACCTGAGTCCACATCGACCTTCACACTGGGAACATCAACCTTTCCACCCACATCCAAACCAGCATCCACGTCTCCCGACACTGTGGGCAACTTCACCTTCTTCGCCTTCTTGCCTTTCGAGCCCCAACCGAAGGTGAACTTCTTCTTTGATGGAACACTGACATCTACATCGGGTGAAGAAACCTTCCCAGTCAGTCCCAACTCCCCACCTCTAATCGCACCACCTGATACACCGATTTCGGGCCCAGAGGCGGACACATCAACATCGGGAACCTCCATGGAGACATCGAGTTCGGGTTTCGGAAGAGACACATCCACACCACCAGTCGGACCTGAGACAGACACCGAGGTGTCCGGCACTCCAACACCAGCACCTCCACCAATCTTCAGACCACCCTTCGGCAACCCGAACTTAGGAGACCAATGGAACTTCTTACCTCCCTTTCTTGTTTTACCATCTAAGTGAGCGTCCAAACCGGCATCCAAATCTATCTCCCCACCTGCTCCACCCTCCACTTTCACATCAGCCTTTGGAGTCTTCGCTTTCGTCTTCTTCTTGCCCAGACCGAACCCGAATTTCGGTGCCTTGATTGAAATATGTGGTTTCGGCACATCCACCTTAGCACCCACATCCACATCCGGCATCTCACCATGTACACGAAGATCTGGACCAGTCAGTTGCACACTGGGCAGTTTCACGTCTGTGTCCAGATTGGCGGACACATCGGGCATGGAAAGGTCTCCTTCGATAGACGGTGCACTCACATTTCCTGAGATCTGTAGGTCTGGCAGATTCAAATCGGCGTCCACAACTCCCACACCGACACCCTCCAAATCGAGCTTACCGGATAGATCACCTCCCAACGATGCATCGGGAACAGACACATCGACAGTAGGCAAATGACCACTGGCTTTCACAGATGGCACCTTCACAGATGGACCAGTCACATTCACATTCACATCAGGTGCATCTGCATGAAGTTTTCCAGACACATCTGGTCCATGCACTTTCAACTTTGGCAACGTGATATTCGGAGACCAGTGGAACTTCTTACCTTTGACTCGATCACCTGAGTCCACATCGACCTTCACACTGGGAACATCAACCTTTCCACCCACATCCAAACCAGCATCCACGTCTCCCGACACTGTGGGCAACTTCACCTTCTTCGCCTTCTTGCCTTTCGAGCCCCAACCGAAGGTGAACTTCTTCTTTGATGGAACACTGACATCTACATCGGGTGAAGAAACCTTCCCAGTCAGTCCCAACTCCCCACCTCTAATCGCACCACCTGATACACCGATTTCGGGCCCAGAGGCGGACACATCAACATCGGGAACCTCCATGGAGACATCGAGTTCGGGTTTCGGAAGAGACACATCCACACCACCAGTCGGACCTGAGACAGACACCGAGGTGTCCGGCACTCCAACACCAGCACCTCCACCAATCTTCAGACCACCCTTCGGCAACCCGAACTTAGGAGACCAATGGAACTTCTTACCTCCCTTTCTTGTTTTACCATCTAAGTGAGCGTCCAAACCGGCATCCAAATCTATCTCCCCACCTGCTCCACCCTCCACTTTCACATCAGCCTTTGGAGTCTTCGCTTTCGTCTTCTTCTTGCCCAGACCGAACCCGAATTTCGGTGCCTTGATTGAAATATGTGGTTTCGGCACATCCACCTTAGCACCCACATCCACATCCGGCATCTCACCATGTACACGAAGATCTGGACCAGTCAGTTGCACACTGGGCAGTTTCACGTCTGTGTCCAGATTGGCGGACACATCGGGCATGGAAAGGTCTCCTTCGATAGACGGTGCACTCACATTTCCTGAGATCTGTAGGTCTGGCAGATTCAAATCGGCGTCCACAACTCCCACACCGACACCCTCCAAATCGAGCTTACCGGATAGATCACCTCCCAACGATGCATCGGGAACAGACACATCGACAGTAGGCAAATGACCACTGGCTTTCACAGATGGCACCTTCACAGATGGACCAGTCACATTCACATTCACATCAGGTGCATCTGCATGAAGTTTTCCAGACACATCTGGTCCATGCACTTTCAACTTTGGCAACGTGATATTCGGAGACCAGTGGAACTTCTTACCTTTGACTCGATCACCTGAGTCCACATCGACCTTCACACTGGGAACATCAACCTTTCCACCCACATCCAAACCAGCATCCACGTCTCCCGACACTGTGGGCAACTTCACCTTCTTCGCCTTCTTGCCTTTCGAGCCCCAACCGAAGGTGAACTTCTTCTTTGATGGAACACTGACATCTACATCGGGTGAAGAAACCTTCCCAGTCAGTCCCAACTCCCCACCTCTAATCGCACCACCTGATACACCGATTTCGGGCCCAGAGGCGGACACATCAACATCGGGAACCTCCATGGAGACATCGAGTTCGGGTTTCGGAAGAGACACATCCACACCACCAGTCGGACCTGAGACAGACACCGAGGTGTCCGGCACTCCAACACCAGCACCTCCACCAATCTTCAGACCACCCTTCGGCAACCCGAACTTAGGAGACCAATGGAACTTCTTACCTCCCTTTCTTGTTTTACCATCTAAGTGAGCGTCCAAACCGGCATCCAAATCTATCTCCCCACCTGCTCCACCCTCCACTTTCACATCAGCCTTTGGAGTCTTCACTTTCGTCTTCTTCTTGCCCAGACCGAACCCGAATTTCGGTGCCTTGATTGAAATATGTGGTTTCGGCACATCCACCTTAGCACCCACATCCACATCCGGCATCTCACCATGTACACGAAGATCTGGACCAGTCAGTTGCACACTGGGCAGTTTCACGTCTGTGTCCAGATTGGCGGACACATCGGGCATGGAAAGGTCTCCTTCGATAGACGGTGCACTCACATTTCCTGAGATCTGTAGGTCTGGCAGATTCAAATCGGCGTCCACAACTCCCACACCGACACCCTCCAAATCGAGCTTACCGGATAGATCACCTCCCAACGATGCATCGGGAACAGACACATCGACAGTAGGCAAATGACCACTGGCTTTCACAGATGGCACCTTCACAGATGGACCAGTCACATTCACATTCACATCAGGTGCATCTGCATGAAGTTTTCCAGACACATCTGGTCCATGCACTTTCAACTTTGGCAACGTGATATTCGGAGACCAGTGGAACTTCTTACCTTTGACTCGATCACCTGAGTCCACATCGACCTTCACACTGGGAACATCAACCTTTCCACCCACATCCAAACCAGCATCCACGTCTCCCGACACTGTGGGCAACTTCACCTTCTTCGCCTTCTTGCCTTTCGAGCCCCAACCGAAGGTGAACTTCTTCTTTGATGGAACACTGACATCTACATCGGGTGAAGAAACCTTCCCAGTCAGTCCCAACTCCCCACCTCTAATCGCACCACCTGATACACCGATTTCGGGCCCAGAGGCGGACACATCAACATCGGGAACCTCCATGGAGACATCGAGTTCGGGTTTCGGAAGAGACACATCCACACCACCAGTCGGACCTGAGACAGACACCGAGGTGTCCGGCACTCCAACACCAGCACCTCCACCAATCTTCAGACCACCCTTCGGCAACCCGAACTTAGGAGACCAATGGAACTTCTTACCTCCCTTTCTTGTTTTACCATCTAAGTGAGCGTCCAAACCGGCATCCAAATCTATCTCCCCACCTGCTCCACCCTCCACTTTCACATCAGCCTTTGGAGTCTTCACTTTCGTCTTCTTCTTGCCCAGACCGAACCCGAATTTCGGTGCCTTGATTGAAATATGTGGTTTCGGCACATCCACCTTAGCACCCACATCCACATCCGGCATCTCACCATGTACACGAAGATCTGGACCAGTCAGTTGCACACTGGGCAGTTTCACGTCTGTGTCCAGATTGGCGGACACATCGGGCATGGAAAGGTCTCCTTCGATAGACGGTGCACTCACATTTCCTGAGATCTGTAGGTCTGGCAGATTCAAATCGGCGTCCACAACTCCCACACCGACACCCTCCAAATCGAGCTTACCGGATAGATCACCTCCCAACGATGCATCGGGAACAGACACATCGACAGTAGGCAAATGACCACTGGCTTTCACAGATGGCACCTTCACAGATGGACCAGTCACATTCACATTCACATCAGGTGCATCTGCATGAAGTTTTCCAGACACATCTGGTCCATGCACTTTCAACTTTGGCAACGTGATATTCGGAGACCAGTGGAACTTCTTACCTTTGACTCGATCACCTGAGTCCACATCGACCTTCACACTGGGAACATCAACCTTTCCACCCACATCCAAACCAGCATCCACGTCTCCCGACACTGTGGGCAACTTCACCTTCTTCGCCTTCTTGCCTTTCGAGCCCCAACCGAAGGTGAACTTCTTCTTTGATGGAACACTGACATCTACATCGGGTGAAGAAACCTTCCCAGTCAGTCCCAACTCCCCACCTCTAATCGCACCACCTGATACACCGATTTCGGGCCCAGAGGCGGACACATCAACATCGGGAACCTCCATGGAGACATCGAGTTCGGGTTTCGGAAGAGACACATCCACACCACCAGTCGGACCTGAGACAGACACCGAGGTGTCCGGCACTCCAACACCAGCACCTCCACCAATCTTCAGACCACCCTTCGGCAACCCGAACTTAGGAGACCAATGGAACTTCTTACCTCCCTTTCTTGTTTTACCATCTAAGTGAGCGTCCAAACCGGCATCCAAATCTATCTCCCCACCTGCTCCACCCTCCACTTTCACATCAGCCTTTGGAGTCTTCACTTTCGTCTTCTTCTTGCCCAGACCGAACCCGAATTTCGGTGCCTTGATTGAAATATGTGGTTTCGGCACATCCACCTTAGCACCCACATCCACATCCGGCATCTCACCATGTACACGAAGATCTGGACCAGTCAGTTGCACACTGGGCAGTTTCACGTCTGTGTCCAGATTGGCGGACACATCGGGCATGGAAAGGTCTCCTTCGATAGACGGTGCACTCACATTTCCTGAGATCTGTAGGTCTGGCAGATTCAAATCGGCGTCCACAACTCCCACACCGACACCCTCCAAATCGAGCTTACCGGATAGATCACCTCCCAACGATGCATCGGGAACAGACACATCGACAGTAGGCAAATGACCACTGGCTTTCACAGATGGCACCTTCACAGATGGACCAGTCACATTCACATTCACATCAGGTGCATCTGCATGAAGTTTTCCAGACACATCTGGTCCATGCACTTTCAACTTTGGCAACGTGATATTCGGAGACCAATTGAATTTCTTCGGTTGTGCTTTCTCATTTTCTTGTGTCTCTGGGGTTTTCGTTAATCCTTGTTCTACATTCATTTCTGCTGTAATTTGATTGTCGTCTTTGTTTTCAACCTTTTTTATCTTATTTACATTTGTTCTTTGTAGTTTTATGCATGGGTTTACCATTCTTTTCGCGTTTTTCTTTTTTACCTTTTCATCATCTTTCTTCTGTTTTACGTCTTCAATCCTCTTTTCTTTCATTATTTTATCTTCTGGTTTTCGGCTTTTTTCTTTTTGTACACCTTTGGAGGTCTTTAGTTTTTTCTCTTTCACTTCATTCTTCTTTATATTGTTCATTTTAGTTTTTCTTGTCAGCTGTTTGCTTTCGATTCTCTGTGTTTCTATTGCTACATTTTCAATGATTTTATTGTTTGAATTTACATGAGGGAGTTTGTATTGTTTTCCGCTGATAACTGCTTCAACAGGTTTGTCATTTTGTTGCATAACTTCTAAGTCATTTATATTTTGATGTTCATGTTTTTTAAATTTAAGTTTTGGTGAACAACCTACTTTTCGTCTTTTTTCCATTCTACTACTTTCATCAGTAATTTTTCTTTGATTTTCTGGTAGAACAATTTCATTTTCTGTACTATTCATGTTCATTTTTATTTTAGGTTTCATAAATTGTAGTTTTTGTTTTAATAACCCTTTATTCGTTTTTGATTTATATTTTCCTGACTGTTTTGTATTCATTAATGGTTCATTTAATTCGTTTTGTACATTACATATTTCTAAGTCGTAAGGATTAGGTTCTGGTTTAGTTCTATCATATTTTGATATACAATTTTCATATCCTTGATTATTGATATTGATATGATAATCACTAGCTAGCCGTTGAGATTCATTTTGTTTACTTAGGTTATCATGAGAATTTAATAAATATTTATGACTTACCATTGATTTGATATGATGATTATGATTAGAATCCTTATGGATATTTTTAGAGTCATTAAAATCCATATTATGTTTATTGAATTTAGGTGAAGATTCTTCACTTGACTGTACATAATATACTGGAACGTATAAATTACTACTTAATGGTAATTTAATTGGTATGTACATAGGATTATCTAATTCTGTACAAATATCTTTTTCAATACTAGAATGATATATTTCATAATCATCTGTATGTCGATAACATAGTCCAAGTTTTTCGGTATCATAAAGTTTCTTCAAATGATCATCGTCATCAACAACAACATCTACATTGATAGTATCATCTTTACATAGATCTTTCTTGACTTTCAACGAATCATATTCTTGATATTCTAATGGAGGTGTATTACTTGTTTCCCAAACATCGGATAATTTAGATTTTTTACATTCTGGATCTGTTAATGTATCATATAATTTACATGTAATAGTTGATTTTAAATTATCATCAATTTTCATTAAATCTACTTTAATTGATTCATCAGTTTGATGAGATTGTTCAATATCAACTGGATTCATTTCAGTAGACATAGTAAAATAGAAATATTTTCCAATCTTAATAATAATAATGTTACACTTTTTTAAAGTGATTTCGTCATAGATTCAATAGAATGTTCATATATATATAGATAACATTGGCGATAAATTCCCGCTGTAGTATTCAGCGGATATGAAATTCAGTGAAGGAATATGTCTCCATAGTAGTTCAATTTTAAACTTTGTACATGATAAATAACATATAGTGGAAATCAACTTTCATATTATATAATAAATCCTTTCACACAAGATTTAGTTGATATAGCAACTGAATATATATATATATGAGTAGAAAATGATCTATGATTGTTTGTTCAATAGTCTCATTTATTTGTATTGATCATTGGTATACATTTGATATAGTTGTCAATTAAGAAACAATAATGATTCCACTAATATGTTGAATACAAATATCGATGTATAGAAAACACACAAAAAAAAAATTGAAAAAAAAGAAAAAAATAAGGCGTTGAAAAATTCGAAAGTGTGCTTGCTGCCTTACACAATTATTTGTTGATAATTATTATTGTATTACACAAATTGCCTTATATTTGTTTCTGACTGAAACTTTTCATTACTGTATGGAGACATGCATCAAGCGTCTGAAACCTTCACAGTAGAATTGAATAATAATAATAATAATATAAATGTTAAAATTGAATATTATAAGAATTAGATGGTTGTTGATTTGTTTTCTTTTTTTTCTTGGAATAATATTACGTAGGTGTTGATAAATATTAACCTCTCAAGTTTGTAAAGCAAAACAGAAACCCCTTTCGTTATAGTGTGTATATGATATTTTGTTTGTGTTGTTTTGAATGGTGAAAAACAATCCAACTTTTTTTTTTTTTATTTTCTTAAAACAGAGTAACCTATCAGCTTGTAAGTGAATTTAACTTAATTTGCTTGTATACTTTTAATTACATGTGTAGTAGTTTATCACCTATTTGTGCTCAATTTTATTGGTATTGGACAAAAATTCTTACTTAAACAACGTGGACATAATGATAAGTGACCAACTTCCTTAGCCTATATTATTTCAGTTTATAAAAGAATCAATGGAATTGGTAAAATTTAGGTAGAATAAAATAACCATAATGAGAGACTGACAGGCATAGATTGATAGACAGAAACAGTAATGAATTAATCCAATCCCATTAAGCTTAGCTAAATAATTACCCTATAGTAATCATATTTTCACGTTTATCGCATTGACTTATTAGTGTATATAGCATAGTGGATAATTTAGGTTAAAATGGAAGAATGCCTGAAGTAACCATTTGGAAGAGGATTTTAAGTCATTCTTTTTTTTAACCTAGTAACACAAAATGTATCCTTATTTAAATAGGTCCTTATGTAGAAAGTAAATCTAGATCTATGTAGTTTCCATTATGGACTGATTTCAGTCAGACAATCATTGAAAGCCAGAAAGCACTGGATAATTATGTATGCTACTCCTTAGTAAGGTATCCTCATGGTTCAATCAGGACTAGAACCCAAGATTGTCAGATCTCGCAACATGTGCCTGACATTCAAATCATTTAATTCGCTTTCAATTAGTCATATTCCTGACTCTTAGACAAATTTTAATACTGTGAAATCATCATTTCTTGGCATAGAGGACAACATTTAATAGCACTCTAAAAAGAAGTTTAACTCCACTTGTCAACCAAGTTCTATTTAAGAGATGTATAATTGTGTTCTTCAATAATTGATTATAATGAACTACGTAAATAAGTCGGTTTATCTTCAGTGAACTATTTGAAAAAGTGGTTGCCTATCATTCATTATGAAGAAAATCTCATTTGAATGAAATAGACAAATCGAACTGTATAATGTTTATTTGTATCAAGTCTTTAGAGATTTGTTCAGTAATGGATATCCTAAATGAATAACTCTCGGGAAATTTTTATTGAGTATAGCATCCTTTTCTAAATATATCTTAATTTTGTTATTGTTTGATAGTGATCTTTCTAGATTCAGTTAGGTTATCGTCTTGATTCGGTTCATGAATTCGTTGAAGATATCAATAATGTAATCAATAGTTGTTGCTTTCTAAGAGTTGGTAGGTTAAGAATTAGATTGTTTTCACTAATAAAATGTACCTACATCCTAATGTGCTCGTAGAGTAATCAGTTCAATTTTCATCATGTTCTTTACTTTTCTAGATTTCCTCATACATTTTGCTAAGCACCTCCCTTTAAATACAAAAAGTACCTACAAGTTAGATGTCAATCATCATATATTTGGATTTCATCTAAACCATTTGCTACTAGGACTATTTCAGACATTTGATCAAAATGTCCACCATATTATCTAATATAAAGTGACGAAATTTAAATATTCTTATTAGTTTCCAATAATGATTCTTATAATTGTTAATTATTACATGTGTTTTTGTATCGGTGAAATTGAATTCATGAGTCAATTGAAGCTCGACCACCATTGAAAACTTGAAATTACTGGATGGTCGTTTCGTCCTAGTGTGAGGCTCCTCAGCAGTGCGCATTCATGATCCCGCATATAGACCCTGAATCCAGGACCTTCGGTCTCACACGCGAAAAACTTTTGGCCTGTAAAATACGAATCATCATAATCGTCTATTCTATAATAATAATAATAATAATAATAATAATAATAATAATAATAGTGAAAACAGCAATAGCAATAGTGGAGATAATAATAATAATAATAATAATAATAATAATAATAATAATAATCGTTATCATCATCATTGTTGATTTAGTACGTTTAAAACTAGTGAGAAAACACTAATAATCTGATAAATTTAGTTTTGTAATAACGTTGACTGAAGAATAGTTGAAAATAAGAGGTTACTGATCAATCGTTGGATTCTAGTTTGAGGATCTTCAGAACCACACATTACAGAAGATAAAACCTAAAAAATCTTCAGAATACTTGATGAATATGATGCCTCCAAACTACTGATTTAGAATTCAGTGATTAATATGACGAAACTCAAGTCAACTTATAATACATATCAGTCATTATCAGATATATTAATTACTGACTGACTATACTACACTCATTAAAAGGGTTTCTTCTTGTTTGCTTTATTATATAATTTATAAATAAAATATATCAATAGAATGTCGTTCAGATCAGGGATTGGGTTAAATATTCTTTCCAGATGGTATAACTTCACTCCTCGTAATACACCGATTAAAATGTTTGAATCAATGTCATATATTTTACTCTATAATTAACACGTTTCAGTTGATGACATTAGTAAAATAAACACATTTAGAGATTTTAATTGGTAGTTGATAAAACTGAATATATTAACAATGTAACTTCTGTACTATTTAATTAAAAGTGAGAAGTTTTGTCGAAGATATTTTTTTGTTACCATGGGACAGTTTTCTAAAAGAGATTTAGAAAATATGTATACTAGTGAAATCCCTTAATTTTGAAACATTTTTTTTCACATGGAGATATATGAGGTCATGAATCTTGATCGACTGAGATGGTTGGGTCACGTGTTACGTATGTCTGAACACCGACCACCACGATGCTCTATGCTGACTAGTATTAGCGATGGTTGGAAGAGAGTTAGGGGCCGCCAAACTAAAACGTGGCATCAGAGCATGAAGTCACTAACTTCTAGTCTAAGCCATGTTGGTAGGTGCATACTACTTGGTTGAGATCCGCGTGACTATCGTAACCAATGGTTGGAGACTGTGTGTGACATGGCTCAGAATCGATCACAATGGCGTAGGTGCATACACTCTTTATCTTCCCTTAAACCTTGAGATTAAAATTGCTTCATATCTGTCTTTCTTCCAGTACTATATCCTCATATACAACCTTTCTTTTATATATTACCACCATTAAATTAACTACTTCTATGAATTCGGTGTTCATCGTGTTGTGCTAACGCGGTATAGCAACTTGGACCGATGCATATATGTGCCTGGTCCTACATTGTAGCTGACTGAATGACTGACATAGAGATATGAACATCATTTCTTTTCTTCAATTATTCTACTTATAACATATAGTGATGTTCATTTTTTGACTTGAGCAGTTGTACTACGAAATTCACTGATAGTCTAATTAACATACTTGAAAATTAGTAGTGAACTTTTCATAAGGAAAGTGGAAAAATTAAAATTACACTTTCACATATCAACAATTAAAATACATACTCCAAAGATTTTGATTTGGTGGACAAATTTATGTATCATAGAGATTAGAAAAAAGTATTCCGTAGTTCATTAATTTTTTGTTTATATTAATTTAAAACGGATAAAATGAGATACATTAAATTTATCTTTTTATTGTGGTTTTAATCAAAAGTGACCATTTGTTAATTCATACTGACTTAATCGCAAGATGATTATGACTCTCAGAGACCACAGTTTGGCTGAACTTTTGAGTCAGAATCCAGTAGTCCGTATTTTCAACATCAGTTACTTTGAAATTGTGAGGATGGTCTACAGGTGAAGTCAAGGAAGCTCTAAGAAGCCCAGAAGGAGCCGGACATATTCCATCCAATCAGCTTTGGGAAGAATATTCTAGAATCACTACGTGTAGCTTCCCTATTGGACAATGCTGATAACTCCCTGTGTGCCGATCGAATAACTATAATGATGATTTCGTTTCCATTAAAAACTATAAATACCTGACAATTTTGTACCATAATCAACACTGTTTGGAATAACATTCCTTCTACTTGTCTTCTGTCTTCTGATTTATGACTTGGGAGGGTTCTAACGTTCGAGTGCTCCAGTATTGTGCGATAGACTAAGAGATCTAAGTTTGCGATATAACAGAAATATAGTATAATTCTTGTCTAATATCAAATTTGGAAAGGATTGTCGTTAAAAGTCAAGGTTTCTTAAAAGAAGATAGGGAACTTTTTACTGAGTTAATTACTAATTCATTAGTCATTATGATGTTTTGTAAACAATTTTTACTGAACCACACGTATTAGTATTTAACTTTATCATTAAAAGGGATTATAAAATGATAAGTACTGAATTTTGATAATCTACTTTTGTTATTTCGAACTTCACATCTGAAATAAAAAAGTAGTAGGTCTGAAGAGCCTTTTAAAGTTTTCTTCATTAATCGGAAGAATTTAGATTTTAAACGATTCATTACAAATTCTATAATACCAATTTAAAGATTTGTTGTCCCATGAGAATCTTAAGGGTTCAGATACATAACCACAGAGAAAAAACTCTTATCAGTTATCCATCGAAACCATACAGATGTTTTCTGCTCACTAAACGTCTGTATCTCTTCTACCAATAATATTATCGAGACATAGAATTTTCATAATATACTAAGTGTAGACTGCAACAAGTACTTTTATAATACATTTCATTTGTGGTCAAAAACTTTGCTTTGAATAGGGATATAATGCCAGTTTATCCATATTTCTGTTACCTCAACAAAAACACAGTGACCTAATAATATTCGTTAGTTCAGTGAGAAAAAAATAATCTTTGAATTCGTCAAACTGTTATCAATAACTAAATGTACTAGGACCACGTACATCTGCATTCATTACCCAGTTACTAAACATTAAATCTTGATATCTAGTCTTGTACTGGATAAATTCCATTATTAACGTATTTACATGAATCTTAACAATATTCACTTGGCTATCTGCTATACACTCCAGTTGAGAAAAATTTAATCACTAAGATGTAAAGTAACACATGATAATATGCAATCTGAGTATTTATTTCTATAAAAAATCCATCTACATACTGAATTTGCTATACTCAATAGTAGTCGGTTGAAAATTTTATGACTGAAAACTTAAAATACGAATTCACTTGATATTGTTTGTTTGAATCTTCCCATTGATGTTTAAGACTGCAATTGATCAGTCTCTTATTGGCATATGTGCATCCTGTGCGTATTGCCTCGATATAGCCTTAAAATACGAATGTTTAGATTATAGTGGATTGTTAATAAAAAGATAGATATCAGGATGCTCAAATACTGTTTTCAGAAATTTTGTATGGTAAACCCTAGTTATTCAACGAAATGAAACTTATATCACAGTGCAAAGAACTGAATCTATATATTCATGTCTCTCTCTCTCTTTTGAGTTAGATTATATACACTCATCAGTGTTTTAACTCTAATACAACATGGAAGAATAGACATTTTAGAATGTTTGAACCAGTCATCAGATACTCTTGAATCTAAATTTTGTACTAGCTAATCAAATTCACCAGTGTATAACTATAACCTCAAGTTACATGATGCTCTCTGCGACATTTGAATCAGAATCATCTAATACCACAATAGAGGACATTACTAATGAGCCATTCGGTTGGTAACTAACGTCTTTCTGTCCTAAAGTATTTATACTGATTAATCATTGGGTGATAAATGTACAACCACCTTTACAAATTGTATTGTTTGACCATAGATTACAAATCATAGACTATTCCATATCATACATAGTCATATGGTATACATTTTTGTATTTTTATTGTTTTCATAAATATTGAGTAAATATTCCGGAACAAAATGATTTGATGTTACACGTATTTGTCCATTTTAAAAATATCCACATGCCAGTTTTATGATACAGATTACTTCTTTAAAATGAATTCCAGTATATAATAGATGAATAAAACATAATTATTTCTTACTGACTTATTGGTTATGTTGTAGTCATATATAAAATTGTATACCAGTCATTAATTCATAGAATCTCGCGAGGAGGGATTTATTTATTTAAACACATAAATATTGGTACAAGGAAGAAGCAGATATATATGCGCCACACAAATCTCATTGGATTTGTGTCAGGGCTATGATACTGCCCAGGTGCCCAAACTGAAGCAGGTGGTTTTCTTTGGGGGCTACACCCGGAACCTTTGACCTAAAGGTCTGATCCACAAAACAGTGAAGCATCGTGAGGAGATGCAATCCCATGGTAGCCGGTGACCAACAATTGATTCATACGCCGTTTGTTCCCTTTAGGATACTGGAGCCTATGTGCACCATTGGTTTGGAATCAGAGTTTTCCAACTCCCCTGGGCGAACTCGCCGTGTCCACCAACCCGATTAAAGCGCCAGACATTCGTTTTTTGTCCTCTCAATTTTGTAAACAACAGTAAGGCCATGAGAAGGCAGTGAGTAGGACTTCATTGGCAGAGGTTTTATACGCGTGGCCATGTGAGAGCATTTGGAGAGGGAGAGCGGACTCTACTTACTCTCGGCCTCATTTTGGGGCACATGGGATCATGGATGCGCACTGTTGAGGAGTCCCACAATAGGACGAAACGGCCTGTCGGTGTTTCCAGATTTTCCATGTTGATCTAGCTTCAACTGACACATGATTTCAACTATATAAAACTCGTAGAATTATTATTTACTAGGATGATCCTAAATTTTACAGTCAATACAAAATAAGGATTATCAATCTTATTGAATATACTATTGTGCTTGATGACAAGTGATTGGTAGATTACTTGTCTTCAATTTATGAAGCATAGTTGATATTAGATTCTGTCATTTTTCCTAAATACAAAAACACCTAGTAACTATCTAATTGAAATATTTTCTAGTTCATGAAATCGAATACATAGTTTACCTATCACGTTTTGGTTGTTCACGTGAAACCAAATTTTTTTGTAGAAAAAAATACAAACATGTTATACTGTACACACACACATGCACGCATACATACAAATGGACAAACATACATTCACATACAAATACATATTAGTAAAATGATTTATGAGATTTTTGTATTATTATTATATATAGCCTTGTGAAGTACTTTATTTACATCTCATATTTGTATTAAATATCATCTTAACTGACAAAATCATTTTTTACATTCAACTATTTAGATTTAAGATCTAATTTCGAACATGTGATTGCATAAGGAGGTGAAAAGTAGAAAAAAGAAACAGGATTGAAGGCTTGGAAGAAAAGAGTTCTTTTACATCGTCTATAGTGATTTATCAATGTGAATTTGGGAACCGATGGACATTAGGAAGTATTTGATGGCTATTTGATTTTATAGTTGAAAGCGTGAATCAATTGAAGCTAGACCACCATGGAAAACCTGGAAGCACTGGACGGCAGTTTCGTCCTATTATGGGACTCCTCAGCAGTGCGCATCCACGATCCCGCTCTCGCGAGATTCGAACTCAGGACCTACCAGTCTCGCTCCAGAGCACTTAACCGATGAACCACTGAGCTGGCCGGCATCCAACGGTATTAATGTCCAACTTCAACTAATTCACGAAGTTGATCAACCGTTCACCATTTGTCTTCAGTGAGTTGATATCTAACAACAGACGTGGTTTGAACTCCACTGGTCACTGCTTCTCACTAGAACTCCTGGATTTACTTCTCGAAATCAGTCACTAGTGAGCATATGATCATTATTATTATTATTATCAGAAGGAGATTTTGTGGAGATTTGGTATTTTCATAATTGAAAGCGTGTAACTGGTGGATGTAATTGAGAGAAAATCATTGACTTGAGTTTAATACTTGCAGGTGCTCATCATTATAGCGTAGTTGCAATCTTAAGGGAAATGATGGTCCTCAAGAGTGATGCACGTTTCAATCCCTAGGAGAGTATCATTCGTAAATTAATCAATACAATTCGATCAGGACATAAGAACTAGCCAAACTTGACATTGGTCACTAATCAGTAGTTGGCCAATTGTAAATGTATCCATTTTGTTAACATGAATAAAGGAAATGCTTATCCAAAGTAAAATATTTTATGAAAAACTCCAAATTAGAAACTCATAATAGCTACCAAGGAAAACACTGATACAGTTATTTCCTATCTAAATAAGTAGACAGCAAGCTATCTGTATAGAATGTGTAATGTAGAAATCCCCGAAAATCTGAGTTTATTCAATCAGAAGAGTTTCATTGTTTGTTACTAGTATCAAAACTTTTGAAACAATCACTAAGATATCTAACACCTAGTTGTCTAACATATTCCCCGTTATCAGTAAACCCTGTAACAGATCACCATGGAGATAATAAACATATTTGAATATTTAATTGAGAAAGTATTTTTTAAATTGAGAATATCTCTCGTAATAGTATGTACGATGATTTGACTTCAAAGGAACATATCGTTAACTAGTAAACGTCACCAGTGATTAACTTGAAAAAATGAGTTCCTGGGGTTCAAACAACAAACTACGATCTTTAGACTCCAACTATAATTGTCCCATAATATCACGAGTTCTCTGAATTAAGAAATCTGAACTACAGAACACTAACTCAATGGCTTATGTATAACACTTCTACTGTTTAGATCCTTAGCTCAAATTTTGGTAGGATGAAGGTTGTTTTTGTTACTGATTTTCACATTTGGACATAATGTCGTTTAGTCTCCCCTTAAATTTCAACAGTTTGTTCTAGCTGATACCAAGTTGTGACCAAAAACCACTACATTATTAAACTAATCTACACAAAATATTCAACCAAACATTAGATTACTATATTTGATGTGTGACGAACACTAATGTCATAGAAAGGTGTTTCGTCCCAATTGGAGCTCGTCTATTTGATCTGCTTGCACCACAGTGTTGATGTTTACATTTAGCTATTGGGTCCAGATATAAAACAGCCCTCATGACGAATATGAATTTTATTTGAAATGTTTTATGTTATCCCATTATTGATATTAAGGACTGCAACTGGTCATTCTCTATCGTTAAATGTACATATTGAAGGAGTTGACCTGACTTTGTCATTTTGTCTCATTCATCTTCTAATGTTAACTGATGGCTCCATATATAACGATTTGAAGGTTAGAAATAAAATTCATCAGAGAGAAAGGAAAGTCCTGGTTTCCAATTCTAATTACAATCCAACTTCTTGAAAACCATCGCATTAACTTAAAGCCAATTATTATCAACACGAATTAATAAAATCTGAATAACCATTACAGATTCGTGGTTTAAATTTGACAGTCATAATATAAAAATCGTTTGTTTAAAATAAAAATTCAAAGACATAAATCATAATTAGTCAAATAATATCTAAACTACTGATTAAAATAATATATTCATGGATTCCACTGCTAGCCACTATCCATCTTTGTTTACAATGCTTATGAAATAAGGCTATATCGAGGCAATCCTCACAGTATGTACATATGGTCAATAAGAGACTGACCACTTGCAGTTCTAAACATCAATGGGAAGATTCAAACAAGTAACCATTATTATCTAAGATGAATAAAGTATTCACTATTGAAATGATTTAAAAACTAGATTTTTAATCTTTAAACAGATCAGGTCACTGAATATGAAACCTTAGCGATAATGAAAGTTACAATAAAAACATTATTTAATCAATGCATAAGCATGTATATTTTTTAAGGTTTCACAAATGCTATGCATATCTATACAATTAGTGCTAGTTCTCATTAATATTCATATTAGATTTTGGAGACAAACAATTTTGTACACTTGAATAGATGGTATTTTAATCAATTTGTTTTTTTCTCGTAATTTTAAGTTTAAAAGTCTTCACCTTTTTTAAGTAAAGATGAATAGTGGCTAACAGTATAATCGAGGACGCGCGTTTTTTGTCTTACTTGGGACTCGTCAGATGAATGTACCTACATCTCAGAGTTGATGTTCACTCCGAAACTTGAAACGAGCGCCGTTCGCTTCAAAAACCATCGCATTATCCACTCGACTACTGAGTAATGATAGTCACTTGCTTGTGCAATAGGTTGAAGTTTAAATTTACTTGGTATTGTTTGACTAAATCTTCCCATTGATGTTTAGGACTGCAATCGATCAATCTGTTTTCGGCATATGTGCATACTGTGACTATCAGGACTTAGTAGCTAGGTGGATGGATAACGTGATGGCGTTTGGATCGAAAGGTAATGGGTTCGAGTCCCAGAGTGAACATCAACTCTGAGATGCAGGTACATCTAGCTGACGAGTCCCAAATAGGACGAAACGCGCGTCAAACTGGATTCCACTGCTAACCACTATCCATCTTTGCTTATAATGCTTGTGAATTAAAGCTATATCGAGGCAATACGCACAGTATGCATATATGCCAATAAGAGACTGGTCAATTGCAGATCTCAACAACAATGAGAAGATTCAACCAAACAATACCAAGTGAATTTAAACTTCTTTTTTTCCTGTCAATTATTAAGTGACCAACTGAATAACTAGTTAATCAATCGTTGTTTGGATAATGTAACACTTGACAAAGAGAAAGAGATTGATTTCAATCTTTTGTATTAAAATTAAATAACTGAATTAGATAGGCATAATGAATACTGTATGGTATATGATGAGTCAAAATAGATTTTGATGTATTATTTGTTTGTATCAATGTCAATTACAGCTTTTTTTCCATGGACTCAAGCTAACTTACAATCAAAACGAAGTAGTATTGAGTCAGTAAGTTTAGGTGATCATAATTAAATATTGATCAATAGAATTCAGCCAGTCCTACTAACTAGATAAATATGACATTGGCTTCTGGCAAATGATCTAAGTTCTATTGTAGTTCAGTTGCAGCCTTCATATTTGCGTGATAGTGGTCAAATGCATGCAAAATTCCAAATAAACATTAATAACCCATTCCCCAAAAATGTGAAATCCAGGTCCTAGGGTTCCTCCATTTAAATATTTACCATGATTTTATTGCTACTAATTCGTTAGGATTTGATCAACATTTAATCAAAAGTGATATTAATCTATACTCTGTAATCGATCAATTCAAATATATCGGTCCTAAATTAGTACAGTTGTTGTCCGGATAGATCAATGGTAACGTAGCAGATTATAGAACTTAGTGATTCAGATCCAAATCTCACAGAAAACATTAGTTACCTCGAGATTGCTCATAAGCCTTTCTGATGAGTACTTATTAGCCTGAAAACGATATCCAGGGTTTAGTTTTAACTAATTCCAATTATGTAACGTCAATAAAATGTAATATTTTTTTAGTTAATACTCTATGAGTGATTACTATTATGTTTTTAATCAACTCTATAAACAAAATGCCAATAAATTTACAATTTAGGTACCAAATTTACATTATCCGCCGGTTAGTAAAAAGAAAACAAACAAAAGAATATCAGAATGGGGTTTTGTGGAGATTTTAGTAATTTTGTATTGTTGAAATCATGAGTCAATTGAAGCTAGACCACCAGGGAAAACCTGAAAGCACTGGAAGGCCGTTTCGTCTTGTTGTGGGACTCCTCAGAAGTGCACATTCACCATCCCGCACTAGCGAGATTCGAACCCAGGACCTATCAGTCTCGCGCGCAAGCGCTTAAACACTAGACCACTGAGCCGGCCGGCATCCAACGGTGTCAATGTCCAACTTCAACAAATCCACGAAGTCGGGCAACCATTTCACCAATGTCTTCAGTGAGTTGATATCTTCCAACAGACCTGGTTGAACTCCACTGGTTAATGCTTTTTACTAGAACTCCAGGAAATACCTCATGGAGCTAGTCTTTAGTGAGCATATGATTATTATTATCAGAAGGAGGTTTTGTGAAGATTTTAGTAATTATGTATAGTTGAAATAATGTAACGTCAATAAAATGTGTGATATTTTAGTTAATACTCTATGACTGATTACTATTATGTTTTTAATCAGCTCTAAAAAAGAATGCCAATAAATTTACAGTATCCGCTGGTTAGAAAACAAACAAAAAGAATAGACTCTTAATGTGAGTTTTAAAGCTTATTTTTGTTGTCATGTCTTAACTACAAAAGTATGTCAAGAATATGATGTAATTGACAGACAAGATATAAATTACTTCATTATTGTACATTGCATTTTTTCTTCATAATTAGCATGAACTTTACACGAAGAATTTTATGCAATTGAACAATTTGAACATACATATACATTTGTAAAGTAAATAAGATTACGTAATAATAACGGTATACATGAGTGAGTGAAAGAGAGAGAGAGATGGAATGTGATTACTGTTGGATATAACTTGAAAAAATTTTTTTTTCTATTTTGATGGTATTGTACCTTTATAAAGTTAAATTATTCCATGACGTCATACATAAGAGTTGATAGTAAATTTGGTTTCATGACTTAATATATAGATAATACTGTGGTGTGGTCTACTTATATCCATATAAGTAGTGTATGGTGATGGTTAGACATAGAATGTATTTTGGCAGAAGACCGATAAGGAAAGAACTGAAATGATGCGCAATGGGTAGGAAAATGCATGAACAATGAAATTAGAGAAGATGAACTAATATTTACAGAAGGCAAAGTGAAGATTGAGACAATTGCTTGTTATTTTGCAGCTTAACTGTTCATTGCATGGTTATGAGAATTTAGTGAAATAGTCTGTAATTTGTGTCTAAATACATTGCCCCCAGTCGTGTTCTCATTCACCACCATACTACTACTACTACTACTACTACTACTACTACTACTACTAATAATAATAATAATAATAATAATAATAATAATAATAATAATGATATGAATACTAATATGAGATGTAACTAGAACGGTACCATATAAGCATTGTATTAATTGAATCAATCCATTTATACAAGTTACTACATGTTGTATTTTTCATAATATGCATAGAGATTCACTAATCTATGCATCATACAAAGTTTTATTGATTCTTTAGAAGAAGAAAAAAACAAAACAGAATACAACAAACTTCAGAGTAGAAAAGTTAATATCATAAATGTGTTGTGTATGTTTGCGTGTGTATCAATACCTTAGTGATAAGTAAATTACTTTTTAGAAAAAAGCAAAATTATCTTTGTCTTAATGTTTTCTTGAAAGTAGTTGTTAATGATGCGAAATTTTAGAAGAAAGTAATTAACTTAATAGTGATTAAGAGTGAGATCGAAGAAGCGTATCTTGCCTTGTTTAGGATTTGCCAGTTAGGTGTATCTGAGCTTTTATTGATGTTTATATTGAGACTAGGACCCAGTACCATTGGTCTTAAACAACTATCACTAGCACCTGTATGGACTCAGTAACCAAGCAGGAAAATGCGTTGGACTATGTGTTTGAATCCTCGAATGAACATAATTACTGAAATGCAGTGACTAACCAGCCACAAATAGGATGATACACATCTCCTAGATCTCATTGATAATAAATATCAAAATCTGCTTAAGAAAATCATTTGGATGAAATGGTAATATCTAAGTAATCCCCTTGGAAGTTGAGTATATCAAAAGAGACTGATTGATTGTACTTCTTAACACTAACAACTGGAAGACCAAAAACATTACAAATGTAATAACAATTTCATAGGACAACAATACGAAACACTATTTATAAATACCGTTCAATTTTACCGTTAACATTAGTATGTGTTATTTTTCCTGGGAAAAAAGGACGTTACTGTGTGTGTGTAAAGTTTGTGTATACATGGGATCGAATATTAAGAAAACAATTTTTTGGCAAATCTTTGGAAAATAAATGGTGAGATAGATCGGAATGGTTGTCAGTTCTTTAAACAAACATGTAGATGTATTGTGTTGCATTGATTAAACTCACAGTTTTGTGAAATGAATGAGATGGCTATTTTGTAATCAGTTAATTAAAAGCCAATTAATAGGAAACTTTAATTTTATTGTTTCCCTACGTAGGAAGAAGTGTAGCCTTGTAGAGAATTAACAATTTACAATAAAGCACGGTAAGCAAAGATGGATAGTGGCTAGCAGTGGAATCCACGACGCGCATTTCGTCCTATTTGGGACTCGTCAGCTAGATGTACCTGCATCTCAGAGTTGATGTTCACTCTGGAACTCGAACCCGGAACCTTTCGCTTCAAACGCCACTCTGAGTGAACATCAATTCTGAGATGCAGGTACATCTAGCTGACGAGTCCCAAATAGGATGAAACGCGCGTCAAGCTGGATTCCACTGCTAACCACTATCCATTACTGCTTCTAATGCTTGTGAATTAAGGCTATATCGAGGCAACACGCACAGTATGCACATATGCCAATTAGAGACTGACCAGCTGCAGTCCTAACACATCAATGGGAAGATCCTTACAAACAATACTAAGTAAATTTCAATTTACAATAAAGCCTTTTTAAGTAATAATTCTGTTTATCAAAGGCAGTTGATCATGAATAATTACTACAGAAAAAAATGTTATGAACAGAATAGATCCATGTTTAAGACTATGACTATCCTACTGGATGTTGTAATTTCAAATCTTGCATATGAAAATGAATTTCTCCGATATAATGCTAATACTTTCCAATGGTCACTAAATTTAAGCCCAAAACTTTCTTAAGGCTTTCTACAGCCACCTATCAAGAAACCAATGTATAGAAGATAAATTAAACAACCAAATGATCATTGATGATAGTTATTCCCAGTTCTTTATTGTCATGCATATTGGACAGATTAATGATTACTTAGAGTCTGTAACCTGATGGTTAACACGTTGACGTTTCAAGCAGTAACTTATGTACTAATGACAATACTGAAATGTACTAGGGATACCCAGCTGAAGTGTCTCAATAAAGACGAAACATGCATGATTGATATTTCAACTGTTATCCATATACTTATTACACTAAAATGTCGAATTAAAAACGACTGAATTGTTCTTATTTGGATTTGATTAGTTTAGAGAAGTAAAATACTTTTTACACATCATACTCTACTATTTACTATCCCCTATCACAAAAATCAATTAATCTAAGGTTAATCTTTCACATACATTGAGGAAATCACCCAACTGCGTCACAAGACAAGTCCTCACATGGAGTCCTGAAGGTCAAAGGAAAAGAGGAAGACCAAAGAACACATTGCGTCGAGAAATGGAGACAGACATGAGAAGAATGAACAAAAATTGGATAGAACTAGAAAGGAAGGCCCAAGACAGAGTGGGTTGGAGAAAGCTGGTCGGCGGTCTATGCTCCATTGGGAGTAACAGGCGTAAGTAAGTATGTAGTGTTAATCTTTCTGAATTAATATTATTTAATGATACTTAGAAAAAAAAGTATATTATTCTATTTTCCACTATAAATTCACTTAGTATTGTTTTCTTGAATCTTCCCATTGATGTTAAGAACTGCAATGGATCAGTCTGTTATCAACATATGGATATACTGTGTGTATTGACTCGATATAGCCTTAATTCTTAAGCATTATAAGAGACTGACCAGTTGCAGTCTTAAACATCAATGAGAAGGTTCAGCCAAACAATACTAAGTGAATTTAAACTTCAACCCATTACACAAGCAAGTAACTAACAGGACTCAGTAGCTAAGTGGATAACGCGTTGGCCTTTGAAGTGAAAGAAACTGAGTTCTAGTCCCAGCGTGAACATCAACTCTGAGATGCAGATATATCCAGCTGACGAGTCCCAAATAAAGCGAGACGCGCGTCCTAGATTCCACTGCTAGCCACTATCCATCTTTGCTTGTATTTCACTTTCTTTTCTTAATAAAGAACTGAAATGATTTCAGTTTTTATATTAGATCATATGGTTTCATTTTTGTATATCTTTCATTTCTTGATAGATTTATTTTTCAGGGTATACATATTCTGTTGTGTTCTTTTCTGATTGTCCCGATTTTTAATTTAATTCATCATTCATTTCATTAATATTGATTGAGTAAACAATATTCTGGAATATTGATCCAATATTTAAAATTAGTGGATACCTTCTTTTGATACTCTAATTTCAAGATGTTGTTGTTACACTCAATTGTAATGCAAATAATCACTAGGCGTGTGATAGAATTCTGTTACTAATATTGATTAAACACCATATAGTCAGTCAATTAAGCATTTAAGTATATAGATATATGTATATATATTGAATCAATGAATGTAAATTTATGCATTACCGATCAACGTTTCTATCTTATTCAAGTACTCATTGGTAAATTCAACTATCCATATATTGATCTTGTCATACTAAATCTAGAACTTGTGTATGCATTTGTTAGCAAACATTGATAAAGAATACCAAAAAAAGGTTGATATCGCTGTTGGTTTAGTCTTGAAGAATTTAATAAATAGTTTAAAATTTACTATCACTTTATGATATAAACCATTTTCAAATAAGATATAACAGATTATTGCTAAATTTAAATAAATATATATCATCAAATGGTTGTGTTGAGTCGGCTTCCGGAGAACTTCGACGGAGCCTCCAGAGGCCCAAAAAGGAGCCGAAGAGACCCAGCCAATCAGAGTACGATAGAACATTCTAGAGCTCCAACGTGGCGTGCTTCTATTGGTCGGTAGCATAATATGTCGTAAATGGATTGGCTGAAATAGGATGTTGATTTAACATACTCTAACATCTATAAATACCTATGATTTTCTGTAACAAGATTGAACCTTGCAGTAAAGTGTTTCTCTCATACTCATGTCTTCTCTCTGGTGTTCAAGTCGCTGAATATTTCTAGCCTGGGGTTATCAGAATAGCTTAGGATCTGAATATAGCGTTCATAATCGACACGACATATCAGGTTGAAATACTTGCATGTGCATTGCTGAGAAGCTCCGTACTGGGGCGAAACAGCCGTCCAATTCTTCCAGGTTTTCAGTGATGGTCTAACATTGATGAGTTCATGATTTCAATGAAATTCAACATTCTCCACGACCCCAAACTGAAGATTATGATTTGTTCAGGGCTCTAGTGAGAAGCCGTGACCAGTAGAATCCAACCGTATCGTGTGTCAGGCAGTTGCACACCGAAGATAATGGAAAATGGTTCTATAACATTGTGGATTGATTAATGTTAGACAATGATACCACCGTATGCCGACTTACTGATTTAGAGATTAAGTGTCGCCTGCAAGACTCAAGATACTGGGCTCGAGTCCAGCGCGAGGGGTTGTGGATGCACGCCGCTGAGGAGGACACTGATAATTATTTAGTGTATGTGAAATTCAAATCAAAATACTCCATTTACATTTGGTTTATAGCATAATCTTAGTGTATTTGTTGAAGTAGAATTGTCATTAACATATCTTTAATCAGTATATGATAATTACAGATTACTTAGTTTACACGAAAAGAATAATAAAATCTCCGTATTCACAAAAAATCTTGTCTAGTAATTGTATAACTGGCAAACAAACATAATTATCTTAAATTATCGGAAAAGTAGAATTTTCGCACGCAAATAATGAAACTGAATAATTACAATATTACTAGATAAAGAATCATCCTGAAAAATCAGATCACTAAACAATGCTTAATTGAAGTCTGCATTCCATTTTAAGTTGAAAAATTTCGTGTAGATAAAAGTAGGTGGTTGAAGGTAGCTGACAACAAACCTTGTACATTGATTTCTTATTAGCGGACACTATTCAACAAAATGCGCCAATAGTCATGAGAGAACTGAAGCTCTTTGTATAATCTGAACCTGGGTCACTTGACCTTTCAGTTTGATATGTTGTTATTAAGCTATTCTGGTGGTGACTGTTCTCCTGCATAATCGGGTGAATATTTCATGGTGTAACTTGCGATGTATGTGCAGTTATTTATTGATATTATTTGAAATTCTATAAAGAGCATCGATTCCCTCAAGACTGTAAGCACGAATTGTTAATAGGTGCCAATCACAAGTTCAGGCTTCTCCAACAAATATCTTCAACCACTTAGCATCTTAGATGAAAAGATTTTCTGATTCTTAATAATATACAACATCAACAATGAATAACTTTAAACAATAATCCTTCATTGAATTACATTACTGACCTTCTACTTAATTCATTCATTATGTAACTGATTTAGACAGTGAGAAAAAATGATCATACTTGATTTCTTCATAATCATCACTAATGAATTAACTAGAATAGTATTAGATCACATTCAGTAATGAATCACTCAACTAACTTATTCAAATCACTTATACATAAAGTCTATGCCAATATCAGATTTGAAATAACCTCCTAATACAACATTAATAAATTCTAGTTTCTAAATTGTAACATATGAATATGTAGTCTGAATTCTTTATATTGGTTGTGTAGGTTGAATTCCTGAGAACAAATACGATTGGCATCTATGACTTCGTGATTTTTATGGAGTTTTTTTCCAGTTAATATCATTTTAACCATAACAAAATACCTACGTTATTTATGTATAATGAGTTGAAATTTAAGCTACTACTACTACTACTACTACTACTACTACTACTACTACTACTACTACTACTACTACTACTACTACTACTACTACTACTATTAATAATAATAATAATAACAGTAATAGTGACACTACTACTGCTGCTACTACTACTACTACTACTACTACTATTAATAATAATAATAACAGTAATAGTGATACTACTACTGCTACTACTACTACTACTACTACTACTACTATTAATAATAATAATAACAGTAATAGTGATACTACTACTGCTACTACTACTACTACTACTACTACTATTAATAATAATAATAATAACAGTAATAGTGATACTACTACTGCTACTACTACTACTGCTACTACTACTGTTACTACTACTGCTACTCCTAATAATAATAATAATAATAATAATAATAATAATAATAATAATAATAATAAGCAAAATCCGCAAATGAAAAACTCTAAATAATATATTTTTTTGTTTTAGCCATGTGAACAAATATAAAAGATGATTCATAAGATCAAGTGAACAAAAGTAATGTATACGATTGACCCGGTTTCATTTTTCTCTCTCAAATATTATATATTACTTAAAGAGATTCGTTTTTTAATGAATTGATAATTGACATTAGTAGTCAATGTCATTAGTTGAATGTAAACTGATACTATTTCATTTAGCTCATTAGTGATAATTATGAAGAAAAAAAAATCAAAAGTGTGACTATTTTCTCTTATTGTCTAATTTAGTCATATGGTGAATGTGTCATGTAGAAAGTGAGTAATGTAAGTTGACAAAGAACTTAAAGTTGATCAGTGGTATGTTCAGAAGGGGTTTTGTGGAGATTTTAGTAATTTTCTATAGTTGAGATCATGAATCAATTGAAGCTAGACCACTTTGGAAAACCTGGAAGCACTGGAGGGCCGTTTCATTCTATTATGGGACTGTTCAGAAGTGCACATCCACGATCCCACCTCACGAGATTCATACCCAGCACCTACCAGTCTCGCACCAGGGCATTTAACCGATAGACCACTGAGCCGGCATCCAGAGGTGTTAATGTCTAACTTAAACCAAGCCACGAAATCGAGCAACCATTCTCCAATGTCTTCAGTGAGTTGATATCTCACAACAGACCTAGTTGAGCACCACTGGTTACTGCTTCTCACTAGAACTCCAGGACATACCTCATGGAGCCAGTAACTAGTGAGCATATTATCATTATGAGATGGGGATTTTCTGGAGATTTTAGTAATTTTATATATATTTATTTGTATATTCATTTGAAAGAAATATATTCAACACAACAGATATAACAAATTTAAATTATTTTAGATTATCATCCGAAAACTAAATTTATTTTCGTAGTATATATTGTGGATATTGTTCAGTTATACAACTTTTTAAAACCAAAAAAACAATGAACATATATTTCAATCTAGTATAAGACTCCCCCAGCCATTCTTCTTCGCTACTCTATCGAGGTAGATCGGACCCACAACCTTCAGTTTCGTGGCAAGTGTTTAATCGCTAAATCATCGGGTTGGTATTCGATGATGAACATTTCTAACCTCCAACCATTCGCAATATTGTTCGATCATTTCACGTTCCTTGAAATAGATAACTGTCTACATCCAATATGACATAACTTCGCTAGTCACGGTCTTTCAATATAATTCCTGAAGTTGCATCTCAAATTTAGCCATTAGGAAGTATACGATTATAATTAGCACAGAGGGATTGTAGAGACTATTTCATTTTCTTAGTTTACATCATGGATTAATCCAAGTTAGTCAACCATTGAAACCAGGAAGTACTGGAGAGCTGTTTCATTTTAGTTTATTTACACAACTACAAGATGGAATATAAAAGTGGCTTTATGATACAAATTGAAGTAAACTTGCTTCTTTATGACAACTTTGTGATTAGTTAAGTAAGGATTAAAAGTACGTAATCGTTTTGGTTGCAATTTTTTTAAAATTCTCTGTACATTGTATCCAGGTTACCATTTCTAAATCTAGATGTGTTGAACCTATTGTCAATTTCCAAAAAATCCCATTTGGATTATATTGTGCCTGGATCATTAAGTGCTAACAGGATTCTACTTATTCAATGGTCATCTCTTTCAGGAAATAAAACACGAGTGACCTACTTTTGTATTAAACACAAAATTGAGATACATTTGATAGACAACATATGAGATAGTTCCAGGTAGTTGTTATAACGTATGGGCTCGTAATATATATGAACGTGCAATTAGAGAGGAGTGAATTTATTGATCGGACGCAAATGATACTTGAAATCGTACGAGCAGTCTTAGGTGCTATTCGGTCCTTCCTATCTGCCTAGCCCAGCCAGTTAAGTGCGGAACACAAATAACAGCCTCGGCAATATGAATCATTATTCACAAGCATACTGGGTTTATATACTCACCAAACAGACCAAATTATACCAAAAAATAGAAAAATAGCATTTGTACAATAATTAGCCAATGTGGCTGTGGATAGGGGGAAAGTAATCAATAATAATAGTTCAAAGGTGAAAATAAGGGTTATGATAAGAAGAACACGAATACGATTAGGTCAGTTATTTAACAACTATACAATAGGAAATAGACATATTACATTTGTCCATAAATAGACCTCAGATTTACCAGTAATAATTCACCAGGGGATATAACAGTAGTTAGTAAGAAAAATCTGAAAATAAGTTTCGTGATAGTTTTACTCTCGCTAAATTTATGAAATTATAATTAAACAATCTGCATCATTGTCAAAATTAAAACCAACATTTATCTAAAACTTTTCACTGTTTATTTGACAGACTAAACTATGATGCAAAATTGTCAAACTAAATTTTCGTCTAGGGAATAACTGGAGAGAAATAGTTTCATATATTCTATAAGGCTGGTTAACACAGTCGTATGTTAATAATAACATGAGCCTCAAATATGCTATTGATTTATTCATAGACGACTTGGTGAATTAGAAAGATTCAAGGGAAGTAAGCTGGACCAGTTTGACAATCTCAATGTGTGATTAATATAGGAGGCACTAGAGATTATAAACAGAGACCGATGCTAGCTAGTAGTGGGATCCAGGACGTGCGATTCGTCCTATATGGGGATTGTCAGCTGGATATACCTGCGTCCCAGAGTGGATATTCACTCCGAGACTTGAACCCATTACTGTTCGCTTCAAACCCCGTCGCGTTATCCATTTAGCTAATACGTCTAAATAGCTGCTAGCTTGTGCAATGGGATGAAGTTTTAATTCATTTTTGTATTGGTTGTTTGAATCTTTACACTGATGTGGATAATGCGATGGTGCTTGAATCGAACGGTAATGGGTTCGAGTCCCAGAGTGAACATCAACTCTGGGACACAGGTACATCCAGTTGACAGGTCCCAAATAGGATGAATCGCAAGTCCTGCATCTCACTACTAACTAACATCTATCTCTGCTTATGTTGGTTGTGACTCAAGGCAATATCGAGACAATACGCACAGAGTGCACATATGCCAATAAGAGACTGATCAATTACAATACAAAAATGAATTACGGCCCTAGAGATTGTTATAATTTACAGCCTACATCAACAAATAACCATAGTTAGGTAACCATCAAAAACCAAGAAGCACCTGAGAGCTATTTCATCCAAGTGAAAAGTCATAAGTACTGGAGCTCAATCACTTTCAGCATTAAGTAGTCACCTACTGATGACATTGGAAGAATGTTGTACAATATAACAGATTGATTGTATTTGGAAAAGTAAACTACTGGAACCTGAATTTATGGTCCAAAGGTTAGGATATCAACGTGGAACCTAAATACTTCGGGCTCGGTTCTTTATTGGATTCAAGATCCTCTCCACCATGGAGTCTCGTAATAAAACAAAACAGATGTACAATGTATCTTCACTTTCAGTTAATTTCATCCCCATTATTCAACAAATAATCGAAAAATTTTCTACAAATAATCTTAGCTTTTTCATTTAGAAATCTTGACGCTATTCAAGTTACATTCCAATAGTAATCTAAAACTAATATTTCATTTAATAAAAAAAGTATAAATCAAATAACAACAGCAAACACATTTATCATATACTCTACTTTGTTTTCTTTTTTATTCAAGATATTTACGAAAGAACTAGAAAAGTGTACAGAAAAAATTCAATGAACCAATATATTACCTTCATGCAAACATTTAAATCGTCATCCCGACAAAGGTGTACTACAAAACTCTGTTTTTCTAAAGAGAGAAATGTTATAAAAAAACAAACACAAAAACTAGTAATTACAGATTGTTATCTAATCAATAGTATACAGAATATGAGTTTTTTTTTTATAGTACATGTAACAAAGAACGAGGTAGAAATTGGAAATTAAGGAAATGTAACAATGTACCCACAACATCATAATGTAGATATTACTTATCATTTAAAAATATATATGTTCATAAATTTAATTTGGAGTAGATGTTTTTGTTCTCTTTCTTCATCGGCCACTACTATTAGTATTTCTACTATTTCGATAGTGTAATAAGAAGACGAAGATTATCAGAACTATGTGATATATTGGCGCTATGCATTTTAAACAATCTGATCACATATATACTTGTTAAGAACATCTATATATAAAAATAAAAGGTCAACTAAACTGGAAATAGGGGGGGGGGAAAGGAGACAAGGACCTACCTTGGTAATATTAGCTTATTATTCAGAGTGATTAGGTTTCAAATTGTGAGTTCTTTTTTATAGTACAGGTAACAAAGAACGAGGTAGAAATTGGAAATTAAGGAAATGTAACAATGTACCCACAACATCATAATGTAGATATTACTTATCATTTAAAAATATATATGTTCATAAATTTAATTTGGAGTAGATGTTTTTGTTCTCTTTCTTCATCGGCCACTACTATTAGTATTTCTACTATTTCGATAGTGTAATAAGAAGACGAAGATTATCAGAACTATGTGATATATTGGCGCTATGCATTTTAAACAATCTGATCACATATATACTTGTTAAGAACATCTATATATAAAAATAAAAGGTCAACTAAACTGGAAATAGGGGGGGGGAAAGGAGACAAGGACCTACCTTGGTAATATTAGCTTATTATTCAGAGTGATTAGGTTTCAAATTGTGAGTTCTTTTTTATAGTACAGGTAACAAAGAACGAGGTAGAAATTGGAAATTAAGGAAATGTAACAATGTACCCACAACATCATAATGTAGATATTACTTATCATTTAAAAAAATATATGTTCACAAATTTAATTTGGAGTAGATGTTTTTGTTCTCTTTCTTCATCGGCCACTACTATTAGTATTTCTACTATTTCGATAGTGTAATAAGAAGACGAAGATTATCAGAACTATGTGATATATTGGCGCTATGCATTTTAAACAATCTGATCACATATATACTTGTTAAGAACATCTATATATAAAAATAAAAGGTCAACTAAACTGGAAATAGGGGGGGGGAAAGGAGACAAGGACCTACCTTGGTAATATTAGCTTATTATTCAGAGTGATTAGGTTTCAAATTGTGAGTTCTTTTTTATAGTACAGGTAACAAAGAACGAGGTAGAAATTGGAAATTAAGGAAATGTAACAATGTACCCACAACATCATAATGTAGATATTACTTATCATTTAAACATATATATGTTCACAAATTTAATTTGGAGTAGATGTTTTTGTTCTCTTTCTTCATCGGCCACTACTATTAGTATTTCTACTATTTCGATAGTGTAATAAGAAGACGAAGATTATCAGAACTATGTGATATATTGGCGCTATGCATTTTAAACAATCTGATCACATATATACTTGTTAAGAACATCTATATATAAAAATAAAAGGTCAACTAAACTGGAAATAGGGGGGGGGGGAAAAGGAGACAAGGACCTACCTTGGTAATATTAGCTTATTATTCAGAGTGATTAGGTTTCAAATTGTGAGTTCTTTTTTATAGTACAGGTAACAAAGAACGAGGTAGAAATTGGAAATTAAGGAAATGTAACAATGTACCCACAACATCATAATGTAGATATTACTTATCATTTAAAAATATATATGTTCATAAATTTAATTTGGAGTAGATGTTTTTGTTCTCTTTCTTCATCGGCCACTACTATTAGTATTTCTACTATTTCGATAGTGTAATAAGAAGACGAAGATTATCAGAACTATGTGATATATTGGCGCTATGCATTTTAAACAATCTGATCACATATATACTTGTTAAGAACATCTATATATAAAAATAAAAGGTCAACTAAACTGGAAATAGGGGGGGGGAAAGGAGACAAGGACCTACCTTGGTAATATTAGCTTATTATTCAGAGTGATTAGGTTTCAAATTGTGAGTTCTTTTTTATAGTACAGGTAACAAAGAACGAGGTAGAAATTGGAAATTAAGGAAATGTAACAATGTACCCACAACATCATAATGTAGATATTACTTATCATTTAAAAAAATATATGTTCACAAATTTAATTTGGAGTAGATGTTTTTGTTCTCTTTCTTCATCGGCCACTACTATTAGTATTTCTACTATTTCGATAGTGTAATAAGAAGACGAAGATTATCAGAACTATGTGATATATTGGCGCTATGCATTTTAAACAATCTGATCACATATATACTTGTTAAGAACATCTATATATAAAAATAAAAGGTCAACTAAACTGGAAATAGGGGGGGGGAAAGGAGACAAGGACCTACCTTGGTAATATTAGCTTATTATTCAGAGTGATTAGGTTTCAAATTGTGAGTTCTTTTTTATAGTACAGGTAACAAAGAACGAGGTAGAAATTGGAAATTAAGGAAATGTAACAATGTACCCACAACATCATAATGTAGATATTACTTATCATTTAAAAATATATATGTTCATAAATTTAATTTGGAGTAGATGTTTTTGTTCTCTTTCTTCATCGACCATTACTATTAGTACTTCTACTATTCTCAATTCCCTTACTTCTAAAATATATACACATACGTGTGTTTACGTTGGCAACGTTTCGCCTGATCGAATATTCGAGAAAGTCGAAGCAGGTGTGCTAAGTTAACATATTTAATAATTTTGTAATATTTCCTTTTTATAAACTGCTACACTTTTTATATTAAAAAATAAACATACGTATATGTAACGGATATATACTGTAAGACTATTAGAATTAACATTTAGTTTTCTTTCCAATGAATGAATACATTTATACAAGCATAAAGAAAGGACATTGATAAAAAATACAACTTTAGTCTTAATATAAAGTTGATAATCACAACATTATTTAAAGGACTATTGCATAGTAACTAAAACAAAAAAAATGCCCTAAACTGTAAATTCGTTTAAAGTTGTTCAAACTTGTTGCTAATATGCAATCATATAGCCTTAGATATAGAATTAAAATTATGACATGTCTTATGTTCTGTGACAAACATAATACAAAAAATAGGTATTTTACGAAGAAACACTAGTTCCCTCAAAACTATAAGCACCCATTGCTAACGTGTCTCATATATCATGAAGCTTAAGTTCAATGTTTCACTTTGACTACCTTTAATTATCTAACACTGAAGTTATTAGTTTATTTTCTTCAGTCTAGTCTGTTTCCCATTTCGTGGTAATATAAAGCAACTGATTATGTAACTCACTTTTTTGTTTTGTGTAGTACTTGCGATTGTTTGTTAAAACATATATTTAACAAGCGATAGCATGTCTAGTGTGCATTCATAAGTACACATCGCTTTAGTCGCTTGTGTGTCCAAAGACCAATAAAATGGTTATTATTTACAGATAAAGGATCTTATCAATATCATCTTTATTGAATGACTAGAGCCATTTAACAGGAAGATTTAAACTTCAATCTTGCATTATCCAGTAATCATTAGTAAAATGTATCAGAAATCTTGAATCATTTAATGAACCCATAGGAGCTGAGCCAGAATCACCAAGTGTCACAATTTAATACATTACTACAAACACATCCAGATTGTGACTGGTCTGCAAGGCTAATGAATGAATGGCAATAGGTTAGGAATTCTCAACTGAAGTTATGTTGTTTAGTCTCTGATTGTGAAGTGAAAGTTATGAATTTGAATCCTGTGATAATCACCATTTTCTATGTTGAGGTAGAGTTACCAAGCATTCAGCCATGAGCTGTTTCTAGTAATCTAGCTTATTTATAACAAAGTCAGTAAAGCTGACTTAAGCTTACTCAACTAATTCAAAAAGTCCAAAGAATGACAAATCAGAAGGATCAGAGAGTATACCATCTGAAGCACTGAGTCAGATATAAAGGTAACTGCCAAGATGTTCCATATTCTTCGTGGAAAGATTTGGGAGGAAGATCAAAAGCTGACAGATGAGAACTAGGGATACCTCACCAAGATACCAAAGAAAAATCTTAGTAAAGGTGAGAACTACAGAGATATCATACTACTATCAACACCAGGCAAAGTTTTCAACAGTATTGCCAGACCAAATAAAAGATTCAATAGACACCCAACTTCGGGTTCAATAAACTGAATGTTGTAAGGATCGATCATGTACTGATGAAATTTAACACCGAAGATCATGGATGAGCAATCAAGTAAATAGAACTCGTCACCGTACATCAGCTTTCTTGATCACGAGAAAGCATTCTAGAAACGGAATAGGAGAGCCTTGCTGAATCTTCTTCGACACTGCAGATTACCAAAGAAGTTCGCTACCATAATACAGAACTCCTACAACTGACTGGAAAGTTGTGTATAGAGGTCAGCTCATAGGTGGATTCTTATTAAAGAATAAGATCAAACAGACTGTTTATTCTCCTCTTTTCTCTTCCTACCAACTACTGATTAGATTATAACGATTTTCATATTTCATGAAATGAATAGAATGAAGTGGGTGAATCAGAGAACACATAGTAACGCAAATTAGAGACAGACATGAAAACGATGAATAATACTTGAATACAACCCAAGAGAAGAGTCTAGATCGGCGATCTCTCATCCAATAGGGGTAACAGGCTTCAGTAAGTAAGTAAGCAGAATTAACTTGATTTTATGTGTGAACATAAAAACTGAGAATGAAAGAGACAATAATCATTATCCATCTCTGCTTAATCATTAAGTATTGTTTGGAAATACAATCGAAAAGAAAACACTATGAGAATTATAATGTCTCTTGTTAATTCATTGACTCATGGAAGTAAGTGTATTAAATTTAAAGAAAAACCGCTTTTCCAGTATCTATGATATTTCTAATTTCATAGAACTCATTAGTGATCAGGTTAATAAATAAAATTTCTATTGATGACTCTTAAAAACCTACATATACATGAAGTTTTCTCTTAGCTACTCTGTGTGAAGAAATGCTCTGAAAGAAAATATCAGTGAATATAAGAAGAAAACAAGTTGTTAATTTATTGCATTTATCTCAAAATGGATGATCATATTAGGATGATAATACGCTTTTTATAAATATGAATATCTTTGGAGAGAATAACACTTCAACAGTTATAAAATAATATGTTACAGTGATAATTTGTTACGAAATCAAATAAGTTACCAGTAGGTTCTCTTCAAAGAATCACATCAGCTAAGTAGCTATTTTAAAATCAGGGAAGTTAACTGAATAACTCTTTCGTTATGTTTTCCAAACCTATAATTCTTCCAGAAAGTGATCGCTAAAATAGCAATATCACATATTGAGTGAGATTTACATTTAGATCACTAAGTTTAGATCATAAAAAGTCCATTATTAACTCTATTCAATTAACTATGTGATATTATCACTATTCTATTCCATCTGAATCAGTCTATTTACAAATAGTTGAATTACACGAGTCATCACGTTCAATAAGAACTTCGAAAACCCCACTGCAAGCTAGATGATATCGCAATAGTAATAATAATAATAACTATTATTATTATCACTGTTAGTATTAATATTAGTATTGGTATTAATTTTAGTAATAGTAGCAGTAATAATAATACTAATAATAAATTCATTTAGTATTGTTTATTTGAATCTTCCCATTGATGTGTTAGGACTGCAACTGGTCAGTCTCTTATCGGCATATATGCATACTATGCGTGTTGCTACGATATTACCTTAATTCACAAGCATAGTAAGCAGAGATGGATAGTGGCTAGCAGTGGAATCCACGACGCGCGTTTCATCCTATTTGGAACTTGTCAGCTAGATGTACCTGCATCTCATAGTTGATGTTCACTCTGGGACTCCAACTTAGTACCTTTCGCTTCAAACGTCATCGCGTTATCCACTCGGCCACTGAGTCAATACTAATAATCGTATTAAGGTAACCGTTTTGTGGAGATAGTTAATTTTGACTAGTAGACTGTCAGAATATATGTATATATATATACATGTACATAAGTTTAGGTTACTTTGTATGGAATGAATCCATTTTAATCGATATTATATATTTTATGAAGTTTCCCCCAATTGTACAGAAAATAGGTCAAATGGAAAATGATTTTGTGAATTAGCCAGAAAGTGCAAAACTTTAGCTTAGTTTTCCGGCTGATTAACTTTGATTATGTAATAGCGAGTTTATTTTTGTTTGCTAATGTTTATCCATTATTAATACCTCTTGTTCTGCATTAATCAAATATTTTATATTATATTTTTTGTATGCCTCTTGGAAAAATGATGTTTATTAATTTATTAGTTGAAAATTTTCTAAATTTTTTTCTCCATAGTTAATCTAAAAGAGGGACTTTCTGAAAAAAGCAAAAATAAAAATTCTAGCAGAATTTCATGAATTCATTTTATTTCATTGGTTCTCATCAACTGCTTACAACCTATGATATTTAAGATCATAATTACAAAGTGGGTTTAAATTACTTACATGAAAGTGTTTAGTCAGAAGGTATTTTGAAGACATATTGGTAATAGCAAGGGTATAAATAAACTTAATAGACTGAAGATTGTAAATATGTACCCTATGTAAAAGAAATTTTTACAACATTAACTGTGACAACAGTTAAAACGGCCAGAAACAAGTGATTACTTAATGAGTAAACGCTGATAAGAATAAAGTGAGTAAAGCTCAGTTAGTAAAATAAGACTATTAATTTGGAAAGTAGTTGAAATAAAAACTCATGATGTAAAAAATAGAGTTTTAAAAAGTTTAAGATGCAACAAAGGAATATTTGTCACCAAGGTCAGGAAAGATTATTAATTATTTCCCTTTGAACATATAAATCAGGTTTTGGACGCCTGATAGAAATGGCTTCAGAAAACTTTAGAAGACTGGAGTTAAGCTGTCAACTAATCATCTTGGAAGATTGCAAAGTATCGACCTGATGTTCTGTATCCAAGAGATGTTTGGTAATTGCACTGTCATTCTTTCTCTTGTTCTAAGGCTTTTTGTAACATGCTCAAAAAACTAAGGTATACCCTCCTTTCTGTTTGGCAAATGTAAATACTTTGGCAGGTACTCGTAAATTTATAAATACAGTTAGCAGTAACATAAAAGGAGTGTTTGTCAATCTTTGATTTAGTTATTGAGTATGTTGTCTCATACAGAATTAATATTTTGGCTGCCGGGTAAGTTCTAGCTAGTACAGTGTTCAACCTCCTACTGATTGTATTTACGACGTCATCACCTTCGAAGTTAAGATCTGTAGATATTAGTCTTTTATTGACAGTAGTAATTTCCTCCTTGTTTTCTTTAGGTTTCTTATATTTGCAAATAAGTTCTTGCGGGTAGCAGTTGTCTCTTAGACATTTTTCAACGTTCATCAATTCTTCTCCGAGTTTGTCAGTGGTACATATCCTTTCTACCTTATATTATAGTGTTTTAACCAATGCTTTCTTATAACTGATTGAACAAAAACTATTGAAATTCTGATAAAGGCCATTCCACGTAATTTTTCGATAAACCGAACGTTTAACTGTCTCGTCTTCCCTACATTTTATGGCGATGTCAAGAAAGTGGAACATGTCATTCTGTTCGTATTCCATAGTAAATTGCATGTTAGGATGAGCATTATTGAAGAGTTCTAACAGACGGATTTCATACTGTTTATTGTTACAACCAATAAACGTGTCATTAACATAACTGGAATATTTCGTCGTTTCATTAATCGCCTATTTAAGCATCATGTTTTCAAGATACCCCATAAAAAATATCTACCATAATTGAACCTAATGAAATTCTCATTGCTATACCATCAATATGACGATATATGGCGTTATTAAACTGGAAATGAACGTCTGTTGCACACATTAGTAATAATTTCATTTAATTCTGGGGATGGTAAAGGTAACAGATCATATTTCTGACAAATTATATAAATAGTTTCAATCAAGATATCAATGAATCGAATTGAATCACTTCATACTGATAATTTAAAAAGAAAATAAGCAAAGATGGGTAATGGTTAGCAGTGGAATCCATGACGCGCGTTTCGTCCTATTTGGGACTCGTGAACTGGATGTACCTGCATCTCAGAGTTGATGTTCACTCTGGAACTCGAACCCATTACCTTTCGCTTCAAACGTCCCAGAGTGAACATCAACTATGAGATGCAGGTACATCTAGCTGACAAGTTCCAAATAGGATGAAACGCACATCCTGGATTCTACTGCTAGCCACTATCCATCTCTGCTTACTATGCTTGTGAATTAAGGTAATATCGTAGCAACACGCATAGTATGCATATATGCCAATAAGAGACTGACCAGTTGCAGTCCTAACACATCAATGGGAAGATTCAAACAAACAATACTAAGTGAATTCCAAAAACAGATAAGACTATTATAAATAATGATAATATTCTCTTCAATTATATTTTATTCTCTTGTATTGATGATATTGATTGAAAATAAAATCAATAAATCGATCAATCAACCGATTATTTTGTTGAATTCATTTTAAATTCATATATTTAAAATTATTGTTGTTATGTTGATTATCGATTGTATTTTTCTTTTTAAATGAATGAAAAAGTTTGATAAAATGAAGTGGTTAATTTCTTATTACAAGAATATACAAGTTCAATATTTGATGAAACATTAAAAAAAAAATAAAGTTTATCATAGTCTACAATAGAAATAATCATGTATTATAGGAGATGAAGAAATAATATAGTCCATTATTCAATGTTCAATAGACTAGATAACAACTAATTATACATCTATGAACAGTTTAATATTAGTACATAGTGGTCTCTTTCTCCCTCCCTCCCTCCCTCCCTCCCTCTCTCTCTCTCTCTCTATATATATATATATATATAGAGAGAGAGAGAGGGAGGGAGGGAGGGAGGGAGAGTAGTAAGATTATTGTGATAGTTTATTAAATTAAATGATGTATAAATAAATGTTCTTAATAATTTTTATTGTAAAATTATTTTTAGCTGTTGTTTTTTACTAACCTCTCAACCCTTAACTCACCTTAGAAATACATCATGTATTTTTTGTGTACATAAATAATGAACTAAAATCTCGATCATAATAATCATTCGAAAAAAACAACAGAAACCTAATTATTTATTCAATGTTATAAGGGATCTTGTTCCTGATCTAGATGTTGATTAGATTTCATATTGACTTTTACTAGAGACTATAGGTTTTAGTTGCCATTTGAATATAAGATATATAATTATTAGTACTTTTTTTTACATTATCTGAATAACCAGTATCTTTGAGTTCTTTCATGTCTCTAAGACATACAGTTTTAAAGGTAATTAACTGTATGTTTTCAATAAAATACTCTATTTGATTATGGTCGGGCTGATCAAATATACTTATCTGTGTTGTCTTCATTTTGTTCAACTGAACGCGATATGGAGAGCCAACTAGAAGTAGCCTATTGAGAAGGTCATTTGATGGCGATCCCAAGTGACCTAAAGGACAAATATATTTCATTGGTTAATAAATGGATCAATTTCGTAAGGATTAGAGTGGTATATAAATGGATGAGTAACTGCGTATTTTGTTTGGTGGCCCAATACACTTTCTCATCCACTCTAGTGTTGTCGCTCAAATAGTCAGTTGGGGGGGTTGGTGTGTTAGTATTAGATTTTGGACACCACTTGTCATAACAGTACGGTTTTTTGATATTTAAGTAGGTAGTTTGATTCTATATGGTAATTCAAGGACACTGAAAATATTAAGATATATGGGATAAAAAGCTTTAACTTTGGCAAATAATTACGTCTTTGACATATTTTACCAAGTATGAACTCACAAATTCTGTCTTAGACCAATTACAACATAAATAAAAAAACATGTATATGTATATGTTCTTCATGACTGTGAATACGTATCTCTCGCTGTCAGTTTATTCTGCTCCTAGAAAACCCCTTGCTTGACTTGAAGTGTAATACTTCCCTGAAGCGCACAAACAAAATAATAGTGGAGGTAGGTCGTTGAATATAATCAACAGAAAACTTTGAAGATATATTCTGTGATCCTTGGCATAAATCAAAAAGATGTGTCTATAATTTTGCGGAAGGATAACACGGAATCTACGTCAGTCAAATTCATGGTGAAAACAAGATATAGTATTGGTTAGCAGAGATGGAGAGTGGATAGCAGTGGAATCCATGACGCGCGTTTCGTCCTATTTGGGACTCGTCAGCTGGATGTACCTGCATCTCATAGTTGATGTTCACTCTGGGACTCGAACCCATTATCTTTCGCTCCAAACGCCATCGCGTTATCCACTCGGCCACTGGGTCCTGATAGCCACTTGCTTGTGCGATGGGGTGAAGTTTAAATTCAACTTAGTATTGTTTGTTTGAAACTTCCCATCGATTTGTTAGGACTGCAACTGGTCAGTCTCTAATCGGCATATGTGCATACTGTGCGTATTGCCTCGATATACCTTAATTCACAAGCATTAAAAGCAGTGATGGATACTGGCTAGCAGTGGAATCCAGTTTCATGCGCGTTTCGTCTTATTTGGAACTCGTCAGCTAGATGTACCTGCATCTGAGTTGATGTTCACTCTGAGAATTGAACCCATTACCGTTCGCTTCAAACGCACAGTATGCACAGATGCTAATAAGAGACTGACCAGTTGCAGTTCTAAACATCAATCGGAAGACTCAGACAAACAATGCTAAATGAATTTAAACTTCACCCCATTGCTCAAGCAAGTGGCTATCAGGACTCAGTAGCTGAGTGGATAACGCGATGGTGTTTGAAGCGAACGGTAATGGGTTCAATTCTCAGAGTGAACATCAACTCAGATGCAGGTACATCCAGTTCACGAGTCCCAAATAGGACGGAACGCGCGTCGTGGATTCCACTGCTATCCACTATCCATCTTTGCTTATAATGCTTGTGAATTAAGGTAGTATTTAAGCAATACACAGAGCATGCACATATGCCAGTTGGAGACTGACCAGTTACAGTCCTAAACATCAATGAAAAGATTTAAACAAACAATACTAAGTGCATTTTCAAATAGGTTTCTGGGCATCTTTAAAAGAAAAAATAAATCCTTAAACCTATTAAAAATCAAATAGTAATCATCATTTTTTAATTTTATTAAAATAAAATAAATTTAATTTCCCTATTTCATTTTCTCTATTTTTTTCAAACATTCCTATAATTATTGTACTTTTATCAAAAGTATACAACTACCCCTTATTGACAAGTTGAACATATGTTAAATGCCATATCAAAATATTTATTTAATAGGTAGGTATATAATAAGAGAAGTACAAATATATAAATGAATACACATGCACACGTACTACCACATTCAGTAATCAAAATGTTGTTTATTTTATCAGTGTCAGAAACTGAGGTTGTAAAGTTTAGTTTGATTGAAAGAAATTATTTCACAATACGAAATGTAAAAAAAATTTTTTTTGATAATTTTGTTTATAACTTTCATTGGTTCACGTGAATGGATTATAAATCGGGGGGGGGAGGGAAGTTTCGTTCTAGATGGTGTATGATTTAATCATTTCCAGTGATTACGATTAAACCATCCAGCCCAGAAATTGTAAAGTCACTAAAATCATCCATCTGAGAGGTATATCTTTCTATACCATCTTAGAATTCATTCAATTTGAAAGTGTAAATCCTAAAAATGGAACATCAAACTGTTAACTAGTCTGTGATCAGTTAGTGTAAATATCTTAGTTCTACAGGATGGCAGTCATGATGTAAATGGCTTAGAAGTAAAATAACTAGTTTGGATCTCATAAAGTGTACCACTTTACTAGAGATTTTAGAGACGCCTAGAGACGAGTAATACAATGCATAAGCCTAAGGCTTCCTACTGATTGTCTCTAACTATTTAATATAGAAAAGCAATAATTTTAACAATGAGTTAATTAAACCAACAATTAAAATCCAACTTCATCGACAGAATCGAAATTGGTCTGAATGTGAATTTAAACGCTATTACAATGCTTTAAACTGAAGATCATTAAGTTATGATCACCTTGATGATTTAATTTCTTGTGAATTTCTAGTAATGAAATATACATATTCTTTTTCATTTTTTTCGGTATGAGTCTTTCACACTTTCAGAAAGAACTCGATTCAAGTTCTTTCACTTAGTAGGTAATGTTAAATTTGATTTCTACAAATGTCAGTCAGTTCTAAATAAAAAAAAGATGAATAATTTTTCCATTGTTATCTATTATGTTATCTGCAATTCTGAGAGTCTTGGTGTTATTTATGTATGTAGGTCAATTGGCTCAAGGTAAAAGAGGTCAACGCTCTGTAACACAAAAAGGTCAAGCAGTGTGATTGCAAACTTTCCAGTTACTTATAAATAACCACTTAATATTAAAAATTATTATGATTAAAATGGTTACTTCTGAACCAAATCAATTTTTAAAACATATTCACAACTTCCGTTTGACAGACAAAACAATCTCTTAAATACAATTAACGGCGCCTCATTAACTGATCAAAATGAAATTCATTTCTATTTTGTATTGATATGATATACAACTAGGCCATATAACTTTAACAGAATTAAACGACTCATGTAGTAGTTAGATTCACTATTAAGAGGTAATTCTGTTTCAAAGATCAAGTCTGGTTTCAACAAATCAGTTTTAAAAAAAAAGTTATACTAACTTGCGAGGAATAATGGTAGAGATGATATAACACAAGTAATTTATAAACTAACTCCTGGTACTTGTTTAAACTCATATGAAGGTTTTCGAATTTGAATATCAGTTGGCTTTTTCTTTAATTAATTTGAATTAAATTAGACTAAATAACAAAATTTCTTGAGTATTGTCTACCAATAGTTGGATGGGTTGTGGTTAACATTGGATTCCAGGATGCGTGGTACATCCCGTTTGGGGCGCTTCAGCTTGGTTTATCTGAGTTCTAGTGTTGATGTTTACATCGAGACTCAAACCTAGAATACCAAACTGTTACGTAATAAAGTACACCAATAGGTTTGGGATAAATTTTAAAAAATACTAGTAGTATTGTGTGGAACTATAATCTAAGCTTCAAAATAAAAAAATCAGTTTAGAGGTTACTTTCCCAGAAAAAACCAATCAAACAACGTTAAGGTTAGGCATAGAGTACTAGGAAAAAGTCCTAAATCCATTGATGAATAATCGTCGCCTATCTTAACTGTCAAAGTTTGATGATATAATAATAAGATGACAGTGAGCTAAGAGCTGCTGAACCAAAATGTGTCCTCAGTGCAACAAGATACTGGGTGTTGATCTAAGCCTCGTTGGAAGATGCAAACTACCTAGTTGGGATCTGCATGATATGTGTGATCAGTGACTGAAAAATTTAATTGACATGGATCTGAATTGTTTTCAAGTGTAGAAACGCATTCAATTCTTATTTTCCTTTGGATCTTGAATTTCTATCTATTCATTTATACACCTCTTTGCACTCTGTCTTTTTGAACCCTACTCTCAAAACTTTTTCTTTCTCGTTTTCATTCCTACCTCATTATTTTGATGTTTTTTACTATACATTTTGTTAATTTCATCTTGTCATGTTGATACGATATGGTAGCTTGTAACAGTGTTTATCTATACAGTTCTTTATATTGATAATGTCTGACTGTAACGTTCGGTCGCATTTAAGTTTGTTCATCAAAGTAACCATCATACATCACAAGAATGATGTAGTTGAGAAATATGAATTACGGAATTTCACTAGAACTCGAGGAATTCTTTACGAAATCAGTCATTATTAAACACTCAATTACTACTAGCATAAAAAGACTTTAAGTAACTGATTCATTTGTAGTTCACATCAGAAACTTATCAAGGCTAGATAGTTGTAGACAAAGTAACAAGATTGAAGAACTATTTCAACCTAGATTATGATTTATTTAAACTTCACACCCAAAACCCAAAAGAACATAAAAATCAAGATGTATGGGTTTTCATAGAAAACACTAACTAGAAGTATTAAATCATGAAGGAACTACTTTTCAAAACTCTTTGATTTTCAGTAGTCCTTTAAATAATACTATTTCATAATGTCATTTTCTTTAATTAGTTCATCCAAACTGCTTAGTTATCCATCTATCAATCATAATTGTTCTAAATTAATTTGAAAATAAGTACCCAGAATAATTAATATCGAGGTCAGGTAAAATATTTAGGATCCACATTATAGTATGCGATATATATAAACAAAAGTTACCTGGATTTGTTTTTAATAACAAATAAATAAACAAATATATTTGTATCATTTGTTCCACTCTATGGTTAGTTACTACTATTTAGTACAATGTTAATTGTTCATTATTATTCATTATCTCGATAATAACCATGGAGGTATACATTCTTATATTTCATATTAATAGAACAAGTGACACAGTCATAACTTTTAAAACGAGCTTCATTCCTAGATGATACAGTATTCGTAAACATGTGTCAAATTAATATTTTATGATTAATGTGAACTGATAACAACCAAAAAAAAAATTATTGAACTGAGTGATTTATTAAAACTAGGCCTTTATGTAATATGAAGAGCTTTAATTAATCACTTCCATATCATTAGGACTGTAGTGTATGCTACTTTTGTCAACTGACATAAGTAGTTTGTAACACTAATTAGAAGTGAAATGTCTGTCAGCATAAAGATGAGAAGATCGAACTGAAGAGAATGGGGATGTAAGCAGAGAGTAATTGCAATAGTAATAAAGGAACAATCAAGTTTGAGAATTGATGGAAGATTTTCAAATGAAGTACTTAATTTTTTATATATACTTGAAATCATGAGTCATTTGAAGCTAGATCACCATGGAAAACCTGGAAACAATGGATGGCCGTTTCGTTCTATTAAGGTGCTCCCCAGCAGTGCGCATCCACGATCCCGCCTCGCCAGATTCGAACCCAGCACCTACCAGTCTCGCGCCAGAGCACTTGACCGATAGACCACGTAACGTCTAGTTCTTCACAGTTTAAAAAAGAACTCCGTAATTTTGCACTAAACAATAAACCTGAGTTCTTGTTCACAACAGGACTACGTATTGAGGTTTAATAAATTGACACGTTTAACTTATAACTTACGACACTTGGAAATAATTATTATTGTAAATTTACCATTCAAGTGTCATAGTCAGTTTTTTTCGAGAAGCATAAATAGTATATTCACGGTTGAAACTTTAAATATTGTATGAAGATCTTAAAAATTGATGACAAGCTTCATTTTAAACATTACGAATACTGACACATTTGTATAATAATAGTAGTATCAGATCCTTTCTTCTTCAAATCATCTTGAATTCAACTGTATTAAGATATGTTTATGTGTTAGACTATGAGCCACACTATATAACTGTGAGATAATGATATTACACGGCTACTGGAAAGGAATTAGACGTAGAATGATTTAAACCTAAGATCAATTGATCGAAATTCGGACGCTTTAATCACTAAGTTATCTCTGCTTGGAGACATAAATATATAGAACATATATTCCACAATAATCCGCAAATCGACTCAGTCTTCAAAGACGCTGTTCGATAGTAAAATGTAATATACATAAAGTATTTCCTACATCTTGATATCCAGTTACTGACTTTCCGATAAAACTAATGTGTAAATTATTTGGAGCTTTCTCTTAGATACGACATCAAGAGAAATAGTTTTCACCAAGATGAATTCAAAGGATTAAACGATCTATTGAAAACTATGACAATGATACAGAATGATATGAGTTTGAATTTCACAATTGGCATCATTTCCCAATATATTGCTTATATGTTTTAGTTGTGAGTACCAACTATCTTAAATCTCAGGTCCATGGGTTTCTGCCAATTTCTTCCAACTCCCAAACACTGAATATAGAGAGAGCTAAAGCGATTTTTATTAAATAATAATTATGAATGGAAATTTGTGGAAATTGTAGTAATTTTAATAGTTGAATTCATGAACTGATCAATGTTAGACCACCATTGAAAACTTGAAAGCACTAACTAGCCATTTCGTCTTAGTATGGGACTCCCCAACAGTGCTCATCCGTGAATGCTTAACGTCTAGACCACTGAGTCGATATCCGAAGGTGTCAATGTCTAACTTCAATCAATCCATGATCTTGCTCAACCTTTCATCCATTATCTGAGATGGATAACTGTCTCCATCCGACACAAATTGAACTCCACTGGTCACGGCTTCTCACTAGAATTCCATGAAATCCATCTTGAAGCTAGTTACCACTAAGCATATGATAAGACGAAACGGCCGTCCAGTGCTTCCAGGTTTTCAATAGTGGTCTAGCTTGGATCGATTCATGAATTCAACTTGTAAATAATTTATCTTACACAATGCATTCAAGAGTTAGCTACGGTTTACTGATATTAATTATAATTTAATATGAATATTTTAAAATTAACTAATACAATGCTACTGATTAAACAAAATCACTCATTAATTTACTTCGTTCTGTTATAAAAAACATTCCCCTCTTTATCAAATTATTGAATTATCTTATTCAATCACTTTCTCTCAGTTGTCAGTCTTAGCCACAATTTATCATAATGAACAGATATCTTAAAAACGTTAAAATTAAATAGGAATCCTAGTAACTATTGCTTGCATGTTTAGTACATGAATACTAGTTAGCTACTAACCAATCGTTCTATCCACTATTTAAGGACATCTAATAACATGATAGTGTATTAAACATTCATGTAGATAATGTTTAAATAAGGCTGAACAGGTCAGAAGAAAAAGAAGAATGATGAATCCATACAACAGAGTTATTTTATAAACGATGAAATATAAAAGATACAATTCATAGTTGATACGTTTGTTATTCTACATAGAACTTTGCATAGTAATATGGGCGTATCTAGAAGTTCACATTATTGACTCAATACTGATATTATTATTATTATTATTATTATTATTATTATTATTATTATTATTATTATTATTATTATGAATAGGAGTCTATTGACTATGTTACACATAACTAATCTTTCCAGTTTAGTCTACTTGTTCTTTATTATTACGATAAAAGTTAAATTTTATTTATATTTAGTTAAATGATAGGATAGGATACGATAAGATAGGATAAAGTAGGTAGATGAAACGAGTAATGAGAAGTGAATAATAAAAGCTATAAAACAAAACAAAACAACAATCATGCATCACATGTTCTATCGATAGGAAAACAAATGGGATGTTTTTACTTAGCAAATAGATGTTATTATTTAAAAACGTTTAGAATCAATAAGTTTATTTAATCGATGAAAGACAACCAATTGCTTTTATTATAAACATAAACTAGTGATGGTTAGTTTTGTATAGAAGTGTTATGGGAAATTTGTGAAAAGTAGTGTGTGTGTGTGTGTGTAATGAGACAAGCCCTCCACGTGGAATCCTGAAGGTCAAAGTAGAAGAGGAAGACCAAAGAACACATTACACTGAGAAATAGAGACAGACATGAGAAGAATGAACAAACATTGGATAGAACTAGAAAGGAAGGTCCAGGACAGAGTGGGTTGGAGAATTCTGATCGGCGGCCCATACTCCATTGAGAGTAACAGGCGTAAGTGTGTGTGTACGGAATAATTGTTTCACTATAATTTGATATTTTAAACGATTACTTACTTACTTACTTACTTACGCTTGTTACTTCCAATGGAGCGTAGGCCGCCGAACATCATTCTCTAACCCACTCAATACTGGGCATTCCTTTCTAGTTCTATCCAACCACTGTTCATTCTTCTCATGTTTGTCTCCATTTCTTGATGTAATGAGTTCTTTGGTCTTCTTCTTCTCCTTTGGCTTTCAGGATTCCATGTGAGTGCTTTCTTTGTGACGCAGTTGGGTGACTTCCTCAATGTGTGTCCGATCCACTTCCAGCGCTTCTTCCTGATTTCTTCCTCCACTGGAATCTGGTTTGTGGTCTCCCATAGTAACTTGTTGCTGATAGTGTCTGGCCATCGGATCCAAAGTATCCTGTGATACCCAACTATAATTCTACACTAGTAATGATGACAAAGATTAATTTAATTACACATGGATGTCGTTACTGAAATTCGGACAAGTTCCTAAAGTAAGCTAAATTTGAGTAAAAAAAGGACGCTTGAAATACCTATTTATATTCATAATAAGAAATCTCATAAGTCAACATGTATCTATTTGTTTCTGTAAACGTTGTGTTAATGAAGGTATTGTGTTTAATTCCTGTCACAATCGTCTCTATATTGGACTTAAGGATTTCGTACGGAACAGAACGACTGTTCAGTGCTTCCTGCTTTTCAGTGGTTGTCTCAGGCAAAGTTCATCCATGATACTAACTATCTTTCATTTGAATATTCTCCAGAAATGTCCTTTTACAGACACATATTGCCATTTAATGTATTTGAGATACGGTTAGCAGTGAAGTCTAGAATGCGTATCCTATCCTATTTGTGACGTGTCAGCTGTATTTAAATGAATGAAGTTGATGATTATACTTAAACCGTAACTCACTAACACTTACTTTACACTTCAACACTTTCAAACAAATTACTGAGCCGTGATAGTTATTAAACTGTCCAATGGGTTTAAAAGTAAAAATGAAAGTTCTTTCTTTCTTGCTGTTGATATTCAGGACTCTAAATGATCAGTATTTATTGACACATTCTTTCTGTGTTAATTGGCTAAGCGTAGTCTTTGTTACAAGATTTTATACATTTTTATGCGCACAGCAGCTAAATCCAGGTACATTCAATTGAAGGTTTGAATAGGATGATATGTGCAGTATATACCTAGTTCGGGTTACAGTAAAAACATCAATTCAGGGATATAGCAGGCACATTCATGCCCAAATATGACGAAATACACGTAATTAGTTCTAGTAGTATTCACAAACCAAATGATGCTTTTACTTTAAAGAAAATGATCATTGTTTATATCATAATACAAAAGGGAATCAATGAACCTGGGGAAATTCATAGCTAGTACAAAAGTAACATAAAAGGGATTAAAGTTTTGACATCCCAAATAAATATTCATATATTTATGGGTACTATGGTGCCATCACATTTGTCTTACAAATAGAACAATCATGTAATGTATTTTTAATATCCTTATTATGGGACAAAACTTAGACGTCAAAATACAAAGAATTATTATTATCATTTTCAACTGTTTAAATATTCTCTAGATTATTGTTTTCCTTAAGAAATACATAAAAAAGATAGTTTAACAGAAGTCGATAAACAAACAAAATGGATTTTAGGAAGAACGTCTGTGAAGATTCCTCTATTTAGAAGCTCATCCCCTTGACAAGAAGTGGCAACATCTGGAGAATTGATAGAAAATCTCAGGTGGTATTTATTAGATATTCTATTCAGACATATTATTTTCTCTACAGAACTCATGGATGTTTATGCATCAGATCTCATAGTAAACACAATTAGTAGGTTGGTTCATGTTTCTGAATTCAGTTAGTAGGAAACATAGAACTATTATTATTTATTTTTGATTGATTTCAGTTGGATCCACTATGAATAAGAAACTCCTTATCAGTAACATTTGACCAAAATAGCTGTCCAGTCTTCTTTGTTCTTTAATGTTATACCATTTAAGTTCAATCTATAATCAATACAATTCACAAATATGTTCTTTCACATTTACACGAATAATTTTGTTAAATAATCAACTTGTACTTTAAAGTATTCGGGAAAAAAAATCTTGTTTACTATACCCGCATTTTTTCCAGGAGAGCATTTCAGAAATGAACATTATATTACTTCAGTATATATCGGCTTGCCAACACAAATATAATGTTTCACGGAGGAAAAAAAACATTTATAAATATAACACGGACAGTTGTAGTAATCAGAAAACTTTTATGTTAATATGTAAATTTGATTTTATTTAGTAAACATTTGAAATATCTCAGAACCAATAAGACCATTTGGACTTTGCAGATGACCTAGCCCTACTATCTCATACACATGAACAAATACAAAGGAAAACAACAAATGTAGCAGTAACCTCTGTATCAATAGGCCTCAGCATACACAAAGAAAAAAGCAAGATTCTCAAATACAACACTGAGAACATCAACCCAACCACACTTGATGGTGAAACTCTGGAAGAGGTAGAAACATTCACGTACCTGGGAAGTGTCGTTGATAAACAAGGAGGATCTGATGCAGACGTAAAGGCGAGGATTGGCAAAGCAAAGACAATATTCTTACAGTTCAACAACATATGGAACTCAAAACAACTGCCAACAAATATCAAGGTGCGAATCTTCAATACGAGCGTCAAGACAGTTCTACTGTACGGAGCTGAAACGTGGAGAACTACTAAATCCATCATCAAGAAGGTACAAGTATTTATAAACAGTTGTTTGCGCAAAATACTCAACATTCACTGGCCGGATACTATCAGCAACAGCGTTTTATGGGAGAGGACAAACCAGTTTCGAGCTGAAGAGGAAATTAGGAAAAGACGTTGGAAGTGGATCGGATATGCATTGAGGAAATCACCAAACTGCATCACGAGGCAAGCCCTAACTTGGAATTCGGAAGGGAAGCGAAAAAGAGGAAGGCCAAAGAACCCATTACGTCGGGAAATAAAAGGAGAGATGAAAAGGATGAATAGAAACTGAGAAGAACTGGAAAAGGTTGCCCAGGACAGAGTTGGATGGAGAATGTTGGTGGGCGGCCTATGCTCCTCCACTAGGGGTAACAAGCGTAAATAAGTAAGTAAACATTTGAAATAAAAATACTTCAGTTATGCGTATTAATTCACCATCATCATTACCTTTTAGCAACATTAGCTGGAGTGGAGGTGAAAAACTAGGAGACTTATGACATTATTCTATTCATACATTTCTTGAGAATTCCACCTTTCATTTCACCAATACATAAAATATGTTGAAAGTGCGCATAGTTTTATTTGTCATACTTTACTTAAAAATTTTGATAGTCAAGAACCAATTCTGTAAGACATCAAACGATTTGTGAAAAATAACCTGGTACATTAGATTAAACTTATTCAATATTCTTTCTATAATTTGACTGAAGTTGGAAATTCGTTCAAGCAAACACTTTAAGCACCAATAATGAAATTAAAGACAAGATTACCTCAACACCAGCACATTTTATTTTTCCCTGTTATGTCAACATCATAGAGCTCAACCCGGACAGATTGACTCTACTATGTAGATTTGATTTTTCAGTACAATTAATTTTAGATGGTAAACTGTATGTGCAGAAGTACGCCCGTCACTAACATCTTAAACTTGGTACCTATCTTGTAGGTATTTGGAAACAGTAGTCAATCAATTTATTGTAAATTTCAGAATCGACAAAAAATTAAGAATAGAAAATTCAACTTCACTAGTTCAGAGATTTCATTCCAATTACTTAGATAAACTCCCTTCTAAGTTTTTCAATTTAGACTGTACAATAACTATGTCATCTAAACAATTTATCGTTCTTACCAATCTTTAATCAATGAAGTCATAGGAGAAGAAATGAACATAATTCACGGATACAGTTTCTAATGAAGCTTGACAATCCCATTTATTATCATTGAACAGACGTGCCAATCGGTTAAATAAGAAACAGAAAAAGATTACATTACAAAGTGTTTGAACATTTGAAATAACATCGCAAGGATGTTCAGTAACAGTATAATTGTTAAATTAAAAATAATAATATGATAATACTTTAGGAATCAGATAACTGACCGCTTAACGATTATGAAGATGACGAGGATAAAAAGAGTATAAATAATAAAATAATTAACCTATTTAACCAGTGCTTGGGTATGAGCCACACTTTATGTAAGAAGGTCAATAATACAACTTGATTACGTGAAGTGAATTAGCTTTATAAGCTTCAAACTTAGGACTTAGTGACTGAAAGTTGAGCCTTCTGACCATTAAGCCACTGTACCAATCAGGTAACGATAATAACCGAATTATATAAAACCGATTACTATGAAAGATTGTCTCTATAGTAAAATAACAAATGCTCTTGTGTACAGAATCTAAGCTTACACCACTTAATTATTAAAATCATTTTCAGTAAACATTTTTAAAAACTCATTCTCTTTTTGAATCAACATGCTTAATTGTGCAGATTATTTCAAGGATGAATACTGGGCGTCAATCTAATTAAAACTGATTAGGTTCTCTAGAAATGAGTCATTGATTATCTTTCATTCTGATCTTAAAAGTCATTCAAAATAATAGTTATACATACATTTAGAAGGGTTTATCTTATGCAATTTATTCTTTGATGGAAATTCAATGTAATGATTTCTAAGCATATTAATATTTATGTATGTAGGTGTAAGGTGAATAACAAACTGCAATGAATCCATTATCAATTAATTGAAGTTAGACATTAACACCATTGGATGCCATTTCAGTGATCTATAGGTTAAGAGTTAGCGTATGAGCTTGAAGGTAATAGGTTTGAATCCCGCTTGCAAGACCATGGATGCGCACTGCTAAGGAATCCAATATTAGAACGAAACAGCCGTCCACTGGTTTCAAGTTTCCAATGATAGTCTAACATTGATCGATTCATGATCTCAATCAAGATTCTCTAAAGAATATTGTTATTATTCGTTAAGTATAATTAATTTACATGTAAACTTAATATAGTTGAGATCATGAGTCAATTGAAGCTAGACCACTATGAAAAAAAACTGAAAGCACTGGGCGGCCGTTTCGTCCTATTGCGGGACTCCTCAGCAGTGCGTATTCACGATCCCGCCTCGCAAGATTTGAACCTAGGACCTACCAGTCTCGCGCGCGAGCACTTAACCTCTAGACCACTGAGCTGGCCGGCATTCAACGGTGTTCATGTCTAAATTACATGTAAACTGTTAAGTTTTTAAATTTTTTTACTATCATAAAGATAAAACCCCTGGATGAAACATTTCTAAAATTCTATTTTGACAGTTAAGTATGCATCATGTTTTCATTCTATTAATCAAAATTATGTATTATTAGATGAATGAATTAATTTTCTTTAATTGATTTCATGCTTTAGGTAATTAGAGTATTATAATATATTTACTATTAACAAATTATTGATTGTTAGTAACCATTTGTTGTTGTTTTTTGTTTTTTTTTGTTTGATCCTCGTGACTATCAGTTGTTCCGATGTTACTGACTTTATGAAGTGATTCACGTGATTGAAATGAATCAATTAGAAATCGAATAAATGTGTGATTTGACACGAGTTAACTCTTAAAGTATATGATGAGGGTAAATAAATAAATAATAATAAACTATACTTTGATTTATGTTTGAGTTAGTCTTTTTAATGATTAAGAACTATATTTAAGCATGATATTAATATTATCAAATGGAATTATTGGTTGAGCACTGCTGAAGAGTCCCATAATGGGACGAAACGGCTGTTCAGTGTTTCCAGGTGATCCATGGTGGTCTAGCTTCAATTAACTCATGATTTCAACTTTAGAATTATTGAAATCTCCACAAAACCCCCCTTCTGATAACAATCATATGCTCACTAGTGATTGACTTCAAGAGATATTTCCTAGAGTTCTAGTGAGAAGCAGTAACCAGTGGAGTTCAACCAGATCTGTTGTGAGATATCAACTCACTGAAGACAATGGTGAATGGTTGCTCAACTTGGTGGATTGGTTTAAGTTAGACGTTAACACTGTTGAATGCCGGCTCAGTGGTTTAGTGGTTAAGCACTCACGCGTGAGGCTAGTAGGTCCTGGATTCGAATCTCGCGAGACGCGATCGTAGATGTGTATTGCTGAGGAGTCCACACAGACAATCATTGTTGCACATATCACGAGAATGTATTTTGTCTAGTTATTATTGTTACTTTTTAGCGTAAAGTGGATACTTATATTGTGTGGTGAGTTTAGCAAGTGTTTGGTAGCTGGAAACAGTTGAAGTAAAACCTTGCAACTACTTTGCATCATCGTTAAGACTAATTGTTAAGATCTATTTTAAATCTTAAAATAACTTATGTTAGAGGAGAAATTTACTATGTAGTAAGAATTCAGATAATCTCTCCGTCACATTTCACTCTAAACTTGAATGTATGAGTGTTGTATTTCAGATCAAAATTAACAAAATATGACCGTAAAACAAATGTATTGACAAGATTCAGTTTGTAAAAGATAATTGAAAAGGGAAAGATAAACGTTTTTGAGTTATTATTTGTAAAACTGGAATGATGAGAAGACAGTTTGCAATAGTTATCTACGTAATATCAGTTTCTCATGAAAATCATTTTCTAAATTACACGGATCATCATCATAATAAATAATAATATTATGAAAAAATAGTTTCTGACTTCAAGATACACTTATTACTGTCTCAGTACGACACTGTAATTGATTAAGTCAACTACCTCAGGAGTGAGATCGGAACTCCCTGATAATATTTGCTTAGATCTATAGAGTTATCACAGATTAACTGACGTTGAGAATATTCATCATTGTAGTCAAACTTTATGACTTACAGAATAGTATGAACGTATTAAATCTTGAACCGTATGTATCAAAGATATCTCAAAGTAGAATATAAAAAGTAATTCTCTACTTGATGGTTTATATTAACTTTCATCTTAAGTTAATTTCTGTAAAAACGTATTTCCAGAGTACTTCATCGAATATATATATATATATCGTTCAGTTGAAAAGAAGTGAATTCAAGTCAGACATATTCAATTTTTTATCATTCTTCTTGGGTAAAATTGATAGTATGTACTAATCATAGGAATTACAGTTGAACATATACATGTATATATGTATTATAAGACATATGTATGTATAGGGAAATTATTACATTTTTTAAAAATCGTACTTATGATAATACATACATGTTCTATAGCTCACTATGAACTACTGTCCTAGTAACAATTTTTGTTTCGTGAATTTAAAATAAATCCGATGGAAATAACAACTAATGATTGGAGAAATGTTCCAATTTTTCTTTTGATTTAATGTATAACATAATGGATTGAGGAAGAGATTGAAGAAAAAAAAAAGTAGAAGAATAAGGAATTACAATCATTTCTGTTCAATAAGAAATAATGTAAAGTTATTTATGATTATTAGTCCTGTTTTTTAATCAGTCACTATAAGGTAACCTTCTTCACAATTCCGAAGATTCACATATGTTGTATGTATATTTGTGTTTTTTTCTTCTTTTTTTTTAAAAAATTAAATTTTTAGTACAAAATATGCTTAATCGTTTATCAAATGATTCTGTTTTCTTTTTTTAGATAATTTCACAGTTTTATTGAGATTGATTTAGTCTGCAGGTTATGTTAATCTTAGATTGATATTATATGGAATAGAATTGGACAGATGTTTCGTCTCACCATAGGGTTCTTCAGCAATGAATTTCAATTACCCAAATGGGAATCGAGTCTATTGGCATGAAGGTGAAATATGGGTGAGTTACAAGTAGATTAGTTGTTATATATTGCATTGGATTTTCGACACGCTCTATCAAAAATTTTTGTATTCACCAAACTTTTTTTTTATCATAACATATTTGACTTTATCTTAATTTAGAAATGAATGTATATCTTAAGGAAAGAATATTTGTAGGAATTATTCAATTCAGAAAGAATCAACATCATTGATTGGTTTTGACCAGACTGATAAAGAAAATCGAATAAAATTGAATAATTGTTTTTTCTTCATTGTCTGGAATGTCTTGTAAGAGCATATAGAAGAAACCGCATCAGAGATTGAACTCAAGACCGTACGGCTTCATTCTAAAATCACTTAGTTGGTAGGCAATTACAATATCTTTCAATTTACTATATAACTATATAAAACATCCTAGTAATCAATTGTTTCCTAGTTGAATTTCATCTGTGATTTAAGTTACTGAGTGGTATATTAGTAAAAACAGAAACATAATATGTGTGTGTGAAGTTATTTCTATATTTTTATGTCAGTTTATTGGAAGGGATTAACAGCGTTATCATCTCCAGTTGCCTTCACTAGCTACACAAATGTCTATACTAGTTTATTTGATCATGAGATATATTTTAACATCATATTGATTTTGTTATAACGTATGCCCTGAGCAGTCTTGGGTGCTATTCGGTCCTTCCTATCTGCCTAGCCCAGCCCGTTAAGTCCAGAACACAAATAACAGCCTCGGAAATATGAATCATTATTTACAAGCATACTGGGTTTTTATACAAACCAAAGTAATCAATAAACTGATTATAACTCAAGAATCGTATGATCATAAATCAAAGATCAAAATAATAGAAAACACGAATATGAATAATTTAGTTACGTAACAACTGTACAATAAGAAATAGTCATAATACATTGGTCGATAAATAGTCCTTAGAGTTATCATTCATAATTCACCAGGGGATATAACAGATTTACTAATCTTAGTATGTCAACAAAAGAGTAGTTGATATATTCTATCTAGTAATAAATGAGAAGCTATTCAGTTGTTAACTATAACATTCATTATTTACTTATTTTCGAGATCCTGTCACTTGTAAAAATAATATGGCATTGTATCGTTTACACTTCAGAATGACCTTAGTTAGACAACCGATGGAGACCAGAAAGAACTAGACGACTGTTTCGTTCTATCAGTGTGCATCTACGACCATACAATCTTTTTGATCAGTGGAGTTCAAATGTGTCAAATATAAGATAAGTCACTCACCAGTGTCCCCGAATGTTGGTAACACAACATTACAGATTTATTAGGATAAGAAATTTAAACCACTATATGTTGACTCAGTGGCCGGATTGTTACTCTCTTGCCGAGAGAGTTGAAGGTCTTGAGTTTGATCAAATGGTTAAGAGTCTTAAATGATAAGTCTCACAACAAGACTAAAAACAGCTATCCAGTTCTTCCTGGTCTCCATCGGTTGTCTAACTAATGTCAGTTTGTGATGTAGACGATACAATATCACTTTATTTTTACAAGTGACAGAATCTCAAAAATAAGTAAATAATGGATCTTATGGTTTGAGCAAACTGTTAACAATTGAATAGTTTCTTATTTCTTATTAGACAGAATATATCAACTACTCTTTTGTTGATATACTATGATTAGTGAATCAATATATAGTGATGAAAGATACCTTTTTCATGATGAGGTTTATAGGTCACTTGAACAGTATGAGCCCAAATTTAACTGAGTGTATTCAAATTAGAACGAAATTAATACTTAATGAACTTCTCAGTTTCCAGTAGATATTTTAATTTAGTACAATGAAAAATTTTTCTTCGATTGTTGATTGACCATATTTTTTTATTGCTGTCGAAATATATATATTATTAATCCTCGTATAAATTATCGACTGAACTCGCGTTAGTGAATAATGAAATTAGAATATGTCAAATACGAGAAAGGATTTCAGTGATGTATATTTTGTACAATCACTGATCCAAGCAGACGATCGAAGGAATGAAGCAAAACGAAATGATGTGCGGTAGGGAAGGAATGTGAGCCAACTAGATTTAATCAAGCGTTAATCAATATTTATAGTTACATAAAAGTAAGCTACAGATGCGTAATGAATAGGATAAGATGTACTCATCCATACGCTCATATGAAATCAATCAGTGTTGATAAGTGAATAATTAACAAAGTCAAAATATGACTCAAGAAGAATGGATAAATTGAACTGTCCATAAGCTAGAATAAATTATATGGGCTTAACATAGTGACGGACATCACATGAATAAGAACAGTATGAGTTTCCTGTCTGGCATGAGTGCCTTACAGTTGTTTACAACTTTACGTTTGAATTCATCAAATAAATTGAATTTGTACCATTATTCTTGATTTTGTATTTTAAATTTGTATAAAAATATTCAATGTTTGGAAAGTTGATTTTTACAATTAACCAATTCTTTCCAATGAAGTTCATATTGTACTTGATAGCTTAAATAACTTAATTCAATGATGATATAAATTTATTATAAAAAATACCATGATAAACTTTCAGTTTCAATAGTGATATTTAACGGTAAAGAATATTTACAGTCTTAGTGAAACTGTTTCTCTATTTAGAAATAATAACTCATACTACTTAAAACTTTGGTTGATGATAGTACAGTTAAAACTTTGATACTAAATGTTTGGATTGATATCTTCCATTGTTTGTATAAAAAGTTTAAGAAACATTTATTAAAACTATACTTTATTACAATACTTAAGCAACCCTGAAATGATCTAAGTACATTAGTTATCCTTAATAACCAATATACACACAGGCTCTGTAATCGAAAAGTCTCTTAGTGAAGAAAAATAACAAGACTTAAGCGTGTGAAGTTCTTTCTCAAACAGTCTATAAATCTCAAAAGGTGAATAATAAGTTTTTCTGTATTTAAATCAGATGATCTTGTCTTAAATCTCGTTATGCTGTATAAGGTTCAGTTTCTTTCTCGAAGTTTATGTAAAACTATGAACTTTTTCGTAAACGTTTTTCGAAAGACTTAACAAATTTTCGTGTGCAAATGCTGCAGAACGCCCATGAAATTTAGTTGGGGGAGAAATTATTTGTGAACCATGTACACAGAAATCCTTATAGGCTTAAGTATTTCAACTCCAAATTAGTGCTAATCATTCAATAGGTCAGTAATACCATATTTTCGTTCTTTTTTTGTTTACTTTAAAGGTAAAATAAATTACCCGTGGTATTTGGGTCATTGGAAGTGGGCATTTCTCTGAACTTCGCTCTAAAAATACATACATTCTCACTATATAATGTAACAAAAGGTAACTGAACTAGAGGTCAATATTGAAATGGTGGGGAAGATTTGTTGCTCAGGTGGGTGATTTTGATGGAGTTTTGTTCTCTGAGCTGGATGGTTTGGTCGTGGAGCTTTCATCGTCCTTCTGAACGACATCATCAGTACAAACTTCGGATAGAAGTGAAGTGTTTGAATTTCTCCACATGTGATTCACAGGTTGTCCTGTGCACCTCGATGTTGAGATCAATGTCACATCATTATCCGATGTATCACTGTTGTAGATTTTGAATTACACTTCTATAAAATCAGTGAAAATAATCTTACTGAACAGTTTTTCTAGTATTAAAATAATCAGAATAGATTACTTAGTTACTTCTTTATTGGAATTTTAAGTTGTTTAAATAACCACCTATATTATTATCTTCGTTAAATAATTACTTTCAAGCAATTACAGGTTATTTATGACATAACTTACTAGCTCGTTATCGAATCATGTGTTATCAGTTCATATCCTTTCCTAGTATCATATTAATCGATTCAGTTATATCATGATGTCAAATTAAACCCTTTACTATCGATCCTAAGACACTGCATAAAGAAACTTTTTTTGTAAATATAGATTGTAATTGGAGCTGAAATTATTCACAATGTTTACTTGTTTACTAAATATTATTGTAACCAATGCTGATGATCGTTTCTTTTGGTTTGTTTAGTGGTTGTCTGCTCTATGTTAGTATAACTCTCACTGACAATGTCATTTCAAGTCTTAATGTATATTATTATTTCTGTTTTTCACCTGGGGTATTTGGCTGAGCTACACTGGATATAACCATAATAAATAGCTAAGGATAAATTCAACCTTAGTAGGATTTGTTTTTGGATCTTGTACGGATAACGCGATGGCGTTTGAATCGAAAAGTACTAGGTTCGAGTCCCAGAGTGAACATCAACTCTAAGATGTAGGTACATCTAGCTGACGAGTCCCAAATAGGACGAAACGAGCGTCAAACCGGATTCTACTGCTAGCCACTATCCATCTTTGCTAGTAAGGATATGTTACGAATATTGTTATTTTGATCCTGATTTATAGAATCTCCCGTTAATTGTGGTTTGACTGAATATGTCTGTGGAGATCTTTTAGCTTTTTCTTTTACAAGCATAGATCAGTAACACTAAGACAGATAAGTTAATTTAGAAATCAATTAACTTCACAACGTTTATAAATGGAATATTTATTATAAATATTTATATTATGTTGGTTACTAAGTAATTGGATATGTATATAACTGGTAATACATTTTGACAGCACATGGTATTATGTACGTAATACTACAACTACAACTACAACTACAACAACAACAACAACAACTACTACTACTACTAATAATAATAATATGTAGAGCCATCAGTTGTAAAAGTAAACGTGCAAGTACTGTCTTTTTTTAAACTACGTAATCAAATCTTTACGTTATAATAAACATTAGGTTGTTTCCTTGCTATTCAAGTGGAATATTGTAAAACGTAGGACGTAATCTTTTTTTCGTAAACTGTTTAAATATGTCAGATATAATCTATTTTTATCTTCATTAAGTGGTTTTATTAATATATCGTTTTCAGTAAATGTTATTAACACTAACAAATGGAAGAAAAAGTAGATTTGCTTGGGTTTGAAAATGAAATTATGGTCAAGATTTGGAGTTTTTGTGACAATAAATGTACTCTCCTGAACATTTTAGCATTCTGGTACAGTACTCATCAGTAGTGAATACCCACTACATCATAAGGGAGTCTCACGGTGAATATGTAACTTTTTAGACACTCAGCCAACATTCAATTGTTCATATTTTGAATTGACGTCAATTTACGACACTGAATCACCAAAGATAACGAGCTCACTGTTAAGCATAAGCTTCTTGGATTCGGTTTATGAGGTCAGTTGTGTTCAGTGTAGGGGAATAAACGACCGTCCATTGTTCTTTGATGTTCATTGTTTATCTGATTCGTAATGTAAACCACCTTCAAATTGAATAGATTCCATAAAATTCCCATCTTTGTTGGCATAATATTCATTCAATTAATAATTGGTATATACAAATAATTGAATATTGATTAATAACCAATATTATGTTTTTCTGGTCCTTAAAAAGCTAAATAAATCCTGTCGATCAAACTGCAATCTGACCACTATTCTAAATCACTCAACATCATGTGCACCATATTGAGATGTTAAGTAACTTGAGGTAATCGACAGTATACCCTGAAACTCAGTTTCATATTGGTTAGCACTCTTAAGAAAAGTGTACATGTATTCTTGATAGAATTGATATTCCCCTATGAGTTTGAGCCAATAAACCTGAGACTTACCTTCTGTAAGACTGTTTGTCCTACATAAAATCAAAATAAGATAGATTATTGAGGTTAATGATATTTATGTGTAAGTGTAATCTCATATTGCGGCATCGATATTTTTTTCAAACGATAAACAAAATATTTGTAAAATGAACACGTTTTATTATATATAAACAGATTAATGATAAGTAGTAGAATAATACGATACTTGTGAAAAGTATTTAGTCGAGGGTGTGTGAAAAAGTGTGTTCTCCATTTTGTTATACACAATATGTCCAATAAATAATGTAAACTGAGACACGAATATCTTTATGAAACTGAAGATAAAAGCCATGAAGACATTTATGAAATATTAAGGCTTGGTTATGAATATACTATGTAAAGAAAACATAGCTCTCTTCATGTATACCAACTGAGTTCATAAACAAAAGCAAAAAGATATAAAATCAGAATGAAAACTGATCATCTTTATTGATCAGTATGTATGGTTTCTTGTGTTTTTCGATCACTAAATCATTATACGAATGAATTTTTGGTAATGAACTAAATTTGGTAAAATCATTCATACACATGAGTCTAACAAAACAATTGAGTTGGAGAAACAACATGGCAACTGAAATACATGATTTCTATCATCTTTCTAGATTGTTCAATACAATGGGGAACTGAGTTCAGACGAATGTTTTGTGACAAATAAAGTGTATTATGGAGGAGATAGGAACGATGTACTTTGAAATTTGTAAACTTAAGGTTCTGACTTGATTATTGAACAGACTTCGTAATTATAAGCAAAGATGGATGATGGCTAGCAGTGGAATCCAGGACCAATTGATTAAGTTGATAATTATCAGAACTCAACAACTTGGTAGATAACTAATTGGTGCTTGAAATTATAGGTAATACTTCCGAGTCTCGGTTTAAACGTCAGCACTTGGGTCCAGTTACATTCAAATGATTAGTCTGAAGTGAAATGAAAAATACGACCTGGATTTCAGTACAAACTGGTGTGAACTGATTATGCCTTAATATATTGATTATAAATAAAGAGAAAGATTGCTGTTTTTAATAGGATAGTGTAATTCTTCGATGATGGTAGCAGGCTTGAGCAACATCGATAACTTAGCTTTTCACTGAGCGTTTCGAAATATTATATTGCGATTAATATTCAAAAGTCAGGTAGTGTAGACCAATCACAGATGTTTGTAATGAAGACTTACGCCCGGTACCCATCTCGGAGGAGCATAGGACTCCTACCAGCATTCTCCATCCAACCCTGTCCTGGACAATCCTTTCCAGTTCTTGCAAGTTTCTATTCATCCTTTTCATGTCTGCTCCCGATTCTCAACGTAATGTGTTCTTTGGACTTCTACTTTTCCCTTCTACTCTTTCCCTTCAAGATTCCAAGTTAGGGCTTGTCTCGTGATGCAGTTTGATTATGTCTTATCCATTTCCAACGTCTTTTCCTAATTTCCACTTTAGTTGGAAACCCGTTTATCCTCTCCCACAGTAGACTGTTGCTGATGGTATCCGACCAACGGAAATTAAGTATCTTGTATAGACAGTTGTTTATAAATACTTGTATCTTTTTGATGACGGTTGTATTAGTTCTCCACGTTGCAGCTCCTTACGGTAGAACTGTCTCGGCATCTGAATTAAGAATTGTAACGTTGATGTTAACTGACAGTTGTTTTGTTTTATATGTCTTTCAACTGAAGAATGTTGCCCTAGCTTTGACAATCCTTTCCTTTAACGTCTGTACCAGATCTTACTTCTCCATCAAGGATACTGACCAGGTACTTGAAAAATTCTATATCTCCCAGAGCTCCCCCCAACAGTTGTTATTGTGTTGGTGCTTTTCGTATTGTATTTGAGGATCTTACTTTCTCCTTTGTGTATGTTGAGGCTTACTGATGCAAAGGCTTCTTTCACATTGATTTTCTTGACTTGTTTTTGTAAGGATAGAACGACTAGGTCATTTACGAAGTCCAAATTATCTAGTTGCATACAAGCTGTCAATTGTATTCCATGCTTTCTCTCACATATGGTAATCTTCATAATACAGTCAATTTGTACTGAAGAACAAAGTTTTGTGGATTGATAAATCGTTGAAGAATAGTTTATTCATACTTACTTACTTACTTACTTACTTACGCTTGTTACTTCCAATGGAGCATAGGCCGCCGACCAGCATGCTCCAACCCACTCTGTCCTCAACCTTCCTTTCTACTTCTATCCAATTTTTGTTCATTCTTCTCATGTTTGTCTCTATTTCTCGACGTAATGTGTTCTTTGGTCTTCCTCTTCTCCTTTGGCCTTCAGGATTCCATGTGAGGGCTTGCCTTGTGACACAATTGGGTGATTTCCTCAATGTGTGTCCTATCCACTTCCAGCGCTTCTTCCTGATTTCTTCCTCCACTGGAATCTGGTTTATTCTCTCCCACAATAGAATATTGCTGGCCAATGGATCCGAAATATTTTGCTTAGACAACTGTTTATTCATAGATTAGATTATTTCCTTTGCAAATCCTTCACAATGTAAGTAGAAGTTTATTATATTTTGTATTCCTTTTAAAATTTCTCATTTATTTATTGCATATATGTATACATATACATATACGTTTTTCCAACTCAAATTGTATTTTTCATCCTTTAGACGATGATTGAAAATTAATGAACTGTGATAACTGACTTATACCGTTAAAATAGTTTCATTATGAATTTAATTTGTTAAGGAATATATAGACCATGTGATTAGTGAGTTGTTTATCTTATCCCTAGGGAAATTGTTTTGTAAGGTGGGAGTACTAAAAGGCAGTAAGAAAATCATACTATGTCTTATAGATATAGATCTACAGTTTCACGTGATTACTTTTGGATAGATTTTATATTACTAAGGGGGAAAACATCAATTTTTACAGTGTTTTATGCAACAAGAATTTTTGAGTCCACAGTTTAAAAGTGAAGTTAACAGTAGTACTATTATAATCGGTACATATGTTAAAAGTGAAAATTATTAAAAAAAAGTTTAGAATTCACATCATAGATTGATCTTAGTTCAATAAGATTTGAAAATTAGTGATCATTAGATAGCTATTGTGTATCCCAGTGTAAAACCTAAGGGGCTCCAGGTCACGCAACATGTCATTAATCTTTGAACTAATAAGTTGGCATTCAATAATTTACATGTTAAAATTCAATGATTTCACAGTATTGTGCAACTATTTTCTGATGTAACTATTGGGTGATTGCCTCAAATCTAATACTGTTAAAATCCACCATCCAAGATACCTCACTGAAACTCCAGGAACTACATCTCGCTCATTCTGAGATCCCTGGTGGAGTCATAGATGCACACTGCTGAGGATCCAATCCAAGAATGAAACAGTAGTTCAGTGAGTCCGATTATTTAATAGTTGTCTAACTGAGATTAATCTGTGAAGTTAACTTTAAAATCTACAATTCCGCACAAACTCCCTATATTATTTGAGAATATCGAACATCAATAGCAAATGTAGACCGTACTAGGACTTATTTTTCACACACCATCCTTCAATGATGCATATATGAATAATTGAAATAGCAAAAGTAACTCATTACTGCCTGATGTTTTTGATTTTGAATTTAACAATTTACGCAGCTATTATGTATTTTTGTAAAGTTACGACCGACGAGTGATACAAAGTGTACACTAGTTATAATGTGTATCAAATTTTGTCGATCGATTTTAACCGTGAACACTAAACTAAATGTTTTATGTTCTGTGGTTGAACAGAATGTTCAATTCCTAAAGGAACTTGATTGAGATCCAAGTAGCATGGCAGTAATGTCTATAACTATGAAACTAAGTAGTGAATGTTCTACAAGATTGTAGAAACCAAAGTTCATAGTTAACAGCCGATACTTTTACGTCATAATTCTTAAAATCTTCATTTCATTTCATGCCTGATGCAAACGACCAATTATCATGAAACATTATTCATACAATAATGAAACTTTATTCATGCCTGGCTATATCTTATCAAGAGTACAAAAGTGCAGAAAACAAATTCTCATCAGTTAAAACTCATAGCAACTGGGTTTACTCCGTCATGCCATAGTTTCATGATATATTTAAGGCATAAATGTTTTATTAATTTATAATTAATATAATAATATGCTCACTAGTGATTTCGAGAAGTATATCTAGGAGCTCTAGTGAGAAGCAGTGACCAGTGGAGTTCAAAACCACGTCTGTTGTGAGATAGGAACTCACTGAAGACAATTGGTGAATGGTTGCTCAACTTCGTGGATCAGTTGAAGTTAGACATTAACACCGTTGGATGCCAGCGCAGTGGTCTATCGGTTAAGGGCTTCGGCTCGAGACTGGTAGGTCCTGGGTTCGAATCTCGCTCGCGAGAGCAGGTTCGTGGATGCGCACTGCTGAGGAAACCCATGATAGGATGAAACGGCCGTCCAGTGTTTCCAGGTTTTCCATGGTGGTCTAGCTTCAATTGACTCACGCTTTCAACAATGATAAATGTTTTAATTTGGATTCAATGTGAGATGTTCATGTGCCTATTGCTAAATAGTTCCAAACTAAAATGAAACAGGTATCCAATTATCTCTGGTTTTTAACGCTTTCTTAGGTAATGTTGTAAAAATCAATAACATACATATTAAATTATCATGAAAATGACTGAAAATCAGAAATATATCATTTCTTTTATAAATCAAATGACTGCAGTGATTTAGTCAAACTCCTGAGATACCTTATCTCTAAATCTGTATGTTTTTCCATAAAATTAACAGTTTCAAATTGGTTTTCATTGACTAATGATGCCTCGTAATAACGTGTACTTACAGCCTTCATTAAATGTTTGCAATCAATTATAAACCTAAATAACAAGAAACTTAAGTCATCCCACCATATTAGTTCATACATTCTCATCTTCATCAGTTCTGTGAAGAAACATCTGGGGATTACCACATAATTCACATATCAAATACATTATATGATGACAACAAAAGTCGTGAGCACAAAACTGGTCGTAGGCATTCTTGTTTGTATGTGAATAGTATCTAATTACTGTTTGAAAACTGTGTATACATACTAGTCTTTGACTAATCCCGGGCTACGTGCTTTCCAAACGGGAAGTTTGTTGTAATGTTGCATAATCTTTATTGAGGATTTCTTACTATAACCAAGCATACGATACTTCATTAGGCTGGTAATAATGATAATTAACACTATATTACTACTTTCTCATTTTTCATTTATTTATTCATAATGATACATAATATTTGCATTTTGTTGTCATTGTTAATATTATTTACCACCGTTGGCTATCATCGGAGTGGTTTATTGATTAGGCGTTCAAGCACGAGATTGGAAGTCCCGGATTTAAGTCCATCGTGAGGGATAATGAGCACTCACTGTTCTCCTACTGAGAAATCTCATACTAGGACGAAACATCCTTTCAGTGTTTGTAAGTTTTCAAAGATGGCCTAGCTTAGATTCACTCATGAATTCAACGATTAAGTTATTGTTTTAATTAATATAATATAATAACTAAATATTTCTTTAAAGAACTACTATTACAATCAAGAATAATATAGACTTTATTTCAGTTGTCATGCATAAGTGTAATTTATTCTTTTTCATCATTCCTTTTTTTTTTAAAAAAACAATATACATATACATGTAATAGGTGTGATATTTTCCCATGAATAATAACATGGATGGATCAGCATACAATGGTGCCTTATTTCATGATCATATGTCATAGATATCTATACATATTTGTGATCTATCAACTACTTTAATAAGTCTATATTCATTGTTATGTATTAAGAACTGATCTTATTATTAATGGCTTACATTTTATTTATTAATATGAATTACATATACCCATTATATGTAAAGTAACATTTTAATAGACATGTTCTTCACATTGAATTTCGTCATTCATTAAAATTGATTATAAAAAGTGTTTACTTACATTTTTTTAATTATTAACAAATAATACATGAGTATTTATGGAGAATGTAGAATCTTCATAGTTTAAATTATTCACTAATCTTAATTAGATCAACATTGAAAACTGGTAAGTACAAAACGGTCGTTTCATCTTAGTTTAGGACTTTTCAGTGGTACATATTCATGATACTGCATCCAAGAATTGAATCTGAGACTTTCACTATCACATGAGAATGCTTAATCTTTAGACTAGTGATCAGGCATCCAATGGTGTACATATCTAACTTTAATGGATTTATGATAATTATTTCGTAACTGACATGTTTGAATTTCATTGGTCACAGCCTTTCACTATCATGAATTAACTTTAAACTGATTGAGACTGAATAAAACTATGACAAATACGCATTGTCTTGATACGCTAGGTAAGACAAATATCGAATATCTGTAGACAAATAAAAATATTGGACGGCCGTTTCGTCCTATTATGGGACTCCTCAGCAGTGCGCATCCACGAGCTCGCTCTCACGAGATTCGAACCCAGGACCTACCGGCCTCGAGCCGAAGCCCTTAACCGATAGACCACTGAGATGGCATCCATAATAGGACGAAACGGTCGTCCAGTGTTTCCAAGTTTTCCATGGTGGTCAAGCTTCAATTGACTCACGCTTTCAACTATAATAAATACTAAATCTCCACAAAACCCCTTCTATAATTAAAATAAAAATATGTTCAAACTAAATTGTATCCATGACAAATTAATTATGAGTAGAATATGATTAATTTGACACGATGGAAGTTAGGTGAAAATCTTTATTAATAATTTGCGTCATTTCAGTGACTCACAACTTCCTGTAGATTCAGGGTGTCGATTCTTAATGTGGTTTTGAATGTTCACTGAAGTGAGGTTCCATGCTAGAATGAAGTAGACATTAAATGAATTCTATTTTTTAGTTCTCCGTAGTTGTACAACTAAGACCAACCTACCATATATAAAACTTTTTTGAGACTGACATGAATCTAATATGATAATTAATATTACACTTAATTATTCAACTATTATTTAGATAAGGATAGAATGTTTTTTCTTCTGTATAAGTTTGATACTTTGTACATGCATGTAATAGACATTCCAATGTACATCCAATGTACTAGAAAACTTCATTCCTCTATGTTGAATAACTATACTTCAGTGTATTGTTTCGTTTTTTTGAGTCAACCTTTCAGTCTAAGTCCTTTATAACAATAAGAACTATTTTTAAATGATGGATGAATAAAAATGATTGATCTTTAAGATTATTTAATCAAACCAAGAACCTTATCTCAGATCAGCGAAGTGAACTTACAACCATTCCCAATTCATTAAATCAAAGTTTTTAAGGTCGTACAACCGTTACATTCTCTTTATGACATTAGGAAATAATTCAATAGTGTACAACTTCAGTTAACTTGCACTATAAGACTATCGTAGTTCAAGGCTATTAACGAAATCTATTTCACTTTTGACTGCACCAGGTTCAAAGGATATAAGTTTTATCCATGACAAGGTTATTGATGAATATTGCTGAAGAATGTGTAGGGAGAACGAATCAGCTAAACACTTTATTCTAATCCTATACTTGATGCTAGCCTATATCAAAGTTAATACAGAACTAAACAATTCCAACATTGATCAGTTTGTTGATCTCAATGAAATTCCAAAAATACCAAAACAAATTGCATAGGAAAGTATCGGTTATGTAAAACGTTTCAAAAAATTGTTAATTCTTATTAAAAATCAGGTTAGTCAAGTCACACAATGGAAATGTTAATAGAATCGAATTTTCAAAGCATCATATAACAGAGATACAATTAGTTTAAGTACAAAGTTGGAAAGCTAGCTAATTGAAAATTCATAGAGGTGAATTCAGATTGAAAGCAAAATTATTTTATATTTACCATAGAAATACATCTTGGAAATCCAAGTGAAAATGAAACTAACCGTCATTTTAACAGCAAAGGATAATATTCACAGAACTCATGTGGGGAAAACCGAATTTAACCGACAAACACACAGAGGAAAAAGAAAAAATGAGAGTAAGTTGCGTTGTCTGACACTAATCCCGACTTGGAGTGGTCTAACGAGATTCTTTAATGAGTAGCGGGGTGACTAGTCATATACCCAACCCTCCTATTCTATCGGAGCTTGGAACCATCAGTAGGATCATAAGGGCTCCAGGTGGAGTTACGACTTTTTCATATTCCTAGTTAAATATTTTGGAATGCAGTATTCAAAGAAATATACCTTGAGAAAAGTTTTGTATTTAATTAGCTATATATATATATATCCTAGGACTGTCATAACACTGTTATGAATTTTATTTTGGTCCATATATTATGGGAGCTAGTAGTGTGGTGTGGTCTACTTATGTCTATATAAGTAGTATATGGTGTTGGTCAGACATAGAATGTATTTTGGCAGAAGACCGATGAGCAATGAACTGAAATGAAGCGCAATCGTTTGGAAAATGCGTGAGCAATGAAATTAGAGAAGAAACAGTGAAGATTGAAACAATTGGTTGTTAATTTGCAAATTGACTGTTCATTGTTTGGTAATCAGAATTTACTGAGATAGTCTGTAATTTTTGCTTAAATACATTCGATTGTCCCCAACCGGTGTTTTGTTCACTACAGTAGTAGAATCCACATTACACATGTCATTCTAACTGGACTGAAATTAATACATTCATCTTATTTAGTTGGTGTTATTAATGAGTCTAGAAATTAGTATATATCACTCTGACAAACTAATACACCATCCTTCACGTTACTTATTTACAACATTCACGTTTTTCATGTAGCGCATTGGTTCTTATCAAACTTTTCCTTATTCTTCCTATCCATTTATTAAAACCGATCAAACAATTTTATTTGTTTCTTTTACAAGTTATACATTATACAGACGTTAGGATCAAGTTTTACAGTTTGTTTATAAAATCATGTATATATTATTCAATATAGAAAAATAAAATGAAACATGTTTGTTACACATTTTTACTGATAAACATTATTAAAAAAACACCCTTGGATACTGGCTCAGTGGTCTATCGGTTAAGTGCTCTGGCGCGAGACTAGTAGGTCCTAGGTTCGAATTTCGCGAGGTGGGATCGTGGATGAGCACTGCTGAGGGGTCCCTTAATAGGACGAAACGGCCGTCCAATGCTTTCAGGTTTTTCATGGTGGTCTAGCTTCAATTGGCTCATGATCTCATCTATATAAAATTATTAAAAAAGTAATCAACCCTCTAAAAGAAAACAATTCATAAGCCTTGCTTATACGTCTACAATTTTAAACAAAGTTCACAGAATAGCATATTTTCCTTTGCCTCCAGTTAATTCATAATTTAGGTCGAGAATAGATTAATTAATTAATTAATTATTTTCTATTCTAACAGACCAATCGAATTCATTTCTCCTTAGACAATTTCAGTGACCCGACTATGATTATCTGTCTATTCTTTAACAACATATCTATAATATTCATTAGGTTAGTAACTAAATGTTAATATTAATGAGAGAAAAAAGTGATTAGCATTTAAATTTATTATTATTATTACTATTACTACTACTACTACTACTACTACTACTACTACGGTTACTACTATTACTACTACTACTGCTGCTACTGCTACTACTACTACTGCTACTATAAAATACAATTGCCAATCCTTTCTAATATTAGTCAGTTAGTAAACATTATCCCATGTTTTATAGCTGAGTTTATCGATTTAATAAATAGGGAAATTAATAAACATTATGTGTGTATAAGTTTTACTTAATTCATTATAATTCATGTTTTAACTTTGTTATTTGTAAATGTTTATGTTTTCCTTCTGATGATACTAAAGACTGTAATAACTCAGTCTGTATGATTATGTATGTACGTGTTGAGCGAATAGCTTGGATATTTTTATTTAGTGACAATTTTTTTTGAAATTTAAGTTTGATTGTGACTAACAGTGAAATTCAGAAGGTCCATTTCGTCTTATTTGGGACTCATCAGCTGGAAATAAATGTATCTTAGTGTTGATAAGCCCAATGGGATTTAAACATATTTACCACATAACTGAGCATACTTGAGCAGATTTTACGTATCATCATGGTATGGTCACTATAAGTAAAAAAACCGTACATTTGAAATTTTTTAATTACGGTATCGAAGATGTTAAACAGATACCTCATCACTAAAGTAATTTACTGTCGATTTTGTGACATTTTCATAAGTAATTTTATTGTGAAACTCTAGGAAATTCTAAGATTAAGACATTTTGTCCAAGTTACTCTGGATTCAATGTATAGGCACGTTATTAAGATTTATTTATAAGGCTTTTCCCCCACTGTTTGACTTCAGTTAATGACTTGTTAAGCATCAAAATATTGTATATACTTGTTATACAATTACTTTAAATGACATTTCTCGGAGTTCTACTTTGAATCAATGAGGTTCGACTATATCTAGAATGAAGCGGTCACTCACTTATTGAATAAGATGCTATTCTCACTTTACTACAAATCATATGAAATCGAATATGTAGACCGTTGTATTCCAAATCATTGATCTAAAGCTTACACTCTTGTCAGAAAAAATGAATGCCTTTGTGTAAATCTTACGTGTGATGATATATCCGAGGTACTCAAAAGTTTCTAATTAAAATGGAACATCTTTCTAAGCCTTTGTAGTTTTTGATCACTGACATTATAGAATCAGTTTCTGGAAAAAATAATTTACAAACTAATTTGTTCTATCGACTTATGACGAAAAAACAATCCGAGGTCAGTCCAATAAAACTGTCAATCGGGATGAAAACACATATGAAGAATCTGTCCCAAAACAATATTGCCAGAATGAATCGATTTGATGATGATGAAATAATTCTAAGATATTCATTTCTATATAATGTAGGTATTAAGTATTGTTTACTGTAACAATGAGAACTTAATAATTAAAACTACTCAACTAAGAGAAAACAATTCAATCACCAATGTATTTACAAAACTATCAAACTGAATTTTTAAAAAGTTACCCTTTGATAATTAATATTGATATAGCGATTTGAACTGTCAGTTTATGTATGGTAAAATTCATAGAAATCGTCAATGAGCGCTACTGAGAAGTCCGACAGTAGGACGAAACGGCCGTTCAGTTCTCCCAGGTTTTCTATGGCTATCTAGCTTCAATTGACTCATGAATTCAACTATATAAAATTACTAAAATCTCCACAAAACCCCCTTCTGATAGTGATCATATGCTCACTAGTGACTGGTTCCATGAGGTATTTCCTGGAGTTCTAGTGAGAAGCAGTAATCAGTGGAGTTCAACCAGGTCTGTTGTGAGATATCAACTCACTGAAGACATTAGTGAATGAATGCTCAATTTCGTGGATTGGCTGAAGTTAGACATTAACACCGTTGGATGCCAGCCAACTCAGTGGTTTATCGGTTAAGTGCTCGCGTGCGAGACTGATAGGTCCTGAGTTCGAATCTCGTGAGGCGGGGTCGTGGATGCGTACTACTGAGGAGTCTCACAACAGGTCGAAACGGCCATCCAATGCTTCTAGGTTTTCCATGGTAGTCTAGTTTCAGTTAACTCATAAATTCAATTATAAAATTACTAAATTCTCCACTAAACTCCTTCTGATAGAAATCTGTTTGTTTGTTTAGACTTTTTCACAGATTCTAAATGCAAGTACCCGGAATAAATTGAAGTATAAATTCTTAGTTTATCATTGTTAGAAAAAGGCATTCCAATGTAATTAATCAAACTGATGCCATCATCTTTTTCCATAAAAAAAATTAAGAGTATAATTGATTCAGCTTGAACTAGGAAGTCATAAGTGAGACACAATTTTTCTCACAGTTTTCCATCAAGTTTTGTCGTGCATATGACTAGGTTAAACCTTGTGATAATTTCACATTTGAAGAACTATGCAAATACATATTTGTTTGTTTAATCATTCTAAGAAGTTTGATTATAATAAAATAATGAGTTCTATCAGTTAATCAATCTTGTGTTTATTTCTTTTAGGTGATTTTTCTAAATACTACTTAAAATACCCAGAATAATGATAGTAGTATTAGTATAGGTAAATCAAGTAGCATACTTTGAACAAAAGATTATTCATTGATTAGCTGAAATGGTTTTGTGGAGATTGGTTTGAACTGTAAGTTGCATTCTTTACCGACTGATCCCAGTTGAGCTATCATTAAAAATTAAGGATCAGTCGGCAGTCTTTTAGTTTAGACATAGGACTTCTAGGTAATGGGGACACACAACCTCTTCAGGGATCGAACTTAAGACCTTCAATGATGAACATTTAATTAAGTTATGAAATAATGAGATGTTCATCCGATGTCATCGATGACAATTCATTCAATCTTGATACGTTTAAACTTCATCAGTCATGACTCCTCAATAGAACTCCAGTAAAGTTTTGAAGTAAATCTCCAGTATGTTAACTACTACATTTTAGTTGAAGGGGTTTTATGTAGAATGGTCTAATTTGTGGGTTGTGTTCATCACAGATCGATCTCATTTAGGAATATACAGAAAACTGATTAATTATTGTCCTAAAATTAAAAAAAACAGAAAAATGCAATCTTTTTTGAATAGTAATGATAATATTAATAATATTGAAGCTGTGACTAGTGTAGTTCAACTATGTGGAGTGCGATACAGTTACTTACCGTGGGCAATGAAATGTTGTTGTACAATACCATGAGATGATTGAAGTTAGATATTGGATACCAGTTCAGTTGTTCAGAGGATAAACGTATGCGCACGATACTAAAAATACTGTGGGGCTTTTTAGTGAGCTCTGCTGAAGAGTCTCATGTTATAAAACAGCTGTTTACGGATTCCTGGTTTTCTATGATTATCTAACTGAGATTAGTTAGTTATCTAAACTATGGAAATTTGGCAATCTTTACAAACTCTCTTCTACAAATTATACGGAAAAATAAAAAAATACAGAAACTCTGAACAATTGTTTCTTTGAATTTTTGACACTAAATAACTTACGTATAGAGTAACATAAGGATGACATCAAATTGACTGAAATTAGAAATCCTGTGAATCAATGGACCTCAACTCAGTGGATCACTGTTTTCGTACTCACGCTAGAAACTGAAAGTTCAACTTTTCATTCCGTTTATCAAATTTAGTGAACATTTTTGAGAAGATTAGGGTATTCATGATCAAATTAGGATATATAAATATATATAATGATGTTTGCTCCACCAATTATTCGACCACAGACTACGAAAAAAATGCAATTTTCGCAGAAAAAATAATTCATTCAAAGATACTCGTATCTATCGATGAACCATTAAGGCATAGAAAACATGGACAGAGGATATAAAACCACGGAATTCTTCATGTAATAAAGAAAGGCCATTTCTCGACTAGACGCCATAGACAACCATCTATACGGATTATGAAAAATCACTGCGAAAAATATTGAACATAGTAGAATTACAGTAATATGTTGTACTACACTTGTTCGTTTACTGATTTGACTACCATCTTTTTTTTAGTGGTGAATCATCAGATCTTTATAAGGAACTAATATCTTCTCACATATGGCAGGTTAGTAGTACCTTTGTTCATTTAATAGAGATCATGCGTCGTACAAATAATATTGAATCTTCAAAAACATAATGTTATTCATGTAAGCCAATGGAACTTGTTTATTGGTGTTTTTTATAAGTAGCGTTTACAATTCAATCTACCTTGTATTATGTATGAAGACATACTTTTTACTGAGGGATAAGTAATTATTTTCTGGCTAATATATCCCAAACCCATGCGATTTCAATTGTATTGAACCCTGTATCTTGAATAATTAGTTTTCAAGTCAGTCCTTAAATTCCTATGAATATCCATATGTTTTATCCCATTTACACTGATCAGTTGAAGTTGTCTTAAGCACATGTTCAATTGAAGAAAACATCTCATTATGTCAGCTATCGCATTACTTATCCGAAATACACGTCCAGAAAGGGGTCATAGTAGACTGAAATATGCTGAAGAATGATTAAAAAGTAGTTTGTGATAGACAACCAATCTTCTATTTTGGGAATGACAGTCTGAAATCTTACACGGATTTGAGCTCTGTACCTTCAGGACTCCACTTTAGACTATACCATTAAACTAATTAGTTAGAAGTCAAAAATTAATATTCCTTACTTCAGCCAATAAAAAGCTAGAAATAGTTTCCATTAAATTCCCTTCCTCTTTCTCAATATGATCTTCATCCTAATCTTGACAATTCTGTTGACTATTTTATACAATTTTCCTCCAATAGTCATTAAATAAGTTCAAGAATGTACTGTTATTTGGTGTGATTGATCAAGTTCAATGATGTCTTTAGGTTCAAGCTGTCTTTCAACTCATTAGAATTAGTAAACTGAAATATATTACCGAGTAACGATATGAATGGATGTATTCTATAAGTTTCCAAGAAACAAAAAGGAAGAAGAAAAGAATGAGTTCAAGTGATTTTGGATATTAAAAATCCGTTACTTTAAGTTGTATATCTAAACCAATAGGTTATTAAAATCGAATCTATTTCTATAAGGAATTATTATGAAATAAAATTCTAATGATTATAATTACAATCCTCAATGATTGTTTACCTACTTACTTACTTACTCCTGTTACTCCCAATAGAGCATAGGCCGCCGACCAGCATTCTCCAACCCACTCTGTCCTGGGTCTTGCTTTCTACTTCTATCCAATTTTTGTTCATTCTTCTCATGTCTGTATCAATGATTTTTGAAGTATGTTTAAATGTAACAAAAGTTCTCTAAATAAAAGTGAACAGTGAATGGATCATTAAAAGTTTTGTGAAGATTAGTTTAAAGTGAAATTAGATTACACTGTAGATTGATACCAGCCAAATAACTAGAACTGGATATTTGTTTCATCCTAACATATTTTTTCTGGTAAGTGTTTTTTTAGCAAGTTAATTTTCTACGGGATGGGGTCGTTAACCCTATGCCCAACCCTCCTCCTTTATATGGGCTTGGGACCGGCAGTAGCCACCGGAGGGGCTACAGGCGAGGTTTTTGTCCTAACATATGTAACTGGTATTATATAATGGATTGATTGTAAGACGTGAAACTAATACAGTATGATACCTTTAGTCAATTTGGATAATTGATGAATAACTGCCTTACTACTGACGTATGTTTAAACTTGGTCAGTCAAGATTTTTTACTAATATTAGTTAATCAGTAGTGATATATAAGCATGTCTACTGCATGATATTTTCACATTCTTGAAATTAGGTACATCATACATGATGTTCTAAAGAAAGGACATAACACTTAATAAAATATTACGTAATTGAATAATAATGAGTTTTAGATATATATTCAAACATATAGAGAGATAAGAAAAATTTACAAACAGAGGTTTTACAATTTAAATACAAAAAAGATCAAAAAAGTAGATTTTAACGATCATCGAAAATGTAATTTTCTGATCCAATAAGTATTTATTTATTTATTTCAACGACATATAACTGTAGTGGAAGTTGTTTGTGTTTGACACAAAGTTGATATTTGAAATCATATTAGTTTATTCAATTTTATTAGATGCCTACTTTCACTAATTTAAGGTATTTCATAATCTTGTTAATATACCTTAGAATATACTAACAATTTGATATGTTATATTCACTTACTTGTATCTCTCCATTGTTATTTATGACTGCAATTGATCAGTTTCTTGTTGGCATATGTGCATGCTGTGCGGACTGCTTCGATATTACCTGAAGTCACAAGCTTTATATGCAAAAATGGATAGTGGCTAGCGATGGAATCCAGGACGCGCGTTTCGTTTTATTTGATATGTTGTTAGCAGAATGTGAACAATTGTTATGGATCATCTCAGTTAAGCTCTCTTGATCTATCTGAAATGTTCGTTATTCAGTCAGTAAAGTATCAACAGAAAAATTTCAATGTTATAAACTTTGGTTTTCATCAACGCGCTGAACGTACTTTATAATGAGTCATCTTCTGAAATGAGTGCCCAAAATATGTCGTTCATCAACTTTAGAAAGTATTTCAGTAGATGTAAACTAAGAAAAGACACTTTAAATATTTTCACATTAAACTTGATGAGTTTTTGAATATTTACTATAATTAGAAACAATTTTTAATCACGAAATAATGTAAGCTGGAGAATCACTGAAAAGTAGAAGATATTGAATAGATGTTTTTTCTCAGTTTCAGGAGCTGAGCCTAAAAATTCAAAATGGCTGACCGAAAGAAATAATATTCAATCACTTAGTATTGTTTGTTTAAATCTTCCCATTGTTGTTTAGGACTGCAACTGGTAAGTCTCTTATTGGCCATATGTGCATACTATGCGTATTGCCTCGATGTTTTCTTAATTCACAAGCATTATAAGCAATGATGGATAGTGGTTAGCAGTAGAATCCAGTTTGACACAGTTTCTTTCGCTTCAAACGCCATCGCGTTATCTACTCGTGTCTATCAGGACTCAGTAGCCGAGTGGATAACGTGATGACGTTTGAAGCGAAAGGTACTGGGTTCGAGTCCCAGAGTGAACATCAACTCTGAGATGTAGGTACATCCAGTTGACGAGTCCCAAATAGGAAGAAACGCGTTTCAAAGTGGATTCCACTGCTAACCACTATCCATCTTTGCTTATAATATTCAATCAGTTCATCTTAATCAGATATTTCACAATTCGCATATCGATTGATTTATAATTTTACATAATTCTCATCTGTATAACTTCAATACGCTACCATCTTCTATCTCAATTGAATATCCCAAGAAACCTCTTTAATGTTAACAGTAAACTTCAACCGTTCATACACATGAATGCTTTGTCATGAAGAATTATATTCAGATATGCCATATACATTGATCTTTGTCTCACATTTCTTACGCCAACAACAACAACAACACATCTCACTTAGTCAAAATAAATCTGGAAATTTGTTTTTATTTACTTTCCACTTTCTTTTGTAATGTTTCTTGCTCACTGACTTTGTCTGAAAGTATCGACCATAGCGACCTTGAATCTTTCAGACCGAATGTATGATTATCAATAAATGCATAATAAAATAATAAATATTAGTAGCTCGTGAAGGTTATTACTAGAACCAATCAGAATACTCTAATTAGTTGATTTGGATATTATTTGGAAACAAACAAATAATGGAAAAACATAATCCATAGACTTATCAAGACAGGGGGACAATTATTCAATGTATTCATATAGATATAAACAGAAATTAACAAACAAAATAACATGTTTAAAGGTATTTATCTTGTATTATAAGCAAAGATGGATAGTGGCTAGCAGTGGAATCCAGGTTGACGCGCGTTTCGTTCTATTTGGGACTCGTCAGCTGGATGTACCTGCAATGACTGATATTATTTGATGAATTATTAAAAACCAGGAATTACTGAATAGTTCTTTTATCTTATCCAGGGATTTCATTTCCATTATGATATAAACCATTATAGATCGGGATTTTGAGCATGGATTTCAGTTTTTGCCTTATAAAGCTTGAATATTCATTAAGTTCTATCAGTAGAAGTGTGTTTGGTAAAAGTTCTTCATCAAGCCAGTACACACACTTTTTAAGCTTTGTACCTCTCCACTATAAAAGAAATTTGGTCAAATGTCTGGCAAATAGAGCTAGGAAGATATGCTCAGTCGATTCAATTAATAATGAGATAGAGGTCATACATAATATGTTGATTGAAAGAAGTTATCCACAAGGTTTCCTGAAGAAACACTTGCATGTAACAAATAAGAAAATAAAGATATCAACAGCTGCGAAGAAACCGCTGTTCCTGAAAATATAATTCAACGTCGATTTAGCTGATGATGTACTACGGGATGGATTGACTAGAGCAGTTAAGAGAACGTTTAATGCAGCCGACCTCTGGATTTCGTACTCGACCCGATCTATGGTGATTCCCCAACTGAAGGATAAGTTATCTGGTTCTGCTATTTCTATGTGCATCTATGAATTCAGCTTTTCCTGTGGAGAAAGCTATATTGGGCGCACTACCAGACAACTGAACCAAAAAGTTAGTGAACACCTCCTTTCGTGGTTAGGAAAAGGTATGGTCAAGTCGATACGGAGCTCGGTTTTTTCACACTTGATCGATAGCGGTCATAAAGTGGACAGAAATCAGTCATTTAAAGTTATTTATCGTATTCCTGCTAGTTTTCCTTATGGGGTTCGATCTCGTCTCTTACACATAGCAGAAGCTATAGGAATTCGATCCAACTATCCAAGTTTTTGTGTTCATAAGAAATTTGTAACACCCTTATCTCTCCCTTGGCCTTAATACATAATTTTATTTTTCATACTCTTTCTTCGTTTATTTTTATTCACCCCCCTATCAATTATTTACTTATAATTTTTCTAATATTCGCTTCCAATTATCTGAACACTTCTTATTACGTAATCTTATAATTTCTAGGAATGTTATTTCAGTGTCTATATTCTTTATTCTAATCATTGACCTATTTTCCTATTATGTAACATTAATTCAAGCCTTTTATTATTCTTATCACAACTAGTACACCTGTCATTACACTATCAATTTGTACTTTCTACTTATTATTAATTTTGAATTCACTTAGTATTGTTTGTTTGGATCTTCCTATCGATGTGTTTAGGACTGCAACTGGTCAGTCTCTAATTGGCATATGTGCATACTGTGCGTATTGCCTCGATATACCTTAATTCACAAGCATGGTTAGCAGAGATGGATAGTGGCTAGCAGTGGAATCCAGGACGCGCGTTTCGTCCTATTTGGGACTCGTCAGCTGGATGTACCTGCATCTCAGAGTTGATGTTCACTCTGGGACACGAACTCAGTACCCTCGCTTCAGACGTCATCGCGTTATCCACTCGGCCACTGAGTCCTGATAGCCACTTATTAGCCATTATTAATTTTGATTATGTAATCTATTCCACTGTTATCATTGACTCATAAACCGCCTTGATTGGTTTAATAATTTCGTATATGCATATAAATATTACTGTATATTAGAGTAAAGCCTGATCTAATTGAAAACAATATTGTTTGCTTATATATGTTGTTCTAAATCACGATATGGGAATTTTTCAAATTTTGCAAAGTCCCAATATGTTTATTATTATTATTAATAACTTGATCATTAGATATTAGGTTACTAGAATAGATTTCGACGAAATATCAAGCTATACAGAATAGTAATAATCCTATTGGAATTGAATTTCATATTGTATTATTATAATTACTTCTCATGGTTAGTGAAGTTAGGAGATTAAAATAGTATTAGTTTGTATCATGACTAAAAAGGAATCATTAAAATTGACCACATTCATTATATGAATTCATACAAGCTTCATTTATAATCATGAATAGAATCTGATTGTACTAAATTCAGGTTCTTACTCTATTCCAATCAAATATCGAATTATCAAAAGGGGTTTTGTGTGGAGATTTAGTATTTTCATAGTTGAAAGTGTGAGTCAATTGAAGCTAGACCACCATGGAAAATCTGGAAGCACTGGACGGCCGTTTCGTCCGATACCGGCTCAGTGGTCTATCAGTTAAATGCTCTGGCGCGAGACTGATATGTCCTGGGTTCGAATCTCGCTCGTGAGGCGGGATCGTGGATGCGCACTGCTGAGGATTCCCACAATAGGACCAAACGGTCGTCCAGTACTTTCAGGTTTTCCCTGGTGGTCTAGCTTCAATTGACTCACGCTTTCAACTATGAAAATATTAAACTATTTAACATGTAAAGTTGTTATTTGTTTCTAAGACAAATCTTTTGAAAAACTTCTTGAATATAAGACAGAATTGAGAAATCTTCATTTACTATGATAAGACTTAATAGAAAACTAAGTTATCCTGTTAAAACCTACTTATCTATGATAGTTTTCATTTTATCCAATAAATTATTTACAAACGATCATACATCTTCATATAATCAATCGGTTTTTGTGTCGATTTTAATTTATTTAACTTAATTAGCATTTTTTGTGTGTGTTTGTCTTAGATATTAACCTATACAAATGTTCCATTTCGAAAGATTGTTCCATTTATTTATGCTCTAAATCATATTCAGTGATCAACGAATTCAAATGGTTGATCAATAAATAAGTAGAAAAATAGAGAATTTACAATTTAAGTAGTATAAGTAATAGTAATAGTAGTGTAGTGAACAAAACACTGGTTGGGGACAATCGAATGTATTTAAGCAAACATTACAGACTATCTCGGTAAAGTCTGATAACCAAACAATGAACAGTCAATTTGCAAATTAACAACCAATTGTTTCAATCTTCACTGTTTCTTCTCTAATTCCATTGCTCATGCATTTTCCAAACGATTGCGCTTCATTTCAGTTCATTGCTCATCGGTCTTCTGCGAAAATACATTCTATGTCTGACCCACACCATATACTACTTATGTGGATATAAGTAGACAATACCACAGTAGTAGTGGTAAGGCCTATGATATTTAATCAAATATTGAAGTGTATCAGTATAAAATCAACTTCAATATGGTGAAACGATAATTGGAACAAGCTTTATTTGCATAATGTACTTAAAGAGGAAGAAAAAAGTGTTTTTAGTACTGCATTCATAAAATTGGTTAAAACTATGTAACCAATTCAAGTTTTCAAATTATATCAGGTATCATGAATAATCATACTTGTACTTGTTAAGATCAACCTCAATTATTGATTTACATTTTTATATTAAGATATATATATAAGTAATCAAACAATCAGTTATGTAATTACCGCAATGGGACTCAACTTGCATACAATTATGTTAATTACAAAAAATAAGAGACTTATAAAAGAAAGATAATGTAGTAGTATATACCTTAATGTTCTGAGATTAGATAGGATTCAATAGAATACAACATAGAATAATGGATCTTTTCGTAGTTTTTGAAGGTCGAAAATTTGAACGAAAATTATTTTATGTAAGCTTGTTCACTTAAATTTCAGAATGATTACTGACAGTAACCATATTTGAAATCATAAAAAGTAGATAGGTAAGTTAGAAATTGAAGCTTGCTATCCATCAGATAAACCATTATGGTAAAAAGATATCCGATTCCTATCAGATCATAATCTAACAATGAATGTAAAATATCTCAAATCACAGAGTAGTGGAAAACTTTTGTATGATACATTTAATAAAAGAATAATGTTTAATTGAACCATCAAACTTAGAATCAGTAGTATTAAGCTCCGAATGGCACTGTAAGATCTGAACTTCTAGAGTTTGATTCGGTATGAAAGAGTCGATTTAAATTTTTTGGAAGTCATACTTCAGGATATAACAACTATTTACCGGCTGTGTTGAATATCTTGATATCCTTATTTACTACTGATGTTGGTTATATACGTTTACTCAATCATATCCTACTCTTTGTATAGAACTTTTCAACTTTTTAAATGAGAAGAATATTATACACAATCATTTATAGACTATCTTTAACCATACTTCAAATAAAAATTCATTCAACCCAAATCTATATCGAATCAAAAGGAAAACGTTTGAATGTTACTTGCTCGTTCAAAGTCATACAATACTAACTCTGGCCACCAAAACCTTTTTAGATTAATTGAGATTATTTGGTTAAACCTTTATTGGCAATAGTCTGTGTTTTCAGTAAGTGTTAATGAGTACTATGGTTGATCTGTCCATTCTACAATTTGAATTTGTAAAGATTGTTGGATTTCATTGAAATCATGGGCTGATCAATGCTTGACCGCGACTGAAAACCTGGAAGCACTTGATGGCCATTTTGTTCTAGTATGGAACTCTTTAGCAGTGCACGTCCACGATAGACATTAAAATCGTAGGGTTCCAGCTTATTGGTTTAAAGGTGAAACATTCGTGAGCGAGAATAAAGGCCCTGGGTCCGAATCCTGCATGTGAGATCGTGAATGCACAATGCTGAGGAATTCCATACTAGGACAGAATGGCTGTCCAGTGCTTCCAGGTTTTCAATGATGGTCTAACACTGGTCGGTTTATTGAGTGAAATGTCCATTGTATCCAATTATAAATAAATCCAAATTTTCATGTATAATTATAAATTAAAACAATGAATGGAACTAATTTCACTACTCAGTAAAATGATATTTTAGTGAGAAAAAGTGTTTCTTCAACGATGTCATCTACTAAGGCTGTACAATCGTATTTTAAATGGCTTGTAACACTATAGTCTACATTGAAATGGAGTGATATTATGCCATTAACAAAATTATTAAAAAGAAATGAAAGTCATCTAGTACTGAGTTTTGGTAGCGGTATGTGACCAGAGTCAATCTTATATTCAAGGATGTAGCTGTTCAGTAACTGACACATATCTTAAGATACTCATGAGGTGTAGCACTAGGATATGCGTTTTAGAATTACAATATTTGTGTGGTCATTATAATCTATCCCAAAAGAGCAATTAACTTATCAAAAGCACGTAGAGCTTGCTCAGAAATAACATTTTATCATCCAGTACATCAGTGAATGGAGTACCTAAAAGGAAAGATAGTCTAAAACTCTACCAAATAAAAGGTCTTTGAAATAACTGTTTCATGCTCCGTATATTTTCCGTTGTCCTTCACCTGATATCATTTAGTGATTAAATTCATGCATTAAAAACTCCTTTTATCCACGAAATACTATTCACAATGGTTGGTCACCAAGTAGTAACTAATTTTACATTTGTCTATTCCTAAATGTGAGTGAAATTCTACTGTAAATGAATTAAAAATCAGTTAAAAATGTTTTGACATTCGATAGTAGTTACTTATCAAAAAGATACCTTAAACATAAATTTCATGTCGGTTAGCACATCTCGGGAAATCTTGACTACAATCTTGTAGAAACTGTAAGCCTCCTTATTTTATAATTAGATACCATCTATCATAGCTGAAAGCATGATTCAATTGAAGCTAGACCACCAGGGAAAACTTGGAGACGCTGGACGGCCGTTTTGTCTTATTGTGAAACTCTTCAGCAGTGAGCATCCACGACTTCGAACCCAGGACCAACCAGTTTCGCGCCAGAGCACCTAACCGGTAGACCACTGAGCCGGAATTCGATGGTGTTAATGTCTAACCTCAACCATCTTATTGATAAATCCTAAACAGAATGAAACATGGCTTCATGTTTACTCACCCAACGACTTGAGAGTAAACAATATTTATTAGGCGTTATAAAGATACATATCATTTCTGTTATATTTCTGAATCAGAAAAATGCTGCATTAATTTATCATACTATAGTTTTCACTTTCTTTTTTATGTGTATTACTTCTTATTCGATCTTTTTTTTTTTGATGTTTCTTTTTTTCTCACTTTTCATTAACACTTTGTCCTATTACAATACTTTCTTTAATTCAACATTAACATATTTATAAGCAAAGATGGATAGTGTCTAGCAGTGGAATCCAAATTGACGTGCGTTTCGTCCTATTTGGGACTCGTCAGCTGCATGTACCTACATCTCACAGTTGATGTTCATCTCAAACTCCATTTCGTTATCCATTCAGCTACTGAGTCCTGATAGCCACTTGCTTATGTAATTGGGTAAAGTTCAAATTCACTTAGTATTGTTTGTTTGTATCTTCCCATTGATGAAACGCTCGTCCTGGATTCCACTGCTAACCACTATCCATCATTGCTTATAATGCTTGTGAATTTAGGCTATATCGAGGCAATACGCACAGTATGCACATATATGGCAATTAGAGACTGATCAGTTGCAGTCCTAAACATCAATGGGAAGATTCAAACAAATAATACTAAATGAATTTAAACTTCACCCCATTGCAAAAGCAAGTGGCTATCAGGACTCAATAGCTGAGTGGGTAACGTGATGTCGTCTGAAGTGAAAGTTATTGGGTTCGAGTCCTACAGTGAATATCAACAGTGAGATGCAGGTATATCCAGCTGACGAGTCCCAAATACGACGAAATACGCATTCTGGATTCCACTGCTAGCCACTATTCATCTTTGCTCACAATACTAATTGAATTAACGTATTTACTTTTTTTTGTTACTTTATACCAAATTTATGTCAATAATGAATATTTTCTATAAACAAAAAACAAATTGAATAACTCTTTATTTGTTTTTTTATAAACAAAAAAGATAGAAAGGTTAAAAGGTAGAAGTTAAAAAGGTTAAACTTTTTTTTCATATTTTACTTTGAAAAACAAACAAAAAATAAAAAAAATCACATTTTGAGTAAAATATGTGAATGTTAATATAAATTATTATTATTATTATTATTATTATTGTTAGTAGTAGAAGTAGTAGTAGTAGTAGTGGTGGTAGTAGTAACAGTAGCAGTAACAGTAGCAGTAGCAGTAGCAGTAGTAACAGTAGTATTAGTAGTAACAGTAGTAGTAGCAGTAGTAGTATTACTATTATTATTATTATCGTTATTATTATTATTAGTATTAGTATTAGTAGTAGTATTATTAATAAAGCGAATTAGATAGTTTTGTTGTTACGTGGCAATAAACATGATTTGGCAGCTTATTATTTATGAATAAGGTTAGTGACATTCACTTTCGTTTTAAATTTTTAACATTAACTAAATATTTTATTATTATTATTATTATTATTATTATTACCGTTATAGGTGATTGTGTTAACTATAAAACTTGGCACGTTCATTCTATACCATAACTTGATAAATATTAAAGTACACTTGGCTAATATCAAAAATAGACAGATAAAGAAATAAACAAAAGTTTACTGTTTTCTTTAGATAAAATTTCAAAGTTGAAGTGAAAACCAAAAACACTACGTTTAAGTAGGTTACAAAGTTCATTATATACATATCTATATTCAGTATTGGTGTATGATAATATAGAAGATGTGGGTTTATTGAGTTGTACAATGAAACAAACATAAATATATATATACAATGTTTGCCAAAACTACTTCATTTATTACGTAAATGTGAGTAAAATAATTTGGTTGTCTGAAAAATGTCTTGTAAGAACCATATGACAATTAATCTGTATGTTGTATGTTGATTACAGTTTTATCTTATTTAGGTACCACTAAGAACTAAGGAAAAGTGATTGGTTCTAACAAGGGGCTTTTAAACAGTATACACCAATGATCTCATTGTGAATCAAATACATGATTCTCAGGTCTCAAGATGAACCCATAACTATTTTTAAAAAAAACTGGTTCAACGTGCGGATCAACCTGCGATCAACAAAACCTATAGATTAAACTAATCTCCATAGAACCACCTCAACTATACCATATTAATTAATTCACTAATGACTAATTTTAACCTCTTCCTGAGGTTCTATTATGAAGTCATGACTGGTGGAGTTTAGACATTTTGGGACTGCAACGATTGCCAACAATCGCATTAGGCGATCATCTCACTGTATCGTAATTTGATTGAAGTTGAATTTTTATCATCGGATGTAGATTTAGCGGTTGAAATAATTAAGCTTGAGACCTAAAATTTCTAGGTCCAATATCTGTAGAGTGATGTGTATGATTATCTGAGAATTGCCTTGAAATTGTAAATGTGGATATGAGAAACTATTCGTCAATAATAATATTTCCAAGTATGAAGATGTTCTTCAATGTATAAATGAATTATTGTACCAACAAGTTAGATCCTTCACTGGTCACGAAGGCACACTGAAACTGTAAAATCTTAAGAATAAACCAAAACTGTCATTTAGATTGATAAATCAATGTGAATTATTTGACCATGAAATTAACTGAAATGACAAACACTGCTTATTACCATGTCGACAAGATAAATATAGCAGCCTATTCAAATGTATGGGTTACCTATTTCACAAGTATCAAAATATTGAAATAAATCGTTATGTTTAATATTTGTTGAAACTAATAATCACGAACACAAACTGTTTATGTACTTCAGCCATCATAAAAGACTTGCCAATTGTGACAATTTTAAATACAGGAAAGGCCAAAAGAAAATACTTCAGTTGTTATTTTTTACTCTATAAAGTAATGAGAGCTGATTATCTTGAAAATTAAGCATTTTATAAATGACAGGCGGAAAAACGTTGTCGCAGCCGAATTAGGAGAAACAAAACTTTCTTAATTGAAAGTATATTGTAGGTATTGACCATTTAAAGCATTTGTAAAGTGTTCTTTTAAAATAAATGCAGCCAATTTTGATTCAGAAAAAATATTGCAAATCAATATTCTGAGAAGTGGGTTTTGTGGAGATTTTAGTAATTTTATAGTTGAAATCATGAGTCAATTGAAGCTAGACCACCATTGAAAACCTGGAAGCACTAGACGGCCGTTTTGTTCTAGTGTGGGACTCCTCACGGTTAGACAACCACCAGAAACTAGGAAAAAGTGGAAAGCATGAATTAATCTTGGCAAATCATTGAAATCTAATCCACTTCAGCGTTACTTTTTCGTTTATTATTATAATGAATTATGTATAAGATTCGAACAAATCAACAGTACTAAGACATTTCTTCAATGAGATCTAATATAGTAGTCGGAGATAGATGACAGGATACACTGTTTGACCTGTGTTTCGAGCTATTCGGCACTCATCAGCAAGGTGTGCCTACAATCATGTGGGAAATCATTCTCCCTGGCGAATTCGATCCTGTAAAAATTCAGTTTCGTAGTCATATACGTTGCCACTGAGCTATCTAGAACTCAACTAGCCTCTTATAGGTATAGGATATATGTACAGTTGGTTGGTCACTTAGTAGTGAAAAATGTGATGAATTTCAAGTTCTTAGTACTGATGGAAATCTGTCGATCAATGAAACCACTTTTTTAATTAAAAAAATAGCCAATTTAATTCTGTATATAAACTAAAAGGGATCTTAAAGTATAGACGGTCACAACAACTAATACATATTGAAAAACATCCGACATTTGTTACCGTGTAGTCAAAGATTAACACTTTGGTGTTTTAATACAGTAAATAATGGGCTGGCTACAAACTATATCCAGACTACAGTTTCCTAGCAAATTTTTCCTATGCAATTTATGAATAAGCTATATATCAATGACTCCATTTTAAAGATAATACTTATTAAAAACAATATGAATTGTAGGCTGTGATACTGTGATGAATGAGAACACTGATGGGGACAACCAACTACACTGTTTAAAACAGAATCCCAGAATATCTTCACAAAATATGAGAACCACATATTGAATACTACGTTTGCAAATTTTGTTCATCTTATTCACTTGATATTTCATATATGAATACAAATGCACACACACACACACTCAAAATTATGGTTTATTATATTATCAACTAATTAGTTAAGCAGCTGCGTAGGTTGATAGATATTTGGAAAGATAAATTCTTGGCATTCAAAACTTAACCCAATTAGTTCAAGGTGGAAATTCTCTAAGCATTACAGGTGATTATTATTATTATACATCAGCAGTAGAGATTATTTTGTAGTGAACGAGAACACAAGGGGGGACAAACCAAATGTATTTGAATACAAAATTACAAAATCACTTAGTAAAATCTGAGAACCATACAGTAAATACTTCATTTGTGGAATGTCTATCAGTTGTCTTAGACTTTATTGCTCCTTCGTTTCTATACCAATCACTCTCATTTCTCGTTCTATTCTCTTCGATTTTCTCAACCTTCTACCGCTAGACATTCCACTTTCGATTGATGATACATTCTACTACTTCTATCTGTCGACATCAGTAGTACACACCACAATTTGACATCTTGTTTTATAGTTGAGATATGTATGTACAAAAATAAAACACTGTTATTGCAAAATGAGTGAAAAGTATATATAAAAGGGGCTATTCAATCAACGTATTGGATACTGACTTCCAAGTTAATTCTGAAAACAACAAACGGTTTCGATTTAAAGCACATACTACTTATGAGTAATCTTTAATATTAATTTTACTTTAGAAACGGTTATATATGTCTATTTAGACTTCTTAATATTCTTCAGAATCGAATTCTTGAAAAATAATGGACATGTAAATGATTATGTAGACTCTGTTGAGGTATTTTAGAAGACTTATTTGGAGGCCGAAATCATTATAAAATGATAATAAGCTGAAAGCCTATTTTTAAACTAAGGGAGCACTGGACAACATTTTCGTCTTAAGTAGTTACTACAACTCACCAGTACACATTTTAAGAAAATATTCATTAGCAAGGGATTGTGGTTTATTATTGTTGTCTTTCAGAGGCCCATTCGATCTGTCTTGATCGCTATATATCCATCATATTTATTGAACAGATTATTGGCATCTGGACTCAATGGCTTAGTTGATGACGGGTCAATGTTTGAAGTAATAGGTACTATGTTTGAATATTTCTGTGACGATCTACATTAGGATATAGGTACACTCGACTGACGAGTTCTAAATAGGAAAAAAGGAGTGCTCTGGATTCCACAGTTAACTATAACAAACAACAAAATTATCCTCACCTTTCACAATATGAGTTATGTCACTAAACCCATTGTTTCATTGTTTTCCACTTCAGCCAATATGGTTATGATATAGTACACTTCCAAATAATTAGGTTTTGAGTGCTTTGTTAATATATCAAGTGTCACTACTGTTGATTTGTATGCTTGTTCGTAGTTCAGTTTTTTCGTCAGTTCTCTTTATCATTCATCTCTGGCACCGATGTAATATAATCATATATCTGGAGTCTAGCTGACAATCTCTCACTCAAAATACGCATACATTTTTACATCAATAACAAATCTAAAATAATGTTGCGACTATAATGACTTACTCTCTAACTATATGAAATGTATATTTATAAATATTAAATGAATATCATAAACTGACCATCTTTCGAAAGTATACTTGGTGCTTCATAATTAGGAAAAGTCCATTCGAACTTCCGATAAGGAAAGAACTATAGAACTTTTTTTTTCAATTAATTCTAAACCTAATATCCTTTGTGACTATTGTCAAATCTGGACACTTGAAAATCAAAAAAAAACTTTTCAAGGTTTCACTTAGTTTTCTAGTAAATGTAAAATGTTCACTTAGAATTGATTATTCATCTTTTTCAAAGAAATATTGGAGTCTAATAGTATTGTCGTGGTGTGGAGAAGGTGTTAGGGGCCAGTTTGATTTACTCAAGCGTCAATCGATATTTATTGCCGTACAAAGATGAGTTACAGCTATTTGATGATTAAGAGAAGGAATGCACACACATACGCTTACATAAAAACAGTCAAGGTTGGTAAGCGAGCAATTAACAAGGTCAAAACGTAGCTTGAGAAGAATAGATAAATTGGTTTTTCCTGAAGCTAGAGTAAGATATGTGGGTTCAACATAGGACCAGCCACTACAATCTATACGATGCCTGATGTCAGACTTATGAAATAAGAATTTCAGTCATGCCATTATATTTCATAGTCATTTGATCGTTCAGTCAGAGACCTGTATTTTATCAATAAGTTTATATAATATTTGGTTAGGATGGTGGGTGAAGATTAGAGTTCTTTGATGAGATAAACAGTTGTTCAGTATTTTCAGTGGTTGTGTAACTAAATTCAATCCATAATATGAAACTCCACATTCAATAATCTTTATAATACTTTAAAAAAAACATCACTTATAATATAAACACTTTTGATAGTCTGTGGTCGTTCATAAGGGAATGATAATTATTACTAATTCCTAGTCTGTACATTATTACTTGATTTCAATGTAGAACAGCAAATAATAACTAGCTTCATTAACTGCCTACATAGAACACGTTGATTTAAAGAATCCATGTTGATTATTCACAGTTTAAACTATAAAACTAAGATAATCTTTTACAAAAAAGGTCATTATACCTGTTACTATTACTGATAAACTTACGTTTGGATAGTGTAATAAAAGACGAAGATTATCAGACGTATATGATCTAGAGGTCAAGCGTTCGTGTGTAAGACCAAAGGTTCTGAGCTTGAGTCTCACGTGTGGAATCGGGGATGCGCACTGCTGAGGAGTCCAATACTAGGACGAAACGGCCGTCCATTGCTTTCAGGTTTCGATAGTGGTTTAACTTAGATCGACTTATGAATTTAACTGTTAAGAGTAAAAACATTGTTTTTGTCAAAATTTTATAGAATCGATATTTAAAAAAGTGTAATAGAAAAGTTACAATACTAAATTATGTAGTGTGAATAATAACAATGAAAGATTGTGTATGTACGTGTGTGTGTGTGTGTGTGTGTAAATCAAAAGCCATGTAGAATTAATAAGTTAACAATAGATTATAATGTGAATGAAGTAAACACTTTCGTTACATTAATTTAATGTTTTAGAAGGGTTAAATGGAATAAAGTGATGTCAGAAACAAATGTGAGTAAATTTATAGGGATGTGAGGAATAAGTAAAGAGAGAGGGATGTTTTAAATATGGAATACACTAATGATAATAATAATAATAGTTTGGTGCTAATGTTGTGATAAAGATATGATATACTTCATTTGTTCACACAATTCTGGTTTTGTTTTATGAATGGCAAGAGCTTCTGCTATGTTAAAGAGTTAAACATGAAAAATTCTCGGTAGGTTTGGAAGAAATCTGTAATTTTATAATCAAAATGTAGATCAGTAGAGTGATTAGGATTGTTTAAATGTTCCAGAATATAACTCCTAATTTTCTTTCTCTCACTCTGTTCAACGTGTTCTGATTTTGGGGTCTTGTCGAGTGTCATCGTATAAGAATACTAAGCAATAGGAATAGCTGGGTCGTTTATATAGCAAAAACACAATTATAACACACTCCATTAGAGACATACTGAGATATGTTCATGTATCTGAGTTGAAAACAAGCGCTGGCTATAACCTCGCTATACCTTGTTTCACAAGAGCAGGTGAACCAGTAGATGCACACATAGGCGTGTCTGAAGTATCTACAGAAATGTGATTATAGTATGTTCAGTTCGTGGTTAATAGTAGAATTAAGAACGCGCTTGACGACATACTTAGACTATTTGAGTTTTTATCATCTTTAATCATCGTGTAATAGACAATAAAATAATGAGGCAAATATTGAATGATACGGAAAAAAATGCGTCGACGTTCAAATGTGGAATAGTTATCTATTATTTATTAGAAATAGTGATTTCTTTTCTTCTTCTTCTTCTTCTTCAAAAACACATCTACCATCCGATAAACTTTCTTCTCTTGTATACACATGTGATTCTAATTTAATGGTTGAGTCCATAAGTCGATTTAAGCAAGACCACTACTGAAAACCTGGAAGAACTGAATTGCCGTTTTGTCGTAGTATGGGACTCCTTAGCAGTGCGCATCCACGATCCAGCGCGTGAACACTTAACCTATAGATTACTGAACCGACATCCAACGGTGTTAAAATCTAACTTCAATCAATCCACAAAATTGTGTGACCGTCCACCATTGCCTTCAGTGAGTTGATATCTCACAACAGACTTGGCTGAACTGCACTGGTCACTGCTTCTCTCTAGAACTTGCTTAAATCGACTCACTGTTTCAATGCTTTATTTACTACAATTTCCACTAACCTTTATTTTGATAATAATAACAATTTCTTTATTTTACTTGTAAAAACACATTCCATCACGTAGCGAAAAAGAAACAAAAAACAAAACGAACAAATAAACTTGGAAAATTACCCAGTTAACATGTTGCTTCAATGTTAAATAATTTGCTATGAAACAAGTATAATAGTTATTCGTACGCTTTCAATCAGGGTTTTAAGAGGAATTCATTCAAGTAAATTATTAATTTGCATAATATTTTGTGGAAAAACAGACATTTTTTGATTTATAATTGACTTAAATTCACTTAGTATTGTTTGTTTGAATCTTCCCATTGATGTTTAGGACTGCAATTGGTCAGCCTCTTATTGGCCATATGTGCATACTGTGCTTATTGCCTTCATATAGCCTGAATTCACAAGCATTATAAGCAGTGATGGATAGTGGTTAGCAGTGGAATCCAGGACGCGCATTTCATCCGATTTGGGACTCATCAGCTTGATATACCTGCATCTCAGAGTTGATGTTCACTCTGGTGAATATAATTTCACTCCATTGCACAAGCAGGTAGATGTCAGGACTCAGTAACTGAGTGGATAACGCGATGTCGTTTGAAGTGAACGTTACCGGGTTCGAGTCCTAGAGTGAACATCAACCCTGAGATGCAGGTATATCCAGCTGACGAGTCCCAAATAGGAAGAAACGCGCGTCAAACTGGATTCCACTGCTAGCCACTATCCATTTTTGTTTATCAAGTTATATTGTTACGTAATTACGCAAATAAGTAAAAATTTTTATGTATACATACCGAAAAACCACAAATATTAAATACAAACAATAGAAATTATACTTCACTTATGACCCCTTTAATGATGACATTATTATATTCTTAATTAGATATTGATGAGCTATTACGTAAAAGTAAGAAAATTATAATGTGAAATGAAAGGCAAACAAACAGAAAATTGAAGGAAATAAAAGGCATGATGTAACATTAAAGTACATTAATAAATAGTTCATGGATGGTGAAAAAAAACTAGAAATAGAATGCAAAACTATTTTATTATAGTTGAAAGCGTGAGTCAATTGAAGCTAGACCACCATGGAAAACCTGGAAACACTGGACGGCCGTTTCGTCCTATTATGGGACTCCTCAGCAGTGCGCATCCACGAACCCGCTCTCACGAGCGAGATTCGAACTCAGGATTGGTTGGAGTTAGACATACACACCATCAAATGCCGGTTCAGTGGTCTATCGGTTAAGTGCTCTGGCGCGAGATTGGTAGGTCCTTGGTTCGAATCTCGCGGGGCGATGTCGTGGATGCTCACTGCTGAGGAGTCCCACAATAAGAAGAAACGGCCGTCCAATGCTTTCAGGTTTTCTATAGTGGTCTAGGTTCAATTGACTCATGATTTTAACTATGAAAATACTGAAATCTCCACAAAACCCCTTCTGAAAAACGAATTGAAAAGAAATTTCTTCGCTCGATTCGTTCCTTTTTAATTTGAAAATTTCTACAGCTTAATGATACATCGAACCTTTCTTAAATGTTACCTTTAAAGTTTACTGGGTAAAACTATAATTTATGGATGGCTTTTGAGCGACTGTAAATTGACCTTGAGAATGTCCACCTAATAAATGATGGTTAGGAATCCGATTTAGAATTCTTATCACAAACTAACATCAGCTATGATGCTAAAAATCTATTTATCCGAATGAATGAATGAATTTCACACCAACATCTAAGACCTATTATCTTTCGTCCATAAATTATAGTCTCGCCATTTTCCAACCATTTTTTTTTCATTCCGTACTGTTTACTTTTCCAAAAGAAATGTTTATCTAATCAATTCTCACTTACATTAAATGCAAACTATCATAAATCATTTTCACTTTTATCTCAAGTATAAAAGTTCTTGAAAAAAAAGGTTCATCTCAATGTTGGTTTCATTTTTCAAGATAATCAATTAACCAAATATACACGTACATGTAATAACATGAATTAATTACAATGTCAATCATAAATTATGAACAAGAATGAACGTATACATTTTGGATAGTCAACTAGTGATTATGTAGATCAACTGTGAAGTTATATGAAATAAGAGAAACCGAGAATAAGAGAGAGAGAGAGAGGAGGACATGGTGAAACATTGAAATGAATACAAAAACTCATTGACTCATGTCCAAACATAAATTATTGATTTCAATTGACCTGACAATAGTATCCTGACCCAAATTTTTACATATTTCTTCTTTCTCAATGTAGACTATTGTGTTAACTTGGTTTGATATCATAAAACAGGACGAAAATCTTATATTAATGCAACCAGTTTACAATAATATAATTGTATAAACTTATACCCTTACTTATATCTCTTTTTCATTATTATTATCATAGATATTTCCCTTGTTCATTTCAAAAGTTTACAAAATATACAGATCTTCTTACCGAAATTGGAATGGATTCATATTAAATTATATAAAACAAATAACAACTAAACAGTCATGCAAAAATTTAAGGAAGGTAATCAGTTACTACTGATAAAGACTGTGATAGAGAAAAACAAACTAATTGACTATATATATCAGTCTGTTAAATAGTCAGTTAAGTGTACAAATTAAAGAAATGACACTACAATAGAAACCGAAACTGACGGGTGGCATTTAAGATATTTTATTATTATCATTATTATTGTAATGTATGCTACTGATGTAGACAGATATAAGTAGTATGTATCATCAATCGTTAGTGAAATGTCTGGAAACAAAAGGTTAAGAAGATCAAAGTAAAGAGAACGAGAACAGTGAATGATTGATGTGGAAATGAAGGAACAATAAGGTTTGAGAAAATTGATTGACATCTTGCAAATGAAGTATTTACTGTATGGTTATCAGATTTTACTGTGATTCTGTATTTTCTTATTCACATACATTTGGTTGTCCCCACTTGTGTTCTCTTTATAATAATAATAATAATAATAATAATAATGACCAAAGTAATAGCAATAAATAATTCTACATTTTAATTTGATTTGGTATTGTTTGTTTGACTTTTCCCATTGATGTTTAGGGCTGCAATTGATCAGTCTCTTATTGGCATATGTGCATGCTGTGCGTATTGCCTCGATATAGCCTTAATTCACAAGAATTATTAGCAAATATGGATAGTGGCAAGCAGTGGAATCAAAGACCTGCATTTCGTTCTATTTGGGACTTGTCAGCTGCATGTACCTACATTTCAAAGTTGATGTTCACTCTCACACTCGGACTCAGTACCGTTCACTTCAAACGCCATCACGTTATTCACTTATCTACTGAGTCCTGATTCTATATTTTATTCTTTTTCGTAGGTTATTTATTTTATTAGCTAGACGGATCAAGGAGATTTGTTCAATTAGATAGTAAGCGGAGAGTTTACAAATTACTCCTTTAAAATGAAGCTGTTTAAACTGTGATCATTTTGGAATTACTCACAAATGAATAATTTAAAACACAATAAATCTCTGAATGTCGTAGCCTTTGTGATATTTCATGGAATAATTTTAAAATTCTTGAATAAAATGACTTTGTTTAAGTCTGAAGAAATAACCTGAGAACTGCTCACAACTGTTGGTAGGTGTAGACTCCCTGGTTTGGATCCGCGAGATCATAGCAATCGAAGGTTAGAGACCCTGAATGAGATGGCTCAAAATCTTTTGCAATAGCGAAGGTGCCTCCAGTCTTTGTGTTCTCCCAAATTCTAATCTTCTGAAGTCTGCATGTCCCTTTCCTTTTTCTCTTTCCAAATTTACTTCACTGGCTTATACTCTTTGAATAACATCTTCAAACCCTAGTCTTTCCGATTACTGCTAATACTCTTACTACATCTACCACTATGGAATTTGAATCGACAACTGCATCTCTGTGATAATGTGGTATGGCAACTCAAACTGATGTACGTATGTACGAAGTTCTACGTTGTGACTGACTGACTCAAAACTGACATGATATCATGATTTAGCACTTAAATATAGTGACTAATTTATTTTTATCCTTACAGAACGAAACAAGGTTGTTTTCTTGTTAGCTTATACAATATTATGTAGTATAAATTATACAATTTTATAAGTGACCATTCCCTTTTTCGGATAAATTATCCCTAACTTGTCATTTGAAACATCTAAAATAGTTTCTTTTTACATTACCCATTCAAACATTTATTGAGTCTCTTTCATATAATAATTATGAAACTCGCATTATTCAATACCATGTCTTAAATAACAGTAAACGATTCTTGGCACTAAGTGTGACAAAATAAAACCCCCTCTTAATTAAACTCCAATTTTATGGGTATATAATTTGTGAACACTCAGAATATATACAAAATACTTGTAAATTGTGATTATAAGCCATTCATATATTTTTTTCTTCATAACTAATTCCAATCACAATCTCTTTTCATTGACAATTAATTTTGATGTATGAATTCTGTGATATTTTATATAGTTGAGGTCATGAATCGATTGAAGCTAGACCACCATGGAAAATCTGGAAGCATTGAACGGCCGTTTCGTCTGTTGGGAGATATCAACTCACTGAAGACAATTGGTGAATGGTTGCTCAATTTTGTGGATTGGTTGAAGTTAGACATTAACACCGTTGGATGCCAGCTCAGTGGTCTATCTATTAAGGGCTTCGGCTCGAGACTGGTAGGTCCTGGGTTCGAATCTCGCTCACGAGAGTGGGTTCGCGGATGCGCACTGCTGAGGAGTCCCATAATAGGACGAAACGGCCGTCCAGTGTTTCCAGGTTTTCCATGGTGGTCTAGCTTCAATTGACTCACGCTTTCAACTATAATAAATACTATAACTCCACAAAACCCCTTCTGAGAATTCCGTGATAATCAATATTTTTTGTTTTTTCAAGGGACAAATAGGTAATATTACTTGAGTTTCTAAGTGATTACATATTCAATAGATTGTCTAAACACTTAAATAAGCACATGTATAGAATAGTGATTTTAAACAAATTATAAAAAAAAATTACACTGAACATTAAAAAAATTTTTTGTACAGAGGTGAAATATTATTAACATTGAATAAATATTTCAATAAACAGTGTGTGTGTGTGTGTGTTTCCCCCAAGTTAAACATTGTTGTGTTTTTTTTCGTTGAACAGTAGTACACCTGTGTATTTCTGTTTGTTTGTTTGTTTTTACACTTGCATTGAACAAGTATGTGAAAAAAAGAACATTAGAGACCAATGTGATTATGTAACACGTATAACAGTAATAATAATAATAATAAGTGCAATACATTACTGTTCCATGTTAATAATAACATTATGTAACATTCGTTAATGTAGCGTTTAGTAACTATGTAAATAAAAATGAATGTAATTTATAATATAACACAAGTGGGAAATATTAATACTTACTTATATTCCATTAAATTATGAATAATGTTCTAAATTATAGTTACTTATACATAATGAGAGAAGCTTTGGAGGATGTGGAAATCTTTACATATCTAGGCAACATCATCGATGAACACGAAGGATCTGATGCAGATGTGAGAGCGAGGATCGGCAAAGCAAGAGCAGCATATTTACAACTGAACAACATCTGGAGCTCAAAACAATTGTCAACCAACACCAAGATCAGAATTTTCAATACGAATGTCAAGACAGTCCTACTATATGGGGCGGAGACGTGGAGAACTACGAAAGCCATCATCCAGAAGATACAGGTGTTTATTAACAGTTGTCTACGCAAGATACTTCGGATCCGATGGCCAGACATTATCAGCAACAAGTTACTGTGAGAGATAACAAACCAGATTCCATTCAGTGGAGGAAGAAATCAGGAATAAGCGCTGTAAGTGGATAGGACACACATTGAGGAAGTCACCCAACTGCGTCACAAAGAAAGCCCTCACAAGGAATCCTAAAGGCCAAAGGAGAAGAAGACCAAAGGACTCATTACACCGAGAAATGGAGACAAACATGAGAAGAATGAACAGTGGTTGGATAGAACTAGAAAGGAAGGCCTAGTATTGAGTGGGTTGGAGAATGTTGGTCGGTGGTCTATGCTCCATTGGAAGTAACAAGCGTAAGTAAGCAAGTAAGTAAGTAATATGATAGGATTATCACTAGAGAATATTAATTCCAACCTTTTGTTTTAAATTACCAAATAGGTATGTTATTATTTTATTTTTTTAAAAAACGCCTTCTAAACACTCTGTTGTACATCATATAACATTTCAAGCAGAAAAATGAAAGTATAAACCTTTTAACATTCTCTTTTGAATGGTTATGTGTATTTAAAAGGAGATGTTTTATTTAGAATATGGGCCCAATAATGATATAATATCAGTTCATGTTTGAACAATTGGACAGATTTCAGTTTTATTAAGGAATCATAATAACGAAATTAAGAGATCTGTCAACAATAATCTCTGTGAATTAAATCATATTCAGTGAGTACTATTAGTCTATATAAGTGAATATTTAGTAGTGATTAGCAACTGTTCTGGTGGATTTACTGAGGTTAGACATTAAAACCATTGGGTTCCAGATTAGTGATCTGGAGGTTAAGCGTTCACGTGTGAGATTGAAGGTATTGGCTTCGATTCCCGTGTGCAGGGTCGTAAACGCGTACTACTGAGTATTCTCATCCTAGGGAGAAACGTTTATCCAATGCTTCCAAGTTTACAATGGTGGTCTAACATTGATCGGTGCATGATTTCAATGAAATTCAACATTCTCCACAACCCTAAACTGTGAGTTATGATGTGCTCACTAGTCACTAGCTTTGACAGGGAATTCTCGAAGTTCTTGTGAGAAGTCGTGACCAGTGGACTTCAACCGTGTGAGACAGTAACACACCGAAAACATTCGAAAATGGTCCTACGACATTGTGGATTAGTTGAAGTTAAACAGTGATACCACCGGATGCTGACTCCGTCGTCTAGAAGTTGAGCGTTTGCGTGAGAGACCGAAGGTCATGGCTTCGATCCCCGTGTGCAGGGTCGTAGATGCACACTAGCTTGAAACGGTCGTTCGTTGCCTCCAGGTTTTCGGTGATGGTCAAACATTGATCAATTCATGTTTTCAATGAAATTCAGCAATCTACACAACTTCGTATTGAAAAGTGTTCTGGTTTTTCGTTTAAATAATCTGTTTTTACACATCTGGGGATGTATCTATTTCGAATAAGTATGAAAACATTCAAATGTACAAAATTTACAAAAACTAACTGAATCAGGATTTACTTATGATGCTTCTCAGTTGCTTAATAAAAGATACTCATCAAAAGCGTACCAATGAATGCAAGGAAAAATTACTGAAAGCGGAATTCGAAAACGTTCAAAAATATCGGTTTATAAATACAACTTCTGGTACTTAATATTTTTTCAACACCGAAATTCATTTATACTATACATCGCTTACAAAGAAAACATTTTTATTGACGCCAAACTTCAAAAGTGCGTTCTTCCTACTTTCCATTTATCTTATTACTGTCTTCCAGACTATTACAGCTTCAGTTCTACAATTAGAGAAAAAAATAAATGCCACTTTCGTAAAACATTTGTAATAACGTGTTGTGTATTAAAAAAACCTTCTATGTTTATAATATGAAATCTAGCCAATATGATAAATATGAGCGTTACAATGACAACAAAGTGTTTGGTAAGGTTGCAGATCACCAACATAGATTATCTATGTCGAATGATTGGAGACCTTCTTGACTTAGACAGGAATGGTGTGACCAACAGCTCACTTCTAAAGCATACCCCGCGGTCAGCACATATTGTGGATTACCCCTTCGTCGTATTAAGATACTATGGCTGTTTTGAAAACCGTATAACACAAAAGACAGTGTTACAAAAACGAATTAGTCAAAGTAGGTACTATGGTGAAGTCGCGACCACCACCGCGTGGGACAGTTCATGGCGTGTGATTAACCAATGTGCATTGGTCATCCTTGACTTTGACGGGGACGGACGACCTGTTCCACCTTCAATGACCCAACTGTCGAATGATTTGACTAAGGCTCAGTGACATTTCACTAACTCTACAAAGTGTTTGAAGTATATTTCAACTGAAAATTTACACACTAAAGCTACTTTACTATCCACATGAAACATTTCTGGATGAACTGGGCTTCATTGAATACATTTGATAAATAAAAGGTTTGTGTAGAACTTTTATCATGTGTTGATTGGAGTTAATTAGTAAACGAAAATTATAGATCACTAAAGAAATATATATCATCAGTTTAGAAGGTTTTTTGAAAATACCGAATTATGTAGTTTGAATCAAGGGCTAACGTTAATTTAACAATTAGTGACCAGTGGTGTTTAAACTTGTCGGGTATGAAGAAGTTACTCACCGATGACGTTAGAGATGGTTCGGTAGTAGTAGTCTAGTAGTTTAAAGATCAAGATCTTGTTGAGAGACCTGAAGGTCCCACATTCCATTCTTAATAGGTTCATGAATAGGCACTGATAATGAGTCCCACATTATTTATTTTTATTTATTTAAACACATGAATATTGGTACAAGGAAGCACCACATAAATATGCGCCGCACAAATCTCATTTGATTTGTGTGAGGGCTGTGATACTGCCCGAGTGCCGAAACCGAAGCAGAAAGTTTTATTAGGGGGCCACACCCCCAGCCTTTGACCTGAAGGTCTAGTCCATGAGGCAGTGAAGCATCGTGAGGAGATGCAGTCCCATGGTAGCCGGTGACCAACGATTGGTTCATGCGCTATTTGTTCTCCGAGGATATTGGTTTATAATCAGGGTTTTCCAACTCCCATGGGTGAACTTTCCGTGTCCACCAACCCAGTCAAAGCGCCGGATATTCGCTTTTCGTCCTCTCGATTTCGTGAACAACACCCCCGCCACGAGAAGGAAGTGAGTAGGACTTCCCTGACAGAAGCTTTATACGCGTGGCCATGTGAGAGCATTTGGAGAGGGAGAGCGGATTCTCCCCACTCTCGGCCGTACCAGGGCATTTAAGGGCAGCTTTCTTGACACGATTATTTCTTGATTTATTTACGAAGATATATTCCATAAGCTCGTACACACAATTCATACACTCCAACAGTATACAACTAGAGATCCAAATGAATACTTAATTAAGTAGTCTGTGAAGATTTTCTTCATAGTATGAAGATAATTTCCAACCTAAAATGAGATTGTTTGATGAATGGTTTAAATCCAAGAAATTCCAACAACAGTTTCAATCAAATTGGAATATTTTCCACTGATATGTTACACAATGTCATCAAGTTATTGATTTAGAATTAATACTTACACAGTTTTCAATCTTTGTTCTATAAATAAAATACATTCGTTGAAGCTTAAGAATAAGATAGATTATTTCAAGGGAGAGTTCATTCGCAAAGTTGTACAACCGCAAATGTATATACTTTCCCTCCACAATATCAATAGGTTTGTTAAAAACAAACATTGATGGAGTACAGTTAGAAAATCATTTAAGAAAGAAGAAATATTATTCTTCTTAAAAATTTGTATTGATGGTTGTTAAGACCAAGAATAGTCACTAAAATTGTAATAGATGTTGAATAAAGAATAACAATTGGGGATAGGGTTTAAAAAACCACGTCTGTTGTGAGATAGGAACTCACTGAAGACAATTGGTGAATGGTTGCTCAACTTCGTGGATCAGTTGAAGTTAGACATTAACACCGTTGGATGCCAGCTCAGTGGTCTATCGGTTAAGGGCTTCGGCTCGAGACTGGTAGGTCCTGGGTTCGAATCTCGCTCACGAGAGTGGGTTCGTGGATGCGCACTGCTGAGGAGTCCCATAATAGGATGAAACGGCCATCCAGTGTTTCCAGGTTTTTGATGGTGGTCTAGCTTCAATTGACTCACGCTTTCAACTATGAAAAAGTTTATGTAAAAAAATAACACAATATATTAGATTCAGATTTAAAATTTAATAAAAGAGTATACGGAACTAAAAGCAAGTTGATAAGAGGTAAACAACCAATACAAATGTAGAAAAAAGTAGTGGCTTTGAAGAATTAGAGGTTACACGGTGGTGTATGCTACTTTTGTCGACAGACATAAGTGACCATGTTCATATGCCTTGTTTATTATCATGTGACAAAATTGCCACTAGAAACACCGACTTATTTAACCTTGGCACTGTGCTAAACCTATAACGCAATAACAAGTGCGAGGAGCCTAGAGTTAACTCTAACTCATTGTTTCTTCTCTCCTAGCCCTGTCCGTTTGAGTCTAGAACATTATTTCAGCTTCCACTATATAAATCATGTAGTTCAGACATATGCAGCTTATATGCAAGCAAATCAGACCACATCAAACCATGAAATGGAAAGTAACAATTATACAAGATCAGGCCAAAAGTGGTTGTGAGTATGAGATACTTACCTACTTACGCCTGTTACCCCTCTTGGAGGAGCATAGGCTGTCCACTAGCATTCTCCATTCAACTCTGTCCTGAACAATCATTCTCAGGTGCTATTCATCCTTTTCGTGTCCGCTCCCGATTCTCGGCAAAATGTGTTCTTTGGCCCTCCACTTTTCCGTTTCCATTCAGGATTCCCAGTTAGTGCTTGCCTCGGGATGCAGTTTGATTATTTCCTCAATGTATGTCCTATCCACTTCCAACGTCTTTGCCTGATTTCCTCTTCAGCTCAAAGCTCGTTTATCATTTCCCACAGTAGGATGTTACTGATGGTATCCGGTCAACGGATGTTGAGTATGTTGCGTAAACAATTGTTTATAAATACTTGTACAATTTTGATGATGGTTGTATTAGTTATCCAAGTTTCAGCTTCATATAGTAGGACTGTCTTGACGTTCGTATTGAAGATTCGCGCTTTGAAATTAGTTGTGAGATGATTTGAGTTTCATATGTTCTTCAATTGTAGGAATGTGGTCTTTGCTTTATCAATCCTCACCTTTACATCTGCATCAGATCCTCCTTGTTCATCAATGATACTTCTCAGGTACGTGAAATACTGTAACTGATAAATTGGGGATAATCAAAAAATAGTAAACCGTGTTATGTTGGCCAGTATGTCAAATGAAAGTTTATAATAAGAAAAATGTAAATATATACAATCTAGTTACTTAATAGTTATTCATTAAGAACATATGTATATATAATAACAGTTCATAAATAGAACCTAACAGTTACCATTCACTTATTCTTCGTTCAGTTATAATAATACATATAATTCGTTCTGTAGTTAATGTCATCAGTGAATTACTAAAAGTATACGCATTAATGATATTGTACCATGCCATTTTATCATAACGCTACATTTAAGTAAAAAACTTGATAGAGAAAGTCTGTATAGTCGGTTGTTTATTTATATTAACGAATTAATTACTATTTCTTCTTACAGAAATAAAAAAAAATTACATTACTGATAAACGTTACCTATTTGGTACTTCTTCAAAATAAAAAGACGTTGTAAAACATTCATTTCTCTCCTTTTTCTTTTCTTTACGGATCCCTATTTTGGATCTTATCTTCTCAAAAAAGTTATCATATTCATTCATTGACGACAATGATAATAAAATTTTAATAGAAGATATGAAATAAAGAAACAGGGTACAAAGGACAACGACAGAAAGAAAGCCATTTTGTTCATTGTAAACAAACTAAATGGATATATATGCACCTATTTATGTATATACAAATTGTACTCGTCTACCTAACAGGTTCATCAATGTAGTCTAGGCAGACATCATCAAATATTGTTTATGTAATTAGCCCTATTTTTTTTTCAATCTGTTTCAGATTAGGGATACTGAAAAAGTAACTGGGAAAGAAAATGAAAATACAAATCAATAGATTGAATAAATAGTCTACAAATATAATACTGATGATGATGATGATGATGTTGATGATGATGATGTTGATGATGATGATGATGATGTTGATGATGATGATGGTGTTGATGATGATGATGGTGTTGATGATGATGATGATGATGATAAAAATGGGGGGTTTCATAGGAAAACATAAGAGTGTAGATGACAATTCTTAATTAGTTTGCACCTTGTAATTAATTATAAAATAAAGAAAAGAAATCTATACTAGTTATAATGATTTATGTTTAATACTACTTAAATAGAAATGTATATTTATAGAATATGTTTACATGAAGAAATTCTCATCGTTAATAATAAACATCTTTCCCAATTTGTTTACATCAGTAATATTTAGATTTATCAAATTATATTTGTATGCATTAGGTATGATCTAATTATGTTTATACAGACGTTCCAAAAACTAATTTTCAACCTACTTGTAAGTAGTTGAGTAAAATTTCGTTTAAAAAACAATCAGAACGGAAGTTTTGTGAAGATTTTAGTAATTTTATATAGTTGAGATCATGAGTCCATTGAAGCTAGACCACCATGAAAAACCGCTAAGCCATGGACGGCCGTTTCGTCCTATTGTGAGACTCCTCGGCAGTGCACATCCATGGTTCCGTCTCGTGAGATTCGAACCCAGAATCTACCTGTCTCGCGCCAGAGCACTTAACCATTAGACCACTGAGCTGGCCGGCATCGAACGATGTTAATGTCTAACTTCAACCAATCCATGAAGTTTGAGCAACCGTTCACCAATTGCCTTCAGTGAGTTCCTATGTCACAACAGACCTGGTTGAACTCCACTGGTTACTGCTTCTCACTTGAACTCCATGAAATACCTCATGGTTCCAGTTTTCCCATAATGGTCTAGCTTCAATCGACTGATGATATCAACTATATAAAAACAATGTTAATATCTAGCTGAAATGTATTCATTCGATCATAGACTTGATTATATTTCTTGATTGTATACTTAATTATATGATAAATATGAGTATAATATAATTTAATAAACTCAAGTATTAATTAATGTATAAAAAATTTCGTTCTGATTAATACAGTCAATCATAAGTTGAATATTAATACTAATACGTGGTCACGCGATAACTGATCGGAATAATCATACATGTGATGTGAATATGTATATGAATGGTGTGAATGGTCCACCAGGGTGCTTGGTACCTGTGTGGTTGCGCCACAGGATTGAACTGTACTGTTCAGATTGTAGCGTTGAAGCCCATATAGTGTCTGGTTCTCCTGTGGAGCGGAATTGAGCTGTACTGTTTGGGTTGTCACGTGGAAGTTTAGATGGAGTTTTGTTCTTCTGAAAATCAATGCAAAATTATCCTGGCCCACAAGGGTATATTATATAACCGTGAATACAAGAGTAGAATTTTGTAATTTACTTATTATTAATCAAGTAAAAAAAGCATTTTTAAATTTTACTCTTTTAAGTACAAGGCCATAGATCATAACATACAAAAATGTACACAAACGCTGAAATATCATCATAAATCATGGGATTTTTAAGTTATATAATTTTTAATATTTTCTCATCAAAGCAATCATAAATTAAGAAATATTTCATTTTAACCATCCATACTACTGGGTAATGTAAGTAGTCCAAAACCGGCCGGAACTAGCTTCAGAAATCTTTTTACCTAGATCACTATGAAAAAAACATACAAAGATAATGTTAAATATTATAAAAGTCGATCTCATCGTTTCTGTATTTTGATAGGGTGTTTCATGTTACCTGGATTTGATCAGCCGAAATATTTGAAGGGACTATAAAATATTAAATAAGAGCTTCACTCAACTGTTTTACCGATAACAAATACCTCACAAATCACCTAATAAGCGTATCACATCGCGAACAGTGACAAAATGTTTGACAATGAAGAATAGGCCACTACATATATAGACATAATTTAGAGATGATGTACCTAATAAAATATCATTTCACAAATGATGTTGTTCAGAATGATACTGAAAACTTTAGAATTCAAGTAAAAAGCTCATTAAGTCAAAAAAACAAATCAATAACTCCCATCTATTATTACCTAATTAAACCACCATTTTGTCGTACATCTTGCACCATTATTTTTGAAAGTCTCGGTTCTGGTTGCAAGATGAAGGCCAAACTAAATAAGGAATGTACACTTCATTTATATCCATGAATTAGATCGCTAATCGGGAACTAATTACACCAGTCGTTTCTCTCTACGAATCAGAAGCTTGGGATTAAAAATAGACTTTCTCAAGATCTAATCATAGTTTTCCTTCCAAGGAAGTAATGATTTCATGTGAATCTACTGAGAATCATATAACCATTCAATCAGTAATTTGTAATCAATTCCTTATTCCAATTATTTTTTTTTTAAAATACGAAACTGTATTAATTTAGTTTTCTCTAATTCGCTTTACATTCCTTAAAACTTAATAAACAAAAAACAAACTAATGTAAAATGGGTTTTTCACATTCAAGCTTTCCCCCTAACACCACCACCACCCTCAACTAAATTATGTAATCTATTAATGATGTTTTAGAAAAATTCGATTACATAATCCGAAGAAAAATAATGATCGAATGTGGAATTTATGAAAAAAAAAATTGAAAAACATCATTATTATTATTCAGTAATTTGATGATAATCATATCTGATTTATTTACATTAAATGTTACCAACAGAATTGAGATAAACATTTAAACAACATTATACAGAATGTACTTGATGTATTCGTACTGATATTTAATAAATGTTTGCATTTGTGTATTTGTTTTTTCGTTTGTTTGAATTATTGAACTAACTGAAAGATTTACTGAAAAGGTTGAATATTTTAAAAAAAGTTTTTCAATATATGAAATGTATAGGTGTTTTTCTTGTGTTTTACCCTATAAGGTTAAGATATGGAAAAAAGAAAAAAAAACAACTCGAGATAATGTTTTATTTCAGAGTGGTATTTTGAATCAGTTTAGTGAAAACTTAGTTCAATAATGATAATATAATATAACTCCGCTTGTAGCTCCTCTGGGGGCTACTGCCAGTTCCAAGCCCGGATAAAGGAGGAGGGTTGGGAATGGAGTTTAAGGACTCCATTCCGTAGAAAACTAACTCGCTTAAAAAAAAGCTAACCAGAAATAAAAGTAAGATAATATAACATGTATTGAGTAGAAATTCTGTATGATTTATACTTTTGTCTTTCCTCTACATATTCATTATTTACTCAATAATAATCAATAGATAAGTTTGCTTTGGTTAAAATGATCAGAATGTTTTTGTCAGATAAATGAAATCTTCATCAGTCAACAGTTTTGTTTTCTTCTTTGACTTATATGAACTTCAATGATTTTCATAATACAGTTATCATTTCCGTAACAATTTTTACAGTGCTGAAATGAAAGCTCTTTTTTAAAGAGATTTAGGTTGAAATGACATTATAATGGAAGATACATTTTCGTTACAACAGGATAGTTCGATTCCTTAATATGTAATCGTCAATCATTGGATTAATCTATGTTATGTAAAAGATATTCTGAACACTATATCGGTTGTTTACATTAAGAGCTATCTGTTTCTTATCATTTCTTTTGAAAAAAAGATCTCAGTGATGATGCGTTCGACGTCTTTCACAACCCCTACTCAGCTAGCATGGTGTTTTAACTACCAAGAATAACACTGATATATATATATATATATGCACATGTTTGGTTTTCCGATAACACTAGAGTATCCTTCAAGGTGTTTTAGCCTCACGGATTTCAAAACGTTTGTTCTGTGCTAACAAAACCTAGTTCATGATGTAAACTATCTATAAATTTAAGATGTCGTACAAACATCTGACCTTAAAATTTACTGTTATCGAGTTTAAATAATTCAGCTATCAATTTGACTTCCAGTGTAGATTACCCACTAAAACAAATTAATCTTAAGAGAATACAATTATTTTTGTTCGACTATCTGGGTAAACTAATATTTATTAATACGGTAGTCATTTTAATTATATAATGACTTATTTAAATTGATGTTTCTCAATCTTTTCTTTATACATTTTCATACCTTAAATTTATCCTATTCAGCGATGTCATCCAGAGACATCATCCCCAAAATACGGGAAATCAAGTGGATACACTAATGTTTTTAATAAACAATCGAATTCCAATCTTCTGACACTTGCCGAAGCTACATCTATCAAACTTCTAAAACCAGATCTATGCGTCCAAAAAGAAGCAGTAATAACTCTTCCTTTGCCCTGGTAACATTACATCCTTTTTGTTGCGTCATTCATCATTTCAACTTTTCCTCTAGATTTCATTATATTATTGTCATTTTTCATTAATTCTTAATTAACTGAATACAAGCTATATCTTTATTTATTAACATTAATCTGTTTCCAGTCACTTCATTACACAATCATCTAATGTCTGTTAACCCTATGTGTTCTAATCACTATTACAATGCTCTAGGACTTTGCCTCTCAAACTTCATCTATTTATCTGGAACAACATTTTAATGACCTTATTAACTCTATTGAAATCTTCACTACATCATGATACACATATTCATCTTTAATCGCCTTCGTATTCATAAACATGTCAATATCTGTGATAACATTGTAGGTTGTAAGCAGCTGATGAGAACCTAAGGAAATAAAATGAATTCATATTATTCTGCACCAATCTTTGTTTTTGCTCTCTCTTTGAAATTCACCTGACGTAAGAAAAACATATTCAAGTTAACATTGCCTACTAGACATTTCATCACGAACTATTTCTTTCAAAGGTTTATTTACTTTAAACTTGACAATTCCTTCGGGATATTAGCTTGAATTTTTAACTGTAGAAAGTGAGGAGAATTTATTTCCTATGATTTTAAAATAATGGGATATTTTAAATGGTCAACTACTTCACTGCATTGTTATCAATCACACGAGTATTATTAAACGAAACACGTTACTTTCATACGTCTCGAAAGAAAAATCCATTATGGTTATTACCAATTATTTTCTAATCGATCACGCTGTATAGCTAAAATAGTCCGTCAAAAAGCCTAGTCTACTCTATAATTGTAATCACTTTCTTTTATTTGTTATATCTATATCCAAATTTTGATACCTTTTATTCAATTTTACTAAGATCACGAATTCACTTAATCTAGACAACCAGTGAGAACCAGGACTCACTGGGAAGTTGTTTCTTACCAGTATGGGGTTTTCAGCCTCAGGCATTCGTGGTATCATTGCATGAGATCGAACCTAGGATGTTTAAATGTTGATGCAAGCGTTCACGCTTTCGAACCATTGGGTCGGTATTCAATACTATTCATATTTAAGTTCTATCAACTGCAGTTATATGTAAACTAACACTGACTAAATTACTAATAGACTTTATGTTTTAGAAATTGATCTTAGAAGACCTCAGAAATATATAAGATAAATACAAGCATAAAAACGTTATACATTTTCTTCCGTAACCCCTTCAAATATTTATTATTGTGAAACTTTTAAATAGTTCCGTTTTTTTCAATGGTAAATATATAAACGTCGGGTATTCATTAAGACTTGTGATATGTTTCACACGTTAAACGTTCTTAAATATGCTATGAAATTGACAAAAAAAGCATCTGATCTATAAACCATATTGACACAATTTTCTTACAAGAAACTGCTCGATTAGTAATTAATAATGTATATTTTGTTGTTGTTGTTATGAACTGAATCCATTTGAAAATATGAAAAATTTAAAGCCATACAATGTAATATAAACAAAGATGGATAGTGGTTAGCAGTGGAATCCAGCTCGCGTATTCCGTTTAATTTGTTTTATCCATCTTTGCTTATAATGCTTGTGAATTAAGGCTAATATCGAGGCAATACTAACAGTATACACATATGACAATAAGAGACTGATCCATTGTAGTCCTAAACATCAATGAGAAGATTCAAACAAACAACACCAAGTGAATTTATACAATGTAATAATTTATATTCATATATATAAGTCATTTAACAAAACGAACACTGAATACATTTTATTTAATCTGTAATTTGTTGTAGGTAAACTTGCTAAATACCTGTCACTTCAGTATATATGCAGTGGAATTTTTCACGTTAACTATATTACATATCATACTGTCATTACTATAAGGTTAGATTTTTATTAAGCTACTGAATTTGTTGATAGAATAATTATATAAAACATTAACACCTTTTGTTTGTTTAGATTGTTTATAAATTTATTGTATCAAGTTGCATTGTTACGTACGTTTCTTGATCAAATTGAACACTGACAACAACCACTGGGAATTTAGCAAACCATGTTAACATTTACATAGAAGAAATCACGAGTCTATCTAAGCTAGAGCTACACAGGAGAACCGGAAGAACTGAACGGACGTTTCGTCCTGGTATGGAACTCTTCAGAAGTGTTCATCAATCATCCCATAGGTGTGACTCGGACCCTGGACCTTCGGACTCACGTGCGAATGCTTAACCTCTAGACCAATGAGTTAGCATTCAACGGTGTTAGTGTCTAACTTCAATCAATTCATGATTTTGCTCAACCCTTCATCCATTACCTGAGATGGATAACTGTCTCTCACCTGACACGAATTGAACTCCATTGGTCAAAGCTTCTCACTAGGACATTTGTTAGGAAAAAATTCCCTATTTTGTACTTTAAAACTGATATATATAAAGTATCTAGAATTTAGTTACATTTCAAAATTGATATAGTCATCATATGATTGTATACATCAAGAATATGATATAACCAGTTGTTACCGTTGGTTACAGACAAAATTCGTGAATGATAACAACATTATTAAAAACCAATGGTGTGTGATAATTTGTTACATGAATAAAATGAGGAGAAAAAAGACAACCAACTTAACTATCAAGAAGGTGTACAAGTGACATGTTTTTGATTGAACAGTAGTCTAAATGTACTTTAGTTCAAAAATGTCATCATTTTCATGATTGTTTAAAGGCAAAGTAATCTGTAGTGTAATGGTTGCATTGAAAAAACCTCTTCATAATATACATCGGGAAATTTGCACAGAATATTGTACTTAGACAATTATAAACATATGTTTGATTGGAAAAACGTCTTAATCTTGGTAAGAGGAATTACTCAGAAGTCCAGGAATTTTTAGGAGTCTCGCACTCATCAGTCAGGTCAATCAATTATACATGTAGAAATCAAGCCAATTTATCAATCAATTAGTGAAATCGTGGACAACTATAAGGTCAGAAATCAAGCCTAGAAGCTGGACAACCAAAATAAGTATTGTAAGAATGATAAGACAACAAGCAATTAAGATCAAGTTTTACAGAATAGTTCCTCAGTCATCTATGGAAAATTCTATAGTACCTCAATTACCTCTGTATCTTTTAATTAAAATGTTATCCAGAAGGATAATCAAAGCTTCATGATTAAACTGTCTAGCTTATAGAACAAAACTCCACCAAGAAAAATCTTAAATATAACCCTAATATCATATGAGAAAAGACTACATTATCTAATGTACATGTACATGAATTGTTTAGTTTGATTCAATTCTTGTTATAAGCTTTAAATCGGATATGATTTACATACCTTAATTATTTTATTTATTTAAAAACACAAAAATATTGGTACAAGGAAGCACCAGATATATATGCATCATACAAATCAACTGAGATTTGTGTGAGGGCTGTGATACTGCCCACGTGCCCAGATTGAAGCGGATGGTTTTCTTAGGGGACCACACCCCGAGCCTTTGACCTAAAGGTTTGATCCACGAGGCAGTGGAGCATCGTAAGGAGATGCAGTCTCATGGTAGCCGGTGACTAACGATTGTTTCATACGCCATTTGTTCTCTCAGGATACTGAAGCCCATGTGAATCATTGGTTTGGAATGAGGGTTTTCCAACTCCCCTAGGTGAACCTTCCGTGTCCACTGACTCGAACATTCGCTTTTCATCCTCTCAATTTAGTAAATAACAGTAATGTCACGAGAAGATAGTGAGTAGGAATTTCCTAACAGAGGCTATATATGCGTGGCTATGTGAGAGCATTTGGAGAGGGAGAGCGGACTCTCCCCACTCTCAGCCGTATCAGGGCATTTGGGGGCTTATGTAAGTAAAATAATTTCACACGTAAAATTTCGGAAAAAACCCAGTTTAAATGAACTTAATAATGTGTTTATATGTTTAATAAAATATAATAATCTTAATATTTGTTAGCTTATTAAATCTGTCAATTATTCATATCCAAATTATGGAACATACAACTTCTCTATCCCGTTATGTTCATTATTCAGCATAATAAATTATTTTCTCACGTTTCCTTTACTTGTTTCTTTTTTTTTTAATGTTTATTTGTGTCATTTTTCCAGAATAATGGATTGATTCTAGACAGTTAAAAATGGGAAATAAATCTCCTTCATCTGAAAAAAAGGAAAATAACTATAACGTTATTTATCCAATGTAATCTAAAGATAGATCAACTTGACAGATTTTATCGATTTTGAGATGGTGGATAAGATTTGTAGCTCATGTGGATGATTTTGATGGAGTTTTGTTCTCTGACCAGGATGGTTTGGTCATGGAGCTTTCATTGTTATTCTGAACTACATCATCAGCACAAACTTCAGATAGAAGTGAAGTGTTTGAATTTATCCACATATGACTCGCAGCTTGTCCTATGCACCTCGATGTTGATTGGTTCTTGTTGACCTTAAACTTTTCATTGTTTTCTTGTACCAGAAGTTTGTGCTGATGATGTCGTTCAGAAGAACGATGAAAGTTCCACGACCGAACCATGTAAATAGTTTAAAGTTTTTAACAAGACGAAATTATGGATAATTGAAAGAAGAAATCACTGAGTAACTCTTTTTTTTACAAAGAACTAATATCAGCTAAAGAATCATTGAAAACAAGGTAGCATTCGACTTTTGCTTTACTTTAGCTTGGGACATTAGCTTGTGTACATTAGTATCCTGATCAGATACCGAGCCGAGGATGTTCAAGCCTCACAGTGAATGTATTACTTTCAAACTACCAAGTTTAAATCCAACAAGAACGAATTACATCCCCACTACTGTCATACCTCTTCTCCAGAACCAAGACAATCCATCTTTAAGTTAATCATTAGTGTGAAAACAATTTCCGTTTAGCTAAAAGGATTGCGGTGATTAGTCGAACCTGTACAAAGTTTTTCGTCACGAAATCACTTCAGCAAGTCATGTCTTGCTCGATGTGGTTTGAACATACCTGGTGTGAGACCGCCGTTGCTGGTGACAATATATATGGATCATTCAATATTTTAAAAAGATTAAATTTTGAAATGTGGGCCATCAAATTTCAATTAAGTATTCTAAAGGAAATGTGCTCACCACAAGCCCTTAAATCTTGGACTTCGTCTATTCAGAAGTCACACATGTTCACTGATGAAAACTTCAAAACTAAAATGAAACTTTAGCTCAATACTATGTAATCAACAATCCCAACAAATCTCTCATAATAACGATCATGAGCTCACTGGTGACTAATTTTGGGTGGTAACTCCTGAATTTCTAGTGAAAAGCTGTAACCAATTAGGTTCAACAACTTCAAGTGGGAAGCAGTTACCCACTGACAGCAGTAGAAGATAGCGGCTCAATATCACAAATTGATTGAAATAAGAAAAGCAAACCATTAGACACTAATTCACATGTCCAGATGTTTAGCTTTCAACATGATACAGAAGATTCTGAATTCGATTCTTTATCGGGTCGTCGACGTCCACTGCTAAAAAGTTCCATACTAAGATGAAACAGCTATCCGGTTTGTTCCGTCTTTTTCAGTAATAATCACTGATCGACATGATCTACATGAAATAAACTCTGATGATACTGTCTAGAATGACAATGAATGTTTAAAATCTAAGCTATCTAACTCAAACAATTGAACAATACTAAAATACTTTGTATGTATTCGTCAATTACACATTCTGTATCATTAATATTGTTGTATAATTTTCATAAAAAACAATCTTATATTGGCATCTTGCTTAATAATATTTAAAAATCTATAAATGAATGAAAGTGCCAAAATGAATATTTTGATAGAAACTATTTGGAAACTACATAAATAAGAAAAACAAGTAAACAACAAGGTTAAAAGTTCACAATTCTGTCAATAATTAATGAAATTTATGTTGATAAATAAAATTTGAATAATCGCGTTTTCTCTGTAGTAAGAAAATTTGTGACAAATATAATATACAAATTAAAATGAATCTTTACCAAGCCAGTTTAAGGAAACTATAATATAGTTGAAATCATGAGTCAGTTGAAGATAGACCACCATGGAAAACCTGGAAGCATTGGACGGTCGTTTCGCCCTATTGTAGGACTCTTCAGCAATGCACATCCACGATATCGCCTCGCGAGATTCGAACTCAGGATGCGAACTGTTGAAGAGTCCCACAATAAGATGAAACGGCCGTCCAGTGCTTTCAGGTTTTCCATGGTGGTCTAGCTTCAGTTGACTCATGATTTCAACAATATAAAATTACTAAAATCTTCAAAAAATCCCCTTCTGATAATGATCATATTCTCACTAGTGACTGGTTTCATGAGGTATTTCCTGGAGTTCTAGTGAGAAGCAGTAATCAGTGGAGTTAAACCAGGTCTGCTGAGAGATATCAACTCACTGAAGACATTAGTGAATGAATGCTCAATTTCGTGGATTGGTTAAAGTTAGACATTAACATTGTTGGATGCTGGCCAGCCCAGTGGTTTATCGCTTAAGTGCTCGCGTGCGGGACAGCTAGGTCCTGAGTTCGAATCTCGTGAGGCAGGATCGTGGATGCGCATTGCTGAGGAGTCTCACAATAGGACAAAGCGGCCATTCAGTGCTTCAAGGTGTTCTATGGTGGTCTAGCTTCAATTGACTCATGATCTCAACTATAAAATTACTAAAACTCCACAAACCCCCCTTCTGATAAACTATAATAGTCAGCTCAATAATAACTTACTTTAATAATGCTCCTCAAACTGTAAGTGAAATTGTGACTGCTAGAATTTGGATATGTTCAGAGTTAGATAATTTTCTTCAATGTCATTGGGTTATCGTCTCATGTTATGAAGGTTATAAATGTAAATCACTGGAACTTAATACAATTGGTGCTAAAGTGAACATCAACTCTGAGATGCAGGTAGATCCAGCTGACGAGCCCCGAATGGGACGAAACGCGCGTCCTGGATTCCACTGCTAGCCACTATCCATCTCTGCTTACTAATTGTTTTCGTTTTCATATCTCCCTGAAAATATAACTAACTAATATGGAACATATTGCAAAGCTTGGATGCAGCTAGACGATTTGGATTTCGCAGATCACCTAGCTCTTCTATCCCATACACACCAACAAATTCAGATGAACAGAGACTTTGTAGTTGGAGCCTCCGGAATGGTAAGTTTCAACGTTTGCATAAGTAAAAACAAGCTCCTAAAATACAGCATAGTGAACAAATGCTGAATTTCACTTGATGGAAGAACTCTGGAAGGGTTGGAAACTTTTACATACCTGGTCAGCATCATCAATGAACAAGGAGGATCTGATGCAGTTATAAAGGCAAGGATTGTCAAAGGAAGAGCAGCATTTCCACAGTTGAAAAAAAACATGGAACTCATAACAACTGCCAGCTTACACCAAAGTCATAATTTTTAATACAAATATCAAAACATTTCTAGTGTACGGAGCTGAAACGTGTTGAAATACTACAATCATCATCAAAATGGTACAGGTATTTATAAAGAGTTATCCATGCAAAATACTCCAGATCCACCATTGACCGGATACCATCAGCAACAAACAATTGTAACAGAGAACAAACCAGCTTCGAGGCAAAGATGAAATTAGTAAAGACCCTGGAAGCGGATAGGACACACACTCCCGAGACCATCACACTGCATCACGAGGCAAGCGCTAACTTGGGATCCTGAAGGCAAAAAGAATAGAGGCATACTAGAAGACTCATTGCATTTGGAACTGGAGGAAGACATTTAAAGAATTAATAGCCAATGGAAATAACTGGGAAGGAAAGACCTGGACATATTAGATTGGAGATTCCTGGTCAGGGGTCTATGGTTCACAAGGTGTAAAAGACTTTAACGAATTAATCAGTTTGCATAAATACACACTTAGTTAACTTTCTATTCTTTTTAATAGTTAAATTATGAATTATTCTTCTATCTTGCTTTGGTTATTCTTATCATAATCGTCAACGACTAAGAGACTTTGCAAACATCAGTGTTCAATTTAGTTCACCTTAGTTATTTGTGAAATTACATATCTTAACAGTTACAGCTTACAGTTATGAACCAACACTTCGAAAGGTTTGATGACATCTCTATCTATTTCGGTTGAAACAATAGGGTAATTATCTTCAAACTTGATTACATCCATCCACACTTTGTTTAGTTTTAATTTGATGATAATTAATGTAAAATTTTCCTGATTTAAATTATAACTGTACAAATGGGAAAGGTATTTATCAATGTGCCCACTAAAAGTACATTATACACGATGGGAAATCTTTTATTCATAATAATTATTATTATATATTATGAACAGTACTAATCAAGATATTTCAATATACATTCTCTCCCCACCCCCATCTCCCTCTTCCTTAGATCATTAAAGATCAAATTAATCCTTCACCTTTACATTTACCGAATTCAAATAGTTTCCAAAGTTACTGTGAATCAATAAACTTTATATATATATATATATACTAATGCACTCGTCACATACATACACACACACACCCATAAATCTACAAGTACTTATCATATCCACCGTCCACCGTACATATATCTCTCGATTTCAATTCTTTATGATAATCAAAGTATTAACCTAATAAAATAATCACTGAAACTTGGATTATTATGTAATAGTTACCATTAACCATACCATTTTTTTTTCTTTTTTTGGAAAAAAGATTTATATATAATGTTGATTTATGTACAAGCGTACAGTACTGAAGTACAAATTCTTTATATCTTTATAGCATGTGGTAGAGGGTAGAATATTAAATTATAAGATTTCATTTATAACAAAAAATGAACAAAAACGAACCCTGTGAACATCAAATTATCTTTAGATCAATAATTAGAGATCATATTATCATAGGTAAATAATTTAAATTCACTTAGTATTGTTTATTTGAATGTTCCCATTGATATGTTAGGACTACAACTGGTCAGTCTCCAACTGGCATATATGCATCCTGTGCGGATTGCCTTGATATTGACTGAAGTAACAAGCTTTTTAAGCGAAGATGGATAGTGGCTAGCACTGGAATCCAGTTTGTCGCGCGTTTCGTCCTATTTGGGACTCGTCAGCTGGATGTATCTACATCTCAGGGTTGATGTTCACTCTAGGACTCGAACTCAGTAACTTTCACTTCAAACGCCATCACGTTATCTACTCAGCTACTGAGTCCTAATAGCCACTTGCTTGTGCAATGGGGTGAGGTTTAAATTCACTTGGTATTGGTTGTTTGAATATTCCCATTGATGTTTAGCACTGCAATTGATCAGTGTGTTATTGACATATGTGCATACTGTGCGAATTGCCTTGATATAGCCTTAATTCACAAGCATTATAAGAAAAGATGGATCTTTATTTTCATATTATTTCATATCTAGTGTTTTATAGTTCATAGTAGTCCTATACCTGATATCAATTTATGAAATAAACCGTACTTGAATAAAATTGGTTTACATACACCATCAAATAAACAATATCAGTTTTAATATAGAAAATAAAATTTCTGTTATAACTGTCAAATTGTGAATTATAATGGATCGAACCTAAGAGAATATATGGACTAGTAATTCAAGATTTCTAAGTTTAAAAATATCTAACTCATTATGAGAATTAAAGTTCCAATATTCTGTCTTTAGTGGGTCATTATTGAGATCATGAATGGATCAATGTTAGACCACTATTTAAAACCTGAAAGCACTGGATGGTCATTTCGTCCATGATTTCGCACGTGAGGCTCCAGTGGGTCAGGCGTATGCATTAAGCAATACCATACTAAGACGTTTTTTCCGATCGTTAATAGTTCTATTATAGTAGCGAAGAACACAGATGACGACAACCGATTATGTATTCAGCACCAATTACAAAGTTACTTGATAAAATAGAAAAAACATACTCTGATACTTAATTTGCGAAATGTCCATTAATTGTCTCAGGCTTCATTATTCCTGGATTTCCGCACCAATTGCTTTCTGTTTCTGTTCTTCCATTCTCGATCTTCTCAATCTTCTGCTGCCAGATATTCTATTCCTGACTCATGATATATACTACTTATGTCAATATAAGTAGCCCACATCACTCTATGAATAACATTATCTTTCAAACAAATAGCTACCTACTCAAACAGAAAAACTTTCCACACATCCTCTACCATATAAAAACTTGTTTCATTGATTTTTAAAGTCCTTTTGAACCGAAAAATCATTCTTAACAGAAAGCCTTACCTCATCCAACTTATTACCTGATTTATTTTAATTCAAATGAGTAATTGATGAATAATCAATATCTAACACCTTCTTATGTATTACGTCAATTTTTAAACAATTTGACTAAGATAAAGGTCATAATATCTCTTTTTAATCTAAAAACTGACAGTTAAAATTAATGAGATTTTCTACTTAGTAACCACTACAAAATAAATTTTCTTTTGAGAATTACACATAGAAAACAAAAAAAAAATAGAAAAGAAGATGAAAACAGAAGGGGTTTTGTGGAGTTTTCAGTATTTTCATAATTGAAGTCATGAGTCAATTGATGCTAGAGCACCATGGAAAACCTGGAAGTACTGGACGGCCGTTTCGTCTTATTGTGGGACTCCTCAACAGTGTGCATCCACAATCCCACTCGCAAGATTTGAACCCAGGACCTACCCGTCTCGCGCCAGAGCACTTAACCGATAGATGAAAACAAGTGAGTTACTTGTCGGGATAATTCTCATCAAGTAGATTAAATATCTGTCATTATCGATTTTGTTTTAACATTTAATAATAATAATATTAATAATAATAATAATGAAAATTATTTTCTTCAAGGCCATTTTTAATCCAATAAATCATTCACCAATCCAATCAAACGATAGAAAAAATTTTTTTAAACAAAGCTTGAAAAAAAACAAAGATTTATCACCTGACTATCATATTGGTAACATTGATTCAATCATATGATTTTATTAACTAACCTTCAGACTGGCAAAAATAATCTTTTTTTTTTGGTAATCATTATAGATTTGTTTTGAAGTTAATATTGGTCAGAAGGGGGTTTTTGTTAAGGGGATATCGATTCCCTACCCCCTCCAAAAGCCAGTAATCACTTAAGTTTGTTTGTTTTTTTTGGGGAATAAAATAGTAAACATTTATAAAATTTAATAGTTGAATTCATAAGTTCATTTAAGTTAGATCACTATTGAAAATCTGAAAGTAATGGATAGCCATTTCGTCCTAGTATAGGATTCATCAGTAGTTCATAAAAAATTGATTAGAGTTAACTAAACAAGCATGAAATCAGTTCATATTATTATTAGATTAATTTGATCTGAGTTTTTTTTTTAAAAAATATATGTCTCCGTTAGGTAAGGGGGAGATTATGATATGTTTCCACTTTCTAGATATTGGAATTTGTATTATTATTATTACTAGCAGTAGTAGTAGTAGTAGTAGTGTTAGTAGTATTATCATTATCATCTTCGCTATACGGAAGGATGGAATTTAGGCCAAATAATAATTTGTAGAATTATATATATATATTCAATTTTCATTCGAATAAAACTTTCAGATGATGTTTTGACAGTTTGATAGATGGACTTCATTAAAATTAAGTGAAATCTGGTTACTACAATCTTTGTCAATTATTGGGATCTATCAGCTGATTGAATGAAAATTGTTTTAATCATTTAGTACGTTACTTTGAATTTTATCAGTAATCAAGAGACAATTTATTTCCCAGGATCATTACGTAGTTTTTCCTATGATATTAAAGATTGTAATGGTGAATAATTTCCTAAAATATACTGCTTTGTAGACAATTGAAGGTGATGTTGACAATGTTATTTATAAGATATACTACTGGCTAAAAATGATAAATTAAGTATCGTGAGCATATTGTGATATAGCCCACATGAGACGCTTCTATTCTAATCTTTTTTTAAGAGTTAGTTTATTAGTCTGATTTTCATTTAGCATTAACTTCGATTCAATAAAAACTGATTCTTTCAATCTTTATTATCTTTTTTGTTTGGGTTATGGGTGAAATACTTGAAAATTTCGATATTAGTATTATTCAATGCTTTATAAGTTTTAAAAGTTTAAACTGTCCTCAAATAAAAATGAGAAGAGAATATGCAACGCGATGGTAAACTGAACAAACTTTCAAACCAACTTCTTTCTAAACGTGTATTTATTGTCATAAATTTTCCCGTTTTGTAATTTTTTTAATCAACTCGTTATATCTACTAACCATCAGTTCTTAGATAGTTTCATAGAATGTCTACAATCTATCGCGAGTCTTGTTTCTGGGAATCTTAAGACATAACTATGTTAGTTCGTGTATTTACCCCTTCATCCGTCTTTTCAAGAAACTAGAGGTGATTATCTTAGAATTCAAATAACATATATTCGCTGACGAAAAGAAATGTTATAAGAGCAAGACTGATTATAAACAGTTATTGACTAACAGAATAGCTAATAATCATAGTATAACGACGTTTGATGCATATTTTTTAAATATTCACTAGTTAGTTACTCATTAAACTGAAATTTCGTGGCGATATTGCATATTTTGTACTAATAATTATCTACTGTAATCAAACACACTGAATAAAACAAGGATTATTGTTTTAAGCAAACCTAAGGGAAGATAAAAAGTAGATGAGTCTGTGTTATTGTGATCGATTCTGAAATATATAATCCAACGTCTTCAATCATTGCTTGTAATACTGATAATGACCTCAACCAGGTAGTCTGTACCTACTTACATAACTAAGTACAATGTCTCCATGGACTGACTGAATGTCTTGCTTTTATCCTCCTAGCTTTCCTCCAACCTACACTTACACCGGTCAACATCGTGCATCGAGATAAGTAAAGTCTAGGGATATGCAATACATATCCTACTCACCTCAGTTGATGAGGATTTACTATCACATCAACTGGTTTATCAATTTTACTCTGTAGTAGTAAATTAACTTTCTCACAAACATTGTAAAAATCAGTCGTTTAGTCACCTTGTTGCTAGTATTCAGTAATTGATTATTATTTCTATCAAATAATGTAATCATCATAGCGAATGGTAATAATATCTATCAGAAATTCGACTTGTTACCATCTGATATCATTTTTAGAAAAGGCACGCTTTCACCGGAATATAATGTCGTATATGTATCCATCAGTCTTTCAATATAATAAACCAATAATGAACCTCTATTACACATCTTATATGGAAAGCTTAGCATGAAAGCGTTATCATACTTGTGTGTGATTAGTTGTTTTTGTACACTTTGTTATCTCCATAATGCTTTACACTTCTATTTATTATTTTATTATATTGAACTCTGATCATGTTTTTGATTGATCTCGTCTAAGTTGATATTTTAGATCTATTTTCATATGTCTAATGACCTTAAATTGACCTAGATCCCCTACTTCTAAAATTCTTTTGACATTTTTAGTCTCTTCAAATTTATTTTCATAATTCTCGGAAAATATGATTAATGATATATAGTCGCGTATTTGTTCAGTTTTCGTGATTTAGCGTTTCTAACAATGAATTACTTACTTACGCCTGTTACCCATCATGGAAGAGCATAAGCCGCCAAACAGTATTCTCCATCCAACTGTCTCATCAACTATCCTTTCCAGTTGCTATCCATTCTCTTGATGTCTGCTTACAATTCACGACGTAGTGTGTTCTTCGAGCTTCCTCTTTTCCGTTTCCTTTCAGAATTCCAAGTTAGCGCTTGCCTAGTGATTCAGTTTCATGATTTCCTGAATGTATGTCCTATCTACTCCTAAAGCCTTTTCTCAATTTCCTCTTCAGTTTGAAGCTAGTTTGTTCTCCCCCAATACTAGGTTGTTACTGACAGTATCTAGTCAACGGATATTGAGTATCTTGCATAGACACGTGTTCATAAATACTTGTACCTTTTTGATGATGATTATCTATTAATAATGATTACCTTACAAATAATCAAAAGTATCAACTGACATTATATTATCATTAAATGAATGAAATAGTCATGGATTATAATTGAATCATAAACCTATAAAACTTTAATGAAGTTTTAGCTTAGAATAACATAGAAAACTCAATTATTTTTGTTTGTTTGTTTGTTTATATCAAATTAGATTGTTATATATTTAAATAGAGAGAAATTATGATTGACCTTTAAGTTGTAATTGTAATTAATAACAGTAATGACATTATTATAAAGTAAAATGTGCTTGTAATTTCTTTTCTTTTTGTTGTTGTTGTTTTGGTTTACGATCTAATACTTTTGATGAAATGGAATTTTAATGAACTGAATGAATCAATAATTTGATATCAAGTATAATTTGTATTAGTGTTTGTTATGTAATATTTACGAACTAATGTTTATTTATTTACGCTTTTTACCCCCAATGGATCATAGGCCGATGACTAGCATTCTCCAACCCACTCTGTTCTAGGCCTACCTTTCTAATTCTATCAAACTTTCGTTTATTCTTCTCATTTCTGTCTCAATAATGTGTTCTTTGGTTTTCCTCTTTTCCTTTGACCTTCATGTGAGGGATTTACGAACCAATAATACTAATTAAATAAAACGATTGATCTAATTTTATTGAAAGTGAATAAAATTTTCCTAATTGTGATTAAAAGGTTCTCTTTTTTATCACCAAGGTAACAGGTATCAATTATACAGAAAATAGATGAATAAGAAGTTTGAAGGTTGTATTAGAGAAAACATTGAAAACTAAGAACGAATAAGCGAAGATGAATAGTGGCTAGCAGTGGAATCCAGGACGCGTGTTTCGTTCTATTTGGGAGTCAAACAAACAATACTAAGTGAATTAAGAACGAATAAGTTAATTCTCTGATTAAACTCGAGAATAAAGACGCAAGGTCATTAGAATTAGTTCGACTACAGCTCTTATTTTCATTGTGCTAACTAATCTTCTAAATTGTTACCTTGCTACTTGAGAATCGTTTATATTTATGTATGCCAATAGGTATGTAAACCTTTTTGTGTTCTAGTGAAACAGATACTTTAAGACTACTGATTTGGAATCTAGTAGTCAATAATACTAACGATAATTTGTGAGTAATTCGCGAACAATGTATCTTGACAGAATATTTTCTGTATACATAAACCGATTATCACTTTACAAGATATTCCCAATTTTTGTCTTCTTGAACAACCAGAGTGTTCATTTGTAGATAAGATTCATTATCAAATGTAACACAATTATCTCTGTACAACTTTTATTTGCTTCCAATAAAAACATGGTGATCATAAACATTTAAAACAAATTTTAAAATTATGCAAAATGTAACCATCTAACATGTAAGTAATCTAGAAACATGTATATTGTATATTTTGTTGGGAAACTTTTGAATCTCTTGAAATCACGAACCAGTCATGGTTTATTCCATTATTATTCACATTGTGGTGAGGGTTACTGATATCCACATAAGTAGTATATGGTGATGGTCGGGCATTGAATGTATTTCATAGAAGATCGTTAAGGAGAGAACGGGAACGGCGGCCAATTGATACGAAAATGCATGAAATATTATAATCGGAGACTGTGGACGGATATTTGCAGAAGAAACAATCAAACTGAGACAATTGATTGTTATTTTGCAAATTAACTGTTCATTATATGGTTCTTATATTTTAATGAGATATTTTGTAATGTGCTCAAATACATTCAATTGTCCCCATCCGTGTTCTCGTTCACTACAAAATGAATATTATTCATTGTTTATTGACAACAAGAATGTTTAAATACTGATTACTGACTTAATCTTAATTAAGAACAACACTAACCATTCTTATTCATAATGAAATGAAATAACTGTGGCACATACTACTTGTACAGACAAATAAAAGTAGTATAAATCATGAATTAAAGTGGAATTCTAACGGACAGCAGAGGAGAATGAAAAGAAGAGAAAAGAAACCAGAAAATAATCTAAATAACAATAGCGTTTAAATGAAACAACTCAAGAAGTTAAGGCAACAGTATATTTGATGTATTGGTTAGCAGAGATGGATAGTGGCTAGCACTGGAATCCAGGACGCGCGTTTCGTCCTATTTGGGACTCGTCAGCTGGATGTACCTGCATCTCAGAGTTGATGTTCACTCTGGGACTCCAAACCAGTACCCTCGCTCTAGAAATCAGTGGCCGAGTGGATAACGCGATGGCGTTTGAAGCGAGGGTACTGGGTTCGAGTCCCAGAGTGAACATCAACTCTGAGATGCAGGTACATCCAGCTGACGAGTCCCAAATAGGACGAAACGCGCGTCCTGGATTCCACTGCTAGCCACTATCCATCTCTGCTAACCATGCTTGTGAATTAAGGTATATTGAGACAATACACACAGTATGCACATATGCCAATTAGAGACTGACCAGTTGCAGTCCTAACAAATCGATGGGAAGATTCAAACAAACAATACTAAGTTGAATTTATTTGATGTATTGTTTTCATACTTTATAAATAGTGCACGGTTTTGCATAATACAAAAAAATTTGGTTTTCCCCGCCAATTCTTATTTCATTAGATAACGTTTATTTTACTGATCACTTTGTACATCTGAGCTTAGAGATTATTAATGTAGAAAATTTGAATTCTAATGAAATTGACGTTTTTTTTCTTTTAAAACGATTTTAATAACTGTCAACTGACCAATCTATCCCATCTAAGATTATTTTATCTTCACAAAAATGAAACTATTTAAATATTGATTGAAACAGTGACATAGGCAAACCGTACGAGCAGTCAAGAATACTTATCGATCCTGCTTCTGCCTAGTACAGCCATTTAAGTCCAGAACAGCCTCTGTGGTATGAACCTTTATATTTCAAACATACTGAGTTTATATACCAATCAAACAGATCACATCGTACCATAAAATAGAAAATAACATTTGTACAATATTTAGCCAAAAGTGGCTGTGAATAGGGGGAACAGTATTCAATAGACTGGGGATAACTTAAGAATGGTAAATCGTATAGCAATAGTTCATAGGTCAAAATAAAGCTTATAAATGAATATGCTTAGTTCAGCTACTTAACAATTATACAATAAAAACATATGTATCATATTGGTCCATAAATAGTTCTCAAAAGTTACCATCCACTATTCTTATCAGAACATAACACATAGACAACCCTGTGGACGATGATCTTTGAAAAGTCAATAACATACAACTTTTCTTGACGTTAATTGAATATTAACGAAGAATTTAAGCTTAACTTAAGTTGAGTTAATTAATTTAACGAGAAATAAATTAGTAGAATAATAAAACATTTCAATTTTATAAGCAAAGATGGATAGTGGCTAACAGTGGAGTCCAGTTTGACGGTCGTTTCGTCCAATTTGGGTCTCGTCAGCTGGATGTACCTGCATCTCAGAGTAGTTGTCTTTTCAACAATATCTCCAATCTCACATTCATCATATTCTATCTTGTCAATTAATCAACTAAATATATACAAATAATGGAATATTTTGTTTTACTACCAGAAGTACACAATCATATGTCTATCAATAATCATGATAATTATGAAGCAAACTATGTACTTGAAGTGTGTTTTTTGTTTTAGTCAAAAAGAATTAACAGTGATGTTCATAATTTAAGATAAACACTGACAGATATCATTTTTAATTAAACATAATTGGACATTAAAATAGAATCGTTAATAAAGAATATGCAATAAAAATTACTTTTCTTTAACGTTAGAAAGAAGAAATAAACACCCTTCTCCTCCCCCCCCCAAAAAAACATAGTGTATCAATTGAATGAAATGAAAACATGTTTCCATGAAGAAACAAAACTAACAGTTTGAATGGAATATAATTTTTGTGTTTTTTTTATATTTAAGTGCTTCATAATTTAAATCATATGGTTTCATCATATAATTATTTAAAGGAAAAGAAGAAAGATTTGGGAAATTTGTTGGGAATGTTAACATTCAGGTAAATATTTATTAACAGAAGGGGTTTTGTGGAGATTTCGTATTTTCATAGTTGAAAGCGTGAGTCAATTGAAGCTAGACCACCAAGAAAAACATGAAAGCACTGGACGACCGTTTCGTTCTATTGTGGAACTCTTCAGCAGTGCGCATCCATGATTTCACCTCGCGAGATTCGAACCCAGGACCTTGATGGTCTAGCTTCAGCTGACTCACGCTTTCAACTATGAAAATATTTATCGATTTCAAGTGTCTGAACATTTAAAAAAAAATAGTAATTAGTAAGTTCATATTATTCTAACCTAATAACCAATTTATACGCGAAATTCAAAAATCAATTGATGAGATTTGTAGGAAAACCTTGAAGAATTCGGCTATTAATATGTGGGCCTGGAAATAACAGTTTCTTTCATATTGTAGTGAACAAGAACACGAATGGGGACAATCAAATGTAATTATTCACAAATTACAGACTATCTCACTAAATTCTGATAACCATACAGTAAACAATTGATTTGCAAAATAACAATCATTTGCCTCAATCTTAACTGTTCCTTCTGTAAATATCAGTCCGTCTTCTCTGATTTCATTGTTCATGCATTTTCGTACCGATTGTGCTTCATTCTTGTTCTTTCCTTATCGATCTTCTGCCAAAATACATTCTATGTCTGACCATTACCATATACTACTTATGTGAATATAAGTAGCCCACACCATAATATGATTAAATAACAAAATGTTTATAGCATTGATTATATTTAAAGATATGATATATCATAGAACCAAATCAAACCCTAGTGTCAAAGAATAAACAATACGAAATCGTACATCATGTTTCGAAGTCAAGCAAGTTATAATTAAATTATAAATCAATTACTATTTTACCTGGAAGCACTGAACAGCGGTTCTGTCCTAGAATGAGACAAGTTATCCAAAACACACAAAAATTTCAATATTACATGCACGGGATGGATTTCATGATGTATAGAAGAAGTAATAACGTTGTAGCTTGGAAGAAGTTAACTAAAACATCGAAATGCTAGTCACTGGTATGTTTTAACATGCAAATAACATCAATTATGAAACAAGTCACAAAATTACGCATAAAAAGTCATACTACTGAGCATTATCAAATAACATGTTAGGAAATAAAAAAGATAAGGTGAAAAGAAAATAATGGACTGATGAACGAACTGTAGAATCATTGAAGGCAGGGTAAGTTGTAGATATGTTTCATGATAGTTTCAGAACCCTCACAGTAAAACACCTATAACTCCAGACGAAATTTAACTCAAGATACTAAAGTCTCTTGGAACGAACATAAAACCAATCATTCACTGACATGGAATTGAATAACTCATATATTCAAACGTTTTGCTCAATGTCATAGATAAATAATTATCTCAATATCAATTTATTTAACTTCATTGGTCAAACATTATGACATCCTCAAAAAATTATGACCATTTGTACTTACTTTCTGAAATAAGATGGTAAATGAGAAACCACGACTGTCTTTTGATCAAGATATTCTGTAAAGTATACAACGCGAGGTCACAAATATTCCATCATTTAAGAATAGACATTTTTGAAGCAACTATTTAAGAATGTCATATGTCGAAAAAAATGAATCAGTACAAACTACTTATTTAGTAATAAATTATACCTTAACATCTTAAGCTTAGAAATATTTAGTTGAATAAAATGAAGAGTCTTATTACAAAGTTATTTATCTAAAACGAGCATTTGTGTTAAAGAATTGAATCAGATTTTTTAACCAATAGAGTATGTACTACCCGCGGAAGTTTAAATCAAATCTCCACCAACAGGTATAAGCTGTTGGTATCTCTCACTTATGATTTAGTCTGTAACCGATATTTCTGAATAGCTAAGTCTATCAATAACCTTCATTTTGCAAAAACCTTTCTTGTCAGATGTGTCAACACAGTCAGTTTTTAAAAGACTCATCCATTATGAAAATTGCCGAAATCCATGGGGAACAGAACACATACAGAGATTACACTATTTTGTATGTTCAATATGGTGATTTATCTATTCGTTTTTATAATTACTGACCACTTCTATAAAAACGTAATCATCATAAGTCTCACCAAATGTCACTTTTGTTACTATAACTTTAGCAAACAATAAATTTAAGATAATAAGGCTACTACTCAAACAACACTATGAATACGAAGTGAATTTCTAAGAACACTAAGTAAATCGTTACTGTGCTTAAAAATAAGTCATTCATTTCATGAAGTTTAATAATCATAAGAAGTACATCATTCCTTAGGAATTTTTCACGAATTCTAAGATTGAATTTAGCTCTCAACACACAGAACTTTAAAGGTGACATTGGATAAATCAAACATAAGAGTTGACAATACTGCCCAGATTGACATAGAAGGCTCTACAATAAAAAAAGTCATTCAGTTCAGAGAAAGTAAATCACAAAAAAACAACCTTAATGAAGTACAAATATTCTCCATAATTTCGTTGTATATACAAAGGGAAAGAGTAGTTTAAAATCATTCGTAAATCCATATTGAAAATGTTACACATTACACAGCAGAAAGTAAAAATTTAAATAAATTATGACCGTATTGTGTTGTACTACTGATGTCGATACATATAAGTAGTATGTATCACCATCCGACAGTGGAATGCCTAGCGGTAAAAGGTTGAGAAAATTGAGGAGAAAAGAACGAGAACAAAGAGTAATTGGTATGGAAACGAAAGAACAACAAGGTTTGAGACAGCTGATGGAGATTTTTAAAAATGAAGTATTTACTGTATGGTTCTCAGACTTTGTCAAGACATTCTGTAATGTTCTAATAAAATTCATTTGGTTGTCCCGACTAGTGTTCTTGTTCACTACAGTAGTAGTAATGGTGATAAAAATAATTATAAGAAACTACTAATAAATCATGATGATATTTCACTAATCGAAGTAGGTCAGTTGTACAAAAGTAAAGTAATGTCGAAGAATGAATGGTGCGAATATAATAGAAAGTACATAACAATAAATGTAGAATACAAAATAGTTTAAAATTTGATAAGATTGTTTATTAAGTTTTATCTTTTAATAAAAGAGGTGAATGTATCAACAACAAAGGAATCCGAGTTTTAGGCCTAGGGTTATCGCAATAGTTTTTGAAAGTATCTTCAATGCGTAAACCATGAATTTGAATCTCATTGGAATAACCTGTGTTTAAAAGTGTTTCGATTCTATCAACCACGTATTTATTATTAACCAAATTATTACAACATTAAGCCAGGTATACACTATGTGTTGATCACTTACATAACCAAGTAAGAGGATTTATTTTATCAGTTAATTCTTACTTACGCCTGTTACCCCTCGTGGAGGAGCATAGGCCGCCCACCAGCATTCTCCATACAACACTGTCCTGGGCAATCCTTTCACCTCTGCTCTTCTTTCTTTTTGTATGATCTGCCATCTTTCACAGAAAACACTTTTATAAAATATGCGGACGACCTCACTGTATGTATGTCAATTTCTACCTCCTTACATCCTATAGAAATGAATGAGTTTTTATCTCGTATTGAAAGGTGGTCTGTTGGTAATGGTCTCTTACTCAATCCATCTAAATGTCAAGCTGTTAACTTTAGCTTGAGACATGGACAGAACCTATACTCTATTGTTGGGATCCCATAATGCTTGTGCCATTGGAGACTCCTTAATAAACACAGTGTCGAAAGTCAAATATCTTGGTGTTACTTTGTCCTCTGATCTTTCTTGGTCTTCTCATGTTTTACTTTTATCGAAAAAAGTTTACCGTTTGACATACTACATAAATAGGCTGCATACTTTTGGGATTACTCGCAACTTACTCTTACAATTTGTAAATTCCTGCATATTACCTATTATTTTATATTGTTCTCCATTATTCTTTCCCGGGCTTTTGAGAAAAGACTTTGCTGTTTTGCGTAGAGTGCTGAAGGCAGTTTGCAAGGTATGTGGTGAATCTTTTGAAGTCATTGTTAATATGCTTGTGGATAGACATCTTAAGTCTTGCAAACTCTTGGCAGGTGTTATCTTATCAGATACTAACCATCCGCTTCATTCATATCTTTCTCCTTGTATATCTTTTGGTAAAACGAGACTTAAATACAATAATATCCATGCACGCAAGCAAATCTATAATAGTTCTGTAATACCTTACCTAGCAAATTTACTTTGTGACGAACAGGCTGTTAGAGTTGACCTAGTAAATAACCTGTATTCTTAAGCATGTCTCATATTCGATAATTTGTATAAAGTCAGATTTTCCTACACCTTTTTTTATATTTCTGTTCTGTTTTTTGTTGTTGTTTCTCTTTTGGTCAGAAAAACTTGTTGAAATAACTCGTGCTGAGAATTCTATATTGTACCAGATTATAATATTGAATAAAGCCATTAATAATAATACATAGGTAAGATTAAATTTATTCTGTAATTCTATTTCAGTGTTCGTAATAATACTTTGAATAGCACAGAACCTTGTAATATCAATAATTTACTACAAATGATAATCATTCTATTTAATGAATATTTTAAAAGAATGTTTGACATAAAAGTCAGTTTAATATATATCATTTCTATAGAAATTATGTGTCAAACGCGCAACTGTAGTAGGATTCAAACAATCAGTTAGTTTCTAAGCAAATATTGATGGTGGTTAGCAGTGGAATCTAGGACACGCGTTTAGTCCTATTTGGGACTTGTCAGCTGGCTTTACCTGCATCTCAGAGTTGATGTTCACTCTGGTGAATATAACTTCACTCCCTCGCACAAGCAAGTGACTAACAGGACTCAGTAGCTAAGTGGATAATGTGATGGCGTTTGAAGTGAAAGGTACTGGGTTCGAGTTCCAGAGTGAACATCAACTCTGTGATGCAGGTACATCCAGCTGACGAGTCTCAAATATTACGAAACGCTTGTCAAACTGGATTCCACTGTTAACCACTATTCGTGTTTATTTATAAAGCTTGTAACTTCAGGCAATATCAAGGCAATCCGCACAGTATGCACATATGCCAACAAGAGTCTGATCAATTGCAGTTTTAAATAACAATGGGAAGATACAAGTAAACAAAAACAAGGGAAATTAGTTAGTTTGTCAAAAGATTTTCATTCTAATGAGTTGATTCTTAAATTTGTATAGTTATATATGAAAGATAATTTTACATCCTTGTTAACATTTAAAGCGATGTAATGAATTATTGAACTACTGATGACCATATATTAGTTGTGTTCAGTGAGAAGCGATGTAGACTCATCTGATTGTCTACTGTTAGAATCCTAATAAATTCAGTATTAATTTATGTATTGGAAGTTATCTAGAACATCTAGCCATATAATCCAATGGATGTATACCTGAATCGATTTAACAATACAGAAGATTTAACTATTCACAGTATTACACTAAAGATACTGATATAAAAGTGTTCTGTATAGTAAATCATCAATCATTTCAAGAACCTAATCGGATTTTTAACTCTTTGGCTTTTTTATGAGTCTAAGTAATTGCTCAATATCGATTTTTACCAGTGAAATTTATATGTCTCTCTCATTCACAAACTATCATTGCTCAAAATCACTTGATAGATACATAGTCATGAGTCAATTGAAGCTATACCACCATGGAAAACCTGGAAGCACTGGTTTCGAATCTCGAGAGGCGGGATCGTGGATGCGCGCTGCTGAGGAGTCCCACAATAGGACGAAACGGCCATCTAGTTCTTCCAGGTTTTCCATAGTGGTCTAGCTTCATTTGACTCATGATTTCAACTATATAAAATTACTAAAATCTCCTCGAAACCCCCTTCTGATAAAGATACATAGTTTATTTTTTAAGTTGTTTCAATTCATTAATGTGTCTAGTGCTATTAGAGATGTATTCTCGGGTGTCTATCATTTAGTAGGAGCTGAAGAAATCCAAAGATTCTATGAGTGTTTTTAAATGACACTGTAGATACAGTCGATTTATCTTAGGATGAATACCCTATTCATGTTGCTTGAAGTAGTTCTAAAGGTTTTTTGGTTTTTATTTCAACATATTCTGATTTCACTATTAACTAATCTAAAGAAAATGGATTATCATTGAGAATCCAATTAACCGGAAGACATGGTCACAACTCTTAGAGAAAAATGTTTGAGGCCTGTCACGTATGGCATATTTTTGACTAATTACTTTTGCATTATTAGTTCAGTACGTTTTTAAAAATTACTACCGGCACCATGAATTTGCGCTAAAACGTACACTATTATCAGTCTTTGATAAGCACTCATCCTATCTGTGAGAATGCTGGTAATTTTACTACCGCCATATCTTGTTACAGAGTCAGGATTAGAATACAGCTTCACTTTCCCGTCTGAAACTTAATGTCTTTAGTTTGACGGCTTATGAGTTGACCTGTTTGACATCATCAAACTTTAATAAACAAATACTAAAATCACTGGAATTTTGTTTCTCTGTCACTATAGATAATCCCAATCCCAATTTTAAGGTACATACCATCGTCAGTTTAAATAGCATTCAACGAGTAGAAACATAATGAAGAGACATTTTACGAAATCATTCTACCTTATACTTTCAACACTTATTTGATAAAACGTCATTACTTAACTTTTATGGTGGAAGATGACAATTTAAATTTAATAGAATTACGTAATTTCATAGTTGAAATCATGAGTCAGTTGAAGCTAGACCACTATGGAAAACCTGGAAGCACTGGACGGCCGTTTCGTCCTATGAAAATACTGAAATCCCCACAAAACCCCTTCTGATTATAATCATATGCTCACTAGTGACTGACTTCAAGATACATGTCCTGGAGTTCTAGTGGGAAGCAGTGACCAGTGGAGTTGTTGTGAGATAAGAACTCACTGAAGTCAATTAGTGAACGGTTGCTCAAATTTCGTGGATTGATTGAAGTTAGACATTAACATCGTTGAATGTCGGCTCAGTGGTCTAGAGGTTAAGTGCTCTGGCGCCAGACTGGTAGGTCCTGGGTTGGAATCTCGCGAGTGCGGGGTCATGAATGAGTACTGCTGAGGAGTACCATAGTAGAACGAAACGGCCGTTCAGTGCTACCAGGTTTTCCATAATGGTCTATTTTCAATTGACTCATGATTTCAACTATGAAAATACTGAAATCTCCACAAAACCCTTCTGAAAATTATGTATCGAATTAACTAGTAGAAAGTTATAAGTTACATTTATGATTACTTTACCTTCCTAAAGTTTCATAACTAAAATATGAATCGTAGCTATAGAACCTAATAAAAAGATATTGGGGACTAACTCGTCAATAAGAGATAATATGCGTTTGAAAATAATTAGTTTCTTTAATGAGTTTGAATCAAGATACAGAGTAATATGAACTCATTTAATTTATGTGGTTTCTTCTCAGCTTACTAAAAATTACTTTTGAAAATCAGTAACAACAGTACTGGAATCTAGATTTATCACTTTCTGATAGTGATAAGCAATAATCAGCAATTTCATTTGAATGTAAACACTTTATGGTTTGTTCAATAGATACGAAAAAAATAAACTGCTTAAGAAATTAACTTCCCCCCCCCATAATTCTATTCAACAAAATGAAAGGAAGGTGAAGAAAGTAAGGAATGAATTCTCTATATCAACTATCAGTATTTTTATTCGAACAATAGTTGATCTAGTAAGATAGACAGACACATCATTAACATAATTTGAAAATAAGTTAGCTATCCAATGAAATAAAATCAAGGACGATTTCCCTGTAGATTGAACATAGATTTTACTGTTTCTTTTGAATGAATGTACGCAAAAATAGACATTTGGATCATAAGCTCCAAAATGCCCTGGTACGGCCGAGGGTGGGCAGAATCAGCCCAACCTCTCGAAATGCTCTCACATGGCCACGCATATACAGCCACTGCCATGGAAGTCCTACTCATTGCCTTATCGTGACTGTGGTGTTTACGAGATTGGAAGGACGAAAAGCAAATGTCTGGCGCTTTAACCGTGTTGGTAGGTATGGAGGATCCACCTAGGGAAGTTGGAAAACCCTGATTCCAAACTAATGATGCACATGGGTTTCAGGATCCTGAGGGAACAAATGGCGTATGAACTTATTGTTGGTCACTGGGGTACTATGGAACTGCATCTCCTAACGTTGCACCACTACCTTGTGGATTAGAACTTTAGGTCAAAGGCTCCGGGTGTGCCCCCGTACTAAAACCATCTGCTTCGGTTTGGGAACTCGGACAGTATCACAGCCGTCAGACATATCGGATGATTTATGTGGCTCATGTCTATTTGGTGCCTTCTTGTATCAATGTTTGTGTTTAAATAAATAAATAGGCTCATAAACTAAGATAAATAACGGTAGCACTGGTTACGTCATCAGCGTCTCGATAAATATTGAGCAGATAGTAAAGTTTTATAAATAAAATAGAAATTTAATTTGAGTCATCAGGTCACATGATTTTGTTGGCAACTTTTTCACGGATTGAAATGAATTAATGAGTTTATCAATATCAGGGAACTTTTTAAAAAAACAATACATAGCCATGAATACAGCCAGTAAGTTATAAGCAGAATAGAAACTGGTACATAATATGGATTGATACAAGCCTCCACAATACAACAGGCAAGCTAGATGTAGCTATCACGATAAACATCAAATGAATGGTATCAGTAATAGATAAATAACGATTAGGGACAGAGAATATGATTCGAGAAGAATGAACAGATTCATAGAATCAAAGGTCTATAACAGTGTAGAGACTCAGAATCTGTGAAAAGATAAAAATAATGAATGCATCTACTTCATTGAGATTGATTCTAAATCATGTTACCCAACCACTATTCATGATAATCTTGGGAACCCAAATGAGGTAGTTCACACCTACCTAAATAGATCAATTCAACAGTCAGTGAATTCAAGTAATGCTGTCTTGTATTGGTTTGGCTGGCCCTAGCTTCCTTATTAACTTACTACTGTATCAATTAAAATTTACGGTTAAGATAAGGGGTGTTTAATCAGACGTAACATATATCCTGACGACCTCACCAAATGAAGATTCACTATATTATCGAATGATTTGTTCTCTTTGTTAGTACTCGGTGGAGCAAGATACATGATCAATCCTTTTAAGACAACGATGATCAAGTTCCATTTGCATTTCGACGGAATGGTAAAAATATATCATATTATCCGTAAGACCTGAAGAATCTAAGATACCATGGAGAAGTAAGTGTACACTGTTGAATAATTTCAAAATGAAATGATATAATTTCCCAGTGCTCTTTGGCCTATGATGAGAATCAGTAACGAAATGGTCATATATGTTTCACTAGTAAACCTATTGAAACAAGAGACAATTAGAATATAACATTTCAATGAATAATGTATTGAAAACAAACCTATATATATCTAACTACAACATAACAACTAAGTGGTCTGAAGGGTTAAGTGCTTCGATTGATCACATATAAAATACTGAATACTTATTGTTAAGGCATCCTATACTAGAGCCACACAGCTGCTCAATACATCATGTCTTTAAACTGTTGTCTAGCTAAAATCAGTTAGTGATATAAAGTGAATAATTTGAAAAATTTCCAACACAGCCTATACTAAACTTAACTAAACAGATTTTCATATTAGTCAATACATCGATGTATGATTTATTTTCTGACCAACAAGTTGCTCTTTAAAGACATCTATGTAGGCTCAATTACTGATTCAAATGCTTTTTTCTTGTAAACGTCTATTATTGAATAGTTTCCTGAAAAATACAAGGAAGCATATGCAGTATTATGCTGTAACTACATTTAATATATAGCCATCCCTTTAAAGAAAACAATTAGTTATGAAAATCAAAATTATTGTTTCGCCAAATCAATATCAATACATTTCAAACACATAGTCCCTTTATTATATTCAGGAGAGTGAAAACAAAGATTGGTGCAGAACAATATGAATTTATTTTATTTCTTTAGGTCCTCATCAGCTGCTTACAACATACAGTATTTAAATTCAACGTTGCCTCCAAATGCCCTGGTACGGCCGAGAATGGGGAGAGTCCGCTCCTTCTCTCGAAATGCTCTCACATGACCACGTGTATATAGCTTCTGCCACGGAAGTCCTACTCACTGCTTTCTCGTGGCATTACTGTTGTCTACGAAATCGAAAGGAAGGAAAGCGAATGTCCGGCGCCTTAACCGGGTTGGTGGACATTGAAAGTCCACCTAGGAAAGTTGGAAAACCCTGATGCCAAACCAATGGTGTACACGGGCTCCAGTATCCTGACGGACCAAACGGTGTATGAATCAATCGTTGGTCATCGGCTACCATGGGATTGCATCTCCTTACGATGCTCCATTGCCTTGTGGATCAGATCTTTAGGTTGAAGGCTCCGAGTGTGGTCACTTAAGAAAACCACCTCCTTCGGTTTGGGCACCTGGGCAGTATCACAGCCCTCAAATAAATCAAACGAGATTTGTGTGGCGCATATATATCTGATGCTCCTTTGTACCAATATTTCTGTGTTTAGATAAAATAAATTCAATGTTATCACAGATATTGACATGTTTATGAATACGAAGGCGATTAAAGATGAATATGTGTATCATGATGTAGTGAAGATTTCAATAGAGTTAATAAGGTCATAAAAATGTTGTTCCAGATAAATAGATGAAGTTTGAGAGGCAAAGTACTAGAGCATTGTAATAGTGATTAGAACACATAGGGTTAACAGACGTTAGATGATTGTGTAATGAAGTGACTGAAAGCAGATTAGTGTTAACAAATAAAGGTATAACTTGCAATCAGTCGATTAAGAATTAAAGAAAAATGACAATAATATAAGCAAAACTTGAGGAAGAGTTGGGATGATGAATGACGCAACAAAAAGGATGTAATGTTACCAAAGTAAAGAAAGATTTATTACTGCTTCTTTTTGGACATATAGATCTGGTTTTCGACGTTTGATCGTCATCGCTTTGGCAAATTTTAGATTAGATTTTGATTGTTTATTAATCACCTTCAAAGACTTCAGTGTATCCACTTGATGTTCTGTATCGGGAAGATGTTTCGAGATGGCATCGCTGAATGTTTGCAATCCACCTGACCTTTTGGGAATATGTTCTTTGAATCGCACATTATCATTTCGCTCAATATTTAGTAATAATGTCAAGTGGTCTTTGGGTAAAAGTTTCGACTGGGGCGTGGGTGAAACGAAGTATCGGTTCGCAAAATTAACTAGTTTAGATTTAAACCAAACTTTTTTTGCTTCACTAACTGGGTCCAACTCTTCCAATTGATCAAATAAATTCTCAAATTAGGTTTTTGTGTCAATTCGGTTGTCATCCATTTTGAGGATATGAAATTTAAATCCAAGCGACGAAGCATCTGTTTCTATTTGATTTAACTTAATTATAATTAGCTCCTTATAAATTGAAACATTTATTTGAATTCGCCAAAAGTATGAACCATATAAATATTGGTAAGCTGATGGTTTGCTTTGATGTAACGTCATTGTTTACTAAAATAACACTTCTTGAAACCATAGACACAATTTGCCAGCATTCTGATAAACTACCTATACCAGAATCAGAACTGAAACGACTGTTAATCATGCCCAATAATGTCATATACCGAAAAATTGATGGTGTACCAAACGGGAAGTCCGTTAGGTCCTGCCCTGGCAGATATTTTCATAGTTAATTTCAAAAGAACCAAACTGAAAGGAGAGATTAGTGAAACAGTGTATTATTTGATGTATGTTGATGACACATTCATTTTAACAATGAATGATTTATTTGTCGTAAATAGTCGAATCAACATATAAAACACACTTTTATGGTTTGTATAATCATTTCCAACGGATAGCGGATTTTTTCGATGAAAGTTAGTGGGGACTGGTCTGATTTTAAGAAAGACGTCAATGATAATAGAAAATATTTGAAACTGATCAATTAGCATTGATATGTATTCCAGAATATTATTCATCTACTGAATTTTTAAGTTAATCAACAATTATTAAACAGTGAATCGACTAAAGTCCTTAATATAGTTAAATCGTGGTAAGTATCAAGACCTAGGAGGAAGATTTCCCCCCTATTCGGGACTTGTCAGCTGAATAAATCAGGATTATACTAGTGACGTCACATTAAAAACTGAATCAAGTACCTACCAATTCATAAACCTACACGTTTAGACGATTATCAACTTGCTACAAGAGTATAGAACTTGTTGGATTCCGATTCAATAGTTTGAACGTGATGTCTTCATCACAAGACCTGAAGGTCAATCCCAGATTCGATTACGTATGAAGCAATTCAGCGAATCTCACCCTAAGACTAAACAAAGGTCTAGCTGTGGTATTATTATGTACTGAAAATAGATTTCAAGATAATAATCTAACCTACATACTTACTTACCTGGCCATCTACAAATGTGATCAGCCATAATTAACACAACTCATAGTAGTGTAACAACTAAAACTGTACTCAAAATGAACACAGGAATAGTTAAGTATTTATTTTGTAATAATAACAGAAGGGATTGTAATATTGTCCCTTTTTCACTTTAAAAATAACTGATAATTAATAGTAACTAAAACAATAGTCACAACCGTAAGACATCTGCTCCAAAATATTGTGGAGAGAGAATAAAAGACTGGTGGGGAGAAAAAAAAGCTGACTAACAATAATAATAGTAACATAACTTGACGAATATTTTGATTGATCACTTCCAATAGAAAAAAAAACAGGTTTCACATAAGAAAAATAAGCTAGGTTGTCATGGATGGTAGGTAAGGTAAAAAAAAAAGGAAAAAGTTGATTACAATAGAGGACTAAGAAATAGACGGTTAGTACCAGTGAAGTTCGGAAAAACAACATCTTATTAAAAAAGACAATAAATAATAAAAGCCACAACCTTAATGCTTGATCAAGAGGGGAGAAGGGTTAAGAGGAAAAGATTGCAATAATATGGATAACAGTAATAATAACCATGGTGGTAGTAGTCGTATTAACTAACGATGTATGTGCATGTAATTATATGGGACCGGAGACATTTTAACAGAATAGATAAGTACACAATAAATAGTAACAATAAAAGTAAGTTATGCAGTTCGTAGAAATAGACTAATACCTATGAAAGGTTGCACAGTTCACACAAGAGTCCTGTGTAACTATAGCAACACGAACACCAGTGTTAATAATAATGCAACTGATAATAGTGCATGATAAAAAGAGATAAACAGATAAATAAATAAACACATTGAAGATAAAACACTTCTTCGTGATATGACAAGAGAGGAGAATGAATTAAGAATGGTTGTCTAACTAGAAAAGTAATAACAATGAATGAACATACACTTCAATGGAAATGATGATGATAATAGTAATGATATAAAGGTATATTGAATGTATCATTACCTTCTATTTCTGTGATTGTTATTCATTTTACTCTTAGTTTAAAGAAGGTCAAGGAGATGAAAAGAAATTAAGGGAACTTAAGAACCACATTCAACTATTCATTTATTGATTGATGACGGATTTTGATAATTTAATTAAAGTTTCTAAACAAGAATAATCCAATAAAGTTGATGTATCACCGAATTCATAATCTTCATTAGCTATTTTTCGTAAAATACGTCGTATAATTTTACCACTACGTGTTTTTGGTAGTACAGGGGCATTCTGAACATCAAAAGAAAGAAAAGAAGGTTTACCATGGAAATGATGATATGTAACAGAAATATGAATTAAAGATAATGTAGATACAAGAGGTGAAGGGTTAAACTCTCAAAAAAGTTGTCATGAATTGATCAATATTAGATAATTATTGGAGACCTGGGGATACTGAATGACTATATCGTCCGAGTATAAGGCTCTTCAGAAGTCCCATTCTAGAACAAATCGGCTTATATGTGCTTACAGATTTTCAATGTTGGTCTAACTTCAATTGGTTCATTATTTTAATGAAACTCTACAAAATAATGAACAACTCTAAAACCCTGATGCCCAATGTTGGTTTATGCATACTTTTTTTTGTGTTTTCGCACTAGATTCTGGATGTTTTTTCTTATTATCATTGTTGATACTGTAGTGTTTAGATCATTTGTGTTAATCATCCTACAAATTTCATCCTGTCATGTTGATATGGTACGTGAAATTAAGCCGACGCACATTTATTCCAGCCTCTACGTTGCTTATGAATAACTAATCGTCGAGTTAATACGTTAGTGTAATCTTACCAAATTTAATAGATATTGACCTATTCCCTTTCAAAATACTTCCAAGTTGCGACAATAAACGTCTTCCATATTCATTTCCACTCTTTAAAATACCCCTCAAAGTCCTCTGAAGCAGGGCTCTTCAAGAATATGACCGTTTCTCCACACAATGTTTTCCTAGAATTGTGTACATAGATGAATATATCAAACTGAAGCCATTAACAATCACTTGATAAGTGAATCAGCGATAAGGGGGATGAGATCAGACTCACTTAATGTTTGACTCAACACAGGGAGTAGATGGTCACCTCGATTTTGCAATCATAATTATTTTAGCTGAAAGGCTCAACTGACTTGAAAAGAGCTATTTTCCTGAATGTTTTCTCTTCATAAATAAACCTCAACATTTATTGCATGAATTTTCCGAAATGTTTTTGTTATATCCCCTGGTGAATCATGAATGGTAAATCTGAGGTCTATTATGGACAAAGGTAATATGCCTAATTCCTATTGTATAGTTGTTAAATAAGTGACCTAACTGTATTCGTGTTCCTCTTACCGTAACCTTATTTTAACCTTTGAACTATTATTATTGATTACTTTCCCCCTATCCACAGCCACATTGGCCAATTATTGTACAAATATTATTTTTCTATTTTTTTGGTATATGGGGTCTGTTTGGTTAGTATATAAACCCAGTATGCTTGTGAATAATGATTCATATTACCGAGGCTGTTATTTGTGTTCTGGACTCAACTGGCTGGGTTACGCAGATCGCAGGATCGGTTAGCACTCTAGTCTGCTCGTTCGGGTTTCGAGTCACTGCTCCAGTCGATAATTCGCTGCTCTCTAATTAACGGTCTCATCACCTCACCCATCAACAAATAATCCACTCGGCCACAGATATAACAGTTTTCACCACCACTTGGCTAGGAAATTTTTGGAAACAGTGAAAAGGTTGGAAAAAGCATGGAATAAATACTAAAAGACTAGCCAAATATAAAAATGTCATATATAAGCGGCTTTGAACACATTACTCTTGAAATCTGAGGTCACACTCCTCGATGGACAAGACTAGCAATATTAAACCAGTTTTTCGAGGTTACTCACAATAAAATATCTTCCAACCAGATACAAAACATTCCCTGTAGTAACTCTTGTAAACTTAATTCTTTGCAATTCTGAACCAAAATGAGTTGGACCACCATTGAAAACCTGAAAGCACTGAGCGGCCAATTGTTCTTATTATAGGATTCTTCAGTGATACCCATCCACGACCACACACATGGGAATCAAACCCAAGACATTCAGTCTCATGAGTGGTCCCCAAACCTAAACTAACAAAATTCCACTGTATTGACTAGTTTAATCTAATAATATTACCTAAAACAATCATTAAATTGTATTACTTTTTACCATAAAGCATATATAGACACACACACATACACACACAAAGCATAATCATGATGTTTATTATCAAATGTAAAGAGTTAGTTTATCGGAGAGAGAAAAGAAAAAAAAGTTGAATAAACAATTACATTGCAATGTATAGTACGTGTTTAGTATTTTTCAGTCAACTGATCAGTATTATTATGATTATTATTAAGTGAATTCATTATAATACAATAAACCGTAGTCGATTAATTCACTCAATATGATTTTTACGGGTTCTAGAAAATCACATTGAACTTAGTCGAGAAAATAATTTAGTTTAGTTTTAAAATAGAAAATGAATAATCAAAAACTTTGAGCAAATTCTTGATAACTTTTATGCTTAGCAACAAAAAAAGAAACACAATGAGTAATTAAGAATATTGTCAGTAATTGGTAGTGCCAATAAAACTCTTTATCACTATGATCATTATGATGAATTCAAGTGATTCCATTCTTTTAATAAATCAAAATGTATCTCTACATAAATAGATATTATTTAAGATGAAAATTGTCACTTATAATTAGACTAATTACATAATTATTATAAAGTTGCTAGTAAAGTGACAATATGATGACATAAAACCAAAGTTTAATGCATACGTAAATGGCAAGGATAGGCAAAGTAACAACAGCATTCCTACAGTTCAACAACATATAAAACTTAAAACAATTGTCGACTAATATCAAAGTCACAATCTTCAATACGAATGTCAAGACAGTGAGTTATATTGTATGGGGCTGATATCTTGGAGAACTACTACAACCATCAAAACGGTACGAGTATTTATGAAAAATTATCTACGCAAGGTACTCAACATCCGTTGATCGGATACCATCAACAACAACCTAGTGTGGGGGAGAACAAAACAGCTTCGAGCTGAAGAGGAAATTGAGAAAAGACTTTGGGAGTGGATAAGACATACATTGAGGAAACCATCGCCCCAAAAAGGAACTGGCACAGCCGAGAGTGTGAAGAGTCCGCTCTCCCTCTCAAAATGCTCTCATATGGCCACGTGAATATATAGCCTCTGACAGGGAAGTCCTACTCACTGCCTTCTCGTGGTGGGGGTGTTGTTTACGAAATTGAGAGGACGGAAAGCGAATGTCAGGCGCTTTAACCGGGTTGGTGGATATGAAGGGTCCACCTAGTGGAGTTGGAAAACCCTGATTCCAAACCAATGGTGCACATGGGCTCCAGTATCCTGAAGGAACAAATGGCGTTTGAACAAATCATTGGTCACCGGCTACCATGGGACTGCATCTCCTTACGATGATTCACTGCCTTGTGGATCAGACCTTTAGGTCAAATGCTCAGAGTGTGGCCCCCGTAATAAAACCACCCGTTTCGGTTTAAGCACCCGGGCAGTATCACAGCCCTCACACAAATAAAATAAGATTTGTGTGGCGCATATATATCTGGTGCCCCTTTGTACCAATATTTATATGTTTAAATAAAAAATAAAAAGAGAGGAAATCATCAAACTGCATCACGAGGCGAGAGCTAACTTGGAATCCTAAATGGAAACGGAAAAGAGGAAGCCCGAAGAACACAGTGTGTCAGGAATGGGAAGTAGACATGAAAATAATGAATAGCCCAGGACATGGTTGGATGGAGAATGCTGGTGGGCTGCCTGTGCTCCTTAACGAGGAGCGACAGGCGTAAGTATGTAATAAAATTCATTCAATATTCAACAATGATAACGTTAAAATACATAGAGAAGTTGGATTGTAGAAATTATTATTACAACAATAAATATGACAATACATTAAACTATCATGTATGTAAACGATTGAGTTTACTTGTATATATATAATTACCTGAATGTAATCTGGAGTAGCAAATGGTCCAATTTTTGTTCGTATCATTTGACATAATTCTGATTTCATTTCTTGTGTAATTATATCAACATCCGTTAAACAATTCATATGATCATTTGGTATAGTATCTTTCAATGTAACAAAACAATATAAACATTCACCCTTAACAGGATGTTTCCGACCGACAACAGCAGCTTCACTAACATTTGGATCTAATAGAAGAGCATTTTCTACTTCTGCAGTACTAATAAGATGACCGCTAACATTCAACATATCATCTAAACGACCTGATGTATGTAAATATAAAAAAGCGAATAGAAAAAAATATTTATATACACAAATGTAATTTTATAGCTTTTCCTCAATTTATCCTAAAACATACACCAATTCTGGTACTTCTTTGTGTCAAGGCTGTAAGTTATCGGTGTTACGTTTTGAAAAATCGATTACTGAAAAACTTTTTTGATGAATAAAACTACAGTGATCATGGTTAAAGTAAAACTGAAAGCTTCAAACTATCAGTTTGGTTAATTTTTAATTCTATCACAAGTTACCATATATTATAAACAAGTGCAGATTTTTTCTTGTTACGATAACCGTAAGTACAGTTCTTCTAAATCGCATTTCCGTACGACTTTTTCCTATTTACTGATTGGTTCCTGCTACTTAATTTACTAGTTTTTGTATATATCTTAAAGACATCTTGATCTCTGTATGTATAGAATAGTTTCACTAAGAGCTTGTAGTCATTAATTTAAATCTTTCTTCTAAATTGTTTCGCTAATTCCAAGTCCCATTGTTGGAGACAATTGTCGAAGAGTTGTGTGCATCAGTTTCCGCTCTATCGAGTTCACAATAGGTTCTATTCGCAGTAGAATTATTAGCGATCGTTTACTCAGACAGACACTAAGATGAGAGATGGAGAATACTGATGCGACAACTCAATTTAATTAAAACGTCAATAAAACATATATGGGCATGAAAGATACGGGCACATCATACGATCACACACACATGATTCAGGTTACACATATGAATGACAAAATGACGAAGACTAAAATAACTAATATGTTCGAAAGTAAAGATAGATCGTGTAGGCATGTAACCTTGCCGGTTGCTACAACCGCTCTGCATAAGAATCTAATCTCAAATAAAAGAACTCTGTGATCTACTAAACAAGATACTTTCATAAGTAGGTCTTTTGATATCAATCAACTTTCCCAGACTAAATTCACGAGACTACGTAATTTCCGTTTGTACTAATCTCTCGAGATTTAATCATTTTTGGACGAAACAATCTTTCTTGTAATGATGAACAGGGTTAGTAGGTCCAGTAAATAATCCTAGTAGTGTTGCCGGTTCTCTTAGCTTAGAATCAAAGCAGATATTGATGATATTATTCAAAAAGATAATGTAAATTCGGAGACTAAACCATCCGGTTTAGAAAAACGACATCGAAAATTCACTTCTTTTCCATTTAATTTTTTTCAGACAACCGGATAATATAAACCATAAATTGTTAACTTTTGTACACTCTTACTAAAAAGTAATGTGGGGGTTAGTTTAATTTATAAGTAGTTTTGGTTACAGACAAATACCAGTTGGATTTCAGTCATGCCGAGTGTGAGGCGGTTACCTATCGATGATATTAGATGATTATAACGAGTTAATTGAAGTTAGATTTGTAAAACAGTCGTCTGAAAGTATCGAATTCACTGTGATACCTGAAAATATTTTAATTTGATCCATAACATAATCATGGTTCATTGTTTAGAGAAGTGTCCTTGATAAATATTATGTTTATAAAATATTTTAATTGATGTAAATAGTTAAAAGATATAAATAATTCAACAATGATTATCGTAAAAAGATAAATAGACAGGTAGTAAATACTAATACATAATAGGCAATGAATGGATCTATTGGAGAATAAAAGAAACACTGACAGTTAGAAATGACTTTCTGCCCAATCAATCGAGCAACAACAACAACAACAACCAGAGAAAACAGTCGAAATAAATCAAAAGTTGTTTTTCGCCTGAAGAATTAAGAAATACATTTGGATGAAAGAAAGGAATGGAAAGTAACCAATCATTTCGTTTACAATTAGGCATATACATACTAGTACTGTATTGAAAAGCATTCTAAACAAATAATGCTGGTGTTTTTTTATTCGATTGTAAAGGAAAAGGAAAAAAAAGAAATTCTAAACTACATTCATGAGAAATGATGTGTAGTTGAATATCAAGAGAACCATAAACACTAATGATAACAAATTAACTACTAATCTGGAATAGAAAATGATAGAAATTAACCCCTTTGACAAGGTCTAGTTTTGTTAACTCTCAGATTCGTTAATAAAAAGCAGAAATAAGGATAAGTGAATGGAGAAATAAACATTAAAAATTATAGTCAATTTGTAAAAATGATTAACGATGTTATTTTCTGTACATATCTGTATGGTTGAGCTAATGATTGAGGTTACGCTACTCAGATCACAAACATCCTTGAGTGTTTGCTTCATTTAAAAACAAGCATAGTGATCAATCACTCTTTTGCAGGATATATATATATATATCCGGTGACATAAATTCATAAATAGATTCAAGATGTATGTTATTAGGGTTCATGTCCAAATCAATAAAGTAAATGCATTTCAAACTTTGTTAGGTTAACGAACATGAAACTGTAACCCCTTTATGACAATGACTGTTTCATATTGATTTACCGTTGTAGCATCCAAAGTTACTGTTCTGTATGTCAACCTTTTCTAACCTCTTCCTTCTATGGTGAGAAGGTAGCATTGATGCTGATGGTTCCTATCTGGGGGAAGCACCACACTGACGCCACATTTGAGTACAGTTGGTAGTAATAATTCGCATTCATACCTTAATTTTGTTGATTTCAGTTTTACTACTCTCTAGCTGGGCTGCTTGGTATGATGGAATCTAAAAGAAACTTTTTTCTCAATATAGTTCTACTGGTCTATCGTGATAAACGGGCCCGTCCATCACGTCAATGTAGCAGCTACTATCAGGACCTATCCACCTACTTCAGATTGGGTACCCGGACAGTATTAATGGCTCTCACATAAAAACCGTGTGGCTCAAAACTGATTATGTATACTTGTACTTATCAAATGAACTAGATTTATTGCATATTGAACTATAATTTGAGCGGTTTTATCTACTAATTTGGAATTCTAACGAAAGTAATGTTTTCTTCCTCACTTATATGAACGTAATTCCCTATTAGAAACTGAAAAGTCATCAACTAGGTCGATCCTTTTACTCAAAGAGATACTTTGTCTTTTTTATAGTTTCAACTGTAATAAGCAAAATGTTTTAAGTCATACTAATAGCGATTTCATTGTGAGAATGGTAACTTACGATAACAGTATGAAACTGTTTATATACAAACGGATATGAAATAAAGAATATTTTTCTAATTCAACTCACAATATAATTACTTAATCAAATAGACTGAATCTATGAAAGACAATATAACTTCGTCAGATTTTTCCAGGACATATCACATTAATATAGAAAGATGGAATTGATACGATTGCAAAAAGAGTGCGAATCCAGATGATGAGCTCAACAGTTGCAATAAAACAAAGAAAGTATGTTTATCGACACCCATATGATTGATTTGAGATCATTCGTAATCGATTTCTAGAATCTCATCAGACCAAATATAGGCAAGTCCATACATTTAGACCAGTACATAATGATTACAAATTACAGATTACACATTTTAATGTGACCACTATCAAACTTTAATTATTTATTTTGGCATTATTAATTGAAGAAACAACTTTACTCGCTTTTATTTTACAAATCTTCACAAACCACCTCTCTATTGTTTCTTAATTAAAAAGTCGAAACCATAATCTGTGGACGAACCAATGCGATTTCAGGCCGCGGGTTTTAGATTTTGGCGCGAAATTAATTCATCCATATGGCTAAAAGCCTTTTTGTCATAACTGATTTCAGTTCGTAGTGAAAACACTAACTCTAACGTTAAACTCTAAATCCTAATGCTAATTTCTTACACTAATATAAAACCTTTTTTGACCCTAGTAAGGTGACTATTCTCAAGATCACCTTAGCATCGCTCAAAAGTCGTTCGTAAAATATAGTCTAACCATGGAAACTTTACTCAGTTTTTTATAAGTCGATTTAAGCAAAATACTATTACTTACCTGTTATCCAAAAATCTCCATCTTTATCTAACACAGAACCGTCACCAGCAACATAATAACCAGGAAAACGTTTAAAATAAACTGATTCAAATAATTCATAATTATTATTGATTGTTCTCATCATACCAGGCCATGGTTTAGCAAAGACCAAATAACCTTCTACATTGATACCTAGTTCTTTTGACTTGTCTGTTAAATCTTCACCACTTTCCGATAATATTCGAGCATCAATGCCAAAGAACGGTTTAGTAGCACAACCAGGTTTCATTACATTTGCTCCAGGTAATGATGTAAGCATATGTCCACCAGTTTCTGTTTGCCAAAATGTATCGACAATTGAACATTTACCATTACCCACAATATTATAATACCATTCCCAAGCAGATACATTGATTGGCTCACCAACACTTCCAAGAACCTAAAACGTTCATTTGTTTTTTGGTGAAAAAAGATGAACATGGGATTATACTACATTGTCACTCTTATATTCAATAACATTTGTAAACTTTGTTGTGAATACACCATCTCAATCAGACAATTATTAAAAGAAATGAACATTGAATTATGTGACAAACTTAAAGCTCTCCATACAGCAGAAAAAATGAGCTATTCTGAGTTGAAAACAAATCGCAAAGTTTAACATAGAAAATAAATATATCCAACTTCTTTGTTTACCTTGGCCAACTTTAGACCTAATTAGTCAAGTCTTCTTAACAATTAGGTTGAATTATATAAACCTTTCGGTCTTTCATTCCTTTAAAACTTAAATCTATCTTATTCAAATATTACTGTAATTATCATCATTATTACTTGCATTATTTACCTATTAATTTACTCGAACACAAATATTGGCACAAACAGGTAACAAAATATATATGGGCCACACAAATCCCTGAATTTATGTATGGGCTGAGATACTTTTCAGGCGCACAAATGGAAGCGGGTGATTTTCTTTAGAGACAGCTCTCCGAGCCAACGACCCATAGGTTTAATCCACAAGGCAACGGAGAAACGTTGGAAGATGCGGTCTTATGGTAGCCGGTCATATAAACTCAGTATATTTGAAATATAAAGATTCATACCGCAGAAGCTGAGATTGGTGTTTTTTGGACCTAACTGGCTGGACTAGACAAAAAGCAGGACCGATAAGTATTCTGGACTGCTCGTACGGGTTTCGTGTGTCATTGGCCCGATCGATAATTCGCTGCTCTCTAAGTGGCGGTCTTATCACGTTATACATTAACAGGGCATCCACTCGGCCATAAGTTATGACAAATTTGTATACTTTCTATTTAATTAAGCGTCAATTTAGTAGAATACAAATACTAGTTCAAAGTATTTTTTTTAAAATTTAACGGGATACGTCAATAGCAACAGTGATGTATTCATATAATACCTTACACTATACTATATACCAATAAAATTTATAATAATTAGAAATTGACAACGCAATGACAAATGCTTACTTTTAATGATGTACGATCATAACATTGGACGTATTGATCACCAGCCTTTATTAACGTACGAATTGCTGTTGGAGCTGTATAGAATTTCGTCACTTTATATCGATCTACAATAGACCAATATCGACCCGGATCAGGCCAAGTTGGAATGCCTTCAAATAATACACTTGTAGCACCGTTTAATAATGGTCCATATACAACATATGAATGACCTAAAGAGAAAAGATGATAATTAAGTTATTTTTGTTTGATCCTTGACTAAATATTTTGTTAATTTTTAAATGAATATAGGTCTTTTAAATGTTAACAATATCATAATGAACATTATATTGTACACCAATTATCTACCTGTTTAAAGTAATTATAATAATTGGAAATCTACCTAGAATTCCATGTACACATATACTAATACATATTTCTATTACTTGCGCGAAGTGTTTAAATTGTCTAGTTTGAAAAATGAGGATTAAGCTAAGTTTCAGATAGATGCTAAATAAAAAAAACTCAAACAGAAAGTCTTAACAGAAACTGATAATGATTGTAGAATCATTACCAGCTTACAGTTTTTTAACATTGTACACTTATAACTTTACATATGGAATTAAACCTACGACCTTCAGGTCTGATGATGAAAATAACACCCTTAAACTATTGACCATAATGGTCTAGGTAGTGGTTGAATTAGAGTAGATTAAGTAATATTCGATCTCATGACATAATAAATGATGAATCAAGTTTTTGAACTAATGAGTTATGATTCCAAAAAACTGCACGTACTCAGGCCCAAACTCCGAGCCTTTGACCTACAGGTCTAGTCCAAAAAGCAGTGGAGCAACGTTAGATGTAGTCCCATGGTAACCCGTGACCAACAACAAGTTCATAAGCCATTTGTCACCTCAGGATCCTGAAGCCCATATGCATCATTAGTTTGGAATCAGGGTTTCCCAACTTCCCTAGGTGGATCCTCCATACCTACCAACCCGGTTCAAGCGCCAGACATTCGCTCTTCGTCCTCTGAATCTCGTAAACACCTCAGCCGCGATAAGGCAGTGAGTACGACTTCCCTGGCAGTAGCTGTATACACGTGACCATGTGAGTGGAAGCAAGTGAACACTTCTCAATATTTAGTGAAAATTCCATGAAGACAAAAGAACTGATAAGTCCACCTAATCTCATTCGACAGTTACCACCTCTACATGAAACTGAATAATCTCAATTTCTGCTGTTTTGCATTATCCCGTTTTTGATATATTTCGACTGAAATTTTATCCATCTTAGTTAATATATGTACATTCTGTGCGCATTGTCTCGATATATCCATTATAGTGTGGTGTGGTCTACTTATATCCATATAAGTAGTATATGGTGTGGGTCAGATATAGAATGTATTTTGGCAGAAGACCGATCAGGAAAGAACTGAAATGAAGCGCAATCGTTTGGAAAATGCATGAGCAGTGGAATTAGAGAAGAAACAGTGAAGATTGAAACAATTGGTTGTTAATTTGCAAATTGACTGTTCATTGTATGGTTTTCAGAATTTACTGAGAGTCTGTAATTTTGCTTAAATACATTCGATTGTCCCCAACTAGTGTTCTGTTCACTACATTTGGTGTCGCTGCCAACCAGGAGGAGGAAGGGTGCTGTTCTGCGGACGCCGCTGCGGGTCTGGAGTGGAGGTGCTAGTTGAGGCAGTCTGGTGAGGAGAGGTGGCGTCGAGTGGAGTGTTCTGGCGGTGCGGCGTTGGCTGTAGCGGGTGCTGTCGACGGAGAGTAGCAGTGGGACGTGCGGCTGCTGTGCGGACATCGGATGTAGATGGCTCAGCAGGCCGGTGGAGTACGGGTGTTGAACGTCCCAGGTGCCGGGTGGATGCGGATGTTGGTGCCCCGGCAGGTCGACGGAGCTATGGAGGTCAGAGCGCCGCAGACTCGACATTCTGACGGAGAGTTTGACACAGATTGCAGTGAAAGAAGATAGTGGCGTGGCGAGCAGAACCACCGCATGGTCGAATGCTTTAAAGGGGGGACGAGTGTGGTGTGGTCTACTTATATCCATATAAGTAGTATATGGTGTGGGTCAGACATAGAATGTATTTTGGCAGAAGACCGATCAGGAAAGAACTGAAATGAAGCGCAATCGTTTGGAAAATGCATGAGCAGTGGAATTAGAGAAGAAACAGTGAAGATTGAAACAATTGGTTGTTAATTTGCAAATTGACTGTTCATTGTATGGTTTTCAGAATTTACTGAGATAGTCTGTAATTTTGCTTAAATACATTCGATTGTCCCCAACTAGTGCTTTGTTCACTACAATAGCACAAATTTATATACGTTCCATTGCTAGACCTATATATTTTTTTTATAGTGGCTATATCGAGGCAATCTACACAGGATGGACATATATTCACTAAGACTCATTAGATTCCAGCCAACAACCTTCCAGTTCTACTGGCGTGTAACCAACTCACACCTGACATGGCTGGACTGCAATTTTTACAACTCTTCGCTAGAACTCCGTGGATTACCTCTTGAAACTAGCCACTAATGAGCACAGGATAGGACGGGAGAGGAACTTTCCAGTGTTTTCTTATTTTCACTGGTTGTTTAAGATTAGTCCGTGATGTAAACTAAGAAAATTCAAAAATCTCTCCTAGAAATCCCCCATGCTAATAAACTATATAATGTTAATGATTTTCCATAAACACACTCAGTTGTATACGTTCCAATATAGAATCGATTTAAAATAAATTCATTATCAGTATAGCATAACACACCTGTTATCCAACCGGCATCAGCAGTACACCAATATATATCATCTTCATGATAATCGAACGTGTAGAAGAATGTTGTAGCTGTATAAACCATATAGCCACCTGTGGTGTGTACAACACCTTTCGGTCGTCCTGTACTGCCACTTGTATAAAGTATAAATAACGGATCTTCTGAATTCACCCATTCTACAGAACAATCAGTATTTTCAGGAATAGTACTGATTATATCATGCCACCAATAATCACGACCATCCTTCAATGGGACATCAAGCCTATTTAAAGTTAAAAAAAAGAAAATGGTGTTACTAGAAAAATATATCAGTAAAATAAAACTTAAACGGAAAAATAACGAGTCAAATAGACTGAACATCATATAGTAATAGAGAATGGCAATAAACTCCAACTAAAAATAGTGGTGCATAAAACATTTACAAAGTAAAAACTTATGTATTCAGATTTGAGCTATACCTTTCGAGTGTGTATGTATGTGTAGGAAATAGTGGTACTTCTCCACTACCCCCAATGAGATATATCGAGTGGACTTCGTAAATTATCCTTTTACATTAATAGATCACTGAATGGTAACCAATTTTATGATTATCTAGCCATTAGTGTTAATTGAATTAAATCAACCTTGTTTGGTCGATAGATCATTTTTGGTAAGGTCGAAATTTATTTGTAGTATGAGAAGAGTTGTTTCTTTACAAGTGTTAACATTTTACATAACAATTTCCTATCCTTGATTATTTATGTTTAAAAAAAGAACTAGATGATCAAATAAATAGAGTTTAATCAACTCTAACATCTACGTTTTATTATTTTTTATTTAAACACATAAATATTGGTACAAAGGGGCACCAGATATATATGCGCCACACAAATCTTATTTTATTTGTTTGAGGGCTGTGATACTGCCCGGGTGCCCAAAATGAAGCAGGTGGTTTCATTAGGAAGTCACACTCTGAGCCTTTGACCTAAAGATCTGATCCACAAGGCAGTGAATCATCGTAAGGAGATGCAGTCCCATGGTAGCCGGTGACCAATGATTTGTTCAAACGCCATTTGTTCCTTCAGGATACTGGAGCCCATGTGCACCATTGGTTTGGAATCAGGGTTTTCCAACTCCCCTAGGTGGACCCTTCATATCCACCAACCCGGTTAAAGCGCCGGACATTCGCTTTCCGTCCTCTCAATTTCGTGAATAACACCCCCGCCACGAGAAGGCAGTGAGTAGGACTTCCCTGGCAGAGTCTATATACGTGTGGCCATGTGAGAGGATTTCGAGAGGGAGTGTAGACTCTTCCCACTCTCGGCCGTACCAGGGCATTTGGGGACAACATCTACGTAAACATTGGTTACCTACTCATTGGATCGATAAGAAAGCAAACAATTGTCAACTCTTACTTGGTAAACTATACTCCACTAGAATGAGAAGCAACTTCAACCTTCTAAATATTCGTTCAAGAATTCAAAAGTGAAAATTAATAAAAATTTAAGGTAGAACATTATGATTATTTTGAGGATGTTAAATACATGTTCCAATAGAGTATTCAGAAGAAAACAATTTTTAAATTAATGTATTGACCTGAAGTAAATTTTGTTCCGTTAACTCTCCGTAGTATTTAATTTAGGCTCATTTCTATTCATTGAACCTTGGTCAATTTTCATTTGTATTAATTCACTGAACATGAAATAAGTCATTTGATTGTTAATGTATTTCTTTTGTATTCATAATGATGATGAATGGTGTTGAATGACTGCTTTGTAGGATTAGTATTATACTTGCTATTGTGATTAGTATATAGGTGAATAAACAAATAATGCAAACTTGGGCTCTTTATTCTAGTTAAAGAGCACGAAAGAAGAGGGTAGAAACAGTCTCATTCATCATTATGATGAAGTCTGAGTCAGAAATAATTGGTTTACTGCACAAATATATCAAATTAATTTCCACCAATAAAAATTAGTTATGATATAAGAACCTTAAGAATGGATTTTTAAAAAATACTTACATTGAAGCTGGTCGAACGCCAACTTTACTTTCAACATTATCACTGATTCCATTAGAGGATTTAGAAGGAAAAGCAGTGACATGTTGAAAAACAACACATCGTCGGACAGAATATCCTTTATCTTCACACATATCCATTGCAGTAGACGCAATTGCTTTAAGTTCAATAAGTTTTGACCCTCTCCATGTTCCATCAGCAGTGATAAGAATGCTACACCTGATTAAAAAAACAGGTAAGAAATCTTGTTATTACTTCGAAATAATAAATGTACTGAAATAAAACTCTACGGACTGAAATCTGCACAGTTCAAATATTAAATCAGTGTGCATGAACGAAACAAATCACAGAATTTAGGGGAAAAAGAAATGTGTAATTTTTAACATAAAAATGTTGAATAAATATATTTGCATCACCCTATTTCTCATAATAGTTAACATCATGTACTGATCGTAGTTAAACAACTGATAAAAACTAGGAAGCCCTGGACAGCTATCTTACTCTGCTATGGGGATCCTCATCAGTGTGTGCCCACAAACCCATCACCAGGAGTCCAACCCAGGACTTAAGTCACGCGCGCAAACGCTTAGGTTCTAGAACCTTGAGTAACAGCAGTTCAGTGTTTCAGAACCAATGGTGCACATAGGCTCCAGTATTCTGAGGGAACAAATGGAGTATAAACCAATTGTTGGTCACCGGCATTTATTTATTTATTTAAACACATACATATTGGTACAAAGGGGCACCAGATACATATGCGCCACACAAAATGATGAAAGTAGGAAGAGAAGGGATGAAAAGATAAGGCGGACTGAAATGTACAACCAGAAGACTCTTTCAGTCAAGAAAGCTATAACCACTCTTTATGTAGAAAGTAAAAGAAGGTTACAACAGGTTCTCCACTGGCTTTTATTCTGAGCCATATCTGATAACGTCTCTAGCCACTGCGTTGCACAATCTCTCGGACCCCAGCCAGGGAGTCGTGAAGGACCAACAGAAGCTAGCCCTTTGCAGCTTTCTTTCATACCACGACACCATGTCGTACACTGACCACCTCTCCGCTTTTTCCAACCAGTCCCAGCGTCGGCAAATAATGCATGACGTGGAATTCTCTGCGACGACATTCGTAAAACATGTCCAAGCCACCGAAGTCGGTGTTTCAAGATGGTGACACCAATTGAATTATCGTCTCTGCGCTCGAATACACGATGCCGAACCTCTGCATTACTAACATGGTGTTGCCACTGTATGTCAGCAATCCTTCGGAGACAACGATGATCGAACACAGAGAGTCGTCTAACATCCTCAACTCGGAGAGGCCAGGTTTCACAAGCATAGAGCAAAACTGCTCTCACCGACGCGTTGTAGATCCGACCTTTTACAGCCAGACTAACATCACGAAGGCGCCAAAGATGGCCCAGATTAGCATAAGCCGCTCTGGCTTTCATCATATGTGCACCTGTTATGACTCGTATAACAATCGTTATTGTATATGAAACGTGCAATGATACAGAAAATACGTACGAGCAGTCTTGATTGCTATTCGGTCCTTCCTAACTGCCTAGCCCAGCCAGTTGAGTCCAGAACACAAATAACAGCCTCGGAAATATGAATCATTATTCACAAGCACACTGGGTTATATATACTAACCAAACAGACCCAATTATACCAAAAAATAGAAAAATAACATTTGTACAGTAATTGGCCAATGTGGCTGTAGCTAGGGGGAAAGTAATCAATAATAATAGTTCCAAGGTCAAAACAAAGGTTTTATTTCATTACGTAACAGCCTTCGTTTGTGGTCACTCGGAGTAGACCGACGGGCTTCGATCGGTTGTAAGGAGCCAGAAAAAACCCAGTGCTTATAAGCGGGACGTTTCGCGAAGCCGTAAGCGGCTTTACTCACCATTTTCATGGCGTCGTGAAGATGCAACCAATGCTCATCTATACTTTTCGGTGGGATGGTAGCTAGCCTAGAAGCTAGCTCCGCTCGATACTTACGTGCAACAGAAGTTGCAGCCATTTTACTAACATCAATCCGTTGGTGGCGGTCATTTATTCGGCCACTGAAAAGTAAGGTGAGATTGGCGCAGACCAGGGCATGATCAGACACCAGATAGGTATTCCAAAAGGAGCGGCAGTCTTGTACACAACCACGCCATCGGTAGCTGATCGCGATGTGATCAATCTGAGTCCAGTCTTGGGATGCAGAGGGAGGATTCCAGGTGGCACACCGGCGATAACTGTGCCGGAAGTTAGTGCTAGCCAGAAAAAGGTTGTAGTCTGTGCACATTTGCAACAAACGGTCCCCGTTATCTGTCATGCAACCAACAAGTCCCCATCGGCCACCTAAACGACTCTCTTCTGTGCCTAGACGCCCGACCTGTGCATTCAAGTCTCCGGCTAGTACTACAATATCTGTCGAACGCGCTTTCTGGAGAAGAACAGTTAAGTGATGGTAGAACTCATCCTTGATTGCATCCGGGCTGCAATCTGACAGCACATAACCGACTGTTAATGGGGATCCAATCGGTTAGTGCTGCCTCAGCTCTAGCGCTTAGTGCGACACCAACGCCAGCAAAACCAGACGAGAATGCCACAGGGACCCTGGATAAGCGCACGTGAAACAAGCTTTTCAAGGCGACAGATGGAGAGCGAATTTGTAGTACTTCACTAGAGTCTTGAATACGGGTCTCGGACAAACAACAGACGTCAACATTAAGACTTTCTCAAGACATAACCAGCCCTATCTGTTGTCCGATCTGCATTAGTGTGCGAACGTTGAAGGGAGCCAGCTTGAACGGCGTACGTGGTTTCAGAAAGACTGTTTCAGTATTCGTAATCGGTGGAAGCATTCACTTTTGACCAGACAGTGACTAGAGATCTTTTGGATAGAACAGAGTTTCCACCATGGGCGAGATGCTGTATAAGTTGAAAAGTAAGGATACATCGTGATGTGTGGGCGAGAATTATAATGATTGGTTGTCTCGATGAGTCAGACATTAGACAGGATGACAGGTGTTATGTGTTATATATATATTCCCCTGTCCTTATTATGTATTGACTGTTTCTTGTTGATGGACTCTTATTGATTGACTGTTCCTTGTGTCGGATTTTGGTGTGAAATATATTGACGTTATAGTCAGGCTAATCTCGTGTTCTTGATCTGAGTTCTGTTGAAGTCCTGTAGAATAGACACTGGGTGGGAATCTAGTGTAGATATTCGTCTAAGATAAATTAACGTCCCACATACGTGTAAGAAGTAAAAGGACTGTTATAACAAGAACCCCTACTGTTATAACTAGCATCCTCTCCTTTACGTTTATAACAATTAGCGACGGCATACATACGTTTATTACAATTGGCGACGGTGATTAAAACGGATCTACGCTTACATATTCAATTAAAGTGAATTTTGTAACAAAAATGGATGATCTGAAAACCTTGTTGCAACAGCAAAATACTCTTATCGAATTATTAGTCAAAAATATGTTGATATCCTCAAGAACTGATGTGTCTAATTCCACTATGACTCCGGATTCTATTGCAAATTCAATAACTGAATTTAGATTTGATCCAGAAAGTGGAGTTAGTTTTGAGGCATGGTTTAAACGCCATGAGGATTTATTTATTAATGAATGTAAAGAGTGGGACGAAAGTTCGAAATTGAGATTATTATTACGAAAGCTCGGAGTGTCCGAACATGAAAAATTCTGTAATTTTATCCTCCCAAAGAAGCCATCCGACATAACGTTCAAAGAAACAGTTGAATGCCTGATTCGTATATTTGGTGAACGGTCATCAATTTTTCACACTAGATACCAGTGTCTTCAACTCGTAAAGAAAGTACAGGACGATTACGTAACGTATGCAAGTATCGTGAACCGGGAATGTGAGCGGTTCCGTTTACCAGAAATGTCCTCAGATCAATTCAAGTGCCTTATTTTTGTATGTGGATTACAATCTCCAGTAGATGCAGATATTAGAGCACGGATTCTAGCGAGAATCGAACAAGATCCTAATATCAGTCTACAATCAGTATCTGAAGAGTGTCAAAGAATGATTAATTTGAAGCATGACACGAATCTCGTAGAAAGGAACAGTGAACACGTTGGAATTAATGCTTTACGTAAATCTTTTAATAGAAATAAAGATTCGAACTCCCAAAAAATCCCGAATCAAGTGAAACACAAAACGTCTTGCTGGCGATGTGGTAAGTGTCATTCTGCCAATGCTTGTTACTTTAAAAAACGAGTATGCTTTCAATGTGGTAAATATGGTCATGCTCAAGTATGTTGTAAAAGTAGGCCGAAGGTTTCTGACCGTGAGCATAAGTCCCGTAAAAGAAATAAGATGCAGACTGCAAAAGTAATGCCGTATAACTCAAATGTTCTGGCCACAAAAAGTGACCAATTCTTATCCAAAAGGAAGTATGTAACCACTTTTTTCGATGGCAAACCGGTCAAACTACAAGTCGATACTGGGTCTGACATAACACTAATTTCTAGAGAAACTTGGATTAAAATTGGTCGACCCCGATATCAACCTACATGTTATAATGCCAAGAGTGCATCAGGAACTAATATTACTCTCCTTGGAGTAATACAGCTACCTCTCACACTAGGTGAAAAGACTATGACCGGGAAATGTTATGTATCTGGGATCTGTCATACCAATCTATTGGGTATTGATTGGATTGATAGATTTGGTTTATGGGACTTGCCGTTGAGCACTGTCTTCAATATGATTAACTCACCAGTACCGCGATCGCTGTCAAGTGACTTTAGTCGTTTGTGTGTTAAAGAATTGCGTGATAAGTTCTCAGATATTTTTGAGGATAAATTGGGACTATGCGTAAAAGTAAAGGCTCGTATGTATGTTCAACAGGAAGCAAAACCTGTGTTCCTTCCTAGGAGGCCTGTACCTTATTCGATTACTGATGCCTTGGATGCAGAACTTGACAGACTACAGAGTTCTGGGGTTATTTCTCCTGTAAATTATTCTGCATGGGCAACACCATTAGTGGTTGTAAGGAAGTCTGATGGTAAATTACGTGTATGTGGAGACTTCTCCACTGGGTTAAACAAAGCACCACAGGACCATTTATATCCCTTACCCATCCCAGAGGATTTATATAGTAAGTTGAATGGGTGCTCCGTATTTTCGGAGATTGATTTTTCTGATGCATATCTACAAGTGGAGGTCGAAGAAGACTGTAGATTCTTGCTGACCGTGAACACACACCGAGGACTGTTCCAATATAATAGACTGCCTTTTGGTATAAAATGTGCCCCGGCAATTTTTCAACAAGTCATGGACACCATGTTAAGCGACGTTCCGTTTGCCATGGCATATATGGATGATATTATTATTGCCAGTAGGAATGAAAAAGAACACTATGATCATTTACGAGAAGTTTTTGCTCGTATTCGAGAGTATGGTTTTCGTATAAAAGTAGAAAAGTGTTCATTTTTTATGTTAAGTATTCGATATTTAGGAACAATTATCGATTCTTATGGACGTAGACCCGATCCTGAAAAGATACATGCCATTGTGAATATGCCAGCTCCATCTAATGTTAAAATGCTTCAGTCATTTTTAGGAATGATTAACTATTATAGTCATTTTGTGCCAAATATGCATGCCCTGCGTGCGCCATTGAATTCACTGTTAACTAAGAACACCAAATGGAACTGGAATAAAGAATGTCAAGTGTCCTTTGAAAAAGTAAAACAGATCTTGGCGTCTGACTTATTGCTCACTCATTATAATCCAAAACTTGAGTTAATTGTGGCGGCTGATGCATCTGATTACGGCATCGGAGCGGTGATTCTTCATAAGTTTCCTAATGGTTCACAAAAAGCCATTTTCCATGCTTCACGCACCCTTACTGCGGCTGAAAAGAATTAAAGTCAAATCGAAAAGGAGGCTTTAGCCCTAGTGTTTGCGGTCAGAAAATTCCACAAGATGCTATACGGTAGGAGATTTACCCTGCAAACTGACCATAGACCGTTGTTGGCCATATTTGGCGCTTAGAAAGGAATACCTATCCACACTGCAAATCGGCTGACTAGGTGGGCTACTATGTTGCTAGGATATGACTTTGAATTACTGTATAAGCCGTCAGCTCGTATGGGTCATGCAGATGGGTTGTCAAGGTTAATCGCTAATAACCGTAAGTTAGAGGAAGATATAGTGGTTGCTTCTATATCAATTGAACCGGAAATAAAAAGTGTTCTGTGATGCTATCAGAATCCTACCAGTAACGGCGGAAGCAGTTAAAGAAGCCACGACTAGTGATCCTCTACTTAAAAGAATAAAAGAAGCTGTTTTAAAGGGTTGGAAACAGGACAAATCTGATCGAGAGTTTCACCAATTTTTCTTGAGACGTGAGTCTATATCGATTTATGATAATTGTTTGATGTATGGTGAACGTGTTGTTATCCCTAAATCTCTTCAGCTTTTTGTGCTTAAACAGTTTCACATTGGTCATCCGGGAATGAACAGAATGAAAGCAGTTATGCGTAGTTATGTCTATTGGCCATTCATGGATAAGGCTGTGGAAGAATACGTAGTGAGATGTCGGCGATGTGCCGAAGGTGCAAAAGATCCACCGAAGATAGAATCCCAGCCATGGCCAGAAACGAAAAAGCCTTGGGTCCGACTACATGTTGATTATGCTGGATCAATAAGTGGACAATATATTTTGGTGGTGGTTGATTCATATTCAAAATCGACTGAAATTTATGTGGTACGAAGACCATCTACGTCTGAAACTCTGCTACATCTGAGACAATTATTTGGTAGGTTTGGTACACCTAATGTTTTGGTTTCAGATAACGGGACGCAGTTCACGTCGTTAGAGTTTGCGGAGTTCTGTAAACAGAATGGAATCGAACACGTTAGAACTTCACCGTATCACCCTAAGTCGAACAGGCGGGCAGAGAAATTTGTTGATATTCTTAAACGAGCTCTCTTAAAGATGGGAGGAGAAGGCAACGTAGAAGAGGCTCTGCAACAATTTCTCATTTCTTATAGAATTACGCCAAGTCCAAACTGTCAAGATGGGAAATCTCCAGCCGAAATAATGTTTGGCCGACCGATTAGAACATTTTTTGATGTTTTGATCCCGAAAGACAGAATCAGTGGACTACAAAAAAATAAGAAAGGGAATTGCCCGAAAATTCGAGAGTTCAAAGTAGGTGACTCAGTCTATGAATGGGATTTCCGGCCTGGCAAGCCAAAATGGATATATGGGTTTATAAAAAAACGATGTGGTACAGTATTATATGAAGTGATGGTCGAAAATACACTAATTATTAGACATGTAAATCAACTGCGAGATAGAAAATGTGTCTATGAGTCATCTAAACTCAAACCGTTACCAATGGAAGTATTATGTGATACATTTGATATTCCACCACCACCACCACAAGTTGAAATGAGAAAAAATGATCTAGAATCAGAAGTTAGACGAAGGTCATTCAGGAAACGGAAACAAACGAAATTTTTTCAAGTAGACCCCAAAGTGAAATCATCGATCAAACTTCGAGAGGGAGGTGATGTGTGGGCGAGAATGATAATGATTGGTTGTCTCGATGAGTCAGACATTAGACAGGATGACAGGTGTTATGTGTTATATATATATTCCCCTGTCCTTATTATGTATTGACTGTTTCTTGTTGATGGACTCTTATTGATTGACTGTTCCTTGTGTCGGATTTTGGTGTGAAATATATTGACGTTATAGTCAGGCTAATCTCGTGTTCTTGATCTGAGTTCTGTTGAAGTCCTGTAGAATAGACACTGGGTGGGAATCTAGTGTAGATATTCGTCTAAGATAAATTAACGTCCCACATACGTGTAAGAAGTAAAAGGACTGTTATAACAAGAACCCCTACTGTTATAACTAGCATCCTCTCCTTTACGTTTATAACAATTAGCGACGGCATACATAGGTTTATTACACATCAATTGGGAATAAAAGGGAGTGAATAAGCGACACGGTAAATAATAATAATAATGTAAATTGTCTGGCATATAATAAACGCGTGAATCGGATTGTCAGTAGAAATCATTTTATTTATTTGTGTGAGGGCTGTAATACTGCCCGGGTGCCCAAACCGAAGCAGGTGGTTTCATTAGGGGGTCACACTCCGAGCCTTTGACCTAAAGGTATGATCCACAAGGCAGTGGAGCATCGTAAGGCGATACAGTACCATAGTAGCCGGTGACCGCAAGGAGCTCCAACTCTTGAAGCGCTACAAATCACCGCTTGCTTAAGGACCGAGAAGCCTGGTGGTCGGAGCGTGCTAATGAGATGGAAGCAGTAGCTGCATCTGGTAACTGATGGAAGCTCTTCCAACTCATCCGAGCCCAAGGCATGCAATCCGCACTTAATCAGTTGGCAATCAGTGTCCGCAGGTACGGCATGTGCTTTGCACCCTCCAAGTGCAAAATTACTCCTACAAGACTGGCAGGATTCTCATCCTATACTCACCCTGGATGGTGAGCAGATTGAAGTAGTTGGGAAGTTCGTGTATCTAGGTAGCTATATAAGTGCTGGTGGTGGCGTGAGTGATGAGATTGATGCACATATGATGAAAGCCAGAGCGGCTTATGCTAATCTGGGCCATCTTTGGCGCCTTCGTGATGTTAGTCTGGCTGTAAAAGGTCGGATCTACAACGCGTCGGTGAGAGCAGTTTTGCTCTATGCTTGTGAAACCTGGCCTCTCCGAGTTGAGGATGTTAGACGACTCTCTGTGTTCGATCATCGTTGTCTCCGAAGGATTGCTGACATACAGTGGCAACACCATGTTAGTAATGCAGAGGTTCGGCATCGTGTATTCGAGCGCAGAGACGATAATTCAATTGGTGTCACCATCTTGAAACACCGACTTCGGTGGCTTGGACATGTTTTACGAATGTCGTCGCAGAGAATTCCACGTCATGCATTATTTGCCGACGCTGGGACTGGTTGGAAAAAGCGGAGAGGTGGTCAGTGTACGACATGGTGTCGTGGTATGAAAGAAAGCTGCAAAGGGCTAGCTTCTGTTGGTCCTTCACGACTCCCTGGCTGGGGTCCGAGAGATTGTGCAACGCAGTGGCTAGAGACGTTATCAGATATGGCTCAGAATAAAAGCCAGTGGCGAACCTGTTGTAACCTTCTTTTACTTTCTACATAAAGAGTGGTTATAGCTTTCTTGACTGAAAGAGTCTTCTGGTTGTACATTTCAGTCCGCCTTATCTTTTCATCCCTTCTCTTCCTACTTTCATCATTTTGTGTGGCGCATATGTATCTGGTGCCCCTTTGTACCAATATGTATGTGTTTAAATAAATAAATAAAAGCTCACTTCATGTGATGATACAAGTGAGCAATATTGTTCCTTGGTGTAGGCAGACTGGAATTGCCAGTCCCAGCAAATCTGCATTGCCAACTGAATCGCTAATATCTTATAAATCCACTGACAGGCACTCAGTTAGCTACAACGTAGGATCGGGCACAAATAGGCATCGGTCCAAGTTGCCGTACCTCATCAGCACAACAAGATAATCACCGAGTTCTTAGAAGTAGTTATTAATACATAATACTAGAAATATAATATTTTTTAAAAAGCTGTTAAAAATACTATATTACTTGGCATCGATAATTCGATCAGCAAGAGCACAGGCAGAGAACCCACCAAATACAACAGTATGTACGGCACCAATACGAGCACATGCTAACATTGTCATCAGGAGCTCTGGGATCATAGGCATATAAATGGCAACACAATCTCCCTTTCTAATACCGAAATTCTCAAGCATTTTCCCAATTCTTTTGACCTGAATAAAGTATTTTAAATAATCAAAAGTAATTGGTCAAATACTTTAAGCCAACAAACTACCGAAAGCATGCAAGAAATTAATTAATTTACAATAATGTGAACGAGATTAACAAAAATATCGTCATCGGAATCAATTGATTAGCAAGGGTTTGTAATTTCTTATTATTGGTATTCAGGACTGCAATTAGTTGTTGTTTAAAGAGAAAGGTATTGGGTTCCAGTCTCAGTATAAGCATCAAGACAAGGATGTAGACACATCCAGATGAGGAGTCCCAAAAAGAACGAAAAGCGCTTCCTGGATTCCACTGCTACCTGCATACTAAATACGTCAGAATTGATCTATGTTCGAGGATTTACTTATAAATCATAAGGTCAATAGTTCAAAGCACACAAGTATAAAAGACAAGGCATTGTTTTTCATCTGCATAACACACACAACTTCCAACAGCATGGATGAATTATATTCACTAAGTTCCTAACTTACTACTCAAATATTCAAATACATAGAAACAAAATGAGAGATGATATTACTATTAGTAAATCAGTACAATTGTCTCTTGCAATGTACTCCGTCGACTTATTAGTATTGATAATGAATTGGAACACTTGGACTTTACTGTTTCAAACAGAAATGAAAAAAAAATAGTGGATTGCTATTTCAATTTACAAATTCGTTTCTATTAACTAGGTTTTCGCTTTTTTTCTCCTTTGGAAAAACACCTTGTGCTTTGAAATCATGTAGCGTTTCGTTGTGACTCTACAAACCGAACTTATTAAAGTGGTAGATTTGATAGCAAATTGCCCCCAAATGCCCTGGTACGGCCGAGAGTGAGCAGAGTCAGCTCTCCCTCTCCAAATGATCTCACATGGCCACGCGTATATAGTCTCTGCCACGGAAGTCCTACTCACTGCCTTCTCGTGGTGGGGTTGTTGTTCACGAAATTGAGAGGACGAAAAGCGAATGTCCGGCGCTTTAACCGGGTTGGTGGACACGGAAAGTCCACCTAGGGGAGTTGGAAAACCCTGATTCCAAACCAATGGTGCACATGGGCTCCAGTATCCTGAGGGAACAAATGGCGTATGAACCAAACGTTGGTCACTGGCTACCATGGGACTGCGTCTCCTTACGATGCTCCACTGCCTTGTGGATTAGACCTTTAGGTCAAAGGCTCCGGGTGTGGCCCCCTAAGAAAACCACCTGCTTCAGTCTGAGCACCTGGGCAGTATCACAGCCCTCACACAAATCGAATGAGATTTGTGAGGCGCATATTTATCTGGTGCTTCCTTGTACCAATATTTATGTGTTTAAATAGAATAAATAAAAAGATAGCAAATTAAACATAATGGTCATGTCAGGTTAACAGTAGGAACGAGAGCTACGAGTCAAGTTAAAACGTCAAGAAATTCTAATAACTCGATGAAACAATAAAACTTTTAGTTTAGAAGTATAGAAGTAAGTTTCGCCAAAAAGTAAAAATAGTCCCCATAATACGTTGTAAAAAGAGTCTGTAGGAAACACCAGTACAAGATACCTTACTAGGCCAGGAGTTTGATTTGCACGTTTTAGTAGTGATACCAAAAGACCCATAGTTCCGGTTGTGTAAACCGGACAAAGGTGCTTTAACACAATTTTGGATTAAAAAGCTCAAATATTTGAAGGCCGAAAGATAGTAGTGGCCAAGCCTAATAAAACGTTAGCGTCAGCCATCAAAAGTTCATGGAAAACCATAACACTAACATTTTAATTCTGAGTTGTTTACAAAACCGGTGAGTGAACTCTGTAAGTGATGCCTGAATACACACACATTTTAACTTTTGTTTTAATAAAAATTCTAAGATGGGATAAAATAGATAGTCAGCAACCAATTTAATTTGCAGAAAAAAAAATTTAAGAAATGAAAATACAAGATCTCGGTACCTTGACCAACATTTCAGAGTACGTCAAACGATTTGTATCATTTGGATCGTTACCTTCCCATAAAATTGCCACTTTATCGCCAAAACCACGGTCAACATTACGATCCAAGATATTGTAACAAATATTTGTGCATCCATCTTCAAACCATTTAACGAAAATAGGTCCTTTACGGCAATCGAAATTGTAACTAAGACATTTTCCGAATGAAGGAGGTGATTGCCAGTGAAACTTCATTGCATATCCCAACCAAAATTCTTTGGGATTACATAATGCCTTGTCGGACAACAATTTGTGTTCTTCAGCTGACTTAACATGAGCAGATTCTCTGATTAAATCACTAGGTGAAACGATACTCATGACTTTTGCGCAATTTTCTTCCCAGAATTTTTATGACTAGAACATAAAATGAGTGAATCCAGAAGACTGGATAAGTAACCTAGAATAAAGTAAACGTAATTTTATAACTTATTGAATATGCATTGGAGCTCTTGTATGACGTGCCAATGCAAAGTTAGGAAGTTTACACAATAACATAATATTGTACATGGGTTTGAAATGTGTAGAGAGCTCGAAAAATGTGATAGTGAGGTAAGCGGAGTCAGCATGAGTCATTTATCTTTGCTGTTTGGTAAAAAAATTTAATGTTGATGCATAAATAAAATCAATCTCACTTTAACTCAAGATGCAAATCGTAGTTAAAGGGTACGATTCGCTAAATTGTTTTTTCAAGACATGATCTTTAAGATATAATTATCAGTAATACCAAAGAAAATATAGCTCTCAGTAGAATGCTGTATAAGTTATGCAAATGCAGGTTCAAAAGCATTAAAGGGTGAGACTATAATTTATGGACGACGTTTGAGCGATGCTAAGGTGACCTTGAGAGCATCCACATAATAACTAGGACCAAATGAGGGTTATAAACCTGTGTGAGGAGTCCGAATTATGATTTACAGTTAATGGTTAAGGTTAAGAATTATACTTATGGTTTTCATCATGAACTGACATCAGCTGTAATTCCAAAACTCTATTTATCCAAATGGATGAGTTAATTTAGCGCCAAAATCCGAGACCTATCACCTGATTGGCTCGTTCATAAATTATAGTCTCGCCACGTTAAAGTTGGAGTCACAACTTACATTTGTTTCTATTTAGATGAGTGAAACTTGAACGTAAACCTATTTCAAATAAATATTGTTACAAAAATGGTGAAGACGAAAGATAGGAAGTGTTTACAGGTCATTGATAGGTTAGAAAACCTACAGAGGATTGGCTTACTAGTTAATATTAGCACTGTTAAAAGACATGTCTCAAATGAACTGGTGGTCAACGCTCTGATCCCCTTCAAAAGATTTTTTTGGTCGATTGGTCTCAATTCCCCATATGCCACAATAAAGAATCTGTGAAAAAGTTTATTTGCCCTTATGTGGCGTTTGACCAGCTATAGGTGATAAGACCAACAATTCAGGCCTAATCTTAAAGTGGGCCGTAGTAAAGCACATAATTGACGTCCTTTAATCTTGACTTCGATGTATGTTTAGCCAACCGCTATTAATGAATACTTAGTGACGCCTCTTATTATCTAATTCTGAAAGAAAAACCCCGCTGGGCAGATATGATTTGGAAAATGATATATACAGAAATTTTTAAATGAACAAAACACGCAACTCCTTTAAGCACCACCTTCCATAAAAACGACAAAATTGTAAGTCTCCCAGGCTTCCACACTTTTGTGACAGTGCTTTTTTCATATAAGGAATTCAATTACAGATTAAAATTTAGGGATCTTATTGAAAAAAAAGTCAAAGAATAGCTCCACAGTCTAAATTGTGATACAGTTACATGATAGACTGTAAAACAAACATATATCTTGCCAAACAAAAACTTCAATAATGAAACATGACATTAACATTACATTCAAACACTAATATCACCGGTCTGCAAGCCTAAAAACATAAACTAAGGCCGTGTGCTTAGGTTTAATGAGTAACGCAACTGTTGAAAATCTTCCAGCCAGTCGTCCAATAGACAATCAACTTAATGAAATAAAAGTAAAATATTAATTGCGAAAACTGCTCTATACCGTATAAATTTCTAGCGACAGAAATAAATTTACCTAATTCCTCATTTACCATACAGAATATCCTGCATTTTGTATTAAGGTAAATTAGTGGCAGTCAGTAATATACTAAGATCAAGCCGCTATTATTTCCATTATGGGGATTCAAGTCAGATACATCTGTTGTGGGCTTTTTTGAGTGGATTTGGAGATCATAGTTGCCTTCTATGAAATGGTTAAAACCTGAATCTTGAGACATTTTAGCAGGCTGAATTTTTCCTCGAGTTATATTACTGATAGGTAGAAGGGTTTGCAGACATGCCATTAGCGATCCCATAAGTGCGTTGAGTAGTGATACTGTTATGCATCAACCATACCAATCAGCAAAAAAAATGACTATTCGAATAGGAGACTGTGGTATTTGCACGAACTAATGATTCTTTTGTACCTGATTGTCCGCAGATTTCGAATTCCAAATACAATATGTTCGTTTGTGCTTATCCAGTTCTGTTTGACCTAAATTGCACAGTTTCTGGAATTCCTAGCTATCACATGAATTTTAATACTTCTAACCATCATAATGGCGTCGCGTTGGGGCCTGTGTTCTAACAGTTGTGTGTGCATCTAAATTCCAAAGTTTTCCAAGATTACATGAAAAAGTTTAAAATCTGGTATGTGGCAGGGAAAGATCATAAAGATGATGAAAACATGGCCCATCTGCTCACATTCATAGGAAGGTATGTCTGCAGTCTACTAAAAGCTTTGTCATTCCCAGACAAGCCTACTGTACTTCCCTGCACAACTCTCTAAAAACTACTACTAAACCATGCAAAGAGCGATGGCTTCTAATGCAGTGAAGAAGCAAAGTTACTTGAAATGGTTGACTAAAACAACCAAAAAGCGATTGTGTACCTCCTTTGACTCATACCATGGCTTTACTGTTGACACGTGCAGTACAGAGTCATATCTCAGTCCAGAAATAAATGAAACCTTATTAGCCTTACATCACTCTCAAACTGAACTCCAGCCAAAACAAACTTACACCTCACATGATATTTGTCGAGAAAGCCAGAGGAAGTCGTATTCAGGAGATAATTGGAGCAACACTATGAAACTCAGAATAATTGTGAAACAACGGTTTGTGATGAATCAGCTTATCGGATTTCTTATGTTATTTTACTATACATGAGTTATTCTCATGATGGAAATCTTCACAAAAATGAGGGAGATATGTTGAATAAATCAAATCATCATCGAAAATCTGATGCGATTTCGATGGATGCTGAATGATCTAGTGATCCATTATTCTCCTGTGATATTTTTAATAAGATTGAAGAAATTATTCTGTATGTTTAAGACCACGATGACGTAATATCAAATGTTATTTGTCCTTGTCACGAATTTGTTTCTGATGGAAGAGTATCATAAGAGTGGACAAGCAGGAATATGTGAGGGATCCAGCAACGATACGGGAAAACGCTACAAGAAGAGATTTAGGACCACTATATGACACAACAGAAGAAACTAACAGGGAAATATGGTTAATCAGGGTGATCGATCAAAGACAAAGAACGCAAACCAGTCACTGGGATTCAAGAGCAGAGGAACAAGTGGGTAAAACACTTCGCAGAATTATTGAATAGATCAGTCCCACTGAACCTACTAAACATCGAAGCAGTACACAGACCATCCTATAGCTGTCACTCCACCCACAATCAAAAAAATCAGGATGGTCATCAGATAAATCAAGAGTAGGAAAGCAGTGTGGCCAGGCAACTCACCATATGAAGCACTGAAGCCAGGCATGGAGGTAACTTCAAAGATACTCCACGTTATATTCACGAAGATTCGGGAGGAAAAACAGGTGCCAACAGATTGGAGAGAGGGATATATGATCAAGATGAGGAAGAACGATCTCAGAAAGTGTGAGAATTACGGTAGCATCACACTAGTATCGGCACCAGGAAACGTTTCCAACAGTGTTGCTGAACCGAATGAAAGATTCAATGGATGACCAACTTCGAGATCAACAGACCGGATCTCATAAAGATCGATCGTGCACAGGACAAATCAAGACACTACGAATCACTATTGAACAATCATTCGAATTAAACTTGTCATTTTTCGTCAAATTCCTTGATTATGAGAGGGCGTTTTACAGTGTGGATGGGAGAACCTTATGGAACCTTCTACTGTTATATCTGAAAAGATCGTCAACATCATATGGAACTCATACGATGGACTCATAGTGGCGTTAGAGTCTAACCTTACAATCCTCAAAGCTGAACACGAGATAAATGGGAAAATAGATAATGAGCATTTGATGAGTATAGAAAGACAACATTGGATTAATTCAAATTAATTCATCGGAAGGCATGGCTAAGCCTTGAAGGCGTGGTAATTCTTTCCAAGTTATCTCCCAACATATGGAACTCAAAACAACTGTCAAACAATATCAAAGTCATAATCTTCAATACGAACGTCAAGACACTTCAAAAGTACGGAGCTGACATCTTGCATAAATACTAAAACCATCAACAAAAAGGTACGAGTATTTATGAACAATGTCGACGCAAGATACCATCAGCAACAACCTAGTGTGGGGGAGAACAAAACAGAGGATATTAGGAAAAGACGTTGGAAGCGGATAGAACATACATTACGAAATAACCAAACTGCATCACTTGGCAAGCACTAACTTGGAATTCTGAAGGGAAACGGAAAAGAGGAAGTTCGAAGAACACAGTGTGTCGTGAATTGGAAGCAGATATCAAGATTGAGTTGAAACCCTACCGATGGGATTATATAGTAATAGTGCTATACAGAAATTGACTGTAGTATTGAAGGATGTATTTGGTAGAACCGCAGGTAGTAGTTTTGACGTTAATTAGAGTTGGAATCACCCAGTATTGAGAAGCCTTAAAGTTGGACAAAAGAGTTATCTGGTGCAACCATATATTCAGAGATTGTTCAGATAATATCAGGACAGAACCAATTAGTTTCATATTAAAACTGAGAATATTAATCCGAAAAGTCCACAAGAGTAAATAAATATGCAAAGTAATGTTAACTAGAAGTTGGTTGAAATTGTGAGGAGTATATATAAAGGATATTACGTAAAACGGCTTCACCTCACTTCTTTTAACACTTAAGTCATTGTCAGATGATAGAAAGCCTATCCGTCATCACATTAAGCTTTCCCAGTGCTTTCAATACATTCTAGTATACTTATTAGTCTGTAGTAGGCGTCGAGTCGAGGATGGACTATGATCACCACTACAATTCGATTACGCGCCCAGAGACGACTTGGTTCCTTTGATAACTCGCAAACCAGAAGGCTTTAATTAGTCCAGATAAAGTATATTTATTGGCGATCTCGTGGTATCGAAAGAATACCGAGACGTGCCAACGAGTACAGGGAAAATGGACAGAGTGTAAGAAAGTTCGAACCAAACAAGGCGGACAGCGGAACCAGAAATGAGTCTGATACAATTAAACAAGTACAGTAAAACAATCGCTGGTACAATTGGTTAAAATAATAATAATTGTTTCTATTATTCCAATCGTGTTCTTATCGAGACAGGCCGGTCACTATAAGTCCATGATATGGTTCACCTCAAAAACAACCATTTTACTAGAAGGTAGTGTAAAGTGTAATTAGGTATGGTCTGAGTTCTTCAGTTATGGTATTGAGATGCTAAGCTTGAGGTCACAGAGTATGTTGCAGTTTAAAAAATCTAACTGATGTGCAACATTATATCATCTCACAATACCGATTGATTGAATACCAAAGATATTAATTACCTTAAGGTGTTGATCATTTCAGTAATAAATTTTCTTCAGTAGCTGATATTTCGAATCAAACTTTTGAATTTCGAACTACTTATTTAGTTTATTCGAGTACAGTGCAATTAAACTCAAAAATCGATTAATTTCGGCATTTCAAATTTTAGATTTCAAAATGAGAGACAGTATTTTATTCGGCACTCAGTGCGAAAAGAAAACGCAAGCTGGAGTATTCTTTCCACATTGATACAACTAACAGACAAAATTTATAACTGTTTGCAAGCAAGTTATGAGGATAGTTGTGAAAATTGCGTTCTCGAATTTCACGCAGAATATCATGCTACTTATTAGTAGTTTATATTTACTAAGAAGATATTCGGAGTCGAAAAGTTGAGAGCTGTTTGTGACAAATTGGCGCACAAGATCGTGGTAATTGTAATCATGTATTCAGAATATCGTTGTGGTTATTCAGTCCGTGGATAAAGCTCGATCAGAGGAAATAAATATTTTTCAGTCTTCTAAAGTATCCTCATTTGTGTGCATGCGGCTCTAACGATTCATTATTAAAAATGAGACCAACCAAGACTATAACAACTAACATTATTAGTAACTAATTAACGACATGGCTGAATAATAGATCAATCCAATATTCTTCTGAAGTGGTATCGTTTTAAATTATATACGTAAATGACTACTAAGTGAAAGCTTATCTTGCCCAGTCGAATGCAATATCGATTAGGAAGATGTGTGGATAAAACCTCATGCTTGGTAAGAAAAATAATATATTTGTGATATCCCGATTAGTAGTAATTGGAATTACTGACGTCTCGTGACTCAGTGTGATTCACATGGTCAGAGCAAATAAATAATTGAATTAAGCTAACACAGTTTTAAATAGTATGAATGAACGAGGAAGAATATTTTTTTTAAACAAAATAAAAATGGGTCTGATTATATCAATGTCATGTGTTTTGATCAAGATGATTCTATGTGAGAAATCAATTTGTATTTGTGTGAATAACGGTGGTTGTCAAGAATGTGAAATTAGTAGATGATTTAATTAGACTTCTGATTCCCACTTGATTTCATACTTCCGCCTTCAACCTTACCAGTCAAATTTAAACTCATCATTAAAATTCATGGAAAATTAGACAAGTTAATAAATGAGAAAATCTTGAAGAAAAAGGAAAAGATAACACTACCACTAAAAAATAATTTTAATGATCTAACGGTGGTTCGTAATCTTTCAATTAGGATTTTAAATACATATAAAATAAATATGGTAGAGAAAGGAATATAACATTAGTGTGCATAGAAAACCTTTCCGTATTCTATAAATCGCCCCAATTCTTGAACGAATACTTGAGATACTTCTAGACAACGAATCTTATTTGCTGCTAAAAAATATTTCACATTGTGATGAAATTCAAATGTTTTTGAAGAAGAACTGAGAACTCTTCGTTCCTTGCAAAAGGATAGAATTATTGTTACCAAACCCGATAAGGGCAATACGAACAGTTATCATGAAAAAAGTGATTGAGAAGAAAACATTCTTGAATATCTATCAACGTGACCACATCCATCATTGATTCGAAAAATCTTCAGATCGTTAAACGCAATGTTAAATCAAAGACGGTGAAAAGTCTGAAAGAACTAAATCCTTTTATTGATCTCACACGGTTTACGTTATATCCTAAATCAAATACTACAATTACATTCTATGATCTAATGAAAATTTATGAGCCTGACATCGCGTTAAAACCCTAATACAGACTACATAAATAGCTCTACAAATGTCTTATCTAAATATTCAAGCAGTATACTGATGCTCCATCGACATAATCTACATAATGTCATCAAAGGCACATATGATTTTAAAACGAAGACTTCGGGATTATCTGTCATAAAGAACAATACATCTTTAATTACTAGTACTAATACTAATTTACATCTAAACTTTATTGGTGGTTTTCTAGATGATGATAATATTCTATCTATCGGATGCCCATTAAGCATCAGTTCGATTGTGAACAAACTAATGAAGTGGTCATGGAATCTACTGTGTCTCAGTTGTCATAAGTTTATTGATGACCTATATTGAATCATTTGTCTTAGCCGATGTATTCATACCATGCATCTTGCTCAGATTTGTGGATGACACATTTGTTGTCGTTAAGAAGACGTTCAGATCACAGTTTTCTAATTCTTATACTAATCGGTTACAATCATTCATTTTTTAGTTATTCAGTTTTGTAAATGGTAAAAAGAAAATTAACGGAAGTTCACTACCATTGTTGAATCATTTAGTGAAAGGTAGAAAAGGTTAATGAGAAGGCGATAAGTTACTTCATCTGATTGTTGTGATATCTAACAATGAATATCAAGAAAGTAAAAATGAAGGTAACACCAGTAATTCAATTCACTTTAGTTACTACAACCACATAATATAGACAACAAGATGTCAAATAGGTAAGTTATGTACTGAAACAAGGAAATAGGAAACCTTAGGAAGGAAAAAAGCCTAGAAGATATTACTCTTGACTAATTCATATATAGTAAATGGTAGACAATACAACTCAGAAGTCATCGTAATAAAGATAACAAATAGGTTTTTTTCCTAATGAATTCTACTTGTTTATAGTCTATTCACTTAGTCCTATTTTAGTTGAGACTAAAGGAAATAAAGCAAATGTTATACTACATTATTTCATGTAAATCTAAAGAAAGAAGTAAACTTCTCTTGACTTCTTGAAAAAGATTCTTAAACTTTCTTATTCAACGAATCACGTAGTTGAAAAATTGGAAACATTCTAAAGCTAATCAATTTAAATGACACAGTATCTGTACTGATACCCTCTTATGAAATAATATTTGATTAATGTGATTAAATTAAAAAAATAACCTGAAGTGATATTTCGGCTGAAAATAAAATGAAACCAAATAAATCAGTTAAGATAAATTGTAGGAAGAAATTGAATTTGACAAGTAGGTATTATTTTGGTAACATGTATCGAGTGAACACATCATAATTCCATAGGTGTATTGATGAGTCAATTGAAGCTAGATCACCATGGAAAACCTGAAAGCATTGGACGTTCGTCTCGTCCTAGTATGAGACTCCTCAGTAGTGCGCATCCACGATTTATCAAATAAATATTTCTTTAATGGTATAGATTAGAAACATATTTATTTACTAAATGCTTACGTTCAACTTTTGGGGTTACATTATGTCATTAATCAAGTTTTTCCTTTAATAAACAATAAGAAAGTGGTGATATGAAAAAAAAGAACACTCATATTCGTAGTTGTAGTACTAAAATTAAATTAATATTTCAGTTATTGAAATCAAACTAATTACGTTAGACCCTATTGTCGTATCTCGAACTTAGATTTCTTAGTCTATCACACAATACTGGAGCACTCGAACGCTAGAACCCTCTCAAGTCACAAATCAGAAGAGAGAAGACAAGTAGGAGGAATGTTATTCCAAACAGTGTCGATTATGGTACAAAATTATCGGGTATTTATAGTTTTTAATAGAAACGAAATCATCATTATAGTTATCCAATCGGCACACGGGGAGTTATCAGCCTTGTCCAATAGGGAAGCTCCACGTAGCAATTCTAGAATATTCTTCCCAAAGCTGATTGGATGGAATATGTCGGGCTCCTTCTGGGCTTCTTAGATCTTCCTCGACTTCACCTGTGGACCATCCTCACACCTATGACAACCCCGGATGCATTTAGAGGGATGCTGGTCTAACAATGTGAAGTCTATTTATAGGTTTCAATGTCCAACTAATTCAGATTGTTCATTTCACATTTATTCGTATCTACGTATATAAACCAGAATAAAATTAATGTTTAGTACATAAACCACTTTGGGCAAAAACTACAGTTTAATGATAAGACGTATTTGTATTGACCGACTATTTACAACCTTAAGACTAGTGATAAGTTCTAAAAGTCATTTATTCTCAAATAAACTGGCTAACTTGATTTATCCAACTGTCAGTATTTCATGTTATACCCATGAGAAAATCATCCATCATACCTATCATGAAGTATTATAAACGTTACTCTCATGTTCGTGTTTGATAAAAATTGAAAGGGTAGCAAAAGAGTGACACAGGTAGAAAAAAGAAATTCCGTTAACTAATTTGTTACTATGTCCTGAAAGTTAGAATGTTTAATTATAAAGCGCTCATTATCAGTTTGAAGAACGGAACTCTACGAAGAACCTATTGTCAAGTTTACACGAACGTTTTAAACAATAACATTTTAATAATAACAAAAGTTTTGAAAAGTCACCTTTCTTCGTATGTGAGTGTTGAATGATTCAAATATGCATTAATACTTAATTGTTTTGAAAATATCATTAGGAAAATGTTTGAATAAATTAACTATTTACTAGCAATTCATCCACGCCCATCAACACAGCTTACTAGTGTAGTCTCAAATACAGCTCAATTATTGTGTTTGAAATGCTTTCTAGTGAATAAATTGCTTTCATTATTTCATATATGTATACTTAACAAACTTATGTAAAAGTACAGAGTTAGTTTCCGTTATCTTCGATAAACAAATGATGGAGACAACACTCTTTAAATCCTCCTTCTTGATATATCATTATACGGATATGGAAACTATGAACTACTAACCAACAGATGTTGTCCAACTGAAGTATCTCCTATAGGACGTCTATGTAAAAAATAAGCCTCATCTCTGTCTCTTTAAAGTTATCCGCCACTGCGATGCAAAGGTACAGAAAACGTTGATGAAATTAGCTTGTAATATAGACAAAAACGATTTTTTACGTGACTTAACGAGGGAAATATTAAGTTCTACTCCTAGAGGATTAAGTTATCATTTTTCCCCTTCAATCGCGTTGCATTTTAGGATATGCAGAAATTTCTCCGTTATCAATCTGGGTAAAACTCTTGGAGTTCCAGGTAATTGAGAAACAGAATCTAACAACCGTACAATGAAGAATTACCTCTTATTCTTATCTCTAACCTAATCTTAATATTTTACTAGTATTTTCAGCTTCAAACTATCATGTTTGAAATCACGATTATAGTCCGCTTCAAATGGTTTTGTCTATTCTTTCACTTAATCTCTACAGCATTTTTCTTTGCACAAATACAACTTCAAAAACAGTCAGTCCTGTAAGAAAACTGTTCATGGTTAACCTACTAAACGCTTCCAATAGCGATGACGATGATGATGTTCAGTCATCGGAGAAAAATTCAAATATCTCTTGTGCTGTTGTGCCCATTATTTTAAACAAACGACTGTTTGTGTTTTGGCTTTGTTAATGGATGTGTAATCATTTTACTTTTGCAGTAGTTACACAACCAGAAATATTTTGACTGTTTACCACATGCTTGTGACCAACTTGAATATGAAAAAGAATTTTTAAAACTATACACTGATTGAATAATTTCGCTAAGGACGCATTCCAATAGATCTATTTATAGTATTGATATGCAACAGGAATCATTGGAGAAAATATGTTATGGAATTCATGAACCAGCGTCTAACGGCGCTGATGTCTAACTTCAACCAATGCACGATATTGCCCGACCATATTCTATTGTCTTTCGGTAGGTAAATACCTCACAGCCGACACAGTTGAACTCCATTGGTCATGGCTTCTCACTAGAACCTTCAGAATGCCCTCTTGAAACTAGTCAACAATCTCCACAATCCAAACTGAAGAAAATGTTTTTTTTTCATACATAAATAACTATATAACAGTGACAAAATGACATCTCTCATAACTAACTCGACGTTAATTATTTCAAACCTGCCAATTCGTTGCCAAATATTTGTAGACATTTTTTAAACAAAGTGTTAAATAAAAGGCATCCAGTGGTTGAAGAGCTTTCAAACATACGTAATCAGTTGAAACTGATTTTTTAATGCCTGGTGATAAGACAAACCATTTTAAATGTCGTTCCGTGGTCCACTATTAACTACAGGATCGAATATGCTTTGTGAGGACATTCAAAACATATTTCTTTAAAGTCCCACTTATCGGTTGAAAAGTTGCAATAATTACAGTCATTTAAAACACTGACCTCACGAACTATGTTAATTGAAGATGATACTTATTGAACACTTGTACAATTGTAGCAAACTTGAACACGAACAGGGACAATCGAAAGTATTTGAGCACAAATTTACAGAATATCTCAGTAAAATATGAGAACCGTATAATTCATAGTCAGTTCGCAAACTATTAATCAATCGTCTCAATCTTGACCGTTCCTTCTGCAAATATCAGTCTCCGAGTCTGATTGTTCATGCATTTTCATATCAGTTGCACTTCGTTCCCGTTCTTTCCTTACGATCTTCTACTGAAATGCTTTCAATGCCCGACCATCGTAATACACTACTTATGTGGATATAAGTAACCCACACCACATAAGTTCTATGATTAACAAATCAAATTGATTGGTATAAATAATCTACTTCTGTAGTTAGGAGGTTAAAAGCAGTAGACAAAAAACACTGAACCATCATCTAATGATGATGTACATAATATCGAATCATTTGAACTAGTTCCCAAATTCCAACGTGATTGATGTAAATCACCCACAGCCAATAGACGAATAACATAGTGATTACTACTTAGTGGATAATCATTTAAGTTTACTTCTGTTTTGATCCAGTTCAAATTGAAATGTTTCTGCTTTGATAATATATTGAACAAAATCTTTGTTTTACAACATACTACTATTTATAAGCGTTAGTAATTAAGTACTTTATTACTATGGAAAAGAGAGAAACAAAGTTAAAAGCAAAACTTGTCTCAATGAAATATGCTTGTTAGAGAATATTTTGTTTTGAGTAACTTAATACAATAAACCTTTATTCGGTTTGAATATCTTGCATAACAAGATGACACATTAAAACAAAAATTCGAATGATATACGTATGTACATGAAGACTATCTATATCCTTTCAAAAGCACAATATGCTTAAATGCAAAATCCATAAATAAAAGGGTTAAAAATACCATTGGAAGAACCTAACTAAGTAACTATGGTATATAATTCCTCTGAGAATGTACAATCACATAATGCTTTACTTAGGTAAGAAATATTAAAAAAAAAACGGTATCCAACATACAATAAAACATCCTATAACTATAGTAACAGTTCCAACCGTTTTTTGTTCTTTATGAAATATAACTTTTTCACACAATTGACTTTGTGTTTTTATAGTCCCCCTAGGTTTACTTTCACAAACTGATTTATTATGTAATGATGATCTATTTATATGTTTATATAAATAATGACATTTTGAAATCATTCCATTGAAACATCTATTACTTGACGAATTATGTTTATTCAACAAAGTTTCGTCTCAATAAAATTCATCAATTGCATCATGTTCTGTTATAGGTATATGGAATAAATACAAAGTTTTCAAGTTCTCATCAACAAGATTCTGGTTCATTCATTTCCAATTCATTAGATGCATCAAAATGAAAATTTCTTTTATTTCCATGATAAATATCCTTACAATCATTTGTTCAATGGTATGTACAAGATAACGTATCTGTTACATCAATATCGTTATTGTGAATATTATTGAAGTGAGGTAATGATATATCATTTTCCAGTTTTTTATTTCTTTGTATAAACCGTTTTGAAAAATAATCAGTGAATATTGGTAGCAAACTAGAGAGATCAGTCCAACTCTCTTGTTTCCTTGAATCAATGCTGAATGGATTGAATACTTTTGAACGTCTTCTAATGATATGAATTATTCTTCAATGTACATATCCAATAAAAATTATTGGTAGAAAGTATGCTAATACTGATGAATAGATTCTATACTCTTTACTATAACTTATATAACAACAACCTACTCCAGGTACATGTTTATCCGCTCCAATTAAAGGTGGTAATATAGAAAAAATTGGTATAATCCATGCTACAAGTATCGTTATAATTGATATTGGACGAGATTATTTTGTAATATATTGTAATAGATAACTAATTGCAATATATCGATCTATTGATATACAACATAAATTCAGTACAGAAGATATACACAAGAATATAACATTGTTGATTCAAATGGCCAATAACCAAGATTTTGACGTATCATTGCAAATGGTAAAACGAAAACCGATACAAGAAAATGAGCGAATGCTAATGAAGCTATATATTGATCACATATGCTCACATCTTTTTTCTTTGGTATCTTGGTGAAGTATCCTTCTATCCAGTCCAGCTGTGGCACTTGTTCTTCTTCCGAAATGAAGTTAAAAGATATATTTTGAAACTGTCAGACCTCATCACCACTTTGATATTTCCATATCGCACGTCGTTTTAAGCACAATATTAGGGGCCTTTGTCTCGTTAAACTAGTAAAGGATTCTGTCAAATAGGTTATCAATAGGTCAGATTTTTCAACAATTACAACAATATAATTCTATTGTACGGAGCTGAAAGTTGTGGAGGAACAACAAACATAACCATAGAGTATTGTTATTTATAAATAGCTGTATGTGCAGAATACTGAATATTCCTAAGGGGAGCACCATCAGCAACAGCATAATCTGTCAGAGAACAGACTAACTTTCAATTGAAGAAAATATTTAGAAAAGGCACTGAAGGTGGATATGGCACATTTTGAAGAAACAGTTAAACTGCATTGCAAGGCAAGTCATAACTGAGGATACTCAATGTAAAAAGAATAGCGAAAGTCCAAAGAGCGTATGTTGTAGAGAATTGGAATCAGGAATCAAAATAATGAACAGAACTTGGGAACAAGTGGGAAGGAGAGCCAAGGACAGCGTTGGGTAGAGGTTTTCAGTTGGCGACTGTTGTATCCCCTGGCGAATTATGAATCATAAATCTGAGGTCCATTTATGGACAAATGTAATACGCCTATTCCTATTGGATAGTTGTTAAATAAGTGACTTAAATCTGAGGTCTATTTATGGACAAATACAATATGCCCATTCCCTATTGGATAGTTGTTAAATAAGTGACCTAATCGTTTCCGTGTTCCTCTTATCATAACCTTTATTTTGACCTTGGAACTATTATTATTGATTACTTTCCCCCTAGCTACAGCCACATTGGCCAATTACTGTACAAATGTTATTTTTCTATTTTTGATATATGTGGTCTGTTTGGTTAGTATATATAACCCCGTATGCTTGTAAATAATGATTCATATTGTCGAGGCTGTTATTTGTGTTCTGCACTCAACTGGCTGGGCTAGGCAGATAGGAAGGACCGAATAGCACTCAAGACTGCTCGTACGATTTCAATCATTTGCGGCCGATCAATAAATTCACTTCTCTCTAATCGCACGTTCATACAAATTACGGGCGCATACGATATAACAGCGACCTATACCTTATGAGTGGTAATAAGCTTAAATAAGTGAGTATCATATCCATGAACTAGATTTTATACTGAACAACTTGAAAAACAATTTGGGAAGAAGAACGAGTGCCACAGCTGGACTGGATAGAAGGATATCTCATCAAGATACTAAAGAAAAGAAAGCTGAGCAAATTTAAGAACTACAGAGGCAATAAAATACTGTCAGTACCAGGGAAAGTTTTCAGTAGAGTGTTGCTGAACCGTCAAGTGGTTCAACGTTTCCAATAGAGGTCTAGCTTAGATCGACCCATGAATTCAACTATTAAGAAATTATCACTATGGTGTTGTGGAGTTTTTGATTGAGATTGTGAATCTATTGATAATAGACTACCATTGAAAACCTGGAAGAGTAGGGAGACTTGTCAGGGTGGCTGTAATAAGAGTAAATTGTGCTATTTTTGTCTTTGAGTGCCTTCAAACTTAATATCTTTTTAATAAGATTCAGGAGAGACATGTTGCCTTAGGGGATTGTTAAATTTACTTACGTTCTCTGTCCCTATTCTCTTCACATAAACTCATTTTTGTTTGTTTTTTAATACTACTTATTGGTATTCAGTAAATAGTTGTATTTCTAACAATTTCTACATGTATGGTTTGTATGCTAATCTAACTTCAATTGACTCGTGATTTCAACTATTGAAATTATTAAACTTTTCACAAAACCCCTTTCTGGTAATAAGATCAGTAAACTATTCTTCGATATTTATCTGAAGGTCTCGTCTGGACACCTTTTTATTCCTAAATTTGTTTTATCATGTTTACATTACGTTTTCTTTTTGAAAGTTTTAGGAAACGATAACATATAAATCTAATTTGTTTATTCACGTTTCTATGACATTGAATGAAGAAAATTAATTACCATGGATTGGAACATACATCAAACAGAAAGTTACTGTGATAAAAATTGAAAAAATATTTTAAAAAACAAGGAAACTTTCCATTGGATATAGATTTTTGTTTACTTTTTCTTTTTTTCGTTTTTTTTTCATTTTTTTCATTATTTTCGTTTACTCGTATCAAAACAAAAGAACTTTGGTAAGTAGAGATGGATAATGGCTAGCAGTTGAATCCAGTCCTATTTTTGACTTGTCAAATAGGACGAAACGCGCCTTGTCCTGGATTCCACTGCTAGACACTATCCATCTCTGCTTACCATGCTTATGAATTAAGGCTATATCGAGGTAATACGCATAGTGTGCACATATTCCAATTAGAGACTGACCAGTTGCAGTCCTAACACATCAATGAGGAGATTCAAACAAACAATATTAAATGAATTTTTAAAAACTGTGATTTGATTATTTTCATTCCTTCTTTTTTCTTTCTCTATTTTACTTAAATTATTCAGTTATAGTTTTGTAAGGACGGCCCGTCGGTAGACCCTAGAAAACCCTAAGAAGCCCAGGAAGAGCCGCAGACATTCCATCCAATCACGGCTAGGGGGAATGTTCTAGAAATGCCAACGTGGAGCTTCTCCATTGGATGGATTAGTTTGATACCTATGTGCTTATTGGTTGACCTAAATGATAATTTATTTTCAGCCAATAACTATAAATACACGAGATTTCTGTGCTATATTTTGACACTGTTCGGGGCAATAAACTTCCTGCTTACCAGTCTTTGTCTTCTCTCTTTTTGCGACGTTGCGGGTTCTATCGTTCAAGTAGTCAAGTAGTTCGCGGCATATTAAGAATCAAGGCTCTAGATATAACAACTGGCGACGGGTAAAAAAATGGCTCTAACTTCCAACCAATTTCAGTTGCTAATCCAGCAACTAGAACAGCTCTTTAGAAAGAGTCAATTGGAATTCATTGACAAGTTACATGCAAAGCTGCTGAATCACCCATGCTTTGGGGGTGCAACGGAAGTTGACGCATTAATTTCAAAATTGCGTACAGAGCTGGAAAACGATTGCAGAACGAATGAATATACCGGGGAAAGCCTCTATGAATCCGTGAAAAGCAGTAATTTAAGCGAAACAATAGTCACATATGATCAGCCCAGTACTCCAGTGTTACAGAGGCATGCCCTATACGTGACTCAAATCCTACTATCCCGGAAACAAAACGCGAGAACAATGAATCGTCCAGTTCACAGAAAGACAATATCTTATTAAGCGCCCATAAAAATGCTGCAGTACCCGCCCACGAAGAAACGGAGAACAAACCGAGCAGTATATTGAATACAGTGGTGCGAAATGAAACTAATCATGATACGAAAAATGTTTCTAATGAATCTAATGATCAAAATTCTGTAATTGTTCTGCCAGATTTAGATTATTTTGATGATTCATATGTTCCTGTTGAACTCTCTTATAAAAATGAGCGAAAAATGTCAGATGCATTAAATGATAATCAAGAATCCACTGATTATGATTCATTATCTGTCAATGAGGTTCCGAAGAAATTCAAGCAAACTGTCTCACAAGAATCGAAAGCTGGTGACCTCAAATCAATTGTCGTCGATCCTCATGATCCAGTCAGTCCTAATGGTTTCTCTATTAAATATGACAAACATGTTCTATATTATGTCACATTAATATTAACTCGGCTATATGAGGATCCAACAGTCTTTCGTGGGGGGGGGAAGAATTCGAGAAATTTAAAATCCGGATTTCTCAAAAAGGGGAGGTGTTATATCCCCTGGTGAATTATGAATGGTAAATCTGAGGTCTATTTATGGACAAATGTAATATGTCTATTTCCTATTGTATAGTTGTTAAATAACTGACCTAATCGTATTCGTGTTCCTCCTATCGTAGCCTTTATTTTGACCTTTGAACTATTATTATTGATTACTTTCCCCCTATCCACAGCCACATTGGCCAATTATTGTACAAATGTTATTTTTCTATTTTTTGGTATATGGGGTCTGTTTGGTTAGTATATGAACCCAGTATGCTTGTGAATAATGATTCATATTGCCGAGGCTGTTATTTGTGTTCTGGACTCAACTGGCTGGGCTAGGCAGATAGCAGGGCCGATACGCAATCAAGACTGCTCGTACAATTTCAAGTATCATTTGCCTCCGATCAATAAATTCATTCCTCTCCAATTGCACGTCCATATTATTACGACTCCACACGTTATAACAAGTTTATTACTTAATTATCAGTTAAAATAAAAGGGAACACTCAAATTTAGTTACATAATTTATGGATATAGTTTAAACAATGAATTAGTTTTATTATAATAATTGGAATAGAACAATGAACAGCAAAATATAAATTCGTTGATTTCTGTTATTCTCCTACTTATCGGTTACAATCATTCATTTTTTAGTTATTCAGTTTTGTAAATGGTAAAAAGAAAATTAACGGAAGTTCACTACCATTGTTGAATCATTTAGTGAAAGGTAGAAAAGGTTAATGAGAAGGTGATAAGTTACTTCATCTGATTGTCGTGATATCTAACAATGAATATTAAGACAGTAAATATGAAGGCAACACCGATAATTCAATTCACTTTAGTTACTGTAACCATATAATATAGACAATAAGTTATCAAAAAAGTTAAGTGATGTACAATTTACTTTCATCACAGCCATCCTGACAAGTCTCCCTACTCTTCCAGGTTTTCAATGGTTGTCTATCATCAATAGCTTCACGATCTCAATCAAAAATTTGATAATCTCCACAACCCCATACTCATGATTTTTTTAATAGTTGAATTCATGAGTCGATCTAACCTAGACCAACATTGGAAACCTAGAACCTTTTGACGGCCGTTTCATCGCAGTATGGGACTCCTTAGAAATGCGCATCCATGAAACCAATTATCAAAAAGTTTCCACAATCTTCACAAACCTTCAATCGTATAATAATCATCATGTGTTCATTAGTGAATGACTTCAAGGTGGATTTCCTGGAGTCCTATTTGGAAGCCATGATCAGTGAAGTTCAATGCTTGTCGAGTAGAGACAGGTATCTACTTCAGACAGTTGATAGGAGGGTTGGGCAAGATCATGGATCGAGTGAAGTTCGATGTTAACACTGTTAGATGCCGGCTCAGTGGTCTAGAGGTTAGGCGTTCACGCGCGAGACCGAAGGTCTTTGACCCGTGTCCAACAAATGGGACTGTGTAGGCTCACTGCTGAGCAGTCCCATACTAGGACAAAACCATCATCAATTGCTTCTAGGTTTTCAATGGTGGTCTAGTTTAAATCGACTCATGAATTCAACTGTTAAAAAATTACTACAATTGTGGTGTGGTCTACTTATATCCATATAAGTAGTATATGGTGCTGATCAGACATAGAATGTATTTTGGCAGAAGACCTATGAGGAAAGAACTCAAACGAAGCGCAATCCGTAGGAAAATGCACGAACAACGGAATAAAAGAAGAAACAGTGAAAATTGAGACTATTGGTTGTTAATTTGCAAATTAACTGTTCATTGTTTGGTTATCAGAATTTACTGAGAAAGTCTGTAATGTTGACTTAAATACATTCGATTGTCCCCAGTCGTGTTCTGTTCGCTACACAATCTCCACAAACCCTTATGCTCATGAATTTGTCAAAGATAAGTGGACTTAGCTTGACCATCGCGGAAGTTTAGGTTGTAACATTGTCTTGAAGTTTATGCAGTTTGATCCACCTAATTTCCGTATTCTAATAAACTTCCCGCGAGATTCGAACCCAAGACCTATCGGTCTCGTCCGAGAGCGCTTAACCTCTAGACCACTGGGCCGGCATCCAATGGTGTTATTCTCTAACTCCCACAATAAGACGAAACGGCCGTCCAGGGCTTTCAGGTTTTCCATGGTGGTCTAGCTTCAATTGATTCATGATTTCAAATATAAAATGATTTTATTACCTTATTAAATTATGAACTACTATATTTCAGTTGTATTAAATGATCTGTGGGATGTGGCATTTTTTCAGCTGTGGATTTCAGGTATAATCTGGTATATGACTCTATTTTATTAAAATTTTCATTGATAGGGGGTATGAATTTTATGCATAACTAATTTTCAACTACATATCGGAATTAAAGGCAAATATAATTACATGTTTATCAGGTAGCTTGATTTGATTAACTTAAAATGCTATGTTGAAATACTTTCTATAAAAGAAAACATTGAAAAAACAGATCACGATATGATCAATCAAGAAAGCATATTGTAGCTGTAAATAATTCCCCAAAATCAATAGTTCATTAAGTGTTCGACATTGGATGCTGACCATGTTGTTTAAGTGGACTTGTTTAGCTGAAGGCTTTCGGTCATGCATCCGCACCAGATCACGTTTCAACACGGCGTGGGACACAGCTCCTACGTTTCATTAGCCAGCTCATAGAAAAGGTCCTCCATATATTGGTAACGAATCAAATATATCTTTCCTGCCTCTTCTCGTCTGACTTCTGATTTCTATCTGACTGGGAACGATCAAATATAGAAGGTGCTACTGGTAGCTAGTTGTAAAACTAGAACATCCGTTGCACCATCATTGGTGAACCCGACGTGATCTGGTACACCAAGTCAATATACTAAGAGTCTGTTCCATTATGGAATATTATTATTCATTGTTATTCTTTATTTGAATTTTATATATTGTGATATACTTTTTTTCGCGAATTTTTTTTCTCGGATATATTTTACTTAGACATTTTTCGTTATCTGTATTACTATGACGGAACACTCTCCTAAGGTTCTTAAGTTTAAGTCTATTCCCCCTATTTCGATTCTGTTAACGCCATTTTGACCCGACAATATCGAGTCCTGGTTCTGCTGCGCAGAAGCCGATTTTAGCATGCACGGAATCACGGACTCGCGCACACGTTTCCTCGCGGTAGTTAAGGCGTTACCGCGCGAGTTTAACAGGTACGTAACACCTAGTATGTTTACTAGTGATGTTTCCGAACCTTACGAATCGCTTAAGCTATCGATTATAAAACGAGGAGACCTAACTGATCGACAACGGTTAGACTAACTCCTTAACAATATCAACTAGCAACATGGTTCTGCGACGGACATGTTGCTTAGAATGAGAGAAGTCATCGGCCAACGAACTTTCGATGATGGCCTATTTAGACAACTTTTCTTGTCTAGACTCCCTCAACAGGTGCAGGCAGTGCTTGTTTCATTTCAAAACAATGCCATAGATGAACTAGCTGCATCTGCCGATCGAATCTTGGAAATCACGAAATTTTCTAAGGCCGAGGTCTTTTCCGTCAAAGAAAAACCTCAATCGACCCCGTCTGACATAACCGAACTATGTCACACGCTTACACGATATCTTAGAGTTCGCAATGACCGTAGTCGGTCAAAAACCCCGCGTACAAGCGCCTCACGTAAGCGATCTGGCTCTCGACCACGAGAGACAGACAATCCCGACTGGTGCTGGTATCATAACCAGTACGGTAAGTTTTCCAGAAATTGCAGGAAACCTTGCAATTATCCGACTTCAAAATCGACTGACACGAATAAGATTTCGGGAAACTTCCCAGCCGGCACGCGTTAACGGCAACCGTAGCCGGCGAACACAGCCGCCTCTTATATGTCACGGATGTGACCACGAAAGTTCGCTACCTCGTCGACACTGGCGCAGAACTTAGCGTTCTTCCAGCAAATCCCGACGACAGACTTCGCGAGTCTGTTTTAAGTTTACAGGCGGCAAATGGAAAGCCGATCGCTACTTACGGTAAAAGGTACGTCTACCTTAACGTGGGTTTACGCAAACCCATACACTGGATTTTCGTGGTTGCAGATGTCTCTATGCCAATCATTGGTATAGACCTGTTACAACACCACAATCTACTCATCGACACACGCTCACGAAAGTTAATAGACGGAAACACTAAGTTATCTGTTAGCGTAACTCCTTGTTCTGGTTGCAGGTTATCCCCAGTCACGATTAAGCACACCATAGACCCCTTGTACCAATCAGTACTCGACAAATACCCCGGGATATACCAATCGCAATCGAAATTGCCTTGTGTAACCAGCAATGTTACACATCACATCACGACTACAGGACCACCTGTATTTTCGAAAGCTCGAAGACTCGCTCCCGAGAAGCTTAGGTTAGCTAAAAACGAATTCGACCACATGATGGACCTAGGGATAATTCGACCATCGAATAGTCCATGGGCATCCCCATTGCACATGGTCCCTAAAAAGGACAGCAATGATTGGCGGCCAACTGGTGATTATCGGCGTCTGAATGCTAAAACCATTCCCGATCGTTACCCGCTGCCTCATATTCACGATTTGACAGCTACCTTGAAAGGTACAACTGTCTTTTCGAAAATCGACTTGGTTAAAGCTTATAACCAAATACCGATGGCACCTGGCGACATTCCTAAAACCGCCATCATCACTCCCTTCGGTCTTTACGAATTTCTATGAATGCCTTTTGGTTTAAGAAACGCGGCTCAAACCTTCCAAAGGTTTATAGACGACGTCTTTCGAGGTCTCAACTTCGTACATGCGTATGTTGATGACTGTCTAATAGCAAGTCCGGACAGAGAATCGCATCTCAAGCATCTGGACATTGTTTTCGATCGACTCCAAAGGCATGGCATTACTGTCAACATACAGAAATGCCAAATCGGAACAAACTCCTTAGACTTCCTAGGACACATCATTGATGCCCAAGGCATCCGACCCCTTAGAAGCAAAGTGGTGGCCATTCTGGATTACCCGGAACCGACCACGATCAAGCACTTACGAACTTTTAACGGACTCGTAAGTTTCTATAGACGGTTCATACCTAAATGCGCATCCCTAATGAAACCGTTAACCGATCAGCTTCGTGGAAATGCAAAATCAATTAGTTTAGACGACATAGCCCGTAAAGCATTCTCCACAGTTAAGGAACACATCGCTAAAGCAACCCTGCTTGCTCATCAGGACACTCAAGCGCCCATTAGTATCGCAGTAGACGCATCCGACTCAGCAATCGGAGCAGTCTTACAACAATGGGTTAACAACTCGTGGCAACCTTTAGAATTTTTCTCGAGACGGTTGCTAGACGCGGAATCTAGGTACAGCACGTTCGGTAGGGAACTCCTAGCTATGTATTGTGCTGTGCGGCATTTCCAACATTCCATCGAAGGAAGAGAATTCACGCTTTTTACCGATCACAAACCTCTTACTTTCTCTTTAAATTCATCTTCAGACAAGTACTCACCGCGAGAGTCTCGACAACTCGACTACATTTCGCAGTTTACTTCAGACATACAACATTTTTCTGGAGCTAACAATGTAGTCGCAGACGCCTTGTCTCGAATAAATTCCTTGAACAGTTTCCAAGGAATCGACCTTCTTAAACTCGCTCAGCTTCAAAAAGAAGACATTGATCTTCAGCATGAGTTATCCTCGACAACTCTAAAACTAAGTATTAAGCAGATGGGAACAGGCAAGGAAACTTTACTCTGTGGCACATCTACAGGTAGGGATCGTCCAATTGTACCAAAACATTATCGACGCAACGTCTTCAATACGTTGCACAACCTTTCTCATCCAGGTGCTCGTGCAACAATCGAACTTATAGCCGAACGCTTTTGTTGGCCTGGCATGAATAAAGACGTGAGGGAGTGGGCACGCTCCTGTGTAAGCTGTCAGAAATCTAAGGTCATAAGACACAACAAATGTCCCTTAGGTTCTTTCAAAACCCCTGACGCTCGTTTTGACCACGTCCATCTAGATTTGGTAGGACCCTTACCCGACTCGAACGGATACTCATATCTCCTAACATGCGTAGACCGTTTCACTCGATGGCCAGAAGTAGTACCGATTAAGGACATTACTGCTGAAACCGTGGCCCGCGCTTTCGTCGAACGATGGGTAGCAAATTTCGGCTGCCCTTCCACAATCACTACAGACCGCGGACGCCAGTTCGAATCTGGACTTTTCCGTTGTCTGACCTCACTATTAGGAATCACGCGTTTCCGAACGACCGTCTACCACCCACAAGCAAACGGGTTGGTAGAACGTTTTCATCGACAATTAAAAGCTTCATTATCAGCTTCAAACGTTTCACAGTGGACAGACGCTCTTCCATTCGTCTTGCTAGGTATCCGCAATGCAGTGAAAGCTGACATTGGATACACGGCATCTCAACTCGTTTACGGAACGACACTTCGACTCCCAGGAGAATTCGTAGATCCTTCAGCTTCTTCATTGAACATGGATCTAAACTCTTACACGAGTAGGCTTACAAACGCTATGCGTTCATTTAAACCTGCTCACACTCGACCTCAATCAACTGATGTTTTCGTTCAACCCGAATTACGACATAGTACATACGTCTTCGTTCGTCGAGACTCACATCGACGACCCCTCGAATCAGCATACGAAGGACCCTTCAAAGTTTTTCAACTCGAACCTAAGTACTATGTAGTCGATAAGAACGGTACGAAAGATAGCATCAGTATCGATCGACTCAAAGCTGCGTACCTAGAAGGAAACCCTAGCTACGTCGATTTTCCTTCGGTACAAGCAAACGACACAGCTACTACACTCGTAGTACCCTACACGACAACCGACACACAACTTGATACTTCGTCAACGTCGATAGAAAAACCTAAAACAACGCGTTCTGGAAGACGAGTCAGATTTCCAGAACATCTTAACGAATATTGAACGTAGGACATAAGCTTTATCTTGAATTACCCTTTCATAGTTTATTATAAAAATTTTTTAATATGCTCATTTTTTTATTTATATAAAAAAACAAAATAAACAACATTTTTATTTTTTTTGAGCGTATATATATATTTTTTATATATAAAAAAAACAAAAAAACACTGTTTTTCCTGATCGCTTTTACGCTGTTGGTAAGTGTATTAGTTTATTTTTTTCCCGCTCATCTTGTGTCCCTACGCAAGTACGAGTGTATTTCCGACATGCACTCACACGTTTTATTTTCTCTCTTTTCCAGGACGGCTGGAAAAGAACGACGAAGTTTCGCAAGGAACCGAAATTTTCGTTGTACTATATTTCTTTATTGCTATGTTGTACATTTTGGTCCCATAGTTTAAGGAAAGACGACCAGACGCTGCTAAACGAAGCAAGCTATCAGAAGAGTGTTTACCAACGACAAACTCGTTGGGTTTAAACTTCTGGCTGGTCACGTCTTAGGGGCATCACTACCTCACTAGAAGGGGAAGTGATCTGTAGCTGTAAATAATTCCCCAAAATCAATAGTTCATTAAGTGTTCGACATTGGATGCTGACCATGTTGTTTAAGTGGACTTGTTTAGCTGAAGACTTTCGGTCATGCATCCGCACCAGATCACGTTTCAACACGGCGTGGGACACAGCTCCTACGTTTCATTAGCCAGCTCATAGAAAAGGTCCTCCATATATTGGTAACGAATCAAATATATCTTTCCTGCCTCTTCTCGTCTGACTTCTGATTTCTATCTGACTGGGAACGATCAAATATAGAAGGTGCTACTGGTAGCTAGTTGTAAAACTAGAACATCCGTTGCACCATCAATATGTAAGTATGCTTTCCGTAAATATAAGCCCAGTATATCAATACCATGGATTGACTTCGTAATTTAAAATTAATCAAGCACTAAATACAATGCTCTTAACATTATAATATATTTGTGATATCCCAGTGAGTAGTAATTGGAAGATGGCTCTAACCAGCTGGGCAAAGAATATATTTTCTGTATTAATTCTCATCAATTTCCAGTTGACGATCCAAAGAAATAATAAAGTTTGAAGCAAGTACATATTTTAAGAAGTACAGAATATGAATTTAGGATTACTGGCAAAATTAAGATATAATTGCTCATGAAATAATGTCTAGTATGTAAAGTTCACCTGAATAAGTTTAAATGCCACTCGAGATTACGAAATTATTAATCAGCATAAATATAGCTAACATATGGGGTCAGTAAGATAAAAATGTGCAAATTGCACCAACAGATGTAGATGGAGACAACTGGTGTAGCAACAGCCTCTGCAGCAGTAGGCCTCAACATACACAAGGGAATAAGCAACATCCTTAAATACAACACAGAGAACACCAATCTAATCATACTTGATGGAGAAACTGTGGAAGTGGTGGAAACATTCACGTACCTGGACAGCGTCATCGATGATTAAGGAGAATTTGATGCATACATGAAGGCAAGGATCGGCAAAGCAAGGACAGCATTCCTACAGTTCAACGACATATGGAACTCAAAACAACTGTCAACCAATATCAAAGTCACAATCTCCAATAAGAACATCAAGACAGTGAGTTATATTGTATGGAGCTGACATCTTGTGTTTAAATAAAAAAAGGAAATCACCCAACTGCATCACGAGGCAAGCAACAACTTGGAATTCTGAAGGGAAACGGAAAAGATGAAGCCTGAAGAACACAGTGTGTCGTGAATTGGAAGCACATATCAAGAGAATGGATAGCAACTGGAAATGATTGTTGATAATAGAGTTGGATAGAGAATACTGATGGGCGGCCTGTGCTCCTCTACGAGGAGTAAGAGGCGCAAGTGAGTAGTAAGTCAGTGAGTAAATAAGTAAGCCATTCTTGTTAACTATGACCTTCTGAGAATAACACTTTTCAAATGTGTGTATTTGCCCTCGTGCATGTTTGCTTGATTTATGCGAATATTGGCTCAGTCACAATTCAATCGACTGTTTATGTCCACAAAACGAATCTCGACGTCTAAGCATAGTTTCGCACCTGAATTCTTCAGTACGCAAATATACGGTGACCAGCATGCCTGAAAACTACTTCGACATTCATCATGTAGAAGACCTCTCATAAAAAGCTGTGATCTCATTCAATAAACAGAGAGTTAAATCCAATATAATATACGGAATAAAATACAAAATCGATAAATAAAAGTGCTAGATGAATCTTTGATCTTTTTAAGCAAGTTCTTACTCCCTCATTCTGAGCCAATACTCAAGTGTAACTCCCGGTTGACCGTGTAAGACATGCTCTGGGTGCGCGAACATTAAATATAGTTCCATTAAATAATTATTAACACTGGTAGTTAACACTTATTTCATTTGATAAAAAAAGCCGGACTGGTGGTTGTAGTCACTTTTTATTCAGATAGTGGAAGCGCGTATGCCGCAGTATGATATGATTCTCACGCAAAATAAGGAAGTGAACATACACTTAACACGTAAGGTTTTGACGCTATCAAGATATTTTAGAACGACATTTAACCACCAAACTTGTCTTTACAGTCTAAAATTAAAAGTTCATTTACGAAGTTCAAAGTCAGTTTGCTAATGGCATGTAATAGAAATAATAATGAGTCATCCTCCTCTTGTTAGAATGAGCTGCAAGATATACAAGTAATCAAAGTTTAAACTTATCTCTTTATTGTCTCTGTCTTTGACATTGTATTATACGTCACCTCATCACCTATTAATTTTATGTTACGTCCAAGGTTTAGGAACCTTTTGATATTTAGAAGTGTTTCTCTTTAATGTTTTAGGGATTTGACTTGATGTGAATTCCACATTATAAGTTTATTTTGGCCTCCTTTGACAAAGTACTCCAAACTTTGCCGCTATAATTTCGTCTTTACTTTGGTGTACACCGATTCGGATCATTTTAGTGTCACATTTACCATCATATGAGACATGAAAGCACCCTTTTATAAATAGTAGTGAGGAAATCATCAGTGGATATTTAGAAATGGCTTTTCGGTGTAATTTTTGCCAAACGGAACTCAAATCTGAAAGCACTATGTGCACATTGAATTCACGCCTTCCAAACAAACGGAATACTAATGTAATAGTAGCCCGATAACAAGCTGACGACAATCCCTGGCACTGTCCTAGATTAAAATTTTGGTGAGATATGATATGCAGAAATAAGTCGCGAAAAATCCTCCCATCCTATTTAAATAAATATCACGAATTGCTTAAGGTTTACGAAATACGCAGAACCAAACATAGCAGCTGCTTAAAGCATGTAAAATGATCCTGTGGTGGTATATGTTCTAACCTTAAGATACGCAATGCTGAGCATAAGACAGCCGAGGAAGCTCACATTCAATATCTGAAGCGGAGAGAAGGCCAGAGATGGTGAATGTAGAGACAATAGATGGATATGGCATGGCTCGATCATGCAGGCGTGGTCACTCTGTATAAGCTCTTGCTTTTCGTATCGAGTATATTACTCGCTTCAAATCTCAAATGTGTTCTTCAGAAATGCTAGAAGTAATATTAGTGATTGTCACGATGAGACGAGTCAGTGTAAACTATAGTGTGAATTCCACGAAAGATCTTATAGATTAAGTGGTCACATCATAACAAATCTGGAATTTTTGGATTATGTCTACTATTATGGTAACAAAGATAAATGTGCTAATACCGAATTAGATTGTAGTTTAACAGTCTCGCCGTTATGTAGATGTTAGTTTATTTATGGGAAGTGGGTATATCGACATCAAGATCAGACTACCACCAAAATAAAGATATGCGTTTTTAATTTTTTTCAGCATGTGTAAGATCTGTAATTTCGAACGCTACGTTAAGTCGAAATTTCTGACTACGATTCATATGTGTGACGTCCTTAACCTTTGAAATTTTTTATCAATATTTTATACGACGTATATTTGGAAACCGCGCACCAGAGACAAATATTCACAACCACACAGTAACTTGTAGACAGGTGGCACTAACAGAAACAAAAAGTATGTATAAATAGTAAAAGGCCCGCAATATCACGTCTATACAGTCAGCCATTATACGAAAGTCGGGATAGACATTGGTGAGCAATCGAATTTTAATTTATTCAGAATAAGAGTGGTCAAATTTTTAAATAAAAATCCGTGAATATAATAATAATTTATTCTCAAATAACAGTTTCTCACATGAGGCATGCCGGTTTACAGACAAGATCAAATTGTTACAGAAGTTACTATTTTCACTATTGTAAATTACTCAACTGGGTTGATATTTTATAAGATATGAATGTAGATGGTTTTAGCAAGAATCGTTTTGTCAATATCACAGTCGGCAAGCTTTATGAAGGTTGCGTTGAGACAAGCAATTGATGGCCGAGAATAGATCCATCTGAATTTAGGGGATTCTAGAAACTGCAACCTTATATCCTTCTGGAATATCTAAGGCATCTTATAATGGCGCAGAATGAAGTCGCATGTTCCATATCTGTCTTCGGCGGCGTATCTCAAGGGGGCTGAAAAAGGGTGTAAGAAAAAGAAAGGACGAGAAGCAGAGCAAACAATGTTCATGAAGAATGGTTAAGGTATAAATACTTAGTCTATTTCTCTGTTACTAATGTACTTATTAAGCAAGAGTATTCTAATATGTTAAATAAAATAAGTGTAAACAATGTACGAGTGGATAAGGAACTACATAAATGAAGGTGGTTCAGAAAGAAGCATGAAAGTATGGGATTATGTGTATTTATAAAATATAGTGCTGAAAACAGCATTCCGATGCACAAATGTCTGTTCCCCTTCTTTATCGAAGCTATTTCAGCCCACTTTTTTGTTGAATTTACAGGGTATTTAACAGGCTTCGTTTTTAGAGAAGCAAAATTGATGAGGTCAGCATCAATGTCGAAGACCTACAGAACTACTTATTTTTGTTATTTATTTGCTGTTACAGCTCATTCACTCCTAGTGGGGTACTGGTGACACTGCGACGTGATAGTCAGAAGTTTAAAACCTACAGGCCAGCCGTTGGTTAACACTTCTGATAACTTGTTAGGTTCAGTAGCATTTGATCGTCTTTCCCTAATACAAGGGGTTTTGTACCACACGATAACACTGAAAAAAATATACAATGAAAATTGTCATTTATCGTATTCTTCGTCGGTTTTCCAACTGTTTCATCCATCCTGGGAAAGAAAAGAAATCGTAAGTGCATGTCGAAACGCACTCGTACGTGCGTAAGGAAAAAGATCGAGCGAAAAAAGGAAAATAAATTTGGAAATATGTGTTTGGTTGATCTACGTAAGAACAATTTCCGCACAATGAGGTTATGGCAAAACATATGCACATATATACGAGCATAATACAATTCATGTTTGTTTTGATTTTTTTGGCACAAGCATACAAAAACTGAAATAAAACAAAATGTTATGCATTATCATACGTGCAGTAATCTTTTAAGTGTCCCGAAAATCTAACTCTGCCTCCAAAATATGTTGTTTTTCGCCGGTTACCACCGAAATGTCTTCGTGATTGTTGATTATTAGGGAAGTCATCATAATTATGAGGCTCTTATGGTAGCATCGTTAGTTCCATTTTTATCGACGTTATGGTATTTATGTTTGCAATGAAGCAATTTGAATTGTCCTTCTTATGCACTTTCGAGAAGTCGTTGCAATGAATTTCGAAATGCGAAACGTGTGTGTAATGTTGTAAATCGAGTTAGTCGCAAAAACCAATTGGCTGTAGTTGAGTGGAAATAGGTTTAACTGAACATATAGCGTTTGTAAGCCTGCGTGTGTAAGAGTTCATATTCTTATCCATTGGAGAAGATCAAGAATCCATGAATTCTCCTGAAAGCCGAAGTGTTTTTTCATAAAACAGTTGTGCAGCAGTGCGAATGCCGAGTAACACGAGTGTAAGAGCGCCAGTTTACTGGGAAGAGTTTGTTGCTGAGAGTGAAGTTTTCAACTGTCAGTGAAATCGTTCTATCAACTCGTTGGTTTGTGCTTCGTACGCGGTCGTCCGGAGTCGTGGGATTCCTAGTAGTATAATAAGATGACAGAAACGTCCAGATTCGAACTGACGCTTACGACTTGTAGTGATAATTGGAGGGCAGTAGTAGCTTGCTACTCTTGGCTCGATGAATGCTCAAGCCAGTGTTTCAGCAGTGATGTACTTCCGCTACATTATTAGCCCCAGAAAAGTGTTATATATTTAGAGCATTGTGCAAAATGAAGTCCAATTGTTGAGACTATCAAGGAAAGTAGTTATCCGAAGACGAGCTTAGAAGGTGAGAGGTTTGTGGTCAGCGAACAGAGTGAATTATCGACCAACTACAGATTGTTGAAAGCACCGTACAGCACAATAAATGCTTAAATATTCGCTACAGAAGTTCGATTAGTTGCCTCGCAACCGTCTCGAGAAGAATGCCTAAGGTTTTCGGGTGTTCCATATTCATTGTTGTAAGACTACTTCGATTACCGTGTCAGATGAGTCAAATGCGATACTAGTGGGCGATTTAGTGCTCTGATGTGCGAGCGTAACTGCCTTTGCTGCAATATCCTTCCTTTGGAGAATGGTCGTCCAAATTGCTGATTTTCACATTTCCACGAAATTGGTCTATGATGATCTCATATGAGACGAGCAAATGGGTGAAAACCGTCGTTGAATACTTGCCAGGCCGTTGAACATACATAGTTACTAGACTGTGGTTGTTTCTGATAATTAAGAATGACGGTCATCTTGCGCTTCGGTGGGCGGATGCCTTAAACATTAATAATGTATCCGAGGAACCCAGGGATTTGATTCCAGTCTCACATTTCTGTATATATACAGGAAAACCATGTTTTTGCACCCTTTAGAAAACAAGGTACAAATGCTATTTATGAGATTCTTTGTCCGGACTACAAGTAATATATTTCATAGTAGTCACCCTGAGGAACCATTTGTTGATTTCTCGCAAGAACCGAATTACAAGTCTTTGAAAAATGCCACGAAACTGCAAATTTTTTGCAGAAATTTCAGTAAGGTATCTTTAGTAAGTAGTACGTACACGTGTTTTAAATCACTTATTTGTTGCATTAACTTGGCCTTAGGGTAAGCGCACTGTTTGACCGATTTTTAATATCGTGTTTTCTTTACCTACCATATCGCATCCTATGTGTCTGATAAACAGTCGTCAAATTATTATGCTGTCGAAAAAACAATAATTTAGCGATAAATGGAGAATTTTTTTATGCATTCTCAGGTATTTCATCAATTGTCGATTGAATTTTGGTTTTTGAGAACAGTTTACTATGTATGAAGAGTTATGTTGAGAATTAATTTTTTATGTCACCACCAGTGCTGCGTTTCGTTATAAGCCCTTCCACTTCATCTCTTCATAATCATCTTTTCTAGGGTGTAAAGACCATATTACTCATTTAGTAGTCAGTCTCCGTTGATCTATATGTGACAGACCAACGTTTACTCAAGTGTTAGGTGCATTTCTTGAATGAGTTTGCTTAAGTTTCCACATAAATTTTTTTGTGGGGTTAGCTATGAAGACGTCCGTCATTACCTGTATTTTGTCCTTCTTTTCACATTTGTTTGTACAGCAGAACGATACCCCTTGACATCATAGGGCTACATTTCCCAAAATTGGACAATTCACTTGATAAGGCTAGTAAGCAAGCTGAATAAAGTGCAAGAACGTGATTTCTTTTTAACTGTAATTCCCGATATCGACGACCATAACTATTTGTGGTAATAATATTAGAAAACATTTGCTTCTAATTAATCCGGACTTCACGCATAAGTTAGTGCTGTTCGATCAGTCGAAGAACCCCAAATCATTAATCCTAAACACTCTGTTTTCATCTATTTTCTGTGATAAACGGTGTGAGTCATACAATGACATTAAAATTATATCTAGAACATTGAAGCATACCCTAAATGATTGTTAAATACTCTCCGAATGTTTGTTATCCCTACAAGGCCTAAACGGAATAATTACATTGAGCATTAGGAACAGGTCATTATAATTCACCCTAGTGGTTTTCATAAGGTTTTGTCTATTATGCCGATTTTTGTCAAGCTTCATGGCAACTTGTTTTTCAAGCGGCAGTTAGGGGTGGTTTCCCTAGCACCTTACGTGCTTTTATTCCACTGATTTATATTTTCCTGTCATATCTCTGGTGGCTAGTCTTTTCAATCACCATTTACACTGTTACCACCTCTACGATTCTGGTTTTCGGCCCGATAATTTCATCTCTCTGTCAGTCAGTCAGTTAGCTACAACGTAGGACAAGACATATATATGCATCGGCCGAAGTTGCCACACCTCATTAGCACAACAAGATGAACACTAAATTCATAGAAGTAGTCACTTCATTGGTATTAATATATAAAAGAAAGATTGCATGTAAGGATATGATACAGAAAGAAAGAATTGTTTTGTAGAAAGGGGTGTACGGAGTAATTTTAATCTCACGGTTTAAGGGGAGACAAAGAGTGTATACACCTACACTATTGTGGTTGATTTTTAGCCATGTTACCCAGAGTTTCTAACCATCTCTGTGTTAATGGGGTATAGCATCGTGAACCAACGGACATACTCTTCAAGTTCTACATTATCTGGCTGACTGGATAACTCCTTCTGCGCTTTACTCCATTTCTGACGTTCTCTTTGACTTGAAGTACAGTTGAATGTTAAATTTCATTCAACGTTTTGAGTACAGATGAAAGTGTCTCAGATATATTTTTTATTTCTTAAATGTAAGCTGGCATTACAAGACCAACATGTATACAGCCATTATTTAATTATGTGAAAAATGTCCGTTTTAAACTAAAAACTGGCATCTTTAGGTTCTTTGATAAGTATACTACCACTGCATTGAAGAACAGGAGTTAATGTCTACGAGAATTTCTATAGTTTGAACTCTGTTGATTTATCCCAATCAGTTGCTACCGGATAAGCTAACGATTTACGTCTGCCTTTCAGAAAAGAAAAGTTGGAAGTTTCTAAATCACATGAATGAATCTAAGTAGAGGACCTACGCTTAGTGTTCAGGAGCTTTGACAGATGATCCTTCGAGACTTTTCGTGGTAAGTCGAATATTATATAATTTTGATATATTATGTACAATCAACTTAAAACAAAGCAACCAACACTTGACACCAAAACATAACCTTTCCTAGTTAGGCAATAGGTGTATTTAAAAAGGCGTTTTTAGCCAGTATATTCAGTAGAACTGCGTTGTATTCGGTAGTGTCTCAACAATTTCGTATTAATTTTAAACACTCCATAATAACTTTCTTTTTCTAAGGAGTTAGTCCCTTTACATGCTAGCCGGGTGTTCAATACTTTTTGTTGGTGTATGGTATGAATTACATGAGTAGTATTCTGAATATTGTAAGTAAAAATATTTGTAAACTGGTTCTGTTTTGTTCGTGGCTGGTGAGAAGTGGTAGGTTTGTTTTATGGTAGATATAACTAAATTTTAAGATCATTAGTGGCGAAAAGGGCCTTATTGAGATTTTAAGTCTCACCCCATCCGTCGGTATGTTTATTGACTCGTTTTCAACAATTTCCTCCAATGCCGTACTTATCTCTGCTTTGTTACTATAGTATGACATTACTGCTGGAGCTAAGCAGAATTAAAACCCTGAGTATTATGTTAAGTTGGTTTGGCTACAGTAAACATCTAAGATGAAAGCTGCAAGTCGCTTGTTACATTCGTTTAGCCACACTATCTACGATCATTCCATCATGCTAAGCCGCATTATGAAATGCAATATTAGCCGAGGATATGTATCACACATGGAATCAAAAGCCTTTATAGCATGATTACAAATAAATCAGCTTGATAGCTATCTCTGAACTGAAGAAGTTTTCTCTCAGATGAGACATCATTACGCATTGTAGTATACCTTTATTGGGTTCCCCAACACCTGTATTTTAGTGTCTTTTGAGTTTCCACGTATCCATCCTTTTGTTTGGTCATTGATTTTCGACTGGTTAATCGTATCTGTAAAGTTAAATCATGATTAACTAGCAGTTTTTAGTAAAACTTGTTCTACGACATTGACTTATTATTGTCTAATCCTAATTGGTAGACCTGGTTGATATTTCGGCTGTCTATGATATTCATAAATGTCTTTTTCTTCTTAACGAAAATGGCTATGACACTAAAGAAAGAAGAAGTAATTTCTTCGGTCAAAATTTGCTTTTCATTCTTACCTTTTAGAGCTGGTAGATTCAATGAAACGTGAATTTCAGTCTTTCCTGGGCCCTAAGCTATAATTGGAAGTAATTTTTCTTGCTAGGCATTTTAGGGATTTACTCAATGATGCAGTGCAAAATACTTCTCACCACATTAAGATCCAGTTACTTGATTCAATCCTTTGGGTACATATCAATTTTTTTAGCGAGGACCTGTAATCTTGGACTTCATTCCTTCATTTGGCAAAGTTGTTTTTACCGAGTGGCTCAAGCTCAATAATTTAAAAACTAGATTCTCAACTTCTTCGTTATGACTCATGATTGGATATATTGCGAACAGTAGAAAAACATCGTTTTAGTTGCTGTTCAGACTCCTTTTCATCTAGTAGACTCCGCCTGGATCCTTTGTGGGGCTGCCGCCGGTCGCAAGCCCAATTAAAGGAGAAGAGTTGTCCATGGGGTAAACGATTCCATCTCATAGAAAACTAACTTGCTAAAAGAACACTAATAAGAAAATGACAATTCAAACCATTTAAACTCTGATCTGGGAGTTAGAAAGTCTTCACTTTGAAAAGTTATGACTTCTTATGATGAAAACCGAGTTCTTTCGGAAGTCACGAGGCTGATGCTCCTTCTGACAACCAGAGCGACCATTAACTTAGGTACATGGAATGTTCTTACAATGTGGCTCCATTGGGGGTAACAGGCGTAAATACTTTACAATCATGTAAGTAAGTATAACTACAGTAGACTACAGTATATTTCGCCTCGAAATGTATTCACCCATCATATTCTTAATATAGGTTATGGAATTACATTGTGTAATGTGTTAATGTTTGTTACAATCATATACTGGTTGTATAAAAGTAAACTATGTTTCTTATTTTATTTCCATTTAGAGCATTTGATCAAAATGAAACTGGATATAATACTGATTACGGTTTTTCTGAAACTCTTACCAATCTATTGCACTCCTACGGAGCCTGTAATATATGGCATTCTCCCAGATATCTATAATTCAATCACTGATAATATTATTGTACTTCCTTCAAATAAACCTATTCATCTTAGTATGTTTGGCTTGAAAATGGATTATATTAGTCATATTGCCTTCGCTTCAATCAAAAAACCACGTAATTCTTCATGTGAACACGAACGTGTAACTAATTCATTTGATGCTTTGCCAGAAAATTCTTTTGTCAGTACCAGTGTGATTAGTCTACGCGAATTATCCAATAATGAAGTCGCTTTTTTTCTATGTATTCGTGTCACTCCCACTTCATTACCGAAAGCTGACTCTACTTCAAATTATACCGATATTGATGGTAAATGGATTTTTGCTGGCGATGGTGGTGGTACTGACAGTGTATCGGATTATCGTTTATCATTTCGAACTACAACTACTCTCATGCCTTTATGGGTTCAAATAATTTTAATTATATTATTATTTTTTCTTTCGGGTTTATTCAGTGGTTTAAACTTAGGTTTAATGTCTCTTGATAAAACAGAATTGAAAATTATTGAAAGTGCTGGTTCACATAATGAGAAAAGTTATGCAAAAGCTATTCGACCTGTACGAGAAAAAGGAAATTTATTACTATGTACACTTTTATTAGGTAATGTTCTTGTTAATACTTCATTAACAATTCTGATGGATGATTTAACTGGTAATGGTTTGTTCGCTGTAATTGGATCTACAATTGGTATTACATTGCTTGGTGAAATTATGCCACAAGCTGTATGCTCACGTAATGGTTTAGCTATCGGGGCTAAAACACTCTGGTTAACAAAATTGTTTATGTTACTTACATTTCCTATTGCATTCCCTATAAGTTTTTTGTTGGATAAAATATTGGGTGAAGAAATCGGTCAAGTATATAGTAGAGAAAAACTCGGAGTTCTTATACGTGAACAAGTGAGTTGTTAATCATTGTGATAACTTTTAAATGAATATATATATATAAAAATGCGCTAAGCAGATTCATAAAACCTTTAGTTTACAAGATCTAGGGCATATCAATCTTATCTTTATCAACATACTCGTCAGCAAAATCGTCACATCTCTGTTCGTATTGTTCAAAACGCTATTGTTAATCCTTTTTGAAGTTAAAGTCGTCAACTATCTCATCGTCTCCACATTTTCTAATGCCGTATCTGGATGAGTAGTTCACATTTCAGGAACGAAAATAAATCCGAAAGAACTAATTATAATTAGTAGAGAGGATGATCTAACGTAATGATGGTAGAACTATGAGACTGAAGGTTTGGGGTAATCACTACTAGATATACAGGTGCATCCTCTTGATGGAACAACCATCCGTCAACATTAAACAAATTTAATAGCATGTGATCTAACGTGTTATCTCTACAACTATCCCTTAACACCTCATGGAATGTTAGGTGGTAGGAAACAATCGCTAGTAAACCCTGGACCTTAGTCACGTGCTAGTTCTCTCTCACCGGCAAAAGTTACCTTCAGTCTTTAGGGAACTAGTGTTTTCTAGTGAGTTCGGAGCTTTATCACTTAGCTTCATAGTCTGAGATGCTATAACAGCTATTTGGGCTTCAGCTGACCTGTCAGACCGAAGTTTTGGTAGTCGGTTAATCATTGAGTAATGCCACATTTGTCTAGTATTTTGTATTTGACTGAATTCTATCGAATAACATCCAGAGTTTCTTACCTACTACGTCCAACTACTCAATATAGTACGTATGATGCTGAGTCACCCAGACTAGCTGCTACATAGTGATTTGATCGTTGGAGTTCGATCAGCACTAAAGGACTTGGCAAACATGAAACTAGTCATTACTCAAATACCAATCAACTGCAAATTTGTTGAGATTAATAAGAGCTTTTCCCAAGTTTCGCTTAAACTTTAATAACTCAGATTATTTATTGAAGGAACCATATACATGTACATAAGTTTTCCGAAGTTCATATGAGGAACCAACCTTCAAGTTCACTAATTGAGAAGGAAGATAATAACTTATTGTACAGTATCGCAACTTGACTAAAGTTGGAGATATAGATCACTGAACTACCAAATTAATAATCCAAAGAGATTATAGTCTTACGGATGTAGAAAGATTATATATCGTGAGTAAACAAAAAAACTAAGCCATTAAATTGTTCAACGAGTATGAAGGGTTCAGGATGCCATAATGAACACCATCTGTGAAATTTTCATCTTCAATTCTACTACTAGTAACATTTCATCTATTTTATCAAAAAAAAACTAATATTTTATTATGGAAATATTTTTGTTACATTAAATAAATTACCGTTACTAAGAGAACAAACTCTTAGTTCTAAGTGTATTATTGTTTTTAGGGTTAAAAAGAAATTACCTTACTTCAGGATTATAATTTAAACAAAAACAATAAACAAGATTATGAACGATAAAGTTTTGAAAAAAACTGAAACTTAGTACTGTAAAAAGTTTCAGTTGGCAAAAACATAAAGCTAAAAGTTAGAATATAAGAACTTTCGTCTAAATTAGAGTGAATAGTTTCACAATATTTGAGCGCCGAGTTGATGTAAGACATTAAATAAGAATAATATATCTTTTGCATGCATAAATTAAACGAACTATCCAAATAAATATAAAACAGATATAAGAAATAATTATAATCGTATCTTTCTGCCATTATTCTTAATACATTATAATATTTTTCAAAGTTGAAATCATGAGTCAATTGAAGCTAGACCACCATCGAAAACCTGGAAGCACTGGACGGCCGTTTCGTCCTACTATGGGACTCCTCAGCAGTGCGCATCCACGAACCCACTCTCGCGGGATTCGAACCCAGGACCTACCAGTTTCGAGCCGAAGCCCTTAACCGATAGACCACTGAGCTGGCAGGTATCCAACGGTGTTAATGTCTAACTTCAACTGATCCACGAAGTTGAGCAACCATTCACCAAAAATACTGAAATCTCCACAAATCCCCTTCTAAACATTATAATATTGTTTCATATATTGTTTGACTTTCTTTTATTTTCTTCTTTATAAATAAAGGCATTAGCTGGAACAGTGGCTGCAGATGAAATGAATATTATTACTGGTGCATTAGCTTTAACTACTAAAACTGTAGCCGATGTAATGACACCATTGTCTGATGCATTCATGTTATCTTATTCAGCTAATTTAGATTTTCATACAATGAATGAAATTTTTTCAAATGGTTATACACGTATACCAGTTTATGAAAATGATCGACAAAATATTAGATCTGTATTAAATGTAAAAGATTTAGCTTTTATTAATACAGATGATAAAGTTCCAGTATCAACTGTTTGTGATTTTTATAATCGTTCAATTATTATTGTATTAGATACAACTAATTTAGGAATGATGTTAAAAGAATTTCGTCAAGGTTAGTTTATTGTTTTGTTATATTTCTTTTCCGACATATTTCTTTGTATAATTTGTCTTTTCAATTTTTATATAAACTTGAAACCATGAGTCAATTGAAGCTAGACCACCGTAGAAAACCTGGGAGCACTGGACAGCCGTTTCATCTTACTATGGGACTCCTCAGCAGTACGCATCCACGATCCCGCCTCGCTAGATTTGAACCCAGGGCCTACCAGTTTCGCGCCAGAGCACTTGACCGATAGCTTCAATTGACTCATGATTTCAAATATATAAAAATTACTTAAAATCTCCACAGAAAACCCCCTTTTCAATTTTTGTTTGAAATTTGTTAAAATTGTGGAAATCGTTAAATTCGATAGTTTACATCACAAATTGATCTTAATTAAATAACCTTTGAAAGTCTGGCAGCATTGAACAATTGTTTAATACTAGTATGAGACCCCTTAACCATGTGCACTTACAACCCCACTGGGAATGGAACTCAGAATCTTGAGGTCTCACAGTTAGTGCCTAAAATTTAGGCCATTGAGTCAGCATTCAGTAGTTTACATTTTTAACTTCATCATCAATTCTTTAAGCTGATAATAATAATGTGTTCAGTAATTACTATTTTAGAGCCATAATTCCTGGAGTTTTAATGAGAAATTGTAACCAAGTGAAGTTTAACCGTATTGAGAGTGGGGCTGTTACTTGCCAGTAGCACTTGGTAATGCGTCCACTATAGTTTTCTTCTACATTCTCCGTAAAAACGAAAGAAACTCCTCTAATTGAAAGTTCCTTGTAGCTGTATTTTTACCTGAATTATGTAACCTATGGTGCAGTATTCTCGTTTAAGTTTCTTTTTTAGTTTTGTTGCTATTTTTTTATTTTTACACTATATTATCTGTTTATTTGTTTGGCCTATACTTTTGGTACCCTGTCATACCAGAATGTATGCATACTACACAAATAGAAATTAATATATATTTTTCTTTTCGGACAATTAATTTTCGAGTAGGTTTTATTTATAAAATGTTTTCAATTTATATAATACGGTCATTTTAAACGTGTGACTGAAACCTTGTAGGGCAACCGAAGTTAAGTCTAAAACATTCTATCTGAACAGAATACATCGTTGATCACTTTACTATGTCTACTGTTTTAGTATAGTATTGTACTGCTTACAACTAACTGTTACAGCATTACTCTACTCAAAATCTATTTAATTCTTCATATTAAAGTACTGGTATTTAGTTTGTATGTGTTTGTAATTTCCCGTCTGTAATTCTAACAACTCCAATCAGTTAGTGTCTATTGGCACATGTACATGTTGTGCGGATCGCCTCGATATTTCAATTAGCCACAAGACTTAATAGCTTACCAGATAACCGGTCGGTGGTTGAAGCGAATAGTACTGGGTTTAAATCTGGATGAGAACTTGGAGATCGGAATGCAAATATATTCATTTGATAATTCTTTCCCCCCCCCACAAAAAAAAACAAAACGCTTTCTGGATCCCAATGTTAGCTAGTCTGTATTTAGTATTATCAAATAGAACATGTTCTTACCCTACCTAAGTGTTTCCATAATTTATAACTACCTATTAAAATTTCGAAAATATTCATTTCATGAGTTATTTATTCAAACTATTTTTTGTGTGTTAAAGTGGCATCATAATGATTAAAAAACGTCACCAAGACATAAAGTGCCTGATAGTTACTATCCTTTTTTAATTCACTAAAATCTGGTGTTTTTTCCGCCACGTTAAATCTAGTTTTTATTGTCTGTTAAAAGTATATTTTAAAAAAGAATTGTGTGATTAGTGAATAATAGTAATTGGAATTCTTTAAATATCGAATTGGTTGTTTTAATTACTTATAATTGTGATTTGTACATAGAAATTGCAGATAATATTGCCAATCCTAGAATATCTAACAATTTATATCAACTTGTACTTACACAACAATGTTGAACATGTTGGTAAGATTGTTGTTCAATGAAATGTACTATAGATTTCCAATTATTGAGTTACCAAGTTAGCAGTTCAAATATGTATTCTGAATAATCCAGTTTAGGTAATAGCTCGGTATCGTTAACTTGAGATATGATATACCAAGAGGAATAGAAATATTTATCGTTTGCAACGTTATACTGGCTTCACGATTTATGATCAAATATAGAGATCCAAAACATAGGCTAGACAATACTTTATTTAACCCATGTACAAGTAGTCACAATCAATGAGTTCAGAGTAGAAACCGATACTAGGAAGAAAATTACAGATTAAACAGTTAGTAAGCTCTGTGTCAGTCAGTTTGTTCTGTATCTTACCCCATTCGCTTTCACTATCATACAAATCAATGTGTGTGTTGATGTACAGTTCAATAAATTTGGTTAGTTGAATCGATTCTTTTACGCCCCAGTATTTTTCCTTTTTATCCACTAGTATAAAATTAAATTAGAATAAACAATAACAACAGAGTTAAGTAATGGCTCAGTCGTTCAGACTGAGACAAATTCGCGCCAGCCTAAGCCACCGTACCATATCAGTACGACGAGATAAAATTTAAAAAATGAGTAACAAGGTAGTTGAAATAATCGTAATCATAATTAGAAGGACTAAACATTAAGAATTGCGTATAAGAAGAAATAGTGAAAAAGTTAAGCGAAGAATTACTGGAAGTCAGAATCGATATGAAGATAAAGAGTGAATACATCTGCACTACCGTAATCGATTCTGATCTATGTCATCTAACATCTCTAAACACTGATCGCAGTTATCTTGCAGAACCCAACCAGGTTGATGAAACTTCCAAGACGATTGAAGTAATCATCACACTCAACTACTTCACTCCTTATGATAAATCTAGACGATGATGCAACCACTGATGGATTAAAACACTCAGCTTTCGAGATAACTCAAACTCCCAACTTCCTGGAGTAACTGACCAATCTTGTGGAAATTTTGGAGAAAACGTGCCAAAAGAACAAAATTTTCATTAGTCTGGGTTTTCTCTAAGATTTCCACTGACTTTGAGGAAATCTATATAGATCTCAGGTTTTTGAACCAAACTTTAACTACTTGCTTTCTGGTGACTGGTTAATAGTATTTCTAGGATTCAGACGAAAGTGAGGATTAAAACCAAGTACATGAATGAACACCAGTATTTTGTGAATCAGTAACGTTGAAGTAAAAATAAAATGTGAAGTGATTTTAGTTTTCAACTCTTGCTTCGAATACTGCTACTTGAAATTTATCTTGGACAATGTTGCTTATTACAAAACAATGTATTTGTATGGTTTAGTTATACTATCTCTCTGGCCAAATCAGTTGAAATGAAAGCAGGGTTCGAGCCCGTGACCTACCAGTTGAAAATGGAACTCATGAGTCACCACTTCACACATGGTCGCAAGTACTTTCTTACTTGAACATCTATACATCGTCTCCGTGTTGTAGTGTGAGCTTAATTATTTGAGATAATATATAGTAAGCCTAAAGTATACTATCGAGCCAGTGAGGATAGAGACAGCGAATTCAAATTCATAGCGCGTATATCAATCTAGTATGGTGTTTATCGTACAATGATGTTGACTTTCAACCGTAATAAAGTTGAATTCAGTCAGGAAACTATCATTAATTAGGTTGAACTATACTATAAAGAATAAAACGTTACAGTTGAAGATTTGGAGTTAGATTTAAACTTAGAGTACAATAACTACATTCTTTACAATTTAATCTTAAATCATAACCCTAGTTTTAATGTTAATTCTAATCTCCAAAGCCTAAATTCAAACCATAAACTGTAATGGGTTAGAATCCATGGTAAACTTGGGAATTTCGTTTATATAAAAACAATAGACTCTTTGTAATTCTTTTCATTTCGTACAGTAATTCGTTCATCCATTCTTTCTCCTTTATATTTTATGCCTTTTGATTGGTTGAAACAGGTGGAAATAGATCTCAATGTTGTTTAGCAGCATAATTTAGTTTTACTGTGACATATTTGATGTTCGTCTTCTAATAAATTAATCAAACATTTTATTTAGAAGTAATCAATTGGAAATTTATTTTTTTTACTCGGAAGGAAAAAAAATAACGCAAAATGTATCCTCAGAATGTGGTTTTTGTTGAGATTGTAGTAATTTAACAATTGAATTCATGAGTCAATTTAAGTTAGACCACTATTGAAGACCTGGATACACTGGACGGCCCTTTTGTCCTAGTATGAGACTCCTCAACAGTGCGCGTCCACGATCCCACCTGCGCGGCTCGAACCCAGGATCTTTGGCCTATCGCGCAAGTACTTAAACTCTAGACCACTGAGCCTGTATCCAACGGTGTTAATGTCTAACTTCAACCAATCCACGGAATTGCGACACCGTCCACCATTATCTTCAGTGAGTCACTGCCTCACAAAAGACACGGTTGAACTCCACTGGTCACTGCTTCTCACTAGAGCTCCAGAAAATAAATCTTGATGCCAATCACTAGTGAGCACATGATGATCATTATCTAAATGTTAATCGTTCGCGCGCGAGACCGAATGTCCTGGGTTCGAGTCACACGTGTGGGTTGGTGGATGCGCACTGTTAAGGAGTCCCATACTCGTACGAAATGGCTGTCCAGTTCATCCAGGTTTTCAGTAGTGGTCTAGGTTAAATGGACTCATGAATTCAATACAATGTATTCAACATTTTTATCTAATTAATTATTTTAATTTATTTAATGTGTGAATAATTCGGAACTTGACCATCGAAATTGACTTTTTATATTAAAAAATATTGGAACCATATATACTATTAGAATTTATATTATGAGCCATGATTCAATGAGAGTGGTTAACAATATATATTTAACCAATAAGATTATCTCTTTACAATCATCGGAGTTGTTGAGAATGCGGAACATTATACAGCTCATAATCGTTAAGAAAGAAGTAAATCCATTTACTCTTTATCTCTGGCTGGATTCTAACTATTTTTCTTTCAAAAAACTCATTCTTCTTAAGATCAAACTGTATATGCCTGATTCTTTCTACTATCATTGGTACTTTTATTATTTCTACTGATTTGAGATTGGTTTTGATAATTTCAACGTATTGTGATGATTTAGTGTAACAATTTAAATTAGATGTGTATGTGTACCAGGTTATATGTTCCTTTTGATTAACTGAATTAATTGTCATGATATCGTTAAGAGAACGATATAATTCACTTCTGTATTGGTTGTTCGAATCTTCCCACTGATGTTTAGGACTGCAATTGATCAGTTTCTTATTGGCATATATGCATCTGGTGTGGATTACCTCGATATTGCCTTAAGTCACAAGCATTCTAAGCAGAGATGGATGGCGGTCAGTAGTGCAATTTAGGACGATCATTTCGTTCGATTTGGGACTCGTCAGCTGGATGTACCTGCATCTTAGAGTTGATCTTCATTTTGGGACTCGAACCCAGTACCGTTCGTTTCAAACGCCAACGAGTTATCCACTTAGCTTTAACTATTTATGTCCTATAATATATCGTTTTACTTCATTCAATAATAACTATATATTGTGAAGTTAAAATATTGCAATGAATAGGTTCTTTAAAGTTTATAAAACATAATAGTATACATTTCTATCACCTAATTAACACAATATTATCACTAATAACAAAACGAAATTATTCAACTAAGTGACATTTGATCATTTTATCAACAATGAAATTGATCATATTTTATTATTAACTATATAATTAATGACATTTGATAGTAGTTGATTAGGGATAAATAATCTTCTAATATCAGAAGGGGGTTTTGTGGAGATTTTAGTAATTTTGTAGTTGAAACCATGAGTCAATTGAAGCTAGACTGCTATGGAAAACCTGGATGCACTGGACAGCCTTTTTTGTTCTAGTATGAGACTCCTCATCAGTGCACATTCGCGATCCCGTCTCGCGAGATTGGAACCCAGGACCGATCAGTCACACACGCGAGCTCTCTAAGAGGTAGTTCCTGGAGTTCTATTGAGAAACAGTGACTAGTGGAGTTCAACCGGGTCTTTTGTAATATAGTAACTCACTGAAGACAATGATGGACGCTGCCACAATTTCGTGGATTGATTGAAGTGAGATATTAACACCATTGGGTGACGGTCAGCTCAGTGGTCTAGAGGTTAAGCGCTCGCGCGCGAGACTGATAGGTTCGAGGTTTGTATTTCCTTATAGTATATTTCCCATTCATTGATAAACATTATCATCTCATTAGAACTCTGATTACATAATTCAATGGAACAATTTCAATATTTTATGTATTAAAAAAAATTATCTGACTTCTTATTTTTATCCTTTCAGAAGATATTTTTTTATATGATGAATAATGTACTGTTGGAATAAGATAAATATATAAAAAAAATTAAAAAAATGCGTCACACTAAATATCACAAGTTTGTATGACAAAAGTAATAATATAGGGATGAGCTTGACAATTAATTCTTAAAATGATCACATGATTTTAATGACATTTTTTTCAATTAATTAACAAAGAGTATATGTACAAATCAAAAGTATTTCACAATGAATCTAATAAAAACTGTTACACTTCAATGGCTTTAAGAAGTTGTTTAACTTTTTATGGTTATTATCGGTTTTCTTATCCTAATATTTTAGCAATATGATTACATAGACTCGCCAATTTGAACGTAAATGTTTTCTCTTTAAAAGTTATCTCTCATAACCACAAATAGTTACATGGAAAGTTTGTCATCATTTAAAACAATTTTTACAGATAAATTTGATGAAATTATGGAGTTGACATTGTAGAAGAACCATCATTGTTTCCATATTGATATGCAGAATTCATTTGTGATAATCATTATCTAGTTTATTATTCCTACTTGGTCAGATCACGTATTAATCATTAGCTTACTAATGAAATGTATTTTCTGAGGGTTTATCATAGAAAAGTAGACTGGAACAAGACTTGATTGACTTTTACATGTTATGTAAAGTCCATATATAAAAACATCAGTGTTTTATAAGTTTAACGTTTTCATTTTCATGTTGAGATGAAAAAGGATTTTCTTTAATAATTTTAAGCCTTTTGAGCACTACACGAAGCTATTTCCGGATTCAGGAATCGAACCTAGGACCTTAGGTTGCACCTGATCTCCTAACTTTTAGACTACTGAGCCGGTATTCAATGGTGTGCATGTCTAACTTCAATTAATCCACGATAGTGAGAAACCATTTTCCATTGCCTACGGTGGATAAGGGTCTCTCATCCGACAGGGTTGTACCTGACTGGTTAAGACTTCCAGGTCTTCAACGGTAGTTTAACTAAGATCAGTTCTACCGAATTCTATAATCTCAATGAAACCGTATTCCGATAAAATTATTTCTATTGCGCATTTTTGTGTAATGAATTTCCCATAAAACATTGTAAGTAGTTTTCTCGATTCTGACTGGCTTGTTTCCATACAAAGCTTTTATCATCCAAGTTAGCTTATGGGATTTGAAACTAGTAGATCACATCTTGAATGTAGCAGAAATAAGTGACACATAGTAGTAAAATAATAACAGTAAAGACAGTAATCATTTTTGTCCAATACATCATTTGTTTAACTGCAGTAAATAAATTCTCGGCACACAATATGAAATATTAGGAAATGTTTTAACTCTGCGTACAAATTGCCCATGTATGAATTCCATTACTGTCGAAGACTCTTGTTTCTTCAAAAAAAGCTGGAATATAAAAAAATACACCAACCATTGTGTTGGTTTCATCTAAATTTAATTATTATTCAGACTTTCGATAGATTGTTAGGCCGTTTATAAAAACGCATGAGTAGTGGAGTGGTGTATGCTACTCATACTGATAGATATAAGTAGTATGTAGTTGAAGACAGAAGTGGAATGCCTGGCAGCAGAAGAATAAACTATAGCGAATCGAATAGAAATCGGAGAGCAATCAAAATAACAACAGAATTAGAGGAATAATAGAGTAGGTAAAGGATAACGCAAAGAAGATATGCAAATGATGTATTTAATGTATGATTTTCATATTTTGTGTAATTTTGCACTAAGCAATAGATTGATTTCTCTCACCAAATCTTTTCGTTCACTACATTTGTACCATTATGCGGTTAACATACATGATTAATTGGTCTAAACAAAAATGAGAGATAAAGTTCACTACACAGCTATAAAATAAATACCTTAAACGTTTAAACGGGATACTAGTTTATCAGATTTGGATCAACTTACTCTTCAGTAGTAAATGATAAATAAGTTTTTATTGGGTATCTTATATGAGCTTCTAAGAAAAAAATCTGATTTAAAATGTAAATCATTGACTACTGACATTTTAGATCAGGGAGCACTGAAGAGATTTTTCTTCTTAGAATTGAACTCTTCATCAGTGAACATCCATGATCCCAATAGGAATGGAATCTAGAACCTTCACACCTTTGGACAGTTGATTTCACACTTAACCGCTCATATTTCCAAGTTCAGTTAGATTGGAATAGTATGTGATCATTCATTGCCATCTGTGATACTAGTATGAGTTGTAACATAATTAAATACTACTGGTCACAGTTTATCACTAAAACTTTAATGGTCGTTCTTGAAAATTTTCATTAGGCAGTGTAATTCTGAAAATATAAAACTTTCCGAATTATTATCACTAACTCATTAATTTCAATATATACTGTTTAATATTATCTAACGCAATTCCCCCCCCATTCTCTTGACAATCACTATATATCTAACCAAATATTAATTGATTTTAGGAAGAGCTCATATGGCATTTGTTGAGCGTTTAGTAACAGAAGGTGACTGTGATCCATATCGTGAAATGATTGGTCTAGTTACACTCGAAGATGTAATTGAAGAAATTATTCAAGCTGAAATTGTTGATGAAACAGATATTTTAAGTAAGTTTTATTATTATCATATTTAATATGAATACTCTGTTTTAAGTTATTTATGGTTTCATTATTTCATCAACTACTCTTTTTTATTATTTCTCGTCAGCTGTTTTCATTTCCAGTATGATTTGTGTTTGGTCAATGATGTATCTTTCAGTTGAGTAGTCTGTTGTGGCTTAGTTTAGGATAGTGATTACACTGTATCGCAAACCGACCAAAGTTTAGAAGCAATGACTATCACATTCTAACTTTTTACTTTTTCAACTGTTTAATATTCTTTTACCACTGCACTTCTTTCGACTTTGCTCAGAAAGGAACAAGGACTAGACTGAAAACAAGATATAGTTCAAATATAAGTATATACAGTAAAATTAGTCTTACTTATGATATAATGTGTGTATCTTGTATTCGTCTGATTATCGAAATCAAGAAAACAATAAGATAGACGTAATTTAAGAGAAGTATGTTCTATCTCTTTAATTAAGATCATGTACCGATCATTTGAAAACCTGAAAGCACCAGTGGTCTGACATTGATCAGTTCATGATCTCGACTAAAATTCAACAATCTCCATAATCCTATACTGATAATTACGTCTTTTTATAGCTTTTTTTCTATCACTTTAGTAAATATATATACTCAAAAATGAAGAAAAACTATGATGTTTACTTTTTTCCAACAACCGTAACAAATTAATGTGACACATGAGATTCGTATGGTTTTTAACCTTGGAACTTTAGAGGTAGAAATTTTAAAATAAAATCATAAGATGGTATGCGATAAATTCAATAAGTTGTTTACCAGTTTCAAAATAGTAAGAAATAATGTCGCCATAAAAAAACGTAATAGTAGTTATCTTGTTTTTTTTTGTTGATAGTTAGAACTTTGTACATTTTAAATGAATCAGTCTATTAGCTAGATGGATGGGGGTGAACTTAGTTTTTTTTTTAATTTCAGCGACATATAAGTGTAGGTAGTTCATCAGAACCGGTCTCATATATAAAGTGATTAAGTGATTTTTTGTAAAGTTACTGACATTCATCTTTTATTTTAAAAAAGGCGTTCAGTTGAATGGGTTTTGTGAAGATTGATCTAGTCTGTAGGTCACATTCGTCATAGAATACTAAAAACCAAAGAGCGCTGGAGAGCTTTCTCGTCCTATTATGAGATTCCTTAGCAGTGCCCACCAGGAATTAAAATCAGGACCTCCAGGTCTCTCAGTGAAAACTTGATCAGTAGATCCACTGTACCGGAGTCCATTGTTACAGTCTTAACTTCAATCAACTTGTGGTTTAACACAACGATAATCCAATGTTACTGATGATAACTATTTCACGTACGAAGTGTCTGATCTCTACCAGTCATGACTTCTCACCAGAACTTCAGGAAGATCTTGAAGTGAATCACGGTTGACATGATTATTGCAGCTTAGTTGAAACGCTTTTGTGGAGTATAGACTATTAAGAAGTCCCACGCTGGGACGAAACAGCTGTCTAGTGCCATTTAATTGCAATGGTATCCTAACTCAAACCAATGTTTAACAGTTACAACTAAAGTTTACGTATGCAGTTATTAATGTTAACAATGTCATTTTATCAAATGAAATGCATGCAACTGTATACAGTTTTTTATCAATCCATCGGATAATGAGTAAAATAACCCTAGATTTGTGTTGGTGAGTTGACATCTGAATTACAATCAATCAAAGTCCATACATAAAAATGTTTATTTAAATCGATAAGCGGAAGTTCAAAAAACCATGTTCTCAAATCTTAAAACGTAACTTCTCTTAGTGGGGAATAGAATTCAACCAATGTTGCATGTTGAAAGCGTATATTTTGGCCATTATCAACTTCAAGATAGGTGTATCAATTTCATCTGGAGGTCGCGATTAACTATCAAAATATCAAATGACAGTGAAGTGATAACAAATCAATCTGTATTCTAGACTCTTTAAAGCCTTTAATATGTTGGGAAAATTCATTCCTAAGCGTTCAAATGTAACAACGTTTGTTTTTGAACTAGATTTAATTGAGTCCGTTATGTATCTGATTTTGGTAAATCATCATCGTTAAACTTCTCAATCAGTTTAGACATTAGTTTTAGTCTAATTTCAAACACTTCAACTTTTGCGTATAATTCATATGTAAAAAAATTCGTAATTTATAGTCGGTTTCATTTAGTTTTTCATTTGTTTTGTCACGTTTCTAAGGCTTCTAAAATGAATTTTATTATAGTAAAACATATCAGAATACTTTGCTTTAACATCATCAATAGCCACACAACTTGTATACTGAAATATTTTTCAATATTTTAACATAAAATACCAGAGTCCTGTTCTCTTAAGAAACGGGCGTTCAATGTTTCCACGTTTTCAATGGTGACCTAGCTAAGATCGACTCGTGATTGAAACAATAGTAATATTTAATAGAAAATTCTCAAAAATACATGCCAAACTAAATTTACCATACTTCCAATTAACCCAACTGAGAAAGTGAGCAAAAAACGTGCACCGTAAGCCATAAGAAAACATTTAATTACCCTCCAATACTCACTATTTCAATGGAACTTCATTAATGATTAACAATCGACATTAGGATACACACGTTGAACACGTCTTAAAACTTAACGGTCTACTATATTTTTGTAAGCTTTTATACTTCAGACTAACTGCACATGAACTACAGCATTACTGAAACATAAGCATACATACATACATATTTTTATTATTACTGAAATCGTGGACCGATCAACTTTAGACCACCATTGAAAACGTGAAAGCACTGGACTGCAGTTTCGTCCCAGTATAATGGACGCTACTCACAAGATTGCTTGTAAGTAGTATGTTGCGGAACATGGCCTCGAAGTTTCTGTATGAACTAAAGAGTTTCAGTACAGCGGAAGCACGGTGTTGGCAAAACACTTGGTAACCAGATGAAAACACTGTCCTGACTCCAGAACGCACCAAAAGATGTAAATGGACGATTGATGGTTATGCATGTTCATTATGTAAATGCTTCATAATCTTTCACAATAAAATAGTTTTCTTCTGCGTATCCCCTTCATGATAAAGGGCTCCTCAGCAGTGTACATCCACGACCGCTCACATGAGACTTGAGCCCAGCACCTTCGGTCTCGTGCGTGAACGCATAACTTCCAGACCGTTGAGTCGGGACCCAATGGTTATTATGTCTAACCTCAATCAGTCCACAGTATTGTGAGAGCATCTTCTATTGTCTTTGTTATATAACTACCCTACATCCGACACGGTTGGTCTCTACTAGTTATGGTTTTCAGTAGAACTAAAGTTGATTTGTTCATGATTTCAATGAAAGTCAACAATCTCTACAACCCTGAATCGACAATTTTAATAACCGTTTAAATTTTTACATTGATTATTTACAAGAGTTTAAAATGTTCAATATCATTTTTCATCAGTGAAATTCATAGTAATTACTTTGTAAGTTTAAAGTGCCTGAGATTAACAAATTTTAATCAATTTACGGATCCTAATGTTTATCATTTATCAGTGATACGGTCAATTATTTCTTGATTTTTATTCGTTTTCCTTCACACTATCCTTACTGTCAGTTATCAATGTTTGTGTAATTTCATCATGGTTAAAAAAAATATGTATCACTGTTCCTTGTTGAGCATATAAGTCCAGTTTCAATTCCAGAAAACGTATAAAAAATCTGGCCATAGTCTTCTGAAATTTACTGAAATCATAGCTATAAAACTTAGGAAACTAAATATATACATTCAAAAAGAAACAGTAATAAAATCTTTCTTAAAGCGTTCACGCACGAGACCGAAGGTCCTGCATTTGAATCCCGCATGCAGGGTCGTGGATGCATACTATTGAGAAGTCTCGTACCGACAAAACGGTCATATAGTGCATCCAAGTTTTCAATGGTGGTCTAGCTTAAATTGACTCATCAATTTAACAATTAAAATCTTTATTTATCAAAGTGAAATTACATTCACTTCATTATGTTATTCTTTACTTCAACCCTTTCGGCATAATTTGATTATATCATTCTTATTTCTTCTATTTTTCTTTTGAGATTTTTTAATTTTTTTTCTAATTAACTGATTTCAACTGCTCGTTCTTATAATCTTATTAGCTTTGTTGTATGATATAAATATTTAGTTTCAATGAAACTTGCTTGTATAAGTATGTTGGTTTCTATCATAATTTTGGTTTTGATAGATTGTATAATAGTTGACAAGAACTAAACAAAACAAAATGAATTCATGTTATTCTGTTCAACTTCTTTTTTTTCTATTTTACTCTCAGCAAACGTTATAAAAGGGAGCTATGTTTGAACTCACTTGATGTTATTTATTTGTATCTTCCCATTGTTACTTAGGACTGAAATTGATCAGTCTCTTATTGGAATATGTCCATTTTGTGCGTATTGCCTTGATAAAGCCTTAATTCACAAGCATTATAAGCAAACATGGTAAGTGGCTAGCAGTGGAATCCAGGATATGCGTTTTGTCCTATTTGGGACTCGTCAGCTGGATGTACATCAACTCTTAAATGCAGGTACATTCAGCTGACGAGTCCTGAACAGGACGAAACGCGGATCCTGGATTTTACTACTAGCCACTATCCATCTTTGTTTGCGGAGCTGTGTGTAGTTTCCTACTTGATACATTAATTTGTTAGAGTTTGAAAGATGTTCACGAATATTGACTTCATCAGAAACTCCTATCGAGTAGATAATGCAGTAAATATATTCGATTATTATTTATAAAGTGAAAAGAGGCTGAACAGAATATGAAGATATTTTCATTATAATCTCATACCCTAATCTCCTTTTTCTATCCGTGCTTGGTAGTGGCAGTAACCCTGAATACCCATTTCCACTTAACTTTGATCGCATTGAGCAACGTCTCTAAATGATGATTACTTATTACTTTAAAGCAACCATTTGTGATAGAAATTCGATTTTAGAATTATACATACAAATTCATGAAAAGATATGATCATCTACAGAACTTACATGTATGTGGTATATATACGACAGGGGATAGGTTAAAAATTGTTTCTGTATTCAGAACTATACTTCATCTTTATGTACTCAACCTCCGATAGAATAGATGTAGAGGAAAAATGATGAGATACTAAATAGAATAACCTAATGATTAGTTCCAGTTGTTATTATTAAGACCTTCAAAGTGTAGCTAATCCAATCGAAATAAAAATCAAACATGTTTATCAATAGAAAACTTGTGATTAGTTATCTTGGAACATCTCTATGGATAATATCGCTAGAGCGAATATTTCATGCAATTGGTTCCTTTTTATGAATTTAAATAAATCCGGAACAACAATTGAAGGAGAATAATACGAATTCATTATGTTTCATGATTTCTCACCAGCTGTTTACATCCATATGTGTATTGAAGTGTAACATTGAGGTATGACGTAATGTGAACCAATCGATATTGTTATCGGAAAGAATTAAAATAAAAAAGATTATCAATAATAACTATGTCTATATATATCTGTGCACGAATAAGTTTAAGGTTATTTGCAGATTGGATGCAAAACTATGGGGAGACGAGCTGAGACGGTAATTAAATAAGATCTGAGAACAGATAAGATAGATTATATGATAATTATAGTTGTGAAGAGTTTACATAAGATTCAGAACACCTTAGAAGAGATATAGATTTAGAGCAATGAGGTGATAATTGTCTAGAAATCGAATTTGTAGGGTTACATAATAATTAGAAAAGAATTTGAATGATTTATGTAAGTCTAAAGAATTAAGTGAGTAAAAAAACTATAAATGAAAGGATGGTTTTAGTGTACACGAATTAAGAATCAGATTTTCAATAGTGGACTAACATGATCTCAATGACACTCAACAATCTCCACAACTCTATACAAATAAGATTTAGTTTAGCAAAGACTTTACACTAATAATATAATAATTACAGATAATATTATTTAAGACATTAAATAGGAATAATATATTTGTAAAATCTCAAGGAATTATTCCTTGAAAAAGCTTGGACCAGATTGCCAGGCGAAACGTTGGATTTAATTTAAAAAATTCATTCGCTGAGATTTTATAAATATATTATTCCTATTTAATGTCTTACTTCAACTCGGCGCTCAAATACTGTGAAACTATTCGTTCTAATTTAGACGAGAGTTCTTATAAATATTATTTAAGGTTATAAATTTACCAAGTTGGTGATAAGTTGACTACTGTCTCATCTTGGACACACAGACCAGGTTTAAGTTTTTTAATTGCTCCCAGATTGAGGAGTAGTAGTATGTAGTGTGTCTAGGTGTAAATAATCTATAAATGTGCAATAAAATAGATTCGGTATTTATTTTTTAAACATATTTCAATTTCGTACTCTAAAAATTTTTTTTCTCATTTTTTTCTCTCTCAAACTTAAGCTGATAATGTGCATCATCAAGTGAGACAAGTGCGTAAAAGAGATTTCCGAATGTTCGGTTTACATGATTCTCAGGGTAAATCAAGATTATCACCACAATTGAAAATTGCAGCTCTACGGCATTTAGCCTCAGGTTGGTTTCTTTTCCAGTTGCTTTATTCATATTCTATAAACTTTTTGTAAAATTATCTGCAACATCCTTATGGTTTAAGCAGATTCACATTTGAACATAGAATGAGTTGAGTTTACGGAATATTCTCAAGTTGGATAATAGTCCAGTTTCGATTTGGCGATTTTCTCAAGATAAGATTAATTTATAGGTAATATCACAGATCGACTTAATTTGGATTATTGTTAAAAACCGGAGAGCAGTAGACAACTGTTTTTAACGTAATAATGTTTAAATGCTCGTCATGATACCTGAGACTTCTATACTGAATCTTTGGTGCGGTCTTGATGAATATTTCCTAGGTGCTTTTTGACGTCATCATTTTTCACCTCCTCCTCATACTTTGATTAGTTTTTAAAGTTATGAGACTTTTATTGATATGATCATTTTTTTATGTAGCCCTTTTAAAAAAATAATGAATCTTGACGTTTTTTTCACTTCAGTCAGACAACTGAATATAATTTACAGCAAATTCTACTGGTACTCCAGTGTCACTGAACTCAAATTAATCATTTCAATACCATATGACATTGTTTAACAACCGGTTGCCGACTAATGTGAATTTTTATTTAAAATTGATTTTAGTCATGGACTAACATCAACCGAAGAACCATTAAGCTCCAAAAATTGCACTGGGAATTTATTTCTTGGGTACGTCAGTAACCAACTTCTACTTAAATTTCCGAAGTTCCAATGAATATTCTTGATTGATTGATCTTAGGTGTTGGAAGTAAAACAGTTACCCACCAATACGATTAAATGACGTTGTGCCATAGAGTCGACTAGTGGGATTTAGAGTTGTGATCCGTTGTAATTCAACTCATTAGTTTAAGGGTAAGAAGCTCATTGAGAGTTCTGAGGGTCTTCGACTTGATCACTGATAAGATCGCGGATGCGTATTGCTGAAATATCTCAAATTAGAGCGAAGTATTTCACCCAATGCTTCTTGTTTTTCAATTATTCCTCAATCAGTGTGAATTTGTGACGAAAACTAACTTTATATTATTATTATTATTGGTAGTAGTAGTGTAGAGAGTGAAAACTCAGGTACGGTAAATCAATTTTTTGCCTAATGCAAAATTACACAGTGCCTTTGTAAAATATGAAAATCATACATTGAATACACCATTTACATATCTTCCTTGAGTTTTCCTTTACACACTCCATCATTTTTCTAATCTTGTCATTCCAATTATTCTCCTTTCGTTTATATTCTCTTATTTCAATCTTCTGCTGATAATCATTCCACTCCCCATTCCTGCTACATACTACTTATGCATGTCCTCATAAGTAGCATACACTACCATGATAGTATTCGATTAACATTCATAATATGGCTCATTAATTCATGCTACTTGACTTTCGATACATTAGCTATATTCAAACTACCTATACAACGTCACTGAATTATATTATTGCTGATATTATTCCTTTTATATACAAATAGGATACACCATTGTGTATTGAGTATTAATCATGTTTCTATCACAGTATATCTAACTGATACATCTTGCATAATACAAGCTAATCATTAGCAAAACTTTCTAAACTACCATCTGGTAATAAGATTCTAATTATTAGTTAAAAAGTTTCTACGTGTAAGCTAACATTCAATGTGAAGTGTTCACTATTAGCTTCGGTTAAAAAATTAATACACACAATTGACTAATAGATACTGTACAATAGATCAACAAATTGACAACAGTCCATAATATCGGTCTACACAAGTTTTATAAGGTGTTATTTTTGTTTCAATTTTCAAGTGTTAAGTAATGTGAGTTCACATTTCACAAGCGGACTAAGTGTAGGTGCACTCAACGGATAACTATTATATTACATAAATCATACAGTATGGATGAATCCCACTATATCATTCTAAAACATTGATATATACTGACTAGTTACCTATGTATTTTGAAATTTACAGTGTTATTCCCTTGATTTTGTGAAATACTCATTCAATCAATGTTATCCAATTATTCAAACATATTGGATGATGTTGAAATGGAAAATTCTTAAACCTTCGGTAATGTATTAACATTAATCCAACTTCCTTTTCAGGTCTCTCAAGAAATTACCCATACCCTTTTACATCTATTTTATTCAGCTCCTAATGAATTTGATAAAGTGTTAATCTGATCATTTAATTAGTTGTCTTATTAAGTAACATTCTTTGTTGTGTAATTTCACTGTTCACTACAAACTTGAAAAGAAAACATGCTTCCTATACCTACGCTTCAAAGGTGACGAAATCGCTGGGATAATTAACCACAGACTTAATTCCGCGTTGAAAGTGACCTACCCAGCAGCTAAATTGACGACGGTGTGGGAAACAAACTGCTCACTCAAACAAACCAAAATCGATAAGTCCTCTTTTCTCAGTACCTCCAACTGCATTTACCAATTTACATGTACGTGCCGAAGCACATACATTGGAAGAACCGAGAGAAAAGTGCATGTCCGCATTTCTGAGCATGTTCCCAATAAACTGAGGTTGCAAGGGTCTAGGGCTCTCAACAGTGCGATAGCTCGGCATTTACTCGACACCGGGCACAGCATCGACATTTCTCATGCCTTTAAAATCATTAGTAAACAAAGAAGTACAACTACCCTCCGGTTTGCTGAGGCGATCGCGATAAAAAAACTCAAACCGGACCTATGTATTCAAAAAGAGACAGTGATAAACTTATTACTACCTTGGTAACCCATTTTTGTTTTTCTTTTTGTTTCAGTTTTGTTGTTGTTATTAGTTCGATTTTGGTTAATATTTCAGTTGTTTTTTATTTTTTTTATACCCAATTCTTAAACCACCCTTTCTCTCACACATTTCCGCTCATTTGTCTCTCCTAATTATATGAACTATCCAAATCTTATTTAACTATTACGTAACCCACCCTGATTGTTTTCAACTACCTCTATAAATTATTCAATTATTACGTAACCCACCCTAATTGTTTTCAACTACCTCTAAAATAATCACATTTTTGATTTTATCTGTCTCTGAACTCCACTCAACTATTACGCCTCCCTTTATTTCAATACCTAATAACCTCTGACCTTTCCTTGCCCATATATATAGTTATCATCGATGACTTTTTTTTGTTCCAATCCTTTACATTCAATTATGTCAATTGTCCCACATTATTTATTACTCTAATGCATATTTGGTTGTAATCAGCTGATGAGAAACCACGAAATATAATGAATTCATATTATTCTGCATCAATATTTGTTCTATCTTTATTTAAATAAATCTTCCGTTCAATTCCGTATAGTACACTTAAACTTACCCCGTTTGTACGACGGCATACACAATGATCATATTTAACTCTAACCAAGAAAGTTATGTACACATATATCATAATAATCGAAATTGACAATTTCAAATGAATAGTCATGTCACAAGTGTAGTCATGTATTCTGTCTCCGTCAATACATTGAACCTTGTTTTTCAAACAAAAAATAATAATAATAATAATTTCATTATCATGTAGTTAGATCTCAAACAACTATTTCACGTGCCGTTTATTCGTTCAAACAACAATCACGCACACACACACATTGGTGTTAAAAATCCCCCTCACTTCTATTATTAGTACTGAATTTCAAATTGTAAAAAATCACACATTTATGATGTATACCGATTTTAAGGTCAACATGAAATAGTTTATTATTATCGTTTTTTCAAACTTTTCACACTATGTGTGGTTAAAGTCAATAAAATACATTTCATGTTGTAAACATTTTTTTTGTTGGTATTATGGTAGATCGTTTGTTTCTGTGGAATGTTTAATGACTCTGTGACCTTGAACCAATAAACAACTGACCATATTGTAATCAATCATTAATCAAGCAAATATTTTTAGAAATTTCTGAAAATCTACTTACTGATCATTCATTATTTTCTGTTGACTATTATTATTCGTTAGTTGGATATATTTTCATAGTTAAAATCACAAGTCAATTGAAGCTAGACAACCAGGGAAAACCTGGAAGCATAGGACGGCCATTTCGTCCTATTGTGGGACCCCCCAGCAGTGCCCATCCATGAACTCGCCTCGCGAGACTCGAACCCAGGACTTACCAGTCTGGCGCCAGAGCACTTAACCGATAGACCACTGAGCCGGCATCCATGGTGTTAATGTCTAACTCCAACCAATCCACGAAGTTGAGCAACCATTCACCGATTGTCTTCAATGAGTTCCTATCTCACAACAGACGTGGTTTGCACTCCACTGGTTACTGCTTTTCACTAGAACTCCTGGATTTACCTCTCGAAGTCAGTTGGATATATACTTTGTATAGATTATAAAATATATATATAGGTCGATGGTGGGTAACAGTAGAATCCAGAATCCACTTTTCGTTGTATCTGAGACTCGTCAGCTTGATGTACGTGCTTCCCAGTGTTGTGTTTCATTTCGAGACTCTATTCAAGTATCATTTGCCTCACACTTATAACGTCTGAAACAAGCAACTTGCTATCTGCACTCAAAAGCTAGCTTACTGGATAAGATGTTGAACGTTTGAAGCGAAATATGTTGTATTCGATTCTCGGTATGAATGCCAACAATGTGGTTTAGATACATGCAGTTGACGAGTTCCAAATAGGATAAAACGCATGTCCTAGATTCCATTACTATCCACTATCCAGCTTTACTTAAAGACTTATGATTTAATAGCGATATGTAAACGATCCACTCATGGTTCACATGTCGAAAGAGACTAATCATTTGTAGTCCCTAACATCAGTAATGGGAATATTCAAACCCTTAAAAATAAATTCTAAAACATTGTCTGAATAACAATAATATTTTATAGAGTAGAGATCGTGAGTCAATTGAAGCTAGACCACCATGGAAAACCTGGAAGCACTGGACGGCCGTTTCGTTCTATTATGGGACTCCTCAACAGTGCGCATCCACGACCCCGCACTCGCGAGATTCGAACCCAGGACCTACCACCATGGTGGTCTAGCTTCAATTGACTCACGATCTCAACTCTATAAAATTACTAAAATCTCCACAAAACCCCTTCTGATAATAATATTTTATGTTAATGTGAATTATTGTTAGCTCTTTATTTGATTCTCGAAATAATATCTATCAGTTATTGTTTTCCGAAATTGTTGACCTTCTACAAGTCACAACATCTCATTAGAACTTCAAGAAACCTATTAGTAAGTTAATAACTGGTGAGAACATGATTATCGTTTTTATAAAAGTGATATTGTAAATATTTTCATTTATGTGTCTACTAAAGTTTAAACTTTACACCAATAAACTATTACTGAATGGTCTAAAGTCATTATCGTACTTACTGAGAAAATCCATATGTTATGCCTCATGGATACGCCTTACTATACGAGTCTTAAACTAAGATAAAACAATTTTTTGGTGTGTTAAGTTGTTGAAAGTACTTGACAGAAAACTTTAGACTTAGGTTTTATGCTAGTTGACACATTTCAACAATACATACCTACAATCTTGAAGTGAATGATTTTCACTTCAACCGCCTAACATAGTTTAAAGCTTATATCGAATGATTTAGATCAAAGATTAGCTAAATATAACATCGCTCACCATTTAGTGATCAATGAGTTGTAGACTTTTCAGTTCTCCCTTATATTTTCAGTGATTTTTTAAAAAACTTGTAATAGAGCTTACTATCTGAATGGTATAATTTAACTACATACATAACAGCTGTAGAATATCACCATATTGGATCTTATTGTCATTATTATTATTACTATTATTACTATTATTATTATTATTATTACTATTATTATTATTATTATTGAGTTTTAGTGGTTGGTTGAAATTGTTTATTGTTTCTTCTTTATTCTAACCTTGATATATAAATACTTACTTTTGTAAATAACAAACTATCAGAAGTTACTGGGACTCATATTTTGTTCACTTACTATTCTTTTCTTTACCATATAACTCTGTGTGTATATATATAAGTATGTTTACATATTTGTGGGCAGGTTTGTTTATTGACTTGTTTTCAAACATTCTAAACATTCGGATTCGATTAATTCAGTTTCAATTGTTATACATATTGATAGTTAATACCTTTTTCTGTAAAAAAATATTTTCATAGTTGCAAGCGTGAGTCAATTGAAGTTAGACAACCATGGAAAACCTGGAAGCACTGGATGGCCGTTTCGTCCTATTATAGCACTCCTCAGCAGTGTGCATCCACGATCCCTCACCCACGAGATTCGAACCCAGGACCTACCAATCTAGCGCCAGAGCACTTAACCGATAGACCACTGAGCCTGTATCCAATGGCGTTAATGTCTAACTTCAACCGATCCACAAAATTGAGCAACCATTCGCCAATGTCTTCAGTGAGTTGATATCTCCCAACAGACCTGCTTGAATTCCACTGGTTACTGCTTCTTATTAGAACTCAGGGAAATACCTCATGCTGCCAGTCACTATTGAGCATATGATGTGCACTACTAAGGATTCCCATAATAGGACGAAACGTCCGTTCAGTGCTTTCAGGTTTTCTATGGTGGTTTAGTTTCAATCGACTCATGATCTCAACTCCATTTATTATTACTTTAAAGTTTTTGCCATTCAGAGAAAATGACTCAGGTTGTTTTTTCTTCAATTATCAATAATTCTTATTTTAAATATTTTATGTATCAATTATAAGTCATATGATGAAAAACCAAATTGTTTAAATATCAACAAAATATCAATAATTTTGTTTTGATTATCTACTCATAAATACTACTTAATTAGTAACAATACATGATCTCAGTAAATTTGCGTTTCTAGTTTCCAACATATAACGTTTTCTTATAGAGTTGAGATCATGAGTCAATTGAAGCTAGACTACCATGGAAAACCTGGATGCACTGGACGGCCGTTTCGTCCTATTATGGGACTCCTCAGCAGTGCGCGTCCACGAACCCACTCTCGCGGGATTCGAACCCAGGACCTACCAGTTTCGAGCCGAAGCCCTTAACCGATAGACCACTGAGCTGGCATCCAACGGTGTTTATGTCTCCTGAATTTACCTCTCGGAGTCTAGCTTCAATTGACTCATGATCTCAACTCTATAAAAATACTAAAATCTTCACAAAACCCCTTCTGATATAACGTTTTCACCTAATCACTCTGGATAATAAGCATTTATTACCAGGGTAGGTTTAAGGAGATAACAAACTGTTTTTGAATACACAAAGGGGGTTTGAATTTTCGTATGGCTAAGGCTTCAATAAACCACAGTATACACCCTTTTACACTTTTAAACAACACAATAAAAGCTGAGTTAAGATCAATCTTATGACCTGTTTCGATTATATGTTTAGCAACAGAGGATTATGGATGTTTATCCTCTACTCTTATCCAGAGTGATTAGGTGTCATTATTATCCTTGTCTATTTCTTAACTTTATTACCAGTCTAGTTGACCTTTTATTTTTATATATAAATGTTCTTAACAAATATAACGTTTTCATTGTATTAATGAAAAATGATCCCATAAATACATGACCTTTATTATTGTAATGTTAATATACTAATATTTAACAGATTAATTAGCCTATTGTTATTTACTTTTAAGACATTCAATGTATTAATAATCATTTTCTTTATATGTACGTGTCTCTCACTATTTTATTATACTACTTAATTAATCAGTTAATTGTAATCATAATAATTAAGTAAAATAGATTGTTTTATTTTTGTCAACTCATACATTCCCATCTCTTATTGTTGCTTGCGTCAAACCAATCCAATTTTTCAATTAAGAATTGAATCAATATGTTGTTACTAGTTTGTGTTTTCTTTTTCTATTGTTACCTTGGTACTTGTTTAAAACACGTTTTCTTTTGCCTTAAATAATTTCTCATTCTTTCCAAATGTATGTATGTATTATTCACTTGTAGAAAGTTTTTTTTTGCCTTTTCTCAAGTGCTAAGGTCAGTCTACTCGTTTTTTTTTGTTTAATAAAAAGTATGTACTAGTTTTTCATTTTATTTTATGTTCTCTTCGTTCTCTAAGTTATTGCTTAATGTGTCCATCCGGTCACTGTTTTTTTTTTCTGCCTTAAGTTGTTGTACATCTGTTTATTAGTCTGTTGATTTCAAATCTTATTTGCTGCCTCATTTTTAATTGACTCCTTCAATTTCTATCCCATGCCTTTCTTTTTCTATCTTTTTTTTCTATGATCAATAGAACTACCATGATAATAACAATAACAGTACTCACTACTACTATTACTAATAATAGTAGTAGTAATAGTAGAGCAGTAATTAAATTCTATTGTTATTTCCTTTATTGTAATTCCTATCAAATAAAATTTTATGATATGGTATACTTTCGGGGTTTGCAGACATGTTGTTTAATTAAGAAAGTAGTAGAACTGTTTTAGGCTTAGGAAATTCACATAATTAATTTTGGTGGATGAATGATTCTATATCGTTTTCTTGTACTGAACATGGTTGTTGCAAAGTAATTAGACATTTAGTGTTATGATATTGAAAAATATAACAGAAATTCGGTGAATCCGCAATCAATATTTTTTAAGTTATCTAAATGTTAATTCTTTTTCTTGTGGTTTACATCATGTACCATCCTTAGTTAGACAACCATTGAAAACTAAGAAACATTCGACAACTGTTTCGTCCTAATATTCAGCTCTTCCGGAGTCGAACACAGTGCCTTCGAGTCTTGAATTCAATCCTTAATCCTTAGACCATTGACTTGGCATTAAATAACCTACGTGTCAAACTTCATTCACTTAGTAATATTGCACATGTTTAGTTGTCTTCGGTTGATAAATACTTTACTGACATTTTTGAATCCCACTAGTCACCGCTTTCTACCAGAACTCTGGGAAATACCTATCATAATGAGTCATTAGTAAGCACATGGTTAAATGAATCGAAATATAAATAGTGAAATTTGATTTAATTCGTTGACTAGGAAGCAGCAAATTTATGATAATGATCAAGCATTCAATTTTCAACCATTTAGTTGTAGATTTCCGAACCACAGTTCATGTATTTCGGGTAGTGAGCAGTCAGGTATTATCGCTTCTTCTCTTATGACTGTCAAATATCACCTCATAAATAGTGATTTTATAATGCATCTTTGAAAATTGTTTTTAATTCAACCACTTAATTTACAAGAAAGTTTAATGCAACAAGAGTCCGGAGTTGTCCATTTTCTTCAATGCAATAGAAAATTGAACGTCAACTTATTGCTTGAAACTTGTAACTTCATCTGTTATTTATTACTTGCATCACAGAGTATGTTCGTTCCAAATTCGAGTATACGAATCCATACTTAATTACTGAGTTGCACCATAAATATCATCATCATCATCACTAAAGTTCATGATGTATCTATGTTTTTTTTTACCCACTACACTATATAGTAGTAATCTATACTTCTACTACACAGTGTAGATATAATAAGCATAGCTTTATATATTAAACTGACCTATATTTCGTAAATAACCTGTACTTATTTGTCTAACTACTAACAGTGAGTTCATTTATCACTTATTTATTTGATAAATGACTGGAGAGTCTTTCGTTATCGTTTAGCGATGTTGAGACTGCTTCCAGATAAACTCCTATCCCCTAATTTTGTTTTGTCATAAAAATGAGGTTTGTTGAATGTACATTTGTTACTGATTATTACACTGTATTATGGCTCATATAGATAGTTGCTTTCATACTCTAATATGTATTTTCGAGCTGATAAGAATGTGAGATGATACATTTATATGTCCTCATTCACATCTATTTTATAGGCTGATACAACTATGTATTCATTCCTATTTTCAATTCCTCTTTTACTTATCATGTTACTTTTATAATTCTATTTATATTTTGTTTAATCTCTGTTTTCTGTCAGCTGAATGGCTTAATCATGTTCTCTCTTTTGTAAAGTCTTACCCTTTTTAGAGAAATTCTCCAATTTTTAAACAATGAAAATCATTTTACACTCATATAATATTGAAATAATAAGTGATATTTATAATTATCGGAAGGGGTTTTTTGTGGAGATTTAGTATTTTCATAGTTGAAAGCATGAGTCAATTGAAGCTAGACCACCAGGGAAAACCTGAAAGCACTGAAAGGTCGTTTCGTCCTATTGTGGGGCTCCTCAGCAGTGCTCATCCATGACCTCGCTTTCAACTATAATATTTATAGCTCAAAAGGGAGGAGTTTGTTTATATCCTATTCTTTGAAATGCATAGTTTTTTCTCTTAAGTAAAATCACCAATAAAACCACCTAATTCAAAGAACTAACTTTTCATAAAATCAATCTCCAGAAAGATAAATCTTCTCTAACCTTTCGCTGTGCTGGGGTTTTTTGTCCCGGTTATCTGTTACTACTACTCTTGTTAATACTTCTTCCTCTTATTATTGAAATTCATTGCTTATTAAATAATTATTCAACTTTCTACATTTTTAGAAGTTAAATCATTTGAAGAGAAATATATTTGTTATTCTGTACTACAAAGTTTCCTCAATGCAAATATTGTTGGTGAATGTATTTACAAGTAAGCAGTAATGTAATGATATTTTTGAACATTATTTTATTTGAACCAGATAAGAACATTATGAAAATTAAATTCACTAATTGCTACTTGTTTGAATCTTCCCATTGATGTTTGGGACTGAAACTAGTCAGTCTCTAATTGGCATATGTGCATACTGTGCATATTGCCTTGATATAGCCTTATTTCACAAGCATTGTAAGCAAAGATGGATAGTGGCTAGCAGTGGAATCCAGTTTGACGCGTGTTTCGTCCTATTTGAGACTCGTCAGGTGGATGTGCCTGCATCTCAGAGTTGATGTTCACTCACCAGTTGCAGTCCCAAACATCAATGGGATGATTCAAACAAGTAATACATAGTGAATTTAAACTTCACCCCATTGCACAAGCAAGTGGCTACCAGGACTCAGTGGCCAAGTGGATAACGCGATGGCGTTTGAAGCAAAAGGTGCTGGGTTCGAGTCCCAGAGTGAACATCAACTCTGTGATGTAGGTACATCCAGCTGACGAGTCCCAAATAGCACGAAATGCGCCTTGTCCTGGATTCTACAACTAGCCACTATCCATCTTTGCTTACAATTATGAAAATTGTTTTCACAAGTTTTAAACTTAGCGGTACTACTTTGACTGTGAAGCGAAGGATAGACTTATAAGCTTCATACATCAATTTTTGTACAGTACATTCAATCTATTACAAGATATCTGGAAGGATAAGGAGTGGATTCAGCTGAACAACTACCATCACTTCTAATTCAAATATCACTCAACCTCTCCAACCCGATAATGATTGTTATCGCACTTACCCCAACTAGATTGTTTGGACTTACTAATATGGTGAGCCCAATTAAAAGTCGTTTAGTGATAAGGTCAGTTGATGGTAATCAGAAGTGACCTGAAGGACAACAACCACTGACTTCATGAAATGATGACATGTTTAGGTTTACCCACTCCCAGTTTTATTATAAACTATGTCTACCGTATCGAAAAATAGATGCTGAGATAGGCAGTAGTTGTGCTTATTCTAAACATATCACAACTATCTCAGTCATTGGTGACTCACTATTATCATCAACTGATTCGCGATATTTGACGAAGGTTCGACACCTAATCTTACTATTCCTCGATTAGTTGTTCGAAAGCACTTATAATCAAAAACTTTTAGTGCATGTATGTCTTCAATTTCCATAGGCTGTGTTTCGCAGCCACAGAGTACTACAAAGCTGACTGCTGTACATTATACTTTTATGTAAATCATTATCTTTTAAGCATTTCTCTTTTTCGCTTTTTCTTCCTCCTAACTGTTTGTTATTCATGTTGGATTGTTATCATCGCCAACCTATCTACTGAAACACCAGCATTCAACCGATTTAGAAGAGATTTATAGCTCAAAAAGTAGATTTTGAAGATACTAGATCCTCTAAGCTGAAGTTTTTGTTTTCTATCAACAGAATAAGATGTCACTTAATGTTGTAGAGAAATTAAAATATCTAGGTTCTATATAATGTAAATAGTGACATTGTTGTCTTAAATGACAATAAAAGCTTGTTCATAGCCATTCAGCTCAGAGAACACGACGTATCTAAGAGATAGCACTGACTAGTTGATATTGATTTTATAATAATTTTAATGTCAGTTTAGTAGAAAAAAAGTACTTTACCGTTACTGTTAACAGTTTGCACAATATCAATAAAGTATGCTTAAAAAACCAATAACACCTAGGGTAATGTAAGCTATTTAATAGCAACTCAATGGTCTACAGGTTAAACTTATCACACGAGACCTGAATATCATAAAGTCTTCCTCCTCAGTGGATCTTTGGATGCACACTGCTGAAAAACCTTGTACTAGGAAGAATCAGTTGTCTAGTGCTTTCTGATTTCCAACAGTTGTCTAACCAAAACCATTCCGTTATTCAAATTATAAAAATTAGTGAAGTATTAAACGTCATATACGAATGAATAGTAGTTTTGCTCTGGGTTTTTTAATTCTCCAATGATCAACATAAAGACGACCCAACGTGAAGTTTAAATCTAAACTTTCAGGTCTTGGGATGTATGCAATCCTTACACTCCTATCGAATTTATATTTTCTTACTTAATTTAATTCGAAATGTACTGCGATCCAAGAGATGTTAATATCCTACTACAAATTCTAGGAATCTTACAGAAATGTCATATATATATATATATATATATATATATATATATATATATATATATATACTCTGTATGTACAACACCTGAATAATTCACATTCCATTCAGTATGATATTCATCTAATGAATGATTAAAATGTAGATAGAACAAATTAACTGTTCAACTTATAATTCCTCATTTGTTGCAAATAATTCCCCAGTTCGTGTCCTAATTTTACACCTCTCTGAAAATCATTACATCATAAGTGCTTCTTTTAAATATAATTATTAGATCTTAGACGTGAAACATAATACAGGCAAATAAAATTGTTTATACTAGACAACAGAACGAGGATTTGTGGAGATTGTGATAATTTGAATGGTTGAATTTATGAGTCGATTTAAGCTAGACCACCATTTAAAACCTGGAAGCACTGGACAGCCGTTTCGTCCTAGCATGGGACCCTTCAGTAGTGCGCACCCATGATCCCGAATGCAGGACTCGAACCCAGGACCTTCGGTTTCACGCGCCAGCGATTAATATCTAGACCACTGAGCCGGCATCCAACAGTCGTTCAGTGCTTCCAGGTTTTCAACGGTAATCTGACTTAGATCGACCCATGAATTCAACTATCTTAGATTTGTATTTGTAATTTGGATACCGTTATATTAGGATCACAGTCAAATGCGCTTAATGTTACAAGCTTTATTTGTTTGCTTTTATATTGAGTAAAATTTTATGATGATATACATTCATACTTACATTTTGTAAAACGATAGGTCGTCAACTTTCTATATAGATAGATACCTGAATAGATTATGCGATTAATAAACGTACTGATGTGTTAAAACAAACAAAAACATAACTTGTTGAAATATCTAGATGGTAAGATCAGGTAGTCCAGATACAAAGTCATAACTGCTAAATTACAATCAATTGTTGGGAATGAAAACAAGCACCAGCAATCACAATTAATGATAGTCTCATGATAATGTGAACTGATTACAGTTGGAAATGTAAATTTTTTATGATCCAACTCAATGATACTAAAGAAATACATACATAATGGGTGTAATCTTTTGTAGGTTACACGGAGAGCTGATCTTAGACAATCATTAAAAACCATGAAACACTGGACAACTGTTTCGTCATGGTATCGGACTTGGCACATGTGTCTACTACCCACTACTAGATACTGAACTCAGGACCTTTGGGTCTCTCAGCACTTGATCTTAAGACTACAGATCCGGTATCTAAAAGTTTACATATTTTCGCACTGTTGAGAAGTCCTTTACTAGGAACAGTTGTCCAGTTCTTCCTGGTTGTTCTTAGTTATTTAATTAAGGTCAGTCTGTAATGTTAACAAACTGCACAAACGTTTCATACTACTAATACCAAACATGGGCTTACCAGTGACTTGTCTCAAAAGATAATTTCCGGAGCTCTAGTGAAAATAATAAACAGAGGAGTTCAAACCACGTCGAGTATCTGACAATTACCTATCAGTAACATTAAAAAGGTAGTTTCACAACATAATAAAATGATTGAAGTTAGAAATGTAAATTATCAGTTTCTGAATCATTTCGTTCTTTTTATATTGTCTATTGAATTAGTGGCTAAAACACATGATTTACCACTTATTAGGTCACAAGTTCAAATTCCAATCAAATAATTTCAGGATTATAATTAGTCCTAACACAAACAATATTAGTCTAAAATTTAGTATACAAACTTGTACTTGGTAAATAAGCTATAATCTTCTCTATATTCCCTATGAGTTTTTTTTCGCGATCATTAATTTGAGCAAAAATGGATAGTGGCTAGCAGTAGAATCCAGTATGCGCGTTTCGTCCTATTTGGGAGTTGTCAGCTGGATGTACCTGCATCTCAGAGTTGATGTTCACTTTGGGACTCGAACCCGGTACCGTTCGCTTCAAACGCCATCGCGCTAGCCACTATCCATTTACTTGTGAATTAAGGCTATATCAAGGCAATACGCACAGTATGCACATATGGCCATTAAGAGAGTGATCAGTTGCAGTTTTAAACATCAATGGTGAGATTCAACCAAACAATAACAAGTGGATCATTAATATGATTTATATTTGCTTGTAAACAGTATCTTCCTCCTTATAGTTTTATTAAATATGCTTATAATTAATAGAAATTGTTTAAACATTATAGTTGTTATTAATGATAATATTTTCATAATAATAATAATGTCCAAAGTGTAGGTAGCAGAACAAATTAGACCACCACTGTGGTAGAATAATACTAATAGTTAGAAATGTCTTGAAGTGATTTACTTTATAGAATTTATTTGCTAGTGTTTTCAGTGTGCATATTGTTTCTTTCTTTCTGTGAACTTTTAGCATTATATTACCAGTAATACCTTCAATATGTGTTGCATGCTAGTTGGTTGAAAGTAGACAGCATAAAACCTAGAACCTAGGTTTCATGTTTTCTGGTCCTTCTGACTAAAGTGTAACTACATTTTCGAAAGAATTGATATTCCCCATAGAATTTGAGCTTGCGTCATTTGTCTTCACATTATAAGGCGTTACCAGTGAGCTTTTCATACCGCGATTGATATCCTGTAGAACTAGGTATTTACATTGATTGAATACATAGTAATACAAAATATCTTCTTTTTCTAGTCCTCTAGTGCAAATCGAATTGTATTGATCATTTGTTCTCTGTGTTGATAATGAATTACTATTATCTTATTCTTAAAGGTTATAGTAGAGATGACAATAATTTTACATGAAAATCAATGAATGGATTGTTGATAAACAGTATACATAACAATTAGTATTGTTTGTTTGAATTTTCCCATTGATGTTTAGGACTGAAACTAGTCAGTCTCTAATAGGCATATGTGAAAACTGTGCGTATTGCCTCGATATAGCCTTACTTCACAAGCACTGTAAGCAAAGATGGATACTAATTGAATTTAAGCTTCACCCCATCGCACAAGCAAGTGGCTATCAAGACTCAGTAGCTGAATGGATAACGCGATGACGTTTGAAGTGAAAGGTACTGGGTTCGAATCCCAGAGTGAACATCAACTCTGAGATGCAGGTACATCTATGTAAGTCCCAAATAGGACGAAAGGTGCGTCCTGGACTTCATAACTAGCCACTATCCATCTTTGCTTATAAAGTATACATAACAGTCATAAGATTCCTTTACTCCATGGTTGGTCTTCCATAAAACCCGTTACGTTATGTACATGGTTTTTTATTGTATACCATATATACATCAGTTTAAAAGTGGAACAACTTTAACCTTTCTCAAGAATACATAAGAAAATAACTTTCTTCATTTCCACTCGTGAATTGTCTTAATACTAAGTATTAGAAAAACAAAGATTTAAACTTTTCACAAAATTCCATGTGACTACATTAAGCATACATAATTAATTAATTCAAATGAATTATGAAATAGGAGAATTTTGTTAAAATATTTGCACAGTTAGAAAGTTAATGATGACCTCTGATGAGATTGCTTTAGCATATCCAGCTTGCATATCATATTGCTTGATTTTGTTGGAAGCGAAAGAACACTTCACAGAACAATGAAATACAGTGTGTGTACAACTAGCTTCTCAAGCCTACAAGCATTCAGTTTAGTTGCTTAATGATAAAAGCAAACAACACCAGTTAATACAATACATAAGCATAAATTTTAACTGATTTAATATATACGGAACGAGAATTAGTACGAGTAAACTTTTCAGACCAGTATTTCTATACGACTGATATTTTTTATGCTTATTGGTTTAGTTCAAGCTTCAAATTAAGTTTAATCATAACCTAGTTTCCATTCGAAGTTCGATAATTTTGTATGTTCATCCTATTTGTTTCTTTCTTACTACTAGGACATCATAATCAAAACAATAACATTTTCCATAAGCTTATGATGTATATTTTGTTCTGTTTTTTAACTTTTTAGTCCAAAAGATGATGAAGCAAATACTCTGTATCATATGGGTCAATGGTCAAATTATGCTATTCTTTTATTGCAAGGACGTGCTGTTGTTCAAATTGGTGTTGAAGGGTTAATTTTTGAAGCTGGACCTTTTCTTATGTTTGGTGAAGCTGTTTTAAAACGTAAGTCTGTTTTTTTTCATAGAAAAAACTGATGGATTGTGGCTATTAGTGAAAGCCAAGACTCTTGTTTCGTTCTATTTAGAACTCATCAACCGGACGTACCTGCATGATAGAGTTGATGTTCACTCTGGGACTCTAACGCAGTACAGCAACATGTGTTCTAATGATGTACTGATTTCAAGTAACGTTATTTACAGGCGAACTCTCAAAGGAAATTTATTAGTAATACACTAAATGATAGGGGAGCTGGTAAGAATGCTAAAATAGAAAACGATTTTCACATATCAATTCTTCATACCGATATGGAGACAATGACTGTTCTAGAATTCCATCTCTAAAATTGTAAATAATAACTCCATAGGTAATAATGTATTTCCTAGAAAATACCTTTTTAGTTGAATTTAGAAACGAACGTTTTATGGTGAATGCATTTTCACTCAGACAAATGAGATTTACGTAACGATATTTCTGCAATACTAAGATAAGTAAACCGATTATAACCTTGAAATGTCAATAAACTTCTTAAAAATATGCAGTTTTTTTTACTTCCGACACGAAATGCTTTTGATTTATACATACACTCTCTGTTAATTGGTTGAAAAGTGTCTTCAAAATGATATGGTCATTTTAAGAACTATTTGTCAAGCTCGTCCACATATTTTACAGTAAGCCCAATGTTTTTGCTAATGATCGATTGAATAAGAGAAACTCTCCTGCCCCTAAACTGATTGCCAGAATACTAGAAAAGCCATCCTAGTATCTTATATTATTCACACCCAAACACGTGATTATATACATTAAATAGAAGACTATGACACATTATAGATTATATATAAGCAGAATGTGCGTGATACAAATTAAAATAACAAGTTTACAATAATGTGGCAACAAGTTAAGTACAGAGAAATATCTAACAATAATGAATTAGGGGGTTTTCTTTGGAGATTTTCAGTAATTTATATATATAGTTGAAATTATGAGTCAATTGCCGCTAGACCACCGAGGAGTCCCACAATAGGACCAAACGGCCGTCCAGTTCTTCCAGGTTTTCCACGGTGGTCTAGCTTCAATTGATATTACTATATTGTAAACGAGTACAAATCTGTGTACTAGTTTTGTTGAAATTGTGTTTTCTGAGCACAATGGTAGGCCTTATTGTAAAAATCTCAGTATCTTTCTCAACAACATCAATAATTCATATTTTAGAAAAGTGTAGAGGGCTATTTTTTCCACAGTTTACTAACGGGCTGTTCTGACAACACAAAACTGGCTAACTGAACTCAGCAGCTAAGCGGGTGACGCGATGGCGTTTTAGGCGAATGGTACTGGATTCGAGTTCCGGGGGTATATCAATCGTTCCAAAAGTGTTTCGATATGCCAAGAATAAAAAAAGTAATTTGTTTCTTGATTAAACAAGCGTATTCATGAGTTGATTGTCAATAAATCCCCCCTTTTTCTTTTCCTTTCTATCTTTCAATCTCATTTTTATTTAATTTTTATAAAAAAAAACAATAAAATAGGTGTCAATGAATTATTTCCAAATCCTTCTGAAAATATGGATCCATCTGTTCAATCAGCACGTTTAGCATCAGAAGCTCGATTTCTACCTGATTATACTTTAAAAGCTTGTTCTAATTTACAATATTTAAAAATATCAGCAGAACATTATTTGTTAGCTAGACGATTAACTGTATTGCATCAACGGGCTAGTTTGCGTAAGTTGAACAAATCTCTTCGAACATATATATATATATATATATATATATATATAATTTATCTTTTTTACTAACTCGATTATATAGTTGAAATCATAAGTCAATTGAAGCTAGACCACTATTGAAAACCTGGAAGCACTGGACGGCCGTTTCGTCCTATTGTGGGACTCCTCAGCAGTGCGCATCCACGATTCCGCCTCACGAGATTCGAACCCGGGACCTACCAGTCTCGCGCCAGAGCACTTAACCGATAGACCACTGAGCCGGCATTCAACGGCCGTCCAGTGCTTTCAGGTTTTCCATGGTAGTCTAGCTCCAACTGACTCATGATTTCAGCTATGAAAATACTGAAATCTCCACAAAACTCCTTCTGATCTATAACTCGATTATAGCAAAAATGTTTGGTAACATAACAAATGTATTTATATAGTTATACATAAAATATTTAACTCTGCCTGTCTCTATACACAAATAGAATGCAGATAAAATCATTTAAGTCAAAGTTTATAAGTTAATTTAAGATAACCGAAAGATATTTCTGGATTTCAGTTTCAAACAGATGGTATATGTAAACTCAAGGGAAATAACGTTACCTTAGTGATGGTCTTTCTTTTCTTAGTTTGAACCTCCTCAATAACGGAAAACTACAAACATCTATATAAAATTGAATCTAGGACATTCGGCTTTCTTTACAACGAGTACAATAATTTCAAACCATAAAATCAGTATACAATACTCTACATATTTTCTGTTTCAGTTAGTTTTTGACATGACACAATCTTATTTAAGTGCTATTTTAGAGAATTCACTATCCTCAATTCCGATATGACTGAACTCCATAATGATTCACTAAAACTTCAGGACCATGTGTAAGAATTCAGTTTCTAGGGAATACATAAAATGTTGGTCACTGAATAGTAAATAATATCATGTTTGTCTAATTTTTTAGTTCGATAGAATTCTACCAATGAAGTTCCATTGTGACTGCTAGTCTAATTGACTCAACATCACATGTTGTCAGATGTTTGGCAATAATCGGGAGGAATCTCTTAATCTAGATTTCATGTTAACTGACACGCGAGACTAAGGCTCATGTACAATCTCGAGGCACTTTGATTGGCGGAATTCCATTATTGCCAAAGAATTAAACATACTTAACGTCCATCATCATTCACCGGACAGTCAATACTAAAATCTCAGTCCTACAGGCGATCAGTGGAGGCTCACTGAGCTACTCAGTGATAACTTCTCAAAATGTGAAGCTGAGTGACAAAGGTTCGAATCCCATAACGATTACAGATAAGCTTAATTGATGAATATCAACTAGCACGAAACCTAGATCGACAGTTTACCATTGACTACCACTAAACATGCGATATCACTCAGTCTGTGACAGGCGCGATCTCTAAATTGACATAAATTTCAATAATCGTCCAACCGAATTGTTATGAATTTAAAAAAAGGAACAACGCTGTATGCCAATTAGTTATGATTTTATGTCCGTCTTTTTATCACGTGAATTATCCGCTAATCGGAATATGACTTGTCTAATCTTAACACTGTGCCAAATCAATGACGTTCAACTGGTATGAGCAGTCTAGGGTCCTTTTTGGTCCCTTGTCCGCTTAGCCTTTCCAGTTAAGTCCAGAACACCAATTACAGCTTCTGCTACGTGAATCATTCATTTCAAGCATACTCAGTTCATATACCAGACAAACAGAGCGCATCACACCATGAAATAGAAAATAATATTTGTACAAGATCAAGCCAAGTGTGGCTGTGAACGTGGGAGACAGTAATCAATAAACTAAGTATGATTTAGTAATGGTAATTCGTATAATAATAATCCACAGGTCAAAATGATGCTTATAATAAGATGAATGTAGATATACATAATCTAATCACTCAATAGTTAAACAATAAGAATATATATAGAATAATCTTCCATTAATAGGTCCCGGAAGTTATCCGTACTCGCTTCTTCACTTGGATATAACACAAATCTTGAATATCCTACTACTGTTACTTTTCTCCTAAATCGTCATTGATCACTGCAACAATTGTTTAACTACACTGAAAGCTTTTATCGAACGGAAAAAGATGTGTGTGTGTATATTTACTCAAGGCATCTATTTTAACTGTATCTAATTCTTTTTGTAAAACTATTCTGCCGATGTTGAGAGCACATCTTTGAGACTTTGTCATGAGATAGAATCCCTTCATCGACTACAAATGAAACATATATCAGAGAATACACACACACGTGTATCTATATTATATGTAGACAATGGATACTGCATAGGTTATATGTCATTCAGCGTGATTTGTTTAACTGATCACAAAATGAATTGTTAAATTTTTTCTCGATAATAATGTTATTAATTAAGGTTAATCGTTATTTCAATCTCTTGATTGCTAGTAGACATGAAAGGCTATCTGTTGTACGATATTTGAATGTGTGTGGTGATTATTAGCTGTACGAATCGATACTCATCTTTTGTTTGAGGAAAATTTCCACCTTCCATTTTTGATTTAAACACTTATTTCAACAATTCAGCTAAAACACTTGCCATCGTGTTTTTTCCAGTCATTTAAAGTTACCTATTCAATAAGTGTATACAGGTTTTAATGAAATCTACAGTGAACATACACTTTTTTTAACTGATTGGTTTCAACATTAAAACACAGTGCTTATTACAGTATAAAATTTAGTAATTTTATATAGTTGATATCATGAGCCAATTGAAGCTAGACCACCATGGAAAACTTGGAAGCACTGGACGTCCGTTTCGTCCCATTGTGGGACTCTTCAACAGTGCTCATCCACGATCCCACCTCTGAAGATTAGAACCCAGGGTCTATCAGTCTTGCGCGCGAGAGCTTAACCACTAAACTTAAAGTCCCACAATAGGACGAAACGGCCATCCAGTGCTTCCAGGTTTTCCATGGTGGTCTAGCTTCAATCGACTCATGTTTTCAACTATATAAGATTATTCATATGTGTAAAATCGACCTTATCAGAAGAGGTTTTGTGGATATTTAGTATTTTTTCATAGTTCAAGAATAAAATTAAAAAAAATTAAAAAAACATGAAGTTCAGCAAAGGGATTTGTTTTCAACGAATTTATTATCAAGCTGTACAATCGTATATACATGAAAAGTACTAATTCTGTGAGGAAATGTGGACATGTATAACCTAGATGACGTAATAGAAAGATTACAATGCTAGATTACGTAATACGGGTAATAACAATAGATTTAGTGAGTATAATAAGATGATTAAAATGTTTGTTTTTTGTTACAATAAGTAAAGGACATTGAAGGTCATAGAAGTGTAAACATAAATAAGGTGATATGATGAGTATTCATGAACAAAATAATGAGAATATAAGACATAAGTAAAGGGGGAATACAGTAATAACAATAAAATTCTTATATATACGATTGTACAGCTTGATAATAAATTCGATGAAAAGAAATTCCTTCACTGAACTTCGTGTTTTTAATTTTTTTTAAATAAAATAATTTAGTGATCTTCTATAGTTGTGATCATGAATCAGTTGAAGCTAGACCACCATGGAAAACCTGGATGCATTGGACGACCGTTTCGTCCTATTATGGGACTCCATAGCAGTGCGCATCTACGATTCGAACCCTGGACCTATCAGTCTTGCGCATGAGCGCTTAATCATTAGACTTACTTATCTTCGTCATATTCTTTTTTTTTCTCATTAACATCATTTCATAATAATGTATTGTATTATCCAATTTACTTTTGTTCTCTTCTTTTTCGTATTTATTTATTTATTTCAATAGCTCTTGATGCTACCGAGAAATATCCTATAAATTTATCAGAAAAATTACATGAAATTAAATCATCAAATGGTTGTATTGATTCATTACATTCATCTACTCTTTATGATGGTCATGATATGTTTCAAAATGCATGGAATCATCATATGGATCGTTTACAAAAATCATCATTAGCTGCAGCGTATGCTTCTACAATTAACAATAATAACAATAATCATATTGGTATTAAACCAATGTCATCTTCATCATCTTCAGATTGTATAATAAAGGCAGCAACAACAACAACATACTCTACTAGTACAATTAATACTACTAATAGTACTACTCCGGACATATCAACTGTAATTAACACGACAAGTAAAACAATAAGTAATAATAATAATGTAGAAAATGCTATTCCAGATAGTACTACTTATATAGTTAGTACAGCGTCTTATATTGAACCTCATACTACAGTTAATGATAGTAGAGGTAGAAGTGGTAGTAAAAATTATAATAAAACTGATAACAACAATCCTCATCATCATAACAACGGTACAAACAGTAATCATACTAATGACAATTATAACAATACTACTCCTAGTAACAGTAATAGTAATAAACCTCCGACGAAACTGTATGTCTGTTATGAAGATGTAAATAAAGCTAAACCTGAAGAATTACAAGCATTTGTTCCGTCTATTTTAATTAATACTAATATGAATAAACCTCTTCCTAAGTTTAATGATGGTGGAGGTGGACGTGTATGATCTATAATTATCCTCAACTCTCCTACCAAAACATTCATTCATTGATTTACATCTCTTGTCAAATATTTCATTTTGATTTGCCTTAATTTATGATTATTTATAGTATTTCTCTAGTCTTCATAATTAAGCTACTTCATTCAAATGTCAACCATTTTTTATTATTGTTACCTTTCAATAGTAATTACAATAGGGATCATTTCTTACTTGGTTTTCTATTTTCCTCTCCCTTTCCTCGTTTTATTGATTTTGATTCCTATATGGAACGAAACTTAGTGCTATGAGTGCAATTTCTCAGATATTGTTCATTGTTTTACTGTTGTTTTTTTTTTACAAGTCTATAAAGTACTACTATTAATAAAACAAAGCATTAACAAGCTTGTTATTCATGTATTGTATAAACAATTGTAATGTAAACACATATACACACACGCACAAATTATACTTTGTTGTGATTACAATCCATATAGATGATTATATATTCAATTCCTTTCTTTAATTAACGTGTTGTTAGTGTTATTGTTGTTCTTGTTCAATTCACAACTTTTTCACAATCCTCTTTCTCTTAAATAGTACATCATCTATATTTATGTATAGATTATGTTCTATCAAATTTTCATCTTAACTTTATGTTTTTCTCTTAGTGTACTTTCTGTTATGCTTTTTTTTTCCTTTTGTTTTTATGAATTCAACTTTACAATTCACTTTTCATTTTCTCAATGAATCAAGTAGTGGAACAGTTGTTTTTTTTTGTATTTATTTTCTCGCACATACACACACAAACACATAAATACACAATCACTTTCTACCCCCCTCGCATTTTTCTCTTCAATTTTTTCCCCTTAATTTTCTATTTTCACATGCATTTTCTGTGTAGTGGAATTGTTCTTGTCAATGTGCCTAATAATAATGAATTAGGGCATACAATGTAAATCAACTAACTTTTGACTTCCTTTTCATTGTGTGTTTTCTCTTTTATTTTCGTTCTTCTCTACATTGTTGTTGTTTACTTTTGTTTCTTGTTTACTATTTGCTCCTTCTTTTTTTAAAAACAATCTTTATCTTTTCTATTTCTCGATTGTTTTTTTCTTCTTTTCATTTTCTTCATACTTTGCAGATTAAATGATGATTTGATCCATTTATCCATCAGGCAATATGGAATTAGATACTATCCCTTTTCAAAATATTTTTTTTCCTCGAAAGTTACTCTATCACTAATATTATTATTATCATAATCGTTATTATTCAAAGAATATCTCTTAGGAAGAATAATTTTGATAGACAAGTGAGCGAGAAGAAGAAGAAGAATCAAGTAGAGTTGTAATTGTACATATTGTAATACATTATATATTTTGATGGAGTTTTGTTCTCTGAGCTGGATGGTTTGGTCGTGGGGCTTTCATCGTCCTTCTGAATGAAATCATCAGCACAAACTTTGAGTAGAAGTGAAGTGTTTGCATTTCTCCACAGCTTGTCCTGTACACCTCAATGTTGATTGGTTCTTATTGACGTATATTGAGGTGACCCGAATCGACAATTTATCCCTGATACTTTAGTGGATGAGTTTCTACTGGAGAAAACAGTTTAGGTTTCCTTTGAATAAACTAACTTTTATAGAACTCTAAATAGCCCGTTCTTTGATATATTTTAATGGTATCTCCCTTGTATTCAATGTTCATAAATAAAATCTTCCCCGTATCTGCTAGAGTACTTTCAAGTTGAGGTTTTTGTTTCAATTACTACCAATAAATCATTCTTCAAAAGTGTTTGACATATCTTATTGATAATTAACAATATTCTTGGTTTCAATTTCCCAGTCGTTCAAACAAAAACAACGTAGAACCTGACAAATATTTGCAATTTTCCAGGTTATATCAGCACATCTAAATGAATTTATCAAGACATTTGTTAAAGTAGTAGAAGTAGTAATAGGGTGATATATGGTACTTAAGTCGACAGTTATAAGTAGTATGACACATCAGTCGGAATTGGAAAACCTGGCAGTATTACGCTAAGATCAAGTTGAAGAGAATGGAGATTAAAATAAAAATGAATTATGAACTGGAAGAATCATACAGAATGTGAAGAAAAAACGATGAAAATTTGCAAATGAAGTATTCAATGTATGGTCCTCATATTTTATGAAGATGTTCTGTAATTTCGTGTTCGTTAATAAGTTGGTTGTCCCCCATCTGAGCATCCGTTACTATAATATTATCGAGATTAATAGAAATTATAGTCTCAGAAGAAAGAATGAATCCGAGTACCTATAAATATACAGTGGTTTTCAAACTGAATATCAAAGAAGACAAAGAATTAATGCATCTGCAACATAAAGACTAACTCTGAAACATGTGACACATAAGATCTCCAATCATTGACTACAGTAACCAACCTAACACACAACGATAATGTTATGTACTGTCTGATCATTCTGGGCAAATCAAGTGATCCGAGTCAATTCATCCGTTAAATATAGTTGACATATAAGTTCTTCTGTTAAATAATAAAAAATATGTTTGTAGAAACAACTCTTGAAGCTCTTATAAGAAACGATGATCAGTAGAGTTCAGTCATGTCAGATATCAAAAAAAATATCACTCATAGGAATGATTGATGGCCATGTGTTATTGAGAAGTTAGATACGTAAACTTAGTGACTTAAAGGTGAAGCACTAGTTATGAGGCATGAATTTCTTGTGTGCCATCACCAATAGAGTCATGAGTGCCACTTGCAAATGAGTCCCATAATATGAAGATATAACTTCTTAGTCCTTTGTGGTTTGTGATGATTTTATAATTAAAATCGATTCGTAATGTAAACTATAGCATTCTAAGAGAGATTTTTACAGTTTACACTCTAGATAATCTCTCTTTCGTTTATTTAAATGACCATTCCATAACTTTCATAGAAAAAACCCACTGATATTTTATTTAATTGTCTACAAACATCATTCTTACCAGTAAAATTTAGTATTTCAAGTTTGTTAAGATCACTTTATGTGCACCCAATTTTCAGTTTATTTCTAGTACTAATCGTTGTCTATAAATAATAATAATGGTAACGTCTTTTATTATGAAGGTTGTTTAATTTCACTATTTCATATTACGAACTGATTTCGTTTCGGGAACTGTTGTAAACTAACGAGTATTAGACAACTATTTCATTCTGTTAATGAATTTCCTAATAGTTCAAATTCCTGATCCTATCTGCAATAGAACTCAAAACCTTAAGGCTTCATGAGGAGTGCTTAACCTTCGGATCACTTAGTTGCTATAAAGTAGTTAGTGATTCTTACTTTAATCAATGCTTTATAATACGTGATCGACATCCACTTACATTGGTAATATTGTCGTGTGGGTTACTGATATCTACATAAGTAGTATATAACGATGGTCGGACATTGAATGTACTTTAATAGAAGATCGATAAGGAGAGAACGGAAACGGTACGCTATTGGTACGAAAATGCATGAACAATTATAATCGGATATTTGCAAAAGAAACAGTCGAATTCAGACAATTGATTATTATTTTGCAAATTTGCTGTTCACTATATGGTTCTCATATTTTAATGAGATATTCTGTAACGTTGTGCTTAGATATATTCGATTGTCCCCATTCGTGTTTTGTTCACTACAATATTCCTCTCATATCTGGCATGAATGAACTTTACTTGTCCCAACTTTTCATCAGAGCTCCAAGTATTATTGATCCAAGTTTTTCACCTGTAAGCACATTCATGATTTTCTCTAGTTCTTTTCTTTTAACTAAAGTCAGGCTATGATGTAAAATTAAAAAAACGTAGCATTAACTTAAAGAATGTTTTAAACAATGAAAGTTAACACTTGATTCTACATATTTTTCACCTTTAATAAAATCAATAAATTTGTTTACAGCACAACATTAGATCTTGCTGGTTTAAACAAACAAGCCATGGAATGTAATAATGAATTATATAGGCACAGTATAAATTGAGTTGGTGAATTCTTTTCATTTTTTTTAGTTTTAAGAAGCCATTTAACAACAAAATACAAATTCTTTTATACAATTAACTCCATGTCAACCTTGAACGATATGAATTTAAGTTACGCTATACCTTGTATAGATTCACTTGGTATTGTTCGTTTGAATCTTTCCATTGATGTTTAGGACTGCAATTGATCAGTCTCTGACTGGCATATGTGCACACTCTGCGTATTGCCTCGATGTAGCCTTGATTCACAAGCATTATACACGGTGATGGACAGTGGCTAGCACTATAATCCAGAACGCGCGTTTCGTCTTATTTGGGACTTGTCAGCTGGATGTACCTGCATCTCAGAGTTGATGTTCACTCTGAGACTTGAACCCAGTACTTTTTGAGTCCCAGAGTGAACATCAACTCTGAGATGCAGGTACATCCAGCTGACGAGTCCCAAATGAGATGAAACGCGTGTCCTGGATCCCAGTGCTAGCCACTGTCCATCTGTTTAGTCATAAGACTCATATTTTCAATAAATTCATAATTATGAAATAATTGTTTTACAATTACTATAATTATATAGATGTTATATGTTTTGATCTATTGATCATAAATAGTTGATCTTAATTTGTACTGTAGTAATTAAAACTTGTATAGACATTTTTTAACGCCTAGATACTAGCTGAGGTTAACTGAAATGTTTTCAATGTTCGATAAATGAGTCAAATCTAGTACTTCCGGTCATTTTCCAGTTCATTAAGTAGATGAAGGATAGATACTAAAGTGCTATTTATATCAAAGAATTTATTTTAAGGACTAGATTTTAAAATGTTTGTTAATCATTCGCTTTGTCGCAACACGTCACACTAGACGTAATCAAACCAAACAGTTTTTGGTAGCTCTTGGCATTTGAATTCAAACTTCTGATGATGATTATACCCTAACATACACGACTCATCTATTAAAAAGACAGAGGAATACCAAAGTTCTTGGATACCGTGCATTCATTGAACATTGAAAACACTTCAGATAAGTCCAGACGTAGATGATTCTTCATGTTCATTTAGTATTGATTATTGACTTTGTTCTAAAGTTTTAATCTCTAGACCCTATAATAACCTAAACCTGAATATACTGTTTGTAATAAAGGTATTTTAAATTGAATAACAGTTTCCAGCTGATAAACATGTTTTAAATCAACATGTTGATCATCGATAGATGAATCTGCATGATTATCATAACCAGTGGTTGAAGATTTTGTATGAGATGGCTTAAAATGGTTTGCTTTGACTCAAGTGCATCCATTATTTGTCATCCTCCGAATTCTAAGCTTCTGAATTCCTCATAATTTCACTGGTTCATATTTTCTAGAATCGTATCTTCGATGCCTAATATTTCCTATCAGCACTCATACCGTTGCTAACTATACTATTCTTAGATTTAGCCTAACAATTTCATTTGTTAGTGCTCATGGAAACTTTAAGTTGATACAAATTATAGTCTTTGGTTAATGAACATAAAATAATCCAGTGAGAATACTCATTTGTCAGGTTTCTGGAGGTAACTGACATGAAACCCTAAATAAAAGTTTAGCTATGTTTAGCACTCATTAGTAAAATTTACCTATAATATTGAGGAAACCAATGCTTTTTGAAGGATTCAAACCTGTACTATCCAGCTTTACAATCTGAGACGTTACCAGAGCAGCGATTGATCTCTTATAAGACTGACATGCATTCACAAATGATTAGTCACTGAGTAGTATCAATATCATTTTATGATATCCTTGCAACTTGATTAATAGAATTCACTCACACTATAAGACTTGAAAAACAAAAGATTGATCACAACTCAATTGACGATTAGTTGTAAAGAGCATTCATATATTTGATGATCATTATCACTGTAATAGATTTTATTACATGTAACTCCCATTGATATGCAGCTTGAGATGAATGTAAAGTGAAGATAATGAAAAACGAAGTATGTTCCTCATAGATAAGTGATGAAATCGTATGTGGTTTAATATTTTCTTCTGTATTGTGTCACCACAATGAATTGATGATAACGGTTTCTAATGACAGTAACGAAATGAGTAAAATTCGAATAAATGTTTAAACGGTCATAGAAAGAAATCATCTGTCAGATTTTTATTTTATTTATTTATTTAAACATAAATATTGGTACAAAGGGGAACCAGATATATATGCACCACACAAATCTCATTTGATTTGTGTGAGGGCTGTGGTACTGTCCGGGTGCCCAAACTGAAGCAGGTGGATTTATTAGGGGGCCACACCCGGAGCCTTTGACCTAAAGGTCTGATCCACAAGGTAGTGGAGCATTGTAAGGATATGCAGTCCCATGGTAATCGGTGACCAACACTTGGTTCATACGCCATTTGTTCCTTCAGGATACTGGAGCCCATATGCACCATTGGTTTGGAATCAGGGTTTTCCAACTCCCCTAGGTAATTTATAACAATCTACCCAATGCTCAATTTATTCAAAATTATCAAATCAAGTCTTGGTAATGATACCTACAAATATAACATAAGTCTATATTCAGTAACCAGTTAGTTGTAAAAAATAATTCATCTCTACTTCTCCGTTTCTTCAAACTTGTCTTGTAGATGGTGATTGGGTTGCGTAGTCTTCATTTTGTTTATTTTTCATATACATGTCTATTTTACGCACAGTCAATACTTGACCGTTTTACAAACTCTATTGCTAATTGTGGACGTTTATACTTTTCTATGCTTGTGATATTTAAAGTCACGTGCTTGGATCGATCAATTTCTACTAACTGATATGTATTCTTAAGCGGATACCTCAATATTGACTATATCTGCGGATTGACTATACTTTGAATAGTGTATATCGGTGGGATTGATTATACGTACTGGATAGGATAACCTGAACTGAGGTTTTGTTCTAGTTGCGGGTAACTGATATTTCTTGTGGGATTTAAATCCATTTCATTTATATTAAAGTGTTTAAGTCGCGATAACTATCTCCTGTAGTAGTTCCATCCGTTTTGTTGATGATTAAAGATTAAATCAATATAATATTAAATTCACTTAGTATTGTTTGTTTGAATCTTCCTATTGAAGTTTAGGACTGCAATTGGTCAGTCTCTAATTGGCGTATTGCATCGATATAGCCTTAATTCACAGGTACATCCAGCTGACGAGTCCCAAGTAGGACGGAACGCGCGTCCTGGATTCCACTGCTAGCCACTATCCATCTTTGCTTACAATATGATATTAATTAATATGCAGTGAGTATTCATTTAATGTAAATTGATGATTTCTAAAATAAAACTTTTGACTTAATGTTCATAGAACGAGGAGGATGGTATTTCACTTTCCAATTTTTTTTTCTACATTGTTCATTGTAACCATGGTTGTATGCATAATAATTAGATTATGATTAGTTACTATAGGCTTTTCGTCAGTATTTTATATGGTTTATTTTAACATTAAAAAAAAGATTATTCAATTAAATCTTAGTACAATTAAAACAATGAAATACCAATGAATCATTTACCATTTAAGTAACTCAGTGATTATTAAAAATGTATAGGTTAGTAACAGAGAACCTACTTCATAATTGGAAATTAATTATTCATTCTCTAAAAGATATACTATTTAAAATCGGCGACATTGATTAAGTATTCAATTAGTTTATTCATTACAATGATCTTTAATGACAATAATAAATAGTGATATAATTTGATTGATGGTTTAGTAGTGGTTTAGGCGTTCAAATTTCAAGCACTAAGCCACCAGTTTGAACTCCATTGTATTTGATTCGGTTTGAACAACCGAATAGTATAATTTAACCTTATTATTTAGTAACATTATACTGATTTATACACATAGTGTTGAAGACGATACTGTTGCTTAACTAAAATGATTCCGATACAACTAGGTTCGATTGTATAATTAAACAAAACCCGAATGCTTGGACCAGTAGACCCTCAAATGCCCTGGTACGGCCGAGAGTGAGCAGAGTCCGCTCTCGCTCTCCAAATGTTCTCACATGGCCATGCGTATATAGTCTCTGCCACGGAAGTCCTACTCACTGCCTTCTCGTGGCGGAGATGTTGTTTAGGAAATTAATAGAACGAAAGGCGAATGTCCGGCGCATTAACCGGGTTGATGGACACGGAAAATCCACCTAGGGGAGTTGGAAAACCCTGATTCCAAACCAATGGTGCATATGGGCTCCAGTATCCTGAAGGAACGAATGGCATTTGAATCAATCGTTGGTCACTGGCTACCATGGGACTGCATCTTCTCACGATGCTCCACTGCCTTGTGGATCAGACCTTTAGGTCAAAGGCTCCGGGTGTGCTCCCCTAATAAACACACCTGCTTCAGTTTGGGCACCCGGACAGTACCACAGCCCTCACACAAATCAAAAAGAGATTTGTGTGGCGCATATATATCTGGTGCCCCTTTGTACCAATATTTATGTGTTTAAATAAAATAAATAAACAAAAAACTCTTATCAAGTACCGATCGAATAAACTTTAAGTAGATATAGTAAACAATTCAATAGAAGTAAGTCTTTTTATAAATCTATTATTGTTTATCATAATAAATTAAAATGTTCAGTATGTGAATTGTGCGTGACTAGCTAGACGCAAAAAAACATTAATCTCTTATACAAAATCATAAGACTTTTCTTATTCATCCTATCAAACTACTTTGGTGGCGGCCCCAAGCTCCTCCACGAGGGGTAACAGGCGTAAGTAATCAGTAAGTAAGTATCAAACTATTCGTCTCAGCAAAACTGAATTACTGTTCTAGGTCAGTTTTTGTTGTTGTTGAAATTATGAAACAATAAAAGTAATAAATTGTGTCCAATGCTCAATGCTTATTTTAAATGATGTTCAATGTTGAAATTTGTTTGTTTGTTTGTTGTTTTTTGACATTATCAAAATAAAAAAATATCATGGACAAAGCCTTTTAAATAAACAACAATAAGGTTATTCGAAGGAAAAGAATCACTGAGAAACATTTCAATGTTATTGTCTATATAGCTGCATTACTGATATTCTCTTCACTCAACTTCAAGTATACTCACTTTAGAGAAAACGAAAGGGGAACACAAGGCAGAAGGCTGGCAAACTGGCAATCCAAAAATTTTTTTAGTTTTCTTTAAAATGGTTCATAATTTTTTCAATAATATCTGATTTTTTACTAGCTGAAATTTTGAGACCAAGTGATTTGATTGTTTCACGTAATACAGGTATTGTATATTTATGTAGATTACCTGATTGAACAGCTTCTTTACATTCTGTTTCAGATAAACAACATTTTGTTTCTTGATTATAAGTGGATTGTGTAGGACGAGGTTTCTGTGTTTATAAGAGAGAGGAAAATAAATACAATGGATGTTATTAATAACAAGTAACTATAAAGTTAATGCCATTTAGTAAGCAAGTTCATCTAGAGACAATCGGCTTTCAGTTAAATTTACCATGCGAGAATAAGAGATATTGTCTTGGTTTCTGAAAAATAAGAAGGCGGAAACGGGTTTAAATACGTGACTAAGAATGTTAATAGACTGTTATTGGATCACTTCTCCACGATACATACATAAATGGTGGTTTGAAGACCGAAAACAGCAACATACAATCTTAGGAACACATACATCTTAATAGTGATGGCCTTAAATAATATAAAATCATCAAATGAAGTATAGCGTAATGCCGAAACTGGTTACCAACTATTACCCCGTAAAGAAATCTGAATAGTCCAGATATAAATTAAAATACTTTTATTACGGTGTACATAAACAGTGCTATGCATTAAACAATTGATAAACTGTAAATATCTTTCACAGAAACATAATTGCTACAATAAATACTTAATTTGATAGTTATAGTCAATTAGCTCATTTGCAAAAACTCTATATTGTGAATTACAGCAAAATGATTAACATTGAAATTATACCATTAGATGCCAAATCAGTGATTCCAATGGTTATATGTTCACCGTTAAACCTGAAAGTTTTGCATTTAACCAATGGAGAGTTATAAGTGTGTACTGTTATGGAGTCCGACATTAAAACAAAACAGCTAAACAATGTTCCTTGGTTTATAGCACATTTATATTATCCTAACACTAGTTAATATTCAAGAATGAATTTGATCTTCTTCACAAACTAATGTTTATCAATAGATTAACAATAAATGAGATCTTATGAATTCATCTAATTAACTCGGTATTTTAAATTAACGAACAAATCGTCTACACGTGTAGGACAGGACTCAAACCTATATACCTCCACGTTGACTGACTAACCAAAAGTTGTGTTTCTAAAATAATATAATCAATGTAACACTCAGTCATGTACACAGCTTTCAAGCTACACTTTTACATTCAACTAGTGATATTATTCGCTGTTTACGCCTACCTGCCTGGTCGGCGGTCTACTCCTTATGAGTAACAAGTGTGTAAGTAAGCGCATGTTGCAATCCAGTAATTGGAAATTTGAGTCCTTTAACCAATACTAAGTCAGTGTTTCAAAATTAATGAAACTTGTTGTATCCCGTGGAGAATTATGAATGGTAACGTTGAGAACTATCTATGGACCAATATGATATGTATATTTCCTATTTTACAGTTGTTAAGTAACTAAGCTATTCATATTCGTGTCCCTTTTATTATGAGCTTTATTTTGACCCATAGACTATCATAATACGATTTGCCATTCTTTAGTTATCCAAAGTCTATTGATTACTGTTCCCGCTATTCACAGCCACATTTGGCCAAATTTTGTACAAATGTTATTTTCTATTTTATGGTACGATGTGGTCTGTTTGATTGGTATATAAACCCAGTGGCTATCAGGACTCAGTGGCCGAGTGGATAACGCGATGGCGTTTGAAGCGAGGGTACTGGGTCCGAGTCCCAGGGAAAACATCAACTCTGAGATGCAGGTACGTCCAGCTGACGAGTTCCAAATAGGACGAAATGCGCGTCCTAGATTCCACTGCTAGCCACTATCCATCATTGCTTACCATGCTTGTGAATTAAGGCTATGTCGAGGCAATACGCACAGTACGCACATATGCCAATTAGAGACTGACCAGTTGCAGTCCTAACACATCGATGGGAAGATTCAAACAAACAATACTAAATGAATATAAACCCAGTATGTTTGTGAATAATGATTCACATTGCAGAAGCTGTTATTGGTGTTCTGGACTTAACTGGCTGGGCTAGGCAGAAAGCAGGACTGACGAGTACTCAAGACTGCTGATACAGTTTTGTGTATTATTGGGCGATCGATAAATTCACTGCTCTCTTATTGGCGGTCTTATCACCCAAAAGATATAACAAACTAAAGTTAAATTAAGGGCTTATTATTTTAAATGAATTGCTTTCATTTAAAGCATCACTTAAAATCAGGGAGCACTGGACAGTTGTTTCGTCCTAGCATGGAATTATTTTCATCAGTAACCTATTCACGACTCCACACATAAATCGAATCTAGGACATTCAGGTTTCGTGGAAAACTCTTGATACTTAAAATCACTAGACTTATTAATATTGAAGTGATATATATTTCCAACTTTGATCGATTTTAAATCTTATTGACTCACAAATACAACACCACTGAATGCCAAATATAGTTTATTTTTAAAACCTTTCTTTACTCACTTTGAATATATTCTCGCTATTTAAATTGAAACATTCTTTGAATGCTGTAAGTTCTTCACCGGCTCTTCTTTTGAAAGCTCCAAGTTTAGGTACTAAAATGATTATTTTTTTCAACAAAAAATGGTATTTTAATGTTTTCATCACCAAAACGAAATAATAATGAAGCAACATCAAAATGTCAAAATTGATTTAAGAAAACAGAAAAAAATGAGTAAACGTACAATTAAAGTGATTTATCGAAATTTCTGTTTTTCATAGTTAACATCATAGAATGATATCAGTCAAATAACCATTGAAAACTGAGTATATATGTATGTATCATAGTTGAAAGCGTGAGTCAATTGAAGCTAGACCACCATCGAAAACCTGGGAACACTGGACGGCCGTTTCGTCCTATTATGGGACTCCTTAGCAGTGCGCATCCACGAAAACGCCTTGCGAGCGAGATTCGAACCCAGGACCTACTAGTCTCGAGCCGAAGCCTTTAACCGATAGACCACTGAGCTGGCATCCAATGGTGTTAATGTCTAACTTCAACTGATCCACGAAGTTGAGCGCACTGCTGAGGAGTCCCATAATAGGACGAAACGGCCGTTCAGTGTTTCCAGATTTTCCATGGTAGTCTAGCTTCAATTGACTCACGCTTTCAACTATGATAAATACTAAAATTTATATATGTATGACCAAATTCTTCGGTATGTATAACGCAAATACATCACATTTTTCATAACAACTCTTTCTCATTGTTCTATCAAAATTTATAAAAGGGACTAATTGCTTTAAAAATTGAGTATTTAGAAGTTGTTTTGTTCTTGCATAAGACTCTCCAGTAATGTAGATCCATTAAAAGCACCAACAGGAATTGAATCTAGGACCTCCGCTCTTAACCTTCAGACAATTGAAGTAGTATCTAACAGTTTATATGTCCAAATTCCATAAATTTGTAATATTATTACCCCCCCTCCCAGTAAATAATTATGCGTTAACCAGTGACGCATTTTGAGAAATAATTCTGAAATTCTACTGAGAAGCTATACCCAGTGATGCTCCATCGTGTCGAGCGTGAGTCAGTTACCCATCAAGTATATTGGAAAATGATTATTTGATGCTATAAATTGAGTAAACCAACAGTACGAGTTTGTGGAGATTGTTGAGTTTCAATGAAATCATGAACCGATCAATGGTAGATCATCACTGTGAACCTGTACGCACTGGACGTCCATTTCGCTTGACTAAAGTTAGACACTAACACCGTAGTGTTCTACAAGTTAAGCGTTATTGCGCAAGACCGAAGATCTTAGGCTAGATTCCCCGTGTGTAGGGTAGTGTATGCACACTGCCGGGGAGTCCTTTAGTGACTCTATATCTGACTCCAGTTAAATCACATGGCAACTGTTATCGGAATATACATGGCGCCAACTTTTGTGAATTTTTGTCGACTCAATTTGCGTTAGAGAATAACGGAATAAAATAAGCCAAATATGAGAATGAATTTTGAATACGCATATTTCATACACTCATTCATCCAGACAGACGATGAGAGAAACGAAATGAGGAAAGAGAAACAAAACGAAGCGACGTGGAATGGAGAAGGCGAATGAGCCAACTCGATTTAACTAAACATGACCCGATATTTATAGTCAGGGAAAAATAAGTTACAAATACGTGATGAATAGGGTAAGCAATTAACACACGAACGATCATATAAAAACAGTCATGGTTAATAAGCAAATAATCAACAAGGTCAAAATGTGGCTTGAGAAGAATGAATAAATTGGTCTGTCCAGAAGCTGGACTAATGTGTGGGCTTGACACAATAACAGCCACTACAGTCCCATACTAGGACGAAAAGGCTGTCCAGAACATTCAGGTTTTCAATAATGGTCTAACAATGGTCCGTTCATGATTTCCATGAAATTGACGGGATTGAGATATCCAAACCGTTGGAACACAGTTCAGTGATCTAGAAGTTGAGAGTTTGCGCGCGGGATCACAAGTCCTAAATTTAATTTCTGGTGCTAGGATCATGTATATGCACAACAACAACACAAAATTTCAATACTCCCAGGTTTTCAATGGTTCTTTAACATTTTGTGTCGCTTCCAAAGAGGAACCGGGGAGAGTACAGTTATGAAGACGCCGGAAGAGAAGGCTTTAGTTGGTGAAGTCTAGTGCGAGGTGACGCTGACTGGGGTGTTCTGATGGGGCGGCGTTGGCTGTAGCAGTTGCTATCCTGGAAGAGGAGTAGTGGTACGTGTGGCTGCTGGATGGACATCGAATTTAGATGACTCGGTAAGTCGATATTGCTATAGAAGTCAGCACGCCCGAGAACTGGACATTTTGATGGAGAGCGTGGCATATATATATATATATATTCTTTCTGTTCATTTAGCCAATGATTTTGACTCCTGGAATCTTCCCGGTTGTTATCCAAAGGATCGGTCCTGTCAGTGAATAACCGCTCTTCGCCACCATAATTATTACAGGAATGTCGTCAGCCACGCTAAATATTTTATTGATTTAATAAGTCCATCATAGCAATATTAAAGACTGATATACGAATTATTTACAAGATATACTATTAATTAATGTTGGGTGGTTGGAGGTAATCTCCATAAAACTATGGATCCACATTTCATAACAGTTGATACTCCTCAGCAAGGTGTACCTGAAATCTTGTGGAAACTGGTATTTTGAACAGAATGCAAACGTGAACTACTCAGTTTCATTGTCTGAGCTGTTCCGGCCTCAACAGACCTCCCGTATAAATACGATATTGACCACTGAGTGGTGAGGAATGTCATACTTGTGTAGTCATAACGGCTGTTAGTGTTGAACAAAGCAAAACTATAAAAACTTGCAATGACCTACATGTATGGTCAACAACTTCCGATTGAGTTTCACGATTAAGAGCTAATGCTTCAAGAAGTGAATAAAATCGTTGTAATGTTGGATTTTCAATTTGTCCAGGAGTAAATGATACCATAAGTTTACGTATCATGGCCTTAGCAATATCCACTTGAGATTCATTAGCTAAAAAAAAATTAAAAAATGTCGTGAGCATGACGTTTGCTGAATTGAATTAATAAACCGCTTGCATCAATCTTGCACATAATAAGTTATTCAATTATAATCAATGTAGAGCGTGGCACATATATGCATTGGTTCACCTTTCCACAAAAGATTAAGAAAAACAAATTAAATTATTAAGGAAAATCCCAGAGTAGGAAAACTGTCAACAATATCAGTCGTAATAGAAAACATTAGATATGAAATTATGAATCGAGAAGAATAAATGAATTTTAAGGATAGAAAGTATAAGATGATTTTCATACTAAAGACCTAGAGGAAGACGACGAGCAAATCCATCTGCATTATTCCAACTGATCCTGTCACCAAATACTTCCAACTACTTTATTACAATAGTCACCGGACACCAAACATGTAGTCTGAGCCTATTGACATGGGTCAGCTCAACAGTTAATGGTCTTCATAGATCAATGAATATAATTAAATAAAATAGACATTTAAAACATTGTTAAAATTCCTTGTGTTCTGTTTAAACAGAAGAAATTTGTTCAACTTAGTATTATTTGTTTGAATCTTCCCATCGATTTGTTAGGACTGCAACTGGTCAGAAATTTGTGATCAAGATTTCCTATCAGGCACTTACACAATCATACAAATTTTGAAATTCGTACAAGACAAAGAAGTTGATCTCAAATTTATTACTATCCCAGATTATTGTTAGAAATGCACTAATATCCCTTGATAAAATTTCTAGAATCTCAGAAAAAGCCTGTCCAATCAGCTTTAACTAGAAGCCCCCAAAAAAACATCTATGAAAATGAGGCATAATGTGTTATATTTTTATTGAATAATCGCTTATATTACTACTATATTCAGTATGCTTCCAGAGGTTTCTAGGAGAACTCGGTAAATCCACTCGATTTTCTGTACATAGATCAATTTCGAAGTAAAGCTCTTATTCTTGTTTCGCGCTTTTTCTCTACTGCGCAAGTTCAAGTGTGTAAGTAGTCTGTAGAATTCGACAACAACTGTTGAAGCAGTAGATTCGCCAATTATTCAAATGCTAACCTTTTAACCACTTGGAAATATGAAATACTTTCAAAACTTCACCAATAGTTCTTGCGGTTTGTCGGTCAAGTAAATACTTTAGCTTATAAACAATTTTCAACTTATATATGACATTATAGGGATAATAATCAGTGTATTCGATCAATTTGATGTCGATTAACACCTTTAGATATTTGGATGCTTGACTACTTTACTTCACATATTGCGCAACTGATAAACATATTCTTTTAACCAAAGTATTGATCCCTCCCTCAGTGATGGGTTTGTCAATAAAGATAATGCTTGGATCCACCCAATTTAGCTGTCGATTGAACATAAAATTTTAATCCAGATAAATTATTATAAAAGGATGTACCTTGGTACATTTTTCTTCGAATTAAAATATAGTTCTTTTTCAATGCTCATATTCTATCGACCGTTATTCCTCAGAGAACTTTTTAGATTCAATCAAATAACACAGTCGTGGAAATGTTTCCCTGAAAAAATGCCACTAAAGCAGTACTACAAAATGGATGTAAACAGACCTGAGACGTACGGGTTGAAAGCCATTTTTCTATGATTAGTACATAAGTCTGAAATTGACTTAGTGAATTGCATTATTTATCATTAAATAATCAGTTATGTAAAATGAATCGAATTTAAGATTTTATACTTAAAAAAAATGATAATGATAATAATCATACCTATTTCATTTGTTGGGATTTCAATATCACGAAAATCATCAGCGTAAGGTAAAAATATAATATGAAATCCGGGTGGTATTGTTTGAGTTCTATCAGCACCGTCATCATCATTTGTCTGCTCTGCCTAGGTAAGTGAAATAGATAGAAATCATTCAGTATGTCAGCTGAATATAATGTATGAAATTTATCATAGAGAGAAAGTGACATCCAAAAAGCACTAAATGGTTGTTGGGGAAATCATCAACAGTGCCTAATGAAAATGCCCCTTCTCTTAAATGGGTACAGAACCAGAAACTTAAAACTTGACACCTTCAAATCACTTAGACGAGATACAATAGTTCATAATTCTACCTTTGATTGATGATTTTAAAAATGGAAGTAGATATTTGGTGCCCCTTGTACTAATGTTTATGTATTCAAATAAAGAAATAGATAACCAAAGTAGTTTTAATGAATCTGAAACCCGAATGATCACACATATTTTATGAATAAAAAACGTTTGGTAAATGTATTTTGTCATATAATCATAAAAAATAATTGTAAAGAGGAATAATATACACATCTTATTATGAATTAGGTATACCACTATATTAGATTATTAAACGAGGTCGCAAGCTCGAATCCTACTTACTACTATTAACTTGGGTTTAAGAGTCTCGTCCGTGTCGCTAAACTTAACATATAATATTTTCAGAATGACCAGTAGTTCTTCGGTCCATGTAAGTTAATTAGGAGTTTCATATGAAGTATCCGTAAGCATGGTATATGCTTTGCATTTTCTAAGCGCAAAGTACTTTCACAAGACTGGTAGGACCCTGCGTTGGCACTGACCCTTGGTAGTGAGTAGATAGAAGTAGTTAGGAAGTTCGTATACCTAGGTAGTTGTGTAGCTCATGGTGGTAACGTGAGTGATGAGATCAATTCACGTATAGGGGAAGCCAGAAAGGCTTATGTCAACCTGTGCTATCTTTGGCGCATTCATGATGTTAATCTGTTTGACTGAGACGTCAAACCCTTTAGACCTCGTGACTTATTGGTTATTAGAATTCGACTGCCACTAAAGCATTCGACATGTATGACATTGAGCATAGAACACTTAATCATAAACAAAGATTACATTGCTACATCTATATTTCAATATTGAAACAAAAAGCTGATAATTTAAATAAAGTTTCTTTGAACTAAGAATATAAACTACTTTGTTTTTTTGATCAAGAAAGACCTACCATTGGATAGAACTCATTTAAAATGATAGAAAATAGGCTGAAAATGCAATTAATTGGAGAATTAGTAAAAACCTTTTCATATATAACCTAAAGTTTTACAATTTATGTAACACTGGTTCAGAGAAAAAATGAACAACGTCGATATTCTTTCTTAGCATATATTTAAACAGTTTAAATGACGAGCTGATCTCAGCTTGAATGTGAGGCCGAAGGTCCTTGACTCAATTTATGGATGCAGAGCCCTGAATGTGCACTACTGAGGAATACTACACGAGGATGAAACAGCTGTCCAGTGCTTCCAGGTTCCTAATGGTGGTCTAACTAAGTTCAGTCTGTGATTTAAACTATGAAAATTCTATAAACTTGACAAATCCCCTAAGATTAATATATTTAAATATTTAATACTAACATTATAAATATATTATTGTTTGCTTATCATTCAGTTATATGAATAATTAACTTTCTTCCTGTTTGAATCCCGAGTAGCTACTAATGTATGTGACACCATAAATCCTTTTAATGCTCCGAGTTTGGGTTCTGATTTCATATAGCCTAACAAACGGTGCATGAAAGTGACAACCAAGTAACATTCTTAATGCATCATATTGATTGTCATGTGAAGTATTGGGCCTATACTTCGGGGGAATTCAAAAAAAGCAGAAAAAATAACTGACTAATACTTTCCAGTTGTCAATACCTCTTCAGTTGAAATTAGTTTATTATGACGACAGTCTCCACAGACTCCTTACTTACCAAATGATTGTAGTATAGGTATACAATAAACTTTACATTTCTTTGGAACAAGAAGATAAACACCATTATAAATCAAAAACGGATGGAATACCTGAGGAAGTAATGCAACAAGACGAGGAAATTGACCTTTACGTTGAACATATATAGCTATGGCTAATAACTTTCGATGTAAACATCGATTTAATAAAGCGGTAAACCATAAACGACTTCCATGAATTGATTTTTCATCAGGATAAATAAAATGTGCTGGACGAATGTAATAATATCGTTTTAAAAATTTCTGTGATACGAAACCTAATAGGTGTAAACCTAAAATAAATAAAAAATACGAGATGAATAGGAAGAAAATTATTTATAGTTGAAACCTATTTTGTTAGAACAATGATTTGATAGTTAAAAAAAGGCACTAGACATTCATAATCACTGGGTTAATTGATTGAAATCGGACTTCATCAATTGCACTTTAGGCAACTGAATTATGAAACTGAATTATTCGACTTCTAATCTCATAATGGTCACCATTTTTCTACAAGATTAAAAGTGCAGCTTGTTGATGGGTGCCAACTAGCACGAAACCTATAGCTTTTAGGATAGAAACTAATATTTCTACTTTGTATTATATAATTATTAAGTAACTGTTTTATGAGATTTATATATTGTCCTAATTACAAGCTTTTAATTAACGTATTTAATTGCTGATACATGTCTTATCGTTAATTAATTATGCACACACTGTCCAGGTTTTGTATCATGTATGACTCCAAGTTATGTAAAAAAAACTTTCATTTTTTTACTTGTAGTGGGTTAAGATCGTGTAATCGATGTACATAATCCTATCAGTTTTCAAAGTCGTATTTATGGTAAGGATATAGACTTGTTGTCTTAGACTTCTGACTAGTTATATGAGGGTGAAAGGAACTGAGTTTAATCAAAAAGAATCAGGGTATTCAGTCGTTATGTGTGGTCGGTTGTTAGTAGTCACAAAAAGGTCATTAGTCTAATTAGAGAAACTTAGTCAATAGCTTTACCCATAGAGCCAAGATTATTTGTTCTAACGACAATTTTGAAGAGGAATTAAGACTTATTTGTGATTTATTAAGTGAATACGGATACCTATCAAAACTTTTGAAGAAAAATAATTCTAAAACTAAATTTGAATTAAAATTACCAACGGTACCGAAAAAAGCTTTATTCGTAAAACTGCATTTCCAAGGTGATAATGCCATCAAAAGAGTAATTCAATGTATAAGAAAAGACGTAAAACATACATTTAATGCAGCAAGATTATGCTCATTTTTCTTTAACCGTTTAATGGTGAGCTCACAAAATAAAGATAAATTGCCTAGTTCCAATGCCTCTATGTGCAACTACCATTTCAACTTTATATAGTTGAGATCATGAGTCAATTGAAGCTAGACCACCATGGAAAACCTGGAAGGCCATTTCGTCCTATTGTGAGACTCCTCAGCAGTGCGCATCCACGATCCCGCCTCGCGAGATTCGAAGTTAAACACCGACACCGTTGAATGCCGGCCAGCTCATTGGTCAATCGGTTAAGTGCTCTACCGCGAGACTGATAGGTTCTGGGTTCGAATCTCGCGGGGCGGTATCGTGGATTCGCACTGCTGAGGAGTCCCACAATCGGACGAAATGGCCTTCCAGGTTTTCCATGGTGGTCTAGCTTCAATTGACTCATGATCTCAAATATATAGAATTACTAAAAACCTCCACGAACCCCCTCCCCTTCTGATAACATTTCAAATGCTGTTGCGGGGGTAGTTATACTGATCAAACAACTAGACTAATACATTATCGGATTTCTGAATATCACTACTCATGGTTGACCAAAAATGACAAAAACTAACAATAAAAAATTTCACTATAGGACGTTCGGGTTGATACCTGTCTCTATGTCAATTTCAAATCAGCTTTTGAAATTATCTATAGAATCCCATAAAACTTTTCGTATGCTTGCAGGATTCGGCTTTGACATGAAGCAAGGACATCAGGAACACACATAATGTTAACTCCATTTTATTTCACGTTCGTTTTCATTAAGTGTTGTGTATCAGGATAGATATTAGAATACTAGCAAATACGAATTATGTAGATATTCATCATGTATAGTCTATAAATTGTGTTTTTCTTATAGAAATAGCTGGATACTTCATTTCCACCACACAAAGGTGGTCGCTGGCAAAAATTATGGCAGTTTAAAAGAATACAGTTTTCAAAACAAGTAATCTATCACAATTAGAAAAATTTGTAGAAAATCCATTTTCGATCTTTCATTCTAAAGTACAGCCTTGCTGACGAGTGTTAAACAGCTCATAAAATAAGTTTAAAGTTTCCTGTCGACTAGCTCTAACCACCACCTTAAATCACTAATAATTGCGCATGAGATGTAGAATTACTTAGACTAGTGAAGACATTACAAATTAGAATTACAGATAGAATTCAACGAGCACCAAGAAAGACTTGACAAATGAATATGTCACCATGAATGAAAAATACAGTGAACATTCCTATAATGTATTATTTTATTCCTTCAATTGGCAGAACAATGTGAAAATCATCAATATCGTTTTAAATTATGAATAATGAAGCACTGATTATTGCTGTTCCGTCAACTAAACATTCCTGGAGGCTTCATTATCATTAAAAAGTGATTACAAACGAAACGTCTTGAACTCGTTTCACAATTATGTTCGAAATGAATAATTTTCATGCACTACCAAGTAGTAACCATTTTCATGTTTGTCTGGTCATTTATTGTTTGAAGAATTCTATCAATCGTCAAGTTAAAACATGGGAACTTCTCTCTCCCACTCCTGACACTAGACTTAGCCCCCAAATGTCCTGGTACGGCCGAGAGTACGCTCTCCCTCTCGAAATGCTCTCACATGGCCAGCAAATATATAGCCTCTGCCAGGGAAGTCCGACTCACTGCCTTCTCGTGACACCGGTGTTGTTTACGAAATCGAGAGGACGAAAAGCGAATGTCCGGCGCTTTAACCGGGTTGGTGGACATGGAGGGTCCACCTAGGGGAGTTGGAAAACCCTGATTCCAAACCAATGGTGCACATGGGCTCCAGTATCCTGAGGAAACAAATGGCGTACGAATCAATTGTTGATCACCGGCTACCATTGGACTGCATCTCCTCACGATGCTCCACCGCCTTGTGGATCAGATGTCTCGGTCAAAGGCTCGGGGTGTGGCCCCCTAAGAAAACCACCTGGTTCAGTTTGGGCACCTGGTCAATATTACAGCCCTCAAGCAAATCGAATGAGATTTGTATGGCGCATATATATCTGGTGCTTCCTTGTACCAATACTTGTGTTTAAATAAAATATCATCGTTAAGAGACTAGACAACTTAACATTGTTGACATCTCAGAAACAAATCAATTTTCAGCATCTTATCCTTACAGGAGATCAATCACGGCCCAAGTGGCTCAATAGTAAAGTCTTGAACTGTGAAACTGGATTAGAAGCCTAAAGATAACACCAGTCACAGCTAGATTCCAGGCACGTCTTGCTAACAAGCCCAGCAAGCATGAAATCTGTATAGGGATTATCTCGTCAACTTCATACAACCACCTAACACCCCTTTTATATCATCCGACCAGTCGCTTACCCCCACTCAGAATGATTATTTCTTGTTTTCAAGTTTTTTCATGATTAGTTATTAATCTAAATCTAGTTTCTATGGCATTGACTCCAAATGTCCTGGTACGCACGAGGGTCGGAAGAGTCTGCTCTCCAAATTCTCTCATATGGCCACGCCTATATAGCCACTAGCACAGAAGTCCTACTCACTGCCTTCTCGTGGTGGGGGTGTTGTATGCGAAGTTGAAAAGACGAATAGCGAATGTCTGGCGCTTTAACCGAGTTGATGGATATGAAGGATCCATCTTGAGAAGTTAGAAAACCCTAACTCCGAACCAATGTTGCACGTGAGTTCCATAATCTTGAGTGGACAAATGGAGTACGGACCTATCGTTGAAGACAGGCTACTATGAGACCTCATCTCCTAACGGTGCTCCATTGCCTTGTGGTTTAGACCTCTGGATCAAAGGTTCGAGGAGTGGTCTACTTGTCAAACTATCTGCTTCGATTTAGGCACTTGGGCAGCATCCCAGCCCACAGACAGATTCAATAGTCCATATGGTGCATATATATTTCGGTGACCCTCGATACCAATATTTATGTGTTTATATAAATAAATAAATCCAAGATATTCCTGATTAATTTTTCAACATCTTGGCAATTCCATTTCTAATCTACGATTAAGAGCAATACACATTTGTACATCTATGTATCTTTGAATTCTTGTTACCGTATCCTACAAGTCATTAACAAACGTGTCATAAACAGAATGAAACAGCCGAAAATAAATATTTGAGAAAAAACTTTTCCCTGAACCCCTCTCTATCTCACATACACACATACTTTCTTGTTTTTACGTCTGAATGAGCGTTTTCCGGTTTACATAAATTAAGACGTTGAAACTTAATCAAATCAAAATTAAATATTACCCTTTATTTGTGAATAATTAGAACAAATTGACACTTGAATGAAAACAAAATGAATAATCTTCTTTCCTTTTTCGTCATATATACCCATTATTAAATATGAATAGATGTTCCTAAGAAGTGTAGTAATTTATGTTAGTAGAACAACATTCCCATTAGAACAATGAGAATATCAGTTGAAGAAGAGGGGATTCAAGAAAGTATTCCGGTAAGCGAGTAAAAAAACAGGATTGACTCCCTAGTACATTCGAAAATTCAGAAGACAATGGGTGAAGAGTAATGAAAGAAACATTTGATACCCAACAACTAGTTCTGTACAAAAAGTGAAACTTTATTAAATTTACATGCATAATCCTTTTTTACATTATTAACTCATTTACACGGTACGAACTAGTGTACTTGGATGTGAGCCGCACTCTGAGTGTGAGGGCTAATGAAGCTGTCTGGTATGTTAAACTGAAATAGGTGGAGACTGATTTGAACTGGTAACTTAGTGATTGAAGTCAAACACTTTAACCACCACCGACTCACAGTGATATGGTAAACCAAATCCGCAATAGGCTAAATTCGGATAAAGAACCCCCTACCTGGAACTTGCAAGTAGATTACTTAATTGATACAGTTAGTCTGGGACGACAAAATCAACGCAGAAGTGATAGCCAGACCCCAAGAAGATCATCAAGAAAAAGACGTCTTCCTCAACGCCTTCAGTTGAATCCAAGGAGCAAGACTTCTTTTTCAGGCAGGAAAGTTAATATGTTAAGCCAATGAGAAGGTCAGTCGATGGCGATCAGAAGTGACCTGAAGGACAAGGGCATTTCATTGGCTAAGCGCATAGCAGATAGTGTATTAGTACTGAATTTCGGACACCGTCCGTCACAATACACCGCTCTACTTAACTCCTATTAGTAAACTATGAATCATAATCTAGATACTTAAATGCACAATGACTATCACCAATGTTACTTTTTGATTCGTAAAACAGAATTATACATAAATATACACTCCATGGGTTTAATTAAGTGTTTGAAGTAAGAAGTGTACCTAATAATGTGATTGTATTACTAACTAATAAATGGAAATTAGATTTAAAGAGAATTTTCAAATTATTACAATGATTCCGTATGAAGCAAAATCATTAGTGACCCAAAACGATATCCTAAACGTAACTGTAGTGAGGTTGACATTAAGGTCAAACCAAATAACATTTGCAAAAAAATGAAATTATGAACAATCATTAATCAAATAATTTGGTTTTACAATGTGTTAAAGTAGCTGACTGGAAATAACCAGATGATTTTGAAGCTAATGTACAATACAAAATGATCTAGATAAGTTAAACTATTGTAAAACAAGGACAATCGGATAGGTTTCGTCATAGTATAAGACTTCTCCTAGATGATACACATACATAAGGTCTAAAAAGATATCGGAACCAGAATTTATAAGCCTCGTGACAAGCCAACTAACATTTAGACAACTGGATTGGCAACCAACAGTTTATATTCTAAATTTCAGTCAATTTATGATATCGAGCAACTAACATTCAATAACACCGATGATATATGTTTCACAACATAGTTGAACTCCAAATACATTGAATTCATTCTAGAAATTATGGAATTATCCCAGTAGTTAATCACTAACTCAAACATAATATCATCACTATTAGTATTAGAAGCCTATGTAAATTATTTAGGTTGGAAATAATTTACACCCAAAACTTAAGTCTAAAAGTAACGGGCTACCCTTGATATCTGAAAGTTCTAAGTCCCATAAGTGTTTAAGCTGCAGATGTGCAGTGTCAATGAGTTTCTCATAATCACTAACATCAGGAAGTCTTTGGTTTACAACAGTTATCTAAAGTTAATGATGTAAACTGTCTCCAAAATGAACAATCTGCATAAACTTACCATTTTTAACGATTCTACCGTTATTATTCATATTTTTTTATAGCTATAGCATAGAAAATTAATTAAATCAAATAAACCCTAATCAAACTGGAAATATTCGACCACTGATATGCATATGGTGTTATCGAATATAACTAAAACCATTGGACAATAACAACCGAATAGTCCGAATGAACAAAAATAATTAATAAAATTGAGAAAGAAAGATTGATAACAAAATTTTCACTGGTCATATTATTAGTAAACAAATACAACAAACATAAGTCAGTGTCTGTTCTTAATATCTGGCAAATATGAAGTGTATAAAAGGAGACTGAAACTAATAAAAAAACTATACTTGTAAGTTAAATTTGTGACACATTGATCTTATTAGGCATATCACTGGAAGTCAGAGAGCATCGGACAGTTATTTTGTCCTACTATGAGGCTCCTCAGCAATGTACGCGCACAATCCAATTAAAGATAGAATCTAGAACTGTTAGATCTTTGAATGAACACTTGACCAGTAGAATCATTGAGTAGGTACCCAGTGGTACACATTTCCAACTTCAATAAACGTACGAAATAACACGACGGTTATCGAATGCTATTGGTGACAACTATTTCATTCCTAACAAGTCTAGATACCAACCGTCATAGATGCATACGACAACATTAAAAACACCATAAAGTAAGTTACGAATACACGCTAACTATCATATTTTTTATTTTCTATTTTATGGTACGATGTGGTCTGTTTGATTAGTATATAAACTCAGTATGTTTGAAATACGAGGATTCATGCCATAGAGGCTGTTATTGGTGTTCTGGACTTAACTAGCTGGGCTAGGCAGATAGCAGGATCGATAAGTACTCTAGACTACTCGTACAGGTTTCGTGTATCACTGGTCCGATCGATAAATCATTGTTCTCTAATTGGCGGCATTATCAGTTTATATATCAACTGGACACGCAGGCAGGCTACAAGCCATAGAGATTTCAATGCTTAATTATTTAAGTATTTTATTATATCTTATATATTCTGATAATTTCTATCATATATTCAATTACTTGTGACATTTGTACAGTAAAGTTTTTTTGGTTATTTTAAGCTATAATTATTTTAATGTACATATTAATCACTTTAAAAGGAATCTGTATACATAAAGAGTAATACTTTTTTGAGAAAATTCTTTACAGTTGAAGACCAGACTCTGTCGTCTTTCTTTGAACTTCTTAATAGCTAAAATCGAGAGTACTGGGGAGGTTCATACTGTAGAAGAAAGATTGAGTATGTTCATTAATTCGGTAAAGTCGTGAATAAGTACTATGTTGATATACTAAAATAGGTTATAATGACAATTGTTTACAAATTAAATAATAATAATAAACTGTATGAAACAATACTTACCGACAGGAGCAATATTACGTACAGCTTCAGTTAATTCATCTTTATCAAAACATATATAACGACCATCAAGTTTAATGCCACGTACTAAATCATGAGATGGTAATAAATCTTTAACTGGATCAAAAGATCCGTATGGATCTATAATTTTATAATAATCTCTATGAACACGTACAGTTTTATTATCTGAAGATGAAAGCCATATTGGAGAAGGTAAACGTGTTGGATAAACTAAACAATACACTGAAATACCTAAGGTAAGATTTTTCGACGATCCAAGATGAAAAGGTAAACGAGCTAAACGTGATCGACGTAATTCATGTGAGTTAATACTAGAATAAACAAATAGAAAAAAATTAATAAAATGATTATAGTACTTGATACGTAAATAGGCAGTCATTGTTAATTGTTTGTTTAGAAGTCACTGACTTCGATATGGAAATTCATGAATACTGAAATTTAATAATTTAAGAATCAAGATAGATATCAATGATGAGACTAAGTATGAAAACGTGCTCTATTATGAAATGACTAAATTCGGGAAATAAAACCACTTGATTCCAATTCATACCTAGACTCGAAAGTTTGAAAAAAAACGATTTTGTTCACGGTTTTGACTTTTCATCAATAACGAGTATCAAATAGTAGAATGGAACAATTAAACAATACGCTGGTTTTCAATAGTTCTCTAACTGACAGAAGTAAGTGATTAAATCTTTTACCAAACTAAACCAATGCCCGAAAAGCAAATAAATAATCAACCAAAATCTTAGAATACTTGGTATGTGGCTTGAAGTGAAGTCCAAGATGAGCATTTGCGACTCATCAGTTAGGTGTACCTGCATCCTAGTATTGATGTTCATATTGATGCTCGAACCCAGTACATTTCATTTAGAATGCGTAACAACGCGTTATCCACTAATTTACTATGCCCATATAGTCACAAAATAGCCCGACAGCTATGAAGACATTAATAAGCATTTGGATTTTCCCGTAGTTAATGTTGAGGACCTCAATTGATCAGTCTCTATTGCCGTATATATATCCTAAAATGATTAACTTGATATTGCTAATAGTTATTTCGAAATTGAAATAGACATCACCAACTAAACAATCACTAGATACAAAAAAGAACTAAACAGACATTGATCTTGATTAGAAATCTGCTAGTCATTACTCTATTCAATGAAAGCTAATGTTTGACACACATTTGTTGAAAGAACGTCTAGACAAATCAATAATACAGTCATTGAAAGCATAAAAATATCAACTTACCGGCTCAATAATTCATCAAGACGTTCAGTTGGATCAGGGTGATAAGAAGATTTGTCTACATCAGGATACATTAATTCATCTTCTAATAACTCCTGAAAAAGACAGAATACATGGAAAAAAACTAACTATATCTAAATATATTTAGGTACGAAGTTGGAATTTATTATTAAATCTACTTGATAACAGAGAAAGTATGAAAACAAGATTTTAACAATTAAATATAAAGCTGAATATCAAATGATTAATCTGATAAAGTAAAACTTTAAAAAGTAAACATGAGAGAATCAACAAGTTTAGGAATAGAGTTTGTATGGTGGTGATCAGGGGTGGACAGTAGGAAACTCTGAATTTAGGTTTCGTGCTTCTTGACACTCGTCAGTGAGGTATACCTGTAATATTGAGATAACAGATGTTCTCTGGAGGACTTGATCCCCTGTCATCCAGCTTCACAGTCAGAGACGTTACCGATGATATGCCTGGACAACGACTAACCTCCTGTAGAACCAAGATACATTTACAAGTGATTGATTCCTAATCAGTGTTATGTATCCCAAATCCTTATTAGGGACGATTGAGTTCTATTGATCAAGTTGAAATGTGGCTACTGGCCTTAGTGACTTGACAATTTGTGTGAAGTTCATTTAAGAATAGAAACATTATAGTACAGAGTGACTAGGACACAACTTACATGCTATACCAAGCAGATGTTATAGATTTTTGAAGACAATTAGTAAGAAAACCTTATAGATCGGGATTTTTTTTTACTTTTTCATGTTTATCAGTCAAATGGCTTTAAAGTTTTCAAAGAAGTTAGATTTTGTTGGAGACTTGATGCTAACGACGATAATTACAGAAACAGTAATGGCTGACTTTTAAAGTAATAACAATTGGAGAACCACGTAAGTAAATGTGATAATCATAACTCTACATGTGCACATAACACTTTATAAAATCGGATTATAATCGAAACACTAAACTAAGCTTTGAAGAATTTCTTTAACCTTTCTTAGACGTTGGTAACAGAAACTATTTATCCAATCAAAATAAAAAAAATTGAACCAGTTCTGAGTCTATAGCTTAATGATTGAATGGAGGTTATATATACTATTGACTAAAAGTTTCTTAAGACTTGCTATTGATATTAATTAATATGATAGTTTCATTTTAAGATTTGTTTAATTTGTTAGAACAGACTAGTTTTTATATGATACAAGGTTATTAATGATACCCTGTTAACAACTAACAATGAAAACTAGTAAAATAACAGTGGGATAACAGCTTTGATTAGAGTAATTAACCTTCACATGCCAAAGTATTCCTGGTAGTAAGCGAAAAAGATCATATTTACGTATTAGAAGTCAAGATAGTATCCTGAGTTAGGGTTAACACCCTATGGAGTTATTATTAGCACATGATATCGGTTATAATTTAAAAAGTTTAAATAATGTATTAAGAGTAAGGCTGAAGTTTTGAGTTAGGGTTTACAAAAAAGGGTTAAGGTTTTCATCACGATCTAGCTCCATTAGACACTCTTGACTATTCATTGAATCACATTGACCACTTCAACACACTATCTACCTTAGGAATAGGTATTTTTTGTTATTTAAGTTAAGAATTAACTTAAATTTACATTCTACTTGAGTAATAGATATTTTTATTAATTCCACAAATTTTAGGAATCAATTATTGTCAATTTTCATTTAGTTTATCATAACACATAACTTATCTATCATTGCACCCTAAATTTAGCGCGCAGCTATCTTAATTCTGATTGGTCAACTCAAGGCCGTCAGTGTACTACATATATTATTGTATATGGTGTAATTACTCGTTAAATGTAAAGATTTCTTTTGTTTTTTTTTAAAGAATATTATCTAGAAAGTTGAAAAAAATCATATGCCAAGATTTTTTTTTTCTAAATCTATCACTTGACAACTAAATTATAAAATCATGAAAGAAATCCATTGTATCAATCATTCATTAAAATGAAGATGTTTAACAAATGAAAAACGATTATATCAACAGTGTTATCATTTACTTAATAAGTTGTATGATCATATTTACATTGAATTTCATACATTGTTATTGTCTATATAATCAAATAGATGAATAGTGATTAAGTCATTAAACAAAGTAAATATTGAAGTGTAACATTAAGGTACAATATGATACAATATGAAATAATTGGTAATGATGATGATGAAAAGAATGAGAATAATAATGTTTATAAATAGTAAGTATAATTGTATCTATGCATGAATAAGTTTGAAATCATTTAGAGATGGAATTCAAACAAAAAAAAGACATAGGGGAAGGGTCTTGCAATAAGTTTAGAGAATTGGATGACAGGATGGTTTGGCATACATCAAAAATTAGCCACGTTTATTCAAGTTACGTAATAGGGAATAATAATTTATAAAAGAAATGTAACAGGAGAACTGTCAGTTTTGATAAAATAGAGGCTAAGTGATTCTCAAGATGAGGAGAGATATAAGGAAGCACCACATACATATGCACCACACAAATCTCATTTGATTTGTGTGAGGGCTGTGACACTGCCCAGGTACCCAAAACGAAGCAGGTAGTTTTATTAGAGGGCCACACCCGGAACATTTGACCTAAAGATCTGGCCCACAAGGCAGTGGAGCATCATGAGGAGATGCAGTCCCATGGTAGCCGGTGACCAACAGTTGATTCATACGCCATTTGTTACCTCCCGATACTAAACGACATTCATAATAATTGTGTAGTTCATAACGATGATCAAATAATCCATTTATACTAAGAAATGAGCATGATTATATAAATTTAGTTTTAAATGTTAACGATAATAAGGAATATAGTAGACATAAAGAAATGTACAAAGAAGACCATTCATCTATTGTACTTACATCATAAAATAATTTATAATCAAATTTTATATTTTGTTGTTTAATCGGAATAACTTCAAGTTCAATTCCATATTGTTTCATATCGGCCATTTTAGCAATTGCTCTACGCTATAATTAATGAACAATAATGAAGAAAAAGAAATTAGTGAGGACCCAATGAAAAGGAAAATGGCTTATCTTAAACAAAAATGAGTTCATGTATTATGTTAGTTACAGACTAATCTCAGTTACGGTTATATTGATAACCAGAGTTCATTGGATAACTGTTAATTCCTAGTATAAGACTTCAAAATTGTACAGACGACCCAACCAGAAAACGAACCATAAGACCTTCAGTTTTGCGATAAGCTTTCAACAATTAGAATAGTTGGATCGGTGTCTATTATGAAACATTTCCAACTTTAATCCATTTCCAGTAAAAAGCGAACATCGTATAATTTTTCAGTGATGACAATGATTTCACCCTAGACACATCTGAACTCTATTCAAACTTCAGGGACATCGTGAAATGAGTCGTTAATGGGCTGACGAATATAGTCTAGTCAAACGGGTGGTTCGTGATTGCAAATGATACTCTAAAATCAGAATGTGACGAATACAATCTACAAATTGAATCAAACTTCACAGAACCCCTTCAACTATAAACAGACTCAATAATTTTCTTAAGAAAAGGCAAATGCTTAATCCCCTTAAAGAACATAAAGTTGATCTGAAACAAAATGCTGGAAATTTTCTGCTTCAAATGAAAACGTATTTCAATTATATTTTTATTCTATCAAGTAACACTCTGATTGGTGTACGAACTGTTTCTATTAATCCCGTCAATACAGATTAAACGTTCGAAAATGGATATAGCTACTTGCCGAAACATACACAATTATCGATTCCAGGTTAGTTGGATTTATTCAATAGACAAGTTTAGTGTCCACATATTTTGTAGTATGGAAATAGATCGTTTTCAGCTCTAATGAATATTGGCTGTCATATCATTGAAAACCAGGGAAGTATCGGACAGCTCTTTCGTGGTGATGTGATAAAATGAAAACGACGTTTGAAATACAAAAAGCTCCGTAATTAAATAACAGATATATATCTTCACTTGTGACAAATTTTAATACGGTTTGTGATAGAAATTCTCAGCTATGACGACATACTAAGTCAATTATTTCGAGAGTTGAAGGTTCTAATTATACCAAATGACGGCTAGAATACACTAAAAATTAGGTTAACTTGAGAATGTAGACCGCGAGGTTTCTATTTAGTGACTTAACACTACTTTAATTTTAAAAGTTCCAGAATGTCGCTAGTTTGATCTTGTCTGTCCCCACTACCATGACGAAGCTGCTAACCAGCATTCCCTGTTTCCCAGTGCTTTTCCAACTGAAGTTAGGTAATTTAAAGTCATATAAAATCTCTATCAACCCAACTTAGCATTTAAGGATGTATAACAACCTCCGGATAAACTTTAATACCTAATAATATCCCTGTAACTATCTTGCATTGAATTATTGACTAGAAGTATGTGAAACTAGTTCACAGAACTGAAACCCGTACTAAACAGAAACCACATTTTAGAAATAAGGCTGAGATTTGGGTGTCTATTACAATAGGTAAAATGATATGCATACTGAACATAAACGAGAATTTCGGATTACTCAACTGTTTCATAGGACAAGAGGAAATGAAATGTTTTGGATATCTTTAAAGGATATAATTCACTGAACTAGTTCCATGTCTAAATTTTAAAACCCAACTGTTTAAAACAGTTTGTACTAACATTCTTTAACACTACCGTTTACAATGCAGGACGAACCTTAAATTCCAATTGATCTTAGTAAATAAAAAACGATGATCATTAGTCCTTAAAGCACTTTGATATAGACGCTAAAATCAGTTGTCATTAGTGTCAAGGACCCAGAAACTTTTATGACCAACAACTTGATATTTACAAGCATTTTCTAAGTATTAACAAATAGAAAAATAACAACTATCCACAGTTGAATACACTCAGACATTTTGAGGAATCGGTTTACAATTTTGATTGGAGTTATACAGTTAGCAATCTGTTCAACAACGTTGAATAAGATGAAACCAATAATTAGGTTAGCAGCTCTGAGATTTGCAAATAGCCAGTCTTAAAGAAGCTAGTTAACATGTTGGCAGAACTTTACAATAAACTTAAAAGATCACATAAATTTTGATCACAACTGATAGGTGGAACAAGATTGATCAGTAATGCAATAAAGCGATCAAACGAAGTTCAGCACATATCACGAAACACTTAAGAATTTCTTTTAAACAAGACGTCCACGGAAAAAGATGGTTTTTTACTTTCAATTAATCAACAAACCTTAGTTCGTTCAGTCAATTATTTCATTATATGTGTTATATGTGAACCCAACATATATGTGCATCGGTTCGAGCCTCCGTACCAAATTAGGACAGTGAAATAAAATTATCCTAAGACAAATCCCAGAGTTGTTAAAGTGTCAGTAGTAGTGAAAAAATTAGTTATATAGAAAAATAAGGTATACGTAGATTTCGGGACTTATATTCTGAAGAAAAACAATGAGTGAATACATCTGGGCCCTTGCAAACGATTCTGAACCAGTCTTAAACAACTGGTTACGATAACCACCCGGACCCCAAACAGGTAGTCTACAGCTACCAACATGGTTCAGATTATTAATTATTTTTAATTAAACACGTCTCATTTCTTGATTTAACCGTTCCTAGAGTTCTTTCAACCCACTTCTACACCAGACAATATTGACCGTCAATGTAGGTGATATTGAATATGTTACGTTTTATATCATATCAAATAATAATCGTTAAAAACGATATTACGATATTCAAAAGATATGAACAAAGCAGGTGAAATGTAAACTCCACTTATTACAAACCAATTTTTCTTATAACATAAACACTGATTTGACAAATAACAGTGTTGACGATTTAATAACCATGACTGAATAAAGCAAATAATTTCAAAAGGCATATAACACTGACTTTCAAATTTGCATTTTTATTTACTGGATCAGGATCATCGGTTAACAAAAAGATGTGTTTGATACCAAACGTCTTTGAACTGAAAAAGATAAAATTGGATTGAAAAGGTCGCTGTAAATATTATCAAATAAATGTGTTATGGTAGTCAGCATTAATCAGTGTAGGAGATTGGCACGAACAAACATCGACTTAATTGCCCCAACATACATAAATACAGTAAGATGAAATTAACAAGATGAACAAAAATGGAGTTCAAATAATAGTACTATGGATGATGAGACGAAAGACTGAACATACGAAGAAATAGTATTGGAAGCTAAAATCTAGGGGTAAATAACGAATAAATAGCCACTAGTCAATCAGTTCATGGGCTGATGCCATATCTTGTTTTGATAACTCCTAACTTCCAACCTATTCTTAGGCCAGTCAATAGTGGGTCTCGAAGTAGGCAATAGTCAGGCATGGTATGTGGTATGTGTTCCAGTTATTCTACACGATACAGATTAACAGCATAATCAATTGATTAATCATCTTTATCTATAACCATACACCTAACCTCGATCAAACTTCCAGCATACTGGTGAATAACCATAAAATTGCAATAACACTGACTCAATGACTGACAATCACTTTATTTCTTTGAATAAAGGAGACTGACAGTTTCTACAAGATTGCAGATACAGTTTATTGAACACCAAACAGCCAGAAATCTAGGCCGAATGCTTCCCGTAAACTTGATTTCAAAAACATAGCATTGCCAAACAAACCACATTATGATATCAAATCACTAAATGTAGTGACTATATTGTAATATGATAGGTAGAATTGAATCGAAATGTGGTGGAGATTGACAAAATATATTTTAAAACTTAAATTGCTGATTGAATTCGCCAGAGGATAACGGCTAAAAATAGAATTCCAACAAACAGTTTACAGATAAGTAGGGAGTTCTATTAAACAAAATCAGAATGTCAAATTAGTGTGGCATCTGAGTATCAACAGATTTCTGTGATAGTTTTTTTAGCCTAATATTTTCACCTTACTTACTTACGCCTGTTATCCCTCGTGGAGGAGCATAAGCCGCTCACCAGCATTCTCCATCCAACTCTGTCCTGAGCATTCCTTTCCAGTTCTTTCCAGTTGTTATTCATCCTTTTCATATATGCTTCTATTTCCCGGCGTAATGTGTTCTTTGGCCTTCCTCTTTTCCACTTCCCTTCCGGATTCCAAGTTAGGGACTGCCTTGTAATGCACATTGGTGATTTCCTTAATGTATATCCGATCCACTTCCGACGTCTTTTCCTAATTTCCTCTTCAGCTGGAAGCTGGTTTGTCCTCTCCCATAAAACGCTGTTGCTGATAGTATCCGGCCAATGGATGTTGAGTATTTTGCGTAGACAACTGTTTATAAATACTTGTGCCTTCTTGACGATGGATGTAGTAGTTTTCCGGCAGTAACTCTAGAAGAGCTACAGGCGGAGTTGAATATTTTCACCTAAGTGGTAAAAACAGTGACTGCCAAATGTACAGCTAGACTGACTTATGTCGTATCGATTGAGAAGAAATGAAACTTCAGATAAATTTTCCATCATTCAAATATTCAAATCCTCGTAGATACAGAGCAGTTACCATTTTATGATTTAACTGGTAAATAATCCCTGTAGAATTAAATTAATTACTCCGACTGGTCAATGATGTATCAACAATGTTACAATATTTGACCCTTTGTACTGATTATAGACAGTCTATTATATGTTTAATACAAACACTAGGCTGCATCAGTCAATAACGTGTAGAGTGAGTACGGCAGAGTCATAAAGATATAGGCAGTAATGTTAAAAACGATGGAGCTTTACAGCCGAATTTTAATCACATTGAAAAGTGATTAGTGTACAAAACTCACACACTTCAATAAAATATAGTTTTGTTTATTTCTAAATCCGATATTGCTACTTTCACTGGAAGAGAAAAGTACTCCGGCAACCAGTTTTCTTGTCTTTGAACAAAGTCTATTTGGGAAAAACTTATTAACAACTAAATGTTGTAAATAGCTATCATATTGTAACTGAGTATCATTGCATAACATTCATTGATCACCATTCTACTCATTAATTTCACAATCCAAAACGTGTATGACCACAATATAGATGCGCACTGATGAGGAGTCCCATACTAGGATGAAATGACTTTTCAGTGCTTCTAGGTTCTCAATCGTGGTCTTACTTTGATCTAATGATGATTTTAATGAAATTCAACAATCTCCACGACCCCTTACTAACAACAAAAAAATAATCTACGAAACTTACCTGGTGATAAATTGATTTTGACAAACCCACAATGCTTCATGTAGAGGAAAGGTAATATTAGCTTGATTTACAATAGTGCCATATCGTTTTTCCAATTCATCTGGTTTTAATTGTCTCAACTTTTCAATTTCTAATATACGTGTAGAATCAGCTAAACCTAAAGGCTAAGTGAATTATATATATAAATTACAGAACCAATTTAAAGTTAAATAAAAAAGGAATATAGTCAATTTAATTCATTATATGAATAAACTGAATATAACCGATGCAAATACAGGTGAAGCAGACCTCAGATTTGTGAATTAGTGTTTGTAAGTTGGATATCTTAACTATTAAGCACTCATTTTATCATACGGATATATTAACTTTATACTTCTGAAGTTGAATATAACGTCAGACTCTGATTCAGACAACAATATAGTCAGATAAATATAGGTTTCATTCACATTATATGGTAACAAGGTTTGCTAAGCCCATAATGTATAACAGGTCTTTATACTTTCTAAACAATGAAACAGATATAAAATCAATCAAACGATAATAATGAAACTTATCAACTGAACTAATTATATAATCTATGTGAAATATTTAGAATTCGTTTTGAATCCATACATAGCTGTAATGAGTACATTGTTTTAAGCCGTCCTTTTAGCTAACGTCTAGTGCCTAAAAACTCATAAGGAATAAGTTCTTTTACTGAAATGATTGACGACTCTCAAATGATACAGATGTCTGGTTATACTACAAGGTATTACGCAATACATGTACTTAAAAAAACGGAATAGACTGAATTATTGAAATAGCCTGATGGAGTATATAGAAGATAATCATAAGTTTTTATCAAACTTTATGAAGACGTTTCAACCCACAATGAATATCCTGGATCGAAATATCCTAACAGTATACAGCTTCTATCAAGGGAAACGTCCACGTTTGCTCGTAATTGATAAGATGGTTACCCGGAATTGAATAACAACAGAAACGAGATAACTGGAACTGGAACTGTAAATACTCCAATACGATTGAATAATGTTCTATCATATTACAATGTAATCACCAAGAAACTAAAGATGTGTAAGTTTATTAATGCAAAAAAACTGTTTGCCATTTCGTATTATTTCTCTACGAGCTCTTCAATATAACCATCATGATGTAAATTTGTTGATTCCACTTCTTCTGTGAAGCTAATTATATTTGGTGTACAATGTGACCAATTCACCACTGACTTTCTGACAACTAATTCAGTTGACTGAGACTAAAACCCAATAAAAGCCAACTTTTTATATATTACAAAATATATGCGATGCTTCTCCAGTTATCTGAACCCCATGGAAAGTTGAAATATTCAATCTAATGACTTAATCTCGCATGTTATAACCAGTAAGCGCTTTAAATAAATGATAATATCAGTAGAATAATACTGAAGTTGCATAAATCCCGACAGTAAATTAAGCTAGAGAATGATGTTTTTTTTAGAAACGAATACACAAGTATTGGTTTTTGTCAAGTTAAAAATTCAACCTAAATCCTAGATATTTTTAAACTATCACAAATGCTTATTAAGATATAAGGAATGTAGGGTTTTTTTTTGCAAATTTTATGACATTCCACTCTTCTTTTAACAAGTGAAAATATATTTGCACAATGTATATGATATCTGTTACCTGAAATGCTACTATTTTCGGTATATATATATGTAAAGTGTAAGTACTATGATGTCTAATGTGATTTCTTTTTCATCCACGAATGCAACAAACAACTTTAACTACTAAAAAAAGCAGTCGATTTGTGAATACTCTAGTAGTTTGTGTTCAGTGACAAGCTGAATTAATCTAATGAGCCAACGAATAGCGGTACATTTTTAAGTAACATGGTATAGTGGACCTTCACGAACTCTGCTATGACGCTCAGTTATATTATATTGTAACTCTCAGTAGTTAATAATATCACAAAGTTGTCAGGCATCAGTTATACTGATCGATTGATAATGAACGCTGTATTTACATTAAATGAAACGGAAATGTACAATTTATTCATCTTATTTAGTCCTTATGAAGATTAAAAAATAGTTTAAACCTGTTTTCAGGCATTACTTTATATCTCGATCATGTGAAGTCTACTTAATCAGTTAACCAATTATAAACACCATCGAAGTTGGAACAAATGAACACTGGTCTATAATATCATATTTCAACATAAGCAGAGAGATGAGAAATTGGACAAAATGATAATCTAAAAAGTCCGATCAATAATAATTACAACCAATATACAAAAATACTAAACATGGAGGATATAGTTAGGAAAAGACACAATGAAATCAAGGAACAGAAATTATGAAAAGCATTATTGAAACTCAGGAATTAAAGTAAATGATGAAGTGACTACATCAACATCACTATGACAGATTTGAAGAGATGTCATCTAAAAATACCCACTACATATTATGGATACTGCGAATACATGAACCAACACGAGTGATATCAATGACATCATGAAATAATGGAATTGTATGGTCTGATACCATCAGCCTTCATACAACTTTATCTCATATGATACAAAAATTTTATTAGACAGCAATTACTTAATAAGAGCATTCAGTCATATAGTTTGTTAGTTCACACAACAGAATTCTAAAGATCTATCCAAAAGCCCAAAAACATTCATTATACTAATGCATCTCGCAAAATGTCACCTGATCAGATGCGGTTACAATGTTGGATTGTTATGAAATACACCCAAGTTACTCATAACTAGTCCAAAATCTTTAACCACAGTCGGTAACGATTTCGACAATTTATACTTCCATGTTTACTGGGACATCATTTTAACACAGAAAATGAAATGTATTGCTAGTCCAAATGAATTAAACAGCAAAGAGAGATATCAGTATGGGGTTGGGGAGATTAATGAATTTTATTGAAATCAAAAACAACCTAAGTTTGATAATCATTGGAAACCTAAAAGCACTGAACAGTCATTTCATCACAGTATGGGATTCTTCATACATTAGTATCCACGACCTCATAACTGGGAATCAGACCCAAGACCTACAGTATCAAGTGAGAAAGCTTAACTTCTAGACCACTGAGTCAGGATACAAGATAAGTATGACAACATATGCAACTAAAACTTTTTGACGATTTATTTAATTTCTGCAAAATTCTTGATGAATATCTCAATTCCAAACAGATACAACCTCTCCCCAGCCTTTTAATAGGAATAAAAATTCTCGTATTCGTTTGTTTATTTTTTGGTTATTAACATATTCAGTAAACTATTTTAATAAACATGTTATTTCGTTTGTCATGGCTGTTTGAATCTTTTCGTCAATGTTGAGGACTAAAATTGATAACTCCCTTTTCAGCATATGTGTATTGTGTGCCGATTGCCTCTGTATTGCCATTAACATATTACTGATTATCATTTTGGGGAAAAATGTCCATATTTGTGATGATACAACATTGAAAATGAATTCACAGAAAACAAATAGCTTTCATTGAACTACTCTTTCTTTGTTTTATGTCTCAATGAGTGTTTTCCATTTAATTACATTCTACATTCTACTCTTCAGAAAAAAAAACTATCCTGACATTTTATCAAGACGTCGGCATTATGATAAAAATAAGCTGATTATATTCATAATCGAAAATATGAAAATTAAAAGATTATGGAGGAACATGTAAACGTTAGTCACCAATCCAAATTAGTATTATACTGTTTAGATAATATGAAAAATTGGTTAAGATCTTTTAACTAACCTGTAAGACCATAATATTCTTCATGTCAACAGATGATTCACTCTTTAACAGAGAAAAAAAAAGACAAAGATATGTAACGAAAATACTTTTTTGCATGTGATATTCAACAAGGAACGATTTCAGTTAAGAAGCTATTGAAAACCAGGGAGCATTAGATAGTTGTTTCCTTCTAGTATAGAACTTATCAGCAGTGAGCATCAACGAATCTAATAAAGATGAAGGCCAAGTACCATCAGAACCCGTGACGAGTTCTTAAATGTTGGACTAACGATTTACATTCAAACTTCAGTCGATTTACGATTTTGCTTGACTATCATCTATTGCCATTGGTGATGTTCATCTTACATTCTACATTAGTCATAGGTTCTCACTAAAATTCCTGGAATTAACACTTGAGGTTAATCACTAGTAAACACATGATGATTGGGTTTACAGGTAATTGCGGAAATTCTTGGATTCGAAGTTTTACATTATAAATTGAATCTAACTAAAAACAACCATTAAAAACCAGGAAGCACTGGACAACTGTTTTGTCCTATTAAGGGACTCTGTAGAGGTACACATTCACGACTCCACACAAGTGATTGGAGACAAGACCTTAAGATCTCAAGGAAAATACTTAACAGTTAAGACCACATAGTTTATGTGCCGCTTATTTATTTATTCACAACAATCAAACCCTTCTTAAACATAAAATAAACTGACAAGCTGTTCAAAGAGGTATATTTAATTGTAATTTACATACATCAACATCGGTGGGTGATATGAAACAAAAAGCTTTCATTAAGGAGTGATGTCAGATGGTGAACGATTGAAAAGCACTGTAGATAAACCTTATCCTGCAAAGAGACCAACCAATTATAAAAATTGAAACATTTCGATCAAATAAGGTAGTACAACTAAATGTTAACAAAAATAAAACTTACTGTACGCATTAAAACAAGTCCGATCATATCAAAAGGACTATGAAGTGCTTTATTCTGTTGAAATGTTTGACAGCATAACAGACTTAAATCAAATCCACTTTTTACTGATGATGAATCCACTGCATTACTACTATTTAAATCGAATGAACCATGTAATCCAAGCATTGTCGGCGTACAATCAATCAAAAATATTACACCAGAACGCATGTCTTGTAGCTAGATAAATATAAAAAAGAGAACAATTTACAATTTAAAATCTATATAGATAACAGATAGACTATTATTTAATATTGTATGATTAGGGGCCAATCTGTTAAAAACCAATCAATAGTCCACAATTGTAAGCACTTAACATGAAAGAATTATCCATGGAATAACTTATTTGTTGAAATAAAAAGCCTATGTACTAGACTTTCAATTAAACTGTTCGCGTAAGTAATGGTGATGATATTAACATAAATGGTTTATAGAAATTGTTAAATTTCGTAGTTTACATCACGAACTCATTTAGTTAGACAAACATTGAGAACCAGGAAACGTTGGACAGCTGTTTTGTTCTAGTATTGAATTTCCCAAAAGTGAGTATTCAAGAGGACCTTCAAATCTCGCCATGAACACTGATTCGACAATCAACGGTTGACATCTCTGAGTCTGATCAATTCCTGGTGCTATACAACCATCTTCCAAAGCAACTCAGTAGCCCTATACTAGGATGAAGAAACTGTGTGGTGTATCCTGGTTTTCAACAGTTATCTAAGGTCAGTTCGTGATGTAATCTAGAAAAATAGTGATACAACATGGGTGCTACTACCGACATGGATGAGACGAATCCGAACCATATGCCCTACCAGTTGAGGGCCAAATACTTGAACCACTGAGTCACCATTTTACAAGAAACATCTAAAACCGAGAAATGAAAAACTACTTCACACTGATGTATTTTTAACAGAACATTAGTGCAACACTTTCTGTTGATAGTCTAATATGAGAGTCAAAATATTGGGGCCTCAACTAGTTGTACTGACATACTTAGTAACTTATTATCAAAGTAAAGTCACCACTGTACATTTAATAACATGATAGTCACTAATCTGTTGTGTGGTCGGAGATAGTCAACTGGAAACCCTGTTGACACATCAGCAACGGGCACCTGCAATTGTTATGGGACTGATTCTTGCACACGTTAACTGAGGCCAGTTAATCTAGATATGAATTCTAACATTTATACGTGACAATATGTTATATAACCGTTCAACAAGTGATATCTATCGTACTTTTTTAGCTACAGTTTGAAACCGGAATGACGTTAGGTTTGAGTTTTGACAAGAAAATCCTACACCAGGATTCAAATACATTGCCCCCAAATGCAGTACGGCCGAGAGTGGGGAGAGTAAACTCTCCCTCTCGAAATGCTCTCACATGTCCATGTGCATACAACCACTGCCACGGAAGTTCTACTCACTGCCTTCTCGCCGCATTACTGTTGTTTACGGGATTGAGAGGACGAAAAGAAAATGTCCGGAGCATTAACCGGGTTGGTGGACACGGAAAGTCCACCTAGGGGAGTTGGAAAACCCTGATTCTAAACCAACGGTTCACATGGGCTCCAGGATCCTAAAGAAACAAATTGTGTATTAACTTTATGTTGGTCACCAGCTACCATGGGACTGCATCTCCTAACGTTGCTACACTACCTTGTGGACTAGACCTCTAGGTCAAATGCTCGAAGTGTGGCCCCTTAAGAAAACCACCTGCTTCAGTTTGGGCACAAGAGTAGTATCCCAGCCGTCACAAAAATCGAATGATTTATGTGGCGCATATCTACTTGATGGCTCCGTGTAACAAGGTTTATGTGTTTAAATAATAAATAATAATTCAAATACATTCATATAACAAACCGCAAATAGAACACTGTTATTGTCCTGAATATCACTCAGCGTTTTATGGGAGAGGACAAACCAGCTTCCAGCTGAAGAGGAAATTAGGAAAAGACGTCGGAAGTGGATCGGATATACATTAAGGAAATCACCAATGTGCATTACAAGGCAATCCCTAACTTGGAATCCGGAAGGGAAGTGGAAAAGAGGAAGGCCAAAGAACACATTACGCCGGGAAATAGAAGCATATATGAAAAGGATGAATAACAACTGGAAAGAACTGGAAAGGAATGCTCAGGACAGAGTTGGATGGAGAATGCTAGTGAGCGGCCTATGCTCCTCCACGAGGGATAACAGGCGTAAGTAAGTAAGTAAGTAAGCTAAATACAAACATACCTGTTCATTTAGAATGACTCTTTTAATCATAAATCATTCCTTATAATAGATTATGGATGAATCGATATTCAAGAATTTTGCACCAAGTGCCCTATGGTGGAATTTATAAACATTTTCTCATTTTAATATTACACAGAAAAACAATATTATTTCTGTCTCAAATATATGAACGATTATAAGCAAATAATAAAAACAAATTTATATCTCACAGGTTTACTATCCTGCTCTTGTTCATTATCTTCATTGTCCAGAAACTCTCCAAAATGACTGTCGATACTGGTCATATTAATACTAAAATAAGACAATTAGGATTTTAAGAATTTTATATAATCTAATGAGTTCATTTATATTTTTTTTTTAAAAACCGAGAAAATGGGACTGTGGTTACTAATAGAATTCAAGAAGCTCATTTTGTACAGTATGTGCCTCTTCAGCTGAATCTAGTCATATTGAATATTGAACATTCTAAAACACAACTCATTTTTCAGCAGGTGATAAATCGAGACATCAATAAGAAAACCTGCTTCGGTCTGGGCACCTGGGCAGTATCTCAGCCCTCACAAATGAGATTTGTGTGGCGTATATATATCTGGTGCCCCCTTGTACCGATATTTATGTGTTTAAACAAACAAATCAATTAGAAATGTATGTGAAGAACCATATTTTTCGCTATGCAATGAGGCTTAGTAATCATAGGTCACGTGCTATCGTCTGACGTTTCCGAGACTCGGACTAATGAACTAGTTCACATCAGTGACTTAATCATCACCGTTTTCTAGGTTGAGATATTGTGAGGATTGTAAAGTAAGCGTGATAATTCTAGCAGATCCTAGGTGTATAGCATCTTAACATTGTCTTCTAAACCTTTTAAAATACTATTTTGTTTACTACAGAAATTATCATTGTCAAATCTTCCAATTTTACGCACTGTGTTATGATTTTCAATAGGGAATAGTAAACTACTGTTTTAGTTTCTACCGTATTCAAAGCAACGGATCAACTCCTCTAAATGTATAAGCTAAATGGGTGGATGTGATTGACATTAAGCCTCGGAACTAAATATCATGATAGTTAATGCTCATCATTAAAACATATCAACAGTCTTCGGGAAAATGCAGTTTCCTATGGCATTCAAACCAATGCAGCCATAGCTGCTGAGTTGGCTTGAAGGTAAACCTTGAGTATAATAATGACCCAACTGAGTAGTGTCGAGTAGAAGGCTTGTTGATTTAGACTCAACTATCCTAAGCAGGTCGTTTGAGGAGCGGGAAGACTAAACACAAGAGAGTTATGGTCCGAGAACGAAGTTGTACAGGGGTTTAACGTCAGAAAACTAGCATCTGCAGCGGCGCTACTTTCCCACAATGGAAGGGGAGTTACAGAACGTAGACTCTGGAAATACCACAACTCACTTTAGCCCGCAGATTACTGTCGCCGATGGTAAGGCCTTGGAAATATGAATCTACCTCATTTAAAAATAATTACTAAAAACCCTTAGTAGTTATTTCTTGGGTTCTGTATTCCCGCTCTCAAACTGCCAAAACCACTACTAATTCATAAATAAATTATATATTTGTAATATCCCAATGAGTAGAAAAATTAGATTTTCTGACGTTTCGTGACTCAGTGTAAGCTACTTCTTCAGAGAATAATTCAGTTTACTTTGCAAGGACCCCAAGAACTATCCTCCTATGGTGTGGGCAAATAGGAAGTGGTAACCGCCTACGCGCTACTAATAGCACTAGAGATCATCTCATTCAAGATTCAAACTCATTAACATCCAGCACTAAAGCACATCACCACTGAGCTATTCATGATAGATACGTGTGCACAGGTATATACAAAAACAATTTTAAAAATGTACATTTACAAAAAGAAATGCAATAACATGAAGCTAATTGTTTACTTATTTATTTCGACATGAACAAAATGAACAGAAAAGAAAACATAGCATTATGCTTTTTCACAAGTTTTACAAGTGTTTTAAAAACCAATTTACGCAATCCACAAAAACATCTAATGAACATGCTGGAGAATCCAGTGGATGTGAATCATATGGATAGAGAAGCGTTTCACATGGTACAGTTGGACATAAAGCTTTCAACTTTCGGCAGAATGTTAATCCCTAAAATCAAGATAAACAAGTAAACAATCAGACAGAAAAGTATTTAAATTCATTTTTATGCTATCATTTTGATAACGATGTACCAAGAGATGACAATTTACACTAAAATAACTAACTATTAAACAATCTCTTTTTAGCATAAAAGAGTTTTTCGAGATCACGAACTAATTCAAATTAGACAACTGGAAACCTGGAAGCACTGGACGCCAGTTTCATCCTAGAACGGGACTCCTTGTCAGTGCGCGTCCACAATCTTGCATGCAGGACGCAAACCTAGGATCCTTAGACTCGAACGCTTAACAAATAGACCATTGAACGCCCATCCAATGGTGCCAATGTCTAACCTGAATCAACCCACAACAATGTGCGACTATCTTCGATCATCTTCAGTGGGTAACTGTCTCATACTCCACATGATTGAACTTCACTGGCCAAAGCTTCTCACTAGAGCTTCAGGAGTCATATCTCGCATTTAGTCACTAGTGAGCGAATCATCATTAGTATAGGGGGATTTGTGGAAATTGTAGAATTCTCGAAGTTTAAATCACGAAATCATCTTATTTAGATCAAAATCGAAAATCTGGAAGCACTGGGTTGTGGATAATTTTTAAATATTATAACTTACAATTTCAAACTACTAACCTGACTATTTGGTACACGACGATCTTTTCCACCTAGCAACATTAACAAAGGCACAGACCATGTTTTATCTAAATATTTCAAAGGAGATTGATTTGATAAACGTGCTAATTCATTTTCATTCGGTAAATAACCAAGAGGCCATTCACGCCAATCTGCTAAACCCGATTCAGTATAACACCAATCCGGTATATCAGATGTATCAATAAGACTGATTAAATGAGTTACTGGATTACGAGCTGTAGCTACATGATATAAGTTTTTATATCGTGAGGCTAAATGTAACGTTAAAAAGCCTCCATGTGAACCGCCAAACAAAACTGCTTTCAAGTTGGACCCATATTTCTGTAAATAATTCAATGCAAATTTAGTAGCCTAAAAAGAGGGAAAAAGGGATATCAGGTAAAAATGAAAAGACTACAAGGACGATGAAAAGATTATTTTAACGTTACAATTAATTATTTAAATAATGAATTAACTGATAATAGACTGAACAAAGTAAGCAGATAAAGTGGCTCATAACCAAAACAGAAAACTGAAACAAAAATCAATGAATATCAAAAGACAATACTATTTAGTTAAATTCTCGTTAGTTGTATGAAAATATCATCCATATTTCATACAAAATAAAATGACTATAGGCGACCTACTAGATCATGAGTGAGAATGAAAGTCACCAGGACACCAAGAAAACCTTATACTATTGACCATTCATTACACAAGATGAATTAAGATAGGAACAACTTGTGAGATTTGTGTAATATAACTGTGTTACTCATAAGTAACTATTTTTTTCAACATACAATATTTTGACCGAATTTCATTGGTTAATTGCAAACTATTCCCTGATTGCTCGATACATCTTTATATGTCCAGGCATAAAACTGGCGATCTGTGTGCCAAGTGAACAGATATCGTTGCTGGTTTTGATGGAGTTCCGCTCACTGAGCTGGACTTCATTACTTACTTACGCCTGTTACTCCCAATGGAGCACATGCCGCCGACCAGCATTCTCCAACCCACTCTGTCCTGAGCCTTCCTTTCTAGTTCTATCCAATTTTTGTGCATTCTTCTCATGTCTCCATTTCTCGGAGTAATGTGTTCTTTGGTCTTCCTCCTTTCCTTTGGCCTTCAGGATTCCATGTGAGGGCTTGCCTTGTCTCTGAGCTGGAAGCTCTACGAAAATCACCCCACCTGGACTACAAATCTCCACCATCTCAATTATTGATGAGGTTGCCATATCGCATGCGGGTTTTTCTGACATAAGCTAACTATTATTATATTATTATTGTGGTAATACCATAGTATTGTAGAAACTATTACTATTTATTATACATAGGTAGGCATTTATGTAGAGATAGGTATATGTAAGTAGGTATGTATATAGGTGTAAAAGTAGCATGAGATCAATGTATGTCCTATCCACTTCCAACGACTTTGCCTAGTTTCCATTTCAGATAGAAGCTTGTTTGTTCTCATCCACAGCAGGCTGTTGTTGATGGTAACCGATCAACGGGCAATAAAAATTTTGAACAGACAATTGTTTATAATTACTTGCACCATTTTGATGATGGTTGAGATAGCTCTACAAGTTCCATCTCTGTACAGTAGAACTGTCTTAACGTTCGCATTGAATATTCTGACTTTGATGTTGATTGACAGATGTTTTGAGTTCCATATGTTCTTCAATTGTGAGAATGTGGTCCTTGGTTTGCCAATCCTCGCCTTTACGTTTGCATCCGATCCTCCTTGTTCATTAATTGATGCTTTCCAGGTACATGAAGGATTCCACCTCTTCCAGAGTTTCTTCACCAAGTTTGACTGAGTTGGTGTTCCCCGTTTTGTACTTGAGAATCTTGCTTTTTCCTTTGTCTAACTTGAGGCCTTCGATTGTCGGTGGAGTGACAGCTATAGGAAAGTCTGTAGATGCTGTCTCGACGTTCAGTGGATTTAATGAAGCTGATCTAGTCAAGAGTTCCTCGAAGTGTTCTACTCACCTTTTTCTCCATTTTTGAATCTCAGTGGTTGGTTTGCCTTATTTTTTCTTACTTGAATCCTGCTCACGACCTCGATAGAGATCCGTACCTTATGATGATGTTTCTTGCGGCCTAAAACCTCCTGGCAAGCTCAAATTACTGCTTGGTAGTTGATTCCCTCTTCATGGTCCTCCACAGTAGTTTCCTCTTCTTTGATAAATCTTATAAGGCTTGGAACCTGTTGTTGAGAGTTATCTTGAATTCGTTGAGTTTGTCAGTATCTCGAAGGAGGGCTGATTTAAACTTTTGTAATGATGTTTCTCCAATTGCCCAGTGCTTCTTTACTTTCAGTTTCATCTCGGCCACCAACAGGTGGTGATCTGAAGCTATGTCAGCCACCAATAACCATTTTGCTGAGTGAACATATATTTGCAAATCTCTTGCCATTCTCGTTCCTTTATCCTAGTCCTTCTTGTCCCATATATTCATAACCGGTGTTTTCCATTCCGACTTTGGCGTTTATGTCTGTCATCAGAATGGTCAGGTCCTTCCCTGAGCACTTCTCTATGATCGATTGCAGCCACTCGTAAAACTGATCTTTATCGTCGTCCTTGCTATCCTTGGTTGATACATAGCATCGGATAACATTCACTGTAATCTCCCCCTTCTTTTTGAGGAATGCTTTGATGATCCTGGATCCATGAGATTCTCATCCCATAAGTGCTTTCTGCGCTTCTTTGGAAAGTATCAGTGCAACTCCCTGTGTATGCAAGGCATTTTCTTCTTCATGACCAGAGTACAAAAGCATCTTCCCGGAATCTATCCTTTTCTGTCCAGCTCTGGCCTAATGGGTTTCGCTGATTCCGAGCACCGCTAAGTTGTATCTCCTCGTTTGCACAGCTATTTGACCGGCTTCTCTAGTCACACACAATGTCCAGATATTACATCTGCTCATACTAAATGTTGCTTTGGTTGTCAGACGTGGCATCGGCCACGTGACTTTCGAATAATCTCAGCTTCCATTATGAGGCGTCATAATGCTTTCGAATGAAGATCCTTCAGTTCCCATGGCAGAGTTTAAATGGTTTAACTTGTTTATTCTGGTTGGTGTTTCTTTTTAGCAAGGTTGTTTTCTACAGGATGGAGTTTCTGACCCCATGTCCAACCCTCCTCATTTAGCCAGGGTTGGAACCAGCAGTAACCTCAAAAGAGCTACAGGCAGAGTGAACAACTCAAGTGAACTATATTCAGTAACTTGATGTGTTTATCCTTGTGTGATATTATTGTATGCGAAAATTAGTACATAAATGGTTATATTTTGATCTAATAGAGAAGTGATTTTTGGACTCTTGGGGACGCGTTTATGTAAAGCCAATTAATTTACACTTCACTAGTTCTTCATGTCCTTACTTTTCGTCGCGGTAATTCCAGTGCTTTCCGATTGTCAAATGAAAGCAATCAAACTGTAGACATTAATAATGGAGAATCTCCAGACATAACAACAACAAACATTAGCGGATGGTAAATTTAATAAATACTACAGTTTTAAATTTGACAATTTTTATAATTGTGTATTCGTTTCTAACTAATGGGGGGTAATATACGTTCTAAAGCCTACAACACTCAAAGCAGTAGATATCATTATTAGGTCTCACAAAGTTATTGAAGTGACCATTTTCAGTATTATTCATCAATTTTAACAACCGAAACATGATCATAATAGGTCCGAAAATCCTTCCTCTTTATAGTTAAGGAGAAAAGAATTACATAAAAATTTGCGAAAATTTGGATAAACACTTTTACAGAAATTAGGCATGGAGCATGCGAAATATATTTGAAGTAGAAACTATAGGTGAAATAGTCTCGGAGAAAGTCATAAAAGAAACTCGGGGCAGGCAATCGGGAGAAAAGTTAGGATTATTTATATACCAATCACAGAGACTATTTCAGATATAATTTGTACACAGAGAGGAATTATCGTCGTTCAAACACTGATTGTGTATTGACATAGAATCAGTTTTTCGAATAATAAATATGAGACAATAACTTCACAAATTCTATGTAAATTGTTTCAGAAAATTGTTGAGCGGGTTTATTGTTTGAATGAAAATGGAGAAACAAATTGAAAAATCACTTACTTGAACACAATCGGACACATCTTTTTCACTGATATATCCGATTAAATCTTGGACAAACGCATTGCCGTAACCAAGTGATCCACGATAATTAATTAATAAGCAAGCAAAGCCTATCGAACAAAATCCAGCGATCATTGGAGACCAAGAAGCACTTGAATGTGAATGTGGACCGCCATGAGGCATGACAATTAAACCACGAAGTTTACATGCTACAATCTCTGTTAGATCTTTTGCAAATGTGAAGTCGGATACTGAAAAATAGCATTAAACAGTGTGAAAATTCATTTATCTTCGGATCAATGATGAATTATGCATTAAGGTTAGATCGATCTTCATACTTAAAATTTTGGGAACATAAGTAAAACGAGGCAATCAAATTAGAACTCAAATAAATAAAATGGAATGGATTTATATTAATTTAGTTTCTTCGTTGTTTGCTCACACACAGATACTACACATGATCTTAGCTCAGAGAGCCGAGAAGTGTCGGTTCAAGTTGTCATTGTTTGCTCGTTTTGTGTGTTACGTCACACTATTAAAATAACATTGAGATAAGCTTAAACATTTAACTAACTTGTATGCATTAACGCATGGCTTTTGTTAACTTAATCTATTTTTTCCTATCTGTAACAGATATTCTTTCTTTTCTAATCACCTTTTCTCTTACGTATGACAATTTTTGAAATCTTTTCCAGTTTGAACAGCTTGTTTGATCTCAAACCATAAGGTTTAACTTATTTTTGTTTATCTCTGACATTTCAGAATGATACAACTATACGCTGTTTTCATATTATTCAAGTGATGAACTTCCTCTATAACTTTTCTTTTGATAGAACACTTGATATTGAGATGGTGGAGAAGATTTGTAGCTCAGGTGGGTGATTTTGATGAAGGTTTGTTCACTGAGCTGGATGGTTTGGTCGTGGAGCTTTCATCGTCCTTCTGAACGACATCGACAGTACAAACTTCGAGTAGAAGTGAAGTGTTTGAATTTCTCCGCGTGTGATTTACAGCTTGTCCTGTGCACCTCGATGTTGATTGGTTCTTATTGACCTTAACTCTGTCAGTTTATTTCTTTGTTTTGGTTGTATCTCCTATTGGTTTGATTTTTGTCCCTATATTTGTGCATAATTTTCTCGATTGGTTGATAAATTGGATTGATTTTTATGAGCTTGTTTATTGCTGATTGACCTGAGTCCCAAGCTTCTAAAAATTCTCTGGTGTTTTTGGAATTGTCACTGTCCAAAATCTCCACATTTTACCAGTCAAATGTGTGTCCGTAGTTGTCCACGTGTATTGATATGAGTGAAGACATGTCGTGGCGTTTGTGCTGATGATGTCGTTCAGAAGGACGATGAAAGCTCCACGACCAGACCATCCAGCTCAGAGAACAAATCTACATCAAAAATAGAACACATGATATTTAGACATTACACAAATGGAGGAGTTAGTATATATACTATTTCATACTGTTAAAAATAATCATAATTAATTTAATAAATTTTACCATCTATTTGTTTAATTGAACCATCATCTTCAAGTATGGGATGAACTAGTAAACATTCAAATGAATTTACTCCATTATCTGATTTATTTTCCAGTTCTATTTGATGAACTGACCAGTCAATACCTTTCAACGAACGTAAATGATTTTGTTTTAGATCAAGCCCATCAGAAAGGAATAACCATCTAGAAAATTAAAAATTTAGTGGGAAATACAAATGAAAAGTTCATTACATCAATATATACAAATCTGACTGCAAAAAATTAGTGTACTCAAGTATCAATTTAATTTATTTTTGAATAGCAAATAAATCCTTATCTACTCGTCTTCGTGTCCCTACATCCGTTGTAGTGAACAGGAATACGACTGAGGACAATCAAATGTTTTTAAGCACAAAATTACAAACTATCTAACTAAATTCTGATAACCACACAGCAAACAGTTAATTTGTAAAATAATAATCATTTGTTTCAATCTTCACTGTTCCTTCTGTAAATATCAGTCCATCTCTAATTTCACTGTTTATATATTTTCCTACCAATTGCGCTTTATTTCAGTTCTTTCCTTATTGGTCTTCTGCCAAAATACATTCTATGTCCGACCATCACCATATACTACTTATGTGGATATAAGTAGACCACACCACACCGTCATTTGATCCACAATTATATATAGTAATTAAAATACATCCTAAAATAAAATCTAAAAGCTGATTCAACGAACGATCAGCTCAAACATATATGTTGAATATTTAAGCTATTGAATTGCAACGCTATAACTTTCAATGTATTTGAATGAAAAAGAGGAACGAAAATGCTTCAAAAGAAAGCTAGTATAGATATAAATAAATAATATATTTGTAATATCTTAATGAGTAGAAAAAAATTAGATATTTTGACGTTTAGTAACTCAGTGTATGCCATTTCTTCATAGAATAAATTTTAATTTGGTTATTTATTCTCTGAAGAAGTAGCATACACTGGGTCACGAAACGTCAAAAAATATAACTCTTTTCTACTCATTAGGATATTACAAATATATTAATTTATTTATAACAATCTACCCAATGCTCAATTTATTCGAAACTATCAAATCAAAACTTGGTAATGATACCTAGTATAGATATACTTTATTCAATGGTAATAGATAAATTCGCATAGTAAACTGTAAGTCGTATGTATATTATATGACTACTAAGATGATATGATCCTGCTGTTAAACTTAGATCAGTGACCTACAGTTCAAAACAGTTTATCTCTGTGAGATACAATCACATGTGTAACACAACAGATCTATAATAACTCAGTTGATATGGTCCTCTTAATTGACACTTAACGCAAAATTATATCCCCATTCTAAGCCACTTATAATTAATTACGATCCTGAAACAAATATACGTTAACCGGAGTTGTCACATCACATTACCACGACGAGATAAGATTGACAAGATCAATAGCAAACGAATTGAGATAACGTATTAGAATTGACAGTGAGAAACAATGAATATTGAGTATGCAGTTTGAAAAGACCGAGTTAAAAGGTACGTATAAAGGTATACTAGAATTCAAAGTCGAGAAAAAATAGAGTGAATGCATCTGAGCTATATCACTCAAAGTCTCCAACCATTGGTTAAGATGATTTTGCAGACCTCAAACAGGTGATCTGCATTAATTAGCAATCAATGAGTTCATGGAATAATATATAGTTTAAGCTCCCTTAACATTCTTCCAGCCTACTTTGAAACTATCAAATATTGTCTGTAGAGGTAAGAGGTGGTTAGGAATATGTTGCACACATCCTTAACACCTCAGTTGATAAAGATTCATAACTTCACTGTAAGACTTAAAGCAGTAATTTGAAACTATCAGTACATACATACAATAAATCAGAGTATGTAGCACTTACGGACGCTGATTAAGATCACATGACAGATTAGCATAATTCAGATACTTTAAATTTAATACAGCTATATGATGTGGATGAATTGGAGAACTGACAGAGACCACTAGAATATCATCGTAAACATCTAAAATTGATAATGACGATGACAATGTAGTTCCATCTGACGTTAAATACAACTTAGGCAGTTTATATATAACTGGTCTTGATTGGGCAATGGATTCAGTCACTGAAATCAGAAGTCCAACAACCTCGAATCCCCAACATGATGAGACTAATACATATTGTCCATCACTAGACCAACAACGGTCTGCTAGTTTACAATAAAGTCCTAAAAATATAATATGATAGAACAATACAATAATTCAGTTATATGAACAGCCATCACTCAAGCGTATTGTCTATTGATCTTTCATTCTAACAATTGAAAATCGTTCACTAAATAACAATACCACACTCTATAACATATAAAGATAAGTAAAGAACACAAGAAAGCATGCAGCTATCAATTAATAATTTATAGAAAAGATTCATGAGATTCAGTTTACATTAATGGCTTTCAGCTAGACTACTTTGTGTGTGTGTGGAACCAAATGATGCTTTTGCCAGTTTGCTTATACCCAAGTATAGATATACCATAGTTTGAAATGAGAGTTCATTCAGTGTTCGATAGTCAATTAATTCAATCATTAAGTCACTGTTTGATTGAGTCATTACAGTTGATGTTGAATAATTTGAATCAATCAACAAGAAGCCCTATACCCAAATCTTGTACTTATTCACAATTCATCAATGTAAGCAAATGTATATGTAAAATAATATAAATTTAGTGTAACTGCATGTGCCTGTCTTCTCATGTTGACTAACCATGGCTTACTCTCACCTAACATGTCAGACTAAAAACCAGCTTCAAGTTTATGGTAGTTAAATAACTACTGAAAAATCAGAAGGCACTAGATAACCGTTCCGTCCAAGTAAGAGACTCATCCGCAGGTCCATTCATGACCCAGCTTAGGGTCAGACTGACTCGCACTGAGGTCAGTCAGTGAGGTAAACTACAAAATTCCACAATCTTTACAAACCCCCTATACTAAAAATAAAGTTTCATTCAATAACATGAAATTACTGATTGTTTTGATTACAAGTTGAAATTAGTGTTAACAACTTCAAAACAAGGTGAATTGCTCATCCTCGAGTTCACTATTATAAGTACGGTAATGAAGTATTTGCTCGAGAAATTAATAACATAAAACAGTCAGAATAATTCAGCTTCGCTAAAGTAAACAACCCGAAAGTGCTTTTTAGTAAAAATTAATAACTGTTGGACAAAAAACGTAGCATTTAATCCACTCGTCGTTCCCTTTAGATCTTGAGTCACCAAATCTCATACTTTTTCTTTTTTCGATACCTAGTCTTTTCTACTACTAATGATGCTATTCTCACTTCTACTGACCTGGAATTTGTCTTGATCATTTTATCTTGCTATGCTAATGTAGTATAGCAACTTAAACCGATGCGCATAACTGCTAAGTTCTACTTTGACTGACTGACTAAGTTGCTATTTATCACACCCTAAGTAACCAGGTAATTAAGTAGTAATCTGCTTTCTTAAATGATGAATGACAAATTTGGGTAACAGTATGAACACCACAGCAACTAGAATACAAGTACACTCAGCTAACGAAATCCAAATGAGACGAAATAAATATCAAACATAACCTTAGAGTTTGAATGAAGTTAATCAACTAGAACACTGATTTTCAGTCAGACAATGTTTCATAAATATAGATTAGCTATCGTGCTAACTATAGGTAGAATCTAAAATTAATATAAGCTTACAAAGAACAAGAATAATAATGAGTCACTTTGTTACTCAGAATCATTTATGGAGTAAATAGTTTTATCCATGAGAAAAGTTATACAATTACGATCATGCAAATTCCTGCCATAAAACGTCTGTTAAACCAAATTTTAGTACCGAATAAATGATTGGTAAACTGACAGAGACCATAAGGAATTACGAGTTTGTACCACTCAACGTTAGCTTTATTTTTATTCTGGAATATAAACCATTGGATTCCAGATCATCAGTTGGAAGGTCCAGTGTTCATTGAGAATTCTAAAGATACTGGGTTTGATTTCTGGTAGAATCGTAAATGTTCACTATTGACGAGTCCCACACTAGCACTAAGAAGCTATTCAGTGCTTCCTGGCTTCAATTGTTGTCTAAACAAAGTCAGTCCATGATGTGACATTTCAAATTCAGCAATTTCCGTAACACACAAAATAGTAACAAAATTATTACCTGGAAATCTATCAATAGTACAGCTATAATCACTGCATGGACTATTGATAACTGGTACAATAATCTCAGGTTTCAAGCATTTCATTGGCCATTGAGTTCCAACTAATGAAACACACTGACCATGTGGCCCACCAACAGGGTTTTGAAGCCAAATTAAATAAGTTCCATTTGGATTGAATCGCGGACATTGAACTGAATAACCGGACACACTGATTGGTTCGATACTATTCTTTTCTTTGAAGAAGGAAGAAGTGATGAGTTTATTTGAAAATATAAGTAATAAATACTTTATTGTAAAAAAAATAGATAAATCTATGAAAAACTACCATTGGTGGCTTATGGCTTTTCCATATTTAATAAATACGATATACTGGCAATCAAAAAGGAATGTATTTTAAGACCTATGCTTCAACGATCAGAGAAACGTAGGTTTCTCTGGGTTTTCCAAAAGGAGCCATGATCTGTGGAATTAACTAAGCAAAGAGTGAGATAATAACTAATCGATGACATTGGAAACTGGTTGAATGACATTGGGGATTGATTCTCGTTAACAGAACGTAGACCGATGAGTTACGATTCAGTGTATATGTGCATCATGAGAGGCTTAAAATATCTGCCTCGGTTCCGTGAGTGTTCGTGAATGTGAATACTGAGAAGCCTGAAACTAAAACAAAACAGCTCTTTAATGTTCTCTAACTTTCAATAACTTTTTAGTTGACATAAGTCTATGATGAAAACTATGAAAGTCGTGGATAAACTTCATCCTCTAACTTAAATCATGAGTTAGGACTTTATCGAAAAACTGTCCACGATGATCACAGAATATTTTTGCTAAATAACGATCAGCTGTTAAAATATTCCCTTCAATTGTGTTTGGTTCAACCTAGTTGTTTTTGAGGAACCAATTAGTTTGAAAATGACCTTCACTTCAAAGTGATTTCAACAGACAAACGCTTTAGAGCATTTAACTGTTGATTTTTCACCAGATTATAATTAAATTTATTACAATTTTACGAGATTCATCACAAAATAAGTCAATAATTAAGAATATCTTATTTGTTGAGTTGATTGAATGGTCTTGTAGTGCCGCGATTCGTTAACAGTTTACTTCGATAACCGTTATAATTCTAAACTTAACGGCGCGTAAAATCAGAAGACAAAGGATAGCAGCAACTACAGTTTATTGTCGAATGACTCAGGTTCGGAAGCTAACAACACCTGAGCGAATATGAACGAGCGAGTGAACAGGCGAACAAGCGAAAGAAACGAACGAGGAGCAAGCGAGCGAATAGCAAGCAATTACATAGGCAATTTATAGTCAAATTTAATAAGGACACAGCAAAGCAAAACAAAGGCTAATAATAATATTTGTGTGCGTACATATATGGGGAGGAGTATGAGTCATCGAATGATATTTAAGCAGTCAACATTTCGGCTAGAGTGTCATGTGCTCTAATGGTATAGCAGTGCAAAGAATATGCAAATTGTTACTATCCAAATGACAATGTCTGTTAAGTAAGTTATAAAAAAGGGCTTAACCAAAATTGGCTATAATCGAAATTGATTGTAGGATGGTTGCTATAGTCTTAACTTATTTACAACTTTAAAGGCATTCATGAGGCTAATCTTATCCGACGAATAAATCTTCACTTCCAGATTTGGAAAAAAATAGCATAACTTAACACCTCTGTGTATCAATTTATGAACAGAAAAATTGGTGACTGCATTGTTTAACAAATCAATCATAACTTACTTATGTCCCAAAAATAAAGTTGAGATGGACGTTGAATACAGTAAATTAACCCAAGATTATAAGCTTGCAAAGGATAACCAACAAATATAATCCCATTATCATCTGGACTCCATAACGGTTCACTGCAAGCTAAATTATACTTATTTTCATCGATTGGAGCAAAACTAACAGTTTCAGTAGTAAGATCAAGTATACAAAGTTTGGGTTTATGTGATCCTTCATTGCCTTCACCCCAATCCTCTTGGAATACAAACGATGAAGTGTCATCTTTGAGTGGTTGATCATTAGTAGTATTCTATGAATAATAGTTAAATTACATAAATTGACAGAGATTTCATGAATGTATTGATACTGCCTTTGAGCCAATAAAGATTGATCTATAGTGGATCAAGCTTTCAAAATCCTATTTTTTATTGTATTAAAGTAGTTAGCACATTGAATCAGACAACTAGTATTGAAACGACAGGATGACGACGGAAAGGTTGCTAAACCTACTGACTAAACATTTTCATAAAAAGGATTGATTCTAAAGAAGACTTGTAACGACAAAAAGCTATTCAACTACAAGTCAGTAAATCATAAATGAAAATTGCAAACATTCTGAAACTGTTGTTAACTGTATAAGAACAAACAAAACTCCACTTTGATGCTTTAGGTCTCTGTTCTACGGAAAAACATTCAGTTTTTAATGTGTGGTAGTGAAAGTGAAATATGATTAGTCACTGAGAGTGGGCAAACAGACACTCATCCTTCAGACTATTAAATATGTAGTTTCCTTTCATTGATTTCTACTCCACATTCGCTGAGACTGACTACTTGTAACCGCATTGAATAAAGCACTATCTAGTGTTAATTTGATTCTTTATTTTTAGGTTGTGAATCCTGGTTCTGAAATAACGTGACTAGTCTTATCGTGTTGACGTATTATCGTAATATACGTGAGAGAAGTATATTTTAAACCATCTGTTATGTCAAATTTTTGTACATCTGTCTGCTTAGGAAAACTAAGTACATCCGATGGAGAGCATATCGGGGTTAACAACATCAACAAAATACAGAATTCACTTATAATTTTAGTACTTGATTTTAAGTCGTAGTGTGATACTATCTGGTTTCATAAACAAAAAGTAGGTGGAATGGAGTTCGGATATATGACTTAAAGATTAAAAGTTGAGTGTTCTAACTATTTGAGCACATAACCACATAGCACAAAACTGAGATATTTGTCAGGAAGCTAGCGATGCTTTGACAAGGTTATTTCTTACAAATTATGTACTAAATTCGCCAACATGCGTCACTTATGGCGTAGGCGAGATATCCGTCTAGCAACCAAAGGACGGGTTTACTGTGTAGCAGTTTGTCCCGTCCTACTTTATGGCAGTGAAACATGGCCGATAAGAGTAGAGGATATTCGTAGGCTACTAGTATTTAATCATAGGTGTCTTCGAAGCATTGCTCGTATATTCTGGGACCACCGGGTATGTAATGCACTTGTTAGGAAACGGGTACTAGGTAAGGATGGCAAATCGATTGATGAAGTAATGAAACTTCATCAGTTGAGATGGTTGAGACATGTGCCCAACCACCGACTGCCTCGACGTGCAATGTTTAGTAGGAAGAAAGCTAGGGGCGGCCAGACCAAACGTGGGACAAATCCATGAAGTCACTGACAATTGGACTGAGCCATGCTGGTAGGTGTAGACTACCTGGTTGGGATTAGCGAGATGATAGCAATCGATGGTTAGAGACCTTGAATGACATGGCTCAAAATCGTTTGCAATGGAGGTGTATCCACTCTTTGTGTTCTCCCAAATTCTAATCTTTTGAATTATTTGTGTCCTTTTCCTTTTTCTCTTTCCAAATTTATTTCACTGTATTATACTCCTTCAATAACATCTTCAAACCCTAATCTTTCACATAATGCTTATACTCTTACTACTTCTACCAATATGGGATTTGAATCGACAACTTCATCCCTGTGCTAATGTGGTATAGCAACTCGAACTGATGTATGTACGTACGAAGTTCTACGTTGTAACTGACTGACTAAAATTAGATACTCAACTCTTACACGGCTTAGATAAGTCATTTACTGTGTGACTTACAGTCTAAAAAAACAAACAAGTACAACGTCATTGGTTTTTGATGGGTTGCTATTAGTATAGTATATAAACAGTGTCATGAAAAGTCCTGAATCTGTCAAGGAAAAGATAAAGTTTGATATATGAGCAGAAATAGATGTTAGCTAGCAGTGGAATCCAGGACGCGCATTTCGTTCTATTTGTGGACTTGTCAGTTGGGTGTACCTGCAACCCAGAGTTGATGTTCACCGCCGGACTCGAACCCAGTTTCGTTCTCTTTAAACGCTGTCGCGTTATACATTTACCCGCTAAGTCTAGATAGCCGGCAGCTTACGAAAGAAATTATAAGGACAATTTAACACTGGATCATAGCTTTCCTAAAGACATATGATGATTTTTTTCCCATCATATTGGCCTCCGTTTAGCTTTCTCAATGCTTTCTCTAACAAAGCAAGCATCATATTTCAACTGAATTCTAGTCTAACATTGAATGAAAACCAATCAAGGGTATTATAAAACGTTTGAACTATATCACAAACAAACCCATAATTCTTAATTCTAATGCAAAAGAGATAATAACTGTAAATTAACTTTAGTTTGTCGTATAAATCGATAAACGAACACTAAATTTGTAAAACAAGATAACTAAAAGAGGGAAATTCGGAAGAAAAAGTTAAATCTTCCCAAGATTAATTAGTTTGTAATGCAGCGTTTGGATTAAGAAATAGAGACTTAGCGAAACGCATAAAACACCAACTAGAAAAGTAATACTTTTCAAAAAGTACATACTGATGATCATTTGCTGCGTAAAGTTACCATTGGCAATAAAAAAAAATTGAACAATACATACATGCTGAGAGATGAATATCAAGAGTAAGATCAAAAGGCTACAATTGATGAGAATTAGATCTCAATATCAAATCAATAAATATCATTTAACTGTTCTGTCTGTGCAATTCATGAAATCTTGTTAATAAACTTATTTTATATTGTAATTACATTTAAAAGTAGCAAAATATGTCCAGTAAGATAATATTTACTGACAGACCACTTTATTGTTTCAAATTTGGCTAAGTTTATTTTATTTACATTGCGCAATAGATTGCATAAGGTACATGAACATGTAAGCATTTATGATTTGTTCATTTAAATACATAAACAGTGGTACAAAGGGGCACATAAATATATACGCGCCACGCAAGCTATTGAGTTTGTATATGAGCTGGGATACTACCCAGGTGCCCAAACCGAAGAGAGTTGACTAGAATACCACTCCCCGAGCCTTTAACCCAGAGGTCTAAACCACAAGGTAGTGTGGCACCATTATGTGATGCGGTCCTATGGTAGTCGGTTACCAACAACAGTTCCGTACACCATCTATTCTCTCAAGATTCTAGAACGCATGTGTCATTGGTTTAGAATTTGAGTTTTAAAAATCCAGGAGAATTCGCCTTATCCACTAATCCGGTTTAAGCACCGGACATTTTCTTTTCGTCCTATCGATTTCGTGAACAACACCCCCACCACGAGAAGGCAGTGAATAAGACTTCCCTGACAGTGGCTATATAGGAGTGGCCATATGAGAACATTTGAAGAGGGAGAAGACTCTCCCCACCCTCGGCCGTACTAGATAGATATTATTACTTGAAGCTATTCGATTGAGACGCACTAGATCAATTAATACAAATTAAAAACATTACACACTTTATAAGAATAATAATTAATACGTCAGAGGCTACGACTTAGTAATAAGTGGGTAGGCTTTCAAGATTGGACAAATCAAATTTACACTCATGAAATATGTTTGTCTGTTTTCGATCATGTATACGATGATTATAAAAAATGACGGAAACTATTACCTCAATAGGATTATTACAGACTTCTGCCAAATAAACAATCTTATCTCTTGCATTTGACCATCCAGCTCCATGGAATGTCACACTATTTGAAGGATAGACACGACCATGACGAGCATTAAGTGTCGTTGGGAGCTTGATAGAGTTTGTGAAACGTCCATTTATCCATACTTGAATGAAAATACCTGATTCTGCGGTACTAGCTATAGTAGGTTTTGAGGGATTTGAAGACAGTGGAGGATTACATTCGATACACACAGCCCGATGAGAACCTTCAGGAGACTTGATATCCCAAATAGTACGCACATGGTTCTGTGAGGCAAAAGGAAAGCACTGCCCAAATGAGGAAAAATGTAGTTGTGAAGTGTAGTCCACACGTAAATTTTCATGCATGTCATGTTGTGGCAAGGTGACCAGATAAGTTCTTGAATATGAAACACTATCTTTTCGAAAGGTGTTGGTCTGCGTCCATTCAGATATAATGGAGTATTCGTTACCTTTTGCGTTGTCAGGACACTTAAAAACTTTGATTTCTGATAACACTGGAGTGTTGAGGAACCCAAATAGCGTTGATAAAGATTTTTTCGGTAGCATGACTAAAAGTTTTGGAATACATTATGTTTTTTCCATCAGCGAAGCAACGACAAGAAAATATACAAGACAAAACATCGAAAGAAATGGAGTTTATTTGATGAAAAATAGAAATGTACAAAAATTCGATTAACATTTGATAAATGTAATATATAATGGCAAAATCGCCGGACATCATAACTCAATGTTGAAATTTTCCACTTTTTCCAAAGAAGATACAAGTCTCTGCAAATGAAATCCGAGTTCACTCGGGTCTTTTGATGAAGATATCAAGAACATAATCCATGATTTAACTAGAGTGCAATCATTCTGGAAAACAAGAAAGACATATATAAGAAATAAACGGTAAAGAAAAAATATATTGACAGTAATTAGTCGAACAATAAATACTTCATGAGTAAACTGAATGAAGATATGTGAATTACAGTAAAATCTGCTATTCATGTAACTGTTTAAGGCTAGTATTTATTTTATTTAAACACATATATATTGGTACAAAGGGCACCGGATACATATGCGCCACACAAAATAATGAAAGTAGGAAGAGAAGGGATGAAAAGATAAGGCGGACTGAAATGTACAACCAGAAGAGCTCTCTTAGTTAGGAAAGTTATAGCCGCCCTTTATGAAGAAAGTAGAAGGTTACAGCAGGATCGCCACTGGCTTCTATTCTGAGCCATATCTGATAACGTCTCTAGCCACTGTGTTGCACCATCTCTCGGACCCCAGCCAGGGAGTCGTGAAGGACCAACAGAAGCTAGCCCTTTGCAGCTTTCTTTCATGCCACGACACCATTTCATACACTGACCTCCTCTCCGCTTTTTCCAACCAGTCCCAGAGTCGGCAAATAATGCACGACGTGGAATTCTCTGGGACGACATTCGTAAAACATGTCCAAGCCACCGAAGTCGGTGTTTCAAGATGGTGACACCAATTGAATTATCGTCTCTGCGCCCGAGCACACGATGCCGAACCTCTGCATTACTAACATGGTGTTACCACTGGATGTCAGCAATCCTTCGGAGACAACGATGATCGAACACAGAGAGACGTCTAACATCCTCAACTCGGAGAGGCCAGGTTTCACAAGCATAGAGCAAAACTGCCCTCACCGACGCGTTGTAGATCCGACCTTTTACAGCCAGACTAACATCACGAAGGCGCCAAAGATGGCCCAGATTGGCATAAGCCGCTCTGGCTTTCATTATACGTGCATCAATCTCATCACTCACGCCACCACCAGCACTTATGTAGCTACCTAGATACACGAACTTCTCAACTACATCAATATGTTCACCATCTAGGGTGAGTACAGGATGAAAATCGTGCCAGTCTTGTAGGAGTACCTTTCACTTGGAGGGTGCAAAGCACATGCCGTACTTGCGGACACTGATTGCCAACTGATTAAGTGCGGATTGCATGGCTTGAGCATTATCGCACAGTAAGGCAATATCATCCGCATACTCGAGGTCGGGAAGTCGTTCTCCAGGCAACATATCCACACAGCCATTACTTACATCCATCAGAGCTGTTTCCAGGATGTCATCGATAGCAAAGTTGAAGAGGAATGGTGAGATCGGGCAACCCTGCCTAACCCCACTGCTCGAATGGAATAAGGGAGAAAGGTGGTTGTATGCCCTCACTCTGCCTGAGGTGTTTGTATACAGGGCCTTTAAGATGTTAATAAACTTTTCAGGCACACCCTTCTTCAATAGACAATCCCAGAGAACAGTCCTGTCCAACGAATCGAAGGCAGCCCTGATATCAAGAAACACTACGATTGTTGGCCTGCAATAAGTATGACGGTGTTCTAACATTTGGCGGAGGGTGAAGATGTGATTAATGCATCCTCGACCAGAACGAAAACCAGCCTGCTCCTCGCGAGTCAATCGTTCTCGCGTTTTAAACAACCTACGAAGAATGACAGAAGCCAATAGTTTGGACGCAATCGGAAGTAGACTTATCCCCCGATAGTTATTGCAGGAACAACGTGAACCCTTTTTAAAGATAGGGACGACTATCGACTCATTCCATGATGTTGGAACACTTTCTTGCTCCCAAACCTTTCCAAACAACACAGTCAATTCCTTAGTCAGAAGGTCACCACCATCTTTAAAAAGAGCTGGAGGTAAGTCATCTGGGCCCGGTGATTTGTAACGTTTCAAGAGTTGGAGTTCCTTGTGGACTTCCGGCTCGTTTGGTGGATCGGCCGTCACCGGCCATAGGGGGCAGGACAAACTGGTTGATGTTGCCGGAGCAGCAGGCCAGTTGAACTGTCCTTCGAAAAATTCCGCCCATCGTCCAAGACGTCGAGAGATGTTAGTGATCGGCATCCCATCATCCTCGTAGATTGTTTCACTCACACCAGACTTCTTGCTGCCAGTGGCTCGGATGAGTTGGAAGAGCTTCCGGCAGTTACCAGATGCAGCTGCTGCTTCCATCTCATTAGCACGCTCCGACCACCAGGCTTCTCGGTCCTTACGCAAGCTTTGCCCAATTTCACTACGTAACAGAATACGGTTGTGGTCATACTCACGGTCACCCGGAGTAGACCGACGGGCTTCTATCAGTTGTAAGGAGCCAGAAGAAATCCAGTGCTTGTAAGCGGGACGTTTCGCGAAGCCGCAAACGGCTTTACTCACCATTTTCATGGCATTGTGAAGATGCAACCAATGCTCATCTATACTTTTCGGTGGAATGGTAGCTAGTCTAGAAGCTAGCTCCGCTCGATACTTACTTGCAACAGAAGTTGCAGCCAGTTTACTAACATCGATCCGTTGGTGGTGGTCAATCCTTCGACCACTGAAAAGTAAGGTGAGATTGGCGCAGACCAGGGCATGATCAGACACCAGATAGGTATTCCAAAAGGAGCGGCAGTTTTGTACACAGCCACGCCAGCGGTAGCTGATCGCGATGTAACCAACCTGAGTCCAGGCTTGGGATGCAGAGGGAGAACGCCAGGTGGCACACCGGCGATGACTGTGCTGGAAGTTAATGCTGGCCAGAAACAGGTTGTGGTCTGTGCACAGTTGCAGCAAACGGTCCCCGTTATCTGTCCTGAGACCAACAAGTCCCCATCGGCCACCTAAACGACTCTCTTCTGTGCCTAGAAGCCCGACCTGTGCATTCAAGTCTCCGGCTAGTACTACAATATCTGTCGAACGAGCTTTCTGGAGAAGAACTGTTAACTGATGGTAAAACTCATCCTTGATTGCATCCAGGCTGCAATCTGTCGGGGCATAGGCGGAGATGACGAAAAGACACCGATTCTCACGCCGATTTCTTCTCACTTTGATGGAACTTTCTAATCTAACAGCACATAACCGACTGTTAAAGGGGATCCAATCGATTAGTTCTGCCTCAGCCCTAGCGCGTAGTGCGACACCAACGCCAGAAAGACCAGACGAAGATGCCATAGGGTCCCCGGATAAGCACACGTTAAACAAGCTTTTCGAGGCGACAGATGGAGAGCGGATTTGTAGTACTTCACTAGAGTCTTGAATACGGGTCTCGGATAGACAACAAACATCAACATTAAGACCTTCCAAAGACATAGCCAGCCCTATCTGTTGTCTGATATGCATTAGTGTGCGAACGTTGAAGGAAGTCAGCTTGAACGGAGTACGTGGTTTCAGAAAGACTGCTTCAGTATTCATAATCCGTGGAAGCATTCACTTTCAACCAGACAGTGACTGGAGATCGTTTAGATAGGACAGATTTTCCACCATGGGCGAGCTGCTGCATAAGTTGAAAAGTAAGGTTACACAAATTGGGGATAAAAGGGGGTGAGTTAGCGATATGGTAAATAATAATAATAATAATAATAATAATAATAATAATAATAATAATAATAATAATAATAATAATAATAATAATAATAAAGGTAATAATAATGTAAATTGTCTTGCTTCTAGTATGAGCAGGAATAGTATCGTCAATAGAATTCATCATTTCATTTATTTGTGTGTGGGCTGTGATACTGCCCGGGTGCCCAAACCGAAGCAGGTGGTTTTATTAGGGGGCCACACCCCGAGCCTTTGACCAAAAGGTCTGATCCACAAGGCAGTGGAGCATCGTGAGGAGATGCAGTCCCATGGTAGCCGGTGACTAATGACAGGTTCGTCCGCCATTCGTTCCATCAGGATACTGGAGCCCATGTGCACCATTGGTTTGGAATCAGGGTTTTCCAACTCCCCTAGGTGGACCCTCCATGTCCACCAACCCGGTTAAAGCGCCGGACATTCGCTTTTCGTCCTCTCACTTTCGTAAACAACACCCCCGCCACGAGAAGGCAGTGAGTAGGACTTCCCTGGCAGAGGCTATATATTCGCTGGCCATGTGAGAGCATTTCGAGAGGGAGAGTAGACTCTCTCCACTCTCGGCCGTACCAGGGCATTTGGGGGCTTAAGTCTAGTAACCTTCAACTAGTTTCAACTTTTATAATAAAAAAACAAGTGAAGCTCTTCAAAAGGCAGTGGAAAAATGTCGGAGATTAAAGTAATGACAGACGATTGATAGTTAATTTGGTTGCATACTTTAAGTCACAGATTTGACCCTCAACAGAGTAATTCCACTAATCAAAATTTATTATCACCCATAGCTCATTCGAAAAGATATTAAAATGTTATTGAACTACTGATTATCATTCTAGCTTTTGAAAATTGTTACTCCGTTTGAAGACCTTCTACGGATACTCCCGACCCGATACCCGGGTAAAAGAGGAGTACTGGGATGGGGTTAACAACCCGATTCCATAAGAAGGAACGTCGATGAAAACCAGACAGAGAAAACCATCTACACTATTTCATAAATTGTAGTTGACAATCCAAAAGATGATTTTGCACCTGCCAGTTATGATCTATGTTTTTGCATCTATCACCGAACGTTATTTATTATTTATTTATTTATTTAGACACAAATATTTATATTTGTACAAAGAGGCACCAGATATATATGCGCCACAAATATCTCGTTTGATTTGCGTGAGGGCTGTGATACTATCCGGGTGCCCAAAATGAAGCAGGTGGTTTTATGAGGGGACCACGCCCGAAGCCTTTGACTTAAAGGTCTGATCCACAAGGCAGTGGAGCATCGTGAGGAGATGCAGTCCCATGGTAGCCGGTGACTAACAATTGGTTCATACGCTATTTGTTCCTTCAGGATACTGGAGCCCATGTGCACCATTGGTTTGGAATCAGGGTTTTCCAACTCCCCTAGGTGGACTTTCCGTATCCACCAACCCGGTTAAAGCGCCGAACATTCACTGAATGTTAGCGATCAAACAAAAGAATAACAGCTACATAAATCACTGATAACCATAAATCCAGCAGGCTATTTTCGCCAACTACCACTACTTACATAAAGTTATCTTCGTCAGGGCTGTCTAATTTCACCATTCTCTGTTTAATTTTAGCATTATTCATGTATATTTAAAAGTAATATTCTGTAGGGCCAACGAAACTTCACTGAGACTTAGTCAAATCATCCATCAGGATGAACCGTTTCTACATTAAACGACAGATCACTGATAGTTAGATAGTCTATCTAACATCGTCTGTCAGGGATGGCTTACCATGGACTGATACATTCGGCAGTAGTCACAATGTTTCTTCGGCCTATTCTTACCAATACATTTTTCTAATAAAGTCACATTCGTTCTATACGGTTATTAAGATAGCCCCCAGTATCTGGGTACCAGGAAAAAACTTGAGTAAAATTATGAAAGGGTTTGAAATGTGTTTCTCAGTCCTATTTCCAAAAATTTAAATTGACGCTTCAGGAGCGATCTGAGTCACTAAATAGTTTGGCAACAGTAATAGACGTAACTGAATGGGTGAACCACTTCAGTTATCTTTCTATACATCATCGAATCAAACACGAAGAACTAGATATGATAACGCTGGTTAACGGCTCAGATAAAAACAATAGATGTCTTCTCCATGTATCAGAAACTTTTATAGCATATCATGTACACTCACTAAAAACATACTGAATGAATCATCTGAGAAGTGCCGAATCTACAGCCACAGTTTTATAGCCTTCATGGTCGGTTGGGATGAAAACCATTGAACAAAATCTGACGAATGTTGTATTATTCTGAGATGGCATACCAGTGTATGTCTTCTAAAAGAACCCGTCCATTTAGTCGAAGGCATCGAGTCGTGTACCTAGCACTATAAGAAACTATCAAAAAATCAACTGTCAGCTGACATCCGTAGAAAAATGCATATGTTATTCGGGTACCCACACCAAACCAAGTAGACCTTTAAGAAGACCACTAACTATGACTTTGACCTATGGTTCTAATTCATGGAGCAATAAAGAAAAGTCATCGAATACATTTCCATGATGGTCAGTAACTGTGATAAATTAATATACTATTCATTATATCATAATCCCGGAAACTATGTATATGGGTAAGACTAATCAGGGACCGAAAACCGCTAAATCTTCTAGATCCATCCTGTTTAGCCACCAACATACATTAAGCGATCAAAGTACAAAATACAAATAAACGAAAAGCACGATTAGTACTTATTAGTTGAAATAGTGAACGATATGATCCTGTATGGAAATGAAAAATCGAATGCATACAGCAATACAGTAGTGGCACGATAGTTTCTTACACGAGTCAGAGCGATAGTGCCTTATCGACAATATCATTGTCTGGAAACCCGAAGGTATGGGAATATAAACATACAAATGCAAAAGAATGGATATTTGAACATAAACTTAAAAATCACATTACAGATCCTAGACTAGAAGATACCTTAAGTGAATTAGCTATAGACTTCGAAGAGGGTGAGAAATCAGATGATTCTCGTGAAATTTCTTGCTTCTTTATCATTCGAGAATATAGATTATTGAGAAGAGCCATCATTTTTAGAGAAACTGATATGGGTGCATTCGAAGACAATGAATACTCCAAAGTTTTCATAAATTCCTCAGGATCCTGAAGCTGTATATGAAAGCTATAGATATACCTGTGTAAGAATTTCGTCACAACAATCTATATCACAAGACAGATTCACAAAAACTATTAGTAAATTTCGTAGGACGTAAGGATCGCGCATTTTTAACATATTACAGAGATAAACACATTTATTACGTAGCAACTTGCATCCATCTGGAGTTAATGCTATATTACCCAGGACCTGAAGAGCAACGCGTGCTTGATCACTGTATTCCGCTGCATTCGCTATAGTTAAAATATCATCGAGATAGTCCTAAAGAGACTATTTGAATGAAAATCTCATACCTTTATGATTGGAAAATTCTGTTGATCGCACGCCAGATTCATTACAACGTGAAGAATGTTTAAGTTTTGCTGGCATCCTGTTAACGTCCCTGAGGTAGAATCCAGGAGAGATAGAAGGAGTTTTAGGCACTTAGAATCCCTAATGACATCCTGAAATCAAATGGTTAATGATGAAATAAATTGATTACAAAATTCCGACGAAAAGATGAAGCTTCATGAAGACTGATGACAAGCTTCTGTCTTGTGTCATAATCAGATATATTGATCAGTGTACAGATGGATGTACAGAAATCAAGTGTTAAGTTCTCCTTGTCAAATTCAATGACTTTAGGGAGTGACGTATCGTCTGATGTGAAACGAGGCATTGATGGCTTGAATGAGACTTTTTTAACATGCGGTCTTTGAAATAGTCTCGAGAAACAAAACAGAGTGAACGCAGACGCCGCAAAAACAGACGATGCCACGAAGATAAATGTTCTGTTCATGTATTCAAGTCCAGATAGTGTTGTTATTACGTATCAGATCAATACTATCTGACAAAAACTGACCAATTTACGGGACAGAACAGATGGAGGGACTAGCATAAGCTTAAGCTTAAGAAGCCCGACCACACTTATTTGAACTGGACTCAGAAAATGTACGTCAATATAGCAAAATAACTTTTCAGTTCTTAAATTGAAACAGGAAAATCAAAATCCTAAAATTTAAAAAATTTCGAAGTGCACCAATTATAATGGAAATAATTATAAAACTAGCACAGTGTACACTATTCATATCGAGAAAATCCATTCGCATTAATATCAAATGCTCTGAAAAACGCCTTCTGGAAGGCCTAAACCATAAATAATTGTTTAAAATATATTGAAGCGTTATATTGAATAGAAATCACGTTTTTCCTCAGCAGATCACGTTGGATGGAGAAACAGTGGTCAATGCTACCATTAAAAACATCACACATTCGGCCGAAAATATCTCGTGACAATTAAATTCGCCTTCACGTCATAAGAGAGCCTATTACTAGAAACCTGCACAGATTTAAGTACCAAGAGTTTATTTTCGAGTTCATTTTTGTATAACTGACGGTAGTAAAATACAATCAACCGAAAGTGCAACAAACGATATTTATCAAAATAGTGCGGTACCTAATTGTGAAGGGATATTGTGTGATTGAATTTCGTAATTAATATGGTCTCCAAACCACTGTGAGTGAAGCGAGTGAGTACCAAACAGGTATAAACGATTGTGATGCATGAATTAACTGAATCTCGGAATACAGTTGATTAGAAGAAACGTGACTCCACTGCATCGTTACAAGCGTTGCTGTGAAAGCCAACTTTTGTGTCTGAAAATTTTTGGTTGAACAAGGCTCGGGTCATCTTTACAAGAACTCCCCAATACTAACTAGAAAAGAAACTTGAGATGGTCGAGTTCTACTCTTAACTTTCTTAATTAATTTAAGAGAGGCTAGTTTATGTCATCCCACGAGCTTTACGTATTTGTGAAGCTTATTTGGGAAATCTTTATTGTGACGAGTTGAAGTGAATGACCACTGGTTTTTTTACTCTCATGTCTATTTTAGATCATTTGTTTGCTAATTGGCAAGTTCATAGTCACGCTATTTTGGTTCTATATTATATACATAAACATATCACAATATATATTCATACATTTAGTTATTGGGGTAGTTTTTTCCCCTGAAATCTATTCCATTCAAGCTATTATAATAGCCTATCTCATCTTGATCAGACTTTAGTATAATTTGTTGTAGGACCCTAAAGTTCCGACTATCTTCCTTTAATATCCTTATATTTGTAGCACTTAGTTGTGTTTACCTTCGCATCTATAAATCTTGAATAGTAAACACATCTTCCAGTTATAACGGCCGATAAGTTTGTTATTTTACTTACAATAAATTTTGAAATATTTTTGACTCCAATTCCCCAACTTTAAGGAAAATTTCGCCAATTTTGGAGAAGTTCCATTAGAAGTCTGTGAAAAATGGGACAAAAAGCCTCAAAATACTGTAAACGTTTTGGGGCTTATTCAACGATTCCATACTATTTCCCCAAAGATTTTCGGTGACATTAATGAAATATTCAGAGTATCCGCTGGGAAGAAACGCGTTTCTCCCATTCATAATCGATGTCTCGTCCTTCCGCTAACATAACATCCTTAGGAAACTAGACGTCTACTATTTGCCACAATAAGATGTCACCTGTCACAGATATTTCTACATATGACTTGTTTCACTTAAAACTGCCTCATTAAGCCACCCAGTTCGTAAAAGTGTGCAAGCTGTGGATAATAAACTTGTAGTAGATCTACACATTGGTTATTGCTTTCAAGTCATGACAGACATTCAAAACTTAGTACCGATGTTATCAAGTCATCACATGTAACAGTTTTCAGTTGTATGATATAGTGGTGTTTTATTTTAGTATTAATTCAAACATTATGTCCGTCCCAACGATGAGAAGTGTTGATCATCCCTAGTAGCCAGTCGCTCAAAGAGCAACTATATTGTTTACAGGGAATATGTCACCTCAACAGAAGTCGTAGATCGGATTAATCCCAACGGCGATTGTTCTCGCCGAGAAAACTCAAAGTATTAAGTAGTTGTGGATAGGTGTGATAACACAATATCTTTCATTCAGATGGCTTGCAATTATCCAGGGAATCGGGGGCTACATTGACAAAAGACGTCGTTTGCAAATCTAACAATGCACCTGAAGATAACGCGCTGTTGTATCAATTTCATAAGCATATGTGTTGGTTTAGTTTAATACTGGTACAAGAATGCACGAAATATATATGCAACACAATAAAAATTAGGTTGTGAAGACAGGGAAAGTATGATAAAAGAGGAAATGCTATATTTCCGTACTCTAAATGGGGACGAATAAGATTGTTGAAGATTATGTGGAAAGTTCTACCGTCAAACTGGCCAAAATTGCTCTTCAATGTTACCAGTGCAATGTTTGCTCGAAAAGCGTTTTTCGTCACACTTTGCGAAGCATTTATTTCGCGTCACAAGGTCATACGGTAAGCCGCTCAAGGACAAACGTTGGGCTCAGCCTTAAACACGTTTGTGTCTGTCATATGATCTACGTTGAGCACTGGGGGAGTTTGAAAAGCAGTATGTGATGATTATCTTCAGAATGATTTCATTTCACATCTGTTATTGCATCTGTTATAAACATTTGAAGATGGCACAAATATTTGGAGGTTGACAACACCCTAACCAGTAACACCTGTTATTGGGTCGTGCCCACCCAGTGAAATCAAAGGTCAGAAGCGGGGAGTTTTGAAGATATATTTGAGAGGTTATTAATATATCGAGAAGTGACTGATCTAAACTGACTAGCTGTTGCAGGAGAAGTTCTGCACAACATGATCTTCCGTGAATACCACTAACCGTCTACAAAATCCAGACTCCGATAAACAGACAGCGAACGGAAAACCAATCGCCACCCACTGCAGAATATATTGTTTTACCTTAACGTGGGTTTACACAAGCTCATCTACTGGATTTTCGTCGTTGCAGATGTTTTTATGCCAGTCATTGGTATAGACCTTTTACCCATCGACACGTGCAAACGAGTGTTGGTAGATGGCAATACTGTATTGTCTGAAACTTCATTTTCTTGTTGTAGATCGTGTCCGTTCGCCATTAAGCATAGATTTGATTCCCGTTTACGAAAGATGACTTTAACTATCATTTAGAAACAGAAATGTTACAAGCCGAATGACGACTATAGAACCACCTGCATCTTTGAAAGCCTTAGAGCATGCGATATGCTGAACGTCAGCTACCAAGTCATCCGCCTTATAAAAAAGTTGGATAGATTGACTTGCTCTCTCCTGCTTAAGTTTAGCTATTGTGACGGTGCTAAACAATTTATTGATTTGGGCAAAAATATTAACTCTTTAATTCCATACAAGAGCATAAAGGTCACTCCTGGCCTAGCGCCCTCTCAACGTTGTGTAAGAAGACGTGAAGCGATAGAATCGTATAATAGTGTCATAGTAAATAACCAGCTAAAGACAGTTTGCAACACAGTGAATACTATAAAGCGCATAAACAATACGCATGATGTCATTCCACAACCAACAGGCCAATCCGTAGATCTAGATGAGTCTGCTGGCTAAAAACCTTTGGATAAGATACAGATTCCAACTGTCACCAAAAAGCATAACAACATCCCTGATTCCGGCTGTTCACTCAGTAAAGTGCTAAAGTGTGAGCCGTGTGACGACACACATCCAACTAAACATATTCACTTGAAAATTAGCCCCCCTAAAGACACTACAAGATAACTCGAATGAACCTGAATTCATCTCACAAAGGCAACGCAACTCTCCAGCTCTGACAAAACAGTTTAGGGGGACAAAATACCGAATAGGGAAACACGTAAGACTAAGACCAACTGTTTTGTGGGTATCCCAACAACAGTGGATAGGTTCTACCCGCTGATATCATGTAACTTGCCGTCAACACCTTTAAGTTGCAAAATGGGTGGCAGGCTCGAGCTCAACAAACCTTTTTACACTCACACTAACAAAAACTACCACAAAAATGATCACTTCACTCACCCTCTAAAACCTGAAACGATTAATAAGCACAGTAATTATAGGTTCCTCACCCCACACTCCATCTACATTCCCCAGGATCACAATTGTAATTACTCTCAAAAAGAAAACCTTCCACACCCTTCAATACCAACTCACTACATAAAAGAGGTGTCCATGTATAATAACCGTCTTAACTATTTCCGGTTACGTGCAGCAGACCTCCATCATGCTCACACTAACGTAAATAGCTATAACAGAGGCTACGAGCTTAACCATTAAAACTATTAAAACTAATAAAAGTACATTTTACAGTCAACCTGTGCCGGATTTCTTTGGAATAAGGCTGTTAGTGACACCCTTGTTATAGCCCACGTAATTTCAAACTACATGCCAAACATAAGCTCGCTTCACCCGTACAGTTCTCATCATAGAGTACTCCCACCCTTGCCTTCTGGGTAAACTCCCCAAGCAACTTCATTAGCTCATCTGACACATCCCTTGCTAGCTCTGGCTATCAAAATACAGAGCTAATGAGGAACATTCAACCTCTCACTTCTAACCCATATCACACCCGCGAGGGTTATGACTACTTTGGTCGAGATGCTCTCACTCATTTTAACTTAGTGGGCCACTTGTTTAACATGTGTCTTATCAACGCCAGGTCGATTTGCATAAGAAGACGGATTTAGCCCTGTTTGTATCCGTATGTCAACCATCGCTTATAATGATATCTGAAGCATAGACTATCAATAATATTTCCAACCTAAGTATATCTCTTGATAACTATTTCCTATATAGAAGTACTAGATTGAAAGGACGAGGCGGAGGATGCCTTATTTACGTTCACTCTAGCTTAAACTCACTTTTATGTTATATGCCTGAACTAAACAAACTGAAGGATTCAGTGTGCACTGTTTTAAATCCATTAGATTTCATTACCTTACTATTCGGATGTGTCTACCGTCAACCTAATGCATTAATAGATGAAACAGCAGCATTATCAGGGGTATTCTTACTAGCATCATCCCTGCCATTCACAGGGAAGCTCATTTGGGGTGACTTCAACATGCCTGAAATTTCTTTGTTTCCAGTCAGGGCTCCGAAAAGTTATGAATTATTTATTGAATGTCTAGAACTAGAACAGTGAACTTAGTATGTCAGTAGCCCTACCAGACATCAAAATATCTTGAACTTAGTCTTTACCAGTGACCTCACCCCCCAATACCGTGTATATTGAAAAAAACATTTCCAGGTAGTGATCATAACATTGTCGTATGCAGCATTAACATAAAAAACACAACCGGTAGACGTAAAACTGTAACACTTCGTAGGAACTATAGCAAGGTAGATATGAATAACTTCCAAAATTACCTAGGTAGCACTGATTGAGGAACTTTCTTTACTCAAAACAATACCGACACACTAACCAATATATTTTATCACAACATCAGAAGTATTATCAACAGAATCGCACATTTAGAATGCTGGAGACCTAAGTTCTATAAAGATCTGTATATGCCGGTCGGTACCCGAAGACGTCTGCAGAGACATTGTACTCTATTCCACAACTTTAATGACTTTTCCTTTTTAGTAACGATGACAGGAATACTTGTCCGAACAGAGGCAATAAGTATACAAAAAGCAATGGAACAGAAAAGACATGCTGTCAAACTTGATAATAACTCCTCCTCACTCACCATACTCTATTAAAATAAACTTAAACGTCGTAAATCGAGAGGGGATATATTTATTAAAGACAAACAAGTATACGAAGATCCTAAACTTGTTACGGAACTATTTAATGAACACTTTTGTTCCTCATTAACTGATAAAAAACCACTTAATGATTCAGAACTTATCACAGCATCTCCGTGTGAGATTACTAACGTAGACTTCAATGTACAAAATATCTCGAAGGCAATTAGTACATTCAAACACTCCTACACTGACGGACCATATGGTATTCCGGCTAGCATGCTTAAACGCGAAGGTGATGATACGTGTTTTTTATTACTCAAACTATTTGCGATATCACTCTCCACATCGTGTTATCTGACTTCCTGGAAAACTACACATACCAATCCCAAAATTGAAACAGGACCTGAAGCAAATGTTGAAAATCACCGACCCATAAAGTTGATTTACGTGGTGTCTATAGTGATGGAAGGGGTAGTTAAGGCTGCGGCAGTGCAACATCTAATTACTAATAATCTCATCTCAGTCTCACAGCATATATTTGTTAGGTCCAGGTCATGTGATACATGCCTAGTAGACTACACGAATGATATAATTCTGAAACCAGACAACGAGCTCTTTGTATCAGTCCTATTTTTAGACCTTAGAAAAGTTTTTGATAAGGTCTCACACAAAAGGCTTCTAGTCAAACTATGATCCTTCGGGATCAACAACCCACTCTATTCATGGTTTGTTTCATTCTTAAGGGAATGTAAACAAATGGTAAAGTACAATGACTGTCTCTCATCACCTAGACCAATAACCAGTGCAGCGATCTAGGGAAGTGCATTAGGTCTACTCTTGTTCCTTATGTATATAAACGATATACGTAACATCATAAAATCTGGGAAATCATTCTTATATGCTAATGATCTCAAACTAGTACACAGCTATAAGCCTGAGGCTCTAAGTGAAAGTGTATCCCTCATTCAAAATGGTCTCAATAACCTAACTATCTGGAGCGAAGAACGGCAGTTACCATTTAGCCTCAACAAGTGCGGGATCATGCATTTCGGAAAGCATCCTTATGAATGATAACATTACTTAAATAAAAGTAGATTCCAGATACCTAAATCAGCACACGATCTAGGAATTAGTTACACAGGAAGCCTAAAATTTGAAGAACAGACAATGTTCATGGAGGAATAGTTATGTGTGTTAAAGAGAATAAGTGTAAACAAGATATGAGTGGATAATGAACTGTATAAATAAAGATGGTTCAGAAAGAAGCTGGAAGTATGGGATTATTTTGTGATTATAAAATATAGTGTTAAAAACAGTATTGTGATACAAATGTCTGTCTCCCTTCTTCGTCGAAGCGATTTGAGCTCATATTTTGTTTTTAGAACATTTTTGTTTCTTGAATTTACAGGGTCATGAGGAGGCTTCGTTTTTAGAGAATTGTCTAGTTTGCTTGTAATTGGATTACTCAGTAGGAAGTGAAACCAATTCAGCGTTTTAAACACGGTTTAAAGAGTCATTTTGCATAAATAATTCAGCATCAACACCGTTGATTCGCGACATTCCACTAGACCATAAGGAGCCGTAATTAAATGCTCTGCCCTAGAGACACGGGTGGATTGAAATTATCTCCCCACCATCATATTTATTGGTCAGTAACGCCACTCTGGTAGTGAATCAGGGTTTGGGCGCTTAATACGTCATATATCAATGCCGAATTCCTGAGTCGCCTGTCTTAACAAACTTTTAGCCATGTATTGTGTTGTACAGCAACTTCAACAGTCCGTGAAAGTCTGCGACTTCACTATGCCGATCGCCATAAACCTATTTTTTCTTATCTTATCTCGTCTTCAGTCAAGCAGTCCCCTCCTGAGCCTCGATAGCTGAACTACACGTCCAATTTTATTTTAGATATACAACACATTTTGGAAGCTAGCAATGTAATGTCAGGCCTTTGTCTCTCACAATTTCCTTGGACAGTTTCCAAGGAATCGACCTTCTTGAACTCGTCCAGCTTCAAAGCGAAGATATTCAGCACGAGTCATTCTTGACAGCTCTGAAACTGCCGATAAAACGGTTGAGAACAAGGGAGGAAAGTTTACTTTTTAATGGATCCACTGCCAGTGATCGTCTCATAATTCCAAACATGTGATAAGTCTTGTTGATTGAACGATATACTCGGATCCTAGGCTAGTCTCGTAACCTCCAAGCTAAATCTACACAGCGACTTGAACACGAGAGAAAAGGCGCAAAATATGCGAGAAACGCTTTACTCCAAAGGTTCATTTGTGTACAGAAAATATAGGGTTTTTATAGTATTGTAGAAGTCCTTGGATTTTCCTACTCAACATAGTAGCAGTGTAGTAATCAGCCAATCAGAAACCCCACATGTGACTTTTCACTTTCGTGATGTTTCTAGCAAAACTTTTAGTCAGCGCTGATTGGACGAAGTGCTTCTCAATGTTCCCTGAGTATGTCATGCCTATTGCGAGAAATTTTCTTGATCACCCCAACACATTAGTGACTCAATTTCTTCGACACGCTGAACGAACTTTCTCATGGAGGAGTTCAAGCAAACACCAAACTTATAACGGAATAATTCTGCTGTCCTGGTATAAATAAAGAGGCTAGTATCCCAAAACCTGCCAAATAGATGAGCCCTGGAAAAACCATAAGCTTCCTAGAACACTTACACGAATACTGCACGTAGGGCCTTTTATGAGTTCTTGTTTTATTGCGTCTTCCATGTTCTACAACTATTTCGTTTGATAGCCAATTGTCTTGAGACAAAATCGAAATGATCGATTCATTAAATATGTTCACATTTATATTCGGTTTAAAGAGGAGACAATTTCTTAATTTGCTGATGTATGAGTTTTTTACGGAAACATTCCAAAAGTCTTTTGTGTAAAACCTTTCTCGTTGTCATATAGCATATATGGGCATATAGATCGGATTTTTCCGATTGCTTGCTTTTTGCTTGCTTACACAAATACCACGGTATTTTGACATGCGCTTACATTTTTGCCTTGTTTTTTTCCAATATGACTGGGAAAGACGATTACGATGGAATGAAATCTTCACTGTATATTTATTATTATTATTATCATCATGTACCACATTGCTTTCTTGCGGTAAGGAAAGATGGCCAGAGGCTGCAAGATAACATAAGTGTTTGCTAAAAACTAGCTCATTGGTTTTAAACTGTTGGCTGGCTGCGTCATTGGGTTATCACCACCCCCACTAGCTGTGAGCTGTAGCAGCAAACGGATCGCTAAAACAAATATTTCAGTAGGTCTTCGACATTTGATGCTGACCCCATTGGTTTTAATAGACACATCATGCTGAAGGTGTTCAGTCGCCCATCTACATCAGAACACAATTCCGTTATCCGTTCACCCCTCACAAGAACTAGCCAGATCACATCAAACGCTTCAGACTCTTCAGACTCCTCCTATCCTGGCATATAGGTTGGCTGAGTTTGGGATTCTTCTATCGCAAAGTTGTTGCGCAGAAGGTGTTTTCAAACCCCGAATATCCATGAAACCATCACAGTACTTGGAGGCTTTCTAGACTTATTATGACTCTTGAAAACCCATACCAGTTGCTGGGTCTCAATACTCATTCGTTTACAAACAATGAATTGGAATTATTTCTAATACAATGGAACATATAATAATGCCTCAAGCTCAATTTTACAGGATTTCATTCAAATAGTGTCTCCTTTACCCCCCAAAATAGTCACTTACCTCAAAGGAATAGCAAATTTATTTATAATTCCAGAATTGTGACTCTTCTTTATGAGTACTAAGTGATGTACTTTTTTATAGAGTTGTCACTTATTCTCCTCTCCCAATGAGTCGGCTATTGTTATATTTGCTGTGTCTATACTCTATAGCCGGGGTGAAGTGAATTATGTAAGAAGCAGAATAAAATGTTCATCATTATGTATTTAAGTAATTAAATTAAATAGCACTCACAGTATTGATGAATGAACCCATGATAATTGGACTGAGTAGACGCGACTGAACTGAAATAATAGCAGCAGTGAAACAATCTCTGAATTGAACCTATTTGCAACTGGGTCGAATTTATATTGACAACGGCACTTAGAATGGCTAGCAGTTGTGTTAGAATAGAAATATAACTGTTAACAGAATATCCAGAAACTGCATTGCTGGGAAATACACCTAGAACTGAATTAGATAGATTTAGTCTGTAGTATATTGAAGTAAATAAAAACTTTTTAGAATTGCAGTTAGTCAGAGCCTGTCAGGTAGCTATAAATCGATATGATGAAATATGATTAACATATAAATAAATAGATAGACAGATAATCAGATAAGGGAATATTAGAAATGACCAAATCTAAATGGCTCGAATCAGCCGGATACCTGAGCACAGGTTAACCAATATAACAGACTTAATGCATTTAGCGGCCACGCGCTCAGTTAAATATCGCGTCTCAGAATGAGTGTATCTGTGGCTTCAGTATATCTGTAATAAACACCATAGTTAACCGACTGTTATAATTGTGTTTTTTGTTATATAAACGACCCAGCTATTCTTATTGCTTAGTATTCTTATACGATGACACTGAACAAGGTCCTGGTTTCAAATCCCATGCGTGACGTATTGGGTATACACTACTGAAACATCACATGCTTGGACGAAACAGCCGACCGTTGTTTCCAGGTCTTCAGTAGTGGGCTAGCTAAGATGAGCCTATGATCTAACAATGTGAAAATTTCATCATCGTTGATAGGCGAAAATGACTTTTCATTATAACTCCATTAAGTCCACCAGAAATAATTTTCGCTAATTAATTGTTTCATCGTCTGGTATCGATTCATTTAAGTCTTTGTATTATGAATTTGTTATAATTGTGTTTTTTGCTATATAAACGACCCAGCTATTCCTATTGCTTAGTATTCTTATACGATGACACTCGACAAGATCCCAAAATCAGAACACTTTGAACAGGAATGAAATTGTATTCAAAATAATAATGGTATATGAACAGCAATCACTACTTTAAATAACGTTCACATATTTATAGTATATACATAGGAAGCTTATAGATTTTTCTCCAATAATATGCACGGGCTGATCGGTTTAGAATTAGCCAATCAGCGCTCAGCAACGCCATCATGCATGAAACATGCTTTAATCCAATCTATGTCCCACTAACACCGACAGTGAATATTTCTAACAAAATTCGCGTCGTTCTGCACTCCACAGATCATTGGATTATACTTGACTAAGCGACTTTTCCTGAATAAATTTTTCTAATGTTTAAACCGCTATCGTATTAAGAATAACACATTGAAAGTTAGCACAATAACCAAAATCAGAACCATCCGACTTTTAGAGATTTGGGAAGGGGTAACAAATCAGATAAATACTGAAAATACAACACAGTATGATCGCTGTTTCGAAGAGTGTCTGCAACACAGAAATGCACGATAACGGTCCAATAACGTAGTTATTGTTCGAAGTTAAGACACTTCACTCTTATGACACATTTAGCTGCACATGCCGAAGACTGCTCAATAGTTGATCACTTTCTAAGCTCTGAGGTCTATCTAGTTGATACACTGTTAAAATCACCAAATATTAGAATATTATCATCCCTGCTCCAAGTATAGTTTACACTCGAAACAAAGTTATCGGCATAATAACTTGAACAATGGTACGTTGCCCCTATAGTCATCAAAACATGTATAAATTTGGCTTTAAAGGTAGCTGTCTTGTTTATGCATCTATTGTGTAGCTAAGACTTGCTCGACAACACACACAAGTAATCTTAGTGTGATAACACTGTACTGTGCCCTGACTGTTGACAATCCTGTCAGTTCCAAAACAGGAATTCTTTGTTGACTGGTGAGAATAGACCCACAAATGTTATGACCCATGTTTCTGTGACAATGTTGAGTCCTGATTCATCGACAAAGAGGCTTGAGCATGACGTTTTACTTGTGGATGTTGAGAATAAGTTATTGTTACCATTAAATTTGGGACTGTAGGCAGCTTACAAGAGCCTGCTACTCGAAAATCCTGGAGGTCTATGCTTCTGTCTCTATTCTCCTGATATGCTTGAACTAAATTGATTCCGCGGTAACGAACGAAAGCCAATGACACAATGACACGATAAGCTATTCTAATCTGTTGTCCCAGGCCCCGCTAACTAGATGAAGAAGTCCAAGGCAAGTAGGGGAATATATATGTATTCCGTAAGCAGCCGAGTGCAAGCAATCGAATAAGGGAAAAAGTCGAGCGCATTTATACAGCAACAATTTGTCCTTGAGCATCATTAGTAAATAGCACACACAAAGAAACAATGGACCAATAGCGTCTAAGATAGTTTACAAGTGGGAAATATGACGTGGAGGTAGAAAGAGCGCGTTTGGCGCGAAAACAGCTAAATTCAAAATTTCAAAATAAAATTACAAAACTAAGCCATTTACCAAGTAAGTTCTGGAGATTTGACATCCCCAACATCTCCAAAAAGGATTTCACGTAGGCGAGGACCCCTCCCCACTTTATATGATCTCCAAGCAGACGGCTTCGTTTATGACGTTTATTTCGGTCTTGGACTCTGTGTGCAAATATTGCCACTGAATCTCTGTCCTCTAAATGAACAAAAGACTACCTTGAAGTTCGTGCTCACAATTTTGCAATCCGTACTTCTTGGCTTGTGGTGATAATGGAGCAAAGCTAAATCGTCAAACAAATCATCACTGAAGCTGATTACACACTAAAATAGAAAATTTGTACTGACCAATTAATGAAGATCACTGTGTGAACCCATTGTCTCCGTCTAAATCAGTAAAGTCTGTGATTTGTGTATAAAAACGCTACAGGCACTCGAAGTTTGGCGACGGCTTTAAAGGTAACACTTTCAAAATTGAAGTATACCAACCCAGTGAAATGAAAGGTCAGCAATTATGGGGTTCGAAGATGTATTTGAAACGCTGTGATAAGTCGGGAAGCGTTTATTCTGAGCTGGCTAATGGCTGTAGGAGATGCGTAGAACGACATAACCACTCGTGATCTAGTGCGGATACTTGACCAAGCACCTTCAGTTAGATTGTGTCCAGTAAAACTAATGAGGTCTGTAAGATCCAAACCTAGATTCCGATAGGTCTGGATGTGGCCGAATAACCGAGGAATAGTTTTATACACTCGTACCCCAGTCTAAATCAAAACAAGGTATTTTGGGTAACACGGTTCTAAATTTCATCATATATACAAATGTACAAATTTACCTAAACGAATATTATCACCTGGTTATTCAACCAATAATTGATACCAAAATATTCAATCTAAATTACAATAAATAGCAAGGTGATAAGAAATATATGAAAAATTACCAAAAACACCAAAAGGTAAGCGATATTTTATCCTTTCTGGATAGATCAAGTGAGATTTCGTTTGAGCGGCCATTTTATAACACAAAGTGTTTCAATTTCTGGGAAAGTGCTCCAAATTACAACCAAAAATGCACTATCCCAGTCAAAATCAAACAGCACAATCAAATAGCGAGCAGCCAATATGGCAGATGCCAGAATAATAGCAATCAATACAAACTAGATACAGCTCAGTAAGGAACATAGAGGCTCAATAAAGCGATAGTAAAACCAAGAAAATTGAACGTTACGGTCTTAATTAACATCAAAAATGTTAACAACATATACAAATAAAGAACACGTAAGGAAGAAATCACAAATGTATGCATGGAGGGATTTTCACTCGGAAAATGGATCCAACAAGGTCAACATCAAATGTCGAAGACTTACATAACTAATTATTTTGGGGATTTATTTACCGCTTCAAACCAATATCCAAGCACAAACCGAATACAGTGTGTATACGCTGGCTGATGGCAATGCTATACGATCAAAAAGCCTCAACGAATTTAGTGAGTATCCCCATACACGCTATCTATTACGCAGTTTGTATTCAAGTCTGATAAAACTGGTGGAACAAATTGAACGCTCCCTATCGTAATTAGTCTAGACTATTTGAATAATCCGTTTCCAACCAGCCAAGGACTGCTTTGTATTGGCTGCTCTTCCACCTTGGTGAAACGATCTTCGGGACAACGATCCCTTTTTCAATGATCCGGCTTACTAAATAACTTCGGTTGCTCATGTGTGGGATCGATAGTAAAACGTGCTTGGTAATTGAGCAGAAACAAACAGGCACTTAGTCTTTTGACTACTAAACATGTGATTTCCTTTCCTATCATTTATTTCTACTCCGAAATTACTGAATGTAACTGCTTGTAACTGTGCTGAATAAAGTGTTATCTATCGGTACTCTGGTTCTCTGGTCTTCATCGTAAATCTTGTATCTGAGTAAAATATTTATAATCGCCCTTAATATTAGTTACCCATTAGCAACAAAGATTACTTAGTGACTGAAGCTCCTACAGTTCCTGTTTGTTTCTGTATAGCTACCTTGTGCATGTGATCAAACTGTAATCACCTGTGAAGAATCACAAGCCTCAATCATTCCTCAATATTTACTAAACTGAGTAAACACAAATGAAATATCAAGATGTTCAAACTGTCTAAGCAATACGGGTTCCAAGTTACATGGCCAACAATTGACCTGGAGACTTCGTGCGGCCAAACATGTGTTACATCAAATAACTAAACCACTAAAGAACAAAATCAGTTATACGTCAAGGAGAAAGGGTATTCCTGACATATTATACAATAGCAAAAGTGTGATTGAACAACCATCATTGCGAACAAAAATCTAACAGCAATCTCACACGAACTAAAAAGATGATGAACATAAATGAAGAGATTAGGAAGAATTTGGGTGAACGAAAGATAAAACCAAGGGTTATTATAACAGGGAATGTATATGTGCGGAGTTCACCGACCCCGTACACACACGAAAGGAGAATACAGACTGGGCCTTGTGGTGGATCACAGCAAAAGAGCCTACCCAATATATGACAATACACAGTTACTAATGGTATGCCAAAAAGACTTGACACTAAAAACCTAAGTGTCCATGAGAAAAGGAGAAAAGTAACAAGCAACACTTGCAATAAAAATGGCACATTAAATAACGGAAATGATAACAGTTGTTATGGAATGAATGTTGCTTGTAAGCTGTTTTTCTGAGATAACCACAAATGAGTTCACTTGATTAACCTATATTCATCTGAATGTGGTAGCGCCAACGACGTCATGTGAAAGATTAAACCTGATAGTACATTTCAAATAATAATAAGGGTCAAAAACTCCGACCTAGTGTAGATTGGCCTAAAAGAATGTTATGACACTACTATAATCTTCATTCATAGGTCGTGACCAATAAGGCAGAAGAACCAACAACAGAGATGTTCTTAATAATCCCGGTAGTGTGTAAGTGCAACCAAACAATTTTATCCGTTTCCTCTTACTAATAATACAGAGAAGCAATAGATAATGGATATAACTGTGATTACACGTAAAATGTGAGAAGAAAGGAAAAATGAGGTCTTCAGTTTGTCATTACGAAAATAATTTAATATACATGTCACAATAGCCTCTCAAATGATGTAGTGTAGAGATACAACCAATATAACTGAATCGGACAATAATGGTGTACCTTCTACCCAGCTGACTTGAAGACAAACGAGGGAGAAGGCAACAGTGGTTAGTAGTAGAGTTGTGCTCGAATGAAGAAATCATTTAGTGAAGGTAGAACATTCAGACAAGAAATCACCTCGTTGGACAATATCAGTGGGTCACCTGGAACGCTGGTCCAGTAGATGAGATCACAACAGTTTCATCAAACGGTTTCAATAAAGTTCTGGATAATTAACTATTTACTCATAGATTACCTTTCAATTAGAATTATGAATATTCACATAGAGTTAGAAACGAATATACCTACTTGTATTTCTCTCCAGAAGTTGCTTGATACTATAACATTAGTCTTTACCTAGTTCCAACTATTATTATCATTAGACTCATCTGTTCATTTTATTTTGATCAATGTTACTTCTACTCTACGCCAATCCTCAAGTCCCACGATACCCTTAATCAGACTGCTGAGTGATGATTTGCGAGCAGCCAGTCTCAACAACTTCATAGTTTTGGTATATGCAACTTCGTCTAAATTCACAATGTACGGACCATTAGATAACTGTCAAAATGGCTAGAGCTACAGCAATCGAATACTTTAGTCCTTTACTTGCCCATCATTGAGACATTAAGTTAGGTTTGGTCTGATATATGCAGCTCTCAGAAATCAAGCTCTTTGTCTCTACACGTAAATGTTATTCAAGTCTTTGAAGAGAACTGGAACATTTTTCAGTTTACTGAATAAAACTTAAATCAATAATAAACTAACTTTAACACATGAAGTAGTTTCGAGAAAATTTGCAATAATCGGTGGTATTTTGAGAGATAGGACGAAGAAATAGCCCTTTAAAACACCGTTATTCATATTCAATGTATTTTGAATCCCTTAAGCATTGGACAACGGAGCTAGATAGCGTTTGTTTGAGCAGATTCTTTTAAACTGTTAAGGGAAAATTTGTCGGGATGACTGATAGTGCCAATAAGGTAGGCATTTTTGCGATATAAATACTATTTTTCTGATGATGGTAACCAAAGAATTTCTTAATTAATTCAGGAAGCTCCTTCAGAACACATTAATATCAAAGTGCAAGGACAAGAAGGGTCAATTATTCACTTCAAGATACGGAAAAGCACACCTTTCAAGAAATTGATTACTGCTTACTGCGATCGATTAGTAAGCATTTAATCAGCACATACTCAATCTCATTTAGGGCGTTAATCAGTCTGCTGTGCGGTTTTTTTTCGATGGAAATAGCGTTCATGAAACTGATACTCCTGGCTCGGTAAGTTAACCTTATAGTTCACATTAAAATTTATAGTTGGAAATGGAAGAAAATGATACCGTTGAGGTTTTCCAGGCACAAACTGGTGGATTGTAACTAAAGATTGCCCTCCCAGAACTATGTATACATTTCCCTGTTGTCTATGTGACATCCATAGATGATGGCTTGTCAAATTTTCAGCTACGCATTTTCTTTAATATTATAATTCTTGAAGATGTTTCATTACACGCTTTTAATGTGAGTTCCAGGTTCTAGCGTGTTTGGGTGGTATCTTTTTAGTTCGACATACAATTAGGTAGCCCGTGCTTGAATACTGAATTTAGTAGTGTTTCAACTACTTATAGTCACTACGTAAAGGTTTAATGTATGCACTGTCACACCTTTTGTGTTTAATATGGCGTTGGAGATTCAGGTAGGTAGCTCTCCTAAGTACTTTAAAGGAATATATGTCATAATTTTTAAGGCTTTATTACCAAACTACTGGATGCATTACCCCCTTTCTCAATAAGCTGATCGAAAAGTCGAATCAAATTTCCCTATAACGCATTCATCTGTCCCTAGCATGGTTAGACAAGTGTGTGCCGAACGACTACTACGTCTTTACTAATTTTCAAGTATTTGGGCCAGAGTTCGTGGTTCCCGACATGTTATAGCTACACATGAAAAGGATATGCGTTTGATGGCTTTGGATAATTTTACTAGAGATCTGGTAATTAGCGTAATACAATAAAGTGGACTGTTACAGGCTGTATTTGTGTGACATTTCACGGTTTCTCAAAGTGGTCATCCGGTTTTCATATTAGGATTCGAAACTGAAAGTGGATGGACACCTGGGAATTGGACTTTGTGTTAGTATATAAGGTACTCCTCATCCTGCATTTGAGTCATTACATAACTTACCTCCCTTATCGTCAGGACTCTTAAAACACTAGTGGTTGTATGACTAACACCACAGAAATAAGGGGGAATCATGCTTGTATAAAACATTCGGTACCAATGGCGCCGTAAAATCAGTGCTCTTGTACAGGATACTCAAACATCCTAGAGGCTCATATGAGGCAGGTAGTTACATACTACGTTTATTGATTGGAAAATAGTACCTCAAATCGATCATGGGATTTGTAAGGGACTGTAAGGAAGGTTTACTGAACAAAAAATGATTGTGCAATCCTGAAATTTTCACTTAATGCCAAATTGGCTCACAGAGATCCATTACCTTAAGTTGGTCGGTCCTGGTCCTTGTGATGCTGCCTCGATGGACTAACAGAACTTCACAAACCGAATAGTCATTTTCAATATGTCTGGAGCCATTGTATGTGGTGGTTACGTGACGCGGCACCATGTGCATATAATTCCTATTAAGAAAATAATCAAGCTTACCTAAATGTATATTGAAAGGTCGGAGGACTTAGTGCGAATGTTAATACTCCAAATGGCCACACCTCACATCAATAACAGGAGTTGTCAAGAAAATGAGCGTAGATAGAGTAGTTTTGTTATATACTGAAAACGAAATATCCATGTGACACTTGTCATACATTAAATTTTGAAAACTTTTCTGATTTGATGTGAAACTAGTTGGTCCACATAAATATCTCAACTCCAACCTTTGTTGGTGTTTGTACGGGTAAGACCAGACAGTGCTTCCTATGGCTTGTTACTTATGAAATAATGTAGGAGATTTATATATCAGATGGTAGTATCTCTTGAGCTAGATAGTTCAAATGTAAAGTTTTCTTAGATATTCTGGAAAACATAATCAGCGGCTACTTTACATAATACTTTTTCTAATTCTATAAACACTAAGTCAATCTGTCCCGATAACCCTGTTTCTGATAGGTCGTCTTCACTCACGTTTGTCACCCCTCGTGTAGCATAAACTACCAGCCAAAGTACTCCAACCATTTCTGTCCTAGGGTCTCCTTTCCAGTTGTTTACAAGTGCTATTCATTCTTTTGATGTCTGCCTACGATTCCCAGCTCAATATGTCCTTTGGTCAGCTTCAGGATTCCACGTTGGGGCTTATCTCGTGGTACAGTTTGGTGATTTCTGCTATGTGCCCTATCCACCTCCAGCGTTTTTTCCTAATTTCTTCAGCTGGGACCTGATTTGTTGTTGATGGTGTCTGGCCAATGGGTCTGGACTATCTTGGATAGACGACTGTTTACAAATACGTGTATTTCCTTGGCGTTGGTTGTAGTTGCTCTCCACACGTCAGCTCGGTACATTAGGACTGTTTTGAAATTTGTATTGAATATTCTGACTTTGGTTTTGTCTGGGAAGTGTTTAGAGTTCCAGATGTTCGTCACTTGTAGAGATGCTGCCCTTACCTTGTCGAACCGTGCTTTCATATCCGCATCAGATCCCCCTCGCTTATCAATAGTGCTGCCCAGGTGTGTTAAAATTCCTACTTCCAGATTTCCATCAGGTGTGATTTCATTGGTGCTTTCTGTGTTGTATTTTAGGAACTTTTTCCCCTGTGAATGTTGGAGCCTACTTTTGAAGAGGCTGCTGCTATACTGGTTGTTCTCATCTGCATTTGTCGGTGTGTATGGGATAGAAGGGCTAGGTGATCTGCTAAGTCTAAACCTTATAGTTGTATCCAAGCTGTCCACTGTATTCCGTGCTACCCCTCAGATGTCGAGTTCTTCATAATCCATTCAACCACCAGAAGAATGAGGAAAGGAGAGATTAAGTAGCTTTGTCTGACTCCGGCCCTCACTTGGAATACATCTATCGGCTGTTTCCCATGCACGACTTTGCGGTGTAGTCTGTTGTATGGATTCCGTATGATGACGATTTACTCAGATACCCTATAGTGTCGAAGATAGTTCCATTAGATTCTTCTATCCACGCTGTAAAACGCTTCCTCATGGTCAAGGAATTTGATGTATAGTGACGAGTTCCATTCGATTGTCTTGTTCGACAATGATTCTCGACTTCCATGATGAGGCATCATAACTCTTCTAAATGAAGATTCTTCTACACCCTGAGGGTAGTTGGAGTATATTTTTTTATGATCAGCTCTGTTCTAGCAAGGTTACCTTCACAGGTCTTATTAATTTAACATGGCTTTGTATGCCTGTTTTCTTCGGCTGACCTCTGATTGTGTGATTTGACCTTATAATGAAAAGGTGGTATTTACGATAATGATCATGCAGTGCTCACTTTGTTGTGTTTACCAAGTTCAAGTAGTCCATGAGCACTATTCACCTCAAGCTTATATCCACTGTATAATCAGTACAGGCTGGACTGTTGTTTGTCTTTTACCATCAATGAACAAATTTAACTCAAAAAAAGGATAGGAAAATGCAAACACTAGTTCTTCAGAAATCATTTGTCAGCTACAATCTAACTAACGAACCTCAGGTCGTTATTTTCATGTAATCGCACCAGTTAATATCTGTCATATTCTCCCAAAGCCCTTTACTCCATTTCCCCCTTTAACCAAGACGTTAACAAATTCATCCATCTCAAAGCAAACCACTCTATTTGCACAAAAACTAGCAGTAAAATAAAAATGTCTGGTTACGGCGTTTTCTGAACATAAAAAAGTGGCATAGTAGATAAAACGATTAAATAACTTGTAAATATTTTCGCATAGCACAGTTTTTGTTAGACTAGCGGAATACTTGTGTTAATTAAAGTTGTAGCTATAAAATAATCCGTTAAAAATACTCAGTATCATGTTTTTATGAACTGATTCATTATTAATAGCTTTATTCAATGTAAATAAAATTGTATTCTAGCAGATCATGCTCCAATAAGCGCCAATAACAGACGACGATAATCTCTTGACGTTTCATCCTACAGAGAGTGAGAAGTAAACAAATTTATACCGTTTAATTTTAATAAATGACCATTGATTGCCTACAATGAAACCGGTTAAAAATTTATAGAAATATGGACCGTAAATGTTGGTCCCACGTTTAATTTGATGATAAATAATTTTACTACAGAAGTGACACATTGGGAATTGTTCTTATGTTTGGGTCAAGTATAATTTCCTATCGGTCTAGTTTTTCTCACTTCATATCAGCAGAGTAATATTAAAAGATGAATGGTAACATGGTCGAAATGATAGTAGTTTGTGAGTTTTTTTTCAATTACTGGCCCAAGTGTTTGGTTTTCTTTACAACACAAATTTAAGTTACCTGATGGTATCTTTATGTGAGACAGAGACGCACATCTGTACGCATTTGGTAGGTAGCGCAGCTTATTATGTTGTCAACTTACGAAACACGATAAAAACGCTTGACTCTATTTATAAGTATTGATAAACTTATATTGAAGAGAAACACTGCTTACTTCATGTAAGTCCTACTCACTGCCTTCTCGTGGCATTACTTTTGTTTACGAAATTGAGAGGACGAAGAGCGAATGTCCGGCGCTTTAGCCGGGTCGGTGGACACGGAGGGTCCACCTAGGGGAGTTGGAAAACCCTGATCCCAAACCAATGGTGCACATGGGCTACAGTATCCTGAGGGAACAAATGGCGTATGAATCAACCGTTGATCACCGACTACCATTTGACTGCATCTCCTCACGATGCTCCACTGCCTTGTGGGTTAGACCTCTAGGTCAAAGGCTCGGGGTGTGGCCCCCTATGTAAACCACCTGTTTCGGTTTGGGCACCTGGGCAGTATCACAGCCCTCTCGCAAATAAATGAAATGGAACATTCAACTGACAATTATATTCTCGTTCATACTAAAAACATCAATTTGCATTTTTATTATTATTATTATTGTTATTATTATTATTTACCATATCGCTAATTCACCCCCTTTTATCCCCAATTTGTGTAACCTTACTTTTCAACTTATGCAGCAGCTCGCCCATGGTGGAAAATCTGTCCTATCTAAACGATCTCCAGTCACTGTCTGGTTGAAAGTGAATGCTTCCACGGATTATGAATACTGAAGCAGTCTTTCTGAAACCACGTACTCCGTTCAAGCTGACTTCCTTCAACGTTCGCACACTAATGCATATCAGACAACAGATAGGGCTGGCTATGTCTTTGGAAGGTCTTAATGTTGATGTTTGTTGTCTATCCGAGACCCGTATTCAAGACTCTAGTGAAGTACTACAAATCCGCTCTCCATCTGTCGCCTCGAAAAGCTTGTTTAACGTGTGCTTATCCGGGGACCCTATGGCATCTTCGTCTGGTCTTTCTGGCGTTGGTGTCGCACTACGCGCTAGGGCTGAGGCAGAACTAATCGATTGGATCCCCTTTAACAGTCGGTTATGTGCTGTTAGATTAGAAAGTTCCATCAAAGTGAGAAGAAATCGGCGTGAGAATCGGTGTCTTTTCGTCATCTCCGCCTATGCCCCGACAGATTGCAGCCTGGATGCAATCAAGGATGAGTTTTACCATCAGTTAACAGTTCTTCTCCAGAAAGCTCGTTCGACAGATATTGTAGTACTAGCCGGAGACTTGAATGCACAGGTCGGGCTTCTAGGCACAGAAGAGAGTCGTTTAGGTGGCCGATGGGGACTTGTTGGTCTCAGGACAGATAACGGGGACCGTTTGCTGCAACTGTGCACAGACCACAACCTGTTTCTGGCCAGCATTAACTTCCGGCACAGTCATCGCCGGTGTGCCACCTGGCGTCCTCCCTCTGCATCCCAAGCCTGGACTCAGGTTGGTTACATCGCGATCAGCTACCGCTGGCGTGGCTGTGTACAAAACTGCCGCTCCTTTTGGAATACCTATCTGGTGTCTGATCATGCCCTGGTCTGCGCCAATCTCACCTTACTTTTCAGTGGTCGAAGGATTGACCACCACCAACGGATCGATGTTAGTAAACTGGCTGCAACTTCTGTTGCAAGTAAGTATCGAGCGGAGCTAGCTTCTAGACTAGCTACCATTCCACCGAAAAGTATAGATGAGCATTGGTTGCATCTTCACAATGCCATGAAAATGGTGAGTAAAGCCGTTTGCGGCTTCGCGAAACGTCCCGCTTACAAGCACTGGATTTCTTCTGGCTCCTTACAACTGATAGAAGCCCGTCGGTCTACTCCGGGTGACCGTGAGTATGACCACAACCGTATTCTGTTACGTAGTGAAATTGGGCAAAGCTTGCGTAAGGACCGAGAAGCCTGGTGGTCGGAGCGTGCTAATGAGATGGAAGCAGCAGCTGCATCTGGTAACTGCCGGAAGCTCTTCCAACTCATCCGAGCCACTGGCAGCAAGAAGTCTGGTGTGAGTGAAACAATCTACGAGGATGATGGGATGCCGATCACTAACATCTCTCGACGTCTTGGACGATGGGCGGAATTTTTCGAAGGACAGTTCAACTGGCCTGCTGCTCCGGCAACATCAACCAGTTTGTCCTGCCCCCTATGGCCGGTGACGGCTGATCCACCAAACGAGGCGGAAGTCCACAAGGAACTCCAACTCTTGAAACGTTACAAATCACCGGGCCCAGATGACTTACCTCCAGCTCTTTTTAAAGATGGTGGTGACCTTCTGACTAAGGAATTGACTGTGTTGTTTGGAAAGGTTTGGGAACAAGAAAGTGTTCCAACATCATGGAATGAGTCGATAGTCGTCCCTATCTTTAAAAAGGGTTCACGTTGTTCCTGCAATAACTATCGGGGGATAAGTCTACTTCCGATTGCGTCCAAACTATTGGCTTCTGTCATTCTTCGTAGGTTGTTTAAAACGCGAGAACGATTGACTCGCGAGGAGCAGGCTGGTTTTCGTTCTGGTCGAGGATGCATTAATCACATCTTCACCCTCCGCCAAATGTTAGAACACCGTCATACTTATTGCAGGCCAACAATCGTAGTGTTTCTTGATATCAGGGCTGCCTTCGATTCGTTGGACAGGACTGTTCTCTGGGATTGTCTATTGAAGAAGGGTGTGCCTGAAAAGTTTATTAACATCTTAAAGGCCCTGTATACAAACACCTCAGGCAGAGTGAGGGCATACAACCACCTTTCTCCCTTGTTCCATTCGAGCAGTGGGGTTAGGCAGGGTTGCCCGATCTCACCATTCCTCTTCAACTTTGCTATCGATGACATCCTGGAAACAGCTCTGATGGATGTAAGTAATGGCTGTGTGGATCTGCTGCCTGGAGATTTATTATTTGTTTATTTATTTAAACACATATATATTGGTACAAAAGGGCACCAGGTACATATGCGCCACACAAAATAATGAAAGTAGGAAGAGAAGGGATGAAAAGATAAGGCGGACTGAAATGTACAACCAGAAGAGCTCTCTTAGTTAGGAAAGTTATAGCCGCCCTTTATGAAGAAAGTAGAAGGTTACAGCAGGATCGCCACTGGCTTCTATTCTGAGCCATATCTGATAACGTCTCTAGCCACTGTGTTGCACCATCTCTCGGACCCCAGCCAGGGAGTCGTGAAGGACCAACAGAAGCTAGCCCTTTGCAGCTTTCTTTCATGCCACGACACCATTTCATACACTGACCTCCTCTCCGCTTTTTCCAACCAGTCCCAGAGTCGGCAAATAATGCACGACGTGGAATTCTCTGGGACGACATTCGTAAAACATGTCCAAGCCACCGAAGTCGGTGTTTCAAGATGGTGACACCAATTGAATTATCGTCTCTGCGTCCGAACACACGATGTCGCTTTTCGTCCTCTCACTTTCGTAAACAACACCCCCGCCACGAGAAGGCAGTGAGTAGGACTTCCTGGCAGAGGCTATATATTCGCTGGTCATGTGAGAGCATTTCGAGAGGGAGAGTAGACTCTCCCCACTCTCGGCCGTACCAGGGCATTTGGGGGCGACTTTTGGAGAACGACTTCTCGACCTCGAGTATGCGGATGATATTGTCATACTGTGCGATAATGCCCAAGGCATGCAATGCGCACTTAATCAGTTGGCAGTCAGTGTCCGCAGGTACGGCATGTGCTTTGCACCCTCCAAGTGAAAGGTACTCCTACAAGACTGGCACGATTTTCATCCTGTACTCACCCTAGATGGTGAGCATATTGATGTAGTTGAGAAGTTCGTGTATCTAGGTAGCTACATAAGTGCTGGTGGTGGCGTGAGTGATGAGATTGATGCACGTATAATGAAAGCCAGAGCGGCTTATGCCAATCTGGGCCATCTTTGGCGCCTTCGTGATGTTAGTCTGGCTGTAAAAGGTCGGATCTACAACGCGTCGGTGAGGGCAGTTTTGCTCTATGCTTGTGAAACCTGGCCTCTCCGAGTTGAGGATGTTAGACGTCTCTCTGTGTTCGATCATCGTTGTCTCCGAAGGATTGCTGACATCCAGTGGTAACACCATGTTAGTAATGCAGAGGTTCGGCATCGTGTGCTCGGGCGCAGAGACGATAATTCAATTGGTGTCACCATCTTGAAACACCGACTTCGGTGGCTTGGACATGTTTTACGAATGTCGTCCCAGAGAATTCCACGTCGTGCATTATTTGCCGACTCTGGGACTGGTTGGAAAAAGCGGAGAGGAGGTCAGTGTATGAAATGGTGTCGTGGCATGAAAGAAAGCTGCAAAGGGCTAGCTTCTGTTGGTCCTTCACGACTCCCTGGCTGGGGTCCGAGAGATGGTGCAACACAGTGGCTAGAGACGTTATCAGATATGGCTCAGAATAGAAGCCAGTGGCGATCCTGCTGTAACCTTCTACTTTCTTCATAAAGGGCGGCTATAACTTTCCTAACTAAGAGAGCTCTTCTGGTTGTACATTTCAGTTCCCCCATCATTACTCTTCTTTTCTTTTTTTCCTTCCTTTATATATACGCATCTTCTTCCTTCTCCTCCCATTCTCATTATTTTGTGTGGCGCATATGTATCCGGTGCCCTTTGTACCAATATATATGTGATAAAATTAAATAATAAGGAACAAATAGCGTTTGAATCAATGGTTGGTCACCGGCTACCATGGGACTGCATCTCCTCACGATGCTCCACTGCCTTGTGGATCAGACCTTTAGGTCAAAGGCTTCGAGTGTGGTCCCCTAATAAAACCACCTCCTTCGGTTTGGGCACCCGGATAGTATCACAGCCTTCACACAAATCAAACGAGATATATGTGGCGCATATATATCTGGTGCCTTTTTGCACAAATATTTATGTTTTTAAATAAATAATAAATAAAACTTCCTGTAATTCGGTCACGTATGCAGTCAATCAGGTACGTGGACTGAACTCATACGTTCATTATTCAACTTTAAATTATGTTTAGTATTATTATGAGAAAACTTGGTGGTGGTTCAGTACTTTTGACATTGTCTCCAAATTTTCCTGTTATGGTTATGCATTTGTAGTACAGCTTTACACTGTGACAATTGTATGAATAAATAAGTTTAGATTCAACGGTTATTGAATTATTTTTTACGAATAATTAGGTACATATAAGTAATCAGGTCATCATGATTGTTATAGTAACACTGTACTAACACTCAATTTTGTCGAACAACCCAACTAAAATACTCGTGGAACCCAAGTTAGAAATGAAGATTTACCCAAAGAACAGTTCTATTGACATAAAATATATGTAAATTAGTTACAAACCTCAACTCATGAAGCATCTGCGGGGGTCAGTGTGTCTGTATCAATTTGGAAGATAACGCTTCCTGCTATAATTTTATAAATGTGAATTACTGCATATGGTAGCGTAAATTGCAGCCGCTAACTGTGTCTAAAGTTAATAATGACTATCAACAGTCAAACGAAGACTACGAACACAAAATTATGGAAGTTGTTGAGTTTAAAAGGACATCCAAGAAAGGCAGAAAAAACTGAATTTAACTGTTACAAGTGTTATGAAAGTGTAGTTACGATAATAAGTAGGGTAAATAATATTTTATGTAAGTACTTAAGAATATCGTACAGCAAAGATACGATGCACCATATGCTCACAGGAAATGGAACTGGTTACTGAATATTAATAAGTAGTATAAGTTATCACACAAAGAGGAGTTGAATAAGCAGAGAATGAGAACATTAAGGACGTCCAAACTTGTGCAACGCGAGCAATTACCTGGAAGTCTGTATGTAATTTACTTTTCAATAAAAGCACTTATTAAGTCAGGAATCGTTCTGGGTGTAGAATACTATTATTATTATTATTATTAGCTTTATTCAATATTATATTTTGGGTACAATATAGAATTCTCAGCACAAAGTACTTCAACGAGTTTCCGTTTCACACTTCTTCGTCCTTCCTGACGATAAATATTGGGTGATCGCCGGTTAGAAGTTAGCAGCCCAGTCAATGGACATCCGGATAATGTACATTCTTGTCGCTGCATATTGCCAGCAACCACGATATCTCTGATTAAGCTTTCTGTAACCTTTACGGCGAAAGGTCTTACACTTTTCAGAAACGCACCTGAATAGGTTGTGCGATTAATAGGCATAATGATGTATTAAAACAAAAGGAATCAGATAACTTGTTGAAATATCTAGATGACAGGAACAGGTAGCCCAGATGTTTAAACAGGCCGCCTGAACAATAATTATATAGATCAGTTTGCTTTTACACTTAATGTGTAGCTACATAAGGCATTGCGCGTATTCTCACAATCTATAGTCAACCGTCCTGAAAAGTGTAAAATGGCCTGTAGATTATATATATAGCGGTTAGATTTCAATAAGAATTGCCAATATTCACTTAATAAATGTTATTCATACTTACATGTATGCATGCTTCCAGTGTTTTCCCTTTTAAACTATGAAACTCTTTTTTAATTTGTCCCATATCAACTTCACAACGAGATACAATAATACGAATAAGGGTCCTGTCATCTGTTCCAGCACCTTTCATGGCTTTTAGTAATTTCGCTGCAAAATATCGTGGTTTATTTTGTATACAACGAACTGAAATGAAATTGAAATAGTGAAAAACTTGATAATGAACAGCATATAGGGATTATTTGATTCAAAGATTATATCGATGCACTGCTAACAAGAGTTTAACTTGAATACAACTACCATTCAATACTCTGGTGATTAAAGATTTCATCAAATAATTTTAAATTATGTGGTCATCATTATTTATCAGCTCATAATTTGTGTTAGGAAAAATGATGGTTAGCATTACTTACCGATAGAGAGTAAGGCACTGAGTGTATGCCCATGCATTTCTGATTTTAAAGCATCTTCCATATTACGCTTACCAAGTGATGTATATTCATTGAATACAGCTCTTAAGTGAGCATAGGATCGCGTAACCAAGATGTGAATGAATCTAGTTTGTATAGATATTGAAAAAGTTACTTTTAAGTGTTTGTCATAAAAAATCGATGTTGTGTAAGTCATCAAACTGCTTTTCATTTATTGGAGGATGACATTTATTTAATATGATAACGGTGTACTTATTTCCCTTATTAGTTTTTGGGACTGAAACATAAGTAGAAAGTAAAAAAGGTGACTAATATGATAGAACTATGAACTTGATTTTATTGTATTACATTCTGGCCTTTTAACTATATTGTCAGTCAATTGTGATTGAGTCAAATATATTTAGTTCAAACATCAGATGTGCTCTTCACGTTTAGTTACTTCATTGTAGTTCACACTAATCACGTTATAATTCTCTATTATATCAAAAACTAATGATGATTAAAGCATGCTTTCAGTTAAAGAAAGTCAAATTCAATTAAAATGAACTCTGATTTAAAATTGTGACTGATCACAATCACATATACAATGATATAAACATCCGGTTTATATCAGTTAATTCTTTTTCTCATTTCAGAATGCTTCAATTTTATACGATTGCTTCATTATACTGAAATCGACTTAGAATAATAATAATAAAACAATACACTTACTTTGATTCGTCTGTTCCTATTTTTTGCTCCCCTGCTCTATATAGATCTTCCGCGTCTCTCCGTGCAAGATTCGTATCTACAAATGTAGATTCATCTCTATTTGCTTGCAGCAAAGCAATACATATACGTTTAAAATGGTGTGTAGTATCATTGTCGACATCTTTTTCTAAGTTACGTCCATTGAGTACTGAAATTATATGAAAAAATTAGCTAATAGTTAAAAAGCGAAGAAATAATTTATAGTTTACACGACTGACTGAATTTAGTAACTGGAGCCCAAGAATCATTGGGACATCTCTGAAGTGCACAGTCAAGTCTCCGTCAGGACGACAGAATAATCAACAATAAATCTGTAAAACCAATTATGTATATCTCAAGTTCATCAGAGAGTGGTACCAATATTAGAAGCTTTTTGATGATTAACGATAAATCAGATAAGTAGATCATACACATACCAAATTCATTATAAAGCAGTGACTTGATGGTTGAGACATTTAACTTTCACCTACTGATCCATAGGTTTGAACTTCGCTTTGATATTTGTAGACAAGTAGTATCATTAATTCTTACACTGGGATTTAAGTAGCTCATGTTTGCTTTGGGGGTAAACTTGGTTATGGACAAATTGGTAAGACGGAATCAGATGAGAAAAGTTTAGTTTGTATGAAATCGGTCAGAATGATATTCCAAATGCGTATTCACATGATAAGTTATTAATTCTGATAATTAGAAGTATTCGAATTAACATGCAACTTAAGAGTTCCCGAAATATTGCAATTCAAGACAGATGGAACTAGATGAGCACAAATGAACATATTATATTTGTAATTCGTAATAAGCGCGCAATCAAGTACAAAGGAATCATTAGTTCGTACAAATGCCATATTAATCTAATACTGCACAGTTCAATTTACACAAGTCTAACTGTAAGTAGATCATATAAAAGTGATGTATTCACACATCATTTAGATTTATTCATGGATTAAATAAGACCTCATTAACAGTTTTTGGTTTTCACTAAGCGTCGTCAGATTCAGGGTTTTAATGTCAAACATATTCCAGTCAAGTATTCCGCAGACATAAGAATGTCAGACATAACACCAATAAAGATTGACAAAAATCCATTGCGTAAATTACAAAAATTTGAGAATTACAATGTTTTCGATAATGTACGAATTTCAAATCAATAAATATAAACAGATTAAAGTATATATGCATAGGTATGCATAGGTACCTAATATCCAATGAAATGCTTTGAATTACCAATATATATCGAATGATAATGAATGAGCCTACCAACTTCGAACAGTTATACACCATGTATACATATTTTTTATTTATATCCGAAAAGCTGTATGGTCGTGTTTAATATAAGTCAGTAGAAAAATTAAGTATAACAAGGTCACTGAATGTTTACATAGAACAACTGTCCAATCATCCTAAGATATTCACTTAGAAATGTTGTATTAAGATTTAAATTTGTTGTAACTAACAAATAAGTCATGATTTTAGAAGTAGCAAGATTTCTTCACTTCATCGATTAATATTACTTTCAATCTATGTACACACTAAATCAGTACATATAAATTTGAACATAGTATGGTGTGGTCTACTTATATCCTCATAAGTATTATATGGTGATGGTTAGACATAGAATGTATTTTGGCAGAAGACCGATAAGGAAAGAACTGAAATAAAGCGCAATTGGTAGGAAAATGCATAAACAATGAAATTAGAGAAGATGGATTGATATTTACAGAAGAAACACTGAAGATTGAAACAATTGATTGTTATTTTGCAAATTAACTGTTTGCTGTATGGTTATCAGATCTTAGTGAGATAGTTTGTAATTTGTACTCAATTATATTCGAATGTCTCTCGGTCGTGTTCTTGTTCATTACAATAATAATTAGTATTCATTCTATTGTATATTGATTTACTATAAATTATTTAAGGGTCTGAAAAGAATGATAGCTTCTTTTTTTCTTTACTGCTTTAAATGAAAGATATGTAACATTTAAGTATCTTTTTCTAGAAGATGGATTATTATTCATACGTTACTACTAATAAACATTCATTACATTTTATTTAGTAGGTTACAACGAAATAGGTGACCTTCATATTATTTCAACCTTAAATTTATTCAATATTATTATTTATTTAAATTACTAGTTAACATCGTTGGTATTTATGAAATTTACATTGTGAGAAATTCGTAACATTTAATAGATATTGTAAGCAAAGATGGATAGTGGCTAGCAGTGGAGTCCAGGACGAGAGTTTCGTCCTATTTGGGACTCGTCGAGTGGATGACGCGATGGCGTTTAAAGCAAAAGATACTGGGTCCGAGTCCCAGGGTGAAAATCAACTTTGAGATGCAGGTACATCTAGCTGACTGGATTCCACTGCTAGCCACTATCCATCTTTGCTATTGAGGCAATACGCACAGTATGCACATATGCCAATTCGAGACTGACCAGTTGCAGTCTTAAACATCAATGGGAAGATTCAAATAAACAATACTAAATAAATTTAATAGATAGTTTTGAAAGAAAGAAATTAATTGAGTTAAATGAATTTAATAAAAATGTAATTGTCAGAAGGGGTTTTGTGGAGATTTTTTTAGTAATTTTATAGTTGAATTCATGAGTCAATTGACGTTAGACCACCATGGTAAACCTGAAAGCGTTCGATGGCCGTTTCGTCCCATTGTGGGATTTCTCATCAGTGCACATCCACGATCCCGTCTCGCGAGATTCGAATCCAGGACCTAACAGTCACGCGCGCGTAATGTAATTGCGGGTCGATATAATACAAAATACAAAGTTATTTATGCGTAACATCGATTAGAAATTAAGGTTTAATAACCACGATATAATGACGTCACGTGAATAGCTCTTTTCTACGTACTTTATATGTATAATACTGTATAATTAGACTAATTACTAGTTCACTTGTTGTTGTTTGCTTGTATCTTTCCATTATTATTTAGGACTGCAATTGATCAATTATTGATTAGTTATTCCCAAAAGTTTATATAGTATGTTAGATTGGTCGTACTGACGCTTGAGAAGTATGTCAACAAATTTACAATAGATGATATGAAGAGATGTGCATAGTTTGAAATTGATTTTCCCACCAAACTAATATCACACGGAGAATCATCGAAAATCAAGGGATATTGAATAATTGTTTCGTTCTAATTTAAGAATTTTCAATTATGTTAAACTAGCCTTATAGTAAGATTAAAAGCTAAGTATTTTATTTATGATTTTTAATAGTTCGTATTAAGTAAAAACTTGTTTTTCCAATTCTATAGGGTTAGATGTAAACTTTATAAAAGGAAGTGAATATAACTGGATTATAGTATTTATAAGTGTATGTATCTTACCGTTGTTGATATTCAGTGCTACACTTCATTACTCACAATGAACATGAGTAAATTTTAAGTGAATCACCTCGATATTGTACTTTAGTTACAAATTTTAGTAAAGATAAGTTATAGCTAAGACAGGGGTCCTAAGAAGCCCATTGAAAAAACGTTCTGTCGTAAGTACAAGGTTATGAATGTAAAATAGTGATGTTGTGAAGTGGAAAACTCCAAGTGGATCCTTATATTTCTATGATTCTTCAGCTAGTCCAAGTTCACACTGTTTAATTATATTCATAAATAGGATCAAATACACCCGAAAATAGCAAACAATTTTTGAATAGTTTAAAATTAATCATAGTGACTCTTTCTTTTAACTACTGACCACATTCAGTAATTCATAACAAAATGTATTTGGTAAGCAGAGATGGATAGTAGCTAGCCATGCTTTTGAATTAAGGCTATATCGAGGCAATACGCACAGTATGCACATATGCCAATTAGAGACTGACCAGTTGCAGTCCTAACACATCAATGGGAAGATTCAAACAAACAATACTAAATGAATTTAAAATGTATTTGGTTTTACGAACTAATAACTTACATTTTGGATAAACGTCCTTGATTCTTTTGATTTGCTCGTTTGTCCTTGAACAAAGTATTTCAATCAATGCATCTTCATCAGTACCAGCTCCTCTCATTGCTCTACGAAGTTCAATTGCATCAAATTCCGCTGGTGAATAACACAACGCGATCACACAGTCTTCTAAGTGATTATGTAATTCAGACTTAAATTTGGCAAATAAATCTTTTCCATACATTGATTTGTATTTTTGTACGATCATTACACGTTGATCAACAGATCGATGACCCATTACTTCGATGATCTCTTTTTCATTTGCTCCTAATCCAGCCATAGCCTTTTTTAAACGTTCACAGTCTCGTTCAACACAGAAATTAGGTGTTGCTCTTAAAGTTGGCTCCATCTAAAATTAATTGATTCGATATCAGTGAATAAGTAAGCTGTAGAATTATTTACAGAATTGTTGATGTTTATTGAATATTTATTGTTTACTTAGACTAATAATTAACAAATTAAAACGAAATAACTCCAGAATGATGTGAATTCACCGGAAATAAGAGTGTACCACTGGAAAGAATTTATAGGGGAAAAAGCTTATAACTTTAACAGGAATTAATAATTCACCAGTAGTATTCGATAGATCCATATAATCATTAATCGTTCCAGGGATCGAAAATCCTTTGCTACTTCACGTTCATTAAAATAAATGTACAGTATATGCTCAATTTGAATAAAGTGGTCGAGTGGAACTGAACAAAATAATGATATCCAAAACTCTTGTTAACATAATTATCTAATGCAGACCTCTCAGTCGTATGATGTACAAATGGGAATGATATTAAAACACACCTGTTGCCCACTCTACTAATCCAATCACCTCAATGAAATCTTAGTAAATTAGAAGATACGGGAGAAAAGGGTATGAAATTCACGAAATATATCAATTTTTAGAAAACCATAGACTAATCAGTCATGAACAGCAAACTAGTGGAAATATTTGTAACCCATACACCACATAAGTAAAAGAAATTCAAATTGTCACTCAAAAGTTATGTTCACAGTTATGATTCATAGGACAGTCATTGAAAATAACTTGAGAACTCTTCAAACGAAATTAATTATTCAACCAGTAACAATAATATAAGTAATAACAATGACATACTATATCTTCGTGTGGAGCTGATTCAGCAAACCCATAAACTCTGCATGAGCCTGGAAACTCATTCGACTGAGATGAAATCGGAGTGGGAAAATCATTAAACATCGGGTATACAGATCCTCGATTTGTGTTCACTGGGTCGCTACTAAACGAACATCCACCTGATGGTGGTATAGTTGGACAATAGTTTGTTTGGAAATTTTGTGAAGTAGGATTTCCAGCAATATAAGGACTTTGCATTTGATTTGCATAATCAATATTGAATGAGGTTGTACCTGGTACATATGATGTAGCAGATGGATTATTGCCATAAGAAGGATTTGTATAACCTTGTTGGTTTGAAAATGGAGCAGTTGGATTGTTCAAACGCTGATCGGGAAAACCACCATGAGCATTGTAAGGTGTATTATTGAATTTTGCTCCTGACTGTCCATCGAACCCACTCATTGTAGGTGCTGGATATCCAATTGTGTTTGAATTTGCAAAACCTCCTGATGGTATGTCAGAATATCCTCCAGAAGACATTCCCGGATATGTACTTGTGTTTGAACTCGGCAAACCCCCAGACGAATCAGGATATCCTGGATATCCCCCTGGAGTCATTCCTGGATAACCTGCAGAAGACATACCAGGATAACCTGGATCACGCTGTTGGGGATTATGTAAGTTCCATGCTGAAAGATCTGAAAAGTTTGGATCCATTTATCAAGGTGATTTGATTAAAATGAGAGCGCTAAGGACTTAAATAACAATAAATTGATTTGTTTCACAAGGTCACTCATATGATCAGTTATTGGTTAAAATAAAAAAAATAGCATTTAGGACTGGTTAAATAGACCAATGGAGAAAGACAAACAACCTTCACAATGTAAAATTTTCATAGATCAAATTAAACTAGTATTCTGTATTGTATTCATAGAAATATCTTATGACATTTGATTGCATGTTTTAAGAAAGTGGATGGAATTCTAGTTCCATATTTTCAGTTTCGTTCAGTGGCATTTAAAAAGAAAATGTTGCACTATAGGAGCTTCTAAACGAACTTTAAAAATTATATATACATTGTTTTCACCATGGAGGAGTCCACACCGGTTCTAATCAATGGCTGAAGAACAGATGAATTTTACTTGGTTAATCGTCCCTTAGTGTATACAGTATCAGAGAAGTGGGATTCAGTATTATCACAACAAGATCTAGAAACTTGCATCACTTCAAAATGACATACATCAGCCTAGCGAAAGATTTATTGTAACTCAAACATTTACAGTTAGATTCTTATCAGACTAAACCTTATTGTTTTTTCTTATATCCATGCATATTTACAACGTCAAGCAATATTCATCAAAAACTTGGAACATATATTCAGTACTATTGTCAAACACTTCCACTGAATAGTTCAGATGTGTGAAGATGGTCCACAGGTGTTAAGTCGGCTTCCAGAGAACTCTAACAAAGCCTCCAGAGGCTCATAAAGAGCCCCAACCAATCAGCGATTAGTTAGAAGTATTGTGAAGTTATGTTACTAAAATAACGAGATCCTGATTGGCTGATTAACACACTGCTACTATGTAAACTCAAGGTCTCTTAATTACTATAAAATCCCTGTATTTTCTGTACATGAATGAACCTTGCAGTAAAGTGTTTCTCTCATACTCGAGTCTTCTCCCTGGTGTTCAAGTCGCTTAGTAGTTCTAGCCTGGGGTTATCGAAATAGCTTAGGATCTGAATAAAGCGTTCAATTTACAAGACGTATCAAGATGAATAATAAAAATCACAGTAGTCATTCCACTCATAATTTTAACGTAGACATATACTAAGATGGATAGTGGATAGCGATGGAATCTGGGACGCGCGTTTCATCCTATTTGTGACTCATCAACTGCATGTATCTGCATCTCAGAGTTGATGTTCACTATGGAACTCTTTGCTTATAGTGCTTGTGAATCAAGGCGATATGCACAGTATGCACATATGTCAATAAGGGACTGGTCAATTGTAGTCCTAAAAATCAATGGGAAGATTCAAGTAAACAATACCAAATTAATTTAGAGATAAACTGTTGTGTTGATATTTACTTGAGAACTATTCAACAAATTATTGATTGATTATTTTACTTAATACCTTTCACAAGATTAGTTTTACTCATAAAACTTGAAATTAAAACAGAGTTAGAATAGGGACATACGGAGATTGCAGTGATTGTAACAGTTGAATTCATGAATTGATGTAAGCTAAACAGTCATTGAAAACCTGGAAACACTAGACGGCCGTTTCGCCCTAGTATGGGACTTGTCAGGTAGAGATAGGTATCTACCTCAGACAATGTATGAAGGGTTGAGCATGATCATGGATCGATTGAAATTAGAACTTAATACCGTTGGATGCCGGTTCAGTGGTCTAGAAGTTGAGCATTGGCCCGCGAAACCAAAGGTGTTGGGTTTGAGTCCCGACTGAGGGATTATGGATGAACATTTCTAAGAAGTCCTATACTAGGACGAATCGGCCGTCCGGTGTTTTCAGGTTCTCATCGGTGGTCTAGCTTACATCGACTCATAAATTCAACTATTAAAACAGAATTCACTATGAAATAATCAATATAAATGTTATGTGATCTGGATACTATTATTGTATTAATTTTTTTAGTAACTAAGGTAACAAATATCAGGTAGGAAATAAATTTCTATCATTCATATCACGTGATGAGCGTATACTTCCTAAATTGATTATCTTCATCTATTTTGAACTTTTATTAATGCTTAAAGTTTAAAAAGTAGTCTTTGTTTCGTGATAATTATAGTTGTATTATTCCAAAAAAAGTTTTTAGAGTTAAAACTAGATTTTGTCACAAACTGAGATTCTCTGAAGAAACAAAAGAAATTAAAAATGCACTGCTCCAATTGTTTCACTTTAGTTTAAGATCTTTTAATTGTAACCATTCATAATGCTATAAAGAGTTGAGCTTTTCGTCTAGTCTTTTGGTAAATATGTTACTCTTAGACCACTGGTGAGTTGAGATTTCATTATCTATATTTCCAACTTTAGATAGTTCTATTAATAGTGTAGTGAACGAGAATACAGACGAGGACAATCAAATGCACTTTATTACAATATTACAGAATTTCTTGGTAAAATCTGAGAACCATACAGTAAATACTTCGAGATGGTGGAGAAGATTTTTAGCTCAGGTTGATGGACACTTCACTTCTACCTGAAGTTTGTACTGATGATGTAGTTCAGAATCATAATGAAGGCTTCACGACCAAACCATACAGCTCAGAGAACGAAACTCCACCAAAAGTAAATACTTCATTTGAAAAATATCCATCAATTGTCTCAGACCTTGTTGTTCCTTTGTTTCCCTACCAGTCACTTTCTGTTCTCATTCTCTCCTCTTCTATTTTTTTTTAACCTTTTGCCGCTAGACATTCCACTTTTGACTGGTGATATATACTATTTAAAACCGTCGACATCAGTAACACACTCCACAATAGCACCAATATTCAATATCATCTGTGAGCTACTGTTTTAATCAGTGAAGTAATCTATTTTATCCACAAATCATCCAGCGAGTTAGTAAATGCGCACTTACTACTAATCAAATTCAAAATGAGTCCGTAAATTTAAAACAGGTTGTGGCTGACTGTGCGTTTAGTTATATTGATAAGAAAACAGGTATCATCAATGTTACTCACTCAAGTGATATAAATATATCGCGAGTTGCATATAATATGTCTGGTATTTAAGCACTTAACAATGGCTTCGTGCCCCGTCCTAGTCTACCTGAAATTTCTTAAATTTGACTCCGAAATAGATGATAAAACAGTAAAATATGGAAGAAAGCTCTACTGCCAAGTTAGTTCAGCTACAGAAACAATGATATTCAAGGTTTTGTGTGTGAACTTGGTACTTTAAAAGATTTGCAAAAATACTAAAATTAGTAAAAATAAATCAGTACGACACATAACGCATTTTATTTATATAACTCTTGAGTCCATTTCGATTAAACTCACCTAACGAAGTTTTTTAAGCCATTTCTTCGAGCTTCTGAAGACCTTTCCGATGAATTTTATGGGTCTCCAAACAGAATTAAGTGACCAGTTTAGTTCACTAGACCATGAACAATCAGTAGTGAGACAACGCTCTCAGGGTTATCTCTCAATATCATAAGTTCAATTCTCTTTGAGGTCGTAGGCACCTACTATCAATCAAAAAGATATTCAGTGTTTTTCAGTTATATTGTATTTATTCGACTGATATCATCTTGTTAAAATTGGATAACTTCGTAGTTAGTGTTAAGAAAAAAAATAATCACATAGTCCAGTAAATTAACTGAATTTCGTAGTTTAAACAGTTTAGTCTCTAAACCGGACATTAACTAATTAATTCCAAGCACTACACAGTTTAACTTATTCAAAGTATAACTGATCAGTCTAAGTAAAACATAATTGACCCAATATATTTAGGAATAGTTTTCTATCAATTTTTGACTGGCTGATAAATTTGCATGTATAATCTTTGCTCTCTTTCTTGTATAAAATTTTATCAACTTTTGATTATTTATAGCAGTAAGGTATTTTTCATAGTTTCAAACCATTTAGACAAAATACCATTGTGGTGTGGGTTACTTATATCCACATAAGTAGTATATGGTGATGGTCAGGCATAGAATGTATTTTGGCAGAAGATCGATAAGGAATGAACAGGAATGAAGCGCAATCGGTATGAAAATGAATGAACAATGGAATCAGAGAAGACGGACTGATATTTTCAGAAGGAACGGTCATAATTAAAACAATTGATTGTTATTTTGCAAATTAACTATTTACTGTATGGTTAACAGATTTTAATGAGATAGTCTCTAATTTTCTCATGAAATGCATTCGATTGTACCCACTCGTGCTCTCATTCACTACACCTTAAATTACACGTAATGTAATTTCAAAATACAATAAAGTAAAATGATTCGTGTAATTCCACAAAAGATCTATTTCAATACTTTTAGTAGTAAAAGCAGTACTAATTTGTAAAGTTCAAAAGCTTATTCAATGACTTACTTGCTGTGATCACCTTATTACTGACTGATAAGATTTACTGGTTAATTAGAGGTGTAGAAAATTATTTTTAATATGTGAATCAATAGCTGCAAAATACAAGTTTTATGACTGGTATGTAATCGTTCATGTAAATGGTAAGGTAGATAGATATTCTTTCTGACGTGTCTACAATTCATCCACAAAATTTCTTTATTGATACAAACCAACACAAACTTGGATGGTACATACGGTATGATACAATGAAATCATGTTAACAGTGAATATGTCCAAACAGATGACTGGCTTCAAGAGGTATTTCCTTGAGTTCTGGTGGGAAGCTATGACCAGTGAAGCTCAAATATGTCAGGTGTGAGACATTTACTCACTGAAGATAGTGGGGGACGGTCGCGCAATCTCGTGGACTGGTTGAAGTTAGAAGTTATTATTAAAACATAACCCCAATCAAGAACAACATGAGTATTTTCGAAACTCCGTTTGGGTCATTATAAGGATTTGAGAATACCGATCATCTATATCTATAAAAACGAATTTATGTCATTAGTTTTTCTGTTCACATGCAGATTAACCTATAAAAAACTTTAATAGGTTCATTGAATGTGTAAAATCTGTTTACGTTTGTAATCCTACTAATTTGTTTCATATAAACTATCTAGTTACAAAGACTATTTTATTTTGACGTAGGTTTGTTGTCTGAGCTGAATGGTTTGGTCGTGGAGCTCTCATTGTCCTTCTGAACGACATCATCATCGCAAACTTCTGGTAGAAGTGAAGTGATTATATAGTTGAATTCATGTGTCAATTGAAGCTAGAGCACTATGGGAAACCTGGAAGCACTGGACGGCCGTTTCGTCCCATTTTGGGACTTCTCAGCAGTGCACATCCACGATCCCACCTCGCGAGATTCAAGCCCAGGACCTATCAGTCTCGCGCACGAGCGCTTCACCTCTAGACCAGTGAGTTGGTCGGCATCCAACGGTGTTAATGTCTAACTTTAACCGATCCACGAAAGTGAGCGACCCTCCACCATTGTCTTCAGTGAGTTACTATCTCACAACTCCACTGGTCACTGATCATGTGCTCACTAGTGACTGGCTCCAAGAGGTGTTTTCTGAAGTTCTAGTGAGAAGCAGGTTGATAGTGTTGGTCGAACGTTTAACTGGCCAGGTCAGAGACATCAAGATATAGAGTAAGTAATAGATGCGAAATAGACCAAATTAGAATCGGGATTCTGTTTGGTAGCTTTTAATGTGATTCTGACCACCAGTGTTAAGACACAACAGTTTTGAATGATTTATTTATATATTATTCTCTTGAGTTTCCTCTCTGTAAATCTCATATCATTTTGAGCATCCTCAAAGATCACTGTAGTGAACGAGAACACGAGCGAGGACAACCAAATATATTTGAACACAGAATTACAGAATCTCTTAGCAAAGTCTGAAAACCATACAATAAATTCTTCTCCATCAGTTGTCTCAGAGTTTGTTGTTCCTTTGTTTTTACACCAATCACTTTCTGCTCTCATTCACTTTTCTTCCATCTTATTAATCTTCTACCACCAGATATTTCACGATCGTTTGGAAATACATAATACTTATATCTGTCGAAATCATTAGGACACACCACACTACAACTTCTAAAAATATGTTTTGTATCCAGTGTCTTGCATCATAATCATATTAAAAGTTATGCATAAATGATATGACAGGTCTTTAAAACTTTAAATATTACATCTAACAGTTTGACTATGGATGAATCTTACACAATTTAATGTAGAGTAAACTAAATGTTTAAATCTCAGTACTTCTCAATCATTTATTAACTTCAGTTACAAAATATTGATGAAATTGGATACTGAACAAAAGAAAATACCCACTACATTTTACTTTCAATCAATATAATATTTAAGAATCTCTGACTAGACTGCAAGGCAAAACGTCGAAATTATTTAAATTTCATCTGTTTGGAATGTCACAAACATGAATTCACATTCACCACTATCACTCCTCTGATTTGAAAAGTCATTCTTGATATTATATTCTAGAAACTTTAATCAGCCTTTCCTAGTTGAATCATTCTTTTTCTCACATTCATGGTAAATAGATAATGTCTTGAATTAATAATGTATATTTATGCATCTCAGAACGTGACAGTTATAATTCATTTTATTATTTTGTTGTCAAAACCTTCGTGTTACTTACTACCGTTGAGTACTACTGTAGTGTGGTCTACTTATATCCATATAAGTAGTATATGGCGGTTGTCAGGAATATAATGTATTTTAGCGAAAGACCGATGAGGAAAAAGTTGAAATGAAGCACAATTGGTAGGAAAATGCATAAACAATGGAATTAGAGAAGATGAACTGTGATTCACAGAAGGAACAGTAAAGGTTGTGACAATTGCTTGTAAATTAACAGTTCATTGTATGGTTATTAGAATTTAGTGAGATAGTCTGTAATTTTTAATTTAATACATCCGATTGTCCCCACCAGTGTTTTGTTCACTATACTACTACTCTTGTTTAAAAAAATAATGAAGAATGATTATTGAAGTGTATGTAAATATCTTCAGTAATCTTGAAGAATGATAATTATCTTTGTATTTACTAAATCGGACAATAATAACTATACGTGAATATCTAAAATGTAGTTATTTAATATTTATCTCTGTTATGCCCCGATAATGATAGTGAATGGTAACTTTGGGATCTATTTATGAACCAATAGTATGCATATATTTTTTATCGTATAATTGCTAAATAACTAAACTATTCATGTTCATATTCCCCTTATTATGAGCTTTATTTTGATCTATAAACTATAGTTATATGATTTACCATACTTGAATTATGCCCTGTCTATCATTTATTATGTCTTTTATTCACAGCCATATTTTACTGAATCTTTTACAAATGTTATTTTCTATTTTATGGTAAGATGTGGTCAGTTTGATTGGTATATAAACTTAGTATGTTTGAAATATAATGATTCATATTGCAGAGGCTGTTATTAGTGTTCTGGACTTGACTGGCTAGGCTAGGCAGAAAGCAGGACCGATGAGTACTCTAGACTGCTCGTGCAGTTTTCGTGTATCATTTGTCCGATCGATAATTCGCTGCTCTCTGATTGGGCTCTTATTACGTTGAACATTATCAGGGCATCCAGACCGCCACAAGTAATAACAATCTCAATTTATTACATTTCATTTTTTTCCAGAATAGTATTCATAATAAGACAAGAAATATTTAAGAGGACGAATGTGTGCAATAGCCTCATCATCAATGAATCTATTAATTATTTTATCTAGTAAAGCTTGACTAAATAAAGATTTTTTAATGATGTGAAATTTTTTCTATTTTTAATTATTTTAACTTGTTTCAAATCCATATATTAACCGGTCATGTTTTTGTGGGCCATGGTTCGACTCAATTTAGATCTTATGATTGATTGACTGTCAAAATATACATCTTGTCTATCCTCGTATGTAATACATGACTTAATCTGCGTTGATGAATCAGAGGGATGAAGCGAATAGAAGAGAGCGAAGCAAAAACTACATGCATTGGAGATAGAGAGTATGCCAACTCGCTTTAACCAAACGTTAATCAATATTTATAGTCAGATAAAAATAAATTACAGATAAGATAAAAAGTGTACACTTACGGTTTTATAAAAAACAGTCAGGGTTGATATGTGAGTAATTAACAAGGTGAAAACGTGATTCAAGATGGATAGGTAAATTGGCTTCTCCAGAAGCTAAAATAAGGTATATGTGCTTAACATATCAACCGACACTACAATAACATGAAAAAGTGATAGTAACGTTTTCATCTGTTATTTTAGGCGTAAGATTACCAAGTTGTTAAAAAAATGTCGGATCTCCACCAGATTCTGTGAGGGGAATTGGGGATAAAAGGTATAATTTTATTCAAATGTTTTGTGAATTTGATGGGAACCAGTATTTTTGTACGTATATATTTCAGCTGAATTATTGATATAGTATTTTGAATTCACGAAGTTGAGAGAGGGAGAGTGTGCGTTCTCGACATTAAAAAAATAATGATAATAGCTCTGGTTGGTGTCTTTTTTATCAGGGTTCCTTTTAACGGTATCAGACCATTGAATCCATATCAAACACTTTACCGTTACTCAGGTTTAAGACCGAGAGTGACCCTAGAATGGCTCATGGTGGGGTTTAGTGACATAGTATTCTTGGAAAGTTTTATTATTGAAGAGGTGAAATCGATTCTAAAGAAATTTTAATGGCGATTACTAAATTGTTTAATGGTGCATCGTGAAGCTTCTAAGTAATGTCAAAGACCGTGAAACGGCATCACGCCCGTTTGAATCTCACACGAAGCATCAATCCCTTCAAAACTACAATTAAGTATTACATTAGATTATATATTTAGCTTAATTATTTGAACAGTATCATTTTCATTTGAAAAATGTGATTATCTTGTTACTTGAAAATGTAGTATTTTGTAAATTAAGTAAGATGTTTGGTAACTGACAACAGAATTATAAACCATGACATCTACATAAGCATCTTCAAGCCATTGATTAAACTTACAAATGGTGGTTCAAATCACAAATTAACTAGCATACCTTGTTAGTCAGAACAGTAACTTATCATTCACTAGATAGACTTTTAAATTTTCACAAACCTAGCAGAATAGTCCAGAAGTTACATTATCGAACGATACTAACAAAAATGAGTTAAAATATTTGTTCTGTTTTGACTATGAAAATCTGACACCGTGAAGGTCGTTTGATAATTATGTGGTTAGTTCAACCAATCATCTTACAGTTACATGTTCATCTTAACCAACTAATTTAATACACTAGTGACCTTAACAAAAAAATCAATTTGTCGTCTGTTGGATTGAGTCAGCTTGAGAAATGGATTTAGATGTATTTGGTAGCTCTGAGTGGAACTATTTCCTACATAATCAAACAACTTATTCAAGTACTCCCTCTACAGTATATCCGAGAATGAGTTCTGAGAGATATCCAGAAATACCACCTCCCAATTCACCATCAGAGAGCTCAGTGGATTCAAGCACAGCTGGATGTACAGCAGAAGAAACGGGGCCTACATTGAGTGAGTATCCTGGACAATCAGAAACAAATTTTAATCAGATACCCGGTAGTGAAGCAGGTAGTTTCTCCGACCAACGTTCGAACAATGCAACTGCTCCATTTTCAAACCAACAAGGTTATACAAATCCTTCTTATGGCAATAATCCATCTGCTACATCATATGTACCAGGTACAACCTCATTCAATATTGATTATGCAAGTCAAATGCAAAGTCCTTATATTGCTGGAAATCCTACTTCACAAAATTTCCAAACAAACTACTTTCCCACTCCCCTTTCATTTCAGTCGACTGAGTTTTCAGGCTCATGCAGAGTTTATGGGTTTGCTGAATCAGCTCCACATGAAGATATAGTATGTTATTATTATTTTTATTATTGTTATTGGTCGAATAATTAATTTCAATGACTGTTCTATGAATCATAACTGTGAACATAACTTTTGAGTGAGAATGCGAATTCATTTTACTTATGTGGTGTATGGGTTAGAAATATTCCCACTAGTTTGCTGTTCAAGACTGATTAGTTTATGGTATTCTAAATGTTGGTAGATTGCATGAATTTCATACCGTTCTCTCCGGTATCTTCTAATTTATTGAGATTTCATTGAGGTGAATGGATTGATCGAGTGGGTAATTGGTCAGCTTAGAAAATCTGAAAATACGAACATCATTGTGAGAAACATTTTTATGAACAGACGTAGTGCACGACACAAAGCTCTCATAATACCTGACCATATTTCCAGTCGACATTTCACTTCTTAGTTGATGTAGTTTGGAGAATTCAGCGTTGTTGTTTTTTCTCACTCAATGCAGTAAATTATGATGACTCAGACAAATGTTGGTAGGTATTTCAGTCTAGTTGTTAACTTGGTGTAAATTTATTTATATAGGCATGACGTTGCAAACATACTAGGCTTGTATTCTCCTGGTTTTCAATGGTAGGCAGATGAATACAACCTATAAATTAAACCAATCTACCCTAAACCATTTCAGCTAGATTCTACAATTTACTTGTAAATATTTATTCTTCTAATGTTAGATGAAACCAACATTAGGACCTAAGCAAGATTTCTGTGTTGAACATGACTGTAAACGTTTAAAGAAAGCTATGGATAGATTAAAGACAAAAGAAAGCGTAATAATTGAAGTAATGGGTCGTCGACCTGTTGTTCAACGTGTAGCAATTCTACAAAAATATGAATCACTGTATAAAGAAAATTTACCTTCCAAATTTAGTTCTGAATTAGCTGGATATTTAAAAGATTGTCTGATTGCGTTATGCTTTACACCAGCAGAATTCGATGCAATCGAACTACGTAGAGCAATGAGAGGACCTGATACCGATGAAGATACAATAATTGAAATTCTTTGTTCAAGAACAAATGAACACATCAAAAGAATCAAGAATGTTTATCCAAAACGTAAGTTATTAGTTTATAAAACCATTAAATACGTTTTGTGATAATTCTCAAATTGAGATTGTTATGAATTACTGAATATGGAAGTTCATGAAAGCGACTGTGTACTTAATTACCTCTCAGATAGAGAGGAATTAGAGGATAAGTTTGAACAACTGTACTCAACTGAATTCAAAGGTCCATTTATTCGTACTACATCGATGTCTGTGGAGGATCGTATAGCACTCAGCGCTATATCGAATTCACTACAAACGTTGAATGGACACTATCAAATAGATCTGCCTTGGAGGCACGAACACAAGTTAACTAATAATAAGAAATTATTAGTACGTAGACTTAGCTGTTTGAAAAATGAGCTAGACGTCTATAGAATGGAAGTCCATCTGTTCGGAACAACCTCATCGCCTTGTTGAGTCACACTTGCCTTGCAGAAAACGATTTCTGATAATCAAGATAAATTTGTGAAAAAAAATGAAATATCATAATCTTGAATTAGCTAAAGAAACGAAGGAAACAGCGTTTAAATCACCGTGACATTTCTACTTCACAACTCATCGACATTGCATACTTATAACCTTTCATTTAACATGAAATCCAAGACCGAGATAACTTTGAAATGTTCTCTTGAGTTCAATGAAATGAGTGAATTTAATGAACCATCTAATTTTAAGGTGATTAATAAATGAAAATATTTTAATTTTATAATTGAGTATTCATTTTATTTTGAGATATCATGTAATTTACACTTACGTAATGTCCAATTACTTTTGTGAAGCAAATTTACGATGTGTGGATGTTGTTAAAACAGGACTTTGATGTAAGTAGTTAATCCGACAGAACTGTTTTGGTTCAATTAGAATATTATAGTATTGTATTTTGTTGAGAAAGGTAGATTGTTGAATACAAGTATCGGGAACTCTTTGATCAATACTAATTTACTGTTCAACAATGTGTGTGAGATATATACAGTTGGGTCCTCATTAGTCGCAAGAGAAATTTAATAATATCATCTACTACGCGAATACAAGGAATTTTTAGTCTTGAGGTCAAAGATGACGAACTGGGCCTGATGAAGAAAATACTTACCAAAGCAGGCATCCATTGATATTCATTGACGAGAACATGAAACCGAAACAGTCGAAAACCAAATAACTTCAGTCGGAAAGAAAACATTGTACATGAACTTTGACTTTCAGGGTGTCAGAGCTTTATACGTCTTAGAGAGGAGAATTTCTGATTCTTCAAAAAGAACGTTCTTCGCAACAATGTTGCGAATAGTATTTTCCAGTCGATCATTTTTCATCAATAATCTTAGGGATAGATTATCTCATCTGACCAACCCGATTTACCTGCTCATGTAAAGACAGGTATATAGGTTGTTCGATGCGTACTTTATCCAAAAGAATTCAAGAACGTTACTTGTCGCAATTTCGTGGATCAATTGAAGTTATACATTAACACAGTTGGATGCCACCCATCTCAGTGGTCTAGAGGTTAAGCGTTGGTGCGCGAAACCGAGTGTCCTGGTTTGGAATTTTAAATGTGGGATTGTGAATGCGCACCGTTGAAGAGCCTCGTGCTAGGAAAAAACACCCCTTCAGTGTTTCCAGGTTTTCCATGTCGTTTTATATTTAATTGATTCATAAACTCAACTATTAAATTATTCAGAAACAGCCTGTCATATTGTCTTTGCATTCTCGTTTACTTAATTAATCGTTCATTTAAAAAGCGTTCATCAAATTAAGTGTATTTACATACCTTAAAAATAGGGTTTCTGTTTATGAACATCGGTATGAAAGACTGCTATATCAATCATTGAAGAAGAACATCCTTAGTTAAAATTGGTACATAATACTTGGAAATTTTTAGATGTCACGATTATAGAACGCTACTTTGTTCAATCTTCAATTCCAAATTAAATGTATGCATTACTATTGTAGGATCATTTTAGAAAGGATTAATTGATTATTTGTTGATCAATCATACAAATTGTAAATTTTATTTTTACATTTTAACAAATAAATAAGTTTATTCATTAAATTTCAGTATTCAATGGACGTGATTTAGAGGATGATGTAAACAGTGATAGTACAAATCATTTCAAACGTATATTCCTAACTCTATTAAAAGGGGATAGAGATGAATTTACATTTGTAGATAGAAATCATGTACAAAGAGATGTGGAAGAATTAATGAATACAGTTAAACAAGATATTAGAATAGATGAATCAAAGTAAGTGTATTGTTTATTCAACACATAATATATACTTGAAATGGTGAGTCAATTGAAGCTAGACCACCAAGGAAAACCTGGAAGTTGAGGAGTCCGACAATAGGACGAAACGGCCGTCCAATGCTTCCAGGTTATCTACGGTGGTCTAGCTTCAATTGACTCACGATTTCAAGTGTATTTAAAAATTACTAAGAAATCTCCACAGAAAACTCCCTCAACACATAATAGTTGGTATAGAAAATCTTATATGCCTGTTAATTAATTTATAGATTTTGACTTGAAAAAGTATTAACTATCAAAAATAGAATATTTACAACAATTTATAAGAGGTTGTATATTGAGAGGATTCAACTTTCAACTATTTGACTATAAATGCTTCACTCATGTTTGTTAAGATCATTGACTGAATGATGCTGATGGTAGGTAAATAGTTCCAATCAAAGATGATAAGCTGATTAATGAAGTCGTGAACGTGCATTGATTAAGATATTTGGAACTTGTGTTACACATGGTGCAACTACAAACTAACCAGACGTTTACGTTGTTATGGTAATAGTTTAAAGATGAAGACTAACGAAGCTCAAATGTAACAAGCATGATGTGATTTAGAGTTAGTGGTAATCGTGCAAATAGGCACATTATCTATCATCTTGCAGGTGGTATCAATGATTTGATTTTCTCTAACTATTCCAATATGAAATGGAATAATTTAGATCGGAACGCAATGAAGCCAAGTTTCTATATTGTTTATATTATGCTAAATCGAATAATTTACTATGTTGATAAGAACGACCTCTAGTCACGTAACTCCGAAAATAACTTGACCTTATTGTTATGATGGCTTACTGAACATCTTCACTGTAGTATCTTTTATGCTGAGCACATCAAGATGACAACAATTGAGCAACATATGTTTAAATTTACCCAACGGAGATTAACACATCTCTGAAGAACATTAATTTTAATGCAGAATCCTTCTTTATATTCGAATCGGTCACGACTGTAAATCAAATTGTGTTTTGAGTGATTATGACTTTCTTTAATTGGAAACTTTTCAAACCATTAGTACTCCCGAATATTATCTGTGATTATAGAGTAATTGGTGTGAATTTGACTAAAGTGATTGAATATTGGAGAACAAACTACATGAATGACTTAAATATATTTGATTTAATCAACACCATTTGAAATAGCAGGTAGAAGGTTAGGACTCCGTACAATGGAATGTAAAATATGTTGGTCATATTATATACCTTTTACATATGTATCTGTACCATTATCTGAAAATGACATCTGCTAAAAATTATCTGACTAAATAAATATGATGGTCCAACAAATAAAGAATCAGTTTGATGCAACATAGAACGCGGTCTTTCAAAAAAATGTTAAACATGATCCCTTTTTAATATACCTATAAATGCTAGATTCTTTCCTATATTGGCTGCAAGATCGTATGCTCATTTACGAGTTGTATTCAATGAATATATGCGCATTGGTAAATATAGTATGGAAGATACTTTAAAGTTCAGAATGAGTGGAAATACACTCAGTGCTTTACTTTCTATAGGTAAGTAATGTTGAACAATTTTTTTTCGAAAAATTATGTATCGATTAATAATTATGACTTGAATTAATGTAATTAGGGATTAGTTGAATTATTGTGTAATCACTTTGGAATTCAATAGCAGTTGTATTTCGATCAATATTTGATTGGTAGTAAACAGTTATAATTCCTTCATTGATTGATCAGAGTTTGATGTCCAGTGTCATGTTAGTCTGGTCGTTACTGTTGCCCGAATTCTGTTGGTTTAGAAGTTTTATTATTGCTATTAACTTAAGTAAGTCAAACATTGTATGCACTTTTTCTATGTAATTTGGCTTAAAGTAGTCAGCATGGAACCTTGGGTATAGGTTTCGTACTAGATTATACTCATCATCAAGTCTTGCAATCAGCAATAGGAGCTGGACAAAATGATACTGCACATCACTCAGTTATCAATTAATGCGATTAAATCAACCGCGATCCAAATTACTCGTAGTTAACGCCTCAGGAGCGTGTTCAATTCCACCGTGGTTTGAGATCCCCTCAAAATTTCAAATTCGCCTCCCAAACGATCTAGTTCCAGATTACTTAGTCGACTATCCCTGATTATCTTATCACTCTAGTTAATTTGTCTATTTGAAGCATCCCAACTAAGTGATAAATATAATTTTGTAGAGTCAACACGTTCCAATCCTACAATAAGGATACTCTTGAGAACATAGAATGGTTTTATGTTCATAATCCAGATAATAAGCACAAGAAACTTAGAAATTAATGATCATCAAGTTTTCTTTTATTTATGTATATCACATTATTTAAATTTCATTTCAGTTCGTTGTATACAAAATAAACCACGATATTTTGCGGAAAAATTATTAAAAGCCATGCAACATGTTGAAGCAGATGACACAACACTTATTCGTATTATTGTCTCTCGTTGTGAAATTGATTTGAAAAATATTTTGAAAGAGTTTTATAAAATGACAAGAAAAACTTTGGACGAATGCATATGTGTAAGTGTTAATAATGTTTATTGAGTGATAATTTGCCACAGCTATTGTCACTTTACTGCACGTTTAACATTATCAGATACTTCGTTTAAATAGTTAACGCACCGAAATTAGACAAGCACTGGAAAGCTGAGAGCAATAGACGACTGTTCTCTTCAGGTATAAAACTCCGAATCAGTATTAGTCCAAGAATCTGTAATCGGACACAGATACTTGGGTAACGCTCGTGAAACCTTAAAATCTAGACGTATATGAACGGATCCGATGGTACACAAGTGTAATTTCAATCAGTTCATAATGTTTCAAGACAATTTTCCACTGTCTTCCGTCAGTATCGACCAAAAACACGGGAACGAATAAAATTCGATAATCAAGCATTTTCATCGAAGAGTCCCATACTACGAAGAAAATAACATTCCAGTGCTTTCAAGTTCTCAATAGTTGCCTAAATTGTATCACTTCGTGATTTTAATGAAATCCAAATAACTTCACAAGCCAATGATGACGAGAGATATAGATTCTATGATAAAGTTATTTGCTTTACAATTAAGATTATTTACCCGTGTTATTCTATATCTCAAATATAATTTTTCGAATTTCATATCTCAAATAACTTTCATTACAGTTTGATAATGGATATTTTGTAAACGAAGTATCAAACCAGATAAATCTATTTATCGATCCCGCATTATGGAATAGAACACCAAGTAATTATCGTCGGCTGTTATTGAAGCTTATCAGGGGATAAGTAAATTCGTCAAACAATTACGAATTCATTATTTAAACGTCAACGACTTTCTTCTTTACAATATTTACTTGCTGATGTTTTAACTCACAATGAACAAAAGTATTTGCCTCATTTAACAAACACCATATTAACAAATGAAAATATTGTTCACACTTAATTCCTATCTGCCCCCTCCTCTCTCCCTTTCTCTCTCTTTCACTCTCCCTCTCTCTCTTGCTCTGTCTTCACCCTCTACTCCATTTGTTTCATCTCCTACGAAGATGTAGTAATAAGATATATTTGCTTAACTGTTTTACCTAAATGAATAAATGGATTTGTTCTGAAATTATTTTGGTAAAGCATTTACTGAGAGTAGTGAGTGGAGTGAAGCAAGTTGAAAATAGGTGATAGATATTAGCATACTCAACTGAATGATCATTAAGTTCTTTATCGTGATTACCCTGATAAGTCAAATCGGTGATCAACTAAAGAGAGATACATTCAGCGTCAGTTCATGACTTTGAAACACATCATGCAACAAATCAAACCGTGACTTCCTCATGTTGCGTATTGACCAACTAGAATGAAATATGTATGTTTGAGAATGCATTCGGTTTTCGACCTAGTAATAGACCTTCACTAATATTGTGAAGACTACCTCGTTGAACGAATTTATTTAACTGAACTTCAGTTTCCTTAACATTAATCTCCATCCTCTCAATAATTTTTCGTGCTGACTGACGAATTATGAATACACTAATAAAATAGTTGAAACTAAATTCCAGATCAGTTTGCTTGCTATATACTTGGAAGTGTATTATGCTATTTACTTTTTCTAGTCTGATTCCATTCACTGATAATTAAAGTGAAACATCAGTCAGTCTACACTGATCTGATGGTTGATATCAGTTTGGAGTGGATATTACTGACTAATTACCCAAATCTCATAATTATAATACGATCAGAATGATACGATCATTGTCATTAGTTCCGCTATTCGAAACGAGATGTTTGAATGCTCATATAGTAAGAGGTTAGTCTGTTAGATGATTCAACAAAAATCCTAACAAATATGAAAATACTTTTACCTGTGAATAAAACCGATCGACAACAAGGTCATTATGTTGTATTGGTTTTATGGCTGTGGAATAATCTGAAATCTCATTTTAATGGACTGAAGCTCACGATGATATCTTCCAGAAAGTCAGTGAAGTTTTATCTTTCACATAATCAGAGGACACTACACTACCAAGAGCAACAATACTATCCTGAGCTTTAAATCCTCTTTAAATGTTAATGTGGAACATACCACACGAAGAACTATAAATAGTCAGAAAATATAGTTTAGGTCCTAGTTTTCAATCTGATGTTAATGATAGTGCGAGTTTATCGAAAAGATAAGTTTAATGAATACGATTTTGCAACAATATGTAAAATATTAAGTTCTATGTTTTTCAAATTCGATCACTTCCATATGGATAACATGTATTACAGCCTCAACAGTCCAATTTTCAGTAAAGAAGATATAGAGCAACTGAGAGTTATTATTACTTACTTACTAACGTGCGCCTGTTACTCCCAATGCAGTAACAGGCCGATCCCAGCCCTCACATCTGCATCAGATCTACCGTGTTCACCGATGATGCTGCCCAGATACATAAAGGTTTTCATATCCTCCAAAGCTTCTCCGTCAAGTGTGATTCGATTGGTGCATGTTGCATTGTATCGGAGAGTTTTGCTTTTCCCTTTGTTTATATTGAGATCTGCTGCTGCTGAGGCTACTGCTACAGTGGTCGTCTTCTCCTGAATTTGTTGTTGCGTGTGTGACAGAAGAACCAGACCATCTGAGAAGTCTAAATTGTCCAGCTGCATCCTGGCTGTCCACTGTATCGCGTGCTTCCCTGAAGATGTTGACGTCTTCACGATACAGTCGATAACCAGGAGAAAGAAAAAGCACGAGAGTAAGCAACCTTGCCTGACACCGGTCTTTACTTTGAACGAGTTAGTTACCTGTCCTCCATGGACGATTTAGCAGTTTAATCCATTATAAGAATTCCGTATGATATTGACTATCTTCTCAGGTACGCCGTAGTGTCGAAGAAGCCTCCATAGTATTGTCCTGTCCACGCTATCAAATGCTTTCTTGTAGTCAATGAAGTTGATGTAGAGTGATGAATTCCATTCAGTTGATTGTTCCACTTCATCGATCCTTACGGAATTCAGCCTGTCGGTCTCGAAGTTAGACGTCTACGGAGTCCTTCATTCTGTTTATTAATACCCTGTTGAAGACTTTACCTGGTATTGAGAGAACAGTTATACCCCTGTAGTTATCGCACTTGCTGAGATCGCTTTTCTTTGGTATCTTGATCAGAAGTCTTTCTTTCCAGTCTGTTGGTGCTTGTTCTTCATCCCAAATCTTACTGAAGAGAATGTGGAGTATCTTTGCAGTTGCTGTTACATTTGCTTTCAGTGCCTCTGCCAGGATGTTGTCTGGTCCCACTGCTTTGCCGCTCTTGATTTGTCTCATGGCCATGCTGATCTCTTCAATTGTTGGTGGGCCAACATCCATTGGGAGGTCCGTGGGTGTTGCTTCGATGTTGGGTTGATTAAGTGGATCTGGTCGATTCAAGAGTCCTTTGAAGTGTTCTGCCCACCCGTTTTGTTGTTCTTCAATGTCGGTGATTACCTTTCCTTCCTTGCTTTTCACTGTTCCTTCTGGTTTACGGTAATTTCCAGCGAGTTTCTTTGTTGTATCATACAGTTGTTTCATGTTTCCCTCTCTTGCAGCCTTTTCCGCTGTCATTGCTAAATCTTCCACATATATACGTTTGTCGGTTCTGATGCTCCTCTTCACTTGCTTTTTTGCTTCTGTGTATTCAGCTTGTGCGTTGGATTTTTCTGCTCTTGTTCGGCTGATATTGATTGCTGCCTTCTTATTCCTCCTTTCTTCAGTCTTATCCAGTGTACCAACGGTGATCCATTCCTTGTGATGGTGCTTCTTGTGGCCCAGAATCTCCTGACATGTTGAAATGATTGCCTCTTTTATCCCTTTCCAGTTGCTCTCCATAGTAGTTCCCTCTCCATTGTTTAGATCATGAAAGGCCTGGAATCTGTTACTGAGAGCTATCTTGAATTTGTTGAGTTTGTCAGTATCCCGAAGAAAGGCCTATTAAACTTTTGTGGTGTTGTCCGCCCCGTTGTCCAGTGCTTCTTGAGTTTTAGTTTCATCTTGGCGACCAGCAAATGATCTGATGCTATATCAGCTCCTCTCCTGGTTCTCACATCCTCCATCGTCCTCCTGAACTTTTTGTTCATGCAGATATGGTCGATTTGGTTCTGTGTAGTGTAGTCCGGTGAAGTTCATGTCGTTTTGTTAATGGGTTTGTGTAGGAATATAGTGCCGCCTATGACCAGTTTATCGAAGGCACATGGGTTTGCAAATCTCTTACCATTTTCGTTCCTTTCTCCCAGTACATGTTGTCCCATAACGTCTTCGTATCCAGTGTTGTCCATTCCAACCTTGGCATTGATATCTCCCATCAGAATGGTCAGGTCCTTTGTTGGGCACTTCTCAACGTCTTCATCGTAGTCGTTGGTAGGCACATAGCATTGGATGACGTTCATTGTAATGCCCTCTTTCTTTGTTTTGCAGGAGGCTTTGATGATCTTTGGTCCATGAGATTCTCATCCTATAAGTGCATTTTGTGCTTGTTCGGACAGCATCAATGCAACTCCTTGTGTATGTGGGGCATTTTCTTCTTCATGACCGGAGTATAACAGAAGCTCACCCGAAGCTAGTCGTCGTTGTTTTTGTCCAACCTGCGTCCAATGTGTTTCACTGATCCCAAGCACCCCGAGGTCGTATTTCCTTATTTCTGCAGCAATTTGAAAGACTCTTCCGGTCTCCCACATTGTCCGGACGTTCTATGTACCTATAAAAATTGCTGTTCTGGTGAAATGAACCAAAGGATGTATATAATCGCTTTTGAATATGAACATTACCTTTCGAAACGGTGGATAAAAATAAATGGTCACTAGAAACAGCCGAATTATCGGGATCTAAGTTACAAGACTTAATAATACTTGAAGCAAAGTGAACAGTAGTTTTGCATACTGACTGAATGTGTCCTATCTTGCCACATTTAAAACATTTAGCATTACGAAATGCACATGAATTACGAGAATGAAATTTGCCACAAGATAAGCATTTACCAAACCTTTTCTCACCTTTGTTGTTTGCTTTGCAGTCCCTTGTAGAATCACCTTTCATATTTCCACGAGAATAGGAATCACTAATAAACTAATGCAAGTTTGATCGACCCTGAGATTGCATTTCATCATGAAGGCTAAGCAAAATATTAGAAATTTTCATCGATTGGATGTCAAGTTCATTCAGTGCTTCGTAGTTAATACATACAGTTATAGCATCTTGAAAGGAATAGTCCGGCATTCTTAACATCTCTTTTTCCAGGTTCGGTATGCTAATTCCTTCAGTTAATCGATCACTCAGCTGCACATGAAATTGATCACCAAAATTGTATTTGGCAGCTTGTCTTTACAATTCAAAAATGAATTCTTTAAGCTTTTGGTTATTCTTATGAAATTTCGCTCTCTCACGACATTCAAAACTGATGTACCGTACATGATTTAACAGTAATTCCTTAAGAGTTGCATAAGGAATTGAGATGGGCTTTTCTGGATATGCTAAAGTTTTTAATAAACTATAGGCTTCTTTACCGATGAATGTAAGAAAATTTGCCACAGCTTCATCACCCTTCACATATTTTTTGGTTATGCTTCATATCTCAAACCTTTCCAAATAATCCTTAAAAGCTTCAGCATTTGAATGAATGTCCAACTGTTCTATCGCAGGCTCCATTGAGACACCAATGTGATGATTAGTAGTATATGAATTATGGAACAAACTAGTAATCCCAGAAACAACGCAATTTAATCAAGAAGTACTAGATGAGCACGAACGAAAGTATTGTAACTGGGATTTGAAATCAATCAGTCATCAAGCACAAAGGAATCGTTAGTTCATACAAACACAACATTTGCCTTCTTTGTCCTTGACCGATCTTTCTGGTTTACTATATTTCCCTACCAGTTTCTTCTTTGTGTCATATAGTTGTTTGATATTTCCTCCTCCTGCAGTTTTTTCTGTTGTTCTTGTTAGGTCTTCCACATATTTCTGATTTTCGGCTCTAATGCTCTTCTTCACTTGCTTATTTGCTTCTGTGTATTCATCTTTTGCCTTGACTTGCTCTGTTCTTGTTCGGCTGTTGTTAATTGTTGTCTTTTTGTTATTCCTTACTTGAATATTGTCCAGGGTTTCCATAGAGATCCATTCCTTATGATGATGCTTCTTGCAGCCCAGAACCTCTTGATACGTTGAGGTCATTACTTGTTTGATCCCTTCCCAGTTGTCCTCCATAGTCATTTCCTCTTCTTTGAATATATCTTATAAGGTTTGGATCATGTTGTTGAGAACTATCTTGAATTCGTTGAGTTTGTCAGTATCTCGAGGGAGGGCTGAATTAAACTTTTGTAATCCTGTTTTTCCAATTGCTCAGTGCTTCTTTAGCTTCAGTTTCATCTCGGCGACCAACAGGTGGTTATCAGAAGCTATATCCGCTCCTCTCCTGGTTCTCATGTCTTTCATTGTCTTTGTGAATTTTTTACTGATGCAAATGTGCTCGATCCGGTTCTGTGTACTTGTAGTATTTGTTGTTCTGGTTGTTAGAAGCGGCATCAGTTTCGTGGCTTCCGAATAATCTCGGCATTCATCGTGAAGTGTCGTAATTCTTCCTTCAAATTGCAAGGCAGAGTTAAAATGGTTTAAATTGTTTATTCTGGTTAGTGTTTTTTTATCAAGGTTGTTTTCTAAGGGATGAGGTTGCTAACCTCAATAAGTTGCTCAAATTCTTCAATTTGGCATTACACCCTTGTACTGTTAAATAAATGATCAGAATTTTACTTTATATTCGTTTATATTTGTTCAACTGTGCTTCTTCTATTTACAGGCGCCCCGTTACGTTGTAATAATTAGTGACTACATATCACGTACGTTATATATACTATGATTAGAACATTCACACGAAAGTTTTGCGTAACTTTGACTACTCAGGAGTTCTCTTATCGATATTATGATTTCGGCATATTATTCATAGATTTAAGGTAACTTGGAGAACTTTTAAACAATCGAATCGACTATCTTTTTTGGGTTTTAAAGATGCGAAAATGCCAGGCTTTATTTAATTCGACATGTTAGATTGGACTTAGCAATGATTTGCAACGAATTAAGTAATTTTGTCAGAAAGTGAAAAGAAAGCATTAGTTTTTTCCTAATATCTAGTGTGATTTACAAAGGTACGTTTTGGAATTGAACTCTCTGTTGTTAAAATCTTGGTAAATACGATAGAGTATTGAGGTTTCCGTTTGACGTGACCTGTTTATGAACAATTTCGGTTTCTTCTAATACGAACAAAAAGAGTTGTGACTCAGATAGTATGGATTTCTGACACACAACAACATTTTGGCAATCATAATCCACATCCTAATATGAGTCAGAAAAAACAAAACTTTAAAAACAGCTTTATATTTGGAGCACAAATCGCAAAGAAACAACTCTGTTTAGATATTATTATCCCATGATTTCAAATATCAAAATAAAGTTGCTTAATGATTAGGCGGTTAGAGAGCAATAAAGTGGATGAGAAAGATTTACAGGTCAGAAATATGAAAAAATTTTCCACTTGACCGATGAGAAGTGAAAAAAAGTCTTGATACCTGAATAATAATGATCGAAAATGTAAGAAGATAATAATAACTGATTATGGATTGAAATTAAATAATAATAATTAAAAAAAAACAAGACTAAAACATACCGGAGAAAGGGATTAGGTTTAAGGAAGGATGGGAGGCTAGACGTATTGCTTTTGCACGCAGAGTTCAGGCATGAATTAGTGGATTACAAACTCCTCAGCAGTGCGTAGGTTTTCAATTCGACCTCTCTTTGATCAAATCTTATTGACTATATAGATTACTTTATAAGGAAGACTCTTTTGGATCAACGTGGCCAGAGTTGATCAAGTGTCCTGTATTGTGCTGTAGGAAGCTTACCACTTCCCCTTTAAGAGCCACACTAAGTAATGTTCTGAGACGCAACTTGTTACCTGAAATTATTGAGTTCGATACATCTACTGACTGTTACTTAGTTTATCAAAAAATTTCCTCATTGATTATATCTTGATGCTCGTAAGTGTCTTAAATACATGAGAAGTTGAGATTAGTGAAATGTATTAGTTATGTTATGATTAATGATAGTATAGTTTTGTAAGCAAATCATTCGATTTATTTTAGAATTTTCTCCACGACTCAATAATTTAGTTAGTGAACTTAGTTGAACTTAACAGTTGATACTAAATATGTATTAACGGGTAGATTGAATCAGGCTATAAGATCATGAGACAATTGATTTAATTGTTTCTTTCACCTTCCAATTTATCTGATCTAAATAAATGTCTTAGTATATTTATATGTAAACAGTTTGTTAGAAATAATATCCCTTTAAAATATCACATAGTTCCAATAAGTTTTGTCTTCTATGTCTTATAGTTGAATGATGTATATTTCACAACTATACTACTTTGCTCACACAATGTTACCAAATCATTCAAGTACTATATTCATGTAAGATGCAGTGTAATCCAGTTAAGTATCAATGCTTTTATAGTCACACGAACAAACTGAAACTGCAGTTAAATAATGAAATACAGTTTTAGAATTCTATTTATATTCATTGTTTGTGAATGAAAAAAAAAGTAATTTATAGAAATCCCCATCTAGGTTGTACTTTGAATTTATCCAGTTTGAAAATCTAATTAATAGTATTGAAATATTTTGAAGTTCAACATAGATTATTCATTAATCGAAGAATAAAGATGCACCTTAATGAAAAAAATAGCCATGATAAAGAAATTGACATTCAAGATAGTGTTAGAATTTCTGTTGAATCCTCTAACAGACTTACCTCTTACTATATGAGCATTCAATCATCTCGTTTCGAATAGCGGAACTAATGACAATGATCGTATCATTCTGATCGTATTATAATTATGAGATTTGGGTAATTAGTCAGTAATATCCACTCCAAACTGATATCAACCATCAGATCAGTGTAGACTGACTGATGTTTCACTTTAATTATCAGTGAATGGAATCAGACTAGAAAAAGTAAATAGCATAATACACTTCCAAGTATATAGCAAGCAAACTGATCTGGAATTTAGTTTCAACTATTTTATTAGTGTATTCATAATTCGTCAGTCAGCACGAAAAATTATTGAGAGGATGGAGATTAATGTTAAGGAAACTGAAGTTCAGTTAAATAAATTCGTTCAACGAGGTAGTCTTCACAATATTAGTGAAGGTCTATTACTAGGTCGAAAACCGAATGCATTCTCAAACATACATATTTCATTCTAGTTGGTCAATACGCAACATGAGGAAGTCACGGTTTGATTTGTTGCATGATGTGTTTCAAAGTCATGAACTGACGCTGAATGTATCTCTCTTTAGTTGATCACCGATTTGACTTATCAGGGTAATCACGATAAAGAACTTAATGATCATTCAGTTGAGTATGCTAATATCTATCACCTATTTTCAACTTGCTTCACTCCACTCACTACTCTCAGTAAATGCTTTACCAAAATAATTTCAGAACAAATCCATTTATTCATTTAGGTAAAACAGTTAAGCAAATATATCTTATTACTACATCTTCGTAGGAGATGAAACAAATGGAGTAGAGGGTAAAGACAGAGCAAGAGAGAGAGGGAGAGTGAAAGAGAGAGAAAGGGAGAGAGGAGGGGGCAGATAGGAATTAAGTGTGAACAATATTTTCATTTGTTAATATGGTGTTTGTTAAATGAGGCAAATACTTTTGTTCATTGTGAGTTAAAACATCAGCAAGTAAATATTGTAAAGAAGAAAGTCGTTGACGTTTAAATAATGAATTCGTAATTGTTTGACGGATTTACTCACTGTAAGTAAATGATTTTTAATACAATTTTTAAGAAGCTTATTCGCTGATAAGCTTCAATAACATACTACGACAATTACGTGCTTCACCTCCCAATAAAATGTGATTAATAGATTGGACTATCTGATTCGATTCTTCGTTTACATTATATCCATTATCAAACTGTAATGAAAGTTATTTAAGAAATTAAATTTGGGTAAATTATTTCCCTTGATCATAATTGACCACTTCATAAATGATTTCAATACACAAGTAATATATTGTAAAATATTATTACAAATTATGTCATCAATTATTATTGTCAATGTAGGATATGACATGACTTCACATAAATCAGACTAGTTTACTACAATTTAACACCGGGATTTACCTAGATAAAAGACAATCTAGTCGAAATAATAGTGGTGTATTAAATTTGAAGGTTATTAATTAAGTGATTTATTTCCGTTACAATTTTCTTAAAGCTAAGTGATCTGATATTATCACCAAATCAGACATACACGCACACATCCATACATGGATGCTGGATAGTCTAATATTCTCATAACTAAATCTCGACATATGTCGAAACTCTTCAATTTGTTGTTATAATCAGATTTCAGCAACACGAAATACAACCTTGAAGTTCCTGTGTCACTTTTTGACCAGCACACTACTTTGATTATTCAGTTACAACGTAACAATGTCATGAATCTTATGTGCATGAAATGTTTCCTCACGTTTAAGAACTTAATGAGGTTCAATTGGTTTCTCCTCATTCGTGTGCAGCAAATCAATTCATTTCTAGATTCACCATGAATCTACATTGATGATTCAACGTTGCTTTACAATGTTTATGTGTAAACTCACTGAAAATTCAATTTAATGGACTGTAGATCGTATATATGTGTATTTCTCTCTGTTTTAGAATTCGTACATCACAGGATTGATGCAATTCAGTGCACTACTAATAACATGGTTTCACTGAGAGTTTAATTTGGACAAATGAGAAAGTTGTTATATCCCCTGGTGAATTATTAATGGTAACTCTGAGGTCTATTTATGGACCGATGTAATATGCCTATTTCCTATTGTACAATTGTTACGTAACTAGACTATTCATATTCGTGTTTCTCTTATCATTAGCTTTATTGTGACCTTTGAACTATTATTATACGATTCTTGAGTTATAATCAGTTTATTGATTACTTTCCCCCTATTCACAACCACATTGGCCAATTATTGTACAAATGTTATTTTCTATTTTTTTGGCAGGATGTGGTCTGTTTGGTTTGTTTATAAACGCAGTATGCTTGTGAATAATGATTCATATTGCCGGAGCTGTTATTGGTGTTCTGGACTTAACTGGCTGGGCTAGGCTGATAGCAGGACCGAGTAGTACTCAAGACTGATCATACGTATGTGTTCACGACCACTTGTCAGAGGCGTAACAGTTGATATGAGTTCATGAATTCAACTTGAAATACTAGTCCATCATGTTAATGCTGATTGGTTCGGTGATGCTGTTCAGTCTGACCGATGGTTACTGATGCAACACATGATCATGTTTGTCAATTTCTACTCAACATTGATTAAATTTATTTATTCTTGTAAGACTAATGACTCTAAAAGCTTAGATTTTAGTTGTCAGACGATCAGTGAATTGTGTGAATGAAAACGTAATTACTAACTTGGTTTTCAGAGTTGGGTAGTACATGAGATCGGTATCAAAGCAACAGGAAAGCATGATGTAAAATATTCCTTCTGTTGGCAAATACGACTAAATGTCACTTTGAAACATCTAAATTAGTCGAAGTGTGATCGATTGAGCGTGGTATTTCTCCCTTTTCAGCTAGAGAAACTACTGTCACAACGGTGACTTGTCAAAGGTTACACATAATCTATTAAAATACAAGTCTATGTAGAAATATAACTTGCAATATAACGTGAAGGAGTGGTAAAGCATTCTGTTCTGACAATCGATGTGGATAAAATAACTTTGTTGAAAGCGTGAGTCAATTGAAGCTAGACCACCATGGAAAACCTGGAAACACTGGACGGCCGTTTCGTCCTATTATGGGACTCCTCAGCAGTGCGCATCCACGAACCTGCTCTCGCGAGCGAGATTCGAACCCAGGACCTACCAGTCTCGAGCCGAAGCCCTTAACTGATAGACCACTGAGCTGGCATCCAACGGTGTTAATGTCTAACTTCAACTGATCCACGAAGTTGAGCAACCATTCACCAATTGTCTTCAGTGAGTTCCTATCTCACAACAGACGTGGTTTTGAACTCCACTGGTCACTGCTTCTCACTAGAGCTCCTAGATATACTTCTCGAAATCACTAGTGAGCATATTATTATATTAATTATAGAAGGGGTTTTGTGGAGATTTAGTATTTATCATTGGGTTCGAATCTCGCTCGCGAGAGCAGGTTCGTGGATGCGCACTGCTGAGGAGTCCCATAATGGGACGAAACGGCCGTCCAGTGTTTCCAGGTTTTCCATGGTGGTCTAGCTTCAATTGACTCACGCTTTCAACAATGATAAATACTAAATCTCCACAAAACCCCTTCTATAATTAAAATAACTTTATTTGAAAGACTTATCAAGCTTATAGTCCAGTATACATCACATAAAACAAAGACAAAGTAGTATGTAGGATAAGGAAGTAATGCACAGTTATATTCACATAAATTTGTGTGTTAATTTAACTATCTGTCTCAGTATAATATGTCCATATTTGGTTGAAATACCATGTTCCTACCCAATGAGAATCAATTAGAGCAGTCATACAATACATCTGTAATCTAAGTGGGAAGAGAAATAATGTTAAGCCAGCTTAAACTATAAATTGACAAACAGTTTTCACATAGAAATGGTTTCAGATAGTTTTGATATTCTACGACTAACTCTTGACACAAGTTGTTTTAACTAAGAGAGGACTAATTGATAATTGTCATTGTTTTCGGAAGCATTTTGAATTTTGGTAAATCAATAGACTATGAGACTGCAAGTATGATATATGATTCTTCAGATATGAACGTAGGAGATTTTTTGAGAAGCTTTTGATTGAATCAATAATACTCAGTGTTATTGAGCATTATTGTTCACACCGATTATATTGAGATATTAGATATACTCTATGAGTTAATCTTAAGTTTAGAGTAAAGTAGTCTACATTCTCAATTGTATCTATGTTTAAGATTCAGTAAGTTGACCATAATAATTACAAATTATTACTTCCTAAATATTATTCATACTTACTTTTAAACAGTCTTTTAATGGTTTACCATATAAATTAAAGAATTCTTCTTTAATTTGTCCCATATCAACTTCACAACGAGTGACAATAATCCGAATAATTGTCTTTAAATCGTTTTCTGGATTTTTCGTGGCTTTAATTAATTTTTCAGCAAAATATCTTGGTCTATTCTGTATGCAACGAACTGAAATGAATTTGAATTAATGAAATATACATAAGTAAATGGACGAGATAAAAAGAAGTGTTCATCACTTGCTCACTAAATTATTTAATATGAGAATAAACAATTCGCAGCAAGTAATATAGTAAGTGATAAATAAGTAGAAATACATTAGCATAAAACTATTTTGGTGTATGATACTGATGTCGATAGATATAAGTAGTATGTATCATCAATTAAAAGTCAAATGCCCGGCAACAGAAGGTTAAGAAGATCCAAGAAAAGAAAAATGAGAAGGGAGAATGACTAGTGTGAAAATGAAAGAACAATAAAGTGTTAGACGATTGATTGACATTTTGTAGATGAAGTATTTGTTGTATGGTTCTTAGATTTCACTAAGATTTGATTGTCTCCACTTGTTTTCTTGTTCACTACACTATGACTTAATTATGAATTGAATATAATTCCTTGGTCTTCAAAATTCACCATTCACTTCTATGTTACGGTTAAATAACGGAATAAAGAAATTTCAGGCTTATTATTCTCTGATTTTCTTAGGTACAAGTAAGACATTTGCAAAAACTATCTTACGTCAAAAATATGATACCCACAATGTTATTTCGTTTAGACTAATGACCGAATTGAATCTTGTTGATTAGTGGAACTTGATAGATATTAAACATTAGACAGATATGACATTTCTTATTGCATAGTAACTAGTAATTATAGAGATTAAAGTTGTTTAATTCTAAGTAGAATTTAACTTAATATGAACACCTTGACATCTGAGAAGAAACATGGAATACAGTGGACAGCTCAACATCAATTAGAAGATTTGAACTTCGCAGGTGACCTGGCCCTTCTGCCTTATACACATTAACAAATGCAGATGAAAACAACCAGTGTAACAGAAGCTCCTGTTTCAGCAGGCCTCAATATATACAAAGGGAAAAGAAACATCCTCAAATACAACATAGAGAACACCAACCCAGTCTGACTTGGTAGAGAAACTCTGGATGAGGTGAAATCTTTCATGTACCTGGACAGTATCATCGATGAATTTGGAGAAAGTGATGCAGATGTGAAGGTGAGGATTGGCAAAGCAAGGATGGCATTCACACAATTGAAGAGCATATGGAACTCGTAACAACTGTCAACCAATATCTAAGTGAGAACCAAGACAGTCATTTCTACTGTACGGAGCTGAAATTTCGAGAACTATTATATTCATCATCAAAAAAGTATAATTATTTGTAAACAATTGTCTGCGTTAGATACTGAATGTCAGTTGACGAGATACCATGAGCAACAGCCTACTATGGGAGAGAACAAACCAGTATTGAACCGAAGAGGAAATTAGGGAAGTACGACGGAAGTGGTGCGTGGGATATATTACGGAAATCCCCGAAGTTCATCATGAGGCAAGCGCTAACTTTGAAATGTGAACGGAAACGAAAAAGGGGAAGACCGAAGAACACACTACGTCAGGAAATGGAAGCAGACGTGAAAAGGATGTATTACAACTGGAATGAACTGGAGAAAATTTTCCAGGTTAGAGTTGGATGGAGAATGTTGGAGAGTGGCCTTTGTTTCTCCACGAGGATTAATAAGCGTAAGTAAATAAGTAAGTAAGATAGTATTCACCAACTAATTTCAAATTAAATCATACTAATTAATCAACTCACAATTCTGTTCAATAAAATGATAGTGATGACTACTTACCAATAGATAGTATAGTATTGAGTGCTTGTTCACTCATTTCCTCTTCCAAATTACATTCATCCAGTGATGAATATTCATTGAATACAGCTCGTAAATGACCATAGGATCGTGTAATCAAGATAGGAATGAATCTAAAATGTGTAGATATTAAAAAAAGACGATATGTTTCAAACTGATCAGAGGATCACATTTATTTATTTAATCAATAATGTGTCTAGAGTTCGAGTTCGATTTTAGGACTGATAGATGTATAGAAAATATATATTGAGAACAATATAGTAAAATATGGACTGAATTTTATTCTATTAATACTCTAAAATTTTAGTTCATAGTAAAATTTCATACTTTATACTTGTGAATTAGTCGACGGTCAAATACTTGTAACTTAAACCTAGTCCAGAAGCAAACCAGTAATTGAAAGTGGAATTCTCACACAAAACAATTATCTATAATTAGACATGAAAGTTCTGTTTATGAAATTTAAGTCTCTTTTAATGCAAAATTCACAAACTAAACATGAGCTATGTAGGATTGATAAATTATACTAGTATATCTACAGTGGAAACTGATCTGTTGGGATAATAAACAGATGTATTTGTTTAATTATTTAGGGCTTGTAAGATCTAACTGTAAGATAAGAGAGCACTTGCATTGATCTGGTCCAAGTATTGGTTAGCTCGTTTAGATTGCCATCCAATACCAATGACATCCGGTTAACGGATGATAAGCTAAATGTTAGATAACAACTAAATGATTATTGGTCCGGAATGCAGTTTTCCACATTTACTCCCCCGATTATTTATTTATTTATTTAAACACATAAACATTGGTACATAAGGTCACCAGATATACGCGCCTCAAAAATCTCATTTGATTTGTGTGAGGGTTGTGATACTGCCCTGGTGCCCAAACCAAAGCAGGTGGTTTTCTTAGGGGGCCACACCCGTAGCCTTTGACCTAAAGACCTGGTCCACAAGGCAGTGGATCATTGTGGGGAGATGCAGTCACATGGTAGTCGGTGACCAACGATTGATTCATACGCCATTTGTTCCTTCAGGATACTGGAGCCCATGTCCACCATTGGTTTGGAATCAGGGTTTTTCAACTCCCCTAGATGGACTTTCCGTGTTCAGCAACCTGGTTAAAGGGTCGGATATTCATTTTTCATCCTCTCAATTTCGTAAACAACACCCACGCCACGAGAAGGCAGTGAGTAGGACTTCCCTGGCAGAGGTTTTATACGCGTGGTCACGTGAGGGAATTTCGAGAGGGAGAGCGTACTCTCCCCACTCTCAGCCTTACTAGGGTCACAATGAAAAACAACTCAATAGACAGATGAATTCCGACCAATCAGTTCGAATTTATGGACCACTCATACAGTAATATAAAGCAAAGTCGTGACAACACAACACATCAACAGAATTAGGAATTTAGTATATGAGCACAACCATACCATATATGGGAGAGAACTGAGTAATAGGTCTGTAATGAATTAACAATAAGTCTAGGAAATGTAAAAGACATAACAATAGTTAGTGCGTCAAACAAAAGTGGAGGAGTGTAATAATTCAACAGTTCAAGTATTAAATAACAGTACGGTAACAATATCAATAATAACTTCAGATTGAACCGTTCCAAAAGTTCATTTTTGTTTAATATTTATCCCGATATAACAAAGACAATACACTTACTTTGACTCATCTATTCTAATATTTTGTTTCATTACTCTAAGTAATTCTTCCACATCTCTTTGTACAAGATTCCCATCTATAAATGTAAATTCATCTCTATTCGTTTTTAGTAAAGCTATATATATTGATTTAAAAGGATGTTCAGTATTATCGTTGACATAATCTTCTAAATCACGTCCATTGAATACTAAAATTTAACGAAAAAGCTGAGTTATTAGTTAAAAAGCGAAAAAAATTGTTTATCGTTTACATGACTGACTGACATCAGCCAAACAAGCATTGATAGCCTGTAATTACCAGACAGCTATTTCATCAAAGCGTGAAATTTCTCCGCAATATGCATTCATAATCGTATCAGTTATCAGACTCATGGTCTTCAGGTATCGTGGCAAGTTCTTCATCTTTATACCACTTAGGTGATATCCAACGATTTACACTTCTGTTATCTTCTTATGAATAAATAATCAATGAATATCTTAAGGTATAAACCTATAAAACCAATGCATACCTTTGATTTAGAGCGAAGGGTTGAACAAACTGATCAATAGCTATGGTATTTCAAATGTTTTAGTGTGATAAGAAAAAGCTAATATTATATACTAACTGTCAGCTAAGAATACTGCTGTTTAGAGTATACTATACTAATCTTCTTTCATATCGACCTAGATAGATAGAATATGAATAGAGCTATTTTTAAACAGGTAAGTACATTTAAACTGAACAATGTTTTTATCACAATATATGGTAACTATTTTAATGAATGATTATTCAAGTAAACAAAAATAGTATGACTATATGATAATCTTCCTAAATAATCTGATAAGTCTTATAATCGAATGCTAGACTCGGTTTCATAAGCTCTCTAGTAACCCTCATGCTAAATCTACACAGCGACCTGAACACGAGAGGAGATGCTTGAAATATGGAAGGAAACACCTTACTCCGAAGGTTCGTTTATGTACAGAGATTCTAAGGTATTTATAGCATTTTAGACAGCCTTGAGCTTCCAGAAAATTTTGAAACGCCATTAAACATAGTGGCATTACAGGTAATCATCCAATCAGAAGTGCGGCATGTGAGTTTTCACTCTCTAAATGTTTCTGACAAAACGTTTATTGAATTCTGATCGGCTTTGTGGTTTTCTCAGCGTTTTCAGAGCCTTTTTCGGCTTTTTTCGAGGAATTTTCTGGATCTCCTCAACATAATCAACAATAAACTAGATAAACAAATCATGTATAATTTAGAATTGATGTAGAAAAGTGAAATCATAGTCGGAACATTGAAATTTTATCTACTGAATTGTAAATTTGAATCCTGCTTTATTTCATTCACTTTCAGTAGAATATGTAGTATCATGAATCCTTAAACAGTAAGATAATCAGCTTTTGTTCAATTTGTGGACAAATAGAAGAAAGTGATTTTAAAATACGAAGCAAATAAAATACACAGATTTTCAAAAGTTCACAGTGTAAATCTTAAGAATCTTAGAGTTACATATTTCTCTATAATCCAAGAAGTACTGTGGTGTGTGCAACTGATGTCGATAAATATAAGTAGTATGTATCATCAATCGAAAGTCAAATGCCCGGCAACAGTTGACAATATAAATTATGTAAAACTATGCTGATAATAAATTCAACTTAGTATTGTTTGTTTGAATCTTCCCATCGATTTGTTAGGACTGCAACTGGTCAGTCTCTAATTGGCATATGTGCATACTGTGCGTATTGCCTCGATATACCTTAATTCACAAGCATGGTTAGCAGAGATGGATAATGGCTAACAGTGGAATCCAGGACGCGCGTTTCGCCCTATTTGGGACTCGTCAGCTGGATGTACCTGCATCTCAGAGTTGATGTTCACTCTGGGACTCGAACCCAATACCCTCGCTTCAAACGCTATCGCGTTATCCACTCGGCCACTGAGTCCTGATAGTCCTGGATTCCACTGCTAGCCACTATCCATCTCTGCTAACTATGCTGATAATAGGTAGATAAATTGAATTATCAAAATTTGTAACATTTAATTTCACTAAGCAACAACTTGTTTTTCTACAAATATTAAAGATTTTAATATCGACTTTATATAAAAGTCATTATGTCCAGATTATAGTATTAGTAAGGGATTATAATGTTTCATTGTTGATAATAAGATTTATGATTGATCAATCTGTTGAATCCCTCTGAATGAATCTCCTAGATAGTCATTCTTTTTTTGTTAATAAAGATGAATTGTGGCTACGATGTAATCTATGATGTTCACTTCCTACATAAAACTCATTCGATAAATATCCTTGAATTCCACTGTTTACTTTCACATTGAAACAAGTCCTGAATTACAATCGCAGTGTAAACATGAAGACTGAAATGTATGTATATCTAACTGACATGTACACCCTGTATTCTAATAACAGACATCATTATTATTTTCAAAGTCAACTCATGGAGCTGCGTAAAGAAAATTTTTGCTTTACAATAGTAGCAGCTAGTGATTTTCCAAATGTAAATGTCAGGATATTTGTCCCAAGTAAGAAGAAACATATTTCAAAGGCTATCATAACCCATACGGTAAGATGGATAACATTAAAGGTACATTTCTGGGCTGAAAGATTTTCATTTTGTTTTAAAGATTATTGCTTATTCAACTAATGTAACCCTCAAATATGAGATATAAACATAGCTTTTATTTTTAACTGTGGACGACTGAATTCTAACGCATTAGCTTAAAGTTGACAACGATAGCTAAAAGAAGTAGAGTCTCTGTGTAACATCCTTTCTTGAAGGCTTGCTTTACAAACTACCAAGGTATTGTTAAGTAGTAAAAACTAGGTTTGTGTTATTCCTTGCATTCTGAATGACTCCTCAGTTTAACCAAATTTATGATGTCCAATTTTCATTATACACAAAGCCAAAAAAAACTGGAAATTAACACAACAGTTTGTCTTAACGTTCTCAGAAATTTCAAATAATCGAAATTAATCGCAGTGAATCTTCCTTCCAACTACTGACCATATTCAGTAATTCATAACAATCTCAATTTTGAGAATGAATACAAAATGTATTTGATGATTTTACAAACTAATAACTTACATTTTGGATAAACATTCTTGATTCTTCTGATATGTTCATTTGTCCTTGAACAAAGAATTTCAATTATTGTATCTTCATCAGTATCAGGTCCTCTCATTGCTCTACGTAGCTCGATTGCATCGAATTCTGCTGGTGTATAGCACAACGCAATCAGACAATCTTTAAAACATCCATTTAATTTGGAAATAAATTTGGCAGGTAAATTTTTTCCGTACATTGATCTATATTTTTGTAGAATTGCTACACGTTGAACAACAGGTCGATGACCCATTACTTGGATAACTTTCCTTTCATCTACTGAAATTCTACATAGACATTTCCCCAGACGTTCGCATTCATGTTCAACAAAAAAATTGGGTTCAACTGTAACAGTTGGTGTTATCTAATATTAGGTAAATGGATATTGACAAATAAATAAAGTGTATGGTTGCCTAAATCAAATAATCTGCAGTAGTGTTGATTTATATCAAATTATTCGTGTTTACTTAAAGTATTACTCAACGTTTTCAGATGAAATGATTCCAGAACATTGTAATCTCATTGAAAACAGGAGTATAAATAGTACAGTGATGTAATTTGAAAAATAACTTTTGCATGTTAAAGGACTTAAAAATTCTTGAGATTATTAAATAACCCTTATATTTACCAACCATTCTTCAAACTCAAAATTCATTAATTTTTCTTACCTTGTTCATAATAATAATAGTTTAATGATTGAATTCATGAGTGGATTTAAGCTAGACGACCCTGGAGAAACTGGAAGTACTGAACTTTCATTTCGTCCAGGTATGAGACTTTTCAGCAGGACGAAACGACCGTTTGGTGCTTCCAGTTTTTTCAGGGTGGTCTAGCTTAAATCGACTCATGAAGTCAACCATTAAATTACTACAATCTCCACAAACCCTCATTCCGACAATAATAATAATAATTATTATTATACAGAGGACTAATGAGGAATAAGAGTTGACACAAGACTGCTAATGCTGCTTTGACTCATCATTGGTTTAGAACAAAGACAATGCCGTTTTATCCTAGTATGGAACTCCTCAGCAACGCACATCTATGATCCCATGCACAGGACTCAAACCTAGGACATTCGGTTTCGAGTACAAACGCTCAAAATCTAGACCAAAATCTACCGAGTCACTCTAAATAATTGCTTATTTAGAGATGAGATATTGTGAGTCCTTGTAGATTTTCAGTTTTATCCTAAAAAAGCTCACATAGTGAAATTTATATTTTCATAATTTTTCAACCCCCATGTAGAATAAAAAAATTCACTGATTGAACATAAGTTTCCATAAATCGAAATCTATGGGAATGTAAGGTTTGAAATTGATGTAAAACACAGAATAATTAACGAAAATGACTTGAAAAGTCAATTAAACGAAATCAGTTATACATATAACAACATACTATATCTTCGTATGGAGCTGATTCACCATATCCATATACTCTGGAAGTTCCAAAAAGGTCATTAAACTGACATGATACAAGAACAGGAAAATCATCAAACATTGGGTATACGGGTTCTCTATTTATGTTCACTGGGTTGCAACCAAAAGAGCATTTACTGGACGGTACAGATGAAAAATAATCTGTCTGAGGATTTTTGGAACAGGGATTTCCGGCAATATAAGGACTTTGCATTTGATTCCTATAATCGATGTTAAATGAGGCTGTACCTGGTAAATATGGCGTCCTGGACATATTGTTAGTACAAGGAGGAACATTTGGAGAAACGCTAGGTACACTCGAAGATGTCATATTAATGTTTGTGTCTGATTGTCCAGAGAACTCACACGACATAGTTCCTATTTTTCCATCGATATAGTCAGTTGTGTTCGAATTTACTGAGCTTCCTATCGATAAACAAGCATGTTCTATTGAAGATTTTTCTAAATAATTTGTATTAGGTTGTTGAATCTCATTTGAGAGGTCTACAGAGAGATAAGAGATATCCAAATCCATATGTCAAGTTGATATACTTAGAGTGAGAATGATATGCACGAAACTGATAATAGATTGATTTTTTTCGTTAAGGTCACTTATGCGATTAGTTAACTGGCTGAAATGAAAATGTAACTGTAAAAGGATTGGTTAAGTTGGCCAAGTTGGCCTTCACAATGTCGACAGATTTTCGTAGCAGAAACAAAATACATTTTTCATATGTTAGTCGAATTCATCATTCAGTAGTGTGATTGTAGAAACATTTTTGGAGCCTTTCAAAAAGTTCAAAAGTTTATTACATGATTAAATACCTGTTTTCTCTGATGTCTTATCTTTAACAAATGAATCGATGATTATCACTTGGGTGTTTGATTATTAATGTATGTATATATATACTTAGATAATTTAGTCGGTGATTTGTGTAGATTACCTAAATCTTAAACCAATTTTCATATAAAGTGAAAATTACAGAATTATGGTATGGTGACAGATGTGCTGAGAGTGATAAGAATAGTTATATCTCGAATCAACGTTTCATAATAAGAAGTAGGTAATTTTATAATTTTTAATGACAATTATTAAAACTTAAATCACGAACTGATTTTAGCTAGACCTAGAGACACTGTATAGCCATCATTCTCAAGTACTAAACCCCATAGCAGTGAGCACCCACGATTCCCCAACAGGGAATAAAACTCGGGACCCTAGATCTCGCGCGCAAATGCTCAACTTTTAAACCATTGGGTCAGCGCCCGAAAGTGTCAATGTCTAACTTCAAAAAATTCACGATATTTTGTAACCCTCATTCATTGCGTACGATGGATAAATATCAGATACTTGACACGGATTGAACTCCGCTGGTCGTGAGTAGACAGAAGAACTCCTGGAGTTACATCTTAAGTCTGGTCACTAGTAAAGACATAGAGATCTTGAGTTCGATTGCCACGCGAAGTGTAGTGCATCCCCACTGCTGAGGAGTCCCACACTAAAACGAAATGGTAATCCAGTACGTCCAGGTTTTTAATGATGATCTAGCTAAGATCAGTCCGTGACTTCAAATGTGAAAATCCTGCAATGCCAACAAACACCCTATACTGATTATTCTTGTACCTCTTTTTAAAAATTTTAATAAAACGAGTTAATCCCCTAACGAGTTTTGAATTTCCTACCTTTGATCATTTTGACGGTGGAAGTTTTAACTGCACCATTTTTGCAACCTGTTATCGATGCCGTATCTTGCACGTTGTCCATCAGTTTTTAAGGATGTCATTCTTGCATAATAAAATATAAGAAAGCCCATGACCCATGACTAACCTATACTCATCAGTCAGTGTATCCTCTTTTGGTATAAAGTATTTAGGAGACTCATCTTTTAAAATATCCTCAAACCTAACTCCGTGCGGTCATATTTGAAAGACTTTGAGTCTCCAGTAGCAATTTAGTTTCTTGAATGCTTATTGATTGTTTGTAGGTGAACATTGATAAACGCATTACAGAAAGTTTGAAATTATAATATCTCAATGTTACATCAGTGCGCATGTTTGGATGCGTAGAGGCCAGACAGTACTGAATGAGAATTACAAAGTGATTTACATTTTGTCGTTATAAAAGTATTTTGAAACTAAGTATCTTCCTCATAGACCTATGTTTAGAATAAAAACCAAAAACAACATATTTGTGATACCTATTTATTTATCAGTAAATAACAATGGATCCTTTTTTCAGAAGTTTTAGTCTCTATAAATTGCGTGCAATGATCCCAATGTTAGCATATGATCAGTATCTAACCACAGTGATTGATCATGTAGGTTAGGGCTTCAATATAACTGTCAATAACCAACAGTTATAAATATTTGAAAAAGGTTTTACAATTAATTCTTCTTAAGATGCAATTATATGTCACAGATGGTTGAAAAAAATCAATTCTATGTGTTGTACGGACTCCAATCGATTCGGGTTATTGCTTACCAAACCATGACCTTCTTCCTATTTCGAAACCTTCATTTAAAACCTTGTTATCCTTACCATTGTTAGAACACTTGTCATTGTACTATTAATCTCTACTTCATTCTATTTATTACCCAGCTATTTAATTTATTTCACTATCATTGTCTCACAAACTACCTTAATTGGTCTATTACATTTAAATATGTATATAAATATTACTGTATATTAAAATCATCAGACTCACCGTAAGGTGTATTATTGAAATCTCCATTTGATTGTCGAAGGAATTCATTAAATATAATTCCTATTTGTCAACCTGAATATCCTTTTGTGTTTTTATTTGAAAAAATCTCCCAGTGATGATTCAGGATGTCCTGCAGATAATATTCCTGGATAACCCTCATTAGTCATTCCAGGATTTATCCCACATGACATGCAATTTTAACTTGCATATAATTGTTGCGGTTCGTTTAAGTTCCAGACAGAAAAGTCAGAAAACGTCTAATTGATCCGTGAAGTATATACAATTAAAATGAAAATGATTAGCATGAAACCGGTAATTGAAATCCTTTTTCCATTAAGGTCACTTTTGTAAGTAGTTAATTGTTTAAAATGAAGTAAATAGATTTATAAGGATTGGTTCAATTGCCTTATCTAAATTCGAAATGACCTTCACAACTTTTATGATCGAAATTGGGATAACTTTTAACTAAATTTAACTAAGTTTTCTGATATCTTTCAGTTCCGTAAATACAGAACTATTCTAGTAGGTTGGTACAATTCAAAAGTTATTTGATGAATTATAGGCTTTTCACAGTTGAAGTCACCAGTCGTCTAAGCTAGACTACCATTGAAGATATGGAAGAATTGGTAGGTTGTCCCTTTCTAATATGGGACTCCTCAACAGTGCTCATCCACAATCCCATATGAAGGACTAAAACCCGAGACTTCTGGACTGGCACGCGTACGCCTAATCTCTAGACCACTGAGCCTGCACTCAACAGTGTTGATATCTAATTTCTATCCTCATATTTATTTGAGGAACTGTTAGAACCATTTGGTAATTATCCTTATTTGATAAAACGCTACTTAATTGTAGTAAGTAGCATAAAACTACCCTCAAAATAATCCGATGAGTATTGGTTGCTACATGTTGAAACACAAATATACATTATTATATTAAGCCGTTTGTTATAAATTTAGGACTGGTATGAACAGGGATAATTAATAAGTAAGGTAGTGGTAGGTTAACTTGGAAAATTTTTATTGAATTTTAAAGATGATAGAATTAAACTCACAATCAGAGAGGGGTTTTGTGGACATGATGGTAATTTAATAGTCGAATTCATGAGTTCAACCAGGTCTATTGTGAGATAGTAACTCACTGAAGACAGTGGTGTACGGTTGCTCAATTTCGTGGATCATTTGAATTTAGACATTAACACTGTTGGATGCCGGCCAACTCAGTGGTCTAGAGGTTAATCGTTCGCGCACGAGACTAATAGGTCCTTGATTCGAATTTTGTGGGACGGGATGGTAGATGTGTATTGCTGAGGAGTCCCACGCTAAAACAAAACGGCCATCCAATGCTTTCAGATTTTCCATGGCGATCTAGCTTCCATTGACTCATGAATTCAACAAACAAATTAGTACTAAAAACTGTTTAGAAAATCAGAATAATAATAATCCATCGTCAAGATGGTACAAGTATTTATAAACAGTTGTCTACGCAAAATTAGAGTTACTGTCGGTCCCAAGCCCGGGTAAAGGAGGAGGGTTGGGCATGGGATTAGCGACCCCATCCCGTAGAAAATCAACTCACTAAAAAAACGTTAACCAGAAAAAATAATTCAAACCATTTAAACTCTGCCCTGGGAGTTGAAGGAATAATTATGACGCCTCATGATGAAAGCAGAAATTCTTCGGAAGTCACGAGGTCGATGCACCTTCTAACAACCAGAGCAACATTCTTTATAGGTACATGGAACGTCCGGACAATGTGAGAGACGGGAAAGACCAGCCAAATAGCAATGGAAATGAGGAGATACAACTTGGAAGTACTCGGAATCAGCGAAACCCATTGGACACAAACTGGACAACAAAGGCTAGGTACAGGAGAGATGCTGCTGTACTCCGGTCACGAAGGGGAAAATGCTCCACACACTCAGGGAGTTGCTCTAATGCTGTCCAAAGAAGCACGGAATGCACTTGTGGGATGGGAATCTCATGGACCCAGGATAATCAAAGCATCATTCAGAACAAAAAACAAAGGATCACAATGAACGTTATCCAATGTTATGCACCCACCAATGATAGCAAGGACGATGATAAAGATCAGTTCTATGAAAGGCTGCAATCAATTATAGTGAAGTGCTCACGAAAGGACCTCACCATCCTGATGGGAGATCTAAATGCTAAAGTTGGAGTGGACAACACAGGATATGAAGATGTAATTGGACGACATGGATTAGCAGAGAGAAATGAAAATGGGGAGAGACTTGCAAACCTGTGTGCATTCAACAAATTGGTTATAGGCGGCACAATATTCCCACACAAGCGCATACACAAAGCTACATGGATCTCACCGGACCACACCACAGAGAACCAGATAGATCACATCTATATCAACAAAAATTTCGAAGATCAATGGACGATGTGAGAACCTGGAGAGGAGCTGACATAGCTTCAGATCACCACCTGGTTGTGGCCAAGATGAGACTGAAGCTAAAGAAATACTGGACAACTGGACAGACAGCACTACAAAGGTTCAATACAGCCTTCCTTCGAGATAGTGACAAGCTCAATTAATTCAAGAAAACTCTCAACAACAGGTTCCAAGCTCTACAGGATCTACTGAAAGAACAAGAAACTACGATGGAGAACAACTGGAAAGGGGTAAAAGAAGCACTAAGTTCAACGTGTCAGGAGGTTCTTGGTCCTAAGAAGCATCATCACAAGGAATGGATCTCTATGGGAACCCTGGACAAAATTCAAGAAAGGAAGAACAAGAAACTAGCAATTAACAACAGCCGAACACGAGCAGATAAAGTCAAAGCACAAGCAGACTACGCAGAAGCAAACAGGGAAGTGAAGAAAAGCATTAAAGTTGACAAGCAGAAATACATGGGAGAACTAGCAACGGCGGCGGAAAAAGCTGCAAGAGAAGGGAATATGAAACAACTGTATGATACAACGAAGAAATTAGCAGGGAGATATAGCAAACCAGAGAGACCAGTCAAGGGCAAAGAAGGAAAGATAATCACTGAGATTCAAGAACGGATTTAAAGATAGGCAGAATACTTCGAGGAACTGCTGAATAGACCAGCCCCATTGAATCCACCGAACATCGAAGCAGCCCACACTGACCTTCCAATAGATGTCACTCCACCAACGATCGAAGAAGTCAAGATGGCCATCAGACAAATCAAAAGTGGGAAGGCGGCAGGACCTGACAATATACCAGCAGAAGCACTGAAGTCAGACATTGAAATAACTGCAAACATGCTTCACCTTCTATTCAAGAAGATTTGGGAAGAGGAACAAGTGCCAATGGACTGAAAAGAAGGATATCTCATCAAGATACCAAAGAAAGGAGATCTGAGCCAATGTGAGAACTACAGAGGCATCAGTTTGTTATCAGTACCAGGAAAAGTTTTCAACAGAGTGCTGCTCAATCGGATGAAAGACGCAGTAAACGCTCAACTTCGAGACCAACAGGCTGGATTCCGTAAGGATAGGTCGTGCACAGACCAGATTGCGACATTACGGATCATCGTTGAACAATCAGTTGAGTGAAACTCATCACTATACGTCAACTTCACTGACTATGATAAGGCGTTTGACAGCGTGGACAGGAGAACATTATGGAAACTTCTTCGACACTATGGAGTTCCTGAAAAGTTTGTCAACATTATCCAAAACTCATACGATGGACTACAGTGCAAAGTCATGCATGGAGGACAGCTGACAGATGCATTTCCAGTAAGGACCGGAGTCAAACAAGGCTGTCTACTCTCCCATTCCTCTTCCTTCTGGTGATTGACTGGATTATGAATAATTCGACATCGGAAGGGAAATACGGAATACAATGGACTTCTCAGAATGAATTAGATGATTTGGACTTCGCAGATGACCTAGCCCTCCTCTCTCATACACACGAACAAATGCAGATGAAGACCGCAAATGTAGCAGCAGCCTCCGCATCGATAGGCCTCCACATTCACAAAGGAAAAAGTAAGATTCTCAAATGCAACACGAAGAACATCAACCCAATCACACTTGATGGCGAAACTCTGGAAGAGGTGGAAGCATTCAAGTACCTGGGGAGCATCGTTGATAATCAAGGAGGATCGGATGCAGATGTAAAGGCGAGGATTGGCAAAGCAAGGGCAGCATTTCTACATTTGAGGAACATATGGAACTCAAAACAACTCTTAACCAATTTCAAGGTCAGAATCTTCAATATGAACGTCAAGACAGTCAGTTCTACTGTACGGAGCTGAAACGTGGAGAACTACTACGACCATCATCAGGAAGGTACAAGTATTTATAAATAGTTGTCTACGCAAAATACTCAACATCCACTGGCCGGATACTATCAGCAACAGCGTTTTATGGGAGAGGACAAACCAGCTTCCATATGAATAGGAAATTAGGAAAAGACGTTGGAAGTGGATAGGACATACATTAAGGAAATTACCAATGTGCATCACGACTCAATCCCTAACTTGGAATCCGGAAGGGAAGCGGAAAAGAGGGAGGCCAAAGAACACATTACTTCGGGAAATAGAAGCAGATATGGAAAGGATGAATAACAAGTGGAAAGAACTGGAGAGGATTGCCCAGGACAGAGTTGGATGGAGAGTGTGGATGTGTGGCCTGTGCTCCTCGACGAGGGGTAACAGGCGAAAGTAAGTAAGTAATAATATTGGACAATATTTGTAGTAATCCCTTGAGTAATTTAGTCCAAGCTCCTTTATACTGAACATGAAAATAATGAATACATTCTTTGACTAAGTATGCATCAGTCCACAATTTCATACATGAAAAATTGATAATCATCCTCAGTATTCTTCATGCTCTTTTTAAAAAAAATTGTACTAAATGATAGTTTGAACTTATCATTGTACTATTAATGATCTAGGTCAATAAATAAAGTATAAATCTGTGGGGAGTAGTGTAACGTCATGTACTATATTACACCTACATATCTTATTCTAGTTTCTGGACAAGCCAATTCACCTATACCGTTGAGTAATATTTTGATCTTGTTAATTATTCCCTTATTGACCTTGACTACTTTTTTATATGAGCGTATGTGTATGCACACTTCTTATCCTACCTATCACATGTCTGTCATTCATTTTAGTCTCACTATAAATGTTGATTAATGCTTGCTTATAACGAGTTGGCTTACCAGCCATCTCCCATGTATGTTATTTTTTTTTCGCTCGCTAACATTTACTCATGTGCTTACTGCCTTCTAGCCTATGTTATTTGTCAATAAAAATGTAGTTGCCACTTCCCTTTGTCTCCTGATATTATACACCGTTCAGATTGATATAATAACGGTTATCGAGACGATCGATTAACGAAGCACTACACTACAAATCAAATATGTACATGTTAATTTATCTGGTAGCGAGGATAATTTTATCAAACTATAAATTATCAATATCAGAAGGGCTTTTGTGGATATTATAGTAATTTTATATAGTTGAAATCATGAGTCGATTGAAGCTACACCACCACGGAAAACCTCGAAGCACTGGACGGCCGTTTCGTCTTATTGTGGGACTCAGTTATCAGTGAATTTCGATAAATAAGATTATGTTGTTATGCTGATAGAATTACAAATAATTATGAATTGAAACTGTTAATTTATTAATATGTTGATAGATTAAATGGAAAAGTTTGCTTGAAAGATTATACAGTCTTAGTTTCAAACGATATCCAAGATTAAAGAATCTGATAGAATATTCAGAACTGAAGAATATTTGAACAAATAACTTTTTCAGTAATTTTATCATCAGACTGTGCATTTATAACTCCACTGGTCACTGCTTCCCACTAAAACTCTAGGAAATATCTCTTGAAGTCAGTCACTTGTAAGCATATGATTATAGATCAGAAGGGGTTTTGTGGAGATATCAGTATTTTCATAGTTGAAATCATGAGTCAACTGAAGCTAGACCATCACTAGACATTAACACCGTTGGATGCCTGCCAGCTCAGTGTTCTATCAGCTAAGTTATCTGGCGCGAGACTGGTAGGTTCTGGGTTCGAATCTCGCAACGCGGGATCGTGGATGCGCACTGCTGAGGAGTCCCACAATAGGACAAAACGGCCATTCAGTGCTTCCAGGTTTTCCATGGTGGTCCAGCTTCAATTGTCTCATGATTTCAACTATGAAAATACTGATATCTCCACAAAACCCCTTCTGATCTACAGTTATAAGTCCATAATTATTGTGATATTTTACAAAGGCCAAAATAAGGTACGTGTTAATTAATTTGACAATGTTATATCTTAAAAATGGTGGACGTTTGTATCTGATGCGACATGTATACTTCAAAATTGTGTTATTTGTACATTAGAGAGGTCATTTAAGAGAGGTCAAAATGATTTGCAGTAAAGTGTCCAGTCACAAGCAGTATAATAATAAATATAGCAAAAATGAAAATGAAAAAACCGTGTAAATAAAATGTATAGTAGGAGAATTTCATCTTATCATTTGAGATAATAATGATAACTAGTAATGATATTAAGATTGTTGTGTGAATATAATACGTAATAAGAGGGGTGTTATCGAGGTAATTACAATAAACGAATTGGGAATGATGGATGTGAAGATTAAGATAGAAGTAATCAAAAATAGGTGGAGGGGAAGAGGTTTATAATATTCAGTTTAGGTATCCGGTGATCTAGTCGTAGGTTAAGGTAAACATAGAGGCTGGATATACCTTTTCTGGATACATAAGTTTGGTTTTTGGGAGTTGATCCACATGACTACGGCTATGTAGAGTAACCGTAATCTAGCTCCATGAGGGAGATTTTTCGGAACTTGATATAAAACAGAGAAAGCTTCCTCTATTTTAATATGATGTACACTATCTACCAAGTGAGAAAAGAATGGTGCTGTTAATCAATTTAACTCCGCCTGTAGCTCCTCTGGGGGTTACTGCCGGTCCCAAGCCCGGGTAAAGGAGGAGGGTTGGGCATGGGGTTAGCGACCCCATCCCGTAGAAAATCAACTCGCTAAAAAAACGCTAACCAGAAAAAATCATTCAAACCTTTTAAACTCAATCAATTCGGTGACTCCTTTTCCCAACCTTGCTGGTAAATGATTATGAATACGCAAGGATAAAATTCTCTGAGTAAAGACTATGTAACTAGCTCCGAAGGAGCAGTTGAATTGGTATACACACATGGAATAGACCATCTTCGGTAACCTATCCTTGATTAGTTGTGTAAGTACTGGTTTAGTTGAGAAAATTCTATGTAGCTTGGCGGCGTGAAACGTCTTTTCAACAGACGTTTCAGTATATCACCCTCTTTGTCCCCTTTAAAGTCCAGTCTCAGATATAGGGTTTTTTACTCACTGAGTCACAATTTCTTCTTTTTTTATTAATATTTTCTACTAGGTATTTTTAACGAAATTATCTGGATAGCCATTCTTTCGTAATGTGTTCTGTAGTATATCTATTTCGCTATCAACACTGTTTGCTTCATCCACATACAATGTTTTTTCCCCAATAATTTCCGCATTGATTATGGGACACATTATAAACCATATTATAATAATCTATTTATTTACTACTGAAAAAATTATCTGTCAAAATTGTATAAATTACTAAATGAGTAATCCTTTCATTGAAATACAAATGTACATAGATACATATAGTTCTAATATATTTACATTATGGTTAGCATTGGAATACAGGATCAGAGTTTTGTTTGACTTCAAACTTTTTCAGTTGCATGAAACTGAATCCTAGTCTTGATATTCAACACTATGACTTTAAATAGATCAACATATATACATTCATCATTTTCTGATATTATTCAATATATGCTCACTAGTGACTGGCTTCAAGAGGTATTTCCTGGAGTTCTAGTGAGAATTAGTGACCAATGGAGTTTAACCGGATCTGTTGTGAGATAGTAACTCACTGAAGACAATGGTGGATGTGTCGCTCAGTTTCGTGGATCGGTCGAAGTTAGACATTAACACCGTTGGATGCCGACCAACTCACTGGTCTAGAGGTTAAGCGCTCGCGCTCGAGACTAATAGGTCCTGGATTCGAATCTCGCGGGACGGGATCGTGGATGCGCACTGCCAAGGAGTCCCATAATAAAACGGAACAGCGGTCTAGTGCTTCCAGGTTTTCCATGGTGGTCTAGCTTCAATCGACTCATGATTTCAATTATGAAAAGAGGTAGATATGTAGTTAATTTTACTTGGTCGTCAAAAATCAGATAACATTTTGATTTTCTGAAAAAAAAAAATAATTTTTCATTTGAAATTACATCAAATGGCAAATCTCTAGTCCCGTGTTTCATTCTTTTTTTAAGATTCAGTAGCAATGTCAACTTACAATCTTAAACATGATCAAATGCATCACTCAAAATGTTAGTGTACAGTTGGTAAATTCTATAGATTTATGATGCGATTCAACTATTCATTAATGCCATACAAATTTGGTTGCTATGGTATTTATATACTAACCAGAACATTTTTTAAAATTTTTTTTTACGTATACATACATAGAAACTAATATTATTTACCTATCTATAAAGTAATAGTCTATGATTGACAAGAAGAAGTAAATGGATGAGTCACATAATTAAATGGAGTTATTATTAGTACAATTAAATGAGTTCCAGTTTTAATAGTTTACATTAAATGAATGAAGTATCAGTAAAATTAAACACCATAAGTATTTAATGTTGCTAGGATATAGAAAAGGAAAATGAAACTATGAAAGAAACATTAAATGAGATATTGACTCTGATCTCTTTAAAGAAGTTTCATATGAATCACTATACATTACATAGTTCTAAAAGTAATGAATAAATAACTGTAAGGAATGAAGTTTCAAGTGGTTTAATACAAATTTAAAAAATTTAAAGAGTAACTACATAAATCAACATGAGTACATTTGTATTACATTGTATAAATTACTATTATTTTACAATCAAACCATCAATCAATCTATGTATTTATTTATCTATCTATCTATCTATCTATCTATCTATCTATCTATCTATCTATCTATCTATCTATCTATCTATCTATCTATCTATCTATCTATCTATCTATCTATCTATCTATCTATCTATCTATCTATCTATCTATCTATCTATCTATCTATCTATCTATCTATCTATCTATCTATCTATCTATCTATCTATCTATCTATCTATCTATCTATCTATCTATCTATCTATCTATCTATCTATCTATCTATCTATCTATCTATCTATCTATCTATCTATCTATCTATCTATCTATCTATCTATCTATCTATCTATCTATCTATCTATCTATCTATCTATCTATCTATCTATCTATCTATCTATCTATCTATCTATCTATCTATCTATCTATCTATCTATCTATCTATCTATCTATCTATCTATCTATCTATCTATCTATCTATCTATCTATCTATCTATCTATCTATCTATCTATCTATCTATCTATCTATCTATCTATCTATCTATCTATCTATCTATCTACCTACCTATCTATCTATCTATCTATCTATCTATCTATCTATCTATCTGTCACTCTATGTCTATTGTGGAAGCCTATTTGGAGATCATAAGATGCGATTAGTATACGAATAATATTTATTCAAATGGTGTATGAAATTTTTTTAAAATTTAAAGATAATTTTTAGTATGGGCTGATATCGGTTGTAGAACTACTTGAAATTAAGTTAATAATAATTATTACGAGAACGGGTTTTGTGGATGGTATAGTAATTTAATAGTTGAGTTCATGAGTCAATTGAAGCTAGACCACCATGAAAAACCTGAAAACACTGGATGACCTTTTCGTCCTATTGTGGGACTCCTCAACAGTGTGTATCCACAATCCCACCTCGTGAGATTCGAACCCAGGACCTATCAGTCTCGCGTGCAAGTGCCAAACCTCTAGATCACTTTGGAGTCCGACAATAGAACGTCTAGTTTCCATCGAATCATGAATTCAACTAAAATATGGATCAGTTAGAAAATCCTAAAATATTAATGAGATCGTTGTACAATATTGATATTAAACTATCACTAAAACTTTTTTCTGATTTTTTGAAATCCCTTTACTCTTTAGTTCGTAAAAGGTAGACTGTGAGGACGGTCCACAGGTGAAGTTGAGGAGGCTTTAAGAAGCCCAGAAGGAGCCAAACATATTCCATCCAATCAGTTTTTCGAAGAATATCCTAGAATCACTACGTTTAGCTTCCCTAATGGACAATGCTAATAACCCTCTGGGTGCGGATTGGATAACTATAATGATGATTTCGTTTCTACTAAATAATATAAATACCTGACAGTTTTGTACCATAATTGACACTGTTCGGAATAACATTCCTTCTACTTGTCTTCTGTCTTCTGATTTTGCGACTTGGGAAGGTTCTAGCGTTCGAGTGCTCAAGTTATGCGTGACATACTAAGAGTCTAAGTTCAAGATAATAACATAGACATTTCAAATAACATCTACAAATTACTAAGGTTAACATGTGTTCTACTAATGTATATGTAAATCATACTCCTTAAAGATGTGTGGAATAAAGGAGATTTAAAATGTGTTATCGTTCATTCTAGATTATTCAAAAGTTGAGTATCTATGATTTCATTGTTATTACCATAACAAATATTTTAAACTATGTACTGTAGACAAAATAATAACAAAAGATGATGCTCAACTTAGACTGATTCATTACTGAATAGTGACTAATTCATCTGTATCTACTGTTTAAATTTTATCTATTGAGAATAAAGTTATGAGTTGTTTATTTATTTAAACACATAAATATTGGTACAATGAAGCACCAGATACATATGCGCCACACAAATCTCATTTGATTTGTGTGAGGGTTGTGATACTGCCCAGGTGCCCAAATTGAAACAGGTGGTTTTCATAGGGGGCCACACACGGAGCCTTCGACCTAAAGATCTGATCCACAAGGCAGTGGAGCATCGTGAGGAGACGCAGTCCCATGATAGCCAGTGACCGACAATTGATTCATACGCCAAAGGGTGTGTTACGTTTAAACAATTAAGTCAATATCCAGTGGTCCTGATTTACGACGTTACGTGACAGTAATTTCTCAACTCTGTAATAGTATACTTAATGCAAAAATCACTGAATTGAAGAGTCCCATACCAGAATGAAACTAAACTAATACTTCAGTTGGTGCATCACCTCATAGTGCTTCACCTACGGTAAAACAGTGAAAAACGTATGCAAAAGAGCTAAATGAAGAGAAACAGTTAAATCAAGTTCGATAAATATTTTTAAAAGGATTATTAGGAAAACAAGATGATTATAAATTTATTACGTAACGTCAAAATCTGTAGACAAGTGGATTGAGTCTCAGTTAACTTACAACTATGTTATATCGATTGCGTGCATGCCCAGTTTTATATATAACCGCCTATCACAGAACAGTGTTTTATCGATCGGATCCAATGATACGCAAAAGTCGTATGAAAAGTCTTGAGTACTTATCAGTCCTGCTTTCTATCTAGCCAAGCCAGTTAAGTCCAAAACACCAATAACAGCCTCTGCAATATGAATCATTATTCTCAATCAAACAGACCACATCGTACCATAAAATAGAAAATAACATATCTACAAGATTTGGCCAAATGTGGCTGTGAATAGGGGGAACAGTAATCAATGGACTAGGGATAACTCAAGAATAGTAAATCGTATAATAATAGTCTATAGGTCAAAATAAACCTTATAATAAGAGGGACACGAATATAATTAGTTTAGTTACTTAACAACTATACAATAGGAAATATACATATCATATTGGTTCATAAACAGTCCTCAGAAGTTATCATTCATAAATCTGCACGGGATCTAACACTACATTTAATATTCATCAACATCTTACCAAGAAAACTAGAAAGCAAATCACTTGAATAGTGTTAAAAAAGTCTCCCTTTCCAGTTGATAAATGAACGATTCATTCATCCTTTCTAAAAAAAAACAAATTACAAACCAATTACAGATTCCTAGACAATTTCACACAATCTTCATCCAATACTGTTGATGAATTACTATCTTACACACAACCTCGTTAACTTCATAAATTAGAAGTTCTCAATAAAACCATAGACAATCCATTTTAAAGCTAGTCACGATTTTGTATATAATAATAGTTATTATTGTTTATTTAGATGACTGGTATGAATGGTTAAAAACATAGGTTTTTAATAAAATCATGTTAAGTGAAGTAAATTCAAATTTCACAGGCAGCAATAGTTTCTTTATAATTCCCTATGTATCTTATCAACAAGTGTTGACAAACAGGATATCTAGGTGTACGACTTCCTATTATTGTCTCCAACCACCTTACATGGGAAATATTAATTATTTATTCAGTAGAGAGCATCTAATATTATCTCTATATAGTTTTAGGAAGTGTCTCTAATAAAAAAACCCTATAGTAATTCCAAGGATAGAGTTGTTGAATACTCGAACAAAGAGTTCTGACTGAAATTTAATATTAACAGTATTATAGCAACCAATCTACTGTTTATCTTATATTCCAATAAAATGGGTAAAATTGCTGAAATTCTTGACTATTGAATTAAGTAGATGAATCGTTTAGTGGATGAACGATACTTTTACACGCCGAAATTGTAAAACCATCAATTTTGTACTATTCATAAACAGATTATCTAGTAAATTACAAAAGATATGTGCAGCTACGAATTTATACATTTTTAAGTTTCACCCATTCTTCTTGATCTGATAGAGAAAACCAACTGTAATTTTATTGACCTGATTTCTATATAGTGATTTTTGAGTTAATAGGTTAAAAGAGTATAAGATATAAACTGTAGGTTATTTATAGTATGTGTATCTAGACTCCTCTACACGCAACAACAAATGCAGGAGAAGACGGTCAGTGTAGTAGCAGCCTCAGCAACAGTAGATCTCAATATACACAAGGGGAAAAGCAGGATTCTCTGATACAATACAGCATGCACCAATCGAATTACACTTGACGGAGAACCTTTGGAGGATGTGAAAAACTTTACATATCTGGGCAACATAATCGATGAACACGGTAGATCTGATGCAGATGTGAGGGCGCGGATTGGCTACGCAAGAGCATCATATTTACAACTGAAGCACACCTGGAACTCAACCACCACCAAAGTCAGAATTTTCAATACAAATGTCAAGACAGTTCTATTGTATGGGGCAGAAACTTGGAGAACAACGAAAGTCACCATTCAGAAGATACAAGTGTTTATCAACAGTTGTCTACTTAAAATACTTCGGATCCGTTGACCAGACACTATCAGCGGAATTCTACTGTGTTAGAAAACAAACCAGATTTCAGCGGAGGAAGACATCAGGAAGAAGCGCTTGAAGTGGATAGGACACACATTGAAGAAATAACCCAACTGCATCACAAGGCAATCCCTCACTTAGAGTCTTGAAGGCAAAAGGAGAAGATGAAGACGAAACAACACCTTACACAGAGAAATGGAGACAGACATGAGATAAATGGATAAAAGTTGGATAGAACTAGAAAGGAAGGCCCAGGACAGAGTGGGTTGCAGAATGCTGGTCTGCGCAGTATGATCCATTGGGAATAACAGACGTAAGTATGTAAGTAATCTAGACTCGTTTTGTAATATGCTTCAAGTAAATTAAAAGATTACTAGAAAAACAGGCTGACAATATTGTTTTAGTGAACTAACAAGGAAATTCAAATGTTTTGTTAATGTTCAGGAACTATTCATTGAAAAGTATTCTGCTGTAGCTCATGATGTTGTAAGATATGAATTAATGACTTTACATTAATGAAGTTTTTTTAAAGATTTTGATAACTCATACATAAAGATGAGTAGAAATAATGGCGAGACTATAACTTATAAACGAACCGATCAGATATAAGATAACGAATCTTGGATTTTGGCACTAAATTCATTTATTATACATATGGCTAAATAGCGTTTTGGCATTATAGCTGGTGTCAGTTTGTGATGAAAACCCTAACCATCAACTATGAATCATAACTCTAATTCCTCAAACTGGTTGATAACCCTCATTTAGTCCTAGTGAGTAGGGGGTAATTCTCAAAGTCACTAAGACATAGCTTAAAGGTTTTATTTATTTATTTATTTATTTAAACACATATATATTGGTACAAAAGGGCACCAGGTACATATGCGCCACACAAAATAATGAAAGTAGGAAGAGAAGGGATGAAAAGATAAGGCGGACTAAAATGTACAACCAGAAGACTCTTTCAAATAGGAAAGTAAGAACCATACTTTATGTAGAAAGTAAAAGAAGGTTGCAGCAGGATCGCCACTGGTTTCTATTCTGAGCCATATCTGATAACGTCTCTAGCCACTGTGTTGCACCATCTCTCGGACCCCAACCAAGGAGTCGTGAAGGACCAACAGAAGTTAGCCCTTTGCAGCTCTCTTTCATGCCACGACACCAGAACGGCGTACGCGGTTTCAGAAAGACTGCCTCAGTATTCATTATCGGTGGAAGCATTCACTTTCAACCAGACAGTGACTGGAGATCGTTTAGATAGGACAGATTTTCCACCAAGAGCGAGCTGATGCATAAGTTGAAGAGTAAGGTTACACAAATTGGGGGTAAAAGGGGGTGAATTAGCGATATGGTAAATAATAATAATAATAATAATAATAATAATAATAAGTAATAATAATAATAATAATGATAATAATAACGTAAATTGTCTTGCTTATAATATGAGCAGGAATAGAATCGTCAATAGAGTTCGTCATTTCATTCATTTGTGTGTGGGCTGTGATACTGCCCGGGTGCCCAAACCGAAGCAGGTGGTTTTCTTAGGGGGCCACACCCGGAGCCTTTGACCTGAATGTCTGATCCACAAGGCAGTGGAGCATCGTGAGGAGATGCAGTCCCATGGTAGCCGGTGACTAATGACAGGTTCTTCCGCCATTCGTTCCATCAGGAAACTGGAGCCCATGTGCACCATTGGTTTGGAATCAGGGTTTTCCAACTCCCCTAGGTGGACCCTCCGTGTCCACCAATCCGGTTATAGCGCCGGACATTCGCTTTTAGTCCTCTCACTTTCGTAAACAACACCCCCACCACGAGAAGGCAGTGAGTAGGACTTCCCTGGCAGAGGCTATATATTCGCTGGCCATATGAGAGCATTTCGAGAGGGAGAGTAGACTCTCCCCACTCTCGGCCGTACCAGGGCATTTGGGGGCAGCTTAAAGGTTGTCCATAAATTATAGTTTCCCTGAAATAATTACTGAAAAAATTAGATTGACGTCCAGTTTCTTTGGATTCAACGTTAATGTTATCCATGAAACATCTAATATCATTTTCTAAACTTGAAAACAGGTGAAATTTTCAACAACAAAAAGATTGACTCTTTTCATCTCATGTATTTTTCTAAAGAGTGTTGATTACGGGCCTCGATTAACTTCACTCTAGTTGTCCTTTGAAATAATTTTGGTTAAAATCTCTTTGTTATGCAAACGATCCTCGAGAATTTTAGACATTTTGACGACATAATCTGAGTTACCATTGAAAACTGGGAAATACTTAACAGTTGTTTTATTTTTATATGTAGTGTAATTCATGAGTCTATTGAAGTTAGACCACCATGGAAAACCTGGAAGCACTAGACGGCCGTTTCGTCCTATTGTGAGACTCTTCAGCAGTGCGCACCCGCTTTATTTCTGCTTTATTTCTTGAAAGTGTACACCTATGACTTTGAACCAAATCACACTTAGAAAGTCCTGATTTCATTACTATAACGACAAAATTAGTCCGTTGAATCGGAAATCATTTGCTACACTTTTTAAAAAATTTTCATTAATTCACAAGATATCCTAACTGGTTTAGAGATCTTCATCATAATTTAAAGAAGTCTGTAATGTTTGTTACCTATGTTGATCGATATAAGTATTGTATAACACCAGTCAGAAGTGTAATGCCTTTAAAATGAGGATCGTGAAGACTGAACTGAACTAGACCAAAACGGAAACATAAAAGAACTGAGAATTGGAAGAATCATAAAGAATGTAAATGATAACTGATTGAAGATATGCAAATGAAGTATTTAATGTATGATTTTCTTATTTTAAGAAGTCACTCTGTAATTTCGTATTTAAAAAATATATAAATTGGTTATCGCCACCAAGTCCTCGCTCGTTAAAGTATTTAATGAATTGTTGTTATTTTCTTGGGGGGGGGGAAATTTCGAAGCTACTACTCAAACACCAAAACATTTATTCAATACTTAGTATTACTTGTTTGAATCTTCCCATTGACGTTTAGGATTACAACTGGTCAGTGCATACTTTGCGTATTGCCTCGATATAGCCTTAATTCACAGGTACATCCAGCTGACCAGTCCCAAATAGGAGGAAACGCGCGTCCTGCATTCCACTGCTCGCCACTATCCATCTTTGCTTACAATTTATTCATTACATTCAACTGTTTAATGAAAAAAATATCTCTCCAATTACTTCATAATTTCAATGCATTCAATGATGATCATTAAAAAGAAAGTGGTTACTTGATTTCCAATGAAATCAAGCAGATTTTTATTGCGGTAAATTTTTTTTGTTCATAGAGTGGAACAATTTGTTTCATAATAATAATAATTCATTAAAAAAAATAATCAATAAAATAATGTCCGATTGTTTACCATATAAAAAATACACAATGTTTAATTAAATAATAATAATGATCGTAATAATAGTAGCAATTCTGTCTGGAGCCCATCTGAGACTACTGCCATTCCCGAGCCCGAATAAAGGAGGAAGGTTTGGCATGAGATTAGCATCCACATACCGTAGAAAACTAACTCATAATAGTAGTAGTATGAAAGTGTTTTTTTGTTGATTTTATTAATAATAAAAACAAAAAAAAAGAAAATTAATAATCTCTCAAAATCATACACAACAAAAAACTGAATAAAGAAAACAGTTGACAAATAACAAAATCTCAATCAAATAGTGATCATTTAAGATGATGATATGTTGCTAGGATGTTTATGTTTTGTTTTTTGAAATGATATTCTTAAATGGGATTGAATTTTGTTTGATTTTCTTTTGTCATTTTCTTCTTCTTCTTCTCTTTCTTCTTCCTTTCATTCACCAACAAGTGTTAATAATATACGTCGGTAATCTCCACTGGTATCATCCTGAAATTAAAATATACACAACAAAATATTGTTTATTTCCCTCGCATTTACTATGTACACAGCATACAAACTCAGTGGTGAGACTGATCAGTTGCAGTTCTAAACATAAATGGGAAGATTCAAACAAACAATACCAAGTGAATTTTAACTTAACCCCATTGCACAAGCAATTGGCTATCAGGACTCAGTAGCCGCGTGAATAACGTAATGGCGTTTGAAGCGAAAGGTAATGGGTTCGAGTTTCAGAGTGAACATTAACTCTGAGATGTAGGTACATCCAGTTGACGAGTCCCAAATAGGACGAAATGTGTGTCCTGGATTTCACTGCTAGCCACTATTCATCTTTGCTTACAATGCTAGTGAATTCAGGCTATATCGATGCAATACGCACAGTATGTACCTATGCCAATTAGAAACTAACCAGTTGCAATCCTAAACATTAATGGGAATGTTCAAACAAACAATACTAAGTGAGTGGTTAAATGTTCAATTACAATTTAAACAAAGGTCAACTTTATAGGGATTTGAAACATTAATCACTTGTAATCAGTTTGATACTGGTGACTTGTATATATTGCATAAATTAAGCAATGTTCTTGTAGTGTCGTTTACTATGTTAAGCCAATATAGCTTATTCTAACTTCCGGATAGACCGGTTTATTCATTCTTCTTGAGTCATATTTTGACGTTGTCAATTATTCGCTTACTAACCTTGACTGTTTTTATATGAGCGTTTATGTGATCATTTCTTATCCTATTCATCACATCTCTGTAGCTTATTTCTGTTAGGCTATAAATATCGATTAACGCTTGATTAAATCGAGTTGGCTAACTTGTCTTCTGCAAGCTGCTTCGCTCTTCCCTCTTTGTTTTGTCTCCTTGATTGTCTGTTCAAATCAATAATGAGTGCATAAAATATGCATATTCAAAATCCATTCTCTTATTTGATTTATTTAATTCCATTGTTCACAAACGCGATTTAAGTCGATGATAATATACAAGGATAGGCGACATGTATATTTCAATAACAAGCAGCATACGATCAAATTGGAGTCAGATTTAGGGCCACTAAATTCTTCTATGTTTAATCGGTAATATATAATCAGTTATTATTGTTACATCTTTCGTTACTATTTTGTATGTACAATTTTAATTTAGACGTCAAGCTAGATCACTCCCTATAATTGGCACATGTAGACCTTTATAATTCTTTTTCCTGAAATACAAAATGGTTAGACGGTAGAATTACTGAAATTACATAGAGACGATAAGATACAAAGAGAAGATAGGCCCATTGAATCAGTCAACTCATGAAGACTTCCATGTGGGACAAATTTACTGTTAAAAAAGGGGAGTATCTAAAAGGGAACAAGACTGATATTTCCTAAATTTTATAAAATCATGTTTTTATGATCTCAATTGATGTATTCGTTGGATTAATTATATATACCCATAGATAATAAAATGATATATATTTGGAAAATTCATCCGAAGATAAAATTGTTGGATATAAGATATTGAACTACTTCAACTAGCCAATATTTAATATAGACTATTCATCGGTATTAGGTGTTTGAAGGCAATCAACATGATACCTTACTTAACTTAAGCTCAATTCTGTGATTCACAGCTATCAACAAATATGTGATCAATTATGAAGCATTATGTAATATCCCGATCAAAAGTGTCAATAATGAGTTATTCAAGATATCATATCAGTGATTACCAGTACACTTTTATTGATTTCTGTTTGAAAGACAATCAAAATCTACATTTGAATATTTTTGATGATATGGATTAAAGTTGGTGAGAGATGTCTCTATATTGTAATTTTAACCCAATATTAGACATGTTATTATATTATCTTTATTCTAGTTCCCAGTTTTAATTTTCACCAAAATTAACATTATTGTTATCATCAGACGAGTTTTGTGGATATTATAGTTGAGATCATGAGTCAATTGAAGGCAGACCGCCATAGAGAACATGAAAGCACTGGACAGCCGTTTCGTCCTATTGTGGGACTCCTCAGTGATCTGGAGGTTTAGCACTTGCAAGCAAAACTGATAGGTTCTGGGTTTGAATCTCACGAGGTTGGATCGTGGATGCACACTGCCGAGGAGTCCCACAATAAGACGAAACGGCTGTCTAGTGCTTGCAGGTTTTCTTTGGTGGTCTACTTTCAATTGACTCTTGATCTCAACTATTGATATTATTATTTATTGTTTCCCCGTGTTTACTTTTTCTTTTGTCACTATGCAGATAACAAGGAAGATTTTAAAAGAAAGTTGAATTGTGATGCATAATTTGTGTATCGTTTCGTGCTTTGTTTTCTCTACGTCAATAGCTATTTTAAAATTATATAGAATGATAATAATTAAAACACTTCACTCGTAAACCCTTCACATTATGCGTAAATTTGCATACACTTACACACACACACAGAGGAACGTAACTACATCGTTAAAATCATATCATTCATTCATGAGCCTAGTTACTTTTATGAATTTCTTGACTCTTAACATCAAAATGTTTTAAGGTTCATTGTTATTGATCCCGGATTAATTAATTAATTAGTCGGATAAATAATTAACTGGTAAGAAGATAATAACTATAAGTCATCAAAAAGAATATAATTAACAAACATCAATTCTGAAGATTTCAGATTTTAAGTATTGAATGTTTAACCCTTTCAAACTGATTAGTTTTTAGTTACAAATAAGTAAAAAATAATTCAGTTTTATGAGAAATCGGTCACATAATCAAGAGCTTAGTAGTAATATCATTCACTATGGTGAAGGAGTAACCGACAATTATTATCAGAAGGGGTTTTGTGGAGATTTAGTATTTTCATACTTGGAGTTAGACACCATCGGATGCCGGGTCAGTGGTTTATCGGTTAAGTGCTCTGGCGTGAGACTGGTAGGTCCTGGGTTTGAATCTCGAGAGGCGTGATCGTGGATGCGAACTGCTGAGGAGTCCCACAATAGAACGAAACGGCCGTTCAGTGCTTCCAGATTTTCCTTGGTGGTCTAGTTTCACTTGACTCACGCTTGGAACTATAACCGACAATTGTCTGTTGAGTAAAATTATAACAATCTTATAGAAGTGTTAAAGTCTCAGAGTAGACCATCCGTTGCCCGAATACTCTATTGATTTTCTACTCAATGGGATATCATACACATATTTATTTCGTTAGTTATTTTTTTGACTGACATATGGTGATATGGGGAATATCAAATCACTTGAGATTAAAGCTTTACTTTACATATGAATGAGAACCTAGTACGAAAATGAGGTTTATGAATATTCCCTAATTGTCTTCAACTACCTGACATATATAAGATCAAAATGTCAATCTGATCAATGATAAAGTAAGTACATACTTTCGTTTTCTAAACAATTTGCATATTGTTTATTCATTTTGTAACATAAACAACTACACATATGAATTCACTTGGTATTGTTTGTTTGAACCTTAATTCACAAGCATGGTTAGCAGAGATGGATATTGGCTAGCAGTGGAACCCAGGACGCGCGTATCCATCTCTGCTAATCATGCTTGTGAATTAAGGTATATCGAGGCAATACGCACAGTATGCACATATGTCAATTAGAGACTGACCAGTTACAGTCCTAACAAAATCGATGGGAAGATTCAAACAAACAATACCAAGTGAATTTAAACTTCACCCCATCGCACAAGAAAGTGGTTATCAGGATTCAGCGGCCGAGTGGATAACGCGATGGCGTTTGAGGCGAGGGTACTGGGTTCGAGTCCCAGAGTGAACATCAACTCTGAGATGTAGGTACATCCAGTTGACGAGTCCCAAATAGGACGAAACGCGCGTCCTGGATTCCACTGCTAGCCACTATTCATCTCTGCTAACTACACATATGATTTAGAGATTATAGCAAAATTTGTTTATCCAATAGAGTAACATTGACTGATCGGCCCATGACTTCAATGAAATTCAGTAATCTTCACAATCTCAAACTGAAAATTATCATGTGCTTAATAGTGACTAGACTTGAGAAGGAAATCCCGAAATTCTGGTAAGAAGCCTTGGCCAGTGGAATTCAACTGTATCAATGATGAGACAGTTACCCACCGAAGACAGTCAAAGAAGGTCACGCGACATCGTGGACTGGTTGAATTTAGACATTAATACCGTTTGATGGGTATATGTTTTTATTTTCTTTCTTTCTTACTTCTCACATGAGTTTTGCTTTACTAAAGCAAGTGCATTTTTGTATTTGGTAATACAAAACTTTTAAATTCCGAAAAAGATCTGTTTTCATGGTTCTTTTAGTTTTCTCTACTAGCATATTCATAGGTAATCTATAAATAATCAAGTGGACGAACGATTCTTAAAATTTTTTTAAAGATTTTTTTGTAGTTTTACATCACTAACTAAACTTAGTAAGACAACTATTGGCTATCAGAAAGCACTGGATAGCTGTTTCATTCTAATATGAGACGTTACAACAATAAGCATGCATGATCAAATCATGGATCAGATTCAGGATCATTTATTCTCGTGGTAAGTACTAAACTTCCATACCACTATACTGGCACTCAATCAATTCGTGATACTGTGAAATGCCACTTATGGATAAATCACTTATATCCTAAATTGCTTATTATTCTTTCTTTTTAATAGTTGACATTTAAGTCAACAGTAACCTTGATTAAGATTTTCCTATAAATGCGACATGAAATACCTAGAATAGTTTTGTTTTTACTAATAAAGATAATCGTTTTTAGGTTTTCAAAAGCTGGAAAAGAAGTAAGAATTAAACTGATCCATAATATTTCGCCACGATTGCTACTTTTCACTGACAAATTATTATCACTTGAATCGATTGTAATACAAGAAATGTTTATTCAATTTATATTAATGTTTCTTAAATACATAAAATCTTGATGGAGTTTTGTTCTCTGAGCTGGGTGCTTTGATCGTGGAGCTTTTATCGTTTTTCCGGACAACATCATCAGCACAAATTTCAGGTAGACGCGAAGTGTTCCCCACATATAACTCACAGTTTGTCCTTTAGATCTCGATGTTAATTGGTTCCTGTCAACCTTAAACCTATAATTGTTTACTTCTTTATTTTGGTTGTATCTCACAATGGTTTGATTTTTGGTCCTATATTTGTCCATAATCTTTCTGTTATATCCCCCGCTCCTTCTCCAACTGCACATTCATATATATTACGAGTGCATACGTTATAACAACTGGCGACGGGGTAAAAAATGGCTCTAACTTCCGATCAATTTCATTTGCTAATCCAGCGACAAGAGCAGCGCTTTAAAAAGAGTCAATTGGAATTCATTGACAAGTTACATGCAAAGCTGCTGAATCACCCATGCTTTGGGGGTGCAACGGAAGTTGACGCATTAATTTCAAAATTGCGTACAGAGCTGGAAATCGATTGCAGAATGAATGAATATGCCAGTGAAAGCCTCAATGAATCCATGACAAACAGTAAATTAAACGAAGCAATAGCATTTATACATGATCAGCCCAGTAGCCCAGTACTACCTGTTTCAGAGACATGCCCTATAAACGGTCCAAATCCTGTTATTCCAGAAAAAGGACGTGCAAACAGTGAATTATCCTGTTCACAGGAAGACAATGTCTTGCAAAATGCTTATGAAAGTGCTGCAGTACCCGCGCATGAAGAAATGGGAGACAAACCGAGCAGTATAGTGAATACAGTGGTGCCAAATCAAACCAGTCATGATGCAAAAAATTTTTCTAATGAATCTAATGATCAAGATTATCTAATTGTTCTTCCAGATCCCGATTATTTTGCTGATTCATATGTTCCAGTTCAAATCTCTTATAAAAATGGGAGAAAAATATCGGATGCATTAAATGATAATCAAGAATCCAATACAACTTTTATAGATACTGATTATCCTGATGATTCATTATCTACTAATGAGGTTCCGAGTAAATTCAGGGAAACTGCTTCAGAAGAATCAAACGCTGGTGACCTCAAATCGGATGTCGTTGATCCTCACGATCTAATCAGTTCTGGTGGATTCTCTGTTAAATACGACGAATATGTTTTAAATAATGTCATAATAATGGTAACTTGGGTACATAAGGATCCAACAGTCTTTCGTGGGGGAGGATGAATTCGAGAAATTTAAAATCCGGATGTCAACTCGGGATTTCTCAAAAAGGGGAGGTATTATATCCCCTGGTAAATTATTAATGGTAAATCTGAGGTCTATTATCGACCAATGTATTATGCCTATTTCTTATTGTACAATTGTTACGTAACTAAACTATTCATATTGGTGTTTCTCTTATCATTAGCTTTATTTTGATCTTTGATTTATTATCATACGATTCTTGAGTTATAATCAGTTTATTGATTACTTTGGTTTGTATAAAAACCCAGTATGTTTGTAAATAATGATTCATATTGCCGAGGCTGTTATTTGTGTTCTGTACTCAACTGGCTGGGCTAGGCAGATAGGAAGGACCGAAATAGCACTCAAGACTGCTCGTACAATTTCAAGTATCATCATTGTGCCGATCAGTAAAATCCACTACCTCTTTAATTGCACGTATATATATATTTCGAGTTCACACGATATAACACTTTTTAATTGGTTGACAATTTGGATTGACTTCAGTGTGCTTGTTGATTGCTGATTGACCTGAATGCAAAGCTTCTAAAAGTTCTCTGGTGTTTTTAGGACTGCCTCTATCCAAGATTTCCACATTTTTCCAGTCGAATGCGTGTCTACAGTTGGACATGTGCATTGATATAAGTGAGAATATATCATGGCGTTTGACCGTAGATTGATGTTCATGCTGGTGAAGATGAAGAAGGGGTCCGCTTTGTCCGATGTAGTGTTTTTCGCAGTTGATACAATTTATTTTTTAGATGATGTCCGGTCTTTCTTCTTTTGTCATCTCATCCTTTGCTTTGCATAGAATTAATTGCAGTGATTTTGTTGGTTTATGTGCAACACCTATTCCGAAAGGTTTAAACGATTTCGTTTTACTTTCTGATACGCCTTAAAAGTATGGTAGAGTGATCTTTTTGTTGGTTTCAGAAGAACGATGAAAGCTTCACGACCAAACCACCCAGCTCAGAGAACGAAACTTCATCAAAATCATTCACCTGAACTACAAACTTTCTCCACCACATAAAATCTTATCGAAAAAAAGAGATTTCCAACAAGTAGTTCAATAAGTGTTCTTAAGTATAAATGATTATGCTTTATCTAGTTAATTCTAACAAATCCCTTTAGACTTATTAAGTTATATTAGGAATAAATGTAAAATTGATTATCCAAACTTACAGCTATCCATGACTCAAGAGTTTTTCCTGTTAAAGTAAGAAATTCTTTTTTTATACGAGCCATATCAATACCAGAACGTCCGACAACTATACGTATCAATGTTGAATCAGATGTTCCAGCACCTTTCATGGAAGTTTTTAATTTTTCAGCGAAATATTTCTGTTTGTTCATAACACATCTCACTGAAATAAGAATTAAAATAAATCAATTTACATTCATTTCGAAATAATTATTTGTGAACACAGGTCACTCAATCAAGACGGAATCTGCTTTCAAAGTCTCCCAAAGGCAGTCATATTGCATCTTCTTAACATTGCCGAAGCAATAGCCATACATCTGTGAAAACGAGGATTTTGTGTCGAAAAGAGATTGGTACAACATTTTCTTCTACCATGGTCTTAATGTCTTATAATTTTTTTCTTCATACTCTTCCTCCTTTATAGGTATCTGCTTCCTTTCCCATCTTCTCCTTAAACCTTCTACCCCCAGCTGGTTTATTTATGTTTCTATGGACCTCCTGATCACGTTTCATCTCAATTTCAACATTAACAATCAAACGATTATTAGTTTCTCTGTTTAAACAATGTTTTAATAACTTTGTCTATTCTATCTCACTGTTACCATGTCTAACGGAAGTTTATTATTGTACAGATTTGAAAGTGAATTCGCCGGAAAGAGAATTCTTCGCTGAATCTATCTTTCTTATTGGATATCGGAATGGGTGTATTCCGTTTAATAATTAATTTTCCATTTACATTAATGTTTTATTTGGTGAATTATTGACTAATATCCAAAATGTTAAGTTCGCTGAATGATCAAACGCTTTATGATATCGTTGTATCCCAACAATATAAAATAAATCCAAATTCCGTTCATATATTTCAGATACAATTAAAATTAATATTTAAGGCTTCCGGTCGATGAGTTAGAAATTATTCTACCTCAAACTCTAATTGGTGAGACTATAATTTACGGACAACCTTTGAGCAACGGTAAAATGACCTTCAAGATGTCCATCTACTTACCAGGGTTAAATGAGGGTTATAAATTAGTGAGGGACTAGGATCAGGACTAACAGTTGAACGTTAGGGTTAGAAATTATATTCAATGTTTTCATCACGAATTGACATCAGCTATAATACCGAAACGGTGTTTAGGCAAATGAATGGATGAATTTTAAGCAAAAATCTAAGACCTGCTATCTTAAATCTGATTGGTTTGTCCATAAATCATAGTCTAGCCCTCTGGTTTCCACTGCTGGGTAGTCTAAATAATCTTATTAAACTGTTTGTCCAATCAATGAACCAATCAGCAAAAATTATACAATTATCTTCCCATTTTAATTTTAGATTCTCTAAAAATATATATTGACGAGTGCCAAGTAGCACGAAACTCGGGTCCAGGATTTCCTGTTGACCACCTCCAACCACCATCTTATGTCAACATAGTGCACGCAGTGTCGAGCCACCTAGACTAGTGGCCATATTGCAACTTGATCGATAGCATTCGATCAGCACTAAGACGGACTTAATACGCATGATATTGATCACCACCCAGTGATCAATCAATTGTGATTATATGAATATAGTAGTCGTTTTCAGTTACAGAACACAAATTATCTCAAAAAAGAACATCGAATTTTGTAAAAGGAATTCAATCACCCTTAATTCTGAGGTTTCACATTACGTACTGACTTCGGTTAGACGACAAGAACTCACTGGATAGCCTTTTCATAAATCTAATGTTTTTTAAACAAATTTCACCTGATCGATAATAGAGATCAGTACATAAGAAAAAAATTAGATTAAAACAGAAGAATAAATGATAAAGCCTATATATAAACAGATCCAAATTGAAACTTACCAACAGTAAGCATAGCTCGAAGTAAATCTCCACTCATTTCCGATTTTAAAGCACTTTCAATATCTCTTCTACCAAGTGATGAATAATGTTGAAAAACTAAACGTAAGTGAGCATAGGATCGATGACCGAGGATTTGAATAAATCTGTTGAGATAAAAAGTATACAATTAGTTGTTGTAAAAAAGTAGTACTTAAGTTTATCAGTCAATAAGTTTGCAATCAAATCACATGATGATTCAATCGCGTGGTGAATGATTATGACAGTTGTAACGAAAATAGCTGGAATTCAAACAATCAACATATAAATACAAACCGTCTGACATTCAAGTTTATCTATTATTACATATGATTGTCTTTATTCACATTTAGAATCCTGTTATTATGTAACAGATTTTGATTATTTATAAACAATATTTTATCTATCAGAAGGGGTTTTGTGGAGATTTCAGTATTTTGATCGTTGAAATCATGAGTCTATTGAAGCTAGACCACCATGGAAAACCTGGAAGCACTGGATGGCCGTTTTGTCCTATTGTGGGACTCCTCATGATTTCAACTATGAAAATACTGATATCTCCATAAAACCCCTTCTGATCTATAATCATATGCTCACTAGTGACTGACTTCAAGAGATATTTCCTGGAGTTCTAGCGGGAAGAAGTGACCAGTGGAGTTCAACCACGTCTGTTATAGAGATATCAACTCACTGAAAACAATTGGTGAATGGTCGCTCAGATTTCGTGGATTCGTTGAAGTTGGACATTAACACCGTTGGATACCTGCCAGCTCAGTGGTCTATCGGTTAAGTGTTCACGCGTGAGACTGGTAGGTCCTGGATTAGAATCTCGCGAGGCGAGGTCGTGGATGAGCACTGCTGAGGAGTCCCACAATAGGACGAAACGGCCGTTCAGTGCTTTCAGGTTTTCCATGGTGGTCTAGCTTTAATTGACTCATGATTCCAACTATGAAAATATTTTATCAGCAAAATATTCCATATTTTGTTGAATATTTCCAAGTTTTAATAAAACATTTACTTCATTGTATTATCACATTGGAAAGTAGAATACAAAGAATCACTGCCGATGTAGTGTGTGCTATTGATGTCAACAGATATAAAATAGTATGTATCATCAATCGAAAGTGGAATGTGTGGCCGCAAAAGTTTGAGAAAATCGAAGAGAAGAGAATGAGAACAGAGGGTGGTCGATATGGAAAATAAGGAACAACAAAGTCTGAGAGAATTGATAGATATTTATTCAAAAAATTCTGTAATGTATTAAAATACATTTGGTTGTCCCCCACTTGTGTTCTCGTTCACTACACCGATAGTCTTCACAGAACATATGTCCGCTGAATTATTTACACAAGTGATCTTTAATCACAGGTTTCTCTAAACGAGTTATCAACATCTTTGCTAAGCTACTTGCAGACTGTTTTTAAAAATTATCAGCTAAAAAACGTTCAGGACAACGGTAACAAGTCGTTTTAGGAAACCTTGACAGTACTCATTCACTACTCCAAACAAGTCTGAATACAAGTTCTTCTAGGATCTTGAATAGTAGTATACATTTATATTATTATTTTATAGTTTAGTTGTTCATGTTTTCAGCTCTAATCACTTTGTAACTGTGCAATTGTCATGGAGTGCCATAGATGGTACGTTACTGTATGATTCACAAAATAAATGAATTTCATCGATCATGACTACTTAATAGGACTTTACGAATTTCTTATTGAAGCCATTCACTACCTACTGTTTATTTATCCTATTTCAGTTGGACTATGTAAGTAGAAATAACTTGAAATACTGATGCTTCATCTAACAATTTTTCCTATTCATATGTAACTAACAACACATCGACTTCAAATATATTCAGCATATTCATAGATACAGTTAATTTCAATTTAGAGAATTTTGGAATGCTCAAATGAAGTAATGAAATTTTACATTTTCATTAAACGGAATTACACAAAAAGAATATTAGAAGCAAAAGCACTTATGAAATTCACCATATTTTTATGTTACCTATTGATCCTCGCTTCGATCCCTTGCGCTTTCATGAATGTGCACTACTGAGGGGCGTCATACTAGGGAAAAATGGATATCGTTCCAGTGTAATCCTAATGACTGTGTGGACAGATCTTGAACTCAATAACTAAGAACATATATATAACGCACACTGGTGCATTATCTTGTCAACTATACCACCCTTTTTCATTGTTTGTCCGTCTATCTAGAAATATCTGAGTGATTTACATTGATTATCCGCACAGATACATTCAGATTAGATCCTGAATTCCACTGCTACATAGTATCAGTCTTTGCTTATTATTCACAATATTTTCATAAATTTCCAGCTGGCTATTTAATTTTTATTGTCAGAAGGGGTTTTTGTGGAGATTTAGTATTTTCATAGTTGAAAGCGTGAGTCAATTGAAGCTAGACCACCAGGGAAAACCTGGAAGCACTGGACGGCCATTTCGTCCTATTGTAACATGGCGATTACATTAAAAATGAAACTGTGCCTGACAAATCAAAACGACAATTATGAATACACTTCGTAATCATAACATTGACAAAGTAAAATAAAAATAGCTTTTCAATATTTTCTAACTTTAATTGATGTTTAAACTGAAATCAGTTTAATGTTAAAGTTAGATCACCATGAAAAACCTGGAAGCACTGGTGGTCTAGCTTCAATTGACTAATGATCTCAACTATATGAAATTACTAAAATCTCCAGAAAACTCCCTTCTGTTCATGGTCAAGATCAAATTTAAAATATGGAAATTATTGGCAAAAACACATAAAGTATTCATGAGTCTGAGACAGATGGTGATTAGTTTTGAGATAGATCTTCTAACAGTGTGTCACTTTGTAATGTTAAATATTTTGATCTTGATCCTTTATAAAGTTGTGGGAAGTAGTCATACATTAGACCAAGAAAATTGTTTAGTGCTTTCCGGCTTTCATAAATTTATGATATGTTATCCGATTGTGATGAAAGTGACTTAATTCCAAACTGTTGTCTTTTGTCTTGGCTCAGTAATTTTTGGAAACCTAATACCGGCATCGGAAATCAGTACAGCACTAGGCAGTTTGATATAGGATCAGCCCTTAGGTCTGTTTCGTTTAGTCTTTCTAAGAATGTTGTTTGTCTATGAGAAATCGTTCTGTGAGAGCATGTTCAAATTTAACTGAGAGTAACGTATAACCATTTGACTTAGAGGTTTCTGTTTGCCATTTTATTATTCACTAACCAACCTGTAAGCATCATAGAATATTAATGGATAACAAAAATCATACATTGCCGTGATAGCCAGCCTTACCTATAGTGACAAGATAGTATTTACGGTCGAGATATACAACTACTGTGTACACTTCATAATTATTGAACAATATGACATGATACTGGTTGTACAACAGAGGATAACTAACAAAGTATCTCTGACAGCTCTCGAATTATATCAGCTACAATTAACTAACTTTATCCTAAAAGATTGCGATTATAATGCAATTTAATATGTTAATCGTCATTTTTACAGTATGGTAATATATCATAAAACAATGAAATTGTCACCTAAGCTGTCGAATGGATCTTGCTTTCATAAAATTGTAACAAAATCAATGTCATTTAATTGATAGGTTTACAGTCAACAATTTGAATTTCATTAAAGAGACTAATCCATTAAAAGAGATAATTTATGGATAAGCTTAATATCTAAAGTTAGGTAGAAATTCAGAAAGATAATGTCTCTGATAACCAGCACGTTTTCGGAAAGAATATTAAATATTATGTCATAATGGTAATGATGATTCAATAAAAGCAAAAAAAAAGATATTCAAAGACCGACTGTTTAGTTATGAACTGGGTATCAATACTCATAACACATATCGATATAATTATAGTATGTGAGCAGGTGAAGGACTTAAAAGTATGAAATGACGTATTACATATATGACGTGAAAGTGTATGTCTACATTCACTAGTCAGTCACGATTAATATGACTAGGAATTTCATGTTAACACAGACAGTTTGTAGAGGTTTTTCGATTTGAGAACATTTTAAATCACAGACCCACTTTTGTTAGACACAAGGATGTAATCGACACCTGCTTAATCCGGTTAGGAAATTCCTTATCATTACGCACCCAATAACTATATCAACAGATTTTTAGACTATTAAGTTAGTGTAGTTCAAAATCCTAACGCCAGTGATATGATGAGATTTCATTACTATCGTCTATCTACCTGAAGTCAGTCCGTATTGTCAACTACAAAGGTTTAATCATCGTAAGTAATGATAAATGTACCTGCAAAACAATAAATGATTACAGTGTAAGGTTATTTTAAAACAGCAATATTTATGTAAGAGGAATATTTCGTGTGAACTACTGGAAAAATTATTAACTTACTTTGATTCATCTGTTCCCCATCTTTGCTCTCCAGCTTGATACAATTCTTCTGCATCTTTACGTGCTCGACATTCATCAACATTTTGATTTTCATCTCTATCTCCTTGTACTAATGCTACTAAGACACGTTTGAAATATCCAGATGTTTCATCTTTTAAATCTCTCTCGAGGGAACGACCCTTGTAAACTATTTAGAAAAAGAAACTGATTATAATACTGATTGAAATCGTCTATATTTACAGCTCACATTTGAGGCTATTAGTCCATGAAGCAGAGATTATTACACTTCGAGCTTTGTCTCACGTTTGCGTGTAATCAGAATTAGATTATTCAACGATTTATTGTGCTACTTCATCAATGAGTATAAAGTACTTAATCATTCCCCCATTGTTATCTAGTAAATTAGTTACAAATGTAGATAATGAGTAGTATTTTTGCTAAATAATAACTCTTTAGTTGTTTATGTAGTAAGTAGATGTACGAAGTTCGATTACACATAACTTACAGAGTCCAGTTATTATTAAACATTACTACATTAAAACTTAAAATTTTATTCCAATTAAAATTTCCAGTGTTCAATTATCAAGTAATTTCTTTATTTTAAATCACGAACTAGTACCAGCTGGATGATCGTTGAAACTTAGAAGCATAGAATAGTCATTTCGTCCCAGCATGGAACTCCTCAAAATTGAGTATTCACGACCATGCAACCACTGATCAAAGCGATGTCTTTTGGTCTCCCGTTAGAACGCGAGACTAACACTACGTAGGATTAGTCTGGTAATATGAGGCATATTTTTATTGTATTGGAATCTAACTGTATGTTTTTTGCAAATTGGATATAAGTCAAATATAGCTAGACGATTCATTAAGTTAGCTTGTTGTGCTGAACGGTTTCTAGATGCTGATATGTACGCTCTCTGTACGCCATTCTGACTCACTACTTGAATGAGGGAAAAAGTAGTGGAAAAACCCGAATCGAAATATATACACAAATTCATTTGTAAATTTTGCCGTGTTCCTCGAATAATTGACTTGAATTTCGACCTATAATGTTCTCTCATCATCATATCATGCTTCCCTATTAGCCTTGAATAAATTTTTCTGGTTGATCAAGTGTTATTTTTAATACATGAATTTAATACAGTTCCAGGTCACATTAATTATGCAAAATCCTGTATTCTGTTGCAAACAAACTGGGATCTCATAGTTGGAATGAATTTTTTCTTTCATCTAATCCATAGAAGGACTACTCGGAATCCGAGTAGCTTCGGATGATTCTTCCAAATATGTTAGGTTAATATGTGAGGCCTGTATTTAACTGCATAGAATCTTTGATTTTCATGCAGCTCATCATATTCCAAAAGACTATATCAAGGCTTTAACATATCTCACCGTGTATATTTGAATAAAATAAGCATGAAAGCTGAATTCAGGATGTCAATTTTATGCCATAATCAAGACCTCTCTCTTTTATAGTAATAACAATCGACTGTTCACTGGTGATTAGTTTGAATATTAATGTTACTGAAGGTTCTACTGGAAGGCGTGATATGTGGAATCTCTTAAGTCCACAGTAACTCAGTTATTGTTTATAATATGAAATTATAATACTCCTATCATATCATAAATGAATGTTTAAGATTCTAAACCTTTCGACTACTCATTGCTGAGAATTCCCAAAATCTATCTAATCCGTTCTGATTGTTAAAAGTTATTCTGGTGATGTCAGGATATAAAGAAGGGTTCCCGTGGCCTTTCAGAAACGATTCACTTCACGTAATATGTTCAACTACAGACATTTCACTAAGCAATAAAGGAGAAAAGTTAACGTTTCATTATGTTATCACATTTCAGTATAGGAATGCAATATACTTTATATTATTTTAAAATCAAGGAATTTACTTACTTTTTGTATATGCTTCACATATCTCCCTTATCTGTTCATTTGTTCGAGTGCATAAAATTTCAATCAAAACTTCTTCATCTGTACCAGCACCACGCATTGCTTTACGTAGTTCTATTGCATCCAATTCCGATGGAGTTCGACACAATGCTACCATACACTGATGAAATTTTCCACTTAGTTCAGAATCAAACTTAGAAGTTAATTCTTTTCCAAATATTGCCTTATATTTTTTTGTTATTATAGCACGTTGTTTAGGGCTTCTATGACCCATTACTTCTATTAATTCTTTTTCATTTGTTCCTAAACCAGCCATTGCTTTTCGTAAACGTTCACAATCTTCTTCTGGATTAAAATTTGCTGCATCTTTGACTGTTGGTTCAAACTAAATGGATAATGAAAATAGAATGATTTAAACGGATACATTTAAAAATGAATCAAGCAATGTTATCTGAATGAATGTAATTACCCTTTTTTATCTCAACATGATTTTGCAAATATCACCATCTTTCACATGATCATCGTAAGACCTGGAAATCGTGCAACATAACTGTATACATAATTGAAGGTGATATCCATAGCTACTTCATTTTCAGTAGTTCTCAATGGATATTTAATCGTAAGAACAATGACTTTCAAAAATGCTATTCTATTGAAAATACTTAATCAAAGAAAACATCTAATAGAGCTGTTCAACACATAACCTTCGTAGATTTTGAGAATTATCTTAAAAATACAATCGATTTTAAAACATTCACGAATAAATACCTGTGAAAACAGGGTTTACAAAAAAATCATCATGTGACAGAGATAAGATCTCAGTACATCTATCAATACCGAATGAAATGTGTTACTGAAGTTATTAATTATTGGCATTTATATACATTGAGTTTATATTATTAATAAGTGTTATATCGGTTGTGTGAGTACGTGGTTGCCCTGTTTAATATATATGTGAACGTGCTGTTTCCCGCCAATGAGAAAGGAGTGATTTATCGATCAGAGCAATGATACACAAAAGTCTAATGAGCAGTCTTGGGTACTTGTAAGTCCTGCTTCTGCCTAGCCCAGCCAGTCAAGTCCAGAACACCAATAACAGTCTCTGCAATATGAATCATTATTCTCAATCAAACTGACCACATCGTACCATAAAATAGAAAATAACATTTGTACAAGATTTGGCCAAATGTGGCTGTGAATAGGGGGAACAGCAATTAATGGACTAGGGATAACTCAAGAATAGTAAATCGTATAATAATAGTCTATAGATCAAAATAAAGCTTATAATAAGAGGGAATCGAATATAAATAGTTTAGTTACTTAACAATTACACAATAGGAAATATACATATTATGTTGGTCAATAAACGGTTCTCAAAGTTACCATTCATTAATCTCCACGGGATATAACAATATATATCTTTGATCACTATTTGTATAAGAATTTATGATCAATCATATTTGTAATGAAGGCTTTATCTGATAGTTTCCTAAACAACCATTAACTTCTTCAATATTACAGATCGACCTTAGAGTTAAGTCTCAGTAACTTATTTTTAAAAGCATACAACAGAACTGTATAAATGAAGCCGAATAATACTGTATTTATTGAACCTTCATGTATCTAACCATTTACATGATCTGTTAAATGAGTACGCCAATAAGATCACTAACTATGACCTTCCAGAGTTTCTGACATGTGTGTCAATTACCATGCTGAACCATCCTCAACAATCACCAGAACTAAACCTGTGCTTTCAGCATGTTCCGTAGTAAAAGACGGCCATGAAGTAGTGATCGAAAGTACCAGTCTGAATTTTTAAAAAATTCCAAGGATGTGATGTATGATGGAAAACATAGATGACACAAGCACACTGTCATACAGAGTATTTTGAAAAGGATGAGATGAATGTTTCCTAACTTTTCGTGAAATAAAGTTTACATGACCTTAATTGGAGTATTTACTGAGAAAACTTTGTTTCAAAATGGGTTACATTATGAATTCACAATAGCTGGAAAACTATTGAAAAATCTTGGAAACATCTTTCGTTTTAGTATATGATTTATTTCTTTGATTTATATGAAACAAACAAATTATCCTTTTGAAAAATCACATTTCTCAATAGGCAATTGAGTAAAGATGGACAGTGACTAGCAGTGGAATTCAGGAGTCGTCAGCTGGATGTACATGCATCCAGAAGTTGATGTTCACTCTGGGACTTGAACCCAGTACCGTCCGTTTAAAACGCCATCGCATTAACCGATTAGCTACTGATTCAGGACGAAACGCGCATCCTGAATTCTACTGCTAGCCACTATCCATCGTTGCTTATAAAGCTTGTGATTTAAGGCAATATCGAGACAGTCCGCACAGTATGCACATATGCCAACAAGAGATTGATCAATTGCAGACCTGAACAACATTGGGAAGATATAAGCAAACAATACCAAGTGAATTTCTCTTAGTTTATTGTTTATAAAATGTATATCCACACTTACAAATTTACAATCAAAGTGGATATAATGGGATGGAGAAAAGGTTGAGCTTATATAAATAGGGCAAAACAGTTAGCAAATCTATTTCTGTGCTACTTATTAGATCATTCTACATTATTTGAAAATAAAGTAATAGATAGGGGTAATACAGTTGTAATTTGACTAGGAAAACAACTCACTGTTACACTATTTAAGCCTGATTATGGCATGTTGAAAACTTTAATGATTATTGAAACATCATTTTAGGAGATTAATCGCTAATGAATTACTTCATCTTAGTTTAAAATTCTTCAGAAGATTGAGATGGTTACTTCAAATGATATCAAGGAATTCTCATATACATTTCCGATATTGAAATTCGAAGTCTTGACTAGTAAAATGGAATGGTATAATTATGACTGGATGACGCTCAAGTTTTATTACAAATCATTTGAACTACTGAATTCAGACTCGCCACATTGAATGATATTGTATTCACCAAAAGAATCGAAAGTCCTGAGTTTGATCATATATTAAATTATAAATACATAACAGCGAAAATTCAAGCTAGGAAGGTATGGCTTTCAATAGCTCACTGTGTTTAATGGCGTTGTAGGTGGCGCCAGCCTCTAACGAAAATAATCTTTAAATGGAATGAAACAGCATAAACTATCCAAATAATCTAGTGAAATTTTACGGCCTTGCTTCACTAACCGATTTTGGTAGGAAAACCAGTGAAAATAAGGAAGCACTAAACGGTTATTAGATCCTAGCATGAGACTCTTCAGCATTTCTCATCCAAAATTCCACAGGGCATCATACTCAGGACATTCAGAATACTCATCAATCCCTTAACTCTTAGATATGGACACTGGTTGTTAGGGAGTCTTACACTAAGGCGAAACAGCAACCATATATGCTTTCTGGTTTTCAATAGTTATCTAGCCAAGTTCGGCTCACGATATAAACCTATAAAATGCTCGATAATACTCACAATCTCCTGTACCTCTTGTTGAACTGTGATCATCGAATTTTAACAGACTTTCTTTGTATGTGTTTGCTTTGCATTGATTTATATTTCTTTTTCCTGTTTTACTTACTGACTTATTATCGGTCAACATTATTTACATTTGCTGCTGAATAATAGTTTTTTGCCATTATCATTGACTTCATATTATTGCTATAAAATGACAAACCCATTCATTTAAGAAAAAAAAATTATAAAATCCCCCTCACAATCTCATTTTATACAAACAAAACCTTCATAATTGAACCCCTCACTCTTTAATTTAGTTCAATAAACTAGAGTTGTCTTGATAAAAAACGCTTTTTACTTATGTACTTTTGTGAATATTGGGAAGGGCGTTTTCACAACGACCTTATAGCAGTTACAGTTTAAAAAGTAAACTACTGTATTGCAACTCAGTAGTCTATTATTATATTACTTACTAGATTATAGACTCACTTCTACACAGGATTGTGAATGTTTACTAGTGATGGATGATAAGTCAAGACATATTAAAAAGTCTATTAACGTAGAGTAATGATTGAAAGCTCTCCATCTACATGCCTCAACATTTTAAAGATTTAAATAGATTTCAACCACTTATAATTATCACATTGTAATAACAGATAAAGGAATAACACAGTCTTTCTTTCAAGTTCCATTAACTAAACTGAAATGAATACGCAGTCCGAATTTGTCGTTATACACTGCTGAACAGTTCGATTAAGAATAAACAATAGTCTTTTCCTGTTTTAACTGATCTAATTTATTCAACGTAATCCACATATTGAATTTAAACCTGTATCTAATTATCAATACCGTCCAGTAGTGTAATTACTAAATAAACGATTTACAAGTTAGTTGAATATAGTTGGTGACTAACTTTATAAGTCTTTCGTATCACCTTCTAGGTAAATCTAATCCAAGAAGTTAACTGAATAGTAATGATATGTTTACAGATGTTATTTAGGATATAATCTACTAAAGATCCATTTTATTTCTGGGTGGTTAGTACTTTTTCAGTATCTTGAAATAAGTTATAATTAAATTTCTCAAAGATAAAATCATTTATAAATTTGTAAACCGAATTTTGCACTTGAGTCAACCAGTAACACAATGTAATCAACTATTCTTTGATTGAAAAAATGATAAGTAAAGCCAAATGGATTGCATGCATGTTGATAGACATATATAACTTACAATCTCATTATTGGAATTGGATTGGCAGATATTCTGATCTGTTCGTGAATTGCTACCATTATTATAATCGTTATTCATTGGAAATGATGGTTGTGGTCCTAAACGAGGGGCTCCTGGAACATAACCTGACGACTGTGCAACAGGATATGGATTATTTCCTAAACAATTCTCTCCTTGTGGTGAATATCTAAATCCACTTGGATTAGATGGAAATCCTCCAGAACTTGGATAATATCCTGATGTATAATCTGAACTTCCCCCCGTGAACCCTGGACCTCCTCCCATAAATCCTGTCCTTCCATCTACGGGACCCTGTCCCCCTACTGAAAATTCTACTCCACTTATTGGTAATCCTTGTCTTCCTTCTGAGAACCCTGATTCTCCAATCGGGTAACCTGGTCCTCCTATTGGATATCTTGAATTTCCATTTGGATAATTTGAACCTTGATTAGGAAAGGTATCTTGTGATCCTGATAAATTCCATGCACTCAAATCAGGGTAATTAGGATTCATTTAGCTATCGGAAGTGAACGTAGTAATTGCTATGTTTTGTATCAATTAATTTATGCATCGTTGTATCTAAATGAATCTTTTAAATATAAATTAACTAATCGTTCATTGGTCAATCTAATCTAAATGTGTAGGTGGACTTTGTATTGAATTAAATATGAAACTTACTATAAATAGTTTATTTAATTTCTGATTGGATGAATTAAATATTCTACTTAATTATCATTAACAGTATGAAGTTAATTCTGTCATCAATTTTGTCATCTCTATTTCACTATCATGTTTTTCTATAATAAATAACACCCTAATGAATCTTATAGTTATTTAAAATAACATATTTATGAGTAAAAGTGGATAACTTAGCACATTTCATCAATGTCAAATTCAGTGTACAAAAAAGTGGCAATTTATCAGAATAAGCAAAGATGGATAGTGGCTAACAGTAGAATCCAGGATGCGCGTTTCGTCCTATTTTAGGCTCGTCAGTTGAATCTAGTTGCTTTTCAGAGTTGATGTTCACTCTGGGACTTGAACTCAATACCATTCGCTTCAAACACTATCATGTTATCCACTGAGCTAATGAATCTTGATAGCCATTTGCTTGTGCAATGGGGTGAAGTTTAAATTCACTTGGTATTATTTGGTTGAATCTTCTCATTGATGTTTAGGACTGCAACTGGTCAGTTTCTTATTGACATATGTGCATACTCTGCTCATTTGCCTCGATATAGCCTTAATTTACAAGCATTATAAGCAAAGATGGATAGTGGTTAGTAGTCCATCAATGAGAAGATTCAAACAAACCATACCAAGTGAATTTAATTTTTCAGAATGTTGCTTTTCCTGGAGTAAATAATCTGATTGTGAAGACTTATATTCATAATGGAAAATAATATCATCACATTCAGATTATTACATAACCAATAAACACATAGATTCAGTCTATCAAACTATGTAGGAAATGTAAATTAAACACCTAGCCAGAGCTAAACGTAAACGAATACAATTATGATATTAAAAATGTACATGAAGAAAGCTATAAATACAGTATCATTCAACTATTCTATCTTGTATTGTGATGAGAAATTGTTTAATCTCCTGTTGTTTTCGATAGCTTTAAATGATATCATTCAATGATAGTTGTCTATAATGAAAACGCACTTCAAGTTTATTACTTCCTATAAACTCTTTATACTAATCAGAAGAAAACAACAATCAGAGACTGACCAGTTGCAGTCCTAAACACATCGATGGGAAGATCCAAACAAACAATACTAAGTGAATCATTTTAATAGTTGAAATAATCTTAAACTACTTTTCAGTAATTAGAAAGCAGGTAATGTGAATAACTTACAACATAAGTACTATATAAATAGTATTACCTTTTAAGGGTTTCAGAATTGAATAATAAGGAAACTGATCACTTCTAACTAATCTATTCGCCAGTGCACACTCAAAGAAAATGACATTTCATAGTGTATTTCTTTACATTCGCTCACAATCATCCCATGTACCCGATCGGAGAAATGCCTTTTTCTTAATAACAACCATTTTACGATTTTCCGACTTACACAATTTTTTAGTTCCAAAACGTGAGTCAGAAAACATGTAGGTCAATCATTTACCAACGCAAAACAAAACACTCATCACAATAGTGTTTTCAGTCAATCAAAATACACAACTATATACTTGTAATGTGAAAGAGATCTTGATCACTAGACTTCACTCGTGACCGTATTTATGCTAAGTATAGAAATGTACTGTTATTATATCTAGATGAAGAATAGGTGAACAGTAACCGCTATGATCTATTTGTGGACTATTATCACACATATTCTTATTGTGTAACCACTAAATAACTATACTATATGTATATTCATATTCGTTTTATTATAAGCTTCCATTTAACCTACTGACTACTGTTAGTAGTTGCAGTACCTCACAATCACAGTCACGTTTTTGGCCTTATTTCGTATAATTGTTATTGTTATTTTACAGTGTGATGCGGTTTGATTTGTTTGTATATAAACACAGTATGTTTGAAATATACGATTGGTATAACGGAGGCTGAGATTGGTGATCTGGACAAAAACTGATGGGTTAGCAGAGAGGCTCTGTGGACCAATAAGAACTCGGAGTTGACTCTGGGCTGTTCATACTGGTTTATGCGTCATTGGTATTCTCAATAAGTCAGTGTTTTAATTGGCGATCATATTAGGTGATATGTTAACTGAGGCATAACAACCTATTAACTACAAATGATCCTTTTCATGATTATTTAATTTAAAAAAGATATCTAAGTAGTGACTCTAAAGGGTAAACTTTAAGGTGCCTTTCGGCTAAACTTCCTACTTTCTTCTCCAGTCAGACTTTAATTTTCAGTTGTGTAAATGACATGTTTCCATTTTGAAACGTATTAATGTGTATTTATGAGTTAAATTGGATGCAATGAGCTGGTCAAATCAGCTATACAGAGCAAATGTCCCGGAACATAATTTGGGTATTACTCTGTCTGATTATTAAAAGCATTACGAAGATCAATCAACAATTCAGTTTTTGAACACGTTGTAAATACCGGCTACATTGTTTTGATAAAATCCTCTTTCAAGGTCGTTCACACAATGTAATGAAGTGGATCAAATATCATAAAACTCAAGCTCATTTACGCAACAGAGGCCTCAACAGACCTTAAATTCGAACTTAATCTCAACTGTCGTCTTGAACACACTTCTTACTTTCTATACTAAATAACCCTTTTTATTACTCACTTATTCTTCATTGAGGTATTATTACAACATATAATTATTCTATTATTCGTATTCATCAAATAAACAGCTATTTTTCACCAGTTAAAAATAGTTGGTCATTAAATAATTACTAGTATCATCTAGGCCAAGTACTTAGTGAAGATCGAATTCTATCGACTAGTGGCCAAAATGCAACTTGATCGATAGCACTAAGAAGAATTTGACATACAGGATATTGATCATCACTCAAGAAATCAATCAGTTCACTTTAGTTTTACAGATCAATCGCGGCCTGACTAGCTCGGTGGAAAGGTCACTGACTATGTGTCTCGGTAACTCTAGATCGAATCGCTCAGAAGGTATTAGTTCCCTTAAGATTACAGGTACACTTTACTGATGAATGCTAAGTAGCATGAAACTCCGGTAGAGCAGGATTTCATGTCAAGTACCACTACCTACCACCTAATGCAATATTAACCTAATTTATTATAGGTACATGTCTAGTGGTTAATTATAAATGCAATAGTACAATTCATATCAATGTTGTTGAAAAGAACCTTTTCTTACATGAATAAGTCTTTAAATCTTTCTAAATGATATCATACGTGTATTTTGTTATTTCACATGTTAAGAAGCTTAGAAATTAAGTAATCAAATATAATAATCAATATTCATAGATGGATACCGAATCGATGATTTAATGGTTGATCACTTGTTAACACACTTAAAGGTTACCGTGTAAACAATAATGATTTCATGCTTTTTTGTTGACTGAAAAAAAAGAAAACAATTAAAATGAAGAACTAAATTGAGTTACAATAGAATCTGTTTATTTAGTCAACAACAAGATAAATTCAATGTTTGTTTACTATTGACTAGTACGTGTAATCGATTAGTTGAACTTTAAAAAACAACCAAGTTAATTGTAGGTATCTTTAAGGATGACTCGTTGGCAAACTCAAGGAAGCCTAAAGAAGCCCTGAAAAAGCCAAAGACATTCCATCCAATCACCGTCAGAGAAACATTCTAGAATGTTGACGTTCAGCTTCCTTATTGGATGAACAAGAAGAATCCTGTATGTGCCTATTGGCTATCCGAAATGATGATTTACTTTCAGCCAAAAACCTAAAAATATTTAAGATTTTTTGTACTATATATGACACTGTGTTGGGAATAACATTCCCACTTACTAGTCTTCTGTCTTCTCTCTTGTGACGTTGCGGGTTCGATCGTTCAAGAAGTCTAGTAGTACTTGGCATGGCAAGAATCTAAAGCTCTAGATTTAACAGTATTCATATCAAATAAATTGGGCATTGGGTAAAGAATTAATAATAAATATACTTTTGTTATATCCTAATAAGTAGAATAATTGCATTTCTGATGTTTTGTGACTTAATTTAAGCCACTTCTTCAGAGTATATAAATAACCGACGTTAAATTAACATAAATCTAAATAGTATGAACTGAGTTAATTGTTAAAATGATGCACTAATAAACATTTTTAATATCATGACTAAAATTCATAGTGCAGTTTAAAATTGAGCTTCAAATTTCTCAAAATAATTATTCGGAATAAACATTGTTACATGTTAGTTACATAAGCAACAATTAACATGGTTCATACTGTGGTGTGTGTTACTGATGTCGATAGATATAAGTATTATGTATCATCAATTGAAAGTGAAATACGTGGCAGCAGAAGGTTAAGAAGATCGAATAGAAGAGAACGAAAACGGAGAATGATTGGTGTGGAGTCGAAAGAATGATGAAGTTTAAGACGATTGATTAACATTTTGCAAATGAAGTATTTACTGGATGGTTCTTAGATTTTACTAAGATATTCTGTAATTTTATATTCAAATAGATTTGATTGTCTGCACTTGTGTTCTCGTTTACTGCAATAATATTGACAGATCCAATGAAATTTATCCACTATTATGTAATAAGCAAACGATTATTAAAAAGATTATGTGTTCATTAGTATGGTGTTATGGATTCTGTTATCTTCAGTAAATTACAAGATGATAACCTAGTCAATTGTGAATACTTTTAAGATACAAAAACCGTTAGCTACATCGAGCAAAATCAAACAAACTGCACTGTCTTAAGCCTATACAATAAATGAAATCCAATAATGAACGAGATGCAAGCGAATTTCTTAATCTGTTGTGTCCGTCCGCCAACATATACCTTTCTGGTTCTTTTTGACCCTTACACATTTCTCTACGTCTACAGACCATGTGTAGACAGTAATTTTACATCTGGTTTTACAAATGAATACGTTTAGGAAGATTTGTGTTTTTATGCGCTCTTCAAGGTCAGTGCTTTTCATAATTCCTTCTGAATACAATTCGTTGAACAAATGTGTCACATGATCAGAAAATATTATCTAAATGAAACGTTTATTACAAAGTTGTAATTAAACGACAGGTTATAATGTAATCATACAATTTTTGTCTATCTAAGGAGAAGCAGTGTCGGATGAGTTATACAATCACAGATGAATAACCTACCACATTATATACGTATTTATTCATTTTATAACCTCATAATTAGTTCCATAATACTGACCAAACATTTGATTGCAATTACATTTAATCAGAAGGAGTTTTGTGGAGATTTCGGTATTTGCGAAGTTGTAAGCATGAGTCAATTGAAGCTAGACCACCAAGGAAAACCTGGAAGAACTAGACGGCCGTTTCGTCCTATTGTGAGGCTCCTCACCAGTGCACATCCACGATCTCGCCTCTCGAGATTCCAGTCCAAGTCCTACCACTCTTGCGCCAGGATACTTAACCACTAGACCACTGAGCCGGCGTCCAAAGGTGTTAATATGTAACTTCAACCATTCCACGAAATTGAGCAACCGTTCACCAATTGTCTATAGTGAGTTCATATCTCCCAACAGACGAGATTGAACTCCACTGGTTACTGCCTCTCACTAGAACTTCAGGAATTATCTCTTGAAGTCAGTCACTAGTGAAGATTTTATTATGATCAGAAGGGTTTTTGTGAAGATTTCAGTGCTCTGGCGCGAGACTGATTGGTCCTGGGTTCGACTCTCGCGAGGTAAGATCGCATATGCGCACCTCTGAGAAGTCTCACAATAGGACAAAACAGCCATCCAGTGCTTCCAAGTTTTCCATGGTGATCTAGCTTCAATTGACTCATGCTTTCAACTATGCAAATTAACAATTAACCGAGTAAAATAATGAAAAACGTGATTTGAATTATTTAAACTTTTTTGACAAAAAAAGAAGAAATGAAATATTCAAAGAACTTGTAATTTTGAAAAGTTTTGAAACGTATAATTGAAAATTATGTTCACGTTCATGAGCATTATAAATAACTAACAAACTGAAAAGTTATTTCACGCTCAGCCGATAGTAATTAGTAGAATGTGATAAAAAAGACGTGTGCAATGTACTGAATATTATTACTAGATTCAATAGTGTTAAACAGACGAAAGTAACTAGCGGCTACCTGATAAGTTTTTCAATTAAAGGCTAAGTTCGATTTCCTAAGCTCTCAAGTAATCCCCAAGCTACTCTACACAGCGACTTAAACATCTGAGAAAAGGCACGGAATATGGAAGAAACGCTTTACTCTAAGGTTTATTTATGTACTGAAAACATAGGGTATTTATAGTATTTTAGATGGCCTTTGACTTCCTGAAATTTTCAGGACGCTACTAAACATACTATGGGTGTAGGTATTCATTCAATCAGTAACATGGCATGTGATGTTTCACTTTCTAAGTGTTTCTGACAAAACTTAGTGGTTTTCTAAGCGTCTTCAAAGCCTTTTTTAGCTTTTTACGAGGAATTTTCTGGATCACCCCAACACTAACAATTAGAGTTGTCTACAAACCTAAAAGCACAATACTGCTTTATTACAGAATAAATAAAGAAACTTTTAAAAGATACAAGAACTATTTCTGCAATATGAATGATTTAATAAAAACAACCCCATTTAGCTTCAAACATTCAATTAAGGAAAACCAAATATTCAGTTGCTGTCACTAGATTAGATGCATGTTTATAAACTGTAATTTCATAAAAAGTCTAACAACTAATATACTTTTTATCGAATTCTCTTAGTCAGCTGATAATGATCGACATGTGACTAAAAATACAGTCAATATGACAACAACAATAACAAAAGTATCACTCTGAAGTTTTAACAATAATATTGTTTAATAGAATACAGTGAATGGACTATAGATAGCATTGGGATCCAAGACAGGCGTTACTCCTTAGCTGAGAATAATTAAATGGATTTATCTGAATCCAAATGTTGATGTTATAGTTCATTTTTTAACATCAACATTAGGGTACAGATACAGCACTGAAACTATTATTTATGGACAGCTCTTGAGCGAAGTATTAGTGACTTTGAGAATGTACACCTACTAAATAGGAATAAATGAGGGTTACAAACCAGTTTGAAGAATAAGGATTATGATTTATAATTGATGGTTAGGGTTAGGAATTAGAATTAGGGTTTACATCACGAACTGACATCAGCTAAAATGCCAAAACTCTATTTAGCCGATTGAGTGAATGAATTTCGTGCCAAAATTCAAGACCTGTTATCCTAAATTTGATTAGTTCATCCATAAATTATGGTCTCGTCGACATACCTATCTGACGAATTCAGAAAGGGAACGAAACACAATAATCTATGTTTTTGAAGCTTTTCTAAATATAATTGACCATATTTTAAACCTCATGTTAAGCAGTACTTTAATTTACACGTTGTAATATTTCGATTTTCTCATCTTGAAGATTTAAGTTAAACATAAAATGAAGTTGTAAAGTAGCCATGAAGTTAAGAGAGAAATAATCTAACTATCAAAATGATAATAAGGGATGAAATTACTAATATTTATATGTCATGTCATCTCTAAAGCGTCACAGAATTAGTTTCTTTGAAATAGTGAAAAAGATTTGTAGCTCATTTGGAGTTTGTTCTCTGAGCTGGATAGTCTGGTCATGTTAAACATGCTGACGAATACACTCGTGGAGAAAATACAGTTGTTCTCTAATGGAAGCCTGTTTTTCGGCGAGATTCTCCCATTTTCGAACAACGAGAAGCGTACTACGCTCATATGATTTTGAAATAGTGGAGATTTGTAGTTCAGGTGGATGATTTTGAAGAATCTATTGCATATTTAAGGTGTGATTTGTGATGAGACTCAGGATGTTCATTTAATTTTATTTCCATTCATTATTTAGATGCATCTATTACTCCAGTGAGCTGATATTCCTATTGGCCTGAAATCCAGTGAATTTCTACATTTAGTACCTTAGTTAATAATATGTTATTGTTTAAAATGATAGATACTGAGTTAAAGTCATAATCACTATACACTAACTAAAATAAGAAGGTCAAGTTTGTACAGGAACTTTCTTGATAGAAATTCTAGAAAAGTGGATTTACATTTAACATTATCCCATTGTATGTCAATCACTCAATGATCATTATTAACTGACTTTTATTATAATAAATTTTAAAAAAAGTACAAAAATAGAAATTGTTTAAATTCACTTGGTATTGCTTGTTTGAATATTCACAGTGATGCTTAGGACTGCAACTGGTCAGTCTCTAATTGGCATATGTGCATACTGTGCGTATTGCTTCAATTTAGCCTTAGGCCACAAGCATTATAAGCAAAGACGGATAGTGGTTAGCAAGTGCATCTACCTGACGAGTCCCAAATAGGACGAAACGTGCGTCCTGGATTCCACTGCTGGTTTTTATGCATCTTTGTTTAAAAATATTTCAGTTAAAATAACTGACTGCATACTGAATAATCAATACAAATCAATAAACGGAATTCACTCTGAATAAATCAATATAACAGTAATTTTAGTAGTTGAATTCATGCGTCGATGTAACCTAGACCACCACTGAAAACCTAATAGCACTGGACGGTTGTTTCGTCCTCGTATGGGATCGGTCGGATAGAGATAGGTATCTACCTTAGACAATGGATGGATGGTTAATTAGCCAATCATGGATCTATAGAAAATACAAATTAACACTGTTGGGTGCCGGCTAAATGGTTTAGAGATTATGGGTTTGTGCGTGAGACCGAAGGTCCTGGTTTCGAGTCTTGTGTGAGGGGTTGTGGAAGCACACTGCCCAAGAGTTTCATACTAGGACGTAAAAACCATCCAGTGCTTCCACGTTTCCAATGGTGGTCTAACATTGATTGATTCGTGAGTTCAACTATTAAAATAACTACAAGGATTAACCAGTAAATTATTGAATATCAGAGAGCGTTGAATAGATATTTCTTCTTAATCCTGAACTGATCAGTAAATGATTTAGATTTAGAAGAGTGAACAAGATCAGCTAATGTTTAAATCTTGGGCTACATCAAAACATTAAATGAATGAATATTATCATTCAAGCGTCAGTTTTTCGTGTTGTATGTTTATTACTCATGAACACTAGTATACTACTCTTAAGTAGTTAACCTTGTTTCTCGAAAACCTTTAAATTCTAGAATGAATGATTCCTTTTTCAAAACTAATAATATTTCTAATCTGAAATAATTAGAACATATAAAAGTGATCTAATAACTAAATAAGGAAGAGTTAAAATGTTTTATTATTAAGGATACATCCAGAAAACGTTTATCTTTGCTATATGATTTATTAATTTAACCTTGAACATTATTTACCTTGGAAACTCATACAAATACTTCTTATCAAATTAACTTAATCTGTTGATTAATATGATAACGGTCGAAATGCCAGGCGCCAATCCCACACTACTTTATACGAATAGATTTAATTTAAAAAATTGAATCATAGTTCATATTCACCACAGTTTAAACATGGATCATACATGATTCGATCTATTATGAATCAGACTTACGATGAATGGATTATTTCATAGTTGAAAGCGTGAGTCAATTGAAGCTAGACCACCATGGAAAACCTGGAAACACTGGACGACCGTTTCGTCCTATTATGGGACTCCTCAGCAGTGCGCATCCACGAACCCGCCTCGCGAGCGAGATTCGAACCCAGGACCTACCAGTCTCGAGCCAGAGCTCTTAACCGATAGACCACTGAGCTGGCTCTAGTGAGAAGCAGTGACCAGTGGAGTTTAAAACCACGTCTGTTGTGAGATAGGAACTCACTGAAGAGAATTGGTGAATGGTTGCTCAACTTCGTGGATCAGTTGAAGTTAGACATTAACACCGTTGAATGCCAGCTCAGTGGTCTATCGGTTAAGGGCTCTGGCTCGTGACTGGTAGGTCCTGGGTTCGAATCACGCTCGCGAGGCGGGTTCGTGGATGCGCACTGCTTCGGAGTCCCATAATATGACGAAACGGTCGTCCAGGTTTTCGATGGTGGTCTAGCTTCAATTGACTCAAGCTTTCAACTATGAAGTATACTAAATCTCCACAAAAACCCCTTCTGATAATGGATTATTTCATAATATTTTGTAATTGACCTATAAATTTTCCAAAGTTCATAAACTGAATACGAAAAACTATAGAAACACATTGAACATCAGTTATGTATTTGTTAATGTATCTCAAAGTAGTTCTTGTTATGTCCCCATAAAAATATTGAATGGTAACTTTGGGATCTATTTATGAACCAATAGTATATGTATTTCTTTTACTGTATGATTGCTAAATAACTGGACTATTCATGTTCATGTTCCGCTTATTATGAGCTTTATTTTGATCTATAAACTATTGTTATATGATTTACCATTCTTGAATTATGCCCTGTCTATCATTTGCTATCTCCCTTATTCACAGCCACATTTGGCTGAATCTTGTACACATGTTATTTTCTATTTTATGGTACGATGTGGTTTGTTTGATTGGTATATAAACTCAGTATGTTTGAAATATGATGATTCGTATTGCAGAGTCTGAGATTGGTGTTGTGAACTTGACTGGCTGGGCTAAGCAGAAGGCAGGACGAAGAGGTACTCTAGACTGCACTCACGGGTTTCGTGTATCATTGGTTCGATCGATAATCCACTGCTCTCTAATTGGCGGTATCATCACGTTATACATTAACAGGGCATCCAGGCGGTCACAAGTTATAACAATTCTGAGGAGTCGAAGATTGTACACCGTCACTGTTTAATGTTTCGAATCTAAGTAATGTATTATTACATTTCATATATTTTATTGTTCAAACTACGACATAGTACTTAACAATTTTATTGATTGAAAAAATAACTATTTATCTAAATTAGAAAAACGTATATAATTGACTGATGTGCGAAAATCTGTGTTCGTTTGCTAATAAAATCTCAAGTGCTCTGTTATGATGTGTGATTAATATGCATTCAATATTGTTGATGGTTGCGTAATTTTGATAAGATGAGATAATGAAATCAATCAAGCTTATTAAAAGACTAGCAAACTCACTTTCATAAACTTAAGTTACTGATAAGCATATTTTAATACGGAAAGTGGGTTTTGTGGAGATTGTAGTAATTTAATGGTTGGATTCATGAGTCGATTAAAGCTAGATCACCACGGAAAACCTAAAAGCATTAGATGGCCGTTTCCTCTGTTGTGACTCACTGAAGACAATGATGGATGGCGGCTCAATTTCGTCGACTGATTGATGTTAGACCCTAACACCATTGGATGCCGGGCAGCATATTGTTCTAGAGGTTAAGCGTTCGCATGCGGGCCTGAAGTTTCAGGATTCGAACCCCTCTGGCGGGGTTTTAGATGCATGTGCTGAGGAGTCCCATACTAGGACGGAACGACCGTCCAGTGCTTCCAGATTTTCCAAGGTGATCTAGCTTTAATAGACCCATGAATTCAATTACTTTATTTTAATATAATATTAGTAATTAATTATATTAATTATGCTAAGTGTGTTAAACTTTGAAGCCTAACGAAAATGCAACTTTTAATTCCATAATATGATCAATCATTAATTCATATGCCAAGAGAAATGAATTAGACGTGTTTAGTCAACATTAAAAATGATTTCTTGATAAACTACACAGTACAATTCATTATTTGTTTAAGATCATTCGTTTATATTTTCAGATGGGATTTTATGGAAATTTCAGTATTTTCATAGTTAAAATCATGAGTCAATTAAAGCTAGACCACCATGGAAAACCTGAAAAAACTGGACGGCTGTTTCGTCCTATTGTCGGACCCCTCATCAGTGCGCATCCACGGTCGAACTCAGGACCTACCAGTCTCGCGCGAGAGCTCTTAACCACTAGACCACTGAGCTGGCCGGCATCCGATGGTGTTAATGTCTAACTTCAACCAATCCACGAAATTAAGCAACCTTTCACTACTTGTCTTCAGCGAGTTAATATCTCTCATATTTTATCTAATTATAGTGTGAATTATTTTCTTTTCACGGTAGATTTTATCACATCTCTAATTATCCATCAAATTTATATTATATCTAAGTATAAACTGGTCTATTTGAATGACTTTTGTGATTTACATTCAATAAAGTGGAAAATTAATTGATCCTTTTTTTTTTTAAAATTATCATTCGTATTGGATTTGTACTAGTTTTCATATAGTAACTATTTTTCAAGGTCAATAACACAAAACAATTTTTAATTGGTTCATTACTAGATATAGTGACATATGTATAAGTCGAATGGTAATGATTTATTGATCAATTTTCATAAATGAAATTCGTGAAAAACAAACAAACAAACTAAAATAAACAAACAACAATAACAAATGAAGGTTAATGAAATAAGAATGGACAAAATAGATGGATAAAAAATATTCATTATTTGCATGTACGTACGGATGTATTATATCTATTTTATGGAATTGTTATTTTTTATCAAAATATTCAAGGAAGTAAAGTTCATACGAAGTTACTTTAGTGTAATACTAATAACAATAATAGTGATGAATAGTAATAAGAAATGTAGAAAGAATAGGTGACGTAAGCGAAAAACAAAAAAAAAACAACCAGATTAGATATGCATAGTAACAAAAAAATTTTTTAACCAATTAAAATATTCAACGTTGAAAATTAATAAAGAAAAAAAAAGAGAAAACTGATTTAATAAGAATAACATTTTGTAATGAATATGATCCAGTTAATTATGAAATAATGTTAACATTCAATACGTTCATTCTAGTCAATATTCTTTTTTTGTTTTTTTTATACATTTGTACGAACAAGTGCTAATAACAAACTACGATAATCACCACTGGTATCACCCTATAGTTTAACACACACAAAAAAATAACAATACAAAGGATTAGAATAGTAATATTATCCATTTTATAAAAGGAAATAAAAGGGGTTGATCAATTGTAGTTTTTCATATCAACAACAGAAAAATTACTAAACTTCATTCATAACTTTATGCCCCCAAATGCCCTGGTACGGTCGAGAGTGGGGAGAGTTCGCTCTCCCTCTCGAAATCCTCTCATATGGCCACGCGTATATAGTCTCTTCCACGGAAGTCCTACTCACTGACATCTCGTGGCGGGGGTGTTGTTTACGAAGAACAGAGGACGGGAAGCGAATATCCGGCGCTTCAACCGGGTTGGTAGACACGGAAAGTTCACCTAGGGGAGTTGGAAAACCCTGATCCCAAACCAATGGTGTACATGGGCTCTAGTATCCTGAGGGAACAAATAGCGTATGAATCAACCGTTGATCACCGGCTACCATAGAACTGCATCTCCTTAAGATGCTCCACTGACTTGTCAATTAGATCTTTAGGTCAAAGGCTCCGGTTGTGGCGCCGTAAGAAAACCACCTGCTTCAGTTTGAGCAACTGGGCAGTATCACAACCCCCACACAAATCGAATGAGATTTGTGTGGCGCATACATATCTGGTGCTTCCTTGTACCAATATTTATGTGTTTAAATAAAATAATAAATAAATTCATAACTTTATATCTATCGAACAAATTAATGATCATTTGGTCTCAACAGTTCAAAAGATAATATTTTGAGGTTACAAGTGAAAGACTCTAGATTAGAATAATAGTATGAATGCGAAAACTGAAATACAACTGTATGTGGCTAATTTGTTCCGAATATGACGAAATGTGATTCTTGAATTTCACTACTAATCACATACATATATCATATGTATGACATTTCAAAAACAACACCATTTATATCCTATTGACCTCGGAAATAGTATACTTTATTATTTTATTATATATATATATATATGGAATAATCAAAGGAATACTTTCTATCTTTACCTATAGCAACTTAGAACTTGTTGATGATTATATAAGAACTTTCGTCTAAATTAGAGCGAATAGTTTGACAAGATTTGAGGCGTCGAGTTGATGTAAGACATTAAATAAGAATTATAGGAAATTATATTCCTTTGAAAAGCTTGAACCGGATTGCCAGGTAAAACGTTGGATTTACTTCGGCGAGACTAAACTATATGGACGAGCCAATCAGAAGCTTTCGCGGGTTTTCAAGGTCACGGCGCTAAGCTCGGTACCTGATGCTTACGTACGGTCGGTTTACAACGGTTTTTAGAGAAGACGTGATAATTCAGCGTCTAAAAGAGAAGTGATCATAAGATTTTTGCGCAAAATTCAATTATCCATTTGTATAAATAGAGTTTTGGCATAATAGCTGATGTCAGTTCTTGATGAAAACCCTATGTATAATTCCTAACCTTAACCATGAACTGTAAATCATAATTTGAATTCTTCACACAGGTTTATAACCTTATTTAATCTTTTTTATTATGTTGACACTCTCAGAGTCACCCTAGCGTCGCTCAAAGGTCGTCCATAATTTATAGTCTCATCCTTATAAGGGTTATAACCCTAAACCTTAACTGTAACCCTAAACCCAAAACCATACCAACAACATTGAAGCTATGTAGTCGAGGCTAAAAGAATTTTTGAGACCTTATAATGGTTCCAGAGGTCGACTACTATGGAGCCACATGGATGAGTTCCTGTTTCGTATGCACTATGATTTTAGAACTTCTGAACCTATATCTAACCTTGATAACTTATTAAGTCATGTAAAAGAACAGTATCCTGTTTAATTTTGAGTTTTGTATAATATATTTTCACTGTATACTAACTGTCTTCTGATTGGATTATATTTCTCAAGGTCATTTAAGATTTGTTCAAAGGTCGTCCATGTAGTTTAGTTTTGCCTTTACTTCATATTCATTCGCTGTGATTTTACAAATATATTATTCCTATTCAATGTCAATGTCTTTTAGCACATATTGTTGAAGAGTAATTTATACCAAATTTAACTTTACATAAATGAGCCAATTAATTACCCATTTTTGTTAGTTGCTTTGAAATATATCTCAGTGTTCAATAATTCACTACAATTGATATTAATAATTTTACTTCTTTAATTTTTAGCTTGTTAAATTATTCTTTTCATGGTGTCAGTGTAAAGTAAAACAAATTTACTCCAGACCATACACTGCACATAATTGATCTTTATAAGATATTATGTAGGATACTGATAGGTTGGATTAGTATATAATCATATTAAATGTCTGTACTCATATCTTATCCTATGGTTAGGTGGTGAGTCAGAAATCGTAAACGCGGCACACTATTAAAAGAATTCAATCGAGCACTTAGTCAACGTTTCACTCAATATGTCCTTGTTTACGTTGGAAGTACAATCATATACATATGTGTTATATCCTAGTGAAGAAATAAATACGGGTAACTTCCGGGACCCATTAATGGACGATTATTCTATATATATTCCTAATGTTTTACAATTGAGTAATTAGATTGTGTATGTCTATATTCATCTTATCCTAAGTTTCATTTCGACCTATGAATTATTATTATACGATTTACTGTCCCTAAATTATATTCAGTTTATTGATTATAGTATCCCACGTTCACAGCCACATGTGGCTTGATCTTGTATAAATATTATTTTCTATTTTATGGTGTGATGCGGTCTGTCTGTCTAGTATATAAACGGAGTATGCTTGAAATAAATGATTCGCATAGCAGAAGCTGTAATTGGTGTTCTGGACTCGATCGGAAGAGCTAGGCGGAAATGGGACCAATAAGGATGCTAGACTGCTCATACTATTTGAAAGTCATTGGTTTGGCACAGTTATATATTGGAAAAGTCGTATTTCGATTGGTGGATAATTTACGTGATAAAAAGCCCGACATAAAGATCGTAACTTATTGGATAACAATATGTATATACGTCTGAAATAAAATATTTAATTCTAATAAAGTCACTAGTAAGAAATTATTCTTGACTTACTTCAATCCAAGATTCTAAAGAATCACCAGCTAGATCGTAAAATTCTCTCTTAATCAAATGTAAATCAATTTCACAACGTGACACTATAATACGAATTAAATCTCTGTCATTAGTTCCAGCTCCTTTCATAGAATTTTTTAATTTGTCAGCAAAATATAATGCTTTGTTATTTGCACACTGAACTGAAATGTTTGGAAAAAAAACGTTTTGTTAAATTTTATACAAAATGAATATAATAGTTGAGTTCATGCGTCAACTGAATATAGACTACCATGAAGAACCTGAAAGTACTGGACTACTTTCAAGGGTTATTTCTGGAGTTCTGAGAAGCAGTGACCAGTGGAGTTCAACCGGATATGTTGTGAGATAGTAACTCACTGAAGACAATGGTAGATGGTGGCTCAATTCTGTGGATGTTAGACATTAACACATTTGGATGCCGGCCAGCTCAGTGATCTAGAGGTTAAGCATTCGCGTGCAAAACAGATAAGTCCTGGGTTTGAATCTTGCGAGACGGAATCGTAGATGTGCATTGCTGAGGAGTCCACACTAAGACGAAACAGCCGTTCAGTGCTTTCAGATTTTCCAAGGTGATTTAACTTCAATTGGCTCATGAACTCAACTATTAAATTACTATAATATCCGCAAAACCTCTTTCTGATAACAAAATGAATATTCAACAAAATAGGGAGAATCTGATATTTGTCAGTATGAAGTTATTATTTTTCTAACTTGCTAACATCAATAAGAAAACTGATTTACTTCAAAACTTCTCATCACTGCATATTTACAAATGTACATAAAAGTCGAACTCAAAATCATTAGATATTTTTAAGAATTATTGAACAAAATCTTAATGTCACTCAAATAAAATTCCGATTGCTAACTTCAGTTAATTCCCTATATTGCACAACCATGAATATTTACATCGGTACAAAAAATATCCAGAACTTAGTTAGGTAAGAAATGGATTAATCTAAAGTATAATTCACGAGTTAATTAAAGCTAGACCAATATGGAAAATCTAAAATCATTGTATGATATAGTATGGTACTCCTCAGCACTGAGTATCCACGATCCCGCTAGCGGGACTCGAACCCAGGACCTATCTGTCTCTGTGCACGAATGCTTAACCGTCCCCCTCCCTTTTCTGATAAACTTTAATTGTTCACAAAGCTCTAAGCAAATGATTAAATTGTTATCATTGAAATGTAATTATTAATAAACCGTTTGTTAAAACATGATGAAATAGCTAATGCGTTTCTACATGTTACAAATGTGTTACTTTGATAAATCACGAAAAGTAAAAATAGACTGAAATAAATATTCATTATTACGTGATTTAGAAAAGAGTTATTTCTATCAATAAATAACTCGTATTAAAACGGATATCTTGTAACTGAATGATAAATTAGTTAACAAAGAAAAAGCTATTATATGTAAACAAACAAAAAAGAACAACAAATTATAGATTTTAATAGTTGAGATCATGAGGCAATTGAAGCTAGACAACCATGGAAAACCTGGAAGCACTAGACGCCGTTTCGCCCTTTTGTGGGATTCCTCAGCAGTACGTATCTACGATTCCGTTCTGCAACATTCGAACCCAGGAACTATCGGTCTCGCGCGTAAACGCATAACTTCTAGATCACTGAGCTGGCCGGCATCCAAATTTTTTGGTGTCTAACTTCAACCAATCCACTAAATTGAGCAACCGTCCACCCTTATCTTCAATGAGTTACTATCTCTCAACTAATAAAATTACTATAATATTCACAAAACCCCCTTCTGAAATTACAGATTGATTATTATTACATAATACTACAATATCGATTTGTTTTTGCAAACATGTGATTAAAAAATTTATTATTATTTTCCTTAATATCTATACAGAAAGTATGTTTGAACTTGGGTTAAAAACACTTTATTGAAATGATCTTTTGAGAAAAGTTTTTTTCATCATTGTGTAATATCTACTTAAGAACTATTAAGAGTCTGTAAGAATCGAACAACTAAGTTTTAACAGCAGACTCTGCATTTTGTCAGCGTCTTCACCAAACAGGACTATGTCATCTGCGTATTCTAAGTCGATTAGTGGACCTCTCGGTAGGAGATCAATTCCTGTAAATTCAGTCGAGGACAGTGTTATTTCCAGGAATAGGTATACAATGAAGTTAAACAAAAATGGGGATAGTGGACAACATTGTCGGATACCACTTGAGGTTACTGAATAATTTGCTGTATAGAATTTATGTTTTGATTAAGATTATAAATCAATCAATGTTAGATTACCATTGAAAACCTAGAAGCTGCACCACCATTGAAAAAGTGGCGGCACTGAATTGACTCATGAATTCAACTGTTAAAATACTACAAACTCCACAAATCTAGATTTCATCAAATCTAATAAACTGACAATTGTAAAAACTAGTATATATAACGCGATACAGACATATACATACATACGTAAATTGATCTTCGAATAAACGCTAGTATACTTTCGCACTAACAGTGAGTAAAGTACAGCTCTCTAATCTCCACTGTAATTGAATATCTCAGTATCTGATATACTAATATCTTCCTTATGCACATCCTAATAGTTGGTAGAGTAATTAGAAAGCATATTTGATCTCATTTATTAATTTTCAGAATTAATATTTTAGTTGAGACCCAAACCTAGGAGTCACCAAGTACTGAGTTGCATTATTTTTTCTGACCAAATATTTAAAAGATCCCCACAACAACACACATCCAAACAAGACATAGATTGGCAGACAACGAATGGTTTAATGCTTTAAGCGATAACCGTTATGATCCATGATTAACTGACATAAAAATGGTCAGATATATGATTATAATGCCTGTTATAAAAAAGATATTTCAGGTTAATATGTATTACTTTGTTCATGATGAACAACAACAACTAACCAACTGACATTATCATTATGATCTGAAACTTTTATCTGTTATTCGAAATAAAACTTTACTCATCGGTGGATGTATGTCAATAGAAGTACTAGACGAGAAACAAGTTGAAACGTCCACATTTATGACATCTCCTTACTTATTGTTTGTCAAGATTGTTGATTTTTATAGTTTAAATTGCGAAATGACCTCAGTTAGATAACCATTAAAAACTAGGAAACACTAGACAGCTATTACGTTCTAGTATTGCGCTCTTCTACAGTACGGACCCACGATCACGAAAACGAGAAAATGTATTGCTACATTGATTTCCATAATCGTCTAACTAAATTAAGTTTGTGATGCAAACTATGCTGTACATCTTTGACAAATTTAGTTTGTAAAAGTGAATCTACACATCTTAGTGGTAACTAACTTTGAGCTAAAAGCGACATGTTATAACGATAATTATCATTGTGACTCTGATTATATGACTAACAAAGTGAATAAAATAATGACATACCAATGGCCAAAAGAGCCTGTAGTAAATTTCCTGACATTTCAGATTTTAAAGCATCTTCTAAAGTTTTCTTACTCACATTACTGTATTCTCGACATACGGCTTTTAAGTGTTCAGGAGATCGTGAAACAAAAATTTGAATAAATCTATTATTTGCAAAATGATAAAAAATAAATAAAGTCACTTTAATTCAGAACAAATATTACCTGAAGACCATAGATAAGTATAAAATTAACACACTTTAAACCCTGAACATATCAGGGACTGATCTTAGACAACCACTGAAAACCAGTAGAGCTTGGACAGATACTACATCCTAACATGGGATTAATCAGTACTGTATGTCTATAACCTGAGGAGCCGAACACAGGACCTCCTGTATTATAGTAGTTGCTTACCTTCTAAATTACTGACGCAGGATCCACCTCGAGTACTTAAAATACATTACAATACTCATATGTCAACAGGAATCGACATTATTTACAAAATTTCGTCTACAAAATGATCTCTGACATCTCAAATATATGATGAAGAAACGTCTTTCTATAACTTTCAATTTATCAGTTACAAGCATTTGGTTTTCAGATTTAATTTTGTCTAAAAAGCAGTGATATCATTAGGACCCACAAATTGTTAACTAAAATAGGGTCCAACTCTTCAAACAACTGTTTGAAAATCGATTGTTTCAACTAGTAAGTCATAAATATTTTCGTCTAGCCATTCAGAAACAAAGGCTTATGCAGCAAACTGATTTATAAACGGGGAAATATTCTGGAATCAATAATTAACTGTTTTGGGCATGATAAAGTGACTGAACCTTCAAAAGTATCTGTTTTTAGTCTATGGGTGATAGCTTATTAGTTATAAGGTACTAAATCTTTACTCAATACGTTTCAGACTTCACCCTTGTTCCAATTTATTTACTTTATCCAGCCGGATACCACTCAAGCAACTGGAGTGTGGCTCAGTGACGAGTAAACAGAAGTGTACTTAATACAGAAGTTGTTCAATGACTTGAAATTTTGAAAGACAAATAAACAAATATCAAAGATAACTTTTGGTATCGATGGAACTATGGATAAAACACTTCTATATACATCCAGAGACGCGTGTTTCGTCCGATTTGGGACTGACCACTCACAGTCCTAAACATCAATGGAAAGATTCAAACAAACAATACAAAATGAATTTAGAGCTTAAACATTTTGCATGTAGCACAATGATCATCACATTCCTTAATATATGCTATGTTTAAATTAAACAGCATAATGAAGTCAGGATTTCAACTTATATAGCTGACGACGACGTTGCTCTGATACAACATGACTAGATAAACTTACCCAAACAACTAAAATTATTTATAGTTGTGATTGACTTTATAATATAAAAAATGAACTATATTAAATAACTTGTATGAAATAATTTATACTCACTTTGATTCATCAGTTCCCCATTTTTTCTCACCTGCTTGATATAGGGCTTCAGCATCTTTATGTGCAAGTTGTAGATCAACATGTGTAGATTCATCTCTGCTTGCTTGTAACAATGCAATACATAAATGTTTAAAATCTCCAGATGTATCGCCACTTACATCACTTTCAAGATTATGTCCAGTGAATACTACAATTATTAAAGTAAATTAGGAAACCCCTATTATTAAGAAAAATGTAATTAATTGTACATATTACATTTATTTATTCATTTATTTAAACACATAAATATTGGTACAAGGAAGCACCAGATATGTATGCGCCACACAAATCTCATTCGATTTGTGTGGGGGTTGTGATACTGCCCAGTTGCTCAAACTGAAGCAGGTGGTTTTCTTACGGCGCCACAACCGGAGCCTTTGACCTAAAGATCTAATTGACAAGTCAGTGGAGCATCTTAAGGAGATGCAGTTTCATGGTAGCCGGTGATCAACGGTTGATTCATACGCTATTTGTTCCCTCAGGATACTAGAGCCCATGTACACCATTGGTTTGGGATCAGGGTTTTCCAACTCCCCTAGGTGAACTTTCCGTGTCCACCAACCCGGTTAAAGCACCGGACATTCGTTTTTAGTCCTCTCAATTTCGTAAGCAACAGTAATGTCACGAGAAGTCAGTGAGTAGGACTTTCTTGGCAGATGCTATATACGCGTGGCCATATGAGAGGATTTCTAGAGGGAGAGTGGACTCTTCCCACTCTCGACCGTACCATGGCATTTGGGGGCGTACATATTACGTATTTGTGTTTTTTATATTGTAAATTTATGCGATGATAAACCTCAATTCATTATCATCATAGGATCTATTGTAATTATAAAACTTTGAGAATCCTTTATTGGATTGTCATCTGTTGGTGTAAATTGAGTCTTTATAGTTATGTTCTATGAATGTTTAAGAGATTCTTTTATTAGTAACGAGGCGTGTTGATCCAATAGATCGGATGATTAATACACAACATTTCAATAGTTACCCCCTCCCTAAGGGGTGGTTTATAGAAGAGAGAAGTTTTAAATGAAGATGTATTAGTTAAAACCTCGGAAGAATTCAATAATATTCAAGGTAATTTATTTGTGTTATTTACGATATTTATTTTTATTATTCAGAAATTCACAAGAAAGAAAAATGAACAATGGCTTATAAACGAATAAAACCTTGAATACAGTAGATGGAGTCTTGTTGACAGCGGGATCCAGAATGCTTATTTCATCCCATTTTGAGACATCAGCCGGATGTACCTGTATCTCGTTGTTGATATTTACACAACATAGTACTCGCTAGTATAAATAATGGCTATCTGAACTCAGTAGTTCAGTGAATCTTTAATACAAACGTCAAGACAGTTAGTTCTATTGTACGGAGCTGAAACTTGGAGAACTACCATAACCATCGTCAAATAGGTACAAGTAGTTATAAACAATTATCTAAGTAAGATACTGAATGTCCATTGACTGGATATCACCAGCGAAAGTCTATTGTGAGAGAAAACAAACGAACTTCAACCTAAAGAGGAAATTAGCAAAAGATTTTGGAGTTGGATAGGACATATATTATGGGAATCATCAAACTGCATCATGAGGCAAGCGCTAACTTGGAATCTTGAATGAAAACGCAAAGGGGGAAGACAAAAAAAGACATTGCGTCGGGAATTGAAATCAGAGATCAAGAAAATGAGTAGCAACTAGAAAAAACTGGAAAGGATTTCACAGGACAAAGTTCGATGAAGAATGCTCGTGTGTAACCTATATTCTACTACGAGGATGAACAGGAGTAAATAAGTAATTAAGTAAGCCTAATAGGTAGAAGGTGTTTATCACCCTCTTTTAGATCACTATTCAGGTAATTAATTATATGGTCATTGGGATAAGCACAATCCAATAAATGTTGAATTCGTTAACCCATTTTCAAAGTTTTATGCTGATTGCACTTATTTAAACAAATAAACTGAATAATAACTTAAAAAAATACATTTTTCTTAATCATCTATTCGTCATTAGTACTTGTTGATAAGCAACTTCAGACGAATGGATTATGGAATTCAATGAAATTTAGAAGTAATTAAGTATTTACTCCAGTAGAACAGCATACAAAACATTAATGTTTAATAAATTCCCTTGTTAAGGTTTGGTTTGAATCTTCCCATTGATGTTTAGGACTGAAATTGATCAGTCTCTTATTAGCATATGTGCATACTGTGCGTATTACCTCGATGTAGCCTTAATTCACAAGCATTATAAACAAAGATGGATAATGGCTAGCAGTGGAATCCATTCTAACGTGCGTTTCGTCTTATTTAGGACTCGTCAGCTGGATGTATCTGCATCTCAGAGTTGATGTTCATTCTGGGACTCGAACTCAGTACCGTTCGATTCAAACATCATCACGTTATCCACTTAAGTGGATGCAGGTACATCAAGCTGATGAGTCCCAAATAGGACAAAACGCGCGTCAAACTGGGCTCCACTGCTAGCCACTACCCATCTCTGCTTATAATATTCACTAAATATTTAAATGATTTTACTACTCAAATAAACATATCCTGACTATCAACATTATGTTGTCAGTTGATAGGTAAATATGTCATTATTTAAGTTATTCTTTTATCATCACTACAGTACACTAGACATACGTATATATATTTTTTTCTCTTGGAAACCGCTAATATTTAAAAAGTGTATTCATGGAATGGTATAGAGTTATATACTTTTTCAACTGCATTTGTAACTAGATAGATGTTGGAGGAAAAAAAACTGTGTGACATTTCATGTGAATAGAGAAAGATGTAATATTGACTTGGATAGTAAAAAACAATAATGAATCGATTAAATCCATTTTATGAAAACAAAGAAAACAGATACATTTTAATGAAACTTATGATAAACAATTACAAAAGTTATTCCATTTCATAATCACAATAACATCTGACTCTATGCATTGACAAGGAATATATATATTGAAAAAAGTAACAACATAAAGTTTAGTATTCAATCTATGATAGAGTCGTAAATGAAAATTGATGAGATGTTCTGTACTGGGACGAAATCCGATGCTTCCTAGTTTTTAGTAGTTGTCTATCTAAAGTATGACCCTGAAGTGGCCTGTAAATTTAGAAATCTCTAAAAACATAAAGTATTAGGATTTGAGATTGTTATATATTTGTTTCTTAGATTTAGTTTCTATAATGGTGTTTTTTAAGCACATAAGTGGTCTGTATGACAGAATTAACTGAAACTGATAATCTGCCTTTTGAAGTGATTCTCTTGTTTTAGCTGAATAAGTTTCGAAGAGCAAATTTACTGATTAAGTGAGAGAATATCTTACTGAATAAATCAAAACCGTCCATTGTAGAAAATAACATAATCAGAAACTGTGGTATGACTTTTCAGAAATAGGATTTGTCAAAGATGTAGCTGAAGGCCACAAAGTAACTAAGGTTATCTCTTATTTTGTCTCTTCTGTTTCTAGATAATTTCAAGTTTCTTATCATCTCCACTAACACTATTGTGCTTTATTGATGTCAAGAACCGACATAAATTAGACATCGATTGAAAGACAGTAAGTACTGAATAGCTTTTTCTGTCTTGGCAGTGAACACCCACGACTCCAAAAAAGAAGATCGAACCCGGGACCTCTGAACTCGAGTTCGGGCAGTGAGCCAGAACCCGGTGGTGTGTATGTCTGATTTTATTCTATTTGCGATATTTGGTGGCCATTTTCCATTGTCTTCGGTGGGCAACTGCCTCACACATGTACACTGCTGGATGTTGTCTAAGTAGTTTGATGATTAAGTATTCATTCTTGAAGCTAGATGTCCATATTCTGACTTCCATTAGGGTTTTGGATAAGTGTTGCGGAATAGTCATATGCTTCAGTGAAACAGTCAACCAATCCTTCGAGGTTTTCAATGGTTATCTAACTTAAATCAGTTCACGATATCAACAAAATTAGGTAATCTGCATTTACTCATTTTAATCTTATTTTATGTGGTTCATTTTAAGAACCACAAAATTACCTAAGAGAGTTTTACTATTCTTTATTGAAAGACTGTAAGACGTAAGGTACTTGGAGGTGATCTATAGAGAGCAGTATATATGGATTTGTTGCATGCTAGGAGTTATCAGTTAGGAGTATCCGTTTCTTTGAAGAAACTCATATTCTTCCGAAGATTAGACACTGCATAACCATCCACTACACTCATAATTGCTATTCAAATCTTGGACGGGTTTATTCAGTGCTAACGACAAGTCCTGGACAATAAATAGAATCCACCCAAAAATGTATGTAGTATGAGTACTGATTTCAATTATGATATGACATTGTATTCAATATTGAGAGGTAATTAGCAGGAGAGGTATGATAATGTTGATCAGTTATCCAACCACTCTGAAACAAGTGGAAATATTGGAAAGTTCAACTTTAAAAATCAGTAGACAGGGCAATGTTTAAGCGAGATATTATCAAGATTTTATATTTTACTTACGTTTATAAGCTTCTTTTATCTGCTTCAATTGATGATTTGTTCGAGTACATAGAATCTCAATCAGTACAGATTCATTTGTACCGGCTCCTTTCATAGCTCTGTGTAATTCACGGGCATCGAATTCTGATGGACTTAAACACAATGCTTCCATAGTATCGTAAAAGTGTCCACTAAGTTCAGATTTAAAATTTTCAATCAAATCTTTTCCATACAGTGATTTAAATTTTTTTACAAGAACTGCACGTTGATCTGCGGAACGATGACCCATTATATCAATTAAATCTTGTTCATTTGTCCCTAATCCTGCCATAGCATTTCTTAATCGTTCACAATCATTTTCTGGATTGAAATCTGATGCAGGGAACAGAGTTGGATGTAACTAAAAAGTAATTAAATAAACAAAAGAGTAAGAAACATTAATAAATTTAGATTACTAGATTTCAACTCAATGGTATAAAATATCCTATACTAGCCATAGACCTTGAAGCTACTCCATTCAATCCTTTGTTCGATCAACAGTGAGTACTGTTACGAAATTCAAAACTTGAAAGAAACATGTTTAGTACAACGCATTTCTCAATGTTTCCAAAATATACTAATTTGGAACAAAAAACAAGTTTCAACTGATCCACCCATATGAAGCACAAATACAATACATCATGGGAACTTTTAAGAATTATTTATTTCAAACAGAACTGGATAGTGACTAACAGTGTTTTGTATTATCTGGGACTTGCCATCTGGATTTATCTGCACCCCAGTATTGATGCTAATACAGAAACATAGTGAGATATGGAACTGTCAAACAAAATTTATAATCAAACCAGAGTTACTTATTTGGCTATATATTTGGATTTTTACTTTGCTTCTCTATATGACTGATTTATGATCAATTACAGTATACAAAATATATGGATGTAATCCTTTATCATAGAAGTAGTATATATATATATCATGTCCAACGGTTGGAAGCCGTCGACAAGAAACCTTGAACATAGGTTCGAGTATTTTGAAATTCTGTAACGAGGTGCAACTGGCTTAATCATGAATCTGATGATTCCTGTTGGATTCGAACCAGGATCACCTAGTTTCACAGTTTCAAACTATGAGCACGAAATATTCGTTCTGTAACTGTCCAACTACTACCTAACATTGAAGCAGTGCAAGCGATGTCAAATCACTTAGACTAGTGGTCACATTGCAACTTAACCAACAGAGTTATATCAGCGCTAACAACTAAACAAACTGAACACTGATGACTACTCAATATATATATATATAACATTGGGAGTTAATGGTATGGATTAAAATATGAGATGTAGCATAAAACTGTTGTAGAAATATTTGTTTCTGCTTACTAAATAAGCAACAACATAGTTGTAATAGATATTAGTTAGATAGTTGCAACTACTGAAACGTTTGTTATTATAACCAAGTGCCACTGTAAACAAGAAAATTACATAACTGAAATTATTTAAAATAATCAGAAAGATGAAGGAATCCTAAATTGTAACAATTGACTAGTTGTCTGTTATGTTTTCATGTATAGTTGAAATCATGAGTCAATTGAAGCTATACCACCATAGAAAACCTGGAAGCACTGGACGGCCGTTTCGTCCTATTGTGGGACTCCTCATCAGTTCGCATCCGTGATCCCTTCTCGCGAGATTCGAACCCAGGACCTACCAGTCTCGCGCGCGAGCACTTAACCGATAGACCACTGAGCTGGCCGGCATTCAACGGTGTTAATGGCTAGCTCCAACCAATCCACGATGTTTTCATTTATTCAAATTAAAATTTTGATACATTTCGTATTATTTGGAGTATTTTGTATTTTAATTCAACATTATTAAGATCATAACTTAAGGTCGATTCATAGGTATAGTAAACGTTAACCTGGCACAAACAGCCCTAAAAATGAGCTAATCATCATGTATTTTTTTTAATGGTTACTATTGACATATGTTTTCATCAACATAAAATACTATTAGTAGTCATTCATTGAATAACGAAATCAGTAAGATAAACCCTTAGATATCTACAAAAAAGCTGTCTCAAAAGATCCTTTTATGGATCCATGATGTTCTCAAGAGCTAATAAAGTTGATAAATAAAAGATATAACAATGGTATAATAATCAATGCACTAATATTTTCACTGCTGAGATACAGTTTTTGATTTCATCTCATCTACATCATTTTTAAAAGTAGGGTCACATCCCTAACCTTCAGACAGTTAGTTTCGTTCAAAGCTGGGTGTATAAACTTATGCTTGATGAATGAGTTATACTTAAACATATATTGGTCAATATCAGAATGGGATTTTGTGGATATTATAGTAATTTTAATAGTTGAGATCATGAGTCAACTGAAGCTAAACCAACGTCCAGTGCTTCTAGGTTTTCCATGATGGTCTAGCTTCAATTGACTCATGATCTCATCTATTGAAATCACTATAATATATTGGCCAGTTCACTAGTGATTTACTTTGAGAAATCTCTAAAGTTCCAGTGAGAAGTTATGGTTGTTAGATGTTCAAACATGTAAAGGATGAAACAGTTATCACCAATAGGGCTGAATGATCATCACACAGTGTCTTAAATCGGTGACGACAAAAATTATATTATTAGAGCTTGATCACACGGTCCTAGTGGTTGGGTGTTCACTGAGAGACCTTAACATACTAGAATGTACCCTTAATGGAATGACAGCTGCGCATTGCTGAAAATTCATGAAAGAGGATAAAACAACTGTTCACTATACCTTCATTTTTAATGGTATCCTAAATGAAATTAATCTAAAGTAAAGACTACCTACCAACAGATGAGTTATATATCATTATATTAAAGAATCAAAGGTTAGAATTCAGAGAAATAGTAAAACAAGATTTTTTGAAAATCATTAAGTCAATAAATTAATTATCAGAAGAGGGTTTTGTGTAGAATTTAGCAATTTTATATAGTTGAGATCATGAGTCAAATGAAGCTAGACCGCAATGGAAAACTTTGAAGCACTGAACGGCCGTTTCGTTCTATTATGGGACTCCTTAGCAGCGAGCATCCACGATCCCACCCTGTGAGATTCGAACCCAGGACCTACCAGTCTCGCGCGCGAGCACTTAACCGATAGACCACTGGGTTGAGCGAAATCCAACGGTGTTAATGTCTCGCGAGGCGGGATCGCGGATGTGCACTGCTGAGGTGTTCCACAATAGAACGAAACGGCCGTTCAGCGCTTCCAGGTTTTCCATGGTGATCTGGCTTCAATTGACTCATGATCTCAACTAAATAAATTAATTAGCGAAAATATGATAAGGTATGATTCTAACCAAAATAACATTAATTAAGAATAAATCAACTTACATTTGAACCACATGACCCAACATTAAATCCTAAATTTCCAGCCATATTTCGTTGAATTCAACTAAAGTAAACTTCTTTTACGATTAGATCAATATATCAAGAATAGAATCTGTAATAAAAATAGTATTGTAAAATAACCAATTATAATCATGGAAGCATATTGTAAATTTATGATATAATCCATATTCAGAAATCAGTTCAGTAGTAAGTTTTAATGATGGTTTAATGACTTCGAGGATAATCTCAAATCTCAAATCCAAATTACCAGATGAATAATTCAAACATGCAAGAAATTTAATCTACAACTAAGATATATCTATCATGTTTCCTAACAGTACACTTTGAAACATGTTAAATGATCATTTTTGAAAAGGCTTGGACCAGATTGCCAGACGAACCGTTGGTTTTACTTCAAATTCATTCTTTGAGATTTTACAAATATATTATTCCTATTTAATGTCCTACATCAATTCGGTGCCCAAATACTGTGAAACTATTCGTTCTAATTTAGACCAAAGTTCTTCTATGATAATCAACAGGTTCTAAGTTGCTCTAGGTAAAGATAGAAAGTATTCCTTTGATTAATCCATATATATATATATATATATATATATATATATATATATATATATATTGTATTAGTCCAATTTATCTGAATATCAGAGTTGAACTTATAGTATCTACTTAAATTATCTTGAGTGCTGTTAAAGGCAAGAGCACCTTTCTTTCATATATTAACACCACCAAATTAACTACTTCTATGAATTCGGGGTTCATGTTGTTGTGCTAATGAGGTATGTCAACTTGGACCGATGCATATATGTGCCTGGTCCTAAGTTGTAGCTGACTGACAGACTGATCTAAATTATCACTGAAATATGTAACTTTCAACATAAATTAAAAATTATGATCAATAAATTTTAATGTTTCATGTAAATTACCCATAAACATTCATTTACATAAACAAAAACGTACAATCGAATACTCCAAAATTTGTCTGAACAATTTAGTTATTAGAAATGTATATATAAGTAATCATGAATTCATGTTGTTTATTTCAACCAATCAAAATTAAGATTTTAGATATTGGATTTTGATTTGTTATCAAAATCAATAATCAATAATTATATAATAATCTTGTATTCTTATTGGTCGGTTTGTTACAAGATGTCAATTAATATCTAGTACTATGTTCTTTATTCAAATGAATTGATTTAATTATAATAATTCTAAGTATAGTTTTTATATACAAAAATCGGCTTAACAATCAGTGAAATAATAATAATAATAATAATAATAATAATAATGGACACTAATCATCAAATATCTGACTTAGATCATATCAAGTTATATCTTTGATGGAAAGGCTAAGTGGTCTAGAGGTCAAGCGATCGCGTGCGAAACTTATAGGTCCTGGGTTCTAATCTCGCGAGGTAGGAGGAGTCCTATAATAAGACGGAACGGCCGTCCAGTTTTTCCAGGTTTTCTATGGTGGTCTAGCTTCAATTAATTCATGATCTCAACTATTAAAAAGATTGAATAGTTGTCAAGTGTTTTATATTAGAAACTTGTCCACTATTGCTACCTTGGCCATCGGTATAGTGGAGTTTGTAACAAAACTTTGATAAACTACTTTTGTAATTCTTCCTTTTTTTGTCTTTCATTTATTCTCAACATTCGTCTTTTGATTCTTACATAACTATTATACTACTGATCATTCATCCTAATATTTTTTAGTTCAAATTCACTTGGTATTGTTTGGTTGAATCTTCTAATTGATGCTTAGGACTGCAATTGATCAGCCTATTATTGGCATATGTGTGTACTGTGCGTATTACCTCGATATAGCCTTAATTCTGGCTGACGAGTCCCGAATAGGACGAAACGCGCGTCCTGAATTCCACTGCTGGCCACTATCTATCCTTGCTTATTTTGTTAGTTCGTTCTCTTTGTTTATATTATACAACGTAGCGACTGCTTGATTTTCGAATAATTACTTTGATTTTTATGGTCCTCTTTCTTCCAATCACTCAATGTTTGTTTATAATCGATATGTCATTATATAATTATTACGTAACATATCTACCCGATGACTGTTATTGCATTATTGTATATAGATAGATAGATAGATATAAATATAGACGTTAGTGTAGAGCCATGATGAAATACTATTTCACTAGATTTGTTCCTTCTTGATTCTATATTGTTATAACTCAGAGATCTTTCAATTTATATAAGATGGAGCGAAACATTTTGAAACGTGTTTATGAAATTCAATCTAGAAGTTGTTAATTTCAATTTTCATATTATTCAATTTAGCTAATTTTTTAATACAGAGCAATATTATTTAACTTTATTGAGAGTAAATTATGTATTTTTTGGAGTCATAAGTTGATTATTATCACCTCGGTCTTCACGGTGGTTTATATAACCTATGAACTTTAAACTTTTCACCTGAGACTTTTAAATCAGTGAACTATATTCCAAAAACTAGCATCATCAATTTCGAGCAACTGTTGGTTTCTCAAAATAACTAGTAATACATTGGGTCAATCAGAAATTGGCCAAATAATAAGGGATAGGATTGGCCAAGAAATGTCTCTCAAATCTAAATTATAAGACATACTATTGTTCGCTTAGTTTTCTAAAGAACATATAAATATGTGATTGGGTACACAAATGTTTTGATTCGATTTAGCCTCTAAACTTCCTTATTTACTCCCATTCTTTTCATTTCAGTAGTCGGTTATCCTTGTGTATAGGAAAACTGAGTATCAGCATCAACTCTCGGACACTTCACATAATAACGAGTTTTTGCAGTTCAAAACTATACAAATAGCGATACACTTAAAAATCTGAAGTAGTTTTTTTTGTCAATTTAGAGCATAATTTTCTTTATTAAACTGATATTTCATATATACGGCTCCATTCGTCATCTTTAGCAGAGCATGAACAAATATTTGTTCAGAATAGCATGAATTCATTTTATTTCGCTTGTTTTTCATCAGCTACTTGTAACCTCGAATGCGAAGGCTTTTCGGGAAACCGCTCGAAGTTTATTTATAAATTATGGGATACTGAGTTGAGTAATATAAAAACAGAATCCTTTTCATTGGGACTTAAATTTTATATACTAAATACAAATACTGCGAGGATCGATACGGTGGCTTAATTCAAAAATTTATTTGAACAATTAAAAGTTATGCATCTAGTGAATGAGGGAAAAAAGGGATGATTCAAATCAAAGCTAATTGATATTTTCAGCTAATATTTCATTTCACTCACGTCAAAGTCGAATATTCTATCTAAAAGACACCCAACAACACTATGAAACACTAAGCAAATTACAAACTGATGATTTTATATCAGAATAAACGTCCAGTTATTGTCCTTTTTGAACACAGCTGATTACATCGCTAAGATGAAGTCAATTTTAGACGGCTAACTGAGACTCAATCCAGACAAATGCAACAATCGAGGCATCAACAAACACATAAGATGTTTATACTTTTAATAAACGTAATAATTATGCAAAGATTGTGTTACTGCTATTAAACATTGAAAAAAGAAGTCAATCTTCTAAGAGTCGTCCCAAGTCATTGATTTTGACAGTCTTATCTAGAAAAGCTTAGTATATCATTACGAGTTTACATGGAACAGATGGAATATTGGTAAAAGCGGAATCCAGAACACGCTTTTTGTCTTGTATAGGACTTAATGGTTGGATGTACCTGTATCTCAGACTGATCTTAATTATCACTGAAATATGTAACTTTCAACATAAATTAAAAATTATGATCAATAAATTTTAATGTTTCATGTAAATTACCCATAAACATTCATTTACATAAACAAAAACGTACAATCGAATACTCCAAAATTTGTCTGAACAATTTAGTTATTAGAAATGTATATATAAGTAATCATGAATTCATGTTGTTTATTTCAACCAATCAAAATTAAGATTTTAGATATTGGATTTTGATTTGTTATCAAAATCAATAATCAATAATTATATAATAATCTTGTATTCTTATTGGTCGGTTTGTTACAAGATGTCAATTAATATCTAGTACTATGTTCTTTATTCAAATGAATTGATTTAATTATAATAATTCTAAGTATAGTTTTTATATACAAAAATCGGCTTAACAATCAGTGAAATAATAATAATAATAATAATAATAATAATGGACACTAATCATCAAATATCTGACTTAGATCATATCAAGTTATATCTTTGATGGAAAGGCTAAGTGGTCTAGAGGTCAAGCGATCGCGTGCGAAACTTATAGGTCCTGGGTTCTAATCTCGCGAGGTAGGAGGAGTCCTATAATAAGACGGAACGGCCGTCCAGTTTTTCCAGGTTTTCTATGGTGGTCTAGCTTCAATTAATTCATGATCTCAACTATTAAAAAGATTGAATAGTTGTCAAGTGTTTTATATTAGAAACTTGTCCACTATTGCTACCTTGGCCATCGGTATAGTGGAGTTTGTAACAAAACTTTGATAAACTACTTTTGTAATTCTTCCTTTTTTTGTCTTTCATTTATTCTCAACATTCGTCTTTTGATTCTTACATAACTATTATACTACTGATCATTCATCCTAATATTTTTTAGTTCAAATTCACTTGGTATTGTTTGGTTGAATCTTCTAATTGATGCTTAGGACTGCAATTGATCAGCCTATTATTGGCATATGTGTGTACTGTGCGTATTACCTCGATATAGCCTTAATTCTGGCTGACGAGTCCCGAATAGGACGAAACGCGCGTCCTGAATTCCACTGCTGGCCACTATCTATCCTTGCTTATTTTGTTAGTTCGTTCTCTTTGTTTATATTATACAACGTAGCGACTGCTTGATTTTCGAATAATTACTTTGATTTTTATGGTCCTCTTTCTTCCAATCACTCAATGTTTGTTTATAATCGATATGTCATTATATAATTATTACGTAACATATCTACCCGATGACTGTTATTGCATTATTGTATATAGATAGATAGATAGATATAAATATAGACGTTAGTGTAGAGCCATGATGAAATACTATTTCACTAGATTTGTTCCTTCTTGATTCTATATTGTTATAACTCAGAGATCTTTCAATTTATATAAGATGGAGCGAAACATTTTGAAACGTGTTTATGAAATTCAATCTAGAAGTTGTTAATTTCAATTTTCATATTATTCAATTTAGCTAATTTTTTAATACAGAGCAATATTATTTAACTTTATTGAGAGTAAATTATGTATTTTTTGGAGTCATAAGTTGATTATTATCACCTCGGTCTTCACGGTGGTTTATATAACCTATGAACTTTAAACTTTTCACCTGAGACTTTTAAATCAGTGAACTATATTCCAAAAACTAGCATCATCAATTTCGAGCAACTGTTGGTTTCTCAAAATAACTAGTAATACATTGGGTCAATCAGAAATTGGCCAAATAATAAGGGATAGGATTGGCCAAGAAATGTCTCTCAAATCTAAATTATAAGACATACTATTGTTCGCTTAGTTTTCTAAAGAACATATAAATATGTGATTGGGTACACAAATGTTTTGATTCGATTTAGCCTCTAAACTTCCTTATTTACTCCCATTCTTTTCATTTCAGTAGTCGGTTATCCTTGTGTATAGGAAAACTGAGTATCAGCATCAACTCTCGGACACTTCACATAATAACGAGTTTTTGCAGTTCAAAACTATACAAATAGCGATACACTTAAAAATCTGAAGTAGTTTTTTTTGTCAATTTAGAGCATAATTTTCTTTATTAAACTGATATTTCATATATACGGCTCCATTCGTCATCTTTAGCAGAGCATGAACAAATATTTGTTCAGAATAGCATGAATTCATTTTATTTCGCTTGTTTTTCATCAGCTACTTGTAACCTCGAATGCGAAGGCTTTTCGGGAAACCGCTCGAAGTTTATTTATAAATTATGGGATACTGAGTTGAGTAATATAAAAACAGAATCCTTTTCATTGGGACTTAAATTTTATATACTAAATACAAATACTGAGAGGATCGATACGGTGGCTTAATTCAAAAATTTATTTGAACAATTAAAAGTTATGCATCTAGTGAATGAGGGAAAAAAGGGATGATTCAAATCAAAGCTAATTGATATTTTCAGCTAATATTTCATTTCACTCACGTCAAAGTCGAATATTCTATCTAAAAGACACCCAACAACACTATGAAACACTAAGCAAATTACAAACTGATGATTTTATATCAGAATAAACGTCCAGTTATTGTCCTTTTTGAACACAGCTGATTACATCGCTAAGATGAAGTCAATTTTAGACGGCTAACTGAGACTCAATCCAGACAAATGCAACAATCGAGGCATCAACAAACACATAAGATGTTTATACTTTTAATAAACGTAATAATTATGCAAAGATTGTGTTACTGCTATTAAACATTGAAAAAAGAAGTCAATCTTCTAAGAGTCGTCCCAAGTCATTGATTTTGACAGTCTTATCTAGAAAAGCTTAGTATATCATTACGAGTTTACATGGAACAGATGGAATATTGGTAAAAGCGGAATCCAGAACACGCTTTTTGTCTTGTATAGGACTTAATGGTTGGATGTACCTGTATCTCAGACTTAATATTCAATCTGAAACTCGAAGACAGTACCTTTAGTTTTAACTGTCAATTATTTATCCACTAGCTAATGAGTTCAGATACCCACCCGCTTGTGAAATAGGCGTGAAATTCGATTTTACTTATAGTTGTTTGAATTCTACCGTTACTGACTTAAACCAGTCAAGATTGGTCGAATTTCAATCAATATGTTAACAACGGGATGATGTAAACCATTAAGGATTACGTTATGAATCACGAGTTTAGTTCTTAGATCAATTAACAAATAGATCCGGTATGCATGTCAACAACTGAAATATGCTTTAACCACTGATTTAGAAACAGTAGACTTTAGCTTATCAATACCAGTATGTATAGAAGCATTTATTGTCACTTCGTAATAAAGAAGTGAATAAGATATCTTTTTCTTATGCTAAAGGCATGCAATAATATGTGATGTGTTAGTAAAGACAAAATATCCAAACATACACTCAAAAACTAAGAGATCAGAGCTTAATAACAACCTACTTCTAGATATGGGGCTGCAAGTGATATTTGTCTGGTTACTCAAGTAAATGGTCAGGTAAATATTGACTGATTGTTAATTGAGGGTACTTGGAAATTGGTTATCACCGGATTTTAGTTCACTGACTTAATGATATCATGATCTCTTGAAGCACTATAAGTTCGAGATTTTTAACAGTTGTTGATGAACACTATTACCTTAATCAAAACTGACTTACTTGCTATAACACAATTCATCTTAGTAAAGATGTGAAACAAACATGTAAATAAATTAAAAACTAGACAATTTAACTTTTTTATTGTTGAATTCAACGTCATAATTTTGAGAAATAATCCTGGTAAACCATGAGAAAACAATGAATTTCATCATTTTTTCTGTGAGACTGATAGGTCCAGTGTTCGAATCTCGCGGGGTGGGATCGTGAATGAGCACTGCTGAGGAGTACCACAGCAGGACGAAACAGCCGTCTAGTGCTTTCAGGTTTTCCATGGTGGTCTAGCTTCAATTGACTCATGATTTCAACTATGTAAAATAATATTCTTTGTTGATTTAATTTGCAAACAGCACAGTAAATATAAAGATAACCTAGTGCTGTTACAATCATTTGTTTTCTATATGAGAAATAATTCAATCATAAAATTTTGTCAGAAGGGGTTTTGTGGAGATTTTAGTATTTTTATAGAGTTGAGATCATGAGTCAATTGAAGCTAGACTACCATGGAAAACCTGGAAGCACTGGACGGCCGTTTCGTCCTATTATGGGACTCCTCAGCAGTGCGCGTCCACGAACCCACTCTCGCGGGATTCGAACCCAGGACCTACCAGTTTCGAGCCGAAGCCCTTAACCGATAGACCACTGAGCTGGCATCCAACGGTGTTAATTTCTAACTTCAACTTCGTGGACGCGCACTGCTGAGGAGTCCCATAATAGGACGAAAATGCCGTCCAGTGCTTCCAGGTTTTCCATGGTAGTCTAGCTTCAATTGACTCATGATCTCAACTCTATAAAATTTTGGTTAATAACTTTGCAAAATAATTAGCTGATTAGATTTTCCTAATATAATCAGTCAGTAAACCCACACATTTAGGTAACACATATTCTTCACACTGACTAATCATTCATTAGTCATTTAATGTTGATCTAATTCTATCTATCAAGTTTTAACATGTTAACTAGTCTAAATAACTTCAAATAAGCAAAATTCGAGGCTGCTTGATTCCAACTATTTAACATTAAAACACAATTCAAATGATATTCGGTTATTGAGATATGTAATAGAATTTTATCAATAGTCAGAGACAGACAAAAGTCATTAGGGTTACGATCCAATGCTCAATCAATAGAAAGAAAGTTGATCAATACTTGTAAAACTCAAAGATAACATCACTGATTGCAACATTGTGTAATATAGATTTAAATCATAGGCGGGAAGTATCAATCCTTCATTCATTTTTCAAATCCTTCTCTTTCTAACAAATGCCAATTGGAATCAAACCTTGGTTTCAAGCTTTCTACAAAAAGGGGGTTGTATGTGGAGATTTTTAGTAATTTTTATATATAGTTGAAATCATGAGTCGATTGAAGCTAAACCATTTTTGAAAACCTGGAACCACTGTGCGGCCGTTTTTTCCTATTGTAGGACTGTTCAGCAGTGTGCATCCACGATCTAGTGTGTGTTTTGACTGGATGGATATACTTTGTCTTGAAACAAGAATAGTTCCCAACCTTTTCTCGCTTTAAATACAAGACAGCTTACAATTGTGACTTAGTTTTTAAAAAATCTCATTTTTTCCGAAACTAAACGAAAGCAAGGCAGATTTATTACGTTTTTGTACATAAATTATTAGTAAGTCCAATTAAATGTAGAATAATAATAGTAATGACAATAATAATTGTAAGCAAAGATGGAAAGCACTGGGTTCGAGTCCCAGAGTGAACATCAACCTCAAGATACAGGTACATCCAACTGACGAGTCTTAAATAGGACGAAACGCGCGTCAAACTGGATTCCACTGCTAACCACTATCCATCTTTCCTTGCAATGCTTGTAAATTAAGGCTATATCGGGGGAATATGCACAGTATGCACATATGGCGACGAGAGACTGATCAATTTCAGTCCTAAACATCAATGGGAAGATTCAAACAAACAATACTAAGGGAATTTAATAAGAACAATTATTATTATTATAGCACGTACTACGTTTGTTTACATGTTAATCATATGAAAAAATCAATCAATCAGTCGACTGTGAAGATGTTTTATTCAAAGGACATTATTGAAATTATTGAAGTGAACTTTCTGAAAGTATTTTATATAAGCTGTCATTAAAGTTTTTTTAATTGCAACATAAGTGTTGTATCCCGTGGAAAATTTTGAATGGTAATTCTGAGGACTATTTATGGACCAACGTAATGTAACTTAACTATTCATATTCATGTTCCCTTTATTATGAGCTTTATTTTGACCTATAAACTATTATTATACGATTTACCATTCTTGAGTTATTCCTAGTCCATTAATTACTGTTCCCCCTATTCACAGCCACATTTGGCTAAATCTTGTAGACATGTTATTTTTTTATTTTATGGTACGATGTGGTCAGTTTGATTGAGAAAAAATGATTCATATTGCAGTGGCTGTTATTGGTCTTCTGTACTTAATTGGCTGGGCCAGGCAGACAGCAGGACTGATAAGTACTCAAGACTCATACGGCTTTTGTGTATTATTGATCCGTTCGACAAACCCCTGCTCTCTGATAGGCGGTCTTATCACGTTCATATATATTAATTGGGCATGCACTCAACGCGATATATCAACTGGGCAAGAACGTACGCACTCAGGCACTCGATATAACAATAAAATTGCACTGAGAACTATTATGAATCACAGAGGAATTCGATATTTGAAGAGATTCCATCAGTTTAATACTTTTAAGAAGAGCCGAACAAAAGTAATATTAAGTTTTAATAGAAGCTGTTACTGTGGTGTATGCTACTCACGTTGACAGATATAAGTAGTATATAACACCAATAAGAAGTGGAATGTAATGTAGTATTAAAATAAATTGATTGTCCCTACTTGTGCTCTCGTTCATCACATTACTTAAGTATTACCTTTCATAACTTTCATGCACTAGTAATTGTATGCTTTCCTTATTTGGCTCATTAATTATTGACAACTAATTTGTCAGTTAAAAATTATAGTTAATTATCAACAAATTTGTATGAAAAAATGTTTTAGCAATATGCTTACTAAAATTCACTGTTTGTATTGTATTGTCGTCTTGGATACCATTCAGTTAGTCACGTAAGCAATTAGTTTAGATAATGAAAGTACGTGAGATAAGGCATCTGGCTTTCCAAGGTTCTCATAAGAACTTTGAGAAGACGAGAACTTTCAACTAAAATGATGATTACAGTAATGAAATCAGTGGATTTGTTATCCATAGTGATGTAGACTGAAGTATGGTATTTACCATCGGGTTTTTTCTACAAAATTTGTCTTATAAATCACAAATAAAGGTCTAATTGAAATAGTTGTATTCTAAAATCATTTTATAATTTGTTTTAGTTGCGATACAGTTGTTGGGAACGAGAACAGAGGTATGACAACTAATTGTAATTAAATACATAATTACAGAATCTCTTGCTAAAATATAAGAACCATACATTGATTATTTTATTTGCACGTTTCCATCATTTGTCTTTCTCATTCTGTATTATTCTTCCAAGTCACAGTTCTCTTCTATTTCCGTTTCTGCTTTCTTCAGGTCGACCTTCATATCATTCAGTTTCGATGTATTCTTCTTCCGATTGGTGTTAAATACTACTTATGTCTGTCGACATAAGTAGCATACACCACACAGTGACCTAAACAGATGTCGCCTAATGTATAGAAAGGTTATGTATCAATATAAATCATCGATTTTTTCGGAAATGAGCATCCCTGACCCTGTCACTATTGATGATTATGTACTAACGAACGACTAGCTTCAAGATGTAACTCTTGGAGTTCTAGTGAGAAGCTGTAACCAATGGAGATCAGTCCGTGTCGAGTATACGACAGTTACCCACCACAGTCACTGAGTGAGCCCTGAGTATTATCGTTAGTTGAGTGAAGCTAGATACTAACACGAGTAGATGTCAGTTCAATGGTAAATCATTCGCCTGCTAGATCGTAGATCCTTAATTCAGGTTACAGTTGCGAAATCATGGATACACAGTTTTGAGGAATCTGATACTAGGATACGTTTTATCCTATTTAAAACTCGTCAGATGAATGAACTTACTTAGCGATGGTAATGTTCACAGCAATGGTATCTTTTAAATTCACTTGGTATTGTTTGTTTGAATCTTCCCATTAACGTTTGGGACTGCAATTGAACAGTCTCTTATTGGCATATGTGCATACTGTGCGTATTGTTTCAATATAGCCTTAATTCACGAGCATTTTAAGCAAAACTTGATAGTGGATAGCAGTGGAATCCAGTTTGACTCACGTTTCGTCCTATTTGGGACTAGTCAGTTGGATGTACCTGCATCTCGAACTCAGTAACAAACAATACCAAGTGAATTTAAACTTCACTCCATTGCACAAGCAAGTGGTTATCAGAACTCAGTAGCTGAATCGATAACGCGATGGAGTTTGAAGCCAAAGTTACTGGGTTTGAGTCCCAGTGTGAACATCAACTCTGAGATGCAGGTACACTCAGCTGATGTGTCCCAAAATAGGACGAAACGCGCGTCCTGTATTCCACTGCTATTCACTATCCATCTTTGCTTATATTATCTTTTACTTCAAATATCAACTCATTTTATCCCAAGTTACTTGTTTCATATAACTACCAATTAATGCAACTAATGTTTGTTTGATCTGTAATTTTATCTCTAAAAAACATTATTGACAAAATGTATCAATTAACTATATAAAAAAATGGTTAAATATTGAAAAAGAAAAATTATTGTTTACCCCCCCCCACGTACAAAAAAATGTAAATGTAACTCAATTAACAAACGTTACTATTTTATGTAGATATTTAGTTGCTATCGCTATAACTCGTTGACATTTGTCCACATTTATTCACCTGAGTAACATTAGTTATATAATGATATTATCCATATAAAATGTAAAACTGAAAGAGTGAATCAATTTAATGTTTTTCATTTGACAAAGTATACAGAACAAAAAACATCCTGTTATACATATTACTATTATTACTAGTGGCACAATATAGAATTCTCAGCAAAAACTAATTCAACAAAGTTTCCGTCTCTTACTTCTTCGTCGATACTGACGATAAATATTGAGTGATTATCAATTAAAAGTTAGCAGTCCAGTTAATGGACATCTAAATAATGTACATTCTTTTCGCTGCATATTGCTAGCAACCATGATATCTCTGATTAGGTCTTTTGTAACTTGTACAACAAAAGGTTGTACACTTTTCAAAAGTGTACCTGATTAGGTTTTGCGAATAAAAGACATAATAATGAATTAAAGCAAACAAAATTAGATAATGTGTTGAAATATCTAGATGGAAGGAACATGTAGCCCAGATGTTCAGGCAGGCTGCCATTGATATGGAAGTCTCAAATATATATCAAGTAATACCTATTCAATGTAGCATATTCAACTTCGTGTAATGTTTAATGAACTATGCATCAATTTGTTATATGTAATATTCAAATATTTGATTGTTACAAAGGCTATTGCTTAATATTTTTTTGAATACTTAAAAATAAGTATCATTTAGATTTTCTAGAATATGGTTAGTAGTGGAATCTATGACATGGGTTTCGTCCTGCTTGAGACTCGTCAATTTGACGTACCTAAATCTCAGAGTTGATGTTCTTTCCGAATGTATTCACCTATGATCACCACTACAGGAAAACTACGTACCAGTTACTGGACTAGATTTTTCCGTAGACAAAATATCAGAAGGCAATAGAAGGTTGCAGTAAGATGTATTTGTTGGTGGTTTTTATGGTATCGAAATAAAATCGTGATCGTGCAAACGTTTACAAGCGGGACTACTGAGCGTACACGAGTTCGTACCAGGTCAAAAAACAGCAGAAGAGTATGGTTTTTGGCACACTTAAACAAACAGGTACAGTAAAGCAATCACTGATACAATTGGTTATAATAATAATAATAATTGTTTCCATTAAACCAATCGTGTTATCTTCATAAAAGTAGGTCACTACAACATAATAGCTACGTTGAGGCAAACAGTATAGGATGCACGTATGTCAACTAATTCTTTAAAAATATCAACAACGGGATAATTCAAACCATTAGTAATTAAAATGAATATTAGTTATCTTTATCAGGAGGGGTTCGGTGGAGATTTTATTAATTCTATAGAGTTGAGATCATGAGTCAATTGAAGCTAGACCACCGTGAAAAACCTGGAAGCACTGGACGGCCGTTTCGTCCTAATGTGGGACTACTCAGCAGTGGGCATCCACGATCTCAAACCCAGGACCTATCAGTCTCGTGCCAGAGCACTTAACCACTAAAAAACTGAGCTTGCCGGCATCCAACGGTGTTAATGTCTAACTTCAACCGATCCAAAAATTTGAGCAACCATTCTCAAATGTCATCAGTGAGTTGATACCTTTCAACAGACCAGGTTTTCCATGGTGGTCTAGCTTCAATTGACTTATGATCTCAACTCTAAGAAATTGCTAAAATCTCGAGCAAACCCCTCCTGATAATGATCATGTGTTCACTAGTGACTGGCTCCATTAGTTATCTTTGTTTATTTTGTAATGTGAAAAGAAGAAATACGTAATTATATGCACGCATTAAATTATTGATTGATTCATATCAACTTCTGCCAGTTTGTATACCATTCTATCTATTTACAGGATAATAAAAATTGGCATATCTGTTCACAGGTTTTTTATTTGATTTTGATCACTTTTGAACTTATGGTTGATAAATAAAGAAATAAATCATCATCTGAAGTTTTACTTTCTTCCTTACATCGAATAGTAGCAATCTTTGTTCTGCTATCCAGCCGTAAGTAAAAGTTTACATCCGTAGTCTTAAAAAGAGTATTAGTAGCAGGATGTTGTCAAATCATTACATGTTCATTCAATGTACAATAATTATTAATTACAACATTGATGTTATTTATCAAATGTAATTCTAATCAGAAACAAAACGAGCAGTGATTAGTTGTTTCACTTTTGTTTGATATTGTTAAGTTGTGATCACTCATGGACAATTTGGATGGAACTAAACGATTTAGACTTCGCAGATCACCTAGCACTTCTATCCTATACACATCAACAAATCCAGGTCAACACAACTAGTGTAGCAGAAGCCTCTGTCGAAGTAGATCTCAATACATAAAAGAGAAAAACCAAGATCCCCAAATACAACACAGAGAACACCGCCTAAATCACACTTGATGAAGAAACTCTGGAAGAGATGGAATCTTTCACGTACATGCGAAGCATCGTCCATGAACAAGAAGGATTGGATGCAGACGTAAAATACAGGATTGGTAAAGCAAAAACCACATTCCTAAAGTTGAAGAACATGTGTAACTCGTATGGAGCTGAAAGTTGTAGAACTACCACAACCATCATCAAAGAAGCATACATATTTCTCAACAATTATATACGTATGATACTCAATGCCCATTGACGGAATACCATCAGCAATAGCCTACTGTAGGAGAGAACAAAACAGCTTCCATCTGAAGAGGAAATTGGGAAAAGATGATGGAAGTGAATAGGAAGTATATTATGGAAATCATCAAACTGCATCACGAGATAAGTGGTAACTTGAAATCCTGAAAGGAGACGAAAAAGAGAAAGACTAAATAATACTAAATCGAGAATCGAAAGCAGACGTGAAAAGGATGGATAGCAATCGGGAACAACTCGAAAGGATTGCCCAGAATAGAGTTGGATGGAGAGTGCTAGTGGGCGGCCCACAATCCTCGACGAGGGGTAACAGGGGTAAGTGAGAAAGTAAGTACCCATTATTCTACATTGTGTCAGCGAACTCTTTCGTAATCGGTGGGGGTCATTATTTAGGTATAATAATAGTGTGTTTACTTAGAATATGGGGAAAATTCTAACATCGTCATATCAGTATGAGAAACTAACATCCCACTGTTGAAGATTAAGAACAATTGTAACTACGAAATGTTTTGGAGATTCCTAACTTTGAATTTTCATATCATGGACTGATTAGGAAGCACTGGACATCTGTTTCGTAGCAGTGACGGAATACTCAGAAGTTTATACACATGACACTACTAGGAATAGAACTGAAGACCTTCAGATCCTTCATGGAGGACGTAACCTTCAGGCTACTGATATCCAGTGAATTACAATCTTAACTTCAGTCGATCCACAATATTGAGCAATCATCATTCTTTCTCCTAGTCATTGCTTTGAACCAGAACTCCTAGATTATCTATCGAAGTTAACCATGAGTGAAATGAAACCTGATTAAATGTCTTACAATCAGAGCTAGAAACATTTACTCAGACGGTACTACAAACAAGGAACTACAGTTTATAGAATAATATATTGATTGAAGTCGACTATCCTCAAGGTATGTTTTTAATAAGTGAACACGAAAGTAAAAACACTGACTGTTTGTAATTCAGTGTTAGATGATGACTTATTCAGTTTGATGATAATCATAATCGTGAGTGAATATTAGCGTATATACACCCAGTAGTAAAGTGCAATCAATAATTAAGGATTACAGGTATTACATAATTACTACCATGTACAAATCAGTCAATTCGATCTCATATAATCTATAAAGTTTAATTACTGAATGCGAAAACCTTTTTAAATATGTTGATAAGACCAACTATTCAGGCTGTAGTATATGCTACTTATGTCGACAGATATAAGTCATATGTAACACCAGTCAGAACTGGAATGCCTGGAAGCAGAAGATTGGGATCTAATTGAAGAGAACAAACATGTAAACATTGAGTAATTGTAATAACAACGTGAGTGAAGGGACAATAAGGTTTGTGAGAGACAATTGATTATTTAATGTATGATTTTTCAAAGTTTGAATCCTTGAAAATCGACAAAGAGACGCTTTTAACTAATTGTTTCATTCGTTGAAAGTTATCAGCTAAGTTGAATGTAAACTTATGAAATCATATTCAACCAACAAGAATGAACGAGTGTTGTATTTTTAAAATTAAAAAAAAATTACATCGTTCAATCAAAGTGTCCTACTTGTTAAGTTAAACAAAGTTTTATTGTTTTTGATTCGGTTTATTTACTTTATGACGTATAAAGACATTGATCTATCATTTGGTTTTAATAAATATCATATTAGTACTATGTACATTTCAGTTAATCAGGTTTAAAACTAGAACCAATGAAATACAGTATTTAACATCGACATACACTTCGTTCCATATTAGCTATCTGCAAATAGTCTATAGGACACCACTTTGAACTTTGGACTTTTTGTTACGTAACATTTGTCAATAAGGCATAAGTATAATCTTGACTGAGTTCTAATAGCCATTCTATACAGACTAGTTATTGATAGGACTAAAATGATCACATGAAATCAATAGAATTAGATCAATAGTGAGAAATAAGCAACAAGACATTGTTTACCATTCGGAGATTGAAAATCAATTTCTTTGTAAACAGATATCCACTGAAAAATCATTAAAACTTAAGGATCAACAAATATTATATTTACTTTAGTTAAAAAAAATATTCGGTACTGTTTATCCTATATCTCAGACAGAATTTAACAAAGAGTATTTAACTCCAGTGATGATTATTGAACTATAGAATGAAAATGTAGAAATCAAAGAATTACACTTTCATAGATGATGTTCATTAAATCTGAGTCACGCGTTCTCGTCGTGCCTCCTGGATTATGGTAACCATCCCACGCATTAACATGAGCAGTGATGAGGGTGGTGGAGATCGGCCTAATCAACCACTCTATCAATACCCCCAAATGGTTACGAATGCTACAAAGAGTCATTGCACAACTATTGAGGGTTCAAAAGAGTGGTAAAAAAATGAGTCTACCCAAAAAATGGGTTGTGAGTGTTATTTAATGGTTCTGAGTAAACAGTGCAGAAACAGGTACCCCGCCCCGGTAGTTGTGCCTTGCTTCGATGTAACACTCTTCCCCAGAAGGGTTTACTAGACTTCACCATCTCTATGGCTAGAAGGGGTACCTAGGGGATCCACTTTCACTAATATTTTTTATAGGCGCCAAACTGAATTCATACTTTCAGATCACAATAACTACAAAATTAATATCTATATCATGCGATAATGGTAATTATTGTCTAAAAATGACATTTAGACAATTTGTACTTAATCTAGGACAGGTATGCAGATTAGAAACCTAAGAAAGTATATCTGAGACATACAATTTATGTATTCTTGTGTAGTTTACCATCTGTTTAAACTAAAATTTGGACATATATTAACAACTAAATAAATTGAAATACCCTTAACTTATTATGATATTCAGACCCGATTTTTTAAAGAACATGTATATTTCATCAAAAATGGATGACCAACAGGTAAACATTAAAGAAATCAGGTTGAAAGTAAAATCATGTGGTTTAAAATCAAAATAACAATAGAGAAATGAATGAAAAGAAGGAAGGTTACTGTTTAGTAAATTATGTTTAGGATGAGGAAAAATAGCTTGTATTGACTTCAATTAGATAATCGATAAAAACCAAGGAGTATTGAAAAGCTGTTTTATTAGAGTACAGAACACTTCAAAAGTGGACATCTACTACCCCCTCAAGAAACCGAACCCAGGAAATGCATGTCACTTAACGAGCACATTAAACTAAGGGTACATAAAATCTTTAGTATTCGTTTAATATTTATCGGACTGTAAAAATTCAAGCAACCATGTCAAACTTTAACAATTGTGTGCCCATATGTCAAGAGATCTAGTCTATGGTGACACCATCGGTAAATTATCCAGGAAACACTTCTTAAATCAGTATATCAGCGAGACTATGACTTATGTAGGACCTTTGAACGATGCCAAGTGGCCTTGCGAAAACTCATTTACCTACTAGGATATAAAGAGGCTTATAAATTAGCATGAGAAATTAGAATCGGGTTTTAGAGTTACAAGTTGGGGTTAGGAATTAGAGTTAAGGTGTTCTCCATAAAGTGACATTACTTATAATGCTGAAATGTTATTTAACTAAATAGATGAATGAATTTTGCGCCAAAGTATAGGACCCGTTATCTTGAATCTGACTACTGTGTCCATAATTTATAGTCTCACCAACAAATGAAAATTCAGTGGAAATAGCAAGCACTGGACTAGTGACTGAATCCCCTGAATCCTTGTTTGTGACAATCAACCATTAAACGAAAGGGAAATTGTCCGAAAATTCTGGGAGATGCACACTTGTTGAACTCTGAGAAATGGTGAGAATAATTTACACCTACAGAATACCCAGTAAGTACATAGTTATAATGATCAAACAACACACATGTTATTAGTGATACTATGGTCAATGTTTGGTTCTCTATAAAGAAAGATTATTTTGAAAATAATTTCCGTTGAAATAACTTTTTTAAATACAACACCTCATCAATATTATAAAAACTGTAACCACTAATCGTACTTACAACAGAAAACTACAGTTTTAAGAACTGCCTATTCTTAACTTGAATGCCATCTTGTACTTATTTTTACTGAAAAGCTTAAAAAAATTCATTTCTTCCAGAGAACAGTTGATCCCTCAGAGGAATAATGAATATAGCTTAGTAACAGTACAATCAGTTACACAATAGGATGAGAGTTTACAGTGTCTTTTCGATATCTATGACATGCACGATATGACGATTTTGTTTACTGATAGGTGGAACGGAACTGCTTTCTACTGACAGACTATACACGTTATTGATATTCCTTCCTCACCAACTCCAAAAGCGTTCTTTTATTTCATTAAAATCACACCCGAAAATATATGAATCGATAATTTGGAGAATATAAAAATGGATAGATTCACATTTATTTTTACATTGTTTAAGAATTTATCGACAACAATGATTTGAAAGATTTGATGAAGTAAAAATGTTTCAGATTATAATCTACTACTAATTAAAATATAAGTAGTTAATAGAATATAATAAAGTTTTTGTAAAACACCTGGTATGATATTAAAATAAAATTTTCGAAAAAGGAAATTTATATTGATTTATGGTTTCTTTTTAGATCACAGATTAGGTAGTTGAATATATCGAAGAAAAGAAAATTAATCACAGCCTTTTATTTGATAGATGTGAAAAGATAGGATTATCTCATTTTGTTAACAATGAACACTTGTTATGCTCCCACCAAAGCTAATAGTATTAGACGTAAATCACTGCTTGTTTCATCCTGAAAATAAGAGAAATCAAATGTTTTTTAAACCATTGTTTGAATATAAGTAAGAAAAAGTCTGGTTTGTTTTAAAAAACCTACAATGGTGTTTTAGATCTAACCAGGATAATGATTCCATTGTCTCCGTTTCTGTGTTGGGTAACAAGTCACATGAATTCCTATTTTCTTTTAAAACTACCTTCAGAACATCAAACAACCAGATAAGTGCTAAGACGTACATATGTACGTTTTGGTTCTTTCCTTTATCAATCTTCTAGTGAAATACATTCTTTACCTGACCATAACCGTATACTACTTATGTGGATATAAGTAACCTACAAAATAATAACAACACTGAATACTTAATTTAAAACTGGAAAAGTGCTCATCACAAAACTCGAAGACATTTATTTTTGATTACTGATAAGATTATAGATATATAGTGTTGTGTAGTTTCGAATTAAAGCAATTATAGTTGCATAGTGGTGCTCTGTTTTTAATGATTATTAAGTTGATGTTAGTTAACAATGAACACTAGTTAAGTGATAGTGTAATATCAAAAGAGGTTTTATCGATATTGTAGTAATTTTATTAGTTGAGGAATCTTGCAGTAGGACGAAACGGCCGTCTAGTGCTTCCAGGTTTTCTATGGTGATCTAGCTTCAATTGACTCATGATCTCAAATATATAAAATTGACAGTCTATTGATTTTGGCACAGACTTTACAATTATGGAAGTGTACACCTCTAATATGTTTGTAAATGATGTGTGAGCAAGAATGATAATGATTGGTTGTTTTACATAGTCAGATATGTAGATTGTGTGACAGGTGTTAGATGTGTTATATATTCCTTTACCTTTATTACTTATTGTTATTGTTATTGATTAATTGTTTTTTGTTGGTGGATTGTGTTGAATTTGGGTGTGGAAATATATTTACTTTCTGATCAGGCTAATCACGTGTTCTTGATTTGAGTTGTTATGAAGTCCTGTTTTACAAATGAATTACTTAACCTTTTTTCATTGATTCAATTTTACTTCCTTAAAAACAATCATATTGACATCAACAACATTACATGAGATGTTTATACATTGGGGTACTGTTAGGGAGATTCAGAAAACTCCTTGAAAAAAAGCCACAAACCGGCTCCGAAAACAGTGAGAAGCATCTTGTCCAATCAATATCCACTAGAAGTTTTGCCAGAAACATCTAGAAAGTGAAAGGTCGCATGCCGCCTTTTTGATCCGATGATTGCCTATACTGCTACTATATTTAGTAACGTTCTAGAATTTTCCGGAGACCCAAGGTTATTTAAAATACTACAAATACCCTAGATTTTCTGTACATAAACGAACCTTTGAAGTACAGCGTTTTATTTCATATGTCATGCTTCTTCTCTCGTGTTCAAGTCGCTGTGTATATTTGACCTGGGCATTACTTGAAGAGCCTAGGAAACCGAATCTAGCGTCCAATTAGAAGACTTATCAAGTACTTATAAATTAAGCTGTAACTCTATTTATGCAAGACAAATTAATAATTGTCATAATACATTCACTTGGTATTGTTTGTTTGAATCTTCCCATTGATGTTTAGGACTGCAATTGATCATTCTCTTATTAGCATCTGTGCATATTGCTCCGATATAGCCTTAATTTACAAGCATTATAATCAACGAAACGCGCGTCCTGGATTCTACTGCTAGCCTTTATCCATCTGTGCTAATAATTGTCATAGTTATCTGTCATAGCATTATCCACAAGAACTACAATTAGGAAGTTGAAGGCAATCGACAGTAAAATGTGAACCTGGGTTTTGCACTTGTTATTTTCAGTATCGGACGTTTCATCTTCACCACGCGATTTAAATAGACATCACATTGTACAACAGTCAGAAATGTCAACACCAAGATAAGATAGAACTGCGATCGAGTTCCCTTGGCAAGGAAATTTTTTACATTAATTGGTTGTTGATTCACTCTCATCAACATTGCAAACTAATCTGGTGGAATCAAATCGATAAAGAAAACTAGACAGTAGGAGATTGATTTTCATTTGGTAACTAACTGTAGTCATCAAAAAGCTTTCTGAAATTGATAACAATTTGTTAACAGTTTCCTAGACAATTAAATTATTCTTTTTTTTGTGGTCCCTATATCTGACTCCAGTTAGATAGTATAATGATTGTTATCGAAATATACATCCCGGCTACCCTCATATTTAATCATCGACTTACATAGCCTTAGTAAATAATGGTATCAAGTTAGTCAAATACGTGAATGAAGTTTGAATTACGTATATTACGTACACTCATTGACCTGAACAGACAATCAGGTAAATGAAGCAAAGTAATAGAAGAAGAGAGAGCGAAGAGAAATGAAATGATGCTCAACAAAGAATGAGAATTAACCAACTTAATTTAATCAAGCATAACTCAGTATTTCAAATAGTTGAATTCATGAGTCCATCTAAGATAAACCACCATTGAAAACTTGGAAGCATCGGAAGACCGTTTCCTCTCAATATGCGACTCCTCAACACTGCTCATTCACGATCACTCACGCGGAACTCGAACGGGAGACCTTCAGTCTCACGCGAAATCGCTTATCCTCAATATTTATCGTCAGACCAAAAATAAGTTACAGACCTACAGTTAATAGGGTAAATAATTAGCACATATACCCTCAAATAAAAACATTCAGGACCAATAAGCTAATAAACAACAAGGTCAAGATTTGGCTTAAGAAGAATGAATAAAATGATCCGTCCAAAAGCTAAAATAGACTATGTGGGCTTAACCTACTGTACCAGACGTTACTGTTTTAATCCTAAGCTTTAAAGAAAAATATAGTTGAAGTTTAAAAAAAACGATTTCTACTCAAACTACTATAAAATTATTAAGTAACTACAATCAAAATTTAGAAAAAAAACGGACACTTCACAAAATATTCATTACTTACGTGTATATATGATTCTAATGTTTTTCCAGTTAAACTAGAAAATTCTTTTTTAATTATACCTAAATCAACTTCACAACGTGATACAATAATACGAATCAGTGTTCTATTATCAGTTCCTAATCGTTTCATTGATTTTTCTAATTTCTCAGCAAAATATTTCGGTTTATTTTTAATACAAGAAACTAGAATGTAAAAATAAGAAAGAAAAAATAAAATTTCTGAATGATAGATTAAAGTAGTAATTTTAGTAATCTAAGTAATGAAGCCTTAAAAAATTATATTTATGGTAAGCAAAGATGGATAGTGGCTAGCAGTGGAATCCAGTTTGATGCGCGTTTCGCTCTATTTGGGACTCTGTAGCTGGATGTACCTGCATCTCAGAGTTGATGTTCCCTCTGGGACTCAAACCCAGTACCTTTCGCTTCAAACGCCATCACGTAATCCACTCGGCCACTGAATTTAAGCTATATCGAGGCAATACGCACAGTATGCACATATGCTAATTAGAGACTGACCAGTCGTAGTCCTAAAACATCAATGGGAATATTCAAACAAACAATACTATGTGAATTTATTATAATCATGGTTAATATCATTACAAGAGCATATATGAGTAGTCATTTATAAACTGTTACTATGTATCAAAGGATCTAAGTTATTATAAAACAGTTCTCTAAATGAAAACTAATCATATTTTAGAGATGTATAAAAATCAATAGCAATTATCATCCATGGGGTTTACTAGTTAATATTTTCAAAATTATGTTTTATTATTTAGGGGGGGCCTTTCATTTTGATGTCAGTTTGTAGTGCCTTGCTTCACTAATCGTTCACCTCAATAACCGTTATAATACAAATCTTAACGGTGTATAAAAATTAAAAGGCAGATCATAAAGCTATGAGCACATGAGCAAATATCTGCGAGCATCGAAATAACGCACATTGGAGATGGCGGGTAAGCCAACTCACTTTTATCAAACGTTAATCAATATTTATAGTCAGATAAAAATAAGTTGCAGACATGTGATGAATACGATAAGAAGTGTACACACACATACGCTCATATAAAAAATAGTCGGGATTATTAAGTGAATCATTAACAAAGTCAAAACATGACTCAAGATGGAGAGGTAAATTGGCTTTTTCAGACGCTAGAATAAGGTATATGGGCTTAACATATCAACCGACATTACAAGTTAAATCGAATGATGTTATAGACGGATTCATTAATTTAGTGGCCCGATATTTGACTTCAGTTTGATCGTATGCTGCTTGTTATTGAAACGTATATGTCGGCTATCCTCATATATAATTACCGACTTAATCCGCATTCGTAGATAACGGAATTGAATAAGCTAAATCCGATAATAGATTTTGAATATGTATAGTTCATGCATTCTTGGATTTGAACAGGCAATCAAGGGGATGAAACAAAGAGGGAAGAGCGAAACAGATTGGAGAAGTGAAGAGAAAAGGGTGAAGCGAAATGATGCGCAGTGAAGGAGTATGAGCTAACTCGATTTAATCAAGCGTTAATCAATATTTGTAGTGGAACAAAAATAAGTGACAGGCATGTGATGAGTAAGATAAGAAATGGACACATAGACTTACGTAGAAATAGTCAGGGTTGATGAGTGAATAATTAACATGGTCAAAGTGTGACTCAAGAAGAATGAATAAGCTGGTCTATCCGGGAGATAAAATAAGTTGTTAAGGCTTAACATAGCAACCGACACGTTAATAAGTAACATAATAGTATGTCTAAAATTGAACGAGTTGATGTGCAACATTAAGGAGGAGGAATGTATTTTAATAATCTTAATGCATGAATTTGAATCAAATTATTGAATAATTTTGATGCTTGGTAATCTTTCCTTGAAAAAGTGGTGCATAGAGGGCAGCTCACAGACTTATTCCAAGGGAGGACCTGAGTTAGATAAGGCTGCTTGCTATCCCTCTTTCTCTTTCTTCCGATGGTTGACTGGATTATGAAAACCTAGACATCTGATGAAAAGCACGGATTACAATGGACAGCTGTGATGCAACTAAACGATTTAGACTTCGCAGATCACCTAGCACTTCTATCCTATACACATCAACAAATCCAGGTCAACACAACTAGTGTAGCAGAAGCCTCTGTAGAAATAGATCTCAACACACACAAGGGAAAAGCAACATCCTCAAACACAACACAGAGAACACCAACCCAATCACACTTGATGAAGAAACTCTGGAACAGGTGGAATCTTTCACATACCTGAACAGCGTCATAGATGAGCGTGAAAGATCGGATGCAGACGTAAAATACGGGATTGGTAAAGCAAGAACCGCATTCCTAAAGTTGAAAAACATGTGTAACTCGTAACAACTGTCAATCAATATTAAAGTCACAATCTTGAATATGAGCATCAAGACAGTTCTACTGTATGGAGCTGAAAGTTGTAGAACTACCACATCCATCATCAAAGAAGCATACACATTTCTCAACAGTTATCCGTTGACCGGATACCACCAGCAATAGCCTATTGTGGGAGAGAACAAACCAACTTCCATTTGAAAAGGAAATTAGGAATGGACGATGGAAGTGGATAGGACATATATTACGGAAACCACCAAACTTAATCACGAAGCAAGTCCTAATTTGGAATCCTGAAAGGAGATGAAAAAGAGAAAGACTAAATAATACTGGGTCGAGATTTAGAAGCACACATGAAAAAGATGAACAGCGATCGAGAACAACTGGAAAGGAATGCTTGGAACAGAGTTGGATGGAGAATGCTGGTGAGTGGCCTGTGCTCTACCGTGGGAGGGGACAGGCGTTAGTAACTAATTAGTACATAAACTCATTATTCCATTGAACTAAAGTCAAACGCCGAAACTGTTTCATGTTATAAACATTTACGATCAATTTTTGTCCTCTATGGTCAAATAGTTTTTGTAGTTCACTGAAAATTAGTTTATTGAAAATATGTTAGAATTTATACATGGCTGTAATTATATATGTGTTAGCGGGAAATAAACCAGATTAAGGCACGTTATGAGCATAATCGTGGCGGCGCACGCTGATTGTCTAATTCTAAACCAATCAGCTCTGGCAGATTATTGGAGAAGCATCTAGAAGCTTCTTAAGCATATACCATAAATATATGAACGTTTTTCTAACCATTAATTGCTGTTCAGCTACCTTTGTTATTTTGAATACAATTTCGTTCCTGTTCAATGTGTTCTGATTTTGGGGTCTTGTCGAGTGTCATCGTATAAGAATACTAAGCAATAGGAGTATCTGGATCGTTTATTAGCAATACAATTATAATAATATGAAAAGAAATCTAAAGGTTATGATGACCAACAATGAATAGATAATCCATATTAACACATTAGTTCATCAAATTATTCTTTCATAGGATTCAGTGATTAGTTATGTATAATAGAAAATATTTATAATACTGACCGATAGACAAAAATGCACGAAGTGTATCACCATGCATTTCTGACTTTAAAGTATCTTCAATATTCTTTTTACCAATAGTTGAATATTCTTCGAATAATAAACGTAAATGAGCAAATGATCGTGAGATCAATATTTGAACAAATCTATAATGATGTAATAGAGAAAACGTTAAAATTAGATTGAATATAAGATTAGATTGATTGATGTAATTTATCATTGAAATCATGAGTTAATTGAAGCTAGAGCACCATGGAAAACCTGGAAGCACTGGACGGCCGTTTCGTCCTATTATGGGACTCCTCAGCAGTGCGGGATCGTGGATGTGCACTGCTGAGGAGTCCCATAATAGGACGAAACGGCCGTCCAGTGCTTCCAGGTTTTCCATGGTGGTCTAGCTTCAATTGACTCATGATTTCAACTATGAAAAATACTAAAATCTTCACAAAGTCCCTTCTGGTGTAATTTAGACAATAGTTCAGTAAGGTGTATTTAACTTTTAAAGCCATTTGAAATCTAAACAGAAACATGACACTATAGTCGATTTTGTATTCTGTTACTTAGTACAGTCAGCATAGGATGCACATATGTCAATAAGAGACTGATCAATTGTAATCCTAAATAACAATGGGTAAATACAAGCAAACAATATCAAGTGAATTTAAACTTCACCACATCACATAAGCAAGTGACTATCAGGACTCAGTAGCTAAGTGAACAACACGATAGCGTTTGAAGCGAACAGTACTGGGTTCGGGTCACAGAGTGAACATCAGTTCCGAGATGCAAGTAAATCCAGCTGATGAGTCTCAAATAGGACGAAACGCGCGTCCTGTTTTCCACTGCTAGCCACCATCTATGTTTATTTAAAATAGAATATACACATACAGTTACCTGGATAGTACTGGTGAACTTTATATGGTATCAAACTTTGAATGCTCATAATAATATATCGTTATAAATGGCAGTATCAGTAAAATATGCTTCATTGTGGAACATTACATCAACTTACACTTTCAGAAAAGTCAAAACATTAGATCTAAGACAAAAGGCGAGAACTTTAATGTAGTTGTTCGAATCATGTAAGTTTTTTAATATGAAACAATATCCAACTCTGCTTAAAAAGTGCTTGTGATTTAATGATAATATCGAAGTAATCCGCACAGAATATACATATGCTAAAAGAAACTGGTTAATTGAAGTTCATAGCATCAGCGAGAGGATTCAAATAATCATTAGAAATAGGTCTAAATTCATACTGTTGTACAAACTAGTAGATGGCCAGATCCAGTAACTAAGCGGATAACATATTCGTGTTTGAAATGAAAGGTACTAGGCTCGAATCTCTGAAAGAACATCAGTACTGGGGTGTCGATATATCCACCTAACAAGTCTCAAGGGAGACGAGACGCGTGCCCCTGATTCCACTGCTAGCCACTATCTAACATTTTTCAAGAATCACTTATTGTTTGATTTCCTAATATGCAACAAGTAATTTGTTTTCTGGAAATACATTTTACATAGTTGTAAATATGTTAAGAACTATTCTGATCCAGGTGCTGTGGTTGGGGTAACCTCTAGATATTCCTCGTATAATAAGAATCCGGATCGGCATTTAAATACGCATTAACATCAGTTAGACCTATCAATTGTTACTTAATTCACCATTATCAATTTATTTAGTGCAAATATTTGTACCCTAAGATACTATGTAAAATCTCAATATAAATGTTTTTAAACCATAGTTCACTAATCGTCTGACTTAGAAACTTAGTTCAAGCTGACCAGTCTGCAGTCATTCAACAACATGAACACGTGCTAGGCCATAAAACGACGTCCCGTTACATTGAACTCAGATGCACATGCTTCCTGAACGTTCACATAACTAGCTATCCGATTGAAGGTACTAAAAAAATGATTGGAAAGCTAATTTACGAAATTGAATTATTAGGTTCTGATCTAATCAAGGAAATGTAGTCTTAGACCTTGTCAACGAATATGATCGAATGTGCCTAGTAGCGCGTCTTATCATACCTTATCAACTCCTTGATCTTGAGATGATATATTTGCACAAATACGTAATATGCCTAAACTCACCCAACCTGTCAGATTATTCTGCAGAATTACTGATAGAGGATACATAAAGCAGTAGAATTAACGATTATTATTTTATCAAAATCGGATAAACCTAAAGAAAGGAACTTACCTTGATTCATCTGTTCCCAATTTTTGTTCACCTGCTCTGTATAAATTTTCTGCATCTTTTCGTACAAGTTCCATATCTACTTTCAATGATTCATCTCTATTACCTTGTAATAGAGCAACGCATACACGTTTGAAATGACGTGATGTATCACTTTTTACATCATTCTCTAAATCACGATTAGGGAATACTGGTGAAGAAAAAAAGAATTAAAGTTCAATAAAGAAATTTAATAACCAGTTGCTTTCCTGATATTCATTACTTATTTGATTGTTGAATCATTTGTGTCATGGAGAGAAACATTAGGGAAATTTGATTGACATTTTAATAAGAAGTCTAAAATTAATTTTGATTTCAGAGACTACATTTCAAATAATTCCATTTGGTGAAGTTTCAATGTTTAATATACACTATCAATAGTATATAGCTAATACAGAGTGTATAATATGCCATTTGGTATTTAGTGTTAATTAAATTCTGATCATAATGACTCCAGATAACTATCGATCATAATCAAATATCGAGTACCTATGTTAAACCACCATTGAAAACGTGGAAGCACTGGATGGCCGCTTCCAAGGTTTTCAATGGTGATCTAGCATCGATCAACTCATGATCTTAATCAAAAACTGATTATAATTGAAAGTGTGAACCACTTCATCACAATCATATAGTTTAAACATTATGAGGTCTGAAGTTATTGCATTCAATCATAGATGAATTTAAACTGTTAAAGGATTACATAATAGAACATGTCAGTACAGTACTTCTTAGTGACGAAAGCTATTTTCTAAATCATGCTGTAGTGAACAAGAACACAAGTGCGGACGATCGAATATAATTAAACACAGAATAACAGAACATCTTAGTAAAATCTAAAAACCATACAGTAAATACTTCATTAGCAAAATGTTAATCTATTGTCTCAAGCTTGTCAGTTCCTTCTGTAAATGTCAATCAAACGTCTCATACTTCATTGTTCTTTTAATTCCACATCAATCGATTTTTGTTCTCGTTCTCTTTTGTTTGATCTACTTAAACTTTTGCCGCCAGACATTTCACTTTTCAATGATAATACATACTACTTATATCTATCGACATCAGTAGCGCACATCACAATACTAATAAACATTTCTGTCTCTAGTGATGTTTCAGCACAATAATACTAATATAATTCAAGTGTTCATACCATTCGAAAGAAATTATAACATATATTTTCATATTGTATGGAAAACAAGCTATTAGTGTTAGATTTCTTTACCATAATGCATAAAGTACCAGGGATTTAATAAAGAAAAGTTATTTTATTAGTTGAGATCATGGATCAATTGAAGCAAGGATCACCATGGAAAACCTGAAAGAATTGGACGGCCGTTTCGTCCTCAGCAGTGCGCATCCACGATCCTGTCTCGCGCGAGAACGCCTAACCACTAGACCACTATGCTGACCGGCATCCAACGGTGTTCATGACTAACTTCAACTAATCCACGAAATTGAGTGATACATCCGCCATTGTCTTCAGTGAGTTACTATCTTACAACAGACCTGGTTGAACTCCACTGGTCACTGCTTCTCACGAGAAGAAGCAATGAATTTTAATATAAATAATGAAAATGAAATTATACATAAATTACTTACTTTTAGAATAAGTCTCTTTAATTTGTTTAATTTGTGCATTTGTTCTAGAGCATAAAATTTCAATTAAAGCATCTTCATCTGTACCAGCACCTTTCATTGATCTACGCAATTCACGTGCATCAAATTCAACTGGTGAATAACATAAAGCTTCCATACAATCATAAAAACTACCACTTAATTCCGATTTAAATTTGGATGTTAAATCTTTACCATACATTGATTTATATTTTTGTGTTATAGCTACACGTTGTTCAGAAGATCTATGACCCATTACTTCAATTAATGATTTTTCATTCGTTCCCATTCCAGCCATAGCTTGATGTAATTGTTCACAATCTTTATCAACATCAAAATTAGTTGATGGTTTTAAAGTTGGTTCAAGCTAATCAAATGAAAATTCATATTGAATAAAGAACAAATTGTTATTTAAATATTTGATTATCAGACATTACAAAATTATGTAGATTAACTCATTTAAACTGCGAATGAAGGGTGGCCAGACCGAAACGTGGCACAAATCCATGAAGTTACTGACAATTGGACTGAGCCATGTTGGTAGGTGTAGACTACCTGGTTGGGATCTGCAAGATGATAGCAATCGATGGTTAGAGACCTTGAATGACATGGCTCAAAATCGTTTGCAATGGCAAAGGTGCATCCACTCTTTGTGTTCTACCAAATTCTATCTCTATCTTTTTTCTCTTTCCAAATTTATTTCACTGGATTATACTCCTTGAATGACATCTTCAAACTTTAATCTTTCCGATTACTGCTTATACTCTTACTACTTCTACCACTATGGCCTTTGAATCGACAACTGCATCTCTGTGCTAATGTCGTATGGCAACTCGAAGTGATGTACGTACGTATGAAGTTCTACGTTATGACTGACTGACTGACTGAGACAATAACCCAATTCTCTTTATGTAAACCTAGGGATTAAATCAATTAAAAATCAAAGCTTGTAACCAAATGTAATTCCAATTATATAAGAACTATATTTCAAAACTAACATTTGATTTAATTGAAGATCCTTGAATGAATCTACTCATAAATTTATTTCTGTTATTTAGTCCTATGCTTTTGGCCTCTAAAAATCATTTTCGTCGTTATATATTACTTTTCACTGCAACATGAGTCTGTTACCTTGTAAAGTTTGCTTAGATCATGTTGTAACTGACACTAACTTGTAATTAGTATTATGTAATGACTTTAACTACACAACTATTGAATAGTCGGACAATAAGCGTGGATAGTTATGCAATACTACGAAATGATTAGAGTTAGAAGTATAAACTAATTTGGGGTTAAAAATCGATCGATAAAATGAATGAGTAATCACACTATCTTGTGAATTGAATGAAGTAGGATTTATGGACCATTAGTTCATAACGCATTGGTCTATCTGTACTTTGTTCAATGTGAAACTTGAAATGTCATATGTTTGTATCCTTTGAATTTTTATAAATTCATACTGTCAAATTACTTCAAATGAGAACGACATTGATGTATAAAGATTCGTCATTTATAATGATTCTCTAACCAGTAATAGTCTATGATGAAATTTACCTTCGAAATATGGGAATTAATACATTAAATTTGACAAATACTTACTGGGTACTCCTCCACATCACGGTACTGATCATGTGTGGATATATCGACAGATCCCGACTTAGTATCTTCAGTATTATCATCTTTTTGACTTGTCTACATCAATAGAAAAAAGATTCACAAGTAAAAGCAACATTCTTTTGCTCTAATTTATGATCTAGACAAGAATAGTTCTTGGAAATGCTTACCGAAAGCTTCTTAGATGATTGGACTAAAATTTATTGATAGAAAAACTGACCTACAACAGGAGAATTTTCATTCCAGGACGTCCTAGTAAATACCTCTTATAACTCTGATGCTTCACTAATTATAAAACCTTTACCTCAATTATCCTATTTTCAGACTGTTAATGCACTACGTAATTTTGGTTTCCTCAAATCCCTAATTAGAACACATTAAGTCAAGGTGGTTGGTCATGAGTTCTGTATCAGTTTAATTCACGACATATGCAATTATACTCAATCGAAGAGAACAATTATGCAATGACGATATTTTTAGCACAGAACGGATTAGGAAACAGTGGGAAAACTTCCTTTGTTTTAACACTCCCAAACAATTTCCTATGTTATTTTAGGCGCTTTTATGGAGTTTGCAGATTTTCCGGAGTTTAAATTGTGAACCGATCTTAGCCAAACCACTACTGACTTCCATGGAGCATTAGACAGTTATTTCTTCCTAGGATGAGACACCTCAGATGAGCGCGAGGACCGGATTTCTAATCTCCACACTGTTATGCCTGCATTCAGTGGTGTGCATGTCTAACCTGTAAACCATTGGACACTGATTTAAGGAGTAGGGTTGTGGATATGCACTGCTGGAGAGTCCCACGCTATGACGACATATCTGTCTAATGTCCCCTGGTTCTTAATGGCTGTCTAGCTAAGAACAGTTCATGATTCAAACAACGGAAATCCTCCTTATTCATTGCTGAATACTTTTCTGAATTGTTCATTGCTATTCATCAATTGTTAAACCCAACAACCCTATGAATACCCTATTTTTTTTATCCGAATTTAAACATTTGAAATCGAACCACTACTGCAAAAGTTCATTCACCACAAAGTTTCATTCTACATCAACATTTTAAGTTTGCTGATGCATCAAGGTAATTTTGATACATCACATTTTATAATATAACCAGCGGAACACGTTTTGTTTAGTGTTCAATCTTGATTTAGTGACAAAAACTTTACAGTCAATAAAATATGAACAGTCTGGTTAGTAGAAATTTGACCTCAGTTTTCATTTATGAGCATTTACCAATTAGGTTTAATACGTATAACAATTATTAGCCAATGTTTTCTGATTTGAGATATTACTTACAAATAATTTGTTTGTTTATCTATCTTATTGTCATATACTTATCATGTTTTTGTGGTAGTTTCTAGTTCCCACTTCACATCTCACATAACATTAGCTTGCTGACGTATTCTTGTAACCTAACGACAGTTTGATTTGATACATTAATAGGTTAGGGTCAGCTATCTGGCAAACTATTTCCTATTTTTACCTGAGATTCTTAACTTTAATCGGCATTAATTATTTTGTTAAAATACTATTTTCCACATCCATTAGTCGGTTTTTAACAAACCATAATGTTGTTATCAACCAATCATACTATCTCAGAAATCTCTCTTAAGTTACGCAGTTTGTTCAATAATTATATAAACGGCTATCATAAAAACTTTATTGTACAAATTTCCTATTTTTCTTTTACTATTGTTAGATGTCACATTGAGGTAATTACCCAACTGCGTCACAAGGCAAGCCCTCACATGGAATCCTGAAGATCAATGGAAAAGAGGAAGACCAAAGAACACAATACGCCGAGAAATGGAGACGGACATGAGAAGAATGAATAAAAACTGGATAGAACTAGAAAGGAAGGCCCAGGACAGAGTGGGTTGGAGAATGCTGGTCGGTGGCCTATGCTCCAGGCGTAAGTAAGTAAGTAATTGTTCGAAGTATCACTAAAAGTCTTTAATAATCAGGTTATTCAGACGCTCCGTCATTTATTTATCAGATTTTGATATAATATAGACAATTTAAAGAGAGTTTTCGTATATCATCCCTGATGTTTTCTTAAGATCGTGTAAAAAGATATCTTCACTGAATTCAGTTCATTATAAATTATTAGTACAGTGAATTAGAGATTTAAAAGTGTGAAAGACATACAAACATTCAAAGTTGTCTTCGAAACAGAAGAACAACAGTCTATCTGTGCGTTGAGTCACTATCTTTTCAGTTTTTGACAGCCCCACCCCGAAATCGAACCCTTGATTCATCTGAAAAACAACTGCTGACTTAAATTCCTAACTAGCAGCCATAATAAGTAAGTTTGTGTATATTTTTTAGACACATCTTGAACAATTTAACGGGCTATATGGTTTCGATGTTTTTTTTATTATTTTGTCTTTATTTTCTGAAAATGAATTACTTCTATACAATCTAATAATACTGACTTACAAATAAATAACTAACCTTTTCAGGTGAATAGGGAATATTTTCTTTGTTAAAGGAACTTGGTCTGTTAGGTGTCGGTGTTTTAGGCGGTCCCATTGATTTATTTGGATTTGATTTTCTTCTTGAATCTTGAGGATCTCTATAAGGTTTTGCAGATTTAATTGGTTTATCAAGATGTATTGTTAATAAGTAGCTATCTTCATTTTCATCTAAATCTGCAGAGATTATCTGGAATGTGTGTATGTACATGTAAGAGAGAACGAAAAAAATGACTTGTGGTTTGTGAAGATTGTTAAAGTTTGTAGTTTGAATAAAGAATTGACCTTTATTAAATAAACGTTGAAACTCGCAAATCATATTTTCACTAGTGACTAATTTTTTTAGGATGGATCCCGAAGTTTCAACGAGAAGTCTTGATTATTCGAGCTCAATGATGTCGGTAGTGAGACACTTACTCACCATTAGCATTAGGTGATGGCTGATTGAAATTAAAAACAAGTCATTAGACATTGACTCGATGACCTGAAGATTAAGCGACCACTGAGAGGCATAAAGATCCTAGGTCCAATTCTTAGCAGTATCGTGGATGTGTACTACTAAGTAGTTCCATGGTAAAATGAAACAGCTACCTAGTACTTCCTGCTTTTCAATCAGTCCATGATGTAAAGCTGCATAACTGTTAAATGACCATTACATTGGTTGTTAATTGGGGATCACCGGGTAAGTAATAGTGAGGTTAGACACAGGGTATTAGGGAATGATGGTAAATCAGTTGATGAGGTCATGAATCTTCATCGACTGAGATGGTTGGGCCACGTGTTACATATGCCTGAAAACCGATTACTACGACGCGCTATGCTTACTAGTATTAGCGATGGTTGGAAGAGAGTTAGGGGCGGCCAAACCAAAACGTGGCGTCAGAGCATGAAGTCACTAACTTCTAGTCTGAGTCATGTTGGTAGATGCAGACTACTTGGTTGGGGTTCGCGTGACTATCATAACCAGTGGTTGGAGACTCTAGGTGACATGGCTCAGAATCGATCACAATGGCGTAGGTGCATACACTCTTTACGTTCCTTTAAACCTTGAGATTAAAAATTGCTTCATATATGTCTTCCTTCCTATACTATATCCTTATATACAACCGTTCTTTTACATATTACCAACACTAAATTAACTACTTCTATGAATCCGGTGTTAATATTGTTGTGCTAACGAGGTATGGCAACTTGGACCAATGCATATATGTGCCTGGTCCTAAGTTGTAGCTGACTGACTGGTTGTTAATTGAACATAGTATTTCATCATCTTTAAACTGTGCTATAGTAGGACGAACGTTCTAAAAGTGCAAATTCGGGGCTAACTTTCGATTTTCATCTTATAGTTATTAAAAAGTTTCATTATTGTACTATTATTTATTCTAGTTGTAAAATTTTAGTTCGATGCATAAAATGTTCTAATTATAAACCAACTAATTAGTTCTTTTTCATTTATGGTACAATTATGCCCACAATATAGTTTCTTATTTATTTTGGTATGAGGTCTGTAAACTTTTCTCTATTATCACATTAATTTAAGTTATGGGTTGAATTGTGTTATAATTTCTCTTATTTCGACCCAGCTACTCTTATTGCTTAGTAATTTTGGACAATACTTCACTTGACAAGTCCCCATATCAGAACATGATTGAACAGGTATGTAATTATATTCCAAATAAAAAGGTTGGATGGAAGTAGGAATCAATATCACAGAAATGTGAGTATATTTATAGTTTTTACATGAGAAAATTCTAGAGTCTTCTCCAAGTATCCACTAACGTTGATTGGAAAAGAAATATCCTATCAGAGTTCTTCAACATAATTCTGCACGGAATGTGTTTTAGTCTAATTTATATCTAGCTAACAAACTGTATAGTCAAGTTATCAATGGACGGTAACTGTTGATCCCTTAGTTGACTTACTATCATTAAGTTCTTGATCAAAGAAACATCACTGAGATACTGGCTACTAAAGATAATTAATCTTATACAGGCAAGTAAGATTAATACTCCATCTACGGATCATGTAACTAGTTATATAATTACAGTTCATTCACAACATAATACAAGAATCTTGTAGGTTTACTGCCGGTCCCAAGACAGGGTAAAAGAGGAGGGTTGGGCATGGGGTTAACGAACCAATCCCATAGAAAACTAACTCGCTTAAACAACGCTAACCGGGAAAATAATGACTTTTTCTAAAAACAAATAATCATAATTATATTCTACTTGTCGATAAATTCAATAACTTACATTACCCATTTTAGCTTGGGATAAGATCCCAGAAAATATTTTATCTTGTTTTAGATATTCAATTAAATGATATTTTATATGTTCAATTTGTTCATTTATATTACCCATTCCTTGACTAATTCCTGATAATGATTGATTTGTAGAATCATTTTGTTTTGGTGTAAATTTCTCTGTTACTTGTTTCATAAGTTCACGAACTTCTGTTACAGTCATATGACGTGTTTGATCAATACACTAGTGAAATGAATGATGATAATTGAAAATAAGTAATTTATAATGACTAAAACATGTTATCAAAAGAGGTTTTTGTGGAGATTTTAGTAATTTTATTAGTTGAAATCATGAATCAATTGAAGCTAGACCACCATGGAAAACCTGTAAGGCCGTTTCGTCCTATTGTGGGACTCCTCAACAGTGCACATCCACGATCCCGCCTAGCGAGATTCGAAACCAGGACCTATCAGTTTCACACGCGCGCAGTTAACCTCTAGACCATTGGGCTGGTCAGCATCCAGCGGTGTTAATTTCTAACTTCAACTAATCCACGGAATTGAGCGACACATCCAACTTTGTCTTCAATGAATTACTGTCCCACAACAGACCTGGTTAAACTTTACTGCTCATTGCTTCGAATCTCGCGAGTCGAGATCGTGGGTGCGCACTGCTGAGAAATCCACAACAGGACGAAAGGGCCTTCAAGTTCTTACAGGTTTTTTATGGTGGTCTAGTTTCAATTGACTCATGATATCAACTATTAAAATTATAATATATTATGTTAAAACTTATGTTGTATAATGTAAGGACGGCCCGTCGGTAGACTCTAGAAAACCCTAAGAAGCCCAGGAAGAGCAGCAGACATTCCATCCAATCACGGCTAGGGGAATGTTCTAGAAATGCCAACGTGGAGCTTCTCCATTGGACGGATTAGTTTGATACCTATGTGCTTATTGGTTGACCTAAATGATAATTTATTTTCAGCCAATAACTATAAATACACGAGATTTCTGTGTTATATTTTGACATTGTTCGGGGCAATAAACTTCCTGGTTACTAGTCTTTGTCTTCTCTCTTTTGCGACGTTGCGGGTTCTATCGTTCAAGTAGTCAAGTAGTTCGCGGCATATTAAGAATTAAGGTTCTAGATATAACATATAATTTCTCAATCAGATATTTTTTTAATTCAATGTAAATTCATAGAGATCTTTTTGTGTTTATGAGAAAACGCTTACTACCACTTAAACAGTCGTTGAATAATTTAATGGTAAGCTTGATTTTGAAAAGTAGTGGATAAAGCATTTGAAGTTTGGAGTGGTACATGATTTATTCGACTCCTAATGTAAATATCAAGACATGGACACAGGTATATTTAGGGGAAAAATCCCAAACAGCCACAACCTAATTATATTAGATGGACTTCAGTTTGAGATTTTATACAAAAGAAATAGAAAATCTTATTAGTATTCATAGAATAAAAAAGTTGGAATGAAAACATAAGTTTATCCCAATTGGACACTTTGAACTGTCTAAAAGGTATCACCTAATTAATCATTATAAGACATGTAGCAATGTTTAAGCAGTAATAAGATCGCGCGTCAATTGTGGTTGAACTTCAATATATCGCTTATCCCTTAGCTTTTGATTGAAGTTAATAATATTGTTTACTCCCCTCTGGGCTTGGACCAATAAACCTTCTAGTCAGATCTGATATTGACTATGACTGACAATAAAGTAAGTTCATTCTCTGTTCAAACTGTAGTACAGCATTCTTTTAAATTCTGTTCGCTCATATTCATACTACAACACTACACAATTATTAGATCTAAAGTTTAATGAGCAATAAACTTCGGCCTAATGTTTATTGTTTTACTAAACAACTGAAAAAATAGTGTACGTGTATTAAGGAGAAAATATTTGTGTTAAGAAGAGGCGACAAAACTTGAATATGAAACTTGGGTAATTATCCCTTAGAAAGGATGAGTTTTTATATACCTGACGAATGTTTGTCATGCGGTTATTCAACAGTATTTTTCGATAGTCCCAATAATAATCACTCATCTTTTAACTCATTAATTGGTGCTTTCTTTTATTGTTTATAAATTACAATCAATTAATTATAAGTCTGTTACTCAGTTCCATATGGATGTCATAGCTATGTGTTTATTGAAATTTACTGTTTGGGGTAAATTGTGGTCTTATGTTTCGTAACTAATCATATAACTTATAATAGTAATGAAAGGAATTGGGAAAACTCATCTGGTATTTTAGAGTTCTGACCAGACGTTTGGGAAGGGGAGAAGATGTTGAGTGATTTATCAACTACGTAACTAGAACAGTAATGAAGTCAGTGTACCCAATATTTGTAAGTGGCTAAGGTAAAAGACAACAGTTTCCTTGCATTAATAATTCAATTTATGTCACTTGTTTTTACAGTTCAAGACAACTAGCTAAACGAACAGCTTTTCATTTAATGTTAAACTGAAGACTACAGGAATTTTTTCATCAGTAAATATGACACTCAATGTTAATGACTATAACCTATGGACGAACAAATTAGATGTGAGCTAGCAAATCTTGAATTCTGGTAAGAAATTCATTCATCCATATAGCTAAATAGTACTGGTAGTTCGTGATGAAAACCCTGGCTCTCTGAATCCTAATCTTCATTCCTCGCAATAGTTTATAACCCTCAATAGGTGGATATTCTCAAGGTCACCTTGGCGTTGCTCAAATGTCGTCCATAAATTATAGTCTCTTTATATTTATACTTAAACTCTGTTTTAAATAGAACAGAACATTTGACAAACTGATTTGTTAAGCTAATAACCAAGTCTCATTTTTTTCTAAAACTCTATTTGTTTAATAGTTGAGTTCATGAACAGATTAAAGCTAGACCATCATGGAAAACCTGAAAGCACTGGACTGCCATTTCCTCCTATTATGAAACTCCTCGGCAGTTTGAGTCTGTTAATTGTTTGAAATAATGCCTATTTCTTTTCTGAAATTGAAAGTTACAAAACAAATTTGTACAATCTTCATTACCATTTCAAGATTATTTCTTTAATTCAATATTTTGTTTTATTATATAAATCCTAATGGACTTTACTATCCATTCACAAGTTATATTTGAGTTTTGTTTATCAAAATTCATATAAACAATCAATATTTATAAGGAAACTATAGTAACCTATTCATAACAGATTTACTAAAACATAGTAATGATGAACAACTTAGTTTACTTTTTGTTACTTACTTGTGTAAGATGATTAGCTATTGCGCTTAATTGTTGTGGACTTACAAAATTTTCCATATTAATTGATGGTTGTGTAGACCAAAATGGTACTGTATTATTATTAGTATTAAGCATTGGATATGAACCAGAAATATTGCCTGAATTTGGTGTACGTATATCCCAATTTAAACCTGGTATTTGACCCCATAGATTAATTTGTGTACCTGAATGATTTGTAGCTGCAAAACCTTGATCTGCATTTCCTTGAAGAAGAAAAAAATCGAACTCTTCATAGTAAGAAGATCACTTGTAAATATGATGAATTCCAAATTCTATCCATTAAAATCTAATAAACATTCATATTTTTACATTGCTCCATTATCTTCAGTAAGTCGCTGCCTTACAACAGACCCAGTTGAACTCCACTAGTCATGGCTTCTCGCTAGAACTAAAGGAAGTACCACTTGACACCAGTGACTAGTGAGCACATGATGATTATTATTAAAATCGAAGTTTATGGAGATTGTAGTAAATTTAATAATTGATTTCATAATTCCATTAAAGCTAGAGCACTAGGGAGTGGGATTGTGGATGCACACTTTTGAGTGGTTTCATACTAGGACGAAACGGCTGTCAAGTGCTTCCATGTTTTCAATTGTGATCTAGCTTTAATCGACTCAACAATTCAACTATTAACTTACAACAATCTCCGCAAAAACCCTTTTTTGATGAAAAATTCTATCATACTGATTCCTGTTAATACTACTATGAACTAAAATTGTGCACAATTCAGTCAAAAATGTTGTTAGAATATATGGACACTAAACTTTATCATCTGAATTTATATGTACACTGAAAAATTCAGTTACCATATGTTGACTATTTAAAAAGCATATGTGTTATGGATTATAAAAATATAAGATTATCATGTTAACTTGTAACTTAACTTACTACGCATAAAGTTTTCAATTACATCATCTGTGTAGTCATCATTTTGCTAATAAAATACAACAAAAAAGAATTAAAATTAATTAAAGGATGGAGGGTTTGCAAAGATTGTTGAATTTTATAATTAACATCACTGGCTGACCTTAGAAAATCAGTAAACACCATGAAATAATGAACAGCTATTTTGTCCTAATATGGAACTTTTAAGCCGTACACATCCAGTAACCCAATGGAGATAGAATTCAGGACATCTAAACCTCGTGGTAAAGGCTTAACAGTCAGATCACTCATTCACCTTCAAATGATTTACAAGTCTAGCCTCACTCAGAGCACAACAGTGCAATGGTCTAAGTGTTAAACACGCGTCACGTGATCTGGACTTCCTGAGTTCACTCCCTTGAGGGTTCGTGGGCGCATACAGCTTAAAAGTCTCATACTAGGACAAAACAGCCTTTCATTATTTCCTAGTTTTGACTTATTGTTTAAGTAATATCAATCAGTGACGTGCACTATGAACTATTCATAACTGAAAAATACGACTTACTCTTCGTATTATAGCTGGACTATAAACATTACCACCTGCATCATCATTATCATCATCATAATTATCAAGCATTTCCAAAGCATCACTTGATGAATTTTCATCATCACTTTCCATGCCAATAGGTTTGTCTCCGTTGTGAAGCCGTTTATCTTTATTACCACCATCTATAACTTTAAACTTTCGTGTGACAGTATGACTTTCCACATTTGTTACACTAAGATGAAATATAAGTAAAATGAGTTGAAGAAAATAGAGACAAACTATAGAATGAAATGAACCTTGATAAACTTGTCTGAATGGATTTCATTAAAAATCGACGTGTGAGGAGATTACACGAAAAAAATTAAGTTGTTTCTTTACACAGATTTCGTCTATACGCAGATGTTCTGAGTCGCAGTAAGTAATTTTCGATATTTTTTTTTACAGATAAAGGTAATTATATTACATTTCAATCCTGATATCAGTATTTTTGATTTGATGACTATGCACCAGTTTATTAGTTTACGAGATGAAATGTTACGACTCACAGAAGTCAGAGATAACGGACTAGTTTGGGACGTTAGTTCTTATTCTCAATTAAAAATGTATTGTCCGATTTATGACTCAGTAAAATGTTATCTTGACTGAACATTTTGCAAACAAGCAACAAATTTAATTTCAATATTATACTTAGATAGCCTACTTGTTTTGTTCTTTAAAATCTATTTGATTATAATTGGATTGTATCCCATGAATAAAAACAGTGATTGGGCCACCTGAATCAATCAATACTTTGAACTGTCATAATAGCTAGTAGTTGTATTCTAAAATGTTTAGTAGACTCGTTAATGAATGATCGTATATGTATATTTAAAGGCACTTATTGCTTCGCAAAAATAATTGGACATTTATCTGTGTCCGACAGAATGTCCTATAATAATTACAATTTTAACTTTTATGATATTGAAAGTAGAGACCGTTGTTATCATGAACAGTATACGATTGATTTTGAGCGCTAGATTTATAAATACACAAGACGAAAATTATGCTTAGTAGTCAGGCTCTAATTTCATTGGCAGATAAGTAAACTATAAGGACACCTATCTAATAATCTCGTGAATGTTCCAAGTTACATTATTGATGTGAATTATTATCTAGTTTTATACCTGTCGGGTGTTTTAGCTTTTGGAGGAAATTAAGCTGCAGACTTTGCATTATTAACGTAGCTCATCAAACACTCGTATCTTTGCCACATATCACATTATTTCGTACTAAAAATGCATCCTCGCGGTCATAATCACATGGTATATGCTTTTAGTTTACGACACAGGATGATTTCAGCTAAACAACCACTGAAAATCAGAAAGCATTGGACAAGTGATTGACACTTATATGATTGCCGTCGGCAATATGTCTAATGCCCAGTGGTGGATGAACTCCAGTGGTTACAGCTTCCCACTAGAGCTATAGAAATGCTTCCTAAAGTTACTCATTAGTTGACACAACTCCCACACTCTTAAAAATTTATGTTTTAGCGATATGATAATCTTATATTGAGTTTAATAAATAATTACTTTACAATAAATTCAGTACATAACGAAGAAACAGTATTGATCTCTTTTTTACTTTACAAAGCACGTCAATTTTTTTGGATTAAGCCAAATGATTACCTGTGAACAGCCATTGCTTTAACAACTCTTTTTCCAGGACGAAGAGCAAATGGAGCTTTATACACATAAGTCACTTCACGACCATCAACTTTTCTCTTCCATGGGTTAGGATTTTTCCCATTTGTTGTGAAATATAGCCGTGCGTTTGGTGTATCTATAATAGTGTTTTTTATGTAAAGAGTTAAAAAAACGAGGGTGGTTATGAGTTCATGAACGTTATAAAACGTTTGCTTGAAATGTTATACAAATGTCACAGCAGTGTATTGCAAACCAAATTTTAAAATCTATCAAATAAATGCAATTACGGTTGTAATAGAGCTGAAGTGGGAGGATTTGTAATTTGTTATATCTCAGATTTAAGGACAGTAAACTTAATTTTTAAAATAGTTAATTTATCAGTCATGTTACTTTTTAAGTAACCTTAATTTTGAACAACTATATACTAGTGGTCTGAACAAAACTAGTTAACAACAAGTACTAATTACGTAGCTTAATATAATAGGTTTGAATGTTCACTTTAATAAATGGCATCAGTCAATGAGAGCAACAAATAAAAACCTGACTCATCTCGAAAGACCCAGACTCTTAAATTAGTGTCAGCAAATAATCGAGGATGGTGATTACAAAATTAAGGTAACATGACTTTAAGTTAGTCCCATTGGTGCAGTCGGATATATTTCTTATCTTTCCCTAAAAACTGAGCTCGATGTCATTTTATAACTTTTATTGTATGATCTCATTAGTTCACTTTGGAATATGTTTTTTATTATCAAGTTCAACTCCACAGTTGATATGTCACATTCGGCATTTCTCACCCTCTTAATTTCATCTTCACTGGGCCAATGTGAGCTACAGAAACTTTGATCAGTAAATGCTTGTGTCAAGTTCTATGAATAATGGACTAGTAATGTGTTTAAATTATCGAACATTGTTCTGTCACTAAACTTTATTGATGATAAGAGTTTTGTCATTTGATTTTGAAAATCGTAATATGCATTTAATCAAAGCGTTTTACAACCAAGTCATCTTAAGATCTAAATCAGAATTTACAAGATACCTCAAGTTCTCGTCAAATTAACATAAATATATCTACCAAACACTATTTTTTTAAATAATGATGTGGTCCGATCGATTTAGGACTGTTGTTTACCCTGAGATTGCTGACTTTCTGACTCGTAAATGACAAAGACGTGAAAAATATCATTATCCACAATCTGACTAATAATTTTATTACCTGATACAATTTCAATAAATGTTTGGGTATCAATGCAACCTTGCAATTCTTCCCTATCTTCTGACTTTAATGGGATAATTTTTGGCGCAGCAATACCTCCAGTTATTGGCATTTTCTGTAAAGATGAAGCAAATTATAGGTATTAGTCAGAAATAATAAAATTCAACTCAGTGAAAGAGAATTAAAAGGAACAAAAAGCAAGTAGATAAAAATAATAATATGAATGGCAGTAAAAACTAAACATGGAAATATGGCTCAAGAGAAATGTGTGGAAATGTACAGTTAGGTAAATACAACAATAAGACCGGCAATTTAAAGGATCACATTGAATTCAACCTTGAGTGTCACCAATCTTTAATCATATCATATAAGATCTCCATCCATCAAGTACCAAAATATTCTACACCTCAACCCTTGAAGTCCTCAATACGGTTTGTATAAGTAGTTGGTGCTTTCTTAGAATAATCGAACGTTTTGTTCGGTGTAAAAAGTTAGATTTATTGACAACACGGTTAGCTTTTATTTCTAGATGTTATATTTGTAATAAAGTCACTACGACCTTAATCTTATCCTCCTTCAATGGTTATCTGCCATATTCAAAGTAACAGTAACGAGGAGCCTAGGATTTGCTACTGACTCAGATATTTCAAACGATACACCTACGTCAAAAGAAAGTTTGTGTCAAGACACACATAAAAATGACAATCAAAAACTCTATTTTCAAAACTTTTGTCATGAGTTATTTGTCCCTTAGATAATTTTGCTCGTTCCTTGAGTGGTTACTTTGATGACATTAAACAGAAGCAACAATTCTTGACTTTTCAAAAAATCACATGAGTGTCACATTTTGGACAGACAATACCCCGAGCTTATGGTTCACAAATTACATACAAACTCTTATCCGGTGTTTTGAGTAGTCTTTTATTCTTTTGTAATAAATAAATAAGTTAAAGTAACGCTATGGAAGGCTGAAACGACAAGACTATAACTTATGGACGAACCAATCAGGCGTAAGAAAAAACTCTCGGATTTTGGCGCAAAATTCACTCATCTACTTGGCTAAATAGTGTTTTGGCATTATAGCTGATGTTAGCTCGTGATGAAAACATGAACCTAACCATCAACTGTAAATCGTAATCCTAATTTCTCAAACTGGTATGTAACTGTCATTTAGTTCTAGTAATTTGATGGACATTCTCAAGGCCATTTTAGCGTTGCTCAAAGGTCGTCCATAAATTATAGTCCCACCGAAGTTTCTAATCAATTTCCATGCTTTTGAAGATATCCCAAGTATTTTAGTTTGACAACACTTCACCAGTAACACCTTCGATAATTGAATCGCGCCCACCCAGTTAAATCAAATGTAAGAAGCGTGGAGGTTGAAAGATATATTTGATGGGTTATCAATATATCGATAAGTGACTGATCTAATCTGGCTAATGGTCGTAGGAGATGTTTCCCATGCCGTTCTGTAACGTGATCTGGTACTGATGCATCACCAAGTGCCTTCAGCTAAACGAGTCCACTAAAACTAACGTGGTCAGCATCCAATGCCAAACACTTACAGAGCTATTGATTTTGGGGATTTATTTACAACTACACTTTCCATGTATGATAATTTTACATACATTTGTTTATAAAATACCATTTTTACTCACGCTATCGGTCGCCTTTATTCTTAATATCTGTAAATAAGGTCATTTTCATAAAGTAGTGTGCTGTCACTGAGGCCAAGCAAATAGGGTGTTACATTTGATCTATGAGGAATTGTTGATCTTGTCATGGACCACTGTTAGATGCCTTTGGTGCTATGATGTTTCTAGTCTTTGACCATAAATTTAGGTGCTAGCCGTAATAGCTGTAAGAATTATCCCATGATATGCAAAAAACACCAGTCATAAAACATAGCAACAAGAATCCTAAATATTTCCCGTTTGTCAGATGAATGTCGTCTGACCTTAGGTACAACTATAGTCAAGTATTTCGAGTAAGAAAGTGACATCCAATTATTTGTTGAGAATACAAGTCTCGAGTTTAGCCACGAAATAAATCGGCGATTAAATCTCGCTCTGTATTAGTTATTCCCTCATTGTATTAATTATTGGCTAAAGCGATTGATATACATAAAGTGATTAGTTACTATCAATTGGAGTGGGAAATCTAGTTGATTTTACCATGAGAAACTGTTACATGTGTTTCATAATCCTGATCTAAAGGCATCTAGTATCTATCAAGTAACCATTCACCAAAAAACTAGATCTTACAAAGTTTCTTGGTCTTATAGGAGAGCGTTTAAGGGGTATCAACTAGTACCTGACTGTTTCGATGCACGGGTATCTGAAACCCTCAGCCTCTGATGAGTTTTAATATCGGCCAAATGCGTCTCATAAGCTGGGAGAGTGCGTGTCAGTGAGTGAAAGAATCTAGGAAATAAAAAATACTTGAGAAAAAGTGAGTAAATTACTCAGTTGACTTATGTAGTCCACTTACATTTAGGCATAAAATCAGGAGAGAACAGTAAAAAACAATAATGGCTTAAGATTATAGCAATATGACAATGAAAATTAGAAGTTGATATCGTAAAGTTATATAGCCAAGTATCAAACAGCTGGTTGCTTACAAGGTCACCAAATCACTATACGAGCGATTGTTAAGAAATAATAAAACAAAAGTTATGATATAAGTGGAAAAAGCATGTTTTCGCCCTCGTTTCTAGAGTCCCCTAATTTAAACTCTACGCTTTTTTATATACACAGCGTTTGGTTATTGAAGTTCGTTTCCCTCGCTTAAATACAGTGTATAAAATATTTCCATCTGAAAAACTAATTTTACAGCCTATATACTTTGGGAGACGCATCTAAATTTACAAGTATATAAAGAAGTCGAAAAGCGACAAGGGCAGTAACCCACGTTATATGAGAGAAACATCAATATATGTTGAAAGCTCTTGTGAAGATAGGAACAACAATTTTATTTTGTAAGTGGTTTTTTATACTATTTGAAATGATTTGTGACGGTAAAATAGTGTCATTTTGTTTCACATTATTTCTCATACATTCCAATATAATAATTGTCCGCAGCGATTGTTTTTAATGATTGTTCGTGATCAACTGCATGCATTTTTCAACCCATTCGTTTTGCTTACTTGCTTTAACAATAGTCGTTGTAAATGCTTCATGTAAATATCAAACTAACTGCTTCTCACCCAAATGCCCAAATGATTTAGTATGCTAAATACATTCTGTCTCTATCTGGATTTTGTCGGTGTCACTTTTCGATTGTTCTTTTGCCATTAAGTCATAGTAACAACTACACTGTATTTTATGAATACTATGTACTGTATATGGTCCTTCCAATAGCTCCGATTGCGTCAAACTGGTTATGAAGTATAGTATTAAATTTTCAAGACTGTTACAAACGCTTGAGCAACATGATTCCATAACTCTTATCATACAGTTGTTTGGAAATAATCTCACAATGGAGCAACACACAACCAATGTCGTTGCTCATCCTCATTGGCCACTTAATACTTAACGTCAAAGGTTGAAAGCCGTTAGTAGCCAAAGCGGAGACAAGAACCATGGAAACGAGTATATTATCCTATAACCTGCCTAAATATATTCTATAAAAGTTTTTACAAATAATTCCCCCGGCTGATAGGCATCAGTGTGATCTGACGTAAAATGATCATACATTTAATAGCCACAAGTTGTGCTGCTTTGAAGTCATTGTGATAGGTCTATTACAGAGCGCCTTGAACAAGTGTAGCAACAGTTTCAAAGTTAAACACACTAACCTTCCACTATTCAACGTAGAAACACGTAATCCAGAGCTCACACAAAATAGGGGAGTAGGAAACATCTCATATTTAATGTTCTGGTCTTAAAAAATTTCGGCTAACCCCTAACTACTTAATTTAGACTGCCACGAGGTCATGTGGTTTGCACTTTGGCAGCATGGTAAGTCAATAACACTTTACAAGGGCTGTCTGTCTAATCACATAGATGAGTCTACTAATACCAGTTTGTGATCCAAATTACTCAATAATAACAAGCATCCGCAACAAGTCACTCTTGTCCGTGGTTTCGGTACTTCTATCCGGCCTACAAGATTGATGAACTTAAGGGGCTGCATTTGGAAAATATTTTATGTTGAGTGCTCAAGCTAACCAAATCCGAAATAGAGTGCATAAGAAACAGAAGTCACAAGAAAATGTGGGCTCTTGAACACGTACACTAATGTTGGCAAACTAACTACGACTTTAGTAATCAGCTTCATAGTTATGCCGACAACCTCTCAATCTCACGCACTGAAAGTTTCATTATCAGGTTCAATAACAACAAAGGATGACGGGTTGCCGTCACAAACAACCAGAACAATACAATGATCAACATAGGAAAAAACTGAAAAGCAAGCGACACACCTCTGACGTGATCTCCCACACCTTACCATCCCAATGGTTCGCGATAAGAATATATGGTCATATGCAGGCTATGACTGTTTCTGAAGGGTGTGGATGGTGTAAATACTAGTCATAGTAGAAGAATAAGCAATGGTAAACTCCTTGTTGGACTAATTACATGGTCCTTGGCAGTTTGAAGACGTTTTGTAGTGTGTGATATGATACCAGCACCATTTACAGTTTTTGCTGCCATGTGCTTGGAAAGATCTCTCATGTGAAGTTTGCAACTTTTTAGTAGCTTCAAAAGTTAGGGAAGCAGGTTTCTTAGTTATGGAATATGCGATGCGTTTTTCTCATGGAGCACTACAAAGTAGTGAGGTCCCGGATATTCTCCAGAATGCTGATTCATCGATTGTTTCGTTTAAAAATGAAAAAACAAATTTCATTTGTAACATCCCAAGGAAAAAACTCGTTAAAGACAATAAAATGAATATGTACGATATACATATATATCCGGAAGTGAGTAATCTAAGCCAGCGAGCGTTTGTAAGATATGTGTAACACGATGCACCCACTCGTAATCGGATGCGGATTCGTGACAGAGAGCCTTTTACTAGGTGAGTCCAGTAGAACTAATGTGGTCACCAAATGTCGCAGACTTGTGGAGCTATTGATTTTGAGGATTTATTCATTGCTATACGTTAAAATGACGAATAATTTTCTAACATGTCTTTAAGAATAATCACCAATCACTTACCAATGAGGATGTACGGGGTAGAACAGAAATAAAAATAAAAGTTGCCCAGGTGTTTTTTTGCAAATCTGAGTCAATGAAAAATAGGGAAAAGCGCGACAAGGGTTTGGCAGAAAGGTATATATCATTATTGACTGAAGAACGAAATATAAGATTTATAAATTAGCCACATAGGTTGAGAAAGGCTTGTAGTGGATGTCGAGTCGAAGACGGACTATGATCACCACTACAATTCGTTTACGCGCTCAAAAACGACTTGGTTCCTTTGTAAATCAGAAGGCTTTATTAGTCCAGATCAATTGTATTTATTGGCGATCTCGTGGTATCGAAATAATACCGAGACGTGCCAAAGAGTACAGGCGAACAGGCAGTGCGTGAGCAAGTTCGAACCAAACAAGGCGGAGAGCGAAAGCAGAAGTGAAACTGATACAGTTAAACAAATACAGTAAAACAATCTCTGGTACAATTGGTTACAATAATAATAATTGTTTCTATTATTCCAATCGTGTTCTTATCGAGACTGGCCGGTCACTACAGGAGCAACCCGCTAGAAAGGGTTTACACTTTCGATACGTAGCGGTTTCATTCGTGGGACTGATCGCGAAACGTGCAATTGTAGGACGAAAACGTTGGCAGAACAGGGAGTGATCGTTGATCCTCGAGTTGCCACCAAAAGTTTTTGACGTAGAACGGTACCAGAAGGAACGTGCTGTATTGATTGCTTGGATTAGCATGCTACACCAGAGTGGTTTGTATCCAGAATCTGAAGGTTGCGTTCGTAGAGGTCCGGACCAGAAAAGCTGCAGACGTAGGACGAAACCAGATTGAGCCAAGGAACCAGATGCGACCAGGATAACCATGTTCGGGACCAAATGTATACCATACGTATTTGGAACCAGAGAGGTCGACTGAGTGCGTTGACTAGAGCGTGGGTGATCAGGCCAGCTTTCGCCAAAGTTGACTGAAGTCGACGATACCGTAACAGCGATGGTCGAAGGCGTAGGCTCGGAGTAAACACAAAAAAAATGATAGAAAAAGAGAAAAGTGTAGCTTTCTTGTAGTATAGGGGTAGATTCCTATACTGTATCCGTAGTTGGTTATGAGGTTAGTCGAGAAAGCGTACGGGTAAGCGTACTCGGCGACCAGAACGTGAGACGGTAGTCTCGTTCGAACATCGTGAGCCTGCAATCTCATCCGCAGTCAAGGGCGGTGTGGTCTGTAGGTCTGGACGTGAGACGGAAGTCTCGTCCGTAGACGGGGCAGATGACACGTGCTGTTGACTGGGACGTGAGAATGAGGTCTCAGGTGCATCTAGCATGGGATCCGAAGTAGATGTAGAGATCCCGCTAGAAGCTTTGGTGGGTTTAGCATTGGGTCTCGGCTTATCAGGTAGGGCACTGTCATCGACGTGTGCTGGCATGAGACGATCAATGCTGACTACTTTGACACGGCCATGTCGATCAACCTTGAAGGTCTTTTCGTGACGGGAAATCACGTGAGAAGGGCCTTCGTAAGGCTGTTTGCTCAGATTGACCGTAAGTTGTCGTGTACCATAGTTAGGAATGACTGAGTCATCCGCAGCGCGTAGTCGAAGCATCGTAGCTTGAGACTTACTGTTACTGATAGGTACGACAGAAACTTGGGCACCCGTATCCACAAGGTACCTAGCGTTAGTGCGATAATCGTGCACGTATAATAGACGGTCAAACGGAGGTGAAGGGCCGGTGAGTACGGCCGTATTTACTCACCGGCTCGGGAAGTTCCCGTCTTGTATGAGCAGGGAGCCCGACAATGATGGGCACCGGCCCCGAATGCACGGTGGAACCAGCACCAACCTGGACTCGCTTCCGAAACCGCCTTCTGGCGTGGCTTGGAAGATGCCCGCTTGGGGCGAGTCGTTACGGCTGTTCGAGATCGTGACCTGGGTCGGGGGACGTAGGGGGCTGGCACATTTGCGCGGTCTCGGAAACTGAGACGAGTATGGATACATCTGTCCCTATCCCGCATGAGCCGGAGGTCGTCTAGCATCGAGATCAATGTTAGAACGTAGAGGCAACAATATAGTTGTCTTCGGCGCTAACACGTTGTAGAATCTTGTCTGCTATGAGGGCCACCTTGTGCAGTGGGGTGTCCTCGAGCAGGGCCGTAAGGGTTGGCTGGATACTGACTGGAAAGGCTTCGAGCCACAACTCTTTGACTATCTCAGAGTCTGCTGTCGAGTTTCCTGCAAGGGACTGCAGGCGCGTGAGGTGGTGGCTCGGCTTAGCATCACCCATAGGGTGACGTGCTAAGAGAGTCCTCAATCGTTCCTCTCTTGATGGGAGGAAATGTCGAAGGATAGCATCCTTAAGACGGTCGTAAACGTTCGGAACGTTCGGATTGAGGACAACCTCACGGACAGCGGTTAAGTGATCCCCGGGCAATGATTCCAAAGCGTAGGCGTACTTTTGCCTTTGGTTGGTTATGCGGCGGATCTCAAATTGAGATTCCAGTGCCGCGAACCAGACTTCTGGATCATGAGGGATGAAAGGAACCGGTCGAAAGTTGATAACATGTACCTCGGAGTCTATTATATTTATACTACTCTTATCGTTATCCACCATGGTAAGTTGCCAAGATATTATATATTGAAAAAATATCAATACGAATATATGCAACAGAAGTGGATAGATAAATAGACTCACCGGATTGATCTGGCTTGGAGAATTGGCCAAGTTTGACTTGTGCTCGATGGATTGGGTTACCAGCTGTATTGCGTGTTCCAACAACGGCTCACCAGTTGTAGTGGATGTCGAGTAGTGGACGGACTATGATCACCACTACAATTCGTTTACGCGCTCAAAAACGACTTGGTTCCTTTGTAAATCAGAAGGCTTTATTAGTCCAGATCAATTGTATTTATTGGCGATCTCGTGGTATCGAAATAATACCGAGACGTACCAAAGAGTACAGGCGAACAGGCAGTGCGTGAGCAAGTTCGAACCAAACAAGGCGGAGAGCGAAAGCAGAAGTGAAACTGATACAGTTAAACAAATACAGTAAAACAATCTCTGGTACAATTGGTTACAATAATAATAATTGTTTCTATTATTCCAATCGTGTTCTTATCGAGACTGGCCGGTCACTACAGGCTCTTCACGCCAGGTTATGTTGTGATATGATGATACTTAATAAAACTCCCTCAATGATTAGTGGCCAGTAAAGTTCTGAGTACTTCCAGAACACCTGATCTGAGAGAGTTACCTAGCATTACACCCATCTATTCAAAAAATCAACTAACTATAAATAGCTGTTTAAATATACAACGGTCATATTTTTAGACCAGATTTACTAAATTCATGTGAAAACATCAAACCTTAACACAAGATCAAGCTGCAAACATGAATGTAACTAGCTTTATGAACCCCGTAATTACATTTGTTATTGATAGAACTGACTACACTCAAATCCTCAAGGTCGCTCCCAATTATGCCTAGTATAAGCAGCGGGTGATTAGATCCTCCTGCTAAAATGTGATATATGATGTGTTCTGCTAAAGTTGCCGACGTTATTCCAGCGGTTGTTGCTTGGAGTCTTATAGTAGGTATTACGGCGGTCTACCTCACCTTCATGTAACACAATTTATACCAATAATATTCACTTTTAAATAGTTGCTTCCAGTTCGCTGCAACTTACTCTTGGTCCATATTTGTTCTACATGCTATCCTAGTTTTCTATGTGTTATGTTGTCTAACACGAACAACTTTCATGGACCCTGGTTATTTCCCTTTCGGTAGGTGATCTCTTTTTGTTTATACCTCCTCAGCAACGGAAGGAGAAGCTGAATATGAGGAAACCAAATCTGCCCCTGTTCATCGTGAATATAATATTAACGGAGTATTAGCCAAGGTCAAGTGGTGCAGTACATGTTTGTTCTACCGTCCCCCAAGGTGTTCACATTGCTCTATTTGTAACCGGTGTGTGGATGTAAGCATCAACTTAATTATATTACTCCTTGGTAGACTTTTGATCACCATTGTCCTTGGGTCAATAACTGTATTGGAAAGAGAAACGCGCGTTACTTCTTCATGTTCTTAATTTCGCTTACACTCCATATGATTGCTGTGTTTAGTATAACCCTCGCATCATTATTACTTAACGATCAGCCAATCATCTTCTATACAAATATTATACGGTATCCTTTGTGTCACATGAGTGTGTTTTCTTCATACTTTCCTTCCGTAGTTCTGTGCGTCTTTGTTTTTGCTCTCATAGGAATACTAAATATACATGGTTGTCATTTAGCATCGATAAATTCTTTTACATTAAATCTTTGGGTATTTGTCGTTTTAATTATTTATCGCATCAACTAATGTTAAAGAAGTGGACTAACAGCAATTCAGATCATCTTGCTTCTCTACTTATTTGGCTATGAGACAACTTGGGTGTAATTATTTGAAAGGTCTGGAGATATTAAATCTGCTTGTAGCTGCCGCCTAAATTTTAATAAGAGTAAATATCCATGCCCCTAGAAACTCCTATCCAAGTCACTTTGACACCACAACGTTAGTCTAACCGCAAAATACCGGGTGTTGGCTGTTCTGACCTGTGTTCATCAAAACTGACCTCTTTACGTTTAATGATTTTTTTCTATCATCATTGTCACCGAGGGATTAGTTGTACGCAGAACCAACACAGTTTATGAAATAATGCAGCATATTGAATTCATAGTCATCTTAGTTCGGCAGCAACTTCCATGTGGGATCGTAGCGGTCATCCAACTTAGTGGCCTTTGAAGTCATAGTATTTAGAATTAGTGGCGACTCTGCAGCATATGTAGTTGGTTGTACATTTAGGAGTTTAGAGTGGTGACTTATTAAAAAAACACCTGTATTTCAATCATTGTGATCCGAACCCCGTGCCATCCATTTCGGTTTGAGGAGCTATGTAGTATCCATAGACTTGACAGAGTGTGGCTCGAATGTAAGCACAAACGCGTAATTGGCTACCTCTGGTGGAAGTACGGTCTTTATTGACTATCGTTCGTAATTGAGGTGTGGCCCCCTAAGAAAACCACCTGCTTCAGTCTGGGCACCTGGGCAGTATCTCAGCCCTCACACAAATCAAATGAGATTTGTGAGGCGCATATTTATCTGGTGCTTTTTGTACCAATATTTATGTGTTTAAATAAAATAATAAATAATAATAATCGTTCGTAATGTTGCATTTAGTGTTATGATTTTTGCCAGTTTTTTACGACTTGAAGTTTAAGAAATTATCACACTTGATTCAGGTTTTGCTGTGCCAAACATATTCGTGTTACACAAATGAAATATGTATTTTTCGACAATTTAGCCTGTTTTTACCTACTCTCTTAACAATTAAGTATAACCTTATCAGCTTTTTAGCGGTATTCTTAGCGTTGGAAATCCTACTTAACTACAAGCGTCATAAAACCTGATTTTTTCTGATTAGATATGAAAGATTAGATATAAAAGCCAAAAATTAAAAATTTGAGACCAACCGTCTCTATTGAACGTCCTTTATATCTAAGATGATAGTATCAGCAGTATCTCTAAAAAATGTGAAAAAGTTACATCGACAATGTTTAATTTACTCAAATGTCAAATTTTTGTCATATTTGACCTGTTTCCTAGCACTACTTTTTATTCAGTCTTGTTTATTTTGCCACCTTAACTCACTGTCATAGAATTATTACACTTTCTCTAGTCGGTGTTAGTTTTATTCCGGTTTTTGGACTAACTTCATTCCACATATATCTAATATCCCGAGGAATGACAACCAATGAACAAGTTAGTTATTTTTCAATATTTTCCTTAATCGTTCTACATGTTTTTTTCTTTTAAAATGAAAATTAGCAATTTTGTTCTGATAGTAGTTGATCAGGCTCAAGAGAGTGTGAAATATATTTAGTTACGACTTGAGGTTTTTCAACAGACGATTCGATGCACAAAAGCAGGTAGTAATTACTGTTATTTTGTTAATCCGGTGAAATATTCTAGTGAATCCTTCTTAATTGTTTTTTTAAGGGGGGTATACATGATCATGATACTATAATACGATACGCTTCTCTACCAATGTTTCTCCATTCAAGTACCAAGTGCTTGCTACTCCCCTTTATTGAATAATCATGCCTGTTCCCAAAATAGTTAAGTCACTGGGGTTTACAACTTTTTGCCATTTGATTTTACAATTAAGTCACTGTAAACATAATTTTTAGTTGGATTATAGGGTTGACAAAATTATACACGTGCTAATCTCACATATAATTATGTACAATTTTAATGTGCCATTTAAGTTACTTATGCAGTTATCAATGAACAGTATATTTAACACTACTCATACTATGTGGCACCACTTATATCTTGCATTCCTCTATAATTCATCTTTGCTATAGAGAAGATTGGGCTGGTTTAATCGATTTGTCTTGGGATAAAAGTGAACTGAGGACACAATATTTTAAGAATAAGGTCATCACTTCACCACCTTTTTGCTCCTTCTTCTCTATATTCCTACCCAAGGACAAAAGTGATCCAAAATGTCATCAAGTAGTGTACCAGCGTACCTACAAAAGCATGACGACCAGAATGTGTTCTGAGTTTTTACTATAATGTCAAGTATTTCTTACCATTTTGTCCCGTTCTATCAATAATCACATAGGATCGATTGTTGACGCTAGTGATCAATGCATTTGAAACTTAATAACTTCGTTCTTGACAAGTTTCCATCAAAGTCGTGGAGTTTTACAAGTAAAAATGACAATTTATCTTCTGCTCTTGGCCTAAAGATGAACTTATTTCATCTCCAGTTCATTTGTTGTGTTCTAAGATTAATAGAAAAGTATCATCAACGCTGATTTAGATTTAAGGTTATCCACTTGTAACATTATAAAACTTACATATTTGAAGAAATGTTTTGCTACTTTCAACTGATAAAGGTTTAACTGTCCAAATTCTTTCAGACATTAGTTTTCGCCTGACGACATTTACTTTAATCTTCAAACCCTGAAACTAATATTTGTGTTTCATAATTCTCCTTATTTTTATCTAATAATCTCATTCTGCATTATAATATATATGTTGTTGTGACTGAGGCCTTTGAAAAGATATGAAATTTAAAAAAAATCACATTTGAAAGGAAGACAACTTCTGAAGCATGTGGATTAGACGCAGAATAAACATTCTTGTGTAGTTGTGTGCAACCATTTTCAGTAGTAATTATTTCCCCTATTCCGTAAATTTCGCTAGGTCCTTCACAATATGACTGTTGATTGAATGTTATTAAAGTAAATTATTTTCCCCTGTAAATGTTTATTTATTTTACGAACTGAGTATATTCCATGTAATTAAAGGTGTGAACTACTTGACAATGTATTAAGTTTGAATGGCATAGCTTAAAATCAGTCAGTAATCCAGATGCATTCATTATTTTCTTTTTCCCTTAATTTTAAACTTCAATATTCTTTTTCCTTTACCCCTAATATTTTGTTCCTTTTTTCTGCTTTACTTATAACTGTCTGATTAACAGCACGTATTCAACAGTCATCTGTTTGATTCACAATGTTTCTACCAGTGTTATTCCTCATGATGATTAAATCTGTGCCTTTGTAATAAATATAAACCCTCCCAAACAGATCTCATTATATAAGATATTAATTAATTCTACCCCAAATGCCCTGGTACGGCCGAGAGTGGGGAGAGTCCGCTCTCCCTCTCCAAATGCTCTCACATGGCCAGCGAATATATAGCCTCTGTCAGGGAAGTCCTACTCACCGCCTTCTCGTGGCATTACTGTTGTTTACGAAATTGAGAGGACGAAAAGCGAATGTCCGGCGCTTTAATCGGGTTGGTGGATGTGGAGTGTCCACCTAGGGGAGTTGGAAAACCCTGATTCCAAACCAATGGTGCACATGGGCTCCAATATCCTGAAGGAACAAATGGCGTACGAATCAATCGTTGATCACCGACTACCATGGGACTGCATCTCCTCACGATGCTCCACTGCCTTGTGGATCAGATCTTTCGGTCAAAGGCTCCGGGTGTGGGCCCCTAAGAAAACCACTTGGACAGTATCACAGCCCTCAAGCAAATCGAATGAGATTTGTATGGCGCATATGTATATGGTGCTTCCTTGTACCAATATTTATGTGTTTAAATAAATAAATAAATAATCAGTAGTAATTTGACTTGCTGCTTAACTGTAAAACAACTTTAAGTGATATACTCTAAAATGAATATTTCCTGAAAATTATCAGCTTTTTATGCCATAAGGTACTATGTAATTGTTACCCTCATAAACAGCTAATAATTTCCACTAAGTTTACTAAATCACCTAAGCTGTCTCAATTATGTCTTCTACTTTGACATGGCCGTCGGGCTTGTCTATTATGATGACTTAACCAGATTATATTGGCAGGAACGTTTGTCTCCTCAAGTCCTACCACCCCAGACAATTTGGCTAGAGAACAGTAAGACTAAAAGCTGTAACTCGATGTTCAAAGGTGAAATCGCACTGCTGACTGCACAGGAGTGTAACGGCAGTAGGATGTTTCTTTCAGATAACCAACATTCACAGTAATGCTTTGTTCTAACAACGTATGGAAGGGATTAGTAATAGTCTGTCCTAAGAATGCCACATCTCACTTTACCCCATGGATCTGCATCGCTAGTAGTATGATCTTAGAAGTACGGGGCTAACACATTGTTATTATTATTATTATCGTCACTATTACTTGCAAATATGTCAAAACATTCAGATGTGTAACTACTTTGTTCACAAAAGATACATCTCGTTTACGTTATTACTGCTACTATTACTTTTTTCCCTCCAATTAGGTTACAGATAAATTTCGTGGACTGTTAAATCCATTTACACTGGGTTGTTTACTGAACTGGCGGAGGTTTTGTTGTGAACCTCAATTTCCTCGGTAAGTATAATTAAGTGTTTAAATCGTCCTATCAATAAATGAATAAAATTTAGCTGATTGATCACCGAGTAGTGACCAGTATTATGTTAGACTTATCCTTTTAGTAGTGACCAAAGGTCAATTGAAGATTGAATAGCTCAGTAGTATTATATCAGACTTGAGCCGAATGCGACAGGATCGAATCCATTAGAAAGTAGCAGTTCTCTTAAGGACTACAGGTACATTTTGCTATCGAGTGTTTAATTGTACAAAACATAGGTCCAAGATTTCCTATCGGCTACCTCCAATACTTAACATCTGAAATAATAAAATATTTATCAAAAAAGACCTGATATGTTTATAATTTCATGGTCTCACAAATAATTGCAGATGGTTTTTATTAGTTGCTTTTCCCTCTAACTGTTTAAACGGAAGTTTTTCCTGTTAAGATCACAAACAAGCCTAAGTTAGACAAACACTGAAAACCAGAAAGAATTGTACAACTGTTTTACCATGGCATGGTACTTCATAGTGGCTCGTCGATCCGAACTAGGTAGAGGCTGCGAATTTTCTCTGCTTTTAACGACTGGAATGTCTTAAGTATACTCAACAACCCCCTACCTTGGTGCTCAATGCTGAATAGATGCTGTAGCCCGTTGGAAAAAGGCTAGATACAAACAAATCAAGATTTGACACTATTTCATGAAGACATTGGTCTGAACTGTGTGTAGACATTTAGACCACCGGATCTTATTCCACTGTGTAACGATAGTTCATGTCTGGAAAACTTAAGTGATATGACTTAAAATCATTTTCGGTAACACAGATCCACTCATTCTTTGTCTTCCCCCAAATACTGAGTCCCAAGATTATTTCATGATTTTTCTTGTATTGTGTTCTTTTTTTCGAGTAATATTCTCAGTGTTTAGTTCCTCCTCCTATCATTAGTGCTGTTATTAATCCAACTCTTTCGTTGTACACCTTGTTGATATCCACTCACTGTTAATATGGTGTTGCAGCTTTAGTCGATAAAAATTCACGCCATGTTTCGTGTCAGTACAAGGCCTATAAATTAAGTTTAACAGCCAAGTCTTAACTGATTTAAGAATGAGTAGCCCAAAATACTGATTTACTTCATTCACCTATGACAATTTATCATGTTTATTTTGTGTTAGTATTTTGTATATGATCATCTATTAGATTAAAAATACCTATTCTTTTAGTTGGTGGTTTTGTTTTGATGACTACCAACTGAACAATTGGGACAGAGCCTCTCTAAATTTTCATTCAATTTACTCCTACTCGACCTTTCATTATATGAACAGGTAGGTGGTGATTAGGCTTACTTAACGTTATACTCTAGCCACCTCAATCGATAAGAATTAACTAGCCTCATCTTCCGATTTCCCATCTTTCCTTAGCTTCCTATGCCTAAACTCAGCATTATTGATTTTATCGTCCCACGATATATCAGCAATTTATGGAAGATATGTATGATGTTTATAATTTTGCTATACATTTTAAAGTGATTTCCATGATAATTTACATGATTAAAACCTGTAGAAAAAAAGTATATCCTTCTTTTATTACCTGCATCGTTGTTACAATCAGTTAACATTTATAGTAGACTAAAGATTTTTCCATTCAATTTAAACAATACTTATTGGTATATATGTCATTTTGTATGTCAATAAATCAGTACTATCTACCTTTTTTTTAAAAAAGCTATTCGATTGATAATATTGATAATTATTTCATATTCTGATAAACGTAATCAAATTCATGAATTTAATGGAACTAGGTTACTCAATACAGGTCTATGTTTATTATTTATTTATTTAAACACATAAATATTGGTACAAGGAAGCACCATATGCATATGCGCCATACAAATCTCATTCGATTTGCTTGAGGGCTGTGATACTGTCCAAGTGGTTTTCTTAGGGGCCCACACCCGGAGCCTTTGACCGAAAGATCTGATCCACAAGGCAGTGGAGCATCGTGAGGAGATGCAGTCCCATGGTAGTCGGTGATCAACGATTGATTCGTACGCCATTTGTTCCTTCAGGATATTGGAGCCCATGTGCACCATTGGTTTGGAATCAGGGTTTTCCAACTCCCCTAGGTGGACACTCCACATCCACCAACCCGATTAAAGCGCCGGACATTCGCTTTTCGTCCTCTCAATTTCGTAAACAACAGTAATGCCACGAGAAGGCGGTGAGTAGGACTTCCCTGACAGAGGCTATATATTCGCTGGCCATGTGAGAGCATTTGGAGAGGGAGAGCGGACTCTCCCCACTCTCGGCCGTACCAGGGCATTTGGGGGCTAAATAGGAACAATAACGGGGCGGACTTGCATGCATATAGCAAACAATTCTTTTTGAACCTAGTACAGGTCTATGTATCCTCTCACTTCGGAGTCATATTTCTTGTATGGTGTCTAATGATATATTCCCAGCTCATTAACAAAATGATGACTCTTAATACTGCTACTGCTCACTGACTTGTGTTCTGCTTCTCAACTCCACCACAACAGACACTTTTTATGGTATACCAAACCCACTATGCAAGTAAGAAAACCGGAATGAGTGGGAAGGGTTTGATAGGAAAACCAAATTATGATGCACACATTATTGGTATATATATATATAAACGTGATTTGATTTGTGTTAATTTGCGTTTTAACTTAATAATTTTTCCTGCCTTTTTCTCATTTCTTTTAAAACACTGCATGTCAACAGTCGTTATTTGGAAGTAGATTCAACCAAATCCCATCGTATTAGATGTTTTAAATTGAGAAAAAGTAGATTTAGCAAATTCAATCATTTAATGATTAGTAGCGGTGGCGCTGGTCCCAGGAGTACCGATGATGCCGTTACCAATACATACACAGAATCAAATCATAAACTACTCATGGATCATATACATAGTAAAACTATCAATGATGATATTAATCATAATTATAGTACTGAGAACGACACTATGCTCGACAACACTGATACTAAAATGCCTAATACCAACAATAATATATTCTATGACAAAAAATCAATTGGTGGTGGGAAATATTTATACACTTTAAAAGTTCCACAAAACCATTCACATAATCATCCACGTCAACAGTTAACTAGTCAGAATCAGGATAGTACTCGATCAACAAATCAATTGATACCACGTGGACCATTAGTTTATGACAATGAAGAACCATTATCTTCGATTATTAATAATTTAACATCGAATCGTAATAATGTAACGACAACAGCGATAACAACAACAACACAGACTGGAAATCATAGATTACAAGGTAATAATGATACTTGCTCAATTAATGAACAAAATCTACCATGTACCAATGCTAGGGTATGTTAAAGTGGATTTCTTTTTGTTTGTCTGTTCGTTTTACTACAAGTTTTTTATTGTCAAATATGAGTATTATTATCAGAAGGGGTTTTTGTGGAGATTTAGTATGTTCATAGTTGAAAGCGTGGCTGACTTCGAGAGGTAAATCTAGTAGTTCTAGTGAGAAGCAGTGACCAGTGAAGTTCAAACCAGGCCTGTTGTGAGATAGAAACTCACTGAAGACAATTGGTGAACGGTTGCTCAACTTCGTGGATTGGTTGGAGTTAGACATAAACACCATCCTATGCCGACTCACTGGTCTGTTGGTTAAGTGCTCTGGCGCGAGACTGGTAGGTCCTGGATTCGAATCTCGCGAGGCGAGGTCGTGGATGCTCACTGCTGAGGAGTCCCACAACAGGACGAAACGGCCGTCCAGTGATTCCAGGGTTTCCATGGTGGTTTAGTTTCAATTGACTCACGCTTTCAACTATGGAAATATGAGTATGTTATATTTTTTTACCGGTTTAGTAGTAATATACATACCCATATATATCATACTTTATCCAACGGTTATCCAATATGAGGTTATCAAGACATTTTGTTTTTGTAAAATCTGGTACACAATAATCGTATTCCTTCCAATATACCCTCCGTATTTTTATTGATTCATTTGTTCCATCTGTATTTTTATTGTTTAAAACAAAAGTATTCACGAGTTATATATATAACAACTATTCATTGTCCCTGATTATTTGGTGGCCATTCAAACGTTCATCAAATAAACCGTGTAAAATAGTTTCTGTCCAAATTATTTTTAATATTATTTCCAGTGAATAATTGAATGATGCTAATTAATTAATTTTTATTGAATAACACGTACTTCATTTCATAAAAAAGTACTTTAAAAATACTCCTAACAACTAGAAAAATATTTTAGTATATTTAACATTTATTTAGCCCCCAAATGCCCTGGTACGGCCGAGAGTGGGGGTAGTCCGCCCTCCCTCTCCAAATGCTCTCACATGGCCAGCAAATATATAGCCTCTGTCAGGGAAGTCCTATTCACTGCCTTCTCGTGGCGGGTGTGTTATTTACGAAATTGAGAGGACGAAAAGCGAATGTCCGGCGCTTTAACGGGGTTGGTGGATGTGGAGTGTCCACCTAGGGGAGTTGGAAAACCCTGATTCCAAACCAATGGTGCACATGGGCTCCAATATCCTGAAGGAACAAATGGCGTACGAATCAATCGTTGATCACCGACTACCATGGGACTGCATCTCCTCACGATGCTCCACTGCCTTGTGGATCAGATCTTTCGGTCAAAGGCTCCGGGTGTGGGCCCCTAAGAAAACCACTTGGACAGTATCACAGCCCTCAAGCAAATCGAATGAGATTTGTATGGCGCATATGTATATGGTGCTTCCTTGTACCAATATTTACGTGTTTAAATAATAATAATAATAATAATAATAATAATAATAATAATAATAATAACACTTATTTAGCTAGCAATGGAATCTAGGATTTGCACTTCATCTTATTTGGAACTCATCTGTTGTATATGTATTTCCATGGTAGTTTTAATTCTCACATTGAAACTTGAATCTAGCGATTTTCATTTCAAATACCGACATTTTATCGATTGTGCTACTGAGTTCAAGTAGTCACTAAATTGTTCAATGGGTCAGTAGGTCTTAGTAAAAATTTATAATTTACTACTGTTGACGTTCAAGACTATAATTGACCAGTCTCTGTAGCTCAATGAATAACGTACTGATGTTTGAAGTAAAAATTACTAGATTCAAGTTTCAATGTGAGCATTAACACTGAGATGCAGATACATCCAGCTGACAAAGTCTAAAATAGGTCGAAACGCGCCTCCTGGATTCCAGCGCTAAAACTTTTAACCGAAGGTGGGCATATAAGAGTAATCCGTTTATGATCAAAATATGACAACAGCGACTGATCAATTTCACTACTGGAATATCAGCAGCGGTGAATTACAAACCCTTGTAAATAATACTGGGGATGATTGTTTGTATCAGGTAGTAGTTCAGTAATTAAGTCACCTATTTTCTAACCATTTGGTTGTATGTCGCGAGCCCAATTTTATTTACTTCAGTTTGGGGGCGGGGCTGGTAGTATCATTAGATTTCACACAAAAATATATTTGTCAAAGACAAGTACAAATAAAAACTGTTCATTACCTCACTTAGTTTACCAGTCCTAACCCCATTCACTTAATAACGATCACCTGTTATATAAAAACTGCTTATTTGAAGTTATCATTCTATCATAGTATGTTGTATAATTTCTTTAATCTGATACACTCATTCATTATCTTACCTTAAATCTTAATTTCCAATATTATTTCATCACTTCTTATTCCGATATTTCACTAATAGTGCGGTTGCTCAGTGGTTAAGGTATTCAGTTCTACCTACTCCTTGATTTTTGTATGGGCTGTGATACTGCTCGGGTGCCCAGATCGAAGCAGGTGCTTTCCTCAGAGGGCCACACCCGGAGCTTTCGACCTAAAGGTCTGATCCACAAGACAGTGGAACATCGTAAGGAGATGCAATCCCATGGTAGCCAGTGACCAACGATTAATTCATACGCCATATGTTCCTTCAGGATGCTGGAGCCCATATGCATCATTGGTTTGAAATGGGGGTTTTGCAACTCCTCTTGGTGGGTCCTCCGTATCCACCAACCCGGTTAAAGCCTTGGACATTTGCTTCTCGTCCTCTCAATTTCATAAACAACACCCATGGTTCGAGAAGATAGTGAGTAGGACTACCCTGACAGTGATTATATGCACGTGGCCACTTGAGAGTATTTCAAGAGAGAAAGGGCTCTCCCCAGGGTATTTGGGGCTAGTTAAAAAACTAATTTAAAACTGATACTTCGAGTAGATGGGAATAATACATGTAGCTTCTACACTTAGGTGTAAAGTCTTAGAGCGAACAACATTGAATTCGAAAGGTTTGAGTCACGTATTTGAACGGAGAATGGACATGATACTTAGATATATCAAAAGATTTCTCCGAATATCCTTATTGAATGACAGGAATACGAAAAGCATGATTCAGTTCCCACCTTTAAATACTAACATTCACACAAGCACATATGACAACTATCGAGAAAAAAGCTTATGATTAGAAGTGGGTTAATCAGTATATACTGACTAAGTTTCCGTAACAGAGAACAGGATTAATCTAAAGACAGTTTATAGATACGAAGAAAACCTAGAATCCAGATAAGTAAATTGCAAGGACTTGAAGAAAGAGATGGAAGAAAGCACCCAGCTAAGAGAAAAAGTAATGAATGATTAAGGAAGATTTCCGTATAAAAGAACTACTTTAACGCAAACAAAATCTCAGAAAAATCAAAAATGTTAAATTCAATTGGTGTGCTTGCAAAATACAATACTATTCTTTAAATACAAGTCTTCTTCAGTTTGGTAAGTTTTAGATTCCATACTTTTGTACCGTCAGATGCAAGAATGTAAAGTAAAATACTGTGTAGACCCTTATTTGACTTGCTACTGAGTCCCGCGAAATCGGTCACCAGCTTAACTTTCGTATGCTTTCCAAAAAAGTGCTCAGTGAAAAATTTAGGTACAAAAGTAGTGGGATTACGTAAGTAAAAAAACATGGGTCTAAACAATATATGGTTCTATATGCCCAAACCTACCCTAACTAAATATTCAGTGTAACAAAAACGTACGAAATAAACAAATCGTGAAGAGCTATAAATATAAACCGTTATATCTAGTAAAACAGTATATAATGAAAAGCAGCAGCATGTACAATCATACGGCTCAAGAAAGCATCCGCTAACACACTGCAACACAAGTACCATGTACTTAATCATTTGATACACTTGACTCAATTATTCGATCGTTCTTTGATCGAGAACTAGATATAGACAAAAACATTAGTTTATTGATACAAGTACACAGCATTCAGCGAATGAAGCCAGAAGTGGGATGAATTCTACATTATAAAATAGTCCCTTATATGTAATGTGACTAAACATGTTTGTCTATAGTCATTCACCAATCACAGGTCGTTGCGATTGGACAATATCTAGATTTGTGCCTACTATAATTTATGGACGTATCATTCAGATTTAGTTCTAAATTTATTCATCCGTATGGCTAAATTGTAGTTTGGCACTACATCTGGTAACAGTTCGTGATGAAAACCCCAATTATAATTCGTAACCTTGGTTTGTAACTCTAAATTCTAGTCCTAATTCCTCACACCAATTCCCAATCCTATTTCGACCCTAGTAAGTGAGGTTTCTCACGGCCACCTTCGTAACACTTGAGTCTTCCATAAATTTTGGTCTCACCTGTTATTTCACTTGTTTATAAAATATCAATCTGGAAGTCCTACTCACTGCCTTCTCGTGGCGGGGGTGTTGTTTACGAAAGTGAGAGGACGAAAAGCGAATGTTCGGCGCTATAACCGGATTGGTGGACACGGAGGGTCCACCTAGGGGAGTTGGAAAACCCTGATTCCAAACCAATGGTGCACATGGGCTCCAGTATCCTGATGGAACGAATGGCGGAAGAACCTGCTGTTGGTCAACGGCAACCATGGGACTGCATCTCCTCACGATGCTCCACTGCCTTGTGGATCAGACCTTTAGGTCAAAGGCTCGGGGTGTGGTCCCCTAAGAAAACCACCTGCTTCGGTTTGGGCACCCGGGCAGTATCACAGCCCACACACAAACAAATGAATGAAATTATAAACTTTATTGACGATATCCCTGGTCATACTAAAAGCAAAACAATTAACATTATTATTATTATTACCTTTATTATTATTATTATTATTATTATTATTATTATTATTATTATTATTATTATTATTACTTACCATATCGCTAATTCACCCCCTTTTATCCCCAATTTGTGTAACCTTACTCTTCAACTTATGCAGCAGCTCGCTCTTGGTGGAAAATCTGTCCTATCTAAACGATCTCCAGTCACTGTCTGGTTGAAAGTGAATGCTTCCACCGATTATGAATACTGAGGCAGTCTTTCTGAAACCACGTACGCCGTTCAAGCTGGCTTCCTTCAACGTTCGCACACTAATGCAGATCAGACAACAGATAGGGCTGGCTATGTCTTTGGAAGGTCTTAATGTTGACGTTTGTTGTCTATCCGAGACCCGTATTCAAGACTCTAGTGAAGTACTACAAATCCGCTCTCCATCTGTCGCCTTGAAAAGCTTGTTCCACGTGCGCTTATCCGGGGACCCTGTGGCATCTTCGTCTGGTCTTGCTGGCGTTGGTGTCGCACTAAGCGCTAGAACTGAGGCAGCACTAATCGATTGGATCCCCATTAACAGTCGGTTATGTGCTGTTAGATTAGAAAGTTCCATCAAAGTGAGAAGAAATCGGCGTGAGAAACGGTGTCTTTTCGTCATCTCCGCCTATGCCCCGACAGATTGCAGCCCGGATGCAATCAAGGATGAGTTTTACCATCAGTTAACAGTTCTTCTCCAGAAAGCGCGTTCGACAGATATTGTAGTACTAGCCGGAGACTTGAATGCACAGGTCGGGCGTCTAGGCACAGAAGAGAGTCGTCTAGGTGGCCGATGGGGACTTGTTGGTCTCAGGACAGATAACGGGGACCGTTTGCTGCAACTGTGCACAGACCACAACCTGTTTCTGGCCAGCACTAACTTCCGGCACAGTCATCGCCGGTGTGCCACCTGGCGTCCTCCCTCTGCATCCCAAGCCTGGACTCAGATTGATCACATCGCGATCAGCTACCGCTGGAGTGGTTGTGTACAAGACTGCCGCTCCTTTTGGAGTACCTATCTGGAGTCTGATCATGCCCTGGTCTGCGCCAATCTCACCTTACTTTTCAGTGGCCGAAGGATTGACCACCACCAACGGATTGATATTAGTAAACTGGCTGCAACTTCTGTTGCAAGTAAGTATCGAGCGGAGCTAGCCTCTAGGCTAGCTACCACCCCACCGAAAAGTATAGGTAAGCATTGGTTGCATCTTCATGACGCCATGAAAATGGCGAGTAAAGCCGCTTGCGGCTTCGCGAAACGTCCCGCTTACAAGCACTGGGTTTCTTCTGGCTCCTTACAACTGATGGAAGCCCGTCGGTCTACTCCGGGTGACCGTGAGTTTGACCACAAACGAAGGCTGTTACGTAATGAAATCGGGCAAAGCTTGTGTAAGGACCGGGAAGCCTGGTGGTCGGAGCGTGCTAATGAGATGGAAGCAGCAGCTGCATCTGGTAACTGCCGGAAGCTCTTCCAACTCATCCGAGCCACTGGCAGCAAGAAGTCTGGTGTGAGTGAAACAATCTACGAGGATGACGGGATGCCAATCACTAACATCTGTCGACGTCTTGGACGATGGGCGGAATTTTTCGAAGGGCAGTTCAACTGGCCTGCTGCTCCGGCAACATCAACCAGCTTGTCCTGCTCCCCATGGCCGGTGACGACTGATCCACCAAACGAGGCGGAAGTCCGCAAGGAACTCCAACTCTTGAAACGTTATAAATCACCTGGCCCAGATGACTTACCTCCGGCTCTTTTTAAAGATGGTGGTGACTTTCTGGCTAAGGAACTGACTGCGTTGTTTGGAAAGGTTTGGGAGCAAGAAAGTGTTCCAACATTTTGGAATGAGTCAATAGTCGTCCCTATCTTTAAAAAGGGTTCACGTTGTTCCTGTAGCAACTATCGGGGGATAAGTCTACTTTCGATCGCGTCCAAACTATTGGCTTCTATCATTCTTCGTAGGTTGTTTAAAACCCGAGAACGATTGACTCGCGAGGAGCAGGCTGGTTTTCGTTCTGGTCGAGGATGCATTGATCACATCTTCACCCTCCGCCAAATGTTAGAACACCGTCATACTTATCGCAGGCCAACAATCGTAGTGTTTCTTGATATCAGGGCTGCCTTCGATTCGTTGGACAGGACTGTTCTCTGGGATTGTCTATTGAAGAAGGGTGTGCCTGAGAAGTTCATTAACATCTTAAAAGCCCTGTATACGAACACCTCAGGCAGAGTGAGGGCATACAACCACCTTTCTCCCTTGTTCCATTCGAGCAGTGGGGTTAGGCAGGGTTGCCCGATCTCCCCATTCCTCTTCAACTTTGCCATCGACGACATCCTAGAAACAGCTCTGATGGATGTAAGTAATGGCGGTGTGGATATGTTGCCTGGAGAACGACTTCTCGACCTCGAGTATGCGGATGATATTGTCTTACTGTGCGATAATGCCCAAGACATGCAATCAGCACTTAATCAGTTGGCAATCAGTGTCCGCAGGTACGGCATGTGCTTTGCACCCTCCAAGTGCAAAGTACTTCTACAAGACTGGCAGGATTCTCATCCTGTACTCACCCTGGATGGTGAGGAGATCGAAGTAGTTGAGAAGTTCGTGTATCTAGGTAGCTATATAAGTGCTGGTGGTGGCGTGAGTGATGAGATTGATGTACGCATAATGAAAGCCAGAGCGGCTTATGCCAATCTGGGCCATCTTTGGCGCCTTCGTGATGTTAGTCTGGCTGTAAAAGGTCGGATCTACAACGCGTCGGTGAGAGCAGTTTTGCTCTATGCTTGTGAAACCTGGCCTCTCCGAGTTGAGGATGTTAGACGTCTCTCTGTGTTCGATCATCGTTGTCTCCGAAGGATTGCTGACATCCAGTGGCAACACCATGTTAGTAATGCAGAGGTTCGGCATCGTGTGTTCGGGCGCAGAGACGATAATTCAATTGGTGTCACCATCTTGAAACACCGACTTCGGTGGCTCGGACATGTTTTACGAATGTCGTCCCAGAGACTTCCGCGTCGTGCATTATTTGCCGACCCTGGGACTGGTTGGAGAAAGCGGAGAGGAGGTCAGTGTATGACATGGTGTCGTGGCATGAAAGAGAGCTGCAAAGGGCTAGCTTCCGTTGGTCCTTCACGACTCCCTGGTTGGGGTCCGAGAGATAGTGCAACACAGTGGCTAGAGACGTTATCGGATATGGCTCAGAATAGAAGCCTGTGGCGATCCTGCTGCAACCTTCTTTTACTTTCTACATAAAGAATGGTTCTAACTTTCCTAACTGAAAGAATCTTCTGGTTGTACATTTCAGCCCGCCTTATCTTTTCATCCTTTATCTACCTACTTTCATTATTTTGTGTGGCGCATATGTACATGGTGCCCTTTTGTACCAATATATATGTGTTTAAATAAATAATCTGGAATCAATCCTAAAGTTAGTCATACAAGCTTATATTATGCAAAAAATACATGTCAAAAGGGTGGAAAATTATCTTTATCACCATTCATCTTTTTTCCTGTTTTTAGCCATCCGCTGATTCACTCGGTACTTTAGACAGTGCATATCAACCACATCATCAAAATTCATGTAATAACAGCGGTAAAGTATTGGTAGACACTGCCAGTATTAGTCTTTCAGGTTGGAGTGAAGATGCAGTTTCACTGAAAACATTAGATCGTCTTATCGGTATTACACGTCATCATCATCCAACGATTGGAGGAAATGACAGTGCGATTGCCACAAGTATTGGTGGGGGTGGGGGTGGTGGAGGAAGTAGTGGCCCAACTTATTTAACTGTTGAACGTATTCAAGAAAATGGTGAATCATTAATTGATTCTTCAACTTCCGTTCTTGATCGAAATATCCCAACTGATCAAGATTCAACACAATTTTTTAATTTTAACGGTCCACATATAAATGGTTATACGGGTATATTACCTACTTCTACAGCTGATTCAATCAGTCAACATTTTACACATACACTACCTCTTTCTCAACAAAATATTGTACGTTCACCTGGTGAGGTAAGTTAACGAAGATGTTAATTGTTTTACATTACTGTAAGAGGTTTGTATAGATTGTTAAATTCCTTAGTTTACATCACAGGTTGATCTTAGTGGGACAGTCATTAAAACCAGGAAGCCCTGAATAGCTTTTTTTCGTCTTATTCATAAATTCAAACTGCTAAGGAGTCTTAGCAACTGTCTAATGCCTTTTTGGTTTTAAATAGTTGCTTAACTAAGGTCAGTTCGTTAATTTGTTTTATAGCATGGAAAGTTTAATGTGAAATATTACTGAATTAAACATTTCATAGATTTTATTAGGGCCACTTAACATCCTCCTCTAAATGATTAAATCGACGTTCTTTTTAAAAAAAATCAATCTCAGCACGTAAAATGAGTGAATACCATTAAAATTAGTAACATTTATTAAAATTGTAATTTCATTGAAATGACGAACCAATCTAAGTTAGACAACCTGGAAGCACTGGATGCCCGTTTCACCTTAGTATGGGACTCAGCAGTACGCACCAATAACCCCGTAGCCGTAAGTCGAACTCAGGACCCTCTCACTGCGGGGCTGTGGGTGTTCATCTTTGAGGAGTCCTATAATTGAACGAAACAGTTTCCCAGTGCTTTCAGGTTTTCTAGCTTGGATCGGTTCTTTATCTCAATAACATTGGAAAATCTACACAACCCCATAGTGAAAATTATTGGGGAAATTGTCATTCTAGACTTATTGTATAAAAGTATTTATGAAAAAGAATCTTTCGGCTACCTCGTGGGAATCTTTCATGCTATTAGTTGCCTTGACGAAACCCAGACAAGAAACTTAAAAAGTCAAACACCATTGTGAAATAAAGTGAATTCATTTCATTTCGTCTCATATACTCTAAATGTTAAATGTCCGCAGAACAATTTTGACATAGTCATTAGTGTTAAGTATAGGCGAATAAATGGATAAGATGAAATTTTAAGAATCGTTTTATACGTAAGTTATTAATGATTCTTTTTATTGTATGTTTATCAAATATTTTGTTTGCTGTATTGTTTTGCTGTCCTAATTGTAAGCTTTCATTTAATTCATTAACTACTGATATATATTTTACCGCTGACAAATGACAGTTAAGTATGTACATGCTATACTCAGTTTTGTACTTTAAACGATGTCGCTATTTACAAGTTGTGACTTCGCATGTGTTGTACTCTTTTGTCTTATAATTAATATATATTATCGTGTAAGCTTTAAGTCACAAGGTATACAGAGTAAATCAGTTGGCTTTCATCCTTTTCTGATTGAGCTTGGTAGGAGTGGTCACTTAGTGGTTAAAGCGTCCATTTTCATTAACTACGTCCGGGGTTCAAGCCCCACTTCATCTAATTTGGTTTGGGTAGCAGGATAGTATCATTAGCCGTCACACTGGAGGTGTAGTTTATATCCAATTTGGAAAACTAGTTGATTTGTAAATTTAAATTAGTTGGGAACAGAGAGAGTTGTGCAGGCCAATCGGCGTCAGCATATTTGGTGAGCACAGCAGGCAAAGCGAAGGTCATTAGTCTTATTTGGTTTGAAGTGAACACATCATTAGTATCGATCAGTGTTCCTATTGAGTGGATATATAGTTGAATTTATAACAGTTATGTTTTTGATAAGTATGTTATTTTAAATTAATAACTGCGGTGATGATCACTTCAGTCTGTTGTCTGAATATAATGATTCCTATAACGACACATAAGAACAAGTAAATAATTCAACTTATCAACAACTAGGCAAAGGATTGTAAACTCAACTTGGAGCTACATAATATTCTCCCAGGTTAGTATAATACTACTTACCTGCCTAAATCAAATTAGATAGGGTAAGTTTCTTCTGATAAATAAACAAAATGGTTGAGAGTTGAGATCTTTGACTATTAAACTTTTGTCTTATTATAGAACCATAGAGCTGGTTATACATTTTTACAAACCATTTCTGGTTTATATAATAAACTCATTATACTTCAAATCAGTTAATTACTTTCGCCAATAACCGATTACTGATGTTCAATATCTATAATAATGGTTTGATCCTATTAATGCCAGTCAGGATGATTGTAGGACTATCACTGGTAGTAAACTTTCTTAATAGTGCAATAATAGTGTCTGTGATTATGTTAAATAGATTATATTTCTCCATATCAGTCTCTTCAATTCAGTCTGTGTGATTATAGTGCTATTTGACAAAAGAAAGATAAATTTTATTCTAAAAATGGAAAGTATGTACTGTCTGACTCATTTTGTATTGTTTATTCGAATCTTCTAATTGATGTTTAGGACTTCAGTTGATCAGTCTCTTATTGGTATATGTGCACCTTGTGCGGATTGTCTCAATATATGGGAAGATTCAAAAAAATAAAACTTCACCCCATTGCACAAGCTAGTGAGTACCAGGACTCAGTAGCTAAGTGGATAACATGATTTCATTTAAAGCTAACAGTACTTGGTTCGAGTCTCGAAGTGAACAGGCACATTCAGCTGACGTCTGTTCCTTTGAGAGATTGAGCCTATCAGTGGTTTATGGTTCATCCCTTGAGAATGAGGGCTATTTCTTGGCTAATCATGTACACTTATCATTTAGTGATTTTTGATTGGCCCACTGTATCAGTCTGACAAAGTGTTACTTACTTATAAGATTGGATTATTGACTCAAGCCTCTCGAATAAACTGCATCAATGACAAGATAAGTTTTCCTATCTAAGGTAGTAGCATCCTTATGTACAAAATATTGAAAACTCAAACAAAAGTCAATTGAAACATGAGTGATTAGACGACACTGATTTCGTAGACCACACGAATACCAATAAATTGAAGACTTGACTCTTAGGCCTAATTTTTGCCTCTATATATCAGCGTTACACTTAGATTAATGTAATACAACTAAACTGTTCACTATCAAAGTAGATAAAATGGAGTTCTAGTTCGTAATCGAATGTTTTGATTGTTTAAACTGATCATTTTACTACAGATCAGAAATAACATTCTCAACATCAAACTAAGTGATATAGCATCTGGAAAAAATGTAGGAGCACTTATATCAATTGGTTAGTGAAATATTCTTAGTTGTTGAGATAAAGAATCCACATTTCACGCATATTATTATACATGTGTGCTTACATAAAGTTGGTATGAGTAAAAATGAACACTATTAAAAAAGAACTTTTTCCCCCTCTACTATCGTTTAAACTCTCAGTAAGGTGGAAAGTGGGATCTATTAGGTCAGTCTGAGTAATCGATCATTGATCAAAGATAGGCATGTCCAGCTAAACTAAATGTAGGAAACCATTAGTGGTGTCGTGTTTTCAAAGAATATGAAATCCCACCAAAAGCATTCATTTGTTATGTAAATCTTCCCCATTATTCCTGTAAAAGGCTATCCCATAAACTTTACTTACTGACTGTTTTATACGAACTCCCATTCTGGTCTATATTTGGTTATCAATCAAATGGTCGTATAATTGAGTGAATATATCACTAGTGATCTAGTGTCAAATACCAGAAACATGAACAGATCGATATGTTTCCTGTTATAGTAAATTTAGCGATGAGTATGGGTACTTTAATCGTAGAGCCACTACTTCACAAATCTGTCTGACGATATACTGCCATTCATAAATCGACCTCAAATCTCAGTATGAGACATTTTGTATGCTTCTACACGCTATGTTTTGCTACAGACCAGTTGCGCATCGGATAACTTTATAGTAGCATCTATAACTGTGACATTGAGTGCAATAGTTTACCAACTCCTTTCAAGATTACAAATACGCATTTATAATAACACTATGAAACCTAATTCACCAAACATAGCTTCCTACCAGTTGCCTATTGAACCACTTAACATGTGTACATCTCATTGCACAAACCATTGCTATGTTCATTGATTCCGGTTTTTGCATTATATCTAGTTTTCACACCTATCATTCTGTCAATTAATATCATACTGACTCAGTAATTTTTACCCTGTTTTCTTTTTTAATTATTATTATTAATCCTATGCTCATTTAGAATGACTCCTACTGTAATTTCTATGATGGAAGTGTGACAGGTGTTATTGGGAATGAAACCAGTGGGACTGTTGGAATCAATGTTTTACCATCATCTATTAACTCCTTATCGAATACGTTCAATCATGTAGATAATTCTTTATCAGTTAATGATAATTATCATGTTAATTACTCAAATGCGAACGATAATAATTCTTTATTCAATTCTAATCCATTATTGATTAACAATAGTACTAATCATCCAATCACCAATAGAAATCGAACACAATATTCTACCACCACTAATACCACTACTACTAATAATAATAGTGGATCTATTTTTATGGTAAATGAACCGCATATTTCCGCCTCTAATAATTCAGAATTACTGAATCCTTCGCGTTCAACAATTAATAATAATACTCAACATGGTTCCATTGAATTACCTTACATTCCGCCACTATATCATACAAGAGATAATAGGAATATCTGTAATAATAACAATAATAATAATAGCAGTCATAATAATAGTATACATCCACCGGGAAATTATGCACAACCAACATTTGTTAATCAAGGTATGTTGAAGTTATTATATTTGGTTTTACTTTAAATATTGTTCATACTTATTTATTCCAAGGTATGGATTCAGCTATTTTTAATGGTGATAGTGATAAGCTGGTAGGCTTCTTCTTCTATCTTCTTTAGAAGAAAGTAATGCTAACGTTATAGGAAGAGGAGAGTAGTAGTATACAATTATGATGGTGTGTGAAGTAAAGTTAACTGTATCGCCGCCTCTACACCATATAAGGTCAATCATTTATGAATCTTTTCCTAGATCTGATTTTCTTTTTGTTTCAAAGTACTTATTTTTCCTTAATTCATAATACTAAGTTTCTCACAATTTGTTAATACAAAATGGAAAAGAGAAGACATATTTTACAAAATTACACTTAAATAATCATCGTGTACCGGACATTTGGCATTAGCATTGTCATTAGATTAATTAATGTTTAGAATTTCGGTTAAAGTATACTTTATTGACAACTTTTTAGCGACCCTGAGCAAGTAAGACAAATTTTTAGCACTGGTATGGCTGAGAGTGGGTAGAGTACGCTCTCCCTCTCGAAATGCTCTCACATGGCTACGCGTATATAGCCTCCGCCAGGGAAGTCCTGCTCACGCTTTCTCGTCGCGTGGGTGTTGTTTACGAAATTGAGAGGACGAAAAGCGAATGTCCGGTGCTTTAACAGGGTTGGTGGACACGGAAAGTTCACCCAGGGGAGTTGGAAAACCCTGATTCTAAACCAATGATGCACATGGGCTCCAGTATCCTGAAGGGAACAAATGGCGTAGGAATCAATCGTTGATCGTCAGCTACCGTGGGACTGCATCTCCTTACGATGTTCCACTGTCTTGTGGATCAGACCTTTAGGTCGAAGGCTCCGGGTGTGGCCCTCTAAGAAGACCACCTGCTTTGGTTTTGGCACCTAGGCAGTATCACAGCCGTCACATAAATGAAATGAGATTTGTGTGGCACATATGTATCTGGCGCCCCTTTGTGCCAATATTTATGTGTTTAAATAAACAAAATAAATAATATTCAAAATTCATGTGATAGAAATGAATTAGGGATGGAGTGAGACAATGCTATGTAGCCATCAATTTATATCTACATGAATACTTGTGGTGTTAGTTGTTTCTTTAGTTTAAAACATTATGGACGCATAAGTCACTCTTAAAAATTCACAAATCTTGATTCCTACTTCTTATTCGTTCCTTATTTATTGGTACTAAACATCTTAATTACTAAATATTACTACGGTTTGACTTAGCTTTCAACAAGATGAAAGTTATCCGTCATCACGTTTTAAATTTCGTTCAAAAATCTAATGGCCACAGTTTTAAATCCGCTTGATTCATTAATGGAACATACTTTTATCCCAGTTACTACTAGGAAAATAAACTTTAAAAATTTTAAATAATAGATAATAATCTTCATTTCTATTAAAATATCAATCTTTTTCAAACTACCACTCGATTTTTTTAATTTTAGGTTCCAAACTGCTCTCTGTAGTTTTGGTTTTGATCAATAGGGTAGTATTACTAATAGTCCTCATACTAATTCCATGTGTTTTGAAACTCAGTATACTAATATGTACTTTATAAATGTGTTACACTACATTTAAATCGTATCACTTAATTTTATCAACTTTCATTTTTAATCATCATACAATATTTCATGATGTGTAAAGGCTTGTCTTTGAACATTACTGATTGATTACACGAATGTTTCCACATAAAATGCAATTCAATTAACATGTTTCGGTGACTTGGAAGTTACTATTAAGCATTCAATTTTCAACCATTGGGTCCCAGTTTCAAGTCCCTCTCTGCATATTTCAATTTGTATAGCCAGATAGTATTGCTAATTCTCAGTAGAAGGTATGCGTGGGGTTCCAGCTTTTGATCATAAATGTCTTTTAAGCACTACTTACTTATCGTGGACCGAGTGAGTAGAGTTAGGCATAAGGTACTAAGGAAAGACGAGAATTTGGTCGATAAGATTATGAATCTCCATCAACTGAGGTGGCTGAAACATATAATACATATTCCCAGAGATATCCATTACCTCAACATCCAATGAAAACTGAAGTAGTATTATGTTGAAAGAAAGCTAATGGTGTCCAAACCAATACATGACACCGGTTCATAAAGCCGTTGACTGTTTGTTTTAGTCATATTTGTAGGTGCGGACTACCTGGTTAGGTTCAACAGGATAAATACTACCAGTAGTTGGAGACTCTAGATAGTAAGGCCAATCACAACAGCACAGAGCTATGTATCCTTTATCTTCCTCGAGATGTTAAATTCCATCATTCCTTCGTACATATCTTTTCATTACGCCTCTTAGAACTATACTATGAATGTTCAGTCATTCTGATCATCGTTTTTACTATGTTATTTCGATTCTTTTACTATTCATCTTGTTGATTTCATTTTACCGTGCTAATGTAATATGGCAGCTTGTACTTATGTATAATTTTGATTAACCCTCTCTCTCACACACACATACTCATGTACAAACAATGATTCTTAAAGCCGAGTAATAATAATAAATATTGATAGTAGCTGGATGCGAAGTTCTCTTTATTTAACAATCAGATTGTTTCACTTCGTGTGATGCAAACAAAAACAAAATAGAAATAGACCGTAGACTAACTTTCAGTTGAAATGTCGTGTACTCTGGCGAGACAGAGTTCTCTAGTGCTTCCTGACTTCAATTTCTGACGTGAACTATGAAATTCCAGTTCATGATCCGACTTGAGAATTAGTTTGTGATATTTATTATTTACTACGGGCGAAAGACACTAAATGTCACAACAACAACAAATTAAACTTTTTTAATGTTCCATTTATGTGAAAATTTGAAAATCATAGTGATTAATTATTATTAGTTAAAGAAACTGATCGATTCAATTCTAAATATTAACTGTTCTAGAAACACACACATTTCAGCGTACAAAAGCGTTTTAGAGGGTTTTCTAACGTTCTCCTGATAAGCACTACCTAAATGATCTTCGAAACCTACCACATTCCCTAAAATCTAAACTGTAAGAACCATCGTCATCGTTATAATAACATACTCTACAACGAAACTGCAAAACTTGTTGTCTTGTTAAATTTATATCTATATTTATACAAACACATAAACATTGGTACAAGGAGGCACCAAATAGATATTCGCCACACAAATCAATCGATTTATGTGAGGGCTGGGGTACTGCCCGAATGCCCAAACCAAAGCAGGTGCTTTCCTTAGGAGGCCACACCCGGAGCCTTCGACCTAAAGGTCTAATCCACAAGTCAGTGGAGCATCGTAAAGAGATGCAGTCCCACGGTAGCCGACGACCAACGATTGATTCATACGCCACTTGTTCCCTTCAGAATACTGGATCCCATGTGCATCATTGGTTTGGAATCAGGGTTTTCCAACTCCCCTGGGTGAACTTTCCGTGTCCACCAACCCATTTAAAGCGCCGGTGAGTAGGATTTCCCTGGAAGTAGTTGTATGCACGTGGCCACTTGAGGGAATTTCGAGAATGAGAGCGGACTCTTCCCACTCTTGACCGTACCATGGCATTCGGGGGCTCTTGTTAAATATCTTATCTTATGTTCAGTGACATGTAGTGTCCATTTCCCGACAGTCTATCACGTAAGTTCGGCCTTTAAAAATTTAACACGACACTGATGTAGATATTGCATTAACTGTCTAATGTTTAAAAATCACAACTTCCAATCTCTGGACGACAGATTGAAATTTTAATTCTGTTTTATCAGTCCGAGTAACCGCGGGTAGTATCATTAATCTTCATATGAAACACTCAGCTCATAACCAAGCATTTAAACCACTTGTATTTAGTAAATTAGTTTATTCAAACACTGATTGAATCATTAAATATGTATATCTCCATTTAAAGGAAAGCGGCTCAGAAGCATTTATAGTACGAATTGTTAATTTAGCTGACAACTAGTGTACTGTGTTAGTAATCAAGGTCTGTTGAAGATCTGAGCTACTATGCTTTGTATTTGATCACCACTTAGGAATTCATTCATTTGAATAAATTACCCCTATATGATTTATGTCCTCTTCATCTGAATCGGCTCAATAATTACATATACTAGATCAGTTGCTTCGTGAGTAAAACTCGATTTTCTAACCTTCCTTCACCTACTTAAATGTTAACAGTCGGGTAGTATCAGTCTTTAAAGCCTTTAGAGTACAACCAGGTAGTATCAGTAGATCTCATATTTAGAGTTTGACTTATATCCAAGTACCCAATGAACAAGTTAATTATTTGTTATACGACTTATATAAAATATACCAGTAATTCACGTTTTCTAATCAATAACCACAATATAGAGTGAATTTACCTGTCTCAAAGGCGGAACGGTAATGAAGTGCTTAAATCACTCATTTTTTACTTACTAAGTCCCAAGTTCAAAATCTACTTTATCGAATTTCCACACAGATTGTATTACTGCTAATTATGCGAACCTGTACTCGGTAAATAATTTACACTCATTCACCTCTAATCAATATGGGTAGTAAATATCTCTTTATGAGACTACACCAAGTCTTTAATCTTCCTATTATTTCATAGTTGAAAGCGTAAGTCAATTGAATCTGGACCACCAGGGAAAACCTGGAAGCACTGGACGGCCGTTTCGTCCTATTGTGGGACTCCTATTATTCTTTACATGTATTCAACTTCAATGTAACTGATTAGATCATTCATAATTTTCAAATATTCTAATTTGATTTTAAAGAAAGAGAGTAATGCCGCTTTTTATTTTCCTGTTAATTATTTTTAATTCTTGTTTCAATTGTTTTGTCTTTATCTTTATAGTTTTTAATGAACAATCATCTGATCAATCATCGCCTAATACAAGTCGATTCAGTTTTATTTTTTCACCATTAGATGTTAGCGCACCGCATGCATCACAAGAGACATTAAGTACAGCTACATCACAAACATCTATTCCTTTTCTTGGTTCACCATCTAGTCCAAGAGGTTTTTCATCATCTCAATCTCACAACAACAGGGATCCTCCAATAAATGATTCATCAGCACCGATCAATTATGAAACTAGTGACTATTGTATTAGTCGAACTGGTACTATGCTACCATCAAATCGTATATCCAATTAAAAATAATACATTATCATTTCTATATTATTGTTAGTTAGTTTGTCTTTGACAAAATATTTCATCATTCAGACTATGACGATGACTACTAATTACTTCCAATATGTTTTCATACATTTATGATACAATATATACGTGATATTGAAAAGGTTTATTCCAATTAATTGTTTCATTATCTTCAACTTTATTTGTTTTCATGATTAGCATTTGTTTATCCATTGAAAATGAGCAAAACTTTTCGGTTGTATCTAGGTATGTATGTGTGCGTGTGTGTGTGTGTGTGTGTGTACGTTTTTACAATTCCTGTTTGTATACAGCTCTATTATTTTTTGTTGTTGTTCATGTTCTTGTACACACTGTAGATAAAGGATCATATTTTACGAAAACATACACATTCAAGACTAATAATTCATTTGCATATCTATTATACCAATTCTCTTTTTTTTTCTGTTTATTACTCATCATTAACATTCATGTACACTTAATTGTTCCTATGTCAATTCTTTTACGTCTATCTTTATATATGTGTGTATGTGTTTTTGTACTCATTCATATCCATTTTTTTCCTCGATGTATTGATAATCTAATTTCTGTCTACGGTGAATATATGTTTCTTTCATGAATGGTAGACTTTTTTTTATTTATCAATAATACTTAATCAATTCGTTTTACACTTTATTTTCTCATCTCAATGCTACCGAGTGGTTGTTATTATTACTATTAATATCAGTATTCTCAAAGGTTCATGTTCTCATATGTGTATTTACAGAAAATTGTAATAGGTAATATGGTTTTTCCTAGTTCATTGATTCCAGTTGTAAAAGAAATTGAACCCAATAATTCATTATTTAAATCTAAATTGCCTTCTCTCATGTATATGTATACAATATAGGTTATATTTTTATCAAATTTCCATTTGATCATTTCCTTGGGTGAAGTTATCTTCAGTGTTCCCTCCATCATTGGTAACATTTTCTGTCTTTATTCAATTTATTGCCTTACATATAGTTCTGTTTTTGTTCATTTTTGTTTTCTCCATAATGTTTTTTTTATATTAAGGTTTGTTGTTACATTGTTCTCTCTTTCTTTCTGTTACTATGGTAACGTTTTTCACTTCAGTTTCAGGTTACAGATGTGTACTAGGAAGAAGTGATTGAGTTATTTTCATTCCATAATTCGTTTTATGTGAACATATACCTGATATCTAATTTGTGGATCCTTATACATATATATACGTGTATCAGTTTGTGTTTCCATCTGATCGGTATGTGGACTTTAGTGTTTATGCAAATGTTCCACTGTTTTATATGATGAAAACGTGTTATTCAACATTTGACTGATATTTATATATATATATATATATGTATCTATTTGTAATGTCTTCATTTTGCTTACTACTTATTTAGTTAGTCACTTAAAAATCTCTCGTGAAATAGTCTTCCTATTTGCTGTTCTAATTTTTCGTTTTCAGATTACTTGTTTAAATCTACTGACGCCCCAACTGAGTATATTACAATTAAAGAAGAGACATTTTGTCAAATGTGCATTCCGTTGTTCAGATGAGTTGAATAATATCTATCTGAACTAAGTAGATAATGTTTTAAGTGTTTGGAGCAAAAGGTCCCAATGTTAACATCAACACAACATTTATTTGACGAGTCCAAAACAGAACAAAACGTGCGAACTGGATTTTACTGCTAGCCATTACCCAACTTTACTTAAAATCTTATAATCTCATGACAATATTGAGGCGATTTGTTCTGCATACAAATTTCAAAAGAGGCCAATCAATTACAGTCTTTAACATTAACAACAGGAAAATTTAAACCCTTACAAGTGAAAATATCCTTCATTAATTTTAACAAATTTCGGAGTACATATATATTGTTCATACACTCAGTTTTAGAACCTCATGTTCTAAAAGCAAGCGCTAGTAATGGTAGTCAACTATTTAAACAGAAATGTATGGAACAAGTTTCAAATGCAATACCCGAAAGTTGGATACTTCACTCACTACATCTCGCTTACTACTCTGTCTACACTCCACTTTATACATGACAGAGTGATACATTGTGTATATACAGTTCAATTCACAAATATGTAATTAGTCGAATTGTGTATTGATGATGTTATGTAAACGGAATTTCACTCATTTCTGTGATTACGTAAAATAAAGTTTTAACTTAACCTAGAATTCAAGTTGCGAAATCATCTATAAATGCTAAACTGTAACGTCATTTTCAGCCACTGATTAATAAAAAATAATTCAGTGTGACAAATAAGTAGTTGGTCAAAAGTGATAAACCAATTTAATCTAACGTTTATAGCTTCAGATAACTCAACACTGATGTTTATTACTCACTCCAGGCAAAATAGCTTGACGTGTTTTCCTACATACTCAACAAAACGTCTAGTTAGTATACAAAATTAAACTCTAGAAGATTTATCTATTTGTACATTGTATTCGTCGTGGATTGCCATCGGTTGGGGTACAATTGAAAGTCAGAAAGCACTAAACGGTCGTTTTTTGACATCAGACTCTTTAGATGTCGTCCGTACCAAGGGTCGGACACATGTGGTCTCTTAGAGAGCATTTTGTCTTTAGACCACTGGGTTAGATTCTCATGAACCACATCAGCTCCCAATACTGTTCGACGATTATTCATATGCTTTCGGTGAAGATTATTTCGCTTTACGCATAATTGAACTCCAATTGTCAACTTTTCTTACTGAAACTTCAGAAAGTTATTTTGAAACTTGTCACTAGTGTACATCCGTTTAATCTGAAGCTTTACTTGTCACAGATTAACATCATGAACATTCACTACTGAATGGTTCTATGTCTCCCCCCAGAAATAGCTATTCAGTACTGTCTCATTTTCAATTCCACCCCAACTGATTTCAATTTATGACCAATATAAACCCGTTAAGAATTGTGTTCATAACTTCCATGAACACATATATAAACCAATTAGCGTGGGGTTTGATTGGTTCATATATCCAGCTGGAAGCTAATCACTGAATAATTATCGTACTATATAGCGGACTGGTTAAACTTGGAGATGTAAACTATTGTTTAAAAAATCCTTATGCAGTTATGTTTAGCCGAAAGATATATCCCTGTCTTATACACTCATATTTAATCATTCACTTAAATATTTCTATCTTCTTTGATTTATCAACTCTATTTTGAACTAAGCCAGATATTAACTGAAGATAATGTGATTGTGTCCACTTACTAATATCTTACAATCTCAATCAAGACTACTACATATATATTTAGTAGTCTACATATTTTAGTGACGTTTGGATGAAATCATCCGTTTTTCACCAATATTATCGATCGATACATTTCTGAAACAGTACATATCAAATCATTCTCTAGTTACTTTTATAAAATTACTATCTAGTGATCGAATGACGTTTAATTCATACTCAATATTGGGTACATTAATGTACTAGATGTGTGTGTGCGTGTGAGTGTAGAAATGGAAGCATTATCTTAGAATAATTCCAAATAAACACGTTTATTGAAAGGAAAACTACTTGAAAGTGAACAACGTTAATTGTATATAAGTTAATTAAGTAGAATAATTATCCTCTTAAAATTTCATAAATTAGATTAATAAAAGTGAGTTACATTTCCATCAATTTAGGCTTTATACTAATCAACTCTTTGATTTAATAGTCGAATTCATGAGTCGATTAAAGCTAGACCATCATTGAAAACTTGGAAGGCCGTTTCGTCTTAGTATGGGAATCCTCAATAATGAACACCCACGATCCTGTACTCGAGACTCGAACCCAGGACCTTGGGTCTTGCGTGCGAACGATTTACCCCTAGACTACTGAGCCAGCATCCAACGATGTTAATTTAAATCGACTAACTGGGGTTGCGCAACCTTCCATCCATTGTCTGAAGTGGATAACTGTGTCCACCCGACATGGATTGGATTCCACTGGTCACGGTTTCTCACTAGAACTCCAGGAAATACATCTTGAAGCCAGTAACTAGTTAGCACATAATGATTGTTATCCGATTTGGGGATTTTGTGGAGATTGTAGTAATTTAATAGTTGAATTCATGAGTTGATTAAAGATATACCACCATTGAAAACCCAGAAGCATTGGACGGCCGTTTCGTCCTAGTATGGGACTCTTTAATTTAATATTAGGATGTTCATAAACTGGCAAATCTTCACAATCTCTCTAAGTTAATATGAGGGTAAACACTATATATATATTCGTAAAAATATTTAGGTTGTTGGTCTATGAAACAAGCGTTTAAAGGGGACATGGTGGGTAATATTTTTACACATCGACTTAGCAGATCTACTGAAAAGATCTTTTACGCTGCTAACGTGCATATAAATTTGTCAACTAAGCCAGTACTTGGACAACGAATCAAAGATAGGATACCAATGATGAACTGTTCCATATGTGTATGCCAATCAATCTAACTGGTTTCGCGGAGCTAGCTAGGCCGTACTCAGTGAGCCTTATCCTTGCATGTATGTGAATATGTGCCAGAGTGGTTAGAAAAAAGAATCACGAAGTCGATCAACAGCACAATAGTTTCGCACTTAGTAGATAGCGAATATCACATTGAAATGGTTGAAGCCTCCCAGGTTCTGTATCAAGTCCCGAAAATTTTACCTAAAGAAGTAAAATTATGGCTACTTTTCAAAGCGAAAGCCATCAGAATTCACTCCAAAAAAATGAACCAATCTATCTGGAAGAAGTATATCCTACGGTTGAATCATTCCATACTTAAAATATATAATAAACCCTTACCTAATCTTTATTTTCATCTCTGCATCTTATTTTTCATTACCACATTCGCGCTTCTCAATTTACATGAACTTTTTATTTCAATTACACTTCTCTTATTACATATTTGCTTCACAGGACTGGATTATTATTGTTATTTTTAGCATTTCCCCTACTGTATATTTTTTTCACAAGATTTATTTCATTGTAATTCAATACTATATAACAAGTTTTCCTACCCATTTTGTAAAATGACTGATACAAAAGTTCTGGTTCGTTATCCATTCTTGTCACTCATTGCGATCTGTTCACTGTTATGTCCTTATACCCTGTTGATTATCACGTAATACGATCGTCAATTAGAACACCAACTTGCTGACCAACGACGCATAAACTAGTACAAACAGCACAGAGCCACTCTGAGTTCCTATTGGATCTCCGAGTTAGTAGTCTCTCACCTAACCCATCCGATTCAGTCCAGAATACCAGTATCAGTCATGTATTTCAGATATACTTGATTTATACACTAGCAGATCAGACCGCATCATAGAATAAAAATAGAGGATAACAATTAAACAAAATCAGGCCAAAAAAGAGTTGTGTTCGTGAGATACTGTAAATAATAAATTGTGGATAACTTAAGAATAGTAAATCGTATAGTGGTAGTCAGTAGGTCAAATGGAAGCTTATAATAAAAGGAATATATATATTCTTCGTCCGGGTATAACACTCACCATTATAGGACTAACCTACCCGGTCAAATCAAATCATACAACTTCGTTAAATTAGTTTATTCGATTTCACACTTATAATACTATCTTATCCCTGTAATTTGTAATGTTATTTTAGGATGGACAAGTGTTTGATACCTGTATGATATTGTGTTCATCCCAAAACATGAAAGTCACTGAATAGATACCGTATTAAATCAAGGATTTGCTTTGATTATAATTATACTTAGCTGTGTTAAAAATAACAATACATCACTTTCTGACAAATGAACTATTCAGTTCAATGATCTAAAATGGTTCAAATATTTCTGTTAAGAATAATATGGATACTGATTTCAGTTTAGCCATTCTTTTTTTTCTTGGCTCACTCTTCTTTTTCACTGATATTGTTGTTACTTTCTTAACGGTCACGCATTTCTTAATACACATTTCCAATGTTTATTTAATCTATTCGCGTTGGCACATGATTTCAACTAATCAATAATAAGTACTACTTGTATTTTTCATCATTCCTTTCATTCGATAAATGACCTGTCTGTCTAACGACCACTAATAGTAATAATAATACTTGCTATATGTGTAGGTGTGAGTGCCAAATGTAACGTTGAAAAAATGGATTATATATGAAACAAGTTTTCACGTCACTTCTTCAAACTATGATTATATTCATTGGAATTCCTTTTACATAAAATGGATGTATCTCATTACAGAGAAACACTCTTTTACTAAGTGTCTTATGAGTGTAATGTCATTTAATCAATAAAAATTCGTCCATAGTTTCTTTGTAAATTCCAGTTAATTCATTACACAGTATGATTATTATCATTGAGTAACTTCCTCTTCTTACTCAGCTTCTCAAAACAACCATGTCATTGATTAGTTCTCCTAATTCAGAAATAAACAATGAGAACTCTCTTCTTCCATAGAACAAATATTCTATTCACAATATATAGGCATGATTTATAGATCCGCATGAATGATATGATCTGTGGTTTAATTCAGTTAATAATACACCCTAACTACCTATAAGTAAAAGATAGTTAGTGAAAATTTACACCAAATGAATGAATACTACTTACAAGTAAATTGCATTCATAGCTAATCAGATTAACCGAGATAGTCCATTTGTTCATTATCACCAGCCTACACTTCTCTCTAACTTACTACATATCCTTGAAAATCAATTGTTTAGCTAAGTTTAGTCTGTTTTGCTTGGTAAATCGATTGCACTTAGAACACAGTATCTATCTTTTTTAATTAGCCAGCATACTATTTAATTCATAATGATCTGTAGTCAATAATTGGAACTATCACACTACATAGGTTGATTTATAGGCTTTCTGTCAACAATAGTTCTGAAAAATTCCTGTCTGACTACAAACAACAAAGTATTAAATAATGAAGATCACGCTTTTTTCAGAATTATCACTTGTTAACAATGCCTTACACACATTTTTGTACCCCATTTTAATACGTTACTGTGCAGCTGTTTCTGTCCTTGTTATTAAAAGAGTATTAAGTGATTGATTTGACTGTTGTATTTTTTATCATTGAATCGTTTGAAGCTGAATAAACATATTTAAGGTATAAAAATAATTGAAATCATGAGTCAATTGAAGCTAGGCCACCATGGAAAACCTGGAAGCACTGAACGGCCGTTTCGTCCTATTGTGGGACTCCTCAGTAGTGCGTATCCACGATCCCACCTCACGAGATTCGAACCCAGGACCTATCAGTCTCGCGCGCGAACGCTGTTGTGAGATATCAACTCACTGAAGACAATGATGAACGGTTGTTCAGCTTCGTGGATCGGTTAAAGTTAGACATTAACACCGTTGGATGCCAGTTCAGTGGTCTAGAGCTTAAGCGCTCACGCGCGAGACTGATAGATCCTGGTTTCGAATCTCCTGAGGCGGGATCGTGGATGCACACTGCTGAGGAGTCCCATAATAGGACGAAACGGCCTTCCAGTGCTTCTAGGTTTTCCATGGTGGCCTAGCTTCAAATGACTCATGATTTCAACGATGAAAGAATTACTAAAATCTCCACAAAAGCTCCTTCGTATAAAAATAAATTATTACGCTGTTTGGTCACTAAGGCGTAACTAATATCATGCTTGTCTAACGCTTATTTTACAAGTGTTTTTTTCAGCATTCACTCTGTATGAAAATCCCAATCTTACAACATGATTATTTTAGAGCTGGGTAAATATATTAGGGAAGTTGGAACTTTCAAAATTATTATTAAGGATTAATTAGTTGAAATTCAACTTAGTATTGTTTGTTTGAATCTTCCCATCGATTTGTTAGGACGAAACGCGCGTCCTGGATTCCACTGCTAGCCACTATCCATCTCTGCTAACGATTAATTAGTTGGTTTATGATATTTTTATAATGTGCTATTTATTATCTTTAACAGAATTCACGAATTGTCGTCATGCTTTGTATCATTTCGGACTATTGTTAATTTATTGCCCAGTTGTGGGTTACCTTTAACTTCGTTTATCGGTATCATTGCTAAGGTTGAACTTGATAATTTCAAATAAACTGAGCATTGGGTAGAGAGTTTATAATAAATAAATAAAAATTGTTATTATCCAAATGAGTAGATAAATTATATTTCCGACGTTTCATGATTTAATGTAAGCCACTTCCTCAGAGTAAGCAAACAAACCGAATTGAATTAACACAAGTTTAAATAGTACAAAGGAAATAATGAATCATATATTTAATACAATAAAGTTTCGGTTATTTGTTTACTCTGAAGAAGTAGATTACATGAAGTCACGAAACGTCAAAAATACAATTCCTCTACTTATTGGGATATTGTCATGTTTGAAGCGATCACGAGTTTCCTAATCTGAGAACGAACAAAGACCCTGTGGCCAAAGACCAATAAGGTAGCTGTTCTGACTCTTCCAAGTCCCGCTAACTAGAGTGAGAAGTCCAATTTTAAAGTGAAGAAAATATATTCCGCGAGCAGCCAAAAACATAAGCAATCATAACAGGTACCAATCAAACGTACATATACAGCATAAAATTGTCTCTGGAAAGCGTTACAAAATAGCATACTGAAAGATACAACGAAGCAATAGCGTTTAAGATCCTCCCAAGTGAGAAATACGACATGAAGGTGAAAACGAAAGCTTTTGGCGCGAAAACAAGAAATTCAATTTTCAAAAATGAAATTAACAAAATAAGGCATTTACCAAGTGAGTTCTGGGGATCTAACATCCCTAAAAAATAAAAGAAAAAAATATTTATTATTCTTATGTATGATGTGTTGCAACCATATATTTAATTTATACAACCCAATAAATGTTTAAATTAGAATATTGGGATTTATCGGCCTATACTGTATTTGACTTCTGATTGGTTATTGGGATAGAGGTTAGATGCACTGTGGATCAACAGGTGTAATAAGGATACTCGTATTTGTTGATCAGAGTTACTTGTGATCAGTCAAATTTAAGATCATCTGTCCAATAGGAATGTTGGGTACTCTTTAAGTGGACTATATCTTGTAAATCGACTAAGGAAATATAAAAGAACAGAACTCTATAACAGACAAGTTTCAGCTTGAATATATCAATAGTAAGGTTTCCCATGCAAAATCCGACTCGCATCTTCCCGAGCTGCTTAGGGAATAGTTAGAAATGTCCCACGACCTAACGTGAATGCACCGGTAAACATAAGTCTAATCCACTGTATTTACAGAAACAACATAATTAAAATTATTTTCTCCTAATGGATACCCAAGCGCATCTATACATATATTTAGTGCATAGATCCTAGACTTATGTATTTCTGGCATGTATGTGGCTCATATTAGCAAAGAAAAAATCAACAAACACTCCCTTAAAGTTTACTGATGTCTTCCCACTGAAAATATCTACTACTCAGTGGTATTTGTGCCGCTTAACTAAATAAACATTATTCAGATAAGACAATAGGCTTTCCATATGGTTTTACCAACATTCATGGCTGGAAGACGCAAGGTTACTAATTATGGCATCAAATGACGCTGATTTAGACTCTTCGGGGAGTATCAGTTTCATTAAGGTTTCACATATTCTTTGCTAACAGATAATAACTGACATGACATCTAATTCAAGTAGAACTTCTTCCATCTAAATGAGACTATATTATTTTTTATATCCTATTTTTTGTTGGGGTTCATCACTTGGAATGTTAATTACCATAAATTTATCTATCCTATTAGGCTAAAATTATAAACTATTGAAAATTCTACTTTTTTCAAAATCCTTAAATCAGATTTCATTTTATAAATAATTTATTAAATCAGTTTTGTATTGGTTGCTTGAATTTTCCCACTGAAGTTAAGGGCTGCAATTGATCAGTCTCTTATTGGCATATGTACATACTACGCGGGTTGCCTTCAGTCACAAGCACATATATGACAAAAGTGAATTAAAACTTCATCCTATTGCACAAACTAATGGCTATCTGGACTCAGTAAGTAAGTGGATAACATGATGGCATTTGAAGCGGAAAGTATTTAGTCTGAGTCTCGAAGTGAACATCAACTCTGGGATGCAGGTACATCCAGCTGACGAGTCTCAAATTGGATGAAACGTGGGTCCTGTATTCAACTGCTAGCCACCGTCATCTCAGCTAATAATTTATTAAATCTTTTTGATAAATATCACAAATATACACACACGTACCTGAAGTGTTTATGCAAAAGTTGATAGACATTTTTCAAAATTCATAAACAGATAAATAAATAAAAGGTTATCTTTAAACATCATTACCACTGATAAATCTGAACTCTGGTCTGGTAATACTTTCTTTACTTTTTGTTGTGCTTTGATTTTTCTGTATCGAAAACTATTCCATAGGATACATGTATAGTACTATACTGTTAATCAGGAAGCATAAAGATGTTAGGTTTAGAGAAAGCTAGGGTAAGCAAAATTAAAACGTGACATCAATTTATGAAATCACCGAATACATATCTGAACCATGTTGATAGGTGTGGACCAATTGATTAGGATTTAGGTGATTATCACGAATAATTATTGGAAATGTTGGGTGATATTGTTTGTAATGATGACGGTAGTTGCATCCACTCTCAATTTTCTGATAGATACTGATTTTTAAACTTATTATATACATTTCATTCTACTAATTAATCCATTCTCTTAAAATCATACTCTCTATCCCTAATATGTTTTAATCATCTCAGATACTAATACGATCACTTTGGTATGTTTCATTCTATACTAATGTTCTATGGCAATGCAAACAGACATACAATATACCAGGTTCTACGTTGTTTTGGACAGTTTAAGTTCATGCTAAATTTCTATCATCAAGTTAAGTCAGTTAATCAATTATTGAAAATCAAGGGTAGCTCCTTCTTCCTAGTATAAGACTCTTGAATTACTCTGTAGTGTCGGTTGATATGTTAAGCCCATATACCTGAACAAGCCAATTTACCTATCCATCATGAGTCCCATTTTGACCTTGCTAATTATTCACTTATTAACCCTGAATATTTTTTATATGAGTGTATGTGTGTGTACACCTTTTATCTTATTCACCACATGTCTGTAACTTATTCTTGCCTGACTATAAATATTGATTAACACTTAATTAAAGCAAGTTGGCTTACCCGCCATCTCCAATGCGTGTCATTTTTGATTCGCTCTCTTCTATTCACTTCATCTCTCTGATTTTCTGTCCAGATCAACGAGTTTACAAAATATATGTACTCCGTTATTCACCAACGCGGATTAAGTAATTTATTACATACGATGATAGGCAGGATGTATATTTTGGCAACAATCATTCATACGATCTAAATGGAGTCAGACTCTATGCCCCAAAACTCCTTTAGTCACAGTGTCATACTAGAATGCGAAAGAACTGAATTTGAAAGTGTAAATTAATTATTCCAAATCAACATTTTGTTAAATTAGCATGGTAGACATGATACTTTAGTTTTGAATCCAGTGATGAGCATTCCTAAACAATGTCCAACAATTCCTCACTGATTTTAAATAATTCCCAGGGTGACGATTGATTACATTGGTTTAGGACAACTGTTGAATTTGAATATCATTCACTATAAAATCGTTGTTGGGTCAATGAACACAAATAATGTTAGGACAAGTTTATTTTAGCATCACTTCTAGCCTCATGCTTTTTGAAGTCTGTTAAAGTATGAACGGTTAAAACACTCACCAATAGTTACAGGTTTGAACCCTGCCCGATATATTTCAGTTTGAGAAACTAGGCCTCGAACAAATAATATAGTTTAAAGCCGAGTATGCAATACAATGCTTTGTATATGAGCTAAACTGATAGATTTAACTGAATGTTCTATTATTTTTCTGATGGTTTCTTATCAGGTTTTTCTCAGGTTAGTTTTTGTTATATCCAGGCCCTAAATTCTGAATAACATTGCCAGATGGTCTACGACTTGTTACTCTCCATTTTTTATAAAATTCTCAGCCTTATAGACGTGTAAACATCTATAAATTAAGATTGATTTACGCAGATAATTTATTCTTTACTTACTTACTGAAAGATGATTGTAAGCAACTGTAATGTGTTTAGAGAAGATTATAAAAATTTAATAAAATATCTCTCTCATGATTAAGATTAAATAAATATGAAGATGACTACTTGTTAGTAGTTAGCTAATCTTCTACAGTGAATCTATGAATATTTTCTGTCGTATTTTTAACTTCTATAATTATCACTACGAATTAACTGTTAGATCCTACTATCACTACATAAACAGCACTGTTTGTGAAAATATTTTTAGTTGATATGTGAGTAAATTGTTCATATTTGCTTTACACATGGAAACCATTCTGGCATCTTCTCATGAATCGACTGAAACACAATATCTACATAATAGAGCTGTTTAGTTTCTAGTTATCCATTCATATAATTAGCAGTATATCATGTGATATGAAGAACTTACTGATGAGGGGTTATCATTTTCTTCTTCCAAAAAATTTATACCTAATATGCAATTTCAAAATATCTATTGTTATCAGAATGGAAGGTTTGTAGAGATTGTAGAAATTTAATAGTTGAATTCATGAGTTGATTAAAGATACATTACCATTGAAAACCTTGAATCACTGGATGGCCGTTTCGTCCTAGAATGGGACTCATCAGCAGTGCCCATCCACGATCGTCCATCTGTGCCTCGAAACAAGGAACTAAGGTATATATATATATATATATATATATATATATATATATATATATATATATTCTCTCAACATGTGATTTTAACGATATAATTACTTTAGAATTCAGATTAACTAACATACATGCATTGATTTGTAGGGAAAAAAATGACACAAAGCCGTACTACATTCCTCCATCAAGGTATACAGGTTCAACATTGCTGAGTAAATAAGTATTTTTGACTCTGATGAGCAACATCAAATAACATGTAAACAAAATAATTAAAAACAAAAATGTGGAAAAAAATAAAGCGAAAAGAAACAGTAAAACAAAGAAGCAACAATAAAGATGAAATTATAAAGAAGATATAATGCCAAAAAAAATTACAAAAAAAGACAAAAAAAGAAAAAAAAAGGGGCGAACCATAAAATAGAAAAAAAGGTAGAAGGCAGAAAAAAAACATAAATAGAATAAAAAGAATGAAATAACAAAAAAATAAAATATAAAATAAACCAAAAAAATGCTACAAACACATACATCAAGTTGGGTGGCCGACAACTATCCACTTACAACCCAACAATCATAGTTTGTCATCATCACGTGGTGCTGAGTGAACGCAAGCAATATTATCCACCCATGAGAGCCTAGCACAATCTCTTTGCACGTTTGAATACGATCGACATGACAAGATTGAATTTGTACCCAACACCTGTCATTTCACTGATGGGAAGTGCCAACAAATTATCATGAGTGGGAACTGTACAAGCAAAGCACTCGGTAGTGAAGACCTACAATGTGTGGTGGCCAATCGACCGAGTCTCATTTCGTGTGTTCTCAAGGCCTCTTCCACAGCACATCCAACCTCCTCCACACATTTCGTCTCTTAAATTCATCCACATCACTGACATGTGGATGTACGTTCACTTACACAATTCACCACCACCACCACCACCACCACCACCACACAAAACACCACCAACACCCAAAAACACCCACACATACAGCATCATCATCATCATCATCATCAACAACAACAACAACAGCAACTACTAATACTACTGCTACTACTGCTACTACTGCTACTAGTACTGCTACTGCTACATGGTTATATGACCCCTCGATCTCACGAGAACAAACCCATGGTTTCCGACAGAATATATTGTGCCAGTCACATGTAATTCAATGGATTCATTGATCACTGACAATCAACTACCACAGTGAAATGCAATGATGCAAGCGAATCCAGTGGACACAATCTTGTGCACTCAGTCAGAGAACACATGTGGTCGCATGAATCGACCAGTCACGTGCACACCGACCGATCCCAGTCAACTTCACACAAATTTACCCGTCTGCACATCACAAATAATGCAGGCGTTTAGCGAACACACGAGCCAGACGTATTGATCAGTGTGCTGTTCACGGGTGTCAGAATGCATGTTATTACTCCGACGCCATTGTCACTGTGGACACGTCCGTCAGCTACCGACTGTTCGCACGCTCACCAGACTGGTCGCATATCCGCTGACCAACGTCCACCTCACGACCTATGATTGTTGGTCGTGTGTGGTGACACGGCCACGAGCAGAGCCTCGTTCACATGCTGTCAGGCGTGCATTTCGACCTGCATAGTAAAGGCCGCAGGCTAGCCTGATCCAGCCCGGGTTCGAACCGGGGACCTTTCGCGTGTGAGGCGAACGTGATGACCACTACACCACTGGACCGACCACCCAATCACTCAACAACATCTCACGCTCACCACACCACCATCTAATCACAAATCCACAAACTTATTAACTAAATCACCAACTCACCAACTCACTCACTCACTCACTCACTCACTAGCTAACTTACTCAATAACTAACTCACACACTAACCATCGATCACTCATCACTCGATCAAACAATAAAACCAATCACAAACATCTCACACATTCCACTCCAAATCGTATACTCCATCCACTACAATTCGATTAACGTGAACTTGACCATGACCACGACTGTGAAGACGACGCCTTCTATCCACATTGAAAAAACATACCAGACTATTCAGCACTCAACATTTCTCTCCATTCCGCTTGGCTACTGTCTCCAACTGACGATCTCTAACAGGCAACAATGAGACAATTTGAATAGCTCATCCACACCAATTATCATGAGTGGGAACTGTACAAGCAAAGCACTCGGTAGTGAAGACCTACAATGTGTGGTGGCCAATCGACCGAGTCTCATTTCGTGTGTTCTCAAGGCCTCTTCCACAGCACATCCAACCTCCTCCACACATTTCGTCTCTTAAATTCATCCACATCACTGACATGTGGATGTACGTTCACTTACACAATTCACCACCACCACCACCACCACCACACAAAACACCACCAACACCCAAAAACACCCACACATACAGCATCATCATCATCATCATCAACAACAACAACAACAGCAACTACTAATACTACTGCTACTACTGCTACTACTGCTACTAGTACTGCTACTGCTACATGGTTATATGACCCCTCGATCTCACGAGAACAAACCCATGGTTTCCGACAGAATATATTGTGCCAGTCACATGTAATTCAATGGATTCATTGATCACTGACAATCAACTACCACAGTGAAATGCAATGATGCAAGCGAATCCAGTGGACACAATCTTGTGCACTCAGTCAGAGAACACATGTGGTCGCATGAATCGACCAGTCACGTGCACACCGACCGATCCCAGTCAGCTTCACACAAATTTGCCCGTCTGCACATCACAAATAATGCAGGCGTTTAGCGAACACACGAGCCAGACGTATTGATCAGTGTGCTGTTCACGGGTGTCAGAATGCATGTTATTACTCCGACGCCATTGTCACTGTGGACACGTCCGTCAGCTACCGACTGTTCGCACGCTCACCAGACTGGTCGCATATCCGCTGACCAACGTCCACCTCACGACCTATGATTGTTGGTCGTGTGTGGTGACACGGCCACGAGCAGAGCCTCGTTCACATGCTGTCAGGCGTGCATTTCGACCTGCATAGTAAAAGCCGCAGGCTAGCCTGATCCAGCCCGGGTTCGAACCGGGGACCTTTCGCGTGTGAGGCGAACGTGATGACCACTACACCACTGGACCGACCACCCAATCACTCAACAACATCTCACGCTCACCACACCACCATCTAATCACAAATCCACAAACTTATTAACTAAATCACCAACTCACCAACTCACTCACTCACTCACTCACTCACTCACTAGCTAACTTACTCAATAACTAACTCACACACTAACCATCGATCACTCATCACTCGATCAAACAATAAAACCAATCACAAACATCTCACACATTCCACTCCAAATCGTATACTCCATCCACTACAATTCGATTAACGTGAACTTGACCATGACCACGACTGTGAAGACGACGCCTTCTATCCACATTGAAAAAACATACCAGACTATTCAGCACTCAACATTTCTCTCCATTCCGCTTGGCTACTGTCTCCAACTGACGATCTCTAACAGGCAACAATGAGACAATTTGAATAGCTCATCCACACCAATTATCATGAGTGGGAACTGTACAAGCAAAGCACTCGGTAGTGAAGACCTACAATGTGTGGTGGCCAATCGACCGAGTCTCATTTCGTGTGTTCTCAAGGCCTCTTCCACAGCACATCCAACCTCCTCCACACATTTCGTCTCTTAAATTCATCCACATCACTGACATGTGGATGTACGTTCACTTACACAATTCACCACCACCACCACCACCACCACCACCACCACACAAAACACCACCAACACCCAAAAACACCCACACATACAGCATCATCATCATCATCATCATCATCATCAACAACAACAGCAACTACTACTACTACTACTACTACTACTAGTACTGCTACTGCTACATGGTGATATGACCCCTCGATCTCACGAGAACATACCCATGGTTTCCGACAGAAAATATTGTGCCAGTCACATGAAATTCAATGGATTCATTGATCACTGACAATCAACTACCACAGTGAAATGCAATGATGCAAGCGAATCCAGTGGACACAATCTTGTGCACTCAGTCAGAGAACACATGTGGTCGCATGAATCGACCAGTCACGTGCACACCGACCGATCCCAGTCAACTTCACACAAATTTACCCGTCTGCACATCACAAATAATGCAGGCGTTTAGCGAACACACGAGCCAGACGTATTGATCAGTGTGCTGTTCACGGGTGTCAGAATGCATGTTATTACTCCGACGCCATTGTCACTGTGGACACGTCCGTCAGCTACCGACTGTTCGCACGCTCACCAGACTGGTCGCATATCCGCTGACCAACGTCCACCTCACGACCTATGATTGTTGGTCGTGTGTGGTGACACGGCCACGAGCAGAGCCTCGTTCACATGCTGTCAGGCGTGCATTTCGACCTGCATAGTAAAGGCCGCAGGCTAGCCTGATCCAGCCCGGGTTCGAACCGGGGACCTTTCGCGTGTGAGGCGAACGTGATGACCACTACACCACTGGACCGACCACCCAATCACTCAACAACATCTCACGCTCACCACACCACCATCTAATCACAAATCCACAAACTTATTAACTAAATCACCAACTCACCAACTCACTCACTCACTCACTCACTCACTAGCTAACTTACTCAATAACTAACTCACACACTAACCATCGATCACTCATCACTCGATCAAACAATAAAACCAATCACAAACATCTCACACATTCCACTCCAAATCGTATACTCCATCCACTACAATTCGATTAACGTGAACTTGACCATGACCACGACTGTGAAGACGACGCCTTCTATCCACATTGAAAAAACATACCAGACTATTCAGCACTCAACATTTCTCTCCATTCCGCTTGGCTACTGTCTCCAACTGACGATCTCTAACAGGCAACAATGAGACAATTTGAATAGCTCATCCACACCAATTATCATGAGTGGGAACTGTACAAGCAAAGCACTCGGTAGTGAAGACCTACAATGTGTGGTGGCCAATCGACCGAGTCTCATTTCGTGTGTTCTCAAGGCCTCTTCCACAGCACATCCAACCTCCTCCACACATTTCGTCTCTTAAATTCATCCACATCACTGACATGTGGATGTACGTTCACTTACACAATTCACCACCACCACCACCACCACCACCACCACCACACAAAACACCACCAACACCCAAAAACACCCACACATACAGCATCATCATCATCATCATCATCATCATCAACAACAACAGCAACTACTACTACTACTACTACTACTACTAGTACTGCTACTGCTACATGGTGATATGACCCCTCGATCTCACGAGAACATACCCATGGTTTCCGACAGAAAATATTGTGCCAGTCACATGAAATTCAATGGATTCATTGATCACTGACAATCAACTACCACAGTGAAATGCAATGATGCAAGCGAATCCAGTGGACACAATCTTGTGCACTCAGTCAGAGAACACATGTGGTCGCATGAATCGACCAGTCACGTGCACACCGACCGATCCCAGTCAACTTCACACAAATTTACCCGTCTGCACATCACAAATAATGCAGGCGTTTAGCGAACACACGAGCCAGACGTATTGATCAGTGTGCTGTTCACGGGTGTCAGAATGCATGTTATTACTCCGACGCCATTGTCACTGTGGACACGTCCGTCAGCTACCGACTGTTCGCACGCTCACCAGACTGGTCGCATATCCGCTGACCAACGTCCACCTCACGACCTATGATTGTTGGTCGTGTGTGGTGACACGGCCACGAGCAGAGCCTCGTTCACATGCTGTCAGGCGTGCATTTCGACCTGCATAGTAAAAGCCGCAGGCTAGCCTGATCCAGCCCGGGTTCGAACCGGGGACCTTTCGCGTGTGAGGCGAACGTGATGACCACTACACCACTGGACCGACCACCCAATCACTCAACAACATCTCACGCTCACCACACCACCATCTAATCACAAATCCACAAACTTATTAACTAAATCACCAACTCACCAACTCACTCACTCACTCACTCACTCACTCACTAGCTAACTTACTCAATAACTAACTCACACACTAACCATCGATCACTCATCACTCGATCAAACAATAAAACCAATCACAAACATCTCACACATTCCACTCCAAATCGTATACTCCATCCACTACAATTCGATTAACGTGAACTTGACCATGACCACGACTGTGAAGACGATGCCTTCTATCCACATTGAAAAAACATACCAGACTATTCAGCACTCAACATTTCTCTCCATTCCGCTTGGCTACTGTCTCCAACTGACGATCTCTAACAGGCAACAATGAGACAATTTGAATAGCTCATCCACACCAATTATCATGAGTGGGAACTGTACAAGCAAAGCACTCGGTAGTGAAGACCTACAATGTGTGGTGGCCAATCGACCGAGTCTCATTTCGTGTGTTCTCAAGGCCTCTTCCACAGCACATCCAACCTCCTCCACACATTTCGTCTCTTAAATTCATCCACATCACTGACATGTGGATGTACGTTCACTTACACAATTCACCACCACCACCACCACCACCACCACCACACAAAACACCACCAACACCCAAAAACACCCACACATACAGCATCATCATCATCATCATCATCATCATCATCAACAACAACAACAACAGCAACTACTAATACTACTACTACTACTACTAGTACTGCTACTGCTACATGGTGATATGACCCCTCGATCTCACGAGAACAAACCCATGGTTTCCGACAGAAAATATTGTGCCAGTCACATGAAATTCAATGGATTCATTGATCACTGACAATCAACTACCACAGTGAAATGCAATGATGCAAGCGAATCCAGTGGACACAATCTTGTGCACTCAGTCAGAGAACACATGTGGTCGCATGAATCGACCAGTCACGTGCACACCGACCGATCCCAGTCAACTTCACACAAATTTACCCGTCTGCACATCACAAATAATGCAGGCGTTTAGCGAACACACGAGCCAGACGTATTGATCAGTGTGCTGTTCACGGGTGTCAGAATGCATGTTATTACTCCGACGCCATTGTCACTGTGGACACGTCCGTCAGCTACCGACTGTTCGCACGCTCACCAGACTGGTCGCATATCCGCTGACCAACGTCCACCTCACGACCTATGATTGTTGGTCGTGTGTGGTGACACGGCCACGAGCAGAGCCTCGTTCACATGCTGTCAGGCGTGCATTTCGACCTGCATAGTAAAGGCCGCAGGCTAGCCTGATCCAGCCCGGGTTCGAACCGGGGACCTTTCGCGTGTGAGGCGAACGTGATGACCACTACACCACTGGACCGACCACCCAATCACTCAACAACATCTCACGCTCACCACACCACGTTCTAATCACAAATCCACAAACTTATTAACTAAATCACCAACTCACCAACTCACTCACTCACTCACTCACTCACTAGCTAACTTACTCAATAACTAACTCACACACTAACCATCGATCACTCATCACTCGATCAAACAATAAAACCAATCACAAACATCTCACACATTCCACTCCAAATCGTATACTCCATCCACTACAATTCGATTAACGTGAACTTGACCATGACCACGACTGTGAAGACGACGCCTTCTATCCACATTGAAAAAACATACCAGACTATTCAGCACTCAACATTTCTCTCCATTCCGCTTGGCTACTGTCTCCAACTGACGATCTCTAACAGGCAACAATGAGACAATTTGAATAGCTCATCCACACCACCCGGTCATTTGTCTCCATCACGAGAAGCACTTGCACAACTCACTGACTCAATCTACACTCCAACATATTTACTCACACTGGTCCTTCATTAATTCGGTGCCCGACAACTATCCACTTACAACCCAACAATCATAGTTTGTCATCATCACGTGGTGCTGAGTGAACGCAAACAATATTATCCACCCATGAGAGCCTAGCACAATCTCTTTGCACGTTTGAATACGATCGACATGACAAGATTGAATTTGTACCCAACACCTGTCATTTCACTGATGGGAAGTGCCAACCAATTATCATGAGTGGGAACTGTACAAGCAAAGCACTCGGTAGTGAAGACATACAATGTGTGGTGGCCAATCGACCGAGTCTCATTTCGTGTGTTCTCAAGGCCTCTTCCACAGCACATCCAACCTCCTCCACACATTTCGTCTCTTAAATTCATCCACATCACTGACATGTGGATGTACGTTCACTTACACAATTCACCACCACCACCACCACCACCACACAAAACACCACCAACACCCAAAAACACCCACACATACAGCATCATCATCATCATCATCATCATCATCATCATCAACAACAACAACAACAACAACAACTACTACTACTACTACTACTACTACTAGTACTGCTACTGCTACATGGTGATATGACCCCTCGATCTCACGAGAACAAACCCATGGTTTCCGACAGAAAATATTGTGCCAGTCACATGAAATTCAATGGATTCATTGATCACTGACAATCAACTACCACAGTGAAATGCAATGATGCAAGCGAATCCAGTGGACACAATCTTGTGCACTCAGTCAGAGAACACATGTGGTCGCATGAATCGACCAGTCACGTGCACACCGACCGATCCCAGTCAACTTCACACAAATTTACCCGTCTGCACATCACAAATAATGCAGGCGTTTAGCGAACACACGAGCCAGACGTATTGATCAGTGTGCTGTTCACGGGTGTCAGAATGCATGTTATTACTCCGACGCCATTGTCACTGTGGACACGTCCGTCAGCTACCGACTGTTCGCACGCTCACCAGACTGGTCGCATATCCGCTGACCAACGTCCACCTCACGACCTATGATTGTTGGTCGTGTGTGGTGACACGGCCACGAGCAGAGCCTCGTTCACATGCTGTCAGGCGTGCATTTCGACCTGCATAGTAAAAGCCGCAGGCTAGCCTGATCCAGCCCGGGTTCGAACCGGGGACCTTTCGCGTGTGAGGCGAACGTGATGACCACTACACCACTGGACCGACCACCCAACCACTCAACAACATCTCACGCTCACCACACCACCATCTAATCACAAATCCACAAACTTATTAACTAAATCACCAACTCACCAACTCACTCACTCACTCACTCACTCACTCACTCACTAGCTAACTTACTCAATAACTAACTCACACACTAACCATCGATCACTCATCACTCGATCAAACAATAAAACCAATCACAAACATCTCACACATTCCACTCCAAATCGTATACTCCATCCACTACAATTCGATTAACGTGAACTTGACCATGACCACGACTGTGAAGACGACGCCTTCTATCCACATTGAAAAAACATACCAGACTATTCAGCACTCAACATTTCTCTCCATTCCGCTTGGCTACTGTCTCCAACTGACGATCTCTAACAGGCAACAATGAGACAATTTGAATAGCTCATCCACACCACCCGGTCATTTGTCTCCATCACGAGAAGCACTTGCACAACTCACTGACTCAATCTACACTCCAACATATTTACTCACACTGGTCCTTCATTAATTCGGTGCCCGACAACTATCCACTTACAACCCAACAATCATAGTTTGTCATCATCACGTGGTGCTGAGTGAACGCAAACAATATTATCCACCCATGAGAGCCTAGCACAATCTCTTTGCACGTTTGAATACGATCGACATGACAAGATTGAATTTGTACCCAACACCTGTCATTTCACTGATGGGAAGTGCCAACCAATTATCATGAGTGGGAACTGTACAAGCAAAGCACTCGGTAGTGAAGACATACAATGTGTGGTGGCCAATCGACCGAGTCTCATTTCGTGTGTTCTCAAGGCCTCTTCCACAGCACATCCAACCTCCTCCACACATTTCGTCTCTTAAATTCATCCACATCACTGACATGTGGATGTACGTTCACTTACACAATTCACCACCACCACCACCACCACCACCACCACCACACAAAACACCACCAACACCCAAAAACACCCACACATACAGCATCATCATCATCATCATCATCATCATCATCATCAACAACAACAACAACAACAACAACTACTACTACTACTACTACTACTACTACTAGTACTGCTACTGCTACATGGTGATATGACCCCTCGATCTCACGAGAACAAACCCATGGTTTCCGACAGAAAATATTGTGCCAGTCACATGAAATTCAATGGATTCATTGATCACTGACAATCAACTACCACAGTGAAATGCAATGATGCAAGCGAATCCAGTGGACACAATCTTGTGCACTCAGTCAGAGAACACATGTGGTCGCATGAATCGACCAGTCACGTGCACACCGACCGATCCCAGTCAACTTCACACAAATTTACCCGTCTGCACATCACAAATAATGCAGGCGTTTAGCGAACACACGAGCCAGACGTATTGATCAGTGTGCTGTTCACGGGTGTCAGAATGCATGTTATTACTCCGACGTCATTGTCACTGTGGACACGTCCGTCAGCTACCGACTGTTCGCACGCTCACCAGACTGGTCGCATATCCGCTGACCAACGTCCACCTCACGACCTATGATTGTTGGTCGTGTGTGGTGACACGGCCACGAGCAGAGCCTCGTTCACATGCTGTCAGGCGTGCATTTCGACCTGCATAGTAAAGGCCGCAGGCTAGCCTGATCCAGCCCGGGTTCGAACCGGGGACCTTTCGCGTGTGAGGCGAACGTGATGACCACTACACCACTGGACCGACCACCCAATCACTCAACAACATCTCACGCTCACCACACCACCATCTAATCACAAATCCACAAACTTATTAACTAAATCACCAACTCACCAACTCACTCACTCACTCACTCACTCACTCACTAGCTAACTTACTCAATAACTAACTCACACACTAACCATCGATCACTCATCACTCGATCAAACAATAAAACCAATCACAAACATCTCACACATTCCACTCCAAATCGTATACTCCATCCACTACAATTCGATTAACGTGAACTTGACCATGACCACGACTGTGAAGACGACGCCTTCTATCCACATTGAAAAAACATACCAGACTATTCAGCACTCAACATTTCTCTCCATTCCGCTTGGCTACTGTCTCCAACTGACGATCTCTAACAGGCAACAATGAGACAATTTGAATAGCTCATCCACACCACCCGGTCATTTGTCTCCATCACGAGAAGCACTTGCACAACTCACTGACTCAATCTACACTCCAACATATTTACTCACACTGGTCCTTCATTAATTCGGTGCCCGACAACTATCCACTTACAACCCAACAATCATAGTTTGTCATCATCACGTGGTGCTGAGTGAACGCAAGCAATATTATCCACCCATGAGAGCCTAGCACAATCTCTTTGCACGTTTGAATACGATCGACATGACAAGATTGAATTTGTACCCAACACCTGTCATTTCACTGATGGGAAGTGCCAACCAATTATCATGAGTGGGAACTGTACAAGCAAAACACTCGGTAGTGAAGACATACAATGTGTGGTGGCCAATCGACCGAGTCTCATTTCGTGTGTTCTCAAGGCCTCTTCCACAGCACATCCAACCTCCTCCACACATTTCGTCTCTTAAATTCATCCACATCACTGACATGTGGATGTACGTTCACTTACACAATTCACCACCACCACCACCACCACCACCACCACCACACAAAACACCACCAACACCCAAAAACACCCACACATACAGCATCATCATCATCATCATCATCATCATCAACAACAACAACAACAACAACTACTACTACTACTACTACTACTACTACTACTACTAGTACTGCTACTGCTACATGGTGATATGACCCCTCGATCTCACGAGAACAAACCCATGGTTTCCGACAGAAAATATTGTGCCAGTCACATGAAATTCAATGGATTCATTGATCACTGACAATCAACTACCACAGTGAAATGCAATGATGCAAGCGAATCCAGTGGACACAATCTTGTGCACTCAGTCAGAGAACACATGTGGTCGCATGAATCGACCAGTCACGTGCACACCGACCGATCCCAGTCAACTTCACACAAATTTACCCGTCTGCACATCACAAATAATGCAGGCGTTTAGCGAACACACGAGCCAGACGTATTGATCAGTGTGCTGTTCACGGGTGTCAGAATGCATGTTATTACTCCGACGTCATTGTCACTGTGGACACGTCCGTCAGCTACCGACTGTTCGCACGCTCACCAGACTGGTCGCATATCCGCTGACCAACGTCCACCTCACGACCTATGATTGTTGGTCGTGTGTGGTGACACGGCCACGAGCAGAGCCTCGTTCACATGCTGTCAGGCGTGCATTTCGACCTGCATAGTAAAGGCCGCAGGCTAGCCTGATCCAGCCCGGGTTCGAACCGGGGACCTTTCGCGTGTGAGGCGAACGTGATGACCACTACACCACTGGACCGACCACCCAATCACTCAACAACATCTCACGCTCACCACACCACCATCTAATCACAAATCCACAAACTTATTAACTAAATCACCAACTCACCAACTCACTCACTCACTCACTCACTCACTCACTAGCTAACTTACTCAATAACTAACTCACACACTAACCATCGATCACTCATCACTCGATCAAACAATAAAACCAATCACAAACATCTCACACATTCCACTCCAAATCGTATACTCCATCCACTACAATTCGATTAACGTGAACTTGACCATGACCACGACTGTGAAGACGACGCCTTCTATCCACATTGAAAAAACATACCAGACTATTCAGCACTCAACATTTCTCTCCATTCCGCTTGGCTACTGTCTCCAACTGACGATCTCTAACAGGCAACAATGAGACAATTTGAATAGCTCATCCACACCACCCGGTCATTTGTCTCCATCACGAGAAGCACTTGCACAACTCACTGACTCAATCTACACTCCAACATATTTACTCACACTGGTCCTTCATTAATTCGGTGCCCGACAACTATCCACTTACAACCCAACAATCATAGTTTGTCATCATCACGTGGTGCTGAGTGAACGCAAGCAATATTATCCACCCATGAGAGCCTAGCACAATCTCTTTGCACGTTTGAATACGATCGACATGACAAGATTGAATTTGTACCCAACACCTGTCATTTCACTGATGGGAAGTGCCAACCAATTATCATGAGTGGGAACTGTACAAGCAAAGCACTCGGTAGTGAAGACATACAATGTGTGGTGGCCAATCGACCGAGTCTCATTTCGTGTGTTCTCAAGGCCTCTTCCACAGCACATCCAACCTCCTCCACACATTTCGTCTCTTAAATTCATCCACATCACTGACATGTGGATGTACGTTCACTTACACAATTCACCACCACCACCACCACCACCACCACCACCACACAAAACACCACCAACACCCAAAAACACCCACACATACAGCATCATCATCATCATCATCATCATCATCATCAACAACAACAACAACAACAACTACTACTACTACTACTACTACTACTACTACTAGTACTGCTACTGCTACATGGTGATATGACCCCTCGATCTCACGAGAACAAACCCATGGTTTCCGACAGAAAATATTGTGCCAGTCACATGAAATTCAATGGATTCATTGATCACTGACAATCAACTACCACAGTGAAATGCAATGATGCAAGCGAATCCAGTGGACACAATCTTGTGCACTCAGTCAGAGAACACATGTGGTCGCATGAATCGACCAGTCACGTGCACACCGACCGATCCCAGTCAACTTCACACAAATTTACCCGTCTGCACATCACAAATAATGCAGGCGTTTAGCGAACACACGAGCCAGACGTATTGATCAGTGTGCTGTTCACGGGTGTCAGAATGCATGTTATTACTCCGACGTCATTGTCACTGTGGACACGTCCGTCAGCTACCGACTGTTCGCACGCTCACCAGACTGGTCGCATATCCGCTGACCAACGTCCACCTCACGACCTATGATTGTTGGTCGTGTGTGGTGACACGGCCACGAGCAGAGCCTCGTTCACATGCTGTCAGGCGTGCATTTCGACCTGCATAGTAAAGGCCGCAGGCTAGCCTGATCCAGCCCGGGTTCGAACCGGGGACCTTTCGCGTGTGAGGCGAACGTGATGACCACTACACCACTGGACCGACCACCCAATCACTCAACAACATCTCACGCTCACCACACCACCATCTAATCACAAATCCACAAACTTATTAACTAAATCACCAACTCACCAACTCACTCACTCACTCACTCACTCACTCACTAGCTAACTTACTCAATAACTAACTCACACACTAACCATCGATCACTCATCACTCGATCAAACAATAAAACCAATCACAAACATCTCACACATTCCACTCCAAATCGTATACTCCATCCACTACAATTCGATTAACGTGAACTTGACCATGACCACGACTGTGAAGACGACGCCTTCTATCCACATTGAAAAAACATACCAGACTATTCAGCACTCAACATTTCTCTCCATTCCGCTTGGCTACTGTCTCCAACTGACGATCTCTAACAGGCAACAATGAGACAATTTGAATAGCTCATCCACACCACCCGGTCATTTGTCTCCATCACGAGAAGCACTTGCACAACTCACTGACTCAATCTACACTCCAACATATTTACTCACACTGGTCCTTCATTAATTCGGTGCCCGACAACTATCCACTTACAACCCAACAATCATAGTTTGTCATCATCACGTGGTGCTGAGTGAACGCAAGCAATATTATCCACCCATGAGAGCCTAGCACAATCTCTTTGCACGTTTGAATACGATCGACATGACAAGATTGAATTTGTACCCAACACCTGTCATTTCACTGATGGGAAGTGCCAACCAATTATCATGAGTGGGAACTGTACAAGCAAAGCACTCGGTAGTGAAGACCTACAATGTGTGGTGGCCAATCGACCGAGTCTCATTTCGTGTGTTCTCAAGGCCTCTTCCACAGCACATCCAACCTCCTCCACACATTTCGTCTCTTAAATTCATCCACATCACTGACATGTGGATGTACGTTCACTTACACAATTCACCACCACCACCACCACCACCACCACACAAAACACCACCAACACCCAAAAACACCCACACATACAGCATCATCATCATCATCATCATCATCATCAACAACAACAACAACAACAGCAACTACTAATACTACTGCTATTACTACTACTACTACTAGTACTGCTACTGCTACATGGTGATATGACCCCTCGATCTCACGAGAACAAACCCATGGTTTCCGACAGAAAATATTGTGCCAGTCACATGAAATTCAATGGATTCATTGATCACTGACAATCAACTACCACAGTGAAATGCAATGATGCAAGCGAATCCAGTGGACACAATCTTGTGCACTCAGTCAGAGAACACATGTGGTCGCATGAATCGACCAGTCACGTGCACACCGACCGATCCCAGTCAACTTCACACAAATTTACCCGTCTGCACATCACAAATAATGCAGGCGTTTAGCGAACACACGAGCCAGACGTATTGATCAGTGTGCTGTTCACGGGTGTCAGAATGCATGTTATTACTCCGACGCCATTGTCACTGTGGACACGTCCGTCAGCTACCGACTGTTCGCACGCTCACCAGACTGGTCGCATATCCGCTGACCAACGTCCACCTCACGACCTATGATTGTTGGTCGTGTGTGGTGACACGGCCACGAGCAGAGCCTCGTTCACATGCTGTCAGGCGTGCATTTCGACCTGCATAGTAAAAGCCGCAGACTAGCCTGATCCAGCCCGGGTTCGAACCGGGGACCTTTCGCGTGTGAGGCGAACGTGATGATCACTACACCACTGGACCGACCACCCAATCACTCAACAACATCTCACGCTCACCACACCACCATCTAATCACAAATCCACAAACTTATTTGCTTAATAACTCAATAACACCCAGAAACACCCACACCTACAGCATCATCATCAACAACAAGTACACCAACTACTACTACTTCTAGTACCACTACATGGTTATATCACGCCACGATCTCTCGAGAACAATCCCATTGTTTCCGACAGATTATTCATCTCTGACAATCAATTGCCACAGTGAAATTGAGTAAGTGCAAGAACCACATTACGCCTGGAATCAGAAGCTTATATGGTAATGATGAATAGCAAGTGGAAAGTCTTGAATATATTTGCCCATGTTGAGTTTGGATTGATAGTGCTATTTTGTTGTTTTTGTTCCTCCACGAGTGGTATCACATGTGTGTAAGAATGTTGAATCGTATCTCCTGCAAATTATATTATGCATTTAAGCGAAGAATGTGCGACCACTGAATACGCTGTAATGGATTTAGTTTTTACGAATTTCCGAACCCTTGAAAAGACCTATACATACATGATATTTATTTATTTGAATGCGCGAGCGGTTGAATTATAAAGCCTGGAAAAACTCCACAGCGTAACTGTGACTAGAGCAAATTGTATCATTGCCATCTGTGAATGTCTTCATACTAAATATCTAATGAGTAAGAATAAGTTAAGATACTCTATTGGGGCAGTGTCGATATGTTTTTCATTTTGTCTTTACTCACTTCCCGTCAATGTTTTGTGTATTGTTTTATACTACTTTTCAATATTCAGTAAACAATTGTATTACCAGCAATCTGCACGTGCATGTTGTGGCGCAAGTTCATCAAGTGATATTCCAAAGTATTTACGTATACTTATAACATTTTTTGTATTCATCATTATAATTGCTTTCTGTCAATTCCTTTAGCAGTCGTTTTCAGTTTTTTGTATAATAGGTCAGTCTTTGTTTAAGCTCAACGGTTTCCATTTTTATAAATAAATTATATATTTGTAATATCCCAATGAGTAGAAAAATTAGATTTTCTGACGTTTCGTGACTCAGTGTAAGCCACTTCTTCAGAGAATAAATAAAGAATAAATAAAGAATATTTATTCTCTGAAGAAGTGGCTTACACTGAGTCACGAAACGTCAGAAAATCTAATTTTTCTACTCATTGGGATATTACAAATATATAATTTATTTATAACAATCTACCCAATGCTCAATTTATTCAAAATTATCAAATCAAGTCTTGGTAATGATACTTACAAACTCATTAATAACTGGTTTCCATTTTTGTTTGCACTTGGTTCAGTTTTTGCTTGTTGATAAACTGTTATCTAAATTAGACATAGCTATCAGCTGTCCTTTGTATTATCGTATGTTATAATTATTCTTTGTCTTCATTGCAGGGATCACTTTCAGACTCAAATACAGGCTGAGCGCCATAGAAACCTAACACGTTGTAGTTTGTAATTAATTTTTGTATGTTGCTCAATAAGGACCAGCTTTCTAGACCAATCGCTTTTTTACGAACTTTGATTTCGCTTGTATCTCAGTCGTGTAATTCGGTTCTTTGATGGATTTAAAACACACTGTTATATCAACAATACGTATGCATATTTTACAAAATGGATGTTGACAGAGAATTATAGTAAAAAATTATCATTACTGATTTAGTAGTTGTATGAAGATTGGTTTAACTAGTTGGTCAATTCCTGAAATTCTGGAGTAAATTCATGACTAGATAAGTCCAGACAGTTCTTTAGTAAAACAATTATCACCAGTGGCGCTTGATGAGTGATCTTCAGGCTATATCACTAGTCCACTGTAGTTGGAAATCCCTATTAGTATATGCCAACTCACCAGTTTAACAGTCAACAGTTGACGACACCTGAAATTTCAGGGTTTGACCCCTTGATAATCGTCTGTTGATATTATTCATGAGTTTCATCCCATCATAAAATGTCTATTCAGTACCACATAGTTTTCAGTGTTACTACTTCAAATGAGGTGGACCTTTGATGTTGATGATGATCTTCGGTAATTAGTAAATCAATTATGTTTCCTACATTGATTAAAATCTCAACCCAATATATCAGTATTTCTGTTTATTACATGGTGGTCGAATACACTAAATGTACATGACCTCTTCACCACTAAATTTCGAAGCTTAAGTTTATTTTGATTTGAGGATTTCTGGTCTCATACTTTTAAAAACATTATTTATCATTCATTCTATCATTACCATTGCTTATTTAATTTATAACAGTTCATAGTTTGGGTAATCTTTGATCCGGTCATTGATCACACTAACTTTTCTCTTGACCTATATTATTTATGATATTTATTCTAATTATTATTCACACGGTTTTATTTTGGTACATTTCCACACTAATTTCAACGTCTTTAATTTTGTAGTTAGATCAGACTTGATTATTCCATTTCAAAAATACAAATTGAGTGAAGAGGTTTTTTTCATCTAGTTCTTCACCAGGGCACTACACTAATAATTTAGTGTACGAAAATCAAGGTGGGAGAACCAATTTATCGTTCAATACAAAATTACAAAGAGGTTTAGTGAAATGTGAAGACCGTACATTAAGTACATAATTTATACATCTTCTTTGAATTGTATCTTACGAACTTCATTGTTCCTTCACTCCTGCTGTTATCTTGATAACTTTCAGTTTATTTTTCTCTCCTCTCTTCATTTCAGTCTTCTCAATCTTCTGTTCGCAGGTATTCCAATTCCGATTGGTACTACATACTGTTTGTATCTGTCAACGTAAGTAGCATACACCACATTAATATATATTTTTAAAATGAGTGGATGATAGTGAGTTAATTCAACTATGCAGTAATCAACAGGTAACTCAACGTTTTAAAGATTAAAACTGAAAAAGGTGAATTTTCATAATCATTTAACTATCACAACTAGTTACAAAAGACTAGTAATAAATATTTCTTCGTTCAACTTGACTTTTTGTTAATGTTTCAACAGAAAAATTCCACTCATTCTTGCATTCAAGATGTAGCTCCTCAAGTTCTGCTGAGGAGCAGTGACCAGTGGAGTCCAATCCGTGTCAAGTGTGAGACAATGGATGAAGGACTGTTCAAGATCACGGATCGACTGAATTTAGACATTAACATCGTTAGATGCCGACTCAGTGATACAAAGGTAAAGCGTTCGCGGACGAGACCGGAAGTCTTAGGCCCGGGTCCCGCATGAGGGGTTGTGGAGTCCCATACTAGGACGAAAGGGCTATCTAGTGTTTCCAGTTTTTCAGCTGTAGTCTAGTTTAGACCGATTCGTGATTTCAACTGCAAAAGTACTATATTCTCCACAAATCCCTGTGACGATTGCATGTGAGGGCTTGCTTTGTGACTCAGTTAGCTGCTTTCCTCAATATGTGTCCTATCCACTTCCAGACCTTCTTCCTGATTTCTTCCTCCGCTGAAATCTGGTATGTTGTCTCCCACAGTAGCTTGTTGCTGATAGTGTCTGGCCAACGGATCCAAAGTATCTTGCGTAAACAACTGTTGATAAACACTTGTATCTTCTGGATAATGGCTTTCGTAGTTCTCCAAGTTTCTGCCCCATACAGTAGAACTGTCTTGACATTTGTATTGAAAATTCTGATTTTGGTGTTGGTTGACAGTTGTTTTTAGTTCCAGATGTTCTTCATTTGTAAATATGCTGCTCTTGCTTTGCCGATCCTCGCCCTCACATCTGCATCGGATCCACTGTGTTCATCAATGATGCTGCCCAGATATGCAAAGGTTTTCACATCTTCCAAAGCTTCTCCGTCAAGTTAAATCTGATTGGTGCATGCTGTATTGTATCGGAGAATCTTGCTTTTCCCTTTGTGTATATTGAGACCTATTGCTGCTAAGGCTACTGCTACACTGGTCGTCTTCTCCTGCATTTGTTGTTGCGTGTGAGATAGAAGAGCCAGATCATCTGCGAAGTCTAAATCGTCCAGCTGCATCTTGGCTGTCCATTGTATCCCGTGCTTCTCTCCAGATGTTGACGTCTTCATAATCCAGTCGATCACTAGGAGAAATAGAAAGGGTGAGAGTAAGCAACCTTGTCTGACACCGGTCATCACCTCGAACGAGTCTGTCAACTATCCTCGATGTACGATTTTGCAGTTTAATCCATCATAGGAATTCCGTATGATATTGACTATCTTCTCAGGCACGCCGTAGTGTTGAAGAAGCCTCCATTGTGTTGTCCTGTCCACGCTATCAAATGCATTCTCGTAGTCAATGAAGTTGATGTAGAATGACGAATTCCATTCGACTGATTGTTCCACAATGATACGTAGAGTTGTGATTTGGTCTGTACGTGATCGATCTTTACGAAATCCAGCTTGTTGATCTCGAAGTTGGGCGTCCACGGAATCTTTCATCCTGCTTGACAACACCCTGTTGAATATTTTTCCTTGTATTGAGAGAAGAGTGATGTCTCTGTAATCCTCACACTTGCAGAGATTTCCTTTCTTTGATATTTTCATCAGAAGTCCTTCTTTCCAGTCTATTGGTACTTGTTCTACACCCCAAATTTTACTGAAGAGAACGTGGAGTATCTTTTCAGTTGCTGCTATATCTTCTTTCAGTGCCTCTACTGGAATATTGTCCGGTCCTGCTGCTTTGCCGCTCTTGACTTATCTTATGGCCACGCTGATCTCTTCAATTGTTGGTGGGCCAACATCGATTGGGAGGTCCGTGGGTGCTGCTTCGATGTTGGGTGGGTTCAGTGGAGCTGGTCGGTTCGAGAGTTTTTTAAAGTTTTCTACCCACCTGTTCCGTTGTTCTTCAATGTTAGTGAATACCTTTCCTTCCTTGCTTTTCACTGGTCGTTCTAGTTTAGGGTATTTCCAACGAGTTTCTTTGTTGTATCATACAGTTGTCTCATATTTCCCTCTCTTGCAGCCTTTTCCGCTGTCATTGCTAAATCTTCCACATATTTACGTTTGTTGGTTCTGACGCTCCTCTTCACTTGCTTGTTTACTTTTGTGTATTCGGCTTGTGCCTTGGCTTCCTCTGATCTTGTTCGGTTGATATTGATTTCTGCCTTCTTGTTCCTCCTTTCCTGAATATTATCCAGTACATCAAAAGTGATCCGTCCCTTATGGTGGCGATTCCTGTAGCCCAGAACCTCCTGATATGTTGAAGGGATTACCTCTTTTATCCCTTTCCAGCAGCAGTTCCCTCTCCATTGAGTAGATCATGAATGGCCTGGAACTTATTGTTGAGCGCTATCTTGAATTTATTGAGTTTGTCAGTATCGCGAAGGAAAGCCGTATTAGACTTTTGTGATGTTGTCCGCCCCGTTGTCCAGTGCTTCTTAAGTTTTAATTTCATCTTGACGACCAGCAAGTGATGATCTTGTAGTGACCTACTTTTGTAACGAGAATGAGATTGGTAGAATTGAAACAATTATTATTATAACCAATTGTAACAGTGATTGTTCTTCTGTACTTGTTTCTTTAAGCGGACAAAACACACACTTTCTTCCGTTGCCTTTGACCTTGCACGAACTCGAGTGTACTCAGTAGTTACGCTTGCAAGCTTTGGCACGTCTCGGTAATCTTTCGATACCACGAGATCGCCAACAAATATATCTTATTTCAACCGTCAACAGCCTTCTGGTCTCTGGCTTAATGAGGGATCCAACTCGATATCTGGCACGTAATATTCTTGTAGTGGTGATCATAGTCAATCGCGTTTCCACTCCATCTTATGTCATCTCCTCTCCTGGTTCTCACATCCTCCATCTTCCTCCTGAACGTTTTGTTGATGCAGATATGGTCGATTTAGTTCTGCGTAGTGTGATCCGGTGAAGTCCACGTGGCTTCGTGTATGCGTTTGTGCTAGAATATAGTACCGCCTATGACCAGTTTATTGAAGACACATAGGTTTGCAAATCTCTCACCGTTTTCGTTCCTTTCTCCCAGTCCATGTCGTCCCATGATGTCTCCATATCCGGTTCTATCCATTCCAACCTTGGCATTTAAATCTCCTATTAGAATGGTCAGGTCCTTTGTTGGGCACTTCTCAACGATTGACTGCAGCCTATCGCAGAATCGATCTTTAACGTCTGCATTGTAGTCGTTTGTAGGCTCATAGCATTGAATGATATTCATTGTAATGCTCTCTTTCTTTGCTTTAAAGAAGGCCTTGATGATCCTTGGTATATGAGATTCTCATCCCATAAGTGCATTTTGTGCTTGTTTGGACAACATCAGTGCAACGCCTTGTGTATGTAGGGCATTTTTTACTCCATGGCCAAAGTGTAACAGAAGCTCCCTGAAGCTAGTCGTTGTCGTTGTCCAACCTGCGTCCAATTTGTTTCACTGATCCCAAGCACCTCCAGATTGTATTTTCTCATTTCTGTGGCAATTTGAAAGACTCTCTCGGTCTCTCACGTTGTACGAATATTCCATGTACCTAGATAAATGGTTACTCTAGTTGTCAGAAGGGGCATCGACCTCGTGGCTTCCAAAGGAACTCGGCTTTCACTATGATGGGCCATAACTAATCTAAATGAAGACCTACTTACTCCCAGGTCAGAGTTTAAATGATTCGAATAATTCCTTCTTGTTAGTTTTTTTAGCGAGTTGGTTTTCTACGGGATGGGGTCGTTAACCCAACCCTCCTTTTTTATCCAGGCTTGAGACCAGCTGTAGCCCCCAGAAGGCCTACAGGAGCAGTTGCCCCAAGTGATAGACGATGTTAAGTATTTGAGTGTATTTAAAACTCTATAGCGGATAACTTGTTGCTGGAATTCATGATATTGATCATACATCGTATTTTGAATGTATCGGGTGACGAGTTTCTGATGGAATAAACTGTTGGGGTCAGTGTACTAGGATTAGAATTTACGGTGCAGGAGTTTTAAAGTACAACATTGTAATTCTCGGGCTCATTTACCGATAGTTAGCTCTAATACGTTAGGTAATCATATGAAAAATTAATGCTCTGTAATTTTATCAATGTTTTGTATTTTAGAATCCGAACAAAATCTTTATTCTGGTTAACTGTTCTCTAATTGGTTAATACCAAGGTCACTCTTAAAATCGCTCAAGGATGTCGGTACTGTAAAAGTTTACCGAGACTTTCTATTTTGACACAATATTCACGATATGCTTAATAAGAAAGAAAGACGAAAATAATAGATAAAGTGACTGATCACCTTAATCACGCTGGTATATCTTTACGAGAACACAAGGATAAGACCATTTGAGTCCGGGAATAGCAGTTCATGCCGTTTTCAATAACCATCAAGCCAACATTGGAAATATCAAAATAATACAAAGAATCTTGGTGAGACTATAATTTATGGACGAGCCAATCAGAAGCGTTTGAGGGATTTCAAGGTCACAGCACCGATTTCAGTACCTGATGCTCATGTGCGATCAGTTCACAGAGAATTTTAGAGAAGACTTGACAATAAAGCGGCTACAACAAATGAAACTACTGAGAAGTTGCTGTATTTGTAATTATGAGTATTAAATGACTTGTAGACCTTGTGCCGACTACCGTGATGTTGTCCTTCGATGTAATATATGTTGAAGGAAGACGTTTGCTAGAGTAGGAACCCTTATCGCTCGATCCAGATTGAGACTGAGGCATATTATAATAATTGCCGCAAACTGTATAATAAAAGCACCAGTAACATTGGCTGCAATAATCGCAGATGTTACTAAAGTTTCGGCTGTTCAGTGGTACGAGTATTGTAGGGACATAGCCATAATAAAAATGATAAACTTACACAACCGGAGTACACACAAACAATGTTGAAGCTATGTGGTCGAGGCTGAGAGGGTTTTTGTGACCTTATCACGGTTCCAGAGATCAACTATTATGGTGTCATATAGATGAGTTCCTCTACCTTATGCATTACGATTTTGGAACCTTTGAATCTTTTTCTAACCTTGACAAGTTTTTGGACCATATAAAAGAAGTGTATCCACTTTAATTGTTTGGTTTTGTATAATATATTTTCACTCTATGCTGACTGTTTATCGATTGACTAGCATTTCTCAAGGTCATATTAAATTCGTTCAAAGGTCGTCTATAAATTATAGTCTCGCCAGAATCTTCTCTAACTACAAGAGAGATGAGTAGCTGTAGTTCTCAACATATTTCTTAATCCTAATACTCTTCTGTAACATATATTGATCATACAACTATAAATATTAATGCACAGCTTAAATAAATGACATCGTCAAAAGGAATATAAATATACAAACATGTCTCATATAAATCACCTTGACCGGAATGGTATGACCTTCACTTGGTCAGACTTGTTTTTGATTGATCCCTGCTTTGTTCCTTTGTACTATTTATTTAAACTTATGTTTATTTAATTTTTTTAATTATTTATTTACTGAAGAATTGGGTCACAATGAGTCATGAAACATCAGAAAATTTAAAACCTTATTTTAATTATTAACAATCCAGTGCTTCCAGGTTTTCGATGGTGGTCTAGCTTCAATTGACTCATGATTTCAACTGTGGAAATACTAAATTCTCCACAAAACCCCCTCTGATCTATTAATAATCTATCTATATCTCAAGTTTTTTGAAATTACCATATCAAACCTTGGTAATGGCACCTACATCTGAGTTCAGTTATATTTATTAGTCTAAAAATAATTAGTATATTTTCTTTAGATTATTAATATATTGAAATATAATGAGTAAATTATCTATGTACTTTTAAGCGAGAAATCATAGAGTTGATAGGGTGAGTGATAATGGTTACAAAACTTTGAAACTAATGATTCATAATCGTATATTAAATGTTAGTATTCTGAAGATTAAAATGTAAGATATCGTTGTGGCGTACGGTGTCCGAATTCTGATACTGATACAGGGTATGTTACGTACTAAACCCCCAACTGACTAGTTGACTGAGAACACAAGAGTGAGCAGGAAAGTGTATTGGGCTACCGAATGATTATATATATATATATATATATATATATATATATATATATATATATATATATATATATATATATATATATATATATATATATATATATATATTAAAAAAATGACCCATTGTCCCTAATGGAATGGACTTGACCTTTGGGTCAATTCTGTTTGCCATAGATTGACCTTTTTCTACTGATTGGCTCTCAGACATATCAAGAGTAAACACAAAAAAAATACTTGGACTGGGGAGTATGCACATTTCCTTAGCTTTGTACCTCTACATTACAAAAGAAACTTGATCAAAACCTTTAGTTACCGAATACTCATGATATGTTCTACGGATATAGTTGAAGATGAGTTAAACACCTTTCATAATGCTCTAAGGGAAAGAGGTTACCCTAGAAAGTTTATAATTAAATATATGACCACGAAAGTGAAAATAGGCGAAATTCAAACGGTTAAGAAGAAGTACCTGTTCATGCACCTACAATTCAGAGGGGATGCGGCTAGTGAAAGACTAACTTAGAAATTACGCAGAAGAATCCCAAAATCTTTCGACGCCGGTGAACTACGTTTAGTGTTTTCTACGTGCCCAATGGTGACACCGAGGCTTCAAGATGAATTACCTAGGATGACCAACGCATTTTATATTTATCAGTTCGACTGCTCCTGTGGAGCAAGTTATATTGGTCGAAGTTCTAGGAATTTACATTTTCGTGCTCGCAAACACCTCCCAGCGTGGCTAAGCAAAGGTTTGGTGAAGAAAGTAAACAGCCCGATATTGGCCCATTTCGTACAAACTGGTCATAGTGCCAGTATAAACCCATCCTTTTCAAATATTCATAGAGTCAGTAATTTTTTGTCAAAGCCTGTCAGGCTTAAAGTCTTTCAAACGGCGGAGGCAGTAGCCAGTAGAACAAAAAAGATCTGTTCAGTAGATACTTTAAGTCAGGAGTTGAAATTTATCAATAAATCATTGACAGAGATCGGCTACCCAAGGGCATTCATTAAGAAGTTCATGTATGATATAAGAAAGAAGTCTGAGATTTCAACTGTTTGAAAGAAACCTTTATACATGAAACTACAATGTGGCTAGTGATACTCTGAAAGATAGGTTAACTAGAGTAATTAGTAGGACATTCTACGCAGCCAATCTTGCGTTGACTTTCTCGAGTCGACCAGCGATGTCTACTCAAAAGAAGGAAAAGTTACCTGAGTTGGCCTCCTTTATGTGCATTTACAAGTTCAGTTGCTTCTGTGGAGATAGCTATATCGGACGTACTACTAGGCAACTTAGCCAACGAATGAGTGAACATCTACCAGCATGGTTTGGGAAGGTCCAGATTAAAACAATACGCAGTTCTATCTTGGCACATCTAATTGATAGTGGTTATAATGTAGATAAATCGAAATTATTTCAAGTGATCTAACGTACACCGCCATCATTTCCCAACGGAGTTCGTTCCCGTCTCCTTCATATAGCAGAAGCCATAAGAATTCGTACATTTCAACCCAATTTATGTGTACAGAAGAAATTTTTAAACCTTGGACATAACAAATGACATTATGATTATTTTTAATTTTAATTTTGTTGTGAATTTGGGCTATATTGAGGCAGTACACACAGTATGCACATATGCCAACTAGAGACTGACCAGTTGCAGTCCTAACAAATCGATGGGAAGATTCAAACAAACAATATCAAGCCACTATCCATCTCTGAATACCAAGTGAATTTAGCAGAGATGGATAGTGGCTAGCAGTGGAATCCAGTTTGACGCGCGTCTCGTCCTATTTGGGACTCGTCAGCTGGATGTACCTGCATCTCAGAGCTGATGTTGACTCTGGGACTCGAACCCAGTACCCTCGCTTCAAACGCCATCGCGTTATCCACTCGGCCACTGAGTCCTGATAGCCACTTGCTTGTGCGATGGGGTGAAGTTTAAATTCAACTTAGTATTGTTTGTTTGAACTGGGTTCGAGTCCCAGAGTGAACATCAACTCTGAGATGCAGGTACATCCAGCTGGCGAGTCCCAAATAAGACGAAACGCGCGTCCTGGATTCCACTGCTAGCCACTATCCATCTCTGCTAACCATGCTTGTGAATTAAGGAATATCGAGGCAATGCGCACAGTATGCACATATGCCAACTAGAGACTGACCAGTTGCAGTCCTAACAAATCGATGGGAAGATTCAAACAAACAATACTAAGTTGAATCCAAGTAAATTTGTTTGTAATTCTCCATTTGTATTCTTCACTATCTAATTCCTTACATACTTCTTATTATGTAATGATTTTTATGTTTTGTGATTACTATTGTAATCTATTTACCCACGTTTGACCTCCTATTTCCTATGTTTAACTATTGATAGGACTTTTACTATCATAATTTAATATTCTTACTACTATCAGTACACCTGTCTTCCCACTATGAACTTGTACTTTTACCTATTATGCTTGGTGACGTATTCTATTTCATTGTGATTATTGGCTCAAGTAGCCTTGATTGGTCTAACATTTTCGTATAAATATTTATGTATATTAAAGCCTGATGACGATCTAATTGAAAACAATTATTCGCTTACATATGTTGTTCTAATTTTCACAATGGGAATCTTTAATATTCTAAACTCCTAAATTTACATACTGTAAACAATGTACTTTGCCTTTAATCTGGCCATTTTTCTCGGATTATTAATTTGGATATATGATTGTAGAACCTGAAGAGAGAATTTATCGAAAAGAATATTCTTCGTTCAAATATTAGTCTTTTATAGTTGAGATCATGAGTCAATTGAAAGCTAGACCACCAAGGAAAACCTGGAATATCAAGAGTGATTAGAATTCCCTCAATAAACCAATCGTAATGAGTTTCTAACTTAAAGGAACGTTGTTATTTTTGTGAAAAATAAATTATTAAAGATTCCCATTGTGAAAATTAGAACAACATATGTAAGCGAACAATTGTTTTCAATTAGATCGTCATCAGGCTTTACTCTAATATACATGAATATTTATATAAAAATTGATTGGTCTAACATTTTTATATAAATATTCATGTATATTAGAGTAAAGCCTGATGACGATCTAATTGAAAACAATTGTTCGCTTACATATGTTGTTCTAAGAATAAATTAGCCTAATATGTTTGTATATGTGCTTATATAAATACAGGCGAATATATGACATTTGCGTAGTGCTAATAAATAACCATTTCTGAGGTAACTAGTGCATTATATGGAGTTTAAAAGGGTATCACTCAAAGTTATCAAAGTTATGTGAAATGCATATTGAATTATTCAAGTCGTGACTGACTACCGCTAAGACTGATATGTTTACATTAAAAAATATACACTATAGAGGAGCTTCAACTTTATAATGAAGCAATCACTTAGTAATCCTAGATTAATACTGACTTTTCTAGTTCATGATTAACTTTCTTCTCATTAGCCTCTAGTGATAATTCACCTTTAGTTATAATTAGAATTATGCTTTGACTTATTAAATATTCCCATTGAGACATTAAGAAGAAATTTTTCATTTACTTAAACGGTACATTCGTATTTATAGTTGTTTGGTAAATATATAGGTCTATAATAAGACAGAAAAGGTTGATTTCGATAATGTAATAAGAAGACGAAGACTATCAGAACTATGTGATATATTAAATCAATACATTATGAACAATCTGATCACACATATACTTGTTAAGAACACTTATATATAAAAATAAATGGTCAACTAGACTGGGAATGGGGGGGGGGTAAGAAGAGACAAGGATAATAATAATAATATTATTATTATTATCAGAAGGGGTTTTGTGGAAATTTCAGTATTTTAATAGCTGAAAAATTCCCATCATATTAAAACACAATTATTTCAGTATTTTCATAGTTGAAAGCAGAAGTCAATTGAAGCTAGACCACCAAGGTTTTCCCTGTTGGTTTTATTTTCAACTATGAAAATAATAATATTATTGTTTCCCTGAAGAGGTCCAGACAAGTTAGCTAGACGAAACGCTGAGACTAATTCATATATAATTTTTCACATATAATGACTTCTCTATACTCGGTGCCCAATTTTTGTCAAACTATTCGTTCTAAACTTCACGAATATTCGTATATATTATTTTCCAATTGTATTATTATTATCATTATTAATAATAATAAAAAGAATGTGAAAGCAATTTGAAACCTAATCACTCTGGATAATAAGCTAATATTACCAGGGTAGGTTTAAGGTGAGAACAAACTGTTTTTGAATATACAAAGGGGGTTGAATTTTCGTATGGCTGAGGCTTTAATAAACCGTAGTAGATGCCCCTTTACACTTTTATACAACACCACAAAAGCCGAGTTAAGATCAATCTTATGACCTGCTTCGATTATATCATTAGCAATAGAGGATGATGGATGTTTATCCTCTACTCTGATCGGGTCATTTGATTCTATTTGTTTCTGCAACCATTTTCGTACATGTTCACATACCTTAATTTTTAAATCACGATTGCTCCTCCCTGTGTACGTGTGGCCCCACACACATTTAAATTGGTAGACACAGTGGGATGTGACACAGTAGTTTTCATGCCTTTTAGGTTTCGGATGAAGCATGAACCTCGTTCTTTCTTTGATGATGTCCTTCGCTGCTCAATACATTTTGTTAATGACTGATTTAAGCCTTTGTTTCAATAAAAGGTTATTTGAATCACCTCTAGACGGTGAGGTGATGTAGACAGGCTTTTTCTCCACCAAGGCTACAGTAGGTCTCATTCTACCATGAACTTTCCATCTATTTATAAGTTTTAGTGGATAACTATTACCCATTAATGTCTTGTTTAACAACTTAACATCATCATCAGTAGCGTAATTTGTGCAAATACGATTAAGCCTGTTAAATAGACATCTTATCAAACCCCATTTGTATTGCACAGGACAATAGCTATAATAACTAAGGTATTGACCTGTTCACGTTAGTTTTCGAAAAATGGATCGTTTGATTGAGCCATCTTTTCGTCTACTTAGAAGTACATCTAAGGAGGGAATCTGGTCGTTGTTCTCCTCTTCTCATGAGAGACTGATGTGGTTTTGAATAGTGTTAAGTTTATTCAATGAACAGTTCATATCATCCTTTCTTTCACAGTCATCAAAATGGTTCCGGATGAAATGAACAGTTATTGTGCTTGTGGAAGTTTGAATGCTCTCTTTAAAATAACTACTACATCTATCGTCAAGAAGGTACAAGTATTAATAAACAGTTGTCTACGCAAAATACTCATCATTCACTGGCCGAATACTATCAGCAACGGCATTTTATGGGAGAGGATAAACCAGATTCCAGCTGAAGAGGAAAGTAGGAAAAGACGTTGGAAGTGGATCGGACATGAATTATGGAAATCATCAAATTCGGACCAAATAATACATATGGGACAGTTAAGCAATGAGATAATAACTAGAATCAATAGCGTTTAACAAGAATAAACAAATGTGAAAACAGTGAAAGGATTCTATTCAAATTGATGATGATGATGATTGCTTGTTACCCCTAGTCGAGGAGCATAGGCCGCTCACCAGCATTCTCCATCCAACTCTGTCCTGAGCATTCCTTTCCAGTTCTTTCCAGTTGCTATTCATCCTTTTCATATCTGCTTCTATTTCCCGGCGTAGTGTGGTCTTTGGCCTTCCGCTTTTCCACTTCCCTTCCGAATTCCAAGTAAGGGATTGCCTTGTAATGCACATTGGTGATTTCCTTAATGTATTTCCGATCCACTTCCAACGTCTTCTCCTAATTTCCTCTTCAGCTGGAAGCTGGTTTGTCCTCTCCCATAAAACGCTGTTGCTGATAGTATCCGGCCAATTGATGTTGAGTATTTTGCGTAGACAACTGTTGATAAATATTTGCACCTTCTTGACGATGGTCGTAGTAGTTCTCCACGTCTCAGCTCCATACAGTAGGACTGTCTTGACGTTCGTATTAAAGATTCTGACCTTTAAATTGGTTGAGAGTTGTTTTGAGTTCCATATGTTGTTCAATTGTAGGAATGCTGCCCTTGTTTTGCCAATCCTCTCCTTTACATCTGCATCCGATCCTCCTTGTTTATCAACGATGCTCCCCAGGTACTTGAATGTTTCCACCTCTTCCAGAGTTTCGTCATCATGTGTGATTGGGTTGGTGTTCTCCGTGTTGCATTTGAGAATCTTGCTTTTTCCTTTGTGAATGTGTAGGCCTATCGATGCAGAGGCTGCTGCTACATTTGCTGTCTTCATCTGCATTTGGTCATGTGTATGAGAGAGGAGGGCTAGGTCATCTGTGAAGTCCAAATCATCTAATTGATTCTGAGAAGTCCATTGTATTCCGTATTTCCCTTCCGATGTCGAATTTTTCATAATCCAGTCAATCACTAGAAGGAAGAGAAATGGGGAGAGTAGACAGCCTTGTCTGACTCCGGTCCTTACTGGAAATGCATCTGTCAGCTGTCCTCCATGCACGACTTTGCACTGTAGTCCATCGTATGAGTTTTGGATAATGTTGACAATCTTTTCAGGAACTCCATAGTGTCGAAGAAGTTTCCATAATGTTCTCCTGTCCACGCTGTCAAACGCCTACTCATAGTCAATGAAGTTGACGTATAGTGATGAGTTCCACTCGACTGATTGTTCAACGATGATCCGTAGTGTCGCAATCTGGTCTGTGCACGACCGATCCTTACGGAATCCAGCCTGTTGATCTCGAAGTTGGGCGTCTATTGCGTCTTTCGTCCGATTCAGCAGCACTCTGTTGAAAACTTTTCCTGGTACTGATAGCAAACTGATTCCTCTGTAGTTCTCACATTTGCTCAGATCTTTCTTTGGTATCTTGATGAGATATCCTTCTTTCCAGTCCGTTGGCACTTGTTCCTCTTCCCAAATCTTCTTGAATAGAAGGTGAAGCATGTTTGCAGTTATTTCAATGTCTGACTTCAGTGCTACTTCTGGTATATTGATTTGTCTGATGGCCATCTTGACTTCTTCGACCGTTGGTGGAGTGACATCTATTGGAAGGTCAGTGTGTGCTGCTTCGATGTACGGTGGATTCAATGGGGCTGGTCTATTCAGCAGTTCCTCTAAGTATTCTGCCCATCTTTTTCTCTGTTCTTGAATCTCAGTGATTATCTTTCCTTCTTTGTCCTTGACTGGTGTCTATGGTTCGCTACATCTCCCTGCCAATTTCTTCGTCGTATCATATAGTTGTGTCATATTCCCTTCTCTTGCAGCTTTTCCTGACGTCGTTGCTAGTTCTCTCATGTATTTCTGCTTGTCGGCTTTAATGCTTTTCTTCACTTCCCTGTTTGATTCTGCATAATCTGCTTGTGCTTTGACTTTCTTGTGATGATGCTTCTTAGGACCAAGAACCTCCTGAGCAGTTAACGACAAAGCAACAACTTGGTTTCTCCTGAAAATTATCAAGAAAGTGTGGTGATTGGTTGAGTAGTCAACACAAACGTACGTGAAATGTGCAATTACTTTCGAATAGGTCTGTGGTGAAACATCAAACTTCAAAACCCAAACTGATGTGAATCAAATCTGCGTCTTCAAATTTAATGTTTCATCGAATTGTTGTTCGAGAAATAAACGCATCGGAATGCGTGAATATTCTGAAGTGATCAAAACCAATCGGACATGAGACACACACGTTAAAACAAGCATGAAAACCAGTGACTGAAATGATAAGTTTTGCACATTGAACGCTATACTCGGATCCTAAGTTATTCTCGCACCCCCACGCAAGAACTACACAGAGAATTTAACACGAAAGAAAAAGCACAAAATAAGCGGGAAGCACTTCACTTCAAAGGTTCATTTATCTATAGATATTATAGGGTTTTTATAGTATTTAAAATGTCTTGAGGTTTTCCTGAAAATTCTAGAATACTACTAAAAATAGTATCAGTGTATTAATCAGCTAATCAGAACATTTACATGCGACTTTTCGTTTACGTGATACTTCAAGCAAAACTTCAAATCAAACGCTGATTGGATAAAAGCCTTCTAAATGTTTATTGAGCTTGTCATGTCTATTGCAAGAAACTTTAAGAATCATCCTAACATAAATAAAGATAGCAGACACAAGCGAACAGACACAATTAAACAGACACAACCGACATTCCACATCACACACCAACAAGGTTTACATGACTGTCCACTTATCACTAACTACCTAACAACACTCAACCAATAGTAATTGAGTGCATGGAATATACGGTTGGTGGCAGAAAATTCTCAACGTGTCACCTGTCTGTCTCACACTCTCATTCAAAATCTTACTTTCGTTCATTTCACAACCACATGACAGATTGCTCGATCATGATCAATACACCTCGAAAGTCAGCTTGTGCATCAAAACTTCCTCCTCCTACATCACAAACACCAACACCACCACCACCAACAACAACACAGTCGAACATGACCATGGTCACACGATACACAACTGAGGAGGCGAATGAGTTAGCCAAACTGGTATTGAGATATCGGGATATTTGGAAAGACAAGAAACAGTCATCCGCACTTGTCCAGAAACATTTGTGGATGCAATTCTCACAGTATCTACACTCGAAGGGATGGCCGAGAAGGAACTGGACTCAGCTGCGTCGAAAGGGTCAGAGTTTGCTGAGGAAATTCAATGACATGACAACCAACCAGTTGGAGGTGTCGAAAAGCAATCCCAATCCCCTTGAAAATCCCTCGAACCACACGCCACTCTCCAGTTCCAATGCAAACCCACACGTGAATGGACACATTGGTTCGGTAAGTTTGCCTTACCCGATGACGTGCTAATTGTTTCCATTGAATTCAGGTGACCGAGAACCAGTCGAGTGTGCATCGACCCAACTTGCCTACACTGACCCCGTCACCAGTGGTAAGCACCACCTCCAAACGTGCCACACCATCACTCAGTTCCCCTACAAACCACGTGCAACCGAATCCCCCAAACACAAGTGGTCCAAAAATCCTCAACGCATTCTCAACAGCTCACATGTCTCAACAACTGGCCATTCCACATGATGTTGCAGTGCTGCAGCCAACCACCACCAACAACAACAACATGGTTGGTGAGGTGGCGATTAACCGAGTTGCCTTACTGACTCCTCTGTCATGTATCTCGTTCGGAGTGGCGAGAGCCCATACTGCATCCGAATCTCCTGTTCGAGAAGTGAATATGTCGAAGCCACCATCGGACCAACCGAGTCGAAATCCTGTGACTGCAACAATTGATTTATCAGTGTCGAGTGATGACGAGGAGAGCTGTCAAGAGTTGAGTGGAACGAGAGATCAGGTGAACACGAATCATGTGAATGATTTGGGTGAAACGTCCGAGGATTGTATCACGTAAGTAGGACACCTCTTTTGAACTGACACTTTTCACCTTATGTTATTCATGTCGTTTGTTGTTTGACTGCCACCACTAGCATCACATATTGCTAACTGACCGACTGCTCCACACTGCTTGTTATGTGAACATGAGAATGTGCAATTATCTTGATGACTATAATTGTTACGGTACTACTAGGATGCGATCCACACAAGCAGTGAGTGAGCGAGCTAACCATCGAGACAGATATAAATAAAATAATTTATTTGTAATATCGGAATGAGTAGAAAATGAGATTTTCTGACATTCCATGACTCAGTGTAGGCCACTTCTTCAGAGAAGTAATCACCAGATCAAAATTATATGTTTTATATATACATTATTTATAATTTATAACAATCTACCCAATGCTCAATTTATTCGAAATTATCAAGTTAAACCTTGGTGATGATACCAACGAGACAGATAGATAGATAGATACATAGATAGATAGATAGATAAATTAGTAGACGGACAAATAACCAGTATAAACAATCATATGTACACAAATCAAACACTGTTCGCTTGTGTGCAATGGTGGTCCATCTCACTGAAGTGTCTTCGTTCCAATTTCTACGTCACTGAACAGCTTGATTATTGTCGTTAATATGAGGGTGTGTGAGTGTGTGTGCATGCTTAGTGAAAATTCTTACCTACTTGCGTTTGTGAGTTGTGCATATGGTGTAGTACATTTGGTGATTATGATATATGTGACGACATTTATGTATATATAAACATGCATATAATCACATCTATCCTACATTTGACTCGTGATAATAATCAGATGTTCAAACTGTGACTGGTTTTTGTAGATCGGAATGTGAGGGAACCCCATTGTCAGAGACGTTGATTCACAAGCGAATAAAATGTCTAGATCTGAAGATTGAAATTCTGCAGATGAAGAAACAATATTGGTCGGAGAAACTGAAATTATCATCGAAAAGCTGAATGTTTGGTGAGAGGCGATCCATGCATGAACTACCATTGTGATTGTCATCAATTCTATTCATGTGAATAGTGCACATTTGTAAATTGAATTTATATCTATGTATGTATACATATTGTGACTGACCTATCTATCAATGAATGCACGAAAATTGTTCTTCATTTTCATCATTATTGTGTATTCGTGTGGTGTGTGTGTGTGAAGTTGTTTGTCTGTTAGTTCTTTTGTTTTGAATCGATTTGAAGTGGAGTGTTGTGCAATACTGGTTTGTTTCAAATGTTGAGTGGTTGACTACTCTGTTGCATACTGTACATAATTAAATTGAAATGTTGGTTTTGTAAAAATCCCATTTCTTTTTGTCTTTGAATTAATGACGGTGATCGACAATTGGTTATGTGGATGACGGATGATAGTTGACTTAGAATACACATATATTAGACGTTTGTCAATTTTGTTTATTATCATGATGAATTGGTTTATATTGATAGATATTTATTCTAGTGATTTCTGTGTAATTAACTACTTGATATTTCATTGATGATGCATAACATGTTCGGTATGTTCGGTAATCGACATATGTGTATAATTGATGTCAACTTGAAATTGTTGATGATCGGAAGTGAAGGAGATTGTTGAGAATGAATGGTCTCATTTGGATGATGAAGAGGTTAATTATAAGAACAAGAATAACAACGATGATAATAACAATATCATTTATAATTATAATAATGCTGTTGATGATCGTTAATAATAAATATACTTTTGTTATATCCCAATATGTAGAATAATTGTATTTCTGACGTTTCGTGATGTTTTGCAAGCCCCTTCTGTAGGGTATATTGTAGGGCCAGTGAAATGTCACTGAATCCTAGCCAAATCATCCGGCAGTTGGGTCACTAAATATCGAAAAGTTCATCGGCCATCGTCAAGCTCATGGACAATCAACGTGCATCAGTTAGTCATACTCCATGGACTGGCACATGTGGCAGTGGTTCTGCTTTCGCTTGTATCTTCTTTAACTAATATATTCTTGTAATAACTTCCGTTGTGTTGTACAGTCTTCTGAGCATCCATGATCCCATGATGCGTCGATGAGGCAATCCACGTAGGGTGCTGATCGCGAGGTGTCACTTCGAAGTTAGCTGGTACGTCACACCGTTCCTGTCTAACTCGAGTAGGCCTCGAATCATTCGACATAGATCATCAACGTTGATGGTCTACAATATAAATTACCGACATTATATTAACACAAGTTTAGCTAATACAATGGTAACACAGACACAGTTGATCCAAAGTTGTGAACTGGTCGAAGAAGAACTGATTCAACTGATAAATATATACCATCTTATGCACATTTATTTCTTAGAGGGTTGTGTACATTTGTGATTGGTAGGATCTACTAAATCGGTGTTGACCATTTCATGGTAAATGAGATTACTCATTAACATTATACATTCAATAATAAACTATTGTACAATATTTAGTACTAAACACATGGACCAATAACCTTGATTAAATAGTTTCCTGAAAGGTCCAGTGTAATTCGGTATCATCGTCAAAAGAATATTCATATAATTTGTGAAAGATCAGATTTCGTAACATACACAGGAATATGAACTGACCAATATTTCTCGGCTGTCATGAGTGAATTTAAATGCAGGTAATTATGGTCATAATTACTTGTTCACAAACGTCTCGTTCAATCATATTCATTCATGGGAACATGACAACTTGCACTCCGACTACTCAGTCCATTAATTTGCATAATAATATAGAACATTCTCTATCTTCTTTCTAGTGGTTGAATCCAATGACAAAGTGAGAAATACAAGAACATCTTAACAAGTACTAAACAATGATCACTCCGATAGGAAAAATAACTACGGAGGAAAGAAACCCAATACACGGTAGTAGTAGTAGTAGTAGTAGTAGTAGTAGTAGTAGTAGTAGTAATAATAATAATAATAATAATAATAATAATAATAATGATCATAAATCGTACGCTCTTCCATAAAAGCATATTGTGTACTTACTGTCTTCCACTTTATCATCGCAGATCATAAGCAGGAGATTTTGAGTGACTAGGAAACTATCATTAAATCTGTGTAGAAGAGTACAAGTACAATACATATCACAAATCAAGAATAATGAAGAAATATTGAAGTGTCTAAGAACTATTAATCAAAACCAATTAATCTTTACTAACGAATTCTAAATAATTCGGAAATGTGTAAATCTATTCTCAGATCTAAACAAATATCATTTAACTGCATTAATATACAGTAATTCTCCACAAATTTTCCCCTTTAATAATTTCTTGTCACTGCTGTCCCACATGCTTAAGCAATCTGTGCTAAAATTGATGTGGAAGAAGTTGGGAGACAAGAAATTGTTTGAAATCATTTTTGATTAATTGATTAATTGATTCAGTAATCTGCTAACGTAATCATCACAGGACTATTTGGTCTCTGTTAGTAATATTCAAATCTTACTAGTAACAGTAAACACGAGTACATCTTTTCGAATTCAAATTTCCTCATAACCTTTGCCATCTTCTGATTTGTTGATGCTCTTATTATTTACTAATTTTCAGTACAATTCAAAGTTGAGCTTTCTTCACAGTATATACTGAGTCATAATTTTTCAAGTTATCTTGTTCGGATTCCAGGTTTGTTCCACACTTCGTTTTCTCTCTATACTAGTGGCTAATTATTGAAGTGTTTTGTCTCAATTGCCATTAACGTATCCACAATAGAACTGTTCGTATTGGAATTACTCTATCGTTATTCGATTTGCATGTACAGTAGACCAACAAGAAACATCAATACCGTAATCCGTTTCTATAAATACATAACACAATCTGGTGTCAACTAAGATCAATAGACAAGTGTAATGAATAAATGATAAATTGCACAAAGTTGAGAAATGGTTAGATTGGAGTTCATGTCAACTTTCTGTTATGAATGGGTTCAGTGTAGCGCACCACAACATGCTGGATGATAAACACAAGTGTGGTAAACAGGATAAGTTGAAAGGAAATCTTCGGAGAAAACTACAATATTGCTGACAATCTCAGCCAAAGAGAATTATTGGAAATAAAAGCATATCGTGTATGAAGTCAGTGGCCTTGAACTGATACAACTCATGGTACATATATACTGGAATCGCATTGGTGAACAAACATTTTTAATTCTGCTGTCTCAGGATATGCGATAAGCTGTTAACCCTTTGTGATCTACATAATTAATTGTCACCAAATTAAAAACAAATGTATTGTTATACAACGAGAAGACAACATTTTAAGTGCATACTATGTGAATGAGGGTTGTCAATTTCACGATGTTCATATTCAGAACTGCAACCAATCAGTGTCTGTTGTCATTTGTGGATCACAAGCGGATTGCCTACAAATAAAACTCGGTAACAAGTTATACCATATTGATTGTGTGGTTGACACTGGAATGAAGGACACCCATTCAGTTTTTTGTGGTAATTATTACCTGGATTTAACTCCACTCCACTGTTGAGAATCACCATGAGATTCACACTCAATATCCATCGTTTCAAAAGTCTAACCAATTGTTCACTGGGTCACTGAATACACAGATTCAACAATTTATTCAACGGCTATACAAACCAACTACACGGAATCACAAACACTGTCTAGTACCCTCATACACTTTGAACAAGTTAGTGAGTATTCAAACTCAATGGATCAGTCGACAGCACATTACGTGTTCGGAACGAATGTTACCAGGTTCAAGTCTCACTGCGAACATCAACATACTTGGATTCAGATTCATCCAGATGACAAATCCTGGATTGAGTGTAAACAGTCATTCTGAATTCCACTACCAGCCACATATCAAATACACTCAAAGTATATATGACATGCTTGTGAAATTCAATTTCTATTCTCGCATCACTTTCCGATACATTCAAAATTGTATACACTATCCAATGTAACCTTGCGCTTTTCTCCACATTTGTACATTTTTGCTGAACTTGTTTTCTCATCACTGTTTCCTGTCAAACAAAATTTCTTTTCCTTATTATTATTATTATTATTATTATTATTATTATTATTATTATTATTATTATTATCACTGTTATTGTTACTAAGTGTGAGTGCAATGGAGGCACAAAACTTGATTGATTTATCTTGTATGGACAATAGGTTCGCAAATTCGTTGACACATCAATGAATAAACAGTACACATTCAAAGTTATTTCCCAAAACGTTTATTACTATTTCAAACAATCAGTGATAATCTCACTTTGAACAAAAACTCTATGTACTGTTAGTCATTCTCATACACTGAAATCAATTGCATCAATTTTCGTAGTGTTTATGTCTGACCTACTCGTCTGATTACAATATATGGTGTTTGTGTTCAGTTCAATGTCTATTTTGTCATTTCCAGTCAGATTACGTTACTTTGTTTGTTCGTTCATTTTTTGTACGAAAAGTGATTCATTACAATTTCGGATGCTTTCCTTCGAGAAGAGAATCCATGACATTAAATACTGCAACTCCATATGATCCGCTTCACTTTGATCAATTAGGAATTTCAGGGTGCTTAACACGGTCATCATCTCCTACCGTTCCTCTTCATTTATTTACATCATCATTGATTATCAAATAAACCATGCTTCTGTTGGTGTAACCAGTGATTCTAGAAAATAGACAAATAAATAAGCCGATGTTTGTGTGTGTGAACTGACTGAATATAATTATTTGTTTTTCATCTGACCATCTTCAATAAATCTCCACATCACATCTCATTGATTCTGTCAAAACACACACACATTCCCAACAAAACTCCTAGACGAAGCAATACACGAACTCTCACAGGGATCATTGATTGATTGCGTTTAAAATTGTCTTACACCAGTGTGGAGGATGGAATGGAAATGTGTAGTAGTGACACAGGAAATTTGTTGAAATTTTTATGATAGATAGAAACACATGATTGATGAGGGGAAGACTGAGGAACAGAATATAATATTAATATCACTGTAAACTATGTTTGAAAACAACACATTAGAAACAATTGACCAAAGTGTAACTACCATGTTCATAACTTGCAAATCGAATAATGAGACTTCAGGATGAGACATCACTCGAATCATGTAACAATCGGACGATTCCACACATAGATCGGATGTTGAAGTTTCGTAGTAGTTCATCGAAGTGCTTAACAAGTCACGTACTACATATAAGAGTTGTATGATAAGTATATACGATAGCATCGCCATTACCTTGACCATATAAGCACATCAATGTGTAACACAAGATAAGATATTTTACTGAAATTATTGCAAATCCAAACCAATCGAGAAATACCCGTGCATAATTTGCAAAATTATCACAATAAGTAAATATCAAACTTCTACTGACCAAAATGTTCATCTGAATAGAATTACAAACAAATGTTCTCCTTCTGTAGAGTATCACATGTGTATACCGTATTGAAACCATAATCAAAAAAGAAAATACATTTTCGATCAGTCCACAAATTTCTAACAGTTACAAATGAATTAACCGCAAGACACTTTCTACGACAAATCTACTCACACAAAAGTTTACCAAATTCAATTTGACAATCGAGAATCCTCTCACCAAACTATTCACTCAGAAAGATATGATAATTTATATCAAACATATATTACTCCAGGACACGGTTTACTAAATACTGTACAAAATGTTTCAACTAACTACATGTGGCAGACAGAATAAACAAATGATTAAACAACTCAAGGAAATATTGAGAGAAACAAGTGTCACATCGGTATAGACGACCGATCAAATGATGTTCGACAGGTCACATATAAAATTATCAAGTTCAGTAATTAAACAAGATTTGAATTCGATTGTTCAATAGTGGTGGAGAATTTCTGTTGGACATTGGTTAACTACACCTAACAGTCATCAACTATCTCCTTCTGAACACATCCAAACAACTGTTGTCTCTAAACAGATGACAACCCAACTAACGCTTAAAGTTTGTATAGTCTCTTACTACAACCTATAGATGAAACGCATGATCATGTGTTGAAAGAGTCAATTTGTCAGAGTACTAACAAACAATCTGTGCTGGTAATACATAAATAGATTAAAGCTTACAGAAATGGGTTTGATGGATTCATGAGAAATTACTCTAATTAGTTATCCATCCTATTTGCTGTAAATTCATTCGTTAAACATCTATCACAGTTGATCCACAACTGTCGAACACCAACCAGTTTCATCATCATTATTTCTCATTCATAAATAATCCCACCATCGATTAACACTTTGTTAAATCAACGATTGACTAATCTTTAATGACTCATCCGTTGAATGTCTTAATTTCCACTCTCAATTGCATTTCAATCAAATATTCACATATTCATGTAAACTACCGACACACGCACCACACTCCCACTATTTTACCGCACTATTACACATTTTACAACACAAAAGTATGAACAACACACAATGACGATATACACTCAAACCAATATGACTAAGAACTAGTTTATATAGTAAAGACGTGACGACTCCTAAACATTCAATCACTAGCAGCAAACATTCGACATGTGCACCTCAATTCAACTGATTGATTACTTGACGATAGTAACAAAATTGTCGACTCGAACGAGAAAATATCGTCCAATTGTTCACATATTCAAAGACAATTCTAACAAGCCGTTCATTATCTCATATTGTACAAAGTAACACAGGCAACTGTACAAATCTCCACACACACGTTGTACATGATATAAAACGCAATCATCAGTCAATTATTCTATTATATTGTAATCTACATAATCCTCATAATTCTTCAATCGTTCTCTACTACATACTTAAAATTGTCAGAACAGGCAATGAAAGTTTACACAATTTCAGTCTGAACAATTCTATTTACAAATGAGTTAACAGGAAACAGAACAAACATATTCAAAAACAATGATTATTATTATTAGTGTTATTATTAACCTCTTCACCATCCCAATGAGAACATTTATTCTCAACAATCTCCTTCACTTCCGATCATCAACAATTTCAAGTTGACATCAATTATACACATATATCGATTACCGAACATACCGAACATGTTATGCATCATCAATGAAATATCAAGTAGTTAATTACACAGAAATCACTAGAATAAATATCTATCAATATAAACCAATTCATCATGATAATAAACAAAATTGACAAACGTCTAATATATGTGTATTCTAAGTCAACTATCATCCGTCATCCACATAACCAATTGTCGATCACCGTCATTAATTCAAAGACAAAAAGAAATGGGATTTTTACAAAACCAACATTTCAATTTAATTATGTACAGTATGCAACAGAGTAGTCAACCACTCAACATTTGAAACAAACCAGTATTGCACAACACTCCACTTCAAATCGATTCAAAACAAAAGAACTAACAGACAAACAACTTCACACACACACACCACACGAATACACAATAATGATGAAAATGAAGAACAATTTTCGTGCATTCATTGATAGATAGGTCAGTCACAATATGTATACATACATAGATATAAATTCAATTTACAAATGTGCACTATTCACATGAATAGAATTGATGACAATCACAATGGTAGTTCATGCATGGATCGCCTCTCACCAAACATTCAGCTTTTCGATGATAATTTCAGTTTCTCCGACCAATATTGTTTCTTCATCTGCAGAATTTCAATCTTCAGATCTAGACATTTTATTCGCTTGTGAATCAACGTCTCTGACAATGGGGTTCCCTCACATTCCGATCTACAAAAACCAGTCACAGTTTGAACATCTGATTATTATCACGAGTCAAATGTAGGATAGATGTGATTATATGCATGTTTATATATACATAAATGTCGTCACATATATCATAATCACAAATGTACTACACCATATGCACAACTCACAAACACAAGTAGATAAGAATTTTCACTCAATACCCTCATATTCAGTGGGCATGCACATACTGACACACACTCTCATATTAACGACAATAATCAAGCTGTTCAGTGACGTAGAAATTGGAACGAAGACACTTCAGTGAGATGGACCACCATTGCACACAAGCGAACAGTGTTTGATTTGTGTACATATGATTGTTTATACTGGTTATTTGTCCGTCTACTAATTTATCTATCTATCTATCTATGTATCTATCTATCTATCTGTCTCGTTGGTATCATCACCAAGGTTTAACTTGATAATTTCGAATAAATTGAGCATTGGGTAGATTGTTATAAATTATAAATAATGTATATATAAAACATATAATTTTGATCTGGTGATTACTTCTCTGAAGAAGTGGCCTACACTGAGTCATGGAATGTCAGAAAATCTCATTTTCTACTCATTCCGATATTACAAATAAATTATTTTATTTATATCTGTCTCGATGGTTAGCTCGCTCACTCACTGCTTGTGTGGATCGCATCCTAGTAGTACCGTAACAATTATAGTCATCAAGATAATTGCACATTCTCATGTTCACATAACAAGCAGTGTGGAGCAGTCGGTCAGTTAGCAATATGTGATGCTAGTGGTGGCAGTCAAACAACAAACGACATGAATAACATAAGGTGAAAAGTGTCAGTTCAAAAGAGGTGTCCTACTTACGTGATACAATCCTCGGACGTTTCACCCAAATCATTCACATGATTCGTGTTCACCTGATCTCTCGTTCCACTCAACTCTTGACAGCTCTCCTCGTCATCACTCGACACTGATAAATCAATTGTTGCAGTCACAGGATTTCGACTCGGTTGGTCCGATGGTGGCTTCGACATATTCACTTCTCGAACAGGAGATTCGGATGCAGTATGGGCTCTCGCCACTCCGAACGAGATACATGACAGAGGAGTCAGTAAGGCAACTCGGTTAATCGCCACCTCACCAACCATGTTGTTGTTGTTGGTGGTGGTTGGCTGCAGCACTGCAACATCATGTGGAATGGCCAGTTGTTGAGACATGTGAGCTGTTGAGAATGCGTTGAGGATTTTTGGACCACTTGTGTTTGGGGGATTCGGTTGCACGTGGTTTGTAGGGGAACTGAGTGATGGTGTGGCACGTTTGGAGGTGGTGCTTACCACTGGTGACGGGGTCAGTGTAGGCAAGTTGGGTCGATGCACACTCGACTGGTTCTCGGTCACCTGAATTCAATGGAAACAATTAGCACGTCATCGGGTAAGGCAAACTTACCGAACCAATGTGTCCATTCACGTGTGGGTTTGCATTGGAACTGGAGAGTGGCGTGTGGTTCGAGGGATTTTCAAGGGGATTGGGATTGCTTTTCGACACCTCCAACTGGTTGGTTGTCATGTCATTGAATTTCCTCAGCAAACTCTGACCCTTTCGACGCAGCTGAGTCCAGTTCCTTCTCGGCCATCCCTTCGAGTGTAGATACTGTGAGAATTGCATCCACAAATGTTTCTGGACAAGTGCGGATGACTGTTTCTTGTCTTTCCAAATATCCCGATATCTCAATACCAGTTTGGCTAACTCATTCGCCTCCTCAGTTGTGTATCGTGTGACCATGGTCATGTTCGACTGTGTTGTTGTTGGTGGTGGTGGTGTTGGTGTTTGTGATGTAGGAGGAGGAAGTTTTGATGCACAAGCTGACTTTCGAGGTGTATTGATCATGATCGAGCAATCTGTCATGTGGTTGTGAAATGAACGAAAGTAAGATTTTGAATGAGAGTGTGAGACAGACAGGTGACACGTTGAGAATTTTCTGCCACCAACCGTATATTCCATGCACTCAATTACTATTGGTTGAGTGTTGTTAGGTAGTTAGTGATAAGTGGACAGTCATGTAAACCTTGTTGGTGTGTGATGTGGAATGTCGGTTGTGTCTGTTTAATTGTGTCTGTTCGCTTGTGTCTGCTATCTTTATTTATGTTAGGATGATTCTTAAAGTTTCTTGCAATAGACATGACAAGCTCAATAAACATTTAGAAGGCTTTTATCCAATCAGCGTTTGATTTGAAGTTTTGCTAGAAATATCACGAAAATGAATAGTCAAATGTTGAGTTTCTGATTGGCTGATTAATACACTGATACTATTTTTAGTAGTATTCTAGAATTTTCAGGAAAACCCCAAGACATTTTAAATACTATAAAAACCCTATAATATCTATAGATAAATGAACCTTTGAAGTGAAGTGCTTCCCGCTTATTTTGTGCTTTTTCTTTCGTGTTAAAATCGCTGTGTAGTTCTAGCTTCCAAGTTACCAGAATAACTTGAGATTCAAGTATAGCGTTCAATCAGCAAGACTCAACAATTTAGTCACTGATATTCATGCTGGTTTTAACGTGTGTGTCTCATGTCCGATTGGTTTTGATCACTTCGGAATATTCACGCATTCCGATGCGTTTATTACTTGAACAACATTGCGATAAAACATTAAATTTGAAGACACAGATTTGATTCACACCTCAGTTTTCTGTCAGCTACTGATCATTTTTCAATCTCAATCTTTCTAGTAATCTATGTATGTGTTGACTCCACTAATTAGAATGTAGGAGAATCTTTAACTTCAATTATCCATATAAACTACTGATGAATGGACATTACATTGATGCAAACGTTTAGTCACTGATTTAGACAGTATGTGGATCTGGAGTGGTAGTAGTAGTAGTAGTAGTAGTGGTGTACAAAGCTGTGCATTTTACCTCCTAACGACCATATTGAAACGAGATGAAGTTTGTTATTGGAAATAACACACATTGATATTCTATGAAACACATGAACAGATAACTTACATTTGTGTGTTGTTTCATCAGGACAGTATTGACAAGAATGACCTCTCGTATACTGTAAGTTCAATTTCAGCACATGAAATAAAAGTCCAAACAGAAATATGACAAACTGCATACAGAAATACAAATCAATTGGAAACGATCAATATATAGTAAAAATATCGGTGAAACAATCCAGTCTATCTAATGATGCATTGTAGGACAAGGTGAAATTCACGTGTGTTTGTCACACACTCAATTGGCATCAGTGCGTTGGCAGTATTGATTGTGAGGGTGGACACATACGAAACACATTATTTAGTCTACGCGTTAATTCACATTGAACACAATGCTGTTGATGCTGTTTTAGGCTAGAATAATCAATATGTGAATTCCTTGTAAACATATCGTGAAATTGAATGTTTAGCTGAATAATGAATATCATGTGTGGACGAAATGTAGTACGAAGAATAGAGGCATCACAATATGAAGACAATATTGAGACTGTAAATGTGTGACTGAACAATCAAATATGAGAGACATGGAAAGGAGAGCTGTTGCATGTGACTGAGACGAGATTACAGAAAACAAACTAACCGTACAATGAAATCCGATGTAGAAAATGAGAATTCTTCACTGCACACCAACAATGACCAACCGATGAATTAACTAACACTAATCAACCAGTGATCAATATGTTATAGTGTTATAAATTTATATAAGCATAATTGTGACTTGAGTTCATTTTCTGCATATTTTCACTGTTCCAACTGATCATAGAGTGGTTCATAATACATCTAACCAGTTTGGCTTTTGAAGTTTGATGCTTCACCACAGATCTATTCGAAAGTAATTGCACATTTCACGTAGGTTTGTGTTAACTACTCAACTATTCACCACACTTACTTGATAATTCCAAGTTGATAAATCAAGTTGTCGCTTTGTCTTTAGTTACTTGTTTTATTCGTTGGTGTTTCTGTGCATGAACTGTAATGAGTGTCTTACATTAGAAAGAATCAACATTGCTGAGATACTTTGGCTTCGAGAGTTGTGTCGTCAATGTCTTCCCGTGACATTGAATATTTACAAACAGACTAGTGTATGATACTGAGATTTCGACCATGTTGTTTCCAAGTTGGATAATTGTGAAAACTTTCAACTGAAATGAAGTGATCTTTGTTCTCTGGTTCGATTCAGTGAACAGTTCACCATTCTTAATGCTCGACCAACTAGTCATGTATAGTAAGGAGATTGAGTACATGTGTCATCTATAAACATATTTGTTGGAATATCATGCTTCGTGTTTGAGCGAATGACGAAAGAGAACAATAAGAAACTGTCTCCCTTGACTTTTATTTAACACAGTTCATTAAGTCAACATGAATGTAGCAATGATAATATGTTTCGAACCCAATTTAATTGACTTATTGATTGAGGAACTCGACTGTCAAATATAGTGGAGTCGGTGGGAGTGCACCTCAATGGACCTGACCTCTACATCCAGAAATTGTTTGTACGACTTCTTTGTTCTCTCTGGTCATCAAATTACTTTCAGTTTTATTCTTCCATTTGTAAGTCTATCTCAATTAAAACTGTTCATGTTAAATATAAATTAATAATTCGAATGGAATCCTTTGACTGTTTCCACTTTTGTTTATTCTTGTTTAACGCTATTAATTCTAGTTATTATCTCATTGATTAATTGTAGCATTATTTATTATTAGTTGGCCCGAATTCGACCAATGATTTTTCGGTGTTCATTTAAATTAATACTACTTGTATGTCTGGACATTTTCCTCTTTTTTTAAATCCGTGAATTATGTTTATGGAAGCATAATTTTCACTAATATTTTCATTTCTAACACAGAAATATCTTTGGTAGAATGTTTTTGAATATGTCATCTTGATGGATCATAATTTGCCGGCTGAATAACTCGGATTAACTGAAAGTTGTAGCATGAAATGAAATCCTTTGTGAAAGTTATGCGCTTCAATGTAGCATATAATCACTATGTTTACGAAAAGATTACTGAAAATTCTTGGTACTGGGCACAGATTTAATATTAGAAAATAGATACTGTGAGAATTCAATGATATTGAAACTATCCCTTGTATGGCAATCTAGTTAAGTGAAAATTTCCTTAGATAACTAACCAATATACATATACTAGTTTATTTTGCGTACAAAATAAATAGAAGTTTAGGCCAACTTAATTGTATCAGTTCTCATGCCTGTTATCTTTTTGTATCCGTGCATCTTTGTCTTGTTAATTTATAAAAGTTAGTTTTGTTTGTGCACAGAATTTATTCAGCACAGTCTAAAGTCTACTATTTCTAGTTTTGTCCAAAATAACTGTTTTATCATTTTTCAATTATGGTATTATTACTGAGTACTAACAGTTTTATAACCTACCCTAGCTCTTCTAAGGTTACTTCCGGTTACGTGTTCGGACAAAACAAACCAATATGTTCAACACACCGGTTAATTTCATTTATGTGCGGAAACTGATGGTACTCGAACAAGGAAAACACTGAGTTTCCACACAGTAGAAAGAAGAAAACAGAACTGTAGACAGATGAAGATTTTAGTACTCCCTTCGAAAAATACGACAGCCACTCTAACCGTATCCACTCATTTATCGATCAATTTGACTGACATTTAGTGATTAGTCAACGAGTATCATGCATAAATACTTACTTACTTACGCCTGTTACCCCTCGTGGAAGAGCATAGGCCGCTCACCAGCATTCTCCATCCAACTCTGTCCTGAGCATTCCTTTCCAGTTCTTTCCAGTTGCTATTCATCCTTTTCATATCTGCTTCTATTTCCCGGCGTAGTGTGGTCTTTGGCCTTCCGCTTTTCCGCTTCCCTTCCGAATTCCAAGTAAGGGATTGCCTTGTAATGCACATTGGTGATTTCCTTAATGTATTTCCGATCCACTTCCAACGTCTTCTCCTAATTTCCTCTTCCTCTGGAAGCTGGTTTGTCCTCTCCCATAAAACGCTGTTGCTGATAGCATCCGGCCAATTGATGTTGAGTATTTTGCGTAGACAACTGTTGATAAATATTTGTACCTTCTTGACGATGGTCGTAGTAGTTCTCCACGTCTCAGCTCCATACAGTAGGACTGTCTTGACGTTCGTATTAAAGATTCTGACCTTTAAATTGGTTGAGAGTTGTTTTGAGTTCCATATGTTGTTCAATTGTAGGAATGCTGCCCTTGTTTTGCCAATCCTCTCCTTTACATCTGCATCCGATCCTCCTTGTTTATCAACGATGCTCCCCAGGTACTTGAATGTTTCCACCTCTTCCAGAGTTTCGTCATCATGTGTGATTGGGTTGGTGTTCTCCGTGTTGCATTTGATCATGCATAAATAATGTGTTGAAAATACAAAATAGATTTTACACTGAATTCATACAAACTGAAAGCTGTATATTATGCTGAAAGAATGCCACCCCAAGTTAATCGAAAGGATTTTATGCTGAACATGAATCACACTGAATTAAAAATGTGGTCGCAACTTTTTATCTCGTCTTAACGAATATAATTCGCGATCTTTTGAAAATGGATCTTTTTCTTATGAAAAACAAAGTATTCCTTATTCATTCTGTTACATGATTTAAAGTGTAAAAATCGAACGAATTTGTAAAATGTAATAAATTGTGAAGTACTGGTCCTTACAAACCATGTTTTATAGATTGATCAGATTTTAATGTTATAGTCTGTATGTCAAAATAAGCAGGAAATGTAATAATCCCTACTGACCAATTGGCGCTTGTGGTAATTGTTCAGTTTCAAGATAAGTTATTCTATAGCTGGATCTTGATTCAAATTCAAATTTGTGTTTTAGGAACAGAAGGCTGAAGGTCTGTGTCAGTCCTTTTCTGGTATGCTTTGCGTGTGCCTAGTCTTTTCCTGAGAGAGTCAATTGCTGATAACTCGGTAGAAATACCGATGTACTTTTGAAAGTTCGTTTTTTTGGCTTTTAAACCTATCTGCTATGTCCTCTAAGTTGTCTTCAACTAGTCGTTCGAAAAAGGGAGGATGTATTAGGTCCAAAATCATTTTTTAGTATCTCATACATTATAATTAAGTTACATCTTAATCTACGTTAATATAGTGTGAAAAGATTTAGCTTCTTAAGCCAAACATTTCCTGAATTGCACATGTAGCTATCCTTTGTACTCTTCCTAACAAATGTTAGTCGTCTATTTAAACAGCATCTTGTGGTCTGCAGACAATTTCTAGTATGAAACTAACTAAGGTTGTGGAAATTGTGTTGACTGGTGCAAGTAATCAGCACTACCTTCAATTTCGTCTCGTTTCTTACCAAACTGAAAGAAACAGTAACCTGTGTTTTATGTTCCGGACTTATGGAAATTTTGGGATGGTGTCATACAGTAGAATTCCGGGTTTGCATCCCTGTTAATTTCTAACTCGTTACCAGATCAGAACTACTCTCAGGGTTGATATCCAAGCCCAGTATCTATCACCTCGAACATCAACTCTAGGAAATCCATCTAATCATTAAATGCAGTCCTTAATATCAACAATATGAAAACAGAAAACCATTTATGCACATAACTACTAGTTTTAATTTGAAAAATCCTTAAGAAGCACAATATGAGAGTGGATGTATCAGATGACATAGTTTGTTCACAAGCTAGTAAGCTTCAATTATTTAATTTCAATGTAATCAGTCACACGACCCCTAAATCATACCGGTATTTGTCTTTTGAAATTTCCCATGGACGATTACTCTACTGCAAGTATTTTCAAAAGAAATTAATACATACAACTCGGTATTGTGTGTACATTGCTCTATGTGTTCTAAATGAAATGTCCAACTATAATGACTGAACGATTCAGGGACTAACCTAAATATTTGTTTGTACAGTATCTAATACAAAGTAGGCTTAACTGAGTGATATTTGGGCAACAAAATAATTCAGTTTTATCAACTAACTGTCATCACAATGACCTTGAAAAAACTATTGATTGAACACATTTGTCTGAGTTGTGAAAAGATGACTAATTCTTTTGTCGATGTCTGACATAAAAGTCTGACTTGTCTACAAACCGTTATTGATTATTCTGTAGTCTCGTTATAGATTGAGATCACATGATATACTTTAAATAAACCACAATGACAACACCCATTGTAAATAACCTTAATCAGTTAGAAAAACAAACACATGGTGAACTAAACAACAGACACATAAAATAAATAAGAGGTGAGATATAGCTGTGCTAAAGTCCTATCGATTAATTTGTTTATACATTAAACAAGTTTATGACTCAACCAAGGTCAGTAAAATCAAAGTGGTAGGATTTTAAAATATAATTTGACAAGAACTAACGCAGTGAAAGTTGTATAGGGACAAACCAATTAGAATGCGTTTTTCTCTGCTTTCGTCCAAAATTGAAATTTTACGAACAGCATGCGACTCTGCGTTTCCATAGTCATTATTTTGTTTGTCTAGCCATTTTACTAATACATATACAGCGATGACTCCATACATCTGGTTATGACGCAAACAACAACGTACACAACGTACATTATTATTGTTATTATCAATTGCAGTAAAGCAACGAATATCATCCATCAATGCAGTTTTCATTTTACTGTTGCATTATTTTTATTCCACAAAACTCTTTGTATGTAAATGTAATCCCACTAACTGTTAATAGACGCTACTAACTCTACTGTGGCTCATCAGAACACGTTCATATTTCAATGTTCTTTATCATTATATTTCATCGGTACAATCTCTGTTATATTCTACTCTACTTATTTTAATGACTTATTCCACTGTCATATCCACAAACGATTGATTACTCTGTCTTCACTGTACTTCAAGTCTCTCATAAGAACGTGTCATTTCATCGTCCAGGCAGTCACGACGTAAATGAATGTTAATTTTTTTGTACGCTTGTTAATTTACTTATAATCACATACTATCACTTTCATTTTTGTCCACGTCTTTACAATATTGATGTATTCCATTTTACATAAGTATGACACTTATGATATACTCCCTCTTCGTGTAACACTATAGTCTACGAGATTTAGTAAGAATTATATTTCACTAATTATTGTTAAATTTAACCACATACCTTTTCATTGTTATTTTGGCGAAAAGACATTTTTTGAAATTATTACGTCACTAATTTGATCGATTTAATAATCTCATCTATCTAATGATGAATTGTAAGATAAGGTTAAATCCACAATGTGTTTGTCATACACTCAATTGGTATGAGTGTTTCAAAGTATTGATTAAGAGGGTGGACACATACCAAATCGCACAAGTTTGTTGTTGAAGTAGTTCATGTCACATTGTGTCTTGGTGATTAAAAGAAAATAATATTTAAAACTTGTCAATCTTATTCACTCATTTTCATCCCTCTTTCAAATTATATCTATGTGATGTATGTATATAGAGAGATTAATGATTGTTCACATTTATTGTTTGTTTGTAAGAAGTTGATTAGTTGTCAATGTAATTACAGAATAAAAAGATTGGATAATGAAAAATATATTGTATGTGATTGAAGAATGTTTGATCGAAGCTTAGCAACTGAGAATATATTTGGTTAATGTAAAATGAAAATTATTCATTTTCTTGAGGTTTATATCAGGAAAAACAAATTAAACAAACTAAGAAGATAATTAGGAAACTCAACTCATAACATTTGTGATGGTGGAGAAGATTTGTAGCTTCTACCCGAAGTTTGTGCTGATGATGTCGTTCAGAAGGACGATGAAAGCTCCACGACCAAACCACCCAGCTCAGAGAACAAACCAACATCAAAATCATAACATTTGTACATGAATAAAGTAATATATAACATAATATAATTGTACTGGTAACACTGGATTAACTTTGAGGGTTCGTGAGTAATAAGGTACTGAAGGCTGTTAGTTAAAGAAAAAACAAATAAATGTATTACTCTGAACATAGACAAACAAAGACTTAGAACGTATTCAAGAAATTCATGTCCACACATCAAATATATAAGGTTGAAATACACATTCACGAACAACGCACACCAAACTTTAAAAGTCAATGAACCACACTATGATCAGTTGGAACAGTGAAAATATGCAGAAAATGAACTCAAGTCACAATTATGCTTATATAAATTTATAACACTATAACATATTGATCACTGGTTGATTAGTGTTAGTTAATTCATCGGTTGGTCATTGTTGGTGTGCAGTGAAGAATTCTCATTTTCTACATCGGATTTCATTGTACGGTTAGTTTGTTTTCTGTAATCTCGTCTCAGTCACATGCAACAGCTCTCCTTTCCATGTCTCTCATATTTGATTGTTCAGTCACACATTTACAGTCTCAATATTGTCTTCATATTGTGATGCCTCTATTCTTCGTACTACATTTCGTCCACACATGATATTCATTATTCAGCTAAACATTCAATTTCACGATATGTTTACAAGGAATTCACATATTGATTATTCTAGCCTAAAACAGCATCAACAGCATTGTGTTCAATGTGAATTAACGCGTAGACTAAATAATGTGTTTCGTATGTGTCCACCCTCACAATCAATACTGCCAACGCACTGATGCCAATTGAGTGTGTGACAAACACACGTGAATTTCACCTTGTCCTACAATGCATCATTAGATAGACTGGATTGTTTCACCGATATTTTTACTATATATTGATCGTTTCCAATTGATTTGTATTTCTGTATGCAGTTTGTCATATTTCTGTTTGGACTTTTATTTCATGTGCTGAAATTGAACTTACAGTATACGAGAGGTCATTCTTGTCAATACTGTCCTGATGAAACAACACACAAATGTAAGTTATCTGTTCATGTGTTTCATAGAATATCAATGTGTGTTATTTCCAATAACAAACTTCATCTCGTTTCAATATGGTCGTTAGGAGGTAAAATGCACAGCTTTGTACACCACTACTACTACTACTACTACTACCACTCCAGATCCACATACTGTCTAAATCAGTGACTAAACGTTTGCGTCAATGTAATGTCCATTCATCAGTAGTTTATATGGATAATTGAAGTTAAAGATTCTCCTACATTCTAATTAGTGGAGTCAACACATACATAGATTACTAGAAAGATTGAGATTGAAAAATGATCAGTAGCTGACAGAAAACTGAGGTGTGAATCAAATCTGTGTCTTCAAATTTAATGTTTCATCGAATTGTTGTTCGAGGAATAAACGCATCGGAATGCGTGGATATTCTGAAGTGATCAAAACCAATCGGACATGAGACACACACGTTAAAACAAGCATGAAAACCAGTGACTGAAATGATAAGTTTTGCACATTGAACGCTATACTCGGATCCTAAGTTATTCTCGTACCCCCACGCAAGAACTACACAGAGAATTTAACACGAAAGAAAAAGCACAAAATAAGCGGGAAGCACTTCACTTCAAAGGTTCATTTATCTATAGATATTATAGGGTTTTTATAGTATTTAAAATGTCTTGAGGTTTTCCTGAAAATTCTAGAATACTACTAAAAATAGTATCAGTGTATTAATCAGCTAATCAGAACATTTACATGCGACTTTTCGTTTACGTGATACTTCAAGCAAAACTTCAAATCAAACGCTGATTGGATAAAAGCTTTCTAAATGTTTATTGAGCTTGTCATGTCTATTGCAAGAAACTTTAAGAATCATCCTAACATAAATAAAGATAGCAGACACAAGCGAACAGACACAATTAAACAGACACAACCGACATTCCACATCACACACCAACAAGGTTTACATGACTGTCCACTTATCACTAACTACCTAACAACACTCAACCAATAGTAATTGAGTGCATGGAATATACGGTTGGTGGCAGAAAATTCTCAACGTGTCACCTGTCTGTCTCACACTCTCATTCAAAATCTTACTTTCGTTCATTTCACAACCACATGACAGATTGCTCGATCATGATCAATACACCTCGAAAGTCAGCTTGTGCATCAAAACTTCCTCCTCCTACATCACAAACACCAACACCACCACCACCAACAACAACACAGTCGAACATGACCATGGTCACACGATACACAACTGAGGAGGCGAATGAGTTAGCCAAACTGGTATTGAGATATCGGGATATTTGGAAAGACAAGAAACAGTCATCCGCACTTGTCCAGAAACATTTGTGGATGCAATTCTCACAGTATCTACACTCGAAGGGATGGCCGAGAAGGAACTGGACTCAGCTGCGTCGAAAGGGTCAGAGTTTGCTGAGGAAATTCAATGACATGACAACCAACCAGTTGGAGGTGTCGAAAAGCAATCCCAATCCCCTTGAAAATCCCTCGAACCACACGCCACTCTCCAGTTCCAATGCAAACCCACACGTGAATGGACACATTGGTTCGGTAAGTTTGCCTTACCCGATGACGTGCTAATTGTTTCCATTGAATTCAGGTGACCGAGAACCAGTCGAGTGTGCATCGACCCAACTTGCCTACACTGACCCCGTCACCAGTGGTAAGCACCACCTCCAAACGTGCCACACCATCACTCAGTTCCCCTACAAACCACGTGCAACCGAATCCCCCAAACACAAGTGGTCCAAAAATCCTCAACGCATTCTCAACAGCTCACATGTCTCAACAACTGGCCATTCCACATGATGTTGCAGTGCTGCAGCCAACCACCACCAACAACAACAACATGGTTGGTGAGGTGGCGATTAACCGAGTTGCCTTACTGACTCCTCTGTCATGTATCTCGTTCGGAGTGGCGAGAGCCCATACTGCATCCGAATCTCCTGTTCGAGAAGTGAATATGTCGAAGCCACCATCGGACCAACCGAGTCGAAATCCTGTGACTGCAACAATTGATTTATCAGTGTCGAGTGATGACGAGGAGAGCTGTCAAGAGTTGAGTGGAACGAGAGATCAGGTGAACACGAATCATGTGAATGATTTGGGTGAAACGTCCGAGGATAGTGTCACGTAAGTAGGACACCTCTTTTGAACTGACACTTTTCACCTTATGTTATTCGTGTTGTCTGTTGTTTGACTGCCACCACTAGCATCACATATTGCTAACTGACCGACTGCTCCACACTGCTTGTTATGTGAACATGAGAATGTGCACTTATCTTTAAGACTAAAACTGTTCCTACAGAACTGTGAGGACCAGCAGTGTGTGAGCTAAACAACGAGATGGATGTAATTAGAACAATATATTTGTAATATCGGAATGAGTAGAAAATGTGATTTTCTGACGTTTCGTGACTCAGTATATGCCACTACTTGAGAGGAGAAATCACTAGATCAAAATAATTTGTTCTATATATTTATATATAATTTATAATAAACTAGCCAATGCTCAATTTATTCGAAATGATAGATAGATAGATAAATTAGTAGACAGACAAATAACCAGTATAACCAATCATATGTACACACATCAAACACCGTTCGCTTGTGTGCAATGGTGGTCCATCTCACTGAAGTGTCTTCGTTCCAATTTCTACGTCACTGAACAGCTTGATTATTGTCGTTAATATGAGGGTGTGTGAGTGTGTGTGCATGCTTAGTGAAAATTCTTACCTACTTGCGTTTGTGAGTTGTGCATATGGTGTAGTACATTTGGTGATTATGATATATGTGACGACATTTATGTATATATAAACATGCATATAATCACATCTATCCTACATTTGACTCGTGATAATAATCAGATGTTCAAACTGTGACTGGTTTTTGTAGATCGGAATGTGAGGGAACCCCATTGTCAGAGACGTTGATTCACAAGCGAATAAAATGTCTAGATCTGAAGATTGAAATTCTGCAGATGAAGAAACAATATTGGTCGGAGAAACTGAAATTATCATCGAAAAGCTGAATGTTTGGTGAGAGGCGATCCATGCATGAACTACCATTGTGATTGTCATCAATTCTATTCATGTGAATAGTGCACATTTGTAAATTGAATTTATATCTATGTATGTATACATATTGTGACTGACCTATCTATCAATGAATGCACGAAAATTGTTCTTCATTTTCATCATTATTGTGTATTCGTGTGGTGTGTGTGTGTGAAGTTGTTTGTCTGTTAGTTCTTTTGTTTTGAATCGATTTGAAGTGGAGTGTTGTGCAATACTGGTTTGTTTCAAATGTTGAGTGGTTGACTACTCTGTTGCATACTGTACATAATTAAATTGAAATGTTGGTTTTGTAAAAATCCCATTTCTTTTTGTCTTTGAATTAATGACGGTGATCGACAATTGGTTATGTGGATGACGGATGATAGTTGACTTAGAATACACATATATTAGACGTTTGTCAATTTTGTTTATTATCATGATGAATTGGTTTATATTGATAGATATTTATTCTAGTGATTTCTGTGTAATTAACTACTTGATATTTCATTGATGATGCATAACATGTTCGGTATGTTCGGTAATCGATATATGTGTATAATTGATGTCAACTTGAAATTGTTGATGATCGGAAGTGAAGGAGATTGTTGAGAATGAATGGTCTCATTTGGATGATGAAGAGGTTAATTATAAGAACAAGAATAACAACGATGATAATAACAATATCATTTATAATTATAATAATGCTGTTGATGATCGTTAATAATAAATATACTTTTGTTATATCCCAATATGTAGAATAATTGTATTTCTGACGTTTCGTGATGTTTTGCAAGCCCCTTCTGTAGGGTATATTGTAGGGCCAGTGAAATGTCACTGAATCCTAGCCAAATCATCCGGCAGTTGGGTCACTAAATATCGAAAAGTTCATCGGCCATCGTCAAGCTCATGGACAATCAACGTGCATCAGTTAGTCATACTCCATGGACTGGCACATGTGGCAGTGGTTCTGCTTTCGCTTGTATCTTCTTTAACTAATATATTCTTGTAATAACTTCCGTTGTGTTGTACAGTCTTCTGAGCATCCATGATCCCATGATGCGTCGATGAGGCAATCCACGTAGGGTGCTGATCGCGAGGTGTCACTTCGAAGTTAGCTGGTACGTCACACCGTTCCTGTCTAACTCGAGTAGGCCTCGAATCATTCGACATAGATCATCAACGTTGATGGTCTACAATATAAATTACCGACATTATATTAACACAAGTTTAGCTAATACAATGGTAACACAGACACAGTTGATCCAAAGTTGTGAACTGGTCGAAGAAGAACTGATTCAACTGATAAATATATACCATCTTATGCACATTTATTTCTTAGAGGGTTGTGTACATTTGTGATTGGTAGGATCTACTAAATCGGTGTTGACCATTTCATGGTAAATGAGATTACTCATTAACATTATACATTCAATAATAAACTATTGTACAATATTTAGTACTAAACACATGGACCAATAACCTTGATTAAATAGTTTCCTGAAAGGTCCAGTGTAATTCGGTATCATCGTCAAAAGAATATTCATATAATTTGTGAAAGATCAGATTTCGTAACATACACAGGAATATGAACTGACCAATATTTCTCGGCTGTCATGAGTGAATTTAAATGCAGGTAATTATGGTCATAATTACTTGTTCACAAACGTCTCGTTCAATCATATTCATTCATGGGAACATGACAACTTGCACTCCGACTACTCAGTCCATTAATTTGCATAATAATATAGAACATTCTCTATCTTCTTTCTAGTGGTTGAATCCAATGACAAAGTGAGAAATACAAGAACATCTTAACAAGTACTAAACAATGATCACTCCGATAGGAAAAATAACTACGGAGGAAAGAAACCCAATACACGGTAGTAGTAGTAGTAGTAGTAGTAGTAGTAGTAGTAGTAGTAGTAGTAGTAGTAGTAGTAGTAGTAGTAGTAGTAGTAGTAGTAGTAGTAGTAGTAGTAGTAGTAGTAGTAATAATAATAATAATAATAATAATAATAATAATCATAAATCGTACGCTCTTCCATAAAAGCATATTGTGTACTTACTGTCTTCCACTTTATCATCGCAGATCATAAGCAGGAGATTTTGAGTGACTAGGAAACTATCATTAAATCTGTGTAGAAGAGTACAAGTACAATACATATCACAAATCAAGAATAATGAAGAAATATTGAAGTGTCTAAGAACTATTAATCAAAACCAATTAATCTTTACTAACGAATTCTAAATAATTCGGAAATGTGTAAATCTATTCTCAGATCTAAACAAATATCATTTAACTGCATTAATATACAGTAATTCTCCACAAATTTTCCCCTTTAATAATTTCTTGTCACTGCTGTCCCACATGCTTAAGCAATCTGTGCTAAAATTGATGTGGAAGAAGTTGGGAGACAAGAAATTGTTTGAAATCATTTTTGATTAATTGATTAATTGATTCAGTAATCTGCTAACGTAATCATCACAGGACTATTTGGTCTCTGTTAGTAATATTCAAATCTTACTAGTAACAGTAAACACGAGTACATCTTTTCGAATTCAAATTTCCTCATAACCTTTGCCATCTTCTGATTTGTTGATGCTCTTATTATTTACTAATTTTCAGTACAATTCAAAGTTGAGCTTTCTTCACAGTATATACTGAGTCATAATTTTTCAAGTTATCTTGTTCGGATTCCAGGTTTGTTCCACACTTCGTTTTCTCTCTATACTAGTGGCTAATTATTGAAGTGTTTTGTCTCAATTGCCATTAACGTATCCACAATAGAACTGTTCGTATTGGAATTACTCTATCGTTATTCGATTTGCATGTACAGTAGACCAACAAGAAACATCAATACCGTAATCCGTTTCTATAAATACATAACACAATCTGGTGTCAACTAAGATCAATGGACAAGTGTAATGAATAAATGATAAATTGCACAAAGTTGAGAAATGGTTAGATTGGAGTTCATGTCAACTTTCTGTTATGAATGGGTTCAGTGTAGCGCACCACAACATGCTGGATGATAAACACAAGTATGGCAAAGAGTGAGTGTACCATTTCTACACGTGTCCATCTACAAATATCCCAACATATCAACTGCAAAATACAGTAAAGTTAAATCACAGTAATCACAGTGACTGGGAAATAGGCATTCGAAAAATGAAAGTTCATCAGATCTCAATTCATGAAATACATAGTCCTAGCATCAGATCACTCATAGGAAAACAAGAACGATCTCCAGCTACTACTACGTCCAAACATGCATCACAATGGTGGTCAGACATCAATTCAGGAATCTCGACTCGATTGTTGATGAACTGAGAGTTTGATTTCACAATTATACAAATCATCAAACATTGAGTGAAGTTATTATTATTATTATTATTATTATTATTATTATTATTATTATTATTATTATTGTTATTGTTATTACCAATGTTACTATTAATTTCGTCTAATTATGCATCCCATTGACAGAGTGAATACGATGTGAATGAGGGTTGTCAATTTCATGATATTCATATTCAGAACTGCAACCAATCAGTGTCTGTTGTCATTTGTGGATCACAAGCGGATTGCCTACAAATAACACTCAGTAACAAGTTATACCATATTGATTGTGTGGTTGACACTGGAATGAAGGACACCCATTCAGTTTTTTGTGGTAATTATTACCTGGATTTAACTCCACTCCACTGTTGAGAATCCCCATGAGATTCACACTCAATATCCATCGTTTCAAAAGTCTAACCAATTGTTCATTGGGTCACTGAATACACAGATTCAACAATTTATTCAACGGCTATACAAACCAACTACACGGAATCACAAACACTGTCTAGTACCCTCATACACTTTGAACAAGTTAGTGAGTATTCAAACTCAATGGATCAGTCGATAGCACATTACGTGTTCGGAACGAATGTTACCAGGTTCAAGTCTCACTGCGAACATCAACATACTTGGATTCAGATTCATCCAGATGACAAATCCTGGATTGAGTGTAAACAGTCATTCTGAATTCCACTACCAGCCACATATCAAATACACTCAAAGTATATATGACATGCTTGTGAAATTCAATTTCTATTTTCGCATCACTTTCCGATACATTCAAAATTGTATATACTATGTAATGTAACCTTGCGCTTTTCTCCATATTTGTACATTTTTGCTGAACTTGTTTTCTCATCACTGTTTCCTGTCAAACAAAATTTCTTTTCCTTAATATTATTATTATTATTATTATTATTATCACTGTTATTGTTACTAAGTGTGAGTGCAATGGAGGCACAAAACTTGATTGATTTATCTTGTATGGACAATAGGTTCGCAAATTCGTTGACACATCAGTGAATAAACAGTACACATTCAAAGTTATTTCCCAAAACGTTTATTATTATTTCAAACAATCAGTGATAATCTCACTTTGAACAAAAACTCTATGTACTGTTAGTCATTCTCATACACTGAAATCAATTGCATCAATTTTCGTAGTGTTTATGTCTGACCTACTCGTCTGATTACAATATATGGTGTTTGTGTTCAGTTCAATGTCTATTTTGTCATTTCCAGTCAGATTACGTTACTTTGTTTGTTCGTTCATTTTTAGTACGAAAAGTGATTCATTACAATTTCGGATGCTTTCCTTCGAGAAGAGAATCCATGACATTAAATACTGCAACTCCATATGATCCGCTTCACTTTGATCAATTAGGAATTTCAGGGTGCTTAACACGGTCATCATCTCCTACCGTTCCTCTTCATTTATTTACATCATCATTGATTATCAAATAAACCATGCTTCTGTTGGTGTAACCAGTGTTTCTAGAAAATAGACAAATAAATAAGCCGATGTTTGTGTGTGTGAACTGACTGAATATAATTATTTGTTTTTCATCTGACCATCTTCAATAAATCTCCACATCACATCTCATTGATTCTGTCAAAACACACACACATTCCCAACTAAACTCCTAGATGAAGCAATACACGAACTCTCACAGGGATCATTGATTGATTGCGTTTAAAATTGTCTTACACCAGTGTGGAGGATGGAATGGAAATGTGTAGTAGTGACACAGGAAATTTGTTGAAATTTTTATGATAGATAGAAACACATGATTGATGAGGGGAAGACTGAGGAACAGAATATAATATTAATATCACTGTAAACTATGTTTGAAAACAACACATTAGAAACAATTGACCAAAGTGTAACTACCATGTTCATAACTTGCAAATCGAATAATGAGACTTCAGGATGAGACATCACTCGAATCATGTAACAATCGGACGATTCCACACATAGATCGGATGTTGAAGTTTCGTAGTAGTTCATCGAAATGCTTAACAAGTCACGTACTACATATAAGAGTTGTATGATAAGTATATACGATAGCATCGCCATTACCTTGACCATATAAGCACATCAATGTGTAACACAAGATAAGATATTTTACTGAAATTATTGCAAATCCAAACCAATCGAGAAATACCCGTGCATAATTTGCAAAATTATCACAATAAGTAAATATCAAACTTCTACTGACCAAAATGTTCATCTGAATAGAATTACAAACAAATGTTCTCCTTCTGTAGAGTATCACATGTGTATACCGTATTGAAACCATAATCAAAAACGAAAATACATTTTCGATCAGTCCACAAATTTCTAACAGTTACAAATGAATTAACCGCAAGACACTTTCTACGACAAATCTACTCACACAAAAGTTTACCAAATTCAATTTGACAATCGAGAATCCTCTCACCAAACTATTCACTCAGAAAGATATGATAATTTATATCAAACATATATTACTCCAGGACACGGTTTACTAAATATTATCCAAAATGTTTCAACTAACTACATGTGGCAGACAGAATAAACAAATGATTAAACAACTCAAGGAAATATTGAGAGAAACAAGTGTCACATCGGTATAGACGACCGATCAAATGATGTTCGACAGGTCACATATAAAATTATCAAGTTCAGTAATTAAACAAGATTTGAATTCGATTGTTCAATAGTGGTGGAGAATTTCTGTTGGACATTGGTTAACTACACCTAACAGTCATCAACTATCTCCTTCTGAACACATCCAAACAACTGTTGTCTCTAAACAGATGACAACCCAACCAACATTTACAGTTTGTATAGTCTTTTACTACAACCTATAGATGAAACGCATGATCATGTGTTGAAAGAGTCAATTTGTCAGAGTACTAACAAACAATCTGTGCTGGTAATACATAAATAGATTAAAGCTTACAGAAATGGGTTTGATGGATTCATGAGAAATTACTCTAATTAGTTATCCATCTTATTTGCTGTAAATTCATTCGTTAAACATCTATCACAGTTGATCCACAACTGTCGAACACCAACCAGTTTCATCATCATTATTTCTCATTCATAAATAATCCCACCATCGATTAACACTTTGTTAAATCAACGATTGACTAATCTTTAATGACTCATCCGTTGAATGTCTTAATTTCCACTCTCAATTGCATTTCAATCAAATATTCACATATTCATGTAAACTACCGACACACGCACCACACTCCCACTATTTTACCGCACTATTACACATTTTACAACACAAAAGTATGAACAACACACAATGACGATATACACTCAAACCAATATGACTAAGAACTAGTTTATATAGTAAAGACGTGACGACTCCTAAACATTCAATCACTAGCAGCAAACATTCGACATGTGCACCTCAATTCAACTGATTGATTACTTGACGATAGTAACAAAATTGTCGACTCGAACGAGAAAATATCGTCCAATTGTTCACATATTCAAAGACAATTCTAACAAGCCGTTCATTATCTCATATTGTACAAAGTAACACAGGCAACTGTACAAATCTCCACACACACGTTGTACACGAAATAAAACACAATCATCAGTCAATTATTCTATTATATTGTAATCTACATAATCCTCATAATTCTTCAACCGTTCTCTACTACATACTTAAAATTGTCAGAACAGGCAATGAAAGTTTACACAATTTCAGTCTGAACAATTCTATTTACAAATGAGTTAACAGGAAACAGAACAAACATTCAAAAACAATGATTATTATTATTAGTGTTATTATTAACCTCTTCACCATCCCAATGAGAACATTCATTCTCAACAATCTCCTTCACTTCCGATCATCAACAATTTCAAGTTGACATCAATTATACACATATGTCGATTACCGAACATACCGAACATGTTATGCATCATCAATGAAATATCAAATAGTTAATTACACAGAAATCACTAGAATAAATATCTATCAATATAAACCAATTCATCATGATAATAAACAAAATTGACAAACGTCTAATATATGTGTATTCTAAGTCAACTATCATCCGTCATCCACATAACCAATTGTCGATCACCGTCATTAATTCAAAGACAAAAAGAAATGGGATTTTTACAAAACCAACATTTCAATTTAATTATGTACAGTATGCAACAGAGTAGTCAACCACTCAACATTTGAAACAAACCAGTATTGCACAACACTCCACTTCAAATCAATTCAAAACAAAAGAACTAACAGACAAACAACTTCACACACACACCACACGAATACACAATAATGATGAAAATGAAGAACAATTTTTGTCCATTCATTGATAGATAGGTCAGTCACAATATGTATACATACATAGATATAAATTCAATTTACAAATGTGCACTATTCACATGAATAGAATTGATGACAATCACAATGGTAGTTCATGCATGGATCGCCTCTCACCAAACATTCAGCTTTTCGTTGATAATTTCAGTTTCTCCGACCAATATTGTTTCTTCATCTGCAGAATTTCAATCTTCAGATCTAGACATTTTATTCGCTTGTGAATCAACGTCTCTGACAATGGGGTTCCCTCACATTCCGATCTACAAAAACCAGTCACAGTTTGAACATCTGATTATTATCACGAGTCAAATGTAGGATAGATGTGATTATATGCATGTTTATATATACATAAATGTCGTCACATATATCATAATCACCAAATGTACTACACCATATGCACAACTCACAAACACAAGTAGATAAGAATTTTCACTAAGCATGCACACACACTCACACACCCTCATATTAACGACAATAATCAAGCTGTTCAGTGACGTAGAAATTGGAACGAAGACACTTCAGTGAGATGGACCACCATTGCACACAAGCGAACGGTGTTTGATGTGTGCACATATGATTGGTTATACTGATTATTTGTCTGTCTACTAATTTATCTATCTATTTATCTCTCTGTCGCATTGGCATCATTACCGAGGTTATGTTATATATAATATATTATTGAACTATTATATATTATATATAAAATGTGTAAAACATAATTTTGATCTAGTGATTTCTTCTCTCGAGAAGTTGCATACACTGAGTTACGAAACATCAGAAAATCTAATTTTCTACTCATTCCGATATTACAAATATATTATTTTATTTATGTCTATCTCGTGAGCAATATGTGGTGCTATTAGTCAGAGTCAAACAACAAACAACATGAATAACATAAGGTGAAAAGTGTCAGTTCAAAAGAGGTGTCCTACTTACGTGATACAATCCTCGGACGTTTCACCCAAATCATTCACATGATTCGTGTTCACCTGATCTCTCGTTCCACTCAACTCTTGACAGCTCTCCTCGTCATCACTCGACACTGATAAATCAATTGTTGCAGTCACAGGATTTCGACTCGGTTGGTCCGATGGTGGCTTCGACATATTCACTTCTCGAACAGGAGATTCGGATGCAGTATGGGCTCTCGCCACTCCGAACGAGATACATGACAGAGGAGTCAGTAAGGCAACTCGGTTAATCGCCACCTCACCAACCATGTTGTTGTTGTTGGTGGTGGTTGGCTGCAGCACTGCAACATCATGTGGAATGGCCAGTTGTTGAGACATGTGAGCTGTTGAGAATGCGTTGAGGATTTTTGGACCACTTGTGTTTGGGGGATTCGGTTGCACGTGGTTTGTAGGGGAACTGAGTGATGGTGTGGCACGTTTGGAGGTGGTGCTTACCACTGGTGACGGGGTCAGTGTAGGCAAGTTGGGTCGATGCACACTCGACTGGTTCTCGGTCACCTGAATTCAATGGAAACAATTAGCACGTCATCGGGTAAGGCAAACTTACCGAACCAATGTGTCCATTCACGTGTGGGTTTGCATTGGAACTGGAGAGTGGCGTGTGGTTCGAGGGATTTTCAAGGGGATTGGGATTGCTTTTCGACACCTCCAACTGGTTGGTTGTCATGTCATTGAATTTCCTCAGCAAACTCTGACCCTTTCGACGCAGCTGAGTCCAGTTCCTTCTCGGCCATCCCTTCGAGTGTAGATACTGTGAGAATTGCATCCACAAATGTTTCTGGACAAGTGCGGATGACTGTTTCTTGTCTTTCCAAATATCCCGATATCTCAATACCAGTTTGGCTAACTCATTCGCCTCCTCAGTTGTGTATCGTGTGACCATGGTCATGTTCGACTGTGTTGTTGTTGTTGTTGTTGTTGGTGGTGGTGTTGGTGTTTGTGATGTTGGAGGAGGAAGTTTTGATGCACAAGCTGACTTTCGAGGTGTATTGATCATGATCGAGCAATCTGTCATGTGGTTGTGAACTGAACGAAAGTAAGATTTTGAATGAGAGTGTGAGACAGACAGGTGACACGTTGAGAATTTTCTGCCACCAACCGTATATTCCATGCACTCAATTACTATTGGTTGAGTGTTGTTAGGTTGTTAGTGATAAGTGGACAGTCATGTAAACCTTGTTGGTGTGTGATGTGGAATGTCGGTTGTGTCTGTTTAATTGTGTCTGTTCGCTTGTGTCTGCTATCTTTATTTATGTTAGGATGATTCTTAAAGTTTCTTGCAATAGACATGACAAGCTCAGGAAACATTAGTAAGCATTTGAACCAATCAGCGTTTGATTAGAAGTTTTGCTAGAAATATCACGAAAATGAATAGTCACATGTTGAGTTTCTGATTGGCTGATTAATACACTGATACTATTTTTAGTAGTATTCTAGAATTTTCAGGAAAACCCCAAGACATTTTAAATACTATAAAAACCCTATAATATCTATAGATAAATGAACCTTTCAAGTGAAGCGCTTCCCGCTTATTTTGTGACTTTTCTTTCGTGTTAAAATCGCTGTGTAGTTCTAGCTTCCAAGTTACCAGAATAACTTGAGATTCAAGTATAGCGTTCAATCAGCAAGACTCAACAATTTAGACACTGATATTCATGCTGGTTTTAACGTGTGTGTCTCATGTCCGATTGGTTTTGATCACTTCGTAATATCCACGCATTCCGATGCGTTTATTTCTCGAACAACAATTCGATGAAACATTAAATTTGAAGACACATATTTGATTCACACCTCAGTTTTCTGTCATCTACTGATCATTTTTCAATCTCAATTTGACAATTATCGAGAAATCTTTCTAGTAATCTATGTATGCGTTGACTCCACTAATTAGAATGTAGCAGAAACGTCTAGTTCGATTACCCATATAAACTACTGATGAATGGACATTACATTGACGCAAACGTTTAGTCACTGATTTAGACAGTATGTGGATCTGGAGTGGTAGTAGTAGTAGTAGTAGTAGTAGTAGTGTACAAAGCTGTGCATTTTACCTCCTAACGACCATATTGAAACGAGGTGAAGTTTGTTATTGGAAATAACACACATTGATATTCTATGAAACACATGAACAGATAACTTACATTTGTGTGTTGTTTCGTCAGGACAGTATTGACAAGAATGACCTCTCGTATACTGTAAGTTCAATTTCAGCACATGAAATAAAAGTCCAACCAGAAATATGACAAACTGCATACAGAAATACAAATCAATTGGAAACGATCAATAAATAGTAAAAATATCGGTGAAACAATCCAGTCTATCTAATGATGCATTGTAGGACAAGGTGAAATTCATGTGTGTTTGTCACACACTCAATTGGCATGAGTGTGTTGGCGGTATTGATTGTGAGGGTGGACACATACGAAACACATTATTTAGTCTACGCGTTAATTCACATTGACCACAATGCTGTTGATGCTGTTTTAGGCTAGAATAATCAATATGTGAATTCCTTGTAAACATATCGTGAAATTGAATGTTTAGCTGAATAATGAATATCATGTGTGGACGAAATGTAGTACGAAGAATAGAGGCATCACAATATGAAAACAATATTGAGACTGTAAATGTGTGACTGAACAATCAAATATGAGAGACATGGAAAGGAGGGTTGAAGCATGTGACTGAGACGAGATTACAGAAAACAAACTAACCGTACAATGAAATCCGATGTAGAAAATGAGAATTCTTCATTGCACACCAACAATGACCAACCGATGAATTAACTAACACTAATCAACCAGTGATCAATATGTTATAGTGTTATAAATTTATATAAGCATAATTGTGACTTGCGTTCATTTTCTGCATATTTTCACTGTTCCAACTGATCATAGTGTGGTTCATTGACTTTTAAAGTTTGGTGTGCGTTGTTCGTGAATGTGTATTTCAACCTTATATATTTGATGTGTGGACATGAATTTCTTGAATACACTCTAAGTCTTTGTTTGTTTATGTTCAGAGTAATACATTTATTTGTTTTTTCTTTAACTAACAGCCTTCAGTACCTTATTACTCACGAACCCTCAAAGTTAATCCAGTGTTACCAGTACAATTATATTATGTTATATATTACTTTATTCATGTACAAATGTTATGATTTTGATGTTGGTTTGTTCTCTGAGCTGGGTGGTTTGGTCGTGGAGCTTTCATCGTCCTTCTGAACGACATCATCAGCACAAACTTCGGGTAGAAGCTACAAATCTTCTCCACCATCACAAATGTTATGAGTTGAGTTTCCTAATTATCTTCTTAGTTTGTTTAATTTGTTTTTCCTGATATAAACCTCAAGAAAATGAATAATTTTCATTTTACATTAACCAAATATATTCTCAGTTGCTAAGCTTCGATCAAACATTCTTCAATCACATACAATATATTTTTCATTATCCAATCTTTTTATTCTGTAATTACATTGACAACTAATCAACTTCTTACAAACAAACAATAAATGTGAACAATCATTAATCTCTCTATATACATACATCACATAGATATAATTTGAAAGAGGGATGAAAATGAGTGAATAAGATTGACAAGTTTTAAATATTATTTTCTTTTAATCACCAAGACACAATGTGACATGAACTACTTCAACAACAAACTTGTGCGATTTGGTATGTGTCCACTCTCTTAATCAATACTTTGAAACACTCATACCAATTGAGTGTATGACAAACACATTGTGGATTTAACCTTATCTTACAATTCATCATTAGATAGATGAGATTATTAAATCGATCAAATTAGTGACGTAATAATTTCAAAAAATGTCTTTTCGCCAAAATAACAATGAAAAGGTATGTGGTTAAATTTAACAATAATTAGTGAAAAATAATTCTTACTAAATCTCGTAGACTATAGTGTTACACGAAGAGGGAGTATATCATAAGTGTCATACTTATGTAAAATGGAATACATCAATATTGTAAAGACGTGGACAAAAATGAAAGTGATAGTATGTGATTATAAGTAAATTAACAAGCGTACAAAAAAATTAACATTCATTTACGTCGTGACTGCCTGGACGATGAAATGACACGTTCTTATGAGAGACTTGAAGTACAGTGAAGACAGAGTAATCAATCGTTTGTGGATATGACAGTGGAATAAGTCATTAAAATAAGTAGAGTAGAATATAACAGAGATTGTACCGATGAAATATAATGATAAAGAACATTGAAATATGAACGTGTTCTGATGAGCCACAGTAGAGTTAGTAGCGTCTATTAACAGTTAGTGGGATTACATTTACATACAAAGAGTTTTGTGGAATAAAAATAATGCAACAGTAAAATGAAAACTGCATTGATGGATGATATTCGTTGCTTTACTGCAATTGATAATAACAATAATAATGTACGAATTCACTTAGTATTGTTTGTTTGGATCTTCCCATCGATGTGTTTAGGACTGCAACTGGTCAGTCTCTAATTGGCATATGTTCGAGTCCCAGAGTGAACATCAACTCTGAGATGCAGGTACATCCAGCTGACGAGTCCCAAATAGGACGAAACGCGCGTCCTGGATTCCACTGCTAGCCACTATCCATCTCTGCTTACAATAATAATGTACGTTGTGTACGTTGTTGTTTGCGTCATAACCAGATGTATGGAGTCATCGCTGTATATGTATTAGTAAAATGGCTAGACAAACAAAATAATGACTATGGAAACGCAGAGTCGCATGCTGTTCGTAAAATTTCAATTTTGGACGAAAGCAGAGAAAATCGCATTCTAATTGGTTTGTCCCTATACAACTTTCACTGCGTTAGTTCTTGTCAAATTATATTTTAAAATCCTACCACTTTGATTTTACTGACCTTGGTTGAGTCATAACCTTGTTTAATGTATAAACAAATTAATCGATAGGACTTTAGCACAGCTATATCTCACCTCTTATTTATTTTATGTGTCTGTTGTTTAGTTCACCATGTGTTTGTTTTTCTAACTGATTAAGGTTATTTACAATGGGTGTTGTCATTGTGGTTTATTTAAAGTATATCATGTGATCTCAATCTATAACGAGACTACAGAATAATCAATAACGGTTTGTAGACAAGTCAGACTTTTATGTCAGACATCGACAAAAGAATTAGTCATCTTTTCACAACTCAGACACATGTGTTCAATCAATAGTTTTTTCAAGGTCATTGTGATGACAGTTAGTTGATAAAACTGAATTATTTTGTTGCCCAAATATCACTCAGTTAAGCCTACTTTGTATTAGATACTGTACAAACAAATATTTAGGTTAGTCCCTGAATCGTTCAGTCATTATAGTTGGACATTTCATTTAGAACACATAGAGCAATGTACACACAATACCGAGTTGTATGTATTAATTTCTTTTGAAAATACTTGCAGTAGAGTAATCGTCCATGGGAAATTTCAAAAGACAAATACCGGTATGATTTAGGGGTCGTGTGACTGATTACATTGAAATTAAATAATTGAAGCTTACTAGCTTGTGAACAAACTATGTCATCTGATACATCCACTCTCAAATTGTGCTTCTTAAGGATTTTTCAAATTAAAACTAGTAGTTATGTGCATAAATGGTTTTCTGTTTTCATATTGTTGATATTAAGGACTGCATTTAATGATTAGATGGATTTCCTAGAGTTGACGTTCGAGGTGATAGATACTGGGCTTGGATATCAACCCTGATAGTAGTTCTGATCTGGTAACGAGTTAGAAATTAACAGGGATGCAAACCCGGAATTCTACTGTATGACACCATCTCAAAATTTCCATAAGTCCGGAACATAAAACACAGGTTACTGTTTCTTTCAGTTTGGTAAGAAACGAGACGAAATTGAAGGTAGTGCTGATTACTTGCACCAGTCAACACAATTTCCACAACCTTAGTTAGTTTCATACTAGAAATTGTCTGCAGACCACAAGATGCTGTTTAAATAGACGACTAACATTTGTTAGGAAGAGTACAAAGGATAGCTACATGTGCAATTCAGGAAATGTTTGGCTTAAGAAGCTAAATCTTTTCACACTATATTAACGTAGATTAAGATGTAACTTAATTATAATGTATGAGATACTAAAAAATGATTTTGGACCTAATACATCCTCCCTTTTTCGAACGACTAGTTCAAGACAACTTAGAGGACATAGCAGATAGGTTTAAAAGCCAAAAAAAACGAACTTTCAAGAGTACATCGGTATTTCTACCGAGTTATCAGCAATTGACTCTCTCAGGAAAAGACTAGGCACACGCAAAGCATACCAGAAAAGGACTGACACAGACCTTCAGCCTTCTGTTCCTAAAACACAAATTTGAATTTGAATCAAGATCCAGCTATAGAATAACTTATCTTGAAACTGAACAATTAACACAAGCGCCTATTGGTCATTAGGGATTATTACATTTCCTGCTTAATTTGACATACAGACTATAACATTAAAATCTGATCAATCTATAAAACATGGTTTGTAAGGACCAGTACTTCACAATTTATTACATTTTACAAATTCGTTCGATTTTTACACTTTAAATCATGTAACAGAATGAATAAGGAATACTTTGTTTTTCATAAGAAAAAGATTCATTTTCAAAAGATCGCGAATTATATTCGTTAAGACGAGATAAAAAGTTGCGACCACATTTTTAATTCAGTGTGATTCATGTTCAGCATAAAATTCTTTCGATTAACTTGGGGTGGCATTCTTTCAGCATAATATACAGCTTTCAGTTTGCATGAATTCAGTGTAAAATCTATTTTGTATTTTCAACACATTATTTATGCATGATCAAATGCAACACGGAGAACACCAACCCAATCACACTTGATGACGAAACTCTGGAAGAGGTGGAAACATTCAAGTACCTGGGGAGCATCGTTGATAAACAAGGAGGATCGGATGCAGATGTAAAGGAGAGGATTGGCAAAACAAGGGCAGCATTCCTACAATTGCAGAACATATGGAACTCAAAACAACTCTCAACCAATTTAAAGGTCAGAATCTTTAATACGAACGTCAAGACAGTCCTACTGTATGGAGCTGAGACGTGGAGAACTACTACGACCATCGTCAAGAAGGTACAAATATTTATCAACAGTTGTCTACGCAAAATACTCAACATCCATTGGCCGGATACTATCAGCAACAGCGTTTTATGGGAGAGGACAAACCAGCTTCCAGCTGAAGAGGAAATTAGGAAAAGGCATTGGAAGTGGATCGGAAATACATTAAGGAAATCACCAATGTGCATTACAAGGCAATCCCTTACTTGGAATTCGGAAGGGAAGCGGAAAAGCGGAAGGCCAAAGACCACACTACGCCGGGAAATAGAAGCAGATATGAAAAGGATGAATAGCAACTGGAAAGAACTGGAAAGGAATGCTCAGGACAGAGTTGGATGGAGAATGCTGGTGAGCGGCCTATGCTCTTCCACGAGGGGTAACAGGCGTAAGTAAGTAAGTATTTATGCATGATACTCGTTGACTAATCACTAAATGTCAGTCAAATTGATCGATAAATGAGTGGATACGGTTAGAGTGGCTGTCGTATTTTTCGAAGGGAGTACTAAAATCTTCATCTGTCTACAGTTCTGTTTTCTTCTTTCTACTGTGTGGAAACTCAGTGTTTTCCTTGTTCGAGTACCATCAGTTTCCGCACATAAATGAAATTAACCGGTGTGTTGAACATATTGGTTTGTTTTGTCCGAACACGTAACCGGAAGTAACCTTAGAAGAGCTAGAATAGGTTATAAAACTGTTAGTACTCAGTAATAATACCATAATTGAAAAATGATAAAACAGTTATTTTGGACATAAAACTAGAAATAGTAGACTTTAGACTGTGCTGAATAAATTCTGTGCACAAACAAAACTAACTTTTATAAATTAACAAGACAAAGATGCACGGATACAAAAAGATAACAGGCTTGAGAACTGATACAATTAAGTTGGCCTAAACTTCTATTTACTTTGTACGCAAAATAAACTAGTATATGTATATTGGTTAGTTATCTAAGGAAATTTTCACTTAACTAGATTGCCATACAAGGGATAGTTTCAATATCATTGAATTCTCACAGTATCTATTTTCTAATATTAAATCTGTGCCCAGTACCAAGAATTTTCAGTAATCTTTTCGTAAACATAGTGATTATATGCTACATTGAAGCGCATAACTTTCACAAAGGATTTCATTTCATGCTACAACTTTCAGTTAATCCGAGTTATTCAGCCGGCAAATTATGATCCATCAAGATGACATATTCAAAAACATTCTACCAAAGATATTTCTGTGTTAGAAATGAAAATATTAGTGAAAATTATGCTTCCATAAACATAATTCACGGATTTAAAAAAAGAGGAAAATGTCCAGACATACAAGTAGTATTAATTTAAATGAACACCGAAAAATCATTGGTCGAATTCGGGCCAACTAATAATAAATAATGCTACAATTAATCAATGAGATAATAACTAGAATTAATAGCGTTAAACAAGAATAAACAAAAGTGGAAACAGTCAAAGGATTCCATTCGAATTATTAATTTATATTTAACATGAACAGTTTTAATTGAGATAGACTTACAAATGGAAGAATAAAACTGAAAGTAATTTGATGACCAGAGAGAACAAAGAAGTCGTACAAACAATTTCTGGATGTAGAGGTCAGGTCCATTGAGGTGCACTCCCACCGACTCCACTATATTTGACAGTCGAGTTCCTCAATCAATAAGTCAATTAAATTGGGTTCGAAACATATTATCATTGCTACATTCATGTTGACTTAATGAACTGTGTTAAATAAAAGTCAAGGGAGACAGTTTCTTATTGTTCTCTTTCGTCATTCGCTCAAACGTGAAGCATGATATTCCAACAAATATGTTTATAGATGACACATGTACTCAATCTCCTTACTATACATGACTAGTTGGTCGAGCATTAAGAATGGTGAACTGTTCACTGAATCGAACCAGAGAACAAAGATCACTTCATTTCAGTTGAAAGTTTTCACAATTATCCAACTTGGAAACAACATGGTCGAAATCTCAGTATCATACACTAGTCTGTTTGTAAATATTCAATGTCACGGGAAGACATTGACGACACAACTCTCGAAGCCAAAGTATCTCAGCAATGTTGATTCTTTCTAATGTAAGACACTCATTACAGTTCATGCACAGAAACACCAACGAATAAAACAAGTAACTAAAGACAAAGCGACAACTTGATTTATCAACTTGGAATTATCAAGTAAGTGTGGTGAATAGTTGAGTAGTTAACACAAACCTACGTGAAATGTGCAATTACTTTCGAATAGATCTGTGGTGAAGCATCAAACTTCAAAAGCCAAACTGGTTAGATGTATTATGAACCACTCTATGATCAGTTGGAACAGTGAAAATATGCAGAAAATGAACTCAAGTCACAATTATGCTTATATAAATTTATAACACTATAACATATTGATCACTGGTTGATTAGTGTTAGTTAATTCATCGGTTGGTCATTGTTGGTGTGCAATGAAGAATTCTCATTTTCTACATCGGATTTCATTGTACGGTTAGTTTGTTTTCTGTAATCTCGTCTCAGTCACATGCAACAGCTCTCCTTTCCATGTCTTTCATATTTGATTGTTCAGTCACACATTTACAGTCTCAATATTGTTTTCATATTGTGATGCCTCTATTCTTCGTACTACATTTCGTCCACACATGATATTCATTATTCAGCTAAACATTCAATTTCACGATATGTTTACAAGGAATTCACATATTGATTATTCTAGCCTAAAACAGCATCAACAGCATTGTGGTCAATGTGAATTAACGCGTAGACTAAATAATGTGTTTCGTATGTGTCCACCCTCACAATCAATACCGCCAACACACTCATGCCAATTGAGTGTGTGACAAACACACGTGAATTTCATTTTGTCCTACAATGCATCATTAGATAGACTGGATTGTTTCACCGATATTTTTACTATTTATTGATCGTTTCCAATTGATTTGTATTTCTGTATGCAGTTTGTCATATTTCTGGTTGGACTTTTATTTCATGTGCTGAAATTGAACTTACAGTATACGAGAGGTCATTCTTGTCAATACTGTCCTGACGAAACAACACACAAATGTAAGTTATCTGTTCATGTGTTTCATAGAATATCAATGTGTGTTATTTCCAATAACAAACTTCACCTCGTTTCAATATGGTCGTTAGGAGGTAAAATGCACAGCTTTGTACACTACTACTACAACTACTACTACTACTACTACTACTACTACTACTACTACTACCACTCCAGATCCACATACTGTCTAAATCAGTGACTAAACGTTTGCGTCAATGTAATGTCCATTCATCAGTAGTTTATATGGGTAATCGAACTAGACGTTTCTGCTACATTCTAATTAGTGGAGTCTACACATACATAGATTACTAGAAAGATTTCTCGATAATTGTCAAATTGAGATTGAAAAATGATCAGTAGCTGACAGAAAACTGAGGTGTGAATCAAATATGTGTCTTCAAATTTAATGTTTCATCGCAATGTTGTTCAAGTAATAAACGCATCGGAATGCGTGGATATTCCGAAGTGATCAAAACCAATCGGACATGAGACACACACGGTAAAACAAGCATGAAAACCAGTGACCAAATAGAGATAGCAGACACAAGCGAACAGACACAATTAAACAGACACAACCGACATTCCACATCACACACCAACAAGGTTTACATGACTGTCCACTTATCACTAACAACCTAACAACACTCAACCAATAGTAATTGAGTGCATGGAATATACGGTTGGTGGCAGAAAATTCTCAACGTGTCACCTGTCTGTCTCACACTCTCATTCAAAATCTTACTTTCGTTCAGTTCACAACCACATGACAGATTGCTCGATCATGATCAATACACCTCGAAAGTCAGCTTGTGCATCAAAACTTCCTCCTCCAACATCACAAACACCAACACCACCACCACCAACAACAACAACAACAACACAGTCGAACATGACCATGGTCACACGATACACAACTGAGGAGGCGAATGAGTTAGCCAAACTGGTATTGAGATATCGGGATATTTGGAAAGACAAGAAACAGTCATCCGCACTTGTCCAGAAACATTTGTGGATGCAATTCTCACAGTATCTACACTCGAAGGGATGGCCGAGAAGGAACTGGACTCAGCTGCGTCGAAAGGGTCAGAGTTTGCTGAGGAAATTCAATGACATGACAACCAACCAGTTGGAGGTGTCGAAAAGCAATCCCAATCCCCTTGAAAATCCCTCGAACCACACGCCACTTTCCAGTTCCAATGCAAACTCACACGTGAATGGACACATTGGTTCGGTAAGTTTGCCTTACCCGATGACGTGCTAATTGTTTCCATTGAATTCAGGTGACCGAGAACCAGTCGAGTGTGCATCGACCCAACTTGCCTACACTGACCCCGTCACCAGTGGTAAGCACCACCTCCAAACGTGCCACACCATCACTCAGTTCCCCTACAAACCACGTGCAACCGAATCCCCCAAACACAAGTGGTCCAAAAATCCTCAACGCATTCTCAACAGCTCACATATCTCAACAACTGGCCATTCCACATGATGTTGCAGTGCTGCAGCCAACCACCACCAACAACAACAACATGGTTGGTGAGGTGGCGATTAACCGAGTTGCCTTACTGACTCCTCTGTCATGTATCTCGTTCGGAGTGGCGAGAGCCCATACTGCATCCGAATCTCCTGTTCGAGAAGTGAATATGTCGAAGCCACCATCGGACCAACCGAGTCGAAATCCTGTGACTGCAACAATTGATTTATCAGTGTCGAGTGATGACGAGGAGAGCTGTCAAGAGTTGAGTGGAACGAGAGATCAGGTGAACACGAATCATGTGAATGATTTGGGTGAAACGTCCGAGGATAGTGTCACGTAAGTAGGACACCTCTTTTGAACTGACACTTTTCACCTTATGTTATTCGTGTTGTCTGTTGTTTGACTGCCACCACTAGCATCACATATTGCTAACTGACCGACTGCTCCACACTGCTTGTTATGTGAACATGAGAATGTGCAATTATCTTGATGACTATAATTGTTACGGTACTACTGGGATGCGATCCACACAAGCAGTGAGTGAGCGAGCTAACCATCGAGACAGATATAAATAAAATAATTTATTTGTAATATCGGAATGAGTAGAAAATGAGATTTTCTGACATTCCGTGACTCAGTGTAGGCCACTTCTTCAGAGAAGTAATCACCAGATCAAAATTATATGTTTTATATATACATTATTTATAATTTATAACAATCTACCCAATGCTCAATTTATTCGAAGTGATCAAGTTAAACCTTGGTGATGATACCAACGAGACAGATAGATAGATAGATACATAGATAGATAGATAGATAAATTAGTAGACGGGCAAATAACCAGTATAGCCAATCATATGTACACAAATCAAACACTGTTCGCTTGTGTGCAATGGTGGTCCATCTCACTGAAGTGTCTTCGTTCCAATTTCTACGTCACTGAACAGCTTGATTATTATCGTTAATATGAGGGTGTGTGAGTGTGTGTGCATGCTTAGTGAAAATTCTTATCTACTTGTGTTTGTGAGTTGTGCATATGGTGTAGTACATTTGGTGATTATGATATATGTGACGACATTTATGTATATATAAACATGCATATAATCACATCTATCCTACATTTGACTCGTGATGATAATCAGATGTTCAAACTGTGACTGGTTTTTGTAGATCGGAATGTGAGGGAACCCCATTGTCAGAGACGTTGATTCACAAGCGAATAAAATGTCTAGATCTGAAGATTGAAATTCTGCAGATGAAGAAACAATATTGGTCGGAGAAACTGAAATTATCAACGAAAAGCTGAATGTTTGGTGAGAGGCGATCCATGCATGAACTACCATTGTGATTGTCATCAATTCTATTCATGTGAATAGTGCACATTTGTAAATTGAATTTATATCTATGTATGTATACATATTGTGACTGACCTATCTATCAATGAATGGACAAAAATTGTTCTTCATTTTCATCATTATTGTGTATTCGTGTGGTGTGTGTGTGAAGTTGTTTGTCTGTTAGTTCTTTTGTTTTGAATCGATTTGAAGTGGAGTGTTGTGCAATACTGGTTTGTTTCAAATGTTGAGTGGTTGACTACTCTGTTGCATACTGTACATAATTAAATTGAAATGTTGGTTTTGTAAAAATCCCATTTCTTTTTGTCTTTGAATTAATGACGGTGATCGACAATTGGTTATGTGGATGACGGATGATAGTTGTCTTAGAATACACATATATTAGACGTTTGTCAATTTTGTTTATTATCATGATGAATTGGTTTATATTGATAGATATTTATTCTAGTGATTTCTGTGTAATTAACTATTTGATATTTCATTGATGATGCATAACATGTTCGGTATGTTCGGTAATCGACATATGTGTATAATTGATGTCAACTTGAAATTGTTGATGATCGGAAGTGAAGGAGATTGTTGAGAATGAATGTTCTCATTGGGATGGTGAAGAGGTTAATAATAACACTAATAATAATAATCATTGTTTTTGAATATGTTTGTTCTGTTTCCTGTTAACTCATTTGTAAATAGAATTGTTCAGACTGAAATTGTGTAAACTTTCATTGCCTGTTCTGACAATTTTAAGTATGTAGTAGAGAACGGTTGAAGAATTATGAGGATTATGTAGATTACAATATAATAGAATAATTGACTGATGATTGTGTTTTATTTCGTGTACAACGTGTGTGTGGAGATTTGTACAGTTGCCTGTGTTACTTTGTACAATATGAGATAATGAACGGCTTGTTAGAATTGTCTTTGAATATGTGAACAATTGGACGATATTTTCTCGTTCGAGTCGACAATTTTGTTACTATCGTCAAGTAATCAATCAGTTGAATTGAGGTGCACATGTCGAATGTTTGCTGCTAGTGATTGAATGTTTAGGAGTCGTCACGTCTTTACTATATAAACTAGTTCTTAGTCATATTGGTTTGAGTGTATATCGTCATTGTGTGTTGTTCATACTTTTGTGTTGTAAAATGTGTAATAGTGCGGTAAAATAGTGGGAGTGTGGTGCGTGTGTCGGTAGTTTACATGAATATGTGAATATTTGATTGAAATGCAATTGAGAGTGGAAATTAAGACATTCAACGGATGAGTCATTAAAGATTAGTCAATCGTTGATTTAACAAAGTGTTAATCGATGGTGGGATTATTTATGAATGAGAAATAATGATGATGAAACTGGTTGGTGTTCGACAGTTGTGGATCAACTGTGATAGATGTTTAACGAATGAATTTACAGCAAATAAGATGGATAACTAATTAGAGTAATTTCTCATGAATCCATCAAACCCATTTCTGTAAGCTTTAGTCTATTTATGTATTACCAGCACAGATTGTTTGTTAGTACTCTGACAAATTGACTCTTTCAACACATGATCATGCGTTTCATCTATAGGTTGTAGTAAGAGACCATACAAACTTTAAGCGTTAGTTGGGTTGTCATCTGTTTAGAGACAACAGTTGTTTGGATGTGTTCAGAAGGAGATAGTTGATGACTGTTAGGTGTAGTTAACCAATGTCCAACAGAAATTCTCCACCACTATTGAACAATCGAATTCAAATCTTGTTTAATTACTGAACTTGATAATTTTATATGTGACCTGTCGAACATCATTTGATCGGTCGTCTATACCGATGTGACACTTGTTTCTCTCAATATTTCCTTGAGTTGTTTAATCATTTGTTTATTCTGTCTGCCACATGTAGTTAGTTGAAACATTTTGGATAATATTTAGTAAACCGTGTCCTGGAGTAATATATGTTTGATATAAATTATCATATCTTTCTGAGTGAATAGTTTGGTGAGAGGATTCTCGATTGTCAAATTGAATTTGGTAAACTTTTGTGTGAGTAGATTTGTCGTAGAAAGTGTCTTGCGGTTAATTCATTTGTAACTGTTAGAAATTTGTGGACTGATCGAAAATGTATTTTCGTTTTTGATTATGGTTTCAATACGGTATACACATGTGATACTCTACAGAAGGAGAACATTTGTTTGTAATTCTATTCAGATGAACATTTTGGTCAGTAGAAGTTTGATATTTACTTATTGTGATAATTTTGCAAATTATGCACGGGTATTTCTCGATTGGTTTGGATTTGCAATAATTTCAGTAAAATATCTTATCTTGTGTTACACATTGATGTGCTTATATGGTCAAGGTAATGGCGATGCTATCGTATATACTTATCATACAACTCTTATATGTAGTACGTGACTTGTTAAGCACTTCGATGAACTACTACGAAACTTCAACATCCGATCTATGTGTGGAATCGTCCGATTGTTACATGATTCGAGTGATGTCTCATCCTGAAGTCTCATTATTCGATTTGCAAGTTATGAACATGGTAGTTACACTTTGGTCAATTGTTTCTAATGTGTTGTTTTCAAACATAGTTTACAGTGATATTAATATTATATTCTGTTCCTCAGTCTTCCCCTCATCAATCATGTGTTTCTATCTATCATAAAAATTTCAACAAATTTCCTGTGTCACTACTACACATTTCCATTCCATCCTCCACACTGGTGTAAGACAATTTTAAACGCAATCAATCAATGATCCCTGTGAGAGTTCGTGTATTGCTTCATCTAGGAGTTTAGTTGGGAATGTGTGTGTGTTTTGACAGAATCAATGAGATGTGATGTGGAGATTTATTGAAGATGGTCAGATGAAAAACAAATAATTATATTCAGTCAGTTCACACACACAAACATCGGCTTATTTATTTGTCTATTTTCTAGAATCACTGGTTACACCAACAGAAGCATGGTTTATTTGATAATCAATGATGATGTAAATAAATGAAGAGGAACGGTAGGAGATGATGACCGTGTTAAGCACCCTGAAATTCCTAATTGATCAAAGTGAAGCGGATCATATGGAGTTGCAGTATTTAATGTCATGGATTCTCTTCTCGAAGGAAAGCATCCGAAATTGTAATGAATCACTTTTCGTACTAAAAATGAACGAACAAACAAAGTAACGTAATCTGACTGGAAATGACAAAATAGACATTGAACTGAACACAAACACCATATATTGTAATCAGACGAGTAGGTCAGACATAAACACTACGAAAATTGATGCAATTGATTTCAGTGTATGAGAATGACTAACAGTACATAGAGTTTTTGTTCAAAGTGAGATTATCACTGATTGTTTGAAATAATAATAAACGTTTTGGGAAATAACTTTGAATGTGTACTGTTTATTCATTGATGTGTCAACGAATTTGCGAACCTATTGTCCATATATAAAAGTGAATTTCTAATAATCGGATGACTCAGATTAATTTTCACTCCGTGCAGTTTGGTTAAGCAACAGATGAAACAACATTCGTGGTGTTTTCTAATCTTAACTTCTTTCCTGTTTGTTTCAAATTACAGTGTATACCAATTCAACTGGATGGTTTCGTCGAATGAGATTGATAAGAATAATCTTACTTTGCAAAACTAATTTAACCCTTGAAATGTTTCACCTCTGTTCTCTCCATCTTTCCCCCTTCAGATCGCAGTGAAACGAAATGCCAAAAATTTTGTTGATATAAGTTCGGAGAGCACTGGATAGTTGTTTCGTTGTGACATGATGCTCATCGTGAGGGAGCACCCATAACTCATGACAGTAAACATTCGGTATCGAATGCTTACAAAACTATGTATTTTGAGGAATGATTTTCCACTACAATAGAATATGTTTTGTGACACAAAGGTAAATTTACTAAAACCAATTATAACATTAAATGAATACATTAGATGACAAGTTAATTTTTAAATTAAGCCAACAGGTCATAACACGTTTTCATTTTTCATTTTACAATTAATGTTCAAGAAAGATTGAACTGGGAAAACAAATACTCTTTTACACTGTGAATTATAGTCAGTTGGAGAAGCATGTTTTATTCATTTGGTTAGTTTCACTGTCTACTTGTAAGAAAGATTCATTTCTACATATCGATTGACGAAAATAATAGACAGTTGAGTAAATGTGCAAAGACACATTATCTCTGATACGGTTTATAAGATAAATCAATGAAGTTTTGTGCCTCCATCGCACTCACACTTAGTAACAACAACAATGATAATAATAATAATAATAATAATAATAATAATAATAATAATAATAATAAGGAAAAGAAATTTTGTTTGACAGGAAACAGTGATGAGAAAACAAGTTCAGCAAAAATGTACAAATGTGGAGAAAAGCGCAAGGTTACATTACATAGTATATACAATTTTGAATGTATCGGAAAGTGATGCGAGAATAGAAATTGAATTTCACAAGCATGTCATATATACTTTGAGTGTATTTGATATGTGGCTGGTAGTGGAATTCAGAATGACTGTTTACACTCAATCCAGGATTTGTCATCTGGATGAATCTGAATCCAAGTATGTTGATGTTCGCAGTGAGACTTGAACCTGGTAACATTCGTTCCGAACACGTAATGTGCTATCGACTGATCCATTGAGTTTGAATACTCACTAACTTGTTCAAAGTGTATGAGGGTACTAGACAGTGTTTGTGATTCCGTGTAGTTGGTTTGTATAGCCGTTGAATAAATTGTTGAATCTGTGTATTCAGTGACCCAATGAACAATTGGTTAGACTTTTGAAACGATGGATATTGAGTGTGAATCTCATGGGGATTCTCAACAGTGGAGTGGAGTTAAATCCAGGTAATAATTACCACAAAGAACGGAATGGGTGTCCTTCATTCCAGTGTCAACCACACAATCAATATGGTATAACTTGTTACTGAGTGTTATTTGTAGGCAATCCGCTTGTGATCCACAAATGACAACAGACACTGATTGGTTGCAGTTCTGAATATGAATATCATGAAATTGACAACCCTCATTCACATCGTATTCACTCTGTCAATGGGATGCATAATTAGACGAAATTAATAGTAACATTGGTAATAACAATAACAATAATAATAATAATAATAATAATAATAATAATAATAACTTCACTCAATGTTTGATGATTTGTATAATTGTGAAATCAAACTCTCAGTTCATCAACAATCGAGTCGAGATTCCTGAATTGATGTCTGACCACCATTGTGATGCATGTTTGGACGTAGTAGTAGCTGGAGATCGTTCTTGTTTTCCTATGAGTGATCTGATGCTAGGACTATGTATTTCATGAATTGAGATCTGATGAACTTTCATTTTTCGAATGCCTATTTCCCAGTCACTGTGATTACTGTGATTTAACTTTACTGTATTTTGCAGTTGATATGTTGGGATATTTGTAGATGGACACGTGTAGAAATGGTACACTCACTCTTTGCCATACTTGTGTTTATCATCCAGCATGTTGTGGTGCGCTACACTGAACCCATTCATAACAGAAAGTTGACATGAACTCCAATCTAACCATTTCTCAACTTTGTGCAATTTATCATTTATTCATTACACTTGTCCATTGATCTTAGTTGACACCAGATTGTGTTATGTATTTATAGAAACGGATTACGGTATTGATGTTTCTTGTTGGTCTACTGTACATGCAAATCGAATAACGATAGAGTAATTCCAATACGAACAGTTCTATTGTGGATACGTTAATGGCAATTGAGACAAAACACTTCAATAATTAGCCACTAGTATAGAGAGAAAACGAAGTGTGGAACAAACCTGGAATCCGAACAAGATAACTTGAAAAATTATGACTCAGTATATACTGTGAAGAAAGCTCAACTTTGAATTGTACTGAAAATTAGTAAATAATAAGAGCATCAACAAATCAGAAGATGGCAAAGGTTGTGAGGAAATTTGAATTCGAAAAGATGTACTCGTTTTTACTGTTACTAGTAAGATTTGAATATTACTAACAGAGACCAAATAGTCCTGTGATGATTACGTTAGCAGATTACTGAATCAATTAATCAATTAATCAAAAATGATTTCAAACAATTTCTTGTCTCCCAACTTCTTCCACATCAATTTTAGCACAGATTGCTTAAACATGTGGGACAGCAGTGACAAGAAATTATTAAAGGGGAAAATTTGTGGAGAATTACTGTATATTAATGCAGTTAAATGATATTTGTTTAGATCTGAGAATAGATTTACACATTTCCGAATTATTTAGAATTCGTTAGTAAAGATTAATTGGTTTTGATTAATAGTTCTTAGACACTTCAATATTTCTTCATTATTCTTGATTTGTGATATGTATTGTACTTGTACTCTTCTACACAGATTTAATGATAGTTTCCTAGTCACTCAAAATCTCCTGCTTATGATCTGCGATGATAAAGTGGAAGACAGTAAGTACACAATATGCTTTTATGGTAGAGCGTACAATTTATGATCATTATTATTATTACTACTACTACTACTACCGTGTTCTGGGTTTCTTTCCTCCGTAGTTATTTTTCCTATCGGAGTGATCATTGTTTGGTACTTGTTAAGATGTTCTTGTATTTCTCACTTTGTCATTGGATTCAACCACTAGAAAGAAGATAGAGAATGTTCTATATTATTATGCAAATTAATGGACTGAGTAGTCGGAGTGCAAGTTGTCATGTTCCCATGAATGAATATGATTGAACGAGACGTTTGTGAACAAGTAATTATGACCATAATTACCTGCATTTAAATTCACTCATGACAGCCGAGAAATATTGGTCAGTTCATATTCCTGTGTATGTTACGAAATCTGATCTTTCACAAATTATATGAATATTCTTTTGACGATGATACCGAATTACACTGGACCTTTCAGGAAACTATTTAATCAAGGTTATTGGTCCATGTGTTTAGTACTAAATATTGTACAATAGTTTATTATTGAATGTATAATGTTAATGAGTAATCTCATTTACCATGAAATGGTCAACACCGATTTAGTAGATCCTACCAATCACAAATGTACACAACCCTCTAAGAAATAAATGTGCATAAGATGGTATATATTTATCAGTTGAATCAGTTCTTCTTCGACCAGTTCACAACTTTGGATCAACTGTGTCTGTGTTACCATTGTATTAGCTAAACTTGTGTTAATATAATGTCGGTAATTTATATTGTAGACCATCAACGTTGATGATCTATGTCGAATGATATGAGGCCTACTCGAGTTAGACAGGAACGGTGTGACGTACCAGCTAACTTCGAAGTGACACCTCGCGATCAGCACCCTACGTGGATTGCCTCATCGACGCATCATGGGATCATGGATGCTCTGAAGACTGTACAACACAACGGAAGTTATTACAAGAATATATTAGTTAAAGAAGATACAAGCGAAAGCAGAACCACTGCCACATGTGCCAGTCCATGGAGTATGACTAACTGATGCACGTTGATTGTCCATGAGCTTGACGATGGCCGATGAACTTTTCGATATTTAGTGACCCAACTGCCGGATGATTTGGCTAGGATTCAGTGACATTTCACTGGCCCTACAATATACCCTACAGAAGGGGCTTGCAAAACATCACGAAAAGTCAGAAATACAATTATTCTACATATTGGGATATAACAAAAGTATATTTATTATTAACGATCATCAACAGCATTATTATAATTATAAATGATATTGTTATTATCATCGTTGTTATTCTTGTTCTTATAATTAACCTCTTCATCATCCAAATGAGACCATTCATTCTCAACAATCTCCTTCACTTCCGATCATCAACAATTTCAAGTTGACATCAATTATACACATATGTCGATTACCGAACATACCGAACATGTTATGCATCATCAATGAAATATCAAATAGTTAATTACACAGAAATCACTAGAATAAATATCTATCAATATAAACCAATTCATCATGATAATAAACAAAATTGACAAACGTCTAATATATGTGTATTCTAAGACAACTATCATCCGTCATCCACATAACCAATTGTCGATCACCGTCATTAATTCAAAGACAAAAAGAAATGGGATTGTTACAAAACCAACATTTCAATTTAATTATGTACAGTATGCAACAGAGTAGTCAACCACTCAACATTTGAAACAAACCAGTATTGCACAACACTCCACTTCAAATCAATTCAAAACAAAAGAACTAACAGACAAACAACTTCACACACACACCACACGAATACACAATAATGATGAAAATGAAGAACAATTTTTGTCCATTCATTGATAGATAGGTCAGTCACAATATGTATACATACATAGATATAAATTCAATTTACAAATGTGCACTATTCACATGAATAGAATTGATGACAATCACAATGGTAGTTCATGCATGGATCGCCTCTCACCAAACATTCAGCTTTTCGTTGATAATTTCAGTTTCTCCGACCAATATTGTTTCTTCATCTGCAGAATTTCAATCTTCAGATCTAGACATTTTATTCGCTTGTGAATCAACGTCTCTGACAATGGGGTTCCTGTTAGTTATGTCCATAACTAACCAATCAAATCGTTGCTTAAGCTCCCACCACGTTAACATGGTCTGATGTGTCTGTAAACTATCCCTGTTGCATGTGACCTACCAATTGAAAGACATTATTATCCTATTATATTAGTGTGACTCATAAATTTATTCATTTTATTAAGACACGCAATACTGGTCGGTATGTTTGTGCGTTTCACTTAATGACTGTAATTCTTTTATTATTGTACTAATCTAATTGTTTTTATGTTCAGAAACAGATAAAGTTTAAAGCCAAGTTGTCCTTGTTCTGACTATAGCTTTCACATAGACTCTGGGATCGCCAGTATCGCGTTTACAGTTTAATAGTATATCTGTAGGACAAAATAAATCCTACATAGTTTCGACCAGTATCTCATCAAAAATTCACACATTGAGTACTGTTAAATGTCGATGGAGAATCATAAAACGGATCAGATTCCTGAATTGTCTCCCCACTATTCGGAAACTCATAATGATGACCAGTTTGGAGGAAATAGCTGTCGAATGGATCCCTTGTTAGAGTTAGAATTAGCTAAAATACGCTTAGCTCAGACAGAAAGAGAAATCGAGTTAGAACACTTACGTCAGAAGGGAAGAGAACATTATAATCAAGCTGTGCCTGACAAAGCGATGTACAAGTCTACATTTGCCTCACCTGCAGTTGATATTCCTCCTGGAAAGGATTGGATAACAATGATATCTAGAGCTTTAGACCTACCAAAGAGAGAGATTATAAGGTTTAATGGCAATCCCATGAACTATTGGAGCTTCATACGAAATTTCGAAGACTGTTTTGACGAAAGAGTTGGATTCCGATCTAGGTTAAATTATTTGATTCAGTATTGTGATGGTGAAGCTAAGGCTACCATTGTTCACTGTGCATTGCTTGAGCCAGAAGAAGGCTACCGAAAGGCGTTAGAGCTTCTCGAGGAAGCATTTGGTCAGAAGCATATCGTGGCCCATGCATTTATTGATAAGATGCTAAATATCCCTGCTATTAAGGGGACTGATCCAGATGGTTTAAGAAGACTGTCTCGTGAGATGCATGTTTGTGAGCTCACACTCACGCAGATGAACTATGTATCCGATCTTAATTCTACAAAGACCATCGAGTGTATGTTCTTAAAACTCCCACTGCATTTGCAGAGAGAATGGGTTAAAGTTGCATCTAAGATTCTTAAGACAGGTAGAGAGCCTTTGTTCAAGGACCTTTGTGAATTTGTGAAGGAGCAATCAGACATTGCTAATACTAGGTATGGATTACTTGTCAGCGGTGATATTTCTAACCGCAACCAAAGGCAATCAGTTGCCGTTACAAAAAGGCCCTTTGATTCAGAGTACAAAGCCAGAGTGTCGTTTGCTAACACGAGTGAGTCTGTTGTCTCCCCACACGTAGGACCAAGAACTCTTGGGTTATCATGTTTGTTATGTAATGGAAACCACCCCTTGGACCAATGCGAAACGTTTAGAGATAAGGATGTTAGTGAAAGAATAGAATTTGTATTAAGGAAGAAGTTATGTAATGTCTGTCTGAAGGCGAACCATATAGCAAGAAACTGTCGAGCACCGCGATCATGCGCTGTCGATGGGTGTGGTTGGAGACACCATACCTTGTTACACAGAAAGCGGGAGGAGCAGAGCGATAGTAACAGTAATGTCCATATTAATACCCAACTCTGTACGGAAGAAAGTGCTAAGCATGTACAGGGACAAGTAGCATTTGCGATAGTGCCCGTATTGGTAAAAAATGGAGAAAGATCATTTCAGACTTGCGCTTTCTTAGATAGTGGCTCAGATGCTTCGCTTATTACAGAAGATCTAGCTATAAGGTTGGGTTTAGAGGGAGAGTCCAAAACGCTTTTACTGAAAACGCTAGATAGCCAGTCCACATTTCATTGTAAAGAGGTTCAAATAGAAGTCTCCTCCCTGGATTCTTCTTCATCATTTAGAATTCCAAAGGTATGGACAGTCGAGAGATTACCTCTGTTACGCAGGACGGTACCAACAACATCTCAGATGGTATCATGGTCGCACTTGCGTGGTGTGACCCTCCCGACAGTTGACGATGAAGACGTCAAGGTACTGATAGGTTGCAATGTACCTGAGGCACATGAGATAGAAGAGAAGAGGGTGGGAAAATTTAATGAACCATACGCTATAAAAACTCCTTTAGGGTGGACGTTGTTTGGACCTTACATTGAGACCACGAGAAATATGGGTATCATAAATTATCTATCATCTAAAGAGGAACTAGAAGCTAGATTGGACCAGCTATATAAGATGGACTTCGAAGAAGACCCGAACCATCGTGTGCCCATGTCGGTTGAAGATCGTAAAGCCTTGGATACTATGTCCAAATCTATACAGTTAGTGAACGGGCATTACCAGATAGCTTTACCCTGGCGTCACCAGCAAAGTCTACCTAATAATAGAAAACTAGCGATGAGTAGATTAATTTCCTTGAGAAACCGATTTATCCGTGACCAGAGGTTGCACAAAGAATATATTAATGTGATGGCTCAGTATGTTGAAAAGGGTTACGCAGAAAAGGCTTCAGGGGACTTTATTAGATGTCGAGTTTGGTATCTACCGCACCACCCAGTCTTCCATCCGAAAAAGCCTAATAAACTAAGAATCGTATTCGACTGTGCAGCACAATATGCCGGGACATCCCTTAATAAAAACTTGTATTCTGGTCCAGATTTAGTTAACAATTTGGTAGATGTCTTCACCAGATTTCGGCGATGACCAATAGGCCTCACGGCAGATATTGAAGCTATGTTTCATCAAGTGATTGTTCCGTCACAGGATCGTGACGCCCTTAGATTTCTATGGTGGCCGCAGGGTGACATAAGAAATGAACCAGAAACCTATAGGATGAAAGTGCATTTGTTTGGTGCGACCTCCTCACCCAGTTGCGCAACGTTTGCTCTACAAAGAACTATTCTAGATAACGAAGCTAAGTTTCCTGAATGTATTATACAGACAGCGAAGGAACAGTTCTACGTTGATGATTTATTAACCAGTGTCGATACGTTGGAAGAAGCTAAATTAGTATATTCACAGCTGAAGGAAATGTTACGTTTAGGGGGTTTTAATCTAACCAAGTGGGCCAGCAACAATGTTGAATTAATAAAGTTTATTTCAGAGGGAGACCATATAGACAGGAACGTAGATATTTGTTTATCTGTGGAAGAAAATGAAAGGATTCTAGGAAAAGAGTGGAATGTTCGAACGGATAATATCTTCAGGATGTACAAGTTGGATGTGACTCCTGCAAGGAAAACCATTTTGTCGTATGTAGCATCTATATTCGACCCAGATGGGTTTATAGCTCCAATTGTTTTACCAGCTAAATTAATTTCGCAAGATGCTTGTCGGCTAAATCTTTCATGCGACGAACTTCCTAGAGAGTGCTCTGTAAGATGGAACTATATGCTCAGAGGTATGAAGCGCTTAAGTAAACTGTTGCTTCCAAGATGTCTCGTACTAGGATTATACAAACCACTACCTACTCAGATTTATCGCTTTGTCGACGCCACAGAATTCGCATATGGTGTTGTGGCGTATGCTCGTTTTAAAGATGTCTCGTGTCAAGTTCATCGTTCCTTTTTATTAGCCAAGTTCAGGGTTGCTAAGCCAAAAATAAAAGCACCATGTTATCATAATCCCAAAACAACTCTAAAAAAGCCTAAGAAAAGGAAGGTCACCAAGCCGAAAGTGAAGACACCGAAAAAGCCAAAGGTCACTTTAACAAAGAAGTCAGTAAATAAGACCGTGAAGAAGCAGACAGCACATATTCGCCGTGGTATTGTACATGGTGTTGGGAAAGACGCCGTTGTGCGAGTTGTGAATAAGAGTAAGGATGGTTCTGATAAATTTAAAAAAGCCAATGCTAATCGTAGACAGATTATGTGTAGTTGGAACCAGAATAAGATAGCAAATGCTCTTTTAGAAAGAGGTTGTGAATGGCGTTTTAAACTTCCTAGAGCTAGTCATCGAGGCAGTGTATGGGGACGCATTATAAAGTCGATAAGAAGGATTCTACAATCACTACTGTTTCAAAAGGTATTGACGGACGAGTCTTTGGAGATGTTTTTAATAGAGATTGAAGGGATAATAAACAATCGACCATTCGTAAAGCTAGTTAACGACTGTGATGACCTGGATGTACTTACGCCAAACAAGTTATTGTTAGTTTACAGAGGTGTATCATTCGACGAAGCGCAGATGAGTAAAACGTGCTTATATAACGAGAAATGGAAGGAAGCTCAAAAACTAGCCAACCTATTCTGGAACAGGTGGTTACGGGAGTACCTACCAACCCTTCAGGCGAGATCTAAGTGGTTGGACATGAAAATGAATTTACAACCAGGAGATTTATTGTTAGTAAACAATATTGGCTCACCAAGGAATCTGTGGCCGAAAGCTATAGTTAGACGGGTCAATTATGGTCCAAATGGACGAGTCAGAACAGTTCGACTGAAGAGATCAGCCGGGATATACGGAAACTGTCTCTTTGGAGAAGCCGATTATATAGACGCGACAGTAATGAAGCCTGGATGTGGTGTCCGCTTGGGGGGGAATGTTAGTTATGTCCATAACTAACTAATCAAATCGTTGCTTAAGCTCCCACCACGTTAACATGGTCTGATGTGTCTGTAAACTATCCCTGTTGCATGTGACCTACCAATTGAAAGACATTATTATCCTATTATATTAGTGTGACTCATAAATTTATTCATTTTATTAAGACACGCAATACTGGTCGGTATGTTTGTGCGTTTCACTTAATGACTGTAATTCTTTTATTATTGTACTAATCTAATTGTTTTTATGTTCAGAAACAGATAAAGTTTAAAGCCAAGTTGTCCTTGTTCTGACTATAGCTTTCACATAGACTCTGGGATCGCCAGTATCGCGTTTACAGTTTAATAGTATATCTGTAGGACAAAATAAATCCTACAGTTCCCTCACATTCCGATCTACAAAAACCAGTCACAGTTTGAACATCTGATTATTATCACGAGTCAAATGTAGGATAGATGTGATTATATGCATGTTTATATATACATAAATGTCGTCACATATATCATAATCACCAAATGTACTACACCATATGCACAACTCACAAACGCAAGTAGGTAAGAGTTTTCACTAAGCATGCACACACACTCACACACCCTCATATTAACGACAATAATCAAGCTGTTCAGTGACGTAGAAATTGGAACGAAGACACTTCAGTGAGATGGACCACCATTGCACACAAGCGAACAGTGTTTGATTTGTGTACATATGATTGGTTATACTGATTATTTGTCTGTCTACTAATTTATCTATCTATCTATCATTTCGAATAAATTGAGCATTGGCTAGTTTATTATAAATTATATATAAATATATAGAACAAATGATTTTGATCTGGTTATTTCTCCTCTCAAGTAGTGGCATATACTGAGTCACGAAACGTCAGAAAATCACATTTTCTCCTCATTCGGATATTACAAATATATTGTTCTAATTACATCCATCTCGTTGTTTAGCTCACACACTGCTGGTCCTCACAGTTCTGTAGGAACTGTTTTATTCTTAAAGATAATTGCACATTCTCATGTTCATATAACAAGCAGTGTGGAGCAGTCGGTCAGTTAGCAATATGTGATGCTAGTGGTGGCAGTCAAACAACAGACAACACGAATAACATAAGGTGAAAAGTGTCAGTTCAAAAGAGGTGTCCTACTTACGTGACACTATCCTCGGACGTTTCACCCAAATCATTCACATGATTCGTGTTCACCTGATCTCTCGTTCCACTCAACTCTTGACAGCTCTCCTCGTCATCACTCGACACTGATAAATCAATTGTTGCAGTCACAGGATTCAGTAATCTGCTAACGTAATCATCACAGGACTATTTGGTCTCTGTTAGTAATATTCAAATCTTACTAGTAACAGTAAACACGAGTACATCTTTTCGAATTCAAATTTCCTCACAACCTTTGCCATCTTCTGATTTGTTGATGCTCTTACTATTTACTAATTTTCAGTACAATTCAAAGTTGAGCTTTCTTCACAGTATATACTGAGTCATAATTTTTCAAGTTATCTTGTTCGGATTCCAGGTTTGTTCCACACTTCGTTTTCTCTCTATACTAGTGGCTAATTATTGAAGTGTTTTGTCTCAATTGCCATTAACGTATCCACAATAGAACTGTTCGTATTGGAATTACTCTATCGTTATTCGATTTGCATGTACAGTAGACCAACAAGAAACATCAATACCGTAATCCGTTTCTATAAATACATAACACAATCTGGTGTCAACTAAGATCAATGGACAAGTGTAATGAATAAATGATAAATTGCACAAAGTTGAGAAATGGTTAGATTGGAGTTCATGTCAACTTTCTGTTATGAATGGGTTCAGTGTAGCGCACCACAACATGCTGGATGATAAACACAAGTATGGCAAAGAGTGAGTGTACCATTTCTACACGTGTCCATCTACAAATATCCCAACATATCAACTGCAAAATACGGTAAAGTTAAATCACAGTAATCACAGTGACTGGGAAATAGGCATTCGAAAAATGAAAGTTCATCAGATCTCAATTCATGAAATACATAGTCCTAGCATCAGATCACTCATAGGAAAACAAGAACGATCTCCAGCTACTACTACGTCCAAACATGCATCACAATGGTGGTCAGACATCAATTCAGGAATCTCGACTCGATTGTTCATGAACTGAGAGTTTGATTTCACAATTATACAAATCATCAAACATTGAGTGAAGTTATTATTATTATTATTATTATTATTATTATTATTGTTATTGTTATTACCAATGTTACTATTAATTTCGTCTAATTATGCATCCCATTGACAGAGTGAATACGATGTGAATGAGGGTTGTCAATTTCATGATATTCATATTTAGGACTGCAACCAATCAGTGTCTGTTGTCATTTGTGGATCACAAGCGGATTGCCTACAAATAACACTCGGTAACATGTTATACCATATTGATTGTGTGGTTGACACTGGAATGAAGGACACCCATTCCGTTCTTTGTGGTAATTATTACCTGGATTTAACTCCACTCCACTGTTGAGAATCCCCATGAGATTCACACTCAATATCCATCGTTTCAAAAGTCTAACCAATTGTTCATTGGGTCACTGAATACACAGATTCAACAATTTATTCAACGGCTATACAAACCAACTACACGGAATCACAAACACTGTCTAGTACCCTCATACACTTTGAACAAGTTAGTGAGTATTCAAACTCAATGGATCAGTCGATAGCACATTACGTGTTCGGAACGAATGTTACCAGGTTCAAGTCTCACTGCGAACATCAACATACTTGGATTCAGATTCATCCAGATGACAAATCCTGGATTGAGTGTAAACAGTCATTCTGAATTCCACTACCAGCCACATATCAAATACACTCAAAGTATATATGACATGCTTGTGAAATTCAATTTCTATTCTCGCATCACTTTCCGATACATTCAAAATTGTATATACTATGTAATGTAACCTTGCGCTTTTCTCCACATTTGTACATTTTTGCTGAACTTGTTTTCTCATCACTGTTTCCTGTCAAACAAAATTTCTTTTCCTTATTATTATTATTATTATTATTATTATTATTATTATTATTATCATTGTTGTTGTTACTAAGTGTGAGTGCGATGGAGGCACAAAACTTCATTGATTTATCTTATAAACCGTATCAGAGATAATGTGTCTTTGCACATTTACTCAACTGTCTATTATTTTCGTCAATCGATATGTAGAAATGAATCTTTCTTACAAGTAGACAGTGAAACTAACCAAATGAATAAAACATGCTTCTCCAACTGACTATAATTCACAGTGTAAAAGAGTATTTGTTTTCCCAGTTCAATCTTTCTTGAACATTAATTGTAAAATGAAAAATGAAAACGTGTTATGACCTGTTGGCTTAATTTAAAAATTAACTTGTCATCTAATGTATTCATTTAATGTTATAATTGGTTTTAGTAAATTTACCTTTGTGTCACAAAACATATTCTATTGTAGTGGAAAATCATTCCTCAAAATACATAGTTTTGTAAGCATTCGATACCGAATGTTTACTGTCATGAGTTATGGGTGCTCCCTCACGATGAGCATCATGTCACAACGAAACAACTATCCAGTGCTCTCCGAACTTATATCAACAAAATTTTTGGCATTTCGTTTCACTGCGATCTGAAGGGGGAAAGATGGAGAGAACAGAGGTGAAACATTTCAAGGGTTAAATTAGTTTTGCAAAGTAAGATTATTCTTATCAATCTCATTCGACGAAACCATCCAGTTGAATTGGTATACACTGTAATTTGAAACAAACAGGAAAGAAGTTAAGATTAGAAAACACCACGAATGTTGTTTCATCTGTTGCTTAACCAAACTGCACGGAGTGAAAATTAATCTGAGTCATCCGATTATTAGAAATTCACTTTTATATATGGACAATAGGTTCGCAAATTCGTTGACACATCAATGAATAAACAGTACACATTCAAAGTTATTTCCCAAAACGTTTATTATTATTTCAAACAATCAGTGATAATCTCACTTTGAACAAAAACTCTATGTACTGTTAGTCATTCTCATACACTGAAATCAATTGCATCAATTTTCGTAGTGTTTATGTCTGACCTACTCGTCTGATTACAATATATGGTGTTTGTGTTCAGTTCAATGTCTATTTTGTCATTTCCAGTCAGATTACGTTACTTTGTTTGTTCGTTCATTTTTAGTACGAAAAGTGATTCATTACAATTTCGGATGCTTTCCTTCGAGAAGAGAATCCATGACATTAAATACTGCAACTCCATATGATCCGCTTCACTTTGATCAATTAGGAATTTCAGGGTGCTTAACACGGTCATCATCTCCTACCGTTCCTCTTCATTTATTTACATCATCATTGATTATCAAATAAACCATGCTTCTGTTGGTGTAACCAGTGATTCTAGAAAATAGACAAATAAATAAGCCGATGTTTGTGTGTGTGAACTGACTGAATATAATTATTTGTTTTTCATCTGACCATCTTCAATAAATCTCCACATCACATCTCATTGATTCTGTCAAAACACACACACATTCCCAACTAAACTCCTAGATGAAGCAATACACGAACTCTCACAGGGATCATTGATTGATTGCGTTTAAAATTGTCTTACACCAGTGTGGAGGATGGAATGGAAATGTGTAGTAGTGACACAGGAAATTTGTTGAAATTTTTATGATAGATAGAAACACATGATTGATGAGGGGAAGACTGAGGAACAGAATATAATATTAATATCACTGTAAACTATGTTTGAAAACAACACATTAGAAACAATTGACCAAAGTGTAACTACCATGTTCATAACTTGCAAATCGAATAATGAGACTTCAGGATGAGACATCACTCGAATCATGTAACAATCGGACGATTCCACACATAGATCGGATGTTGAAGTTTCGTAGTAGTTCATCGAAGTGCTTAACAAGTCACGTACTACATATAAGAGTTGTATGATAAGTATATACGATAGCATCGCCATTACCTTGACCATATAAGCACATCAATGTGTAACACAAGATAAGATATTTTACTGAAATTATTGCAAATCCAAACCAATCGAGAAATACCCGTGCATAATTTGCAAAATTATCACAATAAGTAAATATCAAACTTCTACTGACCAAAATGTTCATCTGAATAGAATTACAAACAAATGTTCTCCTTCTGTAGAGTATCACATGTGTATACCGTATTGAAACCATAATCAAAAACGAAAATACATTTTCGATCAGTCCACAAATTTCTAACAGTTACAAATGAATTAACCGCAAGACACTTTCTACGACAAATCTACTCACACAAAAGTTTACCAAATTCAATTTGACAATCGAGAATCCTCTCACCAAACTATTCACTCAGAAAGATATGATAATTTATATCAAACATATATTACTCCAGGACACGGTTTACTAAATATTATCCAAAATGTTTCAACTAACTACATGTGGCAGACAGAATAAACAAATGATTAAACAACTCAAGGAAATATTGAGAGAAACAAGTGTCACATCGGTATAGACGACCGATCAAATGATGTTCGACAGGTCACATATAAAATTATCAAGTTCAGTAATTAAACAAGATTTGAATTCGATTGTTCAATAGTGGTGGAGAATTTCTGTTGGACATTGGTTAACTACACCTAACAGTCATCAACTATCTCCTTCTGAACACATCCAAACAACTGTTGTCTCTAAACAGATGACAACCCAACTAACGCTTAAAGTTTGTATGGTCTCTTACTACAACCTATAGATGAAACGCATGATCATGTGTTGAAAGAGTCAATTTGTCAGAGTACTAACAAACAATCTGTGCTGGTAATACATAAATAGACTAAAGCTTACAGAAATGGGTTTGATGGATTCATGAGAAATTACTCTAATTAGTTATCCATCTTATTTGCTGTAAATTCATTCGTTAAACATCTATCACAGTTGATCCACAACTGTCGAACACCAACCAGTTTCATCATCATTATTTCTCATTCATAAATAATCCCACCATCGATTAACACTTTGTTAAATCAACGATTGACTAATCTTTAATGACTCATCCGTTGAATGTCTTAATTTCCACTCTCAATTGCATTTCAATCAAATATTCACATATTCATGTAAACTACCGACACACGCACCACACTCCCACTATTTTACCGCACTATTACACATTTTACAACACAAAAGTATGAACAACACACAATGACGATATACACTCAAACCAATATGACTAAGAACTAGTTTATATAGTAAAGACGTGACGACTCCTAAACATTCAATCACTAGCAGCAAACATTCGACATGTGCACCTCAATTCAACTGATTGATTACTTGACGATAGTAACAAAATTGTCGACTCGAACGAGAAAATATCGTCCAATTGTTCACATATTCAAAGACAATTCTAACAAGCCGTTCATTATCTCATATTGTACAAAGTAACACAGGCAACTGTACAAATCTCCACACACACGTTGTACACGAAATAAAACACAATCATCAGTCAATTATTCTATTATATTGTAATCTACATAATCCTCATAATTCTTCAACCGTTCTCTACTACATACTTAAAATTGTCAGAACAGGCAATGAAAGTTTACACAATTTCAGTCTGAACAATTCTATTTACAAATGAGTTAACAGGAAACAGAACAAACATATTCAAAAACAATGATTATTATTATTAGTGTTATTATTAACCTCTTCACCATCCCAATGAGAACATTCATTCTCAACAATCTCCTTCACTTCCGATCATCAACAATTTCAAGTTGACATCAATTATACACATATGTCGATTACCGAACATACCGAACATGTTATGCATCATCAATGAAATATCAAATAGTTAATTACACAGAAATCACTAGAATAAATATCTATCAATATAAACCAATTCATCATGATAATAAACAAAATTGACAAACGTCTAATATATGTGTATTCTAAGACAACTATCATCCGTCATCCACATAACCAATTGTCGATCACCGTCATTAATTCAAAGACAAAAAGAAATTGGATTTTTACAAAACCAACATTTCAATTTAATTATGTACAGTATGCAACAGAGTAGTCAACCACTCAACATTTGAAACAAACCAGTATTGCACAACACTCCACTTCAAATCGATTCAAAACAAAAGAACTAACAGACAAACAACTTCACACACACACCACACGAATACACAATAATGATGAAAATGAAGAACAATTTTTGTCCATTCATTGATAGATAGGTCAGTCACAATATGTATACATACATAGATATAAATTCAATTTACAAATGTGCACTATTCACATGAATAGAATTGATGACAATCACAATGGTAGTTCATGCATGGATCGCCTCTCACCAAACATTCAGCTTTTCGTTGATAATTTCAGTTTCTCCGACCAATATTGTTTCTTCATCTGCAGAATTTCAATCTTCAGATCTAGACATTTTATTCGCTTGTGAATCAACGTCTCTGACAATGGGGTTCCCTCACATTCCGATCTACAAAAACCAGTCACAGTTTGAACATCTGATTATCATCACGAGTCAAATGTAGGATAGATGTGATTATATGCATGTTTATATATACATAAATGTCGTCACATATATCATAATCACCAAATGTACTACACCATATGCACAACTCACAAACACAAGTAGATAAGAATTTTCACTAAGCATGCACACACACTCACACACCCTCATATTAACGACAATAATCAAGCTGTTCAGTGACGTAGAAATTGGAACGAAGACACTTCAGTGAGATGGACCACCATTGCACACAAGCGAACGGTGTTTGATGTGTGCACATATGATTGGCTATACTGGTTATTTGCCCGTCTACTAATTTATGTATCTATCTATCTATGTATCTAACTATCTATCTATCTGTCTCGTTGGTATCATCACCAAGGTTTAACTTGATCACTTCGAATAAATTGAGCATTGGGTAGATTGTTATAAATTATAAATAATGTATATATAAAACATATAATTTTGATCTGGTGATTACTTCTCTGAAGAAGTGGCCTACACTGAGTCACGGAATGTCAGAAAATCTCATTTTCTACTCATTCCGATATTACAAATAAATTATTTTATTTATATCTGTCTCGATGGTTAGCTCGCTCACTCACTGCTTGTGTGGATCGCATCCCAGTAGTACCGTAACAATTATAGTCATCAAGATAATTGCACATTCTCATGTTCACATAACAAGCAGTGTGGAGCAGTCGGTCAGTTAGCAATATGTGATGCTAGTGGTGGCAGTCAAACAACAGACAACACGAATAACATAAGGTGAAAAGTGTCAGTTCAAAAGAGGTGTCCTACTTACGTGACACTATCCTCGGACGTTTCACCCAAATCATTCACATGATTCGTGTTCACCTGATCTCTCGTTCCACTCAACTCTTGACAGCTCTCCTCGTCATCACTCGACACTGATAAATCAATTGTTGCAGTCACAGGATTTCGACTCGGTTGGTCCGATGGTGGCTTCGACATATTCACTTCTCGAACAGGAGATTCGGATGCAGTATGGGCTCTCGCCACTCCGAACGAGATACATGACAGAGGAGTCAGTAAGGCAACTCGGTTAATCGCCACCTCACCAACCATGTTGTTGTTGTTGGTGGTGGTTGGCTGCAGCACTGCAACATCATGTGGAATGGCCAGTTGTTGAGATATGTGAGCTGTTGAGAATGCGTTGAGGATTTTTGGACCACTTGTGTTTGGGGGATTCGGTTGCACGTGGTTTGTAGGGGAACTGAGTGATGGTGTGGCACGTTTGGAGGTGGTGCTTACCACTGGTGACGGGGTCAGTGTAGGCAAGTTGGGTCGATGCACACTCGACTGGTTCTCGGTCACCTGAATTCAATGGAAACAATTAGCACGTCATCGGGTAAGGCAAACTTACCGAACCAATGTGTCCATTCACGTGTGGGTTTGCATTGGAACTGGAAAGTGGCGTGTGGTTCGAGGGATTTTCAAGGGGATTGGGATTGCTTTTCGACACCTCCAACTGGTTGGTTGTCATGTCATTGAATTTCCTCAGCAAACTCTGACCCTTTCGACGCAGCTGAGTCCAGTTCCTTCTCGGCCATCCCTTCGAGTGTAGATACTGTGAGAATTGCATCCACAAATGTTTCTGGACAAGTGCGGATGACTGTTTCTTGTCTTTCCAAATATCCCGATATCTCAATACCAGTTTGGCTAACTCATTCGCCTCCTCAGTTGTGTATCGTGTGACCATGGTCATGTTCGACTGTGTTGTTGTTGTTGTTGTTGGTGGTGGTGGTGTTGGTGTTTGTGATGTTGGAGGAGGAAGTTTTGATGCACAAGCTGACTTTCGAGGTGTATTGATCATGATCGAGCAATCTGTCATGTGGTTGTGAACTGAACGAAAGTAAGATTTTGAATGAGAGTGTGAGACAGACAGGTGACACGTTGAGAATTTTCTGCCACCAACCGTATATTCCATGCACTCAATTACTATTGGTTGAGTGTTGTTAGGTTGTTAGTGATAAGTGGACAGTCATGTAAACCTTGTTGGTGTGTGATGTGGAATGTCGGTTGTGTCTGTTTAATTGTGTCTGTTCGCTTGTGTCTGCTATCTCTATTTGGTCACTGGTTTTCATGCTTGTTTTACCGTGTGTGTCTCATGTCCGATTGGTTTTGATCACTTCGGAATATCCACGCATTCCGATGCGTTTATTACTTGAACAACATTGCGATGAAACATTAAATTTGAAGACACATATTTGATTCACACCTCAGTTTTCTGTCAGCTACTGATCATTTTTCAATCTCAATTTGACAATTATCGAGAAATCTTTCTAGTAATCTATGTATGTGTAGACTCCACTAATTAGAATGTAGCAGAAACGTCTAGTTCGATTACCCATATAAACTACTGATGAATGGACATTACATTGACGCAAACGTTTAGTCACTGATTTAGACAGTATGTGGATCTGGAGTGGTAGTAGTAGTAGTAGTAGTAGTAGTAGTAGTAGTAGTAGTAGTAGTAGTAGTAGTAGTAGTAGTAGTTGTAGTAGTAGTGTACAAAGCTGTGCATTTTACCTCCTAACGACCATATTGAAACGAGGTGAAGTTTGTTATTGGAAATAACACACATTGATATTCTATGAAACACATGAACAGATAACTTACATTTGTGTGTTGTTTCGTCAGGACAGTATTGACAAGAATGACCTCTCGTATACTGTAAGTTCAATTTCAGCACATGAAATAAAAGTCCAACCAGAAATATGACAAACTGCATACAGAAATACAAATCAATTGGAAACGATCAATAAATAGTAAAAATATCGGTGAAACAATCCAGTCTATCTAATGATGCATTGTAGGACAAAATGAAATTCACGTGTGTTTGTCACACACTCAATTGGCATGAGTGTGTTGGCGGTATTGATTGTGAGGGTGGACACATACGAAACACATTATTTAGTCTACGCGTTAATTCACATTGACCACAATGCTGTTGATGCTGTTTTAGGCTAGAATAATCAATATGTGAATTCCTTGTAAACATATCGTGAAATTGAATGTTTAGCTGAATAATGAATATCATGTGTGGACGAAATGTAGTACGAAGAATAGAGGCATCACAATATGAAAACAATATTGAGACTGTAAATGTGTGACTGAACAATCAAATATGAGAGACATGGAAAGGAGAGCTGTTGCATGTGACTGAGACGAGATTACAGAAAACAAACTAACCGTACAATGAAATCCGATGTAGAAAATGAGAATTCTTCATTGCACACCAACAATGACCAACCGATGAATTAACTAACACTAATCAACCAGTGATCAATATGTTATAGTGTTATAAATTTATATAAGCATAATTGTGACTTGAGTTCATTTTCTGCATATTTTCACTGTTCCAACTGATCATAGAGTGGTTCATAATACATCTAACCAGTTTGGCTTTTGAAGTTTGATGCTTCACCACAGATCTATTCGAAAGTAATTGCACATTTCACGTAGGTTTGTGTTAACTACTCAACTATTCACCACACTTACTTGATAATTCCAAGTTGATAAATCAAGTTGTCGCTTTGTCTTTAGTTACTTGTTTTATTCGTTGGTGTTTCTGTGCATGAACTGTAATGAGTGTCTTACATTAGAAAGAATCAACATTGCTGAGATACTTTGGCTTCGAGAGTTGTGTCGTCAATGTCTTCCCGTGACATTGAATATTTACAAACAGACTAGTGTATGATACTGAGATTTCGACCATGTTGTTTCCAAGTTGGATAATTGTGAAAACTTTCAACTGAAATGAAGTGATCTTTGTTCTCTGGTTCGATTCAGTGAACAGTTCACCATTCTTAATGCTCGACCAACTAGTCATGTATAGTAAGGAGATTGAGTACATGTGTCATCTATAAACATATTTGTTGGAATATCATGCTTCACGTTTGAGCGAATGACGAAAGAGAACAATAAGAAACTGTCTCCCTTGACTTTTATTTAACACAGTTCATTAAGTCAACATGAATGTAGCAATCATAATATGTTTCGAACCCAATTTAATTGACTTATTGATTGAGGAACTCGACTGTCAAATATAGTGGAGTCGGTGGGAGTGCACCTCAATGGACCTGACCTCTACATCCAGAAATTGTTTGTACGACTTCTTTGTTCTCTCTGGTCATCAAATTACTTTCAGTTTTATTCTTCCATTTGTAAGTCTATCTCAATTAAAACTGTTCATGTTAAATATAAATTAATAATTCGAATGGAATCCTTTGACTGTTTCCACTTTTGTTTATTCTTGTTTAACGCTATTAATTCTAGTTATTATCTCATTGATTAATTGTAGCATTATTTATTATTAGTTGGCCCGAATTCGACCAATGATTTTTCGGTGTTCATTTAAATTAATACTACTTGTATGTCTGGACATTTTCCTCTTTTTTTAAATCCGTGAATTATGTTTATGGAAGCATAATTTTCACTAATATTTTCATTTCTAACACAGAAATATCTTTGGTAGAATGTTTTTGAATATGTCATCTTGATGGATCATAATTTGCCGGCTGAATAACTCGGATTAACTGAAAGTTGTAGCATGAAATGAAATCCTTTGTGAAAGTTATGCGCTTCAATGTAGCATATAATCACTATGTTTACGAAAAGATTACTGAAAATTCTTGGTACTGGGCACAGATTTAATATTAGAAAATAGATACTGTGAGAATTCAATGATATTGAAACTATCCCTTGTATGGCAATCTAGTTAAGTGAAAATTTCCATAGATAACTAACCAATATACATATACTAGTTTATTTTGCGTACAAAGTAAATAGAAGTTTAGGCCAACTTAATTGTATCAGTTCTCAAGCCTGTTATCTTTTTGTATCCGTGCATCTTTGTCTTGTTAATTTATAAAAGTTAGTTTTGTTTGTGCACAGAATTTATTCAGCACAGTCTAAAGTCTACTATTTCTAGTTTTATGTCCAAAATAACTGTTTTATCATTTTTCAATTATGGTATTATTACTGAGTACTAACAGTTTTATAACCTACTCTAGCTCTTCTAAGGTTACTTCCGGTTACGTGTTCGGACAAAACAAACCAATATGTTCAACACACCGGTTAATTTCATTTATGTGCGGAAACTGATGGTACTCGAACAAGGAAAACACTGAGTTTCCACACAGTAGAAAGAAGAAAACAGAACTGTAGACAGATGAAGATTTTAGTACTCCCTTCGAAAAATACGACAGCCACTCTAACCGTATCCACTCATTTATCGATCAATTTGACTGACATTTAGTGATTAGTCAACGAGTATCATGCATAAATACTTACTTACTTACGCCTGTTACCCCTCGTGGAAGAGCATAGGCCGCTCACCAGCATTCTCCATCCAACTCTGTCCTGAGCATTCCTTTCCAGTTCTTTCCAGTTGCTATTCATCCTTTTCATATCTGCTTCTATTTCCCGGCGTAGTGTGGTCTTTGGCCTTCCGCTTTTCCGCTTCCCTTCCGAATTCCAAGTAAGGGATTGCCTTGTAATGCACATTGGTGATTTCCTTAATGTATTTCCGATCCACTTCCAATGCCTTTTCCTAATTTCCTCTTCAGCTGGAAGCTGGTTTGTCCTCTCCCATAAAACGCTGTTGCTGATAGTATCCGGCCAATGGATGTTGAGTATTTTGCGTAGACAACTGTTGATAAATATTTGTACCTTCTTGACGATGGTCGTAGTAGTTCTCCACGTCTCAGCTCCATACAGTAGGACTGTCTTGACGTTCGTATTAAAGATTCTGACCTTTAAATTGGTTGAGAGTTGTTTTGAGTTCCATATGTTCTGCAATTGTAGGAATGCTGCCCTTGTTTTGCCAATCCTCTCCTTTACATCTGCATCCGATCCTCCTTGTTTATCAACGATGCTCCCCAGGTACTTGAATGTTTCCACCTCTTCCAGAGTTTCGTCATCAAGTGTGATTGGGTTGGTGTTCTCCGTGTTGCATTTGATCATGCATAAATGTGTTGAAAATACAAAATAGATTTTACACTGAATTCATGCAAACTGAAAGCTGTATATTATGCTGAAAGAATGCCACCCCAAGTTAATCGAAAGAATTTTATGCTGAACATGAATCACACTGAATTAAAAATGTGGTCGCAACTTTTTATCTCGTCTTAACGAATATAATTCGCGATCTTTTGAAAATGAATCTTTTTCTTATGAAAAACAAAGTATTCCTTATTCATTCTGTTACATGATTTAAAGTGTAAAAATCGAACGAATTTGTAAAATGTAATAAATTGTGAAGTACTGGTCCTTACAAACCATGTTTTATAGATTGATCAGATTTTAATGTTATAGTCTGTATGTCAAATTAAGCAGGAAATGTAATAATCCCTAATGACCAATAGGCGCTTGTGTTAATTGTTCAGTTTCAAGATAAGTTATTCTATAGCTGGATCTTGATTCAAATTCAAATTTGTGTTTTAGGAACAGAAGGCTGAAGGTCTGTGTCAGTCCTTTTCTGGTATGCTTTGCGTGTGCCTAGTCTTTTCCTGAGAGAGTCAATTGCTGATAACTCGGTAGAAATACCGATGTACTCTTGAAAGTTCGTTTTTTTTGGCTTTTAAACCTATCTGCTATGTCCTCTAAGTTGTCTTGAACTAGTCGTTCGAAAAAGGGAGGATGTATTAGGTCCAAAATCATTTTTTAGTATCTCATACATTATAATTAAGTTACATCTTAATCTACGTTAATATAGTGTGAAAAGATTTAGCTTCTTAAGCCAAACATTTCCTGAATTGCACATGTAGCTATCCTTTGTACTCTTCCTAACAAATGTTAGTCGTCTATTTAAACAGCATCTTGTGGTCTGCAGACAATTTCTAGTATGAAACTAACTAAGGTTGTGGAAATTGTGTTGACTGGTGCAAGTAATCAGCACTACCTTCAATTTCGTCTCGTTTCTTACCAAACTGAAAGAAACAGTAACCTGTGTTTTATGTTCCGGACTTATGGAAATTTTGAGATGGTGTCATACAGTAGAATTCCGGGTTTGCATCCCTGTTAATTTCTAACTCGTTACCAGATCAGAACTACTATCAGGGTTGATATCCAAGCCCAGTATCTATCACCTCGAACGTCAACTCTAGGAAATCCATCTAATCATTAAATGCAGTCCTTAATATCAACAATATGAAAACAGAAAACCATTTATGCACATAACTACTAGTTTTAATTTGAAAAATCCTTAAGAAGCACAATTTGAGAGTGGATGTATCAGATGACATAGTTTGTTCACAAGCTAGTAAGCTTCAATTATTTAATTTCAATGTAATCAGTCACACGACCCCTAAATCATACCGGTATTTGTCTTTTGAAATTTCCCATGGACGATTACTCTACTGCAAGTATTTTCAAAAGAAATTAATACATACAACTCGGTATTGTGTGTACATTGCTCTATGTGTTCTAAATGAAATGTCCAACTATAATGACTGAACGATTCAGGGACTAACCTAAATATTTGTTTGTACAGTATCTAATACAAAGTAGGCTTAACTGAGTGATATTTGGGCAACAAAATAATTCAGTTTTATCAACTAACTGTCATCACAATGACCTTGAAAAAACTATTGATTGAACACATGTGTCTGAGTTGTGAAAAGATGACTAATTCTTTTGTCGATGTCTGACATAAAAGTCTGACTTGTCTACAAACCGTTATTGATTATTCTGTAGTCTCGTTATAGATTGAGATCACATGATATACTTTAAATAAACCACAATGACAACACCCATTGTAAATAACCTTAATCAGTTAGAAAAACAAACACATGGTGAACTAAACAACAGACACATAAAATAAATAAGAGGTGAGATATAGCTGTGCTAAAGTCCTATCGATTAATTTGTTTATACATTAAACAAGGTTATGACTCAACCAAGGTCAGTAAAATCAAAGTGGTAGGATTTTAAAATATAATTTGACAAGAACTAACGCAGTGAAAGTTGTATAGGGACAAACCAATTAGAATGCGATTTTCTCTGCTTTCGTCCAAAATTGAAATTTTACGAACAGCATGCGACTCTGCGTTTCCATAGTCATTATTTTGTTTGTCTAGCCATTTTACTAATACATATACAGCGATGACTCCATACATCTGGTTATGACGCAAACAACAACGTACACAACGTACATTATTATTGTAAGCAGAGATGGATAGTGGCTAGCAGTGGAATCCAGGACGCGCGTTTCGTCCTATTTGGGACTCGTCAGCTGGATGTACCTGCATCTCAGAGTTGATGTTCACTCTGGGACTCGAACATATGCCAATTAGAGACTGACCAGTTGCAGTCCTAAACACATCGATGGGAAGATCCAAACAAACAATACTAAGTGAATTCGTACATTATTATTGTTATTATCAATTGCAGTAAAGCAACGAATATCATCCATCAATGCAGTTTTCATTTTACTGTTGCATTATTTTTATTCCACAAAACTCTTTGTATGTAAATGTAATCCCACTAACTGTTAATAGACGCTACTAACTCTACTGTGGCTCATCAGAACACGTTCATATTTCAATGTTCTTTATCATTATATTTCATCGGTACAATCTCTGTTATATTCTACTCTACTTATTTTAATGACTTATTCCACTGTCATATCCACAAACGATTGATTACTCTGTCTTCACTGTACTTCAAGTCTCTCATAAGAACGTGTCATTTCATCGTCCAGGCAGTCACGACGTAAATGAATGTTAATTTTTTTGTACGCTTGTTAATTTACTTATAATCACATACTATCACTTTCATTTTTGTCCACGTCTTTACAATATTGATGTATTCCATTTTACATAAGTATGACACTTATGATATACTCCCTCTTCGTGTAACACTATAGTCTACGAGATTTAGTAAGAATTATTTTTCACTAATTATTGTTAAATTTAACCACATACCTTTTCATTGTTATTTTGGCGAAAAGACATTTTTTGAAATTATTACGTCACTAATTTGATCGATTTAATAATCTCATCTATCTAATGATGAATTGTAAGATAAGGTTAAATCCACAATGTGTTTGTCATACACTCAATTGGTATGAGTGTTTCAAAGTATTGATTAAGAGAGTGGACACATACCAAATCGCACAAGTTTGTTGTTGAAGTAGTTCATGTCACATTGTGTCTTGGTGATTAAAAGAAAATAATATTTAAAACTTGTCAATCTTATTCACTCATTTTCATCCCTCTTTCAAATTATATCTATGTGATGTATGTATATAGAGAGATTAATGATTGTTCACATTTATTGTTTGTTTGTAAGAAGTTGATTAGTTGTCAATGTAATTACAGAATAAAAAGATTGGATAATGAAAAATATATTGTATGTGATTGAAGAATGTTTGATCGAAGCTTAGCAACTGAGAATATATTTGGTTAATGTAAAATGAAAATTATTCATTTTCTTGAGGTTTATATCAGGAAAAACAAATTAAACAAACTAAGAAGATAATTAGGAAACTCAACTCATAACATTTGTGATGGTGGAGAAGATTTGTAGCTTCTACCCGAAGTTTGTGCTGATGATGTCGTTCAGAAGGACGATGAAAGCTCCACGACCAAACCACCCAGCTCAGAGAACAAACCAACATCAAAATCATAACATTTGTACATGAATAAAGTAATATATAACATAATATAATTGTACTGGTAACACTGGATTAACTTTGAGGGTTCGTGAGTAATAAGGTACTGAAGGCTGTTAGTTAAAGAAAAAACAAATAAATGTATTACTCTGAACATAAACAAACAAAGACTTAGAGTGTATTCAAGAAATTCATGTCCACACATCAAATATATAAGGTTGAAATACACATTCACGAACAACGCACACCAAACTTTAAAAGTCAATGAACCACACTATGATCAGTTGGAACAGTGAAAATATGCAGAAAATGAACTCAAGTCACAATTATGCTTATATAAATTTATAACACTATAACATATTGATCACTGGTTGATTAGTGTTAGTTAATTCATCGGTTGGTCATTGTTGGTGTGCAATGAAGAATTCTCATTTTCTACATCGGATTTCATTGTACGGTTAGTTTGTTTTCTGTAATCTCGTCTCAGTCACATGCAACAGCTCTCCTTTCCATGTCTTTCATATTTGATTGTTCAGTCACACATTTACAGTCTCAATATTGTTTTCATATTGTGATGCCTCTATTCTTCGTACTACATTTCGTCCACACATGATATTCATTATTCAGCTAAACATTCAATTTCACGATATGTTTACAAGGAATTCACATATTGATTATTCTAGCCTAAAACAGCATCAACAGCATTGTGGTCAATGTGAATTAACGCGTAGACTAAATAATGTGTTTCGTATGTGTCCACCCTCACAATCAATACCGCCAACACACTCATGCCAATTGAGTGTGTGACAAACACACGTGAATTTCATTTTGTCCTACAATGCATCATTAGATAGACTGGATTGTTTCACCGATATTTTTACTATTTATTGATCGTTTCCAATTGATTTGTATTTCTGTATGCAGTTTGTCATATTTCTGGTTGGACTTTTATTTCATGTGCTGAAATTGAACTTACAGTATACGAGAGGTCATTCTTGTCAATACTGTCCTGACGAAACAACACACAAATGTAAGTTGTCTGTTCATGTGTTTCATAGAATATCAATGTGCGTTATTTCCAATAACAAACTTCACCTCGTTTCAATATGGTCGTTAGGAGGTAAAATGCACAGCTTTGTACACTACTACTACTACTACTACTACTACTACCACTCCAGATCCACATACTGTCTAAATCAGTGACTAAACGTTTGCGTCAATGTAATGTCCATTCATCAGTAGTTTATATGGGTAATCGAACTAGACGTTTCTGCTACATTCTAATTAGTGGAGTCTACACATACATAGATTACTAGAAAGATTTCTCGATAATTGTCAAATTGAGATTGAAAAATGATCAGTAGCTGACAGAAAACTGAGGTGTGAATCAAATATGTGTCTTCAAATTTAATGTTTCATCGCAATGTTGTTCAAGTAATAAACGCATCGGAATGCGTGGATATTCCGAAGTGATCAAAACCAATCGGACATGAGACACACACGGTAAAACAAGCATGAAAACCAGTGACCAAATAGAGATAGCAGACACAAGCGAACAGACACAATTAAACAGACACAACCGACATTCCACATCACACACCAACAAGGTTTACATGACTGTCCACTTATCACTAACAACCTAACAACACTCAACCAATAGTAATTGAGTGCATGGAATATACGGTTGGTGGCAGAAAATTCTCAACGTGTCACCTGTCTGTCTCACACTCTCATTCAAAATCTTACTTTCGTTCAGTTCACAACCACATGACAGATTGCTCGATCATGATCAATACACCTCGAAAGTCAGCTTGTGCATCAAAACTTCCTCCTCCAACATCACAAACACCAACACCACCACCACCAACAACAACAACAACAACACAGTCGAACATGACCATGGTCACACGATACACAACTGAGGAGGCGAATGAGTTAGCCAAACTGGTATTGAGATATCGGGATATTTGGAAAGACAAGAAACAGTCATCCGCACTTGTCCAGAAACATTTGTGGATGCAATTCTCACAGTATCTACACTCGAAGGGATGGCCGAGAAGGAACTGGACTCAGCTGCGTCGAAAGGGTCAGAGTTTGCTGAGGAAATTCAATGACATGACAACCAACCAGTTGGAGGTGTCGAAAAGCAATCCCAATCCCCTTGAAAATCCCTCGAACCACACGCCACTTTCCAGTTCCAATGCAAACCCACACGTGAATGGACACATTGGTTCGGTAAGTTTGCCTTACCCGATGACGTGCTAATTGTTTCCATTGAATTCAGGTGACCGAGAACCAGTCGAGTGTGCATCGACCCAACTTGCCTACACTGACCCCGTCACCAGTGGTAAGCACCACCTCCAAACGTGCCACACCATCACTCAGTTCCCCTACAAACCACGTGCAACCGAATCCCCCAAACACAAGTGGTCCAAAAATCCTCAACGCATTCTCAACAGCTCACATATCTCAACAACTGGCCATTCCACATGATGTTGCAGTGCTGCAGCCAACCACCACCAACAACAACAACATGGTTGGTGAGGTGGCGATTAACCGAGTTGCCTTACTGACTCCTCTGTCATGTATCTCGTTCGGAGTGGCGAGAGCCCATACTGCATCCGAATCTCCTGTTCGAGAAGTGAATATGTCGAAGCCACCATCGGACCAACCGAGTCGAAATCCTGTGACTGCAACAATTGATTTATCAGTGTCGAGTGATGACGAGGAGAGCTGTCAAGAGTTGAGTGGAACGAGAGATCAGGTGAACACGAATCATGTGAATGATTTGGGTGAAACGTCCGAGGATAGTGTCACGTAAGTAGGACACCTCTTTTGAACTGACACTTTTCACCTTATGTTATTCATGTTGTTTGTTGTTTGACTCTGACTAATAGCACCACATATTGCTCACGAGATAGACATAAATAAAATAATATATTTGTAATATCGGAATGAGTAGAAAATTAGATTTTCTGATGTTTCGTAACTCAGTGTATGCAACTTCTCGAGAGAAGAAATCACTAGATCAAAATTATGTTTTACACATTTTATATATAATATATAATAGTTCAATAATATATTATAAATAACATAACCTCGGTAATGATGCCAATGCGACAGAGAGATAAATAGATAGATAAATTAGTAGACAGACAAATAATCAGTATAACCAATCATATGTGCACACATCAAACACCGTTCGCTTGTGTGCAATGGTGGTCCATCTCACTGAAGTGTCTTCGTTCCAATTTCTACGTCACTGAACAGCTTGATTATTGTCGTTAATATGAGGGTGTGTGAGTGTGTGTGCATGCTTAGTGAAAATTCTTATCTACTTGTGTTTGTGAGTTGTGCATATGGTGTAGTACATTTGGTGATTATGATATATGTGACGACATTTATGTATATATAAACATGCATATAATCACATCTATCCTACATTTGACTCGTGATAATAATCAGATGTTCAAACTGTGACTGGTTTTTGTAGATCGGAATGTGAGGGAACCCCATTGTCAGAGACGTTGATTCACAAGCGAATAAAATGTCTAGATCTGAAGATTGAAATTCTGCAGATGAAGAAACAATATTGGTCGGAGAAACTGAAATTATCAACGAAAAGCTGAATGTTTGGTGAGAGGCGATCCATGCATGAACTACCATTGTGATTGTCATCAATTCTATTCATGTGAATAGTGCACATTTGTAAATTGAATTTATATCTATGTATGTATACATATTGTGACTGACCTATCTATCAATGAATGGACAAAAATTGTTCTTCATTTTCATCATTATTGTGTATTCGTGTGGTGTGTGTGTGAAGTTGTTTGTCTGTTAGTTCTTTTGTTTTGAATTGATTTGAAGTGGAGTGTTGTGCAATACTGGTTTGTTTCAAATGTTGAGTGGTTGACTACTCTGTTGCATACTGTACATAATTAAATTGAAATGTTGGTTTTGTAACAATCCCATTTCTTTTTGTCTTTGAATTAATGACGGTGATCGACAATTGGTTATGTGGATGACGGATGATAGTTGTCTTAGAATACACATATATTAGACGTTTGTCAATTTTGTTTATTATCATGATGAATTGGTTTATATTGATAGATATTTATTCTAGTGATTTCTGTGTAATTAACTATTTGATATTTCATTGATGATGCATAACATGTTCGGTATGTTCGGTAATCGACATATGTGTATAATTGATGTCAACTTGAAATTGTTGATGATCGGAAGTGAAGGAGATTGTTGAGAATGAATGTTCTCATTGGGATGGTGAAGAGGTTAATAATAACACTAATAATAATAATCATTGTTTTTGAATATGTTTGTTCTGTTTCCTGTTAACTCATTTGTAAATAGAATTGTTCAGACTGAAATTGTGTAAACTTTCATTGCCTGTTCTGACAATTTTAAGTATGTAGTAGAGAACGGTTGAAGAATTATGAGGATTATGTAGATTACAATATAATAGAATAATTGACTGATGATTGTGTTTTATTTCGTGTACAACGTGTGTGTGGAGATTTGTACAGTTGCCTGTGTTACTTTGTACAATATGAGATAATGAACGGCTTGTTAGAATTGTCTTTGAATATGTGAACAATTGGACGATATTTTCTCGTTCGAGTCGACAATTTTGTTACTATCGTCAAGTAATCAATCAGTTGAATTGAGGTGCACATGTCGAATGTTTGCTGCTAGTGATTGAATGTTTAGGAGTCGTCACGTCTTTACTATATAAACTAGTTCTTAGTCATATTGGTTTGAGTGTATATCGTCATTGTGTGTTGTTCATACTTTTGTGTTGTAAAATGTGTAATAGTGCGGTAAAATAGTGGGAGTGTGGTGCGTGTGTCGGTAGTTTACATGAATATGTGAATATTTGATTGAAATGCAATTGAGAGTGGAAATTAAGACATTCAACGGATGAGTCATTAAAGATTAGTCAATCGTTGATTTAACAAAGTGTTAATCGATGGTGGGATTATTTATGAATGAGAAATAATGATGATGAAACTGGTTGGTGTTCGACAGTTGTGGATCAACTGTGATAGATGTTTAACGAATGAATTTACAGCAAATAAGATGGATAACTAATTAGAGTAATTTCTCATGAATCCATCAAACCCATTTCTGTAAGCTTTAGTCTATTTATGTATTACCAGCACAGATTGTTTGTTAGTACTCTGACAAATTGACTCTTTCAACACATGATCATGCGTTTCATCTATAGGTTGTAGTAAGAGACCATACAAACTTTAAGCGTTAGTTGGGTTGTCATCTGTTTAGAGACAACAGTTGTTTGGATGTGTTCAGAAGGAGATAGTTGATGACTGTTAGGTGTAGTTAACCAATGTCCAACAGAAATTCTCCACCACTATTGAACAATCGAATTCAAATCTTGTTTAATTACTGAACTTGATAATTTTATATGTGACCTGTCGAACATCATTTGATCGGTCGTCTATACCGATGTGACACTTGTTTCTCTCAATATTTCCTTGAGTTGTTTAATCATTTGTTTATTCTGTCTGCCACATGTAGTTAGTTGAAACATTTTGGATAATATTTAGTAAACCGTGTCCTGGAGTAATATATGTTTGATATAAATTATCATATCTTTCTGAGTGAATAGTTTGGTGAGAGGATTCTCGATTGTCAAATTGAATTTGGTAAACTTTTGTGTGAGTAGATTTGTCGTAGAAAGTGTCTTGCGGTTAATTCATTTGTAACTGTTAGAAATTTGTGGACTGATCGAAAATGTATTTTCGTTTTTGATTATGGTTTCAATACGGTATACACATGTGATACTCTACAGAAGGAGAACATTTGTTTGTAATTCTATTCAGATGAACATTTTGGTCAGTAGAAGTTTGATATTTACTTATTGTGATAATTTTGCAAATTATGCACGGGTATTTCTCGATTGGTTTGGATTTGCAATAATTTCAGTAAAATATCTTATCTTGTGTTACACATTGATGTGCTTATATGGTCAAGGTAATGGCGATGCTATCGTATATACTTATCATACAACTCTTATATGTAGTACGTGACTTGTTAAGCACTTCGATGAACTACTACGAAACTTCAACATCCGATCTATGTGTGGAATCGTCCGATTGTTACATGATTCGAGTGATGTCTCATCCTGAAGTCTCATTATTCGATTTGCAAGTTATGAACATGGTAGTTACACTTTGGTCAATTGTTTCTAATGTGTTGTTTTCAAACATAGTTTACAGTGATATTAATATTATATTCTGTTCCTCAGTCTTCCCCTCATCAATCATGTGTTTCTATCTATCATAAAAATTTCAACAAATTTCCTGTGTCACTACTACACATTTCCATTCCATCCTCCACACTGGTGTAAGACAATTTTAAACGCAATCAATCAATGATCCCTGTGAGAGTTCGTGTATTGCTTCATCTAGGAGTTTAGTTGGGAATGTGTGTGTGTTTTGACAGAATCAATGAGATGTGATGTGGAGATTTATTGAAGATGGTCAGATGAAAAACAAATAATTATATTCAGTCAGTTCACACACACAAACATCGGCTTATTTATTTGTCTATTTTCTAGAATCACTGGTTACACCAACAGAAGCATGGTTTATTTGATAATCAATGATGATGTAAATAAATGAAGAGGAACGGTAGGAGATGATGACCGTGTTAAGCACCCTGAAATTCCTAATTGATCAAAGTGAAGCGGATCATATGGAGTTGCAGTATTTAATGTCATGGATTCTCTTCTCGAAGGAAAGCATCCGAAATTGTAATGAATCACTTTTCGTACTAAAAATGAACGAACAAACAAAGTAACGTAATCTGACTGGAAATGACAAAATAGACATTGAACTGAACACAAACACCATATATTGTAATCAGACGAGTAGGTCAGACATAAACACTACGAAAATTGATGCAATTGATTTCAGTGTATGAGAATGACTAACAGTACATAGAGTTTTTGTTCAAAGTGAGATTATCACTGATTGTTTGAAATAATAATAAACGTTTTGGGAAATAACTTTGAATGTGTACTGTTTATTCATTGATGTGTCAACGAATTTGCGAACCTATTGTCCATATATAAAAGTGAATTTCTAATAATCGGATGACTCAGATTAATTTTCACTCCGTGCAGTTTGGTTAAGCAACAGATGAAACAACATTCGTGGTGTTTTCTAATCTTAACTTCTTTCCTGTTTGTTTCAAATTACAGTGTATACCAATTCAACTGGATGGTTTCGTCGAATGAGATTGATAAGAATAATCTTACTTTGCAAAACTAATTTAACCCTTGAAATGTTTCACCTCTGTTCTCTCCATCTTTCCCCCTTCAGATCGCAGTGAAACGAAATGCCAAAAATTTTGTTGATATAAGTTCGGAGAGCACTGGATAGTTGTTTCGTTGTGACATGATGCTCATCGTGAGGGAGCACCCATAACTCATGACAGTAAACATTCGGTATCGAATGCTTACAAAACTATGTATTTTGAGGAATGATTTTCCACTACAATAGAATATGTTTTGTGACACAAAGGTAAATTTACTAAAACCAATTATAACATTAAATGAATACATTAGATGACAAGTTAATTTTTAAATTAAGCCAACAGGTCATAACACGTTTTCATTTTTCATTTTACAATTAATGTTCAAGAAAGATTGAACTGGGAAAACAAATACTCTTTTACACTGTGAATTATAGTCAGTTGGAGAAGCATGTTTTATTCATTTGGTTAGTTTCACTGTCTACTTGTAAGAAAGATTCATTTCTACATATCGATTGACGAAAATAATAGACAGTTGAGTAAATGTGCAAAGACACATTATCTCTGATACGGTTTATAAGATAAATCAATGAAGTTTTGTGCCTCCATCGCACTCACACTTAGTAACAACAACAATGATAATAATAATAATAATAATAATAATAATAATAATAATAATAATAATAATAATAAGGAAAAGAAATTTTGTTTGACAGGAAACAGTGATGAGAAAACAAGTTCAGCAAAAATGTACAAATGTGGAGAAAAGCGCAAGGTTACATTACATAGTATATACAATTTTGAATGTATCGGAAAGTGATGCGAGAATAGAAATTGAATTTCACAAGCATGTCATATATACTTTGAGTGTATTTGATATGTGGCTGGTAGTGGAATTCAGAATGACTGTTTACACTCAATCCAGGATTTGTCATCTGGATGAATCTGAATCCAAGTATGTTGATGTTCGCAGTGAGACTTGAACCTGGTAACATTCGTTCCGAACACGTAATGTGCTATCGACTGATCCATTGAGTTTGAATACTCACTAACTTGTTCAAAGTGTATGAGGGTACTAGACAGTGTTTGTGATTCCGTGTAGTTGGTTTGTATAGCCGTTGAATAAATTGTTGAATCTGTGTATTCAGTGACCCAATGAACAATTGGTTAGACTTTTGAAACGATGGATATTGAGTGTGAATCTCATGGGGATTCTCAACAGTGGAGTGGAGTTAAATCCAGGTAATAATTACCACAAAAAACTGAATGGGTGTCCTTCATTCCAGTGTCAACCACACAATCAATATGGTATAACTTGTTACTGAGTGTTATTTGTAGGCAATCCGCTTGTGATCCACAAATGACAACAGACACTGATTGGTTGCAGTTCTGAATATGAATATCATGAAATTGACAACCCTCATTCACATCGTATTCACTCTGTCAATGGGATGCATAATTAGACGAAATTAATAGTAACATTGGTAATAACAATAACAATAATAATAATAATAATAATAATAATAATAATAACTTCACTCAATGTTTGATGATTTGTATAATTGTGAAATCAAACTCTCAGTTCATCAACAATCGAGTCGAGATTCCTGAATTGATGTCTGACCACCATTGTGATGCATGTTTGGACGTAGTAGTAGCTGGAGATCGTTCTTGTTTTCCTATGAGTGATCTGATGCTAGGACTATGTATTTCATGAATTGAGATCTGATGAACTTTCATTTTTCGAATGCCTATTTCCCAGTCACTGTGATTACTGTGATTTAACTTTACTGTATTTTGCAGTTGATATGTTGGGATATTTGTAGATGGACACGTGTAGAAATGGTACACTCACTCTTTGCCATACTTGTGTTTATCATCCAGCATGTTGTGGTGCGCTACACTGAACCCATTCATAACAGAAAGTTGACATGAACTCCAATCTAACCATTTCTCAACTTTGTGCAATTTATCATTTATTCATTACACTTGTCCATTGATCTTAGTTGACACCAGATTGTGTTATGTATTTATAGAAACGGATTACGGTATTGATGTTTCTTGTTGGTCTACTGTACATGCAAATCGAATAACGATAGAGTAATTCCAATACGAACAGTTCTATTGTGGATACGTTAATGGCAATTGAGACAAAACACTTCAATAATTAGCCACTAGTATAGAGAGAAAACGAAGTGTGGAACAAACCTGGAATCCGAACAAGATAACTTGAAAAATTATGACTCAGTATATACTGTGAAGAAAGCTCAACTTTGAATTGTACTGAAAATTAGTAAATAGTAAGAGCATCAACAAATCAGAAGATGGCAAAGGTTGTGAGGAAATTTGAATTCGAAAAGATGTACTCGTTTTTACTGTTACTAGTAAGATTTGAATATTACTAACAGAGACCAAATAGTCCTGTGATGATTACGTTAGCAGATTACTGAATCAATTAATCAATTAATCAAAAATGATTTCAAACAATTTCTTGTCTCCCAACTTCTTCCACATCAATTTTAGCACAGATTGCTTAAACATGTGGGACAGCAGTGACAAGAAATTATTAAAGGGGAAAATTTGTGGAGAATTACTGTATATTAATGCAGTTAAATGATATTTGTTTAGATCTGAGAATAGATTTACACATTTCCGAATTATTTAGAATTCGTTAGTAAAGATTAATTGGTTTTGATTAATAGTTCTTAGACACTTCAATATTTCTTCATTATTCTTGATTTGTGATATGTATTGTACTTGTACTCTTCTACACAGATTTAATGATAGTTTCCTAGTCACTCAAAATCTCCTGCTTATGATCTGCGATGATAAAGTGGAAGACAGTAAGTACACAATATGCTTTTATGGTAGAGCGTACAATTTATGATCATTATTATTATTACTACTACTACTACTACCGTGTTCTGGGTTTCTTTCCTCCGTAGTTATTTTTCCTATCGGAGTGATCATTGTTTGGTACTTGTTAAGATGTTCTTGTATTTCTCACTTTGTCATTGGATTCAACCACTAGAAAGAAGATAGAGAATGTTCTATATTATTATGCAAATTAATGGACTGAGTAGTCGGAGTGCAAGTTGTCATGTTCCCATGAATGAATATGATTGAACGAGACGTTTGTGAACAAGTAATTATGACCATAATTACCTGCATTTAAATTCACTCATGACAGCCGAGAAATATTGGTCAGTTCATATTCCTGTGTATGTTACGAAATCTGATCTTTCACAAATTATATGAATATTCTTTTGACGATGATACCGAATTACACTGGACCTTTCAGGAAACTATTTAATCAAGGTTATTGGTCCATGTGTTTAGTACTAAATATTGTACAATAGTTTATTATTGAATGTATAATGTTAATGAGTAATCTCATTTACCATGAAATGGTCAACACCGATTTAGTAGATCCTACCAATCACAAATGTACACAACCCTCTAAGAAATAAATGTGCATAAGATGGTATATATTTATCAGTTGAATCAGTTCTTCTTCGACCAGTTCACAACTTTGGATCAACTGTGTCTGTGTTACCATTGTATTAGCTAAACTTGTGTTAATATAATGTCGGTAATTTATATTGTAGACCATCAACGTTGATGATCTATGTCGAATGATATGAGGCCTACTCGAGTTAGACAGGAACGGTGTGACGTACCAGCTAACTTCGAAGTGACACCTCGCGATCAGCACCCTACGTGGATTGCCTCATCGACGCATCATGGGATCATGGATGCTCTGAAGACTGTACAACACAACGGAAGTTATTACAAGAATATATTAGTTAAAGAAGATACAAGCGAAAGCAGAACCACTGCCACATGTGCCAGTCCATGGAGTATGACTAACTGATGCACGTTGATTGTCCATGAGCTTGACGATGGCCGATGAACTTTTCGATATTTAGTGACCCAACTGCCGGATGATTTGGCTAGGATTCAGTGACATTTCACTGGCCCTACAATATACCCTACAGAAGGGGCTTGCAAAACATCACGAAAAGTCAGAAATACAATTATTCTACATATTGGGATATAACAAAAGTATATTTATTATTAACGATCATCAACAGCATTATTATAATTATAAATGATATTGTTATTATCATCGTTGTTATTCTTGTTCTTATAATTAACCTCTTCATCATCCAAATGAGACCATTCATTCTCAACAATCTCCTTCACTTCCGATCATCAACAATTTCAAGTTGACATCAATTATACACATATGTCGATTACCGAACATACCGAACATGTTATGCATCATCAATGAAATATCAAGTAGTTAATTACACAGAAATCACTAGAATAAATATCTATCAATATAAACCAATTCATCATGATAATAAACAAAATTGACAAACGTCTAATATATGTGTATTCTAAGACAACTATCATCCGTCATCCACATAACCAATTGTCGATCACCGTCATTAATTCAAAGACAAAAAGAAATGGGATTGTTACAAAACCAACATTTCAATTTAATTATGTACAGTATGCAACAGAGTAGTCAACCACTCAACATTTGAAACAAACCAGTATTGCACAACACTCCACTTCAAATCAATTCAAAACAAAAGAACTAACAGACAAACAACTTCACACACACACCACACGAATACACAATAATGATGAAAATGAAGAACAATTTTTGTCCATTCATTGATAGATAGGTCAGTCACAATATGTATACATACATAGATATAAATTCAATTTACAAATGTGCACTATTCACATGAATAGAATTGATGACAATCACAATGGTAGTTCATGCATGGATCGCCTCTCACCAAACATTCAGCTTTTCGATGATAATTTCAGTTTCTCCGACCAATATTGTTTCTTCATCTGCAGAATTTCAATCTTCAGATCTAGACATTTTATTCGCTTGTGAATCAACGTCTCTGACAATGGGGTTCCCTCACATTCCGATCTACAAAAACCAGTCACAGTTTGAACATCTGATTATTATCACGAGTCAAATGTAGGATAGATGTGATTATATGCATGTTTATATATACATAAATGTCGTCACATATATCATAATCACCAAATGTACTACACCATATGCACAACTCACAAACACAAGTGCACATTCTCATGTTCATATAACAAGCAGTGTGGAGCAGTCGGTCAGTTAGCAATATGTGATGCTAGTGGTGGCAGTCAAACAACAGACAACACGAATAACATATGGTGAAAAGTGTCAGTTCAAAAGAGGTGTCCTACTTACGTGACACTATCCTCGGACGTTTCACCCAAATCATTCACATGATTCGTGTTCACCTGATCTCTCGTTCCACTCAACTCTTGACAGCTCTCCTCGTCATCACTCGACACTGATAAATCAATTGTTGCAGTCACAGGATTTCGACTCGGTTGGTCCGATGGTGGCTTCGACATATTCACTTCTCGAACAGGAGATTCGGATGCAGTATGGGCTCTCGCCACTCCGAACGAGATACATGACAGAGGAGTCAGTAAGGCAACTCGGTTAATCGCCACCTCACCAACCATGTTGTTGTTGTTGGTGGTGGTTGGCTGCAGCACTGCAACATCATGTGGAATGGCCAGTTGTTGAGATATGTGAGCTGTTGAGAATGCGTTGAGGATTTTTGGACCACTTGTGTTTGGGGGATTCGGTTGCACGTGGTTTGTAGGGGAACTGAGTGATGGTGTGGCACGTTTGGAGGTGGTGCTTACCACTGGTGACGGGGTCAGTGTAGGCAAGTTGGGTCGATGCACACTCGACTGGTTCTCGGTCACCTGAATTCAATGGAAACAATTAGCACGTCATCGGGTAAGGCAAACTTACCGAACCAATGTGTCCATTCACGTGTGGGTTTGCATTGGAACTGGAGAGTGGCGTGTGGTTCGAGGGATTTTCAAGGGGATTGGGATTGCTTTTCGACACCTCCAACTGGTTGGTTGTCATGTCATTGAATTTCCTCAGCAAACTCTGACCCTTTCGACGCAGCTGAGTCCAGTTCCTTCTCGGCCATCCCTTCGAGTGTAGATACTGTGAGAATTGCATCCACAAATGTTTCTGGACAAGTGCGGATGACTGTTTCTTGTCTTTCCAAATATCCCGATATCTCAATACCAGTTTGGCTAACTCATTCGCCTCCTCAGTTGTGTATCGTGTGACCATGGTCATGTTCGACTGTGTTGTTGTTGTTGTTGGTGGTGGTGGTGGTGTTGGTGTTTGTGATGTTGGAGGAGGAAGTTTTGATGCACAAGCTGACTTTCGAGGTGTATTGATCATGATCGAGCAATCTGTCATGTGGTTGTGAACTGAACGAAAGTAAGATTTTGAATGAGAGTGTGAGACAGACAGGTGACACGTTGAGAATTTTCTGCCACCAACCGTATATTCCATGCACTCAATTACTATTGGTTGAGTGTTGTTAGGTTGTTAGTGATAAGTGGACAGTCATGTAAACCTTGTTGGTGTGTGATGTGGAATGTCGGTTGTGTCTGTTTAATTGTGTCTGTTCACTTGTGTCTGCTATCTTTATTTATGTTAGGATGATTCTTAAAGTTTCTTGCAATAAACATGACAAGCTCAATAAACATTTAGAAGGCTTTTATCCAATCAGCGTTTGATTAGAAGTTTTGCTTGAAGTATCACGTAAACGAAAAGTCGCATGTAAATGTTCTGATTGGCTGATTAATACACTGATACTATGTTTAGTAGTATTTTAGTATTTTCAGGAAAACCTCAAGACATTTTAAATACTATAAAAACCCTATAATAACTATAGATAAATGAACCTTTGAAGTGAAGTGCTTCCCGCTTATTTTGTGCCTTTTCTTTCGTGTTAAAATCGCTGTGTAGTTCTTGCGTGGATGTACGAGAATAACTTAGGATCCGAGTATAGCGTTCAATGTGCAAAACTTATCATTTCAGTCACTGGTTTTCATGCTTGTTTTAACGTGTGTGTCTCATGTCCGATTGGTTTTGATCACTTCGGAATATCCACGCATTCCGATGCGTTTATTCCTCGAACAACAATTCGATGAAACATTAAATTTGAAGACACAGATTTGATTCACACCTTCGTTTTCTGTCAACTACTGTTCAATCTCAATTTGACAATTATCGAGAAATCTTTCTAGTAATCTATGTATGTGTTGACTCCACTAATTAGGATGTAGGAGAATCTTTAACTTCAATTATCCATATAAACTACTGATGAAAGGACTTTGCATTGACGCAAAAGTGTTGTCATTGAGAGGGACAGTATATGAATCTGGAGTGGTGTTGGTGTACAAGGCTGTGTAATAAACCTCTTAACCACCATATTGACACGAGATGAAGTTTGTTATTGGAAATAACGCACATTGATATTCTATGAAACACATGAACAGACAACTTACATTTGTGTGTTGTTTCGTCAGGACAGTATTGACAAGAATGACCTCTCGTATACTGTAAGTTCAATTTCAGCACATGAAATAAAAGTCCAACCAGAAATATGACAAACTGCATACAGAAATACAAATCAATTGGAAACGATCAATATATAGTAAAAATATCGGTGAAACAATCCAGTCTATCTAATGATGCATTGTAGGACAAGGTGAAATTCATGTGTGTTTGTCACACACTCAATTGGCATGAGTGTGTTGGCGGTATTGATTGTGAGGGTGGACACATACGAAACACATTATTTAGTCTACGCGTTAATTCACATTGACCACAATGCTGTTGATGCTGTTTTAGGCTAGAATAATCAATATGTGAATTCCTTGTAAACATATCGTGAAATTGAATGTTTAGCTGAATAATGAATATCATGTGTGGACGAAATGTAGTACGAAGAATAGAGGCATCACAATATGAAAACAATATTGAGACTGTAAATGTGTGACTGAACAATCAAATATGAGAGACATGGAAAGGAGAGCTGTTGCATGTGACTGAGACGAGATTACAGAAAACAAACTAACCGTACAATGAAATCCGATGTAGAAAATGAGAATTCTTCATTGCACACCAACAATGACCAACCGATGAATTAACTAACACTAATCAACCAGTGATCAATATGTTATAGTGTTATAAATTTATATAAGCATAATTGTGACTTGAGTTCATTTTCTGCATATTTTCACTGTTCCAACTGATCATAGAGTGGTTCATAATACATCTAACCAGTTTGGCTTTTGAAGTTTGATGCTTCACCACAGATCTATTCGAAAGTAATTGCACATTTCACGTAGGTTTGTGTTAACTACTCAACTATTCACCACACTTACTTGATAATTCCAAGTTGATAAATCAAGTTGTCGCTTTGTCTTTAGTTACTTGTTTTATTCGTTGGTGTTTCTGTGCATGAACTGTAATGAGTGTCTTACATTAGAAAGAATCAACATTGCTGAGATACTTTGGCTTCGAGAGTTGTGTCGTCAATGTCTTCCCGTGACATTGAATATTTACAAACAGACTAGTGTATGATACTGAGATTTCGACCATGTTGTTTCCAAGTTGGATAATTGTGAAAACTTTCAACTGAAATGAAGTGATCTTTGTTCTCTGGTTCGATTCAGTGAACAGTTCACCATTCTTAATGCTCGACCAACTAGTCATGTATAGTAAGGAGATTGAGTACATGTGTCATCTATAAACATATTTGTTGGAATATCATGCTTCACGTTTGAGCGAATGACGAAAGAGAACAATAAGAAACTGTCTCCCTTGACTTTTATTTAACACAGTTCATTAAGTCAACATGAATGTAGCAATCATAATATGTTTCGAACCCAATTTAATTGACTTATTGATTGAGGAACTCGACTGTCAAATATAGTGGAGTCGGTGGGAGTGCACCTCAATGGACCTGACCTCTACATCCAGAAATTGTTTGTACGACTTCTTTGTTCTCTCTGGTCATCAAATTACTTTCAGTTTTATTCTTCCATTTGTAAGTCTATCTCAATTAAAACTGTTCATGTTAAATATAAATTAATAATTCGAATGGAATCCTTTGACTGTTTCCACTTTTGTTTATTCTTGTTTAACGCTATTAATTCTAGTTATTATCTCATTGATTAATTGTAGCATTATTTATTATTAGTTGGCCCGAATTCGACCAATGATTTTTCGGTGTTCATTTAAATTAATACTACTTGTATGTCTGGACATTTTCCTCTTTTTTTAAATCCGTGAATTATGTTTATGGAAGCATAATTTTCACTAATATTTTCATTTCTAACACAGAAATATCTTTGGTAGAATGTTTTTGAATATGTCATCTTGATGGATCATAATTTGCCGGCTGAATAACTCGGATTAACTGAAAGTTGTAGCATGAAATGAAATCCTTTGTGAAAGTTATGCGCTTCAATGTAGCATATAATCACTATGTTTACGAAAAGATTACTGAAAATTCTTGGTACTGGGCACATATTTAATTTTTGAAAAAATCTATTTATTTTGATTACAAATTTGTTTATACTTATATTGAGACATTTTGAATAGCTTTCTTTGAAAACATATGTGAACGATAAATGGGTTTATGTATAAGCCGTTTTTACTTTTTATATGGTGTTATATGTATATGTTTGTTCGTGATCTATTTTTCTTATCCATTCTTTCACTGCTCATTTATTTTTTATGCATATTTTATGCTACTGCCAAAGATTAAGTAATTCGTTAATGATTAGCTTTTTTTTTGAGATTTGCACAGATTGAGGCATCCTTTATTTAAAGAATTAGTAATCGCGCATGTTTTTATTATTTTAAATCTTCGGAGTGTTTTCTGACTTCTTATGGTATTGAATACTACTCTTGTCGTTTTTTCGTAATGATGTGTATCACTTTAAATTTTTTTTTTATGACTTGACTGCGTAAAATTGTCCCCAATTTTTTTCTTGTTGAGCTCTGATATACTTTGTATTTATATCATTGTTTTATTCTTATTCACCTATTTGAGGCATTCACTTTATCTTTGTATGTACAAATCGTCACTGCTCTTATAATTTTAAATAAAAACCTATATTTTTTTGTGAAAATTTCATTTTTTGTTTGAGGAAGCCATGTGTAATTTTTAGATGTGTTAGCATACTAGGAAAGATGCTAGATATTATTCTTAATGCGAAATGCAGCACTTTATATATGATTGTATTAATATATGAGTTGAATGGAATTTTTACGAGACACAATACCAAGGTGTTTTATTAGCAACTTTCATAGTTTTGTAGGGATTAGTTTATTTTAGCCTCGGTGTTGATGATTGTTGATACGGAACCATGGGATCAGGTTTATACTAGCTGGTACTTGTTAGCGAGGTGTACCTACAATATAGAGGGGACTAATGATTCCTGTGGTATTGGAACTCGCGTCAACAAGCTTCACAATCTGAGTCACTACTATTAAATCATGGAAAGAGCAGCTGACCGCCCGATTACGTACTGTGAATTAGTGACATAAATGGGATAATATATTATCAATGGTAGAACCATTAGGGGAGTGTTATAGAAGAGAATGTTTTGTAGGGCAATATTACTAGTTATCATCTAGATGGTGATAAGGAGTAGTCAGTTTTCAATTTGTTTGCTTTTTGACTTATCAGAGTACATAAACATTATGTTTTTATGAGTTGCATTGAACATAGGTTTACTTGCTGCGATACTGTATTGTTAGACTATTGATTTTTGACATAAATTTCCAATTTCTTAAACTGTTAATTAGAATATGTGAAAGCCAAATAAGTGATCACATGTATTTTGTTCATCCAGACTTACAGTACATATGATCATATGTGTAAGATATGGGACGATGCATCAGAACAAATAATTAATCTAATTGAAATGATGAACGTTTTTGAGTTAGAACACCACTGAAAACATGGAAGGACTAGATGGGTTCATGATTTCAATGACAACGCCATACGGAAAATGAATAATCTCAATGAGTACATTATTGAAGTATTTTTTTACATAAAGCTGAGTAAGGGATTCTTAGATAACCAGCTCGTAATACGTTGACGACAAACTTACCTCAAAACGACAATTCCATTGGAGATCAGCTTGTTCCTTTCAGTAGCATTCTACTACTTGCTATTAGTAAGTAGCTAGATTATATTCAATAATTTTAAACGTCCAGAAATGTCACTCGTCTTTGAAAGATACATTTAGATTATTTTTATCATCACGGACGTCTCGCTATACGAGGTTTTTAGATAACGAATTGGTATGTTGTTTTCTACACAAACATTATCATGTGATCCTGGTATTTTTACATGTAGCAGCGTCATTTTCTGAAATATCAACCTAATTTCTGAAATTATGTATATTTATATTATCGGGTTAAAGTTCCAATTATTAAATCAGTTCATCTATGTTTTTACACACTCTTTGTTGGGCATTTATGATGTTCCGAAGGTTGAATATTACCAGACCGATTAGCTAGTGTAATTAACGTAACACTTGATAGTTGGTGTAAACTTATTCCAGTTATTGACTGATGAACTAGAATGTAGTATAATCAATACTTTCATAATTTACTACTAACAGCATTTTTGTTCATCATTTTAAAATTCATATAGTGGAACAAGTTGGTCTATCTATTCTCTCACGTTTTTATTGGTTGTTTTACTCAGATCGATTCGTGGTCTCAATGTAAAATTCAACAATTCCACAACTCCATATTGATAACTAAGGGTGTGTTTAATTGCCCCAATAATTCTGTTATGTGTGTATTGTTATTTACGGCTCTTATTATATTGGTTGATTTGCCATTTATTTTTCAAGTAATGGGTTAACAGGTAATGTTATTCACTCGATAACATCTTCTATTCTCGGGTTGTGGATGATTGATTATTTCCATATGAAAGTGTATTGATATTGTAATACACCAATGCGTTAATGTACCTAACTTCAACAATAGGCAGTAAAGATTCAAATAAGATGTGAAGTTTCACTTCTCTAAAGATTGGGAAAACATTCCTTGTTGACTAGTGTCGAATAGGGAGGAAACCATGTCCAGGACTTTTTACCAGTTACATCCAACCATCTGTTATTTTTGATTAATGCTATGGATTTAAATATGACAGAAGTAGATTTACGCCTAGTGTTCACAAATCATCTTTATTCTTTCCTAAGTAAATGAATTACTTTTATTCCCAAGTATTTTATTATTTTGAATAAACTCACCTTGTTCTGTTTCCGCCTTTTGTTGAGCGAATAATTACAGATTAATCGAACATAGGAAATTCCATAAGACTGGTTACATTATGTTCGATGTTTGAACGTAGTTAATTGTCACTTGTGATTAATGCAAACCAAATTCAGTGTTAAGGTTCAACGAAAATATGAGAAAAGACGATTTCTGAATCGACTGTTAGAAATAATCCTCAAAAGTATACTCAAAACTTTTGAATATAGAGAGTCTCAAGGGATTTACTAAGGGTGACCATATACTAACAGAAACTGGTTAACAGAAGAAAATTGTCAAGAAATTTAGTATTGTGGCCATATGACAACTTCATAGATAGAATTCTACTAGCAATAAGGTCTAGAGACTAACTTTTCACTGATTTGTATAAAATAAAAGAACATACATTATAACGATTAAATATTACACTGAGTTCCTTTCAACTATATTGACATAAAACTCCACTGAACTATCAACTAATTTGAAATTGTAATACTTGGAAAAAACGAATTTTATAAAGTTTTTATCAAAGTTTGGTTGTAGATAGCAGTGGAATGTAGAATATACGTTTCATCCTATTTAAGACTTATAGACTATTCATGTAATTGAAGCAACATGTATTAAGTTCAAGTCTTGGTATTAACATCAACTTAGGCTACAGTTACATCCAGCTAATCAATCCCGAATACGATGAAACACTTTGACTGAAATTCCACTACTAGTCACAATCTATCTATCTATCTATATATATATATATATATATGATTGGAGAAGATTTGTAGCTCAGGTGGGTGATTTTGATAAAGTTTTGTTCTCTGAGCTGGATGGTTTGGTCGTGGAGTTTTCATCGTTCTTCTGGACGACATCATCAGCACAAACTTCTTTTATCATATAAACTCATGAGATAGTTATCATACACAATGCATCAACACACAATTAGCTATTTTTTTCTATCTTAACCGTAGGAAATAAAGTATTATTCATTTGGTTTGTTATTATTCTTATTCTTATTATTATTGTTATTTTTCCCCTTTAATGAACATTTTACTTTTCTCTTGCAAAATATATAGATATGATAAATTACTTTGAGATTGTGTGAAAATTACCCAAAATCAACCAAACAAACAAACAAACAAAGAAGAAAGAAAATAAACAACCAGAACTGAATAAACAAAAAAACACACAAATCTAAGTTGGTATCCTAATTAGTGACATATTTATTACGTAATTTATCTTAGACTTTTCTTATTAATGACTGTTATTCATCTCAGAAATGAACATGTGAAAAATGTTTAATATACTATGTATGATCAAATTTATATTAACTTGGATTTCATATTGTTACTGTTTTAAAGGTGTTATTATTATCATTAAAACACATAAATATTGGTACATAGGGGCACCAGATATATATGTGACGCACAAATCTCATTCGATTTGTGTGGGGGGTGTGATACTGTCCAAGTGCCCAAACTGAAGCAGGTGGTTTTCTTAGGGGGCCACACTCAGAGCTTTTGACCTAAAGGTCTGATCCACAAGGCAGTGGAGCATCGTGAGGAGATGCAGTCTCACGGTAGCCGGTGATCAACGATTGATTCATACGCTATTTGTTCTTTCAGGATACTACGACTCATGTGCACCATTGTTTGGGAGTCAGAGTTTTCCAACTCCCCTAAATGGACTTTCCATGTCCACCAACCTGGTTAAAGCACCGGACATTCGCTTTTCGTCCTTTCAGTTTCGTAAACAACAGTAATGCCACGGGAAGGCAGTGAGTAGGACTTCCCTGGTAGAAGCTATATACTCGTGGCCATATGAGAGCATTTCGAGAGGGAGAGCAGACTCTCCCCACTCTCTGCCATACCAGGGCATTTGGGGGCGTTTTAAAGTTGACAGGTAGAATTTTGTTATGTGATCTTAAAAATAACTGATCTGTCCAATAAATAAACGAATTAGTCAAGCAAGTGAAATTTAAGGAGAAAACTAGGAAGTGAATTAGATGAAAACTTTTAGTGGGGATAGTGAATGGGAGTAGACAGTTCTCATTTAATTAGATCAATCCTTTTAGTGAAGGTTGTGAATATAGTAAGGATGATGCAAGGTCAGGACAAACATTGACTATTGGTACTGATGTAAACAGCAAATATGTATAGTCTCCGATATTTCCCCTTTATATGGATGATAACTGATAAACTGAATTTGGAAAAATCGTTAATGAATACGATTCTGCTAAAACGTGAAGCAGTGAGATAATTGAAGATTTTGAGGACTTCCATATATGTTTTAAACAGTGGAATTGGAGATGTAACGAATGTATTAACATGAGGGGGGATTTAGAAAAGAGATAAAGATTCACATATCCTAAAGTTTGTAAAATCAAATAATTAGGATATCAGTTCATGTATTCATTAGATAGAGTGCCTATAGCCATCTTATATAATACAATTTGAAATTAATTGAAATACAATACCTAACTATTCAGTTAACTCTTAGTTACTCAGAAAGAGAATAATTGATAAGATTTCTTTATGTTTGGTGTAGATACTACATCATTTTGTAGTTGAACCTTGAGCTCTAGAAAATTCCTGACAAATTTAAATTTATGTTTCCAGTGTTTCATTTTTAGTACTGTCATAAGAGAGGTAACTTATCGGTAAGGAAATTGGAGATTCGATCGCGAGTTACACTATGTATGTTTTTTCAGAGACTTCTCAACTATGTAAATAATGGTTATCGTAGAGCTATTTCATCACTGCAATATGTAAGCATCTATAATCCTATAAAGACTAGAATAAGGAACATCCATTTTGACACTATTCGACCATTGAGTTGCAATTCTGTGGTTGACATTGACTGCTGAGGAGTCCCACAATAGAACGAAACTGCCGTCCAGTGCTTCCAGGTTTTCCCTGGTGGTTTAGCTTCAATTGACTCACGCTTTCAACTATGAAAATACTAAACCTTCACAAAAAACCCCTTCTGATTTTTCAGTCAATTCATAATTTAGACCTAATCCCACCCAATATTATCTGTAGATAAGTTCCCCCCTCATAATTTGACTGACTTCATACGCCGTTGTTTTTTAACAGAACAACAAGAAACCCAGTTAATCATTAGTGTATATATGATTATTAATTAGATAGCTAGTTAGTAGGCAAGCGTTTCAGTGATATTCTATAATCATTTGACTTCAAGAGATATTTAGTCGTAATATTTTGATTTATATATCTTAGTTATATAAAAACGAGTAACTGAGTATGTCAGAACTCTTGCAGAAAATCTACTCATCGGAATCCAATTATAAAAATAGGAAGACGCTGAGATGGGATAAAACACGAAATTACTTTTTAATTCATTATGATGATTATTCTGTATAACATCCATTTGATTCCAGTGTAAAATTTACACAATATAATACTCATTATAATAATTAAGTGTAAAATTCATTCAGTATAACACGTAGCATGCTCACTGTAGTGATTCTGTGTAATATCTATCTGTGTATTTTCCCTATTTTACGTTTCTATGTGATGTTCACTAATTATTCATCAAATAAAAACAAAAATCGATGAATAACTGAGTGTTTTAGTTTTCATGAGTCGATCTAAGCTAGACTATCATGGAAAACCTGGGAGCATTGGACAGTCCCACTTGAGGGATTCAAACTCAGGACCTTCGGTTTTGCATACAAACTCTTAACCTCTAACTATTAAAGTTACCAAAATCTCTACAAACCCCCATTCTCAAATATATTATTGACAATCATTTTGAGAAACTTTGCTGAACTATTCTATCATCTTTCTACGAATAAATTTTAAAAAAAATAGTACAGACCATTGACTAGCTAAAATAAATGTGATCAAATATACGAAAAAAAGATAAATAAACAGGTAATCAGACTGTGGTGTGGGTTACCTATATCCACATTAGTAATATATAACGATGGTCAGGCATAGAATGTATTTCGGTAGAAGATCGATAAACAAAGAACAGAAACGAAACTCATTTGGTATGAAAATATATGAAACATTAGATCACAAACGATAGACTTATATTTGCAGAAAGAATAGTCAAGATTGAGACAATTGATTGATAGTTTGCAAACTAATTATTTACTGTATGGTTGTCAGATTTTAGTGAGATATTCTATTCACTACAAGACAATCAATAACAATCAGAATGTTCCCGTTCTAGCCGTAGTTTATTTATTCTATAAAATATTTGTGATGAATAAAACAAAATCAAATGAGAATTTTGATTAAGGAAATATCATAATTCTACTAAAAGTTAATATTAAGGCAAACATGGATTGATTCGTATTGAGAGGGTTCAAACTTTACGAATTCTTAATTCTCAAAGGTTATTTTTTTAAATTTAATAATTCTGTATTTATATTCAGTAAGATCTAAATGAGTTTTAGATTAAGAAACTAGTCTGGTAATAATGATATCAGAAATTAGTTATAATCCAGAAGATAGTCCGAATGTGGTGTATACTAATGATGTCGATAGATATAAGTAGTATGTATCACCAATTGAAAGTGGAATGCCTGGAGGCAGAATTTTAAGAAGATTAAAGAGAAGAGAACGAGAACAGAGAGCGATTGGTATGTAAACGAAGGAACAATAAAGTGTGGGACAATTGATTGACATTTTACAAATGAAGTATTTACTTTATGGTTCTCTGATTTTACTAAGTTGTTCTATAATTTTGTGTTCAAATACATTTGCTTGTTCCCATTCGTGCTCTCATCTGTTAGAAAAGTGTAATAGAGAACGATCTTGAAGTATTTTTAGTGATCATCAAACAATGAAATGTACTGCCACCAAGAAACTTCAAAAATATTACGATAACCAATGTAATCGAAATAGTAATTTGTTTATGGAATTCATACAACAATTTCGACGAAATAGACAATATATATGATCATTATTTGGGAGCCATCTTTAGTCGTGAACGATATCTCCCATTTCAGCTGCTATGACAAATTCTTCCACTAGTCATACATACAATTCTATTATATTCATCACTCTTTTCTTTGAAGAAAAGAAAAAAAGGAAACATATCTCAACAACTACTATGATGTTTCTATTTTTATTTTACAGTATTTACCATAGTATCCAATTTATGAACATTTTTTTAGTAACGCCTGGGTAGCTGTCATATAAATTCATTTTAAATTAATTTAAAAATAGCAGTTGACTTGCATGGGAAGCATCGTTGATAAACAAGGAGGATCGGATGCAGATGTAAAGGCGAGGATTGGCAAAGCAAGGACAGCATTTCTACAATTGAAGAACATATGAAACTCAAAACAACTGTCAACTAATTTCAAAGTGAGAATCTTCAATACGAACGTCAAGACAGTCCTACTGTATGGAGCTGAAACGTGGAGAGCTACAAGTATTTATAAACAGTTGTCTACGCAAAATACTTAACATCCATTGGCCGGATACTATCAGCAACAGCGTTTTATGGAGAAGACGTTGGAAGTGGATCGGACATACATTAAGGAAATCACCAATGTGCATTACAAGGCAATCCCTAACTTGGAATCGTGAAGGGAAACGGAAAAGAGAAAGGCCGAAGAACACATTACGCCGGAAAATAAAAGCTGATATGAAAAGGATGAATAAAAAATGGAACGAACTGGAAAGGATTGCTCAGGACAGAGTTGGATGGAGAATGCTGGTGAGCGGCCTATGCTCTTCCACGAGGGGTAACAGGCGTAAGTAAGTTGACTTGTAATATTTTCAAAGTTGGAGAATGTTTAACCCAACCGATTGAGCAGACTGTTGTATACTTATAAAAAATAAAGTTCTCTAAATGATATTCACTTTTAAAGTTAAGATATCCTTAATATTAAGAAAAACGTACAGTTGCCTTAGTCTAGAATTGGGTATATTAATCAATAAATTTGATATTGCTTAAAGAGGATTTTTATCACTTGAAAAATATTCGAAACCTATAAAGAGGATTGGATAACAATTTCTTTCTATGAAATAATTCTTGCGATCCATATATTGATAATTTTTCATGAAAACTAGTCCGGGAGTTTTAGATTATATAGTGAACATGATGGTTATAGAGTATTAGGTTGGTAATACTCATTAGTTCACATTGCTGATTATTATCTAACTCAATTCTTAATGTAATCGGTGTTTGACTTAATCACCTACTCCTGCTACTCCTAATGGAGTATAAGCCGCCGATCAGCATTCTCCAACCCACCCTGTCCTGGACCTTCCTTTCTAGTTCTATCCAATTTTTGTTCATTCTACTCATGTCTACTCCGTTTCTAGGAGTAATGTGTTCTATGGTCTTCCTATTCTCCTTTGGCGTTCAGGATTTCATGTGAGGGCTTTTCTTGTGACGCAGTTAGCTGCTTTCCTCAATATGTGTCCTACCCACTTCCAGCACTTCTTCCTGATTTCTTCCTCCGCTGAAATCTGGTATGTTGTCTCCCACAGTAACTTGTTGCTGATGATGTCTGGCCAGCGGATCCGAAGTATCTTGCGTAGACAACTGTTAATAAACACTTGTATCTTCTGGATGATGGCTTTCGTAGTTCTCCAAGTTTCTGCCCCATACAATAGAACTGTCTTGAAATTTGTATTGAAAATTCTGATCTTGGTGTTGGTTGACAACTGTTTTGAGTTCCAGATGTTTCTCAGTTGTAAATATGCTGCTCTTGCTTTGCTGATCCGCACCCTCAAATCTGTATCTGATCCACCGTGTTCATCAATGATGCTACCCAGATATGTAAAGGTTTCCACATCCTCCAAAACTTCTCCGTCACGTTGAATCCGATTGGTGCATATTGTATTGTATCGGAGAGTCTTGCCTTCCCTTTGTGTATATTGAGACATACTGCTGCTGAGGCTGCTGCTACACTGGTTGTCTTACCCTGCATTTGTTGTTGCGTGTGAGATAGAAGAGCCAGATCATCTGCGAAGTCTGGGTCGTCCAGCTGCATCCTAGCTGTGCACTGTGTCCCGTGCTTCCCTCAAGATGTTGACGTCTTCATGATCCAGTCGATCGCCAGGAGAAATAGAAAGGGTGAGAGTGAGCAACCTTGTCTGACACCAGTCTTTACCTCGAACGAGTCTATCAACTGTCTTGCATGCACGATTTTTCAGTTTAATCCATTGTAGGAATTCCGTATGATATTGACGGTAGTGCTAAAATAAAAAAAGGCTGCTTAAAACTTTCTAGTTTCGAATAGTTAGACATTTTGATATCAGTTTGTAACAAAAAGTATTACAGTTTGATCTGTGCAATTCATTGCAAAAACAAAATTCATTCATAGACTGTCAGTTTCAAGTATCATTACATCATATGTTGTCTTTCGAACTAACTTTAACCATTTCAGTATGATCATTTTATATCAACTATTCTTGTACTACTTAACATCATTGGTGATATTTATTATAATTATATACATTTGTATACGTATGATGTATATCTATGATCAGATTGTTCGAAATGCATTGCATTAATATCTCATATAGTTCTGACAATCTTCGTCTTATGATTACACTGCTCAAAAGTATACATTTGCACTATATAATAAACTAATCAAAATTATCTTCTCTGAATATGAGTTTATCAGTGGATGAGAATTACATTCGTCAATTTTGCGTTGATATGCATCAGAAAGCTATTTATCTCATTTCTCTTCATCTCGCCATTACGATCTATCTATCTATTTATCTATCCACACGTCTATCTATCTATTTGTATTTAATGATTCATTTTTGAATTTAAACAATCTAGAGTTAGAATTTTACTTAGTACTGTTTGTTTGGATCTTCGAATTGACGTTTTTAGGACTGAAACTGGTCAGTCTCTAATTGGCATATGTGCATACTGTGTGTATTGCCTCGATATAGCCTAAATTCACAAGCATGGTAAGCAAAGGACTCAGTGGTCAAGTGGATAACGCGAAGGCGTTTCAAGCGAAAGGTGCTGGGTTCGAGCCCAAGAGTGAACATCAACTCTGAGATGCAGGTACATCCAGCTGACGAGTCCCAAATAGGACGAAACAAGCGTCAAACTGGATTCCACTGCTAGCTACTATCCATCTTTGCTTACCAATCTAGAGTTAGGCTGTAAGAAAAAAACCATTTACTCCTACTCAGTAATATTTACTCATTTTCTCGTTGACAACATTGCTCTTTTGTTTTCTAGGTTTACAGCTATTTTCTTTTTTAACTTTACAAAATGGGATAATTACACAATTATTATTTATTGAAGTACTGGCATGCTGTATGATAAATATGTGTATTTATATATATAAGAGATACGTTGTAACCAAGATAAGACCACTAATAACATTGTAATTATTATTGAAGTACATTAATGAATTATACAATTTACTGATTGTTTTTGTACAGACTTGTACATTCACTTCAGTGTGTATGTGTAGGAATGGGGGGTAGGGGGATATACTCGTATTTGAATTACTATTATATGTCTGTTTGTAAATGTTTTCATCCAATACGGGTACTTACTATCAGCAATTATTGAATAGATGAGATTTCTAGTATTAGATTATATATATTTATATTTATCAATAAGTGCCAAGTCATCATATTTATAATATATTAGCTTAACAACATCCTTAAACGACAAACGAATTACAAGTACAACGTATGTAAATATAATTAGTAAGCATTGTAGTACAATTTATACTACAAATAATCATAATAATAATAATACTGATAATCATAAATGTGGAACAGAATAAATCGACTATAATTGATAATGAAATCAGATGTATCTACGTTGGGTAAAAAAATGTACATTACCGTTAATATAGTGCTAATGTACGCTATGTGAATATGTGTGTATGTATGGGGAGAAACTTTTGATTAGCGTATACTCATCCAATATCAATACTGTTATTACTATTATTATTATTATTTTTAGAAGGGGATTTGTGGAGATTTCAGTATTTTTCAAAGTTGAAATCACTAGTCAATTGAAGCTAGACCACCATCGAAAACCTGTAAGCACTGGACGGCCGTTTCGTCCTATTATGGGACTCCTCAGCAGTGCGCATCCACGAACCCGCTCTCGCGAGATTCGAACCCAGGACCTGCCAGTCTCGAGCCGAAGCCCTTAACCGATAGACCACTGAGCTGACATCCAACGGTGTTAATGTCTAACTTCAACTGATCCACGAAGTTATTATTATTATTATTACGAGTATCGTCTTGATGCTAACGATGATAACGATAGGGATATTTTATGAAGTGTACTTGTTTTTTATAGATATATAGTTGAAATCATGAGTCAATCGAGGCTAGACCACCATGAAAAATGTGAAAGCACTGATCGGTCGTACTTGTTTTGTACTTATTTTTGTTTGCTCTTTTCTCCTGTGCAGAAAAAAAAAGTAATAACGACAACAGAGAACTATTACATCATAGTTATTTAATGAAAATATAGACTCATGATTCAATAGAACAAATTTGAATGTTTCATTGATTTAGATTTAATTTTTGCTTTAAATAAACTATTCAAGAAATCATGTGGTCATTCGTAGTTTAAAAATTAAAGAATGGATGACATGTAGAGTTATATGGATATTTAATTAACAGTGAAATTCAACAGTTTATTGTATTGTTAATAATATTTTGATGAAATAAATAGATATTTATTTATTTATTTTTCTTCTTGTCAAATATCAATGTAGCCATTCATATAAAACTATGTTGAATGTGAGTTAGTTACTCACTGAAGGTAATGTAAGATGGTTAGAAAAAAGAATATAGACACTGAAATAACATTCATAGAGATTATAAGATTACGTAATAAGAAGTGTTTAGATAATTGGAAGCGAATATTAGAAAAATTATAAGTAAATAATTGATAGGGGGGATGAAGAAAAATAAACAAAGAAAGTATGGAAAATAAAATTATTTAATAATTTTATTTATTAATTTATTATTATTTAATAAGGGTGATCTTATGAACACAAAGGCTTGGATTGTTGGATCGAATTCCTATAGCTTCTGATATGTGTAAGAGACGAGATTGAACCCCATAAGAAAAATTAGTAGGAATACGATAAATAACTTGAAATGATTTATTTCTGTCAACTATATGACCGCTATCGATCAAGTGTGAAAGAATCAAGCTCTGTATTGTCTTGACAGTACATTTTCCTAACCATGAAGGGAGGTATTCACTAACTCTTTGGTTCAGTTGTCTGGTAGTGCGCCTAATATAGCTTTTCTCCACAGGAGAAGGTGAATTCATAGATACACGTAGAAGTGGCATAACCAGGTAACTTATTCTTTAGTTCAGGAATCACCATAGAAGCAATATAAATAAATACACCACTATACATTATGAATAATAATGATAATAATAATTTCATTTAGTTAATAGGTAAAATATTGAAAGTGGTTTTTTTGTCAGGAAATCATAATGACTATATTATTAATTAAATAATGTATTTTATTTCAGTCACATCTAACCTAGATCTATTGACTGCCTAGATTTTTTTTACTCATAGAATATTGGTAAAATAATCCAATTCTTTTGTATCACTGGGAATAATGTCTTTTCTGAATTATTTTAGTTCTGTTTAGCTTACTATATAGTCGAGATCATGAGTCAATTGAAGTTACATCACCATGGGAAACCTGGAAGCACTGGACGGCCGTTTTGTCTTATTGTGAGACTCCAAACCAGTGCGCATCCACGATTCCACCTCGCGAGATCCAAACCCAGGACCTATGAGTCTCACGCACGAGCACTTAACCGATAGACCACTGAGTTGGCCGGCATCCAACAGTGTTAATGTCTAAGTTCAACCAATCAACGAAATTGAGCAAACCATTTCACCAATCTCATAAGTGAGTTGCTATCTCTCAACAGACCTGGTTGAACTCCTCTGGTTACTGCTTCTCACTAGAACTCCAGGAAATACCTCATGAAGCCAGTCACTAGTGAGCATATGATATGGGGGTTATTTGTGGAGATCTTTAGTAACTTTTTATTTATTTATATTAATTACAATTATTAATCATAATTGAATATTGATTAATTATATACATTGGTAAAATATTAAAATGATTATTCTGTCATTGAAATATGGGAACTTTTTTAGTGAAGCGACAATCTAGACAATTTTGTTTAATTATAGTCACGAAAAAGATGATTGAACAATTTTTTTCTTTTGACATTTGATTATCCATTTATTAAGTTGAATAATTTTGTTGAATAATAAAAAGAGAATTCAGCGAAGAAAATTTTCTTTTCGACGAAATCATTTACTTATGCTGTACATTCGTATATATAGTTATATGGAAAATATATATCTACAGGAGGCTAGGAAAGATTACATTATTGAAAGCTTTAGTCAATTGTATCTAGACCACCAGGGAAAACCTGGAAGTACTGGACGGCCGTTTCGTTCTATTGTGAGACTCCTCAACAGTGTGAATCCACGACCTTGTGGTCAATTGACTCACGCTTTCAACTATGAAAATACTAAATCTCCACAAAACCCCCTTCTGATAAAGAATGCATTTTAAATTGATTCGAGAATGAATAGCAAATGAAGTTAAGTACTAATCAAGGGGTAAGGATGGAAATGAATTTATGGTTCAGATAATAGTCCAGTTGACAGATATGAAGAAAATCGACAAACACAAAGGTCATAATAATAGACTGAATAATAATCAAGAAAACTTGTATAAATCATCAGAAGGGGTTTTGTGGAGATTTTAGTATTTTTCATAGTTGAAAGCATGAGTCAATTGAAGCTAGACCACCATCGAAAACCTGGAAACACTGAACGGCCGTTTCGTCCTATTATAGGACTCCTCAGCAGTGCGCATCCACGAACCCGCTCTCGCGAGATTCGAACCCAGGACCTAAACTTGTATACGGTAATAATGATAAGAATAGCTGATTTGAGTTTAAAATGTAAATAATAGTCAAATAAAAGTGCAGAAAAGAAAAAAAATGCGACGGCCAGAAACATACCCATTAAGGGAATTAGGGCCGAGGAAGGGTGAGAGGTTGGATAAATCGGTTCTGCACGCAAAGTTCAGGCTTGAGTTCGTGGATTGCTAGTGCCTCAACAGTGCATATATATATATATATATATATATATATATACGAATGTACAGCTTAAGTAAATGATTTCGTCGAAAAGAAAATTTTCTTCGCTGAATTCTCTTTTTCTTATTCAATGACACTATGAGTTATTTTAATAATTCTGTTATTTATAAATTTAGCATTTTATTAAAAGGGTATTTATTAAGAAATCTATTAAATTGATCTCATTAAGGATCAGAATTAATTTATGATTATAGTTATAATCGACTGATTGATTGAATTATATCCACGTTTATTCTAATATACATGTCTGACAGGTAGTTATTGCTTAAGTCAATCATTGGTGTTTACCAGATTTTTGTTTTATGTGTTTTGAGGGTGAATTAGAAAAGAAAGAATACATTTAGATTAATGGAATTCAAAAAGGGGGAGAGAAAACAACTAAATTTAATGTATAGGTTATAAACATACAATCATTACCAAGTTAATGCATTCACCTTAAAGCCTAGACGTTCATTAGTGTTGGGGGTCGGTTGAAATCAAAATATCTCAGTAGTAACATGTTTTAATGTTTGTCAATATTATGGGTTATGCACTACTAGTACGAAACATTTATAAAGTTTAAATTCACTTCCAATTGTTTGATTGAATCTTCCCATTGATGTTTAGGACTGCAAATGATCAGTCTCTTATTGACATATGTGCATACTGTGCGTATTGACTCGATATAGCCTTAACTCACAAGCATTATAAGCAAAAATGGATAGCGGCTGCAGTGGAATCCAGGACACGCGTTTCGTCCTATTTGAGACCCGTCAGCTGGATGTACATCAACTCTTAGATGCGTTATCCACTTATCCACTGGGTCCTAATAGCCACAGTATCCACATATGGTCAATAGGTTACTGATCAATTGCAGTCCTAAACATCAATGGGAAGATCCAATAAAACAAAAGCAAATGAATTTAAACTTCATCCCATTGCACGAGCAAGTGGCTACCAAGACTCAGTAGCTAAGTGGATAACGTGGCGTTTGAAGCGAATGGTACTGGATTCGAGTCCCAGAGTGAAAATCAACTCTGAGATGTAGGTACATCCAGCTGACTAGTCTCAAATAGGACGAAGCGCCTGTCCTGGATTCCACTACTGTTCACTATCCATCTTTTATTTCTAAAGATTTCTGTAACTTCAAATAATTTTATAGTCTACATTGTAAACTATTTTCAACCTTGAATTATCTTTGCATGACTTTTGTAATATATTAATTTGCCTAGGGAATTCTTCAATAATTTCTAGCATTCTTGGCATCAATAAAACTAGATTTAATGTTAAGAGATGAATAAACATTTTGAATAGATTAAAATCCATTATTTTGTTTTGCTTCATCAGAATAAAATAAGGTAATGAAAGAAAAAAAAAGAGGAAATAAAAACGAATTACTTTTTGCAATTTATTTGTTTATTTTCTTTGTCAAATATAAGTAGTATTGTGTGTGGTCTACTTATATCTACATAAGTAGTATATAGTGATGGTCAGATATAGAATGTATTTTGGCTGAAGATCGATAAGGAAAGAATTGAAATGAAGCGCAATCGGTATGAAAATGCATGAACAATGAAATCAGAGAAGACGGACTGATATTTACAGAAGTAACAATTAAGATTGATATAATTAATTGATAGTTTGCAAATTAACTGTCTACTGTATGATTATCAGATCTTAGTAAGATTACATTCGATTGTCCCAACTAGTTTTGTTGTTCACTACAGTATTATTACTAATTTTTACAATCGATTATTATCAAGAAACTATAGTTTTCATTAGATTTTTATTTGATATTGAATAGATGGTAAAATTTCTAAGTAAGCAATTACTTTATTAAAAAAATATATTTTCACGGGAACGAAGTATAGTGGATGTATAAGTGATAGTATATTTGGATTGTGAATAACAATGGAATCTATTAAGCAGGTTTCATTCTGTTTGATAATCATTGAGTGAATATGAATACTGTTTCACTAATCATCATTCAAGAACGAGTTACCAATGACTATATTGCAACATAATTGATGGAATTCAAACAACACTAAGGATTAGACGAATATGAAATTGGTTAATACTTAGTTGTCAGTCAACTATATATAGAGTTTTCTGACTATATACGTGTATTTTCAAATATATTCATGATTTACCAACTCAGTGGTCAAGAGACCGAAGGTCCTAATTTTGAGTCTCGTATTTGTGATTGTAAATGTGCACCTCTGAGGAGTCCCATACTAACACGAAACAACCGTCCAATGCTTTCAGGTTTTCCGTAATGGTCTAGCTTTAATCAACTCATGAATTCAACCATTAAATTTACAAAAAACCCAATAAACTTTAAAATATATAAGTTTATATCAATCATAACATTTCATTAGATACATAAATAATCTGATCAATGAATTGGAAAGAAAAATCAAAAAAAAATTTCTCTTTTTTTTTCTTTCAAAAAAGAAAACAGAGAAATTACTACTTTACTGTTTATTTACTTATTCGTCAATCATTTCACGCAATTTTATTTTATTTACATAGTGACTTGTTTATTTTCATTATAAGTTAATTCATGTGTATATTGTATATTATAATAAAATGACATTGTTCTGTATATTCATGTGTTCTACCATATGGATATCCACCACCTAGTTCATATCTCTGTTGTTTAAATTTATTTAAACATATTAACTAGTTGTTTTCATATAAATATCTATCTATATAGATATATACTACTGAATTACGTTACTATGATTACGGTGAATAGTATTAAGCAGTTTGACAGTTATTTGTTTAATGTTTAATATTTATGAAAGATTGAAGTATTTCTTCTTATACTTTAATTCTTTTGTTCTTTATATATATATCATTTATCAAATTAAAAGAGAAAATAAAAAAAAAATAAAAAAAATCTAAACTTGATATTAACTAAGAGTTAAAACTTTAATTGACAGAATATTTTTTTATTTTTTTATTTTTGAAACAAACAAGCAAACAAAAAAAAACATGAAAAAAAACACAAAAATTTTTTAAAACCGATGAATTAGAAATAAATACTAATTTATATAAGAATATTTATTTTTTTGAAAAAAATAAAGAAAGAAAAATAAAAAAATAAAAATAAAAAAAAGAAAAAGGAAAAAAAACTGTACAAAGTAAATAAACTTAGAGTTTACGATATATTTTTTTTTAATGATAACCGGAAAAGATAATGATCATTATGATTATGATTCTATTATATCTTATATATATTCTATATAATGGTAAACTATTCATTATTATTCAACTATTTTTAATATATAAATCATGGAATTATATTTTTAAACAATTTTTGTCGGTAGAAATAAATGATGGCTAACTAATAAAGTTCATACTACTCATTATATTTTTATATAAGTAATACAATAGATTACATTTAAAAAGTAATAACAAATAGAAAATGCCGATCAAGTATCAATAAGAAAAATCTGTAAAAAATTAAAAAAAAAATGAAAAGGAAACTATCGGTGTTTTCTTTTTTTTTGGAAAAAAAAGAAAACAAACATCAAAGATGAGTATCGTTATTCATTTAATTATAATAAAGTAAATGTTACCAGGTATCAATATGAAAGTGTATAAACTTAGATAAGTGATCTCCTTTTAATGATAAACTACAAATTATATATCCATATATCCATCTATCTATCCTTCGCTCCCTCTCTCTCTCTCTATATATATAGTCGGATATGAATAGAATAGGATTTGATACAAAGATGCATTCAATTTGTTACAGTTTTTGTATTATCAAAAGGGGATTGGAATAAGATAGAAATGCAATAGAGTTAAATTGATCATTTTATCATTAGAAATGACAAAAAACAAATTAAAAAAAAACAAAACAAACAAACAGGAAATGTGGTTCAAAATGAATGACGGAAGTTGAGGATTAAGAAATATAAGATAAAGAGAAATTTTGCATTATTGTAATCGATTTAAATATTACTTAAGTTATCAAATTGTTGATTATCAGAAAGGGTTTTGTGGAGATATCAGTAATTTCATAAATAAAATCATGATATAACTGAAGCTAGACCACTATAGAAAACCTGGAAATACTGGACGGCCCTTTCGTCCTATTATGAAACTCCTTAGCAGTCCTGGGTCATGTGTTCGTCCTACATTAGGACGAAACGGCCATTCAGTGCTTCCAGGTTTTCCATGGTGGTCTAGCTTCAATCGACTCATGATTTCAACTATGAGATAATTTTTGCTTGAATTTTGATCAAGACACATACATATCTAAATACGGCTCAGATCATCAGTGAGTGACTTTAAATGTGTGATTAAACTTATTGAATGATTAATATTGACTGCATGTAACCATAATGCATGGTATCTAATAAGTTGAATTAACACAAGCATATCATATGCTGATGTACATCGGCTAAGTTTAGGTCAAAAGGGTAAGTGACGGATTTTGACAGACAAACGCTACTGGTTGAGAGTTGATTAAACTAACTTAGGGACTTATATAAATCAATAAGCTTGTGTACATGATGGATCTGGTAAACAAATAAAGCTTCAAATTCATTTCTTTTCATCTCACTCGATTAACATTTTGGGCTCGCATATAGGAAGCAAACATATCGAAATCAAAATCGGTTGACTTATCAAGATAACAATAATGTGGAAGGCAATTAAGATACAATAAACGGAGTGGTTTATTCAACTGTTTATATTTCGGCCACTCATTTGTTTCTTATTTCCACTCGTTCATTAATTCTATATAAATAAATGATATTACTCACTAGTCAAAACAAAGAATTAAAATACAAGGACCAGAGCACAATGAAAATCTACAGCTTAGAAGATCTGTAGACCTTTTTGGTTGTTAATTTAAAATTATTGATTATTAAACCAGAAACTATATTTAAACACTTAATCATAAGTCGAACATCACAATTGTGCTTCTATATAAACAAGACGGTAAACATCTTGATCTAGTGTTTGCCGTACAGCAAATTTTGTCATTTAAAGAAATTAAAGAATTAAATTGTACGAGATGTAACAAAAGTAAATGAATAATAACTACGTATGTGTCATATGCTACTTATGCCGACAGATATAATTTAGTCTGTCACACTAATCGGAAGTGAGATGTCTAGCAGTAGAAGATTGCAATGAAGAAAATAAAAGGGCAATCAAAAGAACAACAGAATTAGAGGAGTAATGTAATATTCAAAGGACAATGTAAAGAAGATGTACAAACGATGTATTTAATGTATGATTTTCATGTTTTACTAACTCACTATAGTTTGCATTCAACAGTTGTCGTTCACTATTTGTGGGTACAAACAAAGTTGTCCAAAATAAATATGTACTGATTATCCGGTAATAGGTTCACTGTGAGACAAGTCATTTTCATTGGTGTTTTAAATGTTGACAATGTCTAATAGTAGCATGATAATTGTTTACAGTATATTAAAATTAAACAACTATATTTGCTTCATGGAACCGGTAAGTTTTATATCATTTAACTGAGGAGTGAGCTCTATATATCAATTTATTTAAATATGGTTTACAAAAGTAGGTAATATGCTTAGGCTACAAGTTTTTGATCACGTATTTTTGAAACTTTACTAGTTTATAGTTAAGCAAATGATTGAGAAATAATGAGGTTAGGTAAGGGTACTAGACAGAAATGAGAATTTGGTTTGAATCTTCACCGAATGATGCGTTTGGGACATATGTTACATATGGCTAACAGCTGCCTAACTGTGGTTGTATGTTAGGAGAAAGTTAAGAGAAGCAAAACCGAAACATGACACCTATTTGTGAAGTCATTAACTGCTGGTTTGAGTCATGTTATTTGATACGAACTACTCTTTTAAAGTCAGCCCAATGATTGAAGACACTAGATGTTATGGTTTAGAATAGGTCATAATGGCACAAATGGATTTACTGTTTACCTTTTCAAACTATATTCTCGATATTTATACATTCTCGTTATAACTATTACTACATTGATTCGATTTATTTGCTACTCAACTTCTTAACTTCATCTCATCGTGTTGATGTGGAATTGTAGTTTGAAACTAGTGCATATTTTTACTAAGATCATAATTATTCACTGATTGACAGACCGGTGAAATACAATAGATCATAGTAATCAGTTTAAGTCAAATACATGTTTCATCATATCTATTAAAAGCTTCAAATAGTTAATATAAAAGAGATGTAATAAGGAATGATAAAATTATTTCAGTCCATCTTGCCGACAAAGACTTAAAAGTGATCTTTGTTGAATATAGCGTTTAATTTTATTCATTGTACCGATTCACATGATTTTACAATTTCGTCTTTCTGATCATTGTTACCTTGTAGGTCTTATAAGGTCAAGTTTTCTAAAGGTTTTATGTCAATCATGAGATTTCATAATAACAATAATGGCAACAATTATAGCCATTACCCATCTTTGGTTAGGTTAATTATACTTAGGTTTATTCTGATATAATGATGCACAGTAATAAAATCAAACTCATATTTTATTACTTAATTCACACTTATTCACCTATCTTATAGAAGAGATAACTGTTTTCTTTTCGGTGATTTATCCTAAAAAGAAGTTCCCGAAACACATATACTTTATTTATTCAGCGGTATTTTTTTTCATATATTCATTTATATATGCTAGTTAACTATTGAAGTAGTATAGATGGGATATATTCATACTACTACTACTACTACTACTACTACTACTACTACTACTACTACTACTACTTCTTCTTCTTCTTCTTCTTCTACTACTACTACTCTTACTCCTCCTCCCCCTCCTCCTCCCCCTCCTCCTCCTCCTCCTCCTCCTACTACTACTACTACTACTACTACTACTAATAATAATAATAATAATAATAATGTTCAATGTTATGTAAAGTTTTTATTGATATCAACACGAACATTAATGAGTTAAGCATCAATTAATTTGAAATATACTTGTTTCAGGTTAATAATATTTATTAGAAAAAGGGTTTTGTGAAGATTTTAGTAATTTAATAGGTGAATTCATAAGTCAATTAAAGTTAGATCACTATGGAAAGGAAACCTAGAAGGACTGGAAAACTGTTTCCTTTTAGTATGGGAATCATTAGCAGTGAGTATCCACGATCCCACTCTCGGGATTTGAACCCAGGACCTATAGGTTTCGTACGCGAATGATGATGGACGGTGGCACAATTTCGTGAATTGGTTGAAGTTACACATTAACATCTTTGGATACCGATCATCTCAGTGGTCTGGAGGTGAAGTGTCCGTGCGTGAAACCGATAGGTCCTGGTTTCGAATCTAGTGTGCGGGATCGTATATGCACACTGCTGAGGTGTCCCATACTAGAACGAAACGGTCATTCAGTGCTTCCACGTTTTCCATGTTGGTCTACTTTCAACTGAATCATGAATTCAACTACTAAATTAAGAATATTTAGTTTAACAGATTGAAGCGAATGAAAGGAACACTGTTATATATATAGTTTTCTTTATTAACTTTGAAAAGGACAAAAACGATTCTTTTTCATAAAATAACATCAGTTTATTTCATTTTGTCAAGCTTTCATCTATTGCTTACAATATGTAACATTTAAAACAAAATTTTACAAAAAGGGTTCAAACCCCTTACATTAAAAGTATAATATACTGATGACGTTGAGTGATTTACCTACCAATGAGGAAACGCTGCATAGTTATCTAACAAGTAACAATGAAAACCAGTAAAATGACAGTGGAATAACAACTTAGTTTTAAATAATTAGTCCTCGCGTGTTCATTTATTATTTTTAGTGAATATGAAAGATCAAGTTTACATATTAGGAATTAGGATAGTATTCTAAATTAATGTATTAATCACATATAGTTATTCTCAGTACATGATATTGGTTATAATTTAGAAAAGGTTAGGGTAAGGTATTAAAATTAAGGCTGAAGTTTTGAGTTGGGTTTATGAATTAAGGTTGAGGTTTTCATCACGAACTGTGATCAGTAATAATTCAATGCTTTGCTTCACTAAACACTCTTAACTACTCCTTAAATCACACTAGGCACTTAGACACACTAATCTGTCTTAGGAGCAGGTTAGTTTTGTTATTTAGCTTTAGAACCATCTTAAATTGACATTTTAGTTGGATAGTAGATATTCTTATTGATTCTGGGCGTTTTAAGAACCAATTATTATCAAGTTTCACCTAGTTACTAGTAACGTTTAAGTTATCTATCATTGCACTTCAATTTTCGCTCAGAATACTTGATTGGTTACCTCACAAGAATAAAGCTGGTTAAAATGTAGCGTAAGCCTATACCGGCATGAAGCATGTAGCTACGATTTAAATGAAATAAGATGAAACCAAGGGAAACATTACAAATATGCATAATTTATGAAATCAAGGTCTGGAGCATCTCGGTTAAAACAGATTAGCAAAATACGGTAGGGCTGAAATTAAACGTTTATATCATGTAATAAATAAATACAAGTTAATGATGCATAAGAATTAAACTCGGTCAATCAAAGATTATCAGCTAGGAAAGAAACTGAAAAATGACGTAGTTATGCAACACATGAAGAATAGTTTGAAAATGTATAATGTAGTGCAATGAAGATTATGTTAACTGAACAGAAAATAACTAACAACTGTCTCATTTTCTGCACGTCAGATAATTTATGGATGTTTGAGATAGATATATTACTAGCAAATATGGGTAGAGTAACGCATGGTTGCTTGTTAAATAGTATGTAAGGTTTTAAGGTATCTCCGATAGTGAGATGTTTAGCAATCACGTTACTGAAAGTCTTTACTTCTCTAGATCACACAGCAGTTTTTGGACATGTTTATGTAATACATGGCAGGTTCTTTCTGTTCTATTATTGTAGCATCTTTGGTAAGTACGAAACATAATCTCTGGCAACATTAGAAAAATATCATGATCCAGTCAAAACATTCAATAGTTGTTTGTAAATCAATATCTTCTCTCTTAGAAACTTAAGGGTAAACTTTATTCTCTGATACAATCAGCGTTTACTCATCATTGATGTTATTTGTAGTGTAATTATATAACATCTTACCATATGTCTCATTAAAGTATTTTGTCAGCTGAACTGATGAGTATTATAATTTTGTTTAAAATTTAGGGGGTTTCTATCTGATTACACACTGACCATCTTCCATAACTCCATTTTTTAACGTAATGATTAAATATCTACTAGATCTAAAGTACATTGTCTTTATTTATATAATCTCTGCGGTAATCAATAAACACATAAATCTTAATTAATATATCATTCTACCGACCTTTACTGTATTGTCAACTTATACTTAAATGCTTTTTTTTATTTATGTGCTTCATAAATTGCAATATCATTCATCAAATAAATGAGGAATTAATTACAATGTACTTTAGAACTATTTCTCAATGAAGCAATGATGGATAGTAGCTAGCAGTGGAATCCAGAACGCACGTTTCGTCCTACTTGAGACTCGTCAGCTGGATGTATCTGCATCTCAGAGTTATTATTATTTTTTAATTGTTAGTTGATGTTCACTCTGAAACTCGAACCCATTACAAAACACGCGTTCTGGATTCCACTGCTAGCCACTATCCATCATTGCTTATAAAGCTTGTGGCTTCAGGCAATATCGAAGCAGTTCACACAGGATACACATAAGAGACTGATCAATTGCAGTCCTAAATAACAATGGGAAGATACAAGTAAACAACACCAAGTGAATATTTTTCTCATTTATATGTATATATATATACTTTTCTTCTCAAAAAATGTTCCTTTTTGGTTTTCCCTTTTGTTATATTCTACTTTTAATTATTGTTAATCCTACCTTTTTAAAATATGTTCTATTTAATTAAGTAGGTTGTGAAGGCTTATTTGATGTGAAGGTTGTTTTGTCAAGAATTGATATTTGCTAATAAAATACTGAAAAAAAACCCAGGAAGCATTAAGATTACTTAACAGGGTAATGATTAAGTATTTAGTGGTAACCAACTTTGAGGTAGATTAACGAAGTTCTAATAACAGGTTAAGATAAACCAAGTTAAAAATAAAGCGGTTACCATCAGTGAAAATGGATAATTACTGCATCATACCACAAATAGGCTTAATTTGGAGACCTGTATCACTTGATGCAAAGTTTGTAATCTGTGTTCACTTCAGAGCAAAAGATTAAGAGTTTGATTCTTGTAAGGTATAATAATCATCATTTTGGAAAACAATTTACATTCATTTATTGACAATAGCATGTTTAGGAATGTCTCGTATAATTGTAAAGATAAGTAATAAATTACATGAGTGTTCAATATATCTAGACTGATAGATTTTGGGAACTGAAGTCGCTTTATCTTCAGAAGATGTCGTCACATACGTGAAATTTAGGGAATTCAAATTTAGCTCAGTAGATACTGTATTGCTCGGCTACCTCACTGATAAGTTTGACAATAACTATGCCTTCTAAATAGAAATAATGAGACTTTGCACTTTTACTCAAGTAACGCCTGAATTTAAATAATTTTAAAAGGCTTTTTACTATCTAAGTTTAAATTCATCCTTAAATATGTGATTTTATCCATAAATGTTTTACAAGTGAAAAATACATAAATGCTTGACTTTCGTTATATAAGATAATCTGGTTGGACGTTGGTCTCATGTAATGCTAATACAATTATCATCTTTATTGATGTTTTCATGGTGTTTAGATAGTTTGTACCATACGACATTAAGTTTTTCATATAGATTTGATTTAATTTCGTGGATGATATATCTATGGGTGAATTGCTAGTCCATTCTTCTCTTATGGAACCCTAACAAAATCATGTCAATCTTAGAGGTATTATTTCAACAAGTTCACCTTGAAGACAAATGAGACTTGATTGGAATCCTGATATAGTTGAGATTACAAACTCCCTATACTAGAAAAAAGGTATTGCCAATAACTTTCTGGTTGTTTATTAAAAGCCGACTTCTGATGTAGTTTTCCTACAAATTGAACAATCTCCATAACCCACTATTGATAATAGTCAATATGTCCAATATAATGGAACAAGTTCAGTTTAAACCCGTTACTATAGATTCTTAATTATAGCCAAATAAAATATGTTAATCAATTCTGATTTATAATATGGATATTCAATATGTATTCTTTGTTTTATAATCTTATTTTCGTCTTGTTTTCTAGAATTCGGATCAATGCTAATATCCTACCATAGGTATCTTTCTTACTGTATGTCTAATAAAACCATTCAGTACATTGGAATGAATACTACAAAAGTAATTATGTTGTAACACATTATAAATAAATATCATTTCCGTAAAATATGAGAAATTAGAGAATAGTTACCACGCCGAAATAGAGGTCAAATTTCTTAAAGTAGCATATATATGCATAAGATACCTGGTGTCTTTTGGTATTTATGAAGGAGAAAGAAATATTTATTAGAATGTGAAAAGAACGGGACTGTAAGTAAACAGGAATCGATGGAAAATTTGGACATATGAACTGAATGTGTTCTTTTCGTTTTAGTTATTCACTTATTTGGTTGACAGAAATTGGTAGAAAGCATCGTGTTTTGCACAATATTCGATTTGAGCCATATATATAATATAATAGTGTGGTTCATTGATCGTTCAGTGGTAAAGAAAGGAAGTTTGTTAGTTTGTAAAGTTGAAGGGGATAAGTGAATCAAGTGGAAATTTCAATGTTGATGTTTTCCTTATCGTGGTCATTGAGAAGTATAATAATAATAATAATAATAGTAATCATAATAATAAGCAACTACATACTATGTTTTATTGAATTACACGAAAATAATCAATTGATCGTTGATCACTTATTGTTATTTTAGATACTCAACTGTAAGTGCGGTAATGTTGGGATAATTCGATTAAATTCTACAGACTACTGTTTTAATCACCACCATCATCATCATCATCATCATCATCATCATTTTACGATCAAATTCATTGTGTGGAGTATTTTCGTTTACTACAGTATTTGACTAAACAGATTCTTCTATCAAAATAAACGATCTGTGGTAAGTAATGTTTAAGAGAAAAATGAAAATTATACTTAAATTTCATACTTCATATCGATAATTCGTTTTAGTGAATAAATATAAAAGACGGGTTTATATTTCTACAATTATTTGGTTGAGATTAAATGGTAAGGAGCTTTGGGATTAATCAGCAAAGCGTATATGTAGTCTTGAGAGTAATGATGCTCTATATGAGATTCAAATCTACATAACTTTATGTCATGGTCAAAGAAGTCATAAACTAGCATCAGCCTCAGTGAAAGAATTCTTTGTGTACTTTGGGGTGAACGAATTAATTAATTCGAAGCATTATTTTAGTAAGGACTGGGTTTAGGAGTTGAGGTTAGAGTGGTTAACTGTATTATTAGACATATGGACGACTTTGCTTTAAGTTACTTCGTAAGTCATTGAATTGTAATTAGCACAATAAGAAGTAGGTGTAGGGAATTTTTCACTTAGCTCTAACTAAGATAAACGCTATGCTCTACTGTGTTTTGAATTGTACCCAATATGCATTGAGCGTTATCATAAGTTGGATTGGTTCTATCAAGGTCGTCGGTTTAGCATTGTTTTATCGTAATAATTATATAACCTTTAAGAACAACTTGTCTTTGCTTCTATAAAGCCTTGCGATTTCATACTATCTCTCTGACAGAATGTAAATTTTAAAGCACATAAGTAGCAATATAATGATATTACTTATTCATCTCCAGTTGTATTGAAACAAACGATTTAGTTTTATATTCAATCATACAGTAAATTGAGAATATCAGTATAGAGTTAGGAGTTTGTTGAATTTCATTGAAATCAGGCGCCGATCTAAATTAGTTCACCATTAAAAACTTGAAAGCACTAGGGGCCGCTTCTTTCTACTATAGGACTTCTCAGTAGTGAGCATCCACAACTAATATAGTACTTCCTTGTTTTCATTGGTCTTCTAACTTAGATCGGATCATGATTTTATTGAAATTGAAGTTAATCGCCAGTCTCTTATTGACATAGTAGTTATTCTCAATATATATAATATATACATAGCAAACTGTATTCTGAAGCTTGATCAATACAATTTGTAACCTAAGGGTATCCGAAGTGTTTTTTTAAACTTTTTTAAATATTTCTATTCATCTTATGATGTCTTAATTTAGATACAACTATAATTTTTCTTTTTTTCTTTAAATGTAAATGATTAGTTCTAGATCTATTTTTAAGCAAAGTGGATTTTTCACTTAATTACTTTTATAGTCTTTGATCAATTGATTGTTTTTTTGGTTTTCAATGGTTGATTACAGAAAGTCGGTCTTCAATGTAAACTAAGAAAATTGAACAATCTCCTTAAGCCCTTTATATTAATGATAATAATGTATTCATCAGTGACAGATTTCAACACGGAATTGCAGTACTTCTCATGAGAAGCTGTAAGTAGTAAAGTTCAACTATATCAGGTGTATAGATGTCACTCATAGAAGACAATGAAAGATAGTTGGGCAATACTTTCAAATGATTACAATCAGACAAATAAATCATTACATTTCAGTTCAATAGTTCAAAGATTAAAATGCTCTCTTTACTAAACTAAGAGGTCCTAGGTTCGATTCTTGATAATATCATTAATGAGCAGTACTGAGGTGTCCTATACTAGAACAAAATCTAAGATATAAACTATAAAAAATCTCATACCATTCATCTAATTTAGTAAATCACTTCAATATGAAAAAAAAAACGTTCCCTCTTTTTTCTTCTTATTTTGTCATTTTATTTTAATGTAGAATTACTCTTTAAATTTACAATCTTCAGTAGTATATATATATAAACTAAAATTTATCAAATGAGTTCATAGTGACAGTTATAAAATTATACAGAAAAAAATAAAATGCCATTTTTTTGAGATTGAAAAATAAGAAAAATTTTCTTTTTTTCTTTTTCACTTCTCAAATGGGTCCTTTTTTTCTTTTTTTTTTCTACTTTTCTTTTGTTTTATATCAAGTAAGTTACCATTACTTATCTCTTATGCATGAAAACAAACAAACAAGCAATTTCAAACTGATTATATCAGTTGTATGTGTGCGTGTATATGCTTATCCAAGATAATAATCGTCATAGTAACAATGAGACGGTGTTGTTTTGACAATATGATGTTCAATAATCAACGATGATGATTATTTTGTATAATGTAAATAAGTGATTAGAAACACGTGCATTTTCAAAGTATTTTGTTTTACTTTTTATGTAACAAAATTATTATTTTAAGTACAAGAGTTTTATATGACGATAGTTATGTTAGATTCATGAGTGAAATAGAAAAGAATCTACTCAATAGAAGTATAAATTCGGGATAATTTAAGTAAGGATGGATAGTCGTTAATAGTAGAATTCAGGATGTATGTTTCGTTTCATTTGAGGCTTGTCAGCTAGATTTACCTGAATCTTAGAGTTGAAGTACGGAGGAAAAAACAACCCTGGAATATAGGTGAGTTCATCTGACGAGCCGCAAATGGGACGAAACTCAGGCCCGGAATCTTATATCTAGCCCTTGTCCATTTTTCCTTGTGACTTAATGGAAATATCAAGGTTATCCGCTCATGTTGCACACATGCCAAGAGATACTGTTCAAAATTCAGTTTTTAACACCAACGACGGGAATATCCCAACATTTACAAACGAATAGTGAATGATGATTGTTTAATTAACCTTGTTGTTTGTTAGAAACTATGTGGCATATCCTAATTTTAGAATAGGTCAAATTTGTTAATACTGTCGTTTGTTATTCTTGTATTACTTTAATTTGTTTGATAAATGTTGGCATTTAGTCAGGAAAATCAATAACTCCGTTAGGAATCAAATCAAAAAAATCTTTAGGTCTTGCATGAAGTGCTCAATTTTTTAAACTGTTGAACTTGTATTTAATATTTCGTATCCCAAATTTTGATCGTTTAGTAATATTGTATAACCCTCATCTACTGTCATCGATGATTTTTATTTCTCTCCACCGAACATCACTGGATTTCACTAGTCACAGCTGCGTACTTATATCACTCACTAACTTTAACTAGACGGACATTGAGAACCACTGATGATATATACCATCATCATAGTGAAAATGTATTTTCCTCAAATCTTTTAAGATGTCAAATACTAATTGTTTCTAGTAAAGTTCTTTTTTGGAGTCCGTTACAACTTCATTGAATGGTAAATTGGTGAATTTGTCATTTTATTCAAAATCTTTGGTTGGAAAGTGTTCCACGAGTTTAGGAATCTTTACATTAGAAAGTCTTTATATAACCATTTGTGTGGAAGATTCAAACCCTGAGTCCTGAGATTGTAACATGAAAATAGCAATGATAAAGATTAGTTTTCTCAGTTAAAAAAATGTAACTTTAAAAAGAAATACTTAACAGGTTGAGATAAGAAATGGAAACGGTGAAATTAAAGGAAATAAGTAATTAAATCTTATAAAATATATTAACTTGTACATATAGCTCTCTGGATAAATGAAATATGTATATAAATATCATTGTTGGTGAGATTAAACTTGATAAATTAAGCAGGTGTACTCTTGGCTGCAAATTGAATACAGAATTGGGTGGTTTAATATTTGTGGAATGGTTGACTGACGGTACTATCATTTCTCTCTCAATGAATGTAAGTGCTTACATTGTAGTTTTGTATCAATCACATATTCTCTGTGAGAATCTAATTTATATAACACGAGTGAACAAGTCATTCAGCTACACTAGACGGCCGTTTCGTCTCTAGTATGGAACTCCTCAGTAGTGAGCATCCACGATCCTGTACGAGGGATTCGAACCGAAGACCATCAGTATCGTGCGCGAACGTTTAGCCTCTAGACCACTGATCCGGCATCCACGATATTGCATTATATAATCTCATACCAGGATGAGACGGCCGTTCATTGCTTCCAGGTTTTAATGGTGATCCAAATTGATAGAAACTAAGTTGTCCACCGATTATTCAATAGGAGTGTCTTGGATAATTAATTTGCATCACATATTTAACCTTAATATCGTCAAGTTGATTTGAAGTTAGGTTTCTTTTCTTTAGATTATTTCAAGATTTATCGGTTGTATTCACGCTTGGTTGTTCCCCATAATAAAGAATTACATTTTTCAGACTTCTGCATAATTATTTTACTTCCAAGTTAGTTAGCTGGAGTCGACAATCGAAGTTTTATATATGAACATTTACTTATCAGTAATTTAATGTGCATTTCTATTCAACCTAACTTATAATTAAATATTTCATTTCTTATACATCGTGAAGCCCGAAAAGATATGAACATTTGAACTAAATCTTTATGTTCAAATGTCGTTTGTTTGACCTCATATCTTACCTTGGGTTTCCAAAACTTTCATTTTCATTCGTATACTTTAAAAAAATAGATTTGACAACTGACTGATTTGGCTATTATTTTAATTGATCTAATTGTGTTGGGGATGCTAGATCCCCAGAAATCACTTGATAAACTAATTTTTATAGTTTTGTTATGGAAATTTGAATTTCTCATTTCCGTTCCAAAAGTGCCCATTTTTACCTTTAGTTTGTGTTTCTCACCTGGAGGGACATTAAATATCATTTGTTCATTTCCTCTTTTAGTACGCTTGAATTGTCGATTGCTATGTCGAGCACACCCAGCTTATTCTATCTTCCGGACAGGTCAATTTATTCAAACTTGAGTTCCATTTTAACCTTGTTAATTATTGTCTTATCAACCGTGACTGTTTTTATGCAAGAGCAGGTGTGTGCATTTCTTATGTTATTCATCACATGTCTGCAACTTATTTTTATTTGACTATAAATATCTATTCACGCTTAGTAAAACCGAGTTGTCTCATACGTCTTCTCCACTGCGCGTCAATTCACTTCTCTATCTTCTCTTCTGTTCCTTCGCTTAGTCCCTCTGATTATTTGTCGAGATTAATGAGTGTACAAAATATATTTATTCAAAAATCCATTCTTGTATTTGACTTATTTAATTCCGTTATTCACCAACACGATTTAAGTCGATCATTACATACGAGGGTTGGTGACATGTATATTTCGATAACGAACATTTGTACGGTCTACTTTGAGTCAGATATTCGAGGGTCACTAAACGCTATTTTGTGGCGTTTTTTAAGGTCATTTTTGTATTGTACATATACGCATAAGTTTTCGGCATGATGATAGTTCTTCTGGGCTGTTTGTGAAAAATATGTTTTCCCGGTTGAATCTGGTCTTTTCCTTCGACTTATCAGGGCTGAGGTACAGTAGGATAACTTAGCTTGTCCTTTTGTTCCGTCCATGGGTCCTTGGTAATATAAAAAATTTTCAAGCATAACAAATTGTAAATCCATTATTATCTTCACTAAGTAATATTGTACCCAAATACATACTGTTAATTATCAATTACTATGATTATATTATTCAGTTGTGCGAACTAAGATAATTTCAAGGTATCGTGGTTGATACAATCAAAATTTATAAATATTGATTACTTTAGAAGTACTAAATGTGAATCAACCAACTTTCTGTGATTTTAATTAGGTTTCCAGTTAACATTAATGTCTAATGGAAATGTTACTCGTAAAAGTGATATTTACGTTTTAAGATGCTTATTTGTTAGTAGTGATGAGTTATGGTACTTGAACTAATCATCATTGGATTGTCCAAAATAATGATGAAAGATTTCGTTAGGGTCTTTTAGTATGTTTCACTGAGTAACTCACGCTTCTTAACAGGTCACTCAATGATCTTTTAAAAGGGAGAATCCTTATAGAGCTTTATTGATTGGAGCCGAACAAATATATACCCAAGTCATGGTGATATATAATACTAAACTGGTTCAAAGATATTTGAGGAGTGACCCCATCCAGGTGAATAGTCCACTCACACATGGTATACCCTTGACTATGCTTTCAATCCTCACTTTCATTTATCTTTGCAACAGAACATGTTCTATCCGGGATTTTAAAAATATCCAATGTATTCATTTACCTCCACAATTGTCATGCCACCAAGAGTATCCTCTTAAACTACATAGTTTTCCAGTCATTTTATATTATCTGACTGTAAACTAAAAGGTCACTATGTAGCTAGCTAATGTCTCACCGCTTATCGATATAATCTCAATTTTAAAAAAAATATAAAATACGGCTGTTTCCAAGATGATTAGATTCAAAAAACAATCCCATGAAACTTGATCTAGTTTAAATGATGGAGCAAATGTAAAGAAGCAAACAAATAAATAAGAAACGTTGAGTAAATTACGTTTAGTAGACAGATGATGTCCCAAAATGGAAAATTAAAAAAAGAAAGAAATATAATCATAGTTGAAATCATGAGTCAATTGAAGCTAGACCACGATGGAAAACCTGGAAACACTGGACGGCCTGTTCGTCCTATTGTGGGGCTCTTCAGCAGTGCGCATCCAAATATATAAGGTGAAAGAAAAAAAACCCATAAATATATATGAATTGAGAGTAAGGGAGAAAGTGTAAATGGACGAGTGAATAAGTTCATGGAAAAAAAAAACCAACAAAATCAAGGTGGATAGGTACATAAACTCATTCAATTAAATATATGGGAACAATAATAAATTCTGATATTGTTAGTTAGTATGATGTGTGAATAAATTAAATAGGGTAGAAATACAAACCCCCTTTTCGGTTATATAAGATTTGATCAACCGAATATATTAACATAATACTAATACTACTAATAATGGTATTTTATAATTATCACTATTATGAATACTATTCGTGCATACATAAACACTTTATGTAATCATGCATAATGATATATATATATATATACAATATGGAAAAGTCAATTTAGTTTGTTACTAGGAAATATACTACTTAATTTGCCAAGCATGAATAGAAAGGGGTCATTATGATTTTTTTTTAAAAAAATTTTTCTGGTCAAAGTTAAATTAACACAAAAATTATATCGATCTAAATTAGTGATATAGAACTGTTTACAAGACAGGATGCCTATTTCGTAAATATAAACAATTATTGTAATATTAAGTATATTGAATTAAATTTTAGATCAGAAATTTCTCTTGACAATTGAATTTTATTTCTATGACTATATGTATCGTGCTTATTGTGTTATTACAATCTTCTATCCTGTACTACGCTAAGATGTATTATATCCAGAAGAGAATTATGAATGGTAACTCCTGAGGACCATTTATGGACCAATATGATATATATATATATTTCTTGTTGTAACTAAACCATTCATATTCGTGTCCCTCTTATTATAAGCTTCATTTTGACCTATAGACTATTATTATACGATCTACCGTTCCTGAGTTATCCCCAGTCAATTGATTACTGCCTCCCACATTCACAGCCACATTCGGCTAAATCTTGTACATATGGTATTTTCTATTTTATGGTACGATGTGGTCAGTTTGTTTGGTATATAAACCCAGTATGTTTGAGAATAATGATTCATATTGTAGAGGCTGTTATTGGTGTTCTGGACTTAACTGCCTGGGCTAGTCAGAAGCAGGATTGATAAACACTCAAGACTGCTCAAACGGCTATTGTGTGTCATTGGGTCGATCGATAAATTCACTGCTCTCAAATTGGCGGCATCGTCACGTCATATATATATATATATATATATATATATATATATATTAACAGGGCACGCACGCAGGCACTTGATATAACAAGATGGACACCATGCCTTTAAATGAAATGTAACATTCTGTCAATGAAATCAAACTGTGAGGAAAAAATATCTATTATTACTCATCTTCTCTTCATTTATAGTTTAAAGTCAAAGTAACGAAAAGGGTATAATTTACTTCTTTTGTACGCACAGCTCTGAGTTCAACGCATGGATTGGAAGAGCTTCTACTGTTAATCTAGGTAGATTTGGATGAATTGTACAAGCAACCTTAAAATCAACCGGTGGATCCGTATAGTGATTAGAATCCATTAGATATTCAAAAATGAAGCTTTAACAGCTTTCCCCTCACCCTCGTAGGACCACACTCAGACATGTTCTCGTATCTGAATTGAGGGAGAGCTCTGGCTACAGCCTATGTGCCTTGATCCACAGAATCAGGTGAACTGGTAGATGCGCATAGAGGTAACCAGGTGAGGAAGATTATCCCTCACGGATACATAAGAATAAATTCCTACTAGTGAACGTTGCTCTCAGCTTTGCTGCGTAGAACGTTCTTTATAATCGCTTCCCTTAACCAATTTTTAATTACATCAGAAGTTTGGTCGCCTTTAAATTCCAGATTCGTATAAAGATATTTCTCTGAAACAGAATTACTAGATTCCTTGTTCTGATTCCTTTTCATGTTTTTCTCTATGAAGCGGCGTGAACACACGTTTTCAGCCAAAGTTTTTCTGAAGAATGCAAGTTATTTGTCAGTTCATTCAGTTCTACATATCTAATGTATTTGGTAACATAAAGAGTGAGTAAGATTCCTCTTTCTTCTTAATAGAACTCAGTTATAAAAGTTATTCGTCTGGCCGCTCTCTCTTTGTTTTCATTAAATGGATGTTTCTAAAGAACCATCACTCCTTTTTTTCAGACACACATCGAGAATTGAGATTGGATGACTTAGCTTATTTTCTAAAATGAAATCTATGGAAGAGTGGCATATAGTAAAGGAATTTGAAATGTCTACCTATTCAACATTCTCGTCACAAATGAAAAACCTATCGTCTATGTATCTTATGTATGAATTAAATCGATTGATGACCGAGTTAATTTGGTTGTTTTCTAGCTTTGACATAAAACAGCCTGCTAAGATTGGGGCCAATGAAGACCTCATTGTGATCCCATCACTCTTTCTATGTAGTTGATTGTTAAAATTGAAGTGAACATTAGAGGTACAGCGTAACAATAGTTATTTCAAGTGGTCAGTCGCCAGGCCTGTATTTATTTTATTACAATCAATATAATCATATATATAGCATACATTTTCAGTCAAAGATTGACAAGTACCCTCTTCATATTACCACCAACTGTGACCATAAATTTACATATACTTGTCAAACCAGCTACAGTGGCCGAACAGAAAGAAGTGTTTATTTTAGTTTTTAAACACGTTACAGTAAGCATCCAGTCGGGTGGAAAGAAATACTTCAAATGGATTATTCTCTAGTTATTTCTTAAGCATAAAACATCAGTTCAATACTTTCAAATTTTTCATAGTGATTAATAAATAATCAAGCTCCTATTTGTTCTGTAACTTTTTCTTTCAGGCTTCAGAAACTCCACTTATATGTTCGAAAGAAAACAGTTGTTTTTATTTCTTTGCCTTGGTAACCAAAACGACTTTTTATTAAATCATAAGATTCTATTCAACTCTTTCCTTTAATTAACCACATCAGTACATTGTTTTACAATTGTCATTTAGATTGATTAATTGATTTTGTTGTTGTTGACTAATTGTGCTTTAATTATTTTATTCTTACTTATTATCAACATTTTCCTCTTATGTAATCATTTATTTCCAGCTCTCTGATTTTTTGTAACTACTTATGTTGTAGGAATTTTCTATTTATAGTATTTAATCTCATAAAGTTATTTACATTCATGCTATACTGTACTGATATATGTGTTCAAAACAATTCTTAACTAGACTCATTTATATAGTTGAGTTCATGAGTCAATTGAAGCTAGACCACAAAGGAAAACCTGGAAGCACTGGACTGCCCGTTCGTCCTATTGCGGGACTCTTCAGCAGTACGCATCCACGATTCCGCCTCGCAAGATTCGAATCCTGAACCTATCAGTTTTGCGCGTTAGCTCTTAACCGATAAATTACTGAGCCGGCCGGCATCCAACGATGTTAATGTCTAACTTCAACCAATCCACGAAACTGATCAACCAATCACCAATGTCTTCAGTGATTTGATATCTCCCAACAGACTTGGTTGAACTCCACTGGTTACTGCTTCTCACTAGAACTCCAGGAAATACCTCATGGAGTCAGTCACTAGTGAGCATATGACGAAACGGCAGTCCAGTGCTTGCAGGTTTTTGATGGTGGTCTACCTTCAATTGACTCATGATCTCAAGTGTATAAAATTACTAAAATCTCCACAAAACCCCTTTCTGATAGACTAATTTATGTTAGTAACTTTAATCCATTTTTGTTTTGTAATTATGAACTGCAAATACTACAAATTGTAATCAGGTGATTAATGCTGGGGTGATCCTGAAAATTTCTTGCAATAGACATGACAAGCTTAGGAAAACATTAAGAAGCATTTTTATCTAATCAGCGATTGATCAAAAGTTTTGCTAGAAATAACGCGAAAATGAAAAGTCACATAAAGAGGTTCTGATTGACTGATTACTACACTGCTACTATGCTTTGGAGTAAAGTGCTTCCTGCGTATTTTGTGACTTTTCTCTTGTGTTCAAGTCGCTGTGTAGTTCTAGCTTGGGGGTACAAGACTAGCTTAGGATCCGAGTATAGCTTTCAATCAACAGGACTTATCAATTAAAAAAAATCAAATGAAACAAAATAAATTCCTGGTAAGCAGAGATGGATAGTGGCTAGCAGTGGAATCCAGTTTGACGCGCGTTTCGTCCTATTTGGGACTCGTCAGCTAGATGCACCTGCATCTCAGAGTTGATGTTCACTCTGGGACTCGAACCCAGTACCCTCGCTTCAAACGCCATCGCGTTATCCACTCCGCCACTTGTGAATTTAGGCTATATTGAGGCAATACGCACAGTATGCACATATGCCAATTAGAGACTGACCAGTTGCAGTCCTAACACATCGATGGGAAGATTCAAACAAACAACACTAAATGAATTCAGCTGAAAATTTTATTTTATTTTTTGTTCTCTTCAAGATGATAAAATAAATCATATGCATGGAATTAAAATAGCTCAATTGGTTGTTCATTTATTAGTTAAGTACATGAATATTCTGAAAGATGTAGAATCTTTCACGTATCGGGAAAGCATCATTGATGAACAAGGAAGATTGTTAGCAGACGTAAAGGCGAGGATTGGGAGAACAAGGACTGTATTCTTACAATTGAAGAGCATGTGGAACTCAAAAGAACTGTCAACCAACATCAAAGCGAACGTCAAGACAGTCTTACTGTACGAAGCTGAAAATTGGAGAACTACTACGACCGTCATCAGAAAGGTTCAAGTATTTATAAACAATTGTCTGCTTAAGATACTGAATGTCCGTTGGCTGAAAACCATCAGCAACAGCCTTCTGTGTCAGAGAACAAACCAGGTTCGAGCTGAACAGGAAATTCGGAAAAGACGTTGGAAGTGGATAGGATATATATTAAGGAAACCACTAAACTACAACACGAGGTAAGCCCTAACTTGGAATCCCGAAGGGAAGCGGAAAAGAGGAAGGAAGATATGAAAAGTATGAATAACAACCAAAAGTAAGTGGAAAAGATTGCCCGAAGTAGGGTTGGATGGAGAATGTTGGTGGGCGGCCTATGCTCCTCCACGAGGAGTAACAGGTGTAAGTAAGTAAGTAATATGAATAATCTAAACAAGAAAACTGGAAAGAGCATGTTAGAAATGGAAGATTTATGTCATAGGTTATTTAATACTCAAGAAAATGAATTGATTGAGTTAAGCTAAGTTAAAAACCAATGAATAAGAGATAAAAGAAATCAAAACTAAAGTTGTAGGAAAACACTTTACCAAAACGATTTATGAAAATGAGGTCACCAAGCCATCTTATTAAATGAATCAATTCACTTTAAGTTTTTTTGTGTCAATAGCCCCAGTAAAGTGCGATAAAGTTGAAACCATCTGCTTGTTGAATTATTTTGTAACATCAATATCATATCTACTGTCGAAAAAATAATGCGTATCAGCATAGGGTTGTGGAGATTATTGAATTTTGATTTAAGTTATGGATCAATCAGTGTAAGATCACCAGTAAAAACCTGGAAGCTCTGGACGATCCCGCATGAGGGATTCGAACCTAAGGTCTTTGGCCTCAAACGCGAACACTTAACAACTAGACTACTGAACAGTCATCCAGTGGTGTTAATGTTTAACTTCAGTTGATCCAAGACCTCGCGCAACCCTTCATCCATTGTCTGAGGTAGATAACTGTGTCACGCTAGACACTGATTCAATCCCACTGATGACGGCTTTTCACTAGAACTCCAAGAAATCTATGTTGAAGCTAGTCACTAGTGAGCACATGATAATTATCGCCATAGGGTTGTGGCGGTCGTGTGAGTAAGTTACATGGGCCCTGGGTTCGAAACCCACCTGTGGGATCGTGAATGAGCACTGGTGAGGAGTCCTATACTAGGACGAAACGACCGTCCAGTGCTTCCAGGTTTTCACTGATGGTCTAACAATAAACGATTCATGATATCAGTCAAAATAGTGAGTTATTGGACATCTAAAAATAAGCTGTGCTTTTATTCCCAGCTTTTGTGGGATGTACTAAGAGATGCTGACATAAACCTTCTTTTACTTCCGGTTTATATACTTTGACAGGTATATGTAACCTTATATATAAAGTTGGATGTAATGTAAGAAAGGAACATGTCCACTACTAACTGTAATATTGGGTATTTCATTTGGTACGGAGAGACAAGCTTGGTGGCCTAATATCAGTCTCCCTAACTACTTCATTAACCCGACAGTGAAATCTTAGTAAGGTAGGCATCTTTTTAACCATAGTATACTCTTTTTCCATCATTCTAATATTTACATATCTAGTTATGAATATTTGTGGATATTATTCTGTTACTATCACTTTTTTCTTTCTTTAACATAATAATACTCACCCAATGAGAATTGAAACATTAGATTGTCTTCTTACTGCTTTACTCACGCCTGTTACCCCTCGTGGAGGAGAATAGGCCACCTACCAGCATTCTTCATCCAATCCTGTTATGGGCAATCCGGAGCACTTAACCGGCGCGAGGCTGGTAGGTCCTGGGTTCGAATCTCACGAGGCAGAATTATGGATGCGCACTACTGAGGAGTCTCACAATAGGAAGAAAGGGCTATCCAGTGTTTCCAGGTTTTCCATGGTGGTCTAGTTTCAATGAAATCATGATTTCAACTATGAAAATACAAAATTCTCCACAAAACCCCTTCTGAGAATAACTTATGTTAACATTTTCAAGTGTCATATTTTCAATTATGTAAATCAATGAATTTAAATCACCAAAATATAGTATAATCATTTAATGAATGGAATATTACCTTGTACCATATGAACTGGTCATATTCATTTTTGAATTGAATGTTTTAATTGTTTCCTGTTTTAAAATCTTTATTTGAATTAACAAGGTAGTTTCTATCAACATTTTCTATCAACATTTATATATAAATGTATATGAAATTAATATCCTGTTTCCCGAAAAATAAACTCATTCCAACCATCTACCTTGTTATATTCAAATGTTTCCTTATTTTGACTTTTAAAAAATGGGCAAATTAAATAAAGAAATGATGTTTTCTATTTTTTTTCCCTTTAAAGGTTTTACTAATGAATATAAAGATCAATTTATTAAGGTAATTCATGAATGTTAATGATGTTTTTGAAAGTTAAGCATTTGCTGTGAATTCTGATGGTTTATAGTTTGATTCTAAACTGAATCGTTTATACTGTTGAGAAGTTTCATTATTATTATGGTAAACCTCTTTGATTTTCCATGATGTTTTTTCAAATGATGTTAATTCTTAACTGGAACCATTCAAAAAACTATACTAGTGTGGTGTGGGTTACTTATATCCATATAAGTAGTATATAGTGAGGGTCAGACATAGTATGTTTTTTTGGCATAAGATCGATAAGGGAAGAATAAGAACGAAGCGCAATCGGTGTGAAGATGCATGGTCAATGATAACAGAGAAGATGAGCTGATATTTACAAAAGGAACAATTAAGATCAAGACAACTGATTGTCATTTTGCAAATCGACTGACTACTGTATGGTTATCAGATTTTAGTAAGATAGTTTGTAATTTGTTCCTAAAAACATTCGATTGTCTCCACCAGTGTACTTGTTTACTACACTAGTATTTACAAAATCTGTCAATAAATATAGTTGTTAGTTAGATGATCAATTTATCTATTAGTATATTAATTAGTAATTAGGGAAGCAATGTAAGATTTTTAAGATACTGTATTGGCTTTTTAGCGTATAGACGAAATTGTGGTTGCAACAATCAGTTGTTAATACTTTGATGTTTATTGAATGTGTGTTTTGTATTAATAATTAATTAGACATGAAATTTAAGATGTTATATTCCGACAAGAATAATGAAAGGTAACTGTTTGGATCTATCTATGGACTAACATTATACTAATGTTCTTATTACATGACTATTACTTAACTATATTGTGTATACATTCATGTTCCTTTCATTATAAGCTTTGATTTGACTTATCGACTATTATCATGCAATTTACTATTCTTGAGATATTCTCAATCTATTAATAACAGTTTCTCACAATCACAGCCACTTTTGGCTTGATCTTGTATAAATGTTATTTCCTATTTTATAGTGTGGTGTAGTTTGATTTGTTTGTATATATACCCAGTATGTTTGAAATATATGATTGGTATCCCGTAGGCTGAGATTGGCCTTCTGGACTTAACAAACAGGGCTAGGTGGAAAAGGACCAATCGGGACTATAGTTCACTCTTACTCGTATCGTTAAATAGATCGTCTAAGTCGTATTTCGCGATAATCGTATATCACAAGGACATAACAAAATTTTTATTGTTCATTGTGGATAGACGACGTCATAGTTGTTGTGGTTAATGCAAGAGCGTTATCCAACAGTCTACTTAGTAATGACGACTATTTCTTGGTCTGTGGGTATGGTCATTATCATTCAATTTATTCCTGACTTTTCATTATAGGTTTTTATTCATAAGTTCGATTTATCTCTTCCTATTTTTACTATATCAGAGAACAAAAACACGTTTAACCATTCAGGGGATTATGTAAATTACTTCGCTTATGAAAATTTAACTTTATACTCTTTAGATTTAAATTATTGATTTGGTCGGTTTTTCAAAGTTGTTTATTTTCCTATGCATAGTAAACGAGATCATTGTTTATAAAAATTTGAAATACCGCTATAGATAGATAATAATGTGAAGGTTTCGCCTGTGTCTACCGACTGTGGTATTGCATAACAGAGCAATGACTAATAGTCCCATGCAAAATTAGCCAGTTCTTAAAATCTCAGTTAAAACAGTAGAAGGACTAGCTAAGTACATTGTATTATAGTAGGTTTTTAAGAGAAATCACACATAAAATGCATTATAAGTAATGAATTTTAATGGGTGTTTGACTAAGACATTTGTGATACAAAACAGAAAAACGGGTTTATAATTAATAAACGATAAGCAACTGGCGGCTGAAGATATCACAATGGTAATTGTATGGAATGAGGGTTTACGATTAAGATAATATCAAAACATCATGAACTAAATTGTTTAGTAAATGCAGTTAGAAAATATAGAAACTGATTCCCTGATTTAATAGTCACTTTTTTTCCTGTTAACTGTTACTTGACTAGTTGGTAAACGATAGGTTACAAACCAAGTCGTAACTTATTTTTGAAAGTAAGTAGATTGTGTACTGTTCAATACAATTCACTTATATTCATTCTTAAATTAAACATTAATGAATGAAGTTAGCTATCATATTGTCAATTCACTGACCACAATTTCATCAATGTTAGCGATTGAATACCGTGATGTTGATTTTTATTTAACGACTGATTAGTGTTTTTGGTTTGCTCTTGCACCAGATCAGTTAGGGGGGATAGTTATATGCTCGTTACTGACTGAGTTTGGGATTTGATTCTAAGAGTAGCCGTAACAAGTGGAGTTCAACCATGTCGTGTGTGAAGCAGTTATCCACTAATGATATTAAAAACTGTTTAGCCATCTGGAGAACTGAGTGAAATACACCGTGTAAACTACTGGATTCTGGATCAGTTGTTCAAGGTTTATTTACTTCTCGACAAACCCGAAGGTCCTGTGTTCGACTCCCATTTTTACAAGGATGAGCAACTTCAAGGGACCTATACTGAGACGAAGCAGCTTTCCATTGCCTTCTGGCTTCCACTGGTTGTTTAACTGAAATCAGTTACTGATGTTGACCATAAATTCGGTAGTCTCAAAAAACTTCCTATATAGTGATAAAGGCAAAATAACTGTATGATAATATGATTTCTACCTAAAACTCTTGATAGAACATCTAAGAAAACGATGATTACTTCAAGGATACTAATATATCTTAATAATAACTGAAATTAGACATGAAATATATGTTGAAAACGGTTTTTTGGACTGTTTGAAGTCACCGGAAACTAGTTGGTACATCTGAACTTCTCAGTTGTAAGAAGAAATAATGTGATCATTGAAACCATGAACCGATCTTATTTTGACCACAGTTAAAAACATGGAAGCAACGGGAGGTAGTCTCGTCTTAGTATAGGACTATTCTGTAGTGAGCATCCCGTATTCTACGTTCAGGAGTCGAACCCGGAACCTCCATTTTTTGCGCCAACTCTAAACCTCTGGACCACTGAGCCGGCGTACAACGGTTTTAATGTCAAACTTCAATCACCACTTTACAACACTATACTGTCATCTTCCATTGTCATACCGACTAAAATTTTCAAGATCAATATGAAAGTATTGGTTATATTTTCATGAGCAGCAAACAGCAGATATTAGTGAGGTAAGAAAAAGATTATATATTCACAGAAACCGATTCAATTCGATGTTAAATATAAACAGAGGAAAAATTTAAACTTTTATAATTAGTGATTTCTTTATGTTGTTATTATCATAGTCAAAGGTTTCCGGAGATAATTTCATCCAAAAATAGTTTATCACAAAAACTGACTTTAACTAAACAATAATGAACAAAAATGCAGTAAAGAGTAAATGTTCTTAGAGAAGAGTTCAAGTTGTTTTAATGAAATTGTTAGACTGGTAAAGTTTATTTATATCAAGTATATATCAGTTATAACCCGAAGCGATGGATGATGTCCATGGAGAAGCAACAGTTGACTAAAGTTCAGAATGTAAACCATTAGATCCCAGTTTGATGATCTGATAATACCAAGTTTATTGCATCATCTGAAACTCCTGAATTTAATAGTCAGTGAAGAGTCACATACTAGAATGAAACAACAGTCCTAGTTTTCTATAAATATTTATCTAATGTCAGACTATAATATTAACCACGCTTATGCTTATCTTGGAAGTTTGATCAGCCCTATTGATTTGGTGTCCCACGAAATCTCTGCACGTATTCAGAAAGGTCGTTTGGCTTTTAACAACTTACGTCACCTATGGTGAAGGCGAGATATCTGTCTATCAATAAAAGGACGAGTAAACTGCGTGACAGTTCTTTCTGTTCTACTTTACAGCTGTCAAACGTGGCCATCAAGAGAAGAAGATACTCATAAGCTACTAGTATTTGACCACAGGTGTCTTAGAACTATTGCTCACATCTGCTGGGATCACCGGGTAAGTAATAGTGAGGTTAGACACAAGGTATTAGGGAATGATGGTAAATCAGTTGATAAAGTTGTGAATCGTCATCGACTGAAATGGTTGTGCCTCGCGAGCTCAACCACCGATTACCACGACGCGCAATGCTGACTAGTGTTGGAGATGGTGGGGAGAGAGTTAGGGGCGGCCAGACCAAAAAGTGTCATCAGTCCATAAAGTCACTAACTTCTAGTCTGAGCCTTGTTGGTAGATGCAAGTTACTTGTATAAGGTTCGCGTGACTATCGTAACCAATGGTTGGAGACTCTGTGTGACATGGCACAGAATCGATCACAATGACGTCGGTGTATACACTCTTTGTCTGCCCTTAAACAGTGTGATTAAAATTACTTTGTACCTTTATTTCTACTAACTAATTCCTTATACGCAATCTTTCTTTCATATGTTACTGCTTCTATGAATCTGGTATTGATCTTGTTGTGCTAATAAGGTGTGACAACTTGGACCCGATGCATATATGTGCCTGGTCCTACGTTTTGACCGACTGACTGACTGACTTATGCTGTTGTTATTCATTTGAAATATTTAAAAGAATATATATCCACCACATATAAAATTAAAAATTGATGCTGAGTTTTCATTCATTCAAAAGCTTTTCTTAAAATAATAACTTTTAATGAAAATACTCCACAGCAGCACACAATCAAATAAAAAGGAACATTAAAATCAATGAAGTGAATAATTGAAAGGGAAAAAAATGGGGAACTACATATAATTCACCACTTTCTTTTTCTTTTTTTTGTTGTTGCTAACTGATATTACTGTCTTTCTTTTTTTTTTCGCCAAAAATATAAATAAACTACATAGACAATTGTAAGTTTTGATGAATACCAGATGGTGATAATCTATCTTAGATAATAACTTCATGTTGTCGAGATGTTTTTTTTCTCTTTTTTTTTCTCTTATTTTTATTCTTTTTGTTTAATGAAGCATAATTTTTCTAAAATTGATGATGTTGGTTTATCCTAATGTGATAAGGTTGATTTTGTTATTTTAGTTCTGAAAAAAAGCTATATAATCAAATCACCATGACTGAACAAGTACACCTGCAGAGAAAACGATTTGATCTAATAATAATATTGGTGGTAGTAGTAGTAGTAGTAGTAGTAGTAAAAAATAAGGATTAAACCGATTACAGTTTACATAATCAATTATTTATTTAAACATCGATGTAATAAAACAAATTAGACAGAAAAAGGTAGTTCAAATTCACTTGGTATTATTTACTTGTCTCTGTAACTGTGACTGATCAGTCTCTTGTTGGAATATATGCATCCTATGCGGATGGCATCGATATTGCCGTAGGTCACAAACGTTCAAGACAAAGATGGATAGTGGTGGAGTCTAGGACGCGCGTTTTATCCTATTTGAGACTCATCAGATCGATGTACCTGCATCCCAGAGTTGATGTTCACTCCGGGTTCATCTAGCTGATGGGTTTCAAATAGGACGAAACATGTGTCCTGGATTCCATTGCTAGCCACTATCTATCTTTGTAAAAGAAGACAGTGTTTTTTCTATCGTTATTTTTCTTTCCATGTTAATTAAAATAATACTGCAATTTGGGTAAAGTATTAGATAGTTGTTCACGATGTTTGTTATTCACAGTTTAAAAAATGGTTTTTAAATGATTCAAATTATTGAATTTCAATCATTAAGGTATTAGAAACTGCTATTTCTTATGAGGTTTGGATCTAGGTTAAAATCTAAAGTTTTAACGTTCAGGTATTCGAGCGCTGACTGACCTCTTGTAAGATTAGGGTATTAATATTTGCTTATAGTTCTATTATTTCTCAAACACAAAATATATTGATCAGAGGGGGTTTTGTGGAGAATTTAGTATTTTCATAGTTGAAATCATGAGTGAATTGAAGCTAGACCACCAAAGAAAATCTGGGAGCACTGGACGGCCGTTTCGTCCTCAGCATTGCGCATCCACGATCCCGCACTTGCAAGACGCGAAACCAGGACCTATCAGTCTCGAGCCGGAGCCCTTAACCGATAGACCACTGAGCCGGCATCCGACGGACGTCCAATGCTTCCAGGTTTTCCATGGTGATCTGGATTCAATTGACTCATGATTTCAACTATGAAAATACAAAATATATTATCACGAGGGGGTTTTTGTGGAGATTTAGTAATTTTATAGTTAAGATCATTGGAAGTTGGTCGCGCAATTTCGTGGATTGATTGAGGTTAGACATTAACGCCGTTGGATGCCAGCTCAGTGGTCTATCGGTTAAGGGCTCTGGCTCGAGACTGGTAGGTCCTGGGTTCGAATCTCGCGAGTGCGAGGTCGTGGATGCGCACTGCTGAGGAGTCCCATAATAGGACGAAACGGCCGTCCAGTGCTTCCAGGTTTTCGATGGTGGTCTAGCTTCAATTGACTCATGATCTTAACTACAAAATATATTGTTTAATCTATATATATGAACATGTGCTTAGTTAAGACATTTCATTGTCCTATAAAATTCACATCTTTAATGGTTTGTTGACTAAGTGACTAACCTTGATTTTAATTATATTAGACCGTGCACATTTGTAAACAGATAAATTAAAAATTAATCTATTCTCTGGTACGTTTATTATTTTTAAACCAATCATGACCATTAAGTGAAAGAATTAATTCCTTTTATAAGGTAATTAAACTGGAGAAAAGTAAAATTTCTCGTTATGTTACTACTTGATTGAAGTAATAAAATATCTACTTACTTATACCTGTGACCTCTTGTGGAGGAGTATAGGCCACTACCAGTATTCCCCGTCCAATTCTGCCCGAAGCAATCCTTTCCAGATGTCCACAATTGGTATTCATTCTTTGCATATCTGCTACAAAATCGCCACGCAATGTTTTCCTTGATCTGCCTGTTCTGCTCTTTCCTTCAGGATTCCAAATCACAGCCTACCTCATAATTCAGTCTGATGATTTTCGTAATATATGTTATACCTCCAACATCCTTTTCTAATTCCCTCTTCAACTGAAACCCGGTTTTTTTTCTTCCAAAATAGGCTGTTACTGATAGAATCCGGTCAATGGATATGGATTATCTTGTGTAGAAAATTGTTTATAAATGCTTGTACAATTTTTATGATGGTTGTGGTAGTTCTCCAAGTTTCAGCTCCTTACAGTAGAACTATTTTGACATTCGTATTGTAGATTGTGACTTTGATATTGATTAACAGCTGTTTCGAGTTCCATATATTCTTCAATTATAGAAATGCCAGCTTTACTTTTCCAATCCTTTTCTTTATGTCCGCATCAGATTCTCCTTGTTCAAAGTAATAAAATGTTCAGTAGAAAATGTCAGTTGAAATATAAATATTACAATTTTTTCTCTTTGTATCTTTAGAACGAATAAATGTATTTGATATGTCGATAATATCAAGGTTGGGCATTCAGTTTCACATCATGAGTTCATTTATATACGAAATTATACTGGGGTGTGAATAAACATGGTAGTCTCATAGTGAACAAAGTAGAATTTGAGACTTTACACTGATGAATGTGAATAAATTTGCTTCCATGATGTTTATTATTTGGTTAATAACCAGAATTAACCAAATCATCACTAGAATTTAATTATATCATTAGTGTGTATCCACAGTATAGGGACTGTTATGGGACCCAATCGGTTCACACAGATCATTTTTACTTATTGTATACACGGCTCAAAATTCATCCATTGACATTAATGAGTAACTAACTTATTCCGAATATGGTTAGTGATCCCAAATCACAAATAAATTTGATTCGTTGTTATTCTTATTTAAGTAGTATAATTATATACCACCTATCAAACATATAAAAATAATCAAATCTTTATCAAAATCTTATGCTTACCTTAAATAGAGCATATAAAATTCAAATATACTTTTTATTTAAATAACTAATCCAGTTATATTTGCAACACCATAGAAATTGTTATCATCAGAAAGAGCTTTTGTGGAGATTTACTATTTTCATAGTTGAAAGCGTGAGTCAATTGAAGCTAGACAACCATGGAAAACCTGGAAGCACTGTAGAACGAAACGGCTGTCCAGTGCTTCCAGGTTTTCCTTGGTGGTCCAGCTTCAAATGACTCACGCTTTCAACTATGAAAATTATTACCAGTATTTCCTTGATTTAAAAATTTATCGTTTTAGTGACTTGATTGTTAAAACAAATCTAATTCGTAATCTAATTCGTATCATTACGTTTTACAAATGATCTTGTCGTGTTTAACTTCTTCCGACAGATTAAAGATATTTTTTAGTAAATGAAAACAAAAATGAGGACAATCGATTGTAGATGAATACAAAATTACAGAACAATTTGATAAAATCTGAGAACCATACAGTAAATACTTTATTTGCAAAATGTCGATCGAACGTCTAACACTTCATACCAATCACTTTCTGTTCTTGTTCTCTTCTCTTCAATCTTCTTAACCTTTGCTGCAAGGTATATCATTTTCAATTGATAATACGTACTACCTATATCTATCAACATAAGTAGCACACATCAGAATTAAATCTTGTGTCAATGTTTTAGAATTAATGCAAAAAGAAAGAAAAACGAAAGACAGGATTGAAATAAACTATGTCAAATATGATTGCATTTCATTAACTATCTGTTAAATGTTAAATAGTACATCTGTAGTGAACAAGAACACAAGTGGCAACAATTGAATGTATTTTAACACAACACTACAGAATATCTCATTAAATTCTGATAACCATATAATGAACAGTTAATTTACAAAATAACTAGCAATTGTCTCACTCTTCAATGTTCTTTCTTTAAATATCAGTTCATCTTCTCTAATTTCATTGTTTGTGCATTTTACTATCAATTGCGCTTCCTCATCGGCTTTTTGCCAAAATACATTCTATGTCTGATCATCACCATATACTACTTATGTGGATATAAGTAGACCACACTACACACTTATGAACACGATGTTTTTTTATTTCCATAAATAAAGTCAGTTAAATCTATTGCAAGGAATATACTGACCACAAAAATTTTACGGTAAATCTATTTGTTATTATATGAATGAGTGAAAAATTGTATCTCCGGTGTTTCGTGACTTAATGTAAGTCACTTCTTCATAGGAAATAAATAACCGAATTAGCTTAACACAAGTTTAAGTAGTACAAAAGAAACTTGTGTTAATCTAATTCGGTTATTCATTTATTCTGAAGAAGTGACTTACATTAAGTCACGAAACATCAAAAATACAATTTTTCTATTCATTGGGATAATAACAAGATTTGTGATTATTTATTACTCTTTACCCAATGCTCAATTTAATTAAAACTATCAAGTTCAACCTTGGCATTTTTTTTACTGAACAACATAAAAAAGTATAATTTTTATTATTGTGAAGGAAATCACTTGTTTAATTAATTCAGCTTCAGTTCACTATCATTTATCGATCATATCTGGGCAAGTAAATTATGGTCTGCAGTCTGTGAATAAAAATGTAGATGGATGTATTTGTCAAGACGTTTTTTTCATGGAATACTATTGTGGTGTGGTCTACTTATATCTACATAAGTAGTATATGGTGTGGATCAGGCATAGAATGTATTTTCGCAGAAGACCGATGAGCAAAGAACTGAAATGAAGCGCAATCGTCTGGAAAATGCATGAGCAATGGAATAAGAGAAGAAACAGTGAAGATTGAAACAATTGGTTGTTAATTTACAAATTGACTGTTCATTGTTTGGTAATCAGAATTTACTGAGATAGTCTGTAATCTTTGCTTAAATACATCCGATTGTCCCCAACCGGTGTTTTGTTCACTACACTATGACTAAACAACCACTGAAAATTGAAATGTACTTGATAGCTATTTCATTTTACTATGGAGCTCTACCAGTGGTCATATTTGCGATATTTCTAGCCTTATAATTAGTGAGCCATCTATGAACTACTGAGATAATATCTAATGTTTGTTCTATGCAAATTTCAGTTATCATTGTTGTCATATGAGAATTAAAAGTTGCTACAGTTTTTACTAGACTAATAGTTAATATAGTTTAAGTTCACCAGAAACAGTTTATGGCTAAAACTTTCGGGAACATGTTACTTTTAATTTCTATCACTTATTGCCTACTTAAAATCAATTTGTTATGTATAATATTTTTAAACTGAGCAATCTACTCGACTCTATTCAAATGCACTTAATATTTTAATAATCTAAATTCGTTGAAGTTGGACATTAATAGCGTTGAATTCCAACCAGCTCAGTGGTCTAGAGGTTAGACGTTCACGAGTGAAACTGAATGTCCTAGGTTCGAGTTCCTCATTCGTGGCCGTGGATGCATTCTGCTGAGAGGTTGCATATTAGGACTAAACAGCCATTCAATGCCTCCAGATTTTCACTGGTGGTTTAACATTGATTCATTCATGATATCAATCTAAACTAAATTGTATGATCAACTCAAGATAGATGGTAATGAAATGAATCAGACTAGATGCTCTATAACAAACAAAACGATAAGCTTTATTTATTTACAATTTCAATGCCAGTCAAATCCTTATACTGTATTAAAATATAGCTCATAAGTAACAACTATTAATATATACACTAAACATAAAATTGATTATATTAACTACTAATAGTAGTGATTGAGACTAAGATTTGTCCATAACTAGTAGTATAATCTTTTAAAAATCATCAAAGAAAATTTAGCTTACCTAATCAACTGATTAAACTTAAAACTGAAAGAATGATAGACTTGTTCATTTTTGATACAATAATATATGTATCTATATAATGTAAGGAGAGATATTATGTATATATAACAGAGTTTGTTATTTCTTTCATTGACATGAATAAGTAAACTGAATGTTTTGAAAAAGAAGAAGAAACCTCAATATTGAAAAGCAATTTTATCAGTGAGATAGATCAAATGAATTTGTTCTTTCTTTTTCCCCTAGAGACATTGTACTCGTTAAGCTAAAGGGTTAATTCATAAAGTTTTCAATGTCTTTCTAGACAATATTATCATGAGGACATTATTTCGATTGGCTAATCGACTCAATTTTAAATAAATTATCAATCTTTAGTATTTGAATGGATTAATATTAAGTATGACTTTATTTTAATCAATGTATTCATTTTACAATAATGAAATTATATTTTGAATTCACTTGGCAGTATCAAAGCAATACGCACAGTATGCAGATATACTAATAAGAGACTAATCTATTGCAGTCCTAAACATCAATGGGAAGATTCAAGTAAACAATACCAAGTGAGTTTAAACTTCACTCCATTGCACAAGCAAGTGGATATCAGGGCTCAGTAGTTAAGTGGATAACTCAATGGCGTTTTAAGCGAACTGGATTGGGTTCGAGTCCCAGAGCGAACATCAAATGCGGGATGCAGGTACATCTAGCTGACTAGTCCAAAATAGGACAAAACGCGAGTCCTGGATTCCACTAATGTCCTTTATCCATCTTTACTTGAAATTATATTTTGCATTAATGTTTTTGCTCTAAAAATATACGTCACACAATTACATGTATGAAGATGACTTTGTTGTACTATTTTGTAAAAGGGGGGGGGAAGGTAGCTAGAATGTTCGGGTCACATATTTTACAATTGTAAAAATATTCCAATAAACTATTTGATTTTAATTTTGTTTAAATCGATAATTATGAATCTTAATTGTATTCACCCACATAGTAATATGGAAAGTTTACTTCCTATGCTGTACATCTGCAACAACAACTTTGCTCTTGTTCAGATAAGTGAATACATTAGAATTCATCTATTCATTAACTGATAGATGAAAAAAATTATTATGGCATTAAAACTGTTAGTTAAATTTCTACATTAATGATTGTATGATACTGACTATTGACAAAAGATTATTTATATAATTTGTGAATACTTATAATTGGAATGTATGATTAAGTGAAATTTGTTGTAACGATTAATAATTAACTCTGAGAATTCCTTACTGTTATAAAATTTATAGTAGTAAGTATATAGTAACATGGTGAAGCCTAGTAGGTCCTCTTGGAGAAGAATGCTACATCGAAGCACGACACAACTACTAGCTGTTTTTGCAATGCTTTCGCAGAATCATTACATCTTTCTTTCTTTCTGTATTTTTTGGGCAAACTCATTTACTCTTTCTTTCTTTTTGGGTAGATCTTTCTCTCTTTCTTTCTTTTTTTATTTTTTGGGCAGACTCATTTATTCTTTTTGAACCAACAATAATCATGCAATGATTCTTTGTAGCCTTCTTAATCATTTGTGGGTATAGGTAGAGTGGTTGATTGGGCCGATCTCAACCACCCAGGTTACCACTCTCGTGGGTTCATGGAAACAGTCCTATGATCCATGAGGTCCGACGAGGACGTGTGAGTTGAGTTTCTCCTCCCTTACAAAATTTATAGTAATGAATAAATATATTGTTGTAATCATTAATTATTATACAAAGTATTTTTGATCTTCAAAAATTTATTCAAAATATTTTTATCATAGTAATATTTAAGTAAATATTGAAATATAAGTGATATATGAGCAAGGTATGAATTTAAACATTCCTATTTATATATAAGTATCTATGCTAAGATTGAAATTGATTGTTTAAAATAAATTAAGTATTGAGTAGAATGTTAATAATAAATATGAAAAATTTTGTTGTTATTCCAATGAGTAGAACAATTTCTTTCCTGATGTTTCGTGACCTATGTAGACATCTGTAAGCTCTCCAATCATCCATTATATCGAAGTACCCGGCTACAGCCAATGTTATTGGCGCTTTTATTATCCAGTTCGCAACAATTGACATAATTTGCCTTAATCTCAATCTGGATTGAGCGAAAAAAAAATCCCATCCTAGCAGACCTCTTCCCCCCAACACATATTACATCGAGAGAAATCATTACGGTAGTTTGTATAAAGTCATTTGATTACCACAATCACAAATAAAGAAACTCCTTAATAGTCTCATTTATTGTAGCCGCTCAATTATCACATTTTCTTTAAAATCTGTAATGAACCAATCATAATCGAGCATTAAATACTTGAATTGGCGTCGTGACCTTGAAATCTATCAAACGCTTCTGATTGGCTAATCCATAAATTATAGTCTTATTATTTATCCTATTAAATTTGTCATCTTTTTATTTTTTTCTTTCAAATCTTTAAATACTACTATTTCCGTTAAACTTTAATTATTCTGATAAATATGTATTATCTTCATTGTAAACTAGATTATTCTTGAAAATTAAAAAAAATATAATTCGAAATAAAGAAGTATAATTAAAAAAAAGAACCTAAAAAAAGAACACCTTCGTGTTCTCCTCTTTTTTTTTTCTCTTCTTCCACTTATCAGTAATGGATGTTTTATTCCATTTTCATTCCCGCTATCAATCATATTAATACATACATATACTTACACACACACACACATGTATATATACAAATGCACAAGTATATCCATCATAGATACAAATAGAAAATGAATCTGTACTTAAAATTACTATTTAAAAAAAAAGTTTAACCATAAATAGTGAAATAAGAAAAGGAATAAATAAAGTACACATCATCTGTAACTAAGTTTATATATTATACGTATATACTTAGATAGATATAAGTTTTTTTTTACACTTTGAAAAGAAATAAAAAAGTAAAGGTTAAATTAAGGACATTAAAAAGTAAATTGAATTTAAGTTGGGATTGTCTTTTTGTTTTTGTTGTTTGTCTTGTTCTTTTACAAGTGATATAATAGGCATTTTAAGTAAATTTTTCTATTCACTTGAGACCTAAATTATTATGATTATTTACTATTGTTATTAATAATATATATAAATGTGTCTATATTTCGATAGATGGATACAGGATAGATACATGATGAAATCGGAACTATATTTCTAAAAAAATGTTTTTTTTTTCTTTTTGAAAACAAATAATCTAGATCGATAATATTTCATGGTAGATCTTATGCTCATTAGTGATTGGTTCCATGAAGTATTTCCTAGAGTTCCAATGAGAAGCAGTAACCAGTGGAGTTCAACCAAGTCTGTTGGAAGATATAAACTTACTGGAGACATTGGTGAATGGTTGCTCAATTTCATGGATTAGTTGAAGTTAGGCAATAACATCGTTGGATACCGGCCGGCTCAGTGGTCTAGTGGTTAAGCGCTCGCGCACAAGAGCGTTAGGTTCTGGTTTCGAATCTAGTGAGGTGAGATAGTGGATGTGCACTACTGAGGAGTCCCATAATAGGACGAAACGGTCGTACAGTGCTTCTAGATTTTCCATGGTGGCCTAGTTTCAATTAACTCATGATTTCAACTATATAAGATTAATTTGGTGTATATTTATTAAAGATTGTAATAGAGATCCTAATCAGAAGGATAGACTGTGGTGTATTTATGATTTTCAGCATTGGAACTAATGCATCGCAAACTTCTGAAATGTACTGTTCTATAGAAAATCAATCTATCGTTTTAGGAAATAATCCACTATGTTAGCCACGATAATTTGGATTTTACATTCGAATCGCTATTGTGAGGTTAGCAAGCTAATTGTATAATATTCACTAAAAATTGACCCAATTCTGTATCATACTTAGCATTTCTATTGAATAATATTTTATCTCTGGTGATATTGAGAAGAACTGGTTTGAGTCAGTTTCTGTTGTTCTGTAATCTGTGGGGACAGTTCACAGGTGAATTTGAGGAAGCTTTAAGAAGCCTAGAATCACTACGTGTAGCTTCTCTATTGAACAATGCCAATAACCCCCTGTGTGCGGATTGGATAACTATAATATTGATTTCGTTTCTACTAAAAAACTATAAATACCTGATAGTTTTTTACCATAACTGACACTGTTTGAAGCAACATTTCTTTCACTTGTCTTCTGTCTTCTCATTTTGCGACTTGGGAAGGTTCTGGAGTTCGAGTGCTCAAGTGTTACGCGACATACTAAGAATCCAAGTTTGAGATATAACAAATCTAAGTAAGTAGATGCCTTTATACTCGTTAAGCAAGTTGGCGTCTATAATAGTGCGGTAGCCTGATGAATAAGGCACTGATGTCTTAATCAATGGATGATGAGTTTTAGTCTCAATGTGAAAGTCAACATCGAGATACAGGTAAATACATCTAACGAGTTCTATATGAGACGAAATGCGTGTCCGCTCTGTAAACACTTCGCGATTATAGTTTTTTAAACTAAACTGATTGAATAGTATGCATAGCACTATTGTCTTATTAGTAATGTAAGACGAAACGCGCATACTGGATTCTACTGCTAGCCACTATCCGTCTTTGCTTAAAATGCTTGTGAATTAAGGCTGTATCGAGGCAATACGCACAGTATGCACATATACTAATAAAGGACTGATCAATTGCGGTCCCAAACATCAATGGGAAGATTCAAACAAATAATACTAAGTGAATTTGAACTTCACCCCATCACACAAGCAAGTGGATATCAGGACTCAGTAACTGAGTGGATAACGTGATGGCGTTTGAAGTGAAAGGTACTGGGTTCGAGTCACAGAGTGAACATCAAATCTGAGATACGTCCAGCCGACGAGTCCCGAATAGGACGAAATGCACGTCCTAGATTCCACTGTTAGCCACTATCCATTTTTGCTTATAAGTAATGTATATTGTCTATAAATGTTTCATTTAAAATGGACCAAACTATTTTTAGTTCATGTAATGACAGCTACTATTCACTAGTCAATAGTTTTATAAATGTAATCTTAATTTCATTCAACTGTAACAGACACGAAATAGTTTGAACTTCGAGAAATGAAAGAAATACTCCAAATTATTTTCTTTTTTCAAATGATACTATATTTCCATAGGGAAAACCATCATCATCATCATCTTCCACTCTATTAATTGCTTAGAAACTCTTCACTATTAATGATTATATTGTTCAAAATAGAGTTAAATTCTTCTACTCCTTATCATGCAATAAAAATCTAATGACAAACTGATTGTAAGCTATACTTTACATCTTGTTTATTCATAATTACATTAATTAACCACTAGTTAATGATCATTTTTGTATTTGTCTAATCTTTAAAGCTGATCAAAACTTTATCATATTACAATTTGAATACAAGTCTTAGTTACTTGATATCTCGTGCACTATTAGATAGTTGAAAATAGTCAACAAGAAACCCCGAACCTTGATCGCATGTTAGTTGGCACTTGTTAGCAAAGTATACATCCAACCTTCAGGGACTTGAAATTCCCTGGTGGACTTAAACCCACATGACTCAGTTTTACAATCTAGAATGTTGCTGTTGGGTTATTCAGGTCTCGATCGGTTATCTGTAAGACTAAGGTATTTATATTCATTAACCACTCAGTGGTGGATAATTTTATGTTTGCATTGATCGAATTCTATCTATCAAGTTGTAATGCTGTCACAAGCCTGAATGATAATCATATTAACCAAAACTAACCAAATAGAAATTTGTTAAGTTGCTTGGTTTTTTAAACTTATTACAGACAATTACTGCTTTAACTAATAAATAACATAAATTAAAACAGTATGCTTTCCTTTGCTGGATTAACGATTCATGTGCTTAACTACAATACTAGACAAGTTGATATACTATGGAAGTAGCTAAGTTACAAGAGATTTCAGTCAAAATGTTTTACATTGGAAAGTACTATAAAATATTAAACTGCATCATTTTATCCAGATTAAGTGAACGTCTTCATGCTGAAAAATGAAGATCCTGTCTCTGAATTATATATATTACATGAAATCTTCAGTTGATGGGTTCATTTTTCTACTGTTTTGATCACAGTAATGATTCTCTAGTTGAAGTCAGTTTATGTTGGAAATCTTCTTTTGTGACCTGAGATGTCCGAAATCTGATACTGATATACGATGTGTTACATGCTAACCTACCCAACTGACTACTTGAACGAGAACACAATTGTGAGAGAGAAAGTGTGTTGAGCCACCGAATGAAATGCACAAATGCTCATTTATATACATACCACTTTATTTTTAGGAGATCAACCCATAGACCTAATGAAATGCACTTGACCTTTAGGTGACTTCTGATTGCCATCGATTGACTTTTTCATTCAGCTACTTCTGGTTGGTTCTCTATATAATCTTCAAGTGTAACTAGTTTTGACCGATCATCGAAGCTAATAAATATTACTAGTGGTGTAGGTTCATTATGGAGATTGTAGAACCTCTCAGTTTACATCAAAGAAACATAGGAGTTTTTAATAATTAGAGATTAGTTAGGACAACTAATGCCTTTTTATTTATCATCCAGCTTAAAAGTATCAGGTATTTTATCACTGAGTATAAAGAAAGTGACGTGAAGAGCTGAAATATTTTAAACTGGTACACAACAAATTACTTATCTTCTGGAAATTTCCGTGACTTTTCTGATTTATCATATAACATGAACTATATTCATAGAATTAAGGTGTTTATGATCAGCTGAATCACGTTTGTATCACGATTGAATTGATAAGTATTTATCTGTTTCTCAATACATGAAAATATGGAAAATTTAATCTCTATTCATAGTCTACTGTACATATTTTACTGATAATGAGTGTTGAGAACTAACGTTCTACCATACTTGATGAAATATATGAGATTAAATAAATTACTTATAGTTGTTTAAAGCTTCATAAGAATTACTGACGTCATAACTATGTTAGTTGGTTAGAAGAAGTCAAAAGGATATTTTAAACCTAAGTTTCTTACTAGCTAGCAGTTGTCAGCAAGAGATACATGTATTCTCTATATAAATGGCGTTCACTCTGCTCAACCAGAACCCGCGATATGCTCAATATTGAGTCATTTAAACTGATAGTCACATTTTAACTTAATTGACAGTATTTGTTCGGAGTATAAAGGACTAGATAAATGTGATTGACTGACTATAAATACAGGTATATCGCAAAAATTGTTACTATGATAATTTATTCATCACATACAATACAACTATAAAATACATTTCCAGCTGATTGAATGATTAGAGTTCAATTATACATACAGAAATGTTTCAAACTTGAACCAAATCATTTCCGTATTTTTCAGGATATGGTAACTGTATACCTATAGTGTTTTCGTTAAAACATATGTAAACCGATATTAATGACTAACTGTAAATAAGCGTAAATAATTTATTACACACTTGGATTTGAAAAATTGAAATATCGTTACAGGAAATCATCATTAATGAAATAATTCAATGTGAATCATTTCTCAGTAAACTCTAAAATTGAATTATATTACTGTCATCTATGTTATATACAAAAAATTCTGGTATTTATTCATGTACAGATTACTGCTATCAAGATAGTTTATAGGTAAGTCATTTGTATAGATTCTTTTACTATAGATGTAGTTTTCCATACTAACAGACATTCAATAAAGAATCACTGAAAAACAAGTGACATTGGTCTGCTGTTCTGTTTCAGTGTAAACCAACATATTATTGTACAGCGAAGATCATACACACAAGGTTAAATAAGGAATTCTCTTGTCCTGTAACAAGCATAATGTTCAGAATGTTGAATTTCGATTGATTGGTTTGTAAGTAATGTTCTCAAAACAGTAAACATAATTGAATAAGAAGAGGGGGGTTGTGGAGATTTTAGTAATTTTATATAGTTGAGATCATGAGTCAATTGAAGCTAGATCATCATGGAAAACGGCCGTCCAGTGCTTCCAGGTTTTCCATGGTGGTCTAGCTTCATTTGACCAATGATCTCAACTATACTATAATATTATTTTTAATACAATCTTCAGGTTGTAAAACAGTAGTTTTTATATTCATACATTAAAAAAATGATCAGCCAGGTAATTTGTTAATTAGCGATAATAGTGTAACCAATTACATAACTAGTCATATTAAGTAAAAAGTACAGTTTGATGATAAATAGATACTAGTGTTGTGAACAAAAACTCAGGTGAGAACAAGCAAAATACTTTGATATAAATTTACAGGGTATCTTGGGAAAATATAAGAATCATGCACTGAATACTTGAAAATTTCCGTCATTTGTCCTTCACATTCTATATGATCCTTCTAGTTCACAATTCCTTTCTATTCTATTCTATTCTCAATCTTCTTAGTCCTCTAGTGTCAGCTTTTCCACCTTTGATTGGTGTTACATACTACTTATGTCGACAACCATAAGTAGCATACACCACATTAGTAGTGATAAGAATGATAAAAGCTCGTATAAATTCAAGCTTGAATAAATATTTCGGTGTGAAAAGTAGGTCACAACTTTTAAAAGTAAACAATAATATAACAACCATTGAAAATCATTTGAATTAAGGGCGGTACTATAATATATGGACGAAACAATCAGATTTAAGATAAAAGGTATTGGATTTAGGCGCGAAATTCATCCACCCATTTGTCGAAATAGGGTTTCGGCATGTTAGCTGATATCAGTTCGTAATGAAAACCATAAGTCTGAATCCTAACCCTGAATCATAATTCTTATTCTTCATACTGTTTTATAACCCTCATTTAGTCCTAATAAGTAGGTGGACATTCTCAAGGTCACCAAGTACAAATAAATTAGTGAAGAAGAGATACGAAGGTGGCAAACATTCAAAGAGGAGACACCCGTTTGAAAAATCTCTTCTGAAAGCATGAATTAGGATTATAGACTTGAATCTTCTTAGTTTCTGTTATTTTCAGGGGATGAGGTCGAGCTGTATCGGGAAAATGAGAGAGATCTGAAGGTTTCAAATCCACTCTCGTTTAGAATCTTCATTGCACAATAAAGTGAAACTAAACAGCTATCCAATGTTTTAGTGCTTTCAATAGTATCCAGCTAATGTCAGTTTGTGATGAAAATAACCTGGAAAGACAAAAATCATATATTATTCAGAAAATAAGTCAGATGTACTAGGATATATTTGGTAGTAGAATAATTAGATTATACTTTTAATTATGTATTTCTTACTTCAAAAATTACCTTTTTAATTGTTAATCGCTGCTCAAACATTATGAATTTTTCATGTATTTAACAAAAGGACACATAGACCATTGGATGTTGACTCAGTAGTTTAGAGGTAAACCATTCTCTATAAGACCGGAGGTTCTTAGTTAAAACCTGGGTTATGGATACGTACTTTCTAAAAGTTTCTCATTAGGAGGAGTTTCCCAGTGCTTTTAGGTTTTCAATCGTTGTCTAAAAAAAGTAAGTTTCTTAATGTAAAATGTAAAATCTAACAGTCTCCACCAACCCTATTAAACAATAAAATAAGACAAAAGTTTCAAATCAGGTTACGACTACTATTTAAAAGGATCGTATTTTTTTTTACAAATATGAAGTTTTTATTACAACTTATTGTGAATACTGTTTATTTTTACTTGTAATCACTGCTTTTGATGAAGTTTCGTTCTCTGAGCTGGGTGGTTTCGTTGTCGATCTAAAATAGTCTTCTGATGATGTACTTTATAATGATAGCGAATAGTTTTTAGTTATACTATTCACATCAAACAATGCAATTTCATTGGAATGAATATTACTAGAGCTTTGACAAGTTATGTAATATCATTGACTTAGTTGAAATTTAATTAACTACCTAATGAGATTTATTGGATGAAGATAAACTCCACCTTGTACTTGGAGACCACTCAAAATCAATCGATAATCAATATTTATACTATTGTAATTCATGATAGACAAAGTATTTCGTTATCTATCATCTTTGTTGGCTTACATGAAAGGTGTAAAGTTTTCTATGATGAAAATGTCACTCCATGATGTTACGGAATTGTCAAATGTAGGAAAGTCAGTCATGATGGAAGAAAAAAAGATATAACTTTAATTAATTCCATGGTAGAAATTAGCGTTAACGTTTCAATTTCATCACATAAATTTAAATCTTAAAAGACTTAACATTAACTGATTTTTATAAACGATATATTTTATAAGCGAAAATGGATAGTGGTTAGCAGTGGAATCCAGGACGCACGTTTCGTCCTATTTCGGATTCGTCAGCTTGATTAAAAGAAACAATACTAAGGGATGTATTTTATGGTTACTTTTTGAAGAAGTCTATTACCTTTGGTAATTATTAATCAAATTTATACTTATATGTTATTGTTCACTAAGTTATTAAATCAGCATGTTTAAAAAAATGAGCTTCGAAATGTAACTGAGTACTGACTATACTAATACTGTGGTGTGGGTTACTTATATCCATATAAGTAGTATATGGTGAGAGTCAAACATAGAATGTATTTTGACAGAAGATTGATAAGGAAAGAATAAGAACGAAGCGCAATTGGTATGAAAATGCATGGTCAATGAAATCAGAGAAGATGAACTGATATTTACAGAAGGAACAATCAAGATTGAGAATTAACTGTTTAATGTATGGTTATCAGATTTTAGTGAGATAAATTGTAATTTATGCATAAATACATTCGATTGTTCCCACCAAAGTTCTTGTTCATTACAATACTTTCTTCCACAGTCAAATAAGAAACAAAAAAACAAAAAGCTACTCAATTTCATGCTCCATAGGATCAATAATTGAAAATGTAATAAATCTTTCAGTAAATGATTTAAAGATGTAAAATCATTAAATTTTAACTTAGTATTTGTCATAACAAGTTTTTCTAAGTAGAATTAATGATTGTGAGATTGATCAATAACACCATATTGATTGGTTAAACATTACCATGTAGACTAGAAACTAAGATGAAATAGTTATTGAATAATTTTCAATTTTTAACTGTTATTCAAGTGAAAACTGTCCTGTTAAGTCTTAATTCGAATGGAACATATCGAATAGACATTAGGGGATGATTTTTTTTATTGAGATTATGAATCGACTTGGACAACTATTGAAAACCTGGCATCATTAGACATCTGTTTCATATTATTGTTATTTTGAAGTTTAGGATATCTACAACCCAGCCATCGCAGATCTAACCCAGGACATTTGGCCTCGCATGCGAACGCTTAACTTCCAGTACACTGAGCTAAGATCCAACAGTGTACAAGTATAAATTCGTTCATCAGACTATCGCTAAATTGGAAAGAAATGAATTGTACATATAGCAGAAGTAATCAAATACATTTAATTCCTAAACGATGTTTTATTTTTTAACTGATGAGAAGCGTCATTGTCGAATTAAATATTTGATTTATAGTCTATTATCAAAAGTTTTGGTGTCTTTTTATACTTGAAATCCTGGTGATACCTGAAACATTTGACCTTCATAGAAATATATTTCACGTAAAAACACAATTATTTTTCACATTCTCATTAAATGAAATAAAATAATGTAGCATAGAATACATGAATTTTGTATGAGATTTTAGTATTTTAATGGTTGAATTCATGAGTCAATTAAAGTTGAATCACCATGGGAATCCTGGAGGCACTGGATGGCCGTTTCGTCCCAGTATTGGACTCCTCAGTAGTGTGTATCAACGGTCCCGTTCGCGGGATTTGAATCTAGGACCTTTGGTCTCGTGCGCGAACCCTTAACCTCTAGACTACTGAGCTGGCCGGTATTCGAAGGTGTTAACGTCTAACTTCAACCAATTCACGAAATTTCGCATTCGTCCACCAATGTTTTCAGTAAGTTACTGTTTTCGAACAGACCCCAGTTTTAATGACGTAATGTACAAGTTAGATCATATAAGATATAGATGTCCATTTCTTATCAGCAGTTCAATCATAAATATCGATTCAATTTAAACTTCTTCTGAAGATTGTAAGTAAAAAAAATTAATGAAAATTCAAAATTCAAAAATCCTACATTGGACTTGACAGCTAAATGTGCTTACATCCCAGAGTTGATATCCACTCTAATACCTTTCTCCCCACTGGGTAGCTACTATTTTCTTTTATTAGAGTACTTGTAACTTAGTGACAATATTGCGTCATTCCTTTCAAGATTCACGTATACAAATAGTGACTGATCAAAACTCAATCTTTTTATTCCGTTTTATAAGAAAAAAAACTTTCAATGTAAATCGATAATAAAAAGATTATCGTGTGAAGATATTTATTAACTACTTAGTACAATCATCTGAAGTTCGATTCTTGATGTTTTTACAGTGTTAATATTTGTGGTGGTCGATATTCGATATCATCCCTTAACTTCGCATATTGTTCGTCCTGGTAACCCTTACTCGATAACGCCCCGACAGTGCATAAATCAGAAGGCGAATACGAAGGGTTGATTGCGTTTATCATTGGAACACACACAGATATCCAAAAATTGCAGGCACGTTAAGCAAGCATGAAAGAGTAGTGCCGTAAAGCAGGCGAGTGAGCGTAAGAGTTGAATGAGCGAGAGGTCAATCGATCAAGCTAAAGAAAGATTGGACAACTGGACAAACAGCACTAAAAGGTTCAATACAGCCTTCCTTCGAGATATTGACAAGCTCCACGAATTCAAGATAACTCTCAACAACAGGTTCCAAGCTCTACAGGATCTACTGAAAACACAAGAAACTACTTTGCAGGACAACTGGAAAGGGATAAAAAACGCACTAACTTAAAGTATAATCTTTATAAAATTTGAAAGTCTTGTATTCAATCTAATTTGGAATTAAGGATGAGTGATACCGAGATGTCCACAACTGAAGTAATAAAATTTTTCAATACATTCTAATCTATAGTATTCCTTTAGCTCAAACTAGTTTGTAACCATTGATCTATGCAACTAAGATAATATCTATTGAATTATAGTATTTTTGAAAAAAATTATTATTATTCTTTTAATACTCTAGTAAAATCATTTAATCACGAGTATTTTTACCAGAAGCCTCTGCATCGATAAGCCTCCACATTCACAAAGGAAAAAGCAAGATTCTCAAATACAACACGGAGAACACCGATCCAATTACACTTGATGGCAAAACTCTGGAAGAGGTGGAAACGCTCACGTACCTGGGGAGCATCGTTGATAAACAAGGAGGATCGGATGGAGATGTAAAGGCGAGGATTGGCAAAGCAAGGACAACATTTTTACAATTGAAGAACTCAAAACAACTCTCAACCAATTTCAAGGTCAAAATCTTTAATACGAACGTCGAGACAGTCCTACTGTATGGAGCTGAAACGTGGAGAACTACTACGACCATCATCAGGAAGGTACAAGTATTTATAAATAGTTGTCTACGCAAAATACTCAACATCCATTGGCCGGATACTATCAGCAACAGCGTTTTATGGGAGAGGACAAACCAGCTTCCAGCTGAAGAGGAAATTAGGAAAAGACGTTGGAAGTGGATCGGACATACACTAAGGAAATCACCAATGTGCATCACGACTCAATCCCTAACTTGGAATCCGGAAGGGAAGCGGAAAAGCGGAAGGCCAAAGAACACACTACGCCGGGAAATAGAAGCCGATATGAAAAGGATGAAAAGCAACTGGAAAGAACTGGAAAGGAAGGCTCAGGACAGAGTTGGATGGAGAATGCTGGTGAGCGGCCTATGCTCCTCGACGAGGGGTAACGGGCGTAAGTAAGTAAGTTAGCGGAATGAATACATGCGTAGGCAGTAAGCAATGCTCAAGCGTACATAATAAAGGTACAATAGTATAGATAGATTGTTGTTGTACGAATGACCGTCCGTTAAATAAGTTAACAAAAGGGCTTGGACAAATTACATATAAACAAACTATGTGAGCTGCTATATATTAACTATTTCAATGAAAACAGAATCCCATCCGTTGAGAAGTTTCATAGCTCTGTGAATAACGTTGAATAAAAGTACAATGTTTTATTCGAAATAAGTTTCTTTTTTTGCTTGTATCTTCTCATCGTTATTTAGAACTACAATTAATCAGTCTTTTGTTGGCATTTGTGCATCTTTTGAGGACTGCTTAAATATTGCCTGAAGTAAACAACAAGTGAATATAACTTCACCCCATTGTACAAGCAGGTGACTATCAGGACTCAGTAGTTAAGTGGATAACGCAGTGACGTTTGAAAGGAACGGTACTAGGTTCGAGTCCCAGATTGAACATCAAATCTGAGATGCAGGTACATCCAGCTGACGAGACCCAAAGAGGAGGAGGCGCGCTTCCAGGATTCCACTGTTAACCATTATCCATATCTGCTTATAAGTTTTTTTTGTTAGGCAATCATTAAAATACGAATATGAAGAATATAATGAATATGACAAGTTTATTCATTTACAGTTTTTTTCTTTCTGTATGATTAATTTTAATGTACAACATATGAACTTCTTGGACATTTTTTAAAGTCAATGTGAGGATTTGTATTCAATTATCAGAAATCGGTTGTGAAAAACAACATTTTCAAGAAATTGTATGATAGATAGATGAAAGTAAGTCACATTTGATTATTATACATTCCGTATCTCTTAAGTTTGATTCAGGTAGACATGATAAGTAGTAGTTAATTGGAATAGAGGCCAATGAAATATGTACTGACGAATAATGATTGAGAAATGTAATGTTTTTACATAGATTAGATGATAACAAATTGATCATTGTATAAAGATCGTAAACACCGTGATGTATGCTGATTTCTTCTAAATAAGTTTTAGATGAAGCAGTTATTTAGTGGTAACTAATTGTTAGTACTAAGAACAAATCTAATAACTCCGTTAAGGTATCCGTTGTGTGATTAGTGGAAGAAACAAATTTCTACTTTCTAAATTAACTAAACGGAAAAGCTCACGCCAATTACACACACTTTATTTAATTAAACTCATAACCCGTTTAATTATATGAGCAAGGTAATAAACCACAACTCAACAAATACAATTGATATTAATATGTGCATAACTTAGGGCATTTTTAATATATAGCTGCTAGTAAAACTTAGGAAGCAATGGACAGTTGTTTCACTCTAGTATGAGACTCGTAAGCAATACATACTCAGCTTTTCTAAGGAGAGTTGATTGAAGTTCGACAAGAGAACCATTGGAAATGCAGTTAAGTGGTTCAATGGTCAAACGTTAATCGGTTCAATTAGGGTTTCTGGGTTTAATCGCTTGTGGATTCACAACTGTACACTACAGAAGAGTCCAATACTTGAACGAGACACATGTCCACCTCTTCCTGGTTTTTAATAGTTATTTGACTAATGATTTAAATTATAAAGCATGAAATTGTCACAAACCGTTTACAAAAATAAAGACCATATGTTGTCTAGAAACTTATCTCAACAGGTAATTCTAGGAGTTTTAATGAAAAGCCGTGACCAGTAAAGTTAAGTAGTGTTGAATGTAAAGAAATCATCTACCAACGGAGTTTAAAAATGATCACTTAATATGGCAAAATAACAAACTAAACATATAAACCAATAGGATTCAGATTAGTGGCAAACACTAAAATTAATAAACACAAGACCTAAAGGTTTAGGGTAAAACATACTATTTGGTCTTGAAGGCCACATGATCAACAACACAAGCTTGAATAAGATCAGTTTTCGTAAATTAAATTCAAAAACAATGGCCGTTAAAGAACGTAGTTTAGCTCAACACAATTACTCTAAGTTTATTTCATCATCATCATCATCATCATCATCATCATCATCATCATCATCATCATCATCATCATCATCATCATCATCATCATCATCATCATCATCATCATCATCATCATCATCATCATCATCATCATCATCATCATCATCATCATCATCATCATCATCATCATCATCATCATCATCATCATCATCATCATCATCATCATCATCATCATCATCATCATCATCATCATCATCATCATCATCATCATCATCATCATCATCATCATCATCATCATCATCATCATCATCATCATCATCATCATCATCATCATCATCATCCAAAAGAAGAAATCTAGTTAGAAACATAATATGCAGTAATAGGGTGTGTTAACTTGTCATATCTACTAATTCCTGGATATTTAAAAAAATAAAAAAATATACACCTTCATCTTATATCCTTATTACAGTTTCCTTTCAATCTTTATTCCGATTACTTTATTGTAATTTATCAAAACCTAATTCTTTAAATGATATGATCGGTCGATGAGAATAGTTTTCTTTTTTTACTTTTTTTGTGTTTTCCCCTTACTTTCTGTTTCTCTCATAGCTATGAACAATTTCAATGAATTCAATCAACTACTATCTTTCGTCATTTGGTTCTAATAGAGTAAAAAAAGACCCAAAATGTAGAGTTTAATGGTTTTATTTTTAAAGAATTTTATTTATTTGATCAATCAAACATTTTCATGTTAGAAAACATAACTAGAAGAATTTAGGAGGGATGTTGTGGATATCATAATAATTTTAGCGGTTGAAATCATGAATCAATTGAAGTTGAACCACCATAGAAAACCTTGAAGCACTGAACGGCTGTTTCGTCCTATTGTTGGAGTCCTCAGCCGTTGGATACCGGCTCAGTGGTCTAGAGGTTAAACGCTTGCATGTGAAACTGGTAGGTCCTGGGTTCGAATCTCGCAAGGCGGGATCGTGGATGCGCGCTGCCACTGAGGAGTCCTACAATAAGACGAAACGGCCGTTCAGTGCTTACAGGTTTTCCATGGTGGTCTAGCTCCAATTGATTCATGATTTCAACTATGAAAATACTGAAATCACCACAAAACCCCTTCTAATTCTAATTATCCTAATCATGAGAACCTTGTTAATACTAATAATGACAATAACACTAATAATAAATCTACAATGAATACAAATCACCTGAAATTGAACTTATGAGTCAATAGAATTCAACTAGGCATCTTGATAACTTTGTATACTTCAAAACCCGAACATTTTGTGTTCAACATCGTATAGATTATCAAAGGGATTCTAGTGAAGAGTTCTGTACTTACCTGATCTTCATTTCTACTTCACTTAGTGTTTACTGGCATTGCACCATCACTTTTAAAGGATTTCGTTAATTGTTTTTATCATCATTACCACATAAGTAGGGATACCTGCATTACAAATTAGTTATCCAACCGCTATAAAAACATATTCGCATGGTTTATTCCATCTTAACACTATCACTTAATTTGATGTTTGTAAATAAACCTGAAAAAAAGTATTGTTCTCCAAATTTCAAAATAGAGTTAACTATCTTATTTAAGTAAGATAAAAGAGATAGTATTGATTTACAGCCTCTTCTTTTAATCACTAAGCGGAGTTTATGAGAATTTTTAAATTTCATCATTAACATTAGAAAACTGATCTAAGTAAGTCAACTGTTGAGAATCAGAAAGCACTAGATAGCTGCTTCGTTCTATTAAATTCAAAGTCTCCACAAACCTCTTGAAGAAGTTAGTCAAGGTCATGATAGTGACTTATTTGAAGAGTTAATTCTAGGAGTTGCAGTAAGAAGTTGTGACTAGTGGAGCTCACTCATGTTGAGTGTAAGATAGTCACTTATCAATGGATTGATTTAGGTTAAACATGTAAACCAGTAAATTACAGCTCAGTAGTCTATAGTCTAAGCGATTACTCGCATAAACCAAAGGTTCCATGTTCAGTCTATGAAGGTGGGGTAATGAATATGAGGAGTCCCATAGATATATCCAGTATTTTACTAAAATAACCATATATTTAACCATCATTGTGAGAAAAAGTAATTGTGACTTAATGGGATGCTGTAAAGTGTACTTTGAGTATTAACTCACACATAGAATATACTTTTATAAAAACGGTTCTACTGTAGTGAACGAGAACTCAGGTAGGGAGAATCAATTTACTGTTTAATGTACCATCACATAGCGATTGAATAAGATGTAAAAAATCATACAAAAAGCTAAAACATTTACACATCTTTAAATTGTCTCTCACAAACTTCATTGTTCTTTCATTTCTTTTTTTGATCTTGATTACTTTTAGTTTCCTTCTCTCTCCTCTTCAATATTATTTCGTCTTTCACTATTTAAATACCAACCAGCGTTAATTGTAGTTAAATATAATGATTATTGAGGAATCCAAAACAAACAAAAAATACCCACAGTCAACATTAAAGATAAGATATGTAAATCCATACTTATGCAAATATGTTAATGGATCCTATTTTGTATGAATAAAAAAGCATACATAGTTTAATGCATTCATTTAATTTAACAAGAAAAATACAAATACGATTTACATATCGAATGTATTAAGTTGGTCCGCATTTTTTGTTGTTGTTGTTGGTAAGATACTCAAGTAACCAGAAGTGACAATGGAATATGAATACAACGATGGTATCTATATTGACAACAAAATAAACATATATCACTCACGTTCTTTTAAAAAAAGTATTTCTGAAAAGAAAAAATATAACATTTTTATAGTTGAAATCATGAGTCGATTGAAGCTAGACCAAAATGAAAAACCTGGAAGCACTGGATAACTGTTTCGTCCTATTATGGGACTCCTCAGTGGCAGTGGGCATCCACGATCCCGCCTCTCGAGATTCAAACCCAAAAACTATCAGTCTCGCGCCAGAGCGCTTAACCACTAGATGAAACATTTCTTTTGAAAGACAAACGAACGAAATATAATACTTAAATAAACCTAAAACAATTAAAGTAGTATGATATAAATTCATTTTATTGTTATTTTGACTTCATTTAACTTCAAATAAAAATAATGTATATATATATATAATAAATCAGTGAATAGGAAAATTAAATTTTCTTCAATTTCATGACTCAATATAAGCTACTGCTTCAGTAAATAAATAAACAAATTAAATTAACCCAAGTTTAAATAGTAGTATATAGTAGTATTATAACATTTTGGTCAAACTGATTTATGTGAGCCATGATTGTACATTTGTGTAAGTGTTACTAGGTGGAAAAATGTGACATTAGTAATGTGGAAGGATAGAGTTGAATTTTTATGTAGGACAACATTGTTAGGTTTGAACAAAATCAGGCATAGTAGCTCAGACAGATGGTCCAAGTTGGATGGTATAGTAAGGGATTCTTTTCCATTGAGGTTAGTAGGATTTAGCAAGATATGGGATGCTTCAGCTACTCACCTAGTTGGAAAAGCCTTTTAGTACTATTTTGATATTTTAATATCGACTTGATTGTTATTGAAGATGGAATGAACTGCTATTATCGACATAAATAGGAGTTTTTCAAGTTCTACTCAATGCTCAGTGTATTTGAAATTATCGAATCAAACCATACAAATTTAGTGAACTTCGTAAAGGGAACCAAGTGGATGGAATATCTTTAAAGCAGATATGGGTTTTATAAGCAAGGGAATTCTATATCCTCATTTTTGATATTTACTGTTTCTATCGATCATTTCTTATTGGCATATGAGCACATTTTTGTATATGTGTTGATTTTACCCTTCTTTTAATAACACTGTCATTTTATGTTTGTACATTTGACTAGAAGTGGAATCTAGGCTACATACTTCGATAACACTAACCGTTTATTGTTGAATATCGACAAAAGAGTAATTCCACAATTAATTTACAAAGCACTTTGTCATTCGTTTTAAGAACCTTAGCAACTACACAATTAGAACACTTTAGTACTGATAAGACTTATCATCCTAACCTATAACTCTTCAGCAATACTTACTTCTGTTCACTAACAAAGCTGAATTGTATACTGCCATTATTCGTAAAAAGTATGAACGTAGTGTAGTGAAGAACACAGATGAGGACAGCCGATTATGTATTTAGCTCAAATTACAAAGTTGTTTGATAAAATAGAAAAACCATACTATGATACTTCATTAGCAAAATATACATTAATTGTCTCAGGCTTCATTGTTCCAGGATTTTCACACCGATTTCTTTCTGTTTCTGTTCTTTTCTTTACGATTTTCTCAATCACTTACTGCCAGATATTCTATTCCTGACTCACGATATATACTACTTATGTTGATATAAGTAGCCCACACCCCAATAGTACAGTATGAAATTGGAATTATTTTCAGTAATTTCATGATCATACTCTACAGTTAGAAGTCCTACTATACATTTTATTTACACGATTTTTATTTTATTATTACATGATTATTAGATTGATTATGACCTGACACTGTTTACTACAAATCACTGTGAATTTGATTGAATGAAATTTATAATTTACAAATAACAGGATTTTGAAGTAACACCAAATGGACTCGAATCCAGAACCTTCAATCTCACGCGTGAATGCCTAACCTCTTGACCACTGAGTTGAACGACATCAAACGATGTTAGTGTGTAACTTCAGTCGATCCATGATCTTGCGCAATCCTTCATCCATTTCTTGAAGTGGATAACTTTCTCCACCCAACACGGATTGAATTCTACTGGTCACGACTTCTTATCAGTCAAAGCTAGATCATTATTTCTGGCCCGATGGTCTAGAGATTAGTCATTGTCACGCGATACAGAAAGTTTTGAGTTCAAGTCTCAAGTGTAGGATCGTGGATGTGTACTTGAAGAGGAATACCATATTAGAAGAAAATAGTCATCCAATGCTTCCACGTTTTCAATAATAGTCTAGCTTACATTGAGTCGATAACTTAACTGTTAAAATGTTAATATTTCAAAAATGATGAATGTTTCCTTGTCATAAAGTTTTTGTGAACATTCACTATCCATTAGTTCTATGTTAGAAACTAAACAATCGTCCTAGTTTCTACCGGCTGTTTAACTTCAGTGATTTTTTTTTGTTTCTATGAATTTGTTTTTCTCCATTTATAGTAATTAACTAATCAAATTTCGTCAACAACAACAACAACAACAACAACAACAATAACCAAATAAAAATATCCAAAAATCAAATAATTACAAATGTAATAAAACGGATTGATAAACAAACAAACAAACAAACAAACAAACATTATTCTCCTGATCATGACTACATATTATACCGAAATGGATAGTAATATTGTTTGACAAAATCTCATCAATTTATTCTAACCAACTGTATATACTACTTAATTGAATAGGTAACTAAAATCATATTGAATATATAGAAATTTATTACTGATAATTAATCAATAATGAAAGTACATTTTTTTTTCAAAAAAATTAGTAATATCAACCGATAAGTAGGGTCTGCATTCTGTTGTGTGTGTAGGTGTGTGTGTGTGTGTATGTATGATTTGTTTCATAATATGAAATAGACTCATTAGAGAGTAATCAGTATTATTACATAATTATATTGTCATATTCATGTTTTATTTTCATTGTTTATGAACGTCATTACAAATGATTATTTTAATACATGATCTAAATGTTACTATTTACTATTTAGATGATTATTCAATCTAAAGTAGATTCTGTTATGTCGGTTGATTGCATGCTCTGTTTAATATATAAATGTGCTGTTTCCCGCCAATTAGAGAGAGGAGAATTTATTGATCGCCCAATGATACACAAAAAACTGTATGAGCAGTCTTGAGCACTTATCAGTCCAACTATCTGCCTAGTCGAGCCAATTAAGTTCAGAACACCAATAACAGTCACTGCAATATGAATCATTATTCTCAAACATACTGGGTTTATAAACCAATCAAACTGACCACATCGTACCATAAAATAATAAACAACATTTGTACAATATTTAGCTAAATATGGCTGTCAATAAGGGAAACAATAATTAATGGACTAGGGATAACTCAAGAATGGTAAATCGTATAATAATAGTCTATAGGTCAAAATAAAGCTTATAATGAGAGAAACACGAATATGAATAGCTCAGTTACTTAACAATTATAGATTAGGAAATATACATATCATGTCGGTCCATAAATAATCCTCAGAAGTTACCAATCATAATTCTCCATGGGATACAACAGATTAAAGTTATGATTATTTATTGCTAATAGATATTAAAATTTTAATAGTTGAGATCATGAATCAATTGAATTTAGACAATCATGGAAAACTTGGAAGCACTGGACGTCTGTGGTCTAGCTTCAATTGATTCATAATCTCAACTACTAAAATGACTATAATATCCACAAAATCACTTTTGATATTAATCGAAATGTGTTCACTAGTGATTGGCTTCAAAAAGTATTTCCTTGAGTTCTAGTGAGAAGTAGTGAACAGTGGAGTTCAACCAGGTCTGTTGTGAGGTAGTAACTCACTGAAGACAATGGTGGATGTGTCTTTCAATTTCGTGGATCGGCTGAAGTTACACATTAACATCATTAAATGCCAGCCATCTTAGTGGTCTAGAGGTTAAGCGCTCGAGCGCAAAATTGATAGATACTGGGTTCGAATCTCGCACTTTAGGATCGTAGATAAGCACTGCTGAGGAGTTCCACAATAGGACAAAACAGCCATTGAGTTCTTCCAGGTTTTCCATGATGGTTTAGCTTCAATTCATGGTCTTAACTATTAAAATTACTATAATATCCATAAAATCACGAAATACTTTTATGAAATTTGAATAAGAGTGACTTGTGATTGTTTATTTTTGCATTGGATGTTTGAATTTTTCTATTGATGTTTAAAATAGTAATTGATCAGTTTCTTATTGACATATATACATCTTGTGTGGATTACCTCAATATTACCAATGTCATAAGTACACACACATACACACGAACAAATGCAGATGAAGACCGCAAATGTAGCAGCAGCCTCCGCATCGATAGGTCTCCACATTCACAAAGGAAAAAGCAAGATTCTCATCAAATGCAACACGGAGAACACCAACCCAATCAAACTTGATGGCGAAATTCTGGAAGAGGTGGAAACACTCAAGTACCTGGGGAGCATCGTTGATAAACAAGGAGGATCGGATGCAGATGTAAAGGCGAGGATTGGCAAAGCAAGGACAGCATTTCTACAATTGAAGAACATATGAAACTCAAAACAACTGTCAACTAATTTCAAAGTGAGAATCTTCAATACGAACGTCAAGACAGTCCTACTGTATGGAGCTGAAACGTGGAGAACTACTACGGCCATCATCAGGAAGGTACAAGTATTTATAAACAGTTGTCTACGCAAAATACTCAACACCCATTGGCCGGATACTATCAGCAACAGCGTTTTATGGGAGAGGACAAACCAGCTTCCAGCTGAAGAGGAAATTAGGAAAAGACGTTGGAAGTGGATCGGACATACATTGAGGAAATCACCAATGTGCATCACGACTCAATCCCTAACTTGGAATCCGGAAGGGAAGCGGAAAAGAGGAAGGCCAAAGAACACACTACGCCGAGAAATAGAAGCCGATATGAAAAGGATGAATAGCAACTGGAAAGAACTGGAAAGGAAGGCTCAGGACAGAGTTGGATGGAGAATGCTGGTGAGCGGCCTATGCTCCTCGACGAGGGGTAACAGGCGTAAGTAAGTAAGTAAGCATAAGTATTATAAACGGAAATCGATGGTGGTAAACAATGAAATCCAGGATGTACGTTTCGTCCTAAATAGGCCTGTGATTGTGTTTAAATGTAGAAGTGGACATAAATATATTTTGCCATTTGAAGTATATATATATGAAGTTCAATGAATGTAACAGGTATCAACTCACATATGTTTTTTTTTTTTAAAAACTTTAATTCTGCATTAATTATTAATGCATTATGTCTGGTCTTATAATAAAATCAATTTTTATAATCGGAATATCCTAGTTCTATTGTTTGAGTATATCAATGTAAAGTCTTAAATTTACATTAAAACATTTATCCTTTATTTTTAAATAGATTGTTAACTTATCTCAGTTTAACATGAAACTTTTCATTGAATTGAGAATAAGAATTTAAACAGAAACGTTTATGGTACTTGTATATCATAAGTAAATCAAATAGAAACCAATATTCTCAGTGGTATACAGATGTTACTGTGATTAACCTTTTTCAGTGGTATGTTAATATCAGATGCATATATACATGCAGGATAACATAATTAACAATGAATAGTCATTATAAGCAAAGATGGATAGCGGCTAGCACTGGAATCTAGGACGCGCGTCTAGTCAGCTCAATGTACCTTTACCCCGCGGTTGATATTCACTCCAGGACTCGAGCCGAGTACCATTTACTTCAAATGTCATCTCGTTATCCACTTATCTACCAAGTCCTGATAGTTATGTGTCACATATACCAATAACAAACTGATCAGTAGTGGTTCTAAACATCAATGAGAAGATTAAAACAAACAATACAAAATGAATTTAATCAATAGACTTTGTATTATAAATTTCCCCTAATATATAATTTTAAACAATCTCCAAATGAAATTACTAGTTCTGTGGTTTGGTCTACTTATATCCATATAAGTAGTATATGGTGTGGGTCAGACATAGAATGTATTTTGGCAGAAGACCGATGAGTAAAGAACTGAAGTGAAGCGCAATCGTTTGGAAAATGCATGAGCAATGGAATAAGAGAAGAAACCGTGAAGATTGAAACAATTGGTTGTTAATTTGCAAATTGACTGTTCATTGTTTGGTTATCAGAATTTACTAACATAGTCTGTAATCTTTGCATAAATACATTCGATCGTCCCCAACCAGTGTTCTGTTCACTACAGTTCTACCTTCTTATGGTGTACTATGGTATTTCATGTATCATTTTTATTAATAAAATTCAGTCTATATTGTAGTGTAAACTGTTATTTAATGTTATGTGCAATTACAAGTCAGTTTAACAGTTAAAAAAACCTAATATTTCACTACAGAGTCTCATCAAGAATATTTGATGGTTACCAAGTTATTCGTTTGTCCACTGGCTCTTTTTAAAAAAATCAAATATCTGCTCATTTACAACTTATAGTATAGTTCTACTTGAATTGATATTTCACGTATCCTAATTCTAATCATATTACTGAAACATCAAATACTTGAATATATTGGAACAAAACAAAAAAGAAGAATATCAGAAAGGGTTTTGTGGATATTATAGTCATTTTAATAGTTGAAATTATGAAACATTTGAAGCTAGATCATGTCCGTCAAGTACTTCCAAGTTTTCCTTGATGGTCTAACTTCAATTGATTCATGATTTCAACTATTAAAAACAAAACGAATAATTGAATTAAACAAAATAATCAACTCACTAAAGATTCCGGTGAATGGTTGCTCAATTTCGTGGATTGGTTGAATTTAGACATGAACACCGTTAGATGCCGTCCAGCTCAGTGGTCTATCGGTTAAGTGATCTGGCGCGAGATTGGTTGGTTCTGGGTTCGAATCTCGGGAGGCGGGATCATAGATGCGTACTGTTGATGAGTCACACAATAGGACGAAATGGCCTTCCAGTGCTTACAGGTTTTCCATGGTGGTCTAGTTTGATTCATGATCTGAATTATTAAAATTACTAAAATCTCCACAAAACTATCTTCTGATAATAATAAATAACTATTGATGAAAAATGTTAGGGATGTACATTTATAAGAAAGAAAATTAATATTGATGAAAAGGAATTTCTATGATGATAAATAATCCAGTATGAATTCTACCCATTGACCTTTAATATATGTTTTGGGTTAACTGACAAATACCCTGTTCATAAATTTTAATTATTATAATTGATATATTATGGGTTAATTGAAATATACACTAAGAGGTTATTATCAAAATACTTTAATTATTAAACTATTCTGTTTATTAAATTTAATGTAACAGGAAAGAAGATATATATAGTCTTGTTCATTGTATAAAAGTTGAAGCTGCAAAATATCGGAATAGATAACGAATATAGTGAAAGTGTGACTGATATTGTAGTGTTGTGGTGTGGGTTACTGAAATCAACATTAGTAGTATATGGTGATGGTCGGGCATTGAATGTATTTCGGTAGAACATCGATAAGAAGAGAACGGGAACGACACGCAATTGGTACGAAAATGCATGAACAATTATAATCGGAGATTATGGACGGATATTTGCAGAAGAAACAGTCAAATTAAGACAAGTGATTGTTATTTTGCAAATTAACTGTTCACTATATGGTTCTCATATTTTAATGAGATATTCTGTAATGTTGTGTTAAAATACATTCGATTACCCCCACTCGTGTTCTTGTTCACAACAGTGTGTACTACTGATGTAGGTAGATATAAGTAGTATCTATCATCAATCGAATATGAAATGTCTGGTGATAGAAGGTTAATAAGATTGAAGAAAGGTAAACGAGAACAGAGATTGATTAGTGTGAAAACGAAAGATCAAATGAGTCTTAGACGATTGTTTGACATTTGAGAAAAATGATTAGTTTTCTCACATTATACTAAGACGTTCTGTAATGTTATATTCGAATACATTTGATTGTGCCCACTTGTATTCTCATTCACTACAATATTACTTGTAAAATAATGAAAAAAATAGAGAAATAATTAGGCTGTTAATCAAATATTCAATACAACAAGATAATCATTTAAATTTACGTGGTATTGGTCGCTTGTATCTTCCCATTATGATTTAGGATTGCTATTAATCAGTTTCTAACTGGCATATGTGCATCCTGTGAAAACTACTTCTATATTTTCATAAGTCACAAGCTTTATAGGCAAAAATGGATGGTAGCTAGAGCTAAATGCGAGTCTTGAATTCCATTGCTAGAGACTATTCATCTTTGTTTATAAAAATGGTCATTTATTTAAAAAGATAGGAAGTAGAGATGCAATGTCGCCTTTACACCATTAGTCAAGCTATAAGAACTATATAAGGAAATAAATGAAGTCGATAATATGTCATTCCAGAAAAATACATTATATCTTTACAAAATTTCATTACTTAATAATTCAGTAATAATGAACAGTTCAAGTGTAAAACTTAATCATTTAGTAGTTGAATTCCTGAGTCAATTAAAGCTAGACTACCGTGGAAAACCTGAAGGCACAGGATAGCCGTTTCATCCTAGTATGGGACCCCTCAGCAGTATGCATCCACGATTCCGTCAACAGGGTTTGAACTCAGGATCTATCAATCTCGCGTGCAAACGCATGACCTCTATACCACTATGCTGGCCAGCATCCGACGGTTTTAGTATCTACCTATAACCAATCCACGAAATTTTTTTAAAAAAAAAACAAATATTGTTTGTAGGTATTAACTTAAGTGAAACTATTCAAATACATAATATAACATGAAGGTATATCACTATAGCAAATGACTTGATGTACAAAGTAAATGACATTTCTCTATTATGAAATAATAATAATAATCATAAGCACTAAGTTCACTTGGTGTTGTTTACTTGAATCTTCTTATTGTTATTTAGGACTGCAACTGATCAGTCTCTCGTTGGATTATTTACATCCCGTGCGGGCTGCTTTGATATTACCTGAAGTAACAAATTTTATAAACAAAGATAGATAGTGGCTAGCAGTAGAATCCAGGATGCGCATTTCATCCTAGTTGGGACTCGTCCGCTGGCTTTACTTGCATCTCAGAGTTGATATTCACTCTGGGACTCGAACCCAATACCGTTCACTTCAAACGACATCGCGTCATTGGTATACCAATCAACTTACACCATTATTACGTAATGAGAATATATAAATTAGTTATAGTTAGTTCAAACTACAATATTTTTTATGGTTCTATTCAAATTTTGTTTTATTGTAACTGTAATTATTAATTTCCCATGTACCTATAAAAATTGTCGCTCTGGTTGTAAGAAGGTGCATCGGCCTCATGACTTCCGAAGGAACTCGGCTTTCATCATGAGACGTCATAATTATTCCTTCCACTCCCAGGGCAGAGTTTGAAAGGTTTGAATGATTTTTTCTGGTTAGCGTTTTTTTAGCGAGTTGATTTTCTACGGGATGGGGTTGCTAACCCCATGCCCAACCCTCCTCCTTTACCCGGGCTTGGGACCGGCAGTAACCCCCAGAGGAGCTACAGGCGGAGTTTGGCTCCTCGACCGGGAATCGAACCCGGGCCTTCCACGTGACAGGCGGAGGTACTCACCACTATTATTAATTTAATTTTCATTAATTATTAATAATTAAATTAAAAGCAATTTTCATAATAATTTATACTTAGCTTAAAAGGTCATACAAACTCATTACTCCATGTAATAAAATACAGTCATCTTAAACAGTGTTGTAATATTATTTTTTACCCTGACCTAATTGTTCAATGGAGAAGAAATGGTATAGTTGTAAAGATGGTAATTTAACTTACTGATAGTGTTATTTATAAAGGCTGTATGACAATTGTAATTACTAAATATGTTTATTTGATCATTTTCATTTCTTATTTAGGAGAAATGTTCTAGTCATATTAAAACAATCAATATATTGGGCATGACATTTGTTTATTCTATGCCAAACTCATTATCATTAACCGAAGGTTCTGTGTTCGAGTCCCTATGGTATAGGATCGTGGATGCACACTGCCGAAGATTCCCATACGAGGACGAAACAGTAGTTTAGGGCATCCAGTTTTTTCAATGGTGATCTTACATTTATCAATTCATGATATCAATCTAAACTTAGTTTAAAATTTTTGAACTATTCAGTTATTTTAGTTAACTGTTTAGTTGAAGGGGAGTTATTGTGATGGTATTGTACTTTTTGAGCTTGTTAGGTTAATCAGGAAGCTTGCATTAATTTACTTGGCATCATCATCAACACATAATTCAAAGGGAAGTAAACTTAGAGAGAAAATTAATTTGTATCAGTATGAGTAATCATAAATGTTTCTTTGGTCTTTCAAACTTTTCAAATCAATTCCGTGTATAAATTTCAAAAAAATATGTAGTACAAGAAACCGGTGTATTCAGGAAATGGTTATTATACGCCTTGTTACGATACAATGGCTATTACATTATCATATTCTCCGTACTCAGTTTGGGTTGTTTATTATGCAACACATGACGAATAAAAATGATAGTTATCACTTCTGAACTGATAAGAAACTTTTGCCATTGATGATGCGTGACAGGTACTGAATATCAAAAAACATATATGAAATATAATTTTTGCATAATTACAATTTGAATGTAAATGGAAGACAGAAATTTGTAGCAATATACCATAACAGATTCCAAGAATTCCATATCGTAATAATATTTACATTGGTCGGTAAATCTATTGTATTAATAGTTAGCAGAGATGGATAGTGGCTAGCAGTGGAATCCAGGACGCGCGTTTCGTCCTATTTGGGACTGACCAGTTGCAGTCCTAACAAATCGATGGGAAGATTCAAACAAACAATACTAAGTTGAATTTAAACTTCACCCCATCGCACAAGCAAGTGGCTATCAGGACTCAGTGGCCGAGTGGATAACGCGATGGCGTTTGAAGCGAGGGTACTGGGTTCGAATCCCAGAGTGAACATCAGCTCTGAGATGCAGGTACATCCAGCTGACGAGTCCCAAATAGGACGAAACGCGCGTCCTGGATTCCACTGCTAACCACTATCCATCTCTGCTAACCATGCTTGTGAATTAAGGTATATCGAGGCAATATGCACAGTATGCACATATGCCAATTAGAGACTGACCAGTTGCAGTCCTAACAAATCGATGGGAAGATTCAAACAAACAATACTAAGTTGAATTTATTGTATTAATAGTTGAGTTCAGGAGTCGATCTAAGTTAGACGACCATTGAAGATATGGAAACATTGAATGGCCATTTCGTCGTATTATGGTACTCCTCTCCAGTACATATCCATGATCTCACACTGAATGGACTCGAACCTAGAACCTTCAGTATTGCGCATGAACGCCGAACCTCTAAACCACTGAGTTGGACGACATCCAATGGTATGAGTGTCTAGTTTCAATCAATCCATGATCTTGCGCAATCCTTCGTCCATTATCTAAAGTGGACAACTTTTTCCATCCGACATGGAATGGATTCTACTGATAACGACTTCTGTTATTATTAAGGTTATTTCAAGCTGATCTGATATACAATTTAATAGGAGTATAAATTATCTGAATAATCCAATTGTAAATGTAAACATCCATGGTAATAAATATTTTTCTTACATTAGATGTATGTAACTTAATTAATTCCATGAATATTTCTACTAAATCAAAACAATCATAAACAAACTTTTTTATCTATTTCATCTTAATAGGGATTCAGGTTAACAAATTAAGGCTATTACGAGGCAATACACAGAGTATGCACATATACCAATTAGAGACTGATCAGTTGCAGTCCTAACATATCGATGGGAAGATTCAAACAAACAATACTAAGTGAATTTCAATCAATAATGTTCAAATAAAAAAAAACTAGAAAAAAAAATTGAGATTGTTCATTTTTGAAGTTAGTTTACATTAGGTGGATAATCAATAAATAAAAAGTCAGTATAGAAACAATAGCCTGTTCTATTCTAATATTGATTTTCATAACATCGTGTAACTTTTTTTGATTTACCCAACAACGAGATTGATTTCTTGACCTTTAAAAGGCGTAACATTTAAACTTTTTCATTAGTTTATATTTTCAATCTATTAGAATTTTCGGTAATATACAAATATTGTTAAATGGTAAGTTGGTGGTTGGAGTTGGTCAACAAGAAACCCTGGACGCGTGTTTTTTGTATTACTTGTCACTCGTCATGAAGGTGTACCTGTAATCTTGAGGGAACTGGTGCTCTCTGACGGATTCAATCCCGTGTCACTCAGCTTCACAGTCAAAGATGTTACCACTGAGCTATTCGGGCCGCGACCGACCTCCTGTAGAACTGATACGTAATCACAATTGATTAATCACTGGGTGATGATCAATGTCATGCGTACCAAGTCCTTGTTAAATGGTACTTCATTTTGATTACATTTTGAAAAAAACTTCACTTACTATAGACAAAACAATTAAAAAAATTCATTCTCTAACATTTTCTTCATATATGAATAGAACAATATACAGAAACTTGATTATTTTTAGTACAACTTTGTCACAGGTTGACCCATTTTGTTATATTTGAAAGGTGACGTTTATCTGTTGTTGTTTTTTGTTTTATTTTCACTCTCTGTCACTAATAGATATTTATCATTTATAATTGACAGACAGGTAATATTATTTGGTTAATTCTTAACCATTCAACCATAATGAAGTTAAACGTTACATTTTTTGTAACTGTCTTGTAACTATTGACTATTTTTATGATATATATATTACATAAGACATGACTTTGTATCACATTTATTCATTTTTAGTATTTTAAATTGAATTTGACTGGTTTCTTCATTGTATAAGGTGGTAGATAAAGATAATAGCCCTAGACTTTAATCTTGTGGTATTTGGTATTTTAGTGTGTTCTACTTATATACATATAAGTAGTATATGTTGATGGTCAGACATAGAATGTATTTTGGTAGAAGATCGATAAGGAGAGAACTGAAATGAAGTGTAATTGTTAGGTAAATGCATGAACAATGGAATTAGAAAAGATGAACTGATATTTACAGAAGAAACAGTGAAGATTGAGAAAATTGATTGTTATTTTGTAAATTAACTGTTTGCTGTATGGTTTTCAGAATTTAGTGAGATAGTCTGTAATTCGCGCTTAAATACATTCGATTGTCCCTAACAGTGTTCTTGTTCACAACAGTATATGTAAGCAAGATTATTGTATTGTATCTTTTAGCTTTGGCAAATTACAACATATAATTCTGAATAGGCTTTTCTTTGCTGGATATTTCTTAACAAAACAAAGTTATGATACTATTAATATGAAATAATTTGATAATAATATGTATAAGGAAACCAGTTTTAGTGTAGAATCACAATCTGACATCTCAGTCGCCATTTATGTAAGATTATCAGGATTGTATTGTATATATTGTAAGTAATATGAGAGCGCTTTTTTGAAATTGTGTTTTTGCCAAGAAATTTATGTGTTCTGGTACTTATCACAACTATGTAGTAAGATTTAGATCTAGTTTTAATTTTAACTGACACTTTGCAACAAGGTGTATTTGTATTCGTGATGCTTTCTAAGAGGTTAGCGATGCAGGTTGAGACCTTCAAAAGAGCATCGACTCCCACAAAAGTAGAATTAAAGTTTTTAGGCATTTGGTAACCTATCACAAAGGGGGTTTTTGTGGAGATTTAGTAATTTTATAGTTAAGATCATGAGATCATGACTGGTAGGTCCTGGGTTCGAATCTCGCGAGAGCGGGTTCGTGGATGCGAACTGCTGAGGAGTCCCATAATAGGACGAAACGGCCGTCCAGTGCTTCCAGGTTTTCCACGGTGGTCTAGCTTCAATTGACTCACGATCTTAACTATAAAATTTGGTAACCTAATTAGGAAAATTCTTTTCGGATTGCTAGATCAGTATTTATTTATTTATTGTTACTGTTATACCGATTGAGTGTGTGCCCAGTTTAATGTATGAAACGTGCTGATTTCCGTCAATGAGAGAGGAGTGAATTATTGATCAGAGCAATGATACACAAAATGCCTTATGAGCAGTCTTGAGTACTTGTCAGTCCTGCTCCTGCCTAGCTAAGCCAGTTAAGTACAGAACACCAAAAACAGCCTCTGCAATATGAAGCGTTATTCTCAAACATACGGGTTTGTATACCAATCAAACTGACCACATCGTACCATAAAATAGAAAATAACATTTGTACGAGATTTAGCTAAATGTGACTGTGAATAGGGGGAACAGTAATCCATAGACTGGGGATAACTCAAGAATGGTAAATCGTATAATAATAGTCTATGGGTCAAAATAAAGCTTGTAATAAGAGGGACACGAATATGAATAGTTAAGTCAAGGAAATATACATATCACATTGATCCATAAATAGTTCTCCAAGTTACAATTCATAAATCTCAACGGGATATGACAGTTATGTAATTGAATATACACTCGTAATTCACACATACGGCTTATAGATACGAATATAATTTAATGGACAACCTAGTTATTAAATCTCTCTCTTTAGACTATGCAGATAACTTCATATTAATTCTTAATAGATAAATTTCTTTGACTGAACTCAACTCCATCCAACATTAATTATTACAAAGGACTTTAGGTATTTGATTCAATACAATGTGTCAAATGAAACACACTACAGATTTGGTCTGTAAATGATTTCATACATGTTCAGAGGAGTTATTAAATATCCATTTTTATGTTATGTTTATGTAGTCATTTCAGAATATTCATTTGAATTGATAAAAATCAACTGAAATTAACAAACAGCTGAATCTTCACCTTTCCTATACTACACGCTATTTAAAATATCGGTCAGGTTTGAACGATAGTGAGAATTTTGAATAAACGTCTTTCAATTCTCTTATTTGATTTGAAAGTGAGTGTTAAAAAGGTTGTATTAGTAGTACTGTAGTGATCAGAACATGGGTGGAACAATGGAATGTATTTAGGCAGAAATTACAAACTATCGCACTAAAATCTGATAACCATACAGTAAACAGTTAATTTGCAAAATAACAATCAATTGTTACAATCTTCACTGTTCCTTCTGTAAATATCAATCCATCTTCTCTGATTTCATTGTTCATGCATTTTTATACCGATTGCGCTTCGTTGCGGTTCTTTCCTTATCGATCTTCTAGTAAAATACATTCTATGTCTGACCATCACCATATACTACTTATGTGGATATAAGTAACCCACATCACAGTACTTTTGGGACACAATAGAACCTCTGATTTGATCTGCACTATATTATTCAATGAATCTTACTTGGGATTATGGTTTTCCCAAGAATATAACTCCAATGTCTTGAAAAAAGGGTTTTTGATAGATCGTCTTTTTCAACCCATTTGATGGACGGATGTTTCGTCTTAGTATGGAACTTCTCATAATGCTGAATGAGGAATTCGAATTCAGGACCTATAGATCTCGCGCGTGAGCGCTTGCTCTCTAGACCATTGAACCGACATCCACTGGTTTCAATAGCTAACTTCAATCAATCCATGACAGATAGACCGATAGATCCTTGGTTCGAATCTCTCAAGCGGGATCGTGGATTCACACTGCTGAGGAGTCCCATACTTGAACGAACCATCCCTCCAGTTCTTCCAGGTTTTCCATGGTGGTCTAGATTTCATTGACTAATGAATTCAGCTGATAAATTGTTTATTTGTTTGCTTTTTGCACATATGAAATATTAGTATTAAGCAAATAAATAAAATCTAAAAAGTTAAAGGTTAAGTAAACTATGTCCCTCTTATATATATTCGGTTAGAAAGAAATTGAGCAAACTTGATCAAGGTCATATTTGATAAAGGAAAATTTCTTTAACCTTAAGGTTAACTTAAAGTGTATCAATGTTGATATTCATTTATATTTTTCTAATGAACAACTACAGCTGTTCTATCTAAAGCCTCGTACATTTAAGACCATATTAGAAACTTTTACCTCTACATCAATTCCTTTCTATCTTTATCTTGTTCAATTCTTAATTTGGGCATTTATATTTGTTAATTTACATAAATTTCTTATCATAATTACATTGACTCCATTTCTGATATTCCATATTCTATTCCAATCCCTATATTATCATTATTAGTATTACTAATGGATTATTAATACCGATTTCTACCAAATTGTTAATTTTACATATTGATGTACATCCAAACAACTATTAATATCTTAACACCTTACAAAACAAATTCTCTTGCACTTTTCTTTAATTAACTATTGGAGCCTACAATTAACATACTTTTTGGATATGTCTAAACTGTAACCGATTAGAGTCGTCAGCTGTTTTAATATACAGTAACATTTGCCTAATCCAATTATCTTTGTAACACTTATTCTGATTACATTCTTATAATAATTATGGATTTATAATTATAGAGCCAAATGAAATAAAGTTGATTCATTGTCAGAATATGTTTTTGTGGAGTTTTAGTATTTTCATAGTTGAAAGTGTCACTCAATTGAAGCTAGACCATCATGAAAAACCTGGACGCACTGAAAGGTCGTTTCGTCATATTGTGGGACTCCTCAGCAGTGCGCATCCACGATCATTGAGCCGGCATTCGATAGTTTTTATGTCTAAATCCAAACAATCCACGAAGTTGAGCAACCGTTCACCATTTATTTTCAGTGAGTTGCAATCTCACAACTGACCTGGTTTGAACTCCACTGGTCACTGCTTCACACTAGAACTCCTGGGTTTACCTCTCGAAGTCAGTCACTAGTGAACATATGATTATTATTACTATCAGAAGTGGTTTTTATGGAGATTTAGTATTTTCATAATTGATTCAATCATTTTTTATATTTAAATCTAAAACAAATGTTACTATTCCCATGTACTGAATGAAATTAAAATTCGGAATACTTTTTTTAAAATAATGGATAGATTCCTAATGAGTACTTGTTGTTTAGAGTATTTAAATTAAGTTAATTGATAGTAAAACAAATTACAAATTTATAATTAACATCATGAATTGATTTTCATTAGACAATCCTCTTCATGTATCAGTAGTGGGTAACTAACTCATACACTAGTTGGGGACAATCGAATGTATTTAAACACAAATCACATACTATCGTACTAAGATCCGATAACCATACAGTAAACAGTTAATTTGCAAAATAACAATCAATTTTCTCAATCTTCACTGTTCCTTCTGTAAATATCAATCCATCTTCTCTAATTACATTGTTTATGCAGTTTCCTACCAATTGCGCTTCATTTGAGTTCTTTCCTTATCGGTCTTCTACCAAAATACATTCTATGTCTGACCATCGCCATATTCTACTTATGAGGATATAAGTAACCCACACCACAAAACTTGTCATGACTGAACTTCTTTTGTTCAAAAATACTCAATGAGATTAGGATGAAATATCTATCTAATTCTTCTTAGTTTTCAATAATTGTTTAGCTGAAATTATTTTGTGATGTTGACTATGAAGTTGAATAAATATTATCTTAAACCTCTACAGGAATTATAATTTATTTCCTATTTTATCAGAAATGGTTTTTGTGGAGATTTTAGTGATTTTATAGTTGAGATCATGAGTCAATTAAAGCTAAACCACCATGGAAAACCTGGAAGCACTGAACAGTCATTTCGTCCTATTATGGGACTCCTGAGCAGTGCACATACACGATCCCGACTCAAGAGATTCGAACTCAGAATCTATCAGTTTCGAGCGCGAGCGCTTAACTTCTAGACTACTGAGCTGACCGGCATCCAACGGTATTAATGTCTAACGTCAATCAATCCACGGAACTGAGCAACCATTCACCATTTTATCGATAGTGTACTTTAAAAAGGAAGATTTTTATTTTATTTTTTGCAAAACGTTTCCTTAATTTTTTTTTGGATAGTTGTTTGTAAATAGATAGATTATCATTATATTCCACTGAAATTTTGTATTATTCAAGTTATTTTCTTTTTGAGTCAAGTATTAAATTTGTCATTTTATTTACAAGCGAATTATACCGGAACAAAAAAAAACAAAAAAAGAACTAATGTCAAATTAAAAATTATAAAATAAACCGGTTATTTTTGTTGTGTGTGTGTTTTATTTTTGTTTTATCTAAGGGGGGGGGAAGGGGTTGAACAAATCGACCTATATCTTCCCCTTTCCCCTTTTTCTTCTTCTTCTTCAGCATCATCATTAAAAACTACAATAGAACAAAAAAAGTGTTGATGCCTTAAAATTTTTTTGTTTTTCATGTCTCAGATAAGATAAAGTATCAACAAAGTTTTCAAATCTCATTAAGACAGATTTTTCATATCGATTTTAATATGAAGAACATGAGTGGTAAAACATTTTTCTTATTTTTTTTTTATTTGAAATATAACCACCCTGTTTTATTTATTTTCATATTGAAAAATAAAAACCTTTTTTTATAAAAGAAAAAAAAATAAAAGAAATAAGCTTTAACGACAATATAAAAATTTTTTCTCTCTCAATTATTCATACAGAAAATTAGGGGGTTGGGGTTGGGAGGAAATTTCATCAAGATTTATTCATCCTAACTAATATTAGATACACATATACACAATATTTATATATGCAAATAAAAAGACACACTGTAACATGAATGTATAAGTTTGGATATAAATTTCAGAGGGGGAGGCGGTGAAATACAATATGAAAACGAAAAGATAATGAGAATAATCAGTATAATGGGTTCAGTTTAGAATCAAAAGACAAATGCACGTTTTGTAAAGTAGGTATTTTTTTTAGGAAATAGCTTATTTTTTTTCTCCATAAAACCCTTTCTGATAAATAGCTTGCTGTTATTATTACTGATGAAATATATACGTACATTGATGTAATTTCGCATTTAACTTATTGACACTAATCACAAGTGGTATTGTGGTTTTTCTCTTTATGTATGTATGTATTGATATATGTACATTCTTATGATGTTATTCTGGATGAGTACAGACGGAATAATAAGCATAAAAAGAATGGGAAAGTTATTCCGAAAATTCTAAATCAACATATATATATATATATATATATATATATATATTTGAGGGAGATTTATTTTGACAACTAAAAGCAAGAAATATGTAAAACGTTTGATCAACAACAATGATTACAAGAAAACAAAACACTGTAGGATTTCGGCTCAGTGATCTGGAGACTAGGTGTTTATGGGCGGGACCGAAGGTCCTGGTTTCATGTCTCGAAAGCGGAATCGTGGATACATATAGCTGAGGAGTTCCATACTAGTGTGTAAAATATGTTTTATATTGATAACTAATTCAGAACAAATTTATTGTGAACGCAAACATTTATTAAGAAGAATGTTGACATCTTCATTGGTATACACAAAACGTTTACACAAATGAGACGGTATGGCCTAAATCAAATAGAAATTCCAGTTGCCTAGATTTATCGTATTTGCTTAGAATCGTGCAAAGGCTAAATGTCACTGGGAAACAGTTAGAGCAACATTAGTCTTGGGGTAATTAAACAATTTCTTTCAGGCTTGAATCTTAAATGTCCGCTGAGTTATCAATAATTTATTTAGAGAGCATTTATTCTCAACCATAATTTATTAATTTACATTAATAGTAATGCAGCTATACTATCAGAACTATAAATAAAATTATTTGGATAGAATTTTAAGCGTGGATGGATGATATCTAACAGTGAAATCCAGGACGCGTGTTTCGTCCTATTTAAGACTCATGTACCTGAACCCGGGTTGATATCTACCCCGGGACTCGAACCCAGCACCTTTATTTTTAAACCCCATCGCATTATCCTTTTAGATAGCTTGAAGTAAAAGATTGTTACTTTGAATCCCGTAGTGTACATCAACTCTGTAATGTGGGCACATTCAACTGACAAGTTTCAAATAGAACGAAACGCACATTCTGGATTCTACTGCTAGCTACTAACCATCTGTGTTTATAATGCTTGTGACTCATTGGCAATATCGAGGCAATTCAAACAGGATGCACATATGTCAATAAGAGACTGATCAATTGCAGTCCCAAACACCAACGTGAAAATCAAAACAATATATATATATGGTTAGCAGAGATGGATAGTGGCTAGCAGTGGAATTCAGGACGCGCGTTTCGTCCTATTTGGGACTCGTCAGCTGAATGTACCTGCATCTCAGAGTTGATCGATGGGATGATTCAAACAAACAATACTAAGTTGAATTTAATATATATATATATTATTTAGATAGAATATTTCCAATTATTGTTCATCTTTAAAATAATTTCTTTATGGATCGATTTTATATTAACTTACAATGTGAACGATTTGATAATGACTTCAATATCTAAATATTTAATGCACACCACAAATTATTCAGTCATATCCGGTGTACAACCATGAATAAACACTTCAGAGGAGTTCTAATCAAATATTGATCAGTTGTCCAGTTTTCTACGGGTTTTTACGATGTCATCTTTTGAGATCTGTTTACAGCTCATCACATATACAAATTAAACTATAATATACAAAACGACCAAATTAAACCCATCAGTTAATGTAATTCTTAACATATTGCAGTGTTTCTAGTTGACCAAGTAAGACTGAAGTGTTCTCTTTTTACTTCTATAGATTTACTTATTGCTTACTTAGTGCAAACCAAACTTACTGAAGTCAAATAAATTGGGCAATAGGTTGTCATTTTTGTAAAGTATGATTATTCAGCCCAGGTAAAATACTTTTTTACTGTTGATTGGAGTCATCTACAGTTCAAACATTAATTACGTAATTTTCTGTCCAAACTAGTGTTCTTTTTTCTTTGCATTTACAAGCGACAAAACTGTCCATTGATATAATTAGAATATAATGATTTTTAGAATAATCTAATTGATTACGAATCGAACTTACGTTGCTTAATTCAATTACTTTTTTTTTGTGTTATGTCATTATCCGATAATTATTTGATGACTATGAACTGTCAAGTATTCCATGAGTATCTGGTGCTAATGGAGTTTCATTAAAATTAAAGCAATTGGCTTTCTTGTTCACTAAAATGTATTGATGCGTTTTAATGCTAAGCAGTTCTAGGAGTTCCGTTATTCAGTACACTTGAAAATTTCTTCTGTAAAGGCACTATTATTTCTTTCAGTTATTCTTATTCGTTTTTTAATTGTTTTTTGTTGTGATTGAATATATTGTCTTAAATCTTTCGTTTAAGTGTAGTACTAACGTGTTTAGCTGTAGCTATGGTTTCGTGTTAGGTCGTGAGTTCTGATATCAACTGGGTTAGTTGATGACGTGCTCAAGTTGAATTCATAATACAAAATCTTAAATGAATCGGTACCAGATGATGAAACAATTAATTAGCAAAAAAACATTTTTGGTAGACTTAATGGAGTTATAATGAAAAGTCATTTTCGCCCATCAACGATCATGAGATTTTCACATTGTTAGATCATAGGCTCATCTTAGCTAGCCCACTACTGAAGACCTGGAAACAACGGTCGGCTGTTTCGTCCAAGCATGTGACGTTTCAGTAGTGTATACCCAATACGTCACACACGGGATTTGAATCCAGGACCTTCGGTCTCTCACTCAAACGTCTAAACTTTAGACCACACTGCCCGAATCCATCGATTTATAACTTCAATTAATTCATGATATTGAGTGACTCTCATTCATTGAGTATAAGCTTTATCCAGCTATCGAATGACGGCAAAACAGCTAATTTCAATTTTTCGACCATAAGTTCTGTCTAAGCTTTTTCAGGCGAATAAACACCAGTCAAAGCTATCGAATATCAATAGGATTCGCGAAATAAATGTATACAAAACGATTATTTAGTCATCTTGAGCTGTTAAATTTTTAATTTTAAAAGCCAATGTAAGCACACTTTGAACCACATTTTACATTTTACGGATTGCATATGGAACGTTTTAAAATAATTGAACAATCGTTTGGTACATTGTTTTATGAATCTTATTTATATTCGATATTATTGCTCTAATGATGCTCGGGCTGAATTTGCAGGAGGCGCTTTGAAGTTGTTATTCTTTTCAATCATGGAGATATTCAAAACTAATATAATATGTATTAAAACAGTTGTTCCTAAACTTTCCATTTTCTATAACATATTAAGAGAAAATTATTTTTATTATCTAATTTATAATTATCAGTATAGGGTTGTAGGGATTGTTCAATTTAAACTGATATCATGAATGGATCAATGTTAGACTACCATTAAAAACCTGGAAGATCTGGATCGCCGTTTCATCCTAGTATGGGACTCATGGGCAGCGTGTATCCACGATCCTACACGGTAGACTCGAACATAGGACCTTCGGTCCTATTCATTGATCTGTTAACAATCATATAATTAAGATATTGAGTTATGTGAATTAGTGAGTGAAACATTCAATCTTAAACCAGTTGTCGACATCTCTTGCATACTTAACTGTACTTGTTTCGATTTCAGCAATCAGCTAATATATCACTATCTAAGACTTCATACCCATACTATTATGGTTTAAAGATGATAAATAAAAAATTTGAACTTTCTCAATGAATAACAATTTATTATACTGTAAGTATTTTTGGTGACAATTCAATTTTGTATATTCATATATAACTTGAGAAAAATAAGGAAACAGAACTCAATATATCACATAATGAAAATAATAATCAAAACAAAATACTCAACGTTTATTCGATTTTCAAATATAATAAGTCAGTTCATAACTTTGAATTGAATACCATTATGAATATAGATATATATATATGAGTACTTGTGTAGTTTAAATTGATCTATGAGGAAATCATGTTAAACTATAATAAATTATTGTCATAAATGATATTGAAGTCTTCAACTGACATAAATCTCCAACTGATTTTTCTCCTTCTTCTCCTCCTTCTCCTTCTTCTTCTTCTTCTTCTTCTTCTACTACTACTACTACTATCATTTTTTGATTCTTACTTCTTCTAGCTTTTTTCATCAGTCTTTTCTCTACCTTCTATTTATATAATAATAACTGATTGCATGTTATAGTAAGATTAATTAAAATGTACGATTATAGTTTATTAGTCTCAGTCATTTATTTTATTGAATGTGTAATTACATGGTTTTGCGATAGTTGTACACAATCACATTGATCTATCTGAATATATAATGTACTCGAAAACGTGACCATATATATATGATTACGTATGGGGAGGAATACATAGGTAACCATAGTGATAAGAAGTGATGCTCACATTTTCAACTGAATATTTATTACTATATATAATAACTAGTGTGAACAGCTGAATAAATGATCAAATATTGAATATTTATGTTTGTTTATATCAAGAATGTATATGAATTTTATGAGATAAGGATATTTCTAATATGATTACTGAAGAATGACATGAACAGTCAATTAATTTTTTCAAGAAAAACAAAGGTGGTAAAACTGAAGATCTAAGGAGCATCATCTGTAACTGGGAATCAATCGTGAAGTGAGCTGTTACTTGATGACAATATATGCCAGGCTAAATATGTATTATTGTATAATTTCAGTTTTAAAACAAACTTAATTTGTAATCTAATGAGGTTAAACACTGTGAACAGTAATGTAAATAATCATACTTAGACTAAGTGTAGAAGAAGTAATGAACAAGATAGACTCTTTGATATTAATAGTGTACAACTTGAACATTTGAACTCACTATGTGGACAAGAGATTTATCATCGATCAAGAATGAAATGTTAGAAAGCGCTTAAAATCTGTTCAGCAACAGATGCGATGATTTAAAATCTCTGTTAAGGAGAGGATCAAGTAACAAAATAACATTTTTACTCACTAAAACTAAGGGTCATTAACAAGAGACTTACATACATTGAAAGTCAGAAACTTACACTTGGTGCTTAATTTGAGTAGCATAAACTTAGCGACTCATAATATCTGTTACAAACTATGCTCAGAAATAAAGAAGACTCAGCATATCGCACTTTAAAAAAAACAAGGGAAGTTTCCTAATCTTCATGTTTCGGAAGAACGCTACCCACAAAATTTAATAGGTTTGAAGATAATCATGGAAATCATCAAGGACACATTTCTCTCCTACACGAAAGATATGTTAATAGTCATAGACAAATAGTAAAAGCTTTTAGAAATAGATGTAACACATAGATCCCTATTGCTACGTTGAAATAATGTAAATTAAGGGTACAATGTTAGGAAAAGATAATTTTAATCTTATTCAAAAAAGTAAACTATTGTGATTGAAAAATACAGCTCACTGATAATAGAAGTCTCCATCGACTAAGATCCTCAATAATAACCACTGTTAAATAATCTAAACAAAATTTATTTAACGAATCCAATCTAAATTAAGGCTTAGAGGAATTTGACATTTATTTTTATCCACTAGTCTGTTGGTCCGAATTCCCTTACATTTGTTATTAAGTGTTATATCGACACTAGGTGGGTAATTGTAGCAGTTTAATTAAATAATTGTATTAGTATTTATTCAAAATATTTAATTGATTAATTTGCAAACTACTTGGGGTTTCCATATTTGTTAAACTCAGTGGTTTAATTATCAATTAAACGTTTTGATAGTTTTGATATTACTTACTTGCATGCGTTTGTCACCTTCAGTAGAGCATACGCTACCGATCAGCAATCTCCAACCTACTCTGTCCTGGATTCCCTTTTCTAGTTGCTGCCATGTGTTATTCATTCACTTGATGCCTGCCTCCTATTTCTGTCGTAATGGGTTCTTTGGTCTGAACCTTTTTCTTTTGCCTTGAGGATTTCAAATCAGAGTCTGCTTTGTGATTCAACTTGATGATTTATGCAATGTATATCCTACCAACTTCTAGAGCCTTCATCTAACTTCCTCTTCAGTTGATTGTGATATAATTAGTGATATTATAAGTAGTGACAGTTCAAATTAATTAACGATGTAATATGAAATATCAAAGCAATTTTTAATCTACGCGATGCCCATTTATTTAGCTCTTTTCACTGTTATCTTAGTATCTGTATCAGTTGGAATATCATTGAAAACCAAGGAGTATTAATAATTTGTTTTATTCCACTATGCTACTGAGGAATATTCACTTATTACCCTATCAGGAATCAAACTTAACTCTTTCAGGTCTTTAAATGAGTAATCAACCATTTGAGTGAGTTTTGAAGGTTTAATACTAGAGGAAGGCTCGTGTTCCTTGTACTTTGACTTTGTGTGAAACCTTTGGTGATATCAGTCTGTAAGATCACTACCTAAAGATTAAACCAGCTTCTAAAAAACTACATGATTATAGCCAAATAATCAACAGTTGTTCAATGATTAGTATAAAGTATTTACTTGATCCCTATAAGTAGTTTGTTCAATGATTTATTCAATTCCCGAATCACAACTGTTTATAAATGTTCTAGTTATTGAACATTTCTTTTATTAAAGAATACCAGACAAGTTTTAAGATCTTAATTTAAAAAAAATTACATAGTGTGAATTTTATATATCGAACTTAAATTCTTAGTATATTGCGTAACACTTGAGAACCCTCTCCAGTCGCAAAATCAGAGGACTTGTAGGTAAGAATGTTATTCCCAAAACAGTGTCAAATATAGTACAAAATTATCATGCATTTATAGTTTATAGTTGAAAATAAACCATCATTTCGGACAGCCAGTAGGCACATAAAGGGTCCTTCTTACTCAGACAATAGGAGAGCTACACGTCGACATTCTAGAATGTTCCCCTAGCGGTGGTTGGATGGAATATCTCCGGCTCTTTCTGCAGTTCTCGAGGCTTCCTTGAGTTTGCCAACGAGCCATCCTAACAGCGAATTAAAACTTTACATTTTAAAAATTTTTCATTTATTCTTTATTTTATTAATGATGAAATCACATGAAATTGGCTTTTTATCTCGACTTTTTTTTACTTGATCATATTGAGTATTATTGAAAATCGAAACTGCTAGTATTAGCTTTATTCAATATTATATTCTTGGTACAATATAGAATTCTCAGCATGAGATATCTCAGCAAGTTTCTTATTGGTTGATCATGACGACGAATATTAAGTGGTTGCCAGTCAGAAGTTATCATTTCAGGAATTGACATCTGAATAATGTACATTCATTTCAATGTATATTGCCAGTGGGTTATTTTGTAACTTGTTCAATGAAAGGTTGTAAACTTTTTATAAAGGCACCTGAATAAGTTACCTGAATAACAAACATAATGATGTGTTAAAACAATCAAAAACAACTTATTGAAATATCTAGATGGCAGCAACAGGTAGCCCAGATACTCAAGCAGGCCGCCAATTATCTACTGGATGTACTGTGAAGTTTAGAATTCTCGAATCTCATGACTCTACTAACAAAAAAGATTCTTAATGTCTCAAAAAAAAAGAAAGATAACACATTTTTACATGATAATGGCTATTAACTTCATTAGACAAAGGGAAAAAAAGAAATACCACTCTCATGAGTGTTCTATTACGTCTTACTTTATTTAGATATAATCATCAGGGAAATAGCATTAAGTAAATACATTAATAACTGAAATATTGAGTTCATTATGAAAAATAAATTGTAATTATAACAGACTTATCACTGAATATTAAACAATCAATGGTAATATACATTTCAGTCTTAAAAGAAGTAAGTCGTAGCTTGAATAGCTCGGTGATAATTTTTTTGAATAGTGAAGTTAGGTGACATAAAGTTGAATCTACTGTAGAGTATCATTCATCTCAAGATTACAGGTACACTTTGCTGATGAGCGCCAAGCAGCATGACATTTAAGTCTTTTTAATAGTCTTAAAAAAAAAACTTAAATTGTAATAGGTTTTAGTCTGTATTTGTATACATTAGAATGTATTGATTTCCTTTTGATTTAACAAATATGTTTTGTATCGACTGTAGAAACTCTATTGTTATAGCTTTAAGAAGTGAACAATGAATTCGAGTATTTGAACTCTATTTAACTAGAAATTAATTGTGACTTACTTGTATACACTAGTTTGTTTCATGATAGTGAGAGGTTTGTGGTCGCTACGTTTTGGCATTGGTCTATTAGTTTCATTTTTCTGGTAAGCGAGATCAACAGGCTGGATTCCGTAAGGATTGGTCGTGCACAAACCTAAGTGCGACATTACGAATCATCGTGGAACAATCAATTGAATGGAATTCGTCACCATACATCAACTTCATTGACTATGAGATGGCGTTTGACAGTGTGGACCAGAGAACATTATGGAAACGTGTTCGATACCATGGAATTCCTGAGAAGATTTTCAACATTATCCGGAACTCATATGACGGACCACAGTGCAAAGTGGTGCATAGAAGACAGCTGACAGGTGCGTTTCCAGTAAGCACGGGAGTCAAGCCAGGCTGTCTACTCTCCCCCTTCCTCTTTATTCTGGTGACTAATTGGATTATGTAGACCTCGAAGCACGGAATACAATGACATCTCAGAATCTATTAGAATATTTCGGACTTCACAGATGACTTAGCCCTCCTTTCTCATACACACGAACAAATACAACCGAAGACAGCAAATGTAGCAGCAGCCTCTGCATCAATAAGCCTCAACATACACAAAGGAAAAAGCGAGATTCTCGAATCCATCGTTGAGAAGAAACAAGTATTTATTAACAGTTGTCTACACAAAATACTCAACATTCACTGACCGGATACTAGCAGCAACTGCGTTTGATAGGAGAGGACAAATCAGCTTCCAGCTGAAGAGGAAATTAGAAAAAAACGTTGGAAGTGGATCGGACATACATTGAGGAAATCACCAAACTGCATCACGAGGCAAGTCCTAACTTGAAATCCGGAAGGGAAGCGGAAAAGAGGAATGCCAAAGAACACATTACGCCGGGAAATAGAAGCAGATATGAAAAGGATGAATGTTGACTAGAAAGAACTGGAAAAGATTTCTCAAGACAGAGTTGGATGGAGAATGTTGGTGTGCGGCCTATGCTCCTTCATGAGGGGTAACAGGCTTAGGTAAGTAAGTAAGTAAGTAATTAGTTTTATACTTGATTTAACTACTTCTAAACGGTAACTATTATCCACTTGACTTTCAGAAAGATCATTCTTAAATGAAGTCAAAAAATTCCGATAGTTGTAGAGGATTAGATCAATTTTAAGTTGATTTGTTAAGAGATATTAAACTATTCTGTAACCAGATGTTATCGATATATGATAAAACCTTCTTCAAAATTCAAATATTCATCTCATTTCAATGGTAATTTACTTTTAAACCATTATGACCTCGTTTCCAAGAAATGAAATTTTAACTCTTATAAAAACAAATATACATTATAAACTGTTTGAAAGATTTACATTTGACCTACGTCAGTAGAAAAGAGGATTTGTTTATTTAGTGAATATTATTGATCGTAATGACCTTTATGTCAATGTTTAATTTGTCACTGATTGAAAGTTATTACACAACGATATTTATTTTTCAAACTTTATATTCTCTTCAAGTTAATAAATTAACCAAGAGGAATTATTAAAGACAGAAATACAATTAAACTGTCAGTTGAAAGGTATGAAAAAATAATCGTTAGAGAAAGTGTAATTTCCGTCATTATGTACACTTACAAAAGGAACAACAACAATTAGGTCCTGAATTGTTTTGTATATGGAAAGAGGAATAGTTAAATAAACCGAATAACAGGAATAAATTTGTTAGTCAAGTAACTAATTATGTAACTGATTTTGACATCGAATGTTAGAATAAATAACTACTCAACGATAATAAATAATCATAAACGCTGACTGACATCTATTGAGGTAAATAAAGTACATTGGGAAAATATCTGATTGCATTACTGTACTTTCTGTTATCCAATATTCACATTCAAATATAACAAAATTATAGCTGAGTCAAAAATCGAGTTAAATTCTACTGGACATATGAAACTTTCATCATTATCGATTTGACAAAGGGGTTAATATAAGGTAGTTGTAAAGTAATTTCAACCTCTCCTATCTTCAACTTATTACTAAGAATTTAAAGATATCAACAAATTATTGTGATTCACTGAAATGAATCACTAGCAGAATACACTGTTTACAATTAGTAAATATTTCAGTGTTAGTCACAATTGCTATAAAATGATTATAGATACTCATGAAAGTTTAGTTGATAGTTGTGCTACTAGGCTTAGTTTTAAATTTAAGTCATTTAAACATTTTACAATTGAAATCATGAGTCATTTGAAACAAAACCACCATGAGAAACCTGGAAGCACTGAACGGCCATTTCGTCCTATTGTTGGAGTCCTCAGCAATGCGCATCCATGATCCGGCCCCTCAAGATTCGAACCCAACACCTACCAGTCCTATTTAATCCATCGTTGATTAAATAGAAACATCACTGAATTGAATTAAACTAATTAATTTTAGATAAAAACAACTCAACATTTAAAAGTTATTGTAAGTTGACAATTTAATAGAGATTACATTGTAGTCAATGAGAACACGAGTGGGGACAGTCGAATGTATTTATGCATAAATTACAAACTATCTCACTAAATTCTGATAACCATACAGTAAACAGTTAATTTGGAAAATAACAATCAATTTTCTCAATCTTCACTGTTCCTTCTGTAAATATCAGTTTATCTCCTCTGATTTCATTGACCATGCATTTAGGTACCGATTGCACTTCATTTGAGTTCGTTCCTTATCGATCTTCTGCCAATATACATTCTATGTCTGACCATTACCATATACTACTTATGTGGATATAAGTAGACCACACCAGTGAAATAAGTAAGTCACATTCGAAAGCATTTCTGTTACATATTTATTCATACACAACAAAATAAATGAGGTGAGCAATGTTTCATTTAAATTAAATATCACAGTTAATACATTGTTAACTTTATAGTTTGTAAAAAGATTTATATGAAAAAGATACTCTGCACAATAAAAATTTCAATTCAAACATTCATTTCAAAAAAACAAACAAACAAAAAAAGAAAAAAAAATTAGTCAACAACAAAAAAAACATTTTCATAATTCAATTCGATATTTTACACCATCTAAATAAACAATTTTCTATAATTTACTGATTATTTTCATTTTAACCAATCATAATTAAGATTATTAAAACTTTTCATTTGATTGGTTCATATAAATTACAAATAAAACATTTCAAATGGTTCACTTTTCAAAATTATATATATTTTTAAAAATTAAAAATATATTTATATATCCATGTATATATTGAATGATTATTATTCTTTTCATTTAATAAATGATGAAAAATAAAATTTTTGTTTAAAAAAAAAAGAAGAAAACAAACAAACAAAAATAAAAATTACAAATAATGTAAAATTATACAATCTAATCAGTAGTATATTTAGATATTACAAAAAAATAATTAGGTAAATATGAATAATAGAAATATATATTATATAAACATATATTAATACATATCATATTATGATTGGAAAATTATATAATTTAATCAATTAATCAATAATTTGAAAAATTTTATTTATTTATTTATTTTTTTTGAAAAATTTAAAAAAATAATTTTTTTTTATAAATAAAAAACAAAACAAAACAAAGAAAACATGAATAATAATACTTTGGATAATAATATAACAATAATACGTTCATATTTTGAATTTCATGCACGTTTTGGATTAGAACGTTTATGGATAACAATTATTATATTAAGTTTATTAATATTATGTACAGTTATTGGAAATGTATTTGTTGTAGCAGCTATTTTATTGGAAAAACATTTACAAGTATGTATTTATATTTATAATAATTATGATTAATATTATTATTATTATTATTAATTTGAAAGGGGTTTTGTAGGGATTTAGTATTTTCATAGTTGAAAGTATTAGTCAATTGAAGCTTAGATCATCAAAGAAAACTGTCCAGTGTTTTCCAGGTTTTCTTTGGTTATCTAGCTTCAATTAACTGATGCTTTCAATTATTATGAATTGTTTGTTTTATAATGAAAATTAGAAAAAATTCCTATATTGTGATTTAGAACAATATATTGTTTATGATTAGATCCTCATCAGGTATTATAGAGTCAAGCTTGATGAGGATCTAATCGAAAACAATATTCATTTAGTATAGTTTGTTTGAATCTTTTCATTGATGTGTTAGGACTGCAACTGATCAGTCTCTAATTGAAGCCAGAGTACTGGGTTCGAGTCCCAGAGTGAACATCAACTCTGAGATGTTGGTACATCCAGCTGACGAGTCCCAAATAGGACGAAATGCGTGTCCTGGGTTCCACTGCTAGCCACTATCCATCTCTGCTAAAGATATAGAACATTATTATTTTAATTACGAATTTGTTATAGCATTATATGACTCTACCATTTGTTTAGTACTATTTGGAAAATTTAGCTGTTTTACATTTCTTCTGATAATAACAGTAGTATATATATTTATATGTTGAATGTTGAATCATTGATCTAAAGGTTAAGGGTTCGTGGATGACCATGATGAGTATTATTTGTGATAAAAACCAATCTCTTCAAAACCTTCATTTAATTAAATTACCATAAAGAATGATCCATACTTGATTAATATTGCTAAACAGTGTACTTTGATAAAGTTTAGCTTTTAAGTTAATGCTGTACCTTCTTTATTTTAAATAATACCGTTTATTTTTGGTATTATCATACATTTATTCCACAACATACTTACGTACTTTACTTCACTTACGCCTGTTACCCCTTGTGGATGAAAATAGGCTGTCCATCAGCACTCCTCATAGAACTCTGTCCTGCGCATTCCAGTTCTTTCCAATTGCTATTCATCATTTTCTTATCTGCTCCCAATCCCCGACGTAGTATGTTTTTCAGCCTTTCTATTTTCCGTTTCCATTTCAGGATTACAAGTGAGGGCATGCCTCCTAATGTAATTTTATTATTTCCTCAATGTATATTCTATCCACTTCCAATATATTTCCTAATTTTCGCTTCAACTGAACACTGATTCTTTTCTCTCACACAGTAGGTTGTTGCCGATAGAATCCAGTCATTGTATTGCAATTTCAATTCATATCCTTATATCATCGTACATTTTCTATCATAAATTAAAAGTTATATTATCAAAAAAATATCACTTGATTGATTATTGTTCTGTTACATAATTAATGTAATATGTATATTGTTCATAGTTTTTAATGAAAAAGAATTACACTTATATCATCCTACCTATGATGATACATTTGTGAAATATTTCAAAACTACATTTCAAGTTTAGTAAGTAGTAGTTAAGATATCCAACTAGCATATGTTATCGATTTATATTTGGTATGTAGATTTAATTTTCTTGCATCAATTAATCTGTTCATTTCATTACAATAACTACAATAATTATATTATTGTAGTTGAAATCATGAGTCAATTGAAGCTAGACCACAATGGAAAAGATGGAAGCATTAAACGGCCGTTTCGTTCTATTGTGGGACTCCTCAGTAGTACGCATTCACGATCTCGCACCGCGGTATTCGAACACAGGACTTATCAGTCTCGCTCACGAGCGCTTAACCATTAAACCACTGAGGTGGCCGGGATCCAACGGTGTTAATGTCTAACTTCAACCGATCCACAAAATTGAGCAACCATTCACCAATGTCTTCAACGAGTTGATATCTCCCAACAGACCTGGTTGAACTCCACTGGTTAATACTTTTCACTAGAACTCCAGGAAATATCTCATGGAGCCAGTCACTCGTGAGCATGTGATTTTCACCAGGGAGGGGGTTTGTTGAGATTTTAGTAATTTTATAGTTGAAATCATTAGTCAACTGAAGCTAGACCACGATCAAATTATCACATTTTAACTATTATGTAATTTTATATCATAATCAAGACTAAATATTACTGAAATGAAATTTACATGCGGTCTAGTTCTTACCCCCTTCGCCACCAATATTTGTAATGTATTAAGTTATTTTATCTTTCAGAATCAGATATATATAGATGTTAGTTAACTAAATGTTTGAGTAATAAAACCATTATAAAAGTTATATATGTCATGCAGATAAATTGTGTCAACAGTTTTGATATCAGTCATAGCAATAGTAATGGCAGTAGTAGTCGTAGTAGTAATAGTAGTAGTCTCATTCGTAGTAGTGATAGCACGAAGAAACGATTAGCTTATCATTACTTAATTATGTCTTCAATTGTTTATCTATTCATCTATCTATTTATCTATCTATTTCTATTTGTTTTGTGTCTATCATTTCCGGTTTCAATCAAATTACACTGACAATGAATGTTCAAAGGTTTAATTATAATTATAATTATTATTATGAAAGTAGTTTAATAAGATAAAATCAAAATAATTGGTTGATTTTTGAATCTATTTTAAATAAGTGCTATTAAAGAATCGTTTTTAAAAAGGGAACATTTATGATTCTTTATCTAGTCTCTATAGTTAACAACTATGTATGATAAATGTATAAAAATCAGGAAAAAGTTGTAAGTAACGAAGTTCAACTAAATCGGATATGAGGTAGTTTTTCACCGTGACTAAGAAAGTTGGTCGTGCAATATCATTAATTGATTGAAGTAAGACATCAACCCCGGTGAATGTGATTTAGAGGCGAAGCGATTATGCACCACAATGAAAATCCTAGGACCGATCCTCAGAGTTCTCACTGTTGAGCAGCTTCCAGGTTTTCTTTGAATGTTTAGCTATCACTAGTGTATATTGATAATCTATATTGATAATCTACATTCAGATTTGTGGGAATAAGTTACAAATAACTTCAACTTCATATTATGAATTTATAAATAAAGTATTTTTAAAATCTTCAACATTAAACAAAAATAATTCCACAGGTCTATTTGAAGGCGCTGATGTCTAATTTGACTACTAAAGAATATCATACCAGAACAAAACGGCCTTCCAGTTCTTCAAGGTTTTCAATGGTTGTCTAGCTTAAGTCGACTCATGAACTCAACTATTAAAAGTTACTACAATCTCCATGAACTTCTATTCTGATTAAAAAGTTTTATCTATTAATTTCCTTTTAGTATTATAAAAACGTTTTCTGATCTAAATTTTAGTAACGCAAATGTATAGAATAAATGCTCAGAGAGGGATATATGTTTACCAAACATTAGCATTCTGATTAATCATCGAGTCCTTTGAAAAAAAAAGGGTTGAGGCTATAACAAAATGCATCAACATAAAGAAATATTGAATAAATGAATATAAGCAATTTGACTGAGCAAATTACCAAATTTAATAATTTGTAAATGTTATAGTTTTCATAACGAACTAATTTTAGATAATCATGAAGCATTAAACAAAATTGGACAGCTGTTTCGTCTTACTTTAGAAATATCTCAGTAGATTACTGTTATATCTAGTGATTGCGTGCGTGCCCAGTTGATATTTGATGTGATGACCATCGCCAATCAGAGAGGAGTGAGTTATTGATCAGAGCAATGATACACAAAAGCCGTATGAGCAGTCTTGTGTACTTATCGGTCCTGCCTAGTTCTGCCTAGCCCAGACACTTAAGTCCAGAACACCAATAACAGCCTCTGCAATATGAAGCGTTATTTTCAAACATACTTGGTTTATATACCAAACAAACTGACCATATCGCACCATAAAATAGAAAATAACATTTGTACAAGATTTGGTCAAATATGGATGTGAATAGGGGGAACAGTGATTAACGGACTAGGGATAACTCAGGAATGGTAAATCATATAATAATAGTCTATGAGTCAAAATGAAGCTTATAATAAGAGGGACACGAATATGGATACTTTAGTTACTTAACAATTATACAATAAGAAATATACATATTATATTGGTCCATAGATAATTCTCAAAAGTTACCATTCATAAATCTCTTCGGGACATAACAATTACATTCACAATCATATCATTAGAAATCGAATTCAAGAACATTAGGTCTCGCTTCAAGAATTTAATTTTTAGATTATAAGTCTGACATTTAATAATTAACATTCCAATATTCAATGAAATACTCATATGTAAATTTATATTTCATTTCTTATACTAAATAGGATATCATATTTCATCAATACTATCATTTTGTTACCTAATTCTTATTCTTATATTGAAAGCTACGAATCATAAACCTGTTTTTTTTATTTTTTTTTAAGCAAATCAAATAATTTACGTAGAGACAAATTAAAAAAAGAAAAAAAAGGGAGAACTGATTTGTTTTTAAGATAAAATAGATTTTATTATTATTATTCCCCCCCAAACCCCCCTATATGATTACGTTCTTTTTTTATCATGTTGACAGAATAATATGATCATTATTATTATGGGTATTATAGTTATTTCATACATGTTATCGGTATAATATACACACATATGTGTATATAATGATGATGATGATGATGATGATGATGATGATGATGATGATGATGAAGATGAGGATGAGGATGATGATGACCAAGATATGTCCTTCAATGAGATCAATAGTTATAGATAAAAATCGAATCAATTTGAGTATTGAAATGTAAAAAAAATCATCAAAATTAAAATCATGTTTGATGGTTATCTTATCTTAGGAATGACATGAAAATATAAGAAAACAATATATATATATATCCATTCCCCTGTTAGCCATTATCCATATTTGCTTACAATTTGTATATACATATGTTTATGGATGTCTAACAATAAGTTCAATTTTTTTTTCATATTTTAGTTTCTAAGTTGATTACAAATAAATTTGTACTTTTTAACTGATATAGTATGATTTTTTATTTACTCTATGATAATAATATTGATATTAAGGGAGGTATTAGGAAGATAATCTATTCAGCATGTATATATGTATTGCTAAGGAGTCATAGATACAATGAAATGCACGTCTTAGATTCTATTCCTAGTTATAATCCATCATTATTAAAATAATAATTAGTGATAATTAATTAGTTTATGAACCTTTTTCGTAGATTGATGGTGAATAGAATCGTTTCTGAACGTGCTTAAAGTGATGTTCGGTATCAAATATATGTATATATATAACCGTTTAAAGATCCCTATCATTACTAAAAGACTAATATTTGAACGAAGAATATTCTTTTCGATAAATTCTCTCTTCAAGTTCTACAGTTATATAATCCAAATTAACAATCCGAAAAAATGGCCAGATTAAAGGCAAATTACATCGTTTAAAGCAGATAGATTTAGGATTGTCAAACCAAATAGAATAAAATTGTGGAGAAGATTTGTAGCTCAGGTGGGTGATTTTGATGTTGGTTTGTTCTCTGAGCACAAACTTCGGGTAGAAGTTTGTGGTGATGATGTCGTTCAGAAGGACGATGAAAGCTCCACGACCAAACCACCCAGCTCAGAGAACGAACCAACATCAGAATAAAATTGTTAATGTTAATAAGACTCATATAGAATGTTAACTTAAATCTGTATATATGTTAAGTGAAAATTTAAGATCTATGATCAGAATAAATATGGGTCAGATAGGGTGAGAGAGATATGATAGTGCAATTACAATTCGATCAAATATTTAAAGGAAAACTATATTGTATAGTTGTGATGTGGGTGACTTATATCCACATAAGTATGTGACGACGGTCGGCCATTGAATGTATTTCAGTAGAAGATCAATAACGAAAGAACAGGAACGAAACTCAATGAGCATGAAAATGCATGAACAATAATAATCGGAGACGATGAACTGATATATGCAGAAGGAACGGTCAAGATTCAAACAATTCATTGATGGTTCGTAAGTTAACTACTTACTATATGGTTCTCATAATTTACTGAAATATTCTGTAGTTTTGTGCTATATTCGCTTGTACCGACTCGTGTTCTTATTCACTACATAGTTGATGGGAGTTGTTCTAATTTCTGCTACTCTTTACGAGTATTTATTCATCTGAACGATTCTATAATGTTAACCAACCATCGTTGAAATGAATGATAATCATATAGTTAAAACTCAGATAATTATTTATTTTAGCATGGAAACATTTTACTAAAGGAAATTTTAATCCTTTTCAAATTGGATCCAAGATTATAACAATTTAGCTTAGAGTTCACTATTAAAACATGATGTTCATGAATATGTAAAATATAGAACTAAGTTTATCAACCCATATGAATATTGATAACATCAAAATGAAAACTAAGCTTCAGAACTTTTTCAGAGTATAAATAGATAGTGAAGTGATTGTAAAATTATGTAGTTTGTTTAATTCAATGTCTATTTTTTACAACTTCGTCAAACCGCGATAATCGATTTTATTTGTAATAAGCACGTTTATTATTGCTCTGGATAACGTATCTGCCACTTCGTTATTATTGCCTATAATACACTGTATGCTAGATGTAAATTGGGAGATAAATTCTAATTGTCGAATTTCCTTCGGAAAAAAGTTACCCTGCTTGGTGTTTAATGCTTTCGTGAGCGGTTTATGATCAGTATACACTGTGAAAATGGTACCCTCTATCATATGAGTCAATTTTGGCTAGATCACCAATGAAAGTCTGGGGGCAAAGGAGGGCCGTTTCGTCCTAGTATGGAACTCCTCAACAGTGCACAACCGCGACCCCACATCAAGGGGACTTGAATCCAGGGCCTTCATTCTCGTAAACGTTCCAGATATCATAGTCATAAAATTAACAAATGTTTATTACAAGAATATGAACATCGTAAAAAAAAGAAATTCAATTACACTTGTTCCTAATTGTTATATGGTTTGTGCTACTGATGTCAACAGATATAAGTAGTATGTAGCATCAGTTGAAAGTGAAATGCCTGATAGCAGAAGGTTGAAAAGATCGGACAAAGAGAACAAGAACAAAGAATTATTGCTGTAGAAATGAAGGAACAATGAAGTCTGAGACAATTGATTGACATTTTGCAAATGAAGCATCTACTATATGGTTCTCAGATTTAACTAAGATGTCCCATAATTTGGTGTTTAAATACATTCGATTATCCTTAATTGTGTTCACGTTCATTACAGTTATATAACTCGAGTGAAGAATATTCAGTTTAGTAAATCATTAAAAACAATTTCTTTTATGTATAATCAACCATGAAACGTTTTGCTCCGGATTTTCTTAAATGATCAGTTATAAAGAATTTCTATTTCTTTTTCTAGTGCATAGATTTTATTGTAAAATTGTTTGATATTCTGTTACCGAGTAGAATAACCAAAAAAATACGTTTAGTATTTGAATACTTTTCTAATGAATTACATAACTTCCGCTATCAAAAATAATGTGAATCAGCGTGACTATAATTTATGGTCAAAGAAATCAATTATAAGATAACAGGTCTTGGATTTCGACACAAAATTTACTCATCCATTTAGCGAAATAAAGTTTTGGCATTATAGCTAATGTCAGTTCGTGATGAAAACCCTAAATCTAATTCTTAACTTTAACTATCAACTGTAAATCATAATTCGAATTCCCCCCCCACACACATACGTTGGTTTATAACCCTCATTTAGTCCTAGTTATTAGGTGGAAACTCTGAAGGTTAGTTTAGCGTCACTTACTATTAAGTCGTTTATAAATGAACATAGATTAACACTTAAATTGGTAAACACTATTAGTTTATTTGTAACAAAATCATAAAGAGAGAATGTTCTAGAAGAGAACATATACTCTTGAAATTATTACAAATTGGACAAGATCTATCATGATAAACTTTCAAACCAATAAAATAATCTAAGCTGTAAACTGAAGTTTATCATTAGATTTTTCATTGATCATCATTTGTACTCTAAAAATAGGTTACAATTTATTTGAATCTGATGTTATATAATGCTGTATGTTAATTTCATGTTTTACGGATGTAATGAGTAATTAATTGACTTTATTATTTCTTATATCTAATATCCAGCATATGACATATGATATTTAAGATAAAAATTGATTCTGAGTTCAGTAGTCTTGAGATTAAGCATTTTTATTTGTAACCAAATGTTTTGGATTTAATCCTTTGTGATAGAGTCATAGATGTTGTTTATTAAAAAGTCCTATTGTGGTGTGGTCTACTTATATCTATATAAGTAGTATATGGTGTGGGTCAGACATAGGATGTATTTTGGCAGAAGACCGATGAGCAAAGTACTGAAATGAAGCGCAATCGTCTGGAAAATGCATGAGCAATGGAATAAGAGAAGAAACAGTGAAGATTGAAACAATTGGTTGTTAATTTGTAAATTGACTGTACATTGTATGGTTTTCAGAATTTACTGAGATAGTCTGTAATCTTTGCTTAAATACATTCGATTGTCCCCAACTAGTGTTTTGTTCACTACACTATACTAGAATGAAATAGTTATCTATTACTTCCAGGTTCTTAATAGTGGTAATTTAAACTGTAGTATTAATAGTAAAATTAATGAAAAATATTGTAAATATCAAATAACACTTAAAAATTATATATAATCTTGTAGTGTCGATTGGTATGTTAAGCCAATACACTATATTATAGCTTCAGGACAAGCCAATTTACCTATACATCATTGGTCCGGTTTTGACCTTGTTAATTATTTACTTATTAACCCTGACTATTTTTTATGTGAGCGTATGTATGTGTACACTTTTTTTTAATCTTATTCAACCCATGTCTGTAACGTATTATTGTCTGACTATAAATATTGATTAACGCTTGATTAAAGCGAGTTGGCTTACTCGCCATCTTCAATGTGCGTCATTTACGGTTCGCTCTCTCGAGTTGGCTTACTCGCCATATCCAACGCGTGTCTTTTTTAGTTTGCTCGCTGATATTTGCTAATGTGCTTATAACTTTCCGGCCTGAGTTATTTGACAATAAACTGTAGCTGCCGCTTCTCTTTGCCTTCTGATTTTATGCACCGTTAAGATTTGTATTATAACGGTTGAGATCATGAGTCAATTGAAGCTAGAACACCATGGAAAACCTGGAAGCACTGAACGGCCGTTTCGTCATATTATGGCACTCCTCAGCAGTGCGCATCCACGATCTCGCCTAACAAGACTTGAACCAAGGACCTACCAGTCTCACACCAGAGCACTTAAACGATAGATCACTGAGCAGGCATCCGATAGTGTTAATGTCTAACTTCGACCAATCTACGAAGTTGAGCAACCGTTCACCAATTGTCTTCAATGAGTTCCTATCTTCAATCAACTCATAATCTCAACTATGAAAATACTGAAATCTCTACAATAACTCCTTCTGATAATTATAACGTTTATCGAGGTGAACGATTAGCGAAGCCCGGCACTACAATCTATTCTGTTCAAATTAGATTAACATTAAAATAGTAATTTCCTTTAATTTATAATACATTTCCTAGTGAGTATTCTTTACTGTAAACAAACATATTAAGATGAAACGATTATTAATACTTCAATTCATTTACTTCTATCTTCTTATTGTTGTTAAAGACTATAGTTGATCAATCTCCATTCTAAAAAAAACAAACAAGCAAGTTACATAATAACTTAAGTTATAAATTCAGTAAAAAGACTTAAAATATAACGTGCACGTTATGCCATCACTACAATTTTTCTTAGTTGTTAAGGCAGATTTATGTCAGTTATTAATTTCATTGAAATTTCTACCAACAGATTATCATTGGAACCATTGTATTTGAATATATATCTATATATCTATATACAGAGGGAAGCGTAATAAAACAAATCTCTTCAAACAAATAAAACTTTTCATTGAAATATTAATGTCTAACAATAAATATTCTAATAATAAATTTGTTTGTCAGGAGCCATTTTGTTTTTTCAATACTTTTTAATATGGATGATAACACAGTTAACAGAAAGTAATGTAGGGGGGGGGATAAAGGAAAGTAGAATCTATATATGTTTTGGGTTTGAATGAGAAAAATGTCAAAATTAAAACTTTTCATGATCTAGATAGAAGATGACATGTTTATAGCATGCATAGAGACAGAGTTATATGTATATATATATATATATATATATATATATATACGGATAGGAGATGTAAGTTATTATCAACGTTGAAAATACAGATAAACGTAGTAAGTTTATGTTCATTGTACATTCAATGTTAGGATCGTTTATTAAGAACGTCTTTTTAAATGATTAGACTATCTATAATTTATGTTTAGATGCGGTTTTCTCAAGGTTTTTCATTGTTAGTATATATATCTATATAAACTTTATAGATCGTTCTCGTGTCTCCCGACACTGAAATGCATGCAACTCATGAAGACATTCATTTTATTTATGATTTTTGTAAACGCAACAGGGATCCAAATGATTGAATGATATTAACAAATTAGAATAAACAGATCTTTAAATTGTTTTTTTTTTGGCAAACTAAAAGAAAAATAACAGTAATGATAGTTTATTTGTGGATGGAAAGATTCATTGGTTCAATGAATATTACGGTTGATTTGTAGCTCAGATGGATGATTTTGAAGTTTGTACTGATGATGTCGTTCAGATGAAAGCTTCACCACCAAACCATCCAGCTCAGAAGACAAAACTCCATCAAAATTACGGTTGATTTTTTGGTGTCGAACAATCAATTCTAACATATACTACTATGTTCAATGAATACAAGAATGTGCATCAATCTAATCTACACAGGATGTTGTTCATTTTTACTAAGTAAACTTACCATATAATCTTTTTAGTAGTTTAAAACAAGTTCTGAAGTTCTCATAAAGTATGCATATTGACTACTTCCTAGATTTATGTTTTGTGCAACTGTATACACAAAAGATCATCCAAATTTAGCTCATCAGTGATTATGTAAGACAGTAATTTGATAATCAGAAACGATAAGAAACTAAATAATTGATGTTTCTGTCATTACAGACCACTAGCTATATTTTTAATTTGGGACTTTTCTTTCATTTTTCACAACTATCAATGGGAGGTAGTTGATTTTTGTATTGGTTGTTTTAATCTTTACATTAATATTTAGGACTGAAGTTGATCAGCCTCTTATGAACATATATGCATCCTTTTCGAATTGCTTCAATATTTCCTTCAGTCACAAACATTATAAGCAGTGATGTTTAATTCAGTTGAAAAGAGCTGATTTTAGAATATAAATTATGTTCATAAATGCTTAGAAAATACTTTAAATTCCCATTTTTCTAGCTTTTATTATGTCCTCTGTTTTTCTTTTAAACCAATGAACTTCATAAAGACAGTTGCTCACTGAAGGCAATGGTGGAGGGTCGTGCAATATGGTGGATTGGTTGAAGTTAGACATTAACACCGTTGGATATAGGCTTAATGGTCTAGAGGTTAAGCGTTCTCATGCGAGACCAAATATTTTGGTTTAGAGTCCCGCATACGGGATCGTGCATGCACACTATTGAGAAGCCCGGTACAAGGTCGAAACGGTCGTCCACTGCTTCCAGGTTTTTCATGATGGTTTAGCTTCTATAGACACATGAATTCAAATCTTAGTAACACACAAATATAATTCAAGAAAATTTAAACTTACAATGGAAATTTAATTTTATAAGATTATAAAGAAAAAAAGAAGTTTTGTTTTTCATTTCTTCGCTAATCATTAAATTCACTTGGTATTGTTTATTCGAATCTTCCCATTGATATTTAAGAGTGCAACTGGTCAGTCTCTTATTGGCATATGTGCATACTATGCATATTGACTCGATATAACTTTAATTCACTAATAGCTGAGTAGATAACGCGATGGCGTTTGGAGCGAAAGTTACTGGGTTCGAGTCCAAGAATGGATATCAACTCTGAGATGTAGGTACATTCAGCTGACGAGTACCAAATAGGACGAAACGCCTTATAATCATTAAATTGATCATATTAATGAAAACTTTCTTTAGTTTAAATTTTTGAGTAGTATTAATTTAGATTACATTAGATATACTATCAATTTCTCTTTCTTACCATTTGCCACTAAGTAATCGGTAATTGATTAATAAAATTCACACTAAACTATTATTATTATGATTTATCCTTGTCAATAATAAAATTTTAATTTTATAGGAAATTAAATTATCCCATGGAAACTTAATTATCTATGTATATTCGATTATAGAATCACCTAATACTACTTATAAATTTTATAAGTAAAATGTCAGTAATAAAAAAATCTACATGATTTCTAGGGTAGGTGATTTACTAAAGAGAAACTGTTTATTTCATTCATTTATGTATAATAGTTAATAAAGTAAATATATTACTTATGAGAGACTAAAAAAATAGATATGAATTATTATCAGAAGGGATTTTTTGCGGAGATTTAGTATTTTCATAGTTGAAAGCGTGAGTCAATTGAAGCTAGACCACCATGGAAAACCTAGAAGCACTGTTCGGCCGTTTCGTCCTGTTGTATGACTCCTCAGCAGTGCGCATTCATGACCTAGCCTCGAGAGATTCGAACCCAGGACCTACCAGTTCAAACCAGTTCCAATGAGAAGCAATGACTAGTGGAGTTCAAACCACGTCTGTTGTGAGATAGGAACTCATTGAAGACAGTTGATAAACGGTTGCTCAACTTCGTGTATTGGTTGGAGTTAGACATAAACTTCACCGGATGCCGGCTCAGTGGTTTATCGGTTAAGTGCTCTGGCGCGAGACTGGTAGGTACTGGGTTCGAATCTCGCGAGGCGAGAGGGTGAATGTGCACTGCTGAGGAGTGCCACAATATGACGAAACGGTATTTCAGTGCTTCCAGGTTTTCCCTGGTGTTCTAGCTTCAATTTCCTCACGCTTTCAACTATAAAGTTATGAATTAATTAGATTAAATTTAATATATCTATTGAATATTCTACTGGTCAAAGTTTAAACCTTTAAAAAAGTTTTGTATAGAAACTATTTAGTGTTTCATCATTTTTTTTAAATAGATAAGTTGAAGTTGGCTCGTAGTGTAATCAATTTTCATGGTTTATAATCGTTCGAATAATGATTATTTAGATATTTGTGACAATTTTTTTAGAAGAAAATGTTGAAAGTTTTTTTATATTACTGAAGTTAAACTACATCAGTTATACCATAATAATGATGTAATAATAATAAAAGACTCCTTTGTAATGCAGCTAATGTGGGTGAAACTTCCAGAGAATTGAATGTAAGGTTGGAGGAACATAAAAAGTGTTTGAAAAATGTCTCCAAAACCTCAGTTGACATAAGGAAACTTGAGAATAAGTCTGCGATGGCGTTACATGTGTTAGAAACAGGAAACAGGATTAATTTAGAAGGGGCCAAAATACTTCAGAAATGTTTTGACACTCATAAAGAGAGATTGACAACAGAAGCGCTGTATATATGGCTGAATAAGAACAGCCTAAACAGAAAGGACGGTATTCAGTTAGCAACCATTTGGCAAATATCCATCAACAAGTAATTGAACCCTTTTTTTATTTAACCTGTTTATTTCACATGAATCGTTATTTTGACTGAAATTAATATGAGTTATGTTTAGCATTACAATTATGTGCTTGATGATTTTCATTTTTATTTGCAATTCAATGATTCAGTAACAATTTTTCAACCCTCAATTTGCGCTTTTATTTTTACTTCATATAGAAACATATCAACACCGAATATCATTCATGAATAACTCATTCTTACACATACACGCACACACAATTCATTCAGTCTTTTGAGATGGTGGAGGAGATTTGTAGCTCAGGTGGATGATTTTGATGGAGTTTTGTTCTCTGAGCTGGATAGTATGGTCGTTGAGCTTTCATCGTTCTTTTGAAAGACATCATCATCACAAACTTTGGGTATAAATGAAGTGTTTGAATTTCTCCACATGTGGTTCACAGCTTGTCCTGTGCACCTTGTCATATGATTCTCACTCATTTAACTGATTCGTATTAACCTATTTACTAAATCCAACATCCAAATATGTTTGATTTAACGTAGTATATATTTAATATGATTGTTAAAGAAACACCATATATTTCTTTGATGATTTTGATTATTACCCTGAAGAAGTCCAGACAAGTTAACTGGACGAAACATCGGAATTATTTAAATTTCAATTGCTGAGATTATTTCAAATATAATTTTCACATATAACGACTTCTCTATACTCGGCGCCCAATTTTTGTCAAGCCATTCGTTCTAATCTTAACGAATAGGCGTATATAAAACTCCTGTTTTTTAATAGTTATTTATCTGTAAACAGTTTGTTTCACTATTTGATTTTATGAAGAAATGTAAGTAGGGGATAATTAACATAAGTAAGTTCTAATTGTTGTACACTTTAGAAGCTACTTTAAATCATTAGCTCAGTGGTTAACACGTTTAGCATTTGAAGTAAAAGGTATTAAGCTTAAGTTCAAATAACAACATCAACATTAGATTACAGATACATTCAATTAATAGGTTCAAAATAGATACAAGGCTCATGAATTAGATCTTCCTATCAGTTACTATTCAACATTACCAAAGAAGATTGAATCATCATATTTTAATAATTTTATAAACATTCATGTTTTCAGATACATTGATTGTTGAAAGGAAGATGTTTACAGGATTTATCAGATACTTATGTTAAACAATCAATAGTTTACAAAAAGTATACTCAAATAATATCTAAGTCATTATCCTGATAAATGTTCTACATCAATTGATTTTTTGATAAGAATTTACTACAATACATTTCGAACAATCAGATCACACATATACTTGTTAAGGACATTTATATATAAAAATAAAAGGTCAACTAAACTAGAAATGAGGGGCAAGAGTAGACAAGGATAATAATAATAATAATGTGAAAACAATTTGAAACCGATCACCCAAAAGTGCTGGATCCTATTCAAAGACATTTGTGTAAGTATTCTCTGAAGGATTGTTTTGAATTGGTCGGTCATTTAGGTGTTATTAATATCAAGGGAAAGACAATGTGTTCATTTGACGTGAATTCCTTATTCACAAATATACCTTTGAAAAAGACTATTGATATATTATGTGACTATATATCTTTAAACAACCTTAAATTACTTATCCCTTTGAAAATTCTTAAAGATTTATTACTATTATGTACTGACAAAATTCAGTTCACTTTTGAAGGTGAATAATTTCGTAATATTGATGGGGTTGCTATGGTTAGTCTGTTAGGACCACTATTAGCAGATGTGTTTATGGCACTTGTCGAAAATCTGTCTGAAGACTTAATCGAAAAAGTGTTATTCTATAAGAGATATGAAGAAAGGATGAAATGAACTGTTTATTGAATAAACTTAACACTATCCAAAACCACATCAGTCTCTCATGTGAAGAGGAGAGCAACGATCAGCTTCCCTTCCTGAATATGCTTCTAAGCAGATGAGAAGATGGCTCAATCAAACGATCCATTTTTCGAAAACCGATATGGATGGGTCAATACCTTAGTTATTATAGTTATTGCCCTGTGCAATACAAATGGGGTTTGATAAGATGCCTATTTAACAGGCTTAATCGTATTTGCACAAACGATCCTATCGATGATTATGTTAAGTTGTTAAACAAGACATTAATGGGGAATGGTTATCCACTGAAAATTATGAATAGATGGAAAGTTCATGATAGAATGAGACCTACTGTAGCCTTAGTGAAAAAAAGCCTGGCTACATCCCCTTACCACTTAGAGGTGATTCAAATAGCCTTTTATTGAAACAAAGGCTTAAATCAGTCATTAACAAAATGTATTGAGCAGCGAAGGACATCATTAAAGAAAGAACGAGGTCCATGCTTATCCAAAACCTAGAAGACATGAAAACGATTGTGTCACATCCCACTGTGTCCACCAATTTAAATGTGTGTATGGCCACAAATACATAGGGAGGAGCAATCTTGATCTGAAAATTAAGGTATGTGAACATGTACGAAAATGGTTGCAGAAACAAGTAGAATCAAATGACCCAATAAGAGTCAATGATAAACATCCATCATCCTCTATTGCCAAACATATAGTCAAAACAGGTCATAAGATTGATATTATCCAGAGTGATTAGGTTTCAAATTGTTTTCACATTATTTTTATTATTATAATCCTTGTCTATTCTTACCCCTCATTTCCAGTTTAGTTGACCTTTTATTTTTATATATAAATGTTTTTAACAAGTATATGTGTGATCAGATTGTTCATAATGTATTGATTTAATATATCACATAGTTCTGATAATCTTCGTCTTCTTCTTACATTATCGAAAATTTACATTTTAATTATCAGAAGTGGTTTGGGGAGATTTAGTATTTTTCATAGTTAAAAGCGTGAGTCAATTGAAGCTAGACCACCATGAAAAACCTGGAAACACTGGACGGCCGTTTCGTCCTATTATGGGACTCCTCAGCAGTACGTATCCACGAACCTGCTCTCGCGAGATTCATTTTAATTGATATGACGAATTAAAAAAAGAAAGGGAAAATCAATTTTTGGCTTATAGTGATTTTTTGTTCAAAATTACTTCCGTTTTTTTTTATAAAAAATTCAATATGATAATTATTCAGGGTAATATTTGTTTCTATTTTCTAATGCGATATTATTATTATTAGCTTAATTCCATATTATATTTTTGGTACAATATAAAATTCTCAGCACAATATGTTCCAAAATGTTACCATTTCTTAGTTCTTGGTCGATAATGATGATAAATATTGAATGTTCACAAGTTAGATGTTAGCAGTCTAGTAAATAGACATCTAAGTAATGTACATTCTTTTCGATGCATATTGCTTGCCAGCAACTACAATATCTCTGATTTGGCATTTTGTAACCTTGTACAATGAAAATTTTTATAAAATTCAGAAACGCACCTGAATAGGTTGTGCGATTAATAGCCATAATGATGTATCAAAACAAACAAAATTAGATAACTTGTTGAGACATTTAGACGCCAGGAACAGGTAGTACGGATATTCAAACAGTCCACCGTATTCGGCATATTATAATATATAATAATAATATAATAATAATAATATTATAATAATTATAATATATTATATTCTTCTGTTAAATTAACATGAACTATCTTTAATACGAGATAGGCACCATGTAACAACTCTGGGTATTTTTTATACTTATATAATTTCATCCTAGTAACTAATCAAATTAAATATACAATCATTATATAAATGAGTGTATTTTTGACTGGAATCATCATCATCATGTTTTGCGGTTAATAAATCTTCACTTGTATCAGTCTTTGTGTTCTTAATCTTTATATCATGGGAATTGAAATAGTTCCTTACTTTTCATATATAAGTAGTAAGTGACAAGGATATAAAAATAATAAAAATATAAAACCAATGAAAAAATTCTATATTTCCTTCTGTACGTTTTTTCTTGAAAAAAATATTTTAAGTGGGCTTACTTACTTACGCCTGTTACCCCTCTTGGAGGAGTATAGGCAGCACACCAACATTCTCCATCCAACTCTGTCATGGGCAATTCTTTCCAGTTCTTTCCAGTTAACATTCATCTTTTTCATATCTGCTTCTATTTCCCGGCGTAATGTGTTCTTTGGCATTCCTCTATTCCGCTTCCCTTCCGGATTTCAAGTTAGGGATTGTCTTGTGGTGCAGTTTGGTGATTTCCCTCATGTATGTTTGATCCACTTCCAACGTCTTTTTCTAATTTCCTCTTAAGCTGGAAGCTGGTTTATACTCTCCCTTAAAACACTGTTGCTGATGGTATCCGGTCAGTGAATGTTGAGTATTTTGCGTAAACAATTGTTTATTAAATACTTCTACCTTCTTGACGATGGATGTAGTAGTTCTCCACGTTTCAGCTCCATACAGTAGAACTGACTGTCTTGACGTTCGTATTGAAGATTCTCACTTTGAAGTTAGTTGACAGTTGTTTTTAATTCAAAATGTTCTTCAATTGTAGGAATGCTGTCATTGCATTGCCAATCCTTGCTTTTAAATCTGCATCAGATTCTCTTTGTTTTTCAATGAAACTTTCCAGGTACGTGAAAGATTCCACATTTTCCAGAGTTTCTACATAAAATGTGCTTAGGTTGGTGCTTTCTGTGCTGTATCTGAGTATCTTGTCCTGATGTTCGTATTTTAAGTAAAAATTAATATGAAAAATAAAATAACAACAAACAAACAAACAAAAACCAATAATGATTTGAAAATCAATTTCATAATCATAAAAATAGAGAATTTGGCAAGTAAAATTCATTGTCTCTATATCGTTTCATCTATTTATTTATGTATCTATGTATATATTATTATTATTATTATTATTATTTGTATTTATTCTTTGACATAGTTTCCAAAGTATTAAAATTTCAAGGTAGGGAAACAAATTTTGTTTCAAAAGAAAACACAGACGAAAATCATTAAACATGAACACACAAACAATGAAAAATGATAATAATCACAACATAAGAGAACAATCTACATTGATCATATTCATTAAAAAAAAAGAAGAGTAATTTGAGAGAGTTCGGAAGATGATGAGGGGTAGTAATCAGAAGGATACATTGAACCAGTTATTCAAATATATATGGGTAAAGAATGAGAATAATGAAATCGGTAAAAAAATAGATAATAAATAAACTAATAAATGTGTAAACAAATAAATAATTTTGTGTGTGTGTGTGTGTGCGTGTACATGTGTGTGTGTGTATGTTCTACTTTTTTCCATTTGCTCTTTCTATTACATTATCTAATTACTTTGTAGCAATCGAAGAGTATCATAACAATTCATATTTTTTTTAAAAAAAAAAACAATTTCCGGTTCCGATTTGTCAGATTTATAATTCTCACCCCTTCCACGAATAAGCAAAAATAATAATCATATGGAATGAAAAACCCAAACTTTCCATGGTTATTATTGTTATTCATATATCTTCATATTACTATTATTATCATTAATATTACTGATCTTGTAAACACAACAAGAACTTATTAAGAATTCATTTTATCTTATTTGATCTTTGGCTAAACATTTGATCTAATTGGTAATTACATTACTATTCTTTCTCTCAGCTTATATTATCATTATAGTATAATCTTATTTAAATTTATTTTTTTAATATTTTTGTCAAACTCTAAAAACAGTGAATAAGAAATTATTTATTTATTGTTATTTTCAGAAGAGGGTTTTGTGGAGATTTTTGGTAATTTCATATAGTTGAGATCATGAGTCAATCGAAGCTAGATCACTAATGGAAAACCTGGAAGCATTGGATCGTGGATGTGCACTGCTGAGGAGTCTTACAATAGAATGAAACGGCCATCCAGTGCTTCAAGGTTTTCCATGGTGATATAGCTTCAATTGACTCATTTCAAATAAATGAAATTACTGTTATTTTATCAAAACTATTAAACTATTGAAATTATTCATTTGATAAGTAGAGAAATATGATTGCCTAACATGTGCTTAATCTTCATTGTTTATACCATTTGCTGATTTTAATTAGACAACGATTGAAAGTATAGAAGCATTGGGATAATGTTTCTTCTTTGTTTGAGACTCCTCAATAGTGTAAATTCACGACTCCTCACATGGAATAGGAGTCTGAACCATCAGGTCATGGATCGAGTGCTTAATCTTTAAAGCAGTTAACCAACATCCAGAGGTGTAAATATCTAACTTCAGTCAATTCACAATATTCCTAGATCCATAGTATTCCTCTTTGAAATCTCGGAGGGGCTCTGAAAACGCTGGCAAACATTTTATCTTATCAGCATTGAATAGACGTCCCTCAGAAACATTTAGAAAGTGAAGATTCACATGTCGCATTTTTGATTGGATGATTATTTATCTTTCTGCCATGCTTAGTAGGGTTTCGGAATCTTCTGGAAGCTTAAAGCTATCTGAAATTCAATAAATGCCCTCGTCTTTCTGTACATAAACTAACCTTGGAGTGAAGCGCTCTTTCCACATTTCGCGCCTTTTTTCCCGTGTTTAAGTTGTCGTGTAGATTTATTCTGGGTTTATTAGACGAATTTGTAAAACCAATTCAAGCGTTCAGTCACAAGATTTGTCATTAGAGCAGATAATTGTATTACACCCATTGAGTAAACTATAAAAATTCAACAGTCTTAAGGAACTCGTAATACTAGTAGTGCATCATGTGTTCACTAGTGACTACATTTACTTGGTGCTTCTGGGAATTCTAGTAAGAAGCTGTAACCAGTAGACTTTAACCTTTTCTGGTACGAGATAGTTGTACACCGAAAGCCATGGAAGATGGCCACGCAACATTGTGAATTGACTGAAGTTAGATATTTACACCTCTGGATGTTGGTTAACTGCTTTAAAGATTAAGCACTCGATCCATGACCTGATGGTTCAGACTCCTATTCCATGTGAGGAGTCGTGAATTTACACTATTGAGGAGTCTCAAACAAAGAAAAAACATTATCCCAATGCTTCTATACTTTCAATCGTTTTCTAATCAAAATCGGCCCATAAATTAAACTATGACTTGCTTACTTACGCCCACTACCCCACGTGGAGGATTGAAGGTCAATCACCGTGATTCTCCGACGTACTCCGTTCTAGCAAATCCCATCCAGCTGTTTCCAGCTTATATTCATTCTTTTTATGTCTGCTTCTGATTACCAATTCAATGTGTTCCTTGATCTGTCTGTTTTCATTTCGATCTGGCATTTGCCTCGTGATGCAGTTTCCTGATTTCCTCAATGCATACCCTATCTACTTCCAACGTCTTTTCCTAATTTCCTATGCAACTGGAAACTGGCTTGTTCTCTACCAAAATAAATTCATAAACTCCATGTAACAATACACTTAAATGTTAAATCTGCTTTCAAACACTCTGAAGAATAAATAAATGATGCAATGCGTGAGGAAGGCATGCATTCTACTCAACACCGTATATTTACAGATTAAGTGTAGATGAGAATAGTAAATCAAAATCAACAATGACACATACTTCTTATCTTCAATATTTCTATGAGTAACTGAAATAAAAATATTAGACATTGATCATGGATTAATGTGCAGAATTGTAGTTTATCTAAAATTTACATTATATGTTAGTTAGAAATGCATCATAACAGTATATTTGTTTGGAAAAGTAGTGTTTTTTTATTTATGAGGGAAACTTTGATGAAGGTTGACAAGATCGAAGAGGAAAGAATAGGAACAGAAAGTAATTAGTATGTACAGAAGGAACAATGAAGTCTGAAACAATTAATGAACATTCACTTAGTATTGATGTTGAAGACTGAAAATGGTCTGTCTCTTAATGGCATATGTGCATACTGTGTGTATTGCCTCTATATAGCCTAAACTCACAAGCATTATAAGCAAAGATGGATAGTGGCTAGCAGTGCAATCCAGGACGCGCGTTTCATCCTATTTGGGACTCGTCGGCTAGATGTATCTGCATCTCAGAGTTGATGCTCACTCTGGGACTCGAAACCAGTACCTTTCCCTTCAAATGCCATCGCGTTATCCACTCAGCTGAGTCCTGATAGCCATTTGCTTGTGCAATGGGTGTAGTTTAAAGTCACTTAGTATTGTTTGGTTGAATCTTCCAATTGATGTTTAGGACTGCAATCTCTGGAGTCTCTCATTGGCTGACAATTCCCAAATAGGACTTGACGCGCGTCCTGGATTCCACTGCTAGCCACTATGCATCTTTGCTTACAATTAATGAACATTTTACAAATGAAGTATTGAAGTATGTTATTTCTATTTTATTAAGTAACTCTGTAATTTTATATCAAATACAATCGGTTGTCCTCATATGTGTTCTCCTTCACAAGACAATTAACAGTATTTTTACTGGAACAACTATAAACATTCACTTGGTGTTGTATACTTGTATCATCCCATTGTTATTTAGGACTGCAATTGATCCGTCTTTTGTTGACATATGTGCATCCTGTGCGGACTGCCTCGATATTGCCTATAAACTGTAAACATTACTGATAACATTCTTTTTTCTACCACTATATACATTTTACTGACCTGTTTTACGAAAAAAAAGACATGAATGAAAATAATTTGGAAAATAAATTACTTGACAAACAGATAATTAATTTTTATCCCCGTTTTTCCCAAACATAATAACACAACATTAAAATCATATCATAGCTGTAAAATGAATTCGAATTGTTCATTTTGTTAAGTTTCTTGTGTGTTCTAACGCTAAATGGTATGGTTCATATGTGGCGTGTGCTACTGACGTCAACAGATATAAGTAGTATATATCATTAATGAAAAGTGAAATACCTGATAGCATAAGGCTATGAAGATAGAAGATAAAGAACGAGAACAAAGAATGATTGGTGCGGAATTCAAAGAACAGTGAAGTCTGACATAAATGATCGATATTTGCAAAAGAAACAATCAAGTTGGAGACAATTGATTGATATTATGCAAATGAAGTATTTATTATATGGTTATCAGATTTTACTAAGTTGTACTGTAAGTTTGTATTCAGATGCATTCGATTATACCCACTTGCGTCCTTGTTCACTACATGTATACTTATAAACAGACAAACAAACTGATAGGAATATACTATTAAGAAATATTCGTGATTTGTCAACCGTTTGAAGATTATCTTTTTTACAGTGTTTTGGTTAGTTAGCGTTTTGAATTGGGTACTGTATTAGAGATCTTAAATTCAAAGGATTTTGATTAATTAATGACATGTGAGAGTATCAAATAGCTTTCATTTTTCAATTAATATGTGGCACCTATCATTCTCAGGCATATTTACGTTCATTTATTAGGTGAGCCTTGAGTATACAAGTGCAAATTTCAATTCCAACCATTATAATAACGATCTTTATGATTTTCATCCAGCGTATTGGGATGTTCTATACTAGTGTATTCACAGCAGATATATGTGGATAAATTTGGATAATTGAAATAACATCTCCAGTAATGATTGCACTCTTATGGGCAGCATTCATCCACTAAATCAAAGAAAGTGTCTGGACATGCTGGATACCAGTTTATCCAACATTATCATTCATGACTAAGGAAAGTTTTATCAAGGTTATGCAAAACTGGCTTGAATATGTATTCATTTTCTGTTCGCATAAGTGATGTATCGAGTCAATCATATATTTTATACTTTTTTTGTGGATGTCTAAAGGTTACAGAGGTTGCTTGTAATTAGATACTAATAGCTCACATTGTAATGACTGTTACATTTAAAATCCTTTTTAATATACTGAATAATTATCAGAAGGGGGTTCGGTTGAGATTTTAGTAATGTTATATAGTTGAAATCATGAGTCATTTGAAGCTAGGACACCATGAAAAACCTGGAAGCACTAAACGGCCGTTTCGTCTTATTGTGGGACTCCTCAGAAGTGCGCATGCATGATCCCGCCTCGCGAGATTCCAAACCAGGGCCTATCAGTTTCACGAGCGAGCGCTTAACCTCTAGAGCACTGAGCTGGCCAGCATCCAACGGTGTTAATGTCTAAATTCAACTAATCTACGAAGTTGAGCAACCATTTCACCAATGTCTTCAGTGAGTTGATATCTCTCAACAGACCTGCTTGAACTCCACTGGTTACTGCTTCTCACTAGAACTCCAGAAAATACTTCATGGAGCCAGTCACCAGTGAGCATATGATCATTATCATAAAGGGGGTTTTGTGGAGATTATAATAATTTTAATAGTTGAGATCATGAATCAATTGAAGCTAGACCACGACTATTCAGTGCTTCCAGGTTTTCCATGGTAGTCTAGCTTCAATTGACTCATGACCTCAACTATATAAAAATACTGAATAATTACAAAATTTAATTCATAATTACACTTCAGTAATTTTTTAAAAAATCTTTTTTTATTTTATTTTCTTTCCCAAAAAAAATTTTTTCTACACTGACAATCGTTCAATATTTCTACTATAAATTAAACAAAAACAAATAAAAAATAAACGAAGTTAGATTTAATGAACCTTACACAATTGGAAAAAGGCATCATTCTGAAATCGTTCATTATTAAGAACTGTGATTGTAGTAGATAGTTGTCATATGACTAAGACACTATAGAAAGCCAAATTTTTATGATTAATGTCATATATATATATATATATATGATTACAGCTGATCTAATTTCTGACTTTTAGTAAATACTGTAATGTAAACAATCTCTACCACCCTCCCCTCCCCCCTCTCTCTCTCTATATATATATAGGGATAGTTTCTGCTTCGAATGACTGCTATTTACACTTATTATATTTTCATTTATTTATTTATTTTATTTATTTATGTGTGTGTGTATGAGTGGAAATTTTGTTTCTATATTGATGATACTACTACTACTACTACTGTTTATTTATTTGTATTGCTTATGATTTCCGTTTTTCAATATGATTTCAATGAAATAGATTGATGAAACTTTCAAAACAAAAATAGGAAATTAAAGATGTATAAATTTCTTTTTTTGTAGGTATAGTGTTGTTTGTTTGTTTTTCTTTTCTTTTTTCTCTCTTTTTTTTCTCTCTCAAAAGTTATCTATTAAAATATATAGATGGAATTTTTTGTTTTATTACAGTAGATGAGAGTTTTTTTTACTATGAACCATTTGATTGTTCATTGTTCAATGTTCAATCTTTTTTTTTAAAATATCATTTGTTGATTACTGGGAATAATGATTAATGAATGTGTATGGTTTATCGAGGAACTTATATGATATACTTCACTCCTTCCTTCCTTCCTTCCTTCCTCACTTACTTACTTACTTACTTATGCCTGTTACTCCAAATGGAGCATAGGCAGTTATATGATATAAATATTTGCTTATTTTCGGATTGATATTGGGGTCATTTTTGTTATTTATTTATTGGCTGATCAATCATTAAAATGTAATTTAATTCATTAATATATTCATTATTGTGTATACTTGTAATATGCTACAAAATTATACATATCCAGAGGTATTATGAAACAAGTTGCTCTTTTCGAATGCTTATTAGTAATTGATTTTTAGAATGGATTATATAAAGTCCAAATGAGAAACTTTAACCAGTGAAGTTAGTCATAAAATCTTTGAAGAAGTTAAACAGGGTGAAATTTATTGATGCTTTTGTTATATTACAAGATTATTTAATTTATGATTTAGTAGTCATTATGCAATATGTTTTTTATGAGATCATAGTTATCTCCATTTAGTAATATGTAACATCATGTATGCACACTACTAGTGAGACTCAAGTTTGAATAATTACGTTGTCTAGTGATTAAAGTTTTGTAAACTTTTATTAAGCTGATGTCACACTTTAATAAGTGGTACTATGTGAAGCACACATAGGTTATTGTAGACTCTGGACAGACTAATCTATTTACTCATCTCAATCCACATTTTAACCACCATGACTGTTTTTAATGTGTGTTAGTGACTTACCCTATTCATGAAATCATACCTGTAACTTATTTTCATTTGACTATAAATATCAGTTCAAGCTTAGTTACATCGAGTTGGCTCACACGCCTTTTCCGGTCCGTTTCGTTTCTCTTTCTCCTCTTTACTTTGGTGCTTCTTATTTTGAATCTCTGCCTGAATAAACGAAGCTTGACATGAATTCCTCCAACGGCACTTGTATTTGGCTTCTTATTACCCACGTCAAACAAATGGGGTTAGCCTAGGTAATATTCGGAGTTAAATTGAAGACTTATATTCATAGAATATTCATACATTCATCCGAGTAGGAGTCAAATCAGCCGGCACCATTTTTCATAACCGATGACTATTTCCAGGTTTATATGTATTACCGATTGTATTTGTAAGAAATTTTCTTTATAAAGGAATCGCATTCAACTGATTTTGTAGTATTCTCCTCTCTTATTATTATTTCGAACATCTATGAATCATGTAATGAGTATTAGTAGTGAAATAAATACTGTGTTTCATTGAAACCAACAAATATCCAGCGGTGGTGAGGAAATGGTTGTTTTTAAACAGAGAAGTTCTGTTTACCTAAAACCAAACAAGTTTATTGTGTTACTTCTCAATTGAAGTAACGCTTACTGATATGACGTATACCTTACGAACAGAGGACGGTTACTGATTAATCAATATACATTTAATCAACAATCTTTTATTTATTTACAAATGCTCAATAGTTGGATTTTGTTTGCCCAAACAAATGTTTTCCGCAAAACAGCATATATATATACCATGACAATATAATTTGCGGCTTACAATATTGTGTTTTAAACACTAATTAGACTTTTTACAGGAATGATACTAATGTGATTAAAACGAACTCAAAACAATACATTTTGGAAGATAATTATTAACCTTAGTATCAGCTTACGTGGTGGTATATTTTTTGTAAAAATCTTAAGTAACTAAGAAATAACAACATTTTACAATGAGGATAATGAAATCTGTTAGCCATTTCAACTCTTTCCCAATGATCTAACATGAGACTTTCAGGAACCTTAAAGGGACTTCAGGCAAGGTTTTTCTATTGAATACTGTTCATTGTAGTTTAATGCATTAGAATTGTAGGGAAAATTTGAACTATTTGATTATAACTTAATTACCAAATGTATATTTAAATTATATAGTTTGTTGTGTAAGTCAATCATGTTTTCTTCTGAGGTCAAACTACTTTAGAATGTAAAAAAATATTACAGTTTTATTGATTAATGTCGGACTTATTGTAAATTAAATTATATCAAATTCCTGGAAAGGTTATTACGATTGAGTACTAATGTAGGTTTAATTTCCTAAAAGAAAATGTTGAAAATGTTCTTTGTTTATGAAAAAGCATCATATAATTTAATGCTCCTAATATTACCATCGTTTGTAAATCCTTTAAGAATCCATCGAGTTTTTAAGGAAGATACTGACAATTATTGGAATCTGCATTACAGACTTTTATTTTATTTATTACACCTGTAGTTCCCATGATTATATCTGAGGTCCTTTCAATGAAATGTTAGCTTTCATTGGTTTGAAATGTTTATTGAGCATGTTTAAATTAAAGTGAATTTTTCAAAATAAGATATGTACTTCAGTCTGTGTATTGATGAAGATCAGTAAGAATTGAAGAATTATTTCATTTCAGGCAAGTTATTACTATGCAGACGCAACATTTTTACAAATCCAATTCAAGACCCTCAAGATTACACTATATCGAAATGCTTTTAGAGGCACTCAATAATCCTGAATGATATCAGTAAACTTTTTCTCCCAAAGTTCTTCTGTGGTTTGTGCTACTTATAAAAACATATATATTAGAGCTCTTACTGACAGAAGTGTAACATAAGAATAGAAAGAGAAGCAGAACTAGTTGAAATAGCAACAAAAATGAAAGAACGATGGAGTTTGTTAGGAACAATTCAAGAAAGATGCCTAAATGATACATTCAATATATTATTTTCATATTTTTACAAATGCAAAGTGTGATTTCACTTAATATTACACATTAGTTTACTTTAATCAATTCTGTTTTCATTATACTTCTATTCAGAAATTGTAAGATTAATCATTACTGATTTCAAAACTATAATCAAAAGAAAGTAACACTTGAAATGTACAAATGTTTTCTTTTTTTTCTTTCTTTATTTCTTTCACTATGTCAATCATAATGCTTACTAATTTAATTCCTTTTTTTAAAATAAAAGAAAAAAAAAGGATGTCAAACAATTGAAGTTTAAAAAGATAATCCTTCAGTGTTATTTCAGGACACATTTAAAGAAGAAAAAAAAGGATTGCCAACTTCTTTTTTTTGTTATTTTTAATTTATTATATAAGTTTAAAGATCTTCTTGTTTCCAGTTCTATGATTTGTTATATGTACATATATATATATATATATATATTGAAGTATTGACAATATAAACAGTTTGACTATAATAGTCATAAATTCTAGAGATTATATACTTTTGAGAAATATGGTAAGATCTATGTAGTTCTATCGAATATTCTAAGAAAACCCCAATATTAGCGTGTAACCAGTGTATCTTGGTAACTCTTTGAATTAATATAGGGGTGTTTATTCTTTGATAATCTAAGATTTAAGTTATATATATATATACAGATAGATAGATAGAATTACTATTTAAAAAGTTACAAATGTTAAAATACTAAAAAAAAGAAACAAAACAATAATCAATAAACTAGCAAGAAAAAAATTTTTTGAGGGGGGGAGCATATCTTCTTTGTTACAAATGTAATATTTATGTAGAAAAAAAATAAAATAAAGAAGTGAGAAATGCAAAAAAAGAAAAGAAAAAAAACGAAAAAAAACAGAAGATTACGAAATATTTGTTAACCTGGTAATTGGAAATTTTTTTCTTAAAAATCAGCATGTGGCAATGTAAAACTTATTTATTTTAATAAATTACAAAAAAAAATTTTTTCGTTTTTTTTAATATTAAATATTATTATATTCTTGTTATATATTTAAGATAATATCAATCAATCTTATATATTTGATTTCATTAAGGAGAAAGATTCTGAAGAGTAATTCTGTGAATTTTATTGTTTAAAGTTAAGATTTCGATAATGCAATGAGAAGACGAAGTTTATCAGAATTATGTGATATATTAGCGCAACCCCCTTTATGTGTTCAAAAGCAATTTGTCTTTACCCTTAACCTACCCTGGTAATGCTTATTTATTATCCAGAGTAGTCATCACATTGTTTTTGTGTACTTTATTTATTTTCTTACCTTAACCTGTCTAGTTGACCTTTTAATTTTCATATTAAAAAATGTCTTAACAAGTACATGTGTGATCAGATTGTTCGAATTGTATTGCGCAAATATATCATATAATTCTGATAAACTTCGTCTTCTCATTGCATTATCGAAATTTATCAAAGGGACTAATTGTTTTAAAGAGTTACGATTATTGATATCAAGTTGTTTACTAATTGGCATGGTAGTAAGCGATATCTCATCCAACTGACTACTTGGGAAAGAACAATACAGTGCACAAATACACAAATACTCACTCATTCATATATATATATATATATATCACTTTAATGATAAAGAAATCGAACCATTTCTTAGCCCATGAAATGCACTTGTCCTTTAGAATACCTCTGATTGCGATAGATTGACCTCCCTATTAGCATACGTCTGATTGTCTCTCCATATCAAAAGCTATGAATCGAAAGCATAAAAGCACCATATTTCATGAGAATATTCAATGCAACATTTTTGTAAATCTAGGAAAGCATTCTATGATTCTCTTTAATTTTGTTGATACGTATTGGTAGTGAATGAGAACAGGTATGTTACTAAAATTGAACTTGTGTTTCACAGTTATTCTCTAGAATATATGATAAAGAAGATTTGGAAGGTAGAATAGAAGTATCTATTTTCACTTAACTGTTATTATTTGAAAATTGTATTAGTTTCAGTATGTAAACTGTTTGTTTTAATATTTCTGTTAAAACTCAAATAGTTTTAAAATCTTACGAAGTGAATATAAATTTTAACTATTTAAGTGGTTCAAGTAAATGGAATTTATCACAACGGGGTTTTGTGGAGATCTCAGTAATTTTATATAGATAAGATCATGAGTCAATTGAAGTTGGGCAACCATGGAAAATCTGGAACCCCCTTGTGATAATGATCATATGCTCACTAGTGACTGGCTCCATAAGGTAATTCCTGGAGTTCTAGTGAGTAGTCGTGGCCAGTGAAGCTAATCCATGTCAGGTAGAGACAGGTATCAACCTCATTAAAATCGAAGTTGGTTGCGCAATTTCGTGGATTGGTTGAGGTTAGAAATTAACACCACTGAATACTGACTCAGTGGTCTGTCGATTAAGCAATCTGGCGCGAGACTGGTAGGTCTTTGGTTCGAATCCCGCGAAGTGGGACCGTGGATGCACACTGCTGATGAGTCCCACAATAGGACAAGATGGCCGTCTTGTGCTTCCAGGTTTTCCATGGTGGTCTAGCTTCAATTGACTCATGATCTTACCTATATAAATGGAATTTATTTGAAGAGAATTCCCATTTCAGATTAGTTCTATTAAGAATATAGCGGCAAATAATTTGAATTGAACATTTAACCAGTGACAAGAACTTCCTGAAAACTGTCAATATAACAAGTGGCAAAGTGATTATTTTATTTTGAATTCGTCGATTAGCAGAAATATAATTTATGAACGAATCAATCAGATATACGATAATAAGTCTTGGATTTTTGGCGCAAAATTTATTTATTCACTTATCTAAATAACCTTTTAGTATTATAGCTAATGTCAGTTCGCAATGAAAACCCTAAATCTAATTCCTAACTTTAACTATCAACTACAAATCATAATTCTAATTCCTCCACACTGGTTTTATAATCCTCATTTAGTCCTAGTTATTAGTTGGGTATTCTCAAGGTCAATTTGACATTTCTCAAAGGTCGTTCATAAATTTTAGTCTCATTCGCTTATTAAGTTTAAAATTATATTTGTGATAACAACTGTTCAAGTCTGAATTCACTTAGTATTGTTTATTTTAATCTTCCCATCGATGTGTTTAGGACTGCAACTGGTCAGTCTCTAATTGGCATATGTGCATACTGTGCGTATTGCCTCGATATACCTTAATTCACAAGCATGGTAAGCAGAGATGGATAGTGGTTAGCAGTGCAATCCAGGACGCGCGTTTCGTCCTATCTGGGACTCGTCAGCTGGATGTACCTGCATCTCAGAGTTGATGTTCACTCTGAGATGCAGGTACATCCAGCTGACGAGTCCCAAATAGGACGAAACGCGCGTCCTGGATTCCACTGCTAGCCACTATCCATAACTGTTCAAGTCTGTTTTATAGAACTGTGGCCACTCGATTTCCTCATAATTATTTTCCTATCTATATGAAAGCAAGATCCAAGTTTATTAGTGTTCAATTAAGTTTACTGAATAATTCAATATATCTAAATAATATATTACTAAAATAAATTAGTCAGCAGTATTAATCGAATAATACATTAAAGAATTATTAGTTTTCTTTAATGATTTAACATGTTTTGTTGTTATGTAATTCAATTTATCTCTAAATCTGAAGGAAGAACAGAGTAAATAATTCTGGAATCTTTCGATAGTGTAGTAATAAGACGAAGATTATCAGAACTATGTGATATATTAGTGTAATACATTTCGAACAATCTGGTCACACATAATATAATTGTTAAGGACATTTATATATAAAAATAGAAGATCAACTAGACTGGAAATAGGGGTAAGAATAGACAAGGATAATAAGGATAAAATAATTTGAAAACAAATTGAAACCTCATCGAAATGGATAATAAACTAATATTACCAGGGTAGGTTTAAGGTGAGAACAAACTGTTTTTGAATACACACAGGGGGGTTGAATTTTCGCATGGTTAAAGTTTTCAATAAACCTTAGTATACGTCCTTTTAAAACATTTGTTGAACACCACAAAAGCCGAGCTTAGATCAATCTTATGGCCTGTTTCAATTATATGTTTGGCGATAAAGGATGATGGAGGTTAGTCAAAATGTATTGCTTTCATATATCACATAGTTCTGATAGTCTTCGTCTTCTCATTACACAATGTTATATTAGTGACTACAGACATGAAAATAAGTTATTTAAAAAATACGATTATGGAATAATTCTATATATATCCATGTTTATTTACGTTTTTGAAAGGTAAATTACATTAAGTTTGATTATCAGATGTATTTTAATGTCCAATACAATCCATTATTTGTTCATTTACATAAACGACTAGAACAATTCTAATATTACAATGTCAGCTGTTATTAACTTTACAGAAGTCAAAATGAATGAGAAAAATACAGTCGGCTAGTTTTGAAGAGCTTTTTTTATTATTCAAAACAGTTTTGTCTAATGCTTTAAAAACACTCAAATCTATTTATATTACTTAGTATTGTTTGCTTGTAACTTCCTATTGTTGTTTAGGACTGCAACTGATCAATCTCTTATTGGCATATGGGCATCCTGTGCGGACTGCCTTGATATTGCATTCAGTCACAAGTTTTGTAAGCAAAGATGACATCCAGATGACGAGTTCTGAAGTAGGACGAAACGCGTGTCCTGGGTCTTACCGCTAGCCACCATCCAGCTATTCTTATATATATTGATGTTTTAGAAATATATGAATACTGGCTAGTTAATGCGATTAATGTAATGGTATTCAAACTAAAAACTTTGTAAGCAAAGATTGATAGTGGCTAGCAATGGAATCTAGGACGCTCGTTTCGCCCTATCTCGGACTCGTCAACTGGATGTACCTGCATCCCAAAGTTGATGTTCATTCCAAGATTCGAACTTAATACCGCTCTCTTTGAGCGCCATTATGCTATCCACTTAGTCACTGAAGTGAAGTTCATTTGATTTTCGTTCACTTAAATTTTTTACTTTTTAAAGTGGTTTGCTTTCAAATTGAAAATAATAATAATAATAAAACAATTTGTTAAAAGGAATGTTGACGTCATAGACTTTGTAAGTGAATTGTACTTTCCATTCTTAAAAAAAAGTTTTGTTCATTGAATTATCATAAACATTGTAATGTATTATAAATACCATTGTTCTCTACTTGTTGACTTACATTTTATGTTAACATATTAATTTAAGACAAATTAATTCAAAATATAAGGTTTCCTTTCATTTTATAGTTTGTGTTCCTTAAAAAAATCAGTATAGGGAAGTATACATAGATTAATAAGTTTTCCTAATTTACACAATGGGTTGTTTTAGTTAGAAAATCATTGAAAACCAGAAAGCAATGATCATTTGCCTTGTCCTAGTACGGGACTCATCAGAAACGTGCGCTCATGATCCCACTACCGATTGAACCCATAATCTCAAGTGTTGTATAGTTCACTTATTTTTTGTACCACTGAGTTGATATTTAATGATGTAAATGTCTAACTCCAAATCATCCATGATATTAAATAAATACTTGTCTTCTATCTTTTTCCGTGAGTAACTATCTCATACTATGATAATCAACCTATTTCACTTTTGTAAAAAAAACCGCTGTTAGATATTAGTGGTCTGTTCAAACATTCGGCCTAACTATTTTTCAGTTGTGAAGATATCGCCATAAAGCTTCGTGTTTTGGATTTGTTCAAACAAATGATCATGAATCCTATGTACACACTTACCGTTTTGCGAAATATTTAGAACCTTAAACGATACGAAAGCAAAATAAATTCCATGCAAAATCTACTCCAATTACTGTTGTATTCTGTTCTTTGTCGATCACTTGAAAAAAAACAGACGAATATACTGGAGTTCATGCATTCAATTCCTGACAGATGAAAAGAGTAATTGTGTCACCTGATCTGGTGTAATGTTTACTACTTGTACGAACAGATACAAGTAATATGTATCAGGAATTGAAAGTAGAATTCTAAAAAACAAGAGAGGAAAACGAAAAGAAGAGAAAGGAAAACACAAAGCCATCAAAATAATAACAGAGATAGAATAACAATGGAGTCTGTAAGGGATAACCTATGAAAGATAGGGAAATAGTGCATGTAATATATTGTTTTTATATTATACAAATTCAGTGCGTGATCATGCAAAATACAATACATTTACGTACTACTCAAGTCTTCATTTACTACACTGGCACTATTTATGGTATGTAATTTGTGAATATCAATAATTCAAGTGCATTTTGAATAGAAATTTATTTCAGAATTGTACTATTAATGCTAAGAACTTCCTACTATAGCAATATTTATAGTAAAAAATGTAGCTGTAAATTTTATAGTTATCAGCACTAATATGTACCTTAGACATGTATATTTCTGTCAGTATAGGGATTTGTGGAGAATGTAATATTTTCACAGTTGAAATCATGAATCGATCCAATATAGAACAGCGCCAGACAACCCTTCCGTCTTAGTATGAAACTCCTCAATAATGCGCATTCATGATCCCACAATCAAGGGAATCAAACCCAAATTTTTCGGTCTTGAGAGAAAACGCCTAACCACTAGATCACTGAGTCGTCATTCGAAGGTGTTAATGTCTAAATTTAATCAATACATGATCTTACGCAACCTTTCATTCATTACATGAGGTGGATAACTACTTTTGTGTGTCATTAATGGCATTTTTCTTATGACATGTTATGATTTAGTCCTTGTATATGTAGAAATCTTAAAAAAACTATTCAAATGTTTCAACAATGAATTTGGTTAATTCTTTTTATATTTAAACAACATCACCTTAATTTCCGTCACTTCAGAATAATGTTTTGTTTAAATTATCCAAAGACTTAACCGAAAAGAACTCTAGAATAGATGCTTGAATATTTAATAATTAGTTCTGTGATAACTACTTGTTTTGAATTTTCATAAACCTCTCAATGTAAACACTTCAAGTGTTTTGATTACGGAATAACGTGAGTGTATTACCAGTACAATCGACCGTTTGAATTAAATGAAAATGGTTTGTTATTCCTTATTGACTAATAGAGTTAGACATTAACACCGTTGGATGCCAGCTCAGTGGTCTATCGGTTAAGGGCTTCGGCTCGAAGCTGGTAGGTCCTGGGTTCAAATCCCGCGAGAGTGGGTTCGTGGATGCGCACTGCTGAGGAGTCCCATAGTAGGACGAAATGGCCGTCCAGTGCTTCCAGGTTTTCGATGGTGGTCTAGCTTCAATTGACTCATGATTTCAACTTTGAAAAATACTGAAATCTCCACAAATCCCCTTCTAATAGAGTTTTTGTGACGAATTTCCGCTTATAATTGGCTAACAGCAAAACAAATTAAAATGAAATCTTACTCTTAGTAAAATATACTGTTTACAAATAACATGTACTTCCACTGTGGGCTTCTGTGGAGGTTATTAAGGCTTTCTAATCTCTACAGAACTCTTTACTAGCAAAAATTGTTGGTTCACTATTGGCTATTTTTCAAAGACACTTCCTAGAGTTCTAGTAAAACGTCGTGATCCATAGAGCTCACGCATCTTTGGTGTAGAGCAGTCATCTAAGGAGGGATTGGAAGGTGGTTGCTTCATGCCATGAAGTGGTTAGAATTAGACATGAACACTATTGGATGCCATCTGAGTGGTCTTTAGGTTGAGCGCTTGCATTGGAATCGAAAGTTCTGGGTTTGATCCTTTATGGGATTTTGAATAAGTGTTAGGGATGTTAAATCCCTAGAACTTACTTGGTAAATGGTTTAATCTTGTAATTTTATTTTGAAAATTTGAATTTAGCTGTTTTCGCGCCAAAAAGCGCTCTTTTACCTTCACGTCATATTTCCCACTTGTAAACTATCTTAAACGCTATTGGTCCATTGCTTCTTTATGTGTGCTATTTACTAATGATGCCCAAGGACAAATTGTTGCTGTATAAATACGCTTGACTTTTCCCCTTATTTGATTACTGTGCTTCTGGCTGCTACGGAATATAACTTCCCCGCTCCAACTTGGACTTCTTACTCAAGTGGCTGGGTCTGGGTCGCGTCAGTATAGCTAGTTATCGGTCTCTGGTCACGTGTCTTTGTTCCGTTCGTTACTAGTGAATTCGTAACGCTTCCGACATATCAATTGGCGACGGTGATTTGGAAATATGGATCCTGCAAAAGTGGAATTATTGCTCGAACAGCAGATGACACTTATCAAGATGCTAACAGAAACAAAAATTACGACCAATAGCCAATCAAGCAGCTCTAATCCTACGACTACTGCTCCTTCAGTTGATGGTATTGCCAGCAGTATTTCTGAGTTTCATTACGATCCTGAATCGAATGTTACGTTTGATATGTGGTTCCGACGGTATGAAGATTTATTCAAATTTGATTTTGCCAATCAAGATGATGCTTGGAAAGTCCGTTTGCTGCTTCGAAAGCTGGGTCCTAGTGAACTTGATAAATATTGTAACCTGATTTTGCCTCTAAACCCACGCGATCGCTCATTTTCAGACACTGTTCAGTCATTGAGCCAACAATTCGGAGATAATTCCTCACTGTTCAACACACGCTATCGATGTTTGAAGCTGACTATGAACGAAGACACCGATTTTCTGACGCATGTGGGCATTGTCAACCGCGAATGCGAACGCTTTCGGTTGAAGTCGCTAACTGAAGATCAGTTTAAGGCCCTCATTCTCATCTGCAGCCTCCAATCGCAAAAGTTCGGTGACATTAGAACACGGTTACTCAGTCGATTGGATCAAGACCCTAAGCTTACTCTAAATGATATTGCTAACGAATATCAACGTCTAGTTAATCTGCAGAATGACACTACCATGGTTCAACGTGGTGTTTCTGATCGCCGTGAAGTACATGTAGTTCAACAACAAACGAAACCTGTTAAACCCGCTCCAGCTATACCTAGTTCGTCTCACTCTAACTCAGTTCAACAAGCAAAGACGAATCCTCCTGCTCCATGCTGGCACTGTGGTGCATGGCATTATGTTCGAAGCTGCCCGTACAAACAACATCGTTGCAGGAAGTGTAAAGCTGTGGGCCACAAAGATGGGTTTTGCGAAAATAAAAAGTCGAATCGCCCCAAAAGTACTAAAAAGTCTGCTCCCAAGCCGCGTACAAATTCGTTGAGTCTTGTATCATCCTGTCAGAACTCAACTCCAGGTGAGAGAAAATTTATTACCATTATTATTAACGGGCACCCATTTAGATTACAAATAGACACAGCATCTGACGTGACAATTCTTTCACGAAAATCTTGGATTAAAATGGGCAGACCACGTATGGTGTCAACAACACAAAAACCTCGTACAGCATGCGGTAGTTACTTACGTTTGTTAGGTCAACTACATTGTGAAGTGTCTTTCCGCGATTCGACGTTCGCTGGGGTATGTTACATTGCACCGGTTGATCTTAATTTACTTGGATTAGATTGGTTTGACCAACTGCATTTAGCAGACGTCCCGTTAAACACTGTGTATCAACTAGTAAAGCAACCCCATGACCCGGAAGCCTATTCACAGGAACTAGTTACGAAGTTTTCGACCGTCTTCCAACCTGTTTTGGGTCGGTGCTCAGCCATGAAAGCAACGCTTCGATTGAAACCTGGGGTCAAACCTGTTTTTCGTCCGAAGAGACCAGTACCATATGCTGCATTGCAGAAAGTTGAGGAAGAACTTAATCGCCTTCAACGTGAAGGAGTTATTACTCCTGTCTCTTATTCCGCATGGGCAGCACCCATTGTTGTTATCAAGAAGGCTAATGGTACAATCCGAATATGTGCAGATTTTTCCACAGGTCTCAACGCAGCCCTAGAACAGCATCATTATCCGCTGCCAGTCCCGGCAGATTTGTTCACTATGCTGAATGGCGGAAAGTACTTTGCGAAGTTGGATCTTGCTGATGCCTACCTACAAGTAGAAGTGGCTGAAGAATCAAGAGAGCTACTCACTATTAATACTCATCGTGGACTGTTCCAATATAATCGACTGCCGTTTGGAGTCAAGACCGCCCCATCTATTTTCCAGCAGCTAATGGATACCATTCTATCAGGTATCCCGGGGGTCGCGACTTATCTGGATGACATCCTCATTGTTGCCACAACGTCGGAACAGCTACGGGAACGCACAACAGCCGTGCTCCAACGCGTCAGCGACAACGGGTTCCGGTTACGCCCGGAAAAGTGCCAGCTTTTCTTGAAATCCGTGAAGTATTTGGGGTTCATCTTTGATGCTGCAGGTCGCAGACCAGATCCTGAGAACATTCGAGCTATAAGAACTATGCCCACACCTACCAATATCTCTACTCTACGATCATTCCTGGGATTGGTTAGTTATTACTCAGCCTTCGTTCCATCGATGCATGACATACGCGCCCCACTGAATTATCTCCTGAATAAGGATACCAGCTGGAACTGGACAAAGGAATGTGAAAATGCCTTTTGTAAGCTAAAGACAATTATTAGTTCAGAACTACTATTGACGCACTACGACCCGTCTTTGCCAATCATCGTGGCCGCAGACGCTTCAGCCTTTGGGCTCGGTGCCGTTATTTCACACCAGTTCCCCGACGCGACAGAGAAAGCTATCATGCATGCATCCCGAACATTAACCCCAGCAGAAAAGAAGTATGGCCAGATAGAGAAGGAGGCTCTTGCCCTAGTCTACGCAGTGCGTCGTTTTCACAAGTTTCTATATGGTCGGAGATTTACTCTTCTAACGGATCACAAGCCTCTCCTTGCAATTTTTGGTTCGAAGTCTGGCGTCCCGGCCCACTCTGCAAACCGTCTTCAACGATGGGCCTTGATCCTCTTGGGTTATGATTTTGACATTCAGTATCGACGCACGCAACATTTTGGTCAGGCAGACGCATTGTCACGACTCATCAGCGAACACTCTACGACCGACGAAGATGCCGTTATTGCTTCTCTTTCGACAGAAGACCACGCACAATGCTACCTGATAACGGCTGTTCGTGCTTTGCCAGTCTCAGAATCTGAGATACAAACGGCTTCCAGAAACGACCCCATCATTAAGAAAACGATGAACTACGTCACCCATGGCTGGCCATCAACTAAACTTGACGGTGACATGAAGCAGCTTTACCATCGTCGTGACTCGTTATGTGTTGTAAGTGAATGCTTGATGTTTGGAGATAGAGTGGTGGTGCCAGAATCCCTGCGACCGAGGGTGCTGAAGCAATTCCACATTGGTCATCCAGGCATAAAGCGTATGAAATCCATCGCCAGAAGCTATGCTTACTGGCCCCTCATGGACCAGCATATCGTGGATCTAGTGAACAAATGTGCTCAGTGTCAACAAGCTGCAAAGTTCAATGCAAAGGTGCCGCCGGTTCCATGGCCACAGCCTGAGCATCCCTGGTCTAGGATACATGTCGACTTTGCCGGTCCAATCAACGGAACCACTTACCTTGTCGTGGTCGACGCCTTCTCGAAATGGCCGGAGATTGTTCCCGTCAATCCACCAACGACCACCCAGACTCTGAAACATCTGACTGAGTTGTTCGCACGAAACGGATTACCGGAAGTGATTGTATCTGACAACGGTTCGCAGTTCACCTCGGCGCAGTTCCAAGAATTCTGCAAACGCCTAACCATCAGGCATCTTCGCGCCCCACCTTATCACCCACAATCGAATGGGCAAGCGGAAAGGTTCGTGGATACATTCAAGAGAGCTCTGATTAAGTCAAAAGGGGAGGGGACGCCAGTGGAAACACTGTATAATTTTTTACTCGCCTACAGAACGACCCCCAACGACACGCTGCCGGAGCAGAAGTCGCCCGCAGAGATCCTCATGGGAAGACGGTTGAGGACCATTCACAACTTGATGCTGCCGAAAACCACACCACCACTAGTACAAACCACGTCCCGGAAGCTACCCACGTACAACGTTGGATGCCCAGTATTCGCTAGGGACTACAGAGCAAATCGTGATCCTTGGATCGAAGCACGTGTGGTAAGAAGGATAGGAGAAGTCATATACGAGGTTGAGGTGGGAGCAGACAGGTGGACCAGACATCGAAATCAACTACGCAAGCGATTAACGCTAGAGCGCCCATCGACCGGAGTAAAGATTCCGCTGGACGTACTATTGGATACATTTAATCTGCCGGCAGTCCCAACGCATGAAGAAACACAAAAGGTCGACCTACGGTCTCGAAGATGGTCACTGCGCCAACGGCGAAAGACAGTCAGAATGCAAGTGGACCCGAAGAGTGTGCGTTATTAAAGGGGGAGGTGTTAGGGATGTTAAATCCCTAGAACTTACTTGGTAAATGGTTTAATCTTGTAATTTTATTTTGAAAATTTGAATTTAGCTGTTTTCGCGCCAAAAAGCGCTCTTTTACCTTCACGTCATATTTCCCACTTGTAAACTATCTTAAACGCTATTGGTCCATTGCTTCTTTATGTGTGCTATTTACTAATGATGCCCAAGGACAAATTGTTGCTGTATAAATACGCTTGACTTTTCCCCTTATTTGATTACTGTGCTTCTGGCTGCTACGGAATATAACTTCCCCGCTCCAACTTGGACTTCTTACTCAAGTGGCTGGGTCTGGGTCGCGTCAGTATAGCTAGTTATCGGTCTCTGGTCACGTGTCTTTGTTCCGTTCGTTACTAGTGAATTCGTAACGCTTCCGACATATCAATAAGCATCACCGAAGATTCTGACATTAGTGCTATACATCTGTCTATTGTTTCTTGATTTCTAAGGATTTTCTATTTCATTGTGTTGCACAAATGGCGAAAATTTGGATACAGTAGCTATATGGATAATGCGTTAGGCGTTTTAACTGAAAGATACTAGGTTCGAATTCCTGTCTGAACACGGATAAAGGTGCGTGCACGTTCAAAAGATGGGTTCTAGATAGGACGAAATGCACATTCGGTATCCCATTGCTATCCACTGTCGAACCATCTTTTAAAAGCATGTAGCTTTTCGGTGTCCTTTGCGTCCTAGTGGCTTTTCAAATGATATGATTTCATGATGAGAACTATTTTTCAACCATAAACCGTACATCACAAAACCATCTAATAACTATAATTATTGTGTTTATGTTGACAGTAATGTACTGGAATCTGGAATGAAAACTACTTTTGCTACTAAATTTGTTTCTTACAATTCTAACTAAATAAAAAGTTTTAAAAATTAATGTGATTTGGCAATAATCTACTACATTACTGTCGGAAGACTAGCAATAAGATCTAGTAAGTAGGTGTTTTCTCCTTATTTAAAACTAGTCGGCTGAATACACCTATATCCCAACGGTGATATCTGTAGTACTAGTTATTTCAAAACCAAACAAACTATCCATCTAGTTTTTAAACAACACAATAATCAGAGACTGATGTTACTTATTTTATAATAACCAACTTTACATTACATCAGTGAAAAACGTTTCATGATTAATAACCAATTGTAGTGAACGAGAACACCGATGAAGTTACTTGGTAAAAAAAAAAGAGGAAAACCATACTCTAATACTTCATTCACAAAATATTCATTCATTCATTAAAACTTCATTATTCTTATATTTTCATGCCCATTAATTTCTGTTCCTATTCTTTCTTTTTCGATTTTATCAACCTTTTAAATTCAAACATTCTATTCTTTATTCACACTATATACTACTTATATCAACATAAGTAGCCCATACCATATAATAACTTATATACATATTTACAAATTGGATAATTTCTAGCGTGATCAATTTAGTCTTGTTAGTAAGTATTGCATTATTCAATAATTACATAAATATAATCTTGTTTTCAAGGTAAACAAACATCTGAAGTACATAATATATATATATAGGTGGATAGATAGATAGATAGCTAGCTAGATAGATAGGTAGATAGATAGATAGGTAGGTAGGCAGATAGATAGATAGATAGATGGATAGATAGATATAATGTTGATCAGACAAATTAGACTTAAATTAATTAGATATATTCTCACTTCATTTCGACTTCTTTCTTTTTTCTGTTCATTATGAAAAGAATGAAAAATAATAACAATTTTTTTTTTTCTATTTTTTTTTGTATCCTAATAATGTCAATATTTTTATCTGATCATAAATTTGAAACCCTACAAATTTTTTTAGATGTAAACAAAATACAAATCAGTGAAAATACTCAACAACAACAAAAATAAAAAGAAAATACAAACCTTTTTTGTTGTTGGTGTATATGTAAAATTATGAAGAGACATTGAATGATGTACGATGATTTTTTTTTATATTTTTTTTTCCAATTTGATTTACTTTCTTTCACCCCCACTTTTTTTTTGTTCTTTCCATTTTTATTTACGTTATTTAAGTGTTATTATCTAAATAGATTCATACATATATTAGGGATTGTTTATCAAAAGAATTGGGTAGGTAAACTACATAGAAAATATCGTTGGTAATTCGTTTTTGCTGTTTTTTTGTTTTTGTTTAGTTGCTATATAGTAATAATGAAATTTTTTTTGTTTGGCTTTCCTCTTTTTTTTGGTATTTCATCGAGTTTGACAAAAAACATTTACGTAAATAGTGATATTTCAATGTATTGTAAACAATAATGGTTGAATAGTACGTATTTTTAAAGAAAAATTGTCTAGTTAATATCTTTTTAAATTAGATGAGTTATGGAGATGATAAATAAAAATTTTGCTAATGATAATTCATCTATTAAAATATTCTTCAGATTAATAGTGATTTAAATTGTTATAAGTAAAGACTGGAAAAGATTAATGAATTGGACAAACTTAAATAGCTTCAAGATGAATTTCTTAGAGTTTCAATGAGAAGCCGTGATCAGTGGAGATAGGTCAGGTAGAGATAGATAGCGGATGAAGGGTTTTCCAAGGTCGTGGATCGATCGGAGTAAGACATTAGCATCGTTAGATTCCGACTCAGTGGTGTAGAGGTTGGGCGTTTGTAGCGAGACTGAGGGTCCTGAGCTCGAGTCCCATATGTGGGATTGTGTATACGCACTGCTGAGGAGTTTCAGACTAGAAAAAAGGTCATCTTGTGTTCTCAGGTTTTCATTGGTGGTCTAACTTAGATTGACTCATGAATTCAACCATTTAAAAAGCTGAAAAATATTTAAATGTGGTTTTCTGTACACTCTGTAGACAGAATTTAGCTAAACATTAAATAAAGGTATGAAGGCTTTGCTAGATAATCAAGAATGCCTTCAGGTATTCCTGAAGTTTTGGTGAGAATATTTACTCACTGAAATTCATACTTGTCAAGGGTTGACATAAGAATAATTAGTCCCAGTCGATAGTCACACTGAACCCGAAGTTTACGAATGTTAAAATTTAGGATTGTCAGATAACAAATAAGTTATCCAGGGCTATCATTATTATCCTCATGTTTCGAAGACATAGAGTTCAATTTCTTTTGAAGCTATCCATTATTGACGATTTAACTGTAGATATTTACAAAAATTAAGTTAGAAGATTAATTTACATTATACTAACTACATAGGAATCAATGTCCAAAACAAACAATCAAAACATTACTCCATTTTGTCATATCAACTAATCAACAAATGTTTATTTGTATTCTGACAACAATCTGTATTTAATAATATCGATGCATATATTTACTTAACGATGAATCATTATTTAGAATTTAGTTGATTAATGAGTAGTGACCAGTATCACATATGTTGTTAAGTCATTCATACTGCTTATCAAATTTTATCGATACGGTAACGATTCGGCTACATGTCAAAAACGCTCAAAATCATGGGCATAATGTTACGATGTATATAGTTCGTTAAGTTTGACAGAAAAGCCTAACAACTACTTTCAAGCACCACCTTACACTTCAATTATTCAACAACTTAGTAGTAGTACATTTAAATACTTAACATTTTGCAGTGAATGATGATTCCTTTGATAATAAAACTATAACAAATTGTGTTATCATCAATGTAAAAAAGAGCACAATTGAGTACATGATTGATAAAGTGTTCTGTAAAACAGACAAAATTGGCAAACATTTAAGATTATTTTATTATTCTCTAGGCCTATTGAATAGATTCCTATACTGTTTACATGTTTGAAGACAGTATTAACTTCTGTAAAGAGTTATATTGAAGTGATTAGGAATGGTATTATTTTACGTTGAGAATCTAGTGAACTTATTCACTTGCATATTTATGAATAATAAAGTTTGTAAAAATCTTCAAGTAAACAATTTTCTATTATCGGTTTGTAGATTTATGGAGATTGTAGTTTTTTCACAGTTAAAATCATGATTCGATCCAAGATACATCATGATAAAAATCCTGGAAACACTGGACAACATTTTCGTCCTAGTATGGGACTCCTTAGCAGTAGGCATTTGTGATCCCGCTGGTGGGATTCTAACCCAAGACATTCTGTCTCGAATGCAAAACTTCTAACTCTTGGACCATTGAATCGACATTCAAGGGTGTTATTGTCTTGATTTAATCAATGTACAATCTTGCGCAATCCTTCATTCATTGATTGAGGTAGATAACTGTTTCACACCCGACAAGGATTGAGCTCTATTAATCACGTCTTCGCACTATACGTGCATACTTTTCAATATATTTCAAATTGATCAGTAATAAGTGAAAGTTGTGTGGATTAATTGACATGAGACATTAACATCGTTGGATGGCGACCAGCTCAGTGGTCTAGAGGTTAAACGCTTCAGCACGAAAATGATAGGTCCTGGGTTCGAATCTAGCGAGGCGGGATCGTGTATGTGCACTGCTGAGGGGCCACACAATAGGACGAAACGGCCGTTTAATGCTTTCAGGTTTTCCATGGTGGTGTAGCTTCAATTGATTTATGAATAGTAGTTGCAAATAAAATAAATAAATAGTAATAATAATAAACGTGTAAGAAATTTTTACCTAAAGATAGCTAGAATTTTATCTACAGAAATTCACTTAGAAAATTAAAAGCCCTAACAACTGAATTCATGTCTTTTTGTGCAAGTTACTGGCCATCTAAACTCAACAACTCAGTTTGTAATGTCCTGGTGTTTGGGGTGTAAGGTACAAGTGTGGTGTGTGCTAATGATATCGATAGATATAAGTAGTATTTAATATCAATGAAATTCCTGGTGACAGAAAGTTAAGAAGATCAATGAAGAGAGAACGATTAGTGTGGTAACGAAAGAACAATGAAGTCTGAGATAATTGACTGATATTTGCAAAAGAAACAGTCAAGTTTGAGGCAATTGACTGACATTTTGAAAATGAAGTAATTATTGTATAGTTCTCAAATGTTACTAAGATATTCTGTAATCATGTATTCAAATACATACGATGGTGCCCACTTGTATTCTAGTTCACTACACTAAGTGTATGTAAAAGCTGAACAGTAACCAAAAAAAGAATCACAATATTAGTGATTAACATAAACTTTTTAATATCAGAAAGGGGTTTTGTGGATATTATAGTAGCTTTAATAGTTGAGATCATAAATCAATTGAAGATGGATCACCATGGAAAACCTGGAACCCCTGGATATCCGTTTCGTCCTATTGTTGGACTCCTCAACAGTGTGAATCCAAAGTCCAACCTCATGAGATTCGAATCCAGAAACTATCATTTTCGCACGGGGGCGCTTAACCTCTAGACCACGGAGCTGGCCGGCATCCAGGGTTGTTAATGTCCAACTTCGATCAACCCACTGCTGAATAGTTCCACAATAGGGCAAAATGTCCGTTCAGTGCTTTCAGGTTTTCCATAGCGGTCCAGCTTCAATTGATTCGTGATCTCAACTTATTAAGTAAACTATTTAGTTTAATTCATTAACATTTATTATATTTCAAATGATTAAAATGTTGACCTCTTTGTAATGTGAAAAATTCAATTCATTTACTAGCTTTAAGGAAATTTAGAATTAATATATAATTATCACTTTATTTAATTGTAAGTCCAAGTTTGTTTGTATTTTTAATAACATTGAACTTAGTTTATGGTAGGTTAGATGATTTCTCAGTGCCAAATTGTTTTAAACTTATATATGCCTCCTTTTTTAAATACTTGGATTCTATATTAATTATAATAAATTTTGGTTTTGTAAATGAATTTTGTTTGTGTGGATATTTCATAGTTTTATTTAATTCAAATGAAAGAAACAGTTTTACAAAACAATATTTTTGATTAAGATCATGAATCGATGAAGGTTAGACCGGTATTGAAAACTGAAAGGGACTAGACGGCTATTCTATCCTTGTATAGGACTCCTCAGTAGTGCGCATCTACGACTCTGCACGTAGGATTCAAACTTCGTACCTTCGGTCTCGTCGCGAACACTTAACCTTTTGACCACTAATCTGGCCGGCATCCAATGGTGTTAATGCCTAGCCCCAATTAATGTACGAGATTGCGCGACCATCTTCCATTCTCTGACGTAGATTCCTGACTCATACTGTACTGAACAAAGCACTAGTTGGGGACAATCGAATGTATTTTAGCACAAATCACAAACTATCTTACTAGGATCCGATAACCATACAGTGAACATATAATATGCTAAATAACAATCAATTTTCTCAATCTTCACTGTTCCTTCTGTAAATATCAATCCATCTTCTCTAATTACATTGTTTATGCAGTTTCCTACCAATTGCGCTTCATTTGAGTTTTTTTCTTTATCGACCTTCTGCCAAAATACATTCTATGTCTGACCATCAACATATAATACTTATGAGGATATAAGTAGACCACACTACAATACTTGTCATGATTGAATTTCATTTGTTCAAAAATACTCGATAGGATTAGTATGAAATATCTATCTCATGCTTCTTAGTTTTCAATAACTGTTTAACTGAAATTATTCTGTGATGTTGACAATGAAGTTGAAGAAAAATTATCTCAAATCCCTATTTTATCAGAATGGGCTTTGTGGAGATTTTATTAATTTTATAATTGAATTCATGAGTCATTTGAGACTAGACTACCATGGAAAACATGGAAGCACTGGATGGATGTTTTGTTCTATTGTGAGACTCCTCAGCAGTGCGCATATAAAAAGAACTGACTAATTTCACTGTTGAAAGGTTTAAATAATTTTTAATATTTCTTACTGTACAAATCAGACCATGTCATAAGAAAAAAACATTGATAAATCTGAAAAACAGTTAACACATTTGAATGCGGACTCAATCGTTTAGAGATGAAGCGTTCACGCTGAAGACTGAGAGTCCTGGGATCGGTCATAAATGCACACTATTGAGGAGTTCCATACTAGGGCGAAAGGGCTGTCCAGTGATTTCAGGTCCGAAATTCATCGATTCATGATCTTGGTAAAAAGCCCAACGGTCTCCACAACCCTCAAGCTGAAAATAATATTTGTTTGATCATCTTAAATAAATTTTCGAAAGATCTGTTCTATATTGGTAGTCATGTAAATAACTGTTACCCCTTGTCTTTTCTTTCTATTTCTTACACATATATACATATAAATGTATCCACCGTAAAAAATTATGAAAGTATCTTTTCTAACTTTGATTCCATATTCAACTTCAATATTATTTATAAAATTATTAACTGCTGAAGAATCACATACTAGAACGAACCGGCCGTCGCTACTTACAGGTTTTCATTGATGGTTTAACATTCATCGGTTTATAATCTCAATTAGAAAGAAGTAAATGAACTAATGTCTGATACTCTGTGAAAACAGTTGTAATTATATTAGGATCATGAACTGATCGAATTTAGACAACCATTGAAAACATGGAAATATTGGTCAGCCACTTCGTTCTGGTATGAGAATCTTCAAAAAATGGGCATCTACGACCAAGCCGCCGGAGATTGAGTCTACAACCTTTGGTCTCGTGAGCCAACGCTTAACCTATAGACTAATGAGCCAGGATCCAGTGGTGAACAATTTTAGCTTCAATCAATCTGAGCTATTGTGAAAACACCTTTTATTGTCTTCTGTAAGTACCATCCTCATATCTAACATGATTGATCTCCACTAGTCACAATTTCTCATTAAACCCCAGAAAATTTCCTCCTCAAGTCAGTCACCAGTAAACACATGTTAATTATCATTATAGAGGTTGTGAAGATTATTAGATTTTATTACAGAGGTTTACCATACAAAAATGAAATGACTGTTTAGAGCATACACATTTTCAATGGTCGTTTAGCTTAGATTCATTTATAATCTCAATAAAATTGAAGAATCTTTACAATCCTTTTACTGATGACCATAATGATGTCAATTAATTCCAATTTCCTCATTATACCATTAAATGATTTTAAAATTTACTTCAACAATCTTATAATTATGAAACTTATTTTTTTTGTTAAGTGGAAGTTTTAAGAATGATTTAAGTAGTTAATTATAATAAACTTCCTATAAGTTAATTACTTTAGCCTAAGTAATAATTTTCTATCGAATTTTGAGACATTTATAGAACACATTGTTACAATATCTAACAAAATATTTCAACATGTTTGATAAAGTTAAATCGTTATTATTGATGAAATAACATGTAATCAGATGTTAATCAATGATTTAAAGCTTTGGAAAACCTCAGATTACATGGTCTAATGGTTAAGCATCCGCTTGTGAGACTGATAGATCCTAGGTTTGAATCTCGCGAGATGGATTCGTGGACGAACACTGCTGAAAGAGCACTACAATAGGATGAAACGACCGTCCAGTGCTTCCACGTATACTATGATGGTCTAGATTCAATCGACTAATGAATTCAACTATAAAATTACTAAAATCTCTACAAAACCTCTTCTGATATATGAAAAATTGTAAATTAATTTACATTTCAATGTTTTAGAATGATAATATTTAAGGTTTATATTTTGAGTAATTCTCACTTACTAATTTAGTTATGAGCATTTCTCCTAGTGTAGTGAACATGGAACACTAATGAGGACAATCGAATGTATTTGAGCACAAAATTACAGACTATCTCACTAAAATCTGACAATCATACAGTAAACAGTCAGCTTGCAAATAATCAATCAATTGTCTCAATCTTGACCATTCCTTCTGCAAATATTAGTCCATAGTCTTTGATTATTATGGTACATGTATTTTTATATCGACTGCGTCCCACATTACACTAGTACTGATTTTACGTAATGTTGTTGTAAAACAATAAACTTTATTTACTTTCAAAAGTAGTTCACCTTAAATTCACTTAGTATTGTTTGTTTCAATTTTCCCATTGGTGTTTGGGACAGCAATGGGGTCCCAGAGTGATTATCAACTCTGAGAAACAGGTACATCCAGCTGACGAGTTCCAAATAGGATGAAACGCGCGTCTTGGATTCCAAGGCTAGCCACTATTCATCTTCGCTACCTGTAGTTCACCTTAGTTACTGGGAATCGTTTATTGATTTAGTGGTTTATCTGATTTATATCAATATTGAATTATATTCAAAAGTTGTTATATATTTTACTATTTATAGACAGATATTTTATAACAGATTCTTTCGGTAGGATACACGAATATTACGAATTCATAAAGTGAATAGGGAGATTATCATATAAATAAAACTTTATGAATAAAACAGTGTTGTTTTCCACACAAAAAAGTATTACGTTTCATTTATTGTTCACATTTTACATTCCCGTAGACATATTCTGTACTGTATACTTCATAGAATTAAACTGTATCATCAATTCACTTGGTGTTGTTTGCTTGTATCTTCTGATTGTTGTTTAGGACTGAAATTGATCAGTCTCTTATTAGCATATGTATATCCTGTGCGGATCGCTTTTATAAGCAAAGATAGATAGTTGCTAGCACTGGATTACACTCCTAGGTGGGCCGCTATGAAAAGCCTAGAAGCAATGAACGACCGTTTCGTTCTAGTATGGGACTCCTCAGCAGTACTCATCCATAATCCATGTTTAATAGTATTGCGCGTCTATAACAAAACAAAATATAAGTAGTCTACAAGATCTATATATGGTGATAACAGTTTGCTTAACTGATACTGTAAATAGGTGAGCTATAATTTCCATTGTGAGAACTGAATGAAAGCTACATATTTTATTTTAATCATCTAGTTTAACATGAACAGAAAATTTCCCCCTTTTTCATTTTCAGTCACTCAAATTTTAGTAAATACGTTCGGTTGGCTACAGTTATGATTATTTTCTATCTTTTAATGTTCATATATGACTATCTCAAATTAGGTAACTGTTGTATAACCTATAAATATTTTATGAATATGACATTTTTCAGATCTTTTTAAATTTGATAAAAAAGAAATTTTTTAGCATGGTTTATGGCTTCATCATACAGTTTATCTGAATCACCATTGGAATACAAATTATTACATTATACATTATAAGTAAACATAGATAATGGCCAACAGTGGAATCCAGGATGCGCGTTTCATCCTATTTGGGACCTGTCATTTGGAAGTACCTGTATTTCAGTGTTGATTCTCAATCCAGGGATTCAAACACAGTACCATTCACTTTAAATGCCATCACATTACCCAACCCGGCTACTAAGTTCTAATAGCTACTTGTTTGTGCAATGGGAAAAAAATTTAGGACTACAATTGATCAGTTTCTTTTTGATATATGTGCATATTGTTCGTATCGCTTCGATATAGCCTTAATTCACAAATATTTTAAGCAAAGATGGACATCAATAGAAAGATTTAAACAAACAATACCATGTGAATCTTTATCATTTCTTATAATTTCATATATTTTATATGATTATAATCATATCCATTTTGTAAGTCAAAGCAATGTTATACATAAATTTTCATCTATAATATCAGTCAATTATATTTCATTGTATTACATTGTACTATCTTTCAATTCAATGAATACAATTTACTTATTCAATTAAGTTTATAAACATCTGATAAACTATTTGATAACATTCAATGAATTCATACAATTCTGTCTTAGTTATTATTTACATCCTATTTACATATTACTATTATCTATCGTACACAAAATAACAAACTAAAAGAATATCAGTTAAGTTACTATGTGATTTACTTTTGTTTAACTGTGTTACAGCTGGGTTTTTTTTTTCTGTTTTTGTTTCGGTAACACAATTTAAACATTTGAATTCATTGTGGAGATATGTGTTTATTATACTAAATTTATTACTAATATATTTTTTCTCTTTTTCTAAGAAGAATAATAATATCAGAAGGGGGTTTTGTGGAGATTTTAGTACTTTTATATAGTTGAAATCATGAGTCGATTGAAGCTAGACCAACATGGAAAACACGGAAACACTGGACGGCCGTTTTGTCCTATTGCGGGACTTTTCAGCAGTGCATATTCACGATCCCACCTCGCGAGAGTTGAACCCAGGACTAGCTTCATAATGTATTTCGTGGAGTTCTAGTGAGAAGCAGTAACCAGTGGAGTTCAACTAGGTCTGTTGAGAGATATCAACTCACTGAAGATATTGGTGAAATGGTTGCTCAAATTCGTGAATCGGTTGAACTTAAACATTAACATCGTTGAATGTCGGCCAGCTAAGTGGTTTAATGGTTAAGCGCTGGTGCGCAAAACTGATTGGTCGTGGATGCGCACTGATGAGGGGTCCCACAATAGGACGAAACAGCCGTTTAGTGCTTCCAGGTTTTCTATGGTGTTCTAGCTTCAATTGACTCATGAATTCAACCTAATAATAATAAATAAAAGCTAAACAAACAAGTCTTATTAAGTAATTTGGTCATAGGTATATAGATAAACAGGTATAGATATGGATGATGAAAATATTCGGAGATGAAAATATTTTTTGTTCAATAGAGTAGTATGATGTATTACTTTTCTTTTACAATTCATGTCATTCTTATTTTCTCAGAATTATTGAATGACTGTTTATATACCGCCCTAATGTTTAATAGATATAATTTCAATGTTTCTTTTCACTGTTACTAGAGCATGAAACTATTTATGTTGCCCAGTGACAACAATCATTATGTTTTATTGAAGTATCTTTTATCATATTTCAGTATAATCTACTTAATGGATGATAATAATAAAAAAAAAATATATTAACAAGTATTGAACAAATGAAATAAATTTAATTAAGTACAAAATACCCTGAAAAAGTGGTTACGTTTTGTATTCAGTTAAGCGGTTTAGTGTGATTTATTCATTTGGGGAATAATTTTCATGTTTGAATGAGATTACATCATGAACCATTGGAAGCTCTTAGGAACTACTAAATATTTACACATGGATAATATCAAACGTCAACTGTTTTTTTTTTACAATTTCACTATCTACATGGTAACTGTAACTTATACAGATTTTATCTGTAATCTAATCATTGGTAGAGGAATGATTATCATTTAATGAGACGGTATACTGAGATTTTGTTTCATTTGTTGACAGTATTTATCACATACTGACAACAATCCATTTTTAATACGAATCATAAGTACATAAATATTGTTTCGGAAATACTAAACTTTGTTTTGTAATTTTTCTATAAATATAAAGTGATATATTTGAATATATATATTAAGCTCAGTGGTCTAGAGGTTAGGCGTTCTCACGCGAGATCAAAGGTGCTGAGTTTGAATCCCACATGCAGAGTTGTGGATGAGTACTACTGAGGAGTCATACACTAGATCGAGTCGTCCGTTCAGTTCTTACAGGTTTTCTATGGTGGTCTACCTTAAATGAACTCATGAATTGAATTATTAAAAAGAAGAAATTATTTGATCTGTAAATACCTTACTTCACGACTGAGATGTTTACAACACTTAAATGCTCAATATGCTATTCTTCCAATATAATGTTTAGTTCATATAATTAAAAGTAACTGAAGCATGTATCTATAATAACTAATTGTTTATACTGAGGTAATAATAATTTTCATAACTCTAATGATATTAAAGCATCTACTTCACCATAATTGTTGGAACAATTATGAAAGGTAATAATTTACTTTAATAGTATAACTCATATTAAAGAAATCCGCTTCCCTTAACAAACTGTCATATGTACTACCGTACACTTTGTTTTAACGAAATGATACTGTTTTTTTTAAAACATATGATTGTTTAATAAACCTAACCAATTTCAACACTTCATTGAAAGACAGTAACAGTTCTCGGATATGATTAAGTTATAATCGAAACTTAAGCATTTATTGTAAACAGTAAACAGTATATGTGTAAGTCATGTGGAATACTGCCCAAATTCACTTTCTTGAAGATTCGTTTACTATTGAATTTTTCATAGGAAACTAAATGTTAACAGAATAGGCATTGATCAAGTTCAATGTTAAATGACATATTATTCTTAAATGATAGAATGAAATGTATCTATACTGTAAGATCCTAAGTAGAATTTATTGGTTAAAATGGGAAAATACATTACTGTGAATCGATTTATACATAAAAGTTTATATGTCTTTCAAAATTTTTATTTATGTTTTCAATATTGAGTTAAAGTAATTGTTATGCCTTTAGGCTGAAAATCATTAACAAAGCAGTTTCAATTTAGAATAATAATTACATATTCCCATATCAATAGCAAGGGTTTATTCTCACATGACACTCATTAACTCAACTTAATTCATGTTGATATTCAAACTGAGATTAGAACCTAATGTACGTTACTTCATAAGCCAGTAATTCACTTTCAACAAAACTTTAAATTGCTTATGTTTATAAGTGATATATTCCAAGATGGTTCTCTTAACAATCTGACGAGACACCATAATCAATAATGACCATAATATCAAGAGTAAAATATTAACTCTTCAATGACACAGGATAGTGGTTATGTTATAGCTTATCAACTGACTGAATTTAAGTATGTAGACTAAAGGTGTTATCACGAGACCAAGATCTACTGTTCTGAACAACTTAAGAGTTTATGTATATATACCAACCAGTGATTAGAGTTAGAACTTTTTAAGTTGAGTGCAAAGGAAGATTGAGGAACAGAACTCATATGTAAAGGTTTTAGTTGATAGATTAAAACTGAAAATATTTATTCATTTACAGGATTCTACTAATTCCTTAATCATAACTATAATGAAGCATAAATTCACTTGATATTGTTTGTTTGAATCTTCCCTTCGATTTTTAGGACTTCAATTGATCAGTCTCTTATTGGCATATGTGCATACTGTGCATATTTGCCTCAATATAAACTTAATTCCCAAGCATTCTAAGCAAAGATGGATAGTGGCTAGCAATGGAATCCAGGATGCGCTTTTCGTCCTATTTGGGGACTCGTCAGCTGGATGTACTTGCATCTTAGAGTTAATGTTCACTCTGGGACTCGAACCCATTACTTTACGATTCAAACGCCATCGCGTTATCCACTCAGCTACTGAGTCCTGATAAGCAAACAAAAATCTCTAAATTGAATTATTTTTGTAGTGAAATTAATAATTGAAAGCATGAGTCAATTGAAGCTAGACCACCAAGAAAATCCTGGAAGCACTGGATGGCCGTTTCGTCCTATTGTGGGACTTTTCACAAGGCGAGATCGTGGATACGCACCGCTGAGGAGTCCCACAATAGCACGAAACGGCCATCCAGTACTTCCAGGTTTTCCTTGGTGGTCTAGCTTCAATTAACTCATGCTTTCGATTATGAAAATACTAAGTCTCCACAAAACTCTATCAAATTAATAATTCACAAAATGTTTTCTTCCTTTTGATGTGTAGAATAATAAATCAATAGATAAATGAAATATTTTTTTATTTTATTTTAGTTGCCAAGCTCTTTTTTTCCATGGAAAAAAATCTGAGTACTAAGTATCAAATTAAACTTTACATTATTGATTATCGGATACATGTATTTTAATATTTAAAATTGATCACTATAAACGTCATAATGTTATGTATATATATATATACATAGGAAAATAATATTTATAGAATCCCCTATCACTATATAAAATTTGCTTTCTATTCCTAAATAGAAAAAAAATTATTTTGATTACGCACCCCACTCCATAACAACAACAACAACAACAACAACAACGAAAAATCAATCAAAATACCGGAAGCTCTGGTCAAACGTTTAATCATACACTATTTCGTATTCATTTATCAATGAATTAAAAATAAAAATTGGAGACTACTTTTTTTTTTACATTTACAGTTAACAGTATCTAAATAATTTATTCATGTTTAAAATTATATTCATAGACTACTTCATTATGATTTTATAGTAGTTTTACGTTTTATTTACAAATATAGATATTTCAACTTAAAGAAGTAACAAATTTTGACGTAGATTTAATATTTTTAAAATTGTAACCATATACTCAATTGTCCTCTTTCATCCATACTTGGGACCGGCAGTACTCCCAGATAGGCTCCCGGTGGAGTATTTTTTTTTATCATATACTAAGTTAATTATCACTAGCACATGTCAGATTGAAATGATTATTAAGTTTAATTTACAAAATCAAAAAAACCTTTATTATATGAATAAATGTTTATAAAACAAATGAGACAAAATCACTGAATAGATGGTAACAAACAATGTGTTTAGTTGATCTTATTCAGCTAATTTTAGATTGATAAAATTGAATTCAACCAGTTGTATAGTATCGTAAAAGTAAACAACTATGGTGTTTACAGAGATTTTGTGAATCTTATATACTCTTCTTTATGTTATTCTATTATGGTGTGGGTTACTGATATCCACATAAGTAGTATATGGTGATGGTTAGGCATTGAATGTGTTTCAGTGAAAGATCGATAAGGAGAGAACGGGAACGGCATGCAATTGGTACAAAAATGCATGAACAATTATAAACGGAGACTATGGACGGATATTTGCGGAAAAAAACAGTTAAATTGAGACAATTGATTGTTATTTTGTAAATTAACTGTTCATTTTATGGTTCTCATATTTTAATGAGATATTCTGTAATGTTGTGCTTGAATACTTTCGATTGTCCCCCATCGTGTTCTTGTTCACTACACTATTACTTCTATGCAGTATCTTGTAAATTGGTCTTTTAGACGACTTTACATGATAAATAGATGAATTTGAATAGGTTAGATGAATACTACTTAATCAAAAAAGAACTGATATATTTCCATATGTTTATTATATTTTACGGTAGTAGCTTAATCTTAACTATACATATAGTTTTGTGAATTGTTTAAAATAAGTTGAAACCAGGTTTAGAATAATCATTAAGCAATAGTGAATGTATATGAAAATGCAATAAACAAATGTAGAATATAGAAAGTTACTAGAAGTGAGATAAGAACATTCATGCCTTTAATACTTACAATACAAGTTACTTATATGGAAAATTTATTCAGAAATCAAAATTTTCGTTTTTCAACATTAAATCACGAATTAGAGACTGACCAGTTGCAATCCTAACAAATCGATGGGAAGATTCAAACAAACAATAATGAATGAATTTAAACTTCAAGCAAGTTGCTATCAGGACTCTGTGACCGAGTGGATAACGCGATGGCGTTTGAAGCGAGGGTACTGGGTTTGAGTCCCAGAGTGAACATCAACTCTGAGATACAGGTACATCCAGCTGACGAGTCCCAAATAGAACGAAATGCGCGTCCTGGATTCCACTGCTAGCCACTATTCATCTCTGCTTACAAACCACGAATTAGTTTGTATATTTGTACATATCTACTTATAAGTAGTTAGTAATGATGTTTACCATAAAAAAATTGGTATAGAATATTATTTATGAAGGAATTAATATTACTCCTTATTAAGTATATTCAGTAACAAAGATTAAAGCCACAGTATTGATTATTTAAACAGAATGAAGCTTACTTGATACCTAAAATAAACAATCTATGTGTAAATTACTTGTTAAGTAAGTTGTTAAATAAACACAATGTCGTTCAGTCCGAAATTATTTGAAATTCTCTAAGTAACCCATATCATATGAATAATGAAAGCTTCAAATGGTAAGACTATAATTTATGGAAGAACTTTGAGCGATGCTAAAGTGAACTTGGGGATACCCATCAACTCACTAGAACTAAATGACGGTTAAAAACTAGTGTAGGGAAATTAGAATTACCATTTATAGCTGATGGTTAAAGTTAAGAATTAGATTTAGTGTTTTCATCAAAAGCTGACATTAGCTATAATGCCGAAACGCTAATTATTCAAGTGAATAAATAAATTTTGCGTCAAAATGCAAGACATATTATCGTATATCTGATTGATAGCCCCCAAATGCCCTGGCATGGCCGAGAGTGGGGAGAGTCCGCTCTCCCTCTTGAAGTGCTCTCATATGGCCACGCGTACATGGCCTCTGTCAGGAAAATCCTACTCACTGCCTTCTCGTGGCATTACTGATGTTTACGAAATGCAGAGGACGAAAAGCGAATGTCCAGTGCTTTAACCGGTTTGGTGAACACGGCGCGTCCACCTAGGGGAGTTGAAAAACCCTGATTCCAAACCAATGGCGAACATGAGCTCCGGTATCTTGAAGGAAAAAATGACGTATGAAACTATTGTTGGTCACCAGCTACCATGGGACCGCATCTCCTCACGATGCCCTATTGCCTTGTGGATCAAACCTTTAGGTCAAATACTCCGAGTGTGTCCTCCTAATGAAACCACCTGCTTTGGGAACCCGGATAGTATCACAGCCCTCACACAAATGAAATGACATTTGTGCGGCACATATATATCTAGTGCCCCTTTGTACCTATATTTGTGTTTAAATAAAAATAAAATGTCTGATTGATTCGTTCATAAATTATAGTCTCGGCGACATTTTACTATGCGTACTTATTAAATTTTTGTATTTAATAAAATATAATGGATTATCCGATGTGTAGTCTGGCAAATGTAATTATCTTTAAAAAGATATTAGTAAACTTGCGCTGAATATGTGTTTTGTTCTAGTATGGGACTCCTTAGAAGTGTGCATTCATGATCCCGAACGAGGGATTCGAACCCGGGACCTTCGGGATCGCATGAGAACGCTTAATCTTCAGACAACTAATCTGGCCAGAATCCAATGGTGTTATTGTCTAAATTCCATCGATCCATGAATAGCTGATCAACCGCTTACACAATGTCTGAAGAAGATACCTGTCTTTACCCGACACGGATTACACTACACTGGTCATAAATTCAACTATGAAAATATGTATTTAACATGAAGTTCGGAAAATTATAACTGAGAGTGTATTTCACTGTTTATGAGCCTCTCCACCCACGAAAATTTCAATAAAAACTGTTGTTTTATCGGATCGTCCTAACATTGCCGAAGCACTAGCTATACACCTGTGAAAATCAGAATTGTGTCCATACGAAACTGGTATAACCTCTTTCTTTACTATAGTCTTAATCTTTCGTAATTTTCTTTATTCTCCTTGCTTTTTTTCTTTTACAGCCATCTGCTTTAATTTTATCTTTTCTGTAGACCTTTCACTCCCAACCGTTTTATTTGCGATTCTATGATCCTCCTGATAACAGTGAATTTTAATTTCAAGAATTTATCATAATGAGCCTTCCTTTCCTAATTACTATTTCCCTATCAATCTTTATGATAAATATTAAAGGCCATGAAAACAAAACTGCTATTAGTTTCCTTGATAAAAAATAACATTTTGATGCTACTGTGTTCAAAAATTTTTTATTATCGCTATCATTGTAATTATTATCATTTTATAAAATAAGTATATATGTTGTGTGTACTACTTATGTCTTTCAACATAAGTAGTACATAACACAGATCAGAAGAGGAGTGCCTGGCATCAGAAGGCTAGGAAGATTGATTTGAAGAAAACAGAGAGTGAAATAGAAAAGAATGGTAACCTTGAAGAATCATACAAAATGTGAAGAACAAATGATGGAAGATTTGCAAATGTAGTATTTAATTTATGGTTCACATATTTTAGGATGATATTCTGTAATTTTGTATTGTGTAATAAATTGTTAGTCTCCACCTGAGTTCTCGTTTACTTCAGCTTTGTACAGCTTTGAAAATGAATACACCGAAAGAAGAATTCTTCGCTAAACCAATTATATTTTATAATTACTTACACACATGTATACAGATAACAATGAATATGATCAAATATAGAAAGATTAAGCATGTTTTATTCTTAATCAAATTAAATTCTAATAGAATTTATTAAACTGTTTCCTTTTCTCATTTTATTCAGGGGGTTTCCAACTATTTAATAGCCAGTTTAGCTGTTGCCGACTTAATGGTTGCAACACTTCCAATGCCAGTAGCCGCTATCTATGAAATCTCTGAAGATTGGTGGTTAGGTGAGTTATATTGTATTATATTTTACACATAAAATTTTAATTGTTCGATCAATCAAAGAAATGTATTCAATTTATGTTTGTTAGTGAAAGTAAATGTCAAGTTATATTGACAGAAATAAGCTACATATAAGCAAAGATGGATATTAGCTAACAGTGGAAAACAGGATGCACGTTTCATCCTATTTAGGACTCATCAGCTGGATGTGCTTGAATCTCGAACCCAGCACTGTTCGCTTCAAATACCATCACGCTATCCACTTAGCCACTGATTAGTCATAACAACTTGCTTGTAATGCTTGTTAACTAAGGCAATATCGAGGCAGTCCGCACAGGATGCACATATGCCAATAAGAGACTGGTCTTAAACATTAATAGAAAGTTTCAAGTAAACAATACCAAGTGAATATAAATTACATATAAGGTAATAATTATAACTGATTTGAGTTGAAAATGCAAAACAGTAATTTAAAAACCAAAATCCGATAATAATCAAATAAAAGTGCAGAAAAGAAAAACAAAAAAGACAACCAGAAACATACCCAATAAGGGAATTAGAGCCAAGGAAAGCTGAGACGTTGGACAAATCGTTTCTGCACGCAAAGTTCAGGCTTCAGTTCGTGGATCGACAATGCCTCAGCAGTGTATAAAATACTGATTCGACCCCACTTCAATCCGGTTCCTTTGACTCAGTAGATTACTTTAAATAAAAGAGACTTAACAAACCCCAGAATGGTAGATCGGCTAGAGAAAACAATTTGAAGCTTAGCTGCTTATAATGTTTTATTTAACGATTTTGAAATCCGTTTATTCACGATTTCAACAGCTGTGTCTCCTTTAAATTTCATATTCATAAACAACGTTTTCTTCTTCACTGTCGAAACATTTCCCTGATGTTTTAATATTTCTGTCATTCATCATGGCAATGAATGATTAGTTATCTTTACTTGATTTATTTTTTACAGGACTAAATAAGGAATAATTAATGATTGTTAAGTAACATACATAGAAATAACTATTCAGATTCTATTGATAATTATATTCTATCATTTAACTGAAATAATTAACTTATTTTCATTTAAGTTTACTACTTACCTGTTGACACTATAAACATGACTGAAACAATTCTACTAAAGTTTAGGAACATGACTTTTTGGCTAGTCATTAATTAACATATATACTATTATACTTGTAACCTAACGGATAATCTATAAGTGTATGTAGTTATTTGTTGATATGGTAAGAAATGATTTAACTGTTTATGATTATCATTTCAAAGATTACATTTAAAGAAAACTTTATTGGTTTAGCTAGAAACAGATATCTTATGAATCATTTGAATATCCATCTATCCATCTATCCGTGTTTGTAGATATGTACTGATGAGCAAAAATTAAACGAAGACAAAATAACTGTTCAATGTCACTCGGTTACGACTTCACGAAACAGGTTGTTTTGTAGGTTCTATCATTCACTAATGCAAACCACATGACACTAGACAGTTATTTCATCTTAGAACTCCAAAGGATGAATCAAATTTAGACCTTTATATCGTGTAGCATGAAACAACTATCATATATTCTATGCTTTTTAACGATATTTCAGATTCGTGTTACAAACTAGCTTTAATCATTAGTTAAAAAAATGCCAAAAATATAACAACAAAAAAATACAATTTACTTTACAGTTTATCAGACAGTAATAAAAGGTTGGTTGAGATGAGACATTAACACCGTTAGATGCCGGCTCAGTGGTCTTAAGGTTAAGCGTTTGCATGCAAAACATAGAGCCCTTAGTTCAAATCCCATGGATGCGTACTGCAGAGGAGTCCCACAATAGGACGGAACGGTCATCCAGTGCTTCAAAGGTTTTCAATGGTGGTCTAACATCAATCGATTCATGATCTCAATTAAAAACATAATCAATCTTTACAACCCCATATTGATGAAAAAATTATTAGTTATTTAAATTAATGCATATAATATAATATATGAACTATTATTAATTTTTAAGCCTCTTTGATAATGTAATAATGTATTTGACTTCATTAGCTTGAAAATAATGTTGGCGAATCAATTTTTTCTAGCTGTAAAATAAGTACCAAGGGTACTTTAGTTTTATTTTTCAGTTTGACATAAAAATTGATATTGCTCTCGGAGATTACATTTGCATACCTCTTTCTCTCTATATATATGATTTTGTTGGCAGATATATATATATATGTACTTGATAGATTTTTACAAGAAATTTCGTGGAAAATCGTGAATTAATCCATGTTTACATTAGGGTACTGGATAAAATTTGTTGTATAGTTGAATATCTTAGTTTTTATTAAGATTCAAACCAACGTATTAAGATAGGCAGAACACCTATTCAAGCAGTTGACATGTCTTGTGATTGAACAGTTAAACACTGAATTTCTCGGTCCTGAAAGTCTAGAGAATATGCTGAAATTGATAAAGGGTTAATGGGTGTCCAGTTTATATAACAAAAACATAGTATTTTTTTCTCCCAGAATTGTCCTAAAAGCTTTCAAAAGATCGCTGAATGATAAAAGTATCATCAGTATTTTCACTGATTGTGAAAACTTTTAACAGGGATTGCTTAGGGCTTTGAAATTAACCTGAAATACAAAAAGGAAGTGATCCTTTCAGCTGTAAATGCCTGGACAACTAATAAGATGATATATATATTATTAAATGTGGTTAAAATTGAGCGAAACTCAGTATCCATCAACTTGGTTAGAGCGCTGTACACTCGATTTTCGTTCTCTCAATTTTGTAAACAACACCCTCACTACGAGAAGGCAGTGAGTAGGACTAACCTGGTAGTGGCTGATACGTGTTTCTATGTGAGAGCATTTCGAGAGGGAGAGCTAACTCTTCCCATGCTTGGCCTTACCAGGGCATATTATTGATTACTACTCAATAATTTACTAACGTACCGAAATGTAGATTTTTTTATAACTTGTCAACTGTTCATAAACGTCATACACCTTAAGATTCATTGTTTTATAAATGTCTATAAAAATAGTGACTGTATGAAATGAATGTTGATAACATTTTCAATTTGAATTTAATTAGTAGTAGATTATGTTTAAAATAAGTTTTTATTTTAAGTTGAAAAGAGCAAAAATGAGATAAAATGATTTCATATTATCAGAAGGGGTCTAGTGGAGATTTTAGTAATTTTATAGAGTTGTGATCATGAGTCAATTGAGGCTAGACCATCATGGAAAACCTAGAAGCACAGGATGGCCGTTTCGTCCGATTGTGGGACTCCTCAGCAGCGCGCACTCACAATCCCGCCTCGCGAGATTAAAACCCAGGATATACCAGTCTCGCACCAGAGCACTTAACCGATAGACCACTGAGCCGGCATTCTAGTGAGAAGCAGTAACCGGTGGAGTTCAACCAGGTCTGTTAGGAGATATCAACTCACTGATGATATTGATGAATGGTTGCTCGATTTCGTGATTTCAAATCTTTGTTCTTGATCTTTTCAAGATTTTAATAAGAACTATATGTATAGGAAAATTTCTAGAATGAATCTATTGAGGAAAAGCTTGAAAACCTAATATTATTGAAAGAAATATCATTGTGATCCAACAGACTAAAACAAGTGATAAATGGAAATTTTATTGATAAATATGAATCTATAGGAGAATAGAAAGAGATTACATCATAAAATGTTCCGAGAGTTCAAGCAACAAAAGAAGGTCACATAATGATTTAGAGGTTAGAGAAAAACTTGAGATGAGATATGTTTTTTTAATTTTCTTCCACTTTTCTCTAATCTATCGATAAATTGTACTACATTCTCTTGGTATTTAAAAAAAATTTCTTCTCTTTCATTTTCCAAATTACGCTCGTTATCCAGATTCATATCCTTAAATAAATATTAGTAATACTTGACTCTCTAGAAGTCATTTATTTATTTACACTTACTAGATATTCATACCCAATCATCAATGAAGGATATGATATACGTAACATTGGTCACTGTTCAGTGATCAATTAGTTGTAAATGTCTCAATTAAGAAGGAAGTCAGTCATAGCCCAGATAGGTCAGTGGTTACATCTCAAACTTTGAAAGTAAATGACTCAAGTTCATCTTCCACAATCATCAGTAGTTCCCCCAAAGCTTACAAATGCTCCTTGTTGACTAGTCCTGACTAACATAGAACCTAGGTCAGACAGGTTTTCCTGTCGAAAAGCACCTGCCACCTAACATTCCTAGTTATTACAGAACCTGTCAATCTGATGGATAATTGTTTAAAATTGTTTAATAAGTAATACTTATGTATAATAACCCATTAACCTTTATATTTGATTTATTTATTTCCTCTCTTATTAGTGTTCTATAAATACTTTGAATAAGTAGTTTACATCACAAACTGACTTTGGATAGACAAAGACTAAAGTTCAGATGGATAATAAGTTAAACTTAGCTTATGACTACTCATTTGTACAAAATCACGATCAAAACAGGTATTAAATCGAGGACTTACACCATCGTTTGATAGGCATTGATTATTATTGTTCATTGTAAAACATCAGATAGAGTAAAGCTCTGACAAAAAGCACATCGAAAATAACTGCTTCATCATTTTAATCATCTTGCCATAAATATTTAACAGTGAATTCTTTTTTACTGAAACGATTCCCTGGAGAGACAAATTTTTACTCGATCATTATATACTATACATTTAGAAATATACATTATGAAAATAATAATAATAATAATAATGCAAATAATGGAATTCGTTTTTTCCCCCTGTCTTTCTTTTCGCACATATATATGCCAGACGGCAAAAATAGAATTAAGAAAGAAAGCACATTAGAAAGCATAGGTTGCAAATAAAAAAAACATTAACTATAAAAACGTCTAGTCTATAAAAGAATAATTCTATTCTTCCAATTTTATTACTTAGAAACAGTGTAAAGGCAATAATTTAATCTCATAGTTAACATTAGAGAATGATCTTATCTAAATAACTACTGCAAAGAGGATAGCATTGGACAGCGGTTTATCTTTAGCATGATGTTCCTCTTCAGTGAGCGTCAACAAACTTACCACCGCAGACCAAACTCAAGACATTCGATTTCACAAACGAACGCATGCGAGGCAGTTACAGACTAAATACATTGGAAAATGGTTGCATGCTATTACTAACTGCCTAAAGTCAAACAAATATACCAGTGGAAGCTGATTTAATGGTTTGTATGTTAGGCGTTTGTGCTATAAATCGAAGTTCCTGTGTTTAATCTTTGTTGGTATAGTCGTGGATACTCACTATTAAAGAATCCCATACCAGAAGGAAACGGTTGTCCAATCATTTCTAGTTTTCAAAGGTTATTTAACTAAGATCAGTCTGTGATATTAACTATGAAATTGAAAAACAACCGCCATATAAACACCCATAGTGATAATTTAATAAATGACTGAGGTAAGTCATGTTGATCAAATTGTATAAAAACATCATTTTTTACATATCACCTGGCTATCTAATTTTTTTAATTATGCCTTAAAAATTATGTATTTGTGAGAGTTTGTTTAGATTATAGAGAGAGAGTTGAAAGTAAATTTTTGAAATAAATTTTATTCGGTTAGATGTATTTGCTACTTATTTTATGGTCTATAAGTACTATAAACTGTTTCCAAAAGTTAACAATATGTTAAATGTAGATATATTGTGATTGCATTTTGAAAGAAAATGGAATACCCATTTGATAACTTGTTATGAAGGTCTGATGTCTGGCAAACGTCGTACAAACATAAACCTTTTTCAAAAGGTTTTTATCAATGCTTGAGAGTCGATCTGAGTTAGACCAGCATTGAGAACCTGGAAACACTGAACGGCCGTTTTGTCACAGTATGAGACTACTGAACAGTGCACATCCACGATCCCACACACAGGGCTCAAACACAAGATCTTCGTTCACGTGCGCGAACTCACCGTCGAATTCTTCCAGGTTTTAAATGGTGGTCTAGCTTACATCTACTCATGAATTCAACTATTAAAATTACTACAATCTCCACAAATCTTCATTCCGATGAATAAATTGTAATGAAATGTATGGTGGTTGAATATAGTTACCTGAATATTAGAAAAACAGAATCATATCACATTTCAGGCTTAGGTATAATGTTTGTTACGTCCATTCACTTTATTTAATCTAATATCAACTGTTTGGTGTTGTTTGGTGACATACACTTTGTTTTTTAGATGACTCCAAATTTCATAAATGAATTTCAGACAAACTTTTAGTGACGGAAGTTATGAAGTCTATTGTGAGGGCTTAAAACTGTGTAAAGCCTTTTCAACTACAGGTATATTCACTTGATATTGTTTGCTTGTATCTTCGCATTGTTGTTTAGGATTGATATTAATCAGTCTCTTGATGGCATATCTGCATCGTGTGCTGACTACCTCAATATTGACTTAAGTCACAAGCTTTATAAACAAAGATGGATAGTGGATGGCAGTGGGATCCAGAAGACACATTTCATCCTATTTTTGGGACTCGTAGGCTGGATATGCCTGCATCCTAGAGTTAATGTTCATTCCGGGACTCGAACCCAATACCGTCTGCTTCAAGTGCCATCGCGTTATTCATTTAGCCACTGAAGTGGATTTGAATTGATTATTATACAATTAACTTTCAAATTTTTAAAGTGTTCTGCTAGTTTTCAGGTTGGAAATTGTAATTACCAATTAATAAATAGTCACTTAAAATATCGTCTAGTTCACATAAACACGTAGACCAATAAAACTGAAATAAAATTCACTATTTAAAAAAGAATTGTCTGCTTTATTCCTAATTGTTTTTCTTCCTACACTACTCTTAGTGTTAAATTAAATTTTCTTTTGAATTCATTGTTGTTTTGGGTTCATTTTACTTGATAGACAATTCTCATCGTTGATTAATTCATTGATGACCCAGTCAAAAATAGTAACACAGGTGAAATAATGTTAATCATGTTGATTTATGAAGTTTAGAAGAAAAAAATCTTACATTTACTTAGTTTTCAAATGTAGACACATTTCATTCTAATAGTTGAATTCATGAGTTAATGTAAGCTAGAACACTTATGAAAACATGGAAGCAATGGACGGCCGTTTCGTTCTAGTATTATACTTCTCAACAGTACACATCTACGATCTCGCATGTGAGGTCTGAACACAGGACCTTCAGTCTCGTGAGCAAATGCTTAACCTCTAGACTACTGAGGAGTCCTATACCAGGACGATACAACCATTCAGTGTTTCCAGGTTTTCTATGATGTTCTAGCTTATTATTATTAGTGGCTTTGTTCAATATTATATTTTCGGTACAATATAGAGTTCTCAGCACAATGTATTACAACAAGTTTCGTTTTCTTACTTCTTGACCGATCCTTGCGATAAATATTGAATGGTGGCCAGCTAGATGTTAGCAGTTCAAGAATGGATATCTGAACAATGTATATTCTTTTCGATGAATATTGCCAGGAACCATGATATCTCTGATTAGGCTTTTTTTGTAAGTTGTACAGCGTATGGTTGTAAACTTTTAACAAACTTACCTGAATAGGTTATAAGACTAATAGGCATAATAACGTGTTAAAACAAGCAAGAAAACAGATAAATTGTTGAAATATTCAAATGGCAAGAACAGGTAACCCAAATATTCAAGAAGGCCACCTGCATCAACTCATGAATTCAACTAATAAAATCACTTCAATCTCCATAAATCCAATTCTGTTCCTTTTCATTCTAACTAAGTGTTTAATTATTTTATTAGCAGAAAACATGAGTCAATTAAAGATAGACCATCATAGAAAACCTGAAAGAACTGGATGGCTGTTTCGTCCTATTGTGAAACTCCTCAGCAGGGCTCAGCCACAATCCCGCTTGGTTAGATTCAAACTCAGAACCTATCAGTCTCTCACGTGAACACTTAACTTCTAGACCACTGAGCTAGCCAGCATCCAACGGTGTTAGTGTCTAACTTAAACGAATCCACAAAATTGTTTATTTGTTCATTTTTATTCACATCAAAATGTTTAATTTAATTTTTGTTGTTGTTGAAAATTCTATTAGTTAAATTGTTACATTCACATTTAATTTCATTCCAAATTGTATTACAACAGATAGTTAGTTTCCATGTGATTAATTATTATTTTAATAATAATAATAGAATTACAATTATACAAATAGAACAAATGGATAGATAGTAATTTCAATAGACTGTTAGTTAAGAATTATATCCATATGGTATTTTAATTATGTAAAGAAAAACACAATTGATTGTAATAGAGCAAAAAATTAAAAAAAATAAACACACACATACACACGCACACACATACACACATACACATACACGTAAGTAACCTAGGGTAAAATGTTTTGTAATAATTTTCATTAGAAATTCTTTCATATTAGGTAGTTTACTATTAGAAAGATACAAATGCAGCATTTGTATACATTTCATGAAATTTGTTTTATTATCAGAAAGGTTTTTTTGGTGGAGATTTAGTATTATCATAGTTGAAAGCGTGAGTCAATTGATGTTAGTCTACCAGGGAAAACATGTAAGCACTGGACGGCCGTTTCGTTCTATTGTGGGATTCCTCATCAGGACGCATCCACGATCCCACCTCGCGAGATTCGAACCCACGACCTACCAGTCCCACGCCAGAGCAATTAACCAATAGACCACTGAGCCGGCATCCCATGGTGTTTATGTCTAACTCCAACCAATCCATGAAGTTGAGCAACCGTTCACCAATTGTCTTTAGTGAGTTCCTATCTCACAACAGACGTGGTTCGAACTCCACTGGTCACTGCTTCCACTACACACTTCTGAGAAGTCACACAATAGAACGAAACGGCCGTCCAGTGTTTCCAGGTTTTCCCTGGTGGTCTAGCTTCAATTGACTCACGCTTTCAACTATGAAAATTTGTTTTAGTTTTTGGAAGATTTTGTTCATTGGTTTTTATGAGAATTCAATCCTTCATTTGATTATGTTGAATAGATATAATGTTTTCAGAACAGAAATCCTTTTTTATCACCTTAGAAATTAAGAAATAATGGGCAAAATGTGATTTGGTTTTCTTTTATAGCTTGGAATCATTCAGTAGTATGAAATTGCGGTTCTTGAAGTAGTGACACATGGGTTTCCTAGATTTGAATGCTCATTATATAAGTTAGGGCAACTGTTCATTTATTTATAGTATTCATTAACACCTGAGTAAAGGTATAGTTTAGAAGTGGAAAATGTTTTCATAAAACCACCAAAATGTTACATTTTCCCATTATAACATAGTAATTACCAATGGTAATTTTTTGAGAATAATGAAACATTCATTTCTGACTTTCGGAAACTCTTGTTGTTAAAGGAACAGAATCAATCTCCAAAAAACCCCCTTATGATAATGATCAACTACTCACTAGTGACTGGCTTCATAAGGTAATTCCTGGAGTTCTAGTGAGAAGTCATGGCCAGTGGAGCTAATCCATAGAAATCTACCTCAGTACAATAGAAGTTAATCGAGCAATTTCATGAATTGGTTGAGGTTAGACATTAACACCGTTGGATACCGGCTCATTTAACTATCAGTTAAATGCTCTGGCGCGAAACTGGTATGTCCTGGGTTCGAATCCCTTGAGGCGGGATCGTGGATGCGCACTGCTGAGGAGTCCCACAACAGGACAAAACGGCCGTCCACTGCTTCCAGGTTTTCCATAGTGGTCTAGCTTCAATCGACTCATGATCTTAACTATATAGAATTAATAGAGGTTATTTAAGCGAATAAGCTTTTAATACTTCATTGTTCATCATATTTATACTTATTCATTGACCGTTCATTATTCTATCTTACTGTAAGCTATTTCTAGTTATACAAAAATAGATTTATGTAACAAACAATATTGATACAATAAATACAGATCTTTTTTTAATAGTTGAATTTATGTGTCGATGTAAAGTAAACTACCATTGAAAATCTCGAAACTTTGGACAGTCGTCTCGTCCTAGTATGAGACTCTTCAACAGTGTGCATCAACAATCCCACATGTAAAACTCCGACTTGCGATCTTCGGTCGTGTGTGCGAACTCATCGTCGAATTCTTCCAGGTTTTCAACGGTAGTTTAACTTACATCAACTCATGAATTCAACTATTAAAATCACTACAATTTCCACAAACCCTCATTCTAAAATAAAGATCTATCTCAATAATTAACATACTCATATAGGAAAGTCAACTAGATTGATGAATCAAGTTTTATTTGTATTTAGTGCAGAAAATGGAACATGCTAAGAAAAATATAACTCAGTTTTTTTTTAAAAAAAAACAACAAAAGAACATAACAAAACATTAAAGATTCAAACAACTAATCCTGTTAACAGACAAATCTTATAATGAAGATAATGAAACTGTTAACTGTGATCTGTTTGACAATTAGTAGAGTTGGCAAAGATAATAGTCATGCAAAATAAAAATCAAAACAAATGCAAATGAGAATAAAGAATAAGTTTTTGTTTTACTTCATGGTTAAAGAAAGAAGAGACTGTGTTTACGCGATTAACGTTTCAGTAATATTAGTAGTAGTAGTAGTAGTAACAATAGTAGCAGTAGTAGTAGTAAGGGTAGCAGTAGTAGTAGTAGTTGTTGTTGTAGCAATAGCGGTAGTAGTAGTAGTAGTAATATCGTTGTAACAATTTTTAATGGGAACAAGGAATATTGAAGAAAACAATAGGGAGACATGAGATCGCTTGATCTTTTTTCCCTTATAACTAAATTGTAACTTATTTTAACAACCATAATAATAAAGATAAGGCAAGTTTTATATGACAAATTAGTGAAATAGTTTTTTTTTGATAAGCTTGATTTATGTAAAATTGTTATCATATTGGATTATGCTAATCACACTTTGCTAATATCGTTTGTATATATGTATTAAGATGACAGATACTAAGCTAAGTTGAAATGTATATCTGACTAATCTGTTTTCAGTTTTATACTCACGTTTTATTTTATCATTCCATCTTATATATGGAATTGTAGTGAACGAGAAGACAAGTGAGCAAAAATCGAGTGTAGTTCAACATAAAGTTACAGAACGTCTTAGTTTAATCTGAGAACTATATAGTACATACTTCGTTTGCATAATGTCAGTCATTTGTCTCAGACTTCATTGTTTCTTTATTTCCACAACAATCGTTTTTTTATTCTAATTCTCTTTTCTTCGATCTTCTTAACCTTCTGCTGACAGATATTTCATTTTTGATTGATGATATATACTACTTATATTTCTTGACATCAGTAGCACATACCACAGAATAACAAATGTGAATTCGATTCACAGAGCTTGCGGTTTTAAATGTTTACACTATATTATTAGAAAACATTTAAAATATAAACATATCTTTACCACTAGGTTACAATTGTTCATGGCTGACGTTTTAAAAGTAAGAAAAACTGTTATATTTCATCATTTATATTCCATAGCATCAATATATAGATCATTTGGATTTCTGGGATTCAAGTGAAGTAATACACAATAATATAAAGATTGGTAAAACGATATTTATACATGAGTTTTAATGTCTAATAGTGTTAATAATTGGCTTTCACAGGATAGGCATAGAGATGAAGTAGCTGTTATGACTTGTAAGTTGAACGCTTTATTCGGATCCTAGCTATTCGGATAACCCCAGGCTAGCACTACTCAGCGACTTGGAAGACCAGAGAGAAGACACGAGTATCAGAGAAGCACTTTACTACAAGGTTCAATTATGTACAGAAAAACAGGGGTTTTATAGTAGCTAAAAGACCTTGAGATCCCATAGTAACAGTATGTTAACACCCAATCAGGACCTTGTTATTTTAGTAGCATTTTAGTAGCATAGCTTCTAACTAATCGCTGATTGGTTGGTCTCTTTATGAGCCTCTCTGGAGGCTCTGATAGAGTTTATTGTAAGCCGATCTAACAGTAGTCATTTAATGACATTATTAAATTTATGTTGTGTAATTGGTTTATATACATAAAACAACGATTTCAGTAACTGACTCGATACATATGGTTAACTGTTAGATATCGATTTTCTCTTACTATATAATTACATAATAGTAACCCCCTTGGATTCCAGAACATTTTCATGATCATTTGAAAATTATTAGGAAGTATCAATGATGTAATTTAATCAATCAGTCAAACCAAAAATTAGCGATTTCAATTATACTTATAAGTTGAAACATTAAGGATGATTTTTATCATAGATTGGTATCAACAAGTGAAAGCTACTATGCAGTTGAATTCCTTTCTAAAGTTAATTGAATCTAACAGTAAATTGCAAAAAAAGGTAATAAAATTTAGTCCTTGTTACATTTGCTACTTGATTAACGTATAATACGATATCCAACTAACAACACTGGAACGTATACAAACCCACAGTTAAAAAATCAGAAGATAGAAAAAAGTAGGAGAAGTGATTGTTGGGTAAGAATAAAATATGTACAGAAAATCATGGGTATTTATAAGAATTAGCATTTGTTATAACATCATTATAATTCAGCCAATTCTCAAATAGGCAAATTATACCACTGTCCAACTATATTATGCCACGTTGATCTTTTAGAAAGCTCCATCAGTTTGTGATTGAATGGAAACTCTTCTGCTCCTTTAGAGCCTCTAGGAGTTTTGTTATGCTTCTAGAAAGCCGTCCTAACAATTCTAAATACCAATAAAGAGATAATTATAGAAGGGGTTTTGTGGAGATTTAGTATTTATCATTGTTGAAAGCGTGAGTCAATTGAAGCTAGACCACCATGGAAAACCTGGAAACACTGGATGGCCGTTTCGTCCTATTATGGGACTCCTCAGCAGTGCGCATCCACGAACCTGCTCTCGCGAGCGAGATTCGAACCCAGGACCTACCAGTCTCGAGCCGAAGCCCTTAACCGATAGACCACTGAGCTGGCATCCAACGGTGTTAATGTCTAACTTCAACTGATCCACGAAGTTGAGCAACCATTCACCAATTGTCTTCAGTGAGTTCCTATCTCACAACAGACGTGGTTTTGAACTCCACTGGTCACTGCTTCTCACTAGAGCTCCTAGATATACTTCTCGAAATCACTAGTGAGCATATTATTATATTAATTATAGAAGGGGTTTTGTGGAGATTTAGTATTTATCATTGTTGAAAGCGTGAGTCAATTGAAGCTAGACCACCATGGAAAACCTGGAAACACTGGACGGCCGTTTCGTCCTATTATGGGACTCCTCAGCAGTGCGCATCCACGAACCTGCTCTCGCGAGCGAGATTCGAACCCAGGACCTACCAGTCTCGAGCCGAAGCCCTTAACCGATAGACCACTGAGCTGGCATCCAACGGTGTTAATGTCTAACTTCAACTGATCCACGAAGTTGAGCAACCATTCACCAATTGTCTTCAGTGAGTTCCTATCTCACAACAGACGTGGTTTTGAACTCCACTGGTCACTGCTTCTCACTAGAGCTCCTAGATATACTTCTCGAAATCACTAGTGAGCATATTATTATATTAATTATAGAAGGGGTTTTGTGGAGATTTAGTATTTATCATTGTTGCCTATTTGAGAATTGGCTGAATTATAATGATGTTATAACAAATGCTAATTCTTATAAATACCCATGATTTTCTGTACATATTTTATTCTTACCCAACAAGAGATAATTCACATTCATATTGATGATGATATCAACATTATATCCGTTATTTAAGTTAATAGCTCTCTAGTCTTAGTAGTTCAGCGTTGTTAGATCGGCTTACAATAAACTCTATCAGAGCCTCCAGAGAGGCTCATAAAGAGACCAACCAATCAGCGATTAGTTAGAAGCTATGCTACTAAAATGCTACTAAAATAACAAGGTCCTGATTGGGTGTTAACATACTGTTACTATGGGATCTCAAGGTCTTTTAGCTACTATAAAACCCCTGTTTTTCTGTACATAATTGAACCTTGTAGTAAAGTGCTTCTCTGATACTCGTGTCTTCTCTCTGGTCTTCCAAGTCGCTGAGTAGTGCTAGCCTGGGGTTATCCGAATAGCTAGGATCCGAATAAAGCGTTCAACTTACGAGTCATAACAAGCGTATAACATGATTCTTTTCGAAATGAATTGAACTGGGTTGAAATCATTGTGAACTATAACTATGAGATGCCAGTACGTACAAATAATTCATTTCAAATAGGATAAAATAACCTTTCTTCATTCCACTGCTAGCCACATCATATCTACTCTATAGAAATGTCAACAACATATCATTTCAAATAATATGATAGAATCTATTTCTTAAGTTTTTAACTGTCAATAAAATAAAATAATCATCGACTGATTTTATGAATGAACAATTCAAAACAAAAATATCTTGTCATATATTTTACAATCAATTTTATTAAAACCCAAATAAATAACTACTCTTAAGTTTTTCCCAATGTACAATTACATATTAACAGTCAACTAAACTGATAATACTTTTTATATATAGTTGAAATCATCAGTCGATTGAAGCTAGACCACTATGGAAAACCTAGAAGTACTGGACGACCGTCTCGTCCTATTGTGGAACTACTCAGCAGTGCGTATCCACGATCCCGCCTCGCAAGATCGAATCGAGGACTAGTTCAACCAGGTTTATTTTGAGAGATATCAACTCATTGAAGACATTGGTGGAATGGTTGTTCAACTTCATGGGTTGGTTGAAGTTAGACATCAACACCGTTGAATGCCGACCAGCTCAGTGGTCTATCGGCTAATTGCTCGCGCACGAGACTGGTAGGTCCTGGGTTCGAATCTCGTGAGGCGGGATCGTGAATGCGCACTGCTGAGGAATCCAATAATAGAACGAAACGGCCGTTCACTGCTTCAAGGTTTTCCATGGTGGTCTAGCTACAATTGACTCATGATTTCAACTATATCTATAAAAATTTACTTAAAAATCTCCACAAAAACCCCCTTAACTTGATAATGATTTTTAAGCTTAAATTCGTTAATTAGATTATTTCCTTAAACACATGTTCCATATTTTTTTTTCTTTTAAAATACATATTTTCAAGGTCATAATCTCACTGTTAAATCATGAATTTCATTTGTATCTATGTAAACAACCAAAAGGAGTGTTTCTTTTTTAAAATATTTAATATGAAACAACTGTTCATTGTAATTGTTCATTCAAATTTACTTATGAACAGTGTAAGTGGAACAATGAAGCAATGCAGTACATATATATATATGTCGGTATATTACCATACATCAAAGAAAAGTTTCTAAGGTCTTTCTATTATATTGTTTAAAACAACAATAGATTAAAAGTTTCACTCGATTTCTTTTAAATACATTAGTACTTCAGTAATAAATATTCATTAAAGTTCAGTATACTTATTTAGTAATCAGTAGAAATAACTTTTAAGGACAATAATAATAATAGTATTACTATGATAAATAGTAATATGTACCATTAATGTAAAATCTCTCTCCATATATATATAAACAATGGAAGAGTAGGCTTCAAGATTGAAATTTGGGTAATAGTCAACTTGTTTTCTTAGCATGGTAAAAATTCAATGTTATATGAAATACCTGATCTGTTGATGTGTTCTTATACTTTTTCAACCAATGGAATATATATAACACTGTTGTTACAGTTATTGACTGTTAGTTATAGATAGCTTTGACATAATTGTTATCTAAAGATGCTTCAGCTATATTTTACAAAATATAATAAATATATTGACTACTCTATACCTAATTAATTACTTACTCCTATTATCCCTTGCGGGGGAGCGTAGGCCACCCACCGAAATTCTCCATACAAATCTATTCTAGACAATCCTTTCCAGTTGTTTACAAGTGTTATTCATCCTTTTGATGACTGCTACTGATTCCCGACGCAATGTGTTTCTTGGTCATATTTTTTAATTTCCCTTTATGATTTCAGATAATCGCTTGCCTTGTGATTAAGTTTGGTGCTTTCCGTAATGTATGTCTTATCCACCTCCAGTGTCTTTTCTTAATTTCCTCTTGATATGACAGTTGGTTTAATCTCTTCCACAGTAGGTTGTTGCTGATGGTATCTTGCCAATGGACATTGAACTCCTTCTGTAGAAAATTGTTGATAAATACCTGTATATGTCTGATGATGGTTGTATAAGTTCTTCAAGTTTCAGCTTCGTACAGAAGGACGGTCTTGACGTTCGTATTGTATATTGTGACTTTGATATTGGTTGACAGTTATTTTGAGTTCTATATGCTCTTCAACCGTGGGAATGCATCCCTTGCTTTACCAATCCTTGCCTTGTATCAGACCCTCCTTTTCCATTGATGGTGCTTACTAGGTGTGTTAAAGTCCCTACTTCTCCCAAAGCTCCTCCATCAATTGAATCTGCTGCTACACTAGTTGTGTTCATCTACATTTGCTCATGTGTACGGGACAGAAGGGCCAGGTCATCTGCGAAGTCCAAATCTTATAACTGATTCAGAGCTGTCCATTGTATTTCGGGCTTTCCCTTCGACGTCGCAGTCTTCATAATCCAGTCAGCCACCAGAAGAAAGAGGAAGGGTGAGAGTAAGTAGGCTTGTATGACTTCGGTCGTCACTTGGAATGCATTTGTAAGCTATCCTCTACGCACGACATTGTGGTGTAGTCTATCGTATGAATTCTGTATGATGTCGACGATCTTCTCAGGTACACCATAGTGTCTAACAAGGTTCATAAGGTTCTCCTGTGCACGCTGTCAAATGTTTTCTCATAATCAAGGAAGTTCATGTATTGTGACGAATTCCATTCAAATTATTGTTCTGTAGTGTCGCGATTTGGTCTGTATAAGACCGATCCTTACGGAATCCAGCCTGTCGATATCGAAGCTAAGTGTTTGCTGAATCTTCCGTCCCGTTTAGAAACACTGTTAATGACTATTTAGTCTTCATATTTGCTCAGATCTACTTTCCTTTACATCGTGTCTCTTTAGCTTCAGTCCCATCCTAGCTAAAACCAAGTGGTGATCTGAAGTTATATCAGCACCTCTACTGATTCTCAAATCTTCCATTGATATTCTCAATTTCCTAGTGGTGCAGATACATTCGATTTCCTTCTTTGTTTTAAAGGATGCTCTGGTGATCCTGGATGCCTGAAATTCATACCCTTTAAGTGCTTCGTGTGCTTCTTTGGACAGCATCAGAGCGACTTACCGAGTGTGTGGAGCACTTTCTTCTTCGTGACTCAAGTACACCAGCATCTCTCCCGTATCTAGCCTTCACTGTTCAGCTTGAGTTCAATACGTTTCTCTGATTCTGGGTACTGCTAAGTTGTATCTCTTCATTTCCTTTGCTATTTGACTGGCCCTCCCGGTCTTCCATGTTGTTCGGACGTTCCACATACTTATAAAAATTGTTGCTCTGGTTGTTAGAAGGTGCATCGGCCTCATGAATTCCGAAGATTTTCGGCTTTCACCATGAGGCGTCATAATTCTTCTGAATGAAGATTTTTCAGCTCCCACATCGAAGTCTAAATTTTATATTCGAGTTAGTGTATTTTTCGGCAAGGTTATTTTCCACGCGATGGAGTTGCTAATTCAATGCCTAACCCTTCTCCTTTACCTCGGCCATCTACCGGCAGTAACTGTAGAGGAGCTACAAGTGGAGTTATCCAAATAATACATGAATCAAAAATACTGAATATAAATATTTTTATAACCTTTAGAGTATAAAAATCTTTTCCTGTTTCAAAACACTTCATTTGTAAAAATAAAATTGTTGTATAGTCATTTACATCGTTAAAAATATTGTTGGAAGTTCTTAAGAAGTCAAACATTCTAACCTCTTTGTTTTGTATTACGATAGGATGTTCTTCATTAATTTAATTTGCTGGTAATCATTTCGTTAGTGGCTAGGCTGTCGAAAGTTTCCAGAGACTACAAATCATAAATCTTTTCATTAACGTAGTAATTCAAAGTATCTCTTGAATTCATATCATTCTAGAAGCCAGAACTGTCTTGACCAAAAAACTTCAAGAAATTATCTTTATAAATAATGCTGGAAATTTTGTAAATCCGTGGGATATTTTTTTCACCTCCGCTGAAAATTATAAGATCCCGATTCGGTGGCCACATTGCAACTTGGTCGATAGAATTCGATCTACACTATGAAGGACCTGATATTCATGATATTGGTCACTATTCAGTGATCAGTCAATTGTAAATACATCTCAGTCCTACAGGGGTTCAACTGTGACGCGAACAGCTTAGTGGTTGTGTTTCTGATTGGGAAGCTTGTGAACACAGGGAGTCAGACTCCTCAAGATTACAGGTACAGCCCGCTGACGATAGCCAAATAGCATCATCCAAGGTGTCTTATTGATTGTCTATAACCACCACTTTAAGCCCATTGTAATAAGCGGAAGTATGCATATAAATAAAAGCATTTTTTCCTACCATTTATGCTTTGTTAATTATTTAAAATATCCTGTCTGTCTCTATTTCTCAACAATAACAATTAGCAGTCATATAAAAAACGACTATTAACCATAATAGCTACTATTATTACTATTATTATTCGTGCTTACTTCATTTTCACATAAATAGTCGTCTATCCGTCTGTTTATCACCGTTATTTGTTACCTAATTTCTGTGAACCAATAGAATAAAAAGATCAACTTTTTACGATCATTTTATTGGGTTATTTATCGTTACTGTTATTATCATTATGATTGTTATTAGTATTGATTCTGCTAATATAACCACTCTTACTATGTAGTATTGTTACTTACTTAATTACTTCCGTTACTCCCGATGGAGCAAAGGCTACCGACCAGCACTCTCAAACTCACTCTTACCTTAGCCTTCCTTTCTAATTCTATCCAACTTTTGTTCATTCTTCCCATGTCTTTCTCCGTTTCTCGGCATATGTGTTCTTTGGTCTTCCTTTTCTCCTTTGGCCTTCAGGATTCCATGTGAGGTCTTGTCTTGTGACGCAGTTGGGTATTTTACTCAAAGTGTGGTGGTATTGTTAACTATATCATTATTATTACAAATCAATCTATTCACTTCTGTTGCTGGTTTACTTTATTAAGTGACATTGGTTTTCTTAAACATCTAAGCTCTATATATTTCTAGACGAGCATTTACTGTCGTAAATTTTTCTGTTTCAATGTTGTTTTTTCTTAATTAATTAATTACATCTGTCACCCATGTGAATGTACCCTCTTTCATAAAATTTTTAGTCTATTATCATGTAGGTAATTATTATTCAACTCAAGAAGTATCCTTGTGCACATGTCGATTTGTGTATTTTTTTTGTTCTTCCATGTTCTATGAAGAAACATGCAAGGAATACTTAGGTTATATTTATTTAAGTGATGAAGTCCAGCGTTAATGTAAGATTACTGGTAAACACTGATGAATGTCATCTAATCACTTTTCGAAAGCTTCCTAAATATTCCCAAGTTGAATCCATATGAAATGTGAATCTTGTCATTACGTTGTATATTTTGTGACTAATAATTCAATAGTATAATTAATCATAAACATCTGATGTGAGTGTTATCATTATTACCCTTATTATGAGAAGGGGTTATATGAATTAGACCACTTATTATTATATACATTTATATACAAAAGAAAATAGCAATGAAAATCAATGTTTCGGTGTTTGAACTAGAGTTATAAAAATGTGTTAACAAGTGATATGTACTACTGACTAATAATAAGTAATTCAGTGATGATTCATTTTAGTATTGTTTATTTGTATATTCCAATCGATATGTGAGAACTGCAACTGGTCAGTCTCTAATTGGCATATGTGCATACTGTGCGTATTGCCTCGATATAGCCTTAATTCACAAGCATGGTAAGCAAAGATGGATAGTGGCTAGCAGTACATCCAGCTGACGAGTCCCAAATAGGACTTGACGCGCCTCCTGGATTCCACTGCTAGCCACTATCCATCTTTAATTCAGTGATGATTTATAACTTTTAGGAGAAGGCTAGGGTATTTCTATTATCACGTGGCATAATAATAATAATAATAATAATAATTTAACAGACGAATAAGGCTTGAGTAATCGAACCCCTTTTTCTGTTTTAAATAAGTTATTTCAATAGTTGTTCGACATTTTTCAAATTATCCTTCGTGGATCTACACTTAAACAATACTGACAGGAAATAAGAAATAAAATTAAACATTTTAGCCCCTTTTATTATTGATGTCGGAAGTTTTCCACTTCAGAGGCCAGTTCATATTGTAACATCAAGTTCGTAATTATTGTGAACAATTTATTTATCTGTTCAATCATTTTGTCATTGTAATATATGTTTGACTTCAGTGTATAGAAAGTTAGGTTTCATAAATCACAAATTAATCTTAAGTAGATCACCATTAAAAGCTTGTAACACTTGAATAACCATTTCATCCCAGTACGGGACGTCACAGTAGTATGCATCTATGACTTTGCATCCGGAAACTGAGCCATGAATCCTTGAGCGAACGTTTAATCTCTAAACCACTGAACCGGCATCCAACAGTGTTTATGTCTAGCTTCAATCAATTCACAATATTGTGCTACCTACGATTTCTGCTAAGTAATAATTTTTCGCCATCCATGGTTAAATTTGACAGTTGGAATGACTAAACACTCGGATAAATCAATAAGCCACAAGTTTATTGTCATTTAATCACAATTTTAGGATGCTATTTTCACGATTTCCAACATAAGATTTGTTAGTTGCTATGATACTTCATTGATTATTGAAATTAAAAAGTCAGCTACTGAAATATCTCTGAACATTAAATATAAATCTACATTATATTATCTTTACCAGCCTTTACCAAATATACATGATAATATTTGTGTGGGCATACAAGAAATATTAAACCAATCATGAGAATCAAGATAAGCATAGAGGCTCTTTAATTGAAACATAAGTTACCTGATTTTGTCATATCTATTTGTATTTATCAATCCAACTATGACCATTAAAATTAGTAAACAAGTTGTGGTGAACCTCCTTTCTTTGTTTGTCAAAAGTAAAACAAACTCGATACGCAACTCTTTTTTATCATACTTGGTCGGTAGTGTTCTCTTAGTACATAGAAACGAGATTTCCTAAATGGTTTATTGTATGCCATTAAGTTTTCTTGATTGGTTTAATTTTGTCATATTCATATAACAGATGAAATGAGGATTCGGGTTAGCAACATCAGTTTCTGTATTTAAAACAAGTTTTCAATACACCTGTCCATTCCATGACTAAATAAGACTTAACTGAAAATTTTATGAGTTCTTCATACCCTCTGTTTTACTTCTTCCCGTCTTCTTCACAATTTATGCATTTAAAATGAATTTTAACACTCGCATTTCCTAGTACATAATTATAGGACGAAACGCGCGTACTGGATTCCGTTGCTAGCCACTATCCATCTCTGCTGATCATCAATTTACTTTGTCCAATCTTTCAAGCCTTGACCTACTTCTTGAAATTGGTAAGTCTGCTAATTGAACTACCGATCTGATTTCTTAGCTGATTCTAATAATCTCATACTAAGTTTAAATGATAATCTGAACAAAAGAGTAAAGGTGTGAAGCAAAATACCAAAAACCGGTGGTAGTAACTTATTTAACTTCTAACTTCAATCAAAAGGATTTGTGAATTCACTACATTTCAGATGATTTATTTACAGTTAGATTAACGGTCAGATTTGTATAAATTGAACTAGGTTATATTTAACAATAATAATAACTTGATTTGTAAACACATATTTACCATATAATATAATTAGGAATCTATAATCCGTCTTAAGATGTGAATATATGTATCACACTATTGGTTAGAATCAATTCCATATGTCGATCGTACTCCAGTCGATTCAGCAATTACTCGTAATATCTAAGATAACGAACTGATTTGATTTGGATAATTATTAAAAACCCGGAAGCACTGGTGTAGTGAACGAAGACTAAGGTGAGGAAGACCAATTTATTGTTTAATACAAAATTACAGAGTGTCATCATAGAATATGAAAACCATATATTGAATACTTTATTTGTGCATCTTCCACCAATTGTCGCTTATAAACTTCGTTATCCCTTCATTCCTGTTGTTATTACAATTACTTTCTATTTACATTCCTGTTCTCCTCCATTCGATCTTGTTAACTTTCTGCTGCCAGGCATTCCACTTCCGACTTATGTTACTACTTATGTCTGTCAATATAAGCAACATACATAACACTAGAAAGCTGCTTCATTTCAGTGTGAAACTCTTCAGAAATGTACAATCACAAATCAAACAGTTATTGAATCCAGAACGTTCAGTCTCTTGAGTGAACACGTAATCTTTAGACCAGTGGGCCGCGGTCCAGTGGTATGTAGTTCTAAATTTATTCAGTCTGAGATGTTGCATGACCATCTTACATCATTGTATGTTGGTACATTCTTTATTACTGACAGGTGACCTGAATAAAATTTAATTACCTCCACAAACCTCATACTGATAATCTCTTATTTACAAATATACCTACATATCAACAAATGAAGTACTACCAAACATTTACATTTTCCTATTTAAATGAAGGCCGTGGTTTACATGAATCGATATAGTTGTAAAATTGAACTTTACTAGTAGTTAAGCCTCATAATTTTTGTTTGTTTAACAACTAAACTGCACCACCTAGTGAGTAAATGATACTACCAATCAAGACAATTGGAAATAATTTCATTAAGTCAATCTTAAGTTCATCTATCTATTAATTGAGAGATTTTTGGAATCATGGTTTTTTTGTTGTCATCACAGTACAATGAAGTATAATAATCCTTAAAGTTTATTAATTGATAGTGTAGGTGCATGCCAAATCCTTTTGTCGACGCAATAAATTTATCATTATTTTCTATATTACTTAAATGGTAAACTATAGAAATTTGACGATATATAAAAAGACGAATGTTATCAGAACTATGTGATGATATATTAGCGCAATACATTTCGAACAATCTGATCACACATCATATACTTGTTAGGAAAATTTATATATAAAAAGTAGAAGGTCAACTAGACTGGTAATAAGGTTAAGAAATAGACAAGGATAATAATGGTAAGCAGAGATGGATAGTGGCTAGCAGTGGAATCCAGGACGCGCGTTTCGTCCTATTTGGGACTCGTCAGCTGGATGTACCTGCATCTCAGAGTTGATGTTCACTCTGGGACTCGAACCCATTACCCTCGCTTCAAACGCCATCGCGTTATCCACTCGGCCACTGAGTCCTGATAGCCACTTGCTTGTGCGATGGGGTGAAGTTTGAATTCACTTAGTATTGTTTGTTTGGATCTTCCCATCGATGTGTTTAGGACTGCAACTGGTCAGTCTCTAATTGGCAGGATAATAATGATAAAATAATGTGAAAACAACTTGACACCTAATCACTCTGAATAATAAGCATTTATTACCAGGGTAGGTTTAAGGAGATAACAAACTGTTTTTGAATACACAAAGGGGGTTTGAATTTTCGTATGGCTAAGGCTTCAATAAACCTCAGTATACGCCCTTTTACACTTTTAAACAACACAACAAAAGCTGAGTTAAGATCAATCTTATGACCTGTTTGGATTATGTGTTTAGCAACAGAGGATGATGGGTGTTTATCATCTACTCTTATTGGGTCATTCGACTGTATTTGTTTTTGCAACCATTTTGGTACATGTTCACCCACCCTAATTTTCAGATCACGATTGCTCCTCCCCATGTATGTGTGACCACACACACATTTAAATTGGTAAACGCAGTGGGATGTGACACAATCGTTTTCATGTCGTCTAGGTTTTGAATGAAGCAAGGACCTCGTTCTTTCTTCATTATAACCTTTGCTGCACAATATGTTTTGTTGATGACTGATTTAAGCCTTTGTTTCAGTAAAAGGCTATTTGAATCACCTCTTATTGGTAAGGTGATGTAAACAGGCTTTTTCTCTACCAAGGCTACAGCAGGTCTCGCTGTGTCCATAACTTTCGATCTATTGATAAATTTAGGTGGATAACCATTCCCGATTAATGTCATGGTTAACAACTTAACATCGTCATCAATAGCGTCGTTTGTGCAAATACGACGAGGTCCATGCTCCATTCAAAACCTAGACGACATGAAAACGATTGTGTCACATCACACTGTGTCCACCAATTTAAATGTGTGTGTGGTCACGCATACATAGGGAGGAGCAATCGTGATCTGAAAATTAGGGTGGGTGAACATGTACCAAAATGGTTGCAAAAACAAATACAGTCGAATGACCCAATAAGAGTAGATGATAAACACCCATCATCCTCTGTTGCTAAACACATAATCCAAATAATATTCAAAAACAGTCTGTTCTCAAGCATGGTTAGCAGAGATGGACAGTGGCTAGCAGTGCAATCCAGGACGCACGTTTCGTCCTATTTGGGACTCGTCAGCTGGATGTACCTGCACCTCAGAGTTGATGTTCACTCTGGGACTCGAACCCAGTACCCTCGCTTCAAACGCCATCGCGTTATCCACTCGGCCACTGAGTTTGTTCTCTCCTTAAACCTACCCTGGTAATGAATGCTTATTATCCAGAGTGATTAGGTGTCAAGTTGTTTTCACATTATTTTATCATTATTATCCTTGTCTATTTCTTAACCTTATTGGTAATAAGGTCTAGTTGACCTTCTACTTTTTATATATAAATTTTCCTAACAAGTATATGATGTGTGATCAGATTGTTCGAAATGTATTGCGCTAATATATCATATAGTTCTGATAATACTCGTCTTCGTATTACATTATCGAAATTTATCAAAGGGACTAATTGCTTTAAAGATATATAAAAACTTGTTTGTAATGATTAATAATGCAGAAAAGAATGACCTATTTCTCTCTATTACATGACCATTTGTCGATCAAGTGTGACGATACCCTTCGTTGGTTTAATGACTTCGTATATGTATATGAATATAACGGTATATTAGAATAAAGCGTGATGAAGATCTCATTTTAAACGATATTGTAAAAATTGAGTACTGTATAATTCTAATTATTTTGCACATAATAGTATCAATAACTTAGATTATCGGAACAAATGTATACTAATCAACTATTTAATCAACGCAGACTGTATATTATTTATTTATTTATTTTAACACATAAATATTGGTACAAGTGGGCACCAGATATAAATGCACCACACAAAAATGGTCATCTCATAAGAGAGCTGTGATAACCTAGTGGACACAATGATAGTGTTTTTTTAATGTGACGAACCGGTGGTTCGAATTTCACTGTATACATTAACATTGAAATGTAAGTATACCTCTTTGATGAACCTCAAACAAGACGAAATGTATGTTATAAACTTTATTACCAGCTTGTATCCAGAAATATGTTTTCAGAGTATTATATATGAAACATCGAAGTATTAGGAAAAACGTAACAGAATAAAATAACAAGTTTACAGATTTTGAACAAAAATCAACATAATACTGAAGTGTGGGTTACATATATCAACATAAGTAGTATATAACGATGGTCGGTCAGTGAATGCATTCCAGTAGAAGATCGATAACGAAAAAAATGGGAACGAAACGCAATAAGTATGAAAACACATGAACAATAATAATAGGAGACGATGGACTAATATATGCAGAAGGAAAGGTCAAGATTGAGACAATTGATTGATCGTTCGCATATTAAGCTTCGTGGATCAGTTGAAGTTAGACATTAACACCGTTGGATGCCAGCTCAGTGGTCTATCGGTTAAAGGGCTTCGGCTCGAGATTGGTAGGTCCTGGGTTCGAATCTCGCGAGAGCGGGTTCGTGGATGCGCACTGCTGAGGAGTCCCATAATAGGACGAAACGGCCATCCAGTGCTTCCAGGTTTTCGATGGTGGTCTAGCTTCAATTGACTCATGTTTTCAACTTTGTAAATACTGAAATCTCCACAAATCCCCTTCTAATTACTATATGGTTTATAACAATTAGTCCCTTTGATAAATTTCGATAATGCAATGAGAAGACGACGTTTATCAGAATTATATGATATATTTGCGCAATACAATTCGAACAATCTGTTCACACATATACTTGTTAAGACATTTTTATATGAAAATTAAAAGGTCAACTAGACAGGTTAAGGTAAGAAAGTAAATAAAGTACACAAAAACAATGTGATGACTACTGTGGATAATAAATCAGCATCACCAGCGAAGGTTAAGGGTAAGAACATAAAAGGGGTTTCAATTTCCGTATAGCCAAGGCTTCAATAAACTATAATATACGTCCTTGAAGGTTTTTGTACAATACTACAAACGCTGATTTGATGTCAATCTTATGACCAGTTTTAACCAGATGTTTTACAATGAAGAAAGATGTTTGTTTATCCCATGATCTTATATGGTTCTTTTATTTTACTGAAATATTCTTCTTCCTAAATAAAGTCAGTTATCCTCATTCGTTTCCTTGATTACTACAATACTACTATTATAGTCTTTCAATTCAGTAATACTACAAAAATGTGATATGAATTCCTTACTTCTAAATTGTTCAAAAAAATGAATTTAATATAATTATGATGAAGTAATTCAATTTCTTTTCAAGAAATGTTGTTCTTTTTGTTTTGTCAATATCTAAAATTAAAAAAAAAAGTTTGTCAATAAAATGAGACAATGAAATCATTGATTTTAAGATTAAAAAGAAAAAAAAAAAGAAAAAAGTTGTTATTATATATTTTCTTTTTTTTGCCTCTAGTTATTTAGGTATCATAGAAATTGGATTTTTTTTTTAGTAAACAAAAATATAAAAAAAATTTTTTGTTTTTTTGAAAATGAATTTAAAATGTTTACGTAAATAATTTTCAAATGGGTTAAAAAAAAATAATTAGAAGGGGTTTTTTGTGCAGATTTAGTATTTGTATAGTTGAAAGAGTGAGCCAATTTAAGCTAGACCATCAAGGAAAACCTGGTAGGTCCTAGGTTTGAATCTTGCGTGATGAGGTCGTGGACGCGCACTGCTGAAGAGTCTCTTAGTAGGCTGAAACGGCCCTTTAGTGCTTACAGGTTTTCTTTGATGGTCTACCTTCAATTGACTCATGCTTTCAACTATAAAATATAATTATTGTGTATTTTTTTTTAGAAAAAAAATTTAGTGTATCGGACATTGTTCAAATATAAATTGAACAATTATTTTTTAGTACGGGAGTTTTATAGAGATCGTTAACTTTCACATGTTTCATCATTAATTATTCCTGGCTACTTAACTATCGATAAACAGGAAGGATTGAATAGTTGTAACTTCTGAGTATAGTACACTTCAGAGATGATTATCCATGCAACTAAACCCAGTACCTTTGGTTTCCTGTACGAGTATTTAACTTCTAGATCTTTGAGATTGCAATCATTGGTATGTACGTCTAACTCCAGTCAGTTCATGATGTTGTGAGAGTACCTTCCATTGCTTAAAGTGGATAGCTATCTCACACTAGACACAGTACAACCCAACTAGTTTGTTTTTTGTTAACTTAAGATTATCGAAAGTAATGATTCATAATGAACTGATATAAGCTCTAAAAATATTAATAAATAAGAAGTATTGATCTAATGTTTAGAGAAATATTTACTCCCTGAAAACACTAAATAACCTTAGATGTTTATTACTAATTGACTAAGGTATAAAGTATTATGTGTTGAACTATCATTTGATGTAATTTGAGGTACTTCTAAAAACTAGAAAGTGATTAGTTTCAAAACATTTTTTAGTTTTGTAAATTATTAAACATAATTATCATGATTAATTGCGAATTACTGTTGTTTATGTAATAATCAAATAAAAATGTCGGAACGGTGTGATTTTGTACGTTATAATTTCGGGGTCTTGTATAAAATAAAGTTTTCATTTGTAATCAGTGTTCTGTACAGGAATAGCATTGAAGTTTCCGACTTGATGTTTTTTCTACAGCAAATCGATGACATAATCTGAATTCCAGATAGGATTATTAGAATGTTTCTCAAAACAAAAAGCTCCAAAATGCCTTGGCACAACTGAGGGGGTGGGTGAGCCAGATCTCCCTCTCGAAACGCTTTCATGTGCATACAACCACTGTCAGGGACGTCTTACTCTCTGCCTTCTCACGGCGGTGTTGTTTAGCAAATGGATAGGAAGAAAAGTGAATGTCTGGAGCTTTAACCGAGATGGTGGATACGGAGGTTCCACCTAGGGAGTTGGAAAATCCTGGTGTATATGGGCTCTGGGATCCTAAAGAAGCAAATGGCTTAGGAAACTATTGTTGGTGAGTGGTTACTATATGACTGTATCTTCCGACGTTGCTCCACTGCCTTATGTTTTCAACCTCTAAGTCAAAGGCCTGGAGTGGACTCTCTAAAAAACCACTTGCTTATATTTAGGCGTCTGAGCAGTATTCCAACCCTTAAATGGAATGGTTTGTGTGGTACATATATATTTGGTTCCTCCTTGTACCAATGTTTATGTGTTTAAATAAATCTCTAAAACAGAAAGCCATCGACTTTCATTATCAAAGCAATATCGGCCTAGAATCGTTGAAAGTCAGTAAGTATTAAATAATTGTTTCTACATAAATTTACGGCTCCTAGCTAGTGTAAACCAACAATATGAATATACAGTTGAACATATATAGTTTAGGTCTTATTTACAAGTTAGTTATTACTTATCTACATACTGTACTATGATCATATACAGTCTATTATCCTCAATGTCTTCCTATAGATGGAACTACATTTTTTGATGCAATCAAAACTAACTTAATAATTGAACAATTTACGCAAACCTGTTTTTTTCTATTAAAATCAATCTGTAAATAACAATACATTATTATATCCTGTATGTATAGTAGATAACGTAGATGTAATTCTTATTATACCAGTGTTATTATTCTGATTCTATACCCATACTATATGTAGGTTCTAAACAATTTATATTCTAATAGTAACTATGTTATAATGACAATTTGTTTTTTTGCTTTGTTCTTTCGGTTTCCTTCATGTATCTCATTCAGTGTATATTGTATAGCCTCATTATTAATGGTGTACGTTTTGCTATTCTACAATTAGATACCTATTTTTCAATTGTCAGATCAATAAAAGTATCATTACTGTTGTGAGATAACAACTCACTGAAGGCAATTGGTGAAGTGTCGCTCATAATTCGTGGATCAGTTGAAGTTAGACATTAACACCGTTGGATGCCGGCTCAGTGGTCTATCGGTTAAGGGCTCTGGCTCGTAAATGGTAGGTCCTGGATTCGAATCTCGCGAGTGCGGGATCGTGGGTGCTCACTGCTGAGGAGTCCCATAATAGGACGAAACGGCCATCCAGTGCTTCCAGGTTTTCGATGGTGGTCTAGCTTCAATTGACTCATGATTTCAACTTTGAAATATAGTATCATTATTATTAATAATATTATAATTATAAATGGATTAGCGTTTGAACAATTACAGTACAGTAAATTACAGTATTATTATGACTATAATGTACTTAGTTCAAATTATGTAATAAAAAGATATAAGTTATGTCAATATACAACTTTGATTTATTTATTATTACATGGCGATGAAACTCATTAGATTATGTAAGTGAAGATTAATGTGAATTGATATTAATGAAATTCAAATATACATATTTGATGGAGATGGAGACGGAATGCCTATTTCATTTCTATACAGTTTAAAAGACAATAAAATGCGACATTACTTCTTAGTGATCGATTGATATAGATCTTTCAATTATGAAGTAAATAAATCATGGCTTAAAGATTTTGTTAGAAAGGTTGGTATAATGGATGATGTTTCTAGGTTTAATATGATCAGCATATCATCATAAGATTTACTCAAATAATGGAATTTTATTATCCATCTAAAAATTAAAGTTCAAGGATGATTGTATGTGACCATCTAATAATATCATAATCGGGTCTTTTATGTAGAAGCTATATATTTTACATATATTAGTGTTGATATATTTTGATCTTAGTGTCATTAATTGGATTGGTTTGTATAACGAAAAAAATAATTATAAGCAGAGTTGGGTTATGGTTTGTAGTGAAATCCAGGATGTACGGTTTGTTTTCAATGCTAATAGTAAGATAGATGTACATGAATCCCGGTGTTCATGCTCACTACGTAACGTGATTACAGTATCGTTCACTTTACATGCCAACATGTTATTTACTGAGTTACTGAGTTTAGACAGCTAGTTATAAGCATTATAAACAGAGTTGGATGGATGGCTAACAGTCAATTCGTGTGACTTTATTCCTCAATATCGAGGTCATCCGTATAGGATCTACGTATGTCAAAAGAGACAGATCAATTGCAGTAATGACTTTCATTTAAGCTACACAATACTGAATAAAGCTCATATAAGGATATGTTATATAAATTGGGATTTTTTATGTCGTATAAATGAGTGATATGACCGCCTATCAGAGAGCAGTGTTTTATCGACCAGATCAATAATACACAAAATCCGTTTAAGCAGTCTTGAGTACTACTCGGTCCTGCTTTCTGCCTAGCCCAACCAGTTAAGTCTAGAACACCAATAACAGCCTCTGCAATATCAATCATTATTCTCAGTCATATTGGGTTTATATACCAACCAAACAGACCATATCATGCCATAAAATAGAAAATAACATTTGTACAATAATTGGCCAAATGTCGATGTGAATAGGGGGAACAGTAATCAATAGACTGATGATAAGTCAAGAGTCGTATAATAATAGTTCATAGGTCAAAATAATGCTTATAATAAGAGGGACACGAATATGAATAGTTTAGTTACGTCACAATTATACAATAGGAAATATACATATTACATTGGTCGATAAATAGTTCTTATAGTTACCATTCATAATTCACCAGGGGATAAAACAGAATTAAATGTTTTACATTGTTAACAATCAATTAATTTACAATGAATAAAAGATAAATTAACATCACTAAATTGTATAATATTTACTTGTTTACATTCTACTAATTTATGCAAATCATTATCAGAATTGTCAGATGAAGATTTTGATCATAATTTTTAATATCCAACATGTAAACAAACAATTTAATTTGGTTTGATAGATTTTACTATAGTCTTATCCTCTAGATTAGATTAAAAGTTAATTATCTAACAACAAAAGGTATATATATATATAAATGAAGATGAATCTTTCGAGATTAGACTGTGGTACACATGTGTTATGAACAAGATAATATATCTGGTTTGTCACAACTCAGTGAAATGGAAACAAACATATGTAGAGTTCGCTTTAACTATATTGTGACATTATACGAAATAGGTCCACTTCTTATGATCTCGATTATATATTCCAGGATAACAGAGAAAATTCAAATGTACAATATATTAACTGTCTGTAAAACATTCGCGCGCGAGACTGATAGGTTTTGAGTTTGATCTTGAGAGATGAGATTGTCGATGCGCACTGCTGAAGAGTCCCACTATAAAATGAAACGGCGGCCCGGTGCTTACAGGTTTTCTATGGTGGTTTAACTTCAATTGACTCATGATTTCAGCTATAAAATTACTAAATTCTGCACAAAATACCCCTTCTGATATATTTCAATCATTATTTCAAGGTGTATAAATATATATATTCTAGGCAGTTACAAACCCGTTAATTATAAATTGCAGTATCGTAGAAAAACAACACAAAATTTTGAAAAATAAAAAACATCCAGAACATCTTCAACCTTTTCTTACATGACAAGTAACATGTACTGTATGCCATTGTAGCTGTTTTTATCTTTCTAGTATTTTACCCATTTTTAAATATATTGTTTCTTTCAAGATAAAATAAAATGAATTTCAATAACGCCATACGTTGACAACAAAACTTTGTTTTCATTAAGACCACGAATCAATATACGTTAGGCCATCATTGAAACCCTGGAAGCAATGGATGACCGTTTCGTCCTATTATAAATTTCCTTATCAGTGGGAATCTACGATTTCGCACACAGGATTCGGACACAAGACCTTAAGTCTCACACGCGAACACTTAACCTGTAGACCACAGTGCCGGCATCAAACGGTGTTTCAATAAATGTTCAACTCCAACAAATCTACGTTAGATATTAACACTGAAGGTCTTGGTTGTTATAACGTGTGAGTGCGAGCGTGCCCTATTTGATGTATGAACGTGCTGATTCTCGCCAGTGAGCGAGGAGTGAATTATCAATCAGAGCAATGATACACAAAAGCCGTATGCGTTGTCTTGAGTACTTATCAGTCCTGCTTTCTACCTAGCTCAGCCAGTTAAGTACAGAACACCAATAAAAGCCTCTACAATATGAATCATTATTCTCAAACATATTGGGTTTATATACCAAGCAAACCGACCAAATCATGCCATAAAATAGAAAAGAACATTTATACAACATTTGGCCAAATGTGGTTGTGAATAGGGGGAACAGTAATTAATGAACTGGGGATAACTCAAGGATGGTAAATCGTATAATAATAGTTTATAGATCAAAATAAAGCTTATAATAAAAGGAACACGAATATGAATAATTTAGTTACTTAACAATTATACGATAGGAAATATACATATCATATTGGTCCATAAATAGTTTTTATAGTTACCATTCATAAATCTTCACATGATATAACGTTGGTTTTGAATCTCAGGAACGGGATCATGGATACGCACTGATAAGGACCTCCATAATAAAACGAAACAGCTATCTTGTTCTTAAAGGTTTTCAAAAGTGGTCTAACATCAATCGATTCATGAACACAAATAATCTCTACAAGGAACTGTCTACTTCAATACTGTTTTTTTTTCTCTTGTTCTATATGAACTAAACAATAACTTCTTTTTAAAATAATAAAATAATATTTAAATTGATTAGTTTTTAACTATATAAAGTTCATTTTAGACATTTTGACAATAATATAATAATTGAACAATGTATATAAATATATATAAATCTTCAATAATAGTATTATACACTTTTGTTCATATTAAGGATTTTCTATTATGATCAAATTATATTATTAACTAAGGAAAAAATAAAACGGAAAAATAAAGAAAACCGATTTATTTAAATAATTTCCCCCCCCGAAAAATAATAATAATTAACATAATTTTGAAAATTTTTTTTTCAATTTTTTTCTTTCTTTTTTTGATTGTTTTTGAAAAGTTCAGAATTTTAAATTTTACTATTTGAATTTAATAAATTATGATTAAGTTGTCATAAAAAATAGGATTGTTTAGTTAAATTTCAATGATAAAATTAAGAATAACCATTTTTTTTTGGTTTGTTTTTGTTTTCAGATATCTTTTCAAGAAACTAATTTCAATAGTTGAGATCATGAGTTAATTAAAGTTAGACTATGATGAAAAAACCTGGAAGCACTGAACTATTGTGGGACACCTCAGCAGTGTACATTCATGATCCTGCCTCGTGACATTAGAAGCAGTTACCAGTGAAGTTCTGTCGGGTCTGTTGTGAGATAGTAAATCACTGAAGACAATAGTGGATGTGTCGCTCAATTACGTGAATTAGTTGAAGTTAGACATTAACACCGTTTGATGCCACCCAGCTCAAAGGTCTAGAGGTTAAGCGTTCGCGCGCGAGGCCGATATGTCCTGGGTTCGAATCTCACGAGGCAATATTGTGGACGTGCCCCGCTTAGGAGTCCCACAATAGGAGGAAACGGCCGTCCAGTGCTTCTAGGTTTTTTATGGTGGTCTAGTTTCAACTGACTCATAATCTCAACTATTGAACTCACTATAATATCTACAAAACCCTTCTGACATTATTCAAATATTCGTTAATTTTATAGTTGAATTCATGAGTCCATTGGAGCTAGACTATCATGAATAAACCTGGAAGCCCTAGATGGCCGTTTTGTCCTAGTATAGCACTCCGTTAGATGCCAGCTCAGTGGTCTTCATCTTAATTGTTCATGCACGAGACTGATAGGCCTTCAGGTTGATTTTCACGGGGCAGGAGTGTGGATGCTCACTGTTGAGGGTCTCATACTAGAATGAAACGGCCATCCAACGCTTCCAGGTTTTCCATGGTGATCTAGTTTTATTCGACTCATGAATTCGATTATTCAAAAGTACTAGAATATCCACAAAACCCCTTCTTATAATTAATATTTATTATTTAGTTAAGTTTTACTACTGTTCAATTTGTATAGTGACTCTTTACAAGACAGATTTCTGGAAGTTCTTAATGGTAAGACTTGACCAACGGGGTACAATTAGTGTCGGCTGGAGACGCTTATCCACTTCAGATAATACATGAAGTGTTGCCCAATATTATGGATCAAATGAATTTAGACATTATCACCTTCGAATGCCGGTTCAGTGGTCTAGAGGTTAGTCGTTTGTGTGCGAGACAGAAGGTCCTGGATTTGAGCCCTGTGTGAGGGATCGTGAATAAGAACTGCTGAGAGGTCCCACACTAGGGCGAAACTGCCATCCAATGCTTCCAGGTTTTCAATGGTGGTTCAGCCTAGATCGATTCGTGAATTCAAGTAATAAATTTAAAATGCCTGGTTAATATTTTAGGGAACATTAAAACCAATAGTCACTTAATAACTATTTATAAAGATCAGAGAAATATATTATTCAGCGTCAAAACTAATATTGAACTTTAGTTTGACGATAATATAAGAAATCTCTAGTTTAGTTTTTATTCATCTGCTGAAAACAATATTATTATAAAATGTTATCGTGATCGTTAGACTTGAAGTTGAACATTATAGACTGAAATTACTTAGGCGATCATTGAGAATAAGTAAGGTTTGGTTAGCTGTTTTATCTAATTATGAAACTCCTCAACCTTACTCAATTATAGTTTCATTGGAAATTGGCAAACGATTTAGACTACTTAGTTGGCAAGAGATGATTTACATGTTTAACTTGAGTAAATTGGTTGATATTGTAGGACCATTAAACAATCCCATTGGTGATATCTGTCTCACATTCAATATGTTTAGATGATAGCTTTATTATAATGGAAAACGATTAAATATTAAAAGCTTCTACAATACATTTAATTCATAATATAATAAAGTCTTATTTAATTCATGTTTATCAAAAATTTTACTTCCAATGATTTTAGGTGAGGCATTATGTGATTTTTGGGTATGTTCCGATGTACTTTGTTGTACAGCATCAATACTTCATTTAGTCGGTATAGCATTAGATCGTTACTGGGCTGTAACAAATGCAGAATATATTCGTCGAAGAACAGGTCGTCGAATAGGTATTATGATTGGAATATTTTGGTTTTTATCTGTATTAATTTCAATTCCAGCAAGATTTCATACTACAAGATCATATAATTATGGTAGTTATACATCTGATTTAAATTTAAATGAACCACCAAGTTGTCGAATTAATCAAGAACATGGTTATACAGTATTTTCAAATATTGGTGCATTCTATATGCCAATGATATTTATTATAGGCATATATGCAAGAATTTATCAAGTGGCTAGAGCACGTATTAGACGTTCAGCATTTAAACAATCAGGAACAAGTAATTTATGTATGAGTCAATGGAAGCAACCACAATCTAAACAACAACAACAACAACACCGTCAAGATTTATTCAAACATCATTTAAACACATATTGGTGTTATTGTTGTCGAGATAACAAAAATAGAAACTCTGTTAAATTAGTTCCTGCTAGAAATAATCCTTATTTAAATAGTAATAATAATACTAATCAAGAGAATCCATCATCATCACAAGTAGCCGATACAGATTGTACAATGATTGGAAGAAAAACAATTACTCTTACAGAGATACCAACCATAGTAATGATGAATAATAAACATACTATTCATTATAACAACAATCAATTTAATAATAATAAAGTATCTACTATACCATATGTAGATGACATGGAAACTAAATCCAATTATTACCAGTCTAATGATAATATGAATAAGAATCCTAATTATACAAAATCTATTCTATTACATTATTGTCATAAACAACATTCTATTAATACTGATTATACATTGAATGAATATAAACAAATTAAAAGATTTAATTCTTTCAATGACATTAATTATATAATTAACTTTGATTCATTTAAACAAACATTATTATCTAAATATAGATATTCAGCTCCATCAATTCTTATACATTTAAATAATTCTAGTACATTTTTCACTGAAATAACTAATTCCAATTCTCAATCTATTGAATCATCTATAGAACATACAAATTCAATTATATGGTCATCATCATCATCAACATCAACATCTTCTTCTTCACCATTACCATCAACACCATCTTCATTTTCAGAATTTTCATCTTATCGACAACAAAATCATCATCATCATCATCACCATCATCATCATCATCATCATAAACATCAACATAATCATAATCTACATCATCGTATTCATCATCATTCTCATAAACGACTTCATAAATCTAATAAAAATGATAAACGGAATGGATTAAAACAATCAAGTAAAGTTCAAAATCACTACTTAAATAAACTGAAATGTTTTTATCCATGTTGTTCTTGTACATCAACTTCTTCAAATCATCATCCTCAATCGTATCCAGTCAATCAATTGAATTTAATACAAGATAAAAATTTAATCATAAATCATCGGAAACATTTATCATATTGTTGTATAGATAAACATAAAAATTACACATCAGATTACGTAACTTCGAGTAATAATAATGAATTGTATTTACAGTCAATAGATCGAACTTCTAAGCTATCACATTCATATTATAAACAAAATACTATTAGCCCGACTATCACTACTACTACTACCATAATTAACTATACTAATAATAGTAATAAGAATAATATGAGAACTGGTAATAATTTCTCATTGAAACCATCAAAGAACCAATTGAATTTACGAAAAAAATTCTGTCATATGTTTAATTTACATGGTAACAATAATAATAATAATAATAATAATAATAAGCATCATATAGTAAGTCAATCTACATCCAATTTACCATCTAATATTAACTCAGATACAATGACATTAACTACAACTAATCAAAATAATAATAATATAAAAATGCAATTACTTACCCCAACCACATTAACATTAAAAGATGATGATATAACTATAACATCTAATTTAATTCCAATACAACAAACACAAGTAAATCGTGAACGTTTAGAAGCTAAACGTGAACGTAAAGCAATATTAACATTAGCTATTATAACTGGATGTTTTTTATTATGTTGGTTACCATTTTTTATTGTTGCATTAATATCACCATTTATAAATAATTTAAATATAACAAAATTTGGTCAAAGTATGATATTATGGTTAGGTTATTCTAATTCATTATTAAATCCAATTATATATACAATATTTTCACCAGATTTTCGTAATGCATTTAGAAAAATTTTATTTGGACGGTATAATTTACGTTCATTATCAAGATAATTAATTATGTTATTATGAATATTAATAATAAAAATGAAGAAAAGAAAAAAGAAAAGAAAAAAGAAAAAAAATAGATAAAAGAAAGTACTCTCTTTGGGTTGTAAATTTCCCCCCCCCATAACCATACAATAAAAATTTATGGAAAAAAATCAATAAATCAATAAATAAACAAACAAACATACCATAATCAGTTTCTTTATGATTATTTGCACTAATCTGCTTTGTTTTAATTCACGATATCTACATAGATACTATGAATTTTAATACTTTGAAGAAGGTTATCATTTGAGGGGTTATGATTTTTTTTTGTTTTTTTTTTAACAATTATAACGAAAACATTCCATATATCATAAATATGTATAAAGATGATCCCGATAATTAATATAATGTAAGAGTTCATAACTGACTATTAAGAATATACCTTCAATTAATAGTTGAATTTTAATTTCTATATAAACTTTTGAAGAAAATAAAAGTAAAGTGTAAATGTGTTTGTTTTTACCCCCCCCCAAACCGTTTTGCTTAATTTTACATGCATATACATGTATATGCGACATGTATTCCCTCTTTTTTTTTTAGCTTTTCCATGCCTTATTTCAATGTATGCCTATATTTATAAGGATTGCTCTCTTTCACTCCCTTTCTCTATATATATATATACACATATTATAATGTAATTTATCACAGTATATCATTGTAAAATGCAGAATATCTGATAAGTTCTTTATTAACTTGTTAATTGTTGTGAATTGTTCTTTTTTCTTTTTTTTATTGATAAAATAAACATAAGGAGTTATGGTCAATCTAATCAGTTTGTTCTATGGTTGTAAGCAAGTGTACATGTAGGGACAATCGAATGTATTTTTTAACACAAAATCTTAGTAAAATCTGAAAACCATATAGTGAATACTTCAGTTACAAAATGTCAATCAATTGTCTCAAACTTAACTGTTCGTTTTGTAAACGTCAATCAATAGTCTCAGACTTCATTATTCCTGTATTTTCATAATAATTGATTTCTGTTTCTGTTCTTTCCTCCTCGATCTTCTTGACCATGTGATATCAGACATTCTATTCCTGATTAGCGTTATATAATACTTATGTCGATATATGTAATACGCATCACAATGTATACTATTGTAGTGAACGAGAACACGGGTGGGGACAACCGAACGTATTTAAGCACAAATTACAGACTATCTTACTAAGATCTGATAACCATACAGTAAACAGTTATTTTGCAAACTATCAATGAAATGTCTCAACCTTGATTGTTCCTTCTGTAAATATCAGTCCATCTTCTCTGATTTTATTGTTTATGCATTTTCATACCGATTGCTTTTCATTTCTGTTCTTTCCTTATCGATCTTCTGCCAAAATACATTCTATGCCTGACTATTGCCATATACTACTTATGTGGATATAAGTAGCCGACATCACACTATAACTGTTATTTTCATTCATCAAGTGTCTCTCCAGAAAATTCAACTGATGTAAATGTTAGTATTTAAGCTGTAATCAATTTGTGTTATAGCTATTTCCTGACAAGATCATGAAAATTTTGTATGAAATTAGGAATATGAGTATTATGCTTTCGAAGTACCCCGTTTTTGTCGCTATCTTTATTACTATATTTCTGTAAACGTTTATGTAGGTTTCAATTCAATTTGAAATTATCCGTCCTATCGTGAGGTTTGACTCAAATTTCAGCCGTCTTCGTTAATATATGCACATCTTAAACGAATTGCCTGGGAACATACAGCCACTATGGCCTCATGTGACATATAATAATAATAATAACCCGAATAATCTAAAAATAAATCAAAACTAATACACCTTCCACAAGTAAGTGACTATCTGGAACCGGTCATTAAATGAATAATTCATGTTCCTTTTTAATTGACGGTGAAGATCTCGAGTCCCCGTTTTAACATCAAGCTGACGAATTTTAAATAGCAGTATACAAGCCTTTTGAATCCGATCGCAAACTACATTCCGTCTATACTGTATCAGAAGACGTTTTGTGGATATTTATTATTTTCATAGTTTAAAGCGTGAGTAAATTGAAGCTAGACCACCGTAGAAAACCTGGAAGCACTGGATGGCCGTTTCGTGCTGATGAGTCCCACAATAAGACAAAACGGCCGTCTATCTGGTCTATCTGGTTCTCTGTGGTTCGGTCCGGTGAGATCCATGTAGCTTTGTGTATGCGCTTGTGTGGGAATATTGTGCCGCCTATAACCAATTTGTTGAATGCACATAGGTTTACATGTCTCTCGCCATTTTCATTTCTCTCTCCTAGTCCATGTCGTACAATTACATCTTCATATCCTGTGTTGTCCACTCCAACTTTAGCATTTAGATCTCCCATCAGGATGGTGAGGTCTTTTCGTAAGCACTTCTCTATAACTGATTGAAGCCTTTCATAGAACTGATCTTTATCATCGTCGTTGCTATCGTTGGTGGGTGCATAACATTGGATAACGTTCATTGTGATCCTTTGTTTTTTTGTTCTGAATGATGCTTTGGTTATCCTGGGTCCATGAGATTCCCATCCCACAAGTGCATTTCGTGCTTCTTTGGACAGCATTAGAGCAACTCCTTGAGTGTGTGGAGCATTTTCCCATTCGTGACAGGAGTACAGCAACATCTCTCTTGTACCTAGCTTTTGTTGTCCAATGGGTTTCGCTGATTCCGATTACTGCCAAGTTATATCTCCTCATTTCCATTGCTATTTGGCTAGTCTTTCCTGTCTCCCACATTGTCCGGACGTTCCATGTACCAAGAGTGTTGCTCCGGTTGTTAGAAGGTGCATCGGTCTAGTGACTTCCGAAGAATTTCGGCTTTCATCATGAGACGTCATAATTATTCCTTCAAGTGCCAGGGCAGAGTTTAAATGGTTTGAATGATTTTTTCTGGTTAGCGTTTCTTTAGTGAGTTAGCTTTTCTAAGGGATGGGGTCGCTAACCCCATGCCCAACCCTCCTCCTTTACCCGGGCTTGGGACCGGCAGTAACTCTAGAAGAGCTACAGGCGGAGTTAATAATGTTCACGATTTTTAATTTTCTGAAAGACGTTTTTTAAAAACAAATATCATTTGTACATTTTTACATATTGAATTGTTAATTGAAAGTATCACGTGAAGTTTAAAAATGCCATTGGTTTAATTATAATAGTATACAATGAATTTTAAGATAAAGATGAATAGTGGTTAGCAATGGAATCCAGGACGCACTTTTCGTCTTATTTGAGACTTGTCAGCTATCAGGACACCGTAGCTAAGTAGATAGCGCAGTGGCTTTTGGAGTGGACTTTACTGGTTTTGATTCCTAGAGTGAACATCTACCCTGACATGCATTTACATTCAGTTGACGAGTATGAGATAGGACGAAACGCGCATCCTGGATTCCACTGTTAGCCACTATTTATGTTTGCTTATAATGCTTGTGAATTAAGGCTATATTGAGTATATATGAAGCACTATATGAAGATGGTCAGGCAGAGAATGTATTTCAGTAGAAAATCGATAAGGAGAGAACGGAAACGAAACGCAATTGGTATGAAAATGCATGGACAATAATAATCGGAGACTGATATTTGCAGAAGGAAAGGTCAAGATTATTTTGAGTGAGATAGACTGTAATTTTCGTGTTAAAAACATTCGATAGTTCTCACTTGTCTTCTTATTCACTAAAATATTACTAGAATCTCCACAAAACCTCTTTTGACTCAATAATTCTTAAAAGTTTGTCTTAAATTTGTAATGTCAATGTTTTCTTTTCCGTAAGCTATCTATTCAAATGAACTGTTTTTGTTTGGATAAAAAACTAGATAGCGGTCAATCAAGGTTGTTTTAAGATCATTGGTACTTTATACTTTACCATATACATATATATCATAAAACAGATCATGGAACATATAATTCTGTGAGTTAACAGATTATCTTTTATAATTATACATTTTCAAAAGTATCATTCTATTCTTTCCGACCAAATAGATTTGATACGGAGAATCAAATGTTAAAACAGTTTAACATGAACTAAATATAACAAGAATGAATCATAAACTTAAAGGGGAATTTAAGGTCAATATATGAATAGGTTACTTGTTCTGTATTCGATCGAAACTTAGCTATATTGAAAGAATTTACTTCATATTATGAATAAATATGATACCTTATAAATGCTAACGTGGGATTAATTGAAATCGGTCTGATTTATTGTTTGTTTGTTTGTTTTTTGTTTTCAATACATCTACTATAATATATTGTTATCAGGTACATGTATATTATCTATGTCTTGACTTACTACCCTGTGAAGATTAGAGCCATATGGTTCATTTCCTTTCAGTAGTTAAATTCCAAAAAAAAATTTCAACCAGGAAATGATTGTCTGCTGAAAAGAAAACCCATAAACAAATAAAGATTCTAATAATTGAGATCATGTATCAATTGAAGCTAGACCACCATGGAAAACCTGGAGGCGGCTGTTTTGTCCTATTGTAAGACACCTCAGCAGTGCTCATCCACGGTTTTGCCTTGCAAGATTCAAACCCAGGACCTATCGGTCTCTCGCATGAACGCTTAACCTCTAGACCACTGAGCTGGGTGGCATCCAACTTTAGTTTCTGGAGACAGTCAATTTTTTTTTACATAAAGTAAGTGATTTCATTATAATTATGAGCGTTGTTCATGTATCTAAAATTTTTTCTACATAATAATCATAGGGTGTACAAATCAATAAATAAATGAGTGTATTTTCGATTATGATCATCATCAGTTAAGGAGTGAATAAATGTCCGTTTGTACCAGTCTTCCATACACTTACTTTAGGTTGTGAGAATATTAATTGTTCCTTGCTTCAAGTATAAATAATAGGCAACTCAGGTATATCAGAAGGGGTTTTGTGAAGATTTTAGTAATTTATAGAGTTGAGATCATGAGTCAATTGAAGCTAGACCACCATCGAAAACCTGGAAGCACTGGACGGTCGTTTCGTCCTATTATGGGACTCCTCAGCAGTGCGCATCCATGAACCTGCTCTCGCGAGCGAGATTCGAACCCAGGACCTACCAGTCTCGAGCCGAAGCCCTTAACCGATAGACCACTGAGCTGGCATCCAACGGTGTTAATGTCTAACTTCAACTGATTCACGAAATTGAGCAACCATTCACCAATGTCATCAGTGAGTTCCTATCTCACAACAGACCTGGTTGAACTCCACCGGTTACTGCTTCTCACTAGAACTCCAGGAAATACCTCAAGGAGTTCAACCAGGTCTGTTGTGAGATAGGAACTCACTGATGACATTGGTGAATGGTTGCTCAATTTCGTGAATCAGTTGAAGTTAGACATTAACACCGTTGGATGCCAGCTCAGTGGTCTATCGGTTAAGGGCTTCGGCTCGAGACTGGTAGGTCCTGGGTTCGAATCTCGCTCGCGAGAGCAGGTTCATGGATGCGCACTGCTGAGGAGTCCCATAATAGGACGAAACGACCGTCCAGTGCTTCCAGGTTTTCCATGGTAGTCTAGCTTCAATTGACTCATGATCTCAACTCTATAAACTCAGGTATATCATAATTTTTTTCTAAAATCAAAACAACGGATAGAAAATAAAATGCTAATCAATAAAACCCTATATATTTTCATTTCATATTTAGTATTTATATACTGTCAAATCTACTGATTAACTAAATTAAAAATGAAACAAATGTAAAAGTTGGATTTATGAGTTAATTAAGGTTAGACCACCATCGATGCTATTCAGAATATTGTACTATTATTTTTTTTAATTATTATTCTTTAGAATTAATGAACGTAATGTAAAACCTCAAATCTTTCGATATAACTCTTTGTTTCATCATAAATAATATTCATTTCTGGTAAGTATTTAATCAAATGAAACAGCCCATCGGCTTTCCCTTACCATCAATAGACAGTCGTTTCATTTCATCAAATGAAAAACCTTTGTTTATAGGTTTCTATCTGGTTGGTTTGTTTTAACAAAAGATGCAGAAATTCATATATATATATATATATATATATATATATATATATATATATTCCAACGTGATCTTCATGATTCAGTCTGTCACACTTCATACTAATCGGAGCTGTTCGGTATCTTTATTTACTAGTAGAGGACGATAGATCCATAGAACTCATTTGGAAAAGGTCCTAATTTTATAATTTTTATTCTGTAAATTTGAATTGCATGTTTTCTCACTATGAAACGTTTGGTTGACTTACAGCTTACATTTCCTACTCGGAATTCCTTGACTGTCAATGGTTGGCGGATTTTTTCAGTACGCTATTTTGTGGCTCTCCCATGAGCGCTTCTATCATTGTATGAATAAGCTTAATTTGTGTGTTTAGTGATCTTGTATTTTCTGGGTACTTGTAGAATACATTCACTACACCTTAACAAGATTTCTTGATCTAGTTGGCAGGGTCGGGGACAACGGATTAGAACAGCCTATCGTGTCAATGTGTCAGTGACCATCGTTCCGTTTACCGAGTCAGGTAAACTCGTAATAGCATCAAACATATCATTACTAGATCTATGTCTGAATACATTTGTCAAGTTTGGGAATGGTACATGATGTTATAATTTACAGTTTTCATTTTTTTGCAATAATATTGTTTAGTTAATAGTTACATCCAAATACTTCTAACATTCAATTCACTTTGCATGTAGGTAACATGCTTGATGCTATTACGAGTTTACCTGACTCGGTAAACGGAACGATGGTCACTGACACATTGACACGATAGGCTGTTCTAATCCGTTGTCCCCGACCCTGCCAACTAGATCAAGAAATCTTGTTAAGGTGTAGTGAATGTATTCTACAAGTACCCAGAAAATACAAGATCACTAAACACACAAATTAAGCTTATTCATACAATGATAGAAGCGCTCATGGGAGAGCCACAAAATAGCGTACTGAAAAAATCCGCCAACCATTGACAGTCAAGGAATTCCGAGTAGGAAATGTAAGCTGTAGATCAACTACACGTGAGTTCTGCGGATCTAACATCCATAACAGTAGGAAAAGATTTTTTGTTTTAGAAAATTTTTTATGGGATTTAATTAAATTTCTACGTTAATGAAAATTTTAACCACCGAATTTCTAAACCAACAATATGAATGATAACTATAAAATTTATAATCTGATGATCTTGACTTCAATCTCTCTACGTATTATAAGTAATTACTATTGAGAAGTTCCAGAGCATCCATTATTTCGTGGTTTGCAATCATATTCAAACTTATCTATAGTCTGTAGTAAAAACAAACAAACAAACAATTTATAATTTGTTTACTTTTATTCTAGTTTTGATTATTATACTCAAAATAAACATACATCTAGGATCTTTAGTGAGTTTTTTGTTGAGAACAAGTCAATATATATCTTATGCAAATATTTACTTAATTTGTTTTTTCAGTTATATGTATATAGCTAGACTTTGTGGCAGATATAATCAATCAATCAATTAATGAAAATCATTTTCGTATATATAAATACATATACAAATGAATAAACCAGAAGGACTTCAACGCTGAAAAGAGAATGGGAGGTATGATTTAGAATCTCTTTGTTAGTGATAGGAAGTATTTTAGTGAACAAGAATACAAATGGGAACAATAGTATTCTTTTTAAACATAAAATTACGGAATGTCTTAGTTAAATATGAGAATTATACAGTGAATATTTCATTTGCAAAATATCATCTAATCGTCTCAGACTTCACTGTTCTTTCATTTCCACTGCAATCATTCTTTATTCCCGTTCTCTTTTCTTTGATCTTAACTTTCTGCTACCAGATATTTTACTTTCAATTAATGATACATACTACGTATATCTGTCGATATCATTAGCACACATTACAGTATTTCTTTATATGTGTATAAATATTTTTTTAAGTAGAAATGAGAAGACGACCACTGTAGCAGTAGCCTCAGCAGCAATAGGTCTCAATATAAACAAAGGGAAGGCAAGACTCTCCGTTACAATACAACATGCACCAATCGAATTACACTTGACGGAGAAGCCTTGAAGGATGTGAAAACCTTTACATATATTGGCAGCATCATTGATGAACAAGGTGGATCTTATGCATATGTGAAGACGTGGATCGGCAAAACAAAAGCAGCATATTTACAACTGAAGAACATCTGGAAATCAAAACAGTTGTCAATCAACACCAAGATCAGAATTTTTAATACAAATATCAAGACAGTTCTACTGTGTGAGGCGAAAACCTGGAGAACTATGAAAGCTATCATCCAGAAGATACAAGTGTTTATTAAAAATTATCTGCACAAAATACTTCGGATTTGTTGGCATGATACTACCAGAAACAACCTACTGTGGGAGAGAACAAATGAGCTTGCAAATGAAAGGGTAATTAAGAAAAGACGTTGAAAGTGAACAGGACATACATCAAACTGCATCACGAGGCATGTTATAACATCGAATCCTGAAGGCCAAATGAGGAAAAGAAGATCAAAGAACACATTACACCGAGAAATGGAAAGAGACATGAGAAGAATGAACAAAAAATGGATAGAACTAGAAAGGAAGGCCCAGGACATAGTGGGTTGGAGAATGTTGGTCGACAGACTATGCTCCACTGGGAGTAACAGGCGTAAGTAAGTAAGTAAGTGTGAAATAATGATAAATTTAAAAGTTAACCATCATTCAAAAAAGAACATGCTAAAATATTCAAATAAACTAAATTTTAATTGGACTCAAGTACAGATAATTCATGTTCATTTTGAAATAGAACATTTGAAGATATTTATAAGAGTAAATATAGTAATTTAAGATGAATAAATGAATTATTGATCAGTTGACTGACTAATTAATCTGTGACACACCATTATGTAACAAACGAAATTGATTTTAACAATTAAATCACTCATGAATTATATTTGGAAATGAAATCGCTTGATAAAGATCTTCTGAATATGACAATTCCATTGCCGTATAATATGTCTTCTCGATTGAATGCTACTTGTTATATCTGGTCATTGCTGATTGTTATGTCGGAATCGCTTATCACTTATCCTTGTAAATCGAGGAATTACTGAAATTCTTATGATGTGGAAGTAAGAACTCAATGACTGGTATAAGCGAATATTTATTAACCCCAAAATACAACGACAACGACTCCATTCGAAAAGACACTCATTTGTATTTTGATTGTACACCCATTTTGATTAATAATTAGGATAAAATCACATACATGGAAAATAATTGCAGTAATAGCAAATCACATGTTCAGTATAGATAATGTCAATTGTATACAAGAATATTGTATGTTATACAGAATAAAATGTCATACGGCAAAACAGGAACAAATACTACATTGAATTCAAACTGAATTAATAAGTAAATTAAACTAATTTAGGAAAAACTCAACTTCACAACATACTCATGATCGGAGCTATTGTTAGTTTCTATCTAAAACAAATATAAAATCAAACAGAAGGTTAAACAAACAAAGATTGAATGATTATTATGAGCAACTAATCAAATCTGTGGTTGACATTAAAAATTATCAATGACTTGTGGAGAAGTTGTGAAAGTCTATGTGTTTTTGAAGTTTGTGATGATACTATCATATACGATCGTATAAATTGTTATTATATTTGTCGTAACCATGGAAATCACTTGTAGAAAATAGTCATTACATTTTTATCGATAACCTTTAAAATAATTAGTACTGAACATTCTTGTTGATTTATGAACTTGTACAAACTAGTAAATAAGTAGTAAATTACATTAAAACAGTTATCGACAGCTTCTTGTAATGTAGAGTTGTTGAGAGCAGTTTAAAACAGGTTTTAGGCTTTTATTCTACACTATTTAATGTTTAAGAACAATGATACACTTCATAATATTCAAAAGCACTTCATACGGTGTTATAGTCAGATACTTTGTCATATAATGACACAAATGTTGATACTGATCGATCATTGTTTAGAAAACAATTTCATGTTGTCAAGAATGTGGCATAAGTCAAATTTTATTAATCAAGTTGCCATACAATCTATAGATTACATGGCATGACATTTCAGATCCTTTTGTTTCAAAGGAGCTATTAAGTACTCCTGTATATAGACTGTGATTGTTAGTATTCATCGGCGTAAAATATTTTCAATCTTAAAAGAAGTAATCTGTAACTGTAGTATTCAAACTACCAATCCATTAATAAAAATGTGATCATTGGACTATTCATTTATACTGACTTGTGGTGGTCAGTATTCGATATTATCCTTAATTTGCGTACATTGTTCGTCCTGATAACCATTACTAGATAGTGCTCCAGCGGTCGATTATGTTTATTATTTCACCATACACATATATCCAAAATTGCAGGCACGTTAAACAAGCATGAAAGAGTATTACCGGAAAGCAAGCGTGTGAGCATGCGAGTCAAATGAACAAGTGAGTGATCGAGTCAATGAGTTAGCGAGTCAGTGAACAGGATTAAAATGTACATATATATACACAGGGAAATGAATAAATCATCGAATCAGTTAAGCAACTAATAGTAAGGCTATCAGAATGAATTGATGCCTAGACAAAAAGCAATGCTCAAGCATATGTATTTATACAAACGCAATAATAACAAAGGTACAATAGTATAGATAGGTTGTTATTGTACAATGACTGTGTCCATTAAGCAAGTTAACAAAAAGGACTTAACCATATATAAAATATGAACAAACTCAATTTCATGTGAGCTGTTATAGACTAGTTACTATGTTTATTGACTACTATAGCACAATAGACATGCTTACAAATATAAAAAAACTATACCTTTTACTACTAGTTCATATTTTTAAAATGTTATTTCATCGGATTACCTAAAAAAATGTTTATTTACAAGAACTATATACGAAGAATTATTTTATTTATTCATTTAAGCACATAAATATTGGTACAAGGAAGCACCAGATACATATGCGCCACAAAAATCTCATTTGATTTCTGTGAGGTATGTGATAGTGCCAGGGTGTCGAAACCGAAACGACTGGTTTTCTTAGGGGGCCACACCCGGAGCCTTTGACTTAAAGGTCTGATCCACAAGGCAGAGGAGCATCGTAAGGAGATGCAGTCCCATGATAGCCAGTAACCAACGATTGATTCATTCGCCATTTGTTCCTTCAGGATACTGGACCTCATGTGCACAATTGGTTTAGAATCAGGCTTTTCCAACTCCACTAAGTGGACTTTCCGTGTCCACTAACCTGGTTAAGGCTCTGAGCATTCACTTTTCGTCCTCTCAATTTCGTAATGTCACCAGAAGTCAGTGAGTAGGACTTTCCTGGCAGAGGCTATGTACGTATTGCCATATGAGAGCATTACGAGAGGGAGAGCGGACTCTCCTCACTCTCTACCGTACCATAGCATTTGGGAGGTAAGTAAATATATAACAATCAAAAATGAAAATAACATCAATATTATTTTCCCCTTGACTACAAAAAAGAAAAAAAAACATCAGGAAAAATTTATCCATCAATCCATCAATCAATCATTTAGAAAATCAAATCAACAGTAAATTAGATAACATCCATAATTGAATGATAATAATAATAATAATAATAATAATGTAGGTTATTCTTATCCCATATTCTATTACATATGATAATTACTCACTAAGCAAACGTTGAATGATAGAGCATAACATTAAAAAAAGAGATGAAACATAAAATTTTTTGAAGAGGTAACGATAGCATTAGTAGTATTAGTAGTAGTAGTAGTAGTAGTAGTAGTAGTATGATGATGATGCTAAATAAAGAACAATAATAATAATTAAATTACATATAGTTTATGCAAGAAAAGAGAGAAAAAAAATACTTTGAAAAAGTCAAAAAATAACTTTTATAAAGTATCTAGGTAAACATGATCATATTTGAATACATAATGATAAAGTGTACTGATGATTTTAGCTGCATTCTATCATTATTACCTAGTGATTCTGACATAATTCTCATGTAAGTGTATACGTTCCTACAATGACCGATATATATTTATATATTTTAAGGTGAAAAGAAACAACAGATCATTGATTATATTCAGCGATGAGTTTTGAAAATATAGAAATATTTATGATGAAAAAGTCAGTGACTGTTGTAATATCGAACTGAAATAACGTTGTTTACAATATGTATTTCAACAATCATTTAAGTCAGCCGATTAGATCTTGTGTGTTTATATATACAATATAACGATGAACCTGTTGGGCAACGTCTTTTGAGTGGGAAAAAATTTGAAATCTCAAAGGAGGAATTTTTTCCATATTACAAACCAAGAAAATAATGATCACATCTTGTCTCAAAAGTGCTTAAAATAAAAAGAAGACTTTTCTCTAGACGCATAATCAACATGATATATGTTATAAATTGTACCCCTGTGCCCTATCAGTATATAACGTAATGATACCGCCAATTAGAGAACAATTACTGATCGACCGTACCAATGATGCATAAATCCGTACGAACGGTCTAGAGTCTTTATCGATCCTCCTTTCTGACTTGCCCTGTCTGTTGAGTAGAGAACACCAGTGTCAGCCTCCACGGGATAAATCATGTATTTCTAGCATACTGAGTTTATATACAAACCAAAAAGATCACATCACAACATAAAATAGAAAGGAACATTTATACAACATCTATCCAAAAGTGGATGTTGGAGACTGTAATTACTAGACCGGACATAACAAGAATGGTAAACAATTTAATAATAGTCTATAGATCAAAATAAAGCTTATAATAAGAGCAACACGAATGTACATAGTTTATTTACTTCATAATTATCCAATAAAAATATATGAACAGTATTGGTCCGTATATAGGTCCAACAGTTACCATACATTATTCTTGTTGGGTTATATCAATTTTGATGTGTAAGTTAGATCGCAAAAATTATCTGCTCCTAATCTAGATTATGTTTTAGAATGGTTGACTTGGTTCATTTAGTAGTCAATGATGTTCGTGTGAATAACATGTATTCTCCTCCTCTAACTATAACTAATAATCCTGACGTTCCTAACCTAACCCATAACTCTAGCCAGAATCCTAAATATATCAAAAATATCAATCCATCTTCTCTGATTTCATTGTTTATGCATTTTACACCGATTGCTCTTCGTTCCTGTTCTTTCCTTATCGATCTTCTACCAAAAATACATTATATGTCTAACCATCACCATATACTACTTATGTGAACATAAGTAACCCACACCACTACTATAATAAGTAATTTCATGAAAATTGATTATCCCTTAAGTTGATTACATTCTATTATAAAATGTTATATAACTAAGTAGTGTTTTCTGATTGGTCAATATTTTTCCAAAGGTCTTTGGCACTTTTACAGAATCCTCAAAGTGAACGTCAAAACTTCATATAGAATTCATGATTTTTTCTTGATTATAATATGAAAAAAATATAGCTATAATCATGGCTAACGAATGTGTTATAGTTATTTAAAATACATTGAAGACGCTTGCATACGAAACTGAAGATTCCAGGTTCTGTCATCATTTAGATCATAGATACACACTGATGAGGAAGTGCATACTACTAAGACAAAACAGTTGTTCATCGTTTCGGAACTTTTGATGGTTATCTAATTAAGGTTTGTTGATGATGTATACTATATATATATTCATTTAAGTCGGTTTTCTTTATAAAGTGAATCTTTTAGAAAGCACACAATCAATATAAAGTGTATGGTAAGTGCATTTATACTTATTCAAACAATTCATGTTTTCTTTAGATAGACAGTAACATGGTTTTAATTTGAAACGGTTAATCTAAGATGATTATATGCATCTCATGGTTGAGTGGTTGGTTTCTTAACCATTAACTTTAGGGTATAAACCTGACGTCAAGTAAATTTGAGTAGCTAGATAATAATAATGTCGTTATCACTTACATAAAGCAACGAAACTTTTAGCCGACTTTATAAATCAATTCTTTTTGTTAGTACAGTAGAATAAATGACGGAAAAAAAGTGATCCTTAGTTCTATTTACTTATTTACTTACTTAAGTCTGTTACTCCACGGTGGAGGAGCATAGGACGCCCACTAGCATTCTTCATCCGATTCTGTCTTAGATAAGTTTTTCTAATTGTTTCCAGTTGGTATTCATCCTTTTCATATCTGCTTCCGATTCCAGACATAATGTGTTCTTTGGTTTCTCTCTATTCCGTTTCCCTTAAGGATTCCCGGTTAGTGCTTGCTTTGTGGCTCAGTTTGAGGATCCCCTCGATGTAAGCTTTATTCATCTACCAGTTCAATTTATCGTAGGTGAAAAAGCAAAGTCCGATATTATTGTTCCCTGTACGCTGACGTATAACATTAATTGTTTAGCCTTTTTCCAGTCCCTAAAATGTTCTTACATTTGAGCCACATGCAGAAGAAAAAATGCAGGACATATGCATATGCCTTTTAAATAGCGGAGTAGGTAAATACCGAACCAAGAGATAAAATATAATCCATTATCATTCTAGAACCCCTTTGAAGTTTCTAGTTAACTCTGACTAGGTAAAATGTGACTGGCTTTCCTCCAACTTACATCAAAGTTCCCTAAAGAATTCTTTAGGATTTTCAAAAGGCTTTATATATATATATATATTTCAATTCAAATGAAATACTTTTAATGTAAGCAAGAAAATTACAGCATAATATGGGTTCTTTCTACTTTCAGATTCTATTCAACCGCTTACAACCTAAAAACAACTTATAATCTTAAAACCAATGCAATATACATAATTTATGTATGAAAGAAAGTTTTAACAAAAATTAGTTATGACATCCAAATGTATCCTAATTAAACACAATAATTATGAAAGAATTTCATACATTTAGTTTCCTTTACTATCTTGCAAAAAGAGAGGAAAAAAGAGTTGAATAGTATAGTATGAATTCATTTTATTTTGTAATGTTCACTTGTACATTTGTCTATTTGTAGATTGAGTATATTTATATTCTAGAAAAGAGTACTGATAAAATCATGGAAACCGGTTTTAGAAATGATACTAGAGATTGATGTTCTAATTACATAATACTTGAGCACAGATCAGGTGAAAAGTAAGAAATCAAGATTATATTATACAGAGAAAGGTTACGCAACAAATACTTGTAATCAAGGTTATCATTGCAAAGGAAGATTGATAACTGAATAAATAACCTCAGCACGTGGTTGAGGCTCCATCCGTCGACTCCTTCAAAAGAAAGTTGGATCAGCTGAGAGACCATCATTGCCAGGACTAACACAGGCCATCAAGCCTCCTGTCCTTTCCAAACTGAAACTGAAACTGAAACTGAATCGTTTTGTATGCACAAACTTTATTTAAATATTATCATGGCAACTATTACACTGAAATTCAATAAATTCGACATACTTAACTTATTGATTATCCTGAAAGATGTAGCGTCGACATCATGTCCACTGTCAAACAAAAGGCGGATGAAAAATTATTTCTACAAAATGTTCTTCTTCTGTAGTTTTCTCAAATCTCTCTTCTAACATATTCACATATTAGGCAACAATTTTGACAAACATTTTATATGACCCATTATCTATGTTGAACCCAATTTTAAACAAGAAGTTTATTTACATCAAAAAAGCATGTAAACTATAAATTTTTTTACAACATTTAACTATTCCTAGGTTTTAGGTTGTCAGGAGTTGAATTAGATCTGTGAAATAGATGAATTCATATTATGCTGCTAAGGTTGCGTTTTCTACTTTATAATTGAAATCATGAGTCATTTGAAGCTAGATTACCATGGAAAACATGGAAGCACTTGACGGCCGTTTCGTCATATTATGGGGCTCCTCAGCAGTGCTCATCCACGATCGCGCCCCGCGAGATACGAACCAGAGCACTTAACGTTTAGACCACTGAGCCGGTCGGCATCTATCGGTGTTAATGTCTAACTTTAATCAATCCACGAAATCTGACTCATGTTTTCAACTATGAAAATACTGAAATCTCCACATATCCCCTTTTTTTCTACTTTAGTCAAATTTATCAGTGGGAAAAATTGTAAAATATTTTTGACATCACTACTCAGTCAATAATGATGGTGTTTTATTCAACTAATAAACACAGTTAGTTAATTCATGATATAACAAATAGAAGAATGATAAACTTTTCTATGAATTGAACATAGTTGTTTTAATTAATGATTGAAATTTCTTTTTATAAAAAGTTAGACGTTAACACCGTTGAATACCGGCTCAGTGGTTTAGAGATTAGGCATTCGCTCATGAGATAGAAGGTTGTGAGTTCAAATCCCGCATGCGTGATCATAGATGCGCACTGCTGAGGAGTGCTAAAACTAGGACGAAACGGCCATTCACTGCTTCCTTGTTTTTAATGGTTTTCTAGATTATATCGACTCATGAATTCCACTGTTGAAAAGCGTTTACTACAATCTCGACGAGTCTTCATTTCTGACTAAAAAAAACCAACCGTAAAACAAGATAATCTTCTTGGAAAAGCTGAGTTTAATTCGCATGGAATAATGTCTCATTTGTTTAAAAAAAATAACAGTTAAACATACTTCCCACTGTGAATGGAATATGGCGAGTCCTTTTACTGTAATCAATAATTATTACTTTGAAAAGTTTTAAAGTAAATAGGATACTTCAAAGTTGAAGCTAGACCACCATCGAAAACCTGGAAGCACTGGACGGCCGTTTCGTCCTATTATGGGACTCCTCAGCAGTGCGCACCCACAATCCCGCACTCGCGAGCTTCGAACCCAGGACCTACCAATACATTCGTTGAGGTTATAAAATAAAACAACAATAAGAAAAGGTAGTTTCCAAAGGATTTCCTTTATTTCGGCAAATTCTATATCAAAGCTGTATGACTGTAGATATATACTGACTTCAAAGTGATAATATGTTAGTTACCAATAATAATTTGTTTTTTTTTATTTGGTGACATTGATAAAACAAAAGTATAAAAAGACATTACTCTTATTTAGAGACTAGAAATGACTTATTATTCACAACGTGACCAATTATAGAATTTTGTATAAATGGACTTTTGACTATTTCCAGTCAAAACAGATAATGTTCTTGAATACTGTTGGATAGAATGACCAATATACTTAGCTTCACAAGTGTAAGTAAACTGTTTGATTTATATAAAAATATATTATATGCTAAAGTTTATCTTTTAAATTGTTGCTAAACAGTGGTCATCTGGAGAATACTGATTTTATGGTTGGTGTAAAGAATATTCTTTTTGAGAGAGTGGAAAATCCATCTCCACAAGATGTCTGAAACTTTATCAACTTTGACATCAGTGTTCATGTCAAAGGTTTTTTTGAAACATTTTGAGTAATGAGTCTTATATTCTTGTCAACAAATCACGATGGATATTAATTTTCAACAAAAGAGTGTTGCTGGACCAGATGAAAGACGTAGTAGATGCCCGATTTCGAGATCAACAGGTTGGATTTGTAGTGCCGTGCTTCATTAATCGTTCACCTCGATAACCGTTACAATACAAACTTTAAAGGTGAATGAAGTTAGAAGGCAAAGAGAAGCGGCAGCTACAGTTTTATTGACAAATGACGCAGATCAGAAAGTTGTAAGCACATGAGAAAATATCAGCGAGCGAAACAAAAATGACACGCATTGGAGATGGCTGGCAAGCCAATTCGCTTTAATCAAGCGTTAATCAATATTTATTGTCAGACATGAATAAATGGCAGATATGTCATGAATAGGATGAGAAGTGTACACACATCTACGCTCATATAAAAATGGTCAGGGTTAATAAGTGATTAACTAACAAGGTGAAAACATGACTCATGACGGACAGGTGAATTGACTTGTCTAGAAGTTAGAATAAGGTATATGAACTTGACATAACAACCGATACTACAGATTTCATAAAGAGCGGTCGTGCACATAAGAAAATGCGACACTACGGATCATCGTTGAACAATCAGTTGAGTGGAACTCGTCAGTATACGTCAAATTCACTGACTATGAGAAGGCGTTTTACAGTGGGTACCTTGTGGAAACTTCTTCAACACTATGGAGTTCCTCAGAAGATTATCAACATTATCTGGAATTCATACAATGGACTACAGTACAAAGTGGTACATGGAGGACAACTGAAAGATGTACTCCAAGTAAGGACCGGAGTCAGACAAGGCTGTCTACTCTCCCCCTTCCTATTTCTTCTGCTAAATGATTGGTTTGTGAAGACATTGGCATTTAAGGGGAAGCACGGAATACAATGGACGTCTCAGAATCAATTAGACGATTTGGACTTCGCAGATGAACTAACCCTCCTACCACATACACACTGACAAATGCAGGTCAAGACGACTGGTGTAGCTGCAGCCTCTGCATCAGTAGGCCTCAACATATATAATGGCAAAAGCCAGATACTCAAATACAACACAGAGAACAACAAACCAATCACACTTGATGGAGGAACTCTGGAAAATATCGAATGTTTCACGTACCTGGGAAGCTTTATTGATGATCAAGGAGGATCTGGTGCAGATGTAAAGGCGAGGATCGGCAAAGCAATGACAGGATTCCTGCAGTTGAAGAACATATGGAAATAAAAATAACTGTCAACTAACTTTTAAGTGCGAATCTTCAATACGAACGTCAAGACAGTCCTACTGTACGGAGCTGAAACGTGGAGAACTACTACAACCGTTATCAAAACAGTATAAGTATTGATAAACGATTGTCTACGCAAGATACTCAATGTCTGTCGACCAGATGCCATCAGTAACAGCCTTCTGTGGGAGAGGACAAACTAGATTCCAGCTGAAGAGGAAATTAGGAAAAGACGTTGGAAGTGGATAAGACATACACTAAGGAAATCACCAATGTGCATCACGAGGCAAGCCCTCAATTGGAATCCGGAAAAGAAGCGGAAAAGAGGAAGGTCAAAAAACATATATGAAAAGAATGAATAACAACTGGAAAGAACTGGAAATGACTGCCCAGTACAGGGTTGGATGGAGAATGCTGCTGGGTATCTTATGCTTCTCCACGAGGAATAAGTAATCACTTACTCTTAGAAGGTTTAATTCATCTATAGCATCAAGACTCGAAGTTCATCGTATTCGTGCGGCAAAAAATGTAATCTAATCGGTCATTCTACGTTTAGGGATCCAGTATAAACTCAATATTGTACAAATTTAGGAATGAATTCATCCCTAAATTATTCCTTCTTTATGTTTCACATCATTAATAAAATAGACAATCAAGTCAATTTGATAAATTTTGGGAAAACACGTTTAATGATTAAAGAAAGAAATTGACATTTAATAATCAAATTTCAAAATAACAAAATGAATGTCAATTTTTATTATTTTAATTAAAAACTTTGTACTGATTGCGTAATATTTACAAAAAATCTGTTCTATATTACAATTGCTTGGATAAATATATACCATACTGATTACATAATTATTATTGATTGATCATCAAAAGAGAATGTTTGTGTATTTGATTTCCAACATCTATCTAACTATCTATCAATCTACCTATCTATTTGCCTATCTATCTATCTATCTATCTATCTATCTGCCTATCTATCTACCTATATATTTATCTATCTATCTATCTATTTATCTATCTATCTATCTATCTCTCTATCTATCTCTCTCTCCCTCTCTATCTATCTATCTATCTATTTATCCATCTATTTATCTATCTATCTGTCTATCTACCTATCTATTTATTTATTTATCTATCTATCTATCTACCTATCTATCTATCTACCTATCTATTTATCTATCTATCTACGTCACTTTATTTACATTAAGTTAAGGGACATTTTACACTGGTCTACTGGAACAAGACATATTTTTTTTTGAAAGAAAAAGTGTGCACCTCTTATCGCTGCATTTTAGAAAAGAAGTAAACTAAGACCATGTAGAAAAATTGATTTAACCTCTTCCTTTTTTGAAAATAAAGATACATACTAAGATTAGAAATAATGTTTATACTATGCCGATTGATTGTAGAGAATAGTTAAATTAATACCAATATTATGTACTTGTTATATCCCGAAGAGAATTATGAATGGTAACTTTAAAAACTATTTAAGGACCAATATGATATATATTTCCTATTGTATAATTGTTAAGTAACTAAACTGTTCATATTCATGTCCCTCTTATTATAAGCTTAGTTTTGACCTATAGACTATTATTAGACGATTTACCGTTCTTGAGTTGTCAAAAGTCTATTTATTACTGCTTCCCAAACTCACAGCCCCTTTGAGCTAAGCCTTGTAAAACTGTTATTTTCTATTTTATGGTACGTTGTGGTCTATCTGTTTTGGTATATAAACTCATTATGTTTGAGAATAATGATTCACATTGCAGAGGCTGTTATTGATTATCTGGACTTAACTGGCTGGGCTAGGCAGATATCAGGACCGACAAGTGCTCCAGACTGCTCGTATCGGTTACTTGTGTCACTGGTTCTATCGATAATTCACTGCTCTCTAATTGGCGGTATCGTCACTTCATATATTAACTGGGCACAAAGGTAGGCTAAAAGTTATAACAGTAATAAATTCATTTTGTATTATTTGCTAGTGACTAGTAGCTAAATGGAAAACCAGATGGCATTTGAAGCGAACAGTACTGGGTTCCAGTCTCAGAGTGAACATCAACTCTTAGATGCAGGTATATCCAGCTGACAAGACTCAAATAGGATGAGACGTGTGTCGTGGATTCCATCGCTGACACTATCCATCTTTGATTGTAAAGCCTGTGACTTCAGGCAATATCGAGACAGTCCGCACTGGATGGACATATGCCAAAAAGAGACTAATCATTTGCAGTCTTAAACATCAATGGGAAGATTCAAGTAAATAATACCAAGTGAATTGAAACTTCACCCCATTGCACAAACAAGTGGCTATCAGGACTCAATAGCTAAGTAGATAATGCGATGGCATTTGAAGCGAACAGTATTGGATTCCAGTCTCAGAGTGAACATCAATTCTGAGATGCAGGCATATCCAGCTGACGAGCCCCGAATGGGACGAAACGCGCGTCATGGATTCCACTGCTAGCTATTATTCATTTTTGCTTATAAAGAATAGCCTATTGAATAAAACTGTCTATCATTTGTTGGATTGTTTTGTTTTGTTTTTCATATTGAAATCAAATGTTAATTTATTTATAAATTGTTGTTGCTTCTTTTCATTTTCTTTTTGTTTATAAGAAGGTGTTTCATTCAAACTACATTTGTATTTTTCATTCATACATTATCACATAAACAGATGATTAAATTTACTATAATTTAACATTATTATTATTAGATTTTAATTTTATGTCAGTCAGATTGGTTTGTATAGTGGATTTTAAGTGTAATCACTTACAATCAATTAATTATACTTGAAAGCGTGAGTCAATTGAAGCAAGACCACCATGGAAAGCCTAGAAACACTGGACGGCCGTCTCGTCCTATTATGGGACTCCTCAGCAGTGCGCATCCACGAACCTGCTCTCGCGAGCGAGATTCGAACCCAGGACCTACCAGTCTCGAGCCGAAGCCCTTAACCGATAGACCACTGAGCTGGCATCCAACGGTGTTAATGTCTAACTTCAACTGATCCACGAAGTTGAGCAACCATTCACCAATTGTCTTCAGTGAGTTCCTATCTCACAACAGACCTGGTTGAACTCCACCGGTTACTGCTTCTCACTAGAGCTCCTAGACATACTTCTGTTGTGAGATAGGAACTCACTGAAGACAATTGGTGAATGGTTGCTCAACTCGTGGATCAGTTGAAGTTAGACATTAACACCGTTGGATGCCAGCTCAGTGGTCTGTCGGTTAAGGGCTTCGGCTCGAAACTGGTAGGTCCTGGGTTCGCATATCGCGGGAGCGGGTTCGTGGATGCGCACTGTTGAGGAGTCCCATAATAGGACGAAACGGCCGTCCAGTGTTTCCAGGCTTTCCATGGTGGTCTAGCTTCAAATGACCCACGCTTTCAACTATAATAAATACTAAATCTCCACAAAACTCCTTCTATAATTAATTAATTATACATTGAATGTGTAATATTGTATTTTACATGTATAGGTAAAAGAAAGAGAGAAGGAATATAAGTGTTATCTATCTTTATTTATTCGTTAGAACACAATGTAAGTAAATGAGTTATAGTATTCTTGTTGAAGATGGCATTGTATGGGCTGACCTTATGTCAAATCCATATAGGTTATTCTAACCTCTGGACAGATTAATCTACTAATTCTTTCGAAACCACAGTTCTACCCTATCAATTATTCGCTTATTAACCTTGATTGTTTTTTATGTAAGCGTATATGTGTACACTTATTATCCCATTCATCACATATCTGTAACTTATTTGTGTCTGACTATAAATATCGATTCACGCTTGGTTAAATCGAGTAGTCTAACTTGCCTTTTCTACAGCCTGTCATTTCGTTTTGTTTCACTTTCTGATCAGCGACTGAACGAAATACATGTATTCAAAAATCCATTCTCGTATTCGACTTACTTAATTTCGTTATTTACTAACGCCACATAAGTCGATAATAATATGCAAGGATTGACGATATGTATATTTAAATAACTACCATAATACGATTTAAATGGAGTCAGGCAATGTATCACAAAAGCATAACGATCATAATTTGAGATTTCACAGCAAACATGTATGGATTCCACTGAATCTATTTGGGTTTGGTTGATGAGATAGTATCATAAGCCGTCACATTTCAAAAAAATTTTATGTTATCAAACACTACACAGTATATATATATATAATCGACATCGAATATAGAATATGGTATGGCAGCCTGCTTGAACATCTGGGCTACCTGTTCCTGCTATCTAGATATTTCAATAAGTCATCTAGTTTTGTTTGTTTTAATATAACACTACTAATCACATAACCTATTCAGGTGCGTTTCTGAAAAATGTACAACCTTTCGTTATACAAGTTACAACAGGCCCAATCAACGATATCGTAGTTGCTGACTGGCAATATGCAGCGAAAAGATTGTACATTATTCAGATGTCGATTGACTGAACTGCCTAGCTCTAGGTGGCTATCACTCAATATTTATCGTCAGGATTGACGAAGAAGTAAGAAACCGAAACTTGTTGAAATGCATTGTTCTGAGTAATCTATATTGTACTAAAAATATAATATTGAACAAAGCTAACAATAATAATAATAATAATTGGCAAAGGACAAAAAGTGAAATTTTTTTCGCTGACCTATCTCATCTCTTTTTTTTGTTTTTCTTGTATTATTTTATTGATACACTTAAGCGTTAATTTATATTGTTTCATTTTCAAAGTTCACTAGATAAACAAAAGTGTACCTATAATAATTCAAGTTATATTTGATAATAAACAATTAAAACAGGTTTGACAATCATAGGGGTAATTATTGTATGACATGTAAGTAGAGAAATATTATGTAAATGGTAATTTTTAGTAGGGGTTTTTTGGAGATTGTTGTAATCTTTATAGTTGAATTCATCAGTCAATTGAAGCTAGTCTACTATGGAAAACCTGTAAGCACTGGACGCTCGTGCACAAGACTAATAGGTCCTGGGTTCGAATCTCTCGAGGCGGGACAATGGATTCACCCTGATGAGGAGTTCCATACTAGGACGAAACCTCCATCCAGTGTTTCCAGGTTTCTCATGGTAGTCTAGCTTCAATTGACTCATGAATTCAACCATAAAAATGTTAATTTCCTTAAATTATTATTATTATTATTACTAGCTTTAGTCATTTTTACATTTTTGGTACAAAATAAAATTCTCAGTACAAAGTACTTCAACAAGTTTCCATTTCTTACTTCTTCGTCTTTTCTGACGATAAATATTAAGTGACCGCCAGTTAGAAGTTAGCAGCCCAGTCATTCAACATCTGAAAAATGTACATTTTTCTACCTGCATATTGACAGCAACCACAATATCTTTGATTAGGCCTTCTATATTCTTTACAGCGAAAGGTTTTACACTTTTCAGAAACGCACCTAAATAGGTTTTGCGATTGATAGCCAAAATGATGTATTAAAACAAACAAAACTAGATAACTTATTGAAATATCTAGATAGCAGGAACAGGTAGCCCAGATGTTTAAACAGGCCGTCAGTTGTATCCGAGTCATAGACAATTTATTGCCAATAATAAATTATGAATACTTTCTCCTTAGGAAAAATGTTTCACTTAAATCTTTATTTCATTAATTTGACATTATAACAACTTATGCATAAAAAGATCTCTTTCATTACCAATTATCATATACCAGATTATGGATAGAAATATGAAAAGAAAAATGTAATAAAAATTTTGTTTATCAATAAATAAATAATTGGATACAAGCTCAGTGGTCTCGTGGTTAAGCGCTCGAGCGCAAAAAAATGATAGGTCGTGGATGCGCACTGTTGAGGAGTCCCACAATAGGATTAAACGGCCGTTCAGTACTTCCAGATTTTCTATTGTGATCTACTTTCAATTGATTCATGATCTCAACTATCAAAATTACTATAATATTCACAAAACCCCTTTTGAAATAATAAATAGTTTCACAAAACAATATGTGAATTGATTTTTTGTTCAATGACGTTTGTTTGTTGTTGTTTTTTTTGAATGTTTTCTGTCGAAACCGTTACACGTTAGAAACAAATAAATCTTCAATAAATTGAAATATTTGTCAACGTTTATTTCTAGACAATTTTTTTGAATTTATTATAAATTAAATAAGGTTGGATAATGTTTGTAACCATGGTATAAAGATAATGGCTTTGTTTTAACGAAGTATCGTGCTTTTAATTAAGGAAAAAATGACTTAATGATTAAAGTATAGAAAATTTAGACAATTATCTTTTGAAGTGAGTATTCCCTTCTAGCTAGTTGATTGTGGCTAACTGAATAGTGTGATTAGATCTTATAAATAAAGTTTGATTCAAAAGGAAATACACAACAATGTACCTAGTAAATGAGTTTGAACTGGGTTGTTTCATTGTCAATGCCGACGTCATCTTCATCAATGTAAACTTTGACGTAATATATTCTATATAACAATTGATGATTTTCGGATAATTGTTTTACGATAGCAGTCTTCACGTAGTCAAACTATCGATTCTACCTGTATATGTTAGTTAAATATCATATTGTGAGATTAGAATATATGTAGTAATATTGGCATTATATATGCAAATAATGTTTGAAAAAATTTCGGCTACTGAAACTTAAATAATTCCAGTGTTTCGTCCAATAACCTCATTAGAACTTCTTCAGAGTAATAATTGAATTATCAAAGAATATGTAGCATTCGACAAACAAATCTATACTAAAAGACTATATAGTCATGGTCAGATGTTGATTAAGGTTTTTTGTACAGATATTTTTCAATAAATGATATATATTCTTTGATTTTTCCACTGAAGAACTTCAAACGACTATGTTTGACAAAACATTTGAATTATTCAAAATCAATTTCCTAAGATTACTTCAAATATCATAGGCAAAGATGGGTAGTGGCTAGCAGTGGAATCCAGAATGCGCATTTCGTCCTATTTGAAACTTGTCAGTTGGATGTACCTGCACCTCAGAGTTGATGTTCACTCTGGGATCCCAACACAGTACCGTTCGCTTCAAACACCATTACATTTCCCACTTATCTACTGAATTCTGATAGCCACTTGTTTGTGCAATGGGGTGAAGTTTCAATTCACTTGGTATTATTTACTTGAATCTTCCCATTGATGTTTAAGACTGCAATTGATCAGTCCCTTATCGGCATATGTGGATACTGTGCGTATTGCTTTAATTTACAAGTATTATAAGATGAATGTACCTGCATTTATTGATAAGTCTTGCTAATTGAACGCTATATTCGGATACCAAGCTAGTCTAGTAAACCCCAAGCTAAAACTTCACAGCGACTTGAATACGAGAGAAAAGGCGTAAAATATACGAGAAGCACTTTACTCCAAAGATTCGTTTATGTACAGAAAATATAGAGTATTTCAGAAGTCAGTGGGTTTTCCTGAAAATTCTAGAATACTACTAAACATAGTAGCAGTGTAGTAACCAGCCAATCAAAACTTCTACATGTGACTTTTTATTTTCGAGATATTTCTAGCAAAACTTCTAATCAAACACTGATTAGATAAAAATGCTTCTTAATGTTTTCCTGAGCTTGTCATGTTTATCGAGAGAAATTTTCAGGATCACCCCAACATTTATCTTTGCTTATAATACTTATGAATTAAGGCAATATCAAAGCAATACGTACAAGATACACATATGCCAATAAGAGACTGATCAATTACAATCCTAAACATAAATGAAAATATTTAAACAAACAATACAAAATGAATGATAATAATCTTTGCTTACCATGCTTGTGAAATAAGGCTATATCGAGGCAATACGCACAGTATGCACATATGCCAACTAGAGACTGACCAGTTGCAGTCCCAAACATCAATGGGAAGATTCAAACAAACAATACTAAATGAATTTAATAATGAGAATAATTTATTAAAATAACAATAATTAGATTCATGTAGAAAGATAACACCTAAATGATTTATCTAAATCTATTATGGTAAGTGTTATATCGTGTGAACTCGTGATATATATGAATGTGCAGTTAGAAAGGAGTGAATTTATTGATCGAACGCAAATGATACTTAAAATCGTACGAGCTGTCTTGGGTGCAATCCAGTCCTTCCTATCTGCCTAGCCCAGCCCGTTAAGTCCAGAACACAAATAACAGCCTCGGCAATATGAATCATTATTAACAAACATATTGGGTTTTTATACAAACCAAAGTAATCAATAGACTGATGATAACTCAAGAATCGTATGATAATAAATCAAAGATCAAAATAAAGCTAATGATGATAGAAAACACGAATATGAATAATTTAGTTACGTAACAATTGTACAATAGGAAATAGGCATATTACATTGATCCATAAATAGACCTAAAGTTACCATTCGTAATTCACCGGGGGATATATATATATATAATCAAGGCTCTAGATACAACAGTAAGACCTTATTATCAATGATAGACAATAATAATAGCAATGATAATAATAATAGTAATAATATTAATAATACTAATAATGATAATGATAATAATGGTAGTAATAATAATAATACAAATACTTATGGTAAATGACTTTTTTTTCAACATAACACAGATAATAATTAGAAACTAAGAGAGAGAAAGAATTTCAATCCCTATCAACTTTATCTCCATTCAAATAAAAGTGGTTTTAACCAAAATGAATAACTGAAGAGTAAAAACAATTTTGAAAAAACAAGGAAAATGGACTACAAATTTGAAAGGTGAACAGACAAGTAAAAAGAGAAAACAAAGAACTGTATATGTGAAATATATAAGAATTTTCGTCTAAATTGGAGGTAATAGTTTCATAGTTTTTGAGCGCCAAGTTGATGTAAGACACATTAAATAGGAATAATATATATTTGTAAAATCTCAGCGAATGAATTTGAAGTAAATCCAACGTTTCGCCTGGCAATCTGGTTCAAGCTTTATCAAGGAGATATAATCAAGCATTAAAATTATCATATTCGATAAGTTTGATGCTTGATTATATCTCCTTGAAAAAGCTTGAACCAGATTGCCAGGCGAAACGTTGGAGTTACTACAAATTCATTTGCTGAGATGTTACAAATTTATTATTCCTATTTAATGAAAATGAGAAAATTTGAAATTTGAGGATATAAACATACGTATATATATACATTTGTACACGATGGTTTCCAACTTAGTTTCTTCGGTTGAGGATCATCTTAGAACTAGAGAATACATAAACCTTAAAGAAACAAACAATATATATATATATTTATTATTTATTTATTTAAACACATATATATTGGTACAAAAGGGCACCAGATACATATGCGCCACACAAAATAATGAAAGTAGCAAGAGAAGGGATGAAAAGATAAGGCGGACTAAAATGTACAACCAGATGACTCAGTTAGGAAAGTTAGAACCATTCTTTATGTAGAAAGTAAAAGAATGTTGCAGCAGGATCGCTACTGGCTTCTATTCTGAGCAATATCTGATAACGTCTCTAGCCACTGTGTTGCACCATCTCTCGGACCCCAGCCAGGGAGTCGTGAAGGACCAACAGAAGCTAGCCCTTTGCAGCTTTCTTTCATGCCACGACACCATGTCATACACTGACCTCCTCTCCGCTTTTTCCAACCAGTCCCAGGGTCGGCAAATAATGCACGACGTGGAAGTCTCTGGGACGACATTCGTAAAACATGTCCAAGCCACCGAAGTCGGTGTTTCAAGATGGTGACACCAATTGAATTATCGTCTCTGCGCTCGAATACACGATGCCGAACCTCTGCATTACTAACATGGTGTTGCCACTGTATGTCAGCAATCCTTCGGAGACAACGATGATCGAGCACAAAGAGTCGTCTAACATCCTCAACTCGGAGAGGCCAGGTTTCACAAGCATAGAGCAAAACTGCTCTCACCGACGCGTTGTAGATCCGACCTTTTACAGCCAGACTAACATCACGAAGGCTAATTGTGATTACTTGGAAAACTGATTACATACTATGAGATCTGTTAGTGGCATTTGTCATATACTGAAGTTATTCAAGGTACTAATGGAAAACTAGACAGCTGTGACTGTTGGAATTCAATTGGGTTAGAATTGAGATAGTAGGTACCAAGGACACATTGTAATAGTTCTGTGATAGTTTTGATTGATTGAAGTTGGATATTCAAACTTTTGGATACTAACTCAATGATTTAATAGACTTTAGCAAGACTTGAATATTTTAAGTTATACCTGTGGTCTGATCCATCATTTTATTTTGAAATATGAGCCATTTTATGAATCACTGAAATTAGACAGAAATTGTATCAATCTTATTTGCATTTAATTTCTAGTAAGTTGTTGGTACGCTTTGGTATTGGGAACCTCAGCAAATTAGATTTGATCGTCACCGCAGCACACAACATTCCAACAGTCGCTTTCTACCGATGGAACCTAGGGAAGAAGACGACATTACAGAAAAAGCCTGATAATCAGCGAGAATAGAAAAGTTAAAATTAAGACGCATCTGTTTATGTGGTAACAAGCAATGACAATGGGATACAATAAAAATAGCACACTAAGATTGATAATAATCAATCAGGTAACACCAAAAGTCATGAAAGAAAAATGGATTGGAAAAATATTACTGTGGCTGCCCTTAGGAAAAGAAACTACCATTTATGAAGCAAAACTAGATAACCGGTTATCACCTTTAGCAGTTGTCTCGACTTCTTACAATCCGTCAAATTTCGAATGTAAACAGACAATTTTGAAGTAGTATTGCTTTCCGTTTTCGAACTACTTGCTTAGATACTTACCAGATCGTGTTACTTGATATTTTCGAGTACACTGATACAATAATAAAAATGAATTGGAATAGATAGAATACAAATCAACAACGAGTACAGTTATTACCTACAGCGCCTATTGTTTCAATGAGCTACCAAGACATCAAAAGAAAAAACCCGATCCATGACTTCAATAGATTATTACTTGCAAGAATACACACTATAATCAACCCGAAATTGGAATGACTGATTCATCAGGAAACTGTGAACACAATATGCATTAGCATTAATTAATATATAAAGAGAAAATCATTCTGTCTGATCAAGTAACAGTTTGAAATGTCGATTTTTTGATTAGGTCGGATATGATGAATTTAATTAAAAAAGCAGTACCACAATTAAAGGTTATGTTAAATGTATTTGTATTTTGTAACATCGTGTTTATAGAAACCTTTTAAAAGTCATTATTTATTTCATGAAGTCTCAATGGAATGTTTCAACACATCACTTCTGTTTGAATGGGAAAAGACACGAGGTAGTAATTAATTTAATGTGATTTTCATTCAGCATAATACTGTTTGGTATTAACTTTGTGTGGACTTATTTCATTATAACATTTCGTATTAATTCTGAGTAAAATCTATTTTTAGATCTTTATTTTGATTGTATGTGATATTTGTTAACAAATTATCAAATGTCAGTGAACTCGATGGGCAAATGAGTGTTTTTGGATGGTGAATAAAATCCTACACTTAACATGAGTGTTTATCTTTTACTTGGAGTCCTGAAAATCTTCGTTTCTATCCGTCTGAAGATATGATGACTTCACATGGTTTAGTTAACATCGAAAGTATTCAATATATGGAAACTGAGATGAAAATCTGAAATTGACTGTTTATAAAATATTTTGCGTTTTGTAAATGTATTCTGGTTTTGATAATACGATATCATGAAGAGAGATCTTCCTGTATACCTATGTTCGCAGTATTTTCATATTTCTACTCTTATACAAGATATCAAAAAGCGAAATACAGACTTTGTACATTTTAAGTAAGATCTAATACACAAGTGAGTAAGCGACTTTGAAGGGTCAATTCCATGGTAGTCGGTGACCAACAATAGTTTCATACGCCATTTTTTTCCTTGGGATCCTGGAGCCCATGGGCACCACCGGTTTGGAATCAGGGTTTTCCATCTCCCCTAGGTGGATCCTCCACACCCACCAACACGGCTAAAGCACCGGACGTTCCCTTTTCATCGTGTCAATTTCGTAAACAACACTTTCGCCGTGAGTAGGTTTTCCCTGACAGTGGCTGCATACGCTTGTCAGAGCATTTTAAGAAAGGAAGATGACTATTCACACTCTTGGACATACCAGGGCATGATCTTATTAGTCAGTAATATGAACTACAGATGTGTTATATTTTCCATGAATTATTCTCAATTAACTACTCACTTATTGCTTCGCCTTCTATTCTTTATGGATTGATTGCATACAAGTTATGGTTACTTATTTGGGGTATGTTGTAGTTTGACAATTAACGTATGGACGTTCATAAATGTTTACGTTGTGATGGTAGTAAGTTTTAATTGCTCGCTGTGTCCGATTTCATATTAACCACCGGACTAGAAGAAGACTGCGTTCTAAACCAATAGGTATAAAGATATTCGCGGTCATTGCTTGAGTTTATTTATTTTCGATCAAAGCGTGACACCAATTAAGGAGAATTTCACTAAGCTAATAAGCATTGAAATACATGTCATTAGTGGACACTATTACCAGGCGACCGGATAGTAGTATATGGAGATAGTCAGACATAGAATGTATTTTGACAGAAGACCGATAAGGAAAGAACTGAAATGGAGTGCAATTGGTAAGAAAATGCATGAACAATGGAATTAGAGAAAATGGTCTGATATTGTTATAATCGTATTTTTGCTAATAAAGGACCCAGCTATTCCTATTGCCTAATATTCTTATACGATGACACTCAACAAGACCCTAAAATCAGAACACGTTGAACAGGAATGAAATTGTATTCAAAAATAACAATGGTAGGTGAGCAGCAATCACTTGTTTTAATAACGTTCATATATTTATAGTATATACAAAAGAAGCTTCTAGATTTTTCTCCAATAATTTGCCAGGGCTAATTGGCTTAGAATTAGTCAATCAGTGCGCAGCAACACCATCATGCATGAAACATGCTTTAATCCAATCAATGTCCCTCTAACAGATATTTTCAGAAGGAACAGTGAAGACTGAGACAATTGATTGTTGTTTTGCAAATTAACTGTTTGCTGAATGATTATCAAATCTTAGTAAGATAGTTTTGTAATTTGTACTTAAATACATTCAATTGTTCCCATTCGTGTTCTTCTTCACTACAATACTACTTAATAGATTAGAAATTAATCATTTCAAATAAAAGTAATAAATCAATAAATAAATAAAGTAGTTACAAAAGGGTTAGAAAAGAAAAATCATTAATAGACATTTCTTAAAATTATAATAATTTAATTGACATTTTTGAAACCTGGAAACAAGTTGTATCCCCTATGCATAAAACATATATCCATATATGTATATAAGTATATGAATATTCTATACAAAATTATGATTATTCTCATGAATATGTATTAATGTATTATATTATAAATGAAAAAAAAAAAATTAATCAAAATGATTTCACAATTAAACTAGGCATAGAAACAGAAATTAGGAAAGAATAAGAAATGAAGAGACGTTGTTAGTGTTTTTGTTGTCGTTGTCAACTAGGATACAACTGTTATTAATTAGTATGTTATAAAGATGAAAAACTTTACATTATTAAAATTGTCAAAATCTTTGAAGGGGTTTTGTGGATATAATAGTAATTTTAATGGCTGAGATAATGAATCAATTGAAGCTAGACACCCGTGGAAAGTCTGGAAGCATTGAACGGCCGTTTCGTCCTATTGTGAGATTCCTCAGCAATGGGTATCCATGATCCCACCTCGCGACATCTGAACCAAAGACCTATCAGTTTCGCGCGTGAGCACTTAACCTCTAGACCACTGAGTCGGCATCCAACGGTGTTATTGTCTAACTTCAACCGATCCACAAAATTGAGCGATGCATACAACAATGTCTTCAGTGAGTTACTATCTCACAACAGACCTAGTTGAACGCCACTGGTCACTGTTTCTCACTAGAACTCTAGGAAATATTCCTTGTAACCAGTCACTGGTGAGCATATGTTGACTATTATCAAAAGAGATTTTGTGGATATTATAGTAATTTTGATAGTTGAGATCATGAATCAATCCAAGCTAGACCACCATGGAAAACCTGGAAGCACTGAGTGGCCGTTTCGTCCTATTGCGGAACTCCTCAGCAGTGCGCATCCACGATCCCGCCTAGCGAGATTCAAACTCAGGACCTATCAGATTCGCGTGCGAGCGCTTAACCTCTAGACCACTGAGCTTTCAGATTTTCTATGGTGGTCTAGCTCCAATCGATTCATGATCTCAACTATTAAAATTTTTTTGAATAATAATTAATCTTCAAATATTGAGTAGTCTAATGTACAATGAAACAGTATAAATAATTGAAAACTTTTTTTTTTCTTTCTGACATTATGTATGAAGTCAAATAAAATTTATTAAAATTTCATGTGGAGATTTAATATGAAGATAATTTTTGTCACCAATATGAAAATAACATCGATCGACAAACCAATAGAACGTGATTTGACTGGTGATTTATCACAGTGTGAGATTCAAAAACAATATAAGTGATTGAAACCTGGACCCATAGATATAACAGAGAGTAAGTACAGTATAGGCCAGCAGACTAAAATCTAATGATCTTCATGTCAGGATATAGTATGATCCACAATGTTGGTGGTGAATTAAAACTACATTCAACTTGGTTAACTCCACTTTGTACTAGGAATTCAGAAGTCTATCTTCAACCTTGTCGTCAGTATGTGAAAGTTATTTATGGAAAGTGGAAATAATAATATAGTTTAAGTGTGGTTTCCAACAGTAACAAATGGCTGTTGGATGATATGAAATGCATATTAAGTACCATTTCAACGAAAAGTATTACTCTGTAACTTTCTATTAACTTATGATTTAATGATTGAAGGTCTATTGTTCTGATCACCAATACCGCTCATTTATGTGATTAAAGGTGGCGATGATACGATGTTATGTGCAGGGTACTCACAGTTGTCCTGCACCCGAAGTATCCCAAATGAAAATGATGTGAAGGAGTATAGTTAAAGACAATCGGTAACTGGTTAATAGCTTTCATTATAAATTTATTAGCATTTATCAGAAGGATGTATTTAAAAATTCAAGAAATTGAGATTTAGCAGGAAGTCATGAAAAGAGTCATTCAACATCTTTGTCAGTGGTGTTATCTTTGATTGATGCAAACTACAAGCATAACTCGAAGCCTACAAAAATATCATAACGTTGCAATATGTACTCTTCATAAATGATCTGTATGGTTCCTGAATGTTAAATTATGTTGCTTACTAAAAAACGATTACAGTAACTATTAAGTTAGTACTTAGCCACAGTACGAAAAAATAAATATCTTGAAGTTTTAATTTCAGGCCTTGACCATGAAGAGATTCATTGATTTTGACCAACCATGTATATGTAGAAATACCTGCATGACGTATTCTACAAACTGTTTGCAACGAATCTACAATAAATCAAATAATTTCATTGTATTCCATGAAAACATGAATGACGAGGATATTCATTTACTCGATTGTACAACTTCCTTGCAAACTTAAATGTATCATCTTTTGTTTCTATGGTTTTCCTTTTTACAACTTACTACTTTTGAAACAATACATGGATTAAGATACATACATGCGTGAAAATTGTACACAAATTTCTAGAACTATCTTTAAACTGAATAATCAAGACGAACAGAAAAGTTAACACGAAACTTTTACAATAGAATAATTTATTAAAAATATGTATACAGCTGAATATCAACTTAACATGTACAATAATCTATACTACTTGCAAATAAACAACAGTATAAACAAATATTGAAAATAAATAATCCAGTAAGTTTGTCATTTACCATAGCAAACACAATCTAATTACTCCAATGATATGTTTGCATATACTACTTAGATATTCACAGTAAACAAACATGTTATGCAAAATTAGAATATGATGATTAATATTTATCGAATGAATCATTATGATCATATTAGAATAGTAGTAGTAGTAGCGTGCATAGATGAAAACATAACAAGACATGATAAAAAATAGAAAACATAAATAGGGATATTTTGGAAATGGTTATTTGTATGAAGATAATTTGTTGACAAGCATCTCAACAGGTTTTACGTACAAATTCAGATTATAGGAAAATAAAAAAATACGAACAAAAATCGAATATAGAAAAACAATGACAAAGTCAAAGAACAAATGTATAAGATAAACAAACAAACAAATCAAAAACAGCATAACCATGAGTTAGATAAGAAAACAAAAGTATACAATGTGTCAAGGGATTATAACAATATAAATATTGTTAGATAATATAAGGTTATTGAGTTTGATAAATATACAAAAAAGTTATTACTCCCCCCTTAACCAGAATGTTTGTCGAACTACAAAAGAACATCATACAAAGAGAGAAACGAAATTATGAAAGACATAAAAGAAAAAAAAACAAACAACAAATATAAATCCCTTCTCATTTTTTGTCCTAAAACATTTGGAAATGTCATTCATTGTTGTTATGTTTTTCTTTTTTTTAAGAAAATATTCACATTTATATTATTATAGTTGTATATTTCGTCTTACATTAGTTACTTCATGGTATTGATGATAATTCATGTAATTGATTTTGTATATCCAAACTTGAATCCAAACAATCTTTACGTATTTGTTTACTGATCGATTCAATCTAGATTGGTGATGTGTGTAATTTTTCCATTCAGCCAATCGGTTGATAAAAAGTATGAAAAATTAGAATGAGCAAAAAATGAATAGAACACATTAATGGTGTATATTAGCCAAGAGAAAAATCAAAAAGAGACTGTAAAAAAATGCAGAACAGAAAAAATCCAATGATTGCAATACTTTATGCATTTAATTTATTTAAACACATAAATATTGCTACAAAGGGACAACAGATATATATGCGCTACACAAATCTCATTTGATTTGTGTGAGGGCTATGATATTGCCCAGGTGCCCAAACTGAAGCAGGGGGGTTTTCTTAGGTGGCCACACCCTGAGCCTTTGACCTAAAGGTCTGGGCCACAATGCAGTGAAGCATCGTAAGGAGATGCAGTTCTATGGTAGCCTGTGACCAACGATTGATTCATATGCCATTTGTTAACTCAGGATACTGGAGCCTATGTGCACCATTGGTTTTGAATCAGGATTTTCCAACTCCCCTAGATGGGACTTTCCGTGTCCACAACCATTAGATTATAAATAGTAAGTATAGTTTTCGTTTATCTTATTGAGTAGAAAAATTGTATTTTTGTGGTTACGCGACTTAATGTAGACCACTTCTTCAGAACATATAAATAACGGGCATTAAATTAACACAAGTTTGAATAGTACAAAGAAAACTAGTGTTAATTTAATTCGGTTGTTTATATACTCTGAAGAAGTGACTTACATTAAACCATGAAACATCAGAAGTACAACTTTTCTACTTATTCAGATCATAACGAAAAAAATGTTTATCATTAACTTCTGCCTGTTATGTATCCGGAGGAAAATAAATAAATGAGTGGTAATCGTTGGGAATTACTTATGGACTAATATTATACGAATATTCTTATTATATGACTATTACGTAGCTATAATATATGTATATTCATATTCCTTTCATTATAAACTTTCATCTGACTTATCGACTATTATTATACGATTTATTATTAATGAGATATTCCTAATTTATTAGTCACAGTTACTCACGATCACAGACACTTTTGGCTTGCTCTTGCACAAATGTTATTTTCTATTTTATGGTGTGATGTGGTCTGATTTGTTTGTATATAAACCCAATATGTTTGAAATATATGATTGGTATCACGAAGGCTGAGATCGGAGTTCAGAAATTAACAGGCAGAGCTAGGTGCAAAAGAACAAATCGTATCTTTAGGATGCTCGTACTAGTGTATGTGACATTAGTTGGATCATACAAGTAAGCGTATCTAAATTAACAATTGTATTTCGCAACAATCGTATAAACTAAGGACGTAACACCACCAAATGCTCAATTTATTTGAAAATATCAAGTCCAACCTAGGCATTGATACCTACAAAAACATCAGACTGTAAAACTGACACATTAACTCCTATTGCTACAATGACAATTAATTTTTCACATCTAGTTACAGTATTAAAGGCTAATGGTAATTGTAGCTCAAATCCTTACACGATTATAGAATATTAACTGAAAAGTTGATTTAATTATATGTCTAATAAGAATTAGAATTGTATACATGAATAAATTGAACAGATTAGATTCATGATAGTCTAGAAGAATATAGGAATAATATTTGTTTTTGTAGGTAAAAGAAACCATATCATGACTAAATGGTAGGTGCGAAATTACAAATAAGGTACTCTATTGAATCAGGTAAATGTCAAGCACATGACTTCAAGGTTTTAATCTATATTTCACTGTTAAGATCAAATGAGCAATCGTAAATATTTTTACATTAGACTCATGTACCTATTTATTTGGTTTACTAATTAGAGCTACCTAGTGATTTCAGTTATTTGTATTGTATAGTCAGTTTAGTATAAAATAGGAAGTGCATACTGTAGTTGAATAGGATCATACAACAAAAAACTTAACAGAATATCTATAGTGAAGCTATGACTTACATTTCGTTTAATTCTGTACCTCAGAGACACTTCAAACTTTTGATTAGACTTTTCGATTCTCAACACCTACTATGAATGAACGTTGAATGATAACACGAAGGGGAACTATGAGAAAAGTTTCATGTCCAAAGTTGGTTTAGTAACAGGTTACTAATGACATTAGATCTTCAAAGACTTAAGGAGAAAACGTTAATATTATAAATAAATGTCAATCTTAACCAATTAAATCAGATTCTACAATTTTTTTTTGGAAAGAAAATTAGCCGAAAGAAATTTCAATGTTTTTCATGCTGGAAAGTATTTTCTCAGAACAATTGTAAATACTTTTCAAACAATGTTTAGAATAAGTGGCTAAGTGGATAACGCGATGGCGTTTGAAGCGAATGGTATTAGTTTCAAGTCTCAGAGCGAATGTCAACACTGGGATGTAAGTACATTCAACTAACGAGCCCCAAACAGGACAAAATGCGCATCCGACATTCCACTACTAGCCGCTATCTATCTCTGTTTATTCAATAATGATTTTATTTTCAAGATTTTCAAAAGAATTTTAATAAAAACGACCTTATTTTAACAAAGAGAAAAAAAACAAACAGAACAAATCAATAAATACTTACAATATTATGAAACATTATTGAATCTTCATTTTCATTCTCAAACTCTTCAATTTTATCTAAATTTTCTAAAAATCTTAATGTCAATGAATCATAATTGGCTCGAACAATGTCTAAAACCTATTGAGAGGATAATAAACAAACAAGCCAAAATGATAAATTTGTTATTTAATGTATAAACATTCGGGCATATTAAAAATGATATTCATTACTGAATAATTGTCATCAGTAGATAATAAAATCTTAATTTATAATGTTAATGTTATGAATGGATGTGATCGTTACATAATAATTGTCATGTTATCGATTAGTCTTTCATACCAAACACATTGTATCAATATACTTATAGTGTGATTATCCTTTGAATGAATAGACATAGTGACACAGAAATGAAAGTAACTAGTATGAATTATTGGTGGCAGGTTTTATAATGGCAAACACCTACTAGAACATAATTTGGGTTCCAAAGTTCCTTCTTCACTAACTCCAACCATCTAACATCAAACACTAGTTAAGACAAAGACTTTAATCTGTCATTAATTTTCAGAGCAAACGCAATAAAGATGTAATTACATTACATTGACAAAGCGTTTACACACAATATCTTGAATACATTCAAAAGCATTTGAGTAATTCCTTTTTTAAAAGTATGATATTGATTAGTAAGGAAGATTTATATTAAAGAAAAAGAGTTTAAGATTTTCTGAGGAAAGGGTGTAACTATAACATAATAACAAAAATGTCATTCTAGTTAACGGGCTCACTCACTAATTATTGATCTGAATCAACTAGGTAAAATTAAGCCCAAATGATTTAGTCCATAAGTAAACCTATACCAATGAATAGAAATTATGCATGATAGTAGCTTGAGGTCGAAATATTTTCTTTTTATAATCATTCACTTACTGAAACTTCGTTATTTCCATTAATATATTTAATTATTTGTAATTTTGTACTGTTATTTTTCATAGTTGAAAGCATAAGTCAATCGAAGCTAGACCACCATGGAAAACCTGGAAGTACTGGACGGCCGTTTCGTCCCATTATGGGACTCCTCAGCAGTGCGCATTCACCATACCGCCTTGCGAGATTCGAACCAAGGACCTACCAGTCTCGCGCCAGAGCACTGAACCGATAGACCATTGACCAATCCACGAAGTTAAACAACCGTTCACCAATTGTCTTCAGGGAGTTGATATCTCACAACAGATATGGTTTGAACTTCACTGGTCACTGCTTCTCACTAGAACTCCTGAATTTACTTCTCAAAGTCAGTGACCAGTGAGTGAGCGTATGATTATTATTATTATTATACTCTTGATAATAATAATAATAATAATAATAATAATAATAATAATAATGGCACTCATGTAAAAATCCACGTACTCTACTTTTAGTCATAACTTAAGTGTGATAGATAGAGAGGTACTATAAGGCTAAACAAATTAAAATAACAGAGTTTATAACTGAGACTACTAAGCAAACAATGTAAATATCATTCATAATCTTAAGTTGATTTTAACTTATCAATTAACTATTAATGTTGAAACCGATACATATTTGCTTTTATCTGAATTATGAAAAATGTAATTAACTCATCTTATACACCTACATAAAACACAAACTGGTAACTACTTAGATACAACATGAAATATAGAACCAGATACTCTTTCTCTTTAACTCAAATTGTCAAAAATAATAAGTAAATTAGTATCTGTATGTATGTGTTAATGTATGTATACCGTTTTTCATTAATGATATAAACAACTGTATATAAACATATCTATAATAAGTAAATAAATAAATTAAAAAAAGGACATAACCAATATCCGTTTAACAATTGATTAGATTACATAGAATAGAAAGAATCATAATTACTATACTTGATCGAAGTGAAGCAGTGAATCTCTTTCACATAAACTCTATTTCTTTAAACTATATATGTCACTGATAGTCGAAATAAGTCACTTAAGTAGTTGTAACAAGAATGGTATTCGTCAACATAGTAACAGTAATAGGTATTATTATTATTATTATTATTAGTAGTAGTAGTAGTACTAGTAGTATCATTAGTTATGTTATTATTATTGTAGATTAGAACAACAAATGAATATTCAATGATATGAATATCTCAATAAAAAGATATTTTTTTAGTTAGTTTTGTTAGAATAAGCAAATACATTTAATTCAAAATAATTTTCATTTAATTCATGATACAGACTAATGAGATTTAGTTTAGTAATTGGTTTATACCACTTGAAAAGTTACAGTTGTTTTGGGATCAATCTTGGAAGTGAAGTAGTTGCAATAGAGATAGTGAGATAGAACTTGAATTGTACTAGGTGGGTAATTTATGATATAAACTTGGTACAGATTGAAGTTATTTTGATGGCACAAGATTTGAGGTCTTTTTTTGAATCCTATATTCTGAAGGTTTTGCATACATACATTACTAGAGAGCATCCGTTACTTCATGATAACAGGTACGGATTGCCAACTAGCACGAAACCCAGGTTCAGGGTTCCCTTGTCATCTAACTGTAACCACTAAACATCTCGACAGAAATCAGTCAGCAGTGAAAAATTAAGATAAATATTACTACCCACCAGCCAACTGATTATAAGATTTATTGAAAGTGAAAATTGGATTCAATATTAGGATAAGTATAAATAAATAAAATGAGTTTAAATGTAATCTCAGTAGTAATTATCTTAAGAAAATGTAGATTACTTGTAATTAAATGTGCTTGAACTTTATAATAATGAAGAACTGTAAAACCGTTTAACTATAAATACTGAAACAATATCTTCTAGCTACGATTTATTTTTAATAATGATAAAATTGACAGCAAAGTGAGTTTTTAACTACGACCGATTATGGCTGTGTAAGCGAATTATGAAGTACGTAACTTTTGGTACTACTGCATGAACTATATGAAAATAATAAGTAATAAGTAAACTTCATCCTATTGCACAAGCTAGTGGCTGTCTTGATTCAGTAGATATGTGGAAAATGCGATCGTTTTTTGGGGCAAGCGGTATTAAGTTAGAGTCTTGGAGTGGACATCAACTCCGAGATGCAGGCACATCCAGCTGGCGAGCCTCAAGCAAGACAAAAAGCGTATCTTGGATTCTACTGCTAGTCACCATTCATCTCTGCTAATAAGTAACTAGTAACTTTGAAATACTCAGCAGTTTGTGTAATACAGTAAAGCACTTAAATTTTCTCAAGTTTAACTGAGTAAAAGCAGGTAACAAAAAAGATTTCCGTCGATACATTAGGTCAATCACAAATTGGTCGTGGACGTTATTGGCTAAGAAATAGCTTGTACTTCCAAGGTACAAGACAATACACAATCAGTGGCCTAATTTTCGAAGGGACAGACATATATATGCAGATGAATGAGTACAGAGACACATCGATTCGGGTGACCTATAGACTCCCATTTTCATTCCCACTATTTTTACTGAAGTAGGCGGTTAGGCTCATGAATATGAAGACTGTATATCAGCATCAACTAACTCACGACAAGCTTTATATGTTATAAGGTACAAGAACGGAGAGAGTAATGTTATTTCAACAATCCTTCAATATATATACGAACAAGAATTTACCTGATTCTCTGTAAGAGAAGTCACATTATTTAATGTTGAGAATGAAGCAATTTTAGCGTTGAAATGATTAACAATCGATCTGTAAAAGAAAAGAAAGCATTCAATTATATATAAAGGGGAATAAAGCGCACAAATAAAGATAGTAAATCAGAGAACTATTAATAAATAATGAAACAACTAACAACTAACCAATTTTGTAAATATTTTACATAACACATACCGTAGAGTGCTTAATTGAAGTACAACACAAGATGCAGCATCTTTAATCTCCATGTTAGTACTAGTTGAATGTTGAAGAGCTATGTACGCATGAAAAAAGAATGTGAAAATGAGAGAAAAAAAATATGATAAACGTATTTAATTGTGATTAAATCTATAATTAACATTCACCGCATATATTTAAACAGTCATTAGAATGAGACATACGCAGGTATTACATATTATTTCCGGAACGACTGAACTCTAACGGTTGCGACCTTCCAATGGAGCTTCAAAAAACTTTAGAAACCAGTCATAGGTAAACATGAAATAGTGATCATAATTATCATTGTGATCACTATTCGGATGGTGAGTAGTTTTCCTGATATTAATTTTCTTCATAAACAAAGAAGATTTACACAAATATTTCTAATGTATGTGTAGCATATATTCAAGTTCAATATCCGTGTGTTAAGGGATTATACTAAAGTTTATTTATAGATTAAGTGAATTATGCCGATGTAAATGGAACTGCATAATCTTGAGACATATTCCTAAAATAAAAACCACACAATTGATACACCGATCTGAATTCACGAGTCAATCTAGGCTAGACCACCATTGAAAAGTTGGAATTAATGGATGGTCTTTTCGTCCTAGTATGGGGCTCCTGAGAAGTGCGCATCCACGATCCCATGTGTGGGACCTTCGGTCTCGCGCGCAAACGCTTAACCTCTAGACCACTGAGTCGGTATCTAAAGGTGTTAATGTCTAGCTTCAATCGATCCATGATCTTGTGCAACTCTTCATCCATTGTCTGAGGTGAATAACTGTCACACAACCGATAGATTGGACTCGTGAATTCAACTGTGAACAAACTACAATCTCTACAAATCTCCATGACTCTAGCTGAAATCAACAATAACACAGAACGGTTATTTATGACAATATTGATAATAATCTGTGTAAGCGGACAATGTACATAAAACTATTCAAACTTACAATATTCATAAAGATTCTCAACAAGTAAATGCATACGTATTAGTTCATAATATAAGTTATCATAAACGTCAGGCGATTGAAGAAATTTGTCACCATGAAGAATGAAAAAGTTGAATATTTGAAGTGACTAGATAAAGAAAAATAAAAATATTACAAAAACTCAAAAATGAATGAATGGGAGGTAATAACTACCAACTTGACATATGTAACTTAGTAAGCATATGTTTATTTAATAGTATTTATTATTTAAACATATAAACATTGGCACAAGGAGGCACCAAATACAGATGAGGCACACAAACTATTTGATTTCTGTGACGGCTGGAATATCGTCTGGGAGCCCAAATCGAACAAAGCGTTTTTCTCAGGGGGCCACAACCCAAGCCTTCAACCTGAAGGTCTAATCCATAAAGTAATGGAGCAACATTAGGAGATACAGTTTTATGGTAGCCAATCATCAACAATAGGTTCATACCTAATTTCTTCCCTCAGGATCCTGGAGCTCATATGGACAACTGGTTTGGGACCAAAGTTTTTTTAACTCCCCTAGGTGGATTCTCTATATCCACCAACGCGATTTAAGAGTCGGACATTCGCTTTCCGTCCTTTTAATTTCGTAGACAACAGAATTTGTGAGCGTATTAGGGTACGGTGTTCATGAAACTCAATAATGTCATTTACAATAATATATATATGCTTTATCTCGAAAATCATCACGAAACAAATAGTAAGTTTATAAACGGATTGCATCTATAAATCATTTAATTATAATTTTATTCTGGTAAAATTATGTACCCTCAACAATAGTAGTTTAAGCAACAATCTAATGTAATAGATGGCAATGATAAACAAGTCACTGTTTTAGAAATATAAAATAGACTGCACATAGAATGTATAAAGATTAGTTAACATGGAATATAAGAAAATAGTATTTACAGAGTTATTAGTGATATGACTAAATAAAACAATGTTTACCGAAAGGTGCGTTTTTAAGATAAACAATGATTATGCTCTTTAAATATTATTGATAACTTAACAGTTAATAGATTCTACAAAACAAGTCTTATACTTATTAGTAAAACGTTTGTTTATAATAGCTAATGTTCTTGGTAGATGAACTTGTAGTAGAAAAAAAACATTACTTTAAGGGATTGTGTGGAAACTATAGAATTTTCGGAGTTTATATGACGAAGTGATTTTGACTAGACCATTATTAAGAAACAGGAAGTGATGGACAGCTATTTCGTCGTAGTATGGGACTTCACAGAAATGTCCATCAATGAATTCACCATACTGGATCGAACTCAAGACGTTCGATCTCTCACGAGAATACTTAAGCTTTATACTATTGATCTAGGATCCAATAATGTGCTCCTTAGGCTTTAATTAGTTCGCAATATTGAGTGATTAGCTTTGATGGTTATCTATCTTACATCCGATATGGTTGGATTCAATTAGTCAGGGTCTCTCACTAGAACTACAGGAATCGCATTTTGAAACTAGTCACTGGTAAGCATAGAATTATTATATTAGCATAGTGGTAGGGCTGTAGAGATTGTAGAATCTTCGTAGTTCGTATCACTGACTGGTCTTAGGTAGACCACAAATGGAAATAAAGAAGCACTGGAACAAACTATTTTATTGAGGATTTCAAGATTATTTATATAGAATTACTTAAAAATTCGTTATAAAACATTAATATCGTCCTCCACAAAAAGTGATTTTCATAAGAGGGAAGAGTATATTTTTTTCTGTATTTAACAAATGTTACATAACGAATTTCTATGAGAACAACCTATATTAAGGACTAACCTTACTAAGGTAAACATTAAAACCCGAGGAGCAGACGATAACTGCTTTTTTTTATTATCGTACTATGGGTTTCATTAGCATTATTTATTTATTTAAACACATAAATATTGGTACAAGGAAGCACCAGATACATATGCGCCGCACAAATCTCATTTGATTTGTGTGAGGGCTGTGATACTGCACAGGTGACCAAGCCAAAACAGATAGTTTTCTTAGGGGGCCACACCCGGAGCCTTTGACCTAAAGGTCTAGTCCACAAGACAGTGGAGCATCGTGAGGAGATGCAGTTCTATGGTAGCCGGTGACCAACAATTGGTTCATACGCCATTCGTTCCTTCAGGATACTGGAGCCCATGTGCACCATTGGTTAGGAATCAGGGTTTCCCAACTCCCCTAGGTGGACACTCCACATCCACCAACCCGGTTAAAGCGCTAAACATTCGCTTTCCGTCCTCTCGATTTCGTAAACAACACCCGTGGTTCGAGAAGGCAGTGAGTAGGACTTCCCTGGCAGAGGCTATATACGCGTGGTTATGTGAGAGCATTTCAAGAGAGGGAGAGCGGACTTTCCCCACTCTCGGACGTACCAGGGCATTTGGGAGCATTAGCATTAGGTATAACCATCATTCATTATCCACTGATATTATCTGTCTTAAATTGAATAATCGTCATAAATCTCCTATATATTAAAAAAGAGTAGTTCTAATTCTAACCAGGTAAATAGTATCAAGAATTCTATAAACATCAAATCAATAACTAGATCAAAGCATACCTTTTCCATTAATTTCAAAGCATCAAGTAATTGTAAATTATTACAATCCAAGTTGAGGACAAATTTCAGTAAACTTAAAATAACTAATAATGTAAACAAAAAGAAAAGAAAAAGGTTTCAATTATTGATTTGGTACTCTTTTTAACTGTTATTCATAGATATTGATAAAGTTACGTAAACTTGTGTATGGATTTGTATGCGTAGATGAACGATAAAGTATTAGGTTATAGATTCGAATCTTGTATTATTTGATTCGGTTTGAGCAGTGGTCGTATTAAATTGAACACATACAATAGAATAATATTTAAGTTACATTATTGAACTAAGGAATTAACAATATAAATTTAGAGTTGTATACACGAGATGATTATCTTTTAACGTTAATAATAATTTTTAAGTAAGCTAGTGTAGTGTGGTCTACTTATATCTATATAAGTAGTATATGGTGTGGGACAGACATAGGATGTATTTTGGCAGAAGATCGATGAGGAAAGAACTGAAATGAAGCGCAATCGTCTGGAAAATGCATGAGCAATGGAATAAGAGAAGAAACAGTGAAGATTGAAACAATTGGTTGTTAATTTGCAAATTGACTGTTCATTGTTTGGTTATCAGAATTTACTGAGATAGCCTGTAATTTTTGCTTAAATACATTCGATTGTCCCCAACTAGTGTTTTGTTCACTACAGTAGTAGTTATATAATTTTAATTAATATAAATTTATAACATGAGTGAATTATTTTGTTGTTATAAGGATAAACGGGAAGCTTCAGTATTCGTGTAGTGTATGCTACTTATGTTGATAGGTATAAGTAGTATGTAACATCAATCAAAAGTGGAGTGCCCGGCAACAGAAGATTGAGAAAATAGAATTGAAAGGAACAGGAACGTAAATAGATAGTAATTGTAATAACAGGAATGAAGGAACAATAAAGTATCTGAGAGATAATTGATAGAAGATATGCAAATAAAGTATTCAATATATGGTTTTTGTAATTTACGAAGACATTCTATAATTTTGCTTATAACAATAAATTGGTTATCTCGACCGGAGCTCTCATTCACTACAGTAGTAAACTTTGATCTCTCAAAAATAAGTCTGAAATAAAATAATTTGCACAAAATGTTTATATATAAAGTTTATGACTTATGTTTTTAACGTGATTAGTAACAAGATATGGATTACCAAGTATAGTGAGATTTAGAGTAGGATACAAAATGAAATGGTTTGCATTTTATCCTAAAATATTTATTAGTTTTAATTTGACTTAAAGTGAATAACTATGTGATTAGACGCTCGATGTTAGTTGGTCAAGAGGATTAGAAATAAGTTACACTGGGCTAAAATTAAAAACTTGATATCAATTCATAAATATAGTGACAATTGGTTTGAAGCACTTTGTTAAATACAGACTGCTTAACTGTGAAGTATTTGAAATTATAAATTTTTCTTATTCAATATTAATTGTTAACCTCACAATGAACTTTGTGATGCATTAAAACTGGACAAGAATGGATATGATCCAATTTCCATCGCTGAACATCATGGTAACTGTAACTCATTATCAATGGGAATTAACTATACCCGATGAACAATAGAATTTGAGAGCGAAAAGGTGAAATGTAGGTGCCTACACAAAATTACAACGCGAGTTAGTCAATACACACTATCCAATATTGAATAGTTCAAACGAAATAATACTTTTTATTAAATTATCAGAAGGGGTGTTTTGTGGAGATTTATTATGTTCATAGTTGAAAGCGTGAGTCGATTGAAGCTAGACCACCAGGGGAAACCTGGAAGCACTGGACGGTCGCTTCGTCCTATTTTGGGACTCCTCTGCAGTGCGCATCCACGAACCCGCCTCGCGAGATCCGAACCAAGGATCTACCAGTCTCGCGCCAGAGCACTGAACCGACAGACTACTGAGCCGGCATCCGATGGTATTCATGTCGAACTCAAACCAATCCACGAAGTTGAGCAACCGTTCACCAATTGTCTTCAGTGAGTTGATATCTCACAACAGATGTGGTTTGAAATCTACTGGTCACTGCTTCTCACTAGAACTCCTGGATTTACCTCTCGAAGTCAGTGACTAGTGAGTGAGCTTATGATTACTATTATCAGAAGGAGTTTTTGTGGAGATTTAATATTTTCATAGTTGAAAGCGAGGCCAGGTCGCGGATGTGCACTGCTGAAGAAACCCAAAATAGGATGAAACGGCCGTCCACTGCTTCCAGGTTTTCTTTGGTGGTCTAGCTTCAATTGACTCGCGTTTTATTAAATTGGTTAAAATGATAAATCAGACAGTGTTCATAAGCAGAAGTAAGGATCTGATACAAATGTGCATCGATTAAAGAAGTAGTAATAACAGAAATAATAGTGGGAGAAGCAAAAAAAGAAGGAGTGACTAACCATAGACAATGTGATTCAACAAGAATGAATTCATGTAATAAAAAGGAAAGGTATTCTAAAATAAAGAGTGAATACATTTGAGTCACTGTTACTTATTTTGATCCATGTCATTCAAGATTTTCAATCATCGATTACGATAATTGTGTATACTTCCACAACCACGTAGTCTAAACATGCAAAGCTAAATTTATGGTAATCGTGAAGCTATGAGTCTATTATGTCAATTTCTAAATGTATAGGCCAAAAACAAACTATTATAGAAAAATATAAAGAAGGAAACGCATTTTGAGGAGAATGATAACAACAACAATAACAAGAAAAAAGAAGGAGTATCTAACCTGTCCATAGTGATTTCCAGTCGAATTCCAAACGAATTTTATGCATTTTCTGATAGCACAATAAATTTTGACATACGATTAAACAAAGTCTAAGAAAAATAGATATTTAAGAGCGGAGGGCATGAGGAAAGATTAAGTTTATAATGAAGAAGAAAAAGGAATATAAAAGAGTTGTTATTAGCTATGAATTAACCAGTTACATTTCAAATATACCATCATATCATTATTTCACATATGAAACTAATGAACAGTTTAATATAAAATATATCTAATTCTTCACAGAGAAGATATCATAAATATAAGAAAGTAGATATACGACACTAGGGATAAATGCTTACAGAGATGTTACGCATTGATATGACGGAATAGGAAGATGGCATTATTCAGATCAATTCTTTCAGTATCAATTCATTGTGAAATTCAATGACAAGCGCAAACGTAGCTCAGTGACGTTTTAAGGTTAATATTTTCTCATATCGATCAATTCGGTGCAAAATTTGTTCCATATGACGTAGTGTCTGTTGGCGTCATTTTTATTCAGATGGACTATACTTATTGTGTGATTTTAAAGTAACTGTGAATTCTGCCTACGTGTTAGTAACATAATGTCTGAGTATAATTCGGAATATAAATGATTGTATTGTGGTCTAAGGATGATGTGATTTGGGACTTGTTTGTCGTTGTGTTTTTAAGTCAACAAATTTTCACTGAACCAGTCTTTCGCATCCTCACTTTAAGTCGTGGGAGCTGAAGTAGTTCCCATTTTCCAGTATAAGCGGCAGGATCAAGGAATAGCGGTGGTTCGCAAATGTCAATTGAAGCAGTAAGATTGCGGACCCAACAGAGTTGATACCTACATAACAGCGACGACTCCCTGGATATTTTATTTTTATTTATTTAAACACATATATATTGGTACAAAAGGGCACCAGGTACATATGCGCCACACAAAATAATTTGTGTGTGGGCTGTGATACTTCCCGGGTGCCCAAACCGAAGCAGGTGGTTTTCTTAGGGGGCCACACCCCGAGCCTTTGACCGAAAGGTCTGATCCACAAGGCAGTGGAGCATCGTGAGGAGATGCAGTAACAAAAGTCTCGACGGGGTTAATTTTACAGTTACAACGATCATAAGAATAGTAAGAGGTTTGTTATGTCCGCAAAATGAACAAATGAATGGTAAATGCTAGGAATTACTTATGGAGTATTATTACATATATTCTTATTGGATAATTATTAAGTAGCTAGATTATACCTATACATTTATATTCCGTTTATTATAAGCTTCCATTTGACTTATTGACGAATGTTATACGATTTACTATTCATATTCCCAAATTATGAGTTACAGTACATCACACTCAGCCATTTTTCGCTTGATCTTGTATAGTTGTTATTTTCTACTTTATGGTGTGATGCAGTCTGATCTGCTGGTATATAAACCAAGCATGTCTGAGATATACGATTTACACAGCGGAGGTCGATATCTGTGTTCTGGACTCGATGGGCTGGGTGAGAGGTTGATACAAAGAGGACCAATATGGATTCAGAGTTGACTTTAGTACTAATTTATGCGTCATTGGTTAGGGACAGTGCCAAGGTCACATAAATATATATTCTATTGGCGATTTAGTCACGTGATGTATTAACAGATCCATAGGACATAACAGTTGTCCCATATGGTAATGAATGATCATGTGTGTAATACTGCGAAAAGACGTAAATAACTTGCTTTCAACTTAGTGCATTAAGAGTCCTGTGTTATTTATTGTAAGGCCTGAAGATCGTAGGTTCGTTTAGTAGCAGAATTGTGCTTTAGCACTTTTAAGACATTTCATACTAAGATTAAACATATGTTCAATACTTTCACGGTAGAAATCAGACTACGACAACGGATATGAATATATTTAATTGTTCATTTGAAGATGAACAATTCACATACCTGTATAAACGATGTGGAAGTTTCTTCATCAAATGTCCATGAGCAAATTCTATCATTAAGTCTAGATTGGAAACGTAGATAAATAAACATAGATGTAATCAAAAAACAAAGAAAATACAATGTATTAAGCTTATGATAATACTAAGTTACTTCGAATAAAACCATAAAATGAATTTTACCCTATAAATTTCCATTATTAATAGTTTCAAGTCTATCAGTCATAAATTCAATATATAATCGTTCATCGCGGATAAGTAGTAATTTCGAAATAAGATACGATAAAACGTTGGACTCTACAACTGATGATAAACCGAATATGTTTAGATCAAGGACTGGAAACTAGTTATCATTAATAGATTAAGTATATGTTGCGAGTAAAGCGATCTTCACCAAAGGCATTGAATGGTCGTTGTGGTAGAGCGGAAATTGAAATTGTACTGTTGTGACCGAATACTCGAAGTGGGAACAACCAATTTATTATTTAATAGCACATTACAGAATATCTTCGCAAAATATGAAAACAATACATTATATTCTCCATTTGCAAATATTCCATCAACTGTCTTTCACATTCTGTATGATTCATCCACCTCACAATTCCTTTCTATTTCCCTTTCTGTTTTCTTTAACTCGATCTCCTTAGCTTCCTGCTGCCAGGCATTTCACTTCCGATTCGTGTTACATACTACTTATGTCTGTCGACATACGTAGCAAACACCACAATACGACGAGACGTTGATGTAGTAGTTCTAGGGTTTAAGAATTTGCCATCAGATTTGAAAATATTAGGCTCTTTCCCTGGTGGGGTCGTGTGTACGTACGCGTAGAGAGTTTCATGTTAGGACGAAATAGCTGTTCAGTGATCTCTGGCTTTCAATTGTGCCTCATTTGAGATTAATCTGTGACAAATGCAATTTACAAATTAAACCAGTCTTTACGAAAACCGCTTCAAATAAATCAATGAAAGTCTAGAATATACATTATTACAGTTTTGGTTATGAAACTATGCACTACCGAAAAATGGTACAAAAAACAGTTACACAAAGTCATGCTTCTTACTACAAATTACAAGATATCAATTATAAACTTCGTGTAACGATACCGCATTAACCTGATTGCCTTTAATTGTTTTTTCCAACCAAATTCTAATAAGGCCATCATCCAATTACGGTGTGTAGGCGGCCACTCAACATTAGGACAAATTACTTAAGTCAGTAAGGATATTACACGGCCTTGTCAATTTTCAACTACCATATATAACTGATTAGACTATCGTGACTAGAGTGAAAATAACCCTTGCATAAGAAAAACATCTCGAAAACTGTTGGGGATGTCAAATCCCCAGAACTTACTTGGTAAGTGGCTTAGTTTTGTAATTTTATTTTGGAAATTTGAATTTAGCTGTTTTCGCGCCAAACGCGCCCTTTTTACCTTCACATCATATTTTCCACTTGTAAACTATCTTAAACGCTATTGGTCCATTGTGTGTGCTATTTATTAATGATGCTCAAGGACAATTTGTTGCTGTATAAATGCGCTTGACTTTTTCCCTTATTTGATTGCTTGTACTCGGCTGCTCACGGAATACATATATTCCCCTACTTGCCTTGGACTTCATCTAGTTAGCGGGGCCTGGGACAACAGATTAGAATAGCTTATCGTGTCATTGTGTCATTGGCTTTCGTTTGTTACCGCGGAATCGATTTAATTCAAGCATATCACTACTAACACGACAATTTGTTATGATATCATGATTAAACTTAGAAAATACAGAGAACAACTTAATAACTGTCTAAGATTTAATTCGATCAATATCAAGGACTTGTGTAATACATAAAGAGTAGTATAAATTGATATCGAATTACACAGAAGTCGTTCAATCGACAAAAAAACTCATTTTTATGCGTGCACTACGACAAGTGTAACAATGAATTCATCATGTCAATTCATAGTTTTTCAGGTAAACGTTAGTTTAGAAACCGGTTCGTACAACTTTTAATTTAGCTAAAAGTACTAAGGATTATAAAATGACAAAGCAATCTAACTTTAAATATGTCAAGAAAAAGAGTAGAGAATACAAACCAACCTAAAATAACCATAGCAATCGGACGACTTGTAAATGCATTGTAGCTTTTCGGATCAGATTTACGTGAACGCTATTAGGAAATGAAAAAAGAGGAACACGCTCAAGAAAGATTTGCAGAAAATAAACGTAAAAAACAAGTAATAATATGAATAAAAATATTTTTCCTTGAGGAACAACAAAAAAGCTTCCTATGAATTATTTGAACAGTTAGTAGAGTGGGGTTCAAAACGTTGTGTAACTCATTTATCAACTACAAATTCTCAGGCTTGGCCTTAAGTCGCAATCTATTTGACGGCTGGTGATGCCCCCCCCCAAGATGATCAAAGAAAAGAGATGGATTGTGATTTGAAAGTATGACCTACTATTATTTGAAAGCCAAGTGTTTGAACCTCTCAGATAGCGTCCGATGATCAACAAGTTAAATCAATTCGTGACAAAATAGCTGTGTAGAAACAATTTCGCTCATGAGGCGCATATGCCTATAGAAACTCATCGAAATTCACACTTGATTATCAACAGCAATAAAATTCACAACCTTATTATTAATATTATGAAAAGACAAAATTAACAAGTTGCAGACGATCTGGACTCATTAGTTAAGTAGAAAACACCTTGTTGTAAAAAGGTTGTAGTTTGATCTGAGCCATATAGTTACATGACGTTGCTTGCTTACAATTTTGGTTACGATCAGGACCCGTGTTCGGTTTGGTTCAGTTAGAGTATACAGGCAATCGAACGTCTGTGAAAACTGGGTGCCGATGAGCTCACCTTGACATCCTGTTTGGATTTTTTTAAGTGTATTTAGTTGTCTTGAAGTCTTTGCCACTCATGATCTTAACAATAAAATAATTTGACCAAAATACTAATTAACTACCTGGCCGAGGTAGCTGGCCTGTTGTAAGCTCCAATGGTGTTCTCGTGACTCTTGGGTTGCCTAACCTGCTAAGGACGATGGGACAGTGCACAACGTTATTGCTGTATACTACATTAAAAGATAGTTGTATGCCATATATTTGAACTCCGTCCTGTTACTGAACATTTCATACTGTTTATATCGACCAAGTTTGGGTGTCAGACATGCACCTAATTTCGTGCTCGACTGCATGTAAGCTAGCTTAGTGGTAAATACCACAAACGTTACCCATAAATTCTATATCCTCTTAAAAATGATGTATGGGATTATTGGCGTTCAACTTTGAACTGTAGGTGTTGATGAAAAGTGCAGCTAAATGTGCGAATTAATGCAAACTGCATACTGCTTTGAACACCAACAATGCATAATACGTTCACACTTGGTCAAAGTTCAGCCTGAAGTGAACTAGGAACTTTAAGCTTTACTTTCGTGGTTTGGTGCGCAAAGACTAACTCAGAACTGATACGAAACAGGAAAATCCGACCATCAAATTAACACAAAGGGTTGAGGTGTTGACTGATTGTATTTGACTTAGTGTGCTTCCTATCCAGTACTCTGACTGTCAAAGTGAAGAGATTCAACGGCGTCGTAACTATGACCCCAGTCCCCTAAGCCTCATTACTTATCTCCCTGGCTGATAAACCTGAAGTGAAATGGACACTTACAGACATAATTGGACTAGGAGTTATCATGGACAGGGTTACAGTTGAAGATCTTAAGAAAACCGATCTAACAGTACTAACTGTTTATCTGAACCTAATTCTTGGACCAAGTAAACTCCAAAATTTCACGACGCCCGGAGTAACGCTCATGCGAAAAGGTATCATACCAAGAAACCCAGCGAACGTTCATAGCAACCGCAAATGCCCGATTTCTGTATGATATCCTGGAAAAAGACTGACTGCTGCTTCTCTCAACGTCCAGAGTGTATTCCTCAATAGAAATACTTTGCTTTGAATCAGTCAATCTCCTTCGTGCGGTGTTGCGATATATCCATACTCACCATAGTAGTTATTCAGTTCTGTGGTACGCAACCCGAGATGTGAAGTGAAACAAAGAAACACTCAATCATGGCTTTTTATTATTGTGTTTGAAAAGCCTAGGATTAATTGTCATCTCACTATAAACGTCGGACAACTAAACCACATTGCATACGAAGATGACTTAGTACTATGTGTACGAAATACTTCGAAACCGTAAAAAAATTGGATGGAGAATTCTGGTGGGTAACCTATGCTCCTCCACGAGAGGTAACAGGAGTAAGTAACTTAAGGTTAGGAATTAGATTTGATGTTTTCATCACGAACTGATGTCAGCTATAATGCCAAAATGTTATTTAACCAAAGGAGAGAATGAATTTCGCGCCAAAATTCATGACCTGCTATCATAAATATGATTGGTTCGTCCATAAATTATAATTTCGCCGAATGAATAATTGAAGACGGAAAGAGAACTCTCTTCAGAACCATCACTGACGTCTATAAGGTCAGTTGAGTTACCATGCTGAGCGCACGATGAACCAAAGTCTTAACATGCACCAGTCTCTGTGAACAGGAATATTAACCGGATCCCATTTTGCTACAAAGGGGGCTGTAAAGTAATAACACTTTGGCGGATACTAGAATAAGTTCACAAACGGACAATTTCAGGCATCCTGTCTTTGCTCTGATTTACGGATCACTCGTGATTGTCTGACCCATGGCGGACTGTTATTCCCATTGCATTCTTGTCCACCTTGAACACTTACTACTACCGCCAAGAACTTGCCTATGGTTGCCTCACCTAAGCTCAAACTCGAGGCTTCCCGTTATCCCTGGTGATTATCCTGCTCATTGCTGTTATTCCACGCCTGGACCACGTGCAGCCTGCTCTCACAAAGGCATAGGCCCAGTTTGCAGTAATGATCCAGTATAGATCCAACATTCGAGTACCATCAATTTTCAGGGCTGGTTGATTCAGTAGATGAGTTTTCACACGTTAATTAACGGCTTCTGACATTTATGACCACAATCCTGCTATCTAGATCAACCAAAAACCCAGTGTAAACCTGAACACTGAGATGCAAGCAAATACATCAAGCTGATGAGTCCCACAAAGGAAGACGAAACGTAAGTCTTTGATTCTAATGTTAGTTGAAAATCGTATATTCTAATAAATCTTTACCACAGAGATAAATTGCAAAGAAAAGAAAAGAAATAAAATAACATATGGGCATTATATACACACAACCAACTCACGGATTTATGTATTCTAACTTTAAAACTGGTTTGCATGTCATGTAATAAGGAACAAGCCAATCGATTCTATAGGAAATTACAAAAGGATGAACGATAAACTCAGTAGAAACAGTTAACAAAAAAGAAAGAAATCAGTTTATTATTCCCGTGTTTAGGTATAGACTATACTGTACAAATATATCTATATCCTTTGTGTTTCTTCAATCTTACTCCATTTTTCATTTATTCTTTACTCAACTCCAATACCTTGAAAACTGTCAGTGATCCCAGCAGTGTATATTCTGATCAATTTATGACTAAATAATTAAAGAGAAATATTCAAGATATTATTTTAACCAATTGACTAGTGACAATAATATCCAACCTAATTTATTTATCATGCATACTATGTTTTCTTGATCTAATCCATTCGAAGGGCAAAATGTATGTAAATAAAAGTTTAAACAACAAAGTAGAAGAACGCAACTAGATCTCCATTGTATGGAGTACAAATTTTACAAAGCGATACGAATCTTCATATATAATACTTCATAGCATTGTACAATATCTTATAACTATAGCACTGCAGAATTGAATTAGCCTACATAATAGACAGTACTGTTTTTTTTAGAAATTATGTAACTCAGCATGTTTTTTTTTAAAAAAAATATATAATTTACATTTTAAAACAATGTTACTAACAGCTGGTCACCGACATCATCAATCACCAAGTGCTTTTTCAGAATATCATAGTTGTTTTCTTTCTTTCTTATGAGACAAGTATTATAATTTTTTTTTCTATTAATGAACACTAATAGTTCAAAATTAAACTATAAAGAATAATTATCATGAATTCTGTACAGTTTTAAAGGGTCGATATTATTACCCTAAACAATCTATATATTTATGTATTTTTATACAATTACTTAGAGAAATTTTACATTAATTTAGCGCTTATAGACAACTGATTTCTTTTTTTAACTCGATGCAAACATAGCTTTACAACTATTTCAAATTTACCTGTCAAGAAGTAAGCAATTGGAACTGTCAGTTTAAATTAGTATGCATATTAGTCTATAATGATGACTTAATTGAGTTAAATTAGCTAGAGTAAATGGTTATTAGGTTCATACGAAAGTAGGTAAGTTTATTGGAGAACAATAAGATCAAGGTAAATCCTAAAAATGAATATGTTGAATGTACTGTTGTGTAATGAAAAATTATCACTCTAAGAGATGTTACTTTCTCACAGACAAAAAGAATGGGTTAGTAAATATCGCCATTAATAATAGTATTCTTCAAATGTCTCATGATTTTCCAGTGTTTGTGAGAGTTAATTCAAGCCAGGGTGACTAGCATGAAAGATTCACTCATTAGGGTCAAACATCCTGATATTAAATCGAGAAAACAATAAGTACTAAACCATATTGTTTTAAAAGTTTCTAAATTAAAAATATCATTTCAGAATATGTGGACCCAGGAATGTCCGTAACCTAAACACACCTTCAACATCTATCAAATCACATCGTGTTTTCCATCAAAACATTTCCTTGTCTCCTGATCCAGTCCATAGCTCAAATAAGTTAACCATAGTCAGTGTAGAGCCTAATACACATGTGAATCATTCTAAGTAACAACATTCCTTCACCACAGTGAAATGTTATTAAAAAAATACATATAAAGTTAGTTGGGATAATAAGTCACAACAAAACTAAACACAGGATATGGCTCAAAAAGAGAGAATAAGATAAGGGGATAGAAAGTAAAAAAAAAACAATATTGAAACTTGAGATCTAGCAGAAAATAGCGTGCAAGAATCCGTATAACTGTGATCTATCCCCTGCCATTTCATACAATAACTCCGATCACCTGTCTTAATAATCACATGGATCTCAACTACACAAACATAAGTCAGACCAATAGTCAATGACTTGACGGGCTAATGGTGCGCCTTGGTTTGTTCACATTCCTAGGTATTTTCTAATCCAATACTACACCATCCAGTATCGATGACGGTCAAAATAATTCATAAAAATCATATGTAAGATCAATAATGCAAGAACTAATAAATTCAGATTACGCAGACGTACTTGAGTTATACAGCAAAGAATAATTAAGCAAAGATGACAACTGTTAAGTGATTCCGGAGCTACAAAAAAAACCAAAAGGATTTAAAAGTTCAACACTAAATGATGAGAAAACAATAAAAAAGGAAAAAACACCATAAAGCACATCCAATGTCAACAGACTTTTTCGCGCATATTTTTACGTGTAAATATTTGTAAAGCTTGATCCTTAAATCAATCAGATGTAAAGTGAACATTTGAAAACTGAATTACACAAACCAATCTTCTTAAAAATTAAGAAAATACAATATATTGAGTAGGTAAGTATTCTGACCGAACATTGTAGATGAAGCTCCATAAGCCCTTCAGGAAAAGAGAAGAGCCTTGCAAAGAAAATGCGACTGGACAGTAAAGAAAGCAAAGTACACATATTCATTTTGGTTCACTTCGTGGTTTTTTAGGTATATTTAAGGACCATGATATCAGTAGAACGGGGAGATTAACTTAATCCACATTAAGTAGTGCAGATGGACACATTTTGGTTTACATAACACATTCGTATCACTTTTGAAAGCCTTTATACAAACCAAAACCCCTGATGAGCCGCTAATGAGTTTACCAGTGGAGAAACGTGGAATTTGTTTCCAAGTATGCTGTATATGGACCAAACGCAGATATCAGAGATATATCACGGTGATAAACATATAGGCATAAAACAGAGCGGCTGCTAGTATGAGTTACATGCAATCATAGAATGCACAAACAATTTCACTCATCCCAAAAGTACATATGCGGATAGAAGTTCCCGTTCGCAAATATACGTTACATGCACATATAGAACGCATAAACCGAGCCCCATACATTTCATGGGATGCATATAGGGATAAACGCAATCACTCTAGGTCGAAACCCAGCTGTATTTTCACTGAATGAATATTACCAAAATCAGTATGTAAATAAATCTCCAAAGACGATGTGCTCACTTTAGGCTCATATCACAATCAGATTTACTGTCGACCGCTAATCCACTTGTTATAGCACAGTTTATGGCCTACGCTCTGACCCACCTCTGCCAGACCATCCAGCAGTGTCATCTGAAGACATCTTGATACAGGACATCAAGTCGATACACTGAAGTCTTTCAAAGTGATTAATAAACAATCAAACTTAAATCTAAAATTTGCCAAAGCGATGACGATCAAACGTTTAAAACCAGATCAACATGTCCAAAAAAAGCGGCAATAAATCTTTCTTTATCCTGGTAATATTACATTCTTTTTATTGCATCATTCGTCATTTCAACTCTTTCTCAAGTTTTGACTACATTATAGTCGGTTTTAGTTAACTCTTAATTGACTGATTTCAACTTATATTTTTATTTATTACCAATAATCTGTTTTTAGTTGCTTCATTACACAATCATCTAATGTTTGGTAACTCTATGTGTTCTAATCAAAATTTCAATTGTGAATAATTTATATTGATATTCACCAGTGTCGTTTCCAATATGGAATAAACAATAAATCATAACATTTTATTGACAGTTGAGGAGATAACTGGTGTAAAAACAAATGTTGAAAATACTTTCGCACCTCATCAATTTTCCATATGCACATATCACAAAGATTAGGAATCTTTTTGGCTGTTACGTTATTATTTTTTGCCTTTTCGCTGGCAATCCCGCTTTTATCTTTGATAGTTATTGATACTGTACTCGACAATAACAATTTAGTGGCTATTTGAGCTCACTAACTAAGTAGATTACATGATAGGGTTTGCAGCGAGCAGTACTGGGTTTGACTACTGGAGTGAACATGAACACTGGGATGCAGGTAATTGCAACTGACGAGTCCTAAATAAGACTGAACGAGCATCTTGGATTCCATTGATAGTCACTATCTAGCTCTGCTTAAAATGCTTGTGACTCACTGGGAGTATCGAAGCAATCCGTACAGGATGCACATATGTCAAAAGAGACTGATCAATCGCAGTCCTAAATAACAGTGGGAAGATTCAAATAACCAACATACATGAAAACCAGTTGGAATGTATCCTTGTTAAAATGAATATGTGCAAGGAAAACCTTAGATATTTTCAGCACAGCATTTCCATTTTTCCTTGGTATAGCCGAATGTATTCAACGAAATGAAGTGACCAATGTCATCTTTGTGTAGTCTTTTAGTGTTGATCGAATAATATCAACCACGATAAAATGTATCCACTGACCTGAATGACTCGAATTCGTTTGCACTATGTCCTAAAAGCAAAGTGGTAATTCCTTAAACTCTGAAGCAGAGTGACACGAGTTAGAATTCCTCAAAGACCACTTCACTGAAGACTGAGTAAAAGCCATAAACTAACAAGTACCAAATTAGTATAATACCTAGGTCGATTATCTTCAACCACCCAATGTATGGAAAAGATAAATACTATAATTAGTACAAATACTCACTTTTAACATCTTGCATTACAACAGAACAATATTCTAGTAAGTCAGCCAATAAATTTCTCGGTTCCAATGATGGTGTATACAGTGAATCCATGTCCACATTGAGGTTGTTATTATTATTACTTTTAAACTGTCCACTACTAAATGATGATATTGTATTTAATCGATTATTATTGACACTTTTGGTTGAATAATTTAAAGATGATAAACTTTGTGGGCTGGATGATCTACTGTTAATACTACTACCATTATTATTATTATTGGTAGTACTAGTAGTAATAGCCGATACAGGGACAGCTTTACCGGGTGAAACTAAATTTGGATCCAGATAACCAACCATAGATTCAGTACTGATAGCTTTTAAAATTCTATAATCTGCAAAATGAATAAAATGAACACATAAAATATTGTAAATTATGAACACAGGATAAATTGAGTTGTTTGTGAGAAATTTTACTTTTTTTAAAAGAAAAAAGAGATTTCTTAGTGCAATACATTTCGAACAATCTGATCAAACATATACCTGATGAGAACATTTATATATAAAAATACAAGGTCAATTAGCCTGGAAATAGGGGGGTAAGAGAAGACATGGATAATAATGTGAAACCTAATCACTCTGGATAATAAGCCGAACACATGATCGAAACAGGCCGTAGGATTGAGCTTTTTTAGTTTTGTATAAAAGTGTAAAAAACGTATACTAAAGTTTATTGAAGCCTTAGCCATTCGAAAATTCAAACCCCCTTATTCAAAAACAGTTTGTTCTCACCTTAAACCTACCCTGGTAATATTAGTTTATTAGCCAGAGTGATTAGGTTTCACATTCTTTTCACATTATTATTATCCTTGTCTCCTCATACCAACCATTTCTAGTCTAGTTGACCATTCATTTTTAGATATAAATGTTCCTAACACTTGATCAATGTATTTTAGCATTTTCGTTAAAAAGAAAAATAATTAAATCACTAATTAATTTAATGGATATTAAGATCAAAACTAAACCGAAATTACGTCTTTTTTACGTAACTAATGGAAAGAGTTAATTGATTGTGTAATGGAATATTTCGTTTTAATTTTGAATTTATTAATTACAATATTGAGATATGGCTAATAAGAGACTGATCAATTGCAGTCCTAAACATCCATGGAAGATTCAACCAAACAATATCAAGTGAATTTAAACGTCATCCCATTCCACAAGTAAGTGGCTATCAGGACTCAATAGCTAAGTGGAAAACGCGATAGCGTTTGAAGCAAAAGGTACTGGGTTCGAGTCCCAGAATGAACATCAACTCGGAGATGCAGGTACATCCATTCGACGAGTTCCAGATAGGAAGAAACACGAGTCCTAGATTCCATTGCTGGCCACTATCCATCTTTGCTTATAATGCTTGTGAATTAAGGCTTTATCGCAGCAATACGCACAGTATGCACATATGGCAAATAAGAGACTGAACAATTGCAGTACTAAACGTCAATGGGAAGATTCAGCCAAACGATACCGATAGAATTGAGATATTCTGTTCAAGAAGTGATCAACCATCCCTTAAAGTTGAATTTTATGCTCAATTATGAATTTCAATAAAACATAAAAACAGGAAAAATTGATTATTTGTACAATCTCTCTTTTCAGTGAATTTATATTTAAAATTGTACAATAGCAAAGATCTACTTATTTTATTCAAAATAATAATGACATTAATGGTGACTCAGTATTCAAAGTCATCTTACAAGGTAAATAGAAAGTTGACAAAGGGTGTTTGTTTCTGTCTTCTTAGCATTTCTGAAGTATTTGATAGACATTTGTAAAAGCCAGAATTATGTGTACAAAAGAGAAAAAAACTTGTACAACTTCTACTGTAGTTCTAATTTCTCGTAAGCTTGTTTTTGTTTTTCTCTTTATATCAATCCCTTCAATCTTCTCTAAAGACTTTTTAACCCCAAACTGATTTGCTCCTGTTTTTTTCTATGACCCTCCTGATCACGTTTCATCTGGATTTCAACATTTTATCATGTCATTCTGAAACTTCCTTTTCCAATCATAACTTCTTTATCCATCTTCGTGATGGATATTCAAGCTCTTAATAGCCAAATTATTTGTTTCCTTATTAAAAATAACGTTTTTATGTCTTTGTTCATTCAACTTCACTATTACCGTGTTCAGCAAAAACGTTTTATCATCACTATTATTGTAATGGACATCATTTCGAAAAAAAAAAACTTGTGGCTGTACAGCCTGGAAAATGAATTCGAAGCAAAGACAATTCTTCACTGAACACACCATGAAAATAAAAAAATATTGGATTAATATTTTATTGTACACAGAAAACGTTCAGAGATAATAATAATAATACTGGTAATGATAATGTAACCCTTGCAAGATCTTTAAACAGAATAATGTGAAGCGTAGTTGGGATATAAAGGAAGTATAAAACTGAATGTACATTATGATTGATGTGGTAAAAAGAAGCATGTCCTTATTGGCTTCACTGACATTCCTCATTTTATTATTTACTAATCATCTCGAACTTTGTGTTCTTTCTATTTTGAACCGAATGGGTGCTTATGGAGATTGTAGTAATTTTAATAGTTGAATTTATGAACTGATCGACATTGAAAACATGGAAACAGTGGACGGCTGCTTTGTCCTATTACGAGACTCCTCAGCTGCATACTTCATGGATTTCGCATGCAGGACTCGAATCCAGAACCTTCAGTCTGGGATGCGGAAGCCTAACCTCTAGACCACTGAGCCGGCATCCAACGGTGTTAATATCTGACTTCAATTGATCCATGATCTTGCGCAAGCAGTCAACCATTGTCTGAGGTGGATACCTGTCTCTACCAGACACGGATTGGACTCCACTGGTCACGGCTTCTTACAAGAACTACATGAAATCCATCTTAAATCCAGTCACTAGTGAGCACATTATTATTATTAATAGAAAAGGGGTTGATCGAATTTTTTCTCAAATAACTGACAATCTATTTCTCTTTCAAAAACACAAAAGTTAATGAGTATCTCGCTGATATCTTTTTAATTGAAAACTTTTATGGAGGCTTAGTGGTTAAGACGTTTGGCTTTTAGCCACTAAGTTCTTGGTTCAAATTCCACATTGGCTTCTTTGGTTTGGTCAAATAGATAGTATCTATCATTCATCCTCATACTTAGATAATCACTCATAACCAAGTATATATATATATATATATATATATATATATATATACTATTTATTCAGCTCCTATCAAAACAAAACAGATAGACATACTGTAATCAGGTCTAACCAACTGAATAGTGATGTATTTTCATCATACAATTAAGCGCTATAACAATTACAATAATAACTAGTCTAATCACTTAAAAACTGCCACAAACACATAGTTTCATTTCATCAAATTAAATATCATCCAATTAACAATCATTTGAATATTATATGAACAATGAATAAACATTTTCCTGAAAGCATTGATTATGTTGTATTTCTTTAAATAGGTTATTATTTAAGAAATTTGCATGCTACTATTCATTGGGTGAGTTTTTACAACTATGGTAACGTAATATACACATATTGTATTAAAAGAAGAATAAAGGTTCATCTGTAGTTTACAATAGAATGGGAGAATTATTGAAGAAAAAAATTGTAACGAGAACAATTTGAACAGTGAACAGCATGAACAGGTTGAACGAAATACGATGATGTATAGAAAAAGTTAGAAAGAGTACATACCATTAATTTCTATGTGTAATAAATATAAATTAATTTAACTAATTACTCCAATACTCAATGAATATAATGATTGTAACAGCAGACTTTAAGGTAATTTTGTATTTAAACCGATAGGATAGAATATTGAAAAAAAAACACTAAGCGAGATTTGTTGGATAAATAATGCCATGTTTGAAAAGATTACTAGATCACCTTAATCTGCGAACGGAACGAAGACTCAGTGACACAATTACTGTATAAGCTGACTATTCCAATGCGTCTCAACCTCGCTAACTGGAAAGAGAATTCCAGGTCAGAATAGGGAAAATATATTCCACAAGCAGCAAGCATAAAAAGTGTCCTTGAGAAACGTTACAAAATAGCACATTAAAAAAGACAACGAATGAATGACATTTAAGGTCCTCCCAAGTCGGAAATACGATATAAGGGTGAAAATGAGAGCATTTGGAGCGGAAACGAGAAATTCAAATACCCAAAATAAAATTACAAAAATAAGACATTTACCAAGTGAGTTCTGGGAATCTAGCATCCTCAACAAATAACTACTACTAGAATCTAGAACACACGTTTCGTCTTAAATAGGATTCACTAACTGGGTGCACCTGAAATGCTGTATGGTGGTTCTTGTGAATTGACAGGCAGTGAGTTTAGTTTACGGTGTAAACATTACCATCTGGGTGCAGGTGAGTCTGGTTGATGAGTCGCAACTAGGAAGAAATATGCCTTAAAGACATCCACTTCTGGTCGCTACATTGGAATATGATTAACTTTTGACAGCAGATAATATAGAGGCACCCACTCAAAGACTGAAAAAATTTCACCCTGAATATCAATAACAGGTAAACACGAATCCATATTTTCCAGAAAAATCAAAGTACACAGTAATGAATATCTCACTTTATATAACAACTACAAAAACGTTCATAGATTTAAATTATAATGGGTCAATTGATGAAACATAAGTATGCTAACATGTTATGTCTAACGGTCACTTACTAAGTACTATAGATTTATTTCATTAATAAAGTATTATAACTGTAAGGAGCAGTGGTTTAGCAGTTCAATCATTCAAATTTCAATGAACAAATATTAAGTTTAATGCAGCGCCAACTCCCATTGTTTGATCAGCTGGATGGTATCACAAGTTCTCGCACAATGTAGCTCAAGATAGCGTGTATAAATTTGTATCGGGTAAATGAATTACATTATTAATATTGTGAAAATATAAGCATCGCAAAACGAATTCACTCAGTAACAAGACATCTGAGGAAGAAAGCCTCCTTATGCGAATCTCAGTGACAAACAGTAGAGGTTTCCGGAAATACTATGATACGCATTAGAAACGATAAGTAGTTGATATAATTATGAGTAACTGTAACTTATTACGGTCTCTAAATAATTCAGACAAATATGACTGCCTACTACTAGAATCTTGTGCCTTACTGACCTACATCAATCCTAAAAGTTACCACCTGACTTCTTTATAAACATTTCTAATCAGCCTTGAAACATAATTGGGAAAAAGTTACGAATTTCACGTAGCTTGATTCAATTATAGGCAATATACTAATCAACATGATTATTCAGGTCATGTAACAATATGAATTAACTCTAGGGCTCATAAACTCCTATCTTATTATTAACCAACAGAGTTAAATGTTGATTTCTCAACTAAACTACATCCCACAAATAATACTTCCATTTAATGACATTCAGTGAATTTTCTGTAAGATTCAGTTGTTATTATATCATCAGTTAAAAAAAAGAAATGTATTAAGTAGGAGAAAAATAAAACGAAACAGATGTGTACACACACACACACACAAAATGTCAACTTACCGAATATAGGATCTGGAACAATTATGCTTTCTAAATCTCTTGAATTATTTGTATAATGACCATTAGAATAAGACAGAAGTATAGCGAAATGATGACTACTTCTAGCTAATTCATATAGACATAGCAAAAGTGAATCACATGGTCTGAGATTAGATGAAAACAAAAGAAAGTAAAGAAGGATTGAGATAAATGAATAAAAAACTTATATAAGTCATTCATGAAAGATATTTTTCAAGATGAACGAGTAGATTAGATTCCTAATCACTAACTGATATTACACTAGAGAACTATAGGGAATTATAGTACACTACATTATGCAACCATTCATTTTGCGTTGCTCTATGGTTGTGAAAAATGGACTATGAAGGTAAAAGACTTAGCTCGCACATAATGGAACCAATGAGTGAATAAGCAAGGTGGTGTATAGAGAGGAGAAGTTAATTAATAGTACTATAGAAAACTCAATTGATTGGGATGATTAGGATAAGCTGTAACAGGTGAAATTTATCTACATCGAGATTAAGACACATAAATGATGATGAAGAGAGACCAGCATAACGTTGTGAACTGATTGAAAAGTAGAGAATGTAAATTACCGGATGTATATTCTTAAGGCGAGACAGCTGTGTCAATGCTTCTTGGTCTTAATTGGTTGTGTTTATTTACAGTCAGTATGTCATATAAACAATAAAATTACTTGAACTGCAGTGAACGAAAACTCAGGTGGGAACGACCAATGTATCTCAATACAGAATTACAGAATCTCTTGGTAAAATATGAGGACCGCAAATTGAATATCTCACTTGCAAATTTCCAACAGTTGTCTTTCACATCTTGTATGATTCTTCCAAGTCACAAATCCCTACTATTTTCGTCCTTGTTTTCACGTCAACTTGATCATGTTAACCTTATGCTGCCAGGGTTTCCACTTCGGTTAGCGTTACATACTACCTATATCTTTCGACATAAGTAGCACATATCACAGAACCAGCTGAATGATTATTTCATCAGTTAATCGCATGTATATACGAGATTTTTCTTGCGTGAATCCTATAAAAATATTAGTGATTTAAGTTTAGCAACGATAGTCTAGCAGATGACTTTGAATGTATATTTGGATCAGATTGTTTTCAAGAACATACGAATACAATGATAATCATAATGAATTTGTTTTACTGTCAATTGGTTTATGACTACTAGCTACATTGCATAAAACTATTTCAAAAAGAGGGAAAACAGTACACAGTAGTTGTCAGTCGACAAGTCTTTAATGTAAACACCTGAATGGTGGCGTTTCACATCAAGAATAGTAATGAATAAATAGATAAGAGTGTAGCATAATATTTGTTGATCATGATCAATATTACAGGTAACTAGTTACCTATTGGAAAAACTTATTTACCAGGTGATGGAACAGGGCTATTTGATGACATGAGTTTTACTGAATTAAATTGAAACGCATGGAAAAAAAGGTTCAACAGTTTATTCATGAGAGTACTTTCAAAGTCAAAGGAGATATTTAACAATCTACGTACAAATACCAATAAGACACATAAACTATAGATGTATATATAATAGGCTTTCCACCTTGAGTTTCACCTGTTCTGCACGAGCTAAAGATAACTAACAAAACAATGAAGATAGTCTAGGCGATTTAAAGTTATACCAGAACAGTCAAGCTGTGAATATTTAAACTAAAATACCAAACCTTAAATTTCTAGAATAAAAACGAAAAAAACCTTTGAAAAATGTCTAAATGTAATAATAATGACTGGTATAACCTTTGCTTAACAGAATGAGAAAAAAACATTTTAAGAGGGAGGAGCAGGAGGTTTAGATGAGTATTGAGATGTTAGATATTGCGAAAATCATGTCCCACAAGGCCAGTGATAAGTGAGAAGCATAAAGGAGATATGTCACTGAAGTAAGTTACTACCTGGACATCTTTGTCTAAACCATATTACTTACCTTAAACTAATAATTGATGCAACATCACCGGAGACCAGAGTAGTGAACTGAATTAATAGTATGAGGAGAAGAAAAATATACATATACATGTATAGGACAAGACCAAATGAAATATTTGAAGATGATATTCATCATTATAAAAACTGACAATATGTAGGTAGGTAGGTACAGACTACCTGGTTGGGGTCAGTGCAATTCTCATAAACCACAGTTAGAAATGAGAAACAACGATCGATCGAGACAGTGCACATAGATTCACTAACTGTTGAACTGAGAGATGCAGGTAAGTGGATGGAGACTACATGATTGGAGTCCGTGTGATTGTTGTAACCAATGGTTACAAACTTTGGGTGATATGACTAAAAATCGTTCCTATGGGGCAGGTTCAGTCTCTCATTTTCTTTCTCTAGATCTTACGTTTCTAAATTACCTTATAAATATTTTTTTCGTTCCAGTAATCCATAACTCGTTTCGACTCGTATCTCCGATGCTGAATCATTTTTAACGGCCATGAATACTGCTTAACTGTAATACTCTAAGATTCACCTCGGCAATGCAATCTTAATGTGCTAATGCAGTGTGGATAGTTGAACCAATATACAATGCCATGTTTCACATTGATTATGAGTGACTGACTCACCAACTATACTCACTATAATGTCTTCCGTATATTTTTAAAAAAATGAAAAAATTAAGTACCCATGTAAAGATTAAATGTTTTATTTCCCAAAAATTCGAATTAAACCAGCCAAAGAATGGATTTGAGGCGGGGGAGGATTATCTTACAATGTCTTCACCACTGCGTTATCCCCTCGTACTAGACAGTTTGTCTAAGCAATAATCTGTTAAGTATAGTCTAGATAATTGAAATATACAATACGATGAACCAAGAAAACCATGTGAAGTGTACTGGAATAAAATTTGTGCACACACAAAAATACGGCAGAAAGAAAGAAATAATGACTTACAAAAGATGAAAAAGAAGATAGAATACCACCAGAATTGTCACGTTGTTGTCCAAATTTTCTACATTGTAATATAAAAAAATTATAAATAACTAGTGTTCAAAACATGATAAAGAAAACAAAGTAGGGACTGAATAAAAACCGATATGATTTTAATAGACTTTTCTGCCTATCAATTTCATCGTCGATAGTAATTATAACCATTGGCTTTTAGAAAACCGAAGATGTAAAGATACCCAAAAAGGTGATAGAACAGAAACAGAGAGGAATAAACAGAGGTCTAAAATGAAGATAACTAGTAAGAAAGAGTTAAATAGGTTGATCTCCTAAAGATTTAGACCATCGCATATCAATGATATAATATTGAACAATTAATAAATCATTTTTAGCATTTGCCAGTCAACATCTACAAAAACAAAACTATTCAACAGTAATGTTTACATGTTAAACTCACAAGTTAAATTCGGACAATGCGAGAGCGACAGTAGACAGTATACTCTGAAGATAATGAAGGAAATTTAATATTATTATCATGATTAGATCGTTGTTTTTGATGCGCTGGGTTGATCAGATGTAGACAAAATGATAAGTGAGATACGAATGGTTGAATAAAATATTTCGCTTAACTTTCTAAGAAGACAATAATACACTATTGGTTGAAAATGCGGCTTAATTATTCGAACGATATAGATATTTACGAATTGATCGTGCATGTATTTTCGATTCGGTTAGTCAATAATAAAGTTTCCTGCTCACTTTTAGTTTTCTCGTCCATGTGTCTAGTTGGACTTGGTTAGAGGAAGTTTGAATATCAGTAGCAGAATACGCCTATACAACAAAACAATTGTCATATATACATATAATTTAGATACTTCCAACCCATTTTGTAACTTTGGTTTTTAAATATTACATGTTGTTGTAAGCAGCTGATAAAAATCTAATGAAGTAAAACGAATTCATGTTATCCCACCGAATTCTGTGTTCTTAATCTCTTTAAGATAATAAAGAGAACTGTTTGTACGATGCTTCTTCTCAATTATTTATTCGTCATAGCTCTACAATATTTTTTACAACTAAGTATAGAGACATAAGCAAAGATGGATAGTGGCTAGCAGTGGAATCCAGGACGGGCGTTCCATCCTATTTGAGACTCGTCGGCTGGATGCATCTGCATCCCAGAGTTGAGATACTCATCCCGGTACACAAACCCAGTACCATTCGCTTCAAACGCCATCACGTTATCCACTTAGCTACTGAGCCCTGATAGCCACTTGCTTGTGCAATGGGGTATAGAGTCAATGCTAAATACCAAAGGACAGTAGAGCAATTTCAAAAATAGACCAGTATGGGGTTTTGTGGAAACAATCGAACTTTCAAAAACTTTATACCATGAACGGATCTTAGCTAGATCACCACTGAAGACCTGGAACTACTGGACACCCATTTCTTCTTAGTATGTGTGACTCTTCAAGCTGCAGTTTCTATCCACGACCTCGTATCCAGGAACAGAACCCGAAACCTTTGGTCTCGAAATTCTCAGATGCACATTGAATGTACATTTTCAACTTAACGAGGAATTTTACAGATAACCGAATGGGACTCAAGTTGTATCTCCACTAGGCCCACTTTTCGCTTGCTACGTTTTGACAACACTAATGAATGATGTACTTAGACACGAGATAAACAGAACAGATGTAACCTTCTAAGAGGAATTACGTACTATCCGTAAGTTGGTCAACAAGAATATTCATTAACATTTACCAATAAACATATAACCCAGAGACTGACAAAGGTAGACATACTCACAGTTCCTAAGAAAGTTGCATTCCTGCAATCACCTCTTAAACGAAATAATCAGTGAAATAACAACAGACAAAAAAATGTCTGTGGATAACATTCACTGTAGCTAAACTGTACACATTATTCTACAACCAACCAGTCGTTAGAACCGGAAATAAAGACAAAATTCCTGAATTCACCCCAACCATGTAGACTTATCAATCTAACCCTTGTGGATTCAGTTATATTCGGTACACAGTTAGTTCGTCCTCTAATATCCAACTATCGATCTATCTGGTTAAGTAAAAGATGATTAAAATCAACCAAAAGCTCTATAATGGTCCATCTAATTGATACGAGACACAAAGTGGATATCGACAATCCAATTTAAATCATTCATCTGACCCCACTGAACATGTCATATAGTTTATGTTTATGCCATTTACAAATAATTTGTAGTAAATTCTTACTTACATTTAACAACAGTTCATCTTCTGTCTGTTGAATTAATGTTTGAAATAAATTCAGTGACTATAAAGAAAATAAAATTCATGAAATATCAAGTAAAACAGTAGGTTCAGATATGCTAGTAAGAAAAAACAAATCAAATCAAGTGTATGGACACACTATCTCTAATTCCTTGAAAACATTGAATTATTTATTGGTTACGATCCTAGGTTTATTTATTTATTTTATTTAAACACATAAATATTGGTACAAGGAAGCACCAGATAAATATGCGCCTCACAAATCTCATTCGATTTGTGTGAGGGCTGTGATACTGCACAGGTGCCCAGACTGAAGCAGGTGGTTTTCTTAGGGGGCCACACCCGGAGCCTTTGACCTGAATGTCTAATCCACAAGGCAGTGGAGCATCGTGAGGAGATGCAGTCCCATGGTAGCCGGTGATCAACGGTTGATTCGTACGCCATTTGTTTCCTCAGGATACTGGAGCCCATGTGCACCATTGGTTTAGAATCAGGGTTTTCCAACTCCCCTAGGTGAACTTTCCATGTCCACCAACCCGCTTAAAGCGCCGGACATTCGCTTTTCGTCCTCTCACTTTCGTAAACAACACCCCCGCCACGAGAAGGCAGTGAGTAGGACTTCCCTGGCATATCCTAGGTGGTTGAAAACTGTTATGCTGAGTGACACAAGTTCCAATCCTACAAAATAGTGCATTATTACGATTACTAATTCGACTACTTTGATATTAATCATGATAACTTTATCTAGATGTATTAGTGTAGCATAACATGTTCTGCTAATGTATATTTGCATCGGGCTCTATGTTGGCTATGAATGAATGATTTATTGTGATGATATTGTTGTTATGTAAAATGAAAGTCGATGTAATTAATTTATACTGAACAGAGATATCTTTGATAAAATGTAACACAGCTTGATAATAAATTCATTGAAAAGAGATCCATTTGCTGAACTTCATGTTTTTAAAATGTAACTTGGTTTGTTACGTTTTTAGATAAAAAGTGTTAAATAACACATCTGCTTTGGTCTGGGCATCCGGGCAGTATCATAGCCCTTACACAATTAAATGAAATGACATTTTTTTTGTGTGGAGCATATATATCTGGTGCCCCATTGTACCAATATTTATGTGTTCAAACAAACAAACAAACAGTTAAATGAAGATACAGAACATTCTTAAGATTATTTATAATCATGATAAATAGCACCGTACAAAAATGACAATTTTAATGTGTCTATAAGATAATATTCATTGTTTGTTTATATTTACTTATATTCATTGATGGCTGGACGTCGAGTATTCAGTTTAATTGAAACAAAAACAAAGTATTTATTAGCAGGACGTAGATTATGTTAAAGTACCTTCCTTGAAGGATTGTGTTGGACTATGCTGACTGACCATTTCTTAGCCAATAAGTGCTAGTGTATAATTGGAGAAGACTTTAAAGCCACATGTAAAATCTTAGATATACTAACCTTTTTCTTACTATGATTGTTATTTTCACTCAACTTAGTTTATTTGGAACATAATTTCATTTTTATTCAACCGTGTTCTGACTTGGGGACTGGTCGAGTTAAGTAGTGTTCAAAGAATGCTAAGCAATAAGAGTAGCTGGGTCTTATAAAGGCAGATTATGACAGTATTCAGGTCGGATAAACAGAAAACAACACACAATTATTTATTGTAATAAGAAAGCAGAACGAAAATTCTTTATAAACTACACACAATTTCATTCAACCGATGGATAATTAGGGGAGATTCAATAAGCATAAGCAGTGGATTATCTGAATGAAAAATAACTTCATGAAATTATATTCGCCTCAGAATATTAAAATTGAGGCAATAGGATTTAAAAGAGTACAACCAATAGGTCGAACTTTTCGTTAGATATTACAATTATGAAATCTCTATCCAAAAGTGTTTGATGAATACTCAAATAGCGAAATAAAGAAAAACAAACGATTACATGATCATTTTATCGGTTCAATTTTAAATTATATCATAACTGATATATAGACTGAAGAAGAACTAAGTCTGGGATTTATATGCTGTTCTACAATATGCAGCAACCTATATCTAAGCTATCGAATAAATAAAAATGTGTTTAACCTGTCTGGAGAACTTAGAAGGTTAGTGCCGGTTCAAAGCCCAGGTAAAGGAGGTGGGTCGGACCTAAGGCTAGCCATCGCATACTGAAAGGAAAAACCTTGCTAAAAAACGCCAACCAGAAAAAATTATTTTTTTAATCTATCGGTTTCATTTATTTATACTGAGCCGTCTTCCTGAACAACAGATAACGGTTAAAGGGATGTTGTGAAGATCTAGTTAGTTTGTACATTGTGTTCATCGTAAGTTAATTTTAGTCAGGATACAGTTGAAAACCAGGAAACCATGGACATCTGTTTTGTCCTATCATGGGAAGCTTGGGTTGTACCATAAGATGCCAACTCAGCGGCTATAGTCGTTAAGTGCTTACTGCTAAATCTGACGGTCTTGGGTTCGATCCTTGATGGGGACATGAGTGAATAATGCAGAGTCTCAACAAACTAGGACAAAACATCTGTTTAGTACTCCCCAGTTTTAGATGATATACCAACTGAAATCAATATGTGATGAATACAAGAAATAGATAACTTAGTTAAATAAAGTAACCAAGTATAGAACCATATATTCAGATTCGTGCCACAGTTTGGCTTCATTAATGCTATTTACAACTACTGGTCAAAGAACAATAAAAAAAGAAACTCAAAAGACTAAATAATATCTTACAAAATAACATAGTTGTGAAAAACCTTTAGACTTTATACAATACTATCTAAAACAAACTATACAATTCAATGTAGAAAACGGTAATAGTAAGCAACATAGAAATTGTAAATGTTTTCTTATTATCCAAATGAAAAAATATGGTGGTACATTAAAAAATAATTCATCATATTGAGAATAAATAACTTACATCAGGTTCTGTATGTTGTAATAGTAAACCAAGAAATCTGCATGCAGTAACACCATGATAATATCTTAATTGGGGATTGATCAATGTATTCATGATTAGGTCATAAATACGGTCATCTAACAGAATAGGAATAAATGGATTTTTGTTCAAAGATGAAGTAACCTATAAAAATGAAATGTATCGTATTATAATTAGTTAAATGTTTACAGATAGATTAAAATAAATCTATTTAAACGTATACGAAGATCATAAGTTGACAAATAACATTTGTTAACTAACAGATTCACTTTGTTACTGTAGGAAGTTCGCGGAGGTTGTCAAGGTTTCATAGAATACATTGAATACTGATCTTAGCTTGTTAACTTCGTATGGTAATAATGACCATGTATTCACTAGTGAATAGCTTTGAGACGTAATTCTTGGAGCTTTAGTTAGAGGCCATGATCAGTGAAGTTCAACCGTATTGGATGTGAGGAAGTTATCCAGTTAAGGCAATGGGAGATGGTCGTCCAATATCGTAAGTTGGTTGAATTTAGACAAGTACACCATTGGATGCTGGCTCAGAGGTAGGTACAGAGGTTAAGTGCTAACCGTGAGACTAAAAGTCATGGGATTCGATCCGCAGTGGGCTTGTCGATGTGCACCACCGAGGGGTCCTATAATAAGACGAAACGGCTATCAAGTGCACCCCAGCTTTTATTGGTTGCTCTCACTGAGATCAATGCCTGATGCAATTTATTAAAATTCGATTTGATCAATCTAATTTTCCTATCACCTGTATAAAATTAGATCAACTCAATTTGAATTAAGTGATGAATGTTTATATATATACACTAAAAGTGATTCTTTACATATGGAAAAAATCTCATGATAGAATATGAATAAGTAATAGTAATTCTACTGTTTAACTTACCGAAGCAAATGTCATCATTGAATTGAACATAAGACTACGAAGTAATTCTGGTTTATCTTCTCGGACTAGTTCAACGCATAGAGAAATGTAGTTCTACATATGATAGATTTATAAAACGAGTTACGAAGTCATTTAAATCATTTGCTTAATACAAGGTACTTTATTCATATTACAGAAACATAAAGACATGGATTTGGTAAACAAGAAAGGATGGATTAACAAGTGAAAACAACACAAAGGCCAAACACTAGTCAGGCGGTAAGAAATCCTTATTAAAGTAAATTATATTCATTCATTTAATGTTCCTAAATTCTGCTACAATAGATCACGAAAAATTTCCCACACATGTGAAGCAATGATGTGAAAAAATAACGAAGGGTAGAGTAATAAAACTGACAAATAAATAAATGAACAATAAAAGCACGTTATAAGAGACACAGTTCGGTTGAGAATACAGAGAAGAAAGATTTCTTTCGGTTAAGAGAATTCCTCTTATTTGTATGAACGTTGTATTAGAAAAATCCAACACTATCACTATTGGCTTATATTTTGAGCCGTGTATTATAACGTCGCATGCTACTGAATTCCACGACCTCCAGAACCGTAAATGAGGGGTCTGATGAACCGGCAGATACCAGATATATACAGCTCTATCCGCCATACCACGAGTCATCTCTTAGACTGCACCACCCAGCCTCAGCATTAGTAAGCATTGTCTGATGTGATAAAATTAATGAAAAATGACAAAGCAAACGAAGTTTGTACTTCCAGATGGTGACATAAATATCGCTACTGTGCCCAAAAATACATAATCGAACGTCCACAATGAAAATCAAGAACAAGCATTTGCCACCAAGACCTTTTTAAATGTTATACTTTTTTCTAATTATAAGCGCTTATGGAATCCCATCACTTATGCTTACAATGCAGGAAAAATGTTGAATAAATTGATCACTTCATTATTGGTAAAAGGTTACCTACTGTATGAAAAACCATGACTTGGTATTCAAGAAATATTACAAAACCTGAGATATTAATGATTTGTTGAAATTGAAGATTATTGTCGTGCGTATCTATTACTTCGCAATTTTTATAAATAAGAAAGAAAAATGGAGTATTAAGTAGCCTGTTTATATTATTAGTAAGCCATAAACAAAAAAATCATACTGATATTACTATGAATTTATAAATCGTGGTGTTTTAAATTGAATTGCATGGATAAAACCAATATTGGAAACGACTTCAAGCCAGTTTATGAACTTTTTAGACATTACAACATACACTGATTAGGTTGTTAAAAATTTGGAAAAAAAATTCTATATTTATATCACTCATTAACACCTATCTAATCATCTTAGTTTGAGATGTGTAGATGACATCTTTATCATTATAAACTAGATGAATTACTTAAAATGCTAACAGTATACCTAACGCCATTAGATTTGCTAAAGAGATCGAGTACGCTTACTAAAAACTGCCATTTCTTGACTGTTTGATTAAAACGAAACATGACGGTTTTCAAAAAATCAATATATTCCGAAAGCCAACATATTCTTAGGAACATCTAGATTACAAGTCAGCACATAGCTTTTCTACAAATGTGATAGTTAAGAGTTTGATAAACAGAGTTCTGAAACTCCTCACAGAACCGAATGACAAAGAAACTGAGTTTAATTTGGTAATGTTCATTATTGTGATGAATGGTTATCCTAGGGACTTTACAAACGAAATAATAGAGAAAGTCGAGAAGATAAAGGGGAAGAAAGCCGAAAAGAATGGATTGGAACGATAGTAATTCCATACCTTAAAGGGACGTTAACGCTTATTAGTCCTCGAGCTCCTTCTAACCCACTAGCCAATGAAAAGACGAAAAGAGAAAGTTGATCAGTTCTCTATTGTAATCAGTTCAATTATGACTCAAGACTCATACAATATACTTGAAATATCTGATCACATAGTAACACAACTAGAAATTTATGATGTGTACATACACTAGCTACAAGTGATGAACGACCAGAGGTAAAGGGGAACAATCAATTGACGATAAATCTGGAATAATAACACCTAACACCGATTTGTGGATCGGACGGAAGCTTGGGAATAGAAGAGTAAAAATATTTAACATTCAAGGCGTCTACTAATTATAAAACCAAAATACAAATAATAATCCTTTGCATGTTTTTCTCAAAAGTTGAACTTGGGCATTATTCGTCCCATGATACCAGTTGGATATATTTTTCATATTATTCGAGTAATCTTTCCAGTAATTATATCGAATAAACCTATGACATTGAACCTGAAGTTTGTCTTATATATATATATATATATATATATATATATATATTTGCAGTGAGACAATTGCTGGTTCAAGCATTTAATATTTATTAAACAGAACAGACTAATGTTTTACACTTTAATAGCGTTTACTTAGTAATTTCTAACGAATCACACTCAAAAAAGAGGATCTCAATAAAAGTGGAACTTCATCAACTAACCTCCATAAAATCTTTAACATGCTCCGGTCCTAAAAGTATCGCACTTAGTTCCTCATTTACATTTGATGATCTACACTTGTGAACGCCACTCAGTAAACAATCTAATGTCTGAATAGCGTTGGCAACTCGGATGCGATGTCCATCATACTGAGCTGTTTGAAGGCATTGTATAAACAATCTGTTGAGCTGAGGCTAAGAAATAAAAAGTGACTTTCAAGTTAAAATATCAACCAGTCTAATAAAAACGAAAGCGTCTTCAACAAGGTTATCTTAAAGGTTAATTCACAGGCTTTAATGTTTGCCAAGACTTTTTAAACTAAGAACCTACAAAAAAGTCAGACGTATATTAAACTCATACGAAACAACACAGAAATAGTGCTTAAGTTTCTCAAAGGAATTCATAAAGTAATGATTAGGCAGCCCTGTATAATAAGAGAAACATAAATGCATGACAAGGTGAGATGAACAATTAGCAAAACCTGAAGCAATTTTAATCGTAAACTCAAAAGAGCGACACGTTGCTATCCATTCCTTGCCCTTGCCCAAAATGTAGACACGATGGATACAAATGAACCATATGGCTACCAGATATCTTTGGAGAGGCTCAATGATAAACTCCCGCTAGTTGTGCAGAATACGCTTAGACTCTGATCATAATTTGGTAAAAACGCGCATTTCGATATTTTCTACCAGACGTCTGAAAATCTTAACAGGAAAACCCCTTATATATTAATCTAAAAGGAGGAAAGATCAATAATGTATGCGGAGGAAAATCAGCTAAGGACTTATCCGACCTTAGAGAAGTTCATTCTGAAGCTTTGTATGATATCTAAACACCTGTAAATATACTAGTAGTAACTGTAACCAAATTAAATCAAAGGGTTAAGGAAGACAAGTGGATTTCTGAAACTTTACTGAATTGACAGCTGCCCAAGAACTCACCCTGGTAGTCTCAGAAGATGGTGAGAAGAGACAACTCAGATATAAACTAATGAAGAGTTTACTCAATGGTAGAGAGTATTGGTGGAAAACAAAAGCAGGGGATAGGAAAGGCAGTGGCGAATGTTATCAATAGACAAATATTCCGAATTATTGGGGAAATATCCATGAAAAAGCCGGTTGCTAGTGAGAGGACAAAATTACTACCAACTCAGTTCAGGAAATTAAAACAAAGTGCAGGACACTTTAAAGAACAGCTTAAATTGTATCCAGCTACGCCCCAATTACCCACTATCTCTGAGAAATATGAATCGGAAATTGATAAAGTCTAATGTTAAGTGAGATTGAAGAGGTTATACTTAACCTAAAAAACGGAAAGCAGTAATCCTAGTAGGTTAAATACAGAAGTAATTAAGAATAGTGGTCCGATTTTAGTTAAGTTGACTGAAATACTGGCAATAGCTTGGGAATTAGACGTAAATCCACCTGACTAATTTTGATCTCTGATGGTCTCACTTTATAAAAAAAACTAGAAATATTTTGTGATAGACAAAAAAATCAATTTGACTAGTGTAATATCTAAAATATTAGTTGCTGGTTCTGATTCTATGCCATGTCACTTAAAGTATTTAACTACTAATTATAGTTATTGCACGACCTTAACCAGATATTCTGCACCTGCCACGACAGCCCAAAACTAACAATCAATAACATGAGCCGTTATCAAGCACTGATTTGATTGGCTCTAGCTTCCTACCAACCTATTCCTACATCAGCTAAAGACACATTGAGGTAGGTACTGGCTGTGGATACATAACATATCCTTGTACTACCGAATTTGATGAATATTTACAACTTCACTGACTAGTTTCCCGTTTTTTTTAGTACTCCATGACTAACCATAGAATTGTCCATTTAGTAGTCTGAATGTATACCAAAAATGATTCGAAGATATCTATGTCAGAAAACAGGTCGCTTATGCACGCTTATTGCACAGTATACTTGCTCTTTGATTGGAGGGTTGATGTCCCGTCTACACAAGGCGACAAAAGCCGATTTATCTTTCTGAGTCCGTGCTGGGATTTCGTTGGACACAACTTCCAGGGTTAATCAAACTTAAAATATAAGTGAAGTTGTTAGTACACTCTACTCCACCCCTTACGATCAATTTGTGCGATAGCGCGGACCGCTTCTCAAGCAATATTTTGTGGAAGGATAGATGCCTAGCTCAAACTATTTTGAACAGTTACTCAGCGCGTGTAGCAGACTCAGAGGCATGTCAGAGTTCACACTAAATAAGACCACGTCAACCACCTAATTTAAGGTGATAAGTAAAATTCTTGATGGGTTCAGTTCTTGTAAACTAGATGTAATTTCCAGGATGTTTATAGCGAAATCAAATATAGGGTGGGGTTGTTAGGTAATCCTGACGGATATCACTTGAGGTCGACAACTCTGATAACAATTCGTCATAAGCTCTAACTGGACCAATAGTGTACGAGTAGGGGAGCCTACATAAGATTTATTTACTTCTTCGGCAATCCTTTTAATGATATACAGGATCTTTGATGAAGTCGAATATCTCCTTAAGAAATATGACTATGGCCGATAGATATGTCTATGTATTGGAATTCGACGATCAAACATTGGACTAATACATCCACATAAAGGCCTGAATTAGACATTAAATAACCGGTCTGAATAAACCTGGGTACAAAGTCCAATACATCGACAAAATTTCCAGGATAAACTCTACTAAACGTCCACCAACTTCTAGGAATACTTGGAGTGAAATAGTTCTAGTAAAAAGTAGGGTGAGACTATTATTCATGGATGACCTTTGAGCAACGCTAAAATAATCTTGGAATGCCCACCTACTTACTAGGGATAAATGAAAGTTATAGATTAGTGTGAAGAATTATTATTTACAGTTGAACTTTAGGGTTAAGAATTAGATTTGATGTTTTCATCAAGAACTGATAACAGCTACTGTGCCAAAATGATAATAAACCAAATGAGTGTATGAAATTCGAGTCAAAGTCCATGACCTTAAATATGATTGGTTCGTCCTTAAATTACAGTTTTGCCGTAGATCCAATCGCCAATCCTAGTTTTAATATTAATTCTAATCCATATTATTCGAAACTCTCAAAATACTGTATTTGGTAAACCCCTGTTTTTCAGATGCTACTGTAAATGGTGCTTCTATTGCAAAGTATGATCAGCTATCCTAATAAAATAACATCAACCACTGGAGGCTGCGCATGAAGCGGAGTTGGTAGAATACGTAATTTTACAAAATTTAAAATAGTAGCTCCCAAAAGTTTTAGCAATCAGCTGAATGTAATTTGAAAATACTTAAAAAACAACTCGACGATAGTCAGGATAATTGTTTAAGGCCACGCCATCAGAATGCATGTACACTTCTGTTTTTAACCATATAAAGTAACTTAATACAAATACAAAATCTTATGATTAGGTTAGTTTAATATTTTCTCAAACCGATGATAAGAAACCAGAAATGGCCTAAACTTTATACATGTTATGGAATAATCGACACGAATAGACATGACTGGAATGTACTACATAACACCAATAGTTTGAAATTCGTTAGCAGTTGGTAATACCTCACCTACATCAGTGGTTTTCGGGGTGGTCAGATGAGAGGTTTCGAAATAGTTTGAAGCTATCCAGTTAAATGAAAAAAAGTGCATCACAGAATAACACCGACAAAACGACGAACCTTTAATCTAACGAGATCTTCTGAACTTGTTTTCTCAAAGTGTACAGACAAACACTTAAGATTGGGCTGAACATAAGAAACGAAATAATGAAACATTTACTTTGAGTAGGAAAAAGTCGTCCCAAAATTCCGCTCTACCTTGAGTGATATCTTGTCCTTGAAACAGCTTATCATATACTTGAAGCACTTTCTCTTTAAGTGAACCTTTCGGTGTCTTTTTCCGTTCTCCAACCACAGACATTACTGTTGCCACCATACACAAACCACGCGCAGCTTAACGACCTAAAAATACGGTATAGGCGAACAAATATCTAATATATTTGGGACCGTATTAATCCTAGTGTATTCGATGGTTAACTAAATTGTTCATATTTCCTGATTATAAGTATGTTGGTTCTAAGGCAACGAGGTTGTTAGAACCGTCGTCTATCGTCTTACCGAGTGAGATAATGATTGATTGTGATGTGAAAACTATAAAATTTGAATTAACTTCAGCTAAGCGGAAATGATAGTCAGAATAAATCAATTAATCAGTTACTCATGCGATGTGAACCAGTAAATGTTAAAGAATAACAGATAGATGAGTGTCTATCAAAAACTGTTAAGGCCAAAGATGACAAGCATGGAAATCGCCCAGATAAAGCCGAACATATGATAATCGAGAACATTTGTATTCTGTATTTGAAGCTTAAAGAAGATCAGAATGATCAGGGACACTTAATTTTTATACCACAGCTTGGTTATTCAGGCATGGCCATTCTGTTCAAACTCTTGGTTTTAAGATTAAATATACAATTCTATTCCCGGCCCAAATTTAATCTTCAGAAGACCTTAGCAGCAACCGCTTACACGGTAAGACGAGTCAGTATATATATATATATATATATATATATATATATTATGAAGTAAGGTCCACGTAGTATCTGATAGATTAGGTAGTCAAATCATGGCACAGTACAAATAAAGAATGAACCTATTATTCTGATAGCTAAGCTCTGTTTCCCGACTAGTTCCTACTAATAATTATCTTCAGCGACGTCAAGTTTGTTCTCTATGGTCATCAAAGTAGCCTCACTATCTGGGTACAACGAAATGGTGGTCCAGCTCTAGCTTACGGTAATGGTTACTATCTAGATAGCACTGCATATTTTCATATGCTTAGCACCACCTATGTTATATCCTACACGTGTGTGGAGGCGCGAGCCAGTGCTTCAGAAGTACTTAGTGAGTGCTGCTTCCAGTTATTATGTGAAACGGTCCACGCACATTAAGAGGTAAGAGAGTCCACTTGGTTCAGGTAAAGGTCTTACCTAAACTAGATGAACATGGCCAAAACGAGCGTTGCTATCTGTAAAGAAGCTCAAGGGATATTCGTTGTGCGGTCAACATAGATTTCTAGCAGCTTACTCAGAAGCGTGCCACTCCCTCATGTCTCTATTCATATCTGGCCAACAAAATCACCCTGCGATGACCTCAATGGTTTCTCGAACAGCTGGATGAGAAATATTGGGCAATTTACTGAAGACGTTGTGTCACGATTGGACGATCCCTACCTGTAGATGTGTCACATAATAAAGTTTCCTTGCCTGATCTCATCAGTTTGAGCTGTAGTTTCAGGGTTGTCAAAGGCAACCCGCGGTGAAGATCGGTGTCTTCTTTTCGAAGCTGAGTGTGTTCAAGTGGATGGACGTCTTGAATACTGTTCTAGGAAGTTAAACGAGACATAGTGTCCATCACAACATTGTGTACCTCAGAAATGTGTCTTATATCTGGAAAAAACAGTGAAATGCAATCCAGTTGTCAAGACTTAGGAGAAGAAAACTTGTCGGAAGACATGCTCAGAGAAGTGATGAGATGCTTATCGCCGGCAAACATAGCTAATTTTTGGCCTTCTGCATAGCACTGAAGGTACCGTACAGCACAATACATAGCTGAGAGTTTCCCACCGAAAGCGCTTTATATCAATTCTCTGTCCTGTTGTATTTTTAGAGACCATGTGCAAGGTAGATTCTCACTGACTGTTCGATGACCGAACGATTTTCAAATCTATCATGTGGTCGAATTCGTCACTGATCAACCTCAGCATTTCGGGAGCTGGTCAGTGTAAGAGAGGTTTGTGACGTCATCCCATGTAGTTTGAGGGTTTTCTTTGAAAGAATAAACCTCGGCGATAGGAGTTCTAGTGATTTCCGGAATCCGTCGAAGAAATGCAGCCCGTTCGTCTACGGCGTTATTTTAAAATGAGGCAGGGACTTCCTACACAGTTGGGGAAGCTTAGGCGAAGAAAACTGTCTATACAGACCATCGACAAAGGCTCGTTGACCAATGACCTCTTGCACTCGTTGCAACATTTCACTTACTGAGCCATATTGCGGCTTAAAGGTGTGGAAGAGTTGGTTTAGCCCTTGTCGGTCGGTTAGGTCTCCACATTTAAGGATAGACCTGATTTAAAGTTCCGTAAGGTTCCGAAACATCATTAGTAAACATATTGGGAGTGGCATACCTGTTAAAATTGTGCGGTAGTACTTTCATCACTTCGAAGAGTTGTGGATCTTTCACGCTGTACTCGTGGGAGTCAGATTCTGCGTAGCAGAATGAGGCTTCGATGTCGTCGGGCCATGATAGCATGAGCTGAAATGTGGGAGGCTTTGTAGTGGTATTGGTTCAAACAACTTACAAGTCTATTCCACCATGATAAATATAAAGTATACCAATGAACGAGAAAATAAACCCGGAAATATGAAATGTCACAATATGTTGAAATAAAAATTAAAATACGATGTTAATGCTCCAACGAGGAACAAACTAGTATTTTACGATTTCATGTACCAGATCACTTCTTGCTCAGCCTAAAAGATGCCACAGGTATTCGGAGTTTGACATGTAACACCTTTATAATCGAAGTACGTCAAGTCAATTAAATCAGAAGGCAGAATCTAAGTGGTTTGAAGATATATTTGAAAGGCTATCTGTATACATCGGAAGGCATCTAAACTAAACTGGCTAACAGTTCTAAGAGATGCATCGCATGGCGCATCACCTTTCAGCCAAATGCGTCCATTAAAATTAATGAGGTCAGCATAAAATGACAAAGACTTATAGAATTATCTATTTTTCAGACTTATTTACCGCTCCCAGATGAATGGTAAATACAAGGGGTTATTATGGGCAATTTTTACCCATGTTCTTATTGGATAGTTATTAGTTAGCTAGATTATAAATGTATATCCATATTCCTTTTATCATGGGCTTGTAGAATTATGGTCTAATTATTACCACCATAATAATAGGCCTAATCTCAAAATTGTAGGTTTGTCATGATGTGGAGATCTAATTTATAAAATCTTATATGGAAGCCACATCACTCCCTACACTGACTCATCTTACTGTGACAATTAACAATGTGATACGTGGTACTTCTGAAGAACACATTAAGGCTCGGGATAGAATAAATTATTTAATGTGAGTAAAGAAAAGTTATACAGAACGACCACATTTTCGAGTCTGAGTCATGCCATCCGATTAATTAATGAAATGTTCCCACCTTCTCCCGTGTCGGCCCTCTCTCCGAGTTAATTTATGAATGTCTGCTTTTCCAGTTATCTCACATTCAGCCTTGAGGATTGTGTGGTTATGAACGATACTACTACAAGATTCTATTTGACCTATTGGCTACTGTCATACGAGTTACCATTCTTAACATGTTCTCAATTGATCAGTTACAATACTTCACACTCACAGACTCTTTTGACTAGATTCCATATGATTATTATTTCTCATCTTATAGTGCGATAGAGTCTGGTCTGTTTGTTTATTAGCCACGTATGTGTGAGATATACGAGTCACGGCGAAGGCTAATGTTTGTGTCCTGGACTGGATAGTTTGGGCTTAGTGTGAAGCTGCTACACTGAGGATCATAAAGGATTCACAGTTGACGTTAGGCTGCTCGTACTGGTTGGTGCATCATAAGTTTGGCACAGGGACAACTTCGGACAACTTCTGAATCCATCGTTGACTTGTGATTACTGCTCTTGCACAAACGAGGTAATTTGTTTAACAAAAACAGTTGAGTGACTGTTCGAGCGGGTTATCGGTGTTCAGGGGATTCGTTTAAAAAGAATGGTCCACTATCTCACCTCTTCAGAACATATAAACTTTTTATATCTGAAGGAAAATGTTTTCTGTTCTTAATTCCTAGGCCTGTGAGACTCATATATACCAGTCGCAACGAAAGTTTTCATAAAAATTTATATATACTCAGTCGGACTTTGAAGTGATATCGTTGTATATCACATCATATTAACAAATGACCGAAACACTATCGAACCATCTTTTGTCAAATGGTGTTTAATCGAATGTTGACTCCCAAAGGGAAGTTCGGTCTTACCGTAATTTGTATTTCTCAAACTTTCGCTGTGTTCTTTCGCAACAAAAGTACCATTTCTGATCTAAAAAATATATTCTGAGCTATAAGTTCGGTAGATTGCTTTCTTTTGAGTTTCACCCAACTTTGTAGTTGACTGTAGTTTTGCCTCAGCTTACTATTCGGTTTATCTTGAGTTTTTTGCGCAACCCGTCTATATCCATTTTCGCCCGTTTAAGTGTACTGTGTTTCTTTTAACGGTCCTAGGCTTTCTGTTTGTATTTATAAGAGAGTTTATACCAATATGGTCATGAAATATTCATGCAAAAGACCTGGTTACCGTTTTGCCGTTACATCAGGCATGTAGCGCGACATCTGCTAAGGTTGGTTCCATGAAGCGTGCACAGATCTCGCAGCAGCTGCCTACAGCAGACTCAGCAAGTCGGATCTTAGGTGGGTATGTGTTGTGTGCAACACGGATACTGTAGTTTTTCTGAGTAAAATCATCGCCCGACTGACAGGTGTAAGGAACAAGTTGTCCGGAAATTTGGTAAATGACAGTCACACAACGAGTAGAAAAACGGTAACGCTTAGTGTGAACAAGAAGGGGGATATCGACACGTCTACCATCGTTGGAGCAGGTAAATGCACTAGTGATGACATGCTGAAACTCAGCACCATATTGACGTTGACGATAATTGACTACCTTGGCAAAATTAGGGCCCCTAGCGCAGAGTCCTTGAATGCAACAGTGGTTCGTAACAGCCCAGTAGGTAGTTGGATCCATGTTAAAAAAGTTAAAAAGGACAAGGCGTCACCGTTTAAGCTAAACATTCCAATTATTTTACGGAAATTATCTGTTGACTTGGCAGCACAGTCTACCAGTATGAATGTCCGTCAAGTCACCAAAGAGCCTTAGATTCGCGAAACGCGCTTCGACCTCCAAACAACAAGGAGCAGAGCCTGGACGCACCAGAAAACCTGACCCTCCCATCGGTTTGCAGGGCAAAAATAACAGGATGCTCTGGGGAGAAGTAAACACGAAATCTGAACTGTTTAAAAATAGAGCCTCTGACAGCCACACTTCGCGGAACATACCTATATTACAGGTGAAAACCCTACTGAAGCTCGGTTCTTCAACCTCATTGAGAATCTGGGATTATTAAAAAATGTAACGTCGGCAACCCTTTGGAGAAACAGTCGGACGCCGTCGTGCTTAAACTGGGCATTTAAAAATTATGAATTCCTAGTCGAAGACCTATCCATTCTGGCTCCTTTGGGGAAAAGCGATCACGCCAGTTTTGTCAGCAAAACTGAGCTAAGATATCCCACTAACATCTGGTACTGGAATTTTAAACCGTTAAATGAGTTAGCTTTACAGGACTATCTGTAACACGTGGATTGGGATGTTCACTCTCAACTTCAAGTTGATGCTCATTGGGATTTCTTACTGCACACGCTCTTATGTGCTACTAAGCATTCAGTTCCTCAAACTTTCCCAAAAAGCTACAAACAACCTACGATCATCAAGAACCACACTCTTCGTTCGTTAAACCGCAAAAGGAACTGCTGGGCTGAGTATAAGCGAACTGATAAAAACGGCGCCTTCAGGCAATACAAACACATAAGGAACATATGCACAAAGGCAATAAGGGAAGATAGACTTCAGTACCAGACCAGACTTATCGATAAATTTGTCTGCGATCCGAAAAGCTTATTCCGTTAAGCAGCTTCTCTTCGACAAGCACAAACTGGAATTTCCCAACTTCTAGGTCCTTATGGTCCGACTAATAATGACGCAGATGCCTCTAAACTTTTGGCTGAACAATACTCTCGGACATTTTAACTGACCCACATCAACTGCACTGATGAAAGCTTCATTTGCAACTGCACGGGACTTTGCGAAGTGAACCTGAGCGCTGACCTGGTGTTCCGTAAACTGCAGCACATAAGAAAATACATTTCTCCTGGTCCGGATATAATTCATTCTGTTATATTGAGAGAAGCAGCTTCAATCCTGACAACACCGCTTAGAGTGATGTTTTCACACTCGCTACATCAAGGCAAACTAATGGAAATTTGGAAGCTGGCTAACATCACGCCAATTTTCAGAAAAGGTCGACGCAGTAAACCCTCAAGCTACTGACCGGTGACCCTTCTCTCTATACCTTCCAAAATTATGGAGTCCCTGATATGCGATGGTATTCACTACTACTTATTATCCTTGAAGTTCTTCCCACCCCAACACTATGGTTTCAGGAAGTGTATTACCAACCTGCTGAGTGCGGTGGACAGTTGAACAAGCACCTATGATCGTAAGGTTGACATCAGTTGCTCTGATTTCTCAAAATCTTTTGATAGGGTCAACCATATACGTCTTATCAATAACCTTAAATGATTGAGTATCAAACCACCTCTAATTGACTGGCTCGCTCCATATCTTAAAAACCGACATCTTAAGGTCAGGGTTAACTTCACTTTCTATCAGACTATGGAATGTCCTAGTGGGGTCCCCCAGGGCTCAATACTAGGATCTCTTCTCTTCTTGATTTAGATAAACGATCTTCCACAGCAAGTATAGTCTGACCTATTGCTTTTCGCTGATGATGTGAAACTTTGGAGAGAGACACGCAGCCAAGAGGATATACTGGCACTTCAGGGGGATCTGACTCTACTTCAATGTTGGACAGACGACAACGGACTTACTCTCAACGCTTCGAAGTGTAAAGTAGTCCATTTATGACATGTTGTAGACTACAGTTACAACTTGGGGAACTTCTTTCTAGATGTATCCCAAACCGAAAAATATTTAGGAGTGTTGGTAACCTACGGCTTGAAGTTGTAAGCTAACTGTGACAAAGACGCCTTACAAGCAAACCTTGCACTGGCAACATTGAAGCGCATTTTTGGCCAGTATGACGATGAAACTTTCCACGTAATCTTCAACAGTTTTATTCGCCCCATCTAGAGTACGGAAACACAGTATTTCACTCTCACTCCAAAAAATAAGGACGCTGTAGAGCATATCCAACGGTGAGCCACGAAATCAGTTCAGGGACTCAAATTCAAACCTTATGAAGAGCATCTACAATGGCGTCTTAGAGGTGACCTTCTTATAACTTACAGTATCCTTAACACTTCTGGTCATCCCCTTAAAAATCTACTTAAGCTTAGTCACAATACTAACCTTAGGAGTAACACCTAGAAACTGGAGTTCCAACATAGCGGAACGGACTGTAGACACAACTTCTACCCCTTGAGAGTTTTCAAATGATGTGATTCGCTACCAACTGAGCTAGTCCAAGCGGCTTCCCAGGAGTTCTTTATAAAGAAACTTGACCTATCCTTAAGGACTAAGGATAACATCTTATTATGATTTACCAATTTCTTTTTTTCCTATTATCGTTAATATACCTAGGTTCCTGCCCGGAGGTATTGGTAATCCACTGCTACTAGACACGGAAGCCCGTTAAACGAAAGCTTCTATTAGGTTCACAACCAATTTAACCATTTGAACTATTTGAAGATATATTGACAAATCTTATTTAGCTTGGGGTGGCATGATCTGTTTCCAGTTTGATCATATGACAATGTTATCGCTATATACATTCCAGCTATCCCATATATAATTATCAACTTTAGTCGCGTTTGTGAGTAACGCAATTAAATAAGTTAAATACGATAATGAAGTTTGTGTACGTATATTTCATACACTCATTTATCTGAACAGAAAAGCAAGGAAATGAAGTGGGGAAAGCGAAGCCAAGGAAGTGGAAAAGGAGAGTGGATCAATTATTCCTGATCAAGCGTGACTCAATATTTACAGTCAGGCAAAAATAAGTTACCGAAACGTAATGAACAGGGTAAGGAATTAACACACTCTCATATAAAAACAGTCAAGGTTAATAAGAGAATAATTGATACGGTCGAAATGTAACTGGAGAAGAATGATTAAATTGGTCTATCCGGAACCTAGAATAACCTATGTGGGATTTATACAGTATTAGACACTACAAGCTCTTAGGTTTCATGATGATTAACTTCTACATCTTACTGATAATATGTATCTCTATTCTACTTCACACTCGTTTTCAATATATCTGTTTCGGATAGTGCATAGCTTAGGATCTCCTAAGGTAAGATAAACTCATTTTCATTTCTGATCAGTTTATAATTCCCTTCAGTTAGGCTGATCTTGACTGCCATACTCAACCGTTTTCCCGATGTTTTCAGCCTAATCCAACTCAAAGTTTTCTACTCAAATTATTGTTCTGTCCGTTCTCAGGTTAATAAAAGAACCATATGGTACGAACTAATGATTCCTTTGTACAGGATTCCCTACCTATCACGAATTCTAAATACCATACGTTAGTTTGTGATGATCTAGTTCTGCTTAGATTAAATTGCCCTTTTTCTTGAAATTTCTAGTAAGTACATTGATTTGAATACTTCTAATGATCATAAACCAGTAAAGGAGTGGCATTAAGGATTAGATTTATGTGCTATATTAAACTACTTCGAATGTATAAGTATTGTGTCTGTGAGCTAAAATTGACTTCTTTGTTGACACAAAATTCAGCCTTTATTCATTCGATGCACTTATGACTAATGATACTTCACTTCTTCAGGTATTTACATTAATACTGTTGTTAATCCACTCTTGCTCATTTCCCTTCATACAAGCAAGTATTCGCTTTTATTCACATTCAGTGTAGGGAATTTTTCGTTGCTAACCTATTGTATTTTTTTTATTTTGTAGTTAATGGTCAAAAGAAAAACATCTACACGATACAGAATACAGTTTGTGAAGGTTTACAGTATGTGTCCAAAGAAAAAACTTTTCGTTTCACTAGTAAATGATAGAAACTTAGTGAAAATGTGTACTTATTTACTTACTTACGACTGTTATCCCTTATGGAGGAGCATAGACCACACACTAGATGGTTTGAATTATTTTTTCTGACAAGCGTTTTTTAGAGAGTTAGTTTTTTACGAGATGGGGTCGCCAACCCCATTACCAACCCTCCCCCTTACCCGGGCTTGGGACCGGCAGTAACTCTAGAAGAGCTACAGGAGAAATTAATGAAAATGAGTAAGGTAAACTTAATATAAATGACTCATGAAAGTCACTATTCTAATTAAAAAAGTTCCATCATTCAATATCATTTGGTTATGTAACGCAGCCACTTCAGTCAAGTCTTGCTTGAAATGTAGAGACTTAATGACGGGTTTAGAAGAGATAGGACCATGTTTCCATTTTTGCATGCTATTTTTACTCATCAATATGATTGAACGTTTTGTTTACTAAGGAAGATGGGTGAAGTTTAACGAGATAATTTCACTAGTAAACTGGTCGATGCATAAGCAATCAGTTATTTTTACAATGATTTTCATCAGCATGGTTTAAAAATTTTTATTTGGGCTTTTGAGGCACTGGTAAGAAAATGCGCGAGTATGTTAACAGTCCCTAACCGAACAGATGAGTTTTTATAATGGGAACATTTGAATTCTAAAAATAATCAGTTTTATTTCCAGAACACCTTGTTGGCTAACAGAACGTTGTCACAACTCGACTACTTAAAGCTTTTGAAAAAATACTTAACTAGATTGGGAAACAAAAATAGATCTTCTTTAGAGTTCAAAACAACTCACCAATTGGTTGACTGATTTAGGTATTATGACATTTAAAAACTTAAAGTAAGTTCATCTTGTTATTACTTAGCTTTTTAAATACATTAGTTACTACTTCACCTTACAATTACCTTTCAGAATTCATTAATTAAAGCAAAAAATTAAATTTGTGTGAAGTTACGTTATCTTATGTAAAACCAGAAAAATATCAAAGTCAATAAACTTAGAATCATGAGATCTTCAGAAGTCGTTTACATCATTAAAGGGGAAACTAAGTGGAAAGTTCATTTTTCGGATATGTGGATAAAAATGGTTTATAACTTATTCTATAAGGCAGAAAATACCAAAATTCTGGTGTTGAACGAAAGTAATGAATTACGTGCAACGTTTTGCTCACAACAAAATAAATATACGTAAAGTAGAACACTGAAAAATAGAAAGTGTTACAAAAAGAGAAATGTTGAAAGAAATATAGAAATAGCAGTAAAAATATATTCTGTTAAACAGGAAATTATTTGTATTTATGATGGAGTTGTAAAATTAGTGAAGCAAGCTCAAACTACTCAAACATTATAAGTAGTATGATTTAACACTGAAGCACATAGGACAAAGAAGTGGAAAAGGAAAAATTAGAACAACAGAATGGGAATCTTTAATATTCGAAAAGAAAAAGGTTATCTTACTACTAGTTGAATTTATTTTCACTTTCATAATAAAGTAAATTTGGTAATTAACCAATTTTTTTTTCAGAGAGGATTATGAACACAAGATTATATGTTCCCGATGAAATACACACTAAAATCAGGGCTAATTTCAAAAGAGATATCAATTTGTGACAAAATCTATGCTATTAGTGATCATATATAATGCTGGTCAAACAACCTTATGTAAACGACAATTCAAGTGTGTTTTGTGTTTTTCAGAATAATTGTTCAGTTTCTATATCATGAACCATTTTCTGGTACAACGTATATTCACATATAAAATAATGGTAATATACTTGAACATGTGCTTATTCAAACAAATTTATTGAAAATGCATATTAATGACTTTGAAAGAAGTATTCTATGAAGGAAAATCGCCTTTGGAAATCCACCACAGAAAATAAAATATATTTATGCGGATTATATGGATGTGGTAACAGATAGTAGATTTGAGATGAGGTTAGAATTTGTAAAGTCATTTAGTAGAAGAAATCCTCTGTGTATCAACACACACTTCTTCAGTTTTTATGCCCATTTATACAGAAATCTGGCTAGATATATTGCGAGGGGTACAAAGAAAAATCTACTTAGATAGCTCAACAATATAGAAGTTATATCTCACTAATAACAAACTTGTTAAAATAGATTATCTGTAAGTGCTTTTTAAGAAGTCAGGGATACAGATTACTTGGAAGAAACCACTTTAATTGAAACTACAATAAAACCGTGATTCAAGTAGCAGTGTTCCAAATAATGGTTTAGTCAGTGCGGTTAGATCAAATTCTTACTAATCTAACCATTGTTTTCTACCATATAATTAATTAGTAGCGTCTACTCAGATAAAGGACAGGTTGCCTGGTTTTACCTATTTTTATGGGTAACTACTGGTTCAGCTAATCCCATGGCGGATGCTATATAGGATATACCACTAAACGAATAAGTGAACGTCACCCTGAGTGGTTTGGAAATGGTCAAACAACGACAATGCACAGCTCCATTTATCACACTTGTGTGATAGATAAAACCATATCATTCCCAATGATCGACCGTATACATCAGATTATTAAGCTGTTTTCGTCACCAATAATGAATCAGCATTCTGTTCATGCGGAGCGTGAGATCTCGAAGAATTCGACGAAGTGTATCCTCCAGAAGGTGGACCATTACTACTCCTGGTCCCTTGGGCGCTTGGAGGTGGCATGCTATATGAGGGTCCATGAGGATCAGGATGAGCCCCTCAACCATTGGATGAGCCAAGTCCGCACGGGAGACCATAGATACCTCTATGTGACATGCTTCAAAAGTTAACAACCACCCTCGACAATATATATATATATATATATATATATATATATATATATATAGTGATTTTATAAAAAGGCCGTCACCAATTTGTTATGACTTTACAAAATAAACAAAGGACGTATGCTGATTCGTTATTGATCTTATGCCGGCTTTTATGAAGTGAATTATCCACCAATCGAAATACGAATTTTCCAATCTTAGCACTATGCCCAAACAATGACGTACAACTGGTATGAGCAGTCTAGCGTCCTTAATGATCTCTTGTCCGCCTAGCCCTTCCAACTAAGTCCAGAACACTAATTGCAGCTTCTGCTATGTGAATCATTTATTTCAAGCATACTCTGTTTATATACCAGACAGACAGACCACATCACACCATAAAATAGAAAATAATATTTGTACAAGATCAAGCCAAGTGTGTCTGTGAACGTGGGAGACAGTAATCAATAAACTGAGTATAATTTAGGAACAGTTAATTGTATAATAATAATTCATAGATCAAAATGAAGCTTATAATAAGATGAATATAGATATACATAATCCGGTTGCTGAATAGTTATACATTAGAAATATATATAGAATAATCGTTCGTTAATAGATCCCAAAAGTTACCCATACTTATGTCTTCACTAAGATACAACAGGCTAGTAGTGAAAAGTGTAAATTACTGAACATATGTGTTAGTCTAAAAATCAACTCAGATGTAAGTATATTCATCTGAAGAGCTTAATATAGGACAAAACGAATATCTTGAATTCCACTGTCAACTATGATGATAATTTTCTTAAGAAAAAAACAAACAAACATTCGCTAATTTTTTTTTTATTTTTCAAAAATTTAATGACTATTCTCCATTAAGAAATTTTAAAAAATTTTATGAGCATTTTATGTTTCTAAGTAAAAGTTTGTTGATGCTGTGAAAAGAGTTGAGAAAAACAAAGAGAGAGACAGAGAGAGAGAGAGAAAGAGAATAATAATTTATCTTCTCATTAAATAATTTCGAACGTACACACACACACACACGGGCGGGCACATTTGTCAAGTCAGAATAAAAAATGAAAGTATAAGAAGTTTTCAGTGGGATATTTTATCATCTGTTCAATATTCAATTGATATTATTGTTCAAATAAATTTTTAAACGTGTTATCAATTAGTTATTAAAACTTAAAGTAACATATGATATTTGCTCTTTTTTGAGAGGGGGGGGAAGAAGGTGAAAAATTAAACTGTTAGTTGATTGTATTGACGTGGTTACAAATTGCATAGATACTTCGTTAAATACCATCTTTATAAAGTTTCTTTGTATAACGTTTTGAAATTTGAATTTTCACCTTCTGGAAGAAAAGTCTTGCAAATTTACTGTTTCGAAATTATTTTCACCCTATTTTTTAATCACTTTATATTTATACGGTAATTTCTGTTTATTTCAATCAGAATTTAATTTAATCTGATAAGTCTTGCTGATTGAACGCTATATTCGGATCCTAAGCTAGTCTCGTTATCTCCAAGCTAGAACTACACAGTGACTTGAACACGAGAGAAAAGGCGCAAAATATACGAGAAGCACTTTACTTTAAAGGTTCATTTATGTACAGAAAATATAATATTTTTATAGTATTTTAGAAGTCCTTGGGTTTTCCCGAAAATTTTGGGATGCTACTTAACATAGTAGTAGAGTAGTAATCAGCCAATCAGAACCTCTACATGTGACTTTCCATTTTCGTGATATTTCTAGCAAAACTTCTAATCAAACACTGATTGGATAAAATGCTTCCTAATGTTTCCCTGATCTTGTCATGTCTATTGCGAGAAATATTCAGGATCGCCCCAACATAATCAACAAATTATCTGAGGAAGATTTGTTGTTTGAGTCATTTGTAGTTAAAATGAATACTTTGTATTGTTAAGATTAGGTTTTCAATGAGAAACTCGCTGTATGTGGAAAATGTAAAGCTGATAAAAATAGAAATTAAATAACCAGTGAACCTACGGTGGAATAAATAAACTGATTCACCTAGTTGAAATAACTTACGAGTTTAGAGGTGCTTCTAGGCAATGCACACATTACACAAATATTATCAATGTGAACTGATCAAAATTCAGTCAAAAATATCGGCAGAGCTACAATTTAAATCCATACAAATGACGATATAGGATTTGTTCTATTCAATTAAAATAACTAATTATCTCTACAACACTTTTAATCACTTGAATAAATACACTGTTTGTTTTAGTATCAAACGATATAACAAAGCAAACCAGTATTCATAGATCTAGATTTATCCCTGGTTTATAATTACTAACAATGTATATTTACAGTCCTAGGATAACTGATACTGACTTGAAGATCTGAATTCCTATCACCTGATAGATTGTCTGTAATGTTTAGTTCTAGTAGATTTGTTGTATGACGTAATTATTAACCAATTCCATTGGTGAATTACCGCATCATTCGAAATGTGGTTGATTCTGTAAATCAAGATTTTTCACAAGAATTTTAAAAAATCTACCTAAAAGCTAGTCAACAATCGAAACAATATTATTATACACTTTAATGGTTTGTGAGGATATTTTCATGATGAATATAGTTTCATATTTCATTTATACTTTTCAAAGAAAACATTAAAAGCGAATGAGAATCATATAAATTTCTTGGCTATGTTGAAAACTTCTTATCAATGTTCCTACATTAATTCATTCTAGACTTCCATTCCTCTAAACACACAACACACAGTAGACACGTTTTTCATACTTACTAATCAAAATATTTTCAATTACATTGTACTAATAGAAGATTGGAATGAAGTCATTACAGTATTATTTTACGTGATGAATAACCAAATACTTTACGATTATAATTTTAGAATATTAAAGATTCCCATTGTGAAAATTAGAACAACATATGTAAGCGAACAATTGTTTTCAATTAGATCGTCATCAGGCTTTACTCTAATATACATGAATATTTATATGAAAATGTTAGACCAATCAAGGCTATTTGAGTCAATAATAATCACAATGAAATAGAATACGTTACCAAGCATAATAATAGTTAAAAGTACAAGTTGATAGTGGGAAGACAGGTGTACTGATAGTAGTAAGAATAGTAAATTATGATAACAAAAGTCTTATCAATAATTAAACATAAGAATTAAGAGGTCAAACGTGGGTGAATAGTCTGGAATAGTAATCACAAAACATTAAAATCATTACGTAATAAGAAGTATGTAAGTAAATAGATAGTGAAGAATACAAACGGAAAGAGGTAGAAAATTACAAACAAACAAAAAATGATAACCAAAATAAAAATTTTTACAAATAATAATAATTTTATAGAGTTGAGATCATGAGTCAATTGAAGCTAGACTACCATGGAAAACCTGGAAGCACTGGACGGCCGTTTCGTCCTATTATGGGACTCCTCAGCAGTGCGCGTCCACGAACCCACTCTCGCGGGATTCGAACCCAGGACCTACCAGTTTCGAGCCGAAGCCCTTAACCGATAGACCACTGAGCTGGCATCCAACGGTGTTAATTTCTAACTTCAACTGATTCACGAAATTGAGCAACCATTCACCAATGTCATCAGTGAGTTCCTATCTCACAACAGACCTGGTTGAACTCCACCGGTTACTGCTTCTCACTAGAACTCCAGGAAATACCTCAAGGAGTCAGTCACTAGTGAGCACCTGATTATTATCAGAAGGGGTTTTGTGGAGATTTTAGTAATTTTATAGAGTTGAGATCATGAGTCAATTGAAGCTAGACTACCATGGAAAACCTGGAAGCACTGGACGGCCGTTTCGTCCTATTATGGGACTCCTCAGCAGTGCGCGTCCACGAACCCACTCTCGCGGGATTCGAACCCAGGACCTACCAGTTTCGAGCCGAAGCCCTTAACCGATAGACCACTGAGCTGGCATCCAACGGTGTTAATTTCTAACTTCAACTGATTCACGAAATTGAGCAACCATTCACCAATGTCATCAGTGAGTTCCTATCTCACAACAGACCTGGTTGAACTCCACCGGTTACTGCTTCTCACTAGAACTCCAGGAAATACCTCAAGGAGTCAGTCACTAGTGAGCACCTGATTATTATCAGAAGGGGTTTTGTGGAGATTTTAGTAATTTTATAGAGTTGAGATCATGAGTCAATTGAAGCTAGACTACCATGGAAAACCTGGAAGCACTGGACGGCCGTTTCGTCCTATTATGGGACTCCTCAGCAGTGCGCGTCCACGAACCCACTCTCGCGGGATTCGAACCCAGGACCTACCAGTTTCGAGCCGAAGCCCTTAACCGATAGACCACTGAGCTGGCATCCAACGGTGTTAATTTCTAACTTCAACTGATTCACGAAATTGAGCAACCATTCACCAATGTCATCAGTGAGTTCCTATCTCACAACAGACCTGGTTGAACTCCACCGGTTACTGCTTCTCACTAGAACTCCAGGAAATACCTCAAGGAGTCAGTCACTAGTGAGCACCTGATTATTATCAGAAGGGGTTTTGTGGAGATTTTAGTAATTTTATAGAGTTGAGATCATGAGTCAATTGAAGCTAGACTACCATGGAAAACCTGGAAGCACCGGCCGGCAGTAACCGGTGGAGTTCAACCAGGTCTGTTGTGAGATAGGAACTCACTGATGACATTGGTGAATGGTTGCTCAATTTCGTGAATCAGTTGAAGTTAGAAATTAACACCGTTGGATGCCAGCTCAGTGGTCTATCGGTTAAGGGCTTCGGCTCGAAACTGGTAGGTCCTGGGTTCGAATCCCGCGAGAGTGGGTTCGTGGACGCGCACTGCTGAGGAGTCCCATAATAGGACGAAACGGCCGTCCAGTGCTTCCAGGTTTTCCATGGTAGTCTAGCTTCAATTGACTCATGATCTCAACTCTATAAAATTACTAAAATCTCCACAAAACCCCTTCTGATAATAATCAGGTGCTCACTAGTGACTGACTCCTTGAGGTATTTCCTGGAGTTCTAGTGAGAAGCAGTAACCGGTGGAGTTCAACCAGGTCTGTTGTGAGATAGGAACTCACTGATGACATTGGTGAATGGTTGCTCAATTTCGTGAATCAGTTGAAGTTAGAAATTAACACCGTTGGATGCCAGCTCAGTGGTCTATCGGTTAAGGGCTTCGGCTCGAAACTGGTAGGTCCTGGGTTCGAATCCCGCGAGAGTGGGTTCGTGGACGCGCACTGCTGAGGAGTCCCATAATAGGACGAAACGGCCGTCCAGTGCTTCCAGGTTTTCCATGGTAGTCTAGCTTCAATTGACTCATGATCTCAACTCTATAAAATTATTATTATTTGTAAAAATTTTTATTTTGGTTATCATTTTTTGTTTGTTTGTAATTTTCTACCTCTTTCCGTTTGTATTCTTCACTATCTATTTACTTACATACTTCTTATTACGTAATGATTTTAATGTTTTGTGATTACTATTCCAGACTATTCACCCACGTTTGACCTCTTAATTCTTATGTTTAATTATTGATAAGACTTTTGTTATCATAATTTACTATTCTTACTACTATCAGTACACCTGTCTTCCCACTATCAACTTGTACTTTTAACTATTATTATGCTTGGTAACGTATTCTATTTCATTGTGATTATTATTGACTCAAATAGCCTTGATTGGTCTAACATTTTCATATAAATATTCATGTATATTAGAGTAAAGCCTGATGACGATCTAATTGAAAACAATTGTTCGCTTACATATGTTGTTCTAATTTTCACAATGGGAATCTTTAATATTCTAAAATTATAATCGTAAAGTATTTGGTTATTCATCACGTAAAATAATACTGTAATGACTTCATTCCAATCTTCTATTAGTACAATGTAATTGAAAATATTTTGATTAGTAAGTATGAAAAACGTGTCTACTGTGTGTTGTGTGTTTAGAGGAATGGAAGTCTAGAATGAATTAATGTAGGAACATTGATAAGAAGTTTTCAACATAGCCAAGAAATTTATATGATTCTCATTCGCTTTTAATGTTTTCTTTGAAAAGTATAAATGAAATATGAAACTATATTCATCATGAAAATATCCTCACAAACCATTAAAGTGTATAATAATATTGTTTCGATTGTTGACTAGCTTTTAGGTAGATTTTTTAAAATTCTTGTGAAAAATCTTGATTTACAGAATCAACCACATTTCGAATGATGCGGTAATTCACCAATGGAATTGGTTAATAATTACGTCATACAACAAATCTACTAGAACTAAACATTACAGACAATCTATCAGGTGATAGGAATTCAGATCTTCAAGTCAGTATCAGTTATCCTAGGACTGTAAATATACATTGTTAGTAATTATAAACCAGGGATAAATCTAGATCTATGAATACTGGTTTGCTTTGTTATATCGTTTGATACTAAAACAAACAGTGTATTTATTCAAGTGATTAAAAGTGTTGTAGAGATAATTAGTTATTTTAATTGAATAGAACAAATCCTATATCGTCATTTGTATGGATTTAAATTGTAGCTCTGCCGATATTTTTGACTGAATTTTGATCAGTTCACATTGATAATATTTGTGTAATGTGTGCATTGCCTAGAAGCACCTCTAAACTCGTAAGTTATTTCAACTAGGTGAATCAGTTTATTTATTCCACCGTAGGTTCACTGGTTATTTAATTTCTATTTTTATCAGCTTTACATTTTCCACATACAGCGAGTTTCTCATTGAAAACCTAATCTTAACAATACAAAGTATTCATTTTAACTACAAATGACTCAAACAACAAATCTTCCTCAGATAATTTGTTGATTATGTTGGGGCGATCCTGAATATTTCTCGCAATAGACATGACAAGATCAGGGAAACATTAGGAAGCATTTTATCCAATCAGTGTTTGATTAGAAGTTTTGCTAGAAATATCACGAAAATGGAAAGTCACATGTAGAGGTTCTGATTGGCTGATTACTACTCTACTACTATGTTAAGTAGCATCCCATTAGATATTGATGTACAGTTTGAGAATCTATTTTCACAAACAAGTGACTTGTTCCCATCTCATCAGAGGACCTAGTCAGGTTTAAGACCACTTTAGTTGACAGCAGCCAACAATATAAGAATAGTAAAAGCACTACTAACCGCCTACTTACCAAGCAGCACCGAGACTGTTTAACTAACCTAAGAAAGGAGGAAACCTTGATTATAAGTAAACCTGATAAAGGAGGAGGCATAGTGCTGATGAATAAAAAGGACTACGTTGAAAAGATGGAAACAATGCTTAATGATCCCAGCAAATTTCAAAAAGTCACCAGTCATTCCGATATCAATAAAAAAGTGGAAAACCAGTTGACTAACTCTCTTAAGGATTTAAAGAATAAGGGAATAATTACAAAAGAGATTCTTGATTCTATCAAACCCTCTGGATCTTATACGCCACGACTGTATGGTTTACCCAAAGTTCATAAACCAGGTCTTCCACTACGCCCAGTCCTAGATATGTTCAATTCCCCTTATCACAAAATTGCAAAATGGCTAGTACGTATCTTAGAGCCCTTGCACAAATCAATTGTTAGTACGAGCGTAAAAGATGTATTCGACTTCACTTCCAAAGTGGAAAATATGAATGTTAGTATGAAAAATATGTTCTCACTAGATGTAGTATCCTTGTTTACTAACGTACCACTTATGGAGACTATTGAGTTCATATGCGAGCAAATAACTGAAAAGCAAATCAACATTGGCCTGCCGGAAGATTGTCTGAAAGAACTGCTTTTAAGATGTACACTGAATGTTCATTTCGTTTTCAACAATTCCTATTATAGACAAATAGACGGAATAGCCATGGGCTCACCTCTAGGCCCGATTCTTGCTGATCTCTTCTTAGCTAAGCTAGAAAATGGCCCACTTAAGGAGGCTATTAAGAAGCTCGATCTATACTGCCGCTACATCGACGATACATTCATAGTCGTGGATCAGAACACCAGTAAGGATGAACTACTTGAACAGTTCAACAGTGTACATCCAGCGATTAGCTTCACTGGTGAAGGCGAGTGTGACATGAAGCTGAATTTCCTTGACGTTACACTAAGCAGGCGAAGTGATGGCTCGTTAAGTAGAAGCGTGTATAGAAAAAGACCCTCTACCTGCCAATACACTCACTTCTATAGCTTTACACCTATCCAATATAAGAGAAACTTGGTTAAATGCCTCACTAGTAGAGCAAATAAGATCTGTTCTGTTGATACTTTAAGTCAGGAACTGGAATTTATCTATAACTCACTGACTGAGATCGGCTACCCTGCTGCGTTCATCAAAAAGTACATGTATGATACAAGGAAGAAATCAGAGATTTTAACTGTTCGTAAGAAGCCTCTATACATGAAATTACCATTCAACGGGGATGTAGCTAGTGAAACTCTGAAAGATAGGTTAACAAAAGTAATTAGTAGAACTTTCTACGCAGCCTATCTTGCATTGACTTTCTCGAGTCGACCAGTGATGTCTACTCAAACGAAGGATAAGTTACCTGAGTTGGCCTCCTCCATGTGCATTTATAAGTTCAGCTGCTCCTGTGGAGATAGCTATATCGGGCGTACTACTAGGCAACTTAACCAACGAATGAGTGAACATCTACCAGCATGGTTTGGAAAGGGCCAAATAAAAACAATACGCAGTTCTATCTTGGCACATCTAATTGATAGTGGTCATATTGTCGATAAATTGAAATCATTTCAAGTGATCTATCGTATACCTCCATCGTTTCCCAACGGAGTTCGCTCCCGTCTACTTCATATAGCAGAAGCCATAGGGATTCGTACATTCCATCCCAATTTATGTGTACAGAAGAAATTCGTAACCCCCCTATCCCTTCCATGGCCGGACATAACTTAATAATTGACATTATTATTATTTGTAAAAATTTTTATTTTGGTTATCATTTTTTGTTTGTTTGTAATTTTCTACCTCTTTCCGTTTGTATTCTTCACTATCTATTTACTTACATACTTCTTATTACGTAATGATTTTAATGTTTTGTGATTACTATTCCAGACTATTCACCCACGTTTGACCTCTTAATTCTTATGTTTAATTATTGATAAGACTTTTGTTATCATAATTTACTATTCTTACTACTATCAGTACACCTGTCTTCCCACTATCAACTTGTACTTTTAACTATTATTATGCTTGGTAACGTATTCTATTTCATTGTGATTATTATTGACTCAAATAGCCTTGATTGGTCTAACATTTTCATATAAATATTCATGTATATTAGAGTAAAGCCTGATGACGATCTAATTGAAAACAATTGTTCGCTTACATATGTTGTTCTGATTATAATTTTGATTAGTTTCAATGTTTAAGTTCATGATGACTGAAGTAATGAAATCGAACATATTTGAAACTAAACTATCTGGTAGAAATATCGATGAAGTAATAGTAATAATAATAATAACAATAATAATAGTAATCGTAATATATATTCTGTAATGATTACCGAATGCACACTACCTTAAGTTATGATCAGGTTATTTGAATATAGATGGACCAGTTAAAAGATATAAGAGCATATTGTCGATTGGTATAATTTGTAAATTGCTTTAAGTGAACATTTGTCACGATGATATTAATAATAATAAGTCATATGATTCAGTAAAAAAATGCATAATCATAAATCGTATCATTATTAGAGTACAACAAAATTGTTGGAGTATACACCTTGGTAATAAAGTAAAGTGAGCTTGATATGTATTCTCAGTAATAATAGTGTAGTTTCGCTGATGAACTGAGATATGATCTCTAGTGTAAACATTTCAAAGGTATTAACAGAAGTGAAAAAATTATCCATGCACTGAACAAACGCTGGTGAACTTGTTTTACCGACATATAGTACCAGGCAGTCTCAGGTTCCAGAAAATTTACCTATGAAGTAGTTCTTCTACTAAAAGTGGATTCAGGGTGAACATTACTCTTCGATATTGAGTAACGAGTGTTGGATTGTTTTGCTGGGTGTCAAAGATAATTTATATAATATCTAGAATGGAGAAAAATCATTCACCACTTAAGCTGGTGGCTCCATAAAGGACCAAGTCCTAGTTTGGTGAATCTACATTTGAAGTCTAACTTTCCATTACTCTCAATAATACGATGTATAAAATGAAGCTAGAAAAATTCCAATTTGTTTATCCTTAATATGAATACTACTAACAAGAAAAGCTTAGTGCTTTAAAAATTCTTAAACAATAGATAGAGTAAATATGTGAATCACTACTTCTTTCAAGTATACTTACATTACTGTTGTGGAAGCTATCATGAATGGAAGACATGTGAGATTTATTCAATTGGATCATAAATTGTCATCCCAATAGGCTGTCTATTGTCTGTGAGTTTTAACTATCGTACAATTTTTGGAAGTTGATTACCTTTAGATACCGGGGTCTTATAAAATCCTTCATAATTTGAGGACCAGGTATGTTATTAGGATGCTCAATTTTCACTGTTAGGGCCTTAAAATCTTTTAAGTGTTCGCTTTGAAACCAGATAGATTTCTTGGCTGGTTAAAATTCTTCAGGCGGACAAAAACCCCTGTATTTCAAGAAGGGATATTTTTATTTATGTCCCTGTGATTCATGTAGAAGACATAATATCGGAAGCAATAAGATCTATACCAATGTTAGAGGCATACAAGTTGCCAGAGGTTAGATCTAAATTTTTCATGGTTTATGTTATACTTTCAGGTTTCTGTGATAACTGAGGACTTTCATTAACAAGTGATACAGTCGTGATAGAAATAGATGCTGTTAGAAAATCTACAATAACTGTGGTAGTTTGTAAAGCATTGATGTTGTCTAAAGTGTTTGTTTTCTTAAATTTTGGTTGATTGTTTTCGTTGCAACTCTACAGGACGTCTTAAACTTAGTGGAAGCAACAATTAATCATACAAACATTTTTTACTCGGGTACTAATTGAGAATCAAATTGAAATAGAATGGGATAAAAGTACTTTCAGTGTATTTTATTCAGATGGACGAAATAACAGGAGATATACAGAAGATTGATTGCTTTCAATATCAAATACTTAACTAATTTCAGTGATATCTGATCTGGAATGTTATAGAAAATGATAGCATTTCTAGAGATCATAAATTCAGTTATTTCGCTGACAGATTCTACTTTAATAACATTCAAATCTGAGGAGTTTGGATTCTTATGTAGTGACAGCTTGAGGGGAGATGAACCTTTAGGTTGCTGTTTGACATTACCACGTGTTGAAGAGAATGTTGTGATTAACTCCAATTTTGAGAAAATACAGCCTACCCGTTTGTTTGGGTAATATGCACACATTGAATTATCGATGTTGTAATTGCTCGACAAAAATTGTTTATGTTTATTAGATAATAATAATAATAGTTTTCAAATAAGTGTCTCTCAAGTATTCTTTCATAATAAGTTGTTGTCTAGTTGGTGTCATTTTCTGATGAAAAAACCATAAATGAATATTATTTGATATATTACTGCTGAATACACTAAAAGTTTTGATATTGAGTGATTGAAGGTTTGCACAGTATGTGGAAGATGACACACCAGAAAGTATTAGTACATTTTTCAACTAAAAAATGCTTAATTGGTCAGTATTTGTATTCTGCAGATACGGTCATGATTTAAATGTGATTGTATAAGTTGGAGTGTGAAATATTCTAGTATCTGCAATTCTGCACGCCCGAACTTATTCAGCATAAGATTTTCAAACTCAGTTTGTGTTTAGCACGATGATCACTTCAAGATTTTTGGAATTCAGTGACAACGCATTCTAATTAACATATAGTTTGTGTGACACGTATTTAGTTACGATGATGGACATATATATATCAAGCTATTTTTTGACTGTTGTTGATGAAAGTTTACTTATTCGATAGTTCGTTTCCGAATTGTATGAAATACTTTCTTAAACATTTATAAATTTAACGTTTTATATGGTCGATAAAACGAAAACCTATCATTTTGTAATATAGTACAAAAAGTAACAAAACGATATCGATTATTTGAGATTGTTCGCATAGGAGTTTCATCGAGATTATCAACATTTTGAATTTTATATCTGAAAGTCCTAGATTCGATCTCGTTTGGCAGGATATATAGATGCTCACTGCTGATCCCCATTTAAAGCTGAAATAGTTGTCCAGTACTTCTCGGTTTCCAGTTATGGTTTAATTAAGACTATTTCGTAATGTAAACTATTGTTATTGAAATCACTACACTTTGAAGCTATCTGGAATTATTCACTATTGAACTATAATGAATTCTAAGTATCATTACGAAGGTTTGATTTGATAATTTCGAATTTATTTAGCATTGGGTAAATTGTTATAAGTAAATTAATGTATTTATAATATCCCAGTGACTAGAAAAATTAGATTTTCTGATGTTTCGTGACTCAGTGTAAGCCACCTCTTTAGAGGATAAATAGCTAAATTAAAATTGATCCAAGTTTAAATAGTACAAAGGAACAGTACAAGAATATTATCAATATTATTATTGTATTTTTCCTTTGTATTATTTAAAATTGGATTAATTTTGATTTGGTTATTTATCCTCTAAAGAAGTGGCTTACACTGAGTCACGAAACATCAGAAAATCTAATTTTTCTACTCACTGGGATATTACAAATATAATAATTTGTTTATATAATGAAATAGTTCAGATAGTATCTCAGTTAGCAGTGTACTCTAAAGATACCAAGTACGGTTCTGTACAAGCGTATGAACGCGCACTAGTACGTTTGTAACTAAACTCCTCCATTCAGCTGATAGCATCCCTTAGTGAAGTAACGCTCTTTAGAACTTAAGATTAAAAGAATGGTCAAGTGATTCGAATAGGCCAACATTTCAATTATTTAACAAATAAAAAAATGGAACAGTTAGTCATATCCTTATGAACAAGTGTTTGTTACTATCACTTAAAAAAAACTGTTACAGTTATAAAAAAATCATCCAAGTTAATTATCGGAATTATTCTCTCATTAATTTAAAATAGTGAAATGTTGTTTAAACTCATGATGTTGTACTGTAGTGTGGTCTACTTATATCCATATAAGTAGTATATGGTGATGGTCAGACATAGAAGGTATTTTGGCAGAAGATGGATAAGGAAAGAACTGAAATGAAGCGCAACCGGTACTAAAATGTATAAACAATGAACTGATATTTACAGAAGGAACAGTGAAGATTGAAACAATTGATTGTTAATTTGCAAATTAACTATTCATTGTATGGTTATCAGAATTTAGTAAGATAGTCTGTAATTTGTCCTCAGTCGTGTTTTGTTCACTACAGTACAACTACAGTATAAATCATTTTTAAATTGGTCAATCATTATTACGAGTAATGGCAATGGCTAATACCAAAAGAAGTTGGATTCTTGAAACATGATCAAAATAAGTTTTAACAAATACGTACAACATATATCTCTTATTATTTCCGCCACAATGTTTGTTATAACTATAGTGAATTAAGTAACGAACCCATGGTGATTATGTAAATACTTTTTAAAAAAAATTACTATTATTGTTACCATTGCCATTATTATTATTATTATTAGATATTATGTCTTCTTATTTCCTAAGGTCACGAAAACTACGTTATTGTCTATAAAAAAAGAGGTCGTTTAGAAGTTGTTTATTTACTATTTGTTTTATATTTAAAAATTAGTTGGAAATAGTATTACACTACAGAGAAAAACATCGACAATGTTTACTTCATAGAATTTTGAGTTTACCTTATTCATATTATGTAAACAATGTTAAAATTGGGATGGTTTAGAATGTAAAAGTTTACAAAAAAATATTACTGATAAAGTTTTGTAAAGGAATACTACTTATTTTTCCTTTTTATCACGAATTTGTCTTAGTTAGACAACTATTAAAAAACTAGAAAGCACTGGACCGCTATTTTATCCTATTGAGGGACTCTTCTGAAGTGGACGTTCACAACCTCATCGGGAAATCAAATCCTGGAGTTTTAGGTATCACATAGATTGCTTAACCCCTAGACCACTGATTTACCATCCAATAGTTTAAACGTCTAATTAGTCAGTTTTCAATATTAACGACACTGACATTTGAATTGGAATGAAAGTTATTAAATCTTTTAGATATAACAGATTGCTCAATAAATAGTGATGATTTTGGGAGTTCGAATTTTAATCAGTATAAAATAAATCTTTATAAATATGATTGTATTGAGAAAAATAGAGATCAGTTTATCTTTTGATGTCAAATAAATCTTCATCTCTCCTCCAGTTCTTCTCACCTGTATATTGAAACGTATATTTTTATGCGTTAGTTTTACAAAATCGGAAAATTTTGTGTCAACTAGTCAATAGAAATTCAACAATAGAGATCGGTTCATGTACTTGATTACAATACTTATAAAGTACTACTAATTATTACTTAAAAAAGTGTTTTATTTTATCGCACCATACGGTTACTTTAGAATTGTTAGTGGTAAATTATCAATGAAGAGGTTTTTATATACATCACAATTTTCTTGAATATCATAAAAAACAGCAGTCATTAATTTTCACTAGCTATCCTCAGATTATCAGTATAGAGCTGTGGAAATTGTTGAGTTTTGATTGAGGTCATCAACCAATTAATGTTAGACAATCACTAAACACCTGGAAGTGTTGGATGGAGTTTTGTCTCAGTACGTAACTCCTCAGAAGAGAGCATCCACAATTCCTCACAAACGACTCAAACTCAAGATTTTCGATCTAGTATGAGAGTGCTTAACTTCTGATGTTTTCAGGTTACCGATAGTTGTCAAACACTGATTAGTTCATGATCTTAATTATTCTCAGAATGATTATTAATTTAAATTAACCAACTTACTATGCATCATATCATAACAAACAATGTTTTTTTTTTCAACAGTCATTCATGAATATTCCGTGATATATCTTAATCACTTAAGATCAGTACCCTTTTTTCAAGTTTAGTTTATTTCAATAAATTTTCAACAAAAATCTTACTCGTCACTTGTTGATTTTACAATGCAGCACAGTCTATATATATATCAAAAATAGTAAGTATGATTGTCTTTAAAAACAATTTGTATACATTATCATAAAGAATTTATCAAAGTATCGTTTTTTGTTGTTGAAAAAAAACATCTTAAATTCAATGAATATACTTAACAGGATGAATATTTGTCCTAAACAGTAATCTTTGATTACAGAATTGACAAAAACTGAATGAAATTTCTACAAAAGTAATTTGTACTATTTTTAGACACAAAAAAAAAATGACAAGTACATAATTTATGTATACTAAACAATGGAAAAGTTATCATTGTTAACAATTAATTACATAATGAAATGATTGCATTATTCAAATATTACTAGTCATTGTAAGATAAAAATCTATTTTTTTTTAAAAAGACAAATAAATGTAGTTGTCAACATAAAAACAAAAGGAGTACGAATAGGGTAAGTGATCATCTTTATCATTGTCATGATTACCATTTCATTGTTCATTACAAATTTCTTTAGGTAATTTTATAAAATTATTCACTAATCCAATTGGACGTAAATGATATAAGAAATATTCTAACATATACATCACATCTGGTGTAATATAATGAAAACTAATTGCAACATCACTAAGTAATGACTTTATGATTATCGGTACCAAAATTATTAATTATGTCATTAGTAATATTATCATTATTGTCAAATGATGAAGAACAAAAAAAAAGAAAAAAAAACGGTTAAAAATAAATTGTAAATTGTAAAGAAAAATAGTGTAAATTAACAGTACATCATCAAAATGGAAAGTTTTCCTAAATACTTAAATTTATCAGGAGGGGGGGGGTTCGTGAGTATTTTAGTAATTTTATATAGTTGAGATCATAAGTCAATTTAAACTAGACCACCATGGAAAACCTTGAAACACTGGACGGCCGTTTCATCCTATTGTGCGCATCCACGATCCCGTCTCAGGAGATTCGAACCCAGGACCTATCAGTCTTGAGCATGAGTGTTTAACCTCTAGACCACTGAGCCGGCCGGCATCCGACAGTTTTAATGTTTAACTTCAACCGATCCACCAAATTGAGCAACCATTCACCATTGTCTTCAGTGAGTTGACATCTCCGAATAGACCTGGTTGAACTCTACTGGTTACTGCTTCTCACTAGAACTCCAAGAAATACCTCATGGAGCCAGTCACCAGTGAGCTTATGATCATTATCAGAAGGGGGTTTTGTGGAGATTTTAGTAATTTTATATAGTTGAGATCATGAGTCAATTGAAGCTAGACCACCATGAAAAACCTGGAAGCACTTATTCCACAAAATAATTATTCAATTTAATGACTGCTTGAACAGGACTCAATTGAATGAGTGGTAATATATGAAACTAATCCTGATTTTATCTAGTTATACAGTCTAAAATAAATGTCAAGAATCTACAATAAAGTAAATTAAAGTGAATTAATTTTACCAGTAAGACACTATTCCATAAATGACCAGTACAATAAGTCATTATTTGTTTGAACCAGATGAATTCATTCGTCCTTAGTGTACTATTAGATCTTAAAGTTAACAGATGAATTTATATTTTCAAAGTCAGATGTTACGATATAGTTGACGAGACTAGATGTTTTGAAGTTAGGAAAATGGATCATAGCTTAACTCTAGGAAGGTTGATATTTTTTAAAAGGATAAGTACTCAACTGACCTTAGCATGGTAGAAAGAAATGTTTATATTTTGATAGAACTGTAGACCACTGGTTGATGTACATGTAAACATAGCATGTTTTTGAACATCCATATTACCATATCGCTGTGTATTAGGTACATTGTAATGTTTCCAATCTGACAAACGACTGTTGAAAATTCTTTACATTTTCCATTCTCCTGCTTCGACTAGGGAACCTGAACTTTTGCACGTCTCCACTCAGAGCTTGACCAAAAGATTTCAGGTCACAAGTCAAGCGTTCTATAATTAAACCACTGAGTAAGAACTCGATAGTCCATATTTATTAATTCAGTCAATTTGTGTTAGAGAAAGACAACCTTCTATCACTGACAGATGACCGTCGCTTACTCGGGACAGTTGAGCTCTAGTAATCGACGATTCTTCTTGAAACTTAAGGGATTCACCTCGTAACCAATTATTGGTGGTTATGAGATCATTAAAATTGCAGTATATAAAGCTGAGTTGTTCACACAATGTGCTTAAATGCTTAAAATTTGAGTGTGTATAACTGTTTTACTTGTTAACTGCATATATATATATATATATATATATATATATATATATATATATATATAATGTAACTTAGAACTATTTCTACTATACTAAATAATACAGTTTGTAATATTTATCGAAACATGAATGGTGGACAATTAAAATTTAGTCTACGGACCAGTGCACATAAGTACAAACCATTACTGTATGCAACCTTATTCGGTAACCCACGAAATGTTTATTCAATTACTCGTGTCTTGACTTTTCAATTCCTTTGGTGGGTAAAAACACCTAACAGTTCGACTTAGAGATATAAACAAAACAGTAAATATATAAATAAATCGGATGTCTAAAATTACTTGATGTGGTGCTGCATATAAGGTGTTCGGTTGTAGTTTCACAGGACGCCATTTCAAAACTCGGTAAGATGTAAAATTATACAACATATCAAGCGACGCCCACCAGAATCGATAACGACCAATTATATCAAATGTATCGTATAGGCGAACACCAACTGCTTGTCCACATATACCTAAATAAGTTGAATAACGTACAGGAGTTAAAAATCATTTCTGCAATCTACTTCAAGTTACAGTTTTGAATAAAGCATAAAAGATATTTTCTACGTTTTTAAGAATCAATTATTTTCACTATATTCACAAGCATTCGCTTTATTGCGCGCTTACACATGTTCGTCAAATTACCGGCTTACAAATATAAATACTATGAAGAAAAATAGAACTGAGAATATTCTTTTATCAACAAATTGAACAAATAACTAAATTCATGCATCACATGTTTAAAAAAATAATTCTTAAGTTGCACTGATATAAGAGGGTTATTTAGTTTCTGTATTCGGACATTATTTTCTTACATTAACACTGAGTAGAATAAATTAGACCAAATTTACAAATTTTGCTGGCGAATCGAGCTGAATTCACTGTAAAGTAGATTTATTGATTTGGTATGACAGTCTTCTATTCCTTGAAACCTCAGCTTACGTGTATATTAAAGAAATTTTCATGAAGTTAGTTGGTTAGAAGCAACTAATGAAAAGTCTTGAACCAAAAATGTTTACTGTTTGATACTCTTCTGGAGTTTTGTGGATAGATATTGATGCTTCGAATGATATTTAAACCCATTCTACCCCATGTCACAGTCAGAGAAGTTACAAGTTGGGGTAGTCGCGATAACACAATTAATCTGTAGGATTATAATGTTTACAAACTAACTGATTACTTTGTAGAAGTCGGTCTCATATTGTCTAGTCTATGCCGTTTATCGAAACTTATCGACCAAGATAGGGTTTAACTATAAGGCTAAATGTGGTTTGATAATGGGTGTCAACTAGTAAAAACCTAGATCCAAGGCTTCTTGTTAGTTGCATTAAACCAGTAAATCACCCAAGAATATGGTACACGTGATGTCAGGGCACTAAAACTAGTGGTCAAGTTGTAATATAATCAATGGAATTTGATCAGCTAGAAAAGTATTACATTGGTGACTATTTAGTGGTCTATCAGTGTAAGGTGGATCTTTTGATTGGTAGTAATCGAAAACAATCAGTATGATAAAAATGATTAAGTTTATTTTTAATATTTTATCAAAAAAATAATAGTAATAACAGATGTATACATCATTGACATGAATCTTTAAAGTATTATTTGTCTCATCAGTTATGCAAGGAGAAAATTTGTTATCTTCATATTTTCTATTAGGAAATAACTATATCAAAACGAATTTCAGCAGACGAGGAGGCATATAAACATAAAACCAGTCTAATAACCCATATGGAAGGGGTAATTCAATCAAAGAGCTGAAGGTTAATCGAAAAAGGCAATCGGCAAAAGTACAAAAGCGAATGAAGACAATAAAACCTAAAAAGACAAGTATCCACAAACAGTGCCGTCAAAACAAACTTATACAACAGTTGTGAAACAACTATAAAGCTCACTTTTAAATTAAGTAAGCTCTGACATTTTTGTCCAGGACAGCAATCAAAATATCTAGTTCAAGTAACACAGCATCGCCAGAAGCATCTACCTGAGCTACAAAGGTTAAGCTCAATAGATCTGCTTCCATCAAGAGATGGGGTCTTTAAACGTTTAATAATATTTAGTATGGGTTTATAGATGAAAAAAGATGAATTTCAACCTGAAATATAGGCTTCATATGAAGTGCATATTTGTTTTAGGAAATAAACAATAAGAATTTTTCATTTATTTCAAATTTCCTTCAATTTTTAACACTAACAGTTATTTCTATTTATAATCAATCCACGATATTGTATGACAATGTTTTATTGTCTTCAATGGATAACTACCTCAAAACCGAACATGGATTGACCCCACTGATCACACTTCTTAATGGAGCTCCAAGAATCATCTCTCAAAGCTAGTTATAAGTGAGCCTATGAGCACATAATCATAATAAAAGCTCATTTGCTACTTGAACTGTTTATCCTATTGTTATTATTATTATTATTATTATTATTTCGTTCTCACACACTAATTTCTGCTTGTTGTTCTTTTTATTTTACGTACCTTACATTCTCTATCTCTTTACAACCTTATTGTTATTGTGTGACGCATATGTAGTTGGTGCCCCCTTGTACCAATGTTTATGTGTTAACATAAATAAAATATAAAGGCTCAACAATCTTCACAACTATGTACTGATAAATAGTTTATATTACCATATAATCCAAATAAACAAGATTATTTAGAATAGAAAACGGTCACGTAGTTGTTAAAAATAAAGGAATAATGAGAACATAGGAGTTATAATGATAATTAATATGGACTACACAACAAGTTAACTGTGTTAGTTTGTTAGTTACTATTATGGTAAATTATGGAAAATGAAAATTTATGAATAACTGTTTCCAATTTCAATGAACATATTATTATTATTATTAACTTCATTTGGTCATTCCGATATATAAGAGACCTGTCCTAATAAGGTTGTTGATCATGGACAACTATAGACCTCTTTAGTTGATTCAAACTTTAAAAATATCGAGCTTTTAGGACAGGGTTATCATTTGTGACAAGCACAGTATCCAATTTGAGTTCTAATAAATTTCAAGGATGTTTAAAACAATTAAGATGAAGATCGTAAAAGTTTATTAACTAAAACATGAAGTATTTTGAACGATGTTAAAATAGATATATTCTAAATTTTGTAAAATAAGCTTCAATGAACTGTTTTAGCATTTTTTTTTAGGAAGGATTATTATATACCAGATATGCCTGGATTCTGGCAGACGAAGTTTTGAAAAATATTAATAATTTTACTTACTCATTTTTACATCTTCCATATTTTCATCATAAACTGGACAATTATGATGTTTATCAATTGACTGTTCAACTATACGCTTTAATGCTTCTCTAGATAGAACATAGCCTGCACCACCAGAAAAATAACCATTTCGCGCAATGTTCTAAAAGACAAAGAGGTGATCCATATGTTGAGTAACAAAACTGTATTTAATAACTTTATCTGAATGTCAGCTTATAGGGGCATTTTATGTAAGTTATCAACCAAAAGCATAAATTCCCGAGATTCTACACTATTATTGGGATTAACATGGAGATGAACCGGAACAGTCTATCGATTCATTCGAAAACCTAATGTTAAAACTGATGGTTGGTGAAGTAAATTAACCCACTGTTTCAATAATAAAGAATTAATAAAATTCAGCTGATTCAGAATGTAGTCTCATGGGAATCGTCCATCAAAATAATTTAAACAGTCAAAAGAGTGGGATTAAATGGTGATTGTATCAAAAGTTGTGCACTGCTAAGGTGTTGGCAATCAAACCACCCTGACCTGAACTCTGAGTACAAAAGTAACATGTCCATTTTATCATTCTACATTGACTCTAACAACAATTTCAATATGTCTCGCTTTTATTTTCTGATTATTATAGTTTACTACTTGAATCAGTAATCAGTTATTATTACCATCTTGGAATTTTTTATAATTAGAATTCAATTGTCATTGAAAAGGAAATTATTTGTCAAAATCTTAGCTATTAAACTCAAAATATATCCAGCTTTTCACTCGGTAGTCTGGTTCAAGCCTTTTCAAATGAATTTAATCAAACATCAAAATTCGTAAATATAAATAGATGTTTCACATGTACCAACTCCACCTGTAGCTCTTCTAGAGTTACTGCCGGCCCCAAGCCCGGGTAAAGGAGGAGGGTTGGGCATGGGGTTAGCGACCCCACCCCGTAAAAAAGCTACCTCGCTAACCAGAAAAAATAATTCAATCCATTTAAACTCCGCCCTGGGAGTTGAAGAAATAATTATGACGTCTCATGATGAAAGCCGAAATTATTCGGAAGTCACTAGACCGATGCACCTTCTAACAACCAGAGCAACACTCTTTATAGGTACATGGAACGTCCGGACAATGTGAGAGACAGGAAAGACCAGCCAAATAGAAATGGAAATGAGGAGATACAACTTGGCAGTACTCGGAATCAGCGAAACCCATTGGACAAAAACTGGACAACAAAGGCTAGGTACAGGAGAGATGCTGCTGTACTCCGGTCACGAAGGGGAAAATGCGCCACACACTCAGGGAGTTGCTCTAATGCTGTCCAGAGAAGCACGAAATGCACTTGTGGGATGGGAATCTCATGGACCCAGGATAATCAAAGCATCATTCAGAACAAAGAAGCAAGGGATCACAATGAATGTTATCCAATGTTATGCACCCACCAATGATAGCAACGACGATGATAAAGATCAGTTCTATGAAAGGCTGCAATCAATTATGGAGAAGTGCTCACGAAAGGACCTCACCATCCTGAAGGGAGATCTAAATGCCTAAGTTGGAGTGGACAACACAGGATATGAAGATATAATTGGACGACATGGATTAGGAGAGAGAAATGAAAATGGCGAGAGACATGCAAACCTATGTGCATTCAACAAATTGGTTATAGGCGGCACAATATTCCCACACAAGCGCATACACAAAGCTACATGGATCTCACCGGACCACACCACAGAGAACCAGATAGATCACATCTGTATCAACAAAAAATTCCGAAGATCAATGGAAGATGTGAGAACCCGGAGAGGAGCTGACATAGCTTCAGATCACCACCTGGTTGTGGCCAAGATGAGATTGAAGCTAAAGAAAGACTGGACAACTGAACAAACAGCACTAAAAGGTTCAATACAGCCTTCCTTCGAGATATTGACAAGCTCCACGAATTCAAGATAACTCTCAACAACAGATTCCAGGCTCTACAGGATCTACTGAAAGAACAAGAAACTACTTTGGAGGACAACTGGAAAGGGATAAAAGAAGCACTAACTTCAACGTGTCAGGAGGTTCTTGATCCATAGAAGCATCATCACAAGGAATAGATCTCTATAGGAACCCTGGACAAAATTCAAGAAAGGAAGAACAAGAAACTAGCAATTAACAACAGCCGAACACGAGCAGAGAAAGTCAAAGCACAAGCAGACTACGCAGAATCAAACAGGGAAGTGAAGAAAAGCATTAAAGTTGACAAGCAGAAATACATGGGAGAACTAGCAACGGCGGCGGAAAAAGCTGCAAGAGAAGGGAATATGAAACAACTATGTGATGCAACGAAGAAATTAGCAGGGAGATATAGCAAACCAGAGAGACCAGTCAAAGACAAAGAAGGAAAGACAATCACTGAGATTCAAGAACAGAGGAAAAGATGGGCAGAATACTTCAAGGAACTGCTGAATAGACCAGCCCCGTTGAATCCACCGAACATCGAAGCAGTCCACACTGACCTTCCAATAGATATCACTCCACCAACGATCGAAGAAATCAAGATGGCCATCAGACAAATCAAAAGTGGGAAGGCGGCAGGACCTGACAATATACCAGCAGAAGCAGTGAAGTCAGACATTGAAATAACTGCAAACATGCTTCACCTTCTATTCAAGAAGATTTGGGAAGAGGAACAAGTACCAATGGATTGGAAAGAAGGATATCTCATCAAGATATCAAAGAAAGGAGATCTGAGCAAATGTGAAAACTACAGAGGCTCCAGTTTGTTATCAGTACCAGGAAAAGTCTTCAACAGAGTGCTGCTGAATCGGATGAAAGACGCAGTAGACGCCGAACTTAGGGATCATCAGGCTGGATTCCGTAAGGATAGGTCGTGCACAGACCAGATTGCGACATTACGGATCATCGTTGAACAATCAGTTGAGTGGAACTCATCACTATACGTCAACTTCATTGACTATGAGAAGGCGTTTGACAGCGTGGACAGGAGAACATTATGGAAACTTCTTCGACACTGTGGAGTTCCTGAAAAGATTGTCAACATTATCCAAAACTCATACAATGGACTGCAGTGCAAAGTCATACATGAAGGACAGCTGACAAATGCATTTCCAGTAAGGACCGGAGTCAGACAAGGCTGTCTACTCTCCCCATTCCTCTTCCTTCTAGTGATTGACTGGATTATGAAGAATTTGACATCTGAAGGGAAATACGGAATACAATGGGCTTCTCAGAATCAATTAGATGATTTGGACTTCACAGATGACCTAGCCCTCCTCTCTCATACACACGACCAAATGCAGATGAAGACAGCAAATGTAGCAGCAGCCTCCGCATCGATAGGCCTCCACATTCACAAAGGAAAAAGCAAGATTCTCAAATGCAACATGGAGAACACCAACCAAATCACACTTGATGGAGAAACTCTGGAAGAGGTGGAAACATTCAAGTACCTGTGAAGCATCGTTGATAAACAAGGAGGATCGGATGCAGATGTAAAGGCGAGGATTGGCAAAGCAAGATCAGCATTTTTACAATTGAAGAACATATGGAACTCAAAACAACTCTCAACCAATTTCAAGGTCGGAATCTTCAACACGAACGTCAAGACAGTCCTACTGTATGGAGCTGAAACGTGGAGAACTACTACGACCATCATCAGGAAGGTACAAGTATTTATAAACAGTTGTCTACGCAAAATACTCAACATTCATTGGCCGGGTACTATCAGCAACAGCGTTTTATGGGAGAGGACAAACCAGCTTCCAGCTGAAGAGAAAATTAGGAAAAGACGTTGGAAGTGGATCGGACATACATTAAGGAAATCACCAATGTGCATCACGACTCAATCCCTAACTTGGAATCCGGAAGGGAAGCGGAAAAGAGGAAGGCCAAAGAACACATTACGCCGGGAAATAGAAGCCGATATGAAAAGGATGATTGTCAACTGTAAAGAACTGGAAAGGAAGGCTCAGGACAGAGTTGGATGGAGAATGCTGGTGAGCGGCCTATGCTCCTCGACGAGGGGTAACAGGCGTAAGTAAGTAAGTAAGTTCACATGTACCAAACAAGTCATTCAATCATGTTAAAAACGATGAGTTTGGCATTTGTTGTGGTGAGTTGAGTCATTTCGAGTGAAAAAGTGGGAAAATGTAGTTAGATAATAGGTATATATATTTGTGTATGTAGATATGGTGTGAGAAAAAAGTCCCATCACCTCTGAATGGTTATGGTTGATGATGTTGGGTTATGTGATGGATGCTAACCAAGCAAGTTACAGCATGCATAAGATGATGATAAATAAACATGTCAATGTAATTCAGCACAAAAGTACAAACTAACGATTGAAACGTTTGGTTTATTGTAAAGTGAGTTTTTTAAAGGTAGAATATCCTCCTTTATGTCTGACATTAAAATAACATACTTCTGTGAAACTATAAGTTCGTATTTAGACGAAGGTTCATACAAATTGTTCATTTATTATTATAACCTTGATGTTTTGCATTTCTTCTTCATATCTGTCAATTCGGCAATTTTTGATCCATGAGTCTTTTTTGTCTCCCTATTCTTTATTAACTTCTACACAAATACGTAATCGTGTTTTGATCATTGAAATATCAGATCACTCAATCATACTGAATAGAGCAAAGAGCGGATATTTGGGCAGATTAACATGAATCTATTTTATGATTTAATTTTTGTCTGTAATTTGATAAATTCATCAATTATTATTCCATGATTATATGGCCTACCTAAAGTACACAAGAATGATATCCCTCTACTTCCTATACTAGACAAGAATAACTCTCAATATCATGCCATCGCGAAATGGCTATCTGAAATTACAAGACCAGTCAGAAATCAATTCAATAGATACACAACTGTTGATTCGTTTGATTTTGTTTATACAATATTGTGTCAACATAACCGGAAAGAAAATGACCTCGCTAGATGTCTCCTCTCTTTTTACTAATATACCTTTAACGGAAACAGTCTGCCTACTGTGGTTATATATTAAAGTAGCGAACTCGATGTCGGTGTTCTAACACATTATTTGAAGGAACTAATTCTTCGACACACACTTAACGTCCAATTTAAATTTAACAATAACTTCTATAGACAAACTAAGAAGCCTATGCTCACTCACGAAGGGTAAACGGTGTAAGTAAGTAATTAAGTCTATAGATAGAATGATGACGTAGCGATGAAGTCGATACTCGAACCACTTTTAAGTGACTTTATCGCTAGTCTCGAAAACACTATACTTGCACCAATAATTGACAGCTTTTATATATACAAGACACTGTGACGACACATTTACAATTTGTGACGAGAATATCAATGTCAACGACATCCTGAACGCGTTCAACAACTGTTATCAATCAACCAAAGTCACAGTAGAATCCGGTCGGACTCGGAATCCCACATCTTAGATGTTCAAATAAAAAAGAGACCTGAGGGTTACCTACTAACATCGATCTACAGGAAGCCAATATGGACTAGTCAGTATACGAATTTTCAAATTTGGGTCCGACTGAATCAAAAGAGAAACCTAAGCAAATTAACAATAATGTTAATTTGCTTATTTATTCCCTGAAGAAGTGGCTTACACTGAGTCACGAAACGTCAGAAAATCTAATTTTTCTACTCATTGGGATATCACAAATATATTAATTTATTTATAACATTCTACCCAATGCTCAATTTATTCAAAATTATCTAATCAAAACTTGGTAATTATACCTACTAACGCAATCTTTTTGTTGGAGGGTTAGACGTATCTGTATCGAGGATACAGGGATGGGGATCAACAATGGATATCCACTTAGATCCATTGAGAAAATTCTGACACTAAGACAACAGCGTGAGTGTCCGCAGCACGAAAGAAGACTCTCTTCATAAACATGCGGTTTAAAGAAGACACTGCAGAAAAAATCCTGAAAAACAGCCTTTGATTCGAAGTTGTGTGAAGGATAGGCTCCCGCTTTGGGTCAAATTAGTTTACTTGCTCATATGGAGCAGGCTATATTGGCCGCACAAAGAGAGCTCTTTTGAAACGCATCTCCAAACATTACCTTGCCTTACTCTCCAAAGGATTACAGAAGTCATTGAAAAGCGTAATCTTGGGGCATGTAGTCAATTTCGACCACTCCGCTTCACCAGAAGCCCCCTTTTCGAAAGCATTCAAACAGTCAGAAGAGTCGACTCAACAGGAATGTAAATGAAATACATATATACATCAGAGGCTATTGTTATCCACCAGTTTAAGACTCACATTTGCATACAAAACAGTATGTTCAGTTCCTTATTCTTCCATATCTTTAACTTCCCTTTTTATCTTCCATAATCTATTGTTTTTTATTTATTCTATTATTTCTACTCCTTTTCAGTTATTTTCACAGTTATTAATTCGGGATTATGAAGAATTTTAATCATTCTGTTCTTAAAAGCTGTTGAGTGAACAATAATTTTCACTTGACATAACTTCTTGTCAATATCTGATTTTCAGATCTTGACAAAATGCCATTTCAAGTTTTTTTTAATAATTAGTACATTTCTATCTTACTATAGAACATTATTTTAGCAAATAAAATTAACTATAAATACGACTGTACAACTTAAGTAAATGAAGTCGTCGAAAAGAAAATTTTATTTTTTTATTGAAGAAGTATTTCCCGTTTTACGAACCACTGTGCCATTTGATATTTGAAAGATAAACATAATTCTCATTGGAAAATAAACTCTTAAATGAGTTAAAAGCCAATGAATTCTCTGTAAAATGAGTATATAAATTTTCAAATTGATTTTTTCCTTAATATGAAACTTGGAGATTTAGCATCCTCAATAGTTGTCTTTGAAGTTAAAGTTTTAGCCAATTAATTGGCATCATCCAATACACCAATAATTGGTAGTGATGTGACGTTTTTGTGCCAACGATATACAGTGCTTTAAGTGACTGCTTTACAATTCATGCCACATTAAGTTTATAAACAAATTCTAAGTCTTATAGATATGGTAGTCTAATCAATAAAATAAAAATGACTAAAGTTTTCAGAAGAAACAGTATATTATTATTGACGATAAATTGTCATTGAATGAAAGAAGGCTACTCGTCATACTTGGTTATAGACATGTAAAAATCATGATTTATTGCTTTGTATTATTTTTGGTTTTATTATTGACACCTAGTCTTCTATTAAAACAGTGTTTATCATAAATGAGGTCTTTAGCTCTTTTGCATAACATCATTAAAACCTTTTATCTCAACTCTAAGAAGATAAACCACCCATCTAGAACTCTTGAATTTTTAATGAAAACAGACTGACGAGATTTATGTGACATAATGTCTTAAATAATTCGTTTTAGATCATAGTTCGATTGATCCTATTTTAACAATACAAATATTTGTGATTTGGAAAATGGCACATTCAAAGCTAAAACTAATGATCACATGATATTTAAGTAACACAGCCGTAAACATCAATCTAATAGTAACATATACGATAATATCTGGGTCATTTGTCTAAGCTCGTTCGATTTTCTCGAAATCCCACCACCTCTAATGTAGGAGAGTTGTTTGTCTACCAATCAAAAGACAGTTATACTGATCAGAAGTAAATTTTACTTTTTGTTTTGTAACGTGAATTTTGAAATTAAAGGATATACCTTAATTACTGGTATTTGACTGTGGATGCATTTAGATTATTGTTTGTTTTTGGTGAAATAACGAAATGATCAATGCTGATGTTAGGTTTAGTGTACTGGACAAAAATTTACTAATTAGACTGTAAATCTTCGTCGTTAAAAGTGGTTGATACATGTGTTATGTGGGCTCAACTACTTTAAATCCAATTATCTTTATTAAGTGGTTTAGAACGAGGTTGGAAGAAAGTTTAGGCAGTCAAACCAATCTATAACTGCAGTTCATAAAGTCACCAGCTCTTGTGTTGGTAGATGAAAACTATATGGTTGTGAACAGTACAATACTCAAGATCAGTGGTTAGAGATCTTAGGTAACATGGTTCAAAACTAGTTGCAACAACAGATACGTTGATTCTTTTTGTTATCTAATTGATTCGAAGTTTAAGTTTTACTCTATATATAGTTATCTTTATTATGATTGATTCGACCGTTACCCAAACTTTCTACGGATTCATCTCATTATTTCATCTTGCCGTGCTGACGTGATATGGCTATATGTATCGAAACATGTGTTCTCAGGCCTATATTGACTGTAGCTTATTGACCAACCACCTAGGTTCTTTTGCAAAAACTTGCATTCAACTATAATACAACAAGAAACAATAAATAATAATTGTAGACACATGTTATTTACCATAAATCTATGCCCAAGCATAAAAGGCATATCTGGTGAATAATTCTGTAAAACATTCAATAAATTCTCCATAATTATATAGGTATCATCATCGGTTTTTAAAAAATAATCATAATCATTACGAAATTGATAAATGTAACGTAGTATGATGCGAAATTTACTCCATAAATGCATTCTCACTTCTGGATACGGTAATTTTAAAACTATAAATGTAATAAAAAAAAGAAAATTCAGTTATAATTCTTTTCTGGAAATTAACACAGATGAAAAATAATAAATTTATTGATTTACCTTCGCCGACATAAAATGGATCAAAATAATTTCCAACGTAATTAAGGTTGAAAAAGCTTGGACCAGATTGCCAGGCGAAACGTTGGATTTACTACAAATTCATTCGCTGAGATTTTACAAATATATATTATTCCTATATAATGTAATTAAGGTTAGTTTTTCCAAAGATTTCATTTGTTTGAAAAGGATATCCATATTTAAGACTGAAACTATTTAATGACAATTCCTTTCGTCATAGTCTGGTTATTAATTGTCTACCAGTTCCTTTTTAGTCGTGTATAGACAGTTGACTTCATTAAAATAACTTTATCTAATGAATCATTTTATCAAAGATGAGATTGACTGAAAACAGATCACTAAAGATGGTCTTTATCTCACGTAATGAATCAAAGTGATAAAGTCATTTCTAAAGGTTTTTACATAAGTTTTAGTGGTCTGGTATCTGACTCCAGTTTGATCGTTTCTGATTGTTATCGAGTTATCGGGATACACAACCCGTCTACTCTCGTATTTTATCATCGACTGAAATCGAGTTAGTGAATAACGGAATTAAAGAAGTCAAATACGAGAATAGATTTTTAAATACGTATATTTCGTGCAATCGTTGATCGGAAAGCGAAGCAAAACTCCATTTAATCAAGCGTTAATCAATATTTATAGTCAAACAAAGATAAGTTGCAGACATGTGATGAATAGGATAATAGGTGCACACACATACGTCATATAAAAACAGTCAGGTTTGATAAGCGAATAATTAACAAGGTCAAAATGTTACTCAAGAAGAATGAATAAATTGGCCTGTCCGGAAGCTAGAATAAACCATGTGAGCTTGACATAACAACCGACACTACAAAGTCAGTGGCTATCTCAATTCAGAACCTAATTGAAAAGCACGCTGACGCTGGATGTTAAAGATACAGGATTCGAGTTCCGATGTGAACATTAGAAGTGAGGTCCAAATATCTTCAGCTGATAATTCTTAAACGGAATAAAATAGGCATCGTAGGTTCCACTGCTAGCCACTATCCATATTTGCTTATAATGATTCTAAGTTTTGCTAAAACAAATAAACTATCCCCAGAATGATGTGAAATTTTATCACAATCAACTTTTTCTATGCGCATCTACGATTTTATGGATTTTGACAGTAAAAACTGAAATAGTTCAGTGGTTCATCATCAATGTACATAAACATTACATCATTACATGGTTTCTATTGTTAGTTCGATTTATCTAAGACGAAATTTAGAGTATTTCATTAATTCGACCATTTCACCCTAGACAACCGGCTAAAAGTGAAAATCATCACTGCTATATCTCAAAGACTTAAACTATGTTTTAAACAGAGAGGGGTAAAAGAGTGAACGTAAACATTTTCGGTTGACTCACACTGCCATAAATTAGTGTATAATCAGCAAGCGCTGTTCTATTCGAATAGTGACCAATCTCGTATAAAATATCTATATAATATACGTGGTAAACGATGGTTACGCGACATCATGGATTGATGGAAGTTAGACCTGTACTCCATTGGATTTCAGCTCAATGATCTGAAAGTTAAGGGTTCGAACGTGAGCTCGATGATCCTGGGTTTAATTGCCGATATCAGGGTCACTGGTGAGCACTCCTAGGGGGCCGTAACAAAACGAAATGGCTTTCTGGTGCTTATATATATTCACTGACTGTTTAACTTAGGTCAGTTAGTGATTTCACTGAAATTAAACAACCTCCACAACTACATCTTGGTGATACGTTTTGGTTGTAAAATGACTTAAAGTCAGTCAACTGTCGAACAGGATCCTTCAGTAATGGCCCACAATATATGAAACACTTTGAACAAAACATGTATATTACCGACATATAAATATAATAATTATAGGTACATATACATAATAAATTTCTTCTACAAACAAGAGAGCGTTAATTGTATTTTATTAAGTTGTTATTTCTTACAAAATTATAGGAATAAACAATCCTCTTAGTTTAATGATAACCTAGCATGTGTTAATTATAGATGATTTTCATGAAAGTGAAGTATTTTCTACAGTTAGATGGTACTAGGTAAATTGAGAAGTATTGTCAAAAATCAAGGAAAATAAAAACGCATAAATATAATCTCAAGTATTTTTTAGAAAAACAGCAATATTCAGTAAAGTTCACACATCAACCATCTTTCAGAGTATATTGTACCAGCACCATGTAAAATATATAAATCTTATTGGTTATCAAAAGGATTATGATTTTTGAACACTGTACACATTGGCAACGTCAGGCAATCTGGATCCTTCTTAAAAGTTTTCCATAAAATTAAGTGAAACGGTTTACAAACGAATACAAATCAGGAATTTATATAGACCGGAAGCCTCAGCAATTAACCAATTCCATCCTAATCTATGTACACAAAAGATATATGTTCACTCTTTCATCGCATTATCGTTTTAACTTCCGTTAGTTCTTTATAATTGTTTGTAAGCATGGCTCGTTGGCAAACTCAAGGAAGCCTCAAGAAACCCTCAAAGAGCCAAAGACATTCCATCCAATCACCGCTAGAGGAACATTCTAGAATGTCGACGTGTAGCTTCCCCACTGGACGAATCAGAAGGACCCCCCTATGTACCTATCGGCTGTCCGAAATGATGATTTACTTTCAGCCAAAACCTATAAATACATGAGATTTTTGTACTATATTTGACACTGTGTTGGCAATAACATTCCTACTTACTAGTCTTCTGTCTTCTCTCTTGCGACGTTACGGGTCCGATCGTTCCAGTAGTCTAGTAGTACGTAGTATAGCAAGAATTAAAGCTCTATATATAACATTGTTAGTTAGTTATTATTACATTATTTTATTATTTTGTTCATCATATTCACCAAATGAATAATTTTCTCCTTTACAAAATATCTTAGCAAACTTTTATTCGCCATTACATCATTACATAACTTCCTTTCTCTGTTTGATACAAATAATTTATTGACAGTTTCCCCATGTTATTCAAGTTGACAAATATCTTTTATCTGTGAACTCGTTACCTACCACATAGTTTCTTCGTATACTTGGAGAAATTCGACCACTTTTTATATGATGCAATATTTTTTAAATTTTATTCAAGACTTATGTATTCTCACTAACTATTAGTACGCTCGCATGGCTTCTATAAATGACAAAGTCGAAAGGGAAATTTTCTTCTCTGAATGGTCTTTATTTATTCTAAATTTTAACAGAAAGAATATGTACTGTTGATATACTCGAAGGGGAAATAACGAATGTCAAAAGGTGTTTGAAGAACAACGGATACCCACTGAAATCTGTTGAGAAATATGCAAAATGCTCAAAGAAACTACGGAAAACAAAAACCTATTTTTATTTAGCTTAAATTCAAAAGTGATGATGTTACTAGGTCAATCAATATGAGACTAAAAACAGCATTGACAAGAACTTATCCTCCAGTCAAACTGATTGTCTTGTCCGAAACAACATGTTCTTTAACACAATCAAACACCGATGGGTATCCCATTCATGTTACCACCAACTGTGTACACAAATTCACATGTATCTGTTAAAGCAGTTACACTGGTAGAATAAAAAGGAAAGCCTACGTCCGACTCAAAGAACATATTCCAAAATGTCTAAGGTCAAGTCGATTAAAACCATCCAGCAGTGCCATCTCAACACGTCTCCTTGATACAGGACATCAAGTCGATACACTGAGGTCTTTCAAGGTGATTAATAAACAATCAAACTCAAATCTTCTAAAATTTACCACAGTGATGACGATCAAATGTCTAAAACCAGATCTATATGTCCAAAAAGAAGCAGTAATAAATCCTTCTTTATCCTGATAATATTACACTCTTTTTATTGCATCATTCATCAGTTCAGTTCTTTCAGAAGTTTTGATCAAATTATTATCATTTTTCGTTAACACTTAACTGAGTGATTTCAACTTTTATCATTATTTATTACCAATAATCTATTTTCAGTTATTTTATTACACAATCATCTAATGTTTGGTAACTCTATGTGTTTTAATCAATATTTCAATGTTCTGAAACTCTCCCTCCCAAATTTTATTTATTTATCTGTAACAAATTATTTATGACCTTATCAACTCTACATCATGATGCATATATTCACCTTTAATCACCCTCATATGCATAAGTACGTCAATATCTGTAATAACTTAGATTTAAAAATATTATAGGTTGTAATTAACTGATAAGAATCGAACTGAATCAAATGAATTCATATTGTTCTGCAACAATCTTTGTTTTTGCTTTCTTTAACAGTAGGAAGGATAAATTATTTTGTATAACGAAAGCAACTCATTTAATCATTGAGAAAGAATAGAAAGAATTCAGTGGAGAAAAAATTTTCTTTTCTACTATTTCAATTAATTCAGTTGTACAATCATATTCACAGCAATTTAATTATTTTGATGAATTTATCAAATTACAGACAAAAATCAAATCATTAAATGGGTTCATGTTAATCTGCTCATTTATCCGCTCTTTGCTCTATTCAGTATGATTGAGTGATTTGATATTTCAATGATCAAAACACGACTGCATATTGGTGTAGAAGTTAATAAAGAATAGGGAAACAAAAAAGATTTGTGGATCAGAAATAGAAGAGTTAACAGATATGAAGAAGAAATTCAGAACGTCAAGGTCATAAAAGTAATTGACAATTAACCATGAAAAATCGTTATAACAGCTGAATACTAATTAGGAAGTAACTTAGAACGTCGGAGAAATTAATATATATATAATGAAATATTTGTTAAGTATTCTACTAGTAATAGTACAACTTACCAGCAATTGGCAGAATTGGATCAGATTTAGTACTCATAAATATATGCTTTGTACATCTTCTAGCCCATGTCTTATGTATGTGTATGGCTTTCTTATAATAATTCTCTGGATGTGTATTAATATAACACAATATTCTTATTTTTTTATACAGTTTTGTAGAATAGTCTGCATCTACTATAAATGAAAAGAGATAAGATTATTATAATATTATTATCAGGGTTGATTTACAATTCTGCAAAACTAGACTTACTGTGAATATTTAGCTTTGGGTTAATAGTAGTTGTATTGAAAGGTGAGTTAGTAATAGTTATTATATGCTCTCTGTTCTTTCGTTCGCTCTGTTTATTTTTGCTGTTTAAATAATGATGTGTAGTTGGTGCATTAGTGATTAGACTTTTTTTATTATTATCATCATAATTATGATTTGTACTAGCTGTACTGCGACTAAAACTAATACTACTACTATCACTATCCGCAATATTTTTCACAATAAACTCTCGTAATTTATCGGGTAAGTAATTTTTTTTGTTGTTCCGATAATTGTAGTACTCTTGATAATTGAACGTATTTCCAAAGAATACTTTAAAACTTAACAGTAATAACAAACCAGTTCCAATGCCAAGAATCAGACAGCATAGTCCTCGAAATTTAGAATATGCCTGACGGGAATTTTGATACTGTAGTTTCTTCATAGAATCAGACAATTTAGAATGTGTATGTGTTTGTATTTCTGACGTTTGTTTAATCGCTTCATCCAATCGTATTGTAACTGAAAAAATTGAAATAAAACAGAAAATATGTTTTCAAATAGTCAATTGAACATTTGATTAGTAAACTGTAGTGTGAAATTAGGTGTATGACTAACAGAAAACACCAGTTCCAATCTGATGGTTGCCAGCATACTTATGGGGTATAACCAAGTTTAAAAAGAAAGAGCTGCACTGAAAGATGTGAATATTATATATATATATATATATATATATATATATATATATATATATAAATGTATAACGTTACTGAACCAAAATGCTATTAACAATGACACTATTTTGTAATTCACCATCAAGGAGTAACCAAACATTTCTATATAGCTTTGAAATGAAACTACACTAGTTCTAATAGTCTTAATAAATGAATCGTAATGAAAAATTTCAGTCTTCAATATAAAAAGTCACGTGAAATGTTTTGATAAACAGACAGGTTTAGAGAATAGACGTCTGAACTATTGTTAAACCTTGTAATATTAAGAAGTAATCAAATTGGCACATACTGTTAGGCCGTTGAAATAGTCAACAAAAAGCCTCAAACCTGGGAGAGCCTTGCAAGCTGATATTTATCAGTAAGGCATATCTGTAATATTCAGATAACTGATGCCTTTCCTGGGATCCAAACTCCAGTCACTCACATTCACAATCACAGAGGTTACTACTGACCTCTTTTGGTCAAGATTGTGCATTTTGGAAATTTAAATTAAAATGATACTTTAATAAATATTTATTTCTTAATTGTTTTCATTTGTTGTGTGATCACAGAGATCATTCACAATTGTATCCCGAACGTGATTTTTTTTCAGATAATTCGTTTCTGTGAAATAAATTAAAAATAATTGATTTCAAAAGAAATTGTTTAGATTATCGTCTAATCATAAGCATTCTAACATATACTCACGTAAAAGATATTTATTTTATTGTTATATGAATGATTAACGAAATTTATATTTTAAAGTTGCTGACATTTCAAACAATATTTACTAATATTTACTTTCCCATTGAACATAACATTTAAACAGGGATAGTGACCTTGTCAGATGATTGTTTTTATTTTGCTATACATTCACTGACATACTTTTCAAGTTATTAATTCAGTCTTAAGGATTCACTACTCAGCTATATATCATAGTACTTTATATAAATCTTTTGAATATCTGCACAAAGATGCAATATTTATTCACTTAAAAAAACTGTTTGATATTTGCTGCAAAAACAAAAAAATATTTCGTATTTAACCTACTTATAACAACAGATCAACATAACCCTTAAATTATATTCAGTACTATTTGTTAACTTACGTAACATTGTAAGCAAAGATGGATAGTGGCTAGCAGTGAGATCCAGGATGCGCGTTTCGTCCTGTCAGAGACTCGTCAGCTGGATGTACCTACATCTCACTGTTGGTGTTCAATCTGGGACTCGAACCCAGTACCGTTCGCTTCAAACGCCATCACGTTATCCACTCGACCAATGAGTCTTCATAGTCACTTGCTTGTGCAATCGGTTCGAGTTGAAATTCACTTGATATTGTTTATTTGAATCTTCCCATTGATGTTTAGGGCTGCAACTGATCAGTCTCCAATTGAAGCAAAAGGTACTGGGTTCAAGTCTCAGAGTGAACATCAACTATGAGATGCAGCTGACGAGTCCCAAATAGAATGAAACGCACGTCCTGGATTCCACTACTAGCCACTATCCATCTTTGCTCACAACGCTTATAAATTAAGGCTATATCGAGGCAATACGCACAGTATGCACATATGCCAATTAGAAACTGACCAGTTGCAGTCCTAAACATCAATGGGAAGATTCCAACAAACAATACCAAGTGAATTTACATAACATTGGTTTGTAATTTTATTATCTGAGCTGTAAAAGTTAACTGGTAATACTGTTTAATAAGATATTCTACAAAGTTTGTTAACAATTATTATTCTGTCTGGACTAACCCAAAATCAGTCAGTTTTCTTCTGGTACTTGAGAACTGAGTAATTAATTCATTAAATATGACCAGAATGAAATCCAATTAGCAGTTTTAAATTCAGTCAAAGTATATCATCTTCCCACAAGAAAGTGATATGAAATGACTAGTAATGATAAATATGACATTTTTGTTTATCATTAATTTTTTATGAATATTAGACAGATATATATGACTGAAAGTAATCTTTTTGGTATATTCTTAAATTTGAAATCAGACTGATCAAAGCTATCAGATAAAAAGAAGTTTATTATAGATCAATTAAATGCTTATATGTTACATTTACTAAGTGATATCATGGGGATTTCTGCGTAGTTATAAGTAATTATTTATGACAATTTTTCACTATATGATATAAATGTAGATATTTACTGTCAATACTATGAGCGTGATTATTCTTCTCATTCAGTAATTAGGAAGCATATACCAAAAGCCACTCAATACAAATACATTAAAAAAAAAGCAAACTAGGTGAGAAAATTATCAGCCATTAGTGTACCTGTTGATTAGGTGTTTGTATGTTTTATGTAGAAACTTTAATAAAAATAATCAACTTTTGTCCTCTCAGTGATTATTTACTACCAGCTACAGTACTAATATTCACAGTGACCTATTTGTATTTTATTTTCATTCTCCATCTATTGAGTTTCGTTAAATGTTCAATTCAATGGTCAAACTCTATATCTGATGTTGAACAGTGGCTACTTGTAGTAATAACACCTTGATCTGATTGTTATATCCTCGTCGCTCCATTACTTATGCCTTAAAATGTGGAACCACTAAAACTCCGATGAGTTGAAGTAAGTACAGAAAAGATTAGTTCAAGTGAAGATATGTTCACTTCAAAACACGACAACCCTTATCGAAAACACACCCATTTATATATTGATTAGTACACCCACTTGATTATCAATAACAAAATATGAAAAATGCCTGGAATTACAAAAAACATCACATACTAGATGTAATGCTGAATATAATTCACATTAATCTAATACAAAGAATATCATAATTGATAAGAATCAAAATGAAAATGTAATTAATCTTATACTAATCAATTTCTTACACCGAAACTCAAATGATAATCACTCTGAGCAGTTATCTTACTCAATCAAAAGGGAATACAATTGCCACTGAACGAAGGTTCATACATGTCATATTAAAGGAAGTTCATATTGAATCGATACTAAATATATTGACCTAGGTTATATTATCGTCTTATCCCATCATATCACATATTTATTTATTAAACACAAAATCAGTTTCCAATATTACATATAGTGGCAGACATTTGGGAACACAGAAACCGGGAAATATTGACTGATCAGCAGAGGAAAGGTAGTTATGTTGAATATGTTATAAGGTTAATCAATCACTTTTTGTTTCCACAATTATTTAAGTATAAATGACTAGTAAACTAAATCATGATTTTCGCTAGTTTTGATCTTTAGCATACCATTTATGTACATAATTCTTAAGATCTTATTGAAATAGCTGAAATAAATATAAAAAATGTTGACGAGAAAGCTGGTTTCCACTTTTAAAATGCAAAATCTAAAAGAAATTATCTCACGTATTTCTCCAACTGACCTGTAAAATATTGAAAAGTATCATTATGGTTTCTGTTGAAATGGAATGTCTAGAATGTGTGCAAATAAAAAGGCTTTTGGCTCAAGTGGTCATATACATTAAGAGTTATCTTTAATAAGCCTAATCACTCCATTTAATCCTAGAATCACTTACACATTGTTGTTACTAAACGTCAGCAGACATGAAAATACAATGAAGATAGAACACACATACGAAATCATCTAACAGCCATAACTAGGAGAACTGAGGCTTTTTGGCATGGAAACGAAAACAGTGAAATGTCGGATATTTCGTCTTTTACTACCAGCCTGTAAAGCAATGACAATAAAGATACTATACATTTTTGTGTATCGCTTTGGTTCCAATTACACAGAAGAAAAGAAATTTTGTGTCCACTCATGTACAAAAAAATATTTACATACACAAACGCTTTTACTTCTGGTGACTGTTCACCATAGCAGGTGAATGCTGGCTCAGATTAATATTCCACGAGTATAATCAAAGTAAATGCATTACTGACAAGCACTTGTTATCGTGTTATGAAGCACGATTCGAGTAAATTTAAGTCTTCTCATAGTAACACGATAACATCCGTATGCTCAGTGACAAAGTCTTTCACAAAGCAACACCTCCATTAATCACTTCTTTCCTAATCAAAGAGAAAGTGGGAAATACTAAATACCTACCTAAATCTATTGCTTATCTAAAATGTTAGTGAAGACATTGGAAATCATTAGGAAGATATTTTTTATAAACTCAAAAGAGAAGCTCATTTCAATGACAAATCAGATAGCTGTCAGTAGAAAAAGCGGTTCTAGATTTTAATAATAATAATAATAATAATAATAATCATCGAGAGTACTTTGTCTTTCTTTTAAACAGCTAATATTTTTTATGAGCATTAATATAATGTCGGTCACTTAACGCTTATCTGATTGTTAACCAAATAATAAGAAGACTCAAGTCATGTATCTGATGACAACATTTGGTTAGTGACAAAGAAGACTATGATTATTTCAAGGTATATATATAACATTTTTAAATATCTAACGATAACATACTTTGATTTTGCTATTTATTTGGTTCTTAAGTTTCAATTTGTTTAGTGATTCGCTCACTGGATTCACTTTGGGTCAAGTGAGAATGAATCATGAATTGTACATTTCAGTCATAAAGTACATATGCATGTTACGATTCACTTTTTTCCCCGATTGTTCATATATTTATCTTTAATTTCATTCTTCTATTTGTTTATGAAATAGGTCTAAAAACCAATTATCTGGTTAGATAGCTTTCAGTGCAAACGAGCTACAGTTTGCACTAGTTGTATTTTCTTTTTACATTATTCGGATGAATACGTAGAATAATACCAAGAAATACTATGTCTATTTAGATAACTAATTATCTCCCCTCAACATCGCCTACAAAACATATGCTTGTACGGATAAGATTATTTTAATTAATTTCATCATGAGTAAACCAACTAGAGGGTATTGGGAATGAACTTCAATAAATACTGAAGTCTAGTATTTACATCTCCTGTTTATCTCCTTATTACAAGCCAAATTTCAATTAAATGACTCATGTGTAAATTATAACAATACCTGTAATTGAACAATATTATCCTCAATCATAACTTTATGAGGCTTTACTCTGATCAAAACAACCAATATCCTTCGCTTATAACGTAATAATCTAATTTATACGTTGAGAATTTTTATATTTCAAACATAGAGATCAGATGAGAATTCAATTTTAAAAACATTCAGTTCTTTGAAATCTACACTAATTGATTATTAACCACATAAGTAAGCAATATCATTTTATTGAATTTACGCTAAACAGTATTATTATTTAATCAGAAATTAATTTTTATTAAATAAAGCTATTTCAATAAACTAATGAGAAATGATAAAAGAAGAAAGTAAAAAGGAGGTAAAGAAGAATATTATGGTATATATTTAAATTTGTCGTCAAAAGATAAGGTTATAAATAAAGAATAGAAATTTACTGTCCTTTCTTTTCTCTCCTTATATACTATTTAAGTCCCGTGAACATGACAACATAATAATGATAATGATAATAATAGTAATTATTATTATTATTATTATTATTATTATTATGTACGTACTTTAACACATGATTCAAGATAAACATAACAATAGTATTCAAAAGATAACATAGTGAATATACATTTTATTAGAAGAGAAAATTGGATATGGATTAGGTTAAAAAGTAAAATGAATTTATTTTACGACTATAAGGTTATTTTTATATTGTTATATTAATACTGAATTGTACTTTTGTCCATTTTTCTATACCATATATGAATAAAACCATTGAAAAGGGAACACAATAAAGGTAATAAACAAACAAATGGTCTACTTTTTCATTTTTAAAGGTTATGAACGATAATTAAAGATATCAGAGTTATAATGTACTTATTTCAACTAAATGGCCAATAAAGACGGATGATGTATTCGTTCTGCCTTTTTTAATGATTCTGAAAATCATTCATTATAAATTGGATTAGTGTATTCAAACTTTAAAACTTTTGAGCTACCTGCTTTTTTAGTTGTGTAAGTATCGCAGGAACTTCTGTTTTACACTAGATTAGATTGATTACTGATTTTTTTAAAACCATCTTACATACTCATGTGCTTTTATAAAGTCTTTAAAAAATATGTACTACAGAATTAAATCCAAACATTAATAGAGTGTAGTAAATTTTCCCGTTTTGATGGTCTCTAAAAAAGTAAGAGCCTATTACTCTAGGACTTATATATTAGATATATCATGCAATGAGCAAAGTTTCATAGGAGCCTAATCAATTATAAGCATTTTCCGAAAAGGATGAATGATACATAGCAACTATTGTAAACCATATTTTAGTGTTTGTTTGGACATTCCCTAGTTTTAGAGATACAAGGAAAAGATTTCTCGAGGAATCACAATAAGTTATATTAGTAATTTTATTTTTAAGTGACCAAACACATTGTATTGAATAAACAGATGACTGAAATTGGAAAATTTTTATAATCGCCAAGTTACAATGATAACATCTGACCATATGAAAACAACCTTAGTTTAATCCGATACTTAGCAACAGTACTTTACAGGAAGACAAACGTTGTTTATATTTATATCAGTAAATCTGTTTAAAATAACGTTTTGATTTATCCATTGTTCCACCGAAAAATGCTCGTTATGACCTTATTTTGTATGAAGTTATTTTACTAGTCAAATTTAATTACCTCGTTATAATAGAATTTTGACAGTAATAAAATTGATAAACCAAGGGTCAACCGGGTTAATTTTCATTATTCTCAAACTTAGTTGTTAAAACACTAATAATTGCAAGAAAATCAAAAAAATTACTACTCTATTCAGATTGAAATAAGAAAGTAAGTAATGGTCTTGAATGTAGTATATAATACAGAACTTTTCATATCTCTCTAATAAACACTCTGGAAGCTACAAATCGGCCAGGTTTCAACGAGAGGAGGAGACAAGTGAAGATAGTATATTACAATCATGAATAAAGACTGTGATAATATATAATATAATTTATGAGATCAAACTAACAACTAGATCTTAACCTTGTTAGAAATTATCTTGAAATTATAAATAACGCTACTAATATATATAGTGTCACTGAGTAATATAATTATCAAAAGGAAGATAATACTCAACAGTAATACACTAGGACTTCTATAATAACTGGTTAAAAACTCGTCAATCAATAGCAGATTCCACACATGAATTTAAACAAGAATTCTGTGATTTTGTTCATTTTAGGCGTATCAGTGTTTTTTGTAGAAAGGAATGAGCAGACAGCAACTTTAGGACATATGCTATCAGTTGATCTCTTAACACTATATTTGGCTTTTGTAGGTCATGCAGTCGTATAATAAAACTACCACTGTACACAGATGATACTCTGTGAAACCAGTCAGTTGATTGATTTATACAACTTTCGAATATGCCAGATATAGATTTTATCTCTCTTTCAAGTCACTTTAGGAAGGTGTTTTATTACAATTCCGAAAGTTTTGATCTGTAAAACAACTTTTACCACCAAGACTTTGAGTAGCAACTTGAGTAGATGGTCAAAATCCAATGTGAATGGGACTTCAAAGAGGCCAGATCACTCGCATAATTTAGGTGTTTAAATTTTTGCATAATTAAGAAGTAAACATGTGCGTTATGAAAGGTAACCAATCGATCGCTAGATAAAAGTGGCTTGCAACAAACTACTTTGCAAGCAACGTTTGTTCACTTTTTATGTTCTACATTCTATCGGCAGGAGGTAGTAGCCTCAAAATTAGGCAACGTTGTTACAAAAACTCTATAGGTGTAAGGTTTGCTAGTGCGACAATTACAGCTATTATACATTCTCTAGTTGTGCTCAAACGAATTGAACATTAAAACAACCTTTGTTTAAAAGTTGAGTTCGAGATGTCGGAGAAGATTTGTAGCTCAGGTGGGTGATTTTGATGTGGGTTTGTTCTCTGAGCTGGATGGTTTGGTCGTGGAGCTTTCATCGTTTGTGCTGATGAAAATGTTCAGAAGGACGATGAAAGCTCCACGACCAAACCATCCAGCTCAGAGAACAAACCCACATCAAAAAGTTGAGTTCCCTCAGGTTACGTTGCCGAACTATTTCTTTGGTTTTCTGAACGAAAACCTCCAAACTGTCTTAGATATACATATCTTGATCACTCTTTTTGGGATGTACTCATACACGCGTATATATAAATATATGTATTAATATGGTTACAGTTTCGCCGGATATGTTTGAGCACCAATGATTTTGGAAAGTCATTAAAAATGACTTCTGAGCATTATCTCAGCCAGACAATCAGAATTTGATTTCAGTGAACATCATATTCAGACACACATTACATATCTACATATTAAACAACCAACGGCTATGACAAGGGTAGGCGGAAGCTGTTTTTAGCACGTGGTATAGGTTTCAAGTACTGTAAACAGAGGAGCTTTAGAATATATAGAATCATGATCAACGTCATTTTAATTCAGTCATATATTCACAATAAGCCTCACAGGAAAGGCCTGTAATTTAAACAATTTAATGACAAAATGCTAGTTAAGTCATAAATGTTACCAGCTTACACGACCGTGAAAAGTGATAATGTCGTCAAATACATTGCTAACAGCTTGATCTAGGCTTTAATATTGCTTAAATAAACTGACTATAAGCCTAGAAGTGGTATTTGGTATTTTAAGTTTGGTATCACAACTCAGTGCAAATTTAAAACTTCCCCATAGGTGTCAACTTATTATTGGATTTTTAACAATTTTTTAAAACATTTTGCCTCCTTACATCAAACCTGATATATTTCTGTGCACCCAATTTTCTAAATAGTATCCTTCGCCATCATGAGGTCTCTCATACCACACATCACAAAATCTGAAAAGAATCCGAGAACTTTTGATTTCACAGTCTATTGGTAGTTCACTTGGGTCACAAGCAGCAGATTTCTATTCAAATTGTGTGTAAAACGACATTTTTTGTCCTGATATGACTGACTTATCATCATCTTTGAAAATATTTAGGTAAGGTTATGTATTCTTATATGAGCGTAAAATGAACAAATAAGGCAATATATATTTCGACTCAAAATGGTTCTCCTTTCTAGGAAAAAGTTTCAATATTGTTGCTCTAAGTCGTAGCACTAAATGTCCAATGATAGGTTGATTTTTAAACCGTTTTTGTGTTCGAACGTTAACTTTTCAATAAACCATTCTTTATCTTTGCGTCTACGGTCTCAACTGTTTGAAAGTTTGTTGTGTGATAAAGTTGAAGCCAAACATGGTAAAAATTTGGGCCAGGAGCATGAAAGCGTGTAAAACCTCCGTGCGCATGAAGACAAGAAGTAGATAATTCTGCGTAAATTCAAATACATTTCAGTCTTCAGTAATAAGGACAGTATGTTGGTGAACTTGTGTTAATCCTAACAGACTGCCTTCCAGTGAAGGTCCTGTCAAACGGCTATATTAAGTGGAAGCTTCGCAGTGCTCTTTGACGGCATAAATAATAAGTTGCATCTTGGAGCGTTGCCTCTTGATTTCCCTGATGCTCAACTTTTTCATCTTTTCGGTTAGTTTGGGCATATGCGAAAACAATGCACGTTTCTGTCTGACAAAACCTAGTTTACAAGTTCAACAATATCATTAAGAATATACGAATTATTTCCTCTTCCTATTTCTAATAGAGAATCTATAAAGACGGGCATATAAAAATATATAATATAGATATGAAATAATAAACGGAACGTACGTGGTAACACATTTCTGTTACAAACTGTCCATTTGACCAATTGATGACTGTTGTTGAAACATTAAAACAACGATTGCAAAATTTGAAGAACGAATACTTCATTATCACCGATTATCAACCAATGGTCACTAATTTTTAAAAATAGAGGCTCGTTGATTAATGTGACGATTGGATCACCTTTGTGTGCCTTAAGTTGAAAAAGTCGAACCCCATTGTCTCTGACAGTTATAAATCAATTGACAAACTTCTTTACTCAGTGTGTCTAGTGACAATTAGTCTCCGAATTTGGCAGAAGAATAAATAATCCATTGTTTTTGGTGTGACAGAAGTGTTCAATCTCACTTAAGTCTGTGTCAATTTTCATCACCTAGAGCCTTGAAAAAGAACTGGACCACCTTTTTACGCATTTACAACACAAGTACTAAAACTTGGCTACCAAAATCTCTAGTGTTTACTTATTTAATCCCAACTGTCGTTAATCTGGGGTAGCATCATTGTATAAATCCTAAGATATACTCGACATCCAGCGGCCTGTCTGAAAATATAAGCTACCAGTCTCTGCTATCTAAATATTTCAGGTTATCCTTTTTGTTTGTTTTAACAAAAGATTATGCCTGTTGTTCGCATAACCTATTAATGTGTATTTATAAAAACTTCACGATATTTTTCTGCACAAGCTACAAAAAAGTAAAATCAGCGACACCATGGAGCTGGCTATACGCATTGAAGTGAATGGATATTATATAATATTCTATATAATATAATATAATATAATATCAGGTGTCGATTCCTGAGCTGTTAAATTCTAACTACCGATCATTAATCAATAAGGCGGACTATCTTTAATTCCTACCAAGTCACAACATGCATAGTATTTGTGATGTGTTCACAAGTCAATAATCTTGGTTAAAGGATTTACAGGTTGGCTGCTTAGTACCGCTACAATATTTCAATGTCTGGTGTCATGGTCGAACTAACAAAAGAAAAAATGGTCTGGCGGTGGTGTAGCTACGTTTGTAAACGTGGGCTGGTGTCAATCTACCTTTACATGTTTTGAGTTTTCGAGCTATTTGATTGACTGTTTAGTTTTAAAATGTCGCCCAAAACACTTGAATCAGTGCAATTATGTTTATGTGACCAATATCTGCGTGACATCGGACTGCACATCATCGATTATGAACCCATTGAATTTGTTGTTACTGACTTCAGTGGTTCACATTTGGCTGTGCCTGGTGATTTTAATTCATGTTACTGTTGCTTTCTTTCATCATAAGATTACTAAAATTTAGTAGATTTCCACACTCCTTCAGTTGCCCATTTAGACTTAGTTTTCATAAGTGATGTGTGAACATATGTGATTCGTAAACGTATTCCATTGCCTACTCCTGGTCATTGTATTATTTATGTCCTACCAAAAGTATATAGCAAGCTTGGAAGGAGTAAGCTCTTACATATGACAAAGAAAGTCAAATACCTGAAGTACTCAGAAGAAAATATCCGAAATCTGGAAACTATGTTTCGTACGACCAACTGGGGATTCTTTACAGATGACTCATTACAAAACACCGTTCATATTATCACTTGTTATATTAAATTCCGTTTTCACATTTGTTGTCCCACTGAAATCACTTTTGTAAGTTATGATCGACTTACATCTCCACAACCATAACGACTACCGCGGGTAAAAGAAATAATGTACGAGGAGAAAAACTGTTGAATTTCTAAAGTTTAATGGTCTAATAAACCTGGAGATTAGACGTCTCAACTCTATGTTTACTCAGACCGCCATAAAAGTTTCCAATGAAATGCTTGCTAACTTGCTAACTATGGAATTGAAATGCAGGAAATTAAGCACAACTCCAAAGCCTCATCATTCTCGTGTGTAAGCGAGAAATTTCAAAATCTGCTACTGCTGCAAAATTCATAGATCATACAAAGTCTATATCCGATACGCAGTCGGACAGACACACTAAGAACCTAAGGAGAAGTATAGTAGATTACAGTTATTTAGATTCCACTTTAAGCTGCGATAGATGTGATACTTGCACAACCTAATGATTCCTTTGTAATAGATTACCAACTTATGACGAACTAGAATTACAATACGTTCGTTTGTGCTCATCTAATTCTCTCTGTATTGAAATGCACTATTTCGGGAATTCTTAGTTGACACATTATTTCGAATACTCCCAACTATCATATACAGTTAACCAAATCCCTGATGAAGGATAATGTGATGATTATGAGTATTCGAATCATTGTGTGAACTAAGAATCCCAGAAATAACGCAATTTACCTAAAAAGTATCATGTGAGCACGAACGAATATATCGTATTTGAAATTCGAACTCAGGCAGACATCAAGTACAAAAGAATCATTAGTTAATACCAGCACCACATCCGCCACAGCTAAAATAAAAATGCAAATATCTGAGATCCATCGTATCTCTTCTTCTTAGGTTCATCATGTCTGTTCGACCGTGCATTGGATGTAGACTCTGTATGATCTAGAATATACTCAACAGTATTAGAACTAACAACTGAAATTGGAACGGACTCACCTTGGTCCTGGAATTGTATACAGTTACCATGTCGGTTGTGTTCTGAAACCAATGATATTTAGAATTCGAATCACAGATTTTCCAACACTATCCTCTCCCACGAAATGACGTTGGATTTTCATATCCTCAAGTTCTGAATAATGTGGCTTCATTTAAAACATACTTTTCACAATGACTAGAGGATCCATTAGAAGTTATTTCATGATAAGGATAAACAAGAGCTGATATGCAACCATCCGAATTGTAATCCCAACCGAGCCCGCTTAGTACACCTGCTTCACATTTAGCAAGTTTCCCAATTACATTATGAGGACAAATAATATATGATATGATATCAGGATTTGATTCTTGTGAGATATTTTCTTATTTCTTGGGAATATCACTAGAGAGTAATAGATCATTAAAAGAATCAACATCTATCAAAACCGCATCGGATTTTAGATAAGGATTTAATTCACTTAACAAATTTCCCTCAATTTCCTAAGAAATTCCGTCAGAGATATATGAATAGTTAAGGCAAACCATATTTGGTACAATTACATGGAGATCCGATGAGAAGTTGATTAACTAGAAACTCTTGTCTCACAATGATTCTGAGTGTCATTTAACTCTGGGCTGCTGTATGGCTCGATACTGTTTTTCGGAGTCATGGATAAAGATAAATGATAATTAGAAACACTCAACTTGATAAAATCGGAATTACAAAATTTGGTATTACTTGCAGCGGAATTAACAGTAGTTTTGGAAACTGCTAATATGTGTTCAATTTTGCCACATTTAAAACATTTAAAATTACGAAATACAGATAATAATAATAATAATATATTTTGAAAATAATATGTACAGAATTCACACCAGTTTACAGGCATGATCAGATTGTTATAAAAATCAACATTTAATGTAGAGAACAAACATGAAATATAAGAAAGTTTTATGTTTGCTGGTTTACTAATTGATAAATAGTTTGAATATGGCATATGTCATGGCAAGCCAATGCAACACCAGGGAACTTGTCATTTTTTATTAAGTGGATAGCCTGATGATTGATCAACATTGTTCTGTAAGGTTATTTCCAGTGCGAGAGCGAGTTATTATTAATTATCTACAACTAGAGAAAGTAAGATTAAAGCAAAGAGCACGGAACAACAAAACAATGATAACAAGTAAGTGGTTAAACATTTAAAGTTCCTATAATTTCACTTGTGGAGTAAGATACACTTGCAGGCGCTAGAGCATTTAATGCATTTTCAGAGGAGCGAAAAGCATGAATTGAGCGAACAAACAATGGGAGAGAGTTTAACATACGGATAGTTTGAGGTAAATTATTCCAGAGTCTAGAAAACTGTTCAGTAAACGACAAGTCGTCGGAGTACGTAAGTCCTAGATCTACTACTGTGTGTAACCCACATAACATTTCACCATTTATGGTAAGATTGAGGTTGAGTGATGTATCACCGAAGCATAACCAACCACATTTAGCTGTATTGAGCTCCAGTTGCCATTTCGAGCACCACTGTGCTACCTTGTTAAGCTGCGAGCTGATACAATTTTGAATATTGCTCAGCTCATGTGGAGAAAATGTGTACACCACCTTAAGATCGTCTGCAAACAAAAGGGACTTACCCACACTATAACACTCACAAATATCATTAATGAAAACTAAAAAGAGCAAAGGACCTAAGACACTACCCTGAATTACCCCACTTCTAACAGGGACTGCGTTCGACAATGAAGAGTTGATTTTAACTATTTGATGTCGATTGCTGAGGAAGGAATCAAACCAGGCTAGTAACGGGTTTTGGACCCCATAAGATGCGAGTTTACCTATAAGAAGTTGGTGGTTGACCATGTCGAAGGCCTTAGAAATGTCCAGGTATAGCACTAATACCTGATATCCTTGGCTACGAAGCGAATAGACTAAATTAAAGAAGTCAAAATGACATGTCATACAGGATCGATTTTTAGGAAATCCATGTTGCGAATCATCAATAAATTGTTCAGTCAATAAATAGTTGGATAGTTCGTCACTAATAATTCTTTCAATAATCCTAGAGATAACTGGAGTAATATTTATTGGCCGAAAGTTGTTCATGTCAGTCTTATCTCCGGATTTGTAACGTGGTATGATGTACGCGGTTTTCCAACGGTTAGGATAAGAGCCTGATTCCATAGAGAGAGTAAACAGCTTAAGGAGAAGAAGTTGGATATCTGGACCACCATATTTGTAGAGAAATGATGAAATCCCGTCTGCACCGTGACCTTTCGAAAACTTGAGGTTATTTATAACCTTGCTAATTTTCAGACATGTGAAGGAGATAGATTTAATTGAGTTACCAGTCAAGCATATAACTCTAGAAACAGAGCCATTTATGGATTCTTTGCCATTTGCAAAATTACCACTGAAAAGGTCTGCTATAATTTTTGGGTCATATATAAAACTATTATTATGCAGGATGCATGGTATATAAACCTTTTGAGTTGATTTAGCACGTTTATTGTAAAGGTGGATTAGGTTTTGCACTTTTGAGCTAGTACGTAGTGCTAATAGCTCTTCATTGATGGCTTTTAACCTATGTTTCTCTTTAATTTGGTTAAAAATTATTGTTATTTGTGTGACTGCCGTGAAGTCGTTAGATTTAAAATAACGTTTCTTTAGGCGTCTTAGTTTATTACGATATTTAGCTGGTATATATAATTCGTGATGTTTACTAATCCTGTAAGTCTTAATTGGTGCACAGGAGTCTAGACAAGAGTTAACAATCAAATAGAATATGTTGATGGCATCTGTCAGACTATTACATGAGAAGAATTCATCCCAGTCTGACAGTTTGATCAGTGAGCGCAAGAGGGAGAAATTCGCTGCAGGACAAACAGTTACCAAACTTGTGCTCATCTTCGCGGCCTGCTTCGCAACTATTCAATGAATTCTTATATGCATAGCCTTGAGGACACATTGGGTTGTGACGACGTAGTAATGTAATGGAATTCCTGATGTCTTGACGAATCATTTTATGAGATTTTCCTCACCATATTCGTAATTTTTACACTTCACATGGTCTAGTATTGGTTCCTTGAGAGTCGCATAGGGAGCTGAAATAGGTTTTACTGGAAAGCCAAAGTTCTTAATAAGCTGTAGGCTTCTATTCTGATGAATGTAAGAAAGTGAGCCAAAACAGTGACATCCTCTTTATCTTCCTTAGTCATAGCCCATATTTCGAAACTTTTTATGTGATCCTCAAAAGCATCAAAATCTAGATGTATGTTAAACTTTACCATCTCAAGCTCCATGGCGACGCCAATGTGATGAGTAGAAGTATTTGAATTATTGTACAAACTAAAAGCCTAGAAATAACGCAATTTAATCAAGAAGTATCATGTGAGCACGAACGATATATCGTATTCGGAATTCGAAATCAGGCAGACATCAAGTGAAAATGAGTCATTAGTTCATACAAAAACGAAAGATAGCGTGCATAATGTAGCGAAAAGTTCTAGCCATGAAAACAGTGACAAATATGACTCTTTGGGCAGTTCTTTAAAGCGTTCATTCTGTCACAGCGTAGGCCTGACAACACCGCTTATATGATGGTTTTACAACATACTAAAACACTTATGACTGAATGATAGCAATCAGTGAATATTTTTTATGATTATGTTCTACACTTCATAAAGTAGAACGGAGAAAACTACTGTTCTATGTACTCATTCATTTATTTGAAGACACATACCACGCTTACATCACATGTGCTGAAAGCTGGTGTAGTCAGCTGAGCCTTTTGATTTTGCGCCGACATCTTGCTGAACACCAATTAATTAGGGTTCATAGAAATTACATGGTGAATAAAGAGGTTGTGGACCCAATTATTCCACTCCACATCAATTATTCAGGTATTGATGAAGAATATAGTGAAATGACTAATGCATTGAGGGGGAGAAAATGATATCCAAAACACTCTTGGATCCCCCCACCTAAGGCCATCAGAAAATCCAGCATAAGTCAGGATTTCATGAAGGAGAACTATATCAACAGGGTACTCAAACCCAGTCAGCAAATTACTCTATCTAAAAGGGATGGAAGCATCATCTGTCAGGGAATGTCGAAGTGAAGTTAAACAGAAATGTGGAAATCGCACAACACTGTTGAACACCACTTGAAACTGGCAGTTCTGATGAAAGTTCACCACGAGCACTCACTCAACTAGTGGTGTTCGGGTGAAGAGCCCGTACAAGATTAATGTACTTTGACGATACCTCTTTTAAAGGCGGATACTGACACAAAGCTTTTTGGCGAACATGTAGACTGATAACATGTCCTCGTTAAGATCTCAGTCGGTTTAACTACTACAACTGAACATTCAACCCAGAGGTCTTTTGATTATTCAATCTTTACACTATGATCTCCTACGCCTTAACTTATCCACAGCCTTTTCAACTTCACTAAATGTTGGGAGACTTGTTGATCTGCTATCCAGATTGTTTGTAGATAGTATGTGACCGAAAGATAGTACGAGGCCTGTCGAACCACTGCTTAAAACGTTCTTCCTGATTTAACAGTGTATAATAGTCTCATAGCTATTCGGGATAGCTGTATGTACACCTGTTTTTTTAAACAATCATTAGCTTGATGAGTCGGAGTGATTATCAGCTGTTATTTACTGCCACTCCCTTATCCACTTTAGTTGAGTTAGGGATAATGGAGTGACGAAAGCTAAGCGGATTGTAACATTACATTTCATATGATTTAACATCATAAGATGTCGAACATCATTCCTCAAATCAATGATGAATAATATAATAGAAACGTTTCCTTTAAAAACAGCCAAACGAAGTGAATTTAAGACTTCAAAACAATAACAAATGGACTTCATTCGCCCCAGAAACAATTTATGTCTTTTCTGTACACATGATTAAGAACAGGTGTCACAGATTATGAGTGGGAAGTTTAAACGACTGGGTTGCTTTTCAGTTTTTCATATCAATTTCTTCCATTTCTGGAATTAAGATCATCAATGATATTTTGTAATGGATTAGTTTAATGACACTTATGGTTCAATTCATGTCATATTTCTATGAGAAGCTAGGGTAAAAACGCACATTGTTAATGGGAGTTCTTTTTTGAGTCCGTAATGCTAAAAAGCTGTGGGACTGTTGATAAAGTGGACCACAAGGATTGTAAAGAGGAAGGGAGTTGCGCCGTGGAAAACCTCGAGAATAAAACAGAGGAATCGTTTATTGGTGTTAGTTCTATAAGTACTCATAACTCAGTGAGTTACAATCCTCCAAAGAACGGGTTGATCGCTTCTGTATTAGAAATACCCAACTCTGTGTGCCTGTCATTTGAGCATGTAGATCCCCTGCTACAAAGCACTTCTCCACGTTCGACTGAAAAGACAATTCCTCAAGATGAGAAGCATTCAGGGTTATTCACAAAAATCAAAAGTGAATTATCCACTGATAATGGACTGGAATTAACTAAAAATGAGAACCAGGAGCAAGGTGACAGACCGATGGATTTACCAAATGGTTCTAAGCAATACAATGAAGTCCTTATTGATGGATTTGCTATTTTATCTTTCAAAACAATGGATGATATGTTGGTAAGTTCTATTTCGTGGACCGTCTGAAATGCTATGTAATTATTTTATTCAAACCGTAATCACAAATACTTTCACAATTTTGAAAAAATGTCTCCAATGGTTCCTAGGTTTACATTTTAAACTTCTGAATGTAGGGGTTTATCTGATTTCATTTCGAGGGTTATATTTCTTAAGAAAGTGATGGATTAGCTTCTATGAAGCTTAGTAATGACGTGTGTAAACTTGTAAAAATTATTTATTTTCTGAAGAAGCGAGATTATAAAATTCCAGAAACTCATCTTTACACATTGAGATACTACAAGTACGTAATTTCTATTGTCAGACAACTGTTTATCGACCGTTAGTAACTCGTGTCGAGGCTGCATATATACCATGTTTCACTAATTAAGTTAATTGCTTACGGGGTTTATTTTTGATACACATGTTTTTCCAAATTGTTTGAAGAGTATATTGCGTTCAAACCCCTCCCATCTTATTACGTTCGAGCAATTGTTCCACAAAATGGATGACTTAAAGTCTTATATTTACATTTATACTAGCTTACAGACGTCCATTAGCTATTAGGGTGACTTTTCGGAATGCACTTTTACGGCAAGTGTTCACTTGTGGTTCGAAAACTTCCTTACTGTTACATTTTGAATTCAGGAACAGTTTATTTTCTGCTGTAACACATTTCTGGTTACTAAGGTTCTAATTCATGTTTAGAATATGTAAGTGGAACTATCTGACTGTAGGAAATAAATTTACTAGAAATGTTTGCTTGCCCAAACTTTTGTATTATCATCCATTAAGAGTCCTTTAGTTTCTTACTGAAATTTAGAAAATATTTGTGCTTGTTTATTTTGGTTTTGATACTGTGTGTTAATAAACCGATTTCTCAACTGTGAAATCTAGTCACAGTAGTAGTAAACCCATTTACCGGGTACAGATTAATGTAATGGGCTTCGAACCTATTTAAATGTGAGGGTTAATAATACTACCCAGTCACTCAAATAGAAACAGGCAAGGGGGGGTTAGCAACTGATTCACCGCTTAACATAGTAGTGTGGCTAACTTATGTGAACATTTGATTTTCGTTGAGATGGACACCTTTGTAAACTTCACTTCATCGGACAACGTTGAGGAAACGAGATAATGCGGCACATTCTTCGATATATTGATTGTTTTAAAAATATGATAACGCAAATGATGGCGATAGCATTATTAACTCGTTCATCTGATTTGGCACACAGTCTAACCTAATTTACATTCTTTGTGTTTGGTATTACGGGATAATAAGGATAACTGGTTTTGAAATACATCATATAACTAAATTTTTAATTCATATATATTGGTTTTGATCTTCCGATTGGTGTTTGGGACCGCAAGTAATCAGTTCCTTTTGACATATGTAAATCCTTCGCTGATTGTCTCGATATTGCCAGTAAGTCACTACTCTGATATGCAGGTAAATCAAGTTGACGAATCCCGAATAGAACGAAATGTGCATCCTGCTAGCCACCATCCATCTCTGCATTATATAAGTTTTTCGGAAATTCACTTATCTTGGGTTTCTATCCCTGTTTAACGTTTCGTCATGTTTCTTCGAAATGTTACTAGCAACGCTTCAAAAACCACATTGCTGAGGACTTTTCATCCAGTGAGACTGTATTACTATGTATTTTAGATTAGTTAATCTGCTAATCGATGGCTGACGGGACTCTCTCCATTTCTTATGACCTAATATGTGTCGCAATGGCTTCAATTTCTCACTACCATACGCGTAACTATCGTAACCAATGGTTGGAGACTCTGGGTGGCGTAGGTGTATACTCTCTCTATCTTCGCTTAAATTGAGATTAAAATTGCTCTATATCTTTGTACTAACTAATTCTTTCGTCCTGTACCATATCCTTATACATAATCTTTTATATATTACTACCATTGAGGTAACTAATTCTATGAATGTGGTGTTCATCTTGTGCTAATTGAGGTGTGGAAACTTGGACCAATGCATATATGGACGTGGTCCTACGTTGTAACTGACTAACTGACTGACCCTTAGGAATAATTTCAATGTACAGATCAAAAATAATAACTTGGTCGAATTTGTGATAAGATCAGCAGTCATTGGTGACTGAAACTAGTTTGTATGATAAAGACATTTTCACCACCAAGGATTTAATTAACTTGTCCTGTTGCTCAAGCGATAATTTCATATCATCCATTTTTTGTGAGAAAAATTCTACGACATCAGAAATGTATCCATCCTGGGATCATGTTTGAATCCCCCGGTGATATCTATACAATACTTAATGCTCTGGATGAACAATGTGCATTGTATTCAGTATTTATTGCTTACTTGGCTCTACATACCTGACCACATGAGTATCCAAAGACCGATTGAGAGCACAGTACAGGTCTAAACCAACGTTTATTATATTGTTACAAACACTGAAGCGAAATGTATATCACAGTTCTCTTATTTCTCTATCTGCAACCATTAACCAATCACCGTTCACTTTCACTGGAACAACACCATTAAAAACGTTCTTATCAAATATTCATTGTTTTAACTTTTATTTTATATTGAATTGAGGAAATCTTTCAACGTGTCGCTTTTTTAATCTTCCTAACTCAATAACGTTCTTGTTTGTTTAATCCCCTTACCTCCTCTTCGTGTCGATCATCACTTTGTCAAGAATGTGACAATTTAAATTGATAAATAAGTGTATATGTATCAATTCTGTTCTATTTTTTTGTCTTGGCTTATCATGTCAGCAAAATTAAAGACTAACAATGTTCAAGAAAAATGATATAAAGCATAGGGAGAGATGTCTTGTTTCCATTTTCTTGTTATAATTGTTGCCATATATATATATATAACTGATATCAATTAATTATTTTGTCTAATACAGTGCTTCTTATCTCTGTTTAAATCAACTCAATTCAAGACCACCTATATGATTATATTATTGCCATTAAACTGTATTTTCTGTAATATATGAATAGATTTGGTAAAAAAAATAATTAAAATACGACAATTAGTTTGCGTAGTTTATATTTTTAAATAGATTTTTGAGTGATATAGTGATTTACCTACTTACTTGACTGCATTAAGGTTCAATAAATAAATGTATCTTAAATACACACACACAGAGTAGTTGTTGGTTTTAAATTAAAGTTAATGCAACTCATTCAATAAGTATAGAATTATATACTCATCTTTGAACCATTTTGTTTATATGTTAGTTAGCGATTCCAAATACCTGTCTAAATCAAACTTATGAAAAGTGAAAGTCTAACCTATGATCTGACTGCCTAAAGTCAAACCCTTTTTACTACAGATGTAATTGATAACTACATATTAACTTATATCAACAATTTCTTCTCATTACCTGACTGTCTACTCTCTTTTACATCACCTTTAGCCATCAATTTGTCTTAATTAGTCAGTTAGTTACTTATATTAGTTTGGCTGTAAAAAGTCACGTTCACAATGCGTCAGTGAGGACAGTTTTGCTCATTCGTTATGAAACATGAATCACCGATCTGAGGGTGCCCAGCAACTATACGTTTGACTATTGTTGTCGCCATATCACCATAATAGTAATACTGAGGTTCGGCGGTGTGTTTTGACGTAGTGTTGACAGCTTAACTAATGTCAGTGTGTTTTATATTTATAAAAATGAGAGGGTTTGTGTTAGCTGAACAGAGTTCTTCTTCGTTGTTTTTCTTTCTTTCAATAGCACCTTCCATTATGTTTTATCCCTCTTTGGTTTATTTCGACTGTACTTTCCCTTCCTTTCCTTATTTCTTCTCAATGTTGTCTATTTTATTTGGTCTATGTTATTTTTTAGTACCCAGTTGTATCACATTTTACGAGTATTAAATAAATAAAGGTGAATTTAGTCACCAATTCTAATTGCATTACAAAATCCATGTTAAGAATCTACACTTCAATCCCATCTCTTTGTAACTTTATTTTCTACCGCCGTGTCATCTTTGATTGAAGGCATTGAGTAACTGTTGTATCGAAAGAAAACAACAACGTATTGTTTGCTTGGGTTGCATTGGGTCCCATGTGATCGGGCCTTAACCAAAGGAAAGCAGTTTTATAACCTATTTTCCTAGTTTGATTGTCGATTAGTTCACGTTTGTTGCCAGTTGACCGGTGACACAAGTGTCAATTGTGACAATGATCAGTAAACAACAATTGAAACCTTAACGCCTATTGATCCTCAAACCCCTTTCAACCCAGTGGGTAATCAGAAGACGAAAATAGAAAGCAAATCAGTTCTCTTTTGTACTTATTTCAGACATGATTCACAACTCATACAATAATTTAGAGTAAGATCCTAATCACACACATCAACTTAATTAAAAAATTACAACCACAAGATAAAACTTTTTCAATGTATTTGGCTGAAAATGTGTGAATATGGTCGTTAAGATATTGTCTTAAATTGATATATGGTTGGTGACAGCTATAATCAGATAGAGATCATTAGTCGATCAGTGTTAGACCACCATTGAAAGCCTTGAAGCATTGGACGGCCGTTTCGTTCAAGTATGAGACTCCTCAGCAGTGCCAATTTGCGATCCTGCAGGCGGGATGCGCACTGCCGAGGAGTCCCATATTAAGACGAAACGGCTGTCCAGTGCTTCCAGGTTTTCAATGGTGGTCTAACATTGATCGGTTCATGACCTTAATCAAAACTCAACAATTTCCACAACCCTATACCAATACAATCAGATACTGTGAAATTCGATTAAAGTGTTGTTATGCCCCAATAAAGATAATAAATGGTAACTTTGGGACCTATTTATGAACCAATGCGATGCATATATTTTTTATCATATAATTGCTAAATAACTAAACTAATAATTCATGTCCCTCTTATTATAAGCTTTATTTTGACCTATAGACTATCATTATATGATTTACCATTCTTGAGTTATCCCTATTCTATTTGTTACTGCCTCCCACATTCATAGCCACGTTTGGCTAAATCTTGTAGACATGTTATTTACTATTTTATGGTACGATGTGGTCAGTTTGATTAGTATATAAACTCAGTGTGTCTGGAATATAATGATTCATACCGCAGAGGCTGTTCTGGATTTAACCGGCTGGGCTAGGCAAAGGCAGGACCGATAAGTACTCTAAACTACTCGTATGGTTTTCGTATATCACTGTTCCAATCGATAATTCGCTGCTCTTTGATTGGCAGTTTTTATCACGTCACAAGTGTAACGATTATAAATGTTACCAATATATTCTTCTAGACTGTACCTTTCCCCCTGTAAAATTTAATTATGTTAATAACTTAGTAGTTAGATTGTTGTGGGAATGTTACAGTATCCATTGTCTACTAATCATATGATGTAATATGATGACTAGCTTTTTGTTTGAAATGATATTGGATGCTGAGATCTATATTGTAGCTTTATTATTGTCATCAAATAAAGCCCAATGTTAAAAAAACTAGGTAATTAATAAGTTTAATTGCTGAATTTTTTTTGAATATCATCCACATTAGAAGTTTTCAAATGTTCCTTTTTTTCCTGTCTTCAGGAATTCACTAAACTAAGCGAATTACAAAATCCTGGAATGACCCCGATGATTGAAAAAACTTATAAACGAGCGCGTCGATGTGGCATGCCAAAACTTAAACGAACAAAAGGATTTCTCAAACAGACACTCGTAAGTAATTGTTTCTTGAAAAAAAATACTCAGTTCTCTTCATGGCATTTTGTTTATTTAATAAACCTATAATATTTTCTCGTAAATTTACGTGCCTTGTTGTCAGTATATTCATCTTGGTTGGGAAGAAAATTATATAATGGCGAAACTGTAAAACAATGTTGATTCATTCGGTATCACATACAATGAAGATAGTATTTCCGATACAATTTTATCATTTTTGACAACGTATTATGATATTCACATTACTTCAATATTTGAATTGAATCATGATGTTTTCCATCCATTTTTTAAAAGTATTAGAACTTTTTATAAATTTTCTAAACAGCCACTAAATTTTCCCATTTTTTTTAGAGTAACGGTTTTCAATTGGTTGACATATCCTGGTTAAACGCACTATAAAAGTTCACTGAAATCACGAACTGACATAAGTTAGACCACTATTAGAACCCTGGAAGAACTGGACGGCTGTTTTGACCCAGTATGGAATTCATCGGCAGTGCACATCCACGATTCCTCACGTGGGGACCGAGCCCAGGATCGTCGGTCGCACGCGTAATCTCAAGACCACTGAGTCGCCATCCAACAGTGTTAATTTCTAACCTCAACCAATCCACGAAATTGCGCGACCATCTCCCATTGTCTTCGGTGGGGAAGTGCCTCACATCTGATATGGATCTACTCCACTCTTCACGGTTTCTCACTAGAATCCGAGAATTACCTCTCGAAGCCACTCACCATTGAGCACATGGTGGTCTAACTTAAGTTCATGATTTCAAAGAAATTCAACAATCTTCACAACCCCATACTGACACCATTGATGGTCACCTGGTTTGAAAGCTGGATTAGTGTTCATAATCATGTCAGAGTTTTATTTTATTTTATTTAAACACATAAATATTGGTACAAGGAAGCACCAGATAAATATGCGCCTCACAAACCTCATTCGATTTGTGTGAGGGCTGTGATACTGCCCAGGTGCCCAGACTGAAGCAGGTGGTTTTCTTAGGGGGCCACACCCCGAGCCTTTGACCTGAATGTCTGATCCACAAGGCAGTGGAGCATCGTCAGGAGATGCAGTCCCATGGTAGCCGGTGACCAACAGTTGGTTCATACTTCATTCGTTCCATCAGGATACTGGAGCCCATGTGCACCATTGGTTTGGAATCAGGGTTTTCCAACTCCCGTAGGTGGACTTTCCGTGTCCACCAACCCGGTTAAAGCGCCGGACATTCGCTTTTCGTCCTCTCACTTTTGTGAACAACACCCCCGCCACGAGAAGGCAGTGAGTAGGACTTCCCTGGCAGAGGCTATATATTCGCTGGCCATATGAGAGCATTTCGAGAGGGAGGGGTGACTCTCCCCACTCTCGGCCGTACCAGGGCATTTGGGGGTGTAATCACAAAACAAGAAAAAAGTGTTTGAGGTTGATCATACACACCACTTCTGTGAGTGGTCAGTTATTTGTATTATTAGCTCTATACTTTCCAAACTTTACCTAACGGCACTGGAAACCCGTATATAAGTTGTACTGACTTTTATGGGTAATTTTCTCCAACCTTCCCTTTTTCTCATTTTTGAGAAGGTAGCAACACTGAAGATGCTAATTATTCTTATGCATTACAAATATCCGATAGTCACAAAGCTTTTTCATTAAAGACCATTCCTGTTTTATACTTAAAGATCCAAGTTTATGCATCCAATTTTTTGGTGACGTTAGGTGTCGTTTTTCGTTGAGTGGTTGGTTTACTGTCGTTCTTTTTTTTGAAGATAGAAGATACTAGTTTAGTGGACTTGTGTGTATATCTAGCGAGTTATTACATAAAGTTGGTACAAGTAGAAATTTATACGAATTTCACAAAACGTTTTGAACAGCATCATATCAGTCGCTCTAAGATGTCACACCAGGAAGATATTACCTCAATTAGAGTATAATTTATAAAGATAATATTTTTTTCAGAAAGTTTCAGTTTGATCTATCAACTAGGAAGGTTGCATAAACTTTCTTCCATGTATTTATATCACCATAATTTTAAAAATCCACTAAATAAATTAATGACATAATTCTTCGTTTTACACCATGGCATTTCATTAGACTATCGTTGAAAATCAGGAAGCACTGGTGAGCTGTTTCGTTTTAGGATAAGACTCATTGATGATGCATATCCATGGCACTGGTACTTATCGAACCTTTGGGCTTCGCAACGAACACATCTTTCAGACCCCTAAGTTGGGATTTGATGGCTATAAGAAAATACAAAATTAGCTGCTTCCACAACCTCCGTTATACTAACATGATTAGCTTTGAATTACACTTTTTGTCCCACGAATTTATTCTTTCTTGAATCATGTTATCTATACCTAATCATTTACGTTACCATTGATACTGTTTGTCTACTTCTATCACTCCTTCATTTGTCTTGATAATTTCATCTCACTGTGCTAACATTGTGTGGTTATTTGAACTGACTCGTATGTTTGTCATTACACATGACTAACTGAATTCCACCAAGTTCTGATTATAAATAATTTAAAGCAGTTAACGTTTAGCTATTTCGAGGAAAGTATGATATTGTTCCTGTCATCTGTTTTAACAATTAGTTAATGTTATTAGTCTTTCTATAATGATAATTGTCTAAATGATGTAAAAAAAGAATTGTGGTTAGATAAACTGAAAAACGGACCGTGTGTATTTTTTTCATTGACAGAAACAATGTGTTTGTGTATTTTGTGTGAATTCTAATAAGCCCAGTATAAATGATATAGTATAAATTATCTCTTAAATCAAGTTATTCATACAGTTTATCATATTTCACATTAGACATTAATACCGTTAGATACCGGCTCAGTGATCGATCGGTTAAGTGCTCTAGCGCGAGACTGGTAGGTCCTGAGTTCGAATCTCTCGAAGTGGGATCGTGGATGCGCACTACTGAGGAGTCCCACAATAGGACGAAACGACTGTCCAGTGCTTCCAGGTTTTCCATGGTGGTTTGGCTTCAATTGACTCATGATCTCAACTATATAAAACTACTAAATCTCCACGAAACCCCCTTCCCACAATATATTTTATTTGTTCAGTAGGATTTATGTGTTCAATATTATTCTCTAATGATTATTTTCTTTCCTCAACTTAAAATATTCAATATTGGCTGTTTACACCTTGAAATAAAATGAATTGTAACTTCTTTTTATTTAACAATCCTGAAAGAAAATAACCAAATAGATGAAACAATATCAAATTATATGCTATTAAAATTAATAGCATTTGAAGAAAGTATATACTTTTCACGTCGGTGGGTTTTTTTAATTAGTTTGGGAGTAGATGAGACTGATTGATTGATTAGCTTATTTTTATTTGGCGTAGTGTATAGCTCAAAGCTTCGATAGCTAGCCATTAAGCAGTACAGTTACAGTATTAAAAGTGTTATTATCTTTTTTTCGTTGTCACTCAACCTTCTGGATCGTCTTTCTTCCTTTTAGTTTTACGATCATCTCACTCTTCTGCGTAAACCTTTTCTCTCTCTCTCTCTCTCTATATATATATATATATATATATATACGCGTGCATATGTGGACACAATCCATTTTCCTATTGGCTAGTATGTGAAAGATGAAGGCAACAGACAAGGATTTTGTTTTCCATCAGTTTGATATACTTACTATATTTGAAAAAACACAACTAGGATAACAATAATATTAATAAATAATGGCAATAGGGATAATAGTATGTTCCGTTTAATTCACCGATTTTTGTCATTTGTTTATCCCAACTTTCAGATTACTCGATGTGTAGCTACCCATGGAATATTTATTAGTAGATGATAATGAGACTTATGATGTTACACATTACTTTATTTACCTAATAATAACTGATCCTATTCGAGAAGTTGAATAGTATTCATAGTTCTAAAAGCCCTAAACTAATTGGCTTGTAATTGTTCATTAGTTGTTTTGAGGAGAAAGAAGATACGTATGTTTGTTTATCTATTGTTGTGCTGATTTGGTCAACTAGTTTTTGCTGTATGTAATTAATAGTAATTTATTTAATGGGGGGATAGTGAATTTCTTGGCGATTAAATTGAATAAGAACTGGTCTTGAATTGTGGCTGAATTTGACTAGAGAGTTTTAATACATTATGCTAGTAGACTATCATCTATCCACGTTATTTCACTCCTATATTGTAATCAAGGTTATATTGTGGCGATTTGGTCATTTATCTGTTTATTACTTCTTTCTTTTCTCTCTCTATACCTCATTCCGTGTTTGTAATAAAATGAAGATAGTATATCATCTTTCTATGTCGAAAACCTTTATTTTTGAAAATTAAATTAATTAAAGGGTTGTATACTTCGTGTAATTTATGCATAGAAAATATTGTTCGCATATTCTGGAATAATTGAGTTAATAATGTTGAGGTTAAACATAAGGTATTGGTTAAAGATAGTTAATCGGTTGATAAGGTGAATTTTTATCGACTAAAATGGTTGGCCCATGAATTACACATGACCAACCAACCTCCCACTTCGATATATGGTGTTGTCTGAAGTAGAAGTAAGTCGACAGAAAGCCAGGTGTGACCAAGCTAAGACATCCATTAAGTCATTGAGTGTTGAACTAAATCATATTAGTGGGTGCAGGTTATCTGTTTGGCGTTGGGATGTTTACCATGACCAGTGGTTGAAAGACACTGAATAACATGGCTCATAATTCGTCACAGTGGCACAACTACTTTTAATCTTTACATTATTCTAGATCTTGAATTCCAGTGTTTCTTCACACCACCACCTACTGGTTATTTTTTCAAATCATATTTGAATGCTATCCAGAGAGGCTTGTTTCATTTAAATTGAGTTTTTTTTTACTTGGATCATATTTAGAGATAAATTAATTGTTTGATGACTCCCCAGTAGTCCGATTTTATAAACCCTCTCCTTCTTGCATTTAATCATCTCGATATAACATTTGTCTATCTATCATCATCGATCTATTTGTCAATTCTCTGTTTCAACTTTCGTTTGATTCAAAAAGATCGCAATTGTTTATGTTTTGTAATGTTTCTTTATTGATTATTTTTTGGATACTTTACAATTTCCAGTTTGTTTGGACAATCATAATTTATGCTAAAGAAGTAGAATGGTTTATGTAGTTGGTGTACGTATACACATGTTCAATTTTTGCATATTGTCTGTTCCAACGTTTATTTCTATATATTTTACATATGTGATGTATGAACGTTAAAATCAATCTGCCAGGTCATTTCAGTTATTATTATATGGATCATCTTGTATATTTGCAACGTGTGTGCTTATGCACGTATATATATATATATATATATATATATATATATATATATATATATATATATATATATATATATATATATATATATATATAGAACAGTTAGTGTTAGGTATCTGTTTCTTTGAGTACATAATTTGTAGCGGTTTATGTGATATAAAGCGTGTGCGAAAATCAATATATAAAATTTATTTCTTTTAGTATCATGTTGATTGCACTATCTTCTCTAATGTTACTCTAATTTATAATTAATAGTGGTAACATTTACTCACTTAGTCCAATACCGTATATTTGATTACAGTAAAGAATTTACAAAATGAAATACGCAAAATTCCTGTTTCTATAAGCGTTTAACTTGTAAATGTTCAAAAGGTTTACAAATTAGTTATTCGTATTCATCTGTAAATGTTTACAATTAGTCCTACTCCTATGACGTCTGTTTTTGTCGCCGAAAATATTTCATGTATGGATTATATAGTAGTTAGCTCTTGTTACTCCAAAGGAATGACGAAGATAGATAGATATATGCCAACTTGTTTGTTTAACCTAAGTAGAAAAGTCTATTTGCTTATTGTGAATAAAAAGAAAAACTTTTTTTTTAAAAACTCGCGAAACTTAAGCGCTGGATAATGCAAAGCAAACAAACACGTTAGCAGTTTACTTTGTGGGATTCATGTGTAAGTAAGGACCTCGGTTTAAATATACATTATATAATGTAGACGGACACGTTAACAGTCTACTTCGGAAATGTAACAACACATTAATGTGGAGAGCTATAATAGATACACTAGTATATGACGTTGTATATTAGCAAGTATGCGTTACATTTATATGTAGAATACTCACATTGGACATATACATTTCATAGCTAGAATTTTGACCAAGCTACTGCGTAGTTATTATAACCTTTAAAATTTTACTGTTTGGCAATAAAAATATTTCGAAATGTTCACATTTTAATCAAATCGGAAGATAATTTATTTTCATTAGGGTTTTTAGCTTTTTTATATCTAGCTTTTGTTTTACATGATAGGGACGCTAACCCACGCGCAACCCTCTGCTTTTATCCTAACTTGGAATCAGCAGCAAGCCTAGAAAGGCTCTAAGAAAAGTTCCCTTGCTAAAGGATGGATCGGTTGCTTTTGTCTTCAGTAAATTAATGATAATAATGGTACTAATAATATTTCAAAAGTGACATTTTGCAAACAGATCTCTAAGATCAAGGGTTCATTCATCTTTCATTAAGATATAAATGATGACATATGCATTGTTTACTACTGAATAGTGTGGCGCATATATATCTGGTTCCCCCTTGTACTAATATTTATGTGTTTAAATAAATTAAATAAGTTCCGTATCATAATGTTTCATATTCATTTTTTTGAATACTGTTTGTTGCAGAAATTTAATTTCGAACTGTGTTACACTCAGGTTATTTGTTCTCAGCATAATAATTTACTTGGTAGGCATGACTTCTGGTAGAGTTGTGGCTTAGTGTTTCAAGCAGTAGATCGTTGTAGTTCCCAGTCCCACTCCTTTTACTTTAGTTTGGGCAGCTGGGTAATATCACTGTCCCTCAAATAAGGTGTAGCTCGAAGCTGAGTACATAAATATGTACTGGGTAAGTGAGTCACATCATCATCATCATCGCATAATTTATTATGCATTAAACTATTAACTTATGCATCGTCTGGTATAGATAGGATTCATAATCATTTTTAATAATATGCTATTATTGTATTTTGTATTATTGTATTCATTATATCACACACGTATTTAATGCATTCGTTTTTGCAAATAATCCAGTATTTGAAAAATTCCCATATTGTGTTTTAAAACAATATATATAAGCGAACAATATTGTTTTCGATTAGATCCTTATCAGGCTTTATTCTAATATACAGTAATATTCATAAGCATATACGAAATTATTAAATCAATCAAGGCAGTTTATGAGTCAATCATAACATTACATAACTGAAAATAATAATAAGTGAAAAGTACAAATTGGTAGTGTGATGACAGGTGTACTAGTTGTGATAAGAATAATAAAGGCTTGAAACAATGTTACATAATGGGAAATAAGTCAATGATTAGAAAAAAGAATATAGACACTGAAATAACATTCATAAAAATTATAAGATTACGTAATAAGAAATGTTCAGATAATTGGACCGTGAAGCGAATATTTGAAAAAATAATTTCGTATATGCTTATAAATATTACTGTATATTAGAGTAAAACCTGATGAGGATCTAATCAAAAACAATATTGTTCAGTTATATATGTTGTTCTAAAATAATCTAGTAGTCAAGAGTTTAGCCAAGAAAAACCCTACTGTTTTAGTGTGTGGTGATAGTAGTACTATTCAACTGACTAAATGTAAGCAGTTGTCAAATTGCTAGATGCTTACTAGCTAACTTGCAACCGTATTTGTAATTGAACACTGAATGTTTTTAGTCAACAATTCACTGCTAGTATTTTGCCCCACGACTTTAGAATGAATAATATGTGGAATATCTTGCTTATTAATAACAGGTGTTTATTAGGAATATACATTTGTTTACTCTCTCTCTCTCTCTCTTGGATCAATTGGGCTTATTTTTATGGATATACAGATCTATACTTCAAAAGGTTAAGTCTTTACAAGTTATATTTTATTTCTTTAAGTTTGATATTATAAAAATTAATTTAGTTTTAATTGTTTAAACTATCCCATTGTTGATCGTTTGACTAAGAATGTGATTAGTCTTGGTTGACGTAAAAGCATCTGCGCTCATTGTTTCGATATAACGATTATGACACGTTTATTATTATTATTATTATTATTATTATTAGCTCTATCCAATATTTTATTTTTTGATACAATATAGAATTCTTGGCACGAAGTATTACAACAAGTTTACGTTTCTTATTTGTTGATCGATCCTGACGACAAATATTGATTGATTACAAGTTAAATGTTAGCAGTTCAGGAATCGACATTTGAATAATGTACATTCTTTTCGATGCATATTGCCAGAAACCACGATATCTCTGATTGCACTTTATTGTAACTTGTACAGCGAAGTGTCGTAAACTTTTCATGAATTCACTTAAATAGGTTATGCGACTAATTGACAAAATGATGTGTTAAAACAGACAAACAAGAACAGATAACTTTTCGAAACATCTAGATGTTAGGAACAGGTAGCCCAGATAGTTAAGTTGGTCGCCGTTATGTATAGAATAGATGGAATTTGGCTAGCAGTGGAATCCGGTACGCACGTTTCCTCCTGATGAGATAACACATTGATGTTTGAAGCAAACGCTATTAGGTTCGAGTTTTGGCGTGAACATCAACTCTAGGACGCGGGTATATCAAGCTGATAACTTCCGAATAGGAAGAAGTGCGCACCCTAGATTTCACTGCTAACCAAATTCCACCTATTCTGTGTAAAATTATGAGCATTACTTTGCAAGGTATATATATATACAAAGTTATCATATGATCTATAGATCTTTGCCTAAATATTCTGTGTTCGTTTCTTCCACTAGAAACTATTCTCAATGTTACACAACAATATCGGTTGTAATAATGGTCATAACTAAGGAACTTAAATAATTGTACACATAGGTGTAGGCGTGTATATGTCATTACGTGATACATACACTTACTCTGTCTAACAAACCAAAACCCAATGATAATATACACAATAATTAAGAAACAAATTGTAATATTAGTCCCTTTTTTCTAGCGTTATAAAACTATATGTGTTCGTACAGTCATATATTTTTATTTATGTGTGTATGCGTGTTGTTTGTTGATAACTGGAATAATCTGTTACTACTGATGTAACTATTTAGTTATTTATTCATTTAATTTTACCCATACAAAGTTTAGTGTTTTTTTATATTTACGCTAGCTTATTTCTAACAGCATATCAAGGTGTGCTAGAAATTAGTTGTAGTGTTGTTTTGTTTTCTTGGTTTTAGTCTCTTTCAAATTAATCCCGTCAATTATACAATTATTTTGTTGGTCATTTAATTAACCAATTAACGTATTTTTATATATACTTGAAATCATGAGTCAATTGAAGCTAGACCACCATCGAAAACCTGGGAGCACTGGACGGCCGTTTCGTCCTATTGTGGGACTCCTCAGAACTGCGCATCCACGATCCCACTTCGTGAGATTCGAACTCAGGACCTACCAGTCTCCTACCAGAGCACTTAACCTCTAGCCCACTGAGCTGTCCGGCATCCAACGGTGTTAATATCTAACTTCAACCTATCCACGAAATCGAGCGATACATTGTGTGGGGCAAGATCATGGATGCGCATTGATGAGGAGTCCCACAATAGGATGAAACGGCCGTCCAGTGCTTCCAGGTTTTCGATGGTGGTCTAGCTTCAATTAACTCATGATTTTAAGTATATATAAAAATTACTTGAAATTTCCACAGAAAACTCCCAATTAACTTATTGTTGATTTATTTGTTTATCTGGGAAAAGTGTTTTCAATGAAATGTTTTTAAATTATAACTATATATATATAGTGCGACACCATAATCTAGGAAGTTGAACAGTTGCCCATTATTTTTGCTAAATGTGAATCGATCTATATTACAATAGTACTCTTATTGCTTCAATCAGACGCATGGTAATATGTAAAAACGATAAATTGATTGATAGCTGTATGAGCGCTCATCAGCTGTGATGATTTGGATACATGTTTAGTTATCGCCTGCTTTAATGTTCTGTCCCGGCAAAGTAAATATAAGTTGGAATAGGTTTATAAATGATTAAATCCATGATGTGGTATCAATTTTTGAAGTCATTTTATCTTGGTCTGAACCGTGTCTAAAATGTGCAAGGCTTCTTGATTCGAGTTCACAATAAAATTGTAATTGTATGATTAAAGATCATAAACAAAATAACGTAAAATAATTTAGTCATACGTAATCACTGAAAATACTTAAGTGTATAAAGTTGCCATGACTATTCTGAACCGAATACAAAACCATAAAAAATAGGAGACAACAAGATTGATCTAGTTTTACAGAAAGTGTGTGAAATTGTAATTACTAATAATCATGATTAAAAAACTTATTGTAGTCACATAGTCAATGGCAATAATAAGCACTAAAGTTAAATTAACTCAATATAAACATCGGTGAATGGATAAAAAAGTAAAAGGATTACGCAACAGGCACAGTTATTCGATTAAATGTATCCTGACCATGTCAAAATGAATTTTTCACCACATTTTCTTTCGGTATACATATCAGTTAGTTAATAATATACTACATCTTAAGTATCTACCCTCTAACACAGTCATCGTAAATTTGTAATTTCTATGAAAACTCTTTTAATTACAAATTCCTATATAATGTCTTATATCAACTCGGAGGCCAAATACTGTGAAACTATTCGCTCTAATTTAGAAAAAAGTTCTTATATAAGTTATTTTTAATCATTGAAATTTGTATGTTCATTAAATATAATTCACTTTATCTACTTCAGTTTATCCAGCTGTGGATTACAATACAAGTAGTTTTTCTGAGCTAGGTAGTTTAATTACAGAGCTTCCATCGTCGTTCTGGATGACAACAACATCAGCGTCTACCTCATGTAAAAATGAACTTTTCAGTTATTCCACAAGTGTTATATCAGTTCGTTCTGATAATCTTGCTTGTGATTGGTAGCCTTCATAGTTTTTTTGTTTTCATTTTTTTTATTATATATGTATTGACTATCTTCGTCAGTTGACCTCTGGCCTTGTGAGGTTGATTGTTGACCTCTTCCGTATGGATTCATAGGTTAGGTCTGTGTCGATTTTTTCCTGTTAACCGGCAATCGATCTGAATACCGCACCGTAATAAATTCTTTGGTATTCTTAGAGTTTCCTTGATCCAAAGTTTTGACGCAATTAAATGGCCCATCTGATGAACATAATACTAAAAGCATTCACCTGAGCTGTGAACCTTTTTCAATATCGAGTGATGTTTAAATTTTTTATTGTCTATATATTAAACAAGACTTTAATAATGAACCGAAATTCGTATGAAAATCAAATTTTTACAGTGTGTGGCGATTGTGTCTTTTCTCTTTCTTTACTCTCTTTTCCACTATACACATCTTATATATATATATATATATATATATATATATATATATATATATATATATATACATATATATATATATATATGTACTATTATATCACAAATCGTTTCGGTTTGTTGATAGAATTGATAAGATGATAAATCGAAGAACAGTATGCATTAAGAAGTAAATATCAATCAATACTCAGATCCCTTTTTCCCTCTATCTTAATTTTCACTCTCCTCTCTCCCTCCCTCACCCATTAAGTAATCCATTATTTCACTTTGTAGTGACGTACATAGTTTCATTTTAAGTCGCAAACATTGCCTATCACTATTGTTATTCGTTTAAAGATCCCCATCAAATATTAGTCTTTTTATTATCATTGTTATTGTCATTATTACTATTTCATTAATGTCACAACCATCATTATTTTAATAGATGATAAAGATCTAGAGCTTTGTTCTGTTTTCCCTCTATCCCTCTCCCTCTCATAGTTCTGAAAACGATAGTTGATTTTATTTTTCTATCTTTCTCTCTCTACCTTCCTTCTTTTTATGTGTTTAGGCACACAAACAACAATAACGTGTTGCTATGTTTAGTAGATTTTTATTACTGACTATCACGACGTAAAAAAATTCTATCAGCAGGAGCACTTTTACTGATTCCATATGTTAAATACTCAGTCTTTTTCTTCATTTTTACCCTTTTTTCATTCAGAAACATTTCTTTCTTGATTAATTACTGGTTGACATTAAATGAAGTTACATTATCAGTATAAAGTTTTGTGATGATAGCATTCCCATAGTGTAAATCACGAACGGATCTTAAATAGACCATCACTAGGCACTGGACAACTGTTTCATCTTAGTATGAGCTTCTTCAGCATTGGGCACTCACGAATATTTCATAAGGGATTGAACCTAGGACCTTTCTCGCAGGAGATTACGTATCCTCTGGACTACTGAGTCTATATGCAATGTTGGACATCTTTAGCTTCATTCAATTCGTGATTTTGTGTGACCATCTTCCATTGCCTGCGGTGAATAACGGTCTCACATCCAATATAGTTGAACTCAGTAGTCTAGAATTTAGGCGCTGCTACGCGAGGCCAAAGGTCCTGTTTTTATTTTCCGGATACGGAGCTGTAGATGTGAACTGCTGTGCGTTCTATACTAGGGTGAAATAGCTGTCTAGAGATTCCTGGTTTGCAATGACGATCTAGTTCAAATCAGTTCGTGATATAAACTTTGAAGTGGAATTAGTACTTTTTTGACTATTAAAGTAATTACTACAAAGTCAAAAGTACAGTAGAATATAATTTACTGTAGTGTCGTGGAAAAACACGAAGTAGTGAAAATGAATAAATATTTAGTTTATCAACTGCTATTTTACGTAGTCAGTTTTGAGTCACACATTGTTTATGTGGGGATTAATAATACCGCCCGATTGTTAGGATTGTGAAGTAGGTGAAGCAGAGTCAAACCTGTGGTTTTATGTTTAAAGGCTTCTGACTGCTTTTACCTCTAGTTCTGTTTTTTCTGACTGTTCCCGCATAATCACTTGTTTCTAACAGCAGTAATAATAATAATTATAGTAATAATAGGTTCAAGGTACCTTGTCAACTACTTTAAGCCACCTAATAAGAGGCTTTCCAATTAGTTTTCAATTGACTGCGGTGTATCCTCAAGATGCGTATATACTGCTTTGACAAAATCAAATCTATGTCACGTAGTTCCACTTTTCTAGGTGTTATGACTGAAAGAGGAGAGTTTAAACAGCCGAAGCTACTCTGCTACTACTAGTAGTAGCAGTTGTTGTTGTTCACTTTGAAACTATTCATTCATGTATTTTAATTATCATTATAGCTAAAACAGTTTTTCTAATATACACATATTTATTTCTCACTTCTATAATCATATGAATATTTATCATAAATATATATATATATATCGACAAACGGTTTTTTTAATGGACAGATTAATAATCGAGAACAATTCTAAATTCAATGATAATACTCTTCACTATGTTTTATGTTTGGATTAGTGATTCTATCTTTTTTTTTTCACTATTTATCTTAGTGTTTTATTGTATTATTTTGTTTACTTTTTGATTTATTTGGATGATTCGTTGTTTATGATTACTACTTTCTTTTGTCCATTGACATTATTGATATGTCTATCTCTGGGCATGTCAACTGTCAATCATTAGGTCACGTGTTTCAATCTACTTCTTACAGTAGCATCATGGTTAGTGTTTAACATGTTTAACACAGTAGTAGGTGTGAGACTACAATTACTACTGCATTCACATAAAAACCGTATTAAATTTTCTCAGTTATATAGATTTTTTTTTCTTCGCATAGACAAATGTAATTCAATAGGTACACATGCAGATTCATGTACACACTTGATTATTTTAAACCGTACTTACTGCTTATATATATCGTCTGACTGTCTAAACGTTGATATGTGAAGAAGTTTTTATTTTATTCTTGTGAATTGTATTGGATTTAATTTGAATAACCAGATGTCTTGTTTTGTAGGTGGAATGACATAAATTACCATGATAAAGTATTATTATTATTATTATTTGAATTGTTTGGCGTCAGACGGCAGTTGTGTTTTTCAGTATTAGTTACTAGGGTGTAGTCATTAATCTCTTCACAATTTGTCTTACTCTGGCTTTCATCAATAAGCTACTATGTCTTAGGAAGCACATGGTATAACTTACATGCGGATAGTTTTTATGACATCTGTCCTAGTCTCCGTAATTTCTTGTATTTCCAATGAGCTGACTGACTGAATAATAATAATAACAGAATAGATATTTTATCCCACAGTTTTTTTATATTACAAGACTTCATTGGATTAGTTAGTAGAAGAATATCAAATCAGTAATTTTAATAATATCAGTGATGTGTAAAAAAAGTGATTTTGAAATCGTAGATTTGAGCGAAAGCAAATAGTCACTGTATTTACACTAGTGCATCCAATTCTGAACCGTGTCATTTAACATCTACTACTAATAGTTATAATTGTTGCCTGGATCACAACTAGATAGTCTACACTATTTACTTACCAGCATGATTCAAATCAAACACTAAATAACATGCCATGTTACAGTTTGACTATTTCTTAGCCTTTCTGTTCACTAAATGCTACATTATCAGGAAACATCTCGTTGTTAGGCTAATTTCTAATCAAAATTTCGTTATATTGACCAGCTTCTCATTTCAACGGTTAGTCTGTTACTTGAGTATTATGAAATTGTTAATTTTTTATTCTTGACAGTTAAATCTAAAAGCTTTATAATTATTACTAAAATTTCACTATTTGTTTTTTAAGATTATGTGTGTTTTGTTTATAGTGTCTACAGTTAGTTTGTAAACTTTGGTCTGTGATTTCAAGCAAAAAAATACTCCTTCTGTGACGTGATTAAGTTTTATTTGTTTTTTTTTCATTTCGTGAGATTAAAACCTTAAAGTTGTGTGATGGTTGATATAAAAATCACAATTCGGTTGTGTATATATATATATATATATATATATATATATATATATATGTGTTTATGTACAGTGATAATTTAACACAAATAAAACTGGCAAATAATTCACTATCTTGACACAATATCGTGTTCACACTAGTGATTAATTCCAGGAACGATTTCTAGGAATTCTTGTGAGGGACCGTGATCAATGTAGTCCAGCTACCTCAGGTGTATTGAAGTCATTCATTAATGGGATTGGTTTATGGTTGTTCAGTATCACGAACTGATTGAAGTTAGACATGTAAAGCAAAATGCAGACTCAGTGACCTAAATTTTAAGCGCTCAGCGTGTGATCTAAATGTCCTAAGCTTGATTCTTGATGGTGTTGTTCATGCATACAACAAAAAAGATTTATACTAGGACCAAATAGTTTCTTGATTTTCAATGGCTGTCTTACTTATGTTAGTTCATGATCTTTACAACAATCTGCAAAGACCCACTATACTTAGGCAATAAAGTTGTCTGATTACAGGAATAGAAGACAACCCATTAAAAGTAGGTATGTACGTATATGTGTGTACAATGTCAGTTTATACGCCAAGAAAAGTTACACTTCTATTTACATAAATTTCAATAAACAAAATAAAATCGAAGTACATATACAAATTAGACTGCTGTTATATGTCCCCTTAAAATAATGTTTTGTTAATGAAATGTAGATTGTGTATATATTATCGACTAGTATTAAAATAAATATATGTTTATTGCATTTCCTGTGGATTCGTGACGAATTGTTTTCCTGAGAGAGTCAAATGTTGGTTGACGATGATGATGATACCTACTTCAAATGTGATTTATCATTCACCGTCAAATGACTTATGCTTAGTGCCTTTATACCTTCTTAGCTCGATTTCATATGTTAGTTGTAGCTTTTAGGTTCCATGCTTACTCCTTCTCTAAGTATAGAATATCCAAGTATAAATTTATTATAACATAATAACATTCGTTAAAAAATCGTACTTGACTGTACAACAGTATTTTTTTCAAGATATCAACAATTTAAATTTTTACTCGTTAGGATATCGCACTAATTTATTTTCAGAATTCATTTTTGTTTTGGTTGTTTAAATCTTCCAACTGATGTTTAGGACTGCAATGGATCAGTCCCTTATTGGCATATGTGCATCCTGTGCGGATTGCTTCAATATTGCCAGTAAGTTACAATCATTATGAACAGAGATTGATGGTGACTAGCAGTGTGATCCAGGACTCGTTTCTTCCTATTTGGGACTTATCATTTGAGTGTGCCTGCATCCCAGCGTTGATATCCACTCGAACGGACAGTACTAGGTTCGAGCCCAGGACTTGAACATCAACTCTGGGATGTAGGTACATCCAGCTGACGAGTCCTAAATAGGACGAAACGCACGTCCCGGATTTCACTGCTAGCCACCATTTGCCTCTGCTTATATTATGAGTGTTGTTTACCCTATCGGAAGACTTATATTATGCCATATCTGCTAAGCAAAATGGGCGAGGAATATATCAAGTAATAAGATATACTTTTAATTTGTGGAAAATGAGAATTCCATTTGATCTTTAATGTGTTTTTTTCACTTCAGTTGATAATTATTGTCTAAAGGTTCCGTGTGTTGTATTGTCACATTGTCATTTTTTTCCGAGCAAAATGAAACACTTCAGAAATATCTTTGCATGTACGACTACATTTACATACATTTTTGATCAAAACTAACTCATCCTTACTACTACCAACACACCGTTAGGAAGAGAGAGAGAGAGAGAAAGAGAGTAAACTATTTCTATTTGTATTATACTATTATTTTCTTTAGTTTTTCACAATGAGAAAAACAGTTTGTCAATTACTGTGATTTGAATAAATAATTAGTTTTAAGTAGATTTGGAACTTACTCGGTTTTGTTTATCTGTTTTGTTCTTGTCAACGGATTTACTTCTACATTTTTATGTGTATATATATGTTCATGTGTATCTAATATCTATATGTGTGTCTGTCTGATTGCTAAAACTTTTGTTTGCAGTTTTCCTCATCCGTCAAAAAAATGCCCTCAAGTGTAATAATATTTATTCATTTTACCGTAAATGTTCCAGATATATATCTATACATTTTTACTTGTCATGAGCGCGTGTGTTTTCTCTCTCTCTCTCTCTCTCTCCTTTTTTATTACCTCGATAACTTATTAAAAAAAGAATTATTGAATCTAATACTCATGTCGTCGTTATTACTAGTGTATCTATCTGTATGTCTAATGTATCTGAGACTCTATAATGCGTAAATATCAATTTATGTGTGTGTTTGCGTTTTGTATATTATTATATGTTTATATATGTATATATATTTATGCATGTGCAAACACATATGCATACGTCTATATTTAATGATTAGAGTGGAAACAGTATCTGAGACACAAAACAACCTAAGAATGTAACAAGTTAACCATAATTTTTTGCCGGTTCTCATTACCAATCTTACCTATTATTAATAATAATGATATTATTAATATTGTGTACTCTGATTTCGAATTTAATTATTTCTTCAATGGATTCGTTTAAACTTGTTGGTCGTTATCAACTTTCCTCCACCCTCAATATTTCAGTCGGCTACTTTTTTTTAAAGAAATACTGTTTTTTTGTTATTATTTGTCTCTCTCACAGTGCTTCCTTTACCTCCGATATAAAATCATTATTTCGGCTATTATTATTATTATTATTATTATTATTATTATTATTATTATTATTATGTAATGTAAATTGTACTTGACATATCGTTGTTATTGTCTGTATGATACACATCATTTTAATAGTGTTCATATGTTTTTAACAAAACACAGAATGCTATGGCAGGATAGGTATTGGGAAATTTGAACCTTTGAAACTGTTCTACCTGACGTTATTGTATTTCTGTAATAATTGTTTAATTATTAAATACTTCAATTGTTGTATTTTTTTATTCTCCTACTTGTAAGCTTTTTCGTGATGCATAAATTGTTATAATATACTATACATTTCTTAAGTTAGTGTTGATTTATTACGAACCTACAACTCAGTTCTCTTCCAATCATGGCGTAGTTTTATCCTGTGGTTGTACTTTCTTAATTCAATTGAATGTGGCAATAGAAGCTGACTTTCTGACCTCTATTTAGACTTAAAGTAAGGGGTAAAGAATGGCTTGTGTGTAGCGAGCCAATGGAAGCTTAGTTTGCGTTGTTTCAAGTCTAACAGTGTTGGTCATACGTGTAATTGATTAAGTCTAGAACACTAGTCTATAGCAGAGATAGATGCTGGACAAAGAAAATTTTTAATTATAATACCGATTGTGAACTTGAACACGTGGTATCGATATTTGTTTCAAACCAAAACAAAGATGGATGGTGGCTAGCAGTGGAATCCAGGGAGCGCGTTCCGTCCTATTTTTCACAACGCATTAAGTTGTTTTGTTAATGTGTGAATATATTTTGTGTACTTTAAGTAAGCTAGCTAGCTAGTTATATTTGCAGCTAACACTGTTGGCTTTAGACATTTGATTTTCAAATAATTACTTTGGTCATGGTTTTAAAAAAAAGCGTTATGAGATGTGTGTGTATATATGTATTATGCATCCCCTTCATCATGGAGTTATACATTTTGCTGAGTTAATAAATTTTTGTCTTATTTCTGTTCTTTAGTTGTAGAATTCTTTAATGAGAATATACATCTGTCTACTGGTTATCGAAATAATTTGGAAAATACCATCGATATCACACCGAATTAATTACTAATTAATGGGAAAATTGATATATTGCATTTACGGACTCTAGATTCGTATAATCACTCGGCCATGAACAAGATGTTTTTTGTATAAATAAGTGGGTGTATGCAATAGTACTACTACTAACTCAGCTGCTCAAAATTGAAGTAGAGGTGTTTTAGTTTCGACGTTTGAACCTGCAATCTCTGTCAGTCAGTTAGTCTCAATGTAGAACTTAGTGCATATGTACATCGGTTCAAATGGCCATACCCCATTAGTTCAGAGAGGTGAGGATGTTAGGGCTAATTCCAAAGTAGTAGGAGTAGTAACAGTATTAGTTTTAATAAAAAGGACTAGACATCGAAGATACGATTCATGAAAATATGAGTTAGTGGAATGATGAAGAATTCAGAAGCTTAGAATGTAAAGGAAGACAAGGAGTGAATGCACCCAAGCTATGTCATTTAAAGTCTCTAACCTCTGGTTACGATACTGATATGGACCCAAACTAGGTAATCGACATCTGTTAACATAGCTTAGTCCAATTGCATATATATATATATATATATATATATATATATATATATAATGATCGGACAATGTCGGGAACCCATTATCAGTTAGACCGTCAATCATATGTACTGTAGAACCTGGAGCTTATCTATAGCGGTTCAAGTCGTCACGTCATATCAATACGTCAATATTAAATTATCATAACGAATCGCAGAGTAGTAGAAAAAGTAACAATATTACTGGTGGTTGACAATACTTTATGATTATAGTAAAAGGGATAAATTCACGGAATAGGAAAGCACACTTTAATTTTAAAACCCAAAATCTAGGGACAGATAAAAAGTGAATAGATTTTCATCATTGTGGCCAGTTTCGATTCATGTCATCCAACGTTTCAACCTTCCTGAATGATGACCATGTGGATTCCTACCACGTAGTTTGTCACCCCTAGGCTGTTATTGGGAGGTTAGCCTGACCTGTGTTTTAATTTCTCTGGTAGGGTCGTAAACGCTCACTACCATAGAACCATGTACTACGACGAATATTTGTTCGGGGCATCCTGATTTCCAATGTTTGTCTAACTAAGATATATTTATAAATATATAATGCCACCTGTCAAATGTGAATAAGCCATAAATATTGTATGTTAGCAACAAGTAACCAACGTCAACATGTGTTATAAGTCATCATATCTTGACGAATACTTATCTTTCGTTATTTTTGGTATTATTAATAATAATAATAATCACCATAAATCTGATAAATAATTGGACACATGGTCTTTATTGTCTTATTATCATAATGGAAACAAGAGAAACAATTTCATTGATGACTATAAACAACGAAGTGAGAGGAAGCGCGAGAGGGCGAGGTGGAAGAAGGAAGAAATGAAAAAATGAATCACAACGTAATCAGCATATTTGTTTATGATGATCATGCCAGATTTTTTCTATTTGACTTTAGAATATGTTTATCAGTTTTCTATTATCATCATCATCTCTTCAATATCCTATCAACTTTTTTTTCTTATTTCCAATTTTTCTTTATATGATAACATTCTCATCGTCTGAATTTTCGGAACTATTTCCATAAACCCCTTATACTGATATATATATATTTGTGGAGATTGTCGAGTTTCATTGAAATAATGAACCGATCAATGTTAGAACACGATTTAAACCCTAGAAAGAGACCTAGACGAAACGGCCATTCAGTCCTTCCGGGTTATCAGTGGTGATCTAACACTGATTGGTTCATGGTTTCAATGATAATTGTCTATATATATTTGTCGAGCCTTTAGGATGGAAAATGATACTTTTAAGGTTAGAAAGCAAGAATAAGTGAGAATTCAATTTTATGAATACACGTATATATTTATTGTAGACTAATAGTCATCATTTTTCTCAGTTTTACAGTCAAGATAGGAAATTACGAAAACATCGTGCTTCAAGATACTATTATTATTGTTGAGTAGCAGTGCGATTCAGCATACATGTTTTTGTTTGTATATAAGACAACTACTCAGGCAAATATGTGATTTATTCTAACCCTACTGTTGGTTTTTGTTAACTGTAACTTGTATTCGGCGTTGGTCTTTACAGATTTAACAGTGTTATCCAATTAACTCCTACGATCACAACCTTGTTTGATGGCTTTTGTGTGTTTTATACACAACCAACCACTGTTCACGATTGGTTTATAATTTTAAAAAAATCATTTATACAGGGACTCGTAAAATGGATGTGCTCCCATCCTAGAGTTGGTGTCCACTCCGGGGTTCGAACCCAATAGCATTCTCTTCAAACGTCAATATGTTATCCGCTTCCACTCGGTTACTGAGCCCAAATAGCAACTTACTTTTGCAACGAGTATGAATTTTAATTTGATTCGTAATGGTCTTAATGATCCTGTTATTTATATTTTGACTGAATTTCGGTCAGTCAAATAAATTACTTAGTGAACATCAACTCTGGGAAGTAGCCACATCCAACTGACAAGCCTCAAGTGGGTGGAGACGCACGTTGTGGACTCCACTGTTGGACATACTCCATTTTATTTTATGTATAATTAAGAGCATTGCTTCTCAATATATATAAATATATATATATATATATATATATATATATATATATATATATATATATAGACAAGTTATCGAATTCCTTTGAAATTGGCACTTGACTAATAAATCATTCACTATTTGACAATACTACAATAGCTTATTGTTCAATGAATCAATTAATATATAGTAACTAATTTCTTATTGCTATCATATCGAATTATGTTGTTTTCATGTTCATTCGCTGCATGTAAACGATGATTTAAGTCATCAAGTACAGATTCTTGTACTTGGGCTTGAACCACACCTTGTTTTAGTGCTATTGGTACTACCCCGATTAATAAACCAACGTAGATGGAACGGGAATCCAATCTGTTATTAAACAATTTAAACTCGGACGTCTTAACCATTAAGTCATTATTGTTTGTCGTTGATTGTCGTTGTCAATTTACGCTGTCCATAGTATAAAATGTTTGCATCAATAATTCCACTGTTGATCTATGCCTCGTTTTATTAATGATAATGATGATCATAGTAACAATACAGTTAATTTATCAAGTACAGGCTTTATGCACTCGATTTTAAACTTCATTTTAATGGATCAACTCAACTCCTTAAACTAAAATACATATAACAGAGTTCGTGTTTAAAATTATAAATTAAAAGCTAAATGCTTCATTTAATTAATCAATTAATTACTTCACTGCACTACGTTTTTACATTTAGAAGTATATGTAATTGACAATTTAACACATATCATTACCGCGCTATTAACAAACTGTTTATTCTAAACTGAAATAATGTTGTTTTTTTTTTTCAATTTATAGTATTATATGTTTTATACGCGTTGAAGCCTGGTTGTATAGTAATTTTTCTCTACAAAAAATGATAATTTGAAGTGCATAATTTATTCATTCACCCACTTACTTATTCGTACATTGATTTGTTCATTTGTTATGTATGAATTTCATGATATGAGTAGTGTCATCAAGGATTATTTATCATTATTATCATTATTATTACTACCCTTTTTTCATTTAGTAGATACATAGCTACGATAGTAATAATATTATACCTGGTTTAACATGTTTTTCACTGTTTATTATATTGTATTTCATATATATATATATATAAACGTGTGTATTTGCATTTATTTGCCATTGAAATGGTTTTTTTGGTAGAATAGATAGACTGTGGTTAGCAGTGGAATCAAACCGTTACAAATCCGAATAAATTCATTCTCGTTCAGTAGCCAAGTGAATAATGCGTATTGGGGGTTTTCAGCCTAAGTTATTGGGTTCGAGTCCCTCAGTGTAAACATCAATATATTAAGATGTAGGTGCATCCAACTGATGAGTTTCAAATTAGACGAAAATTTAATCTTAGCTTCCACTACTACCCACAATTAATCTATTTAGTAAAATTATGCTACATATCGGCGGGATCCGCAAAAGATGCACATTTATCATTTAAGATTTCTCGAAATTCATTCAAGATTATAAAAATGAGGTAATTTAAATCACTCAGTCAGTCAAAACGTAGTACTTCGTACATACTTGCATCAGTTCGAGTTGCCATACCACATTAGCACAGAGATGCAGTTTTCGATTCAAATCCCAGTGATAGAAGTAGTAGGAGTATAAGCATTATGTGAAACATTAGGGTTTGAAGATTCTATTGAAGGAGTATAATCCAATGAAATAAATTTGGAAAGAGAAAGAAGATAGAGACATGAAGAATTTAGAAGATTAGAATTTGGCAGAACATAAAGAGTGGATGGTCGGGAATTTAAATCACTACAAATCAAACTATCTATTTTCTTATTTAATTCACAGTCACCAAGGCTAGATACGCATCACTGTAATCATAATTATATATGCTTATACACATGCATGTAGATAGATGTTTTTGTAAATAAGTCTGTTATTTCATGTAATATGTTTTTTATTTTAACATTGATGAAGTTAACTTCCATTTCATTATCCGCTACTTTTTTTCTATATTCTTCAAACTAGTTCAAATATGTACAATTATATTTTATACTTGTTTAGACAGTTAATTTCTTTTAGTCAGTGTTCCTCTCTCACAAGAAAGCTATATTTTAAAATGTTTAAAGTACTTGTTAGTTAGTAAATGTATGACCTGCTATGAATGTGTGTATGTCTCTGATCTAAATTATGATGTATCTCTATTATGTTTGAGATAATATCAATAAATCTAATCAATCTGATGCCGGTATACAACAACTGCTTTCTAAATATCAGCTACTCCAAAAGATAAATATTGTCAGGATGATTACTTTAGTAGAGATCGAAGAAAATTTATTTATATTCGAGTTCATTGAATAATATCAATTGAGTTTAGTTAAAGAACTTTACAAATTTGACTTATGTCACATAATCAAAAAATCGCATTGGATAAATCTTCTCCTACAATCTTAAATTAGCGCTGCGAATAATGATATGAATTTTGGTAAGGGCTAATAATGCTGACTACAATAAAAACATATTGAAATTTGGGAAATACAGTTTAACCGAGAAGCAAATAACATATTGAAGAATAAAATGTTAGAAATAATACTATCTCAAGATTTCTACACGAATATCACTACGACCAGTTTTTTATGTCCCACCACACAACTTCTCCAACTATATAAGGTGGTAGTTATTGTTAATGGGAAATACATAGGTATCATGTAGTTTGAATGTACAAATTAAAAGCATTTAATGCACAATGACATAGATACATTAAATTTTAATCTCTCATTACACCATAAGAACCAGTATTCTACTTTGCATACCTTTTCATCCAAAATATATTCTCAATGTCCTGCTTTGCTCAGTATCATTTCAATTTCGTTACTATTCAGCTTGTTTGTTCATTATATCTTGTCAGTTCGGTCATGGAAATCTTATTAAATTTCTGTCAGTCTCTATTTAAAATAATTACAACTAACTGACTAACTCAAATTTTACTTTCTGGTTAGCAAAGTTTTCTATGGGATGGGATGCTGACCCCACACCAAACCCTCCTCATTTACCCAGGCTTGAAACTGGCAGTAGCCCTAGAAGAGCTACTTCCAAAGTTGACTCAAATCTACATGAAATATATTAAATGAAAGTCAAGTTAATAAATCCTTACACATGGTAAATGATTGACTTATATATATCATACATCATTACCTCAGTTCAAAAGAATGTGGGTAGATCATGATTAATAACGAATGTCTTGGCAAGAATATGTTTACATGATATTTAATGTGTGATTTAGTTAAGCTTTGAATGATTTCACGTAATTTTAATGTACACGCGTAAATAATGAGATAGTTCACTTTTTTCTTCTTTTTTTTTTTTTTTTAAAATTTTTGATGTCATGTGGTGTTTAAAATCGAACAGTATGTCTAATTTGTCTCTTCTTTATTTATTTATTATACTGTGTTATGGAATAGTTTATTTGCTTTTTTCTGTGTATATGTAATCCATCCAACTGTTAATCATTATTGCCATTTCACATAATAAACTGTCCACTTACTATGTTATGTTTTTTTTGGTCAGTAAACGTTGTATAGATGATTTGGCATTTTAAAACACGGAATTCTACCTTATATATATATATATATATATATATATATATATATATATATATATATATATATATCAATGAATTTGTAAACAGATTACTTACTTGTTTCTGAAAACAGTGTGATTGAATGGTTTTTTCCTAGTAGATTCGTCAGAAGACTAGTGGTAATAATGATAATATATTAAGGTCATTTTGGCTATATTGCGTTCGCTAAACAACTGAATGACTTCACAAGTGAGTGAAATCGTTCAGCATTGACTTGTTAGATGGTTGGAGATAGTCGATTGGAAATCCTGGGACTAGGTTTTTTGCTAATAATTGATAATTGTTAGCAAGACTTACCTGTATTCTTGAAGAAATTCGAGAGGTTATGTAGAGGTCAGGGCTAATGAGTCATTGAAAGTGATATAAATTTATTAAGCCGTGATAAAAATAATGATTACAAGTTTTTAAAGTAGGTATTCTCTAAAGTCAATTATAGTTAGTGTAAATACGGTTAACTCGAAGGAAGCAGAATAAATTTAGTTGTGTCTAAAATTACTTAATAACTTGGAAATTTTTCAGGTTTAATTCGCGTTATGTATTACGTGTAATAATGATGTCTTGATACTTGAAAATTTATTGACCTTCAATTGTTTGGTCTTAGGTGCAAATCAATAAATTCTTTAAATCCTTTTCATTATTATGCATATTTTTAAATGTGAACATTAAAATTCAATGTCAATTCTATTCTATTCGTTCCCTCTTTTTCTCTCCTTTTCAGTCACAGACATCTACATCAAATGACTTACTTCGTCATCGTCGACATCATCTTCACCATCATCATAATCATAGTCACTACCACTTTAATAATATTCATCAGCATCCAGCATTGTTTGATTATGAACCGCATTATGATACTAATCATATCTCGTCTCCCATACATTTATCACCCAATCGCGATAAAGATACTAAGTCCATGGTAAATACTACTATTACTGATGGTAATAATAAACTTTCTTCCGTACAACTTAATAATAATAGTAATGGTACTAGTAATAAGCATTATCATCATCGTTCATATGAAGTAAATAATAATACTAGTCTTCATGAAGAAACTAATCATAATGATGTCCAGTATCGAGATGACGAAACTCCTACTCCTCCTCTTCATCATCATAATCCTTATTGTTTTTCAGTTAATCTATCAACTCATACAATTGCAACATCGAATTCTCCTATTAATAACACATTGATATCTTCAAGTCGTTCTCATCATCATAATCATTCCTCATTGACTACACTGCCTAAAATGGAACATAGGTATTCACAAGAAACTATTCAATCCCCACCGGAATATACTTCAATGATGAGTCCAAAAAATCATTCTATTGGAAATAATATTACATCATCACCACAAGATTATCGTTCAATGTCAGTGACAGGGATATGGAATTCTCAAACTAAGGTAATTTACTATACTCTCTCTCTCTCTCTCTTTATATATATATATATATATATATATATATATATATATATATATATATATATATATATATATATAGTGTCCTCTTTGTTTCTCTGATTGTACTGTGTTAGTGTCGTATATAGGAAGTAGAAACATGTTTTTGATACATCAAGAAATATATAAATCTCGTCTTTAGGTTGTCCATTTATCGGTGTTCAGAAATATCATTGACAAAATAGAGTTATTTATCTAATAAATTTATCAGTTTTTAGGTCGAAAGTATAGTTTGGGACGAGCCTTTGTGAATCGAGAATGCAACCTTAAGGTTCCTGCGCGATATTCAAATATTATTTTTAACGAACAGTAGAAAAGCCTTAATATGTTGATGAAAACATTTAAAATGTTGGTGAGAAATTATGTGGTGAAAATGATACTGTTAAACGTATCAAATATCTAATTCTGTCTCTTCAACTTGTTTATGACAGGCGAATCTACACTATCCATAAATCTTAACTATTAACCTTGAATCCTGAAACAAACCTGATAACACTACAGTTTATGAAGGAAACAATCAGATAGCATTTCTTATACTTTTTGAGCGAAATTCATTTCTCTATTTAGCCATAACACTTTTATGTGCACTGATGTCTCTTTTAAAAATATCCTCCTCTTTTTAAATTATTTCCCTTGTCCTCTTGATTTTGTTCATCGTTGTTTCTGGGATCACTTCATTTGATTTGACTCTATTATCATTAATCTTCTTACTTCATTCACATTATAATTTATTGTTAACTTATTAATTTTACATGGCTTTTAATTTGAACACCCATAATCTGTTCTTGTTATTATCTACACTACGTAATCTTTCTATTACATCATCATGTTTATTCATTGCTTATATGAGCTCATGGAACGAATATTCAAAATTTCATTTAAAAGAGATGCCTTCGTTCATCTTGGTGTTTTTTAATGTTTAAAAAGTAGGAGAAAACGTTATTGTTGAACAAAGTAAATGATTATTAACTCATCGCTTGGTATTACTACTATCATTTTCTTTCGATGTGGTTTAAAGTCGTTTTTAAATTCATTTGATCTTTTCTGAAGTTTTTACTACTTCGTTGTTTTCATTTTCATTCTCTCCTCTTCCCTCCTTTTTTCCTCATATTCTTAAACAAAATAGAACTATGATTTATGTGTGCGTGCGCTTTTTCACGATAACTTATTCATCATAAACTTGAGATTATGCCATATGAATAATATTGTTAAACAATATTAGTGTTGTTTGGTTAGTTTTATTTCCGCTCGTTATTCGTCACCCTCTCCCCTACCTTCAACTTTTTGTTATTACTATGTTTATCATCATTTTTATATCTCAAGGTCACGAAGACTTGGTTATTTCGCTTGGTAATAATATTAATAATTATTATTATTGGTTACTTTGATCGTATAACATGTTGTGTTGGATTTGTAAAGGGGTAGCCTATTTTTTCGAGAATTTTTCAACTTTAATACTTCATTTACTACATCGTAGGTTTAAACTCTGTTCCATTTACTTCGATGCAGAAAAGGGGATGGTGTTATTAAGCCTGTCGAAGCCAAGTATATAAATATGCACCCGGTAAATAAACTGAATAAATGTACCGTAACACTCTACATAAGACAAGTATTTTCCATTATTCAATATGTGTTATATTCCTGTTTGTATATGAAGATCAAAGTCATAATACTTGCAGATAGTTTTCATCGCTGACTGATATTAGTTCAAGAATTATGGGACAACGTATGATCTCTGGAACGCAAATAGTTCCATTGTTTGTCCAAGGCGAAAATCTGTTTCCCATGCAATGTCACTTGGAGTTTCCTTTACCATCTGTATATTTCTTTGTTATTTAACCATTGTATGGATTGATGATTTAGTGGATAGCACATTTGACTTTCAGTCGCTGAAATGTATATTCTTGACGGGTACTAGGTAAGGATGGCAAATCGATTGATGAAGTAGTGAAACTTCATCATTTGAGATGGCTGGGACATGTGTTACGTATGCCCAACCACCGACTGCCCCGACGTGCAATGCTTTATGGTGTAGGAGCAGGTTGGAAGAAATCTAGGGGCGGCTAGACCAAAACATGGCATAAATCCATGAAGTCGCTGACAAGTGGACTGGGTCATGTTGGTAAGTGTAGACTACCTGGTTGGGATTCGCGAGATGATAGCAACCGATGGTTAGAGACCTTGAATGACATGGTTCAAAATCGTTTGCAGTAACGAAGGTGCATCCACTATTTGTGTTCTGCCAAATTCTAATCTTCTGAATTTTTCAAATCTATATCTTTTTCTCTTTCCAAATTTATTTCACCGTATTATACTCTTTCAATAACATCTTCAAACCCTAATCTTTCACATAATACCTATACTCTTACTACTTCTACCACTATGGGATTTGAATCGACAACTGCATCTCTGTGCTAATGTGGTATGGCAACTGGAACTGATGTACGTACGTACGAAGTTCTACGTTGTGACTGACTGACTGACTGACTGAATTCTGTTTCACCTACTTTTGTATAAAAAGGGGGCCATCGATTTATGAAGTCATTGACCATTGGTCTGAATTATGTAAGTACATCCAGACTATTTGGTTGAACCTCTACGCTGATAACCTTGGTCAGTGGCTGGAGATTTTAGGTGACAGTCTAGAATCGGTCACAATGTCGCGGATTCATAATCTCAGTCTTCCTTCATACACGACCTTTCCATTCTGCCTATTCGAACGGTATTCTCAATCAGTAGTCTTTCCCATTATTATCACTGCTGCATTATTTCTATCTCTATGTCACTAGTTTCGTTGATTTCATCTCATCATAAAAAATATGGTATGAGAACTTGGGTCAACACAATTATGCTATGCCCTTGGTGGATTATGATTGATTCGACGGTGCGTAGTATCACTATTTTGGAAAAAGTGTGTTTCTGTGAAAGTCGAGCACATGAATCTAGGACTCAGTGGCCGAGTGGATAACGCGATGGCGTTTGAAGCAAGGGTACACGTTTCGAGTTGCAGAGTGAACATCAAATCTGAGATGCAGGTACATCCATCTGACGAGTCCCAAATAGGACGAAACGCGCGTCCTGGATTCCACTGCTAGCCACTATCCATTTCTGCTTACCATAAATCTACAATTGTTTACTGAGTATTTAATAATTTTTATTTATTAGTTTATTCCCTTTATAATTTAAATTGTCTTTCAAAAAACAATTTTTTTTCTCTTGTTTACTGTTTTAAGGTAAACAAAATAGTTCACCCTAAATTAAGTTTCTTTTGAAAAAAAAATAAAGAAGGAAAGAGAGAATAGTTTCCCATTTCATTAAACTGTATTCTTTATGTAACTTGACTGAATTTAGGCCAATCAACTTGTTAACTTATTCCACTGAAAACTTAACATTCACTCTTCATTTTCATTAAAAACTATAACTAAACAAAACATTTGATGGCTTTCTCAGTTTGTGAAATTATACATTTTTAAATAGTGATTAGTAGCAGTGGAATCCAGGCGTTGGATTTTATCGTAACTGGGACTTATCACCTAGTTGTACTAAGGTGGTGGTGGCCTAGTAGATTTAGTATAATAATTGGAAAGGGATTCGGAATGATTACATACAATTTGATAATAGGTGTAATTGGAACTGAATAAAGTTTATATCTCACTGAGCCATGAAATAAAATAATAGTAGACGTGATTGATTGTGAAGAATTTGTTCTAGGGAAAAATAGCACTTCTCCATGTACAGATTCACTTTGCGGTGAACATTAATTAAAGTTAATTAACTATTAATCAAACGAATATCATGCCTAATGAATACATAACTAGAATTATGAGTATACAATAGAATATCATAATAAAATAATTAATAACTGAAGCTATCCGAATGCACAATCAGATGTTTTAGCAAACGGCTATCATCCTGAATTGGTGACTTAGTGTTTAGGCTGTTTGACTTCCAGCTACTAAATCCCAGGTTCGAACTGTACTCTTTCTACTTCGCTTTGGACAATAGGTTAATATTGTTAGTCCGTATACTTGAAGTGTGGCTCATAAGTTATGTACTTAGTGAATGATTTAATTTAATTTTAAGAAACCATCCTTAACAAATTCATGATCCCATTTTGTTTTCGCTTTCTATCACAAACCAATATTCTTTAATACACTGATTTAAACTAAAACCCCAGTATTTACCATTTCAAACATCAATGCTTTTTTTGTCAAGCTATTAAGTCCATAAAGCTATTAATTTGTTCGAAATGTGTAATAAGTATCATTATTAGGAAGTGGTTTTGCTTTTTTTATTGTTAGTATTTACTATTAAATTTCAATTCATATCTATTTGTCCTATGCATCTAGGCACTCGTTCAAGGCATCTGTGTATATGCTTACAGAGATACTAACCAAACTCCTGAATATCAATATTAGTAAGAATACAAACCCTTCCTATTAATAGTATCATGAAATATAAGTGTTATCATCGGTACTTGACCAGTAATATGGCAGATTTAATACAATCTAAAGTTATTATGAATGAAATTTTATATTACGTGGTTGGAGGTGTTTGGTAGGAGATTCTTGATCTAGGTTTTGCGTAGGTGGTTTACACTTATCAGTAAAGTGTACCTGCAGTCTTAGGGGAACTGATATCTCCAGTTGGATTTGAGCCAACTAAATTCCAAGTTTGGGAAATTACTGCTGCATTTTTCCGGCTGTTACTGCTTTCTTGTCCAGATTTTCTTACTGTCTACTTTCAATCACCCAGGATTAATTTTTATCTTATTCAACTTTATTTTGGCTTATTCATCAAGTAACCTCATATTTTTAATTTTTGAATGAAGTTTCGTTCCTTATAATATCGAAGCGGTGTTTCATTTCTTTTTTGTAAAATAAACAGACTCTTTTATAGTATGGGGTTGTGAAGATTGTCTGGTTTTTATTTTGATGATGAGCCGAAGGCTCTGGGCCCGAGTCCCGCGTGCGGGATCGTGGATATACACTGCTGAGAAGTTGCATGGTAGGACGAAACAGCCGTCCGGTGCTTCTAGGTCTTCAATGTTGATCTAACACTGATCGGTTCATGACTTATTTCATAGTATGCTTTAAATTTCTAGTTAGTGTTTTCTTAAACCAGTGTGAATTTCGGACCATTACACATTATCGTTCTGGTCCTATGTTATATGTGTTATTGACTTACTTAAAAATCTAATTATAACCTATTTAAATTTTGTACTGTTTCACTACTAATTCTGAGCAAATTGTTTGAACCTGAGCTCTTTTCCTCTCAGTGGGAATTAAATCACTTCCAGTGATACATTAAACTATTCTAGAGATTAAGCGCTCTTTTGGAGACTAAAAGTCCTGGGTCTGATCCCCTGTGGTAGGTTCATAGATTATGCACTGTTAAGGAAAGAATACCATACTAGAACGAAACAGCCGTCCAGTGCTTTTAATTTTTCCATAGTGGTCTGTGATACAAACTAAAAATAATTTTTATGTCATTTAAAATAAGAGGTAAAACAAGAAAGACATGACGAGAAAGCTATGGAGAGAGTGAAAGTGAGTGAGAGCGACATGTAAAGTGAAGTATAATGTTTAAATTTCTATTTATGTGTGCTTGTGTGAACGTAGCGCATTAAACTGATTTATGTATTTATTTTCTGATTTTGTTCTTTTTATTATATTTTAGCCGGATATTATTTCACCGCAAAAAGCTGACAAGATAACATATGGTAAGTATAAAGAGTGAATACATGAATGATTGCGCTTATTCATACAATTCTTTCTCTTCTTGGTGGTGGTGAGGAGAAGGAACTAAGGATATTTTATTCTTTTTTCGAGATTTGGTGTTTAATAACTTAATTTTGTTTTCCAAATATATTAATTAGTAAGTCTACATTTGAAATTGTACAGTACTGATGACTTAATGTTTAGAACTAATTCAACTTCAAAAAACCATTGGCCTTTGAAGCTCAGAAACCTTTCTATCCTTTATTCTGTTTTCTCTTTCAGTTGTGTTTCATACATCGGCTTTTATACATAAAACGTTGGAACTCAATCCAAGTATACCTACTCGGATCACGTTATTGAGTAGTTACTTTTACTGGGTTGTTCAAAGTACTATTTAGCGTTTAGTAGAGGACGAATAGTGTAGTACCGTACACAGAAGCGTCTGTCTCAACCTCTAGGCTATCTGTTTTACAATTGTGAAAAATTTCAGAAAGTTTCTATATTTTAACTAATTACTGACTTAGTTAATGACAATAAAATCTTCACAATTAAATAAATTCAACTCAAAAAACAAAACACGATCAAAAGTATCTACTTGAGCTGGTAATCATTTGGGTCACCTCTATAAAACTTTACGATTTATCGTTTACCTAAATATTGCAAAATTTAAACGAAACAATAGTTTATATATTTTCCAGTTTGTCTACTATCGAAATAAATGAAATTTATTTGCACGAATTATTCATCTATCGAATGTATATACTACATGAAAGTGTCACTAGACAAGAATTTGTTGAAATATGTCGTATTTTGTGCTACAAATTCTTTACTGTAATCAAATATATTTCGAACATAACCATTATTGTTAACATATTATTAATTTCTTCTTATCAACTATAATGGTTGTGTGATTTATCGTGGTTAGTCAGCTACCACTTATATTGAGGAAGTCACTATAGAAGTTGATCAAAAGCTATGAAATTCGGCGAAGGAAATTTTGTTTTCATTGAATTTTTTCACTGAATCGTGTTTATTTTGTTTATTGACCCAATAAACTCAATGTTTTATTTTTTGGAAGTTGCATAGATTAGTAAGTTGACGATATTTTTAAATCATCCACTTTGCGAAACAATGCAGTTTTAGTTTTAACCTCTGCAGAAAAGCTTACCCATCATTGATTAAAATGAATTCTGACAAAATAGTTCATTATCAGTTACGTTTACAGCACGAACGAAAATTAGTATACAAGGAATAATTGTTTGCTAGATCGCTATCAGTATAAGTTTTAATACCGCTAACTTAAATCGGAAATTGTTAGTTTTGACTAAATAAAAAGAAAAATGTAATGATCGTAATGATTAGAAAAAAACGTTTACAATCTGATAAGTATTGTGTCTGCCTATAGAAGTTGATTTCACTAAGAGTGAAGAAAGTGGAAAACAATAATTAGCCACTGAGAATACCTCGATTAGTAAAAGGGACTCATCTGTTCACCAACTATAATTATTAGTTTTCACTAAAAACCACCTTCCTTGATAAGGAATACACATTTACAATAAGGTTCAGTAAGACTAATTAGAGGGGAATGTATAAAGAAGTACTGGAACTCAATATCTAGAGTAAAATAGAAAAGAAATACATCTGAACCATATCATCTTAAATTGTCACTGTTATCGATTATCTCGTGAACCTTAAAAAGGTAGTTTATACCTGCTAACATGGTTTAGATCAACACTCGTTTGTCTTGTGAATGTCGAGGTAGGCGTTGGTTGGGGATATATTACATTCACCTCAATCACCAATAACATTAAACAGTTAGTGATGAATGATAAATTTAGTATTAATTTTCACTACAAACTGGCATGAATTTATAATTCATTGAAGACTAGTGAGCACTGAATAGTTGTCTTTGTTCTAGTTTAAGACTTTCGTTTATTGTACACATCCTGTAACTTTCGAACCAGAGGTCTTTATGTTTTGCATCATGTGTGATGTCATATTGAATTTAAACTCGTCCATACTATTAATGACATCAGTCGATGTGCTATGTAGCGCAACCATCATCCATGATATCTCTTTATTCTTTATAAAATAGTTATCAGTTGTATCAGTTATAACACTTCTCAATAGTTTTAAAAACAACACTTTTCTCTAACATTTATTTATTAAATAAATCACTGACAGTTAAGTAAATTTTGTATGCGTAACAGTCAATATTCTAACATGATGTGTATATCTCTTGAGTGTCAATTAGAGTTCAACTACTACTGCGAATTACATTTTGTTTGTATGCCTAAAAGTAATGACACATTTTTCATAAATTTTTTCTTATATTGATTCAATAGTAAATAACAAGAGTTTGTCGTGCGATACCTATTTAAGGTCCGCCTGATCATCGTAACCAATAGTGTTAGAGATTGGGTGATCTGGTTAATAATTATTCTCAGTGTCGCGAGTACATTCACTCTTTGTGTTCCCTTAAATTTTAAGTCCTTTGATTTCTCATAGATTTAAAGAATTATTTTACTAATCTTTATTTTCCTTTCGAAATGTACCTTGAATCTCTAATCTTTCCTATTCTTATTAATCCTATTGCTACTTCTATCACCCTAGGATTTACCCTGACAATTTTATTTCACCATGCAAATGAGATATAGCAACTTGAACCAATTTATATATGTTTTAGGTTTTATGTGGCATTTGACTGACTGTAGTACAGACAATGTATACACATACATTTTTTAATTGTTAACTGTAGTGAACAAACAAAAATATTTCATTATAATATTAATGATAAAAATAAAATTGCATGCAAGAAATTCTTTTAAAAGAAAAGAATTTTCAAAGAGGACTACATTATGTACATATACATATCAATGTACTACAACAGTTAATATGATATGATAATTTATTATTATTATTATTATTAGCTCTATTCAATATTATATGTTTGGTACAATATAGAATTCTCGGCACGAAGTATTCTAACAAGTTTACGTTTCTTATTTGTTGATCGATCCTGACGACAAATATTGCATATTCCCAGGAACCACAATGTCTCTGGTTGTACTTTATTGTAACTTGTACAGCGAAGTGTCGTGAACTTTTCATGAATTCACTTGATTAGGTTATGCGATTAATTGACATAATGATGTGTTAAAACAGACAAACAAGAAGAGACAACTTGTTGAAACATCTATGTGTTAGGAATAGGTAGTACACGTATTCAAGCGGGTCACTTGAGATTAAATGGATTTATAAAACAGTAAGGAAGAAAAATAACTCAAAAGCACACGTCTCATCATCGCTAACAACAATAATCATTGTTCTCTATATTATTCATTATTATTATTGATTATTTATTCATTATTTAAACACATAAATATTGGTACAAAAAGGCACCGAATACATATGCGCCGCACAAATCTCATTCGATTTGTGTGAGGGCTGTGATACTGCCCAGGTGCCCAATCTGAAGCAGGTGATCTTCTTAGGGGGGCACACCCGGAGCCTTTGACCTAAATGTCTGATCCACAAAGCAGTGGAGCATCGTGAGGAAATGAACTCCCATGATAGCCGGTGACCAACGATTGATTCATACGCTATTCGTTCCCTCAGGATACTGAAGCCCCTGTACACCATTGGTTTGGAATCAGGGTTTTCCAACTCACCTATGTGGATCCTACATATCTACCAACCCGGTTAAAGCGCCGGACATTCGCTTTCCGTCCTCTCGATTTCGTAAACAACAGTAATGCCACGAGAAGGCAGTGAGTAGGACTTCCCTGTCAGACGCTATATACGCGTGTCCATATGAGAGCATTTCGAGAGGGAGAGCGGACTCTCCTCGCTCTCGGCCGTACCAGGGCATTATTATTGATATTATTAGTATAACCATTCTCATCTTCTAAGTAGAATGTACTATGATTTGTTTGGGTATGTGTATGTATGCGAGTCCGTATATTTCTTCTTCTTTTTCTTTTTCTTCTTCTTCTCGTTGGTGTTGTTGTTATCTCCAGTGGTAGTCACAATTACATGACTGATCATGTGCGTGTTTGAAACAGACGAAATGTAATCAGTCAACCAGTCAATCATTATTATTATTATTATTATTATTATTATTATTATTATTATTATTATTATTATTATTTATCCATTGCTTTTTTAGGGGAATGTGTTTTGTTTTCATTCAATGTGTCCATTTATTAGTTAATGTTTGAACAAGTTATTTTCTGTTCCAATTATTCATCTACTTATTTATATCCCTTTTTACTATTTAGTTTATCTTATTTTCATTATTGTGTGGATACGAGAAAAAGAGTTTAAACTATAACAGGAAAACAAATAATTATTGAGAAAAATCATTTCATAATTCAATCCCTTTACATATTTATGTTTGTGTATGTGTGTGAGTGTATATGTGTGTATGCATTGTAAATAGTATAGACTTTTGATTTCTTCTTTCTCTTCATGTTTTTCTAGTTAATTGTTATTGAATATTCGATATGACTCTTTTACTTTGAACAATATTGTAAATAATAGGTAAATATTAGTAAGATATACAATGGGATAGTCTATTATAATAATCTATTATCGATTAAAAATATGACTTAGTGTTCAAAGCAATTGACTTATTATTTATTAGGTTGTTACAGTTTTAAATGATGCTCTTCATAGTTTTGTTTGGCTGACTATTACCAGTTTATAATAACTATTATAATCATCTATTATCAGTAGCTAAAACGTCGGCTGATTATGGATGACAATCTGTTAGTGGCTCAGATACAGTTGTTCTTTAAACCACTGTAGATTTTGAGTTCTAGTATTACTTTATACATACTTTTTCTTCTATTTAGTAGTTCTTATTATCATTGTCGCTACACTTCCTTGCTAATAATTTTGTGTTGTTGATGTGGTACGACAACTTGTGTTAATAGACATATTTACCAGTTTCTATTTTAATCATTATTGACTGACAGACATTCAAAGTGATATTTCTCCAAGTTCAAAGTACATCTGTTAATTTTTACTTGCTAAATGAGTTACTGAATCAGAGATTTAGGTCCCAGATCATCATTTATTCCGATTTGAATACCTAGCTACAATCGTTACTAGTTTCCACATGCAAAAAATACGTCTCATGACTAAATGGATGACATAACTTTCTAAAAATGTCATAACTTTACTGTCATTCCGTAAGAAATATTTCGTCTGTTGTCAAATGCTGTTTTTTTTACTATAAATCAAAGAAAATAACCATCCTATAATTACAGTATCAAGCTTATGGAGTATTTTTGAGCTGTTGTATTCTCTGAGCTGGATAGTTTAATCGTGAAGCTTTCATTTTCTTTCTATACAACGTCATTAGTACAATATTTCAATGCTGATAATTACTTCATAATATATATGAATCTGATGAATGATAAGTGATATGTATGAATTTTTATTACAATTTAGTTGATAAATTCTCTTGAGTAGAAAGTCTCTTTAGATCATATAATTTATCCTCTTATTTACGGTAGTATGCAAATATTTTGTAAATGCCATAGCGACCATTAATAATTATAATTGATAGGAACTAGCCTATTACTGCGATGGTAGGAAATGATGATTTCTCATGATACATGAATAAAGAGGAAACTATGGTTGCTAACTCCAGAAATTTGGATCTTACCAGGCTACAGAATATCAGAAAATTGAAATTTAACCTGTAACTGTAAAGAACTAATATTTTGAAGAAAAAAATTCCTGGCTGGTACTATCCAAATGCTAAAGAAATGGTTCAAATTGGTAGATTCTTTGGTGATGATAATAATTTTTTTCCATTTACAGTTCAGTAAATATGTACTAATAATAGTCATGGGCTCATTAATGGCTTGCTTCGAGACACGATTCCTGGGGTTCTAGTTAAAAGCAGTGACCAGTTAAGCTTAAACTTATTGGTTGTAAATCAGTTATCCACCATAGGCAATGGAAGCTGGTCCCTCAATATCGTAGATTGATTGTAGTTAGACGTTTACAGTATTCGAGCTGGATACTGAGGTTTCTGGTTTCGAATCCTGGATGTTGGGCCGTGGGTAAATAATGCTAAAGAAACAGCTGTCCAGTGCTTTCAGGTTTTCAGCAGTCGTCCAACTAAGATTAGTCCGTGATTGAAAAATTATTAAAATACATTACTTCTAGTTAGTAGTTTTGAATTTTCTAAATTATTTATTTATTCACCTACTTATTGATATGATTTTTATAGGTAACAGTTGTGATGCTGATAGTGTTAAAACAATGCCAATGGTTTCCGTTCCATCTGAAAATCTTAAACGATCCGACTCTATCAATAGTAATAAATCTCATTGTCATCAATTTAGTGTAGCTGCTTTAACTGATGAAGTTATGCATTCCTCTGCTCAATCAGAAGAATCCAAGTCACAATCTACTATTAAATCCAAATCTCCAAAACATCCAAGTGGTAAAAAGCGAACCTACAGAAAATCAGAGCAGCGCGATATCAAAAATTCTGCATACGATAAGTATTCACATCGTCATAATGAATATGATAAATCTTTTGCGTATCCCAAATTTGACAATCCTACATATACAAACCGGTGTCCTATTGTAGATAACAATAGTAACAATAAATCTTGGAATTCAACAGCTACTGATTCGTTAAAAGGAGCATCATACTTTCCTACAACAGTTGGTACAAATCACAATTGTGAACGAATCCATGATACAGTTTCAAAATATTCTCCATTGACCAATCATAATGTTAATTCGATACCATTTTCTTTACGTAATTCAGCTGATTCTCTTCCTGCTCATTCATATCTACCACCAAGAGGATTTCAAGAACCTACAAGTTGTGGTTCACAGATCAGACCTTTGTCATCATCATCTGCACACTTAGTATCACCATCAGTCCCATCATCATTATGCTCGAACTCATTTTTTCCACATCAAAATTTATTAAAACAATTTATGGGTATTGATTCAGAAACTGCTAATCAATTACTCAGTGATCCACGTTTTATGGAATTGTATGCACTTACTATGGCTACTCTAAGCAATAGCGTTGATGGTGTTCCTGACTCCATATTACCACCACCAGTATCAGGAATTTCTTTGCCTAATCATGCCAATACAATAATATCAACATCGGTTAACAATAGTAATCAAAATATTAATTCAAGTAGTCAATTCAGAAATGGGAATACTGCAGGCCATTCACGAACAACTGATCCTTCACAATTTCGAGAAACATCGTAAGTTGTTGTTTGTAACATTTAACTTCCCATAAGTTTCTCAACTAGTTTTCCTTAAACATGAATGTTTTTAGTTTTTACCTTGCAATAAGCTATATACCGTCCTTGATGCAGTGTAGCAACTAATTTTTATAGAATGCTAATTAATTGCCTCAATTTCTTTCGGTTCACATAATACTATTTAATTAATTTAGTAAACTATTTGTTGTTTCACTTAATCCACTATATCTCATTATTCTCATAGTTTATGAATGATCAAAACTTGTATGTTTAATGATCCACTGGCTAACTGATTCCATACAGTTGTTACATTTGTTATTAGTTGCACTTTGCAGGTAAAGCGTGTGATGAAGGAAGAAGCAATGGTTTTATTCATAACTCTTAATTAGTTGTGTACTTCTAATTATGGAAATTTGAATTTATATTTGTTCATTCCTTTGAGATTTCTGTTATTTCTTAAAATGATAATAATTATCATTGTTATGTGTGTTTTTCTCATGAGTGGTTATTATTTACTTTTTATAGCTTCGTATATTATCCTCCTTCAACCATTGCGAAAAAACTCATAGGGTTTTTTCTTATCATTTTATATTTTCTACGTGATTACTGGATTATATTAGCTTATTTGTTGAATTTCTGAGTAATGAAATACTATAGCAGTAGGTTCATTAGTTAAGACGTTCAACTTTCAGCCACTAAATCTCAAGTTCGAACCGCGCTCCACCTAGTTTGGTTCGAGAAACGGAGTAGTATCATTAGTCTTAACAATTTCTGTTGTTCATACCTAAGGATCTGTTGAATGAGTTGGTTTATTCTATACTCAACACTTAGGTCATGTTTTGCGACATTTATTTATTTTACCATGGATCTTGGTACTTCGGCAGTAGAACCATTAGATCCAGCTGCTCTTTTTCGATTTTTATAATTCACCTGGAGGGAGTATAATTAGAAATTGTCCCCTTGTAATGTGTATCTATGTTTGTGAATAAAATAAAGCAGTTGGCCCAGTGGTCAAGGTGTTCGAATTTCAATCAATAGGTTACAAGTTTGAGCCTCATTTCTCATACTTCTCTTTGGGCAGTCAGATAGTTTCACTAGCTCTTACATTCCTAGTACAGTTGTAAGTTATGTTCACAAACCTGTGCCCAGTAAAAGAGTCGGATTAAAAATTGTTCCATAATGAACTGATAATTATGAATCGTGCGGATTTGTGTTGTTGACCACTATATTGTCGAGTTTCTATATCGAATTACTTGCAGTTAGCACTATTTATATTACCGTTTAGTGAATCTTAGCTGAGATATTCGTCTTATTATCAAAAGGTTGATATAATACCAGACAATCCACTCTGGTTTATTTTATAGTTATGAAATTTGACCTTTTAAAGTTCACTGATGTTCTTCAGTTATTCATTTGTAATCATAGATGCATCCGAATCATTGTTAACGTCTGATGAAACATCCGAGATTGATTGATTGATTTCCTGGAACAGAATTTCCATGAACTAAAGTAGCTAAGAGATGTGTGTTATATATACCTAACTGCACCACTTCAGGCTCTGTTCAATGTTAATTGTCGTTGTAGGCTGAAAGAAATCTATGGAGGAATCAAATAAAGATACCGCATCATTTCATTAAATCTATAATAAACTTTTCGTAAAAAACAGCACGGTTTTTTTTTCATTGAAATCCATACTTTTTTTTTACTTTCAAGTTTATGAAGTCTGTTATTTGCATTTTATTATTTTTTGCCGAAAACACTTATTTGTTTATTTCACACAACCACAAAAAACAGTTGCACACGTTGTTTCACGTAATAAATTGATTTATCTATCTAAACGGTATAAAGTAATGAATTTTCTTAGAAACTAGTAATTTTGTATACATTTTTTCCCATTTTGTAAATTACATTTCATTAATAATAGTAATAATATAATGATACTGTTTATATCATATCAACGATGAAAGCTCCACGACCAAACCACCCAGCTCAGAGAACAAACCAACATCAAAATCACCCACCTGAGCTACAAATCTTCTCCACCATCTCAACGTATCATGTGTATTACATTTTGGTGTGTGATTTTTTGTTGTTAATGTAAATAGTAATAATTAGAAGTAGTTCGTCAAATTCCTATTTTCAAAAAAGGAAAAAAAAAACTGTATCTAACTGAATGTATATTTAAACATGGATATGTAAACTATAGTTGGACAAGTTGTTTTACTTTCTAGTTGATTAGTATATACGGTTAAACAGATAGAGATCATTGTAATTGTTTTAAATAATAAATGCTTTTCTCTATGCGTGCATGTCTGTATTTGTGTTGGTGTTTTTCATACATTTCACATGCTTATGCATGTTTTGTATATATAGTAATATATATATGTGTGATATACACAATGCTAAAATATTTAAAAATAGACATTAGAGACTGACTGGAAAACTTTATTTGGATAAGAATTTAAAATGTTCAAACTTGAAAAAGACCTTTGATGATGACATTGTTATCATGTTGAAGTCAGTAAATCAAATGCATGAAATCTCGTTCTGCATTTTTCAATACGTGCTAAACGCTTTAAAAATTTGGAGAGCATATATTTGTTAACCTACATTATTATTTAATTACTTATTCTATCTTTTTTTACTTTTGTGTAAATAGGTGGTTAAAATATTCAGCTTTTGACCAGTAGATCGCAGATTTACTTAATTCTGTTTGACGATTCGTCGGTATCATTATTCTTCAAAGTTTCAGATGTTGATCTGCGTACAGAAACTTGCACTTGAACGATAAGCCACATTGACACCGTTCTTGACATTTTTGTTATAATCGTACATAATAGCTTATGGGGAGTTCCATGTAACAATAGTTTTTTTTGGTTGAAGATGATCACTACAGGAAACATAAAACGCTAGATATGATTACCTTGCAATGCTTCTATGTAATATCATTTCGATATCCATACACACATACAAACTGCCCTTTAAAAAGAGCCGGAGTTATGTTATTTGAACCCGATGATTTGTAGCGTTTCTAGAGTTGAAGTTCCTTGTGGACTTCCGACTCATTCGGTGGAGCAGTCGTCACTGGCCATGGAGGGCAGGACAATCTGGTCGTTGTTGCCGGAGCAGCAGGCCATTTGAAATGCCTTTCAAAGAATTCTGCCCATCGTCCAAGACGTCGATGGTTGTTAGTGATTTGCATACCACGCACGTAAAACAAGCCTTTTGAAGCGACAGATGGAGAGCGAATTTTTAGTATATCACTAGAGTCTCGAATACGGGTCTCAGACAACAAACATCGATATTAGGACTTTCTAAAGACACAGCCAGCCCTATCTGTTGACCGATCTGCATTATTGTGCGAACGTTGAAGGAAGCCAGTTTGAATGGTATACGTGGTTTCAGAAAGACTGGTTCAGTATACGTATTCGTGGGAGCATTCACTTTTGACCAGACAGAGACGGAAGATCTTTAGATAGGAAAGAGTTTCCGCCATGGACGAGCTGCTGCATAAGTTGAAAAATGGTAGTACATGAAGTGGGAATAGAGTAAGATAAGTGGCGTAGTATAAAAAAGGATAATACTAGTGATAATAATAAAAGTGAGTATTGTCAAGTGAATGATAAATATCTGAATTCTGATTCGAGTGAGCATAGTATTCCATGAAGTAATTGTCATCTCACCTTCTCGTGGCGGGGGTATTGTTTATGAAATTGAGAGTGAGTATTGTCAAGTGAATGATAAATATCTGAATTCTGATTCGAGTGAGCATAGTATTCCATGAAGTAATTGTCATCTCACCTTCTCGTGGCGGGGGTATTGTTTATGAAATTGAGAGGACGAAAAACGTCTGTCAGTTAATATATCTGTTAGTCTAAATAACCCTACTTCTAGAGTTCATGAATAGACGTTTCGTTATACTGAAAACACTACAAAACGAATACAGAATGATGATGAGTGAACAATAAATTATATTTATTTCGAAAATACTTGTAATGATTTTGAATAATTGTGTCTTTCTTTGATGTGTGTATATATTTTAAGGTTATCTCACTGTGGACAACAAGTCAATTTATCCAGTATTCAAAACAAATTACATCCCTATAGCAATATGATGATGCTTGGTGCTAATCGTCTCCCACTAGCCCCTGGCACTGTTCCATCATCTTCACAGACCATATCTAATTCGTCCATAAACCGTCTTATCCCACCAAGTAAGGAGTTATTATTATTAATCATAATTTTGCTTTGTATTTACATAGTTACTTGTTAGGAGATTTTTAATTTTTTCAGTGCATTTTTCTATCTTCACTTTTTAGGTATGTTCATGTTACAGATTTTATTTGTACTTGTAAACATCTCTTGTACAGGCATTTTCGTTTGTTTTATTTCGGTCGTATTTTTTTAAAGTATACTTTTCCTGGTTGCAAATCCATCCGTTTTTTTGTGTGTTTTACTTCACCTGAGCGTAAAGCATTTCATATCGAATGAGTAAATTCCTTTGTGATGTTTTTTACATTTTTATGACAAAGAATAGACTTTGGATTTTCCAATAATTATTTTCCACAGGGTTAATTGAGATACGTCCTATTTATTGTGTGCAAGGTCTTAACATCATCAATTTTCCAAAATGTTTAGACACAAAGTCATTTTCATTCAATAAACTTTCAAAGCTTAGTGTAAAAATGTCTCATGGATTATAAACGATGGCTTTAGAGTATTAGTTCCATGATCAAAGCATTCAACTTTCAACCAGTAAGCTCTTCAGGCTTTAACCCCGTCTCGCGTTTTTTTAACTTAGACTGTGGAATAGTAAATCACTAACTTTAATAGTCGAAAGAGTCTGACTCAAAATCAAATGCATAAAACCTGCATTTAATAACAGAGTTGCATTTTTAGTGTTAGAAACCGATCGTAAAAAACAATAAGATTTCATTTGTAATGCAGTATGATATACATCTCGTGGGCGCTATTCATTCATAATATGATATAGTGATAATAATTAAACACCGTTTGTTAATTTTAAAATGTATTCATTTTCTTTTAGACATTAAACCTTGTTATATTTGCTAATTGCATTATACTTGGCAACTAGCTCTCAAAGGTCTTAGACAATATTAATCTTAAAGCGAATAGCCTAAAATCATTCCCCTAGTATATTGAAAATGTCATTTCTAAGTAGATTGTTGTTAGTTGATGACAATGATGCACGAATCTATTAGCATCGATAGTTCACATTATTCATCAATAAAACATATTCATTTAATATTATGTTATACATTCGTACTGTCTTAGTTCAAATTATGACACTCACTCACTCTCTAACTTACTCTATTCATTTATTCATTCATTGGTTCTAAAATATCATAATTTAGTTTAACTGAAATTCCCTGACATTTGTTTGATGCTTATCATTTGTATACAATTGTAGTGGATTCGTTTTCTTTTCATATAAATTCTTTTATATGATACATTGAATCAAGGCATAATAATGGTACTTATGTGTATAATAAATGCGGACAGTGATTTTTACATGGATCATTTATAACAAATGATAAATGACTAGTTTTCAGTTGCATATATGTGCATCAGTTATAATAATAAATTATCGTCTATATAAAATAAATACCAGTGAAAAATAATAAAACAAAATATGTTCATTTCTTATCTTATGTTATTGGTTTGTGTGTAAAACATAATCAGTCAATATGACATGCATTGTTCTGAAGATATTATTTTTCTATTTATAGGTCTATTTTCAATTAAATCATTTAGTACACTATAATATCTCTCAGAATTGCCACCTAAGGAAGTTAACTGATGACTGAGCCATTAACTCTAAATTTGAATAGGAGATATCAAAGATATCTATTTCGTCTTGAAAAGTGTTCATAATATTTGTTGTTGTAGCGATAACTTCAATTGATAGTTCATTGTTGGCTTGATTAAATGACTGCAAATGTTCTATGAAACAGAAAACCTTAGTTTAAACAATATCTTTGTAATAAGTGTGAGAATAGGAAAATATCAATCAATAAGTGTTTTATACCTTTTAAAGTATGAACTGATCTAAGCTAAACCACTATTAAAAAATCGGAAGCAATAAACGGCTGTTTCGTCCGAGTACTGGTCTCCTTGATAGTACGCATCGGGAAACGGTTTAGGGTTGTGCAATGTCGTGAATTGATTGAAGTTAGATATTAACATAATTATATCCCGGCTCATTGGTTTAGAGTTTAAGCGTTCATGAGTGAGGCCGAGGGTCATAGTTTCGATTCCCAGGTGCGGGGTCGTCAGTAGGTACGTCTGAGAAGTTTAGTACATGTGCGAAACGTCCGTTTAGTGCTTCCAGATTTCCCTGTGGTAGTCTAACTAAGACTAGTTTGTTATTTAAAAACTACGGAACGTCTACAATCTCCACAAAAATAAATCAGTTATCAGACAATACGTTTGGTATTAACTGTTTCTATCAAAGTAATATATCTTAATTTGAGTGAAAAAAGTAGATGAATTGACTTATAAGTTTCACACTCTGCTGACTCTATTCAAATTGAATAAGGAGTAGGGTGACTGTTTTTGATTGATCTGTAAGGGATGAAATGTTATCGAAAGAAACTCTCCAGTTAACTGTAGTATGTAACTGAGTGAATAGGTAAATAAAGTTACATCACTTCTTTTGCTAGATTGAATTGAGTTTTTTCATATATTTTCGTTTACCTCGTAACATTTAGCTGTAAATTATAAATTTGTCTACTGCAAAATGTAATTCTAACGGTTTTCTCGTCATGGTAATAACAGCATTTCCTAATTTACTTTCATCGAAAATAATAGATAAAAACTACCGAAGAGCTAGATATCAAATGTTAGTAGGTGAATGGCAAAAATACTTGTTTTCTAATCAGTGGTAGTAATACAGTAGGTCATAGTTTCGAATACCACTCCATCTTTTTGAAGCTACCTAGCCAAATATAATCACTAACCATCGCACATATTCTGTATTGTGATCCGAATGTAAATATATGAACACATATACTTGGTAAATGAGTTACATTTTTGTTTGTTGATATGATGATTAAAACATAAGTTTCATTCGTCCTTTTCCGTTCACAGTAAACCTTATCCGTATTTCTCTATTTAATCATTATTCACAAGAAAAATGTGAATATAATTTAGTGAAAGAAATGCTCCCTGGCATCATCGCTCAGTGTATCTTTTCAGTGAAGAGGTCCCTGATCTATGCTTCCTTTTCATAACTGTTTAGTTTAGTCTCATAGATAATGCTAAAATGATTTCGCAACACTGTATTAATGTATAGTTGACAATGGTATTTACAAATTTAGCTACTGACTAGTTTTATCATTGTAAGTTAACAAACATTGCTTAGGTAATGATATTATGTTAGACTAGACTGCTTTGACAGTGACCGTTTCTAAAATGCCTATTCAATAATCAGTCTTGGCGAGACTATAATTTGAACTAATCTTAAGTGACATTGAGACATTTCAGAAAACGGTCGTTATAGAGTAAGAATATATTACACAAAACCAAAAAAACTAGAGTGGTTACATTTATTTAACATGGTTTAAAAACTTGTCGAGATTAGAAATATGCTCTGCATTTCTGAAGTTGTAATGCATATGGTACAGGAATTCATCCATTCGACTTCGGTCAGTATTACCGGTGCTTTTATTATCCAGTTTACAACAATTATTATAACCTGTGTAGTGTCAATGATGATCGAGTGAAATAAGTCTCCGTTCTAGGAGACTTTTTCTTAAAACAAATATAGTGTGTCATTGTTGACACTATATAAAGGAATAAATAGAAGGACAAGTACAGTGTTTTTATCCATCTCAATTCTGAATATTAAATTTATTTTCTGAAAAAATGATACCTTAAGCGATGTCACTTCGTGATAAAAAAAATTTACAAATCTCTACGAAACCGCTTCGACTAAATTACTATAGTCAACTCACTAGTGTTTTATTTCAAGATATTTCTAAAGTACAGTTCAGGTGTATCGGTGTTGAAATAGTTGTCATGAAAAGGAATGGATGATTGTCGCTCTATATCTCACATTTATTGAAGTATGGGAACGTTTACTACTGGACCGCTACCCAAAACTTGTGATAGTTAAGTGTTCGCCACGATATCTGACAGGGTTATGATTATTCACTGCTGAGGAATTTCATACATCGGGAAGAAACAGAGCTGTCTTGTAGTTCTTGATTTTTAAGAGTATCCTAACTGAAATTGATATTGTTAATAGCAGTTGTCTCAGTGTTATATCGTGCTTAGTGTGATACAGTTACTTTTTTTCCTTGATTACAAATCATAAAACTAAACATATATGGTTGGATTTAACTCATTATTCATACCTAGATTAAGTAAATTATCTTAGAAAGGTCTGTGATCATTATGTCACATCATACCATTGTAATCAATTGGTGTATTCGCTTTCTGATAACCTATTTCATTTTTTGAAAAGACTAACTCCTAACATATTTTTCACACCATTTTCATCTTATTACTCCGATTTTTTTCAACCTATTAATCTTTGTTAAAAAAACAAACACTACAACTTGTTATTATTATGGACATCCTTCTTTCTTTGTTTTTGTCCTTGCTCATATTCTATTTTTCGTTTATTTTCCATGGCTCTCTACTTTTCTCATCTTGTTTTCTTCTTATTCCTTACATCTTTTGCCTTTTTTTCTCTTATTCTCATGAATAATATATAGAGAAGGAAGTATAAGACTAAGCTTGACAATTGCTTGTTTGTTGTTCATCTGTGAAGTAAAATCGTTTTATTGTAACTTTTTGCATTCTCTCCTGATGTCTTCTCCCTCCTTTCTTATCTCTCTCTCTGCTCCATATTCTTTTCTCGTTATCATGTTGCAACAGTTTCCTATACGTTTTGTTTTTGTTTTATATCCTGAAATGAATGAAATTAGTATGTATGTATGTGTACTTGATTGCTTTCACAATTTTAATAACCCACTTGTTGTATTGAATTCCATATTTAATGTGTTGTTGTTTATTATAAATTTTAATTGATTGTAAGAGTTATCATTATGTCCGTCATCTCTATAGCGTTCTGCCTCTGGGCGTGTACGTGTGTGTATAAAAGTAGAAATTTTTAAATAATGAATATTTGATGTTTGTTGTTGATTTTTCCGTGAATGAAAATTCCAGTCCAACATAGAAAGTTATTGTCTTGCGTAAGTAAACACGTACACACATCATTGAGTTTCTCTAGAGAGAAGACTAACGATGATTGTCAGTATACTAGTAGTACTGTGGTATATGCTACTTATGTCGACAGAAATAGTATGTAACACCAATTGGATATGTAATGCTTTTCAAAAAAAGATTGAACTGAAGAGAACAGAAAGGAATTGGAATAAAAACAGAACTGGAAGAATGGCAAAGGATATAGAGGATAACTGAAAGATGTGCTAAAGATGTATGTATGATTTTCACATTTTTGGTAAAACAAAGTGTGATTATGCATTGAACAATAAATTGGTCTTCCCCTCCTGAGTTCTCGTTTACCGTAGTACCATATAATGATGAAAATAATAATTTCTTAAGGCTTGCTATAATAATATATAGCCAATTATAATATTTGTTACTACTTTTTAGGCATGATCTATGAATTATTCTAGGGTATGCACTGATTATATGAATACCCATCTATAAAGCTGATCTGTATCATTGAGTCACTGATGAACGTGCAAACCGCTTCAAGATCACAGCTAATTTTTTTAAAAATCGACTTAGATATTTGTGTTGCGAATTAGAATTAGGGTAAAGTTTTCATCACTAGGTGACATCAGTTATGATTCAAGGGTCGTAAACCTCACTCTTGAAGTACTTATTTTAACGTAATAAGTAATTTACCGAACTCTGCTCTCTTTCTTTCTTGATTGGATTAACTAGTTAAGATCTCAAAGTTATTTGAAAGCATGATCCAACTTTACACCCATTTGTCAATATTTCAATGGACAGTTTCACAGAAGTCGGTTGCCAAGTATGCATGAAGGGAAATTGAATATAAAATTAATTTGTAATAATGTCAGCGATTGGTAATTCTGTTTTAATTCGTTGACGAAGTTTGGATCAGATTACTTATCGAAACATGTTAGATCTACTTAACTTTCAATCGTATATTTTATATTTAGTATAGATGGACGGTGATTTGTCGAGACATGTTTAATTTGAAAAAAAATCCATCATGTGCCAAAATCGTCAGGATGTCTGTTGTAAACCTGTAACCAAAACACTTAAAAGTTGTTTTGTTGCAAGCTTGAGACTTTTTAATTGTGGATACGGGTTTGTAGTGAACCCATCACCTTTAGACCAAAAAAATATTTCTAATATTTGAGAAATTTTTTTAACACTTGAGATTTTTACACATAACTTATATACCCTGCTTTGAACCACAATGTTTTTCATACAAGTTGGCACTTTTATTTGTCTGTCCAAACGGAAGTGAATTCAGATTTGAATGCATCATCGACACACTATTTGAAAACTTATTTATTTATTTATTTAAACACATAAATATTGGTACAAGTAAGAACCAGATACATATGCTCCGCACAAATCTCATTCGATTTGCCTGAGGGCTGTGATACTGCCCAGGTGCCCAAGCTGAAACAGGTATTTAAAAACTAAGTTTTATTAACCACTTAACATGTTCAGTCACATAGATGGATAAATATTTATCATTTTGTCCTACAAAATAGAGCATGTCAGCTAATATTCTATAACTTATCCCACCCATTGGTATAAAGTTATATACATAGTGTACATACTTAATTATTTCATTCAGATATTTACTGTCTTTCATATAAACTTTATGGAATTTTCTTTTGTAGTCATTGAAAAATGTTTTGCTTTGTTTAAACATTATGAGAATAGACTTTATCCTATATTCGCGTGTAGATTTCGATGTGTAGTTGGCTTCATTTCCCCTTTTTTCTTCTCTCTCTCTCTCTCTCTAAAGTTTGGTTTTATTTAACTATCAGAATGTTTTGTTTTGTGAATTTTATTTATTATCCCAATTTTTCCTCTTATTCAAGATTAGCATATTTTGTTTGTTTGTTTATTTAATATAAAATGTGTATATGTTTGACTGAACCGTTGATTTATTTGTTGTTGTGGTTGTTTGAATTAGAATAAGAAAATGTTTCTCACGAAAAATATTATTTAATGACTTATTATCTGTAAGATATTGAAATTTCGTTTGTAATACTTGTTAACATGATTTGCATTTCTTTTTTAGTAGTCTAATCGTTAAGGTCTTTTCACTTATTTTCATATATGTTTGTGTATATGTATGGCTGTTGGAGGTGAGTGTAAGAATGGAAAGTAGGTAGAAAGTGTAAGATTGTTTTTTTTTGAATATTGAATGTTGAAGTATCAAATATTTAATGTAATTGATAAAAGGACGCAATCTATTTACTCCGTAACAATAAGTGATTAGTTTTATTATAATTAAGAAAGGTTGTGAAGAACTGACAGTTACAAAGTCGTCTTTTCATCACGTTCAATGCTTAATACTATCCAGACTACTGAAATGAAGACCGTATTTTTAGCTTGCGACTATAATATACTCCGTATTGAAAATAGCTTCATCCTACTTTTAACGTAGTTGATTTTCACCCCAGTTACTATTGTATCATATTAGAATTCTAAGAACTCGAATCAAATCTTGTCAACGAGTTCCAGCTAGAATGCATCTTAATTCTACCGTTTTTTTTCTGTTGACTACTAAACACTAAATCAATGTCCGCGTTATGTTGAGTTATCTAGACTAGTAGTCACACTTCAGCCTGATTCGCAGAATTTGATCTATGTTAAAGGACTAGGCAACATTATATTAATTACTATTCAATGATTAATCACTTGTAATTTTTACTCAAATACTAGTCGTACTATTGAGTTTATAGTTTAAGATTTCATTTATTGATTTGCATAATTCCTTATTGTAGTTATTTGTTTATCGATACGGGGTTGTAGAGATTTCTAAATTTTAGTGAAATCATCAACCGATCTAAGTTATACAGCCACTGAATGACCGTTTCGCCCTAATGCGAGACTTCTCAGCGGTGCGTACCCACAACTCCGCAACTGGGAATCGAACTCAGAACCTCCAGTCTCGCGCGCGAACGCTTAATCTCTATAGCATTGAGCGGGTATCCAATGGTGTATGAGCCTAACTTCCAACAGATTTAACACTTTTTCTGTATATCTATACAACTTGTGCTTTTTCTCTTTGTTTTTTACTGTAGATTCAGAATCATTGTCAATTAGTCAACTACAAACTGATCGATCTCAAGCTGTATTAGCTGCAGCTTACGCTGATCGTGAATTCGTAACATCAAATTCAACACTGGCTAAACTGAAATTATCTTCTCAAGGTATAATGATCAATAGTGGTAGTGATCGTAATAATAATTCAACTGTACCAAATTCATTGGTCAATTCATTACCATCTACAACAAATATCAATTGTCTGTCTGATAGTAATAATAGAAATGCCCAAAATTTCAATATACCACCCAATCCAATGATACAACGTCATCATCATCATTTAAATTCTATGCCTCAATCATCTATCGGGACATTAGAACCACCATCTACTCTGCATAGTTCCAAGTCAAATTCCATAAGTTCCAATTTTTCTTGTTCCTTATCATCAGATTCAGTGATGAATAAAAATTTCGGTTCTTTCCCTTTAAAACTTGTAAGTGTGAATCTATTATTATTATTATTATTATTATTATTATTATTATTATTCACAAATCTATGTGTAAGGTGTTTGTATGCACCACTGTGCATTCACACTAAGACTTGAAACTAGTTTTTTTTTGCTTGCAAGACCCAACTTGTTATCTACTGTGGTATAAATCTGTTCCAAGATTTTATGAAAAGAAGAAATTGTTTATTCTTTACAAACCCTTTTTCATCCATTCACTGTAACATAATTATTGGTAGATATGTACTTGGTATATTTGTTAGCTATTCGTGTTTGGTTTAAAATAAAGGACAAGTAAGTTGTTAAGATTTTATTGAGTAAAATTATATAGTTTATATCATTGACTGAATCCAGCTCAACAACCACTGGACACTGTAAAATGAGCTGAATAACGGTGTCTTGCAGAAATTTCTTATCGAGATGCACTCACCACTACATAAAATCCAGACACCTAATCAAAGATACGTAAGTCTAGAAACATGCGTTTGCGTTACCTTTAAACTAATAACTTAAGACTTAATTGATCGTTATAGCGCCATTTTCAATCCTCAGTCAGTGATGTTGCAAAATTCAAATAGCAGATAAGAAAGCATTTATTTACATTGAATCTCAAGATTTCTTGGCCCTTTACCACTTTCAATCATTTTTTTTCTAGCTTAATGGCGATCTACACAATCCTGTCTCGTCGTCTTCGTCCTCATCGTTATCTACACACAATGATCGTAATGCCATGATGGGATTGCATAAACCGGAATATATGCCATCAGAATCGGTGCTTCGTTCTAATTTTCCACCTTCTCTTCAATTAATACCACCACCACTGCCGCCAAATATACCTCCGGAATTTTTGAAATCATTTCTTGTACCTGATTCTTCATCACCATTATTTCCTGGTCCCAAAGTTAACGCTACACTAAACTCATCATTTATGCCTTCCATTCCAAACCTACAATCCACACAACCGTTGTACTCCCCTATGAGAGTTAATCACTCTAATCGATCAGATAAAACTAATTATAATGGTATTCTACACCGTCCAGTTCATGGAGACAAGGTAAAAATTGTTTTACTTAGACTTTTGAAGGCTTTTTCTCCGAAAATATTGCATACTTATTCACACTAATTTACCACTGAGTAATAACTGTTATCATATCTATCTAGTTCCTATCTCTCATTGCATTCTGTCGATTAATTTCCAATGTAGCCAGTAGTTTAATTGACTAGTAGTCTACTGTATTTTAATGTTATTTGGTTGAAAACAGGCCTTATGGACCTTCGTTTCATACTGGTTGGTATGTTTACAGTTTTGGAGGAACTAATGCTCCTCATGAGCTCTGAACCCACGTATTCACTCACTCATACGCATACATATTTTGAAATATACATAATCTTAGGGTTTACATGTAGGCTACGAAATTCAACCATCTCTGCAAACCCATTGTTCACTAAAGTATGTAATCAATGTAATATTCTTTAATCGTAGCATAGCAAATTCTTAATGGTCAAGGATCATAAAAATGCATCATAGAATATAGAATATCATGTGATAATAATAGGAATATGAATTGAATTAATAAAGGATACAAAGCACATTAAAGACTACTAGAATAGATTTTGTCAAAAGTTTATCTTACTGTTTACGTATGAAACAAACAACATCCAAAAATGCAACATCGGAACACCAACCAAATCACATTTGTTGTCGGAACTCTGAAAGAGGTGCAAACTTTTCCTTACCTAGACAAGCGGAGAACCGATTCAAATTTAAGGGCACGGATTGGTAAATCAAGGGCAGAATTCCTATAATTGAAAAGCAACCGACAACCAACATCAAAGTCAGAATTTTCAGTATGAACGTCAAGATATTTATTTTGTGCGCAGTTGAAACATGGAGAACTACTACAAGCATCGCCTAAAAGGTTCAGGTATTAAAAAACAGTTCTCTACACAAGCCATCCCAGACTAAAGTCTTGAGTTTTAAAATCATCTTATACTTTTTTTACTCAAGTTTTGTTATTTTCGAGTGATATTGTTTGTGCATAATATTGTAATGTACCACTAATAATACTAGTACTTCTACTCTGACATTTGTGTTGTCAATTACGTCTATCGGTACTACGGATATGGTTTGTCAACTTGGAATACATCAAATATATTCCAGATTCTGTATTGTGTATGACTAAGTGACTAATTAAAATGTTACTATTTATCACAAAAAAATATGTTGGAATTGATTGGTATACTTATTATTAAATGCAATCGATTCGCAACATTGTGCGATAATCACACAGTGTCATTTAGAATATCTATCCCTAATTTCTTTGATGATAATATACATATTTTAACTCATTTCTCATACTATATGTTTTCTTATACTTATTTTTACCTAATCAAGCTTTATGGACGTTGGGCTGACGCACATATTCGTATCGCTCTGTTTATCCAACATTGTAAATCATCTACTCAAGGATTACAATCATCTCCGGTTATATCCTCAATATTTTCAACACCTAGATTACCAATTCGTCCTGTGGTTAAACGTTTGAGCCTAGGTGTACATTCCTCTATGCCTTCTTCCATAATTAGTGGACCTGCAAATTATAATTCAAGTAGAGTAAATATTGAATCAGTGAATAACAATCGATCAAATCATCCACCGCCACTAAGACCTCCTTCTTTTCTTCCTTCACAACTTCATAATCCTATTACTTCAGTAAGCAGTAATAATAATAACAATAATAATAATAATAGCGGTCCTTCAATTCCTAGTAGTATGAATTCTGATATATCATTTTGGGGACATCTATTTAATGAATTTATGAATAATCTATCAAAAGAATTTCTAAATAGTATACCAGACTGTAAAGATACTCAGCTAGCAATTTTACAAAACTTTTATTCTCAAATGTCACAAATGAATAATTCTGTATTAAATGGTGGTTCTTTCCCGAAATCAACAGATTTTTCTTTTCTCAATTCAACAGTATCATCGTCATCTATGGCTAACAATAATAATAATAATAATAATAATAATAATAATAATAATAATAATAATAATAATAATTGTTCACCAGTGCCATCAGTATCAAATATTGCCGGCTTCAACTTTCCATTAATTGCTCAATCCTTCAATTCCCTTTCTTCTTCCTGTTCTTCTTCTGCTACTACTACGACGACATGTGTTCGACCAACTGTTCTTCCTTCATCTCCTGCTCTTATAAATTTTCCATCTTCAACAAATATTTTAAATAATAACGATTTAAAACGAAGACGAGCTGATTCTTCTTCAAATAGCATGGATATTAACAATTTGCCATTTCCAATGCGTTTTCCTAATTCTTTTCCTCGACCACCGACTATTTATAATTATGTGCCTCATTCGCATTCTTCCCTCTATCCTGGATCATCAATACCACCACCTCCAGCACATTCCGATATGATAAATGTAGCCGCTGCCGCTAGTTTATTGAATGGATTTCGATTGCCTGAAGCCTTCTTAAACCATTTCCCACATTCTATGCAACTGCCATCAGTATCAAGTGGTTCTTCTTCGTTGAATGATAGAAAAAATACCAGGTCATCTAATACTACTACTGGTACTATTACGACTTCCAGTAATTCATCTCACTTAATTCCAATCAATCCTTGGTGATTTTAATCACACTGTTTGTCTATTTTTCTCCCGATCAATAGTTTATAACTTGTTTCAAAATGGTGATTTTATTGTTATTAGCTTATTCAATTCTAGTGAAGAGAAGATAGGTGTGTGGCTACGATGATGTTGATAGTATATGTTGGAGTGTGGGGGAGGTAGGTATAAACAAAGAAAGGATTAGTTTTTGATGTTTGCTAGTTTTCACTTCAATTCTTCGTCTTACTTAATTGTGTTCTTTCACTTCTCATTTGTTTATTTATTCAAACATGCAGAGATTTACTTTGGCTATCATATATATATATATATAGCATATTTCTGTAATACAATGTTCAGTTACATTTGCTGCCTATTTCTTTATTCACTATTCTTCCGTTCTTGTTATTCTTCGTATAGTTTGCTTCCTACACTATAATCATATCGTAATGGGAGCATACACCTATCGTCATCATCATCATGGACAGCCACTCACGATGGAGGCTCATACAGTGTTTTTGTTGTTGTTGGATAATTTCATCTATTCTTTTAGTTTTAAAAACGGAAACATCACCTCCCCTGACATGTACACAAACTTTGTAGGACGGGGTTAAATATTTTTCCCCGGTAGATTTCATTTCAGAATCATGTATATTAATTATTATTAAAATTTGACAAAATGAAGTTTCAGTACATAGCAATACATATAAATAAATACAAAAGTCATAATAATGCCTTCTTGTCTATTCTTTTCATTTGCGTTCCTTTTTTGTCTATTGACGAATATGTTATGTTGTATATTAACGTGAAACATAATGAATGAGCGATAGAGAATGTTTGTGTGTGTGTGAGAGAGAGAGAAAGAGAACTTTTTATCAACGAAATCACTACATCTCCTTATTTTTTTTGTATAACTCCCCTTCTTCTCGTCCTTACTTTCATACTTCTGACCTTCATATGACACTACTACTATTAGTACTTAGTTACATTAGCTAAATAGATAAATGGACAGACAGATAATCAGTCGACTATTTCTACTATCATCACTATTATTACCATTATTATATTGTATTATATTGTAATACATTTTATATTATACTCATCCTTTATTTTACACATTACTTTTTAAGCAGTTAAATTTGTCACGATGTCCCCATTCACTTCTCTTTTCATTCATCTTTATTTTTTCTTCTGTAAGTCTTTATACCCTGATTGCTTATGTTACGGCTTATTCTTTTACCCGAAGAAGAATGTATCGTTTAGGCGTCATAATGAGAATTGAATTGAATTATTGTTATTATTTCACTTTATGTTGTATTAACTTAACCATATAGTTAATTGTGGTTAATATAAATTAACGTTCGCTTTATTTTCATTAGTTCAACAATAACAAATACTTACTACTGACTATTGTCATTTATTACTTAAATTGCTTCTTTGAAATTAGCATTGTGAATTCATATTTTGGATAAAATAATGAATTTGTCAATTTCATTGTGTTATATTCTCATCCCCAGTTATGATTAATTACACAAATGAATAATAATGCAAAAACAAGCAAGGACTATTGAATACCTACAAATATACTGAAAATATTGCAACTCCTCTAATGGCTGTTCAATTGTTCATTTTTATTGTTATTATTATTAGCATTATTTTCATTTTGTTTTAATTTTTCATAATGATCAGTTTGAGAACGATGATTACTAGCGCTAACATGGAATTCACGTGATTTTACACAATGGAAACTGTTTTTGTAATGGTAGTAGTAGTAGTAGTAAGTTGGTTATTCTGTTCTCTTTTATTTCAGTTTGTCTCCATATTCATTATTATTATTATTATTATTTCACTGATACCATCTTCTTACTTTCCATTTTCCATCCATACTACATCTTTACCCTGTGTATCTTGTGCTTCACAATGAAGCAAAAGAAAAAAAACAACTCAAAAACGTTGTAAGTAAACTATAAAATCCAAAGTTTTCTGTTTCTTTTTTTCGCTGATTATTATCGTTGTTGTGGTTATTGTTTATTATTGCGTTCAGTTCTTTATTTTTCCAAAATAAAAATCCTGTTTTTTTCGTATGTCGTTTTGTTTTGTATGCACATGTATGTAACATGTACAATCATAGGATACTGCTAACGGGATTGATAGTGTGTAGTGTTCTATGCATGCGCGTGTGCTTCCATATAAGTGTAGCAATATGTGTAGATGTGGACACAACACTATATACATGGATTATTATTATTAACATCAAATGAAAGTCATTTAAGAATCGTTACTTTTCTAGTGAACATAACGATGCGATAAAATTGCTGTAGTTACTGGCCATTAATTTTCGATTATAAAAATGTAAAATAATAAATCACAATAATTTTTAATATTTAATGTGTGATTATTAAGTAACTTGGTAATTGTTTATACGTTTGTGCATCAATTATACGCTTATAATGTACATATATTAACCATTTCTATATATAGATAAATGAAACGATATATATGTTTATCTACATAATATGTATTTGATTATTTTTGTTAATTTATAATAATATTGAAATGGTGGAGAAGATTTGTACCTCAGGTGGGTGACTTTGATGGAGTTTTGTTCTCTGCGCTGGATGGTTTGGTCGTGGAGCTTTCATTTTCCTTTTGAACGATATCATCAGCACAAACTTCGGGCAGAAGTGAAGTTTTTGAATTTCTCCACAGCTTGTCCTGTGCACCTCGATATTATATTAGACAGATTCACTATAGTTTAAATGAAAGAGATTGGTACGATACCATGTATATATCAACGAATAGATTTATTAGAATAAAAAAATTACTGAACATGACTTAATGAAAAAAATATTTAGTCAGTTGACTGCTATCACTTGATTAATGAAAAATAGTGCATATATATATATATATATATATATATATATATATATATATCGTGACAAATTAAAATTCTTAAGAGTTACAGTCTAAGTTCCCTGTGACTCAATGAAATATAAGATCTTGTTTAGTTTAACAGTTGTATTGTTCAGCACAGTTCATTCATTGTTCTCATATTAATTCACTTGGTCACATAAGTAACCTATGAAGTCAAAGGTGTGAGGTGTGCAGAAATTGTACTACACATCTGTTCTTGCGGATATTCCTTTATGGTCTTAAAACATAGCTTACTGAACTAGGAGATCTACATAGTTTACTAATAAGATTCGAATGGAGTTATCACCGAAGTAGTATTCGTTTATGGATGAAACTTTCGAATGAGTGAGTAACGCAGAATCTCAGTGCATCGTGCTAGATAAGAAAAGACAAGTTCATTGTTGAGATTAGTTGCAATCTATCTGTTCTACAAAAAGAATCATAATATATTGTTTTCTGATTTGGTTTTATTTTGTTATTTTACTAATACTGACGTCCTCTATTGAGTACCTCTCACGATTTTCATTATGTCAATATTTTATAGTTCACTTTATTGATGCAAATCTTTACTGCGTTCCGTAATAAACCAGTAGGATTATGAAACCATATAAATTCCCATTAATGTTTATTTATATAAGTATGGGCAGCCTAGTAAATACATTGTGATACAGTTATTTTATGGTTTACAGCACGATCGCTTTTTCATATAATTAATTTTAACAAATAATTAATTTATTTTATGTTCCCCAAATGCTCTGGTACGGCCGAGGGTGGGGAGAGTCCGCTCTTCCTCTCGAAATGCTCTCATGTGGCCACGCGTATATAGCCTCTGCCAGGGAAGTCCTACTCACTGCCTTCTCGTGGCATTACTGTTGTTTACGAAATCGAGAGGACGGAAAGCGAATTTCCGGCGCTTTAACCGGGTTGGTGGACACGGAAAGTTCACCTAGGGGATTTGGAAAACCCTGTTTCCGAACCAATGGTGCACATGGGCTCCAGTATCCTGAAGGAACAAATGGCGTATGAATCAATCGTTGGTCACCGTCTACCATGGGACTTCATTTCCTCATGATGCTCCACTGCCTTGTGGATCAGACCTTTAGGTCAAAGGCTCCGGATGTGGTCCCCTAAGAAAACTACCTGTTTCGGTTTGGGCACCTGTGCTGTATCACAGTCCTCACACAAATCGAATGAGATTTGTGCGGCGAATATGTATCTGGTACTTCCTTGTACCAATATTTATGTGTTTAAGTAAATATAAAACATTCGAAGCCTATTAAGTTATCATCAGTATAGGATTGTGGAGATTACTAAGTTTTTCTTTTTTTTTTTATTAAGGTTATAAACCGATTGATGTTAGACTACCAATGAAAACCTATGAGTACTGGACGGCCGTTGGTTCTTAGTAATTTATAATATACTCTTATTATCATTGTATAAATGATTACTAATTGCTTTAGAATACTAATTATCACCGTTATTTGATTATATTGTCTAATGTTTGATACACGTTTAGTCTGTTTTATTTTAAGTATTAAGTGTATAATAAGTTTATTGTATACGAATAAAAGATATTAGATTATTTAACATGATTTTATAATTAATATTAACTATAGTTAAATTGATACGATCATTTAATGATCGCTTTCAATAAATGAATTTTAATTTATTACTGTAAACTATCAATAATCTTTAATCATTTTTTTTTTAATATTGATAAATACATTTGACCTATAGTACAAGTAAGTTAAATGTACATAGTTGAGATATAATCCTTCTACTAAGAGATATAAATTTCCTACTTCCTATAAAATCGGAAAACTTTAAATTGAATTATGATTACATTTTGAATGTACACCTATTTAATACTACCTAGTTTCAGGTCACTGCTCTATAAACTATAATCAGTATAATCTTTAAATTAATACAAGTATACAAGTGAATTTATTGTTAGTTAGCATATAATCAAGGATTACTTCTTACCGAATAAATGATAGATTACGAAGATAGTTCTTATCACCTACTAACAATAACTTTAGGAGTTTTGAAAACGAGTGTTGCTTTCTAACTTACGATTCTTAAACAATAAGTACTCACAAATCCTCCATTTTATTGAACTGAGGAATCTTAGGTCTGTAGACAACCATATTACCGATATCGTAGCTTTGAACTAACTTTCACAATCAATGCAACTGAAAAAAATACAACGGATTAAACATTTGAGAGAAAAAAGGAAGAACAATTAGTAATCAATAATTGTTTACAGATGGTTGATTAAGTTGTAAAACACAAAATAAACATTTTTCTACCACTAAAAAACAATTATATTACGCTTATAAACATCATAGTAGGCTACGTTTACAGAGATATCACATATTATATTATCGGTTAAGTGCTCTGGTGCGAGACTGTTAGGTCCTGGGTTCAAATCTCGCGAGTGCGGGATCGTGAATGCGCGCTGCTGAGGAGTCCCGTAATAGGACGAAACGGTCGTCCAGTGCTTCCAGATTTTCCATGGTGGTCTAGCTTTAATTGATTCATGATTTCAACTAAGAAAATATTTTATGTACTTTATATGTAAGGGTAGAAATTAACAGTTAAGATAATAACATTGATAGTGCAGATTTTTTAAATATTACATCGATATACAATCTGATAAAGATTAAAGTTATATATTACATGAATGGATACTGTCAAAATCATTTTGAGATTGTATATTGTATTTACAAAAGACAATTCATATTTGTACGTGCATCTATGTATATGTAAAGAAAGAATTTTACGGAATCATTTTTATTGTATACACTATTTAGAATTAATTTGATCTCCGTTTTAAACAATAAATTTAGATTTTAAGAGATGATATACTTTTTTTTAATTGTGTAGTGTTTGACTGATTGTTTATTAGTTTTGATTGTTTTTGTTCATTTATAAGTTCTCGACATTCTTTTAAGATTACAATGCATTCATCAAATTAAGTGAGCTTCATTAGATCATACATTACAGTTTTCAGTTATAACACCCAAAAAACCAATTGAAAGATTATACTGCTAGGAATGTTGTCAAGTTTGCTCACTGTTGTCAATCAGTGTACTGATCCATAGATTTAATTCCATAACTAAATATTATCATTCGTGCGAAACGTTTGTGAAAAGTGTTGAGTTTCATAGTTCACATCATGATCTGACTCGAAATAGATAATTATTAAAACCTAGAAAATTCTGAATAGCTGCTATTCGTAATACGGGACTCTTCAAAAGTGCACATCTATGACCACGTACGGTATCGAACTCCATTGATAATAGGTTCTTACGAGGACTCTGGAAATTAGGTACGTGATTATCATTAGTGTAAGGTATTTATAAAGGTAGTTAAGTTTCATAGTGCATATTATTACGCCAAATAATGCTTCTTTTCTCTTTCAATCAATTTTTCAATATTCGGTTTGGAATTATTTAGATTTTGAGTTTTTTGATTGAGATCATGAATCGATCAATGTTAGACCACCACTCAAAATCTAGGAACACCGGACGGCCGTTTTGTCTTAATACGGGACTTCTCACCAGTGCACATCCTTGATCCCTCATGCGGGATTAGAACCCAGGATCTTCCGTTCCACTCGAACAACTGACTTCTAAACCTCTGAGCCATCATCCAACGGTGTTAATGTCTAAATTCGTAGACGAAATGACCGTCCAGTGCTTTCGGGTTTTCAGTGGTTGTCTAGCATTAATGGGTTCATGATTTCGGAGAAATTTTTCAATGATTAAATCGTTCTAAAAACAAATCTACAAAGGTACTAGTCTATACATAAACAAGTTTTATTACGGCTTTACTTATCAGGTGGTGTAAATTTGAAACTTGGTCGAATTTTCGTCTCAGAAAGCAGGCGGCCTGCTTGAACATCTGGGCTACCTGTTCCTGCTATCTAGATATTTCAACAAGCTATCTAACTTTGTTTGTTTTAATACATCATTAAGGTTATTAATCGCAAAACCTATTCAGGTGCTTTACAGAGGCCTGATCAGAGATATTGTGGTTGCTGGTTATATGCAGCGAAAAGAGTGTACATTATTTAGTTATCGATTGACTGAACTTCTAACTGGCGACCACTCAATATTTGTCGTCAGGACCGATTAAGAAGTAAGAAACGGAAACTTGTTGAAATACATTGTGCCGAGAATTCTATATTGTACCAAAACTTTGATATTGAATAAAGCTGATGATAATAATAAGCATGATTTACCTTTAACTATAGAATTCCGTGAATGATACTTGTAATTAGTTGCAACAAAAGCATTAAAAATTTATTTATGCTTTTGTGATTGTACACATACACTCTATAAGGTTTAAATAAAAATGAACTTTAGTCTGCATCAAATTGTTTGCCAGTCATCTGACTAAAATTTCCCCTCCTTTTTCTATTTTATTATGCATAATGTACTTGTGTTTGACTTTTGTTAAATTAGATTGTGCAATATTATTGTTCGAACTATTGCGAAATGTAAATAAATTTTTAAATCTGTGTTTAATATCAAACTAATAAATCCTAGTGTATTCATGGTTGATGGGAAAGCGATTATATTTATTCAGTTTTTCCCAGAATTTGTCGTCTTCCGTCTACTTTTGTTTTTTTCACACAGTCTCAATTGTATGTCTAAGAAATAAAAAACGATTCGGTTACAAGAGAGAAGACTGAACGTCTTGGCTGTTTATCGTTCAGTGTTTACGTAAAGTGTTTACTGGTGAATTATGGAATTTTACTTTAATGTATACGATAATAATATTTGAATTTACAGATCAAGAAATTGTTTAAATTAATAAGTAACTATATTTGGGTGATTTATAGTAATTGGTTAAATCTGTAGATAGTTTTACTTTTGGTAAAGAAATGATGAAATACTGATAATTTGGAAGCACTGGAGATAGATACTTTATTTGACTGATATTTTAGTGAATGAAGAAGTCAAGCGGAGGAGACCGATTTATTGTTTAGCGCACAATCACACAGTGTTTTACCAAAAAATGTGAAAATCATACATCAAATAAATCTTTAGCACATCTTTCACTTATCCTTTACATCCTTCATGATTCTTGCAGTTCTGTTTTTATTCCAATTCCTTTCTGTTTTCTTCAGTTCAATCTTCTTTTCACAAGCATTACACTTCCGATTAGCATTATATACTACTTATGTCTGTCAACATAAATAGTATACACCACAGTATGTCCTTCACAAGATCTCACAGGACATCTAACACAGGAAATCTAAATCATGCAGGAAACACAATACTTTCAATATTGAGCAAACTAATGCTCAGCGCTTGATTTGAACTGATGTCACTCAGCTTTAAAGGTCGCAACATTAATACTGGGCTATTGGGAAACTAACCGACCTGTAGGTCAAGATATTTTTTCAACCGACTGAGCATTGAGTTGCAATCAATGCTATATTTCGTCAATGTTAGGTCCAGGGTCTATTGCCAACTACCTAACGACATGTAGTATAATTAATAATAATAAACAAATTTTAATTTAGTAAATTGAATAACTTTTGATTATTCTCTACTATACTTAAACCAAAGACTTGGTGGCCAAGTGGATGGCGTTTGAAGCGAAAGGTACTGGGTTCGAGTCCCAGAGTGAACATGAACTCTGAGATGCAGGTACATCCAGCTGACTAGTCCCAAATAGGACTTGACGCGCGTCCTGGATTCCACTGCTAGCCACTATCCATCTTTGTTTACAATGCTTGTGAATTAAGGCTTTATCCAGGCAATACGCACAGTATGCACATATGCCAATTGGAGACTGACCAGTTGCAGTCCTAACACATCGATGGGAAGATTAAAACAAACAATACTAAATGAACAAAGACTATATGTAAGAAACAATGAATTTAAGCATACAGTTAGTTTTTCAAAACCTTTTCACTTCAGTGTTTGACAAAATAAACATGAATTTTATTAAGTTTACACATATTACTTTGTTAGTAGAAGTATCATTAAGAACTGAAACAACAGATTATGTTTTTCCGATTGAAATGAATCTTTCAATTCATTCAGTACATCAAACAAATTGTTGGGAAAAAAAACAAAATATCATATTTTTACTTCTTAAGTATATACTGTTGACTTCATAATTTGTACATATTTCATATGATCTGATAAAGAATATTCTTTTATGTACACTAAATAGAATCATAGGTATTAATATCAAGATTGAACTTGATAATTTTATATAAATTGAGCATAAGGTAAAGAGTTATTAATAAGTATATTTTTGTTATGTCTAAATGATTAGAAAAATGATTTGTATGACTTTTCGTTACTTAATGTAAACCGCTTCTTCAGAGTAAATAAATAACTCAAAATTAAACTAACACAAGTTTAAATAGTTCAAAGGCAAACTTGTGTTACTTTTAATTCTCTGAAAAAACGACTTACATCAAGTCAAGAAACATCAGAAATAAAATGTTTCTACTCATTGAGATAAATAACAAAAGTATATTTCAGAAGGGGTTTTGTGGAAAATTTAGTATTTTCATAGTTGAAATCATGATTCAATTGAAGCTAGAACACCATAGAAAACCTGGAAGAACTAGAAGGCCGTTTCGTCCTACTATGGGACTCCTCAGCAGTGCGCATCCACGAACCCGCACTCACGAGATTCGAACCCAGGACCTACCAGTCTCGCGTGCGAGCACTTGACCGATAGAACACTGAGCTGGCATCTAACAGTGTCAGTGTCTAACTTCAACCAATCCACGGAATTTGAGCAACCGTTCAGTGCTTCCAGGTTTTCCATAGAGGTCTAGCTTCAAGTGACTCATGATTTTAACTATTAAAATGCTGAAATCTCCACAAAACCCCTTCTGATTTTAAATTACTGTTTTACATTTTAAACTGTGATCAGTTATTATTTTTATTACCTTATACAAGTTTTCTTGTTTATTATTCAGTTTATTATTATGAGCTTTGTGTTTGTCGCTTTTTCTTCATATCTGTCAATTGGACTATTATCTGACCCATAAATTATTTTCTTCCTTACCCCTTGATTAGTACGTAACCTCACTTGTTGTTTATTATCAAATCAATTTATAATGCAATGTTTCCTAATCTCCTATAGACATATATTTTCCATATATACAACTATATATATGAATGTACAGCTTAAGTAAATGATTTCGTGGAAAAGAAAAGATTTTCTTCTAGCTGAATTCTCTTTTTTCTTATTCAGTGACACTATGAGTTATTTAATTTATGATTATATTTATTAAATTAGAGGAGTTCGTTCAATCAGAATTCTTAAAAATCTATGCGTCAAATCAAATGTAGCAACAAAATGTCTACTATGATAAAACTGATCATTTCTAAAAGAAAAGAAAAAGCAACACTATTTCAAGCATAAACATCATAATCAGTTTTTTTCTTTCTTTCTTTTAACGTAAAAGTTGTCATATGGTTCTGTATGGTTATTTGATTTTTGTATTACATTAAATCATAAATGGGATATACAAATTATAACACATAAATAGAATCAAATCAGTGTACATTAAATTGTTTTTTCCTTTTTTACAATATTCAAGTGGTTTTCATTAGAAAAGAAAAATTTAAGAAAGTAGGACCTAGACAAATCTTGAAAAATTGTACTACAATATCTCTATATAGATCAGTAGTTTATATTAATATATTAAATAAAAATTTTATAATGATGAATCTCTTTTGTATTTGGAGAACAGTGTAGCAGCAGCCTCAGCAGCAGTAGGTCTCAATATAAACAAAGGGAAAAGCAAGACTCTTCGATACAATACAACATGCATTAATCGAATTACACTTGACGGAGAAGCTTTGGAGGATGTGGAAACCTTTACATATTTGGGCAGCATCATTGATGAACACGGTGGATATGATGCAGATGTGAGGGCGCGGATTGGCAATGCAAGAGCAGCATATTTACAACTGAAAAACATCTGAAACTCAAGACAATTGTCAACCAACACCAAAGTTAGAGTTTTCAATACAAATGTCAAGACAGTTCTTCTGTATGGGGAGGAAACGTGGAGAACTACGAAAGCCATTATCCAGAAGAAACAAGTGTTTATTAAGCGTAATCTAAACAAAATACTTTGGATCCGTTGACCAGACACTATCAGAAACAACCTACTATGAGAGACAACAAACCAGATTCCAGTGGAGAAGGAATCGCTGGAAGTGGATAGGACACATTTTGAGGAAATCACCGAACTACGTCTCAAGACAAGCCCTCACATGGGATCCTGAAGGCTAAAGGAGCAGAGGAAGACAAAAGAACACATTACACCGAGAAATGGAGACAGACATGAGAAGACTGAACAAAAACTGGATAGAAGTAGAAAGGAAGGCCGATGACAGAGTGGGTTGGAGAATGCTGGTCGGCGGCCTATGCTCCATTGGGAGTAACAGGCGTAAGTAAGTTATTTGGAGAAATAAACTGTTTACAACTTAGAAAACATATAGTACCGATTAAATTGTTAATTCAATATTAGGAGCTGCAATAGATCAGTTACTTCTTGGAATATATATGTGTGTATCCTTGATGAACTTTTTTGATATTCAGTGGTTTTTAGGACTCTGTAACTCATTAAATAACGTATTATGCCTTTGGAGCGAAAAAAATGTTGGGATTAAATTTCTAAGTGAAAATTAACACCGGAATATAAATACATTCACCTGACTAATTCTAAATAGGACACAATGTTCATCCTAGATATCAATATAAGCCAATATTTTACTTTACTAAAATACATAGTATTGATTATTACATTAATCAGGTAGTTGTACTCACTTTATATCAAATGTACAGAAAAGTTTTGATTATGATTTGGAATGGTGCAAAGATTAAAACAAAACAATAGATGTTGACGGATTTAAAGAATCATTCATTTGGTAATCGATTTCTACGATAAAAGCTTATAAGGATTTGATCTGACTTTTTTGATAAGTACTTTTTATAAAGGTACTTATTTTGAAAGACAATTTCATCTGAAACTGTTGACACATAAAACTTTGATGTCATCATTTTCAGTTGTGACCTAAAAAGTAAAGTTTTGAAATTTCTCTATGTGAATGAATTCTAACAATAAATACTGTCAATTTTTTCTAGCATATATATTCAGGCGAATAAACAAGGTGAATATTCCATCATGTAAATAACTTGTAGATAGATAAAGGTAACTCGTATAGGGAATAAAAGATATAATATCCTCTCGTTTATGACTAGTTAGTCAAATTTACTGGGACCTCAGCCGAAGGTAATCTCCACTGAAATTTAAAACTCGAACTGTGCAACCTTAAGTCGGTTGCTCTCGAAATTATTTATTCGAATAAATTACTCATATTGACTTATCTCTAGTATTGTTAAACACTTCATCAAACTGTCACAACATTCATTCCATAGAAAATCTCTAGCCTCAAAGTGGTTAAACAGAGTAATATTTTTAATCTGGGGATTATAGAGGTTGTTGAATTTCATTGAGATCACGAGCTGTTCAATTTCAGAAAACCAATTAAAATCTGGAAGCACTGGACACATGTCTAGTCCTGGTATGGAACTCTTCAACAGTGAGTACCAATCAGCTAATTGATTGAAACTAGAATTGTACACTGGTGGATCCCGGGTCGGTGGTTTAGAGGTTGTGTTCGCTCACTAGACGAAAAGTCCTGGGTTCAGTCTCCAATGATGAGATCGTGGGTGGTTACCACTGAGAAGTCCTATACTGGCTCAGGACATCTATCTAATACTTCCAGGTTTCCAATGGTTGTCTAACCTAAATCGAATTGTGATCTCAGTAGCATAGAATCCATCGATAATTTCCAACTAATTAGTCATTATTCTATAACCATTCACTCCCTGAATCATCTTCTACTCTATTAAAAATAAACTCTTGTTTATCTTAATGATCATCATACAGGTGATTTTGTTTGGAACGTGAATAAAAGCTTCTCAATCGAACTAGAAAACACAACAATGTCAAAACCATACACTTGAGTTGTCAATTTTTTTTTAATCATTTCAAAATCGGTTACAAATTATTTTGAAATTATAAATCATCACTCTTGTAATCACACTAGTAACACAACAACTTAATGAACTTAGGAACATAAGTTAGACTAAATGATAGATAGATAGATAGATAGATACAATAGACTTCTTTCAATGTTAAATATACGGTAACATTATTTGTAAATGAAATGAGTTTTGTTTTATTAGAATATGTCATATGATTTCAGTTAGTATGTATTTCAACTGAATTTCTTTTGTGTTTATGTGATTAGAAATAGTCTGCCGATAATTAACTAATTGTTGTATATAGATATATATTATTTTCTCTACATACATTCAAGCGTATGTTCCAATGTCTTCATTCTCATTCTAATAAATAGACACAAAATATAATTCATATATAAATGTCGGAATTTAAATAGTAAACAGTATGGATTAAATTAAATTATTTATAACTTTGTAATAACTATTATCACAGTTTACACTAGAAAATAAGTTTAGTTAAAGAACCATTGAAAATCAGAAACTACTGAATAGTTGTTTCATTCTAGTATAGGACTGACCAACAGTGATCATCACCAGCCCCAAAAAAGGCTGAGCTTAATTTCTTCGTGTCATACTATGAATGCTCAACTTTTAAATTATAGAATTGGCATTCAGTAATTGATTTACTCCTAATTACTATGTTTTAAGGGTTTCGTGCAATAGTTGCTATTCACAGCATTACAAATATGTCCTACAACAGTCTAATTTTACATGGGTTCTCAAAATAACAATCTGTACAGTACAGCTTAATCATGTGACATAACTATTCGGGTACCAATGACCCTGATAAGTCAGTTTTCATCCGATCAGTTTAGAAATATTCTGAATTGAGTAGTTATTGTCAATCTTCTTAAAAACTTGTCTTCAACATCCTAAAATGTTTTAGTTCGTGTAATATTCTAGTGCACATTTAAACACTGTTATATCTAGAGCTTTGATTCTTGGTATGCCGCGTACTACTAGACTACTAGAACGATCGAACCCGCAACGTCGCAAGAGAGAAAACAGAAGACAAGTAAGTAGGAATGTATTTCCCAAAACAATGTCAAGTATAATACAAAAATCTCATGTATTTATAGTTTTTTTGGCTGAATGTAAATCATCATTTCAGACAGCCGATAGGCACATAGGGGGTCCTTCTTAGTCATCCAGTAGGGATGCTACACGTCGACATTCTAGAATATTCCACCAGCAGTGATTGGATGGAATGTCTTCGGCTCTTTCTGGGCTTCTTGAAGCTTACTTGAGTTTGCCAACGAGCCATCCATACAAACACACTATCCAAATATTCTTTCAGTGTGTTTTTCAATCCAGAAATAACGTATACATTTGTATACATCCTTTCGTATAAAGGATTAGTAGATATCTAAGGAGTTGTAATGGACTGCTAACTTAAACGATTAAAAATCACTACATAATTGTGTTAGGTGAATTAACACTTTGATATGCTTCACGGATTACACGTTGTTCGATGTGATGTAATTAGTCTTAAAAGAAGAGAAAACTAAAAGAACAAAAGAACAAGTAGTCGCTAATTAATTCCATAAAGAAATGTAAATATATGATATTTATAAAACATAAGTGTAAATACAGTATATTTTCTAATGGTCAGTCAATATTAGACTATATATCTATATAATCTATAAGAGTTGAACTTTGTATATAATATTCATGAACATAATATATGCGAATAACTTTTTAAAAATTATAGTGTCCATATTATATTATCAAAGGTTTAAAGCCGAATATGTAGTATACATCATACATATAAAGTAAACGGAATGGATAAGTTTTTAATTAAGTACAGTCAAAATTCAGTAAAAATATCAAATCTTAATTTATACTTTTCACATAGATGTATGACTATTCGAGCTAAGTAGATAATGAGTTCGTATTTGAAGTGAAAAATGGTGAGTTCAAGTCTTGGAGTGAATATCAACTTGAATTCAAGTATATTTGGCTGACTAATCTCAACTTGAAGAAAATATACATCTTGAATTCCAATCTTAACTTCATTCCATTTATTCTTTATAACTAAGCCCATAGATAACTAACAATAAGAGTAGCACCTACTTCAGTAAATCGTATATACATTAAGTACAGTCCACTTAGATGTTGTTCACACGATACATTTCTTCATTTATTTGTCGAATATTTTGTGTGAGTTGACTTGAAAGAAACTTTTGCCAAGTTGCTTTATCTTCAGGATATTTCTTTCTATTTTCAGCCTGAAGGTAATGATATTCACTAACTTCTTACCTAAATATTTATATAGAGATTTTAGGGTTAATTTATTCATATACTTTAATTATTATACAATTAGGCGTCATAATTTATAGATTATGACCATTAGAAGTGTACTTAAAATTAAACGGGTAAATTTGTTCTTTAATCTAGTGAATGTAATAGAGATTGAACTTTGAATTTTCAAGCACTGTTGCAAACACATTACTTTTTGATCGACAGGTTTGTATTTTTTTTATTGTTGACTGGTTCACATCACATAAAGTAGTCTATCAGTTGAACAAAGTGAGATGGATCATCGATGAGACTATAATTTATGGACGACCTTTGAGAGATGCTATAGTGGCCTTGAGAATCTCTACTTACGTACTAGGGCTAAATGAGATTTTTAAACGCGTGTGAAGAATAAGAATTATGATTTACAGTTGATGATTAGGATTAAAAATTAGATTTGTGGTTTTCATCACGAACTGACATCAATTAAAATGTTAAAAAGCTATTTAGTCAAATGGATAAATGAATTTCTCACTAAAATCCAAGATCTATTATCTTATCTCTGATTGGTTCGTCCATAAATTATAGTCTTGCCATATTAATTTATAGATAAGTGAAAAGTAGGTTTGTACAATATAATCTGTTATGATAGAAATACCAAATTAGAAAATGAGTTTTTCTATGACTTCATCTCAATTTTAATTTGTTTTTTTTTTCTGTAAATTACAAAAATGGTTCATTTTAAATGATACAAAACAAACATACTTTGTATTTGTAAGCAAAGACGGTTAGTGGCTAGCAGTGAAATCCTGTTTGACGTGCGTTTCGTCATATATGGGACTTGTCAGCTGGATGTACCTGCATCATCTCAGAGTTGATGTTCACTCTGGGACGAAATGTGCGTCCTGGATTCTACTTCTAGTCACTATCCATCTTTGCTTACAATCCTTGTTAATCAAATCTATATCAAGGCAATACGCACAGTATGAACATATGGCCGATAAGAGACTGCCAAGTTGCAGTCTTAAACATCAATGGGAAGATTCAAACAGACAATACTAAGTGAATTTAGACTTTGTATTTATTTATTTTTATAAATCAATATTTGTAAGGGAAATAAAAATATCAAAAAAAAAACAAACTTAAAAGCATAACATGAACAATAACAATGATAATTATGACTTAAAATTGTCTTACATAACTATAATTAATAATGAATAAATATTTAATCTAAATTAATTCATAATTATTCTTTCAAATCTATATGAAACGGAAATATTATTACATTGTTGTTGTTGTTTTTTTTTGGTTGAGTTTCTCCTTGACAACAACTTTTTAGTACATCAAGAAATTTCTTGTATTTATCTTTTTTTTTCTAAAAAAAAATTTACAAAACGTATGACTTGAGTGAAAAACAATCTTCATTCATATATATATGGTGTTGTTACTAACAGAAATGAGATATTAAATGCTTGTTTTTTTTTTGGTTTTAGAAGCAATAAAATATTACTAGGTCATGTCTATTGATTTAAACTGTATTGATTTTGGATGTTTAGTATTTTTCGGTGTAACAGAATGACATAAAAGGTAAATGTAGTTACATACATTTTCATACTTAATATATTTTTATATATTATTAGAAAAAATTATCTAGATAAATTAATTTTTTTGATATTATTTGATTATTTTTTATATATAGTTGAAATCATTAGTCAATTGAAGCTAGATTGCCATGGAAAAAACTGGAAGCACTGGACGGCTTAATTATCCTATTGTGGGACTCCTTAGCAGTGCTCGTTCAGTTAGACATTAACACCGTTGGATGCCGGCCAGCTCAGTGGTCTAGAGGTTAAGTGCTCTGGCGCGAGACTGTTAGATCCTGGATTCGAATCTCGCGAGTGCGGGATCGTGGATGTGCACTACTGAGGAGTCCCACAACAGGACGAAACGGCCGTCCAGTGCTTCCAGGTTTTCCATGGTGGTCTAGCTTTAATTGACTCATTCTTTCAACAATAAAAATACTGAAATTTCCACAAAACACCTTCTGAAATAGTTGTTACCGATGATAATATATGATCAGTGATTCATTCATGTCATTTGTCACTTTAAATGAGGAATGAGTAACATTCAATTTCAAATCAGAGGTCTAATGTTTAAGCGTTAGATAGATTCAGGAAGAGATCGTGGTTTTAACTCTTCTTAAGAATTGTGTACTGAGACAAAAAATAGACTGTTCAGTCGTCTTTGATTTTCATAAGTGACCCTCAACTAAGCTTTATACATGACGAATGCTATCCAGAAATTAAATAAGTTTTCCACAAAATCATCACTAACAGTAATTTAGACACTATTTCATATTTATTACATAGAAACTCACAGATATCTAAATAAATATATCCGTTTAGTGATACTGAAAACGTTATAATAAAAATTAATCGATAATAGTTACTCAATTTATTATTCTTACCTACAATTTTTGCTTAGGAAGTGTAATTTTTTATCGCATTCACTTGACTTAATTTTATCTACCTTTGCTTTCATTTAGTAAGTGTATGAATTAAATTTAAAAACCATTGTTAATATAATATTGATTGTAAGCAAAGATGGATAGTGGCTAGCAGTGGAATACAGGACGTGCGTTCCGTCCTATTTGGGACTTATCAGTCAGATGTACCTGCATCTCAAAGTTGATGTTTACTCTCTAACTCGAACCCAGTGCCTTTCGCTTCAAACGCCATCGCGTTATCCACTCAGCTACTTAGTATGCACACATGGCCAATAAGAGACTGATCATTTGCAGTCCTAAACGTCGGTGAGAAGATTCAAACAAACAATACTAAGTGAATAATATTGATTGCATATTAACAGTGTAGAATATCATGCTAAATGCTTTCGAATTGTATGCATTCATTCAACTAATGACACTTCAAACCAATCATCTTTTTTTCTTATTTTAACATAAACAACTATTGAATTCCTTATTACACTTACGACAAAATATATAGTGATGAAGTATCCCCAATGATAGGGAATGGGTATTATATTGATAATCAAATTCTTAAATAATTCAGTGTATATGAATGACTTTTTCTAGTCACCTCAAGCTGTATTAATTTACTTATCTGTAACTGTAGTAATAGACCGACAGAAACAATGAAGAGGGTTATATCTAAGAAAATCTTGGAATATATATAGACAAATTATTGATACGAATAGCATGTTAGATTGCGTCATGACGTTTCAAATAATCAACACGTACTATAATAACAGACTACAATGGGTCGATGGTCTGTGCTTCCACGAGGGGTAAAAGCCTTTGGGGATGATACCTAGAAGAAGCGGCGATTGACCATCCCGAAGAAACTTAATTCTGGTAGGTGCGAGTTAAGCCTTATCAACAGCAATGAATTATATTTTAGAAACATTTCCAATGGATTATATTTAGAAATGTGGACTATCAAATATCAAGTTGTAATTTTAAAAAAGTTCACTCTTGAAGGAAACTGAAGTATAAGATTGTGATGATTGTTGAATTCCACTAAGATAGTAAATCGATCTAAGTTAGACCACCACTGAAAAACTGAAATCGCTGGACGGAAGTTTCGTCTTAGTATGGAACTGCTCGGTAGTGTACATCTACCATCATTCATGCTGCGATTGAAACAAGGATCTGCGTTCTCGCACGCGAACGCTTAACCTCCACAACCTCATCCTGACAATTATCATATGCTTAATAGTGACTACCAAGGAGAAGAAATCTACAGCAATTCTAGTAAGAAGCCAAGATCAGTGGAACTAAATCGAGTCAGACGTGAGACAGTTATCCGCCGAAAATAATGGTGGCGCACTATCGTGGACTGACTGAAGTTAAACCTTAACACTATTGGGTGACTTTTCAGTGGTTTAGAGTTTAAGCGTTCGTTCTATCCCCAGTTAACAAGGGTTGTGAATACATACTCGTAAGTAGTTCTATTATAGAACGAAACGGTTTCCCAGTGCTTACAGTTTTATCACTGTCGGTTCAACTTTTATCGACTAATGATTTCAACCTAAAGTTCTTGAACTCAATTCATGGTTGGCTCGTAGGTGAAAACTTATGTTGAGCTCTTTACGAATATATAATTGATGTACGATGATTCTTCATTCTCCATGATTGTCTATCATGGTTCTTTCATTTTTTAAAAATGTAAACAAAGTTCCTAAATTTCGTACCATCAGTCTACTATTTATTCTTATCAAGGCATCGTATGATTAAACTAAGGTGGTAAATACTCTTAGAATTTTCAAAACAACAGATTTAACAAATTCTCATTTTCATAGTACCTAAATAATATTTCATTTGCATATCACTATTCCTGAAAGGAACGAAGGAAAAAACTTAGTTTATTCATATTACAAAAAAGAAAGAAAAATAAACAATAACCTGTAATGAATTAATGGACAATATTAATTTTTATTTATTGTCTAGTAAATTATTCAACCATGTAAGATAAAGTTGATTCAATATGTTAACTTAGAGTAAAAAGAAGAAAAAAAGAAACGACATTTCAGTATATTAAATAAATGAATATTAATAATTTATCTTTTGTTTTTTTCAGATGAATTGATAATTTATAAAAAAAAGTTTTCTCTATTTATTTATTTACTTTTAAACAATTTAGTGAGTATTGTAAGTAAAAATGGATTGTGGCTAGCAGTGGAATACATGAGGCGCGTCAATTCTTATTTGGGACTCGTCAGCTGGATGTACCTGCATCTCAGAGTTGATGTTCACTACGGGACTCGAACTCAGTACCTTTCACTTCAAATGCTATCGCGTTATCCATTCAGCTACTGAGTCTATCTTTATTTACAATGCTTGTGAAATAAGGCTATATAAAGGCAATACGCACAGTATGCACATATGCCATTAAGAAACTGACCAGTTGCAGTCCTAAAAATCAATGGGAAGATTCAAACAAGTAACACTAGTTGGATTTAGTGAGTAGTTGGAAATAATCAATTTATATATATATATATATATATATATATATATATATATGTCTCTTAGATTGCTTTCAAGCTGATAATTATCAATGATATGTATCTAAAAGCCAAAATCTCTACTTTTCCCCATTATTCAATCTTTTTATGACTATGTTATTTCAATAAAATAAATTAAATGCCTTTCATTTTACTCAGTAGTTATAAATTGCAGTGAATACTGAACATTAACACCATCGGATGCCGGCTCAGTGGTCTATCCAGCTAACGAGTCTCGAAGTGTGAAAATTTGACGTTGTGGATGCGATTGATATCCACATTTCATCTATTCGACAAAGACTTCTAACGTAATGACTAGGGTGAGGTAATTCGCACAGGATACACGTATGCCGAATAAAGCTGATCAAAATTCAACAACAGGATAATCTTGTTGCAGTTTTGTTCTATGAGGTCGATGGTTTATTCGTGAAGCTTTTATTGTTCTTTTAATTAAAATCATCAACTCAAAGTTCTTGTAGAAATGAATTATTTGAATTTCTCCACCTATTATTAACAGCTTGTCCTATCGACTTCCATCTTGATTGGATGTTGTTGATATTTAGCCTGTTATTATCTTCCTCTTTATTTTGATTTTGTCACCCTTTGATCCGATTTGCAATCCTATGTTTGTCCATAATTTTTTGCGATTGGTTGATCAATTGAATAGATTTCGATATGTTGATTGCTTATTGACCTGAGTGCCAAGCTTCTAAAAATTCTCTAGTGTTCTTAGTACTCCTTCTTTCCAAGATTTCCACATTTTTCCGGTTTAATTTATGTCTACAATCATCTATATGCATCACTATATGTGTAGACTTATCATAGCTTTTTATCGCAAATCAATGTTCATGCAAGTGAAGATGAAAGGGCTATCCTCTATATCCGATGTAGAGTTTTCCACAATTGGTCAACAATAATCAATCGAGATGGAAGTCGATAGAACAAGCTGTTAGTAATTTGTGGATAAATTCAAATACTCCATTTCTGCCAGACTTTGAGTTGATGATATCATTGAGAAGAACAATGAAAGCCTCACGATTAAACCATCCACCTGCGCTACAAATCTTCACCACGGGATAATCTTAACCATATCAAATTGGATTTATTGGAATGATTTTGTAAATGTTTTTTGGCACTAGAAATGCAGAAATGTTGATCACAACTCTGAAGAACCTAAGGGTACAGGATTCAGTGGCTAGTGTGATCGCTATTGCTGTTTATTGTGGAGTTACATACTAGGATAAAGCGTCTCTCTAGTGTTTCTTGATTTCAAATGATTTGTCTAGATAAATTAGTCCATACTGTATACTAATTTTAAGTACATCTTAGCATATTGTGTACCTATTATAACATAAGGTGTTATATTGTAAAGTGACAATATAATTCAGTATAACTCGATCGATGACAACGTATTTGACAAGAATGATGCTCAACAACCAATCAATCATAAATATTTCTGTCCTACATGTCCTACATGTTCGCTGCCTCAACGGTGTTGTGGTGTCATCTAAGAATGTCAATCTAGGTGATGTGAATTTAAATGTCCCAATGAGCATCGATTCCCTTAAGATTGAAGATAAACCTTACTGACGTGTACCAACTAGGAAGAAACCAAATTCCAGTATTTTCGAACGACTACCTCCAACCATCTAACATACACATTAGCTTTGAAAGAAAATCTTGAATATTTTCTGCTATCAAGCACTGTGTTAAAATACACTTTACCTATAATCACCAAAAATAACACCCAGACAAACAAACAAAAATATTGATATGAATTGTTACCAAACTTTCTTTCTCACAGAATTACATTTGTTTTTCTTAAGTAAATTATTCAATCTTAATCGTTTTTTTTTATAAATTATTTATCTTTTGACTTACTTTGTTATTCACTTCAATAATTTTAAAAGGACTCTATATATCATATTCTTAATGACAGGTACACGATTATCAGATATGATCGAATTCAAGTCTTATAATTATTATTACTACCGATATTATTATTGCTACTATTATTATTAGTAGTAGTAGTAGTAGTAGTAGTATTGGTATTAGTAGTATTAGTAGTAGTAATAGTAGGATTAGTGGTAATAGTGTGGTGTGGTCTACTTATATCCATATAAGTAGTATATGGTGTGGGTCAGACATAGAATGTATTTTCGCAGAAGACCGATGACGAAAGAACTGAAATGAAGCGCAATCGTTTGGAAAATGCATGAGCAATGGAATAAGAGAAGAAACAGTGAAGATTGAAACAATTGGTTGTTAATTTGCAAATTGACTGTTCATTGTTTGGTTATCAGAATTTACCGAGATAGTCTGTAATGTTTGCTTAAATACATTCGATTGTCCCCAACCAGTGTTCTGTTCACTACAATAGTAGTAATAGTAGTAATATAGAATATCAAATCAATGTAGAAGAAGAATGAGAAACAAAATCATTTTTCCTTTGCTTTACAAATCATTCATAACTTTTTTTCTCAATCTATGCCATTTCATGAGAGAAGTTGTTTACAGTTTAGTCAAGTTGACATTTAAACTATATTTCGTTTAATTTAGTTAGTATATATGTATTCATCTTTTAAATTGTACACATAACCATCATAAGTTAAATATATTTATGGCATGTAAATATAGATAAACAAATAAACCTATAATATTGATAACGTAATTATTTTGAGGTCATATACAATTCAACTTCATTGTTGACTATATATGTATATATAATCTTTAAAATGCTATGAATATTCAAACTTTTTAGTGATAGATGAATATATCTATGATTCATAGATTAATATTTTATTCAAAGTTGAAATCATGAATCAATTGAAGCTACACCACCATCGAAAACCTGGAAGCACTGGACGGCCGTTTCGTCCTACTATGGGATTCCTCAGCAGTGCGCATCCACGAACCCACTCTCGCGGGATTCGAACCCAGGACCTACCAGTTTCGAGCCGAAGCCCTTAACCGATTGACTCATGATTTCAACTTTGAAAAATACTGAAATCTCCACAAATCCCCTTCTTAATATTTCATTGTTTTATCATGACAAATAATCAGTTTATCACAATGTTTAGTTTTATAGACTAAAGTCATATCTATAATATAAATGTGTGAATGGTTTCAAGAGGTATGTCCTGGAGTTCTGGTGAGAAGTAGAAACCAGTGGAGTTCAACCGGGTCTATTGTGAGATAGTAACTCACTGAAGACAATGGTGAACGGTGGTGCAATTTCGTGGATTGGTTGAAGTTAGACATTAACACCATTGGATGTCGGCTCGATGGTCCTGAGGTTAAGGGTTCGAGCGCAAGACCGATAGGTCCTGGGTTCGAATCCTGCGGACATGATCGTGGTTATGTATTTCTGAGGAGTCAAATAATAGGAAGAAACAGTCGTCAAGTGCTTTCAGGTTTTCCATGGTGTGTCTAGCCTTAATTGACTCATGATCTCAACTATTAAATTACTAAAATCTTCGCAAAACCCCTTTCTGAAAATATGTAAGCCTTGATGATATAGAAATTATTTTTATGTGTATATGATGAAACATTCTTCTCTTTTAAGTGTAGACAATCTATTTCCATTTTGATAAGTCTTTTATTTAAACTACGCCTGTTGTAAAAATATGAGCGCGACTGAAAGCCAATAACAAAAACCTTCATCCAATAATTGAATTTGCGGACCTAAAGTACCTGGTTGAGATTCATTCGGCAATCACGACCAATGACAAATTATTTCCAGTGATATGACTCAAAATCGAAAATATTAGCTCCGATTTATTCACTATAAATGTTTCTTTCTGTCTTGGATTTTTTATTTTATTCCAAAAGTTTCATTTCAAATAATATGATCTTTCTTTATTCCTAGTTTTACTTCATTGGATCCATGAATTAATCGATGTCAAACCGCCGTTGAAAACCTGAAAGCACTGGATGGCCATTTCGTCCCAATACAGGACTCCTCAGTAGTGCGCATCCACTGTGATGCACGCGGGATTTAAACCCATGACCTTCGGTCGCGTGAGCGAATGCTTAATCTCTAATCCACTGAGCCGGCATCTGACGGTGTTAACGTCTAACTCCAGCCAATCCATGATGTTGCACGACCATCTTTCATTGTATTTGTTGTTTAACGGCCTCGTACTTGACACGGTTGAACTCCACTGGTCCTGGTTTCTTACTATAACTCCGAGAATTACCTCTCGTAGATAGTCACTATTGAGTAAGTGAATTTCAGTTTGGAGTTGTGAAGATTGTTGAATTTCTTTTGAAATTTCTAACTGATCAAAGTTAAATAACTACTGAGAACGGCTGTTTAGTCCTTCCAGTTTTTGTATAGTTGTCTCACTCTGATCTTTTAGCAATTTGAACAAAATTCAATAATCTCCATAACTATATACTGATGTTAATCAATCTAATTTTAATGATTATTAGTATTTAAGACAAGCTACTACATTTATTTTGGGGAAATCATTCTATTTGTGCTTATTTAACATTACAGATTTGACTCTTGTTTAATTTATATTGATCGATGTAATATTACTGACCTTTATCCAAATCAGAAAATATTTACCGTATAAATGTCACTTATTAGAAAAATTATACATGTAGATGGCAATCATCTTATGACTGTAAGAGAATAGTGATAAAAGTTTCTTATATTTGTTTAAAAACTCAATACCAAACGTTTTTGCTAAAGTTGGCAAGTGGCTAGTATTGGAATTAAGAACCCCTTTTTTGTCTTGTTTAGACATACCAGGTGAATATGCTTACATCTTAATGTTTATGCTCTACTCTGAGACTCAAACCGTATTCCCTTTGCTTCAAACATCAATACTTGTTCTGTATACCATTATACACCTGCTTTAATAGGAGCTTACAAATAAATGTTATTATTAAGGCACTTCACTTAGGATGTACATGTATTAAACGATACTGATCAATTGAAGTCCTTAATATCAACTATGAGAAGAAAAAAATCCATATAAATATAACTTATTCCTTAATGTATAAAAATGAGTAGTGACTCTTTATTGATGATTTCCTGTATGACAGATTCTCCATAATTTTTTTCTCATATTACTCATACCATATTTAACTCAGTATCTGAATACTATTTACTCTGAATTCAGGTCTTGTACTAATTGCGATTCATCAATCTGGTATTTTTATATTTTTGAAAGAATTATTTTGTATTCGAATCGGCGTCATTCAATATTACAATTAAGGGATCATTTATAATCGAACTGGAACATTGGTAACTAGTTGCATAGAGATAATGGATGACGTAGTTTTCATTTACCTGATGTAATAATCACCAATTTTATCATTCTTTATTACAAATACAATAAGAACAATGAATACAAACAAAACCTCTAGAAAGAAAATCATATCATTCCAGGTTTTCCATGGTGGTCTAGCTTCAATCGATTCATGATCTCAACTATTAAAATTAATATAATATCCACAAAACCCCTTCCGATATTAATCAACATATTCTCACTAATGATTAGCTTCAAGAGGTATTTCCTGAAATTCTAGTGATAATCAGTGATCAGTGGAGTTCAACCAGGTCTGTTGTAAGATAATAACTTACTGAAGACATTGGTGGATGTGTCACTCAATTTCGTGGATCAGTTGAAGTTAGACATTAACACCGTTGGATGCCTCCCAGCTCAGTGGTCTACAGGTTAAGCGCTCCCGCGCAAAACTGATAGGTCCTGGATTTGAATCTTGCAAGGCGGAATTGTGGATAAAATAGGTTTCATAAAATTTTCATTTTATACATCATCAAAGTCAAATAATCAACAACAAAAAGATCTTTATTTTCTATATAACAAATAAACAACAAATATTAATATGTTTTGTAAGCATCCATTCTTTAAATTTTCTATTAGTGTTTTTATTATCCATTGCATTATTTACTATTTTGATGATATGAATTATGTATGAATTAAGTAGTATATTAAGTAGAACAATGATGATGATAATAAATAATTATAGTTTCTTATACATAAAATGTTTTTTTTTCCAGATGATTACTTAATTATTTATTCATAGATATAAACAAATAATGATTAGAATAAGCATAGATTGAATTAGTAAATAGATTAAAAATGGATTGATTAACTATTTGTAAAAAGCATGTTACAATAATAATAAGAATAATCAAACTAAGTTTTAAATAATTTTAACAATTTAAAATTACAAAGTGATCGAAGCTAGATCATTGCTGTTAACCTGGGATCACTTGATGATTATTTCGTTCTAGTATGGAAGTTTTTGACATTGTGTATCCTCAATCCCTCATGCGGAAATCGAACCGAGGACTTGAAGTCTCGCTTACAAACTCCTAGCTTCTAGAACACCGAACTGTCATCTAACAATGTGAATGTCTAATTTCGATTAACTCATGATCTTGCGGAACTCTTTATCGTTTACCTTTGGTGAATAATTATCGTACACTCAATACTGAATAGACTCGACTGGTTACAGCTTCTCACTAGAAATCCGGGAATTACCTCTTGGAACTGGTCGATGTTGAGCACGTGATTATTATTAGTATGAGAAATTTTTGAGGATTGTAGTATTCCACAATTGAAATCACAAGTCCATCTAAAATATACCACTGTTGAAAACCTAAAAGCATTAGCCAGTCGGCTTAGTAGTCTAAGCGTTCTTATTCGAGACTGAAGGTCCTGATTTCGATTCCGTCATGAGGAATCGTGGATGAGCACTACTGGGGTATCCTATGTTAAGATGAAACGGCTGTTCAGTGCTTTGAGGTTTTCAATGCCGATCTAGCTAAGATCACTTAGTTTGTTGTTTGTATATTTGATTAATACTTTTGTTTTACAATCGTAAGTGATTTAGCCTAGAAATGTTTTATTTTTTAAAAATTATTTTCATGAAAACTGTTCGTTTGATCTTGTTTAAACATATTTGATTTTGACTTACAGAATAATTCACAATTTATTTACGCCTCGTTTAGGGTGATTATAAAATTCTGATTAATTTTGATAAACTTTTATCAAAATCAACCGCCGATCGATAACTGGCTCTTTTTCAACATGACTAAAATCCATTAAGTACAGTTTTTCAACAAGACTCCAGTAATTTCCTCTTGAAATTAGGCACCAGTGAGCATATAGTTACCATAAGCAGTTTGTACCATTTTCTAAATTTAAAATAATAGCAGATCTGAAACTAATTTCCTTGTAAATACTTTATAGACTGAGAAAATTTTATATAATTTACTATTAACTTTCATCATGAACCATAGAATCACCAAAATCCCAGCTAGTTTTGGATAGATTCTTTCTCCTACTTTCAGTACACATCCTGAACTTCATTCATACAAAATTAGTCCAAAAGCTTTCATCTGCTTCTACGAGTATTATATTTCTAGACTGTTATGTTGAAATTATCCCATTCATATGATCTAATTCAATTCGTTCCAGATAAGTCTTAATGATTATTCAGTATTTTAGATGACTCTATTTTTAGTTTCCCTATTACTACTAAGGATAATAATAATAATAATAATAATAATAACAAAGATGTAATTAGTAATCTATGTCAAATGTTTCTATGAGGTTGTCATATAAAAACTAAGATAGATTTTATCTAAAATCCACTTCAAATAACCAATGCAGCATTTCTATACTTATTGGTCACTATAAATTCTTATAATAATTGATTATTCACAATGAATATATCAGAAAATATATTCAACATTTAATCAGAGCACTGCTGAGGAGTCCCACAATAGGACGAAACAGCCATCCAGTGCTTCTAGGTTTTCTTTGATGGTCTAGCTTCAATTGATTCACGCTTTAAACTATAAAAATGACTTTTATTTTTTTAACGTTTTTTTTATTCAAAATAAGAAAAAAAACAGTTTTCTTTCTTTTTTTTCTTATTTCTTTTTTGTTTATTTAATTTTCATTTCATTTCATGAGAGAAAAAAATCAATAAATCTAATTATTAGCAAAAAAATTATAAAATAAAAACAATCGAATTTATTATTTTATTATTGATAAAGTTTTTTTCTTATCATTTTTTATTTTCAAAATAATTTATGTATTTTTAAATGACATTGTTTTTTCAATGTTCAATATTTATGAATAATCTAGAATAAATGGAAGAAAAATATTTAATCAGAATAAAATTCTAAAAATATTAATAGTTAAAACAAACAAAAAAAATCATGCAGTTGAGATCATGAATCAATTGAAGCTAGACCACTGGAGAAAACCTGGAAGCACTAAACGGCCGTTTCGTTCCATTATGAGACTCCTCAACAATGCGCATCCACGATCCCGCCTCACATGATTCGAATCCACAACCTACTAGTCTTGTGCCAGAGCACTTAACCGATAGACCATTGAGCTGGCCGGCATCCAACGGTGTTAATGTCTAACCAATCCACGAAACTGAGCAATTATTCACCAATGTCTTCAGTGAGTTGATATCTCTCAACAGACCGTTGGATTCAGGTTCAGTGGTTTATCGGTTATATAAAATTACTAAAATCTCCACAAAACCCCCTTCTGAAAAGATATATGATAAAATATTATTTCTATATCGTCTTCTAAGAAAATTGAGTTTGTTAGTTTAAAAAAATATTTTTTACATAGTTTCATATTAGAATACATTTGAATTGAGTTATGTAAGTGATAATAGTGAATAATGTTGTTGATGTTTAAATGAGTATATCACTATATAATACTTACTTACTTACGCTTGTTATCCCCAATTGAGAATAGGCCGTCAACCAACATTCTACAATCCACTCCGTCCTGGGCCTTCCTTTCTAGTTCTATCCAACTTTTGTTCATTCACATATATGTCTCTATTTCTCGGTATAATGTGCTCTTTGGTCTTCCTCCTCTCCTTTGGCTTTCAGGACTCCATTTGAGGGCTTGCCTTCTGACTTACTTTGGTGCTTTCCTCAATGCGTGTCCTATCTTCTTCCACTGCTTCTTCCTGATTTCTTCCTCCGCTGTCTTTACTATTCGTAGAGTGAATGATAATTTAATAGGTGCTATGATATACTATTGTTAAAATCAGAAACTTGTTTCGTATTACTAAATGTAATGAAAGAATTACTATTTAATGCCCATAAAATGTTAAGCATGTATAGAAATGATAATATCAGTGTCACAATAATTTCATTTTATGGATCTTGAGAGTGAAAGTATGACTTGTCTCTTTAAAAAAATAGGAAATTTAAGTAATGTTAAATATCAGAACGGGGTTATAAAGATTTTTTTTATTGAGATCATGAACCGATTGATGATAAACCGACATTAAAAACCTGGAAGCATTGGATGGCCGTTAAATGAATGAATTTAGCTTCTTCAATTTAACATGTTAATCAAGAAAAGTCATAGCGCTAATGGAAAATCACAAACTTTGTAGATAGAACGATATACCAAGGGATTCTACCAATTCAAAAATAATTTTAAAAATTCAATAAATGAAGCTACCCAACATGAAAGCTTCTGGTTGTCTGTTGCTAAAATTACTTATCAAACTAAGATAAAGCAATTACTAACAGATTTCTGACTAACTAAAATTATCATCAAGTATCAGTTAAAAATACAGCGATTATAAGTTGTTGGAGATAATTTATAGGTAACTCTGTACCAAGGTTTTCATGCTAATTCTGACTGGTCAGTAGGACGTACTTTCAATGCCAAAGAAATTGATGATCTCTATAGAATTCAAACTTAAGTCATTCAGCTTCACAAAGCCTGACGTTGTCATTGAATATTTAGTCCACTAGCACCGTACCTTCAATCACCTAACATAGTAATATAGTTCACATAATATTGAATCACTTAAACTATTGGCCATACTATAACTTAATCAACAGAATTAGATTACCTCTAAAGGACTAGACAACCATGATATTAATCACAAATCAACGATCAATCAACAAAACTGAAATACTCTCAGTAAATTACTATAATTCAAAACAGCTTCAATGATTAAATTCACTTGGTATTGCTTGTTTGAATCTTCCCATTGATGTGTTAGGACTGCAATTGATCAGTCTCTAATTAGCCATATGTGCATACTGTGTGTATCGCCTCGATATAGCCTTAATTCACGAGTATTATAAACGAAGATGGATAATGGCTAGCAGTAGGAACTAGAATGCGCTTTTCGTCCTATTCGGAACTCGTCAGGTGGACGTACTTGCATCTCAGAGGTGATGTTCATTCTGCAACTCGAACCCAGTACCTTTCACTTCAAACGCCATCGCGTTATCCACTCAGCTACTGAGTCCTGATAGGACGAAACACTCATCCTGGATTTCACTGCTAGCCACTATCCATCTTTGCTTATAAAGTTTTAATGATTATTCAATAATAGGTGTACTTGGACAACAACTGTTACAATCTATTTATACATTACATAACAATATCATAAACATATTATCGTACTATACTGATAAAACAAATGATGTTTTTACTAGAATAAGTTACAAAATATTTCTGATAAACTAATTAACACATCCTGTCTTTTAAATATTCAACTATTATAACATTGAAATAGAAAAGAATTCACATAGAAGAACAAAAAAGACCTGTATCATCTGATTAATTAATTATCATTATCTAAATAATAGAAAACATTTATCATAACGGCATAATAGTAATATGTTCATAATAAACTAATAATTTCAGTAATTCTATTCATTAATTTATTCATTATATGATATTTGTATATCAGAAAGGGTTTTTGTGTGAAGATTTAGTATTTTCATAGTTGAAAGCATGAGTCAATTGAACTAGACCACCATGAAAAACCTGAAAGTTAGACATAAACACCGTTGGATGTCGGCTCAGTGGTCTATCGATTAAGTGCTCTGGCGCGAGACTGGTACGTCCTTGGTTTGAGGCTCGCGGGGTGAGGTCGTGGACACGCACTGCTGAGGAGTCCCATAATGGGACTAAACGGCCGTCCAGTGCTTTCAGATATTTGTATAGTTGTTAATTTTATTTATTTCATTTTATTTAGTTGATGATCCATCACTTTTTATAATATTTAAATCCTACAGGATGTTGATCATCAATTGAATAACTTAATGGTAATGTCTCAAACCATGAAGCACGTAGACAGGAGTTTGAACTCTACTGAGTGTGTCAGTTTTCAATAGATTCCATATAAATTCTGTTGACAATTAGCACAAATGCACGTTGGTTATTTTGTGTAAAGTACTGTAAATTATTTAATACATCGAAGTGATGCATATTATGTCGAATCATTGAAACTGGTCACTACATAGTTAGTCAATTAATAGAGTTTATTCAGTAATAAGGATTAAGTAAGCATGACAGCAATCACTTGTCAATGATCAGTCAATTATATTTCCATAGTTAACTCTAAGTGATTTGTGACAGAAAAGGGTTATGTCTAACAATCGAACTATGAATTTATTCAACAATACTTTTGTAATAAGATAAATAAAAATACTCTATTTTTTACATACCATTCGTGGATCTGTTATTTAACTCTCGTTAGTAATATTGACTTCAAATGATAGAACTTAATATAAAAATAATTTAGTACATTAAATAATCCCATTATGATGTTAAAAGCACAAACTGAACAAAGACATGCTTCTTTTCAATTCAATCCTCCCCAAGGTCTTTTACTGATACACAAGTTTTACAGCTACGAATGAAATCGATATCCGATTAATGCAGAGGTCAATCAATTTAATCATGTACCCTTTAAAAGCAGTAATCAGTTAGAATCTCAACAAATGTCAAGAATGTAACAGATCTAACAATAAGCTGATGTAATCAGTTGATTATAAAAAAATAATTGCGTAAAAATGAGTTATGCAAGCTCGAAATCAAGCAATTGAATGTGAATGTTTAGTGTTGTTTGTAAAATTAATAATCCGTAATTGATAAAACGGATGAAGAAAACATTAGGCAACCAAATTATTAAGAGAGATAGACCATATAATTTAAAGATTAGTTTTATCAATGTGTATACATATGGCTTCTACTGTGTATGAAATACAAAGTCTAGACATATAAGTCAAGTTCAATGGGTTTCAATAATTAGCTTTGTCTTGATATAATGACTACAATTTAATAAATATATCAAAACAGAGTTTCTCGTTGTTCTTTTTTCTCATTTGGCTAACCAAACAGGGTAACGTATTTGCCTGATTGTACGTCAAACATAACAAACTTCCTAAGAGCAGTTGAACTGGTAAATACACGGAGAGGCGGTGAAACTAGGTACCTTATTTTTTGATTTAATAATATTACTAATGGCTAGCTGAAAAGAGTACAACATAACGTAATTGTATTATATATTCATTCTTTGGTTTTTCTTGTAAGTAATATCACAATCTCGCCAACTATATCACATCTGAAGCGTAATTCTAGAAAAAAGCCTTTCTTCTGTACTGTCGATGGTTTTACTTTAGGACATATGCTTTGTTAAGTGTTTTAATAGGTAATTGCTTTTACTCAATAGATCATGGATGAGTTTTACCTCTTCTTTGAAAGTGTTTTTGAGAAAATTATTTTAGTACTGTGAACCAAACATTTAACTAAATATAGCTTATATTATAATGGAATCAAACTCAAAAAAAATGTTTATATTCACTTGGAGTAGTTGATATACATTTAATTTACCCACAAAAGTGAATTTATCAAATCATTGATAGTTAAAGTTATTAAGATATATGTTATTTATGTTGACGGATATAAGTAGTATGTAACACCAGTGGTAAGTGAAAAACCTGACAGGGGAAGGTCGGGAAGGTTGAATAAAACAGAATGAGAACGAAGAGTAACGGATATGGAGTTGAAGGAACAATAAGGTCTAAGACAAATAATGGATATTTTAAAAATGAAGGATTGAACATATAGTTTTCACATTTTATCAAAAAACTTTATAATTCTATGTTACAGTACATTTGATCGTCCTCACTTGTTTTCGTTCATAACACTTAATCAAATCAATCACTTTGGGTTGTAATCAACCTTACAGTAATAGTGAATTAGTTATATTTTGAAATTTTTATGTAAACTCATGATCTTTTTACCATTTTGTTTCCAAAAAAATTAAGAGAAGTAGATAAAGACAAATAATGGAAAGTGTTAGAATGACTCGATGACAAACTCAGAGAAGCCCAGAAAGAGCTCAAGGCATTCCATCCAATCAAGAATCTAAGTTCGAGATATGACAGAAAGGATTTTATTTAAAAAAAACTAAAATATTTTAAAAAAGTATAATGAATTATATATGAATTTACCTTTAAATTTGAACGAATAGCTTCCTAGTAATTGAACGCCAGGTTGATGTGAGACATTAAAAAGGAATTAAATAATTTGAAAATGTTTCATAATATAATGCCTTTTTACTATTCCTTGATTTCATTTTATTTTGAATATTTACTTTATAGATGGTTCATTTTGAATTGAGGTAGGAGAATATTATTCAGATTATTAAAAAATATTAGTAGACTATTAGTAAAAAATTCCACTCTACCTACTTCATATATAGTTGAAATCATTAGTCGATTGAAGCCCCTCAGCACTGCTGAGGAGTCCCACAATAGGACGAAACGGCCGTCCAGTGCTTGCAAGTTTTCTTTGGTGGTCTAGCTTCAATTGATTCATGGTTTCAACTATATATAAAAATTACTAAAAATCTCCACAAACAACCCCCCTACCTACTTCAGTTAAGGTAATCATGTTGTATCTTTGTTTCTTTTTTAAAAACAAAATCAAAATGCAACATTTATTTATTTAAACACGTAAATATTGGTACAAGGAAGAACCAGATATATATGCGCCACACAAATCTCATTTGATTTGTGTGAGGGCTGTGATACTGCCCAGGTGCCCAGACTGAAACAGGTGGTTTTCTTAGGCGACACCCGAAGCCTTTGACCCAAAGATCTGATCCACAAGGCAATGAAGCATCTTGAGGAGATTCAATCCCATGGTAACCGGTGACCAACAACTGGTTCATACGCCATTTGTTCCTTCAGGATACTGGAGCCCATGTGCACCATTGGTTTGAAATCAGGGTTTTTCAACTCCCCTAGGTGGATCATACATATCTACCAACCCGGTTAAAGCGCCGTACATTCACTTTTTGTCCTCTCTATTTCGTAAACAATAGTAATGCCACGAGAAGGCAGTGAGTAGGACTTCCCTGGTAGAGGCAATATACGAGTGGCCATGTGGGTGCATTTCGCGAGGAAGAGCGGACTCTCACTCTCACCAGAGCATTTTGGGGCCTAACATATATAGCCTAGATTTGTACTTGGAAAATGAATTATATATTGTTAATCCTATAAATAATTGTTTGTTTGAAGTTTACTTTGTCATATGAGGCATTATAAAATCTTTTTCTAGGAAAAATACAAAAAAAACAATGTTTTTTATTATCGAATAATTATTTTAAGACGTTAGAAATAATTAAATAATTTTGAGGGGAAATTGAAATTGCTAGTAAAGTAAGAATAATCAATTTTGAAGGATGAAGTAAATTCATCTAATTTTTTATGCTTTACATCTCTTACATACACATAGATTTGTATCCATAAATAGATAAATAAAACTTCATTGAAACCATGAGCTGATCTAAGTTAAATCACAAGTAAAAATCTGAAATCATCGGACGGCCGTTTCGTCCTAGTATGGAAATACTCAGAAGTATGCATCCACAACTCTCTGATAGGGTATTGAACCCAAGATCATTAGGCTCGCGTGCGAACGCTCAACTTCTAGACTATTGAGCTAGAACCCAATAGTAAACAAGTCTAACTTCAATCAGTACACGACCATCTTCAACTGTCTTCGGTGGGTAGCCACCCCACAGTTGACACAGTTTAGCTTCACTAGAAGGATATAACTAACTTCCATGCGCATATAATTTCGATTTGTAGACTGAAGAAATAAACGAAAGACATGGAGAACATAGACTCAATTCTTGATGGTGTTTTTTTCTCTTAGCTGACTGGTTTGGTCGTGGAGCTTTCAACGTTCTTCTGAACGACATCATCAGCCCAAACTTTGGGTAGAAGTGAAGTGTTCGAAGCTCCACAACCGAACCAGCCAGCTGAAAGAACAAAACACCATCGAAATCATCCACCTGAGCTACAAATCTTCTCCACCATAGCCTCATTTTCGTGAAAAAATATCTGCAAAGTGTTATGATTATAATAAACAAAATTGTAAAATTAATAATAAATACCAATAAGTAATAATAATCATAATAATAGTGATAATAACGATGGTGAAATAGAGTATAAAGAAACAAAAATATTTGAATAACTAAACTGATAGGGTTAAATATTTCGGTTAATAAAGTTAAAATAGTAGGGTCAATTACATTAACCATAATGATAGAAATAAAGACTTGACTACAATAAACAATAAAGGTTCTACTGTGATCAAATAAAAGTTGGTACGAAAAAAAAGGAATGTTTTTAAAGATTATAGGTCGAACAAACAGGATAAAAGTTCTAGTGTTTTCTGAAAAAGTAGAACATGAGGAAAAGGAGGATACTAGTGGATCGATTTTTGTGACAGTGTCAAGTGAACCCAAAGTTTCTTTTGCACACATATAGTAGAGTTATGACGATGAGTAATTGCAAACTTTGTATGCTTTTTTTCCGCAATAATAAATGTTCTGTTGATCACATAAACAATACATTTGTTATCTTTACATACAATGATCATATAATTGTTTTTTAAAACAATCTTTGTTATTATTTCATAATAAGTGAAAATATAACTCCAGCTACATTTTAACGAACTGGATAGATAGTTTGCTATCAGAAATGAATCTACCTACCTTTTGGTGTGTTAATGTTCATACAGTAATTCGAATCTAGTACTTTTCACTTTAAATATCGAAGTATTATTCTCTGAATTACTTATCCGATATAGTCACTAGGCACTAGAACTTGATATCAACCAGGGAATAATTTAAACCTATGAATAGAGATATAAATAATCTAATCTTTCATTCAAATTGAAACTATTGGATGGATTGATTTTCAAATGTATTTTAAGTCATTTTACTTTCTGATTATTTTCTTAATTTGTTTAACAGTAACATAAAATTAGTTATAAAAAAAAAACAAGTTTTTTTTTATTGTGATAAATTTAGATTATTTTTTTCTTGATATCTTTCTCCTATGCCTAACATTGAATTATCCACGGATATGATTAACTAGCTTGTGGTTGATATTAAGACGCCGAATCCAACAATGGGTGATAAAAACAATAAGATTAATGATATGGACTGATTCGACCTCATAAATAAATCAAACTAAAATATGAATATACTACTGTATATATAATTAGAAATTGAGTAGTATTTAACAATGTAAATAAATTTAAAATTTCATACAATTAAGCATCAATCAGTGACAAACATAATTAATTGATTAAGTTATATAATTACTTTTCAAGAAGTGAATAAAAATCATAGATGATTGGATCAAAATCAACTTCAGTTAATTAAGTTATGGCTCGACGTATTACACTCATAATCTGTCCATGTAGTTGTTTTTTTGTCAAAATATGTATGTACAATACAAAGAACTGAATGGACTTTATTGCAGAGGTGTACAGTTTTTAATTTCTGTGATGATTATATATATATATATATATATATATATATATATATAGTATTGTAATTTCATTTATAATTATTTTTAATACGGGTAACACAATTTTTGATTGAGATCATGAACTGATTGATGTCAGACCACCATTGATCGTCTCGTTCAACTGTAGGACTCTTCAGCAGTGCTTATTCACGATCGAACTCGTGGGACTCGGGCCTAGGACCTTCGGTTTCGTGTGCCAACGCCTAACCTCTTCACCACTTAGCTGACTGACATCCAACGGTATTAATATCCAACCAATCCAAGAAATTTCGTGACCATCTTCAATTGTATTGATGTAGATACTTGTCTCTACCTGACATGAGAAGCCATGACCAGTGGAGCTAATCTATGTCAGGTAGAAACAGGTATCTACCTCAGTATAATGGAAGAAGGTCGCGCAATTTCGTGGATTGGTTGGGGTTAGGCATTAACACTGTTGGATGCTGGCCAGCTCAGTAGTCTAGAGTTTAGGTGTTCTCGCAAGAGACCGAAGGTTCTGGGTTCGAGTTTCACGGGTTCGATCGTGGTTGGTTTCAAATTTTAGTCATATACTATAACAATCACAAGTGACTACTGAACTATTCTAATAATGACTGGTTAGAATTAGCTAAAACAAGGATTTCCTAACCCATATATTCACGAAATTTTAAACTGATGCAGATGATTTGTAGTTCAAGTAGTTACAGTTACTGATTAATCTTTCTTTGAATTAGATAGATTAATTGCCAAGTTATCATTATCATTCCGAATAAAAGGTCGTCAGCAACTACTTCACATGTAAGCGAGCTTTTTAATTATTCCACAGGGGTTGAATAAATGCATAATGCTGACTTTTTCAGGAACTGACTGCCTTTTATTTCTTCTGCCATCCGCACTTTTCATTGTATTGCTATCGACTGTCATGTTCTGACATTATCATGTGCTCACTGGTGACTAGTTTCGAGAGGAAATTTCCAGAGTTCTAGTGAGAAGCAGTATTTGGTGGATTCAAACCATGTCAGATGTGAGGAAAGTGAGTGCTGAAGACAATGGAAATTGGTTGTGTAATATTGTAGAAAAAATGGGAGTTGGACTTGTTCACTACTGGGTTCCAGTCCTGTGGTCTAGAGATTAAGCGTTTGTGTGCAAGGATGAAGCTACTTGGTCCGATTTTCAGCTGTGGTTCCGTGGTTGCTCACTACTAAGATCTACCCATACTAGGACGAAAGCCTCTAGGTTTTCGAGGGTTTTCTAGCTTGGGTGGATCCCTAAACTCTTGATCAATGATTTAAATGAAATTGTTAAAAGTTGGAAAACTCACAGAGTTTATTCCAACGCAATAGTATTAAGGTATCGTTCTCACTCCTAGACACAACGATTCTAAGTTCAGTGACATCGAAAAACATTGGTTTCGACAGCTGGTGTGCTTTGAATCGTAATGAAACACCCATTAAATACTTCTTGGTTTTCAGAACCTGTCCAGTTGGAATTAGTCCATCACGAAAACTATAGCCAAACCTAAATGAATACTGCGCAATTACATTATGATACTCTAATGTGTTTTTTCTATCAATCCACTTTTATTTTAAAGAAGATAAAATACATTTAATTATTAAATGAATGCTTTAACAAGTTGATGCATAAATCCGAATGACATTTGATTTTTTAAAAATGGGAATCATGATGGACAGTACAAAACTACTAACTTACATCAACGATAGACTTCAAGTAAAAGTATATTTAGTAAATGGCTAACCGAGTAATTTATTAGTTCACACTTCACCCTCTTTAGGAATTATCGGCCGAATTTAAACTCCGCCTGTAGCTCCTCCGGGGGCTACTACCGGTCCCAAGCCCGGGTAAGAGAGGAGGGTTTGGCATGGAGTTAGCAACCCCATCCCGCAGAAAACCGACTCGCTAAAAAACTACTAACCAGAAAAAATTATTCAAACCATTTAAACTCTGCTCTGGCACTTGAAGGAATAATTATGACGTCTCATGATGAAAGCCGAGTTCCTTCGGAAGTCATGATGCCGATCCACCTTCTAACAACCAGGGCGACAATTTTTATAGGTACATGAAATGTCCGGACAATGTGGGAGACCGGAAGAGTCTTCCGAATTGCTGCAGAAATAAGAAACTACAACCTGGAGGTGCTTGGAATCAGTGAAACACATTGGACGTAGGTTGGACAACAACGACTATCTTCAGAGGAGCTTCTGTTATACTCCGGTCACGAAGAAGAAAATGCCCCACATACACAAAGAGTTACATTGATGCTGTCCAGAAAAGCACAAAATGCACTTATTAGATGGGAATCTCATGGACCAGGGATCATCAAATCCTCCTTCAAAACAAAGAGAGAGGACATTACAATGAAAGTCATCCAGTGCTATGCGCCTACCAACGACTACGATAGGCTGCAGTTGATCGTCGAGAAGTGCCCAACAAAGGAACTGACTATACTGGTGGGAGATTTAAATGCCAAGATTGGAATAAACAACACTGGATACAAAGACGTCATGGGACGATATGGTCTGGAAGAAAAGAACGAAAATGGTAATGTAACTGTCTCTCAGTGTATTAATTTTTACATTCATACTCAAATGTAGTACCAACCATCTATCCAATAAGCCACTAAGTTCAACTAGCCACTAACGTTTGTAATGGCTGTAAAACTATGTTTGGAAATACCTGTTATTATTATTATTATTATTCAGAATTGTAATTAATCAGTTTTTCTGTATGTATGTCGTTATATCACAACTTTTTGTTTTACATATTTGGTACGTAATTAACAATGGAATTTACCTATATATATACATATGTGTTCCAAGTATACTTACAAAATTACTTTTCTTTAGATGACATTAATCTAAATAGATTTTAAATCATGAATATGCATGTCATTGTCAAATCTAACATTACTTACTTTCAGTATACATATATATGTATAAAGGTATGTATATGAATTAATATATTCTTATATAGTGATATATTATCATTCACATTTATACTTAGATTTATGTATTCACTTAGTCGGAATAATGGTTATATATACGTATTGTATACGTAAATGTAGTCGTTATGGCGGTACATACTTTTTTTTGTTTCGGCAAAAAAAAACGAAGCAAATAGTTCAGTGTCTGTGCATTACTTTAAAAAACAAACTCCCTGAACTAAAACCAATTTTTCTTTTCACATTTTATTCTTTTATTTATTCCTTAGTTTTTTTCATTTCACCATTATATTCCCTTAAATATTAAAAAAAGGAAAGTGAGAGAGAGAGAGGGAGGGAGAATAAATACCTGGTTGTAGACAAATTGTAGTGGAATTATCAAGATATTTTATTGATATTTATAAATTAATGTGAAATATTATAATGGGAATATTGTTCAAGGAGAGGGAGTGGGAGGAGAATATATAAAATTAACGAATGAAAAATTTATTTGAAAGCATGAGTCAATTGAAGCTAGACCACCAAGGAAAACCTGGAAGCACTGGACGGCCGTTTCGTCCTACTCTGGGACTCCTCAGAAGTGTGCATCCACGATTCCGCCTCGCGAGATACGAACCCGGAACCTACCAGTCTCGCTCCAGAGCACTTAACCGATAGACCACTGAGCTGGACGGCATCCAAGGGCGTTATTGTCTAACTAATGATTAGCTCCATGAGGTATTTCCTGGAGTTCTAGTGAGAAGCAGTGACCAGTGGAGTTCGAACCATGTCTGTTATGAGACAGGAACTCACTGAAGACATTGGTGAATGGTTGCTCAATTTCGTGGATTGCTTTAAGTCAGACATTAACATCGTTGGATGCCGGCAAGCTCAGTGGTCTATCGGTTAAGTGCTCTGGCACGAGACTAGTAGGTTCTGGATTCGAATCATGTGAGGCGGGATCGTGGATGCGCACTACTGAGGAGTCCCATAATAGGACGAAACGGCCATCCAGTGCTTTCAGGTTTGCCATGGTGATCTAGTTTTAATTGACTCATGATGTCAACTATATAATATATTTCTGTAAAAATATATCACCACATATTTAAAAAAAGACATTTTTAACAAAAGAACTATAGAATCACCATGTGAAAAATCGAATTACTTTTTTTACGTATCATTTTATTTATTCATTAATAATAATGGTGATTGTAAAATTAATCAGCTGATTTATTTATCACATTTAAATCATGACGTCAAGTGAAAACAGTTAAGAAAGTTTCGTTTATTTTTTTTCCTTCTTATTAAGTTAAATCAACATTACATTATTTAATCAACAGTTTTAATCTAAATTATTTCGTTAGTTTAACTTAAATAAGATGACTGATTTATCGAATAGTTCATATTAGAAACGTCAAAGTACTAAGATTTAAGAAAAGAATAAAGAAAGAATGATTTTCGTACTTATTTATATTATTTATTTAAACATATAAATATTGGTACAAAGGAGCACCAGATATATATGCGCCACACAAATCTCATTTGATTTATGTAAGGGCTGTAGGTCTAATGTTTATCATCCTTTAAACGATATCTTTAAAGTCCTATTTTGTTTCAAGCAAAGATGGATAGTGGCTAGCAGTGGAATCTATGGCGCGTGTTTCGTCCTATTTGGGACTCGTCAGCTAGATGTACCTGCATCTCAGAGTCGATGTTCGCTCTAAGACTCGAACCCAGTACCATTCGCTTCAAACGTCATCACGTTATCCACTCAGCTACTAGGTCCTGATATCCACTTGCTTGCGCAATGTGGTGAGGTTTCATTCAATGTTTGCTTTCTCTCTAATATCCAACTGTCAGTTTATCTTGATACATAAATATTTTTTTCTGTTGTTCGAATCTCGCAATGTGAGATCGTGGATGCGCACTGCTGAGAAGTCCCACAATAGGACGAAACGGCCGTCCAGTGCTTCCAGGTATTCCGTGGTGGTCTAGCTTCAATTGACTTGTGCTTTCAACTATGAAAATGTCGTTACTTTAATTTTACAATGTTATTTCAATGTAAACATTTATTATTTGTCTAAATTTCACATTGTTTGATTTCATAAATCAGCTGATCAATTTATCAATATTCATACTAATGGTTTGAAATTTTATAAATTGACAGTGTAAGAAAAGAATTCAAGGGTTTTTCATTCAGATGGTAACTTGATAAAGTATTTAATAATAAAATGAATCATGTAGACTATATCAAATAATGTACTTTTTTAAAAGATAATAAAATAGTACTATTGCTAGACATTTACATAATCAATTAACCAATGTTTACTGAATCAAAATATATGTTTTAAAGCACACTTAATACTCTCCGAATAGCAGTATGTGTATACATTGAATCCGAATGAGATGAGCAATTGTCTATATAAAATCATCGTTCTAACATTTAGATTCATTTGTTTGAAATTTCTACGTATGCAAATCCTAAGTAGATTGATTTTTATGCCTGTAAGACAAAACTGCAACTATTTTTTGGTCTAAACAGTTATTGATGATCTTTAGATAAATCGGATTGTTGTATGAACAACCTCAACTGACACAAGTGAATAGCATATTTAAAACAAAATAGATCATCATATTAGGTGAATTATTCATCAGGTTGAATGATTTTTGAAAAGAATTATTCATTTGCGTAATAGTCTATTTGTACACAAATATTATGAACGTTATTAAGAGTCCTGTGTTCGAGTCCCGCGTGAGGGATCGTCGGTTGGCACTGATAAAGAGTTCCATACTAGAACGAGATGGTCGTTCAGTGCTTTCAGGTTTTTAATGGTGGTCTCACATTGATTGATGCATGATTACAATTAAAAAACTCAACCATCTCCACAGTACTGTACTGAAGTTTATTCTTATTTTTCAGTGTGATTAAATGCAAATGAAATAGAAATATATTCTATTTATGTGAAGCATAAGACAAATAAATATATAGCTACAACATGCAATATATATATGTATATATAATATGGTTTTCAATTCCATTTTGAATATTCATTCAAACTTCTCTAAAAACTGTTAAGTGTTTATTTATTCCCAATAACTTTAGGCTGTTCGCAGTTGATATGAAACAATAAAATAGAGTGAACCTATTTTACCCTGTAAACCTTTTCATTTTTGGTTTTTTTTTTAGCAGAAGATAGAATAAACTATTTCATTGGATCCACATCAATATGCTTATTATTAAAAATGGTTAGAGTAAAATTATTTATTATTTGTATATTTTTAAGGGTTAACAATTTCAGTTGATCCTGTTCTTTTCTTACATAATTCATCAGTCAACTAATGTTTGTTAATTTGTCCTTAAGTGCAAATTACAGTATATTGTAAACGGACTTAAAATGTTTTATTAGTTCTTACATATAACGTCTAAACCGTTCTAATCATTTGCAGTATATATTTAAGTACCTGTCATTCTGAAACACATATGATTTTGTGACTATGCTATCGACAACCATATTCACCATATCATTAAATGATTTATCAAGAATTCTATCAGAATCTAGTAATTGATAGATATATGGGATGACTAATGTGAATCACCAGATGTTTGAATAAATAAGTAATTCAGTAAACGTCAGTAATTGTTGTTAGATAATTGTATTTATCAATGATAGGAGAAAAAGCAACTATTTCCATAATTCTTGGTTTCTTACTTTAACTATTAATTAATTTCTCAGTTTGTGTTGAATAATAGCCTCATATTTGATCATTGAAATAAACGTGATGCATCCATCCACCAATCATACAGAAATATAATTGAGTATTAACTCAAATTTGTTGAAGTCAACTAATATCAATCACATAAAATAAACTTAGTAGTTTAAAGGTTATATCCTAGATTTTATCTCCAGTAGTGTCATGCTTACTCACTGATGAGAAACTTCATATTGAAACGAAAGAACCTTCCAATACTTCCCAGCTTCTGGAGTTGCCTTAATGAATATCAGTTTCCATTGTAAAATTGTGAACATTAAAAAATAACATAGTTACTATACAACTTTACACTATCAGATATACATAACGATTATAATAATGAACAAATTTGTTTTGTATCCAAATAAATAAATGATAATTGACATAATAAATAATAATATTCCTTTATTTCTATTGTAATTTAGTATTTTATTAATCCAGATATAAAACAAACTTTCTTTCTCTTCTATTTTTTGATTAAAAAAACAAACAATGATCGACTGAATTGAAAAAAAGGAAAACAAATATGGTAAAATCAGAAGGGGGTTTTGTGGAGATTTTAGTAATTTGATATAGTTGAGATCATGAGTCATTTGAAGCTAGAAAACTTGAAGGTACTGGTGATTGGTTGCTCAATTTTGTGGATTGGTTAAAGTTAGACATTAACACCGTTGGACGCCGCCCAGATCAGTGGTCTAGTGGTTAAACGCTCGCGCGCGAGACTGATAGGTCGTGGGTTCGAATCATGTGAGGCGGGATAGTGTTTGCACACTACTGAGGAGTTCCACAATAGGACGAAACAGCCGTCCAATGCTTCCAGGTTTTCCATGTTGGTCTAGCTTCAATTGATTCATGATCTCAACTATATAAAACTTAATAAAAGTTGAAAATAATAAAAATACATTTACAGATATAATTACTGATATTACATTATTAGTAAACAAGAACACGAGTGGGGACAATTGAATGTATTTGAGCATAAAATTACAGACTATCTCACTAAAATGTGACAACCATACAGTAAACACTTAATTTCCAAACTATCAATCAATTGTCTCAATCTTAACTGTGCCTTTTGCAAATATCAGTCCATAGTCTTCGATTAATATTGTACATGCATTTTCATACCAATTGCATTTCATTTCCGTTCTTTTCTTATCGATCTTCTACTGAAATACATTCTATATAAGTAATCCACACCATACAATAATTATGATTATAACTGATATGAAAAACATTCAATTAATCATTTCATTATAGAATTGTATATGTAAAAATAAAAAAAAACAACAAAAACAAAAAAATATTCATAATCAGATATATATCAAATGAGATACTTACTTGCTTACTTACACCTGTTTCTCTCAATGGAGCATAGGCCCCCGACCAGCATTATTCCAAGCACCTTCAGGTTGTATTTCCTCGTTTCTGCAGCAATTTGGCAGACTCTCCCAGTTTTCCACATTGTCCTGACGTTCCATTTAATTATAAAAATTGTTGCTCTGGTTGTTAGAAGGGACATCGGCTTCATGAATTCCGAAGTATCTCGGCTTTCATCATGAGGCATCATACTTCTTCCTTCAATTCCCATGGCAGAGTTTAAATGGTTTGAATAATTTTTCCTGGTTAGCGTGTTTTTAGCGGGTTGATTTTTTACGGGATGAGGTTGGAAACGCCATGCTCAATCCTCCTCCTTTATTCGGGCTTGAGACTGGCAGTAGCCCCTTGAGGGGCTACAGGCGGAGTTATATCAAATGAGATAGTTTTATTAATTTCCCAAGATAATTTATACATACGAAATAATGTAGTTTTGTATTAAATTTCCCTCCTCTTTTAACAAAATTTTATTATTTTCTACATGTTTATACAAGAATAAACAATAATGTTTTGCATAGATGGTCATAATTTCAACATAACTAATCTTATGAATCAATTTTTATTAGAGAAAAATTAAAAGACAAGGGGATTATTGAATAGTCTTTTTTATCTACTCTGAAACTCTTAAACAATATGCATTTAAAACATCATCGGAGATTGGAAACTATAATTCGTTTCAACAACAAGCAAATAATCACTAGTATTACAAGGAATCTCTAACTTAAAATGCTTAAAGGAAACAGAAAAGTGGAAGAGCAATGAATACATTATGTCCGGAATGGGAAGCATACATCAAAAGAATGAATAGTAGCGGGAAACAAATGGAAAGGATTGTCCAGGAGAGAGTTCAATTAAAAATGCTGGTGAGAGGTCTAAGCTCTTCCACGAGGGGTAACATGAGTAAGTGAGTAAGTAGGTAGTGACTTTGTAAAAGAATCTTTGAAGATCTAGTATAAGACTAGGATTGGAGGAAAGTTTAATAATGGAACAGCTGAAATCCATGTCAATTGATCTTTACATCTGAATGTTAGATAATAAGATGGGGTCTGAAAGTTTTCACTTTTGTTTAGTTGATGAATACTTTTTGGGAAATAATATTATGATTGCTTATAAAGTTTATATTAATTTTTATTTTAAAAAAGACAGTTCAATATCCTATATAAGTTTTTCACTGAGTAAACAGATGTATCTCATCTGAAATAAAGGATCATAGATTCCTATATTTATGAATTCATTAAATATATGATTAGAGAAGCAAAACATCCCTTTGATATGTTTCAGCACTGAGTAATCTCAGTTTAACAAACATCGAAGACCAGAAAGCTCTGAATAGCTGTTCTAATCTAGTATGGAACTCCTCAGTATTGCACTTCGAATACCGCAATTAGAATTAAACCCAGTACATTCAGTCGCTAATTAAGATCAGTCCTTTATGAAGTTCATGTAAACTTAAGAGCCTCCATAGACCCAATATATTAATATTAGTCCTGTGATCACTAATAACTTACGTCTAAATGATTTAACTGAAGTTCTGGTAATAAATACAGACTAATGGCGTTCACATATATCGAATATGAGACAGTTGTCTACCTTAGACAATGGGAGATGATTGTACAATACCATGAAATAATCATAGTTAGATATATATAGAACATAAGATGTTGGCGCAATCGTCTAAAAGTAAAACATTTGCTCATTAGGCTTAATTTCCTTAATTCAATAATCAATGAAATCTTAGATATCCACTTTCGAATGGTCTCATACTAGTCTAGTTTCTAATGATTGTTTAACTAAGATTATTCTGTGATGAAACCTATAAAGATTAAATAATCTCAACAAACCCATCAATTCATAAAACTGATGTAATTAACAGTTTGAGATATTTTTTAGTCAATTAATATGAAATAAGACATCAATTAGGTCAACATTGTATATAATTAGATTTATCTGTGAATATATAATTATTTAAAAACAAAGAATATACATACTTTTTATCATATTTATATTAACTTATGAATTGAAGTACAAGATTATTTTATATAAAGTTTATGTCAATAGGGAATTGATATAGAAACATTTGTGACAATCTCTAACACGACATATTCAATAATAAGATGAGGATAAGTAGTTTCTACCGAGGAGAAAAAGTATTTGCATAATTGAAAACGTGAATCAATTGAAGCTAGATCACCATGGAAAACCTAGAAACACTGGACGATCGTTTCGTCCTATCGTTGGACTTCTCAGTAGTGTGCATCCACGATCGCGCCTCGGGAGATTCAAACCCAGGACCTACCAGTTTCGAGCTAGAGCCCTTAACCGATAGACCACTGAGCCGGCATCCAACGGTGTTAATGTCTTATAATGTTAATGTTTTATATGAAAATTAAAAGGTCAACTAGACAGGTTAAGGTAAGCCGTAACAAAGAAAAAAAATAAACAAAGTACACAAACCAATGTGATGGCCAATCTGGATAATAAATCAGCATTACCAGGGTAGATTAAGGGTAAGATCAAATTGTTTTCGAACACATAAAGTTTTTAATTTCCGTGTAGCCAAGGCTTCAATAAACCTTAGTATACGTCCTTGATGGCTGACTTGATTTCAACCTTATGACCAGTTTCAACCAAATGTTTTGCAATAGAGGAAGATGTCTGTCTATTATGTGATCTTATTTTACCATTGGAATTCATTTGTTCCTACAGCCATTTAGGTATGTGTTCCGCCACCCTTAATTGCACAAATATATTACATAATTCTGATAAAATTTGTCTTCTAATTGCATTATCGAAATTCATCAAAAGGACTAATTGTCTTAAATTTCTGTATAGTGATTCTTTTAAAAAGTTAGATGCATAATATAATGAAACAATTCATTTAATTTTATTTTCATTTATTACTCTTTTATGGTTGTTTTTATTTTCTTGAATTCTTGAAAGAAACAAGATCAATCTGTCTATTCCTTATTTAAGGTCGTTAGTACTCCCCAGACTTCACCGACAACTTATCTAAGTACTAAACATTTGAAAATCTCACAATGAAGATATGATTACATTAATTACAAAAAATCTTGATACATAATTTCTTGCCAACTGACCCCTTATCCCTTAGCATAAAAATAATCGCTTGAATGATCTAAACAAAATTATCTACATATTGTAAGCAAAGACGGATAGCGGCCAGCAGTGAAATCCAGGAGGCACGTCAAGTCCTGTTTCGGACTCGTCAGCTGGATGTGTCTGCATCTCAGAGTCGATGTTTACTACGTGATCCGAACCCAGTACTGTCCGCTTCAAACGCCATCGCATTATCCACTCAGCTACTGAGTTCTGATAGCCACTTGCTTGTGCAATAGGGTGAAGTTTAAACTTACTTAGTATTGTTTGTTTGAATCTTCCTATTGATGTGTTAGGACTGCAAATGGTCAGTCTCTAATTGGCATATGTGCATACTGAATTGAGACTATATCGAGGCAATGTGCACAGTATGCACATATGCCAACAAGAGGCTGATCAATCGCAGTTCTAAACATCAATGGGAAGATTCAAACAAACAATACTAATTGTATATAGATATTTCTATTACAATCTACTTACTCGTTATTAATAATATTGAATAGTGTCTAAAATTGGAATCCAAGAAATTCACTCTTTAGTTGGATATACCCTATATCCAATTATGTTGATATATATATATACTAAGACTGTGGTCAATTATCTTTCACTCATAACCGTGATCATCAATTCCAATCCTTAACAATAAAAATGGAAAAACACAATTATTTAATGATTAGTTTAAAATTACGTTTTATTTTAAAAAGGAAAAGAAAAAAACAGAAAAAGAAATCTTACATCTGATTACCATTGAAAATATACAACCCCCAAAAAGTATATTCAGGAAGATAAACTTTTCATAGAACTCAACTTAGTATTGTTTGTTTGAATCTTCCCATCGATTTGTTAGGACTGCAACTGGTCAGTCTCTAATTGGCATATGTGCATACTGTGCGTATTGCCTCGATATACCTTAATTCACAAGCATGGTTAGCAGAGATGGATAGTGGCTAGCACTGGAATCCAGGACGCGCGTCAATTCCTATTTCGGACTCGTCAGCTGGATGTACCTGTGTCCCACCGTTGATGTTCATTCTGCAACTCGAACCCAGTACGTTTCGCTTCAAACGCCATCGCGTTATCCACTCAGCTACTGAGTTCTGATAGCCATTTGCTTGTGCAAGGAGGTGAAGTTTAAATTCATTTAGTATTGTTTGTTTGAATCTTCCCATCGATGTTTTAGGACTGCAACTGGTCAGTCTCTAGAACATTTTCATTTATATTAATCAATACAATATTACATATTATTACATCAAGCATGAATCTTTGAAGTTTCTTATTTTTTTTAATGAATACAAAGTAGTTTGATATCCAACTTTTATGAAACCGTTACCATTAGTTACCCGCAATGTCAACAATGTGTTTGCTTGTGTGTTTTTTTTCAATATTCTTTTTACACGCCCTATAATTTATTATATTATGATTTATTAAATGATAAGTTGTAGTTTTAAAAGTTGTGCTGATTGAAGACAGGGTATATATATATACCCTGAAACAGTGTTTAAATGAAGCGGTATTTTTAAATGATGAAATTATGGTTTGAATGGTTATTTATGTAGTTCGGACAAAAACTATTTGTTTCAAAGTAACTAAGATCATTAAGGTGGGGAATCAATTGTATTTCATGATATTAGCTTTTGGGTAACTTGTTATCAGCCATAGTTTAATAGGAAGACAGATAGATAGATAGTTAGGTAGGTGGTTTTAGAACATACTAATAAAATATATGCTGAATATAGATATGTATAACTGATTTGTTCACTATTTTCGCTTTCCTAACATAATCATAAATTGATATGAAGCTTTCTTGTTGAAAAAAAAGTAGGATATCAAAATGGTTTATTTACTTCGAATGTTCGGCATATGTTTAACAAACCAGAATCAAAAGCTTGATCAAATAAATAAAATGCGTATTTGCTTTAATAGTCTGAAAAATTTACGTAGAACTCATCATGAAATACATTTAGTATTGTTTGTTTGAATCTTCCTATTGATGTGTTAGGACTGCAACTGGTCAGTCTCTAATTGGCATATGTGCATACTGTGCGTATTGCCTCGATATGGCCTTAATTCACAAGCATTATAAGCAAAGATGGATAGTGGCTAGCAACGGAATCCGCACACATGCCATTTAGAGACTGACCAGTTGCAGTCCTAAAACATCGATGGGAAGATTCAAACAAACAATACTAAGTAAATTTAAACTTCACCCTATTGCACAAGCAAGTGGCTATCAGAACTCAGTAGCTGAGTGGATAACGCGATGGCGTTTGAAGCGAAACGTACTGGGTTCGAGTTGCAGAATGAACATCAACGGTGGGACACAGGTACATCCAGCTGACGAGTCCGAAATAGGAATTGACGCGCGTCCTGGATTCCAGTGCTAGCCATTATCCATCTTTGCTTATCATCATGAAATAGTTTATATAAAATATATACATAAATGACAAATTTTATGAAGCTCCTTATTGTTTGCTCATTTATGAACTGGTCATATGGTTAAGGGATTATCTTTCAAATAAATACTTCATAGATTTTGCACTAATGTTCCAACTATCAAAGCTTAGGTAGCCTGGTAGTTTCATCAGGTTTCGTATAAACTATATGGTGCAGAGCAGAGTGAACAAAACCTGAACTTGATCAGTCTGTTAGTCGTTCAGTTACAATCTATGTAGGACCTGACACATATATATACGTTGGCACAAACTCCCATACCATATTTGCACTGTGAGATAAATATAGGAAGATTGGTTATGAATGAATCAAATTAGGTAGTATTGATGACAATGATAAAGACTAAGAATCGAGAATGTGCTTGGAAAACGTTAAGTAAAATGGATTACTGGAATTCAAGATCTAGGAGACAAAATGACTGAGTAAATCTTCGTCACTGTGACCAATTCTGGATCGCTCCATCCAAAATCTTTAATCACTGAACACAATTATCGCGTCAACTTCAGCCAGATAGTCTGCATCTGCTAATATAGCACAGACCAACAGTCAGTGACTTGATATACTGATGCCATACTTTAGTAAATAAGTTACGTTGACTATTATGGTATATTTCACTCGAATAGAAATTTAATAGTCATGCTCAAGCATGAAAGAACTGTCGCTTCCAGTGAGATTCAAACCCGAGTAGACAAGCTTCATTTTCTGAGATTTTGTAGTGCCATGTTAAGCCCATATAGTTTATTCTAGCTTCCAGATAGGCTAATCTATTCATTCTTCTTCAGTCACATTCTGACTTTATCAGTTATTAGCTTATGAACTTTGACTGTTTTCGTATCAGCGTTTATGTGTGCATTTCTTATCTTATTCATCACATGTCTGTACCTTGTTTTTGTTCCATCATAAACTAAGATTCACGCTTGGTTAAATCAGGTTGGCTCACACGCCTTCTCCATTGCACGTTATTTCGCTCCGCTTCTTTCTCTTCGCTTTTTTCGCTTCGTTCCTCTGATTATCTGTCCAGATCAATGAGTGCACAAAATACATTTATTCAAAAATCCATTCTCGTATTTGGCTTGCTTAATTTCATTATTGACTAACGCTATTTAAGTCAATGATTATATACGAGGATTTCTAACATGCATAAATAAATATTGTACTCTAGTTTACATAACCATAAAAACTGTACAAATGTTGATGATAAAATCAGATTTTATGTTAGATTCTTTAAATCCTATTAAAGAGACACTTAATCAAGCCTCAATTGTATTGCAATGGACAGAAGCTATGGAAATTTAATTATTACCCTGTCCAAGTTGGTTTTCTATAAACTAACTGTCTTACGGTACAATCCTCTCTTCGACTCAAAAGTATATCTAAAAAGGGCAATTAGCCATTATTTTCTGCTTTATAACTCATTAGGATATCATTTTGAATTCTCTTGAGTTTATCTGATAACTGAGAAACCTAGAAATCTTTATCACATATAACTAATATATTATCCATGTATCTTCTATACTGTAAGACGTTCAGTACAGAGGAAACCAACTTGAACGAGGCAATACTTAAATTTCCATAGTTTATTACATATGTCTATTTATATTTGAAAGGGTAATTTAAAAGTTTATTTAATAAAAAAAAACGATCTCAACTGTTTCACAACCTTGTGCTTCAATGTAAATTAAGATCTGGATATGTATAATTGGTGATATGATGTTTTCGTGTGTTATGTTTCGTCAAAATATTTCATACAAAAAAAATTATATAATTTTATAACGTTGGCTTCTTTTTATTTCTACGCTAATATTCTACTATTCAAAGTGACACTTAACATTAACCCAACAAGCTTTTTTGTATACTGGTGAGCAGTACGCATCCACGATCCCACATGCGGGACTCAAACCGAGGACCTTCGATTTCGCACGTGAAAACATAACTTGAGACGGCATCAAACTGTGTTATTGTCTAACTTCCATCGATACATGAATGGTTGCTCGACCATTCATCCATTATCGGAGGTAGATATCTGTCTCTACCTCGAAAATAATTCTCACACCAAAAAAATCTATGGTATTTTTATATTTTGTATGTGATTTTTGATTTGATTACTTCGGACATTGAACTCTCATTTTAGAGTCACTTATTATTAATGTTGCATCCCGTGGAGATTTATGAATGGTAACTTTGAGAACTATTTATGGACTAATATGATATGTATATTTCCTATTGTATAATTGTTAAATGACTAAACTATTCATATACGTATCCCTCTTATTATAAGCTTTATTTTGACATATAGACTATCATTATACGATTTACCATTCTTAAGTTATCCCTAGTCTATTGATTACTGTTCCCCCTATTCACAGCCACACTTGGCTAAATCTTGTACCGATGTTATTTCATATTTTATGGTACGATGTGGTCAGTTTGTTTGGTGTATAAACCCAGATGTTTGAGAATAATGATTCATATTGCAGAGACTGTTATTGGTGTTCTGGACTTAACTAGCTAAGCTAGACAGAAAGCAGGATTGATAAGTACTCAAGACTGCTCATATGGTTTTTGTGTATCACTGTTCCAATCGATAAATTCACTGCCCTCTAATTGACCGTCTCATAACGTCATAAATTAACAGGGCACTCACTCAGTCGATATAACAATTAATAAAATTGAAGTTTAAAACAAACCAGTACACTAGATGATCTTTTTTTATCAATCCAGACAAGGTTTGGATAATTTTTTTTAATATCTGCAAAATTCAGATTTTGGTAATACAGTCAAATTCTAACGGGAGTGTTTTAAAAAAACATCGTTATTTTTAAATGACTGGAAATAAAATTACACGCATACCATATTGAGTGGTTACATGCATCTTGTTAATTGTTATTCGGTAATATGTGACAGAGATATACATAAAGCACATTTTTCTTAGGTGGTTGGAAGTGATCAACAGTAAAACATGTACATGTAATCTTGAGGAGAATGATGCTCCATGTGTGATGGCAACCTGAAATATCCAGCTTTACATTTTAAGACATCACCAATGATATATTAAGGTAACGACTAAACTTATGTATTATTGAGATATTTTTAACTGATTAACCCATGAATAATGATCAGTGTTGTGTTTCTCGTGTCCTTCAGTCTAGTAAAGTTTCCTAGAAATTGAAGAGTCTGCTGACTGACAAAACTAAGACAATATGTTTATAGGATTCTATAAATTATTGTAAATATGTAAAGATATCATGAAACTGATTACATGATAGTTCAGTTTCATAAGCGCATTATTTATTCTTATATATTTAGTATATTAATTACAGTAAATCAAAAATACTGACTTTCAACGACTTTCCTCTTTCCTTTTTCTTCACTAAAGGATACAAGAACTCAAAAATATTTGGTTTATTAAAGTGCATTTTCAAATACATTTAAAATTCAAAGGAAACCTAGTGATGAATATAATTGAGGGTTTTCTTCCTGAAATATTAATCAGAATATTTGATGCAACTTCATTTCCACTCGCGTCTGCAGGTCATAAAATTGTTTATATGTATGAAAGATATACTACTCTGTCAACTCATCTCCATATGTATCTGTCAGTTCATTCATTAATAGGAGGCAAGGTATATTGTCTTACAAAAATAAAATAAAAGCTGTAAGAACATCAACTTCGAACAATTAATTGGCTGCTATAACTCAACACTGTACATATACGTATACTCAGTTTGACGACAAATTCGTCGAACAAAGGTCTTTCCACTATTCTAACAGGAATTACAAAATGGTTAAAAGCCTGGATATTATCAGCATGATCATATTTAAGACCTGGAAAAACTACCAGTTACATGGATCATATGATAGGTTATTGGAATAGGGAATAACGACATTAGTCATCGCTATTTGATTGATCAATCTTATTCAAGGTCACCCGAATAGCTTAATAGTAGTGTCTTAAGTTGGACGACATGGATTCGAATCTACCTGGAAGCATTAGTTACCTGAAAATCACAGGTACCCGTTGACGACGAGAGCCAAATAGTATAAAGCCTAGTTCCAGGGCTTCGTGTTGACAAAATTTAACCACTTAACACCTCAAAACTTTTCATATAATATCAATTCAATAAAACTAATGGCCATATTGCAGCTTGACAGTCGATAGAATATGATCAGCACTCAAAGGATCAGATGAACATTACATTGATCACAATATAATGATCAATTAACCAACTAATTTTGCAAAATTTCAGTGTTCTCTGGTGATTTTATTGAACAACGAAAATTTAAAAGTCTTATTAATCATCATCATTTATCCAGTCAGTTTCTTTTTATTAATATCAATTAATCACATGAAATGAATTTCATCTTATTATAGTCCGTGTATGGATAACTCATTGTGGGTTTGAAGATTCTATTTTGACGTGAACATCAACAATGGGGTTCAATTACAATCAGCTAACAAAACATGGACCACGAAGAAAAGTGATTTCAAGGTTCCACTATTAGCTGCGATCCATCTATTTTATTATCTTTGACATAATGTTTAAGACAGAGTGATTCACCCAAGATACATATGTACTAAAAGAAATTGATCTATTTCAATCCTTAACAGCAACAACTGGAGGACTTAAAACAATGACAAATGAAGTAAATGTAATAAGTTTTATGATCAAATTCAGGTTATTTAACATTGAATTGTATGACTAGCATTTTTGATAGATTTAAACTAGTTTCTATAAACAATAAAGAGGGTGGAATAGCTAAGGAATTATACTATTCATCAGGTATAATAAACAATGTCCCTTTTTAAAATTAGTTTTCTTTCAGTTATGATTGATAACCTTAAAACTAAATCACTTAACTAGAATACAATTAGAGCGAAAATAATAGAGATTTCAAACACTTCCGAAACAGAAAGGGGGTTTTGTGAATATTGTAGTAATTTAATAGTTGAATTCATGAGTTGATTAAAACTAAATCATCATGGCAGACCTGGAAGAACTGGATGGTACTTTCCAAAAAAGTCATTTCTCTTTACGAATTTGACGTTTGAAGTGAAAGGTACTGAGTTCGAGTCTTGGAGTGAACATCAACTCTGAGATGCAGGTACATCCAGCTGACGAGTCCCAGATAGGACGAAACGCATGTCCTGGATTCCACTGCTAACTACTATCAATCTTTGCTTGCAGTTACAAAGTTTGTTAGTATAGTTAAACTCTTAACCTTTTTTGCATTTCATATAATCTATTTCAGTATTAATATTCCATCTTTCAAACTAAATGCTATGTTAATCATTAAACATAGATCAATTTATGTTTTCAGCTAAAGAGACAATAGCAAGATATGTCGTGAACAGAAACATAGGTCAGGAAAACCAATTTGTTGTTCAATACAAAATTATAGAGTTTTTCCAAAAAAAATACGAGAACTATACATTAAATACTTCTATTGCATATTATCCATCAATTGTTTCTTACAAATTTCATCATTCCTTCATTCCTGTTGTTATTACAAATTAGTTACTATTATTATTTATTTAAACACATAAATATTGGTACAAGTAGGGCACCATATATATATGCGCCGCACAAATCTCATTTGATTTGTGTGAGGGCTGTGATACTGCACAGGTGCTCAAACTAAAGCAGGTGGTTTTAATAGGGGGCCACACCTGGAGCCTTTGACCTAAAGGTCTGATCCACAAGGCAGTTGAGCATAGTGCATAGATGCAGTCCCATGGTAGCCGGTGACCCACTCTCGGCTATAACAGGGCATACTCTCTGTCTATGTTGCTGTTCTGTTCAATTTGATCTCAATCTTCTGCTGCCTGGCATTCCACTTTTTTTATTACACGCTATTTTTATCTTTCAACGTAAGCAGCATACACCACAGATACATGATGAATTAATCATATTCTGCAGGTAGTATTGTTCATTGTTTTGTTTAAGCATTCCTAATAGGGACAAGTTGAAAGTAAAGGAAAACATTGAAAATCAGTAACATTTTGATCGTTTCTTACAATTCAACTTCACAATACAAATAAAATGTAAGAAATTTATAAAAAAAATATGCAGTTTGTATTCAACTTTTCCTTTTAAGTAAAGAACACGATTTGTTAGCAAATATTTGTGTGTACGAATTGTGATCTTTGATCATTTCACGCCTGTTACCGGTTATGGAGGAGAAAAGGCCAACCACCACCGTTCTTCATTGAACTATGTCCTAGGCGATCCTTTTCACTTGCTATTCATCCTTTTGATGTTTGCTTCCACTTCCCGACATAATTTGTTTTTTTATTTTCCTCTTTTCCGTTTTCCTTCAGGATTCCAAGTTAGTACTTGCCTCGTGATGCAGTTTGGTGATTTCCTTAGTGTATGTTCTATCCACTTCCAACGTCTTTTCCTAATTTCCTCTTCATCTGGAAGCTAGTTTGTTGCTGATGGTATCCGATCAATGGATATTGAATATCTTATGTAGACAAATGTTTATAAATACTTGTACCTTGTATCACTGATCAAACTGACCAAAATATTCTTTTAAGCTAATCATAATTTGCTCTTTATTTTATCATCATCAATATACAGAAAACTGTGCTGTTTATTCTCCTACAGAGATATTGACTAAACTCTAAAAACAATTATATTTTCGCGACATAAAATCTAAGAAAAACTGAATATACAATTTGAATATTGTAAATACTAGTTTATGCTAATTACATCATATTCCATATTCATAAGTCACACTTTAATAAGAGATTAAATATCTGTAAAGAACGAAATATGTACATATATGAAATAACCAAGGATAAGATCCATAACATGTCTAACTGAAAAGTATCAAAAAATTAACCTGATGAAATAGATTTAAACTGAAAATAATAAAATAAGCGTTCGCTCAAGAGATCAAAGGTCCTGGGTTCGAATCGTGGATGCGCATTGCTGAAGAGTCCCATACCAGGGACGAAACAGCTGTCCAGTTCTTCCAAGTTTTCCATAGTCATCTAATTTTAATTGACTCATTAATTCAACATTGACTATGATGAGTAAATGTAACGTATAATATTTGAATTAGATTTTGTTGTTATTTCATATTGTTATAAAATAGATATTATACAACTGAATATATTTCTTTCATCTATTAAAGTTTATTAACAAACTTTTAAAAGAAAGTAGTCTGGATAGTTTCTAGTGTTTTATTGTTTGTTTCTACCAACATATGCTTGTAGATAAAATATGTTACTCTAATGGTGCAATGAAAACAACACTATTATACACTTCCATTTTCAACAGCTTCCTAAGGTATATCAATTTGTAATCGATGTAGTTTCACCATAAGAACTTTTTAGCAAGACAAGTATTTTAAAAAACATTTAACTTCTACAGTCGTTTGTCGATGAAATTTTATGATTATCTTCTTAGTTAAGAATTTAACTATAGATGGAAATGTAGACTATTATAATTTTAATAATAGTAATCTGAAAATGTGATATTCCCAAGTAGTCATAAAAATTTCTCTTAATCGAATTTTGTTAAACAATGTTAGTTACTTCATTTTGTAGAGTTACATTTGAGAATGAAACAATCATATAATTATAATCACAGATGAATTATGTCTAATAGTCGATTTCAGGACACGCGTTTCGTCCTATATGAGACTCATTAAATGGAATTACCTGAATCCTAAATTTGATTTACACTTCAAGACTCAAACTCAGTGCCGTACGCTTCAAACTCCATCATATAACTAGTTTCTCATAAATTTTATTTAATTTCAACCAATCAATAAAAAATCTTTTCTTTCTCTCTCCATGAGGTATTTTCTGTAGTTTAAGTGGGAAGCAGTGACAAGTAGAGTTCAAACAGGTCTGTTGTGAGATAGTAACTCACTGAAGACATTGGTAGATGTGTCGCTCAATTTCGTTAGTCGGTTGAAGTTAGACGTTAACACCATTAGATGTCAGCTTAGTGGTTTAGAGGTTAATCGCTTGCGCGCGAAACTGATAGGTCCTGGGTTCGAATTCCGCAGAGGAGATCGTGGATTCCCACTGCTGAGGAGTCTCATACTAAAACAAAACTACCGTCCAGTGCTTCCATGTTTTCCATGGTGCTCTAGCTTCCATTGATTCATGATCTCAACTATCAAACTTAAATAAATTAACTGATATACTCAATTTGAATAGTTTTAATTTAATTTATTAAAACAACAAATCAATTTAATTTTGTTATAATATTCAAATAAATCAACTCAAATTATTTTCACTCTATTTTCTTTTTCATTTTTTTTTATAATTTTTATGATAAAATAATTTTCTTTAAAAAAAACTATGAAAAATTCAGCTATTGATTATGTAACTTAAATTTTTTATTTATTCCCTTGAGAAATAAAGAAAACGAATATTTTACATAAGTTTCTAATATTGAATGTAATTAAAAATTCTAGAAATATATAAGTAGTTTAAATTCAATTAGTATTGTTTGTTTGAATCTTCCTATTGTTGTTTAGGACTGCAAATGGTCAATCTCTTATTGGAATATGTACATACTGTGCGTATTGCCTCCATATTGCCTTAATTCTCAGAGTGGAAATCAACTCTGGAATGCAGATACATCTAGCTGAAGAGTTCCAAATAGGTCGAAATGCGTGTCCTGGATTCCACTGCTAGCCACTATCCATCTTTGCATATAAGTTGTGTTTTTTTTCTATTATTCTTATATAGTCAATAGAATTTCGTTTATTTATTTATAAATATAAACATGAATGTATAACAGAAACTGAAAAAGAGAATTATCACAGTTTCTTGAATATGTGGTGTGGGATACTGATATCCACATAAGTAGTATATGGTGATGGTCTGGCAATGAATGTATTTTAGTAGAACATCAATAAGGAGAGAATGGTAACGGTACGCAGTTGGTATGAAAATGCATGAACAATTGTAATTGGAGACTATAGACGGATATTTGCAGAAGAAACAGTTAAATTGAGACAATTGATTGTTATTTTGCAAATTAACTGTTTATTTCATGGTTCTCATATTTTAATGAGATATTCTGTAATGTTGTGCTAAAATACATTCGATTGTCCTCATCCGTGTTCTTGTTCACTACAAATATGTCAGGGTTTATTTGGTAATATAAAAAAAGAAAATACACATATTATTCAAAATTTGAATCACATATACTGTAATGTGTGCAACTGATGTCGACAGATATAAATAGTATATATCATCAGTCGAAGGTGGAATGTCTGGCTGCAGAAGATCGAAGAAAAGAGAACGAGAACAAAGAATGATTGGTGTGGAATTGAAAGAGCAATGAAGCCCGAGAAGATTGATTGACATTTTGCAAATGAAGCATTTACTGTTTGGATCTCAGATTTTGTGTTTAAATACATTCGATTGTCTCCACTTATGTTTTCGTTCACTACAATATTATGGAAGAATTTAATTGATTATAACAATAAAACTAATTTGGTTTTTATTACCAAAGATTAATTTGTACATCATAAGAAAGAAAGCTGAAGGGGAAAATAAAACATTCTGAGAATAATAAGTTAAGTCGACTAATGTCATTGATATTAAATCAATTACAACCATTATTATACACACTTGGTACTGTTTACTTGAATCTTCCGACTATTTTTTTAGAACTACAACTGGTCAGTCGCTTATTGGCATATGTGCACAGTGTGCGGACTGCCTTGATTATTGCCTTAAGTCACAAGCTTTATAAGCAAAGATGGATAATGCCTAGCAGTGGAATCCTGGACACGCTTTTCATCCTATTTGGAACTCTTCAGCTGCATCTCAGAGTTTATGTCCACTCTGGGACTCGAACCCAGTATCTTCCTTAGCAATGCACACCCAGTTGATGAGTCCTAAATAGGACGAAACGCGCGTCCTGGTTTCCAGTGCTAGCCACTATCAGTCGTTATACTCACTATGAAAAATTATTTTTATATCTTAGCAGTTCAACCAATAAATCTATCTACTTTCTTTGAAAATCAGTAATACTTAAGATGTAAGCATTTGGGACTGTGTCAATAAATTTTAAATCTAACTCAGAGTGTTGTAATTTAAGATCTTTGAGTGAGAGGTGGATATCTCAAATTCCTATAACTTATATAACCAATCTAGTTGGTTGTAAAATAGAAATGTATCATTCATATCAGATAAGATTAGCGCTATATCATGATGAAAACTATTTTCAACACATAAAAATCCCCACAAAATGACTTAGGTTGATTCATGTTTATCTAATATGACTTACATTATCAGTTTGGTTGTATTTCACAGTGAATATTACAAATAACACACTTATAGTTACGTTAGACTATTAAAATATGTATGTCAAACGTAAAAAAAACAAACTTAAGGGATATGTTACATCCAGCTGATTAGTCCCAAATATTAAAAAAGACTCGTCCAAGATTCGCCAAAAAGCACCAATTGATCCATTTACTTTGTCTGATCAAGTATAATCTTCCCTACCTTTACGTCTTCACCTGTTATTGAATATTCTCACAGTTTGAATCACTAGTCGATTTAAGCTAGACCACCATTAGAAACCTGGAAACAATGGAAAACCGTTTCATTCTAGTATGGGACTCCTCACGAGTGCGAATCCACGACCTTGCATGCAGGACTCGAACCCTTGACCTTTGATCTCACGCGCGTATACCTAACCTCTACACCACTAAGCTGGTATCGAAATGTGTTAATGTCTAACTTCAATTAGTCCGCAGTCTTGCGCAACCCTTCATCCATTGTCTGAGGTGGATAACCATCTCCAGTCAGCATGGATTGCACCCAATTGGTCACGGCTTCTCACATGAACATGATACCACAATCTTTAAAAATCCTTGTACTGTTATTTAGTACTTAATCCATACTTTCTTAGATTACCATCAATCATACTATTCCTATTTTTCACATAACAATGTATTCTATGAATAGAAGGTATACAAATTACTTTTTTTTACAAAAGAATAAATCAAACAAGAATAAATACAGTTTTGTTCTGTTTGTTGTATTCTTAATCTTCCTACTGTTTCCATTGAATAAAACGTTGTTTGTTTGTTTGTTTGTTTTTTTGTTAAAAATAAATAAAAACAAGACACTTAAAACTTGGAATAAAAACAAAACATGAACACTGAATAAAAAGGGCGTTACCATGTTTTCTTTTTCTCAAAAAAGAAAAAAGAAAAGATAAAATGGTACGTTAATAAATGTTTATCTTCTTTTCATATCAACACACACTGTATAGTAATAAAGATGAAATAAATAATAGGTGATAGACTTAAATGATTTTAAATACAAAAGATAGACAAAGATGGATGATAGATAGCAGAGGAATCTAGAACATGCGTTTCGTCCTATTTGGAACTCATCAGCTGGATCTACTTACATTATTGGGATGATTCAAACAAACAATACAAAAAATGAATTAATGCAATATTGTATAAATACACGACTAGTTATACTTAGCAATTATTATGTTCTCATAGTTGAAAGCATGAGTCAGTTGAAGCTAGACCACCATGGAAAACCTGGAAGTACTGGACAGCCGTTTCGTCTTATTGTGGGACTCCTCAGCAGTGCGCATTCACGATCTCGCCTCGCGAGATTTGAACTCAGGACCTACCAGTCTCACACCAGAGCACTTAAACAATAGACTAATTATTATGTTAATAAATTGTTAATTTATTTGAGTTCATGTACACGAGTTTTAACTGGTACAGCAAGTAATATTTGATTTGGTTTTTCAATATATTGAGTAACCAATTCATCATTATATTAGTATAATTATCATATTCATTAAGCTAAATTCTCCTACGATTACATTTATGAATCAGTAGAATTTAAACGTTTAAATAAACTCTTTTGCAATAAGTGAATCCTGGATAGATTGTCTATATATTGACATTTTGTCATGAAGCTCTTAAAGCAACTTTCGATAACAGCTAAGAGTAGAATCTGTGACACACATTTTTTCCAATTTGAAACTCGTCAGATGGATATTATGGCATACCAATATGTTGACGCTCACATTGAGACTTGCCTAAACCATACTGAGATATAAATAATAGTGAGTAAGTAGCAATATCAAAGCAATCCTTACAACAGGATACATATATTTGTTTCGCCTTAGCATAAACATGTTGGTAATGCATTCTTGCAAATGTTGACGGAATGAAGTCTATTAAACATTTAATGAAGCCAGACTGAATGCCATTCCCTGCAACTAACCCGTAATAATAACCGTTAGTACAGACAGACTGCCTGAGTTCGCCACATCCATGTATATTTACTAATTCAACTGCTCCTGTAGAGCCAATTATATGAGGTGTACAACTTGGCAAATCCGTCATCGCACTGCAAAACATCACCCATCTTGACTGAGAAAAGGATGGACAGGAGAGATTAAGAGTTCCATTCGCGTTCACTTGGTGAAGACACGTAACCAAATTGACCTGAATAAACCTTTTAAGGTATCCACCGTATTCCATCAAATTTACTACATTGTTTACGACTTCATCTTTTGCACATTCATGAAGCTACCAGAGTCCATATTCACAAACTAAATCTTCACATTTAAAAAAGGTTTGTACAACCATTCTCACTACCTTGACCATTGGTATAGGAGTGAGTATGTAACTGAACTTTGAGGAAACCCTTTCCTTCAAAAATATTTAAACTCTTTCCTAACTTCTAAATTTGTATTTTACCCATTCTCAATATTCGTCCCTTGATTCTTACTAACCTTTCATTAAAACATTTTGTTAGTTCTTTCTTTTCATACATTGTACTACGTAGTAGGACGAAACGCGCGTCCTGGATTTCACTACTGGCCACTATCCATCTTTGCTTATAATGCTTGTGAATTAAAGCTATATCGAGACAATACGCACAGTATGCACATATGCCAATTAGAGACTGACCAGTTGCAGTCCTAACACATCAATGGGAAGATTCAAACAGACAATATTAAGTGAATTTAATTACTTTGACTATTATAATCCTCTTTCTTCTAATTACTCAACATAATTTTATGATCAATTTTTCACTAGATAATTATTACGTAACGCAACTACTTGATGAGTATTACTTCAGTGTTATAAATCACATATATATTAGTGTAAAGCAATGATAAAAAACTAATTGAAATGAAATTCTTTTTCCTCTCAATCGGTTCTTCTTACCACATGACAAAATGGAAAATTTTCACTAAATTGTGGTTGTGCATTGCTAAGGAGTACCACAATAGGATAAAACGGCCATCCACACACAATTATTACATTGTGATGGTCGATATTCGATATTATCCTTAAATTTCGTATATTGTTCATTCTGTTAACCGTTACTCGATAAAACCCCAAAGATGTATAAATCATAAGACGAATACAAAGTGTTGATTGAGTTTATTATTTAACCGCACACAGATATCGAAAATTACAGGTACGTTAAGCAAGCATGAAATAATAGCGCCGTAAAGGAAGCGAGTGAGCGCGCAAGTTCAATGAGCGAGCGAGAGATCGAGTGATAGAGTCAGCGAGTAAGCGAATAAAGTGAACAGGATTAAGATGTACAAATATATACAAATGGAAAAGAATGAATTATCGAATCAGTTAAGCGATTAATAGTAAGGCTAGCAGAATGAATACATGCGTAGTCAGTAAGCAATGCTCAAGTGTACATAATAAAAATACAATAGTATAAATAGATTGTTATTGTGCGAATGACTCTGTCCGTTAAATAAGTTAACAAAATGGCTTAACCGAATTAGATATGAACAAACTAAATTGTACGTGAGCTGCTTTATCATAATAGTTAAAATGCACATTTTTTACAGGACCCTTAATAAGATTTCCATATATTCATTTTACTAAAAAATCTTTCAGATTAAAATCTCAGATCCTACAATTGATTTTCTAAATGATTTATTAAAATCCCTATATATGGGATTGATAGATATAATTAATTGGTAACCAATTGTGGGGTATGGGTTTTATAATAGTGTTCCTTGATTTTTAATAGCTATTGATTTCAATACAGTAACTCACTTAACAATTGAAATGAATTTCTAATCATTCGGCAATTTTTTTTTTTGAAGAGTACAAACTATCAACATCTGGATTGTGTATATGATGAATAAAACAAACATGAAAACAAACCTACCTAGATATTTATAGTTGACCATTAAAACAAAATTTTCTATTTAGTTAAATGATCAGTGACATTTTTTTTAAAATTTCGTATTATTTTTAACAACTGCTGTCTAATTCTATATGTAAGGATGGCTCGTTGGCAAACTCAAGGAAGCCTGAAGAAGCCCGGAAAGAGCCGTAAACATTACATCTAATCACCGCTAGAGGAACATTCTAGAATGTCGACAATGTAGCTTCCTTATTAGATGAATAAGAAGGACCCCTCATTTACCTATTGGCTGTTCGATATGATGATTTACTTTCAGTCAAAAAGCTATAAATACATGAGATTTTTGTACTACATTTGACACTGTTTTGGGAAATACATTCCTACTTACTAGTATTCTGTCTTTTCTCTTGCGACGTTGCGGGTTCAATCGTTCAAGTAGTCTAGTAGTACGTGGCATAGCAAGAATCAAGGCTCTAGATATAACACTATACATGATATAAACTACAAGAAATCTACATTACAACATAAAATCTTTCATTTTATGAAGAAGATTTATATCATTTTCAGAAGAAAAAGAAAAACATTAGTAACAAAATAATTGTATCAGAAGGGGTTTTGTGGGGATTTAGTATTTTCATAGTTGCAAGCGTGAGTCAATCGAAGCTAGACCACCAAGGAAAACCTGGAAGCACTGGACGGCCGTTTCGCCGTATTGTGGGAGTTCTAGTGAGAAGCAGTGACCAGTAGAGTTCAAACCACATATGTTGTGAGATAACAACTCACTGAAGACAATTGGTGAACGGTCGCTCAACAGAAAAATAGAAGAAAAAAATAAAGAACTACTGTTTTAAAGACTACTGTAAATCACAAAAGTATAAAAGAGTAAATTTTTGTTATTTACTTCAACGGGATGTGTTAATTGCTAGAGTCCAGAAGCAACCAAGCGGTATTTGTTAATTTCTGTACACGTATTCCTTGGTTAGGTAACTGTCTATTACTTACTTGCCTTTGTTACCCCACGTGGAGGAGCATAGATGAACCACTAACCTTCTTCATTGAACTATGTCCTAGGCAATCCCTTCCAATTTAATTCATCCTTTTCATGTCTTCTCCCAATTCCCGACGCAGTGTGTTCTTTTGTCTTCCTCTTTTCCATTTTCCTTCAGGATTCCATGTTATCACACGCTTCATGATACAGTTTGATGATTTCCTCAATGTATGTCCTATCCACTTGCACAGTCTTCTCATAATTTCCACTTAAACTGGAAGCTAGTTCTTTTCTCTCCCACAGAAGACTGTTACCGATTCTATCTGATCAAAGGACATTGAGTATCTTGTGTAGACGATTGTTTATAAATACTTGTACTTCTTTAATGATGGTTGTAGTAGTCCTCCAAGTTCTAGCTCTGTGTAATGTGACTGATTTGACGTTCGTTTTGAAGATTGTGACTTTGATATTAGTTGATAGTTGTTTTGGGTTCCATATATTGTCCAGCTGTAAGAATACTCTCCTTGATTTGCCAATACTTGCCTTTGTATCTGCATCAGATCCTCCTTGTTCATCAATGATGCTGTTCAAGACGTGAAACTTTCCACCTCTTCCAGAGTTTACCTATCAAGTGTGATTGTGTTGGTGTTCTGTGTTGTGTTTGAGAATGTTGCTTTTTCCTTTGCGTATTCTGGGGCCTACCGATGAAGAGGCTGTTGAAAGACTGTTCGTCTTGACCTGCATTTGTCGGTGTGTATATGACAGAGGGGCTAGTTCATCTGTGAAGTCCAAATCGTCTGGTTGTAGGCAAGTTGTTCATTGTATTCTGTGCTTCTTCTCATATGTGAAGGTCTTCATAATTCAGTCAACTACCAGAAGAAAAAGAAGGAGAGTAGGTAGTCTTCTCTGACCCCAGTCAACTGTCTATTAGGAAGTAGTTTTTGCTCATTACATGTAACTAAATCAATCAAGCGATACAATGATAATGAATAAACACTCGTTAAATGTTATCAACTTAAATCACAATTCCTGATAACTAGTATCTTTTAGAAGATAATCGATTGTGAAACTGACCACTAATACACTTTGATCGTCAAATAAAAAATAGTTTACTTCAGCATATATTTTCATCGGTAAGTAGAAGTATCGAGTTTCAAAAAACAACTTTATATCAATTCATACTTTTAAGTGGTATATAAACAGGAATTTCTTAGACATATAAACCACAAACAACTGAACAAAGGATGAACACCTGTACAGATGATAAATATATCCTAAGGTTATTAAAAAGATAAAGGTGACTAAACACATCTACATTTATACTCGATCTCATCAACCAGTGACTTCAAAATCATTTAGACTATTAACGAAGAATCCATAAAACAAATAGTTGTGTGATCATTACTAACTGACTACTACATACAAATTTTAAGTAGTATATCTTTAGTTTAAACTTCACCGAAACTATCAAACATTAACTGATCAGATAGCCTTATTAATAGTTAAAAGCAAAAGTGAATCATATCGTACATCAGTTGAAATTATGGATTATTGCATTGTATTAATGTAACCATTAATGATTTCCCAATAGTAACAAATTATGAAATATGTTCCTAAATGACAATGAAAAACTTTAAAATCTAGTAGTTATATTGAGAAAAAAATAACAAATACTTATATTAATTATCAGAAGGGGTTTTGTGGAGATTTAGTATTTTTGTAGTTGAAAGTGTGAGTTAATTGAAGCTAGACCACCATGGAAAGCCTGAAAGCACTGAACGGTTGCTCAGCTTCGTGGATCAGTTGAAGTTAGACATTAACACCATTGGATGCCGCCTAGCTCAGTGGTCTATCGGTTAAGTGCTCTGGCTCGAGACTGGTAGGTCCTGGGTTCGAATCTCGCGAATGCGGGATCGTGGATGCGCACTGCTGAGGAGTCCCATAATAGGACGAAACGTCCGTCCAGTGTTTCCAGTTTTTCCATGGTGATCTAACTTCAATTGACTCACGCTTTCAACTATGAAAATACTTATATCATCATTAGTGTTTGTATCACTTCGTTGTCAACCATGCATGTTGAACAAATTAGTTACTATCTTGGTAATGCATTCACATTTAAAGTAAAAGATCTTGTGTTCAAGTGCTCATGTGAACTTTAAAACTAGGATTCACTTACATACAACCCAAAAATAAGATGAAACAAAATTCTTGATCCCAACCTCTAGCTACAATGTGCTTGTTTTATAAAGCAGGTACTTATGGTTATTTTTCACAAAATCCAAAATACCTGAGTTCATACAATCTACATCATGAGAAACATTTGTATTGAACAATAAACTACTCATATAAAAATCTATATTCAATATATTATGTAATTCGTTCTTACTGAATCATCCACTTTGATAAAAAAATGACCATACTATTTACTCATTTAATTCAGATGCTTACTTATCAGGAAATTTTCTTGCCGTTGATTATATTTTTTTTAGTTCTGGTTTGATTCAAGATAATATTACCATAAATAAATCATATCTGACACGTATGAGCTCCATTAATCACAGTTTCTCACCAGAATCCCACGAATTACCTCTCGAAACTAGTCACTAATAAACACATGATAATTATCAGCATGGAATTGTATAGATTATTGAATTTTGAATGACTGATTGGTCGACGTTAATCATTAACACCGTTGGATGCTAGATCAGTGGTCTAAAGGTTAAGTGTTCGCAAACGAGATCGAAGGTCCTGGGTTTAAATCTCACGAGTTGGAACGTGGATGAATATCGCTCAAGAGTCCCATGCTAGGACGAAACGGCCATCCAGTGCTTCCAAGTTTTTATTGGTGGTCTAACATCAGTCAGTTCATGTTCTTAACCAATGAACTCTTTAACAATTAATTTATTTTCGTCTCTATAGACTCATTAGTTTAGCGGTTAACGGATTATCATTTGTATTGAAGGTTATTGGGTTTTAGATTCAGTGTGAATATCAACACCAAGATTTAGGCACATTCAGGTAATCAGTACAAAATAGGTTGAAATCCTGATTCTGGATTATATTGCTAATCGTTACCCAACTTTAATAAACTTTTCTATTTATTTCTGTCCTTAATTATGTTTACCTTCTCGATCATGTAAACAATATAACAAACTGTCCTAGTAATACACTGTTAGCATTAAAGATTGAAAAATTTCAAATCTGCAGTAAGCTTATTCAAATTATAATACTGTCAGGTGTTACACAACAAGTAATCTTATTATACAAACTTACATTTCTTATAGTTGCTGATGAATAGCTGAGAAAGTTAATTCATGTCATGTAATAATAGTCACTAGTGAACTATACATTTAAATGAAGATTCTTTTCTGTTTTATATTCAATATTGTATTATATAAATATATTAGATTTTCCGTATTAATAAAACAGACAAACATTGAGATACTACAGATCTCGGATGTAAGAATCAGCCTACACCTAATACTTCCAAAGAAAGTATGTAGATTACGGGAAACATTTAACACTTCAAATAATATTAGATTATTTTGTAGTATCAGTTGTACGCTGCTTTACATATTCTGAAACAACTGTCTGTTGCATAGTCGAAAGTATGAGTCAGTTGAAGCTAGACCAACATGGAAAACCTGGAAACACTGGACGGCCGTTTCGTCCTATTGTGGGACTCCTCAGCAGTGCGCATCCATGAATTCGCCTCGCGAGATTCGAACCCAGGACCTAACAGTCGTGCGCCAGAGCACTTAACCGATAGACCACTGAGCTAGGTGGCATCCAACGGTGTTATTGTTTAACTTCAACCAATCCACGAAATTGAGCAACCGTTCACCAATTGTCATCAGTGAGTTCCTATCTCACAACAGACATGGTTCGAACTCCACTGGTCACTGCTTCTCACTAGAACTCCAGGAATTATCTCTTGAAGTCAGTCTGTCTATTAGCTTATTCTATGACAAATATAACCTAAAATTCGAGCCACTCTCCACAAAACCCCCTAAACTAAATATATAAACGTTGTAATATATATTATCACCCCCACACTATCGACAAAACATTTTAATTAACAATTGTCGCACCAGTCGTTTAGTATGGTTCTCTTTTTAAAGATCAGTATGATTACAAGTTAAAGCCATAAATAAGACTCTTTTATTTTCTTTTTATTAAACCAAAGATGTTCATTATCAACTGCTTATATCGTTCATTCCAAACTAGACTAATATCTGTTAGAATTATAATTTTCTTTCTGCTTATCTTGAGGACTGTAGTTGATCAGACTATATTGCTATATATGGATCCTTATTAAACGGACTCGATGTTGCTTTGACTTATTTATCTTCACATATTTGAACTGAAACTATCAGTTCAATGGGCAACTCAAGCTTCATCCTATATGAGACTCGTCCATTAGATCCACCTGTATCAAAGTACTGATATTCACTCTGAAATTCAAATGAGATATCTTTCGCGTGAAACAAAAATGCGTAATTAACTAAGACAATGACATGTCCAATAGGTATAAAGTTATCTAGTTGTTGATATTAAGGTTTGAAAATGACTAGTCTCAATTCTCACTTGTGAATCGTAATCGGCTTGCCTTGATTTTGTATTATTCTAAGATTCTTATTGTATCTAACTTTCCTTTTCATTATGCCTAATTCATTCAAATTCTATGTTTGTATCTGCCTGACTGTTTATCATACTGTCTTTAGTTTCAATTACCATCCTGTCTCTCTCTCTCTCTCTCTCTCTCTCTAATCTCTAATTCATTTATATGTAAGTATATTAAAGAATATTTCATTTTCATATTTTATTGTACCTTTTTTTGGTAAATTGTATCACCTTATTGTATGTGATAATTGTTATGTCTGGCCGTTTGTGAAACGCTATATTCGCTTCCCTAAGCTAGTTCCGTAACCCCCGAGCTAGAACTATACACTGACTTGAAGACCAGAGAAAAGGCACAAAGTGTGTGGAAAGCACTTTACTAAAGGGTTCAATCTTGTTACAGAAAATCATAGGTATTTATAGATGTTGGCCAATCCATCAACGACATATTATGATACCGACCAATAGTATCACGCCACGTTGGAACTCTAGAATGTTTCATCGTATTCTGATTGGCTGGGGCTCTTTATGAGCCTCTGGAGGCTATGTTAGAGTTCTCCAGAAGCCAACTCAACAATAATAATATTCAGTCGATAAAATATAGTTTGTGATTATTTGCAAGTTAGTATCTATGTATATATGTATATTCGTTCACAATGAATCCAAACGATAGTGTACTCGGCGCCCAAATACTGTGAAACTATTCGCTCTAATTTAGACGAAAGTTCTTATATAGATAGTGTACTATTAAAGAATAAATATAAACCAGTTTCTTTTTGTGTGTCATTTAATAAGAGATTTTTATCACTTTCAAATTATGATGTACTGTTTAAAACAGAAAGAAAAATTATAATTAAAAAGGTAACAATAATTCATGATCTGATTAGTTATGGGTTTATAGAGATTGTTGATTATTGACCTATTTTGAGAGACGATTCCTGTTCTTCCGGCTAGAAACTGTAACTAATGGATTGTAAGCAAAGATGGATAGTGGCTAGCAGTGGAATCGAGGACGCGTCGTCGGCTGGATGTACCTGCATATCAGAGATGTTCACTACGGGACTCGAACCCAGCACCTTTCACTTCAAACGCCATCGCCTTACCCACTTAGCTACTCAGTCCTGATAGCCACTTGCTTGTGCAATGTGGTGAAGTTTAAATTCACTTAGTATTGCTAGCCACTATCCATCTTTGCTTAAAATGCTTGTTAATTAATACTATATCGAGGCAATACGCACAGTATGCACATATGCCAATTAGAGACTGACCAGTTGCAGTCCTAACACATCAATGGGAAGATTCAAACAAACAATACCAAGTGAATTTAATCATTGAAGCTGTTTTGAGTTATAGTAATTTACTGAGAGTATTTCAGTTTTGTTGATTGATCATTGATTTGTGATTAATATCATGGTTGTCTAGTCCTTTGGAGGTAATCTAATTCTGTTGATTAAGTTATAGTATGGCCAATAGTTTAAGTGATTCAATATTATGTGAACTATATTACTATGTTAGGTGATTGAAGGTACGGTGCTAGTGGACTAAATATTCAATGACAACGTCAGGCTTTGTGAAGCTGAATGACTTAGGTTTGAATTCTATAGAGATCATCAATTTCCTTGGCATTGAAAGTACGTCCTACTGACCAGTCAGAATTAGCATGAAAACCTTGGTACAGAGTTACCTATAAATTATCTCCAATAACTTATAATCGCTGTATTTTTAACTGATACTTGATGATAATTTTAGTTAGTCAGAAATCTGTTAGTAATTGCTTTATCTTAGTTTGATAAGTAATTTTAGCAACAGACAACCAGAAGCTTTCATGTTGGGTAGCTTCATTTATTGAATTTTTAAAATTATTTTTGAATTGGTAGAATCCCTTGGTATATCGTTCTATCTACAAAGTTTGTGATTTTCCATTAGCGCTATGACTTTTCTTGATTAACATGTTAAATTGAAGAAGCTAAATTCATTCATTTAACGGCCATCCAATGCTTCCAGGTTTTTAATGTCGGTTTATCATCAATCGGTTCATGATCTCAATAAAAAAATCTTTATAACCCCGTTCTGATATTTAACATTACTTAAATTTCCTGTTTTTTTTAAAGAGACAAGTCATACTTTCACTCTCAAGATCCATAAAATGAAATTATTGTGACACCGATATTATCATTTCTATACATGCTTAACATTTTATGGGCATTAAATAGTAATTCTTTCATTACATTTAGTAATACGAAACAAGTTTCTGATTTTAACAATAGTCTATCATAGCACCTATTAAATTATCATTCACTCTACGAATAGTAAAGACAGCGGAGGAAGAAATCAGGAAGAAGCAGTGGAAGAAGATAGGACACGCATTGAGGAATTTGTAACTAATGGAGTTTAATAACGTCGAGTAAAAGTCGGTAATCCACCAATAGAATCAATAAATGGTAGTGCATTATTAATAACTAATTGAAGTTAGACATGTAAACAACTAGATATTGACTAGGTTACTTAAAGGTTAAGGGGTAGCCTAGAATATCTGAGAATCTTGTGTTAGATCTCTGATGATATCGATGATGCAATCTATTGAAGTATTACATACTAGAACCAAACAATTGTTTGACTTTACTAAGTTTTTAATGGTTATCTATCATCAGTCAGGGATACAAACTGTAAAGTAGATAATAATCATTTGACTGTCAATTTCTAGCTCATAATAGATTTGTGAAGTTCCAAATGGCAGTTACAACTGGTGAAATTCAACCATGTCTAATATAAGACAGATATTACCGCTAAAAGTAGACATCGAAATATATATATTAGCACATTGCATTTTCTTAGTAAATATTTTTTGATCACATCTCACTTAATTTTTCTAAGACTTTAAAATTACTGCTGGTTATGAAGTAGTAGATCCAAACAAATTCAAACGGTTATCTAGAACATAATCAAAATCTTTATAAAATGTCAATAAAGTTACGTAGTAACCATGGGATTAGTCATCAAGTACAGTTTATGTTAAGTAGAATGGGAACCAAAATCTTAGTAGCATGTATGAATGAGACTCATTCGCTGCCTTAAGATTCAAATTAACGTCAATATCAGACATAAGTAATCATAATTGACTAAAATTCGTGATGCTGCTAACTAATAATAATTATTGTTGTTTCTACATACTACATAGTAGACAAACGTATTTCATATCTTCATAAATGGTATTCATTTTTCCTTAAATCTATCAACTGTATAATTTTCTTTCCAACCCAAATTAGCCGTTTAAGAAGTTGTAAACTGTTTCTGTTCTAAAAACTGATTATATTTATGTGACTGTTCTAGAGATATTGTTGGACATTTGTTGAATTATCAAGTTCTTTAGTCATAGATATAGATAATACTGTTCAGGAAAACAATGGAATGTTCATTATTAAATTTATCAGCATAGGATAAAAGAGCTAACATTAAATGAATCCTTACCTGAGCTATGAAACTAAACCATCAAATGGACATTTTAGTTTGAACTGTTGTACTTTAACCACCTATATCAAGCAGATTACTCTCATTTAATTGACAATTCATAGTAGCTTCATTCAACAATTGGATCAGTCATCTCTGATACCTACTGTTTCACTAAAACTAAGCTCATTGTATACAACTTTCGATAGTATATTACAAATCAACTTGAATAACTAATAACAAAATGGTTTATGCATTTATACGAAGCTTTCAAAAGATCACTTTTTTAAGTGAAATTAATCTCAAACAAAAGGTTAACAAGAAAGAAAAAATACATTTTATCTAACCAATATATATATATATATTTATATATATATATATATATATATATATATATATATATATAGTTGAAATCATGAGTCAATTGAAGCTAGACCACTGTAAAAACCTGGGAGCACTGGACGGCCTTTTCGCCATATTGTGGGACTCCTTAACAGTACGCATCCACGATCCCGCCACGCCAGATTCGAACCCAGGACCTATCAGTCTTGCGCCAGAGTTCTTGACCTATAGACCACTGAGCCGGCATCCAACGATATGCTGAGGAGTCCCATAATAGGACGAAACGGCCGTCAAGTGCTTCCAGGTTTTCTAGTGGTCAATAGTAATCTGGTAATTATCTCATAAAAACAATCATGTAACAGTATTTCACGGTTCACTGATAACAATAACATGTCAAATAAACTGTAATTCACTGTAATCATGCAACCAACTGATAACAATCAGTTATGCTTGTTATTATTAATGAATTCATTACTAGTCACTTAGTTCACTAAATAACTTTTTATTAATTGTTTAAAGTATGAAGTTTGCATATATCTATAGGTGTTTATTTTCAGTTAGACTAGTAATGTGATGTGTGCTACTGATGTCAACAGATATAAGTAGTATGTATCATCAATCAAAAGTGAAATACCTGATAGCAGAAGGTTAAGAAGATCAAACAAAAGAGAACGAGAACAGTGAATGATTGCTGTGTAAATGAAAGAACGGTGAAGTCTGAGACGATTGATTGACAAATGAAGTATTTACTGTATGATTCTCAGATTTTACTAAGGAATTCTATGGTGTCAGAACTAATTTATTGGTTGTCCCTCACTTGTGTTCCCGTTCACTACAGTATCTGTTCTAATTTTCGCTGTCATAAACAATAAGTGATTATTTAAGCAATACAAAGCATCAAGTTACGTATATTGTTGTTGTACGTTGTGCAAATCTTACAGTTTTCTAGAACAAGTGTCATCAAAATAGAATTCTGAACTATTTTGAGAGGATACATATAGATAAATGTACGCACGTAAAAGCCTAAATTTCATAATTTTATCACTAGGAACACAAAATTTTACCTTTGGTTAAACTGATCGTCATGAATGTTTCTATATTGTATAGTAAAATATCATTATATTACATAATAACAACTTACTAGCTAATCAAAATAAATGAAAATTTGACATGTATTAGACGTGCATTAACGTGCATTTGTGTTAAATCTGAATAGTGGCTAGTAGTGGAATTCAGTACACAAGCTTCGTCCTATTTGAGAGTCGTCAGCAGCATGTACATGCATCTCAGAGTTGATGTTCATTCTGGAACTCAAGTCCAGTTCCAAACGTCATCACATTATCCACTTAGTTACTGAGTCCTGATAGCCAATAGCTTGCACGATGGAGTGAAGTTGAAATTCACATGGTATTGTTTGCTTGTATCATTCCATTGTTGTTTTGGACTGCAATTGATCAGTCTGTAATAAGCATATGTGAATACTGTGCGGACTGCCTCAATATTGCCTTAAGCCATCAACTCTAGGATGCAGGTACATCCATCTGACAAGTCCGAAATAGGACAAAACGCGCGTCCTGGATCCCACTACTGGCCACTATCCATCTTTGCTTGACATCGGATATTATCACTCAATTTGACTATTATTTTTCTTTATCCATATTTAATAATCTTATAAATCACAAAGTCCAAATGAACTGATGATGTAACTATGACAGTGTTCAACCTGATGAATTTGAACATTTTTCCTCCTTCCAAACTACATGAAGAATAGCATTTCTGTGTGCTACAGTATTTTAACTGTCTAAATATTTCCGAATATCCTGTTTATACTATTAGTTTGTATTATTATAGCATTAGGTACGTTTACTATCTGAAATCTTTTATGCATTGTGAATTAATTTCAGACGAAAATAAATACAATTTCATACTACGGTTTTGTTTACCTCATTGACTTACAAGAATATCACAATAACAACGCCGAGATTGTGAGTGTAATAAATCATTATATAGTAAACAGTATAAAGATTTGTTGAGATTGTAGCATTTTAACAGTTGAATTCACGAGTCGATCTAAGCTAGACTATAATTAGAAACCTGGAAGCACTGGATGGCAGTTTCTTCCTAGTATGGAACTACTTAACAGTTCGCATCCACGATCCCGTACGCGGAACTCAAACCCAATACCTTCGGTCTCGCACCCAAATGCTTAATGAGAAGTCGTGACCAGTGGAGTCCAATCCTTGTCGGGTATGAAATAGTTATCCAATTCAGAAAATGGAAGAAGGGTTGCGCAAGATCATGAACACCTTTGGGTGATGATTCAGTGGTTTACAGGTTGAGCATACGCGCGCGAGACTGAAGGTCATGGTTTTACGTCTTGTGTATGGGATAGCGAATAAGCACTGCTGAGGAGTCTTATACTGGGACGAAACTCCCTTTCAATGTCTTCAAAGAATAGGGTACATTATCATGAAAAGTCAAATTTTTTATTGAATTATAAAGATATCTTTCGGTTTATGTTTTTTCTTCAAATAACAAAGAGAAAGAGGCTAAAACGTTTTATGGTAATATCAATAGGTATCAAAAACAGATAAAAACCTAAAAATCATTCATTCTGGTCCTAGATTTGAATCTTGCAAGGCAGAGTCATGGATGCGTACTGCTGAGGAGTCTCACAATAGGACGAAACGTCCATCCAGTGCTTCCAGGTTTTCCATGGTGATGTAGCTTCAATTGACTTATGATCTCAACTATATAAAAATTACTACAATCTCCACAAAACCCCCTTCTGATATTCAATGATTTCTTAATTACTTATAATATACTAACCAACTTGAAGCATATTTTGTGCATAAGTAAGACTAAGATGGTGGTTGGAGGTGGTCAACAGGAAACCTTGGACCCGGGTTTCGTGCTACTTGGCACTCGTCAGCAAGGTATACCTGTAATTTTGAGGGAACTGATGCTTACTTACGTCTTTTAATCCCGTGTCACCAGCTTCACAGTTAGAGACGTTACCACTGAGCTATCCAGGCCGCGACCAACCTCCTGTAGGACTGAGATGTAATCACAATTGACTGATCATTGGGTGGTGATCAATGTCATGCGTGTCAAGTCCTTCTTATTGCTGATCGAATGCTAAGTCAAACTGATCTATTTTTATTAGGTAAATAATAATATTGCATTCTGGAATTTTTGTTTTATTAAATAGATAATCGTAAGACATTTGAAAAGTGTTGTGAATATCTATTAACTTTTTTTTGTTTCATATAATGGAATGTGGTACGTTTAAAATAAGTAGTTTGTTTGTTGTTGTTGTTGTTTACTAAACTTTCATAAAACAACAATAAGAAGATGAAGTTAATCTGAAAAATGTGATGTATTTGTGTTAAACTGGTTGTATTTGAAAAGACTAAACTTATGTTTCCTATTTAAACCTAGATATTGTACAACCAATTACGTCATAATCTATTGAATTTACCAAAATTCACATGTTTTGTGTAGAAACATATATATAGAGAGAAGTAACAAAACAATTTAATTAAACGGTATGGAACATATGCCTAAATGACTTTAGAATCAGTTAGAGATAGGTTCTCCGACAAATATGGGAAGTAGAGAATCATGTTCATTGATAATAAAGTACACAATCATAAAATGAGTATAAAATTAAAATCAATACAACTTTATATATTGCCAACGACTAATTCTCAGGTTTATAGAAGCTTTGGATACTCGCAAATTCAAACCCTCCTAATGCATACAAAAACAATTTGCCATAACCTTAAATTTGTTCTGATAAACTTTAAGCAATTTAATAGTCTATGGTAGTTTGACTATTTCCTATTCTCTCCATATGATATTGATTTTCTTTCTTTTTTTATTTACAATTATGACTTTGCATAATATATAAAAATGAGAAGAAAGAACCAACAAAATATTTTGATAAATGGTCAGTAATATAGTAGTTATGTAAGAATCAAGAGACGAATGAAGAGAATAAGTAAAATACAAAAAATGGAAAGAATAAGATAATTCACTTAGTATTGTTTGTTTGGATCTTCCCATCGATGTGTTTAGGACTGCAACTGGTCAGTCTCTAATTGGCATATGTGCATACTGTGCTTATCGCCTCGATATACCTTAATTCACAAGCATGGTAAGCAGAGATGGATAGTGGCTAGCAGTGGAATCCAGGACGCGCGTTTCGTCCTATTTGGGACTCGTCAGCTGGATGTACTTGCATCTCAGAGTTGATGTTCACTCTGGCACTCGAACCCAGTACCTTTCGCTTCAAACGCCATCGCGTTATCCCCTCGGCCACTGAGTCCTGATAGCCATTTGCCATTTGACTATCGGGACTCAGTGGCCGAGTGGATAACGCGATGGCGTTTGAAGCGAAAGGTACTGGGTTCGAGTGACAGAGTGAACATCAACTCTGAGATGCAAGTACATCCAGCTGACGAGTCCCAAATAGGACGAAACGCGCGTCCTGGATTCCACTGCTAGCCACTATCCATCTTTGAATAAGATAATTGTTTACCCAAATTATGCCACAAACTCCGCTACCTTGGCTATCGGTATAGCGGAGTTTGTAGCATAATTTTGGTAAACAATTATCTTATTCCTTCCATTTTTTGTATTTTACTTATTCTCTTCATTCGTCTCTTGATTCTTACATAACTACTACATTACTGACCATTCATCAAAATTATGACTTTGTTTACTTGAAATTACATTTCAATTACCTTGATTAATTTTTATATAAAATACATCGACAAATATATATAAGTGTTTAGAATATCAGAAGGGGTTTTATGGAGATTTCAGTATTTGCATAGTTGAGATCATGAGTCAATTGCAGCTAGACCATCATGGAAAACCTAGAAGCACTGGACGGCCGTTTCATCTAGTAATCTACTGGTTAAGTGCTCTGGCGCGAGACTGGTAGGTCCTGAGTTCGAATCTTGAGAGGCGAGATCGTGGATGCGCACTGCTGAGGAGTCCCACAATAGGACGAAACGTCCGTCCAGTGTTTACAGGTTTTCCTTGGTGGTCTAGCTTTAATTGACTCATGATTTCAACTATGAAAATGTTCATAATATGTTACATTTGAAGCAATTTACGGTTTTATTGTTTAATGACCAGTTACTAGTGGTCACTCTTGATCATGTTTATATCATTTTTTCTTATTAATAAATTAATTTCAATAAATATATGGTAAATAGAAATTATAAAACATTACCTGCTCATTTCGGAAATACTGGAATGTGAATAAATAAAGTCAGAACAAAGATTGATGCCGAATAATATGAATTCATTATATTTGGTGGTTTCTCATCAGCTGCTTACAATCAAATATGTATTAGAATTTTAGCATTGTGGTAACAAATAGTGTGAAACAATTGACATAATTGAATGTAAAAGACTGGAATAACAAAAGGTTATCAATGATAACTATATATATGCAAGGAAACTTACTTACTTACTTACTTTCGCCTGTTACTCCCAATGGAGCATAGGCCGCCGACCAGCTTTCTCCAACCCACTCTGTCCTGGGCCTTCTTTTCTAGTTCTTTCCAGTTCTTGTTCATTCTTCTCATGTCTGTCTCTATTTCTCGGCGTAATGTGTTCTTTGGTCTTCCTCTTCTCCTTCGACCTTCAGGATTCCATGTGAGGGCTTGTCTTGTGACACAATTGGGTGATTTCCTCAAAGTGTGCCCAATCCACTTCCAGCGCTTCTTCCTGATTTCTTCCTCCGCTGGAATCTGGTTTGTTGTCTCCCACAGTAACTTGTTGCTGATAGTGTCTGGCCATCGGATCCGAAGTATCTTGCGTAGACAGCTGTTAATAAACACTTGTATCTTCTGGATAATGGCTTTCGTAGTTCTCCACGTCTCTGCCCCATACAGAAGAACTGTCTTGACATTTGTATTGAAAATTCTAACCTTGGTGTTGGTTGACAATTGTTTTGAGCTCCAGATGTTCTTCAGTTGTAAATATGCTGCTCTTGCTTTGCCGATCCGCGCCCTCACATCTGCATCTGATCCACCGTGTTCATCAATGATGCTGCCCAGATATGTAAAGGTTTCCACATCCTCCAAAGCTTCTCCATCAAGTGTAATTTGATTGGTGCATATTGTGTTGTATCGGAGAGTCTTGCTTTTCCCTTTGTTTATATTGAGACCTACTGCTGCTGAGGCTGCTGCTACACTGGTCGTTTTCTCCTGCATTTGTTGTTGCGTTTGTAATAGAAGAGCCAGATCATCCGCGAAGTCTAAATCGTCAAGCTGCATCCTGCCTGTCCACTGTATCCCGTGCATTCCTCCAGATGTTGACGTCTTCATAATCCATTCGATCACCAGGAGAAAGAGAAAGGGTGAGAGTAGGCAACCTTGCCTAACACCGGTCTTTACCTCGAACGAGTCGGTGAGTTGTCCTCCGTGGACGATTTGGCAGTTTAGTCCATCATAGGAGTTCCGTATGATATTGACTATCTTCTCAGGCACGCCGTAGTGTCGAAGAAGCCTCCATAGTGTCGTCCTGTCCACGCTATCAAATGCCTTCTCGTAGTCGATGAAGTTGATGTAGAGTGATGAATTCCATTCGATTGATTGTTCCACAATGATCCGCAGAGTTGCGATTTGATCTGTGCACGATCTATCCTTACGAAATCCAGCTTGTTGATCTCGAAGTTGGGCGTCCACGGAATCCTTCATCCTGTTTAACAATACTCGGTTGAAGACTTTTCCTGGTATTGAGAGAAGAGTGATGCCCCTGTAGTTGTCGCATTTGCTCAGATCACCTTTCTTTGGTATCTTGATCAGAAGTCCTTTTTTCCAGTCTGTTGGTACTTGTTATTCATCCCAAATCTTACTGAAGAGGATGTGGAGTATCTTGGCAGTTGCTGCTACATTTGCTTTCAGTACCTCTGCCGGGATGTTGTCTGGTCCTGCTGCTTTGCCGCTCTTGATTTGTCTAATGGCCATGCTAATCTCTTTAATTGTTGGTCGGCCAATATCGATTGGGAGGTCTGTGGGTGCTGCTTCGATGTTGGGTGGGTTCAGTGGAGCTGGTCGATTCAAGAGTTCCTTGAAGTGTTCTACCCACCTGTTTCGTTGTTCTTCAATATCGTTGATTACTTTGCCTTCCTTGTTTTTCACTGGTCTTTCTGGTTGACGGTAATTTCCAGCAAGTTTCTTTGTTGTATCATACAATTGTCTCATGTTTCCCTCTCTTGCAGCCTTTTCCGCTGTCATCGCTAAATCTTCCACATATTTACGTTTGTCGGTCCTGATGCTCCTCTTCACTTGCTTGTTTGCCTCTGTGTATTCGGCTTGTGCCTTGGCTTTTTCCGCTCTTGTTCGGCTGATATTGATTGCTACCTTCTTGTTCCTCCTTGCTTCAATTTTATCCAGTGTACCAACAGTGATCCATTCCTTGTGATGGTGCTTCTTTTGGCCCAGAACCTCCTGACATGTTGAAACGATTGCCTCCTTGATACCTTTCCAGCTGCTCTCTATGGTGGTTCCCTCTCCATTGAGTAGGTCATGAAAGGCCTCGAACCTGTTGCTGAGGGCTATGTTAAATTTGTTGAGTTTGTCAGCATCTCGAAGAAAGGCCGTGTTAAACTTTTGTGATGTTGTCCGCGCCATTGTCCAGTGCTTCTTGAGTTTTAGTTTCATCTTGGCGACCAGCAAATGGTGATCGGATGCTATATCAGCTCCTCTTCTGGTTCTCACATCCTCCATCGTCCTCCTGAACTTTTTGTTGATGCAGACATGGTCGATTTGATTTTGTGTAGTGTGATCCGGTGAAATCCAAGTGGCTTTGTGTATGTTTTTGTGTGGGAATATGGTGCCACCTATGACCAGTTTATTGAAGGCACATAGGTTTGCAAATCTCTCACCGTTTTCGTTCCTTTCTCCCAGTCCATGTCGTCCCATGACGTCTTCGTATCCAGTGTTGTCCTTTCCAACCTTGGCATTGAAATCTCCCATTAGAATGGTCAGGTCCTTGGTTGGGCACTTCTCGAAGATTGACTGCAGCCTATCGTAGAATTGGTCTTTAGCGTCTTCATCGTAGTCGTTGGTCGGCGCATAGCATTGGATGATGTTCATTGTAATGCCCTCTCTCTTTGTTCTGAAGGAGGCTTTGATGATCCTCGGTCCATGAGATTCCCATCCTATAAGTGCATTTTGTGCTTTTCTAGACAGCATCAGTGCCACTCCTTGTGTATGTGGGGCATTTTCTTCTTCATGACCGGAGTATAAAAGAAGTTCCCCTGAAGACAGTCGTTGTTGTCCAACCTGCGTCCAATGTGTTTCACTGATTCCAAGCACTTCCAGGTTGTATTTCCTCATTTCCGCAGAAATTTGAAAGACTCTGCCAGTCTCCCACATTGTCCGGACATTCCATGTACCTATAAAAATTGTCGCTCTGGTTGTAAGAAGGTGCATCGGCCTCATGACTTCCGAATGAACTCGGCTTTCATCATGAGACGTCATTTTTCCTTCTACTCCCAGGGCAGAGTTTGAATGGTTTGAATGATTTTTTCTGGTTAGCGTTTTTTTAGCGAGTTGATTTTCTACGGGATGGGGTCGCTAACCCCATGCCCAACCCTCCTCCTTTACCCGGGCTTGGGACCGGCAGTAGCCCCTGGAGGAGCTACAGGCGGAGTTATATGCAAGGAAAGGTCAGAGGTTATTAGGTATTAGAATCAAGGAAGCATGAAGGGTGGGTGGTGTAATAGTTGAGTGGAGTTCAAAGACAGATAAGATCAAATGTTTGATGATTTTAGAGGCAATGAAGGATTCATGGAATTAAAAACAAATAGGATGTGTTACGTAATAATTGAGTAGAATTTGGAGAGTTCATATAATTTAAGAGAGACAAGTGAGCGGAAATGTGTGAGTGAAAGGGTGGTTTAGGAAATGGGTAATGGAGGAGGAATATAATGCAAACTAAATATTAATTAAAATAAAACTAATAACTAAGAAACTAAAACAATTACCAGGGTAGTAATAAATTTATCACTGTCTCTTTTTAAATACATAGATCTGGTTTAAGTTTTTTTATCGCTATCGCTTCAGCAAACCGGAGAGCAGCCGTACTTCTTTGTCTGCTAATAATTTTGAAAGCATGAGAAATATCAATGGTGTGCCCTGTGTGAAGTAAATGCCGAGCTATTGCACTGTTGAGAACCGTGGTTCTTCGCAGCCTCAGTTTCTTTGGAACATGTTCAAAAATACGAACATGTACTCTTCTCTCGGTTCTTCCATGAATCCTCCATTACTTCTAAAATTATCACACAATTTATCTTACCTGTCTCTGAACTCCACTCAATTATTACACCACCCACCCTTCATGCTTCCTTGATTCTAATACCTAATAACCTCTGACCTTTCCTTGCATATATATAGTTATCATTGATAACCTTTCGTCATTTCAATCCTTTACATTCAATTATGTCAATTGTTCCATACTATGTATTACCCCAATCTTAAAATTCTAATACATATTTGGTTGTAAGTAGCTGATAAGAAACCACGAAATATAATGAATTCATATTATTCTGCATCAATCTTTGTTCTGACTTTATTTAAATTCATAAAGGGAACTAATTGCATGAAATATGCATAAAAATAGACAAACTTGTTAACAATAAATTTCTTTGAACTGATACAGAATAAATGGATTTTAATTAGTAAATAAATTGTACGTAGGTAAGTAGAAATATTAAATGAACTTTTGACTGTAAATATTGTTATGAACAAATTATATGCTCCGTATTGGTCATCAACTGACTGATATATTCAATAAACTAGTTGAATCTTTAACATTGCTATTGTCAAAACAAAATTTTCAACATTTACTTCAGTCAGTCAGCAAAAACTTAGAACTCCGTACATATATACATCAGTTCAAGTTGCCATACCACATTAGCACACAGATACAATTGTCGATTCAAATCCCATAGTGGTAGAGGTAGTAAAAAGTATAAGCAATAATTGGAAAGATTAGGATTTGAAGATGTTATTCAAAGAATATAATCTAGTGAAATAAATTTGGGAAGAGAAAAAAAAGGACATGAAGAATTCAGAAGATTAGAATTTGAGAGGACACAAAGAGTGGATGTACCTGCGTCATTGCAAACGTTTTTGTGTCGTGTCATTCAAAGCCTCAACCTTTTTATTAATCTTTTTTTAATGAAGGTAACCGATTATACATTTTACCTCATTTCGGACTGTGTTGTTTTTGGAATATTTGTTCATAGACTAGTTTCAGATGCCAGACAATGAGAAATCAAAAAACACCAAGTGTTTGTTTAAAATGAATTCCCTATTCCACTTTTGATCATATGTTTGACAGTCAACTCTCGTAGTTAACACGTTTCCATCCGACTATTGGATTCACACTAAAATGATGCACATTCTCAGTCTCATTCATGTTATGTTACCATGTAGAAATCTTTTGATTTCTTAAATAATAGCTGGATAATTTTCAACATGGTTTAGATCATCTCCTTTCTTTATCTTACCAACTTATTGAAACTTCATCATTAATGAGCATATAAAACAAACGTTCAATACCATACAATTTTTAATAGTTCACAACTTTGAAACTCATAGGAACTTCCCCCAAATAAACAACCAAACTACGTTTGTCTGTATTAACTTAAACAAAAATTGACGATGAGTTCTTCCTTTTATATTATTTCGTGTAGATTATTCGATTTGCTTGCATTTACTTATTAATTGCAATCTATATCAGATAAAATTTCTAATATAATTACAGAAATCTTAAATGGGTCATTTGTAAATTTATCACTTTTAAGCCATTTATTTATTTAATATCAGAAGGGTTTTGTGGATATTATAATAATTTCGATAGTTAAGAACCACTGGACGGCCATTTCGTCCTATTATGGGACTCCAATAGAACGAAATGGCCGTCCAATGCTTCCAGGTTTTCAATGATGGTCTAACATCAATCGGTTCATGATCTCAATATAAATCTTCCGATGCTGTTGAGTTGCTAACAAAAAATAAAAACCAATGAAAAGTATTCTTTGCAACCTCTTCAAGTGTTTATTCTTTCTAAATCGTTCTCAAAATTCACAAGCGAGTTGTTAACTTAAATCTATAACTTCCACTGGTAGCATATGTACGTCGAATTTGTAAAAATTCATTGTTTAATCAAATAACCAACATAAAAACATTCTGTTAGTGATTAAATCCAGTACGCATGTTTATTTCTATTTAAGACTCGTCAGCTGGATGTGCCTGCATCCCACAGTTGATATTCACTCTGAAACTCGAACCCAGTACCGTTCACTTCAAATGTTATCGCGTTATCCACTTAATTACAGAATCCTGAAAGCTGCTTGCTTGTACGATGCTTGTGAATTAAGGCAATATCGAGGCAGTACGTACAGGATGCACATATGCCAATAAGAGACTGATCAATTGCAGTCCTAAACATCAGTGAAAAGATTCAAACAAACAATACAAAAAAATGAATCAAACTTCACCCCATTTTACAAGCTAGTGGCTATCAGGACTCAGTAGCTGAGTGGATAATCTGATGGTGTTTGAAGTGAAAGGTACTGGGTTCGAGTTTCATGGTGAACATGAACTCAGATGCTAATACATCCAGCTGACGAGTCCCGAATAGGACGAAACGCGCGTCCTGGATTCCACTACTAGCCACTATCCATCTTTGCTTATAATTTTTATCCCTTTTAATATATGCTTCATAAAACATAAAATTAATTACAGAAATCAAACAGAACAATAAGCAAATAAGATAATTTAGTTTTGATGGTTATACCAACTTTATAAAATCTGTATATGATCATTTGTCAACTGAACATATCAGTATGATTGATTGTTACATATAATCACTTCCGTTCATGGTACCCTGTTTACAATAATCTTTTCTCTAACCACATAATTACAAACAATCATAAATGCTTATTAAACCATTATTTACAGCCTATATCTAATTTCATATAACTTTTCAACTTTATAGATCATACATGATAGATGTATTTAAGTAGTTACTGCAGTCAAATTCATTTTTAGTTTCTAACAGTGACTATTTTAATCAAAATCTCTCTCTAGTCATTGTCCGTTATTCTATACAATAATTACACTTGTAGAGCCTGTCAAATGAAGGTATTGAAAAATAATTTTAAATATCTACTTTTGATTTCATGTCATATTTACCGTACGACATTAGTTTCTATGCTTAGCTATTGTACAATATTCATTGTATTCATGTTATAACATTCCATTGTTTTATCATACATATGTAAGAGAGAGGGAGAGATAGACGGCTAATATAATGAATTCATTAGGCAAACTGTTCTTAATCATAAAAGACTAGTTATTGACTTTAAAAAGTACTTACTATACATAATTTAATTAATTATGACATTTATTATTTTAGTTCATAAGCATATACTAGTGTAGGCTACAATATTGTATTACATCGCATTATATATAAGTAATATATACTTAATTGATAAAGGTATAGTTGATATGAGACATATGTGTACATATACATGAACATGCTCCGACGTACGATGTTTTATGATGTAGGATTAGGTTGGAAGAAAGCTAGGGGAGGCCAGACCAAAACGTGGCACAAATCCATGAAGTCGCTGACAAGTGAACTAAGCCATGTTGGTAGGTGTAGACTACCTGATTGGGATCCAGGAGATGATAGCAACCAATGGTTAGAGACCTTGAATGACATGGCTCAAAATCGTTTGCAATGGCGCAAGTGCATCCACTATTTTGTGTTCTACCAAATTCTAATCTTCTGAATTCTTCATGTCTCTATCTTTTTTCTCTTTCCAAATTTATTACACTGGATTATGCTTTTTGAATAACATCTTCAAACCCTAATCTTTCCGATAATTGTTCATACTTTTACTACCTCTACCACCATGGGATTCCAATGGACAACTGCATCTCTGTGCTAATGTGGTATGGCAACTCGAACTGATGTACGTACGTACGAAGTTCTACTTTATGACTGACTGACTGACATCACAAAAAATTGCAATCCTCAAGTCTAAAGGAAAAGAAGAAGACCAACGAACTCATTACACCATAAATAAAAGGCAGACTTCAAAAGAATAGATAGCACTTGGGACCAACTGGAAAGACGAGCCCTGAGTAGAATAGGTTGGAGACTATTTATTGAGGACCTATGCTTTACTAGGGGTAACCGGGATAAGTAACTTATAAGAAAATAATTACTAGCGAGTGGTATATATAGACATTATTGGTATACATTAACATGTTGTTTCAATTTTTCAAAAATTTAACAGTTTCAGATTTACCATTATAATGAAATAGATTCTTATTTGCAGAAACAAATCTCTGTTAATGTATTACCTTTTTAACTTAACACAATACCAATAATAATTATTAGTGAATTCTATCTTAATTCCAAAACTAGTTACAAACATTGAAGACTTCATTATTTTGAAGTTGACCATTATCTCACTTTAATGCCTATTAAAGAATAATTGACGATGATGACTCACTAAGCAGTTGTTCCATACTAGCTTAGGTCATAAAACAAATTCCAATAATCGTTTTTATGAAATGTAACAATGTCAAGAGTGGATTACATATAGTTGAGATCATGAGTCAATAGAAGCTAGACCATCATGGGAAACCTGAGAGCACTGGACGGCCGTTTCGTCCTATTGTGAGACTCCTCAACAGTGCACATCCACGATCCCGTCTCGCAAGATTCGAACCCAGGACCTGTCGGTCTCGTGCCCGAGCACCCAACCGATAGCCGTCATCTAACGGTGTTAATGTCTTACTTCAACCAATCCACGAAATTTAGCAACCATATGAAATTACTAAAAAATCTCCACAAAACCCCCTTCTGATAAAGAGTGAATTAGTTAATCCATCAGTCATACACTGAATAATATTAAATTTGGAAATATATTTTAATAAATCATGATTCAGTAGGATAAAGTTAAACTAACCTAAAGATGTGTTTGTTGTTAAATTAAGGGAAGTTGATAGGTAAATAGTATTAGAGAAACAAGTATATTATTATTTAGCTTATTTTAAAGTTATCCTACATTATAGAAATGTGAAATATTCATTCATTTGATTGAATTTCTTATTGAGTTTATTGTATTATAGAATAAAAAGGTGTATAAAATGGAGTTAGAAATTAATCATGTATATATTATAATATTTCATAGTTTTCATTAAACTTTGATATAAAAATAAATTTTTAATAGATGGATTTATGAGTCGATTAAAACTAGACCACCATGGGAAACCTGTAAACACTGGATAGCCGTTTCGTCCTAGTATCGGACTCTTCAACAGTGCATATCCGTGATCCCGCCCCACAGGATTTGAACCCAGGACCTATCGGTTTTGCGGGCGAGCGCTTAACCTCTAGATCATTGAGCTGAGTGGTATTCAACGGTATTTATTTCTAACTTCAACCGATCCTCAAGATTGAGCGACACATTCACCAATGTCTTCAGTGAGTTACTATCTCCCAACAGACCTGGTTGAACTCCACTGGTTACTGCTTCTCACTAGAATTTCAGGAAATTTCTCTTGAAGCCAGTCACTAGTGACTTATTTACTTACTCACTTACGCCTGTTACCCCTCGTCGAGGAGCATAGGTCGTACACCAGCATTCTCCATCCAACTCTGTCCTGGGTAATACTTTCCAGTTAACATTCATCCTTTTCACATCTCCTTCTATTTCCCGTCGTAATGTGTTATTTGGCCTTCCTCTTTTCTGCTTCCCTTCACCATTCCAAGTTGGGGCTCGCCTTGTCATGCACATTGGTGATTTCCTTAATATATGTCCTATCCAATTCCAACGTCTTTTCCTAATTTCCTCGTCAGTTGGAATCTGGTTTGTCCCCTCCCATAAAACGCTGTTGCTGATGGTATCCGGTCAGTGAATGTTGAGTATTTTGCGTAGACAACTGTTTATAAATACATTTACCTTCTTGACGATAGATGTAGTAGTTCTAGAAGTTTCAGCTCCGTACAATAGGACTGTCTTGATGTTCGTATTAAAGATTCTGACTTTGAAGTTAGTTGACAGTTGTTTTTAGTTCTATATGTCCTTCAATTGTAGAAATGTGACCCTTGCTTTGCCATTCCTCGCTTTTACTAGTTAGCGTTTTTCTAGCAAGTTAGTTTTTCTACAGGATGTGGTCGCTAACCCCATGCCCAACTCTCCTCCTTTACCCCGGCTTGAGACCGGCAGTAACTCTAGAAGACCTACAGGCTGAGTTAGTCACTAGTGAGCCTATGATTATCATCAGTAGGGGTTTTTGTGGAGATTTTATTAAATTTTTTATAGTTAAAATCATCAGTCGACTCACTGAAGACAATTGGTGAACGGTTGCTCAACTTCGTGGATTGGTTGAAGTTAGACATTAACACCATTGGTTGCCGCCCAGCTCAGTGGTCTTCCAATTTTATTTATTCCTTGGTACTACTTTTTAATATTTAAATTAATATGACAAAAAAATAGCATAACAATTTTATTCAACCTATTCTATTTAGATTATAATAAAATTCAAGTTTATTATTGTAAACTCTTTCTTATTCAGGTATAGATAATAGATGTTACATAATCTTGTACTGTTGTCATGCACACGATATGGCATTACATATATATATGCATAACATATTGATTTCTATCATTAAATGTTACTAGTTTTAATGATTAGTTCATGTTGTCAAGTTGTTCAGTAAAAAATAGTGAATTAGAAACTAAATGAGAATGATACATTGATAGTTTCATTTCTTTTAATTTTTATTTATTCTTAATTGACATTAAGTTTTCAATAATTGTACACAACTCCTTCAGAATGTATGTTTAACATTCCTGTTACATTTAATCCAAAGTAATATAATAAATAAATAAATATAATATTAGTTGACATCATTAATCAATTGAAGCTAGACCACTATGAAAAACCTGGAAACACTGGACGGCCATTTTGTCCCACTATGGGACTCTTTAACTGTGTGCAACCACGATCCCGCACTCGCGAGATTCGAACCCAGGACCTATCAGTCTTGCGCCAGAGCACTTAACCACTAGACCACTGAGTTGGCATCCAACGGTGTTAATGTCTAACTTCAACCAATGCATGAAATTGAGCAACCGTTCATCAATTGTCTTCAGTGAGTTCCTATCTCACAACAGACGTGGTTGAACTCCACTGGTCACTTCTAAAAGCCAATTCCTACTGATTTTTCTAGTTTATTGTTTCTATTTCTTGAATGAATACAATTTTGATTTAGAAAAAAAACGGTAAAATTGGATAACATCATAGAGAAAAAATAAATAGAAAAAAAAACTGAGTTTCTACATCTTTTATTTTTAATCTTTGTCTGTAGTGTACAATTATCCTTTAAGTAAACAAGTAAACAAACAAACAAAACTAAATACATAAAATGACTCACCTCTATCTTTATAGATCTAAATATAAATAAAATGTAAAATACATTTTTTTTCCTATTCATTATTTTTGTATTAGTATTTCAGTAGTAAATTTTAACCGTAACTTGGAATCCGTAAGGGAAGCGGAAAATGAGATAGCCAAAAAACACATTACGCCAGGAAATAAAAGCAGATATAAAAAGGATGAATGTCAAATAGAAAGAATTGTAAAAGATTGCTCAGAACGGGGTTAGATGAAGAATACTGGTGGGCGGTCTAGTAAACTGAAAATAATCTATCACATGTTTGTTTTCTATATTCAATGTTACTAATAATATCAAGTTGATCATGACTGTAAATTGGAGTGAATTATGTAATTATTATTCTCAAAACAAATACATATTATTTATTATTATTATTATTACTTAAATACCTATTCATATAAAGCTAAGTAGACTATCTAACTAAAATCTGACAACCATACAGTGAACAGTTAATTTACAAACTATTAATCAATATATATAGAATTGAATATTCGTAATAAAATTCAATGTGATGTTGCGGGAATCAGCTGTTTAATTATTAATTAAACAGTTGTTTGGCTCCCATAGATTTTTCATGATTTTTCTTTTAGGCAAACTGAGTTATGTTTTATTTAATTTTTTTTTAATGTTTGTCAGCTTGTTTGTTTGTTTTTTTTGTTTTATAAATTTTGTCAACATTTTTCGGGGTTTGTGTGTGTGTGTATTCTTTATTTTTTCCCGTTTTCAGCTAAATATCACTTTTTCTATGTTAAGTAAAATAAATCGTTGATAACTTGGTTAGAAACTATTTGTACATTTGGTTTTTTATATAATAAAGTTCTTATTTACTGTAATTAAGACTATATTGAGATAATACACACAGTATGCACATATACCAATTAGAGACTGACCAGTTACAATCCTAACACATTGATGGGAAGATTCAAACAAACAATACTTGATGAATTTATTCAATTTTATTCAAAAGGAAAAAAAAATTGATCATATCAGTCAATTTATATAAAAATTTAAAAAAAAATGTAATAGTAACCAATACCTTAGTGATAAAAATAGATAAATGATCAATCTCATATTTCTAGTCAAAAATTCTAACAAAACAAAAAAAATTATTTTATTATTAGAAATGAACATAAATGTAAATACAAATTTTTTTTTTAAAGAAAACAATCAAGTTATTAAGTAAGTGATACATAAAAAATTTTCTCGAAAAACTAGATCAATAACCAATTATGATCAGTGAGTTGATTAGGGGTTTTATAATTCTTTAAACGTTTCTATTTACTATATAGTTGAAATCATGAGTCAATTGAAGCTAGACCACCATGGAAAACCTGAAAACACTGGACAATTGTTTTGTCCTAATGTGGGACCCCTCATCAGTGCGCATCTAAGATCCTGTCCCACAGGGTGTGTCGTTCAATTTCGTGGATTGGTTGAAGTTAGACATTAACACCGTTGGATGCTGACTGGCTCAATGGTCTATCGGTTAAGTGCTCTTGAGCGAGACTGATAGGTCCTGGGTTGGAATCTCGGGAGGCGGGATCGTAGATGTGCACTGCTGAGGAGTTCCACAATAGAACGAAATGTCTGTCCAATGCTTCCAAATTTTCCATGGTGGTCTAGCTTCGATGGACTCATGATTTCAACTATATATAAAAAGTTTCTGTTTACTGTAAGCATGATTGTTAATGTTAATATATATATATATATATAATTCAGTGATTTAATTATCTGAAAAGGGGTTTTGTGGATATTATAGTAATTTAATAGCTCAGTTCATGAGTCAATTAAAGCTAGACCATCATGGAAAACCTGGAAGCACTGAACGGCCGTTTCATCCTAGTGTTGCACTCCTCAACAGTGCGCATCCACCATCTCGCGAGAGAGACTTCAACCCAAGACCTATCGGTCTCATGAGTAAACGTTTAACTTGTAAACCACTGAGTTGGTATCCAACGGTATTAATATCTAACTTCAACCACTCCACGAAATTGAGCCACCACCCACCATTATATGTCTCACCTAAGACTGTGAATTTATGAATTATGTAGACCAGAAATGTACATTAAATTATTGAATAATTTATGTTAACTACATTCAGTTCTAACAGGATATTTACAATCCCTTACAGCCCATTGCAATTTATGATCTCTTTTTTATGTTATCAATCAAAATTTAAGCAGTATTCGTTTTCGTTCAGCTGTATAGTAATAAGTTATTATTTGCGTTCATAGTCAAAACAAGTTGCAATATCAATAGTTTTACAGATCATCACAGTTATATTGAAGAAAAAGTACTGTTCTATAAACATTTAGTTTTAATTTATATATTTAAGCACGTTTGTACCGGGCTCTATATTGCTGATATCTATGTGCACTTGTTCAACGTATCATCTATCCAAATAAATTAATAGCATCACAGTTATTCTATGTACGGTGGTATTTTACATTATTTAATGGACAAATGTGTAAGGAACATACAGTAGACGGTTATAAGTAATTAGTAGAAACTCCTGAATACTAGTTTTATGCTTTTTAGGACACACTGATGAGGTAGGCTATTCGTACGTTCAATCATGCGTTATCTTCTATAAAAGTTCAGATATACTGGTTATTCAGACTGGTAGTCACATGGTAACGTGATCGATAAAATCTGATTATTAAGAAAATATTGGAAAAGGAAGATAGTAGGTACTTTCTGTTCAACAAGTAATCAAATAAAGGAAATGTGTATACCAGAACATCTAGTTATATCATTATAATTATTAATTTGACTAGCTATTCTATTCAAGATATATTTTAATCCATATTTGTCGATAAATGAATTCTTTGAATTGAGTAATTTGATATACAGTGATTGCATTAACAAATTGACCTTATTTTTAGATCATAGTTCACTATAGATTTGTTTCCATTGGTGAAAATTCTGGCTACTGTGACTCAATAGTTTACTGGATACCACTTAAATGTTTACAACATGGGATACTGGATTCAAGTTTCAGTATGATTACCGATTATTGTAATGCAGACACATTTGTATGACAAACAATAGATAAGATGAATTATTCGTTATGCATAACATTTTTAATCACTTTCCATATTACCTAACAACACAAACTTCGTTTCTCTCAAATATAAATCAAATTACAACAAAAACATATCCTACCTTGAGGATACACTATCATAAGTCAATATCAGTCAAATAACTTCGTCAAAGCAATCCATCCATTAATTAGTAAAAAAAATATTTTTAACACTTGAATTCATGAGTCAATCTCCACAACTCCCTCTTACTAATTATTAGTAGCTTATAAGTGTAGAAACAACACTGAGACAGTGAAAAAAATACTCAAAATGACTGATTGTCATTTTTCTAGAAACTGTATAACTAACTTATATTTTTTATAGCATCAAACAGTATTGATATCCCATGCTATCAAGAATTATTTATTTATTTTTAGCTTAGAAATTGAAACTTGCTAACTACACTTCATCAGTCAATTAAAGCTAGACCATCATGGAAAACCTGGAAGTACTGGACGACAGTTTCGTCCTAGTATGGAACTCTTCAGCAGTGCGTATTCAGGATCCCGTCCTACGGGATTCGAACCTAGGATCAACACCTTAGTGATAAAAATAGATAAATTGTCAATCTCATATTTCTAGTCAAATTTCTAACAAAATAAAAACATTATTTTATTGTTTCATTAAATAAATGTTTACTTTCAATGGATATACTACTTATATTAACATCATCAACATTCTTGGGATTATTTATTGTAATATAAACCAAATCAAAGGATAAAATAATAATGATGAATAAGATGAACAAAATGGATAAAGTTGTTTCTTATCTATAGTTAATTTATGCTGAACAAACTTTTTAATCGTTTAAAGATCCCCCATCTTATTTAAAGACTAATATTTGAACGAAGAATATTCTTTTCGATAAATTCTCTACAGGTTCTACAATTACATAATCTAAATTAATAAACCAAAAAAATGGCCAGACTGAGGCAGTAGCCATCAGGATGATGAAACCGGAGTTATGCGTACAGAATAAATATCTCTAACCCCTGCTCTTCCCTTGGCCAACCACAAGGCTAATTATTCAATAGTAATCCTAGCTATCGGATGACCTAATTTGACTATGTACTTACTACCTTTCGTAGTCAAATGTAATTGTCTCTGTTATCTTTATTCACAAATCTTGTACATCATTATTAATCTCCCCCATATATGATTCATTCACTTCGCATTCATCCCTCCTTATTACGTCTTACTAATTTTTCACAGAATTTAATCTTCCACTCGATCGAATTGTAATTGCACTATCATTTCTCTCTTACCCTATCTGATCCGTATTTATTCTGATCACAGATCTTAACATTTTCGCCTAACATATATACAGATTTAAGTTAACATTCTATATGAGTCATATCAACATTAACAATTTTTTCATAGTTGGAATCATCAGTCAATTGAAGCTAGACCACCATGGAAAACCTGGAAGCACTGTACGGCCGTTTCGTCCTATTATGGGGTTCCTCAGCAGTGTTCATCCACGATCCCGCCTCACAGTGACCAGTGGAGTTCAACCACGTGTGTTGTAGAGATATCAACTCACTGAAGACAATTGGTGAACGGTTGCTCAGATTTTGTGGATTGATTGATGTTAGACATTAGCACCATTGGATCCTGGCCAGCTCAGTGGTTTGTTGGTTTAGTGCTCTTGCACAAGATTGGTAGGTTCTGGGTTCGAATCTCACGAGGCAGGATCGCGGAGTCCCATAATAGAACGAAACGGCCGTCCAATGTTTTCAGGTTTTCCATGATGGTCTAGCTTCAAATGACTCATGATTTCAACTTTGAAATTATTGAAATCTCCACAAAACCCCTTCTGATCTATTAAAATTTTTATTCTATTTAGTTTACATACTATAAACGATGAACAAACTTTGTTTTACTACTTTATTTCTTATTTATAACAAGTAACAGATAATAAAGAGGAAATTGTTAAATGGAATACAAGACAAAAAGGTAACTTGTAAAACAAAGAAATTTGTTTAAAATGATCCAAGAATTTCACTTATATGTTGTCACAGAGACAAACAATGAAATATCAATAATAATGATAATATGACTAGTAATAATGACCAAATATAGATAAGGAAATACTTGTACACCAAAAAAAATAATCAATCATTGAATATATAGTTTATACAATTAATATTGTTTCTTTTTTTTATTTAGAATAATCCCTTAGGAACAGGAAATTTTGAACTAGAATCAGTGATGTTTTGCAAAAAAAAAAATTTAAACAATGATAATAACTTGTTGTCAAGTTATTTAAACAAATAGATTGACATAAGGTTTAAATTCATTGTTCTTTTGTATTTATTTTGCTATTTGTTTATCAGGATGAAATTTTTGTAAATTTAAAATTAATTGAACACCTTCAAGACAATCTTCAACTTCAAATGTTGGTAAAACAAGATCAGCTGCACCTTGAAAATCACGATGACAATAATGTACTCTTGTTCCTTCTGTTGGTTTATATACTCCAGTTCTAACTAATACAGCTTTTTAGAGTAGAGAAAAAAGGACAGATTAAACAAAATTAAAGAAAAGTCTAGTTAGATGTTCAATTTTTTAACATATTAAGTGTTCTTATGTATTATCAGCCCATTTTTTCAGTGAGCTGTATTGAAAAGCCTATGCTAAACGATGAAAACTAACTATTATCATTCTTTACCTCTCTACCGTAGCACTAATATTGTAGTGAAAGAGAACATAAATGGGTACAATTGAATGTACATGAACATAAAATTGCTTAAATAACCGCTTATTGTTTTATGACAGAGCGGATAAGGATAGATACTGTAGTGAACGAGAACACAAGTGAGGGAAAACCAACAATTCGGACACGACATTACAGAATTCTTGACTAAAATCTGAGAACCGTACAGTAAATACTTCATTTGCGAATTGTTAATCAATTGTCTAAAACTTGACTGTTCCTTATGCAAATGTCAATCAATCGTCTCAGAATTCACTGTCCTCTTATTTTCACAGCAATCATTCTTTATTCTCGTTCTCTTTTGTATTATCTTCTTAACCTTGTGGTGCCAGTTATTTTACTTTTGATCGATGATACATACTACTTATATCTATCGACATCAGTAGCACATACCACAATATGACCAATAAATTAAGAAAGTTATCATACAGAGCATTCATGAAAAGCTAAGATTACATTTAATTCCCTTCCTAAATTATCGTTTGAATATAGTCGAAGAAATTTTCCAACAATCATAGAGACTGTAACAATTTTACTACAAAACATAAAACTCAATACTATGAATTAACTCAATTTACCTATCAAATTTATGAGTTTAGTGAGTTGATTTTATTTGATTTTAAAAATAAATCATCATTACTTTGTCAAAACACAACTTACAGTCAATTCCTTTAGCAGTTTGAGGAAGAAACGCTGCATTCGGTGGTACAGTACGTGATTGTGCTACTGACACTTTTTTATATTGACTATGTCCCTCCGTTGGAGACTTGTCACCACCGGAAACATGACGAAATCGACGTAAAAAATTATTGTACAAATTTGAACCCAAAACATCTACATCTGGATTATCACTGGGTGGAATAAAATAAATTTAAAAAAAGAAATCACATAACGAAAGGAAGTATTAGAATATATTGTTTGGTCATGCCTTTACTAACCACAAACTTACAAATTACCACAAGTATATACATTCAAAGAAAAAAAAGTTTTGAATTCCACATATTAATGCCTAAGTAGACTTTTGAGAATATGACTAAACTTCATTGATTTATTGCCACAAAAAACCAACTGTGTAACCGACGGAGTTCACCTGTATCAACAATAACATAGATATCACCCACATCACTGAATAACATTTAAATAATATCAGGAACTGATTTCAGTTTAAATTACGAATTATTAGATTCACAATCGATGATCTAGCGGTATTACTGCATTCAATATAAGATTAGATTGTCCTATTTTTTATATTGTGTAGGGTCTATGATTCTTAATTATTTACAGTTTTAAAATAGGACAAGACATATATTCCAATACTTCCCGATTTTCAAAACTGACCTTCAAGGTTTTATATTTCGTAAGAAATTGAAGGTTACCTGAAGCAGAAATACATTCTTTCCAAATAAAAATAAACTGCAAACTCTTTACCCTTACTATAGAATGTTATAAAACTGTTCTAAATCAATCAATAAACACAAAACTGTCTTAAATATTCCATCATCTATGCTATTGAATAGCTAAATTTATGCTATATAAATGAAATCAAGAAAAAGTAAAGTAGAGTTTTAAGTAGTATGAACAAACTGACTGAATAATTTATAAACTTCTTACATTCACTTGAGGTGTTAATTAGATTTTTATATCGTATAAGTTAATTATAACAAAAACAAATCATATAAATAGGCAAAAATAAATAGTGGCTAGTAGTGGAATCCAGTACACACTCTTCGTCCTATTCGAGACTCGTCAACTGGATGTACATGCATCTCAGAGTTGATGTTCACTCTGGGACTTGAACTCAGTACCTTTCACTTCAAACATCTTCGCGTTATCCACTCAGCTACTGAGTCCTGATAGCCACTCGCTTGTGCAATATGGTGAAGTTTAAATTCATTTAGTATTACTTATTTGAATCTTCCAATCGATATTTAGGTTTGCAACTGGTCAGCCTCTTATTGGCATATATATATCATATAAATGGTATTTTAAAAGATCATCACAAAGGTCTAAGTGTTACCTTAATAACATGAATTAACTATTCCATCACTTTATTTTGCCAAAAATATTTTTTTACATAATTTATTGATGTTTTGAAAAATCAAAAAAAAAATTATTTTTCATTCTTAACTTATTATTCTCGGAAGACTTTTCAATGTCGGTGAAGAAAAAACAAAAAAAAAGTAGTCTGTTATGGTTAACATTAAATCTAATTGGACAATTTATTAAAATTTATTGTTACAATCATTAGATTTCATTCTGTAACACATTAATCCTGGAACATTTTGCATAATTCTTTAGTAAACTATTCAGTTAAATAGTTCATGAATAAGAATTATACATTTCAAAGATGATTTCTATCAAACATTGAAAAATCCTTATCATACTCTTAACTCTATGAGTATTTAAATAGGTATCTTTAAATATTGTGCTAAGTAGAAAAACAGTGATACAATGGGTTGTACTTAATGGTTAACATTTTTTCTCTTTAGTCAAGTGATAACGAAGTAAGATCTATATAAACTGTCTACAGTTGTTACATGATTTATACGAGTTAGTTGATCTAAACATTATAATGTTGCGAATTTGGTCACTAAGATTCATACAATCATTAGAGTTGAATAGAGTAGACGCAACATGATGGTTTTCTTATAACATGAACTAAATCTAAATGAGAATATACTTTGAGTTGACAAAATGGATATCTTATAGCAACCATCCTACAATCAATTTCGATTATAGCCAATTTTGGTTAAGCCCTTTTTTATAACTTACTTAACAGACATTGTCATTTGGATAGTAACAATTTGCATATTCTTTGCACTGCAATAACACTAGAGCACATGACACTCTAGCCGAAATGTTGACTGCTTAAATATCATTCGATGACTCATACTCCTACCCATATATGTACGCACACAAATATTATTATCAGCCTTTGTTTTGCTTTGCTGTGCCCTTATTAAATTTGACTATAAATTGCCTATGTAATTGCTTGCTACTCTCTCGCTCGCTCGCTTGCTCCTCGTTCGTTTCCTTCGCTTGTTTGCCTGTTCACTCGCTCGTTCATATTCGCTCAGGTGTTGTTAGCTTTCGAACCTGAGTCATTCGACAATAAACTGTAGTTGCTGCTATCCTTTGTCTTCTGATTTTACGCACCGTTAAGTTTAGAATTATAACGGTTATCGAAGTAAACGGTTAACGAATCGCGGCACTACAGAATTGGAGGCCTCGCCGAACAAGCACGACGCAATAGAATTGGATACCTCGCCGAACAAGCACGATGCAATAGAATTGGATATCTCGCTGAACGAGCACGACGCAATATAATTGGTTGCCTCGCCATACGAACACGACACTACAGAATTGGATGCCTCGACGAGCGAACACAAAACAATTTTCGACGAGATAATTTCATTTTGAAAATCCAACGTACTCTGTTTCTATTCGAATTATTATCTGGATTATAATCATAATTGTGGATTTATTATATCACAATTTTAATCGCACGTTCATCATCCCATAAGCATTATTGAACTTAACGATAATATTCATAATAAATAACGATTATTCACGAACAATTGATATATTTGTGCAATTTAGTAAGTCTGTTCCATTTTATAAATTGTACCTTTTGTTATTATCATTTTTTTTCATCGATTCATTTCTCTCAGTGACAATTACGTTATATTCGCATACTATTTAATTTATTATCATTATTATTATTATTAGTAATGTCTTTAAATAACGAAACAATCGATCTTTCACAGTCACCATCCGTGGGAGTTATTAATGTTACTATTCCCTCTTTTAATGTTACTGATCCTCAACTCTGGTTTATTAGACTTGAAAATTACTTCGTAGCCAATCGTATTATTTTACAGCGACATAAGTTCGGCTATGCAAGCTCACTACTTCCAGATGAAGTAGTAGTCAAGGTACGAGAGGTCCTAACTAAGCCGGATGCGGTAAATCCGTACGATGTATTGAAACAGGCAGTAATAAAAGCTCTCTCGTTAAACGACCGGCAAGCTGTCGAGCAGTTGCTCAGTGAAGTTCAAATCGGTGATAGAACGCCTTCGCAGTTAAAAACGTATATGAGCAACGTAATTGGAGACAGAAATGTGGATAAAAATATATTTTACCAGTTATGGTTGCGACGACTCCCACCGAACGTACAGCAGATCCTCGCTGTTGGAGATAGCGATGTAGACATAGACAATATCGCTAAAATAGCCGATAAGATTTACGATAGAATGAGAAATGCGACTTCACAAACACTCAACTTCACAGTTGACGAAAGAATCGAGGCCTTGCAAAAGGAAATTAATGCGCTATGCCATAAACTAACGAGTCTAAATCACAACGACAGGAAAAGAAGTTGGTCGCGCAGCAGATCAAGAGATAGAAACCGATCATTTTCTAAGGGACTACCAGATCCTGCTATATGCTGGTACCATCAAACATTTGGGTACAGAGCTCGAAAATGCAGGTCTCCATGCAAATTTAAACGATCCCAACGATTCTCAGTAACGACTACGAAAATCAACGCAGCTCCCACGAGCAATCGTTTATTCTATGTTCAGGACAGAGTAACGGGCGCGCAGTTTTTAGTAGACACGGGAGCAGAGATAAGCGTCGTCCCTCCATTGAGCAACGAAAAACAAAATATCGATACTGCGCTAACTCTTAAAGCAGCGAATAGATCCGATATAAAGACATATGGCAAGCGAAAACTAACCTTGAATTTCGGCCGTAATATTTCACTTCGCTGGGAATTTGTAATCGCTGATGTTTCCGTACCCATAATTGGTATCGATTTCTTAAAGAATTTTGACCTATTAGTAGATTCTCGACGAAACCAACTAGTGAATGGAGAACGCTCAGTAGTCATAAGAGGAGTGACCACTGATCATGTATCTATGAATTTAGTAGTGTCGAAAGATAGGAACGAGCAATATAAGTCACTTCTAAATAAGTTCGCCGACTTAACGAGGTCATCATACGACAACAAAGATCTTAAACATACAGTACAGCACCATATCGTCACGAAAGGTCCACCGACTAGAGTAAGAGCGCGAAGGTTGGACCCAAAAAGGTTAAACATTGCGAAACGAGAATTCGAAAAACTAATGAAACTTGGTATCATAAGGCCATCTAATAGTCCCTGGGCATCTCCGTTACATATGGTTCTCAAAAAGAATGGAGAAATTAGACCATGTGGAGATTATAGAGCCCTTAACAAGCAAACGATAGCAGATAGATACCCAGTGCCACATATTCACGACATCACTACCGAAATGGAAGGTGCTACGATTTTTTCGAAAATTGATCTTGTTCGGGCGTACTACCACATTCCAGTGGCCCCAGAAGACATACCGAAAACGGCTGTAATCACTCCATTTGGTTTATTTGAGTTTTTACGAATGCCATTTGGACTAACTAATGCAGCTCAAACCTTTCAGCGATTTATTGATCAGGTTGTTAGAGGTTTGACAGGGGTATACGCATATATCGACGATATATTAGTAGCTAGCGCTACTGTGGAAGAACATCTACAACATCTACGACAGTTATTCACGAGACTTCAAGAACATGGTGTCACTATTAACGTGGAGAAATGTGAATTTGGAAAGAAATCATTGCAATTCCTAGGTCATATGATAAATTCTCGAGGTATCATGCCAGTTCCAGCAGAAGTTGCTGCTATTCGTAATTATCCGTTGCCCGAGTCACAAAAAAAGTTACGACGATTCTTGGGACTAATAAACTATTATAGGCGATTTATTCCAAACTGCGCAGCAATACTACAGCCATTAACGGACGCTTTGCGAGGAAATACCCGAACATTCCATCTATCGACAGAGGCTATACAGGCTTTTGAGAACGCTAAGCGAGCACTTCATGAGAAAATGATATTAGTTCGACGAAAGAGCGAAGCGCCACTAGCCATCATGACGGACGCATCGAACATAGCAGTAGGAGCTGTACTGCAGCAGTTAGTAAACGGTACGTGGGAACCGATTTCATTTTTCTCGAGGAGATTAAACCCTACACAAACGAGGTACAGTACGTTCGGAAGAGAACTATTAGCGATTTACTTGGCAATCAAACATTTCCGACACATGATAGAGGGTACCATTTTTACAGTGTATACAGACCATAAACCCCTCACGAAAGCATTAAACGCCAAGCAGGATAACTATTCGCCGAGGGAAATTCGACAATTAGAATTTATTTCCCAATTTACTTCTAGCATACAGTATATTGAAGGTAATAATAACGAAGTGGCAGATGCGTTGTCCAGAACAACGATAAATGCGATTATTACAAATGGAATTGATTATCACGGTCTCGCAAAGTTACAAGAGATAGACATCGAACTAAACAAGCTAAGATTCGATGACACGACGTCATTATCATTCGAAGATGTTCAGTTCGGCAACGCGAAAGTAATATGTGACATGTCGACAGGCCGACCTCGCCCATTCATTCCTAAACCATTGCGACGGAAAGTATTCGAAAGTATCCATAACCTATCGCACCCGGGAATAAAAGCCACGATGAAATTAATCAGTGAGCGTTTCGTATGGACGAAAATGAATCGCGATATACGAAATTGGACGCAAGCATGCATGAAATGTCAAAAAGCCAAAGTACATCGTCATACTAGTTCGCCAATGGGTTCGTTTTCACAGCCAGACACTCGATTCGAACATATACACATCGATATCGTGGGACCACTGCCAGTTTCGAACGGGTACAACTATATTTTTACATGCATCGATAGATTTACCCGATGGCCTGTAGCGGTACCAATAAAAGACACCTCAGCCGAATCCGTAGCCAAAGCCCTTATCGAAAATTGGATTTCTTACTATGGTATACCGGCAATTATCACGACCGATAGAGGAGCTCAATTCGAAAGTCGACTCTTCCAGCAGCTTACAGAACTCCTCGGAATTAAACGTATACGAACGACATCCTACCATCCAATGGCAAACGGAATGGTTGAACGCCTACATAGGCAGTTGAAAGCATCCCTTACATCTGTCATTGTCGATAACGATTGGGCTAATAAGCTTCCTTTAGTCATGTTAGGTTTAAGAACAATAATTAAACAGGATATGGGATGTTGTCCAGCCGAGTTGGTATATGGAACTACTTTACGTTTACCCGGAGAATTTTTCGCTTCAGGTAAAAGTGTTCCGACTGATGTAGCCAACTACGTCCAACGCCTGAAGAAACACATGAGCGATTTAAAAATAGCACTTCCCAGACTACAACAACGTCGAGTATTCGTACCTCAGCAACTACATAATAGCACGCACGTATTTATCAGAAGAGACAACGTACAACCACCTCTGCAGCCGAACTATGAAGGTCCATTTAAAGTGATTACGAAGACAGATAAGACAGTCACGGTAGAAAAAGCAGGGAAGACAGACGTAATCAGTATCGATCGTGTGAAGCCAGCTTTCATCGATAGCGATTTTCAATCGACAAGCAGAAGCCTCTCGAAGACGATCACACCTACGAAACACGAATCTCAGGAGTCAACGACGCTAACGCACCAAAACGAAGAGACTCCGATAACAACAAAATCTGGTCGCAGAGTAAGATGGCCGCAACGTTATGTCGCTACAATCTTTTACTGATAATTTTCTGCTACTTTGATTATTAATTATAATTCTTCCTCTTCATTGTATACATATGGATTATTAAATTCATGCTATACGCTATTAAACTTGGCGCAGCTTATGTACACCCTTATGCTCATACGTGTAGTTTTTTTTTTCGAAGCGATACCATATCCCTTCTATTTCTTACAGCTATTTTGTATAGCCTAACGGACGGGCACGAACTAAATACACACTAACTTCATTCTAATTTTATACAGGCCCATATCTTCAAATGATTGTAACTACGCTATCCAATTTACTGTACATTATGCAAACACAGACATTTTTTCATATATCTTTGTTTGCAGGGGGGAGTAATATAGCAACCATCCTACAATCAATTTCGATTATAGCCAATTTTGGTTAAGCCCTTTTTTATAACTTACTTAACAGACATTGTCATTTGGATAGTAACAATTTGCATATTCTTTGCACTGCAATAACACTAGAGCACATGACACTCTAGCCGAAATGTTGACTGCTTAAATATCATTCGATGACTCATACTCCTACCCATATATGTACGCACACAAATATTATTATCAGCCTTTGTTTTGCTTTGCTGTGCCCTTATTAAATTTGACTATAAATTGCCTATGTAATTGCTTGCTACTCTCTCGCTCGCTCGCTTGCTCCTCGTTCGTTTCCTTCGCTTGTTTGCCTGTTCACTCGCTCGTTCATATTCGCTCAGGTGTTGTTAGCTTTCGAACCTGAGTCATTCGACAATAAACTGTAGTTGCTGCTATCCTTTGTCTTCTGATTTTACGCACCGTTAAGTTTAGAATTATAACGGTTATCGAAGTAAACGGTTAACGAATCGCGGCACTACAATCTATCATAAGATCAGAAGATTATGAATTTCACCTTACTTACTTATAAAAATTGTCGCTCTGGTTGTAAGAAGGTGCATCGGCCTCATGACTTCCGAAGGAACTCGGCTTTCATCATGAGACGTCATTTTTCCTTCTACTCCCAGGGCAGAGTTTGAATGGTTTGAATGAATTTTTCTGGTTAGCGTTTTTTTAGCGAGTTGATTTTCTACTTACTTACTTACTTACGCCTGTTACTCCCAATGGAGCATAGGCCGCCGACCAGCTTTCTCCAACCCACTCTGTCCTGGGCTTCCTTTTCTAGTTCTATCCAGTTCTTGTTCATTCTTCTCATGTCTGTCTCTATTTCTCGGCGTAATGTGTTCTTTGGTCTTCCTCTTCTCCGTTGACCTTCAGGATTCCATGTGAGGGCTTGTCTTGTGACGCAATTAGCTGATTTCCTCAAGGTGTGCCCAATCCACTTCCAGCGCTTCTTCCTGATTTCTTCCTCTGCTGGAATCTGATTTGTTCTCTCCCACAATAACTTATTGCTGATAGTGTCTGGCCATCGGATCCGAAGTATTTTGCATAGACAGCTGTTGATGAACACTTGTATCTTCTGGATAATGGCTTTCGTAGTTCTCCACGTCTCCGCCCCATACAGTAGAACTGTCTTGACATTTGTATTGAAAATTCTAACCTTGGTGTTGGTTGACAATTGTTTTGAGCTCCAGATGCTTTTCAGTTGTAGGTATGCTGCTCTTGCTTTGCCGATCCGCGCCCTCACATCTGCATCTGATCCACCGTGTTCATCAATGATGCTGCCCAGATATGTAAAGGTTTCCACATCTTCCAAAGCTTCTCCGTCAAGTGTAATTTGATTATTGCATATTGTATTGTATCGGAGAGTCTTGCTTTTCTCTTTGTTTATATTGAGACCTACTGCTGCTGAGGCTGCTGCTACACTGGTCGTTTTCTCCTGCATTTGTTGTTGCGTTTGTAATAGAAGAGCCAGATCATCTGCGAAGTCTAAATCGTCAAGCTGCATCCTGGCTGTCCACTGTATCCCGTGCATTCCTCCAGATGTTGACGTCTTCATGATCCAGTCGATGACCAGGAGAAAGAGAAAGGGTGAGAGTAAGCAACCTTGCCTAACACCGGTCTTTACTTCAAACGAGTCGGTGAGTTGTCCTCCGTGGACGGTTTGGCAGTTTAGTCCATCATAGGAGTTCCGTATGATATTTACTATCTTCTCAGGCACGCCGTAGTGTCGAAGAAGCTTCCATAGTGTCGTCCTGTCCACGCTATCAAATGCCTTCTCGTAGTCGATGAAGTTGATGTAGAGTGATGAATTCCATTCGATTGATTGTTCCACAATGATCCGCAGAGTTGCGATTTGATCTGTGCACGATCTATCCTTACGAAATCCAGCTTGTTGATCTCGAAGTTGGGCGTCCACGGAATCCTTCATCCTGTTTAACAATACTCGGTTGAAGACTTTTCCTGGTATTGAGAGAAGAGTGATGCCCTGTAGTTGTCGCACTTGCTCAGATCGCCTTTCTTTGGTATCTTGATCAGAAGTCCTTTTTTCCAGTCTGTTGGTACTTGTTCTTCGTCCCAAATCTTACTGAAGAGGATGTGGAGTATCTTGGCAGTTGCTGTTACATTTGCTTTCAGTGCTTCTGCCGGGATGTTGTCGGGATGAATTTCACCTACTATGGAATAATGAATAAGTAGTGATGAAAAGTCACAAACCAAGGGAAGAATGCCTTCTAGTACTTCTAGCATTATTTTTTTTTTTGATTTCGCATCAAATTCTATTGCATCACATTATATATACATATACATATATATATATATATATATATATATATATATATATATATATATGCATAAAACTTACAAACAAGTAATGATACTTATAATCAAAATGAGGGTTTATGGAGATTGTAGTAATTTAATAGTTGAATTCATGAGTCAATTGAAACTAGACCACCATGGAAAATCTGGAAGCACTAGACGGCCATTTCGTTCTGGTATGGGACTCCTCAGCAGGAGCCCATCCACCATCCCATACTAGGACGAAACGACCGTCTAGTGCTAGTAACGAGAGTTAGTTAATCTTAACATCTTAAACATGAAATAAATACATAATACACTTGAATCAAACTGTACTACTGAATGAAATTAACTATATTATTTTTCATACAAAAGAATACTCGAACATTTATTTAAATTGATAATCCCTTTTTAAAAAAAAAGGTTTCTTTTTTTATTTCTAGTCACTATTAACTGATAGATATTTGTCGTTTCTTAGACCGTATGTTCTTAAGCTATTTGATGGTATTAAGATGAAAGAAACTGAATTTCAGTTCAAGAGAATTTAAGTCAATGTATTAACAACATACAAGATATTCACAGTTGTTTTCATTACGGTTAATATATATGACAATAATATTATTTACATTCTGTCTGAGATAAATACTTGAATTTAAAATAGCTAACAGATTGTACATCCTAATCACAAGTAGTAATATGAGTTTTATGTAGTCTTTCATGAGAATGTGATTCATTTTCAGATTATCCAGAACTATTTTATTGACTAAAACAAATAACTGTAAGTATAATTTAAGTTTTCACAATCTTGGTGAATTACGGTGATGTTTTAGTGGTTCGAGATCTGACTCCAGTTAGATCATATGATTGATTGCTATTGAAAATATATATATATATATATATATATATATATATATATTGTTAATCTTCGTATAAAATTATCAACTTAAATCTCATTGGTGAATAACGGGATTAACTAAGTCAAATACGAGAATGAATTTCGAAATCGTATATTGCAAACAATCGTTGATCCAGACAGACGAGCGGAGAAACGAAGCGAAGAGAGCGAAGAAAAATAACGTGCAGTGGAGAAGGTGTGTGAGCCAATTCGACTTAACCAATAGTTAATCAATGTTTATATTCATACAAAAATAAACTACAGAGATGTGATGAATAGGATAAGAAGTGCACTCATGCACTCAAATAAAAACAGTCAAGGTTGATAAGCGAATAATTGACAAAGTCAAAATGTGATTTAAGAACAATGAGTAAATTGGACAGGTCTGGAAGCCGTAATAAGCTACATGGGCTTAACATAGCAACCGACATTACAATGTTACTTTTTTCTAATTCGTAAATGTTTCATAAGGTTTTTTCTAAATACTACAAATACAGCATCGATTAAATGGTGAAATTGTTAAGTATTACTGTTGTTTCCTTTCTGTAAGTATCAGCAATATGATACGTCTGTTGATAAAGAATATTCATCCTTAATATTAAAGTAACCTTATCGTTTAAATGATTAACGATTCTATTATAAGTGAAATCATTAAAATACTTTTAAGTATAAGTCAGTTATTAGTCGTAACTAAGGAGAGAAAAAACAAATCCCTCTACTGAAACAAAGCTAGTAGAAAATCTACTAAATTCTTTTATTATCAGAAGGGGTTTTGTGGAGACTTAGTATTTTGATAGTTGAAATCATGAGTCAATTGAAACTAGACCATCAAGGAAAACCTGGAAACACTGGACGGCCGTTCCGTCTTATTGTGGGACTCCTCAGCAGTGCGCATCCACGACCTCGCCTCGTGAGATTCGAACCTGGGACCTACCAGTCTCGCGCCAGAGCACTTCCGGGTTTTCCTTGGTGGTCTAGCTTCAATTGACTCACGCTTGCGACTATGTTAAATTTTTTTAAATACTTCAAGTGTTGAATAGTTTGGATTCATTAAAGTGTTTCTAATGTTAAATAGGGAATTAATTTGTAAAAGATAAATTATATTTCCAATTCTATGTTTGTAATGCTTTCTTCCAAGTGTAATTTGTAAGCCTAATTCTGACATAACACATGTAGGATTAGATAAGTAGTATTCTTTTAGTTTAATGTTTTGTAGATATCACTTCCATTTACGATTACGTCAGCTTGACAATCATATAAAACTAGGGGATGAAAGACAATAGTTTCATTTCAAATTACTGGATTATTCACTGATATTCACATTCACATAATCCCTTAAGAAATAAAATACAAAAATGTCAGGTACTTGAAATGACATGTTACGTTTAAGCCTTCTATTCAAAATCCACTATTCTGCATTTTCATCTCATCCATATGAAAGTAAACTGCTTTCCCTAAGACTTGTATTGAATACTGTGAAGAAATTTGTGTGTTTATTGACAATGAGTTTCACAATTAGGTCAGAGCAATCATCAAATGTTACCAATTTTTTTAACTGACGTCATTACATAATAAAAGTTATCTTCAGAATAGCTTTGTTTGCATTAAATAGCACTATATTGAAAGACTTATATCATTGCATTTGCAGTTAGCTACAATTACAATCGCAAATATTTTATAAATGGTTCCAACAAAGTGAAACACTGTCCTCCGAAAATTTCAGTTCTAAAAATACTAAATATATATAACATTTTCAAAAAATACCTATTAACATGTTTTATAAGCAAAAGTGGATAGTGGCTAGTAGTGGAATTCAGTACACAAGTTTCGTCTTATTCGGGACTCGTCAGCAGGATATGCCTGCATCTCAGATTTCATGTTCACTACGGCACTCAAATCCAGTACTTTTCACTTCAAATGCCACCAGATTATCCACTCAGCTACTGAGTCCTGATAGCCACTAGCTTGTAAAATGGGGTGAAGTTTGGTTCATTTTTTCAATCCTCTCATTGATGTGTGGGACTGGAATTGATCAGTCTCTTGTTGGCATATGTGCATCCTGTACGAACTGCCTCGATGTCGCCTTAATTCACAAGCATTGTACATGCAAGCAGCTATCAAGATCCGGTAGTTACGTCGATAGCGCGATAGCATTTCAAGCGAACGGTACTGAGTTCGAGTTGCAGGATGAATATCACTATTGGAATGGAGGCACATCTAGTTGATGAGTCCCAAATAGGAAGAAACGTGCGTACTGGATTCCATTACTAGTCACTATCCATCTTTGCTTATAAAGCTTGTGAATTAAGGCAATATGAAGGCGATATGCACTGTATGTACATATGTCAATAAGGGATGGATAAATTGCAGTCCTAAACATCAATGGGAAGATACAAGTAAACAATATCAAATAAATTTACTAACATGTTTTTTTTGTTATTATTTTCAAACTGAATAATTTCCTATATAGTTGCAATCATGAGTCAATCGAAGCTAGACCACCATGAAAAACCTGGAATCACTGGATGGCCATATCGTCCTATTGTGGAACTCCTCAACAGTGTGCATCCACGATCCCGCCTTGTGATCTAATGAAATCTTCCTCATTTTCACAATTATATAAACAAACTTATTAGAAAAAAAAGATACCGTTTAGTTATTTATTTATTGTTTTTCACTTGCCCAATATTGAATAAATATCGAATATACAAACATGAATTGTTAATTGATTTTATTGTTGTTGTTTTGCTACAATGACTCTCTTTAAAAAAAACGAACTATTTATATAAATCATAAGTTTATTAATTTTATAAACGACTTAACAACTTCTATTGAAAAAATTAACTTGGATACCGTATAAAGTTTATAAAAATTATTCAAAAAAAACAACAACAAAAAAAAAATAGAAAAAATCAATAAAATCATTATAAGTTTTTTTTTATTAGTTTCTTTTTTCTTCTGAGATTATTTCATGCTTGAATAAATTTTTATTTATTCAAAGCTGGTTTAATTAGCCTTTTTCTATTTTATTTATCTATCGATTAGTCTATTTAATGTACCTTATCTGATTGTCTATCTATCTATCTATCTATCTATTTATCTATCCATTTATCTTTATCAACCAATCTATGCTAATAATTAATATCCTCTTGATGAAGAAGACTACTGGTATTTATATACACATAAACATTTGTAGTTATGATTTTAAAAGAAAAAAAGGGTGACCAAATCGAGATTTCTATGAGACAATTCGTTTTTTTCTCTTCTTCATTTCCCATAGTAATTAAAATGGATAAGTGAGAAATTAATTTATTCTATAAATTTTTCTAATAGATCAGAATGTAATAAAAGAAAGTAAACAAATATGATTGTATTAATTATAGAAGGGGTTTTGTGGAGATTTAGTATTTATTATAGTTGAAAGCGTGAGTTAATTGAAGCTAGACCATTATGGAAAACCTGGAGGCACTAGACGGCCGTTTTGTCCTATTATGGGACTCCTCAGCAGTGCGCATCCACGAACCCACTCTCAGGGGATTCGAACTCAAGACCTACCAGTCTCGAGCCGAAGCCCTTAACCAATAGATCACTGAGCTGGCATCCAACGGTGTTAATGTCTAACTTCAACTCACTTCACCTCACTAGTGACATCGAGAAGTATATTTAAGAGCTCTAGTGAGAAGCAGTGACCAGTGGAGTTCAAAACCACGTCTGTTGTGAGATAGGAACTCACTGAAGACAATTGGTGAATGGTTGCTTAACTTCGTGGATCAGTTGAAGTTAGACATTAACACCGTTGGATGCCAACTCAGTGGTCTATCGGTTAAGGGCTTCGGCTCGAGACTGGCAGGTCCTGGGTTCGAATCTCGCGAAACGGGATCGTGGATGCACACTGTTGAGGAGTCCCACAATAGGATAAAACAGCCGTCCAGTGCTTCCAGGTTTTCGATGGTGGTCTAGCTTCAATTGACTCATGATTCGAACTATGGAAATAACTATAATCTTGATTAATTATTTATGAAATAACTTAAATATTCCAGCATAGAAAATAGTTACTACGCTGATTTAAACTTTTATCTTAATGAATGATAAGTACGTGATTATTGTATTAGAAAGAAAACGAATAAAATCAGGTTAATTTGATCATTTAAACTTTTGAAATATTGAAAAATTGTATAATTTTGATTGACAAACAAAATTTACTTATATATGTATATGTATATGGGGTAAATATGATTGACACTATGTAATAATAATGATAATAGACTATTCATTTTGGACAATGGAGGTCATCATTATAATGAATTTAATTTATTCTAAAATATATATTTAGTTTTATTATTTACTATCATTTCAGGTACTTGGAATAAACCGGTAAACCACGAAATTAATGAATTTTTATTCAAAATTGAATGATTACATGGGTTCAAGAATCATGTTGTAAAACAATGTTGAAAGCAAAATTAACAAGCATTGTAAGCAAAGTTGGATAGTGGTTAGTATTAGAATCCAGGACGCGCGTTTCGTCACATTTGGGACTCGTCAGCTGGATGTACCTACATCTCATAGTTGATGTTCACTCTGCAACACGAACCTAGTACCTTTCACTCCAAACGCCGTCGTGTTATCCACTCAGCTACTGAGTCCTGATAGCCACTTGTTTGTGCAATGGGGTGAAGCTTAAAATCACTTAGTATTGTTTTGTTTGAATCTCAGTAGCTGAGAGGATAACGTGATGGCGTTTAAAGCGAAAGGTACTGGGTTTGAGTTCCAGAGTGAACATCAATTCTTAGATGCAGGTACATCTAGCTGACGAGTCCTAAATAGAACGAAACGCGCGTCCTGGATTCCACTGCTAGCTACTATCCTTCTTTGCTTATAATACTCGCGAATTAAGGCTATATCGAGGCGATACGCACAGTATGCACATATGACCAATAAGAGACTGTCCAGTTGCAGTCCTAAACAACAATGGAGAGATTCAAACAAAACGATACCAAGTGAATTTAAAACTAACTAATAAACAATGGCTACTAAGTATTTTCAAGACTCTTAAACACTTGATTGGAACTTTCAGGATATACATGAAGATATTTATAAGATGTCATGCAGGATATAATATTTGGTTACACTTTGAATATATGATGTAAATTCTAACCTCTTCTTACAAGTATGAAGCAATTGTATTTAAAACGTTTGAAAGACTTTCTGTTCTCTACCGTGAAGAAAACCTGAAATGTTTCAAGTCATTTATACATTCGTACATCTATATCAGTTATATCTGTATACTGTATACTATCTATGAACTTCTGTCTAAATATGAACGAACACTTTTACAGTAATTGGGCATTGAATTAATGGAAAAAATGAACAAGTATGCTATATTCATAGAAATATCAGCGATTGAAATTAAAATAAGTCTAATCAGTTCATTTTTGATATTAAATTATTTCCCTTTAAAAAACTTGAACTAGAACATTCCCAGAAAATTTAAAAACAAACATGATTCAAGTGTTTGTATCTGGAGATTCATTCCTTGCATTTAATCAGGAACTATCAATACTCTCTACCGTAACATGTATAACAATTAATAAATGGTGGCCTGCTTAAACATCTGGGCTACCTGTTTGTTTTAATACATCATTATGACTATTAATCGTACAACCTATTCAGGTGCGTTTCTCAAAAGTGTACAACCTTTAGCTGTACAAGTTACAAAAGGCCTAATCAAAGATATTGTGATTTCTGGCAATATAAATCGAAAAGAATGTACATTATTCATATATCGATTGACTGGACTGTTAACATGTAACTAGCGATCACTCAATATTTGTCGTCAGGATCTATGAAGAAGTAAAACGTAGAAACTTTTTGAAATACTTTGCGCTGAGAATTCTATATTGTACCAAGAATATAATATTGAATAAAGCTAGTAATGATAATAATAATAAACTAATTTGTTATGTTCACATTACTACAAATTATAACAATCATTATTGATCGCCTAGCCTTATTATCTTTACTGCTGCAAATGGATAGGAAAAAATGTTATTCACATACATAAACCCTTAATCATATCCATTTAAAATAAGAATTAATCTGTTATTTACAATAAAAGCTTTCCTTTTAATCGATCAATGAAATAATTACATTTCAACTGATTCAGTATATTGTAAACTGCAGTTAAAATGGATTCATTTTGTAATGTTTATTTGAATCTTCCAATTGATGTTTAGAACTGCAATTGATCAGTCTCTTATGGGTATGTATGCACACTGTGCATATTGCCATGATATTGCCTTGAGTCGCAAGCGAACAGTACTGTGTTCGAGTCTCGGAGTAAACATCAACTCTGAGATGCAGGTACATCCAGCTGATGAGTCCCGAATAGGACGAAGCGTGTGTACCGGATTCTACTACTAGCCACTATCCATCTTTACTTATACAGTTGAAATATTTTACTGACAGATTTGTCAGTATTAAACAAACAGCTCTTACTTTCAAAACAATTTCAGTACTTTGGTTCTAAATGAAATACTTACTCTTTTAAATTTTAACAAAAACCAGAACTGTAAAAGATGTATTTAGCATATTTAAGGTTTTTATTAAACAGTTTCCTACTTGAATAAAACCTAAATGGGTTGGAGAAATCTCTTGATCTTCTGCAACGGGTAGTGATTTGAAACTATGCTCAGGGAAGTGATTGTTTAAAATATTTCATACAATTAGCTCACTTTATAAATCTGAATAAGATCGAAATAAAAATTAAAGCTCGATGGTTAAGCCGTTCAACTTTCACACTGTAATTGATGAGTTTGAATCAAACCCCAATTATTTCATCAATTGTCGTTATGATTTCATTGGAATTTATAAAAAGATATGATAAGTTCATATTACTCATTCCCGAATAAAGAGTGAAGTATCATTACATTACTTAACAGCTAAAAGATCTGCTGTACAAGAATGTCATGAATGATTATTCTTAATAATAAAAGATAACATTTAACAACATATGTTACAATTATAGGTACTCTTCACTACGATTTCATCTTTGTTTATTAGCTACTGGAAATATGCTATTACTGAGTTAAGATGGTGGTTGGAGGTTGTCAACAGGAAACCTTGAGCCCGGGTTTCGTGCTACTTGGTACTCGTCAGCAAGGCGTACCTGTGATCTTGAGGGAGCTGGTGCTCCTCCACGGATTCGATCCCGTGTCACCCAGCTTCACAGTCAGAGAGGTTACCACTGAGCTAACTGGGCCGCAATGGCATTCTATCTGCACTAAGAACGACTTGACACACATGACAATGATCACCACCCAGTGATCAATCAATTGTGATATGCTATTATGTTCATTATTGGAGTCATTGAAATATAAGAAGAATCGAACAACTATTTTATTCAAGTATGAAATTAATTAAAGTATAATCAATTAAAAAGGTTTTAAACGTTAACAATTTCACAACTACCCAAGTCGTGAAGTAATCATTAAATGATACCAATAACTAATATCTATTTGACATTGTTTGTTTTGTTAGCAGTAACAAAAGAAAGATTGGAATACAACTGATTCAAATTATTTATATATACGCCCTGACATTTCCGATAAGACTAAAGTTCGGTTATAATTGATCCATACTACTAACGATATTCTTTATTAAGAAACAAATCATTGAGTAATTGAGGGAATTCTACAAGAAGCTCTTTATCTAATTTTCATGCTCATAACCTTAAGGGAATTCATTTACCCAGTGTAACTAAAATTTGCATCACTGAATATTGTAACCGGTAGCTTAAAAACATTATATACACAAAATAGAATCAATTAGGCTAGTGCCCAAAATGTACTCTCGTGTCAGATCTAAAGACTAAGTAAACACGACACAGACTGCTACTCAGAAATTAATCAATATAAGCTACTAAGTTTCGACACTATTCGTAATAATTTAGGAATGAAGTCTGTAAAGATATATAAAATATTTAGTACTTTGAACAATATAAGCATAATTTGGATAATAGTTCTGTAAACTACCTTCACTGAAGAATTATTCACACTTTACCTTAACAACTTTTTAATATATAACCCAACAAATTTTTTAGTTTCTTTTTTGTAGTATTTGATAGTTCACTAAGCATTACTCATCATATGAACCGGAATCCTTTATTATCTTATATACATATAAAGAGAAACTATATATATAGTCTTTGATCCAATAAACTAGATGAAATCAAAAGAAAATTATCTTCAGAAAGGGTTTTTGTGAAGATTTAGTATTTTCATGATTGAAATCATGAGTCAATTGAATCTAGACCACCAGGGAAAACCTGGAAGCACTGGACAGCCGTTTCGTCCCATCGTGAGACTCAACAGTAGTGCGTATCTACGATCTCGCCTTGCGGGATTCGGACCCAGGATCTACCAGTCTCGAGTCAAAGCCCTTAACCTCAAGACCACTGAGCCAACATCCGATGGTGCTAATGTCTAACTTCAACCAGTCCACGAAGTTGAGAAACCGCTTACTAATTGTAGATGCGCACTGCTGAGGAGTCCCACAATGGAACGAAACGGCCGTCCAGTGCTTCCAGATTTTCCTTGGTGGTCTAGCTTCAATTGACTCATATTTTCAACTATGAAAATACAGAAAATTATCTATTCCTTTTTCTTTGACTGAAAATTCATCATTAACTGAACACAGTAGTAAGTCAGTTGTTCCAGCTCTTCGTTACATCAACATTCATAAGTAATAAGTGACTATTTGAAAAAAAATATCTCAAACCCAGTATTACAAAATTCTTACTCTTCATACTATAAACAAATGACAATACAACTCAGTGCTTTATTAAAGGCTACCTAAACCGGAAAAATCAGAAATCATATCAGTAATATATTTGGATTTCTTTGAAAAAAGTCGATGTTCCGATGCGAAGCTGTTTCGGGGTGTAAAAGGTAGAGCAATTTGACATTATTAGAAAAGATTTTAGTGATATAGTTGTTGATAATCTCGACTGGATTTTGGTTATTCTTTTATGCACAATTATATCCCGTGAGAAATACATCGATCTAGACATTCTCCAGAAATTTCTAACAGAATAGACGGACTTTGACTAGTGGTATAATTTAGAGTGTTTGTTTCGTTTTGTTAGCGATCCATCAGCCGGATAAATTTGCACCCGTTTGACGTCCACTCTGAGACTTAAACCAAATGCCTTTCGCTTCAAATGTCAACACTGAATCCTCCTAGCGACTGAGTTCGGATAGCCATTCACTTATACAATAGGTACGAATCTTCATTTAATTTGAAATTGTTTGAACTATCCATTTGTTGATATTTTGACAGTACTTTTACCGTTCTTATTTAGCATATATGACTTTGTCTAAATCGCCCCGATATAGTTATAATGTTACAGGTGTATACAAAGATAGCTTAAAATGTGACTAGTAATGAAATTCAGGACTCATAAGCCAGGTACATCTAACTGATGAGTACTAAATAGGGCGAAATGCACTTTCTGAATTTTCCCAGCTAGCTAGATTTCATCTATTCTGCATGTAAGTAAAAAAGAATGATAATTAAACTTGATTAAACTTACCCAAAAAAGAATAAACGATCTATCGGTCTTTTATATCCCATACGTTTTGAAGTTAAAGTAAGTATATGTTCAGCAAATCGAAAAGTTATTTCACTTGGTTTACCCAATAATGATGTATAACGTAATTTATAACCAGTTAATTGATTATATAATGTTTGTAAACAAATTAAAAATGCACCATGACCAAATCTAGGCAATGCAGCTTTATCCATATAAACTAAATCCATATTACATGCAATTATTGGTATATGTTCTTCAGGGAATGTTTCAGGTACTTCATCCGGTTTACCATCAGTCATTAATAAATCAACTAATAATTGTAAACTTGACTCCCATTTTGCTGGTTCACCAGTTAAGATTATAGCTAAGGTAGAATTATGAAAAAATGACAAGGAAATTTGTAAAAATTCTTCTTCTCAAATATACTAACATCAAAGATAGATGTTCATTACTAACTCATGTCAGTTAGTGAACTATTTGACTTACAATCAGAAGGGGTTTTGTGAAAATTTCAGTATTTTTCAAAGTTGAAATCATGAGTCAATTGAAGCTAGACCACCATGGAAAATCTGGAAGCACTGTGACTGCCGTTTCGTCCTATTATGGGACTCCTCGGCAGTACGTCCTGGGTTCGAGTCTCGCGAGTGCGGGATCGTAAATGTGCACTGCTGAGGAGTCCCACAATAGGACGAAACGGCCGTCCAGTGTTTCCAGGTTTTCCATGATGGTCTAGCTTCAAATGACTGATGATTTTAACTTTGAAAAATATTAGACGTACTTTGAGTCTTCCGAAATTTCACATGAATTCAGATTAGAAGTTTTCAAATCTTATGGTGTAAATGATATCACTAGGATTGTTAGGTCTAAATTTACATATCTCTTATTTATTTAAGAAGTGGAGTCACTTCATTTTGAGAGGCTTTATTTATAAAGCAAACAAGGCGACTTTTTGTTTTTTGAATAGATCATAGTCTTATATGCTGAATAAATTTTTCTTTACTGTTATCATTAGTAACGGTGAAGAACTTCACAGGTCAACTATGTACCAAACCATTAGACTGACTGTACTTATTTTTAACACATACCAACAAGCTTATGTATTTCAATGTGAGGATTACCTTACTAGAGAACTCCAGCTTTAGTTATAAGTTTGCAACAACACTAATGTATTCACACATATAAATAATCAAGGGCTATGTACTATACAGTAGTAGTATAATTTATTTTGATGGGGTTTTGTTCTCTGAGCTGGATGGTTTGGTTGTGGAGCTTTCATCGTTCTTCTGAACGACATCATCAGCACAAACTTCGGGTAGAAGTGAAATGTTTGAATTTCTCTACATGTGGTTCATAGCTTGTCCTGTACACCTCGATGTTGATTGATTCTTGTTGACCCTAAATCTGTCATTGTCTACTTCTTTGTTTTGGTTGTATCTTTCATTGGTTTGATTTTTGTTCCTATGTTTGTGCATAATTTTTCTGATTAGTAGTATAATTGAATTAAGGGAGATAATAGTATCATTTTTTGACTTATTGGGATTTCACTTAGCACGTCTAAATGGAATAACATAAGATGTATCCCAAAAGTAAACCACCTGCTTTAAAGTTATTTCAAACATATAAGAACTTTCGTCTAAATTAGAACGAATAGTTTCACAGTATTTGAGCGCTGAGTTGATGTAAGACATTAAATAGGAATAATATGTTTGTAAAATCTCAGCGAATGAATTTGAAGTAAATCCAACGCTTCGCCTGGCAATCTGGTCCTTGGAAAAGCTATTTAATGTCTTATTTCAAACATTTTCATCATTTCTTCTCGAATCGTCTTATTTATCCTCAATTCTTTTCTTATGCCTTTATTTACTGTTACCTTGGGATTTATCATGATAATTTAATTGTAATGTTCTGATATGATATGGCAATCGGTACCATTGTATATATGTACTAAGTTCAATGTTGCTTATTGAATGATGGGCGTGTGATCTCAGTATATATTAGTATCTACTAAATTAACCTCATTTTATATCACAACTTATTTTAAAATCTGTCGATATAACCATAACTACTTTTGTTCTTTTCGCTGCCTTGAATTTCACTCAACTAACTGTCAATATTACTAAGACTTAAAAATGACAGCTTTGATTATTTCTTTTCAACTAATACAATATCATGAGTCAATTGAAGTTAGACCACCATGGAAAATCTGAAAGCACTGGACGACCGTTTCATCCTATTGTGGGACTCCTCAGCAATGCGTTGGAAATATAATCCTAGGAAATTTTGTTCATCTATAAAAAAAGAAAATGTTAAACTATTTAACTCTCATTCTGTCTTCTGGAAGAAATAAATATTAATTTTTTCTTAGTACGGCCATCCAATGCTTCCAAGTTTTCTATGGTGATCTAGCTTCATTTGACTCATGATCTCAACTATTAAAATTACTATAATATCCACAAAACCCCTTCTGATAATATCTTAATTTATTTCATTGTTCAGATATGTTCTCTAATGTCAAATAAATTTAAATACTCAATTTAATTTAATTTTGATAGACAAGCTAATAAACGTGAAGAAAATGTGTTTACTAGAACTTTGATTTGATGTTTCTGGTTAGAGTCTGTTTGGGACTAAGTACATAATAGAGGGAGTTAGACTCTGATATATATATATGTATATGCCCCAAATGCGCTGGTACGGCCAAGAGTGGGGAGAGTCCACTCTCCCTCTCCAAATGCTCTCACATGGCAACGCGAATATATAGCCTCTACCAGGGAAGTCCTACTCACTGCCTTCTCACAGTGGCATTACTGTTGTTTACGAAATTGAGAGGACGAAAAACGAATGTTCATGGCTTTAACCGGGTTAGTGGACACGAAAAGTTCACCTAGGGGAGTTGGAAAACCCTGGTCGCACATGGGCTCCAATATCCTGAGGGAACAAATGGCGTATGAATCAATTGTTGGTCACTGACTAACATAGGACTGCATTTCCTCACGATTCTGCACTGCCTTGTGGATCAGACCTTTAGGTCAAAGACTCCGGGCGCGGACGCCTAAGAAAACCACCTGCTTCAGTTTGGTCACTTCAGCAGTATCACAGCCCTCATACAAATCAAATGAAATTTGTGTGGCGCATGTATATCTGGTGCTTCCTTGTACCAATATTTATGTGTTTAAATAAATAATATATATGTTCTAACAGGCTCGTAGTCAACATCCATTTGGGCACTAAAGGATTTCAATCAAATTTATACAATAAGTCATTTAGTTTAACAAATAATGTACTTGAAAAGATAGTAGTCTGTCATTTAATCAATTTTAAAAGTTAATTGCAATCATTTATCATAACCAATGTATTCAACTATATTTGAACAATTACTTTTTCTATTAGTATACTTCATAACATACTAAGTTATACGTCAGTTTATTAGAATTTTTTTATGTTTAATTCTATATCTGACATTTAAATGATAAGCACACTTACGAACAGAGAATCTGGGATTATTTGAACTATCTTTGATCATTATTTTTTTCAATAAATAACATTGAAAAACTTCAGTTTACTTTGTCTCTTGAATACGTTTAGGATTTATAGATTTCAGAAGATCTGAAACAGTAATTATCTGTGTTGTATCCGGAAGAGAATGGTAACTTTTGAGAACCATTTGTGGACCAGTATTATACATATATATTTTTTATTGTATAATAGCTATATAACCAAAGTATTCATATTCGTGTCCCCCTTATTATGAGCTGTAGTTTGAACTATAAACTATTGTTATATAATTTACCATCCCATGTCTATTATTCACTATTTCTCATATTTACAACCACATTTGGCTAAATCTTGTACATATAATCTTTCCTATTTTATGGTACAATGTGGTCAGTTTGATTGGTATATAAACTCAGTATGTTTGAAATACAATGATTTATACCCCAGAGGATGTTCTGGACTTAACTGGCTAGGCTAGGCAGAAGCAGGACGGATAATCACTCTAGATAGCTCGTACGATTTTCGTGTGTCACTTTTCCAATCGATAATTCACTGCCCTCTGATTGGTGGTCTTTCAAGTCATGCATTTAACAGGGCATCCACTCGGCCACAAGTTATAACAAACTATCTCTATCATCAAATTATATGTCAGGATTAATATTTTTACTAAGTACTTAGTACATTTCACAACTTGACTTGACTCAAACAAACAGTAAATTGGACGGATATTTTAATCTAGTAATATCCACTTGAAACCTCATCAGAAACTTAACTTTAAAACATCACCTAAATTTGTATCAATCAGATAAGTTGAGTAATTTATTTTTGTAGAATGCTATTCATAACACTTCATAATTCTCTATAAATTAAATGAATTTCAATTTCATTGAGAACATTGAAGAAAACAAAGAGATATTCTTTATGAGCAAATATAGATGATGACTAGCGGTGGAATCCAGGACGAGCGTTTCTTACGTCTTTTCTTACAAAGCTCGTTACTTAAGAGAATATCGAGGCAGTTCACACAGGATGCACATATGCCAATAAAAGACTGATCATTTGCGGCCCTCAACATCAATGGGAAGATTCAACCAAACAATACCAAGTGAATTTAAACTTCGCCCCATTGCACAAGCTAGTGACTATCAGGACTCAGTAGCTAAGTAGATAACATGATGGAGTTTGAAGCGAACATTATTGGATTTGAGTCCCATAGTGAACATCAACTCTGAGATGCATATACATCCAGCTGATTTATCTCAAATAGGATAAAGTGTATGTACTGGATTCCACTATTAGCCACTAACCATCTTTGCTTATAAAGTTTGTGGTTTAAAAAGAATATCTAGGCAGTCCTCACATGATTCACATATACCAATAAAAGACTAATCAATTCCAGTTCTCAATATCAATGATAAGATACAAGTAAACAATACCAAATAAATTTAAAGAGATATTCTTTTTTTATAATTATTTTTTAAACTATATTGCATAACTTCAGTCATTGTTTTTTGTTTCTTATCTACACCACCAACCAGTATAAGAAATTAATAGAAAATTGATTATTGAATGTACCTAACATCAAATTTTATTTATACACCTAAGATTATCTATAACATTAGTATAATGGTGAATAGTTAACAAGAGGTAATCTTCATATAATCCTTTTTATCATTATTATTATTTCTAATAATAATGCATACATTAAAGAATCATAATAATAATAATAATAATTTTAATTAGGTTATAATGCCTTAGGCAAATGAGTTCATCTATAAAACATAGTTCAATTAAATATTCATATAGATATTAAGGTTAATTAAGGTTGTTTTATTCAAATACAAAACATAAATCTCCCAAATTGGCAAATGATCCATTCATTGAATAGAATATATATGTAATAAAATAATTTTAAATGAATAATAATAATAATAATAAATTTACCTTCAATTCTTTTCATTGGTTTTGGTGTTGGTGGATTATTAATCTAAAAAAAAAAAAATTATTATTATTATTGAATATTTCAAAGTTGAAATCATGAGTCAATTGAAGCTAGACCACCATGGAAAACCTAGAAGCACTGGATGGCCGTTTCGTCCTATTGTGGGACTCCTCAGTGGCAGTGCGCATCCACGAAACCGCACTCGCAAGCGAGATTCGAACCCAGGACCTACCAGTTACGAGCCAGAGCCCTTAACCGATCAGTTGAAGTTAGACATTAACATCGTTGGATGCCAGCTCAGTGGTCTATCAGTTAAGGGCTTCGGCTCGAAACTGGTAGGTCCTGGGTTCGAATCTCTCTCGCGAGAGCGGGTTCGTGGATGCGCATTGCTGAGGTGTCCCATAATAGGACGAAACGGCCATCCAGTGCTTCCAGGTTTTCGATGGTGGTCTAGCTTCAATTGACTCATGATTTCAACTTTGAAAAATACTGAAATCTCCACAAATCCCCTTCTGATTATTATTGAATAAGTTAATAAATCAAAAGAATCAAATAAGAAATGTAATAGAATATTTAATAATATTTTCAGAAGAAGAAGAAGGTCACTTAATCCATTGAACATTGAATACTGGGAAACAGTTTTTACCCCTAGTGGAGGAGTATAGGCCGTACACCAGTTTTCTCTATCTAATCCTGTCATGAGCAATCCTTTCCAGTTCTTTCTAGTTAACATTCATCCTTTACATATTTGCTTTTATTTCACGGCGTAATGTGTTCTTTGGTCTTCCTCTTTTCTGCTTCCCTTCACCATTCCAACTTAAGGATTGCCTTGTAATGCATATTGTTGGTTTTCTTAATGTATGTCCTATTCACTTCTAAGATCTTTTCCTAATTTCCTCTTCAGCTAGAAGTTGGTTTGTCCTCTCTTATTAAACGCTGTTGCTGATAGTATCCGGTCAGTGAATGTTGAGTATTTTGAATAAACAACTGTTTATAAATACTTGTACCTTCTTGATGATGGATTTAATAGTTCTCCATGTTTCAGCTCCATACAGTAGGACTGTCTTGACGTTCGTATTGAAGATTCTCATTTTGAAATTAGTTGACAGTTGTTGGGAGTTCCATATGTTCTTCAATTGTAGAAATGCGGTCCTTGCTTTGCCAATCCTAGCCTTTACATCTGCATCAGATCCTCCTTGTTTATCAATGATACTTTTCATGTACGTTAATGTTTCTACATCTTCCAGAGTTTCTCCACCAAGTATGGCTGGGTTGGTGTTCTCCGCGTTGTATTTGTGAATCTTGCTTTTTCCTTTGTGTATGTTGAGGTCTATTAATACAAAGACTGCTGCTACATTTGTTGTCTTCATCTGTATTTGAACTTAAAGTATAGCTTTACCGAATTTACAATATTTTTCAAATATTTTCACTAGTAACATTGTCATAGTTTCATTCAAAGTTATAACGATAAGTAGTTTTATCTATAATCATTTCAGTCATTTGAAGATGGTGCCTACATTAAAATAGTTATTTAAGGTTTCCACCTGAAATTATTAAACTTTGCTGGAACTCAACACGTTAAAAGAACACTAATAGGGTTGTCTATATAACGACAGTTTCAAACTTGAGACTAAATTTCTCCATAAAATCAAGACAACAATTTCAATACTTTGCTTCAGGATAACTCATTTGTTATCATCAAAAGAAGTAAATAATACCAATAGTCGTATTATGAATCCAAAATTAAGGGAATATAACAGCAAGATTTTACCTGTAGATGCCTTCAACTAACCAGAGATAGAAATGAAAACAATAATATTCAAAAGGTTAGATTAAGAATTAATCTAAAACGGTATAAACACAGGATTCATAAGAAAATGCCGGTTAAAATATGATAGAAAGATGATCATTGATGTAATTTTTTTAATAACCATTACTATTACTACTTCGGTGTTCTGAGTTGACATTTATCTGCCTTTGAATGGTTACCGATGTGATATCCTTCAATAATACACTTTTAAACAACTATCAAGTTATTCGATATCCGTGTAATGTTAAATGCATTTTAAATAGCTTAATGATATAGTTTCTGACTTGAATTCATACATCTTACTAACATACTCAAGAAAATTCATAATCACAGTACATTCATTTCCATTCTTATTTACTCCAGTTCATATTTTCAATCAAACTTACAATACATCTTCGATGTTCGTGATCTACCATATCTAACAGTGGATAAGCAGCTTGTACATCCTCTAGTGTTACAACGTTCGTGAATCCAAGACTGTAAATTTGTAAGAGAAAAAAGAAAAAAGAAATTAGAATAAGCAAAGATAGGTGATGTCTACCAGTGGAATTTAGGATGAGCGTTTCGTCTTACTTGAGACTCGTCAGTCGCATGTACCTGCACTCGAAACCAGACCTGTTCACTTCGAACGCCATCGTGTGATCCACTCAGCTATTGAGTCCTAATAACCACTAGCTCGTGCAATATATAAATATTTTTAAAGAAACAATATTCTAGTCATTCGATTTTTTTGAAAAACGTTTCTTTGTTTACTTGTCACATATTTACTTGTTGTTAAATTTGAAAGGCTAAATATTTAAAACATTGACTTTAATAACGGTTTAGAGACTTCGGAATATCTAAGGTTCATGGGTCTTAACTTTAATCATTATACAGAATATCTGTAGCTATATTTTTAAAGGTAATTTATTTACAAATATCAAAGAGTATTATAATGATTAGGAGAGATTTTGAAAGTTAATGAACTTCCAGGAACACCATAAAACAATTATAAACTAGACTTAAGCTAAATTTTACCAAAATGTATCAAAGATACTGATTGGCTGAAAGTGATTAGGGGATTCTTTCAGCCTATTTTATTTCCTCATAGGCTTATTTAAACACGTGCAATATATATAAGTTTATAATAGATAGACAAAGTGTATATACATCTATATTCATATGCATACATCTTTTTTATTCTTGTTTCATTCTCGCCAACAGACTACAACCGAAGCCCCACAGTGAATCAAATCAAGGAATTTCACATTTCACTTGGCAAACACCATACAAATAAGTCACTGAATGGTATTAAGTCAATAACATTTTCCAATGTAATAATCGACTTTGAAATTTCATAAACTATTAGCGGGAAATAAGTCGGATTAAGGCACATTAGGTACATGATCGTGACAGCGTACGCTGATTGGCTAATTCTAAACAAATCAGCTCTGGCAAATTATTGGAGAAACATTTAGAAGCTTCTCATGAATATACTATAAATATATGAACGTTTTTCTAACGATGGATTGCTGTTCACCTACCCTTGTTATTTTGAATACAATTTCGTTCCTGTTCAACGTGTTCTGATTTTGGGGTCTTGTCGAATGTCATTGTACAAAAATACTAAGCAATATGAGTAGCTGGGTTGTCTATTATCAAAAGAATTATAACATAAACATTAGGCATTAAACATCCGTTTTAATACAGTTTTCTTACTGTAACCGGTCATAACAGAACTGTTGATTTTGCTTTAAATACATTAATTCAGTAATCTAATAATCCATACTAGTGACATCAATAAGAATACTAGAAAGGTGATCACTTCATAGTATCAACTAATACACACTAACCCTTAATTGAGTTACTTTATAAAAATAAATTCAATTCAAAAATACTTTTTGTTATATCCCCTGGTGAATTATGAATGGTAAATCTGAGGTCTATTATCGACCAATGTATTATGCCTATTTCTTATTGTACAATTATTACGTAACTAAACACTTGATATTCGTGTTTCTCTTATCATTAGCTTTATTTTGATCTTTGATTTATGATCATACGATTATTGAGTTATAATCAGTTTATTGATTACTTTGGTTTGTATAAAAACCCAGTATGCTTGTAAATAATTATTCATATTGCCGAGGCTGTTATTTGTGTTCTGGACTTAACTGGCTGGACTAGGCAGAGTAGCAGGGCCTGATACGCACTCAAGACTGCTCGTACGATTTCAAGTATCATTTGCGTCCGATCAATAAATTCGCTCCTTCTCCAATTGCACGTTCTTATAAATTACGGGCCCATACGATATAACACTTTTCATAACAGATTAACTCAAACTGTAAAATTTTGTGAAATGAAGTAATTCTGGACAGCTGTTAAATTTTAATTTTGGATTCCTCAACAGTACATACCTACAATTCCACATTGAATATAATTTAGTACCTTCATGATTCCATGGTAATTGAATCAAATTAGATCGATGAATCCGAATCATACAGCTCATATTTCTAAACCTAAGTTAGTTTACATCGTAGTGAGAAATCTTATAATATCATTGATGAGTATCTATCTAATTTCCAACATTACTGAATTTTATGTTTCATCAACTAGAAGTTAAAAAACTTATCTCTACGTTCATCATCTATGAGAACACAATCAATATTGACTTAAAAGGTCATTGAAATACCTAAATGATTAATATTCTACATAATTAATTAAACTTGTTACTACTTATATAGATGAATTCATGAATCAATTAAAGCTAGACCACTATGGAAAACCAAAAAACACTAAACGACCGTTTCTTCCTTTTGTGAAACTCCTCAGCAGTGCTTATTCATGATCCTGCCTCGTGAAATTCAAACCCAGAACCTAACAATCTTTTTACTACTTATTGAAAAACTTTCTGTTATAATGAAATTTTGTTTGTAAATAGAATGACTACTAATAAATATATAATCATTCTATCTATAACAGTTGAATTCAATTAATATTGGTATCAATTTCAAATGTCCAATAAATTTCTTATATTATAATATAAATTATTTATTCCTTGTCATTTAATTGAAACTAATTAAATTCAATTTTTTTTTAAAAAAATTATACCCTACATTTGAAAAATTAAAGTTACATTTTTATGCATGGTTACATGTATCCAATATTGATTTTAATATATTATATTGCATAACAATTATCTATTCGATAGAGAGAGAGAGGGAGGGAGAGGGAGAGAAAAAAATATATTTATATTATAAAAATTCAGTTTTACCTCACCAGTCACCCCCTCCTCGTCCTCGTCCCCCTCCTCCTCCTCCTCCTACTACTACTATTATTACATTGACAGCTCAAATCAATTTTATCATAGTTATTTATATGTTATAAATATTGTGATAAGTTCATAAATGATTCTATGTGAAATTTGAAATTGACTATTCAATATATATAGATATATATCGTATCATCTGTATATCATATGATAATTTACCATCTTCAATTACATAATTAGTTACTAGGTATCAATACCAAAGTTCAAATTGACAATTTCAAATAAACTGAGTTAATGATAAATATATTTTTGTTATATCCTAACAAGTTGAAAAATTGTATTTCTGATATTACATAACTTAATATAAACCTTTTTTTTCAAAGTAATGGCTTACATTAAGCCAACAAACATCAGAAATACAATTTTTTTCTATACATTAGGATATAAGGAAAAATATATATTTATTGTAGTTGTCAAGAAGGGGTTTTGTGGAGATTTTAGTAATTTTTTTATATAGATGAGATCATGAATCTATGGAAGCTAGATCACTATGGAAAAACTGGAAGCATTGGACGGTCGTTTCGTCCTACTATGGATCAGTTGAAGTTAGACATTAACACCGTTGGATGGCAGCTCAGTGGTCTATCGGTTAAGGGCTTCGGCTCGAAACTGGTAGGTCCTGGGTTCGAATCCCGCGAGAGTGGGTTCGTGGATGCGCACTGCTGAGAAGTCCCATAATAGGACGAAACGGATATCCAGTGCTTCCAGGTTTTCGATGGTGGTCTAGCTTCAATTGACTCATGATTTCAACTTTGAGTTCATAAGTGTTATTAGTTAAGAAGTTCCTAATTAGATTGGAACATTTATATTATTCTTTTTATAAATAGTCGAAATCATGAATCAATTGAAGCTAGACCACCATCGAAAACCTGGAAGCACTGGAGGGCCGTTTCGTCTTATTGCGAGACTCCTCAGCAGTGCATATTCACGATCCCGTCCTACGAGATTATTAATCATGATTATTATTTATCATCTAAATGTGTTAACTATTGAATCTTATACAGTCTACTATATACTTTAATGTTTCACTTTTCACATACAAGATAAAAATCTAACCAAATAACCTTTGTAGAGTGTTTTTTCATTATCATGGTCATCTATCTCATTTAACATGCAAACTACGGAGATTTATAATCAACCCATTGTTTTGAGTTACCGAATTAATCATTAATGCACTATTATTCACATGATCAACTAGTTTTAACTAACCAACTGTTCAAATTATGACTTTTTTAATCATTAATACTATGTATTTACATTAATGTAAACATATGTGCACAAGAATGTGCTAATTCTTTATTATGTTTACCTGGATACTAGTTCATGATGACAAAAAAATATTTTCTAACACATGGTACATTGGTAAACAAACCGTATACAAATAATTTGTTAAAAATCTATTAAATATATTAAAAACTTGTGATAATAAGCTATATGAAGGCTGTCTACTCGGGATTCACGTGTGACAGAAAAGATTGATTAGTTGAATTCCTTAATATTAACAAAAAAGTATAAGTCTTTACTGAAACCTTTATACTCATTGATTAAACAAGGGGCTATCTGGTGGACCTAATGATCCAATGGATAACATGGTACTTGAAAGCTACTCAATTCAAGTTTCAATGTTGACACAAACACTAAAATCCATGTATATCTAGGTGAAAAGTCCGTCTTAGATTCTACTGCAACCCACATATTAGATGTACTTAAAAACTCAACAAACTCTTTGTTTAAAAACTATTACATTTGAATATAGGTTAGTCCGATTTCTCAGTTAGTTACTCAGATCCTAGTCATGTTTATTGTGTATGAAGAATATAAATATAAAAGAGTCCCATAATAGGATGAAACGGCCGTCCAGTATTTCTAGGTTTTCGATGGTGGTCTAGCTTCAATTGACTCATGATTTCAACTTTTAAAACAAAGTACGTTAATAGAATATTGAAATAAAGACCGGTTCATCAAGTATTGAATGCTTAAATCATTAAACTATTGTTTTACCTCGGTATAAATGACATAATTTTATCGTTGAACAATCGAATTTTTCCCTTAAATACATACTGAAAGGCAGATGATATTCAATACCAATTATTCTAATCTACAGTCAGTCTTGATAGGTTAACCATAATAATTTAAATGACAATTGACTATATTGTTTCTTAGAAAAAATGTATATAGATACAAACTTCGATTTGTTATGTAATATATAACTTGGATAAATTTAATAGTTATTTACAGTTCATTAATTCCGACTAGAATGGCCAATTATTTTTTATTCTTGATCACAAATTATTTACTAAAAATAGTTTCAACTCCGCCTTGAGCACTTCTGGAGCTACCGCCAATCCCAAGCCAGGATATCGGAGAAGTGTTGGGCATGGGGTTAGCGACTACATCCCGTAGAAAATCGACTCGCTAAAAAAAACGCTAATCAGAAAAAATGGTTTCACTAATAAGATGAAGTTCTACCAATTCTAGGTCATATGTTTACTGTTTTTTTTATATTAATTAGATATGAATTAGAATTGATTGATCACTGGGTGGTGATCAATGTCATGCATGTCAAGTCCTTCTTAGTGCTGATCGAATGCTATCGACCAAGTTGCAATGTGGCCACCAGTCTAGGTGGCTCGACACTGCGTGTACTATATATATTGGGATAAGATAGTGGTTGGAGGTGGTCAACTTTTATTCGTAACCATAAAAAATTGTGGAAATTTCCGGTAACTTACATTTATTTTTCATTGTATATGAATAAAAATCTCATATTTTTACCGTGTGGACTTAATATACAATAAATATTTTGCGATAGGAATATCCTCAATGGATAGTTATGCACTTTTTTTAAGTAAAGATAGTTAGTGGCTAACAGATGAAACCAGAACTAGCATTTTATCCTGTTTAGGACTCCAGAAAGATATACTTGTAACCTTGTAGGATTCGAACCAGATATCTTTCATTTTAAACGTCTAAAGTATTATCAGTTGAGCTACGGAGTCCAGACAGCCATTAGCTTGTACAACGGTGATGAACCTTATTAGCACATTCAGATGATGAGTCCCAACTAAAACTAAATGTGTGTCTTGAATTCTACTGCTAGTCGCTAACCATCTCTACTCAATTACTTGTGACTTGCCATAATACTGAAGTAATTCACTTTGGACTTACTTATGCCAGAAGAGACTAACCAATATTCATTTTTAACACCAACAAAGAGAAAATCCTAACACTTACAAATAAATAATAAATTATGCCTGTAATTAGCTACTCACAACTGTTCACTTGTTTTGTGGACTCGGACATATATATTATTCACTTGTATGAAAACGAATAAATAAGGCTTTATTCAAATAATTTAATCAAGTTTAGTTGTGTACAGTTCATAACTGAATGTACAAATGAACCAGTTACAGACCATTGGTCTCAAACTAAACATTTAAAAAATTTAGGTAAATTATCATTACTATTATCAGAACAGAAAGCTTACAAGGATTCCTCAGAATGAAAATAGTTGACATTACAAACTGATTATAGTCAGTTGCTTATTGGAAGTTAGAAATAAATGTCTAGCTGCTTCATTCAAACAGAATACATCTTGACAACATGGCTATTCAAGATGTTATGACAAGCGCATCGCCTTTAAACTAATTGTTTGACAGTTAATAATTGAAAACTAGGGTGCTGGCTCACTGGTCTAGGGGTTGAGTGTTCGTACACGAAGCCGAAGGTCTCGGGTTCGAATCCCGTGTGTGGGATCTCGGGTGCGCACCGTTGGAGAGTCCCATACTAGGACGAAACGACCGTCCGTTTCTCCCAGGTTTTCAATGGTAGCCTAAATTTGACCGATTCATGAACTCAATCAATAAATTAAGATATTGTTTTCCTGTCAACTAAGACAAGCATCGAACATTTTGGTTAAATTGTCGTGTTATCTGAGTAAGAGCCACATAAGTAATAATAATTTCAATGTCCAGTTTTGACAAGAAATTCAGACATTATTAGGACAATTACCATTGTGAAATTTCCTAAAATCATTTGAAGAAAGTTTTAATTATTATTTAAGTACAATGAATTTAAGGAATTTATCGATAGTATATTCTCAATGGAACATTTTAAACACTGAACCACGTCTAAATATATGTTCAGCTTGCTGTGAAACCATTATAAAGACACAGTAATGTTATCTTCGATAAAACAAACAGTGGAATAAGGCTGTGATTGATACTCCCTAAAAAGTTACTCAAAAAAATAAACTACTGCGTACTGTTCTCAAGAAGTTATTTCTAATAACTTATATTTTGCTTTTAATCTTAATACACTCATAAGTAGTATATATATATGCGAATAAAATAATTAACATAACAAACAGTTAATTCTTACTCATTGGCCAATTTAATAATATTCCCTTGTCCAATGAACAATACACATTTATCATGATATTCTTTGTAAACTGACAATGGACTAGGCGCTAGAATAACTTGATCTGGATGTATCTAAGTAAAAAAAAATGAATTAATAAAGTTAATGCGAATGATTAGTTAATGAATTGCTATTAGAATTCATTCATATATAATTAATCTGTATAACAAAAAAATGTTAATATACACATAGTTCACCATGTTGTTGATCATTTATTGGAATCTACTAGCCAATCTGTGAATGGATATTCTAGGAGATCATATTGCTTACTTATTTACTTACTTACTTACGCCTGTTACCCCTCGTGGAGAAGCATAGGTCGTACACCAGCGTTCTCCATCCAACCCTGTCCTGGGCAATACTTTCCAGTTCTTTCCAGTTAACATTCATCCTTTTCATATCTGCTTTTATTTCACGGTGTAATGTGTTCTTTGGCCTTCCTCTTTTCTGCTTCCCTTCCGGATTCCAAGTTAGAGCTTGCCTTGTAATGCACATTGGTGATTTTCTTAATGTATTTCCTATCCACTTCCAACGTCTTTTCCTAATTTCCTCTTCAACTGGAAGCTGGTTTGTTCTCTCCCATAAAACGCTGTTGCTGATAGTATCCGGTCAGTGAATGAAGATCATATTGCATTATATATTAAATTGAGCAAATTGATTATCTTTCATTCTTATTCAATGTTATTGTTAACTAACATATTAGTATTTAGAATATAAATAATATATGAAGTATTGAATTGTTGATATATACTGATAAGAAGTTCTGATATGTTTTATACTCATTCTCAATCAATTATTTTTTGTTTCGAATCATTTTATCTTTGGAACTCTATCAGTATACAAGTATACATATCTTAATAGTTGAATCTATGAGTCGATATAAGCTAGAGGACCACTGAAAGCTTGGATGCGCTCGAAGGTCGTTTCGTCCTACCATGAGACTTCTCAGACGTGCGAATCCACGATATCGCACGTAGGACTCAAACCTAGAACTACTTGTCTTGTGCATGAACGCTTAACCCCTAGACCACTGAGCCGGAATCCAACGGCGTTAATATCTAATTTTAATCGACCCATAATCTTGTAAAACCCTTCGTCCATTATCTGAGGTGGATAACTGTTTTCACTCGATAAGGATTGAACTCCACTGATTATACCTTCTCACTATAACTTCAGGAAATCCATCTTGAAGCTAGTCACTAGTGAGCATATGATTATCACTGATGTTCTAGCTTAGATTGACTCGTAAATTCGACCATTAAATTTAAAAACGTATTAACATTAACCACAATATGAAGCAGAAAAAGAGATAATAAATTAGCAAAACTAGATATTTGACACATATCAATCCTCTAGTTATGCTATACGGAAAACATTTGACGGTGATGCCGATGACATAGCCATTTTAAAAATATTTTCTTGAGTAACTTAAAAGGTGATCTATGCAAATTAAGTGTACTTCATTTGAGGTAATGAAACCTATATAATTATAGTTATCTTATTAACGTTACTAACTGTTCAACTTTCCATATACTGTAAAACTCTGGCTGACGTTTCACGTATCTGTGTTTGAATAGGTTTCTTTCTAAATGTTTTTTCCATCGCTATAAATGTTTTTATAGAAAAATTCTATTAGCTTCTCAGATTTCTATCCAATAATTTGTTGAAAAGTTAGTTATGATAAGTGTACTAGTTGTAATAAGAATGATAAAGACTTGAATCCATAAGTAAAGATGGGTTCGAGTCCCGAAGTGAACATCTATTCTGGGATGCAGGCACATACAGCTGACGAAACGCGCGTCCTGAATTCCACTACTAGTCACTATCTATCTTTGCTTATAATACTTGTGACTTAAGGCAATATCGAGGCAGTCTGTACAGGATGTACATATACCAACAAGAGACTGATCAATCGCAGTCAGATTTCTCTCCAATAATTTGTTGAAAAGTTAGTGAAACGACGTTTTTAAACAATAATATACCAAAGATGTGAATAAATGTTCGATGAAGTTTAGATGTTCTACATCACTAGCTCCCCTGTTATTTAGTCTATCACTAGTAAAAGAATTAATTTTGGGTTTCACAATGAACTAACAATACTGGAACAAAGACTCACTGATTTTTATATTATTCATAATTTTCATAATAATAAATTAGCTTTGGATATGTTTCACTTTGATGACAGAAAAAAAAACGATTCTTTCTAACTATTTAAAACATTTCAAGTATTATATAAAATTTTTGTAGGCTTGTTTGGGTACTGTTATATGAATCTCCTCTACTTCTGTATTCTCATCAATAAACCTAATTGTCTTTTTCTCCACTGGCTTGATCCTCCGGTGTAATTATGTCATAATAACAATATGACTAGATAAATATACTTGATCCCTTACAAGGATCGAAACGAGGACCGTCAGATCAAGTTTTCATTAACATTTGACCACTGACCTAAGATCCAATATTTCACATTTGTTGATCAAATAAATTCACAATATAGTATAAATATCATTTCGTAATAGGTTTAGGCTCTAAGTAATAATATAAGTTTACACTTCTGACAGATCTATTGTTGAAATGTAAAAAATGTTCAGTTCATCTTGATTTTCAATAACTTCTGTTATATCTTGTGGCCGAGTGGATGCCCTGTTAACGTATGACGTGATAAGACCGCCAATCAGAGAGCAGCGAATTGGAAGAGTGATAAACGAAAATCGTACGAGCAGTGTAGAGTACTTATCGGTCCTGCTTCTGCCTAGCCTAGCCAGTTAAGTCCAGAACAGCCTCTGAGGTATGAACCATTGTATTTCAAGCATACCGAGTTTGTATACCAATCAAACTGACCACATTGTACCATAAAATAGAAAATAACATGTGAATAAAATTTATCCAAATGTTGCTGTGAATAGATGAGATACTAAATTATAGACACGGCATAACTCAGGAATACTTTATTTATATAGCGATTATACGATAAAAATATATGCATAATACTGGTCCACAAATGGATCCCAAATTTACCATTGACTATTGTTATCGGGACATAACAATTTCATTACTAAAATCAACCTGTAACATGAATTGACTTCTTAATATTACTATTACTATTATTATTATTATTACATTTGTATTTTCTTATTATTAGACTAAACTAAGTTGACCTTTATTAATTAGTCAAAATTAATATAAACTTGTCATTGAATAATTCAATTTAATACCCAATTAATAAACTTAACCATCTATTTGATTGATTAAATGTAGCGTATTTAATAAGGTAAAACACTATTCAATGTTTATCAACTACATATACATATATACATAGTTATTATCTAAGAATCAAAGTTCAATGTATTTTTCAATGAATTTATAATAAATTATAAATGACATTAAGATAATTATTTATCTTCGTAGTTGAAATCATGAGTCAATTGAAGCTAGACCACCATCGAAAACCTAGAAATACTGGACGGCCGTTTCATTCTATTATGGGACTCTTTTATATTTATATTCTTCATACACAATAAACATGACTAGGATCTGAGTAACTAACTGAGAAATCGGACTAACCTATATTCAAATGTAATAGTTTGTAAACAAAGAGTTTGTTGAGTTTTTAAGTACATCTAATATGTGGGTTGCAGTAGAATCTAAGACGGACTTTTCACCTAGATATACATGGATTTTAGTGTTTGTGTCAACATTGAAACTTGAATTGAGTAGCTTTCAAATACCACGTTATCCATTGGATCATTAGGTCCACCAGATAGCCCCTTAATTAATCAATGAGTATAAAGGTTTCAGTAAGGACTTCAAGATACATGTCCTGGAGTTCTAGTGAGAAGCAGTGACCAGTGGAGTTCAAAACCACGTCTGTTGTGAGATAGAAACTCACTGAAGACAATTGGTGAATGGTTGCTCAACTTCGTGGATCAGTTGAAGTTAGACATTAACACCGTTGGATGCTAGCTCAGTGGCCTATCGGTTAAGGGCTTCGGCTTGAGACTGGTGGGCCCTGGGTTCGAATCTCGCGAGAGCGGGTTCGTGGATGCGCATTGCTGAGGAGTCCCATAATAGGACGAAACGGCCGTCCAGTGTTTCCAGGTTTTCGATGGTGGTCTAGCTTCAATTGACTCATGATTTCAACTTTGAAAAATACTGAAATCTCCACAAATCCCCTTCTGATTATAAATTGAATTGTTTTATATTATCTTATTAAAATAGATTAGTAAGAAACAGTTACAAATATTAACTCAATAACATTAGACTGATTAGATCCTCATCAGGCTTCATTTTAATATATAATAATATTTATATGCATATGTGAAATTAATAAACTAATCAAGGTGGTATAATGATTCAGAGTGATGTTAGTGGAATGGATTACATAAATAAACATAATGAGTAAAGAGTATAATCATTGTTAAAATCAAGAGTGAATTGGAGCTAGACCACTATGGAAAACATGAATGCAATGAATGGCTGTTTCGTTTTATTGTGAGACTCATCAGCAGTGCACATTCACAGTCTTGTTTGGTAGGTCCTATGTTCGAATTTCAAGAGGCAGAATCGTGGATGCACATTGCTGAGGAGTCCCACAATAAAATAAAACGGCCGTCCAGTGCTTCCAGGTTTTCCATAGTGATCTAGTTTTAATTGACTCATGATCTCAACTATTAAAATTATATATTTTAAGAAAACGTTCACATTAAAGGATACTAATAAAATGCTTTTACATAAATATTGATGATGTACACAACTATTGTTTGATTTTAAATAAATAATGTCATATTGTAATAATGTTAAATACTTGAATTTTTTAGGGATTATTGTACTTAAAAGAAACTGATTACCATTCTATTATAACAACTTACTGGTTAACATTATATCCAGAACAACAAATTAAAGTTAAATTACTACTTCAAAACATTCATTTTCAATGTGATGTTTCTTAATGAGTGATAGCTAAACTTTTGTTAAAACAATGTCAATGAAAAAAATTTAAATGCAATTAATAAGTGGTTAAACCTTACAATTGATTGATCACTGGGTGGTGATCAATCTCATGCGTGTCAGGTCCTTAGTGCTGATCGAATGCTATCGATCAAGTTGCAATGTGGCTACCAGTCTAGGTGGCTCGACACTGCGGGCACTATATATATTAGGGTAACATGGTGGTTGGAGGTGGTCAACAGGAAACCCTGGACCCGGGTTTCGTGCTACTTGGCACTCGTCAGCAAGGTGTACCTGTAATCTTGAGGGAACTGATGCTCCCTGGCGGATTCGATCCCGCGTCACTCAGCTTCACAGTCAGAGACGTTACCACTGAGCTATTCGGGCCGCGACCGACCTCCTGTAGGACTGAGATCTAATCACAATTGATTGATCACTGGGTGGTGATCAATCTCATGCGTGTCAGGTCCTTAGTGCTGATCGAATGCTATCGATCAAGTTGCAATGTGGTTAAACCTTAGCTCTCTTTATCTAAGGATAGCTTAATGATATACAACCTAAAGTTCTAGAACTGATAGCTCAACTTTTATACAACTAAATGAACTCATTTGACTTTCAAACTTTAATGGAAAATATGATAACTTTTATAGATTCACTCAGTTCTTAATATCATTCGGTGTTCTTTAAATGGAATAGTTATATATTTATCTTCACTCTCAAATGGATCATTATTCAAAAGCATCATGTAAATAAGTGTCTATTATTACTATTACAAAACTCTATATATACTACTCTATAGCTGTGAAGCATAATCTGTGAAAGTAGAAGACATGTATAAGCTTCAGATATTTTATTCTTGGTACCTTTGAAACATTGCTTACATGTCATGGAACGATGGAGTTAGAGATTTCTAGGTTTGTAATAAGTTACTAAGACAATATGACAAATAAGTTGATAAGATAGTCAAACTGTGACTTTGTTAAATAATATTTGGTAGCAATTGCAGCCCAAATGTCTTTTGAAGTTCCAATGACTTATTGAGAAACAAGGTAATGACTTGGGGGGATTGAGTCGACTCGTACATTATCAGTGTATTTCCATTCTTATTACCGTTAAACTCCGCTCATTTTTATAGATTAGTTCATAAAAATATAGAATGATTTATTTTTCTCAACAATTATTGGACCATAATTTTAAAATTTTACGAGAGCACTTATCCAGACTAATACTAGAGTAATATTACTGGTAACGGTATCAGTAATAATATTAAAGTCTAATTATGGCGATGTAATTCACGAAGAGGTAATTTATGCAATAAAAAAATATAAGATAATTTTAAAAAAGAAAGACCTAAGGGAAAACAAAATGTGATTGCCTCTGTTCTAATGCGACTGGTTCTCAGACTTATCAATAAACACTTTGAACAATTGGTTAAGATAATCATATGAAACTCAATCAGGTAGACTGGACCTAGCAACACAGCTCAACCCACCTGTCAGTGATTTGATCAACCAGTGCTAGGTATCGATTTGTCCACTCTTAGCTTTAATCATTCAAAGCCAACTGCGCATAAATTAAGTATAAACATGAACTTAACTGATCTTAATTCATCTGGTCTAACCAAGATAAAAGACGTTTGTATAAAGTATTTTCAAGATCACATATTTACTGTATGAAGTCAAATGAATACTTGCTATATTCTTTGGTTGGAGAAATCTAGCTAAATAAAATTTATCAAGATTTTTTATCTAAACCAATTAAATACAAATATTGAAAAAAAACCGCAACCAATTACCATGGTATTAACTCCGTCTCTAACTAAAAACAGCACAGCCTAAGGAGATTCGCGGAGATTGCAGAATTTACAAAGTTTACATCACTGACTGATCTCATCTAGACCACCCTTAAAAACCTGAGAGCACTGGGCGGCGTTCCATCTCAGTATTAAACTCCCCAATATTGCTCGTCAACTACTCCGCATCCGGGAATTGAACCAAGTACCTTTGGTCCCCCTTGTGAACACTTAATCTCTAAACCCCTAATAAAGCTATAAATGGTTCTTTACAATAATCATACTTTATGAAGCACTGTTCATGTATATCTTTTTTGAAAAAAAACTATCACCATGACTTACATTTATACCGAACCATTTAGAAACCATTTGTACTTTTGTTGTAGCATCTCCAGATCCATTAGTTACTAAAGCAACTGGAACACGTAATTCTTTTTTATCAGGACCACATAATAATTTAAATGCTTCAGCCGCTTGAGGCAAAACTTCTAATCCACGACCAAGTACTCCGTCAATATCGAATAATAAACCGAAGTTTGGCTGTTAAATTATAAAAGTCAATTGTAAAGTATCATAAAGTTGATAGATAAATAAATAAATAATACTCTAGCAATATAGTATTTAAGCCATTACATTAGAATCATCGAAATGTCCAAGTACAATTTTGTAATATGTCTATCAGAAAGGTAAAATATGTGCCATGATATTGACAAAAATATCTCTATTGACAGTTATTTCTACAGCTAAATTCAAGAGTCGATTTCAGCTAGACCGCTATTGAAAACATGAAAGTACTGGATGGCCATTTCGTCCTAGTACTGAACTCCTCAACAGTGCACATCCACGATCCGTCATTCTGATAACAGTAATAATAATACCACATTTATAGTTAGTGATTTATTAGTCTAAATGATTTTCGGTCTGTAAGGTAAGTATATTGAAAACCTAGTTACAGTACTTAGCTATACAGGATATTTGATAAGCAAATGTGTTTTTGGAAAAACTGTACGTAGAAAGACTGGATTCCTGCTAATGTAACCTGATTATTTATTGTACTTTTTGAGTAGAACTTGACAGATCCACAGTCATTTTAGTACGGTACTTACCTTATTTGATATTTGTGGTAATATGAAATCGTTCACCAACATTTGTATGATTACGTCAGACAGTAATGTCAATACACTTATGAGAAAAACATTTAGGGATTATTATTTCATTTGAAATTACAACAATTGGTTATGATTGGAAGATAGTGTAAAAAATGGCGTCCAATTAAGCTACAAATTCAACATTTTGAAATGAGTCCTTCTATTCGTTTTTTTTATAGAATGACAAGGAACTACTTAAAAGTACTCTATTTTTAAAGAAATTGATAAAACTACAATCCGTAAACTCACCTCTTGATGACTATCCGAGTCTTCAGAACAATCTGCTGAATCATTATGATTCTCATATGTAAATATCTCCGCTTTTCCTTTATTCTCTATTTCTGTCATCATAAGTTTTCTTGAAGATTCACTTGCGTTCTTTGTTTTTTTGACAATTTCTGATTAACCTTCAATATTCTAAAGAAAGAATAAAAAACACTTTCTTATTTAATTTCGAATAAGTCAACAAAAGTATGTACTACTATACAAAAGTATAAGAACTCTCGTCTAAATTAGAGCGAATAGTTTCACAGTATTTGAGCGCCGAGTTGATGTAAGACATTAAATAGGAATAATATATTTGTAAAATCTCAGCGAATGAATTTGTAGTAAATTCAACGTTTCGCCTGACAATCTGGTCCAAGCTTTTTCAAGGAATTAACTATACAAAAGGTTTGTGGAAACTGTCGAATTCGTATAGTTGACATCAATAACTAATCTTATTTGAATAATCCTTGTTTCACTAAAATCAATTCATGATGTTAACTATATAGATATTTATATACTAACGAAAAGTTTATACTGAAATGACAATAGAATGTTTTTGAAGATAATTTCCATCAAGTAGAGTTACCATTACTAGAGTCGGTCAACTGTCCCAGAATTTACTTTGTAATACTTTGATATTAACAGTCAGTATGTAAAATAAACGATGAGTAAACTTTAAATATAACACTTATATGATTTTGAGATGGTGGACAAAATTTATAGCTTAGATGAATGATTTTGCTGGAGTTTTGTTCTCTAAGCTGGATAGTTTGGTCATGGAGCTTTCATCGTTCTTCTGAATAATATCATCAGCACAAATTTCAGGACTTCTACCTGGAAGCTACATGACCAAACCACCCAGCTCATAGAACAAAACTCTAGCAACATCTAACACTTATTACCATCATTAAAAACAAAAAAATATTTATAAATTATCATAAAACGTACAATCACTAATGTTAATTACGTCACAGAAAGTAACTTCTTAGAAAATTATTCATTTATATAAATATAATCCCTTATTATTAATAATCTATTTTTAATACATCATATATGATATTACTATTGGTCATTATTTTTAAGCATAGGTCACTTAACACAATGTGGACACATACATATATATGTAGATGACTTTAAGGATTCAACTGTTCACTTCAGCTATTCACTTGTTAATGTTCAATCTGTTTATAATGTTGTAAATTCTCTCTATTTATCTATCTATCTCTCTTTATATGCTAATGATCATGTGTTAATCAAATTAAAACTGTATGGTTAAATTAAAACATGTATGGATATGTGTTTGTTTATTTCTTTTAAACAATATTGTTGACAAACAATTATGACCGATTAATTAGTGTAAAGAAATATAAATTTTTTATATAGTTGAGATCATGAGTCAATTGAAGCTAGACCACCACGGAAAATCTGGAAGCACTGGACGACTGTTTCGTCCTATTATGGGATACCTCAGCAGTGCGCATCCATGATCCCGCCTCGTGATCCCACAATAGGACGAAATGGCCGTCCAATGCTTCCAGGTTTTCCTTGGTGTTCTAGCTTTAAATGACTCATGATTTCAACTACATAAAATTACTAAAATCTCCACAAAACCCCCCTTCAAATAAACATTTGTTAATTATTTATTAGGCAGTATAGTATAATATTTTAACTGTAGTTTTACAAGACATTTGAAGAAATTCATGATCATCGAAGTATGTATGTCATTTATTATTTCCGTTGCACTTCTCTAACTGTATAAATAAGATTATATGAACAACTTTTCATTGTGTTTAATGTTACTTTGTGTCTATAACTTCTTACTGCATAGAAAAAAGTTAGTTATCTGTATACTCAGCTCATAATCACTCCGAGCACTTAACCGATAGACCACTGAGTCGGCATCTCCACGAAACCCCCTTCTGATAATGATCATATACTCACTAGTAACTGTCTCCATGAGGTCATTTCTGGAGTTCTAGTGAGACGTCGTGACCAGTGGAACTAATCCATATCAGGTAGAGACAGGTATCTACCTCAGTACAATGGAAGTTGGTCGCGCAATTTCGTGGATTGGTTGAGGTTAGACACTAACACCGTTGGATGCCGGTTCAGTGGTCTATCGGTTAAGTGTTCTGGCGCGAGACTGGTAGGTCCTGGGTTCGAATCTCGTGAGGTGGGATCGTGGATGCACGTTGCTGATGTGTCCCATAATAGGACGAAACGGCCTTCCAGTGCTTCTAGTGTTTTCATGGTGGTCTAGCTTCAAATGACTCATGATCTCAACTGTATAAAATTACTAAAATCTCCACAATACCCCCTTCTGACAAATTTTTTACACGTACTTCATTAAACATTATATAAGAACAATAACTTTTTTTATTTATGGTAAACGGAATATACCCAATTAAGATATTAAATAAGGAAGATTGGTTCGGTAAAGAGTTCTTTTTTCGGATTTTGGATATGTGTTCATGTTAACACACTCATTAAGAAAGAAAACATTCGCATTTACTTTAGCAAGTTTGATAGAATAACACAGAAACCCATTAAGTTCCTTCACTGTTGAAGGGTCATTGGAAATTTTTTTTGGTAAGCGGAATACACCCATTACGATATTAAATAAGAAAGATTGGTTATTCTTTCAAACTTGCTGAAGTGAATGCTAATATTATCTTTCTTAAAGATTATCTTAACATGCACAAATATCCAAAATTTGAAAAGAGAACTCTTCGTTGTACCAATCTTTTTTATTTGATTGTCATTTTCATCATAATGCTTGTGAATTAAGGCTATATCGAGGTAATACGAACAGTATGCACATATGCCAATAAGAGACTGACCAGTTGCAGTCCTAAACATCAATGGGAAGATTCAAACGAATAATACCAAATGAATGTCATTTTCATTCTTTACAAGAAAAAAAGTCCTATAGTTCCAATGAAAAAAAGATTAAACAATAGTATGAATGTGTATTCTTTATCAAGACAGCTTCAAAAAAAAGCCAACAAATTTGATCTTTCGATCATTCTTTTGTTTTAATACACTCTATACATGACTTTTTCACAATTACCAGACTACTTAAACACCTGAACCATTTCACTTCATCTGTACAAATAGTGTAATATATATTTTTTATTTTAAATATATATTCATTGACAAACTATGTATTGTAAGCAGATAATTTAATATCCATCAAACTCTCTAAATCCCTTGGTTATCTTATTTTCATTTATATTAATGCCATTTAATTTCATTGTTTGATTACATGTTGCCGTAAAATAATTAGAATTTGACTTAGTTGTCAAGTACAAGTTTATATATTCATATTTAAGTCATTTTCTTTAAGGTTGATCTAGTGTTACTATCAAGCTTTTTTAAAATTAATTAGGAAACGGTTCCACTGCTAGCCACTGTCCATCTTTGCTTATAATGCATGTGAATTAAGGCTATATCGAGGCAATACGAACAGTATGCACATATGCCAATAAGAGACTGACCAGTTGCAGTCCTAAACATCAATGGGAAGATTCAAACAAATAACACTAAGTGAATTTATACTGTCTAATAGTTGAAAGTTTATAGTAAACTCATTTATTTTAAAACTCAAACAAAGATATTTACATATTCACTTGGTGTTGTATACTTGTATCTCCATTTTTATTTAGGATTGCAATTGACCAGTCTTTTGTTGGCATATGTGCATCCTGTGAGGACTGCCTGGATATTCTTTTAAACCCCAAGCTTTATAAGCAGAGATGGATAGTGGCTAGTAGTGGAATTCAGGACGCATGTTTCGTCCTATTGGAGACTCGTCAGCTGGATTTATGTGTATCTCAGATTTGATGTTCACTTCAAGACTTGAACCCGGTACTGTTCGCTTCAAACGCCATCGCCTTATCCACTTAGCTACTGAGTCCTGAGTGAACATCAACTCTGAGATTCAGGTACATACAGCTGACAAGTCCCAAATAGGACGAAACGTGCGTCCTGGATTCCACTGCTAGCCACTAACCATCTTCGCTTATAAAGATATTAAAATAGTTTATTTGTTTATCATCTTACAAAAATAAGACCCAAATATATTTACAGTTATCCAGAAACAGTAAATTACTAGTACTTTATAACAGCTTGATTTGTTAAACTTATTTCTCATAACTGATGACTACCTTCAGAGTACTGATTAATAATACATTGAGAAACCGTGATAAACAAAACCAAATACTTTCAAACAACAAAGTATTCTAACTACAAATGAATCGAGTGAATAATTTCACTAAATTTTCGTAAAAGTAAAAATGATATGATCACTATGCAACTTAGCTGCTTACAATTTAATTTTAAGAGGAAGATTAAGGTCAAAGTGAAAAGATATTTTAAAATTTCTTGACGTTATATGTTATTCTACAAATAATTTGTTATGTACTACAAATGTTCAGTCCATGTTTGAAGGTGAATATTTTCGACAAGTTGATGGTATTGTTATGGGTAGCCCCTAGGGTCACTCTTAGCTGATGTATTTACGTCATATGTTGAAAATAAAACAAGAGTGCTCATCAGCGAGGCAACTTTGCATAGGAGATACATGGATAATATATTAGTTATGTGTGATAAAAGTTTTGAGGTTTCCCAGTTATTAGATAATCTCAATGGGGTACAGAACGATATCGTAATGACCTATGATACAGAAAATAATGACCGATTGCCCTTTTTGGACATATTTTTCAGTTGAGATGGTCAGTCTATAGGAAACCAACTTGGATGGAACAGTATTTAAATTTCCATAGTTTCTCTCCATTGTAACACAAGCGACGCTTGGTTAAGTTCCTTTTCAATAGGATTCAAATAATATGCACCACTGATACGGTTGAAGTACATGAAAAGCTGCTGACTGGCACACTACCAAATGGTTATCTACTAACGTTTATAAATAGGTTCAAAATTCAGTCAACACACGATATCTCGTTTATTCGGTCCTGAAGAAAAACGTTTATATCTATCTACCATATAGAGGTGAATGCAATAGTGTGGTCTTAAGACAGAGATTGGAAGCAGCCATTGAGAAAACCTATTATGCTGCTAAACTGGTTGCGATTGAAAAGACTAAGCCCATGATCCCAGACAGACCTAGACAATACGCAAATGAATACGTCACACTCCAATGCATTCACCAATTTGCATGTTTATGCATACACACATACATAAGGAGGAGTAATCGGACAATGAGAACAAGGGTCATGGAATATGTGCCTAGATTGCTTCAAAAGCAGTTAGTGTCAATTGATTCGATCAATGTGGCAAGTAGAAAACAATGCTCATTGATAGCCAAACACACATAATTAAAACGGGGCACGAAAGTGACATCAATACATGTTATAAAATATTGCATAAAAATTGTCAAGGACGAATTCTAAGTTTTACAGAGACCTTGACTATTCGTAAATTTAAACCCTCCTTATGTGTTCAAAAATAATATGTCATAAACTTGAATTTACCCTGATAATCCTTGAGTCATTTTATGGCGTAGAGTAATGCGACAATTTCTTATTCATTGTATACGATATAAAAAAATTTCTCTCCACTTTATTACCTTGTTTACTTGAACTTTCATTTACGTTACCTTTATCAATCTTCATATAAAATGCCCTGACAAGTATTGATATTGTGGTGTTGTCTACTTACATCTATATAAGTAGTATATGGTGTGGGTCAGACATAGAATGTATTTTGGCAGAAGATCGATGAGCAAAGAACTGAAATGAAGCGCAATCGTTTGGAAAATGCATGAGCAATGGAATTAGAAAAGAAACAGTGAAGATTGAAACAATTGGTTGTTAATTTGCAAATTGACTGTTCATTGTTTGGTTATCAGAATTTACCGAGATAGTCTGTAATGTTTGCTTAAATACATTTGATTGTCCCCCAGTCGTGTTTTGTTCACTACAATATGACCAAATTGTTCGAAATGTATAGCGCAAATACATCACATTGTTTTTTAGATCAACTCCATCTTCTCAGTGCTCTATCGAAATTTATAAAAAGGGACTAATTACTTCATATACTTTCAATTTATTAGAAGTGTATTAAACTAATAATAGTTCTTAGGTATCAAAGCCATGGTTGAACATGAAAGTTTCAAATAGATTGAACATTGGATAAAGAGTTAATAATAAAGATTTTTTTTTATTGTGATCTCAAAGAGTAGAAAAATTGTATTTCAGATGTTTCGTGACGTGATTTAAGTCACTTCTTCATAGTTAATAAATAACCGAAATAAAATGAACACAAGTTTCCTTTGTACTATTAAAACTTTTTTTACTTTTAAAACCCCACATAAAGTAACTTGATATAACATTTCATGAAATTGTACTTTTATAGAATTCAGTTAAACTTAATTATTCTTCTCAAAAACTGTATTACAGGTATTATTTATTTATTTAAACATATAAATATTAGTATAAAGGGGTACCAGATATATATGTGCCACACAAATCTCATTTGATTTGTATGAGGGCTGTGATACTGTATAGGTGCCTAAACTGAAGCAGGTGGTTTTCTTATGGGACAACACCACGAGCCTTCGACCTAAAGGTCTGATCCACAAGGAAGTGGAGCATCGTGAGAAGATGGAGTTCCATGGTAGCCGGTGACCAACGATTGATTGATACACCATTTTTTTCCCTCAGGATACTGGAGCCCACGTACATCATTGGTTTGGAATCAGGGTTTTCTAAATAAAACCATAAACTCATCCAAATTTCATTAGTTATTGATTCACACACTACTTTTCTTTCTAATGATAATTTCAAAATGCAAACTTATCCTAAAATCATTAAAGAGAAAGAATTTATTGGCAAAATCTCAATGAACGAATTTGAAGTAAATCCAACATTTCACATATCAATCTTGTCCAAGCTTTTTTTAAAGGAAATATAATCAAATATCAAAACTATAGAATATAAATAAATACATGGTTAACTAGTTCATTGTATTCTGAATAAGTTACCCAATGTTGGATTGACTTAAAATTCGTCTACTGAAATTTTTACAAATATATTCTTCTTCTTTAATGTTTCACATCAAATTGACGCTTAAATACCTTAAAACTATTCAATCAAATGTAGATGAACGTTCTTATTTTTATCTTAAAATCATTTGCATAGTTGAAATCATGAGTTAATTGAAGCTAGACCACCATGGAAAACCTGGAAGCACTAGTGGTCTATCGCCCCCAAATGCCCTAGTACGGTCGAGAGTGGGGAGAGTCCACTCTCTCTCTACAAATGCTCTCACATGGCCACGCGTATATAGCCTCTGACAGGGAAGTCCTACTCACTACCTTCTCGTGGCGGGGGTGTTGTTTACAAAATTGAGAGGACGAAAAGCGAATGTTCTGCGCCTTAACCGGGTTGGTGGACACGGAAATTTAACCTAGGGGAGTTGGAAAACCCTCATTCCAAACTAATGATGCACATGGGCTCCAGTATCCTGAAGGAACAAATGGCGTATGAATCAATCATTGATCATCGGCTACCATGGGACTGCATCTTCTCACGATGCTCCACTGCCTTGTGGACTAGACCTTCAGGTCAAAGGCTCGTGGTGTGGCCCCCTAAGAAAATCACCTGCTTCAGTCTGGGCACCTGGTCAGTATCACAGCCCTCACACAAATCGAATGAGATTTGTGAGGCGCATATGTATCTGATGCTTCTTTGTACCAATAATTATGTGTTTAAATAATAATAAAAAATAATAAGTGGTCTATCGGTTGAGTGCTCTGGTGCGAGACTGGTAGGTCCTGCGTTCGAATCTCGTGAGGTGGGATCGTGGATGCGCACTGCTGAGGAGTCCCATAATAGGACGAAACGGCCATCCAGTGCTTCCAGGTTTTCCGTGGTTGTCTAGCTTCAATTGACTCATGATTTTAACTATGCAAATACTGAAATCTCCACGAAACCCCTTCTGTAAAAATCACTCGTTTAGTCATTATTACGTGAATAAGTTTACATGACAGCATTATAAATGAATAGAATAAATGTATATTGTCCTAACAACAACAACGACAAAAAGTTGTATATAATTCCAATGTATAATGAAATGAATAATGATTGATTAATTAAGATCTTGTCGTCTAAGACCATATAATTGTTTCATAATGAATAGGTATCACACGTTTATACAGTTTCCTATATTATTATGCTAATAATATACAATATAATAATTATAATATTACAGCAAAACATGTACATTTACTACTACCACTACTACTACTACTACTACTACTATTACTACTACTACTACTACTAATGCTAATACTAGTACTAATGCTAATACTAATACTAATGCTAATACTAATACTGATACTAATACTAATAATAATAATGATAGTAATAATAATAATAATATCAAAACAATCAACATTAAATATGTAAATAATTTTGTACTAATTTCAATAGATGATGCAGATAAAATATCAAATTTTTTAAAATAGTATTTGTATGACCTGAATTCAAAATTAAGATTGTAGATCATCATTTATAGTTGGTCATAATTTTTTCATTGTAACTATGTCAGTAAATAAAACATTTTGAAAATTTTAATAGTTGAGATGATGAATCAATTAAAGCTAGACCACCATGGAAAACCTAGAAGCACTGAATGGCGGTCTCGCACGCGAGAGCTTAACCAACAGACCACTGAGCCGGCATTCAACGGTGTTAATGTCTATCTATAACCAATCCACGAAATTCGGCGATACACCTTTCAGTCTTCAGTGAGTTATTATCTTACAACAGGTAATAATCAACATATGCTCACTAATGACTGGTTCCATGAGGAATTTCCTGGAGTTCTAGCGAGAAACAGTGACCAGTGGAGTTCAACCAGGTCTGTTGTGAGATTGGAACTCACTAAAGACATTGGTGAATGTGTCGTTCAATTTCGTGGATTGGTTGAAGTTAGACATTGACACTGTTGGATGCCGGCCCACTGGTCTAGATGTTAAGAGCTCGCGTGCGAGACTGGTGGGTCCTGGGTTCGTATCTCGCGATTGTGGGAACGTGGATGCGCACTGCTGAGGAGTCCCATAATAGGACGAAACGACCGTCAAGGAGTGTTTCCAGGTTTTCCATGGTGGTTTCAACTATTTAAAATTACTATAATATCTCCAAATCCCTTCTGATAATAATTTTGAAAATTATTTTAATTATCAGAAAGGGGATTTTTTGGAGATTTTAATAATTTTATAGTTGAAATCATAAGTTAGTTGAAGCTAGAACATCAAAGAAAACCTGGAAGCACTAAACGGACGTTTCGTTGTATTATAGGACTCCTCAGTATTGTGCATCCACGATCCTGCCTGGAGAGATTTGAACCCAGGACCTATCAGTCTCGCGCGCGTGTGCTTAACCTCTAGATCAATGAATTTGAATGAAAAAAAAACATTGATTTAATAAAAATACATGGAATTTTATCTTTATTATAAATAGAAGTAAATAATCAAAAAAAATTATTTTAAAACTGTTGAAATAGGCAAAGATGAATTATGGATAGCAGTGGAATTCGGGACACACGTTTCGTCTTAATTGAGAATCGTCATTTGGATGTACCTGCATTTCAGAGTAGATACTCACTATGGGACTCGAATCCATTACTGTTCGCTCCAAACGCCATCGAGTTATTCACTTAGTTACTGAATCCAAATAGCTACTAGCTTGTGAATTGGGGTGAAGTTTAATTCACTTTTTGTATTGTTTGTTTGGATCCTCCTATTGATGTTTAGGACTGCAATTGATCAGTTTCTTATTGATATATGTGCATCCTGTACGGATTGCCTCAATATTGCCTTAAGCAACAAGTATTATAAGCAAAGATGGATGGTGACTAGTAATGGAATCCAGGACGCGTGTTTTGTCCCATTTGGACCCCATCAACTGGATGTACCTACAACTTAGAGTTGATGTTCACTTCGGGACATATGCGAATAAAATTCTGATCAATTGCAGTCCGGAACATTAATAGGAAGATTCAAACAAACTGTTTAAAAATGAATTATAACTATCCAAATAAGTTTAAAAATTACTATTATGTCGAAAATGAAATATTCTGAATAGTAAGCGTTGCCAACATTTACTTATTATGTCACATATTAATTGACCTCAATTTACATTGATAATGAACGTGAAGGTAATTGTAAATTACATTATAATTTCGCAGCACAGGAATATGAAAAACAACTCTTGTGAAAAAATTTAGAAGAGGGAAGAAAAAAAATGGAAAAATATGCTGACGACTCAGTATACACTTTAGATTTACATACATGCAATGATGAAACCGGTAAATGATAATAAGCGATAACACAATTGCAAGATTAAAACAGTTGATTGTATGACAATAAATAATTCAACAAGTATTACTGATTTCAAGAATTGGGATTAAATGCTTAATGTTTCAATTCCATGAATCATTTAATAATTTTTATTTTATTTTCAGAAAGGGGATTTTGTGGAGATGTTAGTAATTTAACAGTTGAAATCATGAGTCAATTGAAGCTAGAACACCATGAAAAACCTGGAAGCAATGGATGGCCGTTTCGTCCTATTTTGGGACTCCTCAGTAGTGCGCATCCACTATCACACCTCACGAGATTCGAACGCAGGACCTACCAGTCTCGCGCCATAGCACTAACTAAAACAAATTACACGAAGTTAGTAACTGAGAAACAATTCAAATAGAGTTTATTCTTTACAATAATGTCAAACAATGTGAAAATGTTAACTTCAAAAATCCCGATCTTTTAACTTCATATATGTTGATTTCGGCACTGGATCTCTGAAATATCAAAGGAATTAAAAACCCACAAAATTATTTTGTCCAATAAGTTTTCTTTCTATACCATCAACTATGATATACTTTCGGACGAACAAGGAGGATCTGAAACAGACGCAAAGGCAATGATTGGCAAGTCAAGGACAGCATTCCTACAGTTGGACAATATATGAAACCCGAAACAACTATCAATTAATATCAAAGTCGCAGTCTTCAATATGAAGGTCAAGACAGTCCTACTGTATGCAGCTGAAACTTCGAGAACTACCATAACCATCATCAACAGCGTACAAGTATTTATAAAAAGATGTCTATACAAGATACTCAATGCCCATTGATCGGATAGCATCAGCAACAGCCTACTGTGAGAGAGGACAAATCAGCTTCCAGCTGAGGAGATAATTAGGAGAAGACGCTGCAAGTGGATAGGACATAAAATGAGGACATCATCAAACTGCATCATGAGGCATGCCCTAACATTTTATCCTGAAGGGAAACGAAAAGGAGGAAAATCGAAGAATACACTGCTTTGGGAATTGGAAGCAGTTATATAAAGAATGAATAACAACTGGTAAGAACTGGAAAGGATTGCCCAGGACAGGGTTGGATGGAGAATGGTGATGGTTGGTCTATGCTCCTCCACGTGTAGTAACATGCGTAAGTGAGTAATTAAGTAAATAATGATATACTTTCATTGACATCAGATTGATTCAGAGTAACAACAACTGTATAGGCTTATTAAAAATGCTCTTTACATTCAAGAAATGGTATTGAAGAAGTGATTATTAAGATTTCAATCTTTTTATTTGACAGACTGCTACTTAAACCAAATAAATCACTAACATTTATGGATGGTGATTGGATAGAGATCTGTCGAAATATCAGTACATCGCATAAACTTACTAAATTAATAAACTGTCAGTGTATATATTTCAGAATTTATTTCCCTACTGTTTATGTCAAGAATGTCGATATTTAAATATTACTAATTTTATGGACAGCAAACATTGAAACCACCTTTATCTATTTGATGTAGACAGACGTCACTAATAATCATACGTTTTTCATTAATGCATATGAATTCATTATTTTTAGGGAGTGTTTCTCACAGACTGATCTGAGTCTAGGCATAACAGGGAACCAAAGGGGACTTAAACTGATGAAAATATTTTATGAAGGTGGGTTTAATATGTATGCAGTTTATTTGCACAGATTTACTTTCGAGTTTCCAATGTGTAGTTAACCATGACAACTCAAAATTATCTATAAAAATAAACTGAATCTATCTAAAGATGGATACACACACACAGTTATGTTATTGATATCCAATGTAAACCAAAATCCGTGTGCACATTAACTTCATGTAATGTGTATTTCAAAGTCATAACAATAGCTTCTTTTAAATTCCAGGATTTTCAATGATACTTTATTTTACTTCATTATTACCCCTTTTCATCCTCAACTAACATATAAATTCATTCTTCATACTCCACTGGAAAACAGAACATAACGCATTAGATCTCCCCTATTTCATGTATTTTATTATTATTACTACCGTGTTATCAACTCCGCCTGTAGCTCCTTCAGGGGCTACTGCCGTCCCCAAGCCCTGATAAAGGAAGAGGGTTGGACATGGGGTTAGCGACCCCATCCCGTAGAATACTAACTCGCTAAAAAATCTCTAACCAGAAAAAATTACTCAAGTAAGTACTACCATATTATCAATAAAAACCGATTCTTATGCTCATTAAAAAAGTTAGTTTCATTTACCTACATCAAAAATCATATTACTTGTTTTAATTATAGCATACTCCATTCATATTTTACCTCACTGTTAGTTGATTTAATTTATACCTCACACTTTACTTATATTACATTCTATATAGTTATTATTTACACTTTAGAGTAAATATTGCTATCTTTTTTAGAATATCATGTTTACCTTCAAAATGTGACCTTGTCATAATTTGTTCAGTACTTACTTACTTAGTTATGCCTGTTACCCCCAATGGAGCATAGGCAGTCGACCAACATTCTCCAACACACTCTGTCCTGGGCCTTACTTTCCAATTCTTTCCAACTTTTGTTCATTCTTCTCATGTATGTCTCTATTTCTCGGCGTAATGCGTTCTTTGGTCTTGCTATTCTCCTTTGACCTTCAGGATTCCATGTGAGGGCTTGTCTTGTGACGCAGTTGGGTGCTTTTCTCAAAATGTGTCCTATCCAATAAGTGTTCAGTAGGAATTATTAACTTATAATTAAAAATCATGATGATTTTCTTGAAGCCCATATGACAAAACTGTAAGGATTTATTTTGTATATTCTGTTCTTCATTATTCTAATTATTTATTTATTTATGTTTACAGCACTCATAAGTAGCATAGAAGTAATGACAAAATATTTTTTATACTTCTCAGTGCACTATTATAATGATATCTGGTCAATTCAATTGATACGAATTACTGCGCATACGATTCTAGCATAACATTCAAGGTTAAGAAGGAAGGAACTATCTGGATAAAGAGACTACTGAAGATTTGTATAGATTTTTTTGATACATGTATTGGCGTAAATTAAGAGTATTTTGAAGGAATCACATATTATACACCCTGAATTTTGTAAACCACTCAATTAGTCATGATCAATATTGAAATTAGTACATATGTCTGTCAGCCCAAGTTGCTATACCATATAATAACAGTAAGATAAAAACGATAAGATGAATAAAAATCTATATATTATTAGCATCAGTTGTGGTGAAAAAGCTTAAACAATGGGGAATACGGTTCCAAAAGAGTGTATGAATGTAAGAAACAAAAAGGTATAAATAAATATTCGAGTTGCAGAACAGAACGTTTAATTCACCCTTTGTGTTCAGTTTGTGTAATGACAAAGACCAGTCTTGTAGTAACATTTCGCACTTACAGTCAGATATCATTAAAAAAATGCTAACACTGTTACTCAAGGCAATCAGAAGCCCGGGTCAATTAAGGTTCTATACCACACAGGACTGTTTCAGTTGAGTATTTTAAGTGGACAAGTGAATATCCTAGTAGAACATCAATACCTTGAAAGAAAGTAGGTTCTATCTCTTTAAAGAAATCCAATAAAAATCCAGATTAAGGACAGTTTTGGTCAAAATCATTTGTTTTTGTATGGTGCCGTTGAGATTGGTCCATTTATAGTTTTATCACTTGAAGTTTCCAGTCCAAATGATTGTACTTCATAAGCTTTGACTCAACCAGTAGTGTTCAAGTGGAGCCATTCTGGTACACCCACTCACTTTTGCTTCAAATCAGATATAGCATTTTCAAAGTCCCCAGATGTGAGGGAAAATTTTTATTAGTCACCAACTAAATTGTCTCAGTAAGAAAAGGCAAGCCAAGGGCATCTGGAAGGTCAACAAATTGTTCCTTAAATTTTCTACTCATAAATCCATTTGTGTTGCTTGAAATAAGATGGTCTCATAATTTCTAGAGATGGTCCTACTAACAACTTCTTAAAGCTTACCACTTTGAGTAATATGAATAGTCGTCTAATAGTTTAGATTGTTAGAGTATATAACTGCTGTTTTTATTACAGAATGGTAAACACACCGCATTACCCAAAAGTGAAGATTGACTAAGTGCTTAGTTAGTTTTACCGTGAACAGACCGCCGAACATTTCATGCTCAAAATGTCTACAGATAGGTTTCATTGTGACATTTTTCTCAGTCCAATATTAGGTGGAGACAAGCATGAGCTAGAAATAAAGTATAACTAGGTTATGGATACATACTTAAGAACGAAGGATAGCTTTTAATGGAACCTGTTTATTGATGATGGTACATATGAAAGAAGCCAAACGCAGAAGAGAACGATTCATATTAGAAGATAAATAAGTAATCTAGTATTGAATAAGATAATGTCAAGCACTGCCGAAGGTAAAGGGAAGTGGTTTTCCCTTTCTAGTTTCCTACACTGTTGTAGAAGCCTTTCTATTAAGGTAACTCAATAGTAGACTGTTTTAAAGGTAGTCTTGAATAACTGGGACCATGATTAGAGAAAACAAAAGATAACTACTTGATGCTGATCATCTAGAGGTATTTCAGCTCAGTTAACTTATCACATGAACAAAGAAGTTATCGTTTATTGATTAATAATTCGATGAATATCTTTTATAAATGACATTTCTTCACACCATATAAATAAATTTTCGAATGTTATCTATATAGAATAAATACAAACATAATCCCCTAAGATGAAACTAAAAAATATGACAAAACCCTTATTATTACAAATTATTATCAATGCACTGACTCATTTTATCGGAAGGGGGTTTTGTGGACATTTTAGTAATTTTATATAGTTGAAATCATGAAGACATCACTGAAGACATTGGTGAATGGTTGCTCGATTTCGTGGATTGGTTGAAGTTAAACATTAACACCATTGGATGCCGGCCAACTCAGTGGTCTAGTGGTTGAGCGCTCGCGCGCGAGACTGATAGGTCCTAGGTTCAGATCTCGCGAGGCTGGATCGTGGATGTGCATTGCTGGGGAGTCCCACAGTAGGACGAAACGGCCGTTCAGTGCTTCCAGGTTTTTCATGGTGGTCTAGCTTCAACTGACTCATAATTTCAACTATACAGAAGTTTGATTTTTTTGATTTCTTTATTCTTGGTCTTCGAGATTATGTTAATGAGATAGTTTAAGGAAAGTAAAGAGACTTTTAGAATTACATAATTCATCACTAAGAATTCAATATTATTGGTACATAATTTCTATGATTACTTTGACTAAATTAATTAAAATAAATTTCCTTCAAGCATTCGTTACATTCTCAGTAAAGAGAGATAAAACTGTTTTTCAGACAAATATCAGTCACAATGTAAAGATGTTACAAGAATATAACAAATGTTAAAACGTTCTTTCATAGTTGAAAGCGTGAGTCAATTGAAGTTAGACCACCATCGAAAACCTGGAAGCACTGGATGGCCGTCTCGTCCTATTATGGGACTCCTCAACAGTGCACATCCACGATCCCACACTCACGAGATTCGAACCCAGGACCTACCAGTCTCGAGCTAGAGCCCTTAACCAATAGACCATTGAGCTAGGCGGCATCCAACGGTGTTCTTTACAATATACTCAATAATGCTTCGATGCAATTATTCCAAATTCATAGAACAGTTTAATTGTCACTGAAGCGTTATATCACGTAAGAGTTGTATGAAGTAAGTAAATCTCTTTGTAAAACAATTTCCAAACAATAAAAATAATGAATTCATGTGGTGTTGTTTGCTTGTATCTTCCCATTGTCGTTTAAGACTGCTATCGATCAGTCTCCTATTGGCATATATGCATCCTGTATGAATTTCTTCGATATTGCTTTAAGTCACAAGCGAATAGTACTTTGTTCGAGTCTTGAAGTGAATATCAACTCTGGGATGCAGGCACATCCAGCTGATGAGTCCCAAATAGGACGAAAGGTGCGTACTGGATTCCACTGCTAGCCACTATCCATCTTTACCTAATAAAAGTATTGCTTTCGTTTATCCTCAAATATATTGAAGCAATAATGAAGTGAACAAAAACTTAAGTATGGTAAACCAATTTCTGATTTTATGCAAAATTAAACAGTGTCTTTGTAAAACATGAAAATCATACATTAAATAAATCATTTATCTATCTTCCTTTAGTTTTCCTTTACATACTCCATTATTCTTTCAGTTCTGTTGTTATTCCGAATTACTCTCTGTTTTCTTTCTTTTCCTCTTAATTTTAATCTTCTTCTAGTATGCAATCCACCTCTAATTCCTGCTATATACTACTTATCTCTGTCCACAGTACAACATGTTTTACAATTACAACATGCTTATTTAACAAAACATTCACAAAATGTACGTGTATATTCATTGTAAAAAGCAATGAATTATTGATTTCGTTATACATATGCATATGAATTACTTGCCTAAAGAATAATTTCATGTTTATGTATTTCAAAATTATGACATTTATGATTAAGTTTACATGCCTAAACAAGACAAGGAATCATGACTATCAGTATGGAGTTGTGAAGATTGTTAAGTTTTTGATTGTTATCATGAATCGATCTATATGGATTGGTTGAAGTTAGACATCAACACCATTGGATGTCGGCTCAATGGTTTAGGGATTAAGCGTTCGCACAAGAGATCGAAGGCCCTGGGTTCGAGTCCCATGTGCGAAGTCGTGGATATGTATTGGTGCGGAAGACAAGACAGCCGTCCAGTGCTCCCAGGTTTTCAATGGTGGCCTAACATATATAGATTCATGATCTCAACCAGAATTATGATGAATTTACATTAGTTATGAAAATTAAAAATCTTTACAACTACAATGTGTGTCAAATGACTACTTTTCATTTATGGCAAATGTCAAGTTTTAACAAAAAACTTTAATTCAAATACATGAAGTTGATAACATACATTATACTTCACTTGCTTTTTTGTTCCAGAGAAATATATGAATTCTGTTCAAGTTCTAAGGAAATTCTACATTGCAACAAAACATTTATTTGGATTAATTTTCTATTGTTTGTTTGAATCTTCCCATTGTTATTTAGGACTGCAATTAATCAGTCTCTTATTGGCATATGTGCATCTTGTACTGATTGCCTCTATATTGCCTTAAGTCACAAGCGAATGGTACTTGATTTGAGTCTCTGAGTGAAAATCAACTGTGGCATTCAGGCACGTCCGGCTAATGGGTCCCAAATAGGACGAAACGCACGTCAGTGATTGCATTGCTGGCCACCATCCATTTTTGCTTATAAACACTTATTTGGTTCAGTCTGAATTTTAGTGGTTTTCTAATTAGTATCACTCGATGAATTAAATTATCTTTCAATCCTTTTACTCAATGAGAGTACCAGGCATTTACTCGTACGCTGTTTCCAAAAATGTCACAAAACATTGTAATCATTAGTTCACTGTAACAAGCTAATCAACTGAATAACAGTCATGTACTCCCTACCGTATGACATTTGAATAAGTTTGTGAGGTCTTAAAGAAAATTTATGGCCGATAAAATCCAACTGCACTACAAGCGATTAGGTTATGTACTGATGAAATTGGATAGTTGTCTCCTTGTGTCGATAACTGAGTGAAGTCCAATTCGATTCCGTGTAGTGTTGTTGGTACCATTGTTCAAGGATTCAAACCTAAGGTGAAACAACTATGCAACACTGCATGGTTTTCACTTGTCCTCCGGATATTACTAATCAGTGATAAAAGATAACTGAAGATTAAACCGATCTCCCCAAGCTAAACTTATCAAACTGTTTTGTATCATCTAATAGTTCTTAAAACACATGAGGAGAACTTCTGTAAACATTAAACTATTAGTTTCTTAAGCAGGGCTTAACCAGGTTATCAAAATGCCTTATTAAATTCACCAACATTTAAATAGTATATTTGTCCATCGATCTCGAAAATAGTTAATAAGTCAAAAGTTCAGTCCTGTATGAATGAATGCGAACTGTCGGCGGGCCAGAAAACTAGGACGAAAGAGACGTCCGGTATCTCAACAGTTTCAATAGTTTCTTCCCATTTGTTCTCATTTTACGGTAAAAGTCATCTACAAACAATACTATCTTCACCAATAAATCATAGTTGCAGATAGATGCATAATAATCGACGAAACGGCCGTCTAACGTTTCCAGGTTTTCAATGGTGGCCTAGCATAGATCGACTCATGAATTCAATTATTAAGAAAGATATGTAACGGATTGCAAATGCATTAAATAACTAATTCGGTTCACCGTTCATTCTCTGTTAATTTCATTAAGTTAGAGTAAATTCAGTGGTTGACTAGTTTAAGTCCCGTTTACGGCTACAAATCACACTAAAACTCCTCTAAAACAAGTGTTATTGCATAAATATGAATTTGCATATCATTCTCACTTTCCTGGAGCCCTATAAGCTTGTAGGATTTACAAGAGTAAGGCGCATTACATCTTGTAAAAATAAACCTCGTTCACATAGAAATCATCGTAACCAAACTAAATCCCTATCGATTATCCGTTATTAAATAACCATAACTCATCTATATATTGATTCTCTTATTCATCACATTTCACAAGGTCTAGTTAGTTCACTTACAAAAGTAAGTGTTTAGTTTATACCTAATACTGTTAGAATAATAACGATTTATTGAATAAGCATTAACAAGTATATACACTAAACCAGTTATACATTATTTTATCAGAATACCCTTTATTGAAAGCTTTTAGTTTAGCCCAAGTACAAAAAAAAATATTCAAGTTTAAATTTAGTACAATTTAATGTTTACTGATGTTTTGCTAAGTAACCTCTTGATTTAACTGTGTCGAGCCACCTAAACTAGTAGCCACATTGCAACTTGATCGTTAGCATTCGATCTGCGATAAGAAGGACTTGACATACATGACATTGATCACACCCAGTGATCAATTAATTGTACTTTGTCAACTATATACATCATACATAATCTTGACTTACTAACGACCTAACTAAATTAGACCCTCATTTTCATTGGTAACGTTTGTAAAATAGTCAAATTTTAATAGATCGTTTCTTTTTTACGATACTTTTAAATATTTCATAGAATTACTTCCATTTATAAATTTGACTAAAACAAAAACAATTAACAGAATAACAAGAATTAATAATAATAATAATAATATATTCTGAAAATAATAATTACAGAATTCACACCAGTTTACAGGCATCATCAGATTGATATAAAAAGCAACATTTAATGTAGAGAACAAACATGTTTTATGTTTGCTGGATTAGTAATGGATAAGTAGTTTATATATGGCATATATCACGGCAAGCCAATGCAACACCAGGGAACTTGTCATTTTTTCTTAAGTGGATAGCCTGATGATTTATGAATGTTGTTCTGTAAGGTTATTTCTAGTGCCAGAGAGAGTTATTGATAATTATCTACAACTAGAGAAAGTAAGATAAAAGCAAAAAGTACGGAACAACAAAACAATGATAGCAAGTAAGAGGTTAAACATTTAAAGTTCCGATAATCTCACTTGTGGAGTAAGATACACTTACAGGCGCTAGAGCATTTAATGCATTTTCAGAGGAGCAACAGGCATTAATTGAGCGAACAAGCAATGGGAAAGAGTTTAACGTACGGATAGTTTGAGGTAGATTATTCCAGAGCCTAGGAAACTTACAGGTAAAGTAATTCATATAGAGAGAAGATCTAGAATATGTTTGTTTCGCTAAAGACAAGGAGTTACGAATGTCGTAATGTGAGGCTTTAGCATATTGAATCGCCTGGCTGGATGTGAAGGAGAGTTTGTTAAGTATTTTGAAAAAGAAGATAAGGTTAAATTTGAGTCTCCTCTTCCATAAAGGGTCAAGCCCTAGTTTACTACACCTAGAATTATATGTCAAGACACTATCAGTTCCAAGAGTACGAAGTGTAAATCGTCTCTGCACTGATTCAAGTCTTAATTTTTCCTTTATGCGCGTGCTACTAAGGAGAAACGCACAGTATTCGAGGAGTGGTCGAACACAGACTTTGTACATTAGAATATGAGATTCGCTGTTATGAAGGTTTCGAGTTATGTAACCTATAAGGCGTTGAGACTTGGACGTTTGTTTCATTATCTGTTCAGTAAACGACAAGTCGTCGGAGTACCTAAGTCCTAGATCTACTACTGTGTGTAACCTAGATAATACTTCACCATTTATGGTAAGATCGAGGTTGAGTGATGTATCACCGAAGCATAACCATCCATATTTAACTGTATTAAGCTACAGTTGCCATTTCGAGCACCACTGTGCTACCTTGTTAAGCTCCGTGCTGATACGATTTTGAATATTACTCAGCTCATGTGGAGAAAATGAGTACACCATCTTAAGATCGTCTGCATACAAAAGGGACTTACCCACACTAAAACACTCACAAATATCATTAATGAAAACTAAAAAAATCAAAGGACTTAAGACACTACCCTGAATTACCCCACTTCTAACAGGGACGGCGTTCGACAACGAAGAGTTGATTTTAACTATTTGATGTCGATTGCTGAGGAAGGAATCAAACCAGGCTAGTAACGGGTTTTGGACCCCATAAGATGCGAGTTTACCTATGAGAAGTTGGTGGTTGACCATGTCGAAGGCCTTAGAAATGTCCAGGCATAGCACTAATACTAGATATCCTTGGCTACGAAGAGAATAGACTAAATTAAAGAAGTCAAAATGACATGTCATACAAGATCGATTTTTAAGAAATCCATGTTGCGAATCATCAATAAATTGTTCAATCAATAAATAGTTGGATAGTTCGTCACTAATAATTTTTTCCATAATCCTAGAGATAACTGGAGTAATATTTATTGGCCGAAAGTTGTTCATGTCAGTCTTATCTCCGGATTTGTAACGTGGTATGATGTACGCGGTTTTCCAACGGTCAAGATAAGAGCCTGATTCTATAGAGAGAGTAAACAGCTTAAGGAGAAGAAGTGGAATATCTAAAGGTTCTTTGTCACCTACTTACAACCTAAAGATTATCATTGTTATTATTAGCTTTATTCAATATTATATTTTTGGCACAATAAAGAATTATCAGCATATAGTATTTCAGTGAGTTTACGTTTCTTATTTCTTGATCGATCCTGACGATAAATATTGGACGATCGCCAATTAGATGTTAACATTTTAGGGATCGATATCTGAATAATGTACTTTCTTTTCAATTCATATTGCCAGCCATCATGATATCTCCGATTGTACATTTTTGTAACTTGTACAGCGAAAGATCGTAAAGTTTTCACAAACTTACCTGAATAGGTTATACAATTAATTGACTTAATGATCTGTTAAAACATACAAGGAAACAGATAACTTGTTGAAATATCTAGATGGCAGGAACAGGTAGCTCAGATATTCAAGCAGGCCACCCGTATTATTATTATAATTAACATGATTGTATTAATCATTAACAATCGGTGTACATACTTTATATCATGACATCATAACATGATATTGAATAACGTAAAGAGCAATAAGTATGGGAAAACGAAAAGAGATGTTAGAGTCTTAAATAATGTAAATATTTATTGTTTGAATATAAGAACATTCTAGAATAAATAGCTAAGAACATTATAACAGAATTATTTAGAAATAGGACATCATTGTCATAGTTATGTAACTATCAAGACAAAATGGACCAAGTGAGTACGGATGAGATAGGAAGTAAAAATCAATAACTAGTAACATGAAAAGTAGAATAGTTCAACAAACCTTTATAAATGAATTCACCACTGCAAGACAAGATTGATAACTGAATCTTTCTGATTATAGAGTTTTGGAGATTGTTGAACGTTATTGAAATTATCAACCTATCAGTGTTAGGCCACTATTGAAAACATGGATGCACTGGATGGTCATTTCGTGCTAGTATCAGACTCCTCACTAATGGGTATCCATGATCCCACAGGGGAGACTCAAACAATGGAAGACTGTTATGCAGTGTCATAAATTGTTTGTGGTTAGACGTAAACACTGGTGGATTCCCACTATACAATCTAGAGGTTAAGTGTTCGCACCCAAGACACCAGGTCCTGTGTTCGATTCCCGTGCACAGAATCTTAGATGTTCACTGGAGAGAAGTCCTATACTAAGTTGAAATGACCATCTAGTGCTTCTGGGTTTTCAACGGTGATCTAACATTTATCTGTTCCTAATTTCAAGTGAATCATTTTAGATATATAAATTTGGTTTAAGTTTTTTTCTTACAATTACTTCAACAAATCGTATTAAATTTGTTGTTTTCTATTGATTATCTTAAAGAAATTTGAGACATCAACACTATGGTCACTGTCAAACAGATGGCATATAATCGCACTGCCGAAAACGTGTTATCATTTCAATCAAAACTATTTTTATAAATATAACTATAACATTGTGTAAATATTATAAATGATAAACAGAATTATTCCCCTAACTTATCATCTTCCTTTTGCCAGTTGAATTAATGATTATAAAAATCATTGTCTAAAACCTTCTCATCATCATAGTGTAGTGAATTAGAATACGAATGGAGACAATCAAATGTACAAAATTACAGACTATCTAACTAAAATCTGACAACCATACAGTAAACAATTAATTTGCCAAATAACAATCAATTGTCTCAATCTTGACTGTTCCTTCTGCAAATATCAGTCCATCTTCTCTGATTTCATTGTTCATGTATTTTCATATCAATTGCGTTCCATTCGGGTTCTTTTCTTATCAATCTTCTACTGAAATACATTCAATGCCTGACCATTACCATATACTACTTATGTGAATATAAGTAACCCATACCACAATATTAATAGTGATATTTATCATAGTAAATTGTTCACTATCTTATTAAGGTCAGGATAAATTCTCACTCAGAGAAATTTTTAACTACTATAAACAAAGAAAACTCAGAAGGGGTTTTTTGTGGAGATTTCAGTATTTCCATAGTTGAAATCATGAGTTAATTGAAGCTAGACCACCAAGGAAAACCTGGAAGCACTGGATGGCCGTTTCGTCCTATTGTGGTGGTCTAGCTGATGATCTATTTTCAATAGACTCATGCTTTCAACTATGAAAATACTGAAATCTCCAAAAAATCCCCTTCTGAGAATAAAAATCATATGCTCACTAGTGACTGACTTCGAGAAGTACATCCAGATTTTCTAGTGAGAAGCAGTGACCAGTGGAGTTCAACCAGGTCTGTTGTGAGATATCAACTCACTGAAAACAATTGTTGAACAGTTGCTCAAATTCATGGATTGGTTGAAGTTAGACATAAACACCATTGGATACCGGCTCAGTGGTCTATCGGTTCATTGCTCTGGCGCAAGACTGGAAGGTCCTGCGTTCGAATCTCGCGATTGTGGGATCGTGAATGCGCACTGCTGAGGAGGACGAAACGGTCGTCCAGTGCTCTCAGATGTTTCATGGTGGTCTAGCATGGTGGTCCATGCTTTCAACCATGAAAATAAAGTAAACTCATCTAACTTATTTCATTATGTATAAATTCGTTCAAGAAATGTTTAATAAAAAACTGAGAAGTTTAAAGTATTTTTTACAAAAACAAAAAAAAAAAAAACTAACAAACTACAACCTTTAAAATAACTCACATTTGTTTTCTTTAAAGAAATTAATCAAAGTGACCAATTTTCGGGTTTAGAAAATAATTTTAAAAAATCAATAACTGCAGAAAATTTTTAAAAACAAACAAACAAGAAAATAGCATTTTTGATGATTTCGATTACTTCCCTGAAGAAGTCCAGACAAGTTAGCTGGACGAAACGTTGGAATTATTTATATTTCAATCGCTGAAACTATTTCAAATATAATAATTTTTTCACATATAATGAATTCTCTATATTCGGCGCCCAATTATTGTCAAACTATTCATTTTAACCTTGAAGAAAATAGTTTTGTTAATAAATAACAAATTATATTTTGACCTCAGTTACTAATTGTATAGATAGTATAATAAAGAAAATAGGGGGTAGCCGTTAGTCGTTTTTTTTTTATAGAAAAAGAAAAAAAAAAGAGAAAACAAGTTTTATGTTTAATAATTAGTGAATTTTCTTTTCTTTCTTATTTTAATTTTAATTCTTACATTTATATGGAATGTTATTAAAAACAAGAACAAAATGATACAATTTTCTATGAATGAAAATATGATTTTGTTGAATTTTCATAGTTGAAATCATGAGTCAATTGAAGCTAGACCATCATGGAAAACCTGGAAGCACTGGATGGCCGTTTCATCCTATTATGGGACCCTTCAGCAGTGCACATCCACGATCCCACACTCACGAGATTCGAACCCAGGACCTACCAGTCTCGTGCCAGAACACTTAACTTCAATTGAGATCGATGAAATTGGAGTGTATGTATATATTTGATTAACTCCGCCTGTAGCTCCTCCGGGGGCTAATGTCGGTCCCAAGCCCTTATAAAGGAGGAGGGTTAGGCATGTGGTTAACGACCTTATCCCGTAGAAAACCAACTCGCTTAAAAAAAGCTCTAACCAGAAAATATATATATCTGATTGAATAAATGAATGAATTTTGGGATAATGTAATTTTCTATTGGTTGCTTATAGACAATATCTATAATGATTTTATCAAATTAATGAAAAACAAATGATCAATAATTTTACTTCCGGTCATTATCAGAATTAATGTTATGAATTTGAAAGTTCGTCGCCAATTTGTTGTGATCTTATGCCTGGCTTTTTACCACGTCATTTATTCACCAATCCAAATACGACTTTTCCAATCTTAGTACTGCGTCCGAACAATGACGTTCGATCGGTTTGAGCAGTCTAGCGTCCTTACTGGTCCTTTATCGTAATAGCCCTACCAGTTGAGTTCAAAACACCAATTACAGCTTCTGTTATAAGAATCATTTATATCAAGCATACTTGGTTAACATACCAGACAGACGGACCGTATCACACCATAATGTGTGCATATATCTGATTGAACGAATGAATTTTGGAATAATGTACTTTTCTATGAATTGCTCATAGACAACATCTATCACAATTGTATCAAATTAATGAAAAACAAATGATCAATATTTTTTTTCTTCTGGTCATAAGAATGTGTAAATATCAGAACATTTTTTCACATAATGGAATTGAATCCATGTAGGAATTAAATCATTTCAATGGTTAGTATAGAATACTATGAAGATTATCGAGTATCGTAATATTCATCATGAATTTATCTTAGTTAAGCAGATACTGAAAACTCGGATCTCTTACAGGAAGCCGTGAACACTGAAGTTTAACCATACATTGCGTCAGAGAAAATATCTCGAATGGTAATGGTTTACGGTTACACAATATCACAAATCGGTTGTAATAAGAAATGTATACAAATTCAGTGTTTTAAATGGTTAAGTCCTCCTAAGAGAGCTGAAATTACTTCATTCGATCCCCCTGCACGGTCATGGATACATACAGTTGAGGAGTCACACACTAGGTTAGAGCAGGTATTCAATTCTTCCTAGTTTACCTTGATTTCAACTGCAATTTAATAATATTTTTCTCACATAAAGGGATTCCCTTACTTTAATTTTATGATGAAATGTGGGTAAGCTTTGGGTGTTTTACTTGTACATTTTCTAACATCCTATTAATGAAAGTTGATTTTCAGTCCTATAACTTATTAATTAATTTAATGTTTCAAGTAGAATTGGATAGTAGATGGTAGGGAGATGCAAACTGCACGTTTCTTCCTGTTTCGTACTAGTCAATTGTATGTGCCTGAACCGCTGATGCTTGGACATGCACTAGAACCCAGTACCCTAACCTATGAATCCTTAACATATTGTTCGGCTTAAAATTTTCATGTGTACATGCAAATATTACTATATATAAGAGTAGCCTGATGAAAATCTACTTTTGGAAACAGTATTTTACGATTATATGAGCCGTTCTAATTTACAAAATGGAAATTCTTAATATTTTTAAAATTAAACAAGGTCGAAAGTTTCGAAAGCCTAACAGTAACTGTGTGAAACATGTATTCTGGAAGCACAGGTTAAGTACAATGGAATTCCATAAATAACTTGTTAGGATACGATGACCAGTAACTATTGAATGTGTTATATTTACTTATTTAAACACATGAATATTGGTACAAGGAAGCACCAGATAAATATGCGCCATACAAATCTCATTCGATTTGTGTGAGGGCTGCGATACTGCCCAGGTGCCCAGACTGAAGCAGGTGGTTTTCGTAGGGGGCCACACCTTGAGCTTTTGACCTAAAGACCTGATCCACAAGGCAGTGGAGCATCGTGAGGAAATGCAGTTCCATGGTGGCCTGTCACCAACGATTGGTTCATACTCCATTTGTTCCTTCAGGATACTGGAGCCCATGTGCACCATTGGTTTGGAATCAGGGTTTTCAAACTCCTCTAGGTGAACGCACCGTGTCCACCAACCCGGTTAAAGCACCGGACATTCGCTTTTCGTCCTCTCAATTTCGTAAACAACACCCCCGCCACGAGAATGCAGTGAGTAGGACTTCCCTGTCAGAGGCTATATATTTGAGTGGCCATGTGAGAGCATTTGGAGAGGGAGAGCGAACTCTTCCCACTCTCGACCATACCAGGGCATTTGGGGGCACAGTTATTTTACTTACAGACGTTATACTAGCACAAACAATCGTGTAGTCGCATTATTTTAATGCTTCGTTTTACATACTTGAATAATCATTGAAAATGCAGCATGTCATACACAAAACTCCTCAGTTTTTGACTTATTCACATCTATTCTGATTATTTATTTAAGTTTCGATAATGCAATGAGAAGACGAAGTTTATCAGAATTATGTGATATATTAGCGCAATACATTTCGAACAATCTGATCACACATATACTTGTTAAGACATTTTTATATGAAAATTAAAAGGTCAACTAGACAGGTTAAGGTAAGAAAACAAATAAAGTAGACAAAAACAATGTGATGACTACTCTGGATAATAAATCAGCATTACCAGGGTAGGTTAAGGGTAAGGACAAATTGTTTTTCAACACATAAAGGGGGTTTCAATTTCCGTATAGCCAAGGCTTCAATAAACCTTAGTATACGTCCTTGAAGGTTTTTGTACAACACTACAAACGCTGATTTGATGTCAACCTTATGACCAGTTTCAACTAAATGTTTAGCAATGTTTGTCTATCCTGTGATCTTATTTGACCATTCGAATTCATTTGGTTCTGTAGCCATTTAGGTATGTGAATGGCTATGTGTACAGAAGAAATATCTCCAACCCCTGCTCCTCTCTTGGCCAACCACAAGGCCAATTAATCAATAGTAATCCTAGCTAATATCTTTTTTCCTTCAAATCTCGTTTGAAAATAATTTCATATGATCTTATTACTCCATCTTACTTCTTTTATTTTTCTAGCTTCAAAACTTTTTTTGATTTTTTGTTATTATCATACTGAAGATACCACTGGTTTTGTGGTTTGACAACACTTTACCAGTAACACCTTCTATAATCGAATCGCGCCCACCCACTTAAATCAAAAGTCAGAAGCGAGGAGGTTGAAAGATATATTTGATGGGTTATCAGTATATCGAGAAGTGACTGATCTAATCTGGCTAGTGATCGTATGAGATGTTGCGCACTCCGTTCTAAAACGTGATCTGGTGCGGATACATGACCGAGCGCTTTCAGCTAAATGAGTCCATTAAAACTAATGTGGTTAGCATCCAATGTTGAACACTTACAGAGCTATTGATTTTTGGGATTTATTTACAACCACAATACTATACTACTTCTTTTCTATACAGCTCATCAATATATTCATGCCGTACAAATTCAATATGATAACTTGTATTATGTTTTACATCATCTACAATTGACTTTATATTTATTAATCAATAAACTTGTAGAAACTAGTTATTATTAACCCTAGTGTATAATAATGAATATATACTATCATTAATTCTTTGCCGAATCAAAATAGATAATGTAAGTTAGATTCACAACAACAACAACAACAACAACAACAACAACAACAACAAAATATCTGTACCTAGTTTTATTCTTTTTAAAAAAAAATAAATCATTCAAAACATTTTTCTTCTTTAAATCATGTTTACCTTAAATGTTTATTTCTATTTTACATGTAATAACAAGGAAATCATTATTAAAAACAAAACCTTATAACTTAAATAGATGTATTTTCATAGTTGAAATCATGAGTTAATTGAAGCTAGAACACCATAAAAAACCTGGAAGCACTTGACGGCCGTTTCGTCCTATTATGGGACTCCTCAGTAGTGCGCATCCATGACCTCACCTCGCGAGATTCGAACCCAGAACCTACTAGTCTCGTGCTAGAGCGGGGTCGTGGATGCGCACTGCTGAGAAGTCCCATAATACGACGAAACGGCCGTCCAGTGCTTCCAGGTTTTCCTTGGTGGTCTAGCTTCAATTGACTCATGATTTCAACTATGAAAATACTGAAATCTCCACAAAACCCCTACTGAATTTAAAGAGATGCATAGTCAGCTTCGATAAATTGTTTTTCCTTTTTTTTTAATAAGGAAACTGTATCTTTTATCGTTTTATTCAAAGTATCAATTAATTAAGCTGTATAACAACCTCAATAGATGTAATCCCAAGGTAATCAGTGACTAAAGTAGATTTGTATGCTATTCGATCCCTTAGAATTCTAAAACCCATGTTAACTACTGGTTTCGAATTTAAGTATAATAAATTTCTGAATCGAACATACTTTATCATCCATCTCAATTTCATACCTGGCTATATGTCTTCCTAATCTCCCTTTCGTAAAAGTACTCTAGTCACTTAATAGCACTTTCCTGACAGAGGCTACCTATGCACGATTATGTGAGAACATGTCAAGGTGAAATGGGTTTTCTCATCTAAGTTATAACACGATGTTGTGCTGCAGATGATAGCTGTTTAGAATTAAGACATCATACCTCGCTAAAGCCTTCTTTTTGTATCCCTAAACATCATGTAGGCCAGTGGTTTGAGACGTTATCTATTATAGTCATAAATGAAAGCTAATTAAGGTGTGGCATTGGCTTTTTATTTCATTCTTTAAATAAGCGAGATGAACTTTTTTAGCAAAATAAAAATTATCCTATTCGTTTTTAGGTTTAAAGTGTATTCTTTTAGTAAGTTCTGATTTTATTCATTTATTTACTGAGTAGCTTTAACCATAAATTTGGTTGAACAATCACAGCTAAGTCATTAATATTAACTTTATGATACCAAATGATTTTAGGGCAATACACAAGCTTAACTTGAATAACCAATTCCATACTAAAAATCGTTACGTTTGGCAGACATAACAGCCGTCCGATTAAAATTGATTGACAGTAGTTTAGTTTTCACTATGTAAACTTGTAAAAGTTGTTCTTTCATCGAAGAGACAACTAACATGAGACCAAGATAAGTAAGAAATTAACTGTCATGATGTAGCAAATCAGTTCGTTTTTGTTCATAAACACCTTATCCAGTTGTTAATTTAGTTAAAATTACCAAGTTATAGTACTCATACTTGAACTTTATGTTTAGATCAATGTTTTACTTTAGATGACTAATTTACATTTTAACTAAGGACAGTTCTATAAATCTTTACTTATAAAAGAATCTAAGATCACAAAAATTAAAGCAACCGTTGAAAACCAGAAAGAACTTAACGACTGTTTCCTCCTAGTAGTAGGCCCCTGGCAGCGCCCTTCTACGACCTCACCGCGATTAAGCCTGAAAACTTCAGGTATCACAGCGATAGTTTAACAATTAGATAGAACATAAAAAAATTGAGTTTCTAAATTTAGGAGTCACCCAAAGGGATAATGCACTGAAAATATCACTCCTCAAATTATACAACCGTTTAAGATAGGACCATGAAGAACATAAAGATGATACCAGTGTAGGACCATCCACTAATAAATATTTCGCATGAAACGTCACAATTATAGAACTTCTTGTGCTTTTAAAATGACTATGCGAATGATTGCTAAAACAAAAATCCCAGTGATCCCAAATGCTTAAGACTCTACCAAAAATGGAGAGCTGGGAAATTAGTTACATTCGTAGTAATTTTATATCCAGGTTACTAAGTACTTCCGAGGATGTATATATATATATACATATATTGATTCTGTGAGCTCATTAGAACCATAAATAAACATGGTGAAGTATTAGAAAGATTACGTAATGTAAACAATAACAATTAAAGAGTGTGTGTGTGTGGAAATAAAAAGCCTTACAAACTTAATAAGTCAACAATGGATTGTACTATGAAGGGAGTAAGATAATTAAAATGTTTTTGTTACATTAATTAAAGATATTCGAGAGATTAAATGAAATGAAGGGATGTCAGAAGCCTTCAAGGACGTATACTAAGGTTTATTGAAGCCTTGGCTATACGGAAATTGAAACCCCCTTTATGTGTTGAAAAACAATTTGTTCTTACCCTTAACCTACCCTGGTAATGCTGATTTATTATCCAGAGTAGTCATCACATTTAGCAGAGATGGATAGTGGCTAGCAGTGGAATCCAAGACGCGCGTTTCGTCCTATTTGGGACTCGTCAGCTGGATGTACCTGCATCTCAGAGTTGATGTTCACTCTGGGACTCGAACCCAGTACCCTCGCTTCAAACGCCATCGCGTTATCCACTCGGCCACTGAGTCCTGATAGCCACTTGCTTGTGAGATGGGGTGAAGTTTAAATTCAACTTAGTATTGTTTGTTTGAATCTTCCCATCGATTTGTTAGGACTGCAACTGGTCAGTCTCTAATTGGCATATGTGCATACTGTGCGTATTACCTCGATATACCTTAATTCACAAGCATGGTTAGCAGAGATGGATAGTTTGAAGCGTTTGAAGCGAGGGTACTGGGTTCGAGTCCCAGAGTGAACATCAACTCTGAGATGCAGGTACATCCAGCTGACGAGTCCCAAATAGGACGAAACGCGCGTCTTGGATTCCACTGCTAGCCACTATCCATCTCTGCTAAATGTGATGACTACTCTGGATAATAAATCAGCATTACCAGGGTAGGTTAAGGGTAAGAACAAATTGTTTTTCAACACATAAAGGGGGTTTCAATTTCCGTATAGCCAAGGCTTCAATAAACCTTAGTATACGTCCTTGAAGGCTTCTGACATCCCTTCATTTCATTTAATCTCTCGAATATCTTTAATTAATGTAACAAAAACATTTTAATTATCTTACTCCCTTCATAGTACAATCCATTGTTGACTTATTAAGTTTGTAAGGCTTTTTATTTCCACACACACACACACTCTTTAATTGTTATTGTTTACATTACGTAATCTTTCTAATACTTCACCATGTTTATTTATGGTTCTAATGAGCTCACAGAATCAATACTTGAAATTTATGCGCTTTCAGAAATCGACTTTTTTAAATCTAACTTTGATAACCTCATTTTAAGTAATTATTGGAAAGACTAAGTGCAATAATAGAAATTTTCTGAATTAAGAGAAACAGTTACTTAAGTCTTAGTTTAATAGTTGAACGATGAATATTCTTTTTGATAAATTCTATACAGGTTCTACAATTATATATCCAAATTAATAATAATAGTCTGAAGAGAGTGATGGTCGAATAGCCTTTTTGAACATTCTCTTAACTGAGAGAGCGGATGAATCATTAAAAAGGAAATTAAACAGAAAAAATACATGTACTGGGCAGTACACTCATTTCCTTAGCTTTGTACCTCTACAGTACAAACGAATCCTGGTCAAAACCCTTAGTTACTGAATACGCACTATATGTTCTACGGATATAGTTGAAGATGAGCTAAACACCTTGCATAATACTCTTAGGGAGAACGATTATCCTAGAAAGTTTATAATTAAATATATTATTACGAAGGCGAGAATAGGCGAAATACAAACGGTAAGTAAGAATTCCCTGTTCATACGCCTACAATTCAGGGGGGCTAGCGAAATATCAGCCCAGATTATTCAGGACAATTCAAAAATCTTTCAACGCCGGAGGACTACGTTTAGTGTTTTCTATGCGCCCAATGGTGACACCTAGGAAAAAGATGAATTACTTAGAATGGCCACCTCATTTTGTATTTATCAGTTCGACTACTACTGTGGAGCAAGTTATATCAGTCGAAGTTCTAGGAATTTACATTTCGTGCTCACGAGCACCTCCTAACATGACTAAACAAAGGTTTGGTGAAGAAAGTGAACAGCTCGATATTGGCCTATTTAGTGAAAACTGGGCATAGTACCAGTATAAGCTAATCCTTTTCAATTATGTATAGGGTCATTAATTTTTGCCAAAGCTTTTCAGACCTAAAGTTCTTCAAACGACTGAAGCAGTAGCCATCCGGATGAAGAAACTGGAGCTATGCGTACAAAAAAAATATATTCAACCGCTTCTCCTCTGGCCAACCTCAAGGCCAATTAATCAATAGTAATCTTATCCATTGAATGACCTAATTTGACTATTGTATTTAAGACCTTTCGTAGTCAAATGTTATATTTATTCACAATTTTTTGTATCACTATTACTGGCATATAATTATTGTCAGAAGGGGTTTTGTGGAGATTTCAGTATTTTCATAGTAGAAAGCATAAGTCAATTGAAGCTAGACCACCATGGAAAACCTGGACGGCCGTTTCGTCCTATTATGGGACTTCTCAGCAGTGCGCATCCACGAACTATTGGTTAAACATGATTATTAATCAGCCCATGATTCATTCACTTCACATTCATCCCACCTTATCACCCAATATAGTCTTTCACTAAACATTTGATCGAATTGTAATTGCTCTATTATCTCTCTCACCTCATCTGACCCATATTTATTCTGACAACGGATCATAAATTTTCACTTAACATATATGCAAATTCAAGTTAACATTCTATATAAGTCATATCAACATCGCGTTATCCACTCAGCTCCTGAGTCCTGAGAGCCAATTGCTTGTGCAATGGGGTGAGGTTTAAATTCACTTGGTATTGTTTGTTTAAATCTTTCCATTGATGTTTAAGACTGCAATTGATCAGTCTCTTATTGGCATATGTGCATACTGCCCCGATATAGCCTTAATTCACAAGCATTATAAGCAAAGATGGATAGTCCTAAATTCCACTGCTAGCCACTATCGATCTTTGCTTATTATTCTATTTTGTTCAACAATCCTAAATTTACATATTGTAAACGATGTACTTTGCCTTTAACCTGGCCATTTTTTCGGATTATTCATTTGGTTATATAATTGTAGAACCTGAAGAGAGAATTTATCGAAAAAGAATATTCTTTGTTCAAATATTAATCTTCTTTATTATGATGGGGGATATTTAGACAATTAAATCTAGTTTACTACTACTAATTATTTATTGTACAATCAAAATTAAAAGACTAATATTTGAACGAAGAATACTCTTTTCGATAAATTCTCTCTTCAGGTTCTACAACTATATAATCCCAGTTAATAATCCGTAAAAATGGTCAGGTTAAGGACAATCTACATCATTTGAAGTATGTAAATTTAGGAATGTCAAATCAAATAGAATAAAATTGTTAATGTTGATATGACTCATATAGAATGTTAACTTGAATCTGTATATATGTAAAGTGAAAATTTAAGATCTGTGATCAGAATAAATATGGGTCAGAGAGATATAGGGCAATTACAATTCGATCAAGTGGAAGACTAAATTGTGTGAAAAATTAGTGACATAATAAGGAGGGATAAATGGAAAATTACTGACCCTATAAATAATTGAAAAAGATTGGTTTATACTGGCACTATGACCAGTTTGTACTAAATGGGCCAAAATCGAGCTGTTTACTTTCCTCATCAGACCTTTGCTTAGCCACGCTGGGAGGTGTTCACGAGCACGCGAGATTCGGACCCAGCACCTACTAGTTTCGCGCCAGAGCACTTAACCGATAAACCACTGAGCTAGGCGGCATCCAACGGTGTTAATGTCTAACTTCAACCAATCCACGAAGTTTGAGCAACCGTTTGATATATCTGAAGCGTTACGAATTCACTAGTAGCGAACGGAACAAAGACACGTGACCAGAGACCGATAACTAGCTATTCTGAAGCGACCCAGACCTTGCTAACTAGAGTAAGAAGTCCAAGTTGGAGAAGGGAAGTTATATTCCGTAGCAGCCAGAAGCACAGCAATCCAATAAGGGGAAAAGTCAAGCGTATTTATACAGCAACAAATTGTCCTTGGGCATCGTTAATAAATAGCACACACAAAGAAACAATGGACCAATAGCGTTTAAGGTAGTTACAAGTGGGAAATATGATGTGAAGGTAAAAAGAGCGCGTTTGGCGCGAAAACAGCTAAATTCAAATTTCCAAAATAAAATTACAAAATTGAGCCACTTATCAAGAAAGTTCTGGGGATTTGCCATCCCCAACACCTCCCCCTTTTAATAACGCACATTCTTCGGGTCCACTTGCATTCTGACTGTCTTTCGCCGTTGGCGCAGTGACCATCTTCGGGACCGTAGGTCGACCTTTTGTGTTTCTTCATGCGTTGGGACTGCCGGCAGATTAAATGTATCCAATAGTACGTCCAGCGGAATCTTTACTTCGGTCGATGGGCGCTCTGGCGTTAACCGCTTGCGTAGTTGATTTCGATGTCTGGTCCACCTGTCCGCTCCCACCTCAACCTCGTACATGACTTCTCCTACCCGTCTAACCACACGCGCTTCGATCCAAGGATCACGATTTGCTCTGTAGTCCCGAGCGAATACTGGGCATCCAACGTTGTACGTGGGTAGCTTCCGGGACGTGGTTTGTGCTAGTGGTGGTGTGGTTTTCGGCAGCATCAAGTTGTGGATGGTCCTCAACCGTCTTCCCATGAGGACCTCTGCGGGGGACTTCTGCTCCGGCAGCGCGTCGTTGGGGGTCGTTCTGTAGTCGAATAAAAAATTCTGCAGTGTTTCCACTGGCGTCCCCTCTCATTTTGACTTAATCAGAGCCCTCTTGAACGTATGCACGAACCTTTCCGCTGCCCATTCGATTGTGGGTGATAAGGTGGGGTGCGAAGATGCCTGATGGTCAGGCGTTTGCAGAACTCTTGGAACTGCGCCAAGGTGAACTGCGACCCATTGTCGGATACAATCACTTCCGGTAATCCGTTTCGTACGAACAACTCAATCAGATGTTTCAGCGTCTGAGTGGTCGTTGGTGGCGTGACGGGTACAATCTCCGGCCATTTTGAGAAAGCGACGACCACGACAAGATAAGTGGTTCCGTTGACTGGACCGGCAGAGTCGACATGTATCCTAGACCAGGGATACTCAGGCTGTGGCCATGGAACCGGCGGCACCTTCGCATTGCACTTCGCTGCTTGCTGACACTGAACGCATTTGTTTACTAGATCCGTGATTTGCTGGTCCATGAAGGGCCAGTAAGCATAGCTTCTTGCGATAGATTTCATACGCTTTATCCCGGGATGACCAATGTGAAATTGCTTCAGCACCCTCGGTCGTAGGGATTCTGGCACCACCACCCTATCTCCAAACATCAAGCATTCATTTACGACACATAATGAGTCACGACGATGGTAAAGCTGCTTCATGTCACCGTCAAGTTCAGTTGATGGCTAGCCATTGGTGACGTAGTTCATCGTTTTCTTAATGATGGGGTCGTTTCTGGAAGCAGTTTGTATCTCAGATTCTGAGACTGGCAAAGCACGAACAGCAGTTGTCAGGTTGCATTGCGCGTGGTCTTCTGTCGAAAGAGAAGCAATAACGACATCTTCGTCGGTCGTAGGGTGTTCTCTGATAAGTCGTGACAATGCCTGACCAAAATGTTGGGTGCGTCGATACTGAATGTCAAAATCGTAACCCAAGAGGATCGAGGCCCATCGTTGGAGACGGTTTGCAGAGTGGGCCGGGACGCCAGACTTCGAACCAAAAATCGCAAGGAGAGGCTTGTGATCAGTTAGGAGAGTAAATCTCCGACCATAAAGAAACTTGTGAAAACGACGCACTGCGTAGACTAGGGCAAGAGCTTCCTTCTCTACCTGGCCATACTTCTTTTCTGCTGGGGTTAATGTTCGCGATGCATGCATGATGGCTTTCTCTGTCGCGTCGGGGAACTGGTGTGAAATGGCAGCACCGAGCCCAAAAACTGAAGCGTCCGCGGCCACGATGATTGGCAAAGACGGGTCGTAGTGCGTTAATAGTAGTTCTGAGCAAATAATTGTCTTTAGCTTACAAAAGGCGTTTTCACATTCCTTTGTCCAGTTCCAGCTGGTATCCTTATTCAGAAGATAATTCAGTGGGGCGCGTATGTCATGCATCGATGGAACGAAGGCTGAGTAATAACTAACCAGTCCCAGAAATGATCGTAGAGCAGAGATATTGGTAGGTGTGGGTATAGTTTTTATAGTTCGAATGTTCTCGGGATCTGGTCTGCGACCTGCAGCATCGAAGATGAACCCCAAATACTTCACGGACTTCAAGAAAATCTGGCAATTTTCCGGGCGTAGCCGGAAACCGTTGTCGCTGACGCGTTGGAGCACGGCTGTTGTGCGTTCTCGTAACTGTTCCGACGTTGTGACAACAATGAGGATGTCATCCAGATAAGTTGCGACCTCCGGGATACCCGATAGAATGGTATCCATTAGCTGCTGGAAAATAGATGGGGCGGTCTTAACTCCAAACGGCAGCCGATCATACTGGAACAGGACACGATGAGTATTAATAGTGAGTTGCTCTCTTGATTCTTCAGCCACTTCTACTTGTAGATAGGCATCAGCAAGATCCAGCTTCACAAAGAACTTTCCGCCATTCAGCATAGTGAACAAATCTGCCGGGACTGGCAGCGGGTAGTGATGCTGTTCTAGGGCTGCGTTGAGACCTGTGGAAAAATCTGCACATATTCGGATCGTACCATTAGCCTTCTTGATAACAACATTGGGTGCTGCCCAAGCGGAATAAGAGACAGGAGTAATAACTCCTTCACGTTGAAGGCGATTAAGTTCTTCCTCAACTTTCTGTAATGCAGCATGTGGTACTGGTCTCTTCGGACGAAAAACAGGTTTAACCCCAGATTTCAATCGAAGCGTTGCTTTCATGGTTGAGCACCGACCCAAAACAGGCTGAAAGACGGCCGAAAACTTCGCAATTGGTTCCTTTGAATAGGCTTCCGGGTCATGGGGTTGCTGTACTAGATGATACACGGTGTTTAACGGGACGTCCGCTAAATGCAGCTGGTCAAACCAATCTCATCCGAGTAAATTAAGATCAACCGGTGCAATGTAACATACCCCAGTGAACGTCGAATCGCGAAAAGACACTTCACAATGTAGTTGACCTAACAAACGTAAGTAATTACCGCATGCTGTACGAGGTTTTTGTGTTGTTGTCGCCATACGTGGTCTGCCCATTTCAATCCAAGATTTTTGTGAAAGAATCGTCACGTCTGATGCTGTGTCTATTTGCAATCTAAATGAATGCCCGTTAATATTAATGATAATAAATTTTCTCTCACCTGGAGTTGAGTTCTGACGGTCTTATCGCGTCACACATCAACTAGGCATCCACTCGGCCACAAGATATAACAATTGGCGACGGGGACAAAAAAAAGTGAAAAATGACGCTCCCTTCTGACCGATTACAGTTGTTATTTGACCGACTATTGGAGTTCATGGTCAAACTACGCACACAGTTTCTGGATCACCAATGCTTTGCATATGCGTCGAAAGTGGATGGATTAATCACTGAATTTCACGCAGAGCTGGAAAATGATCGCAGCCTCCATGAATCCTCGACCAGCCGCAACTCAAACGAAACAGCAGTCTCTCAAGAGACGCCCGGTTGTCCATCACTATCCATTTCAGAAACGTGCCCGGTAGTGGATTCAAACCACACTATCCCTGAATTAGCAGGTCCGAACAGTGACGCTTCCAGCTCTCATCAACATGATGCCATGTTAAATGCTCATGAAATTGCTGCAGTATAGTGGATACAGTGGTGCCAAATGAAACTAGTCATAATGCGAAAAATGTTTCTAACGAATCTAATGATCAAGATTCTCTAATTTTTCTGCCAGATTTATATTATTTTGATGATTCATATGTTCCTTTTGAACTCTCTTATAAAAATGAGAGAAAAATGTCAGATGCAGTAAATGATAATCAAGAATCCAATACGTTTTTCATAGACACTGATTATGATTCATTATCTGCCAATGAGGTTCCGAAGAAATTAAAGCAAACTGTTTCACAAGAATCAAACGCTGGTGACCCCAAATCAATTGTCGTCGATCCTCATGATCCAGTCAGTTCTAATGGTTTCTCTGTTAAATATGACAAACATGTTCTATATAATGTCACATCAATAGTGACTTGGCTATATGAGGTTCCAACAGTCTTTCTTGGGGGAGGATGAATTCGAGAAATTTAAAATCCGGATTTCTCAAAAAGGGGAGGTGTTATATCCCCCGGTGAATTACGAATGGCAACTTTTAGGTCTATTTATGGATCAACGTAATATGCCTATTTCCGATTGTACAATTATTACGTAACCGAACTATTCATATTCGTATTTCTCTTATCAATAGCTTTATTTTGACCTTGACTTATTATCATACGATTCTTGAGTTATAATCAGTTTATTGATTACTTTGGTTTGTATAAAAACCCAGTGTGTTTGTAAATAATGATTCATACCACTGAGGCTGTTATTTGTGTTCTGGACTTAACTGGCTGGGCTAGGTAGATCACAGGACCGGTTAGCACTGTAGACTGCTCGTACGGGTTTTGTGTCACTATTCCAGTCGATAATTCGCTGCTCCCTGATTGGCGGTTCTATCGCGTCACACATTAATTAGTCATCCACTCGGCTACAAGATATAAAACCGTTCACCAATTGTCTTCAGTGAGTTGATATCTCTACAACAGACTTGGTTGAACTCCACTGGTCATCACTTCCTACAACTGAAGAGTCCCATAATAAAACGAAACGGTCGTTTAGTGCTTCCAGGTTTTCTATGGTGGTCTAGCTTCAACTGACTCATAATTTCAACTATGAAAACACTGAAATCTCCAAAAATCCCCTTTTGAGCTAACTAGATAGATAGACAAAAACAAACATACAACAAAAATTCTTCCAGGTTTTCCATGGTGGTCTAGCTTCAATTGACTGACGATTTCAACAAATAAATAACTTAGCTGAATTCATTGTACATGTTGTACACATTGTCAATAGTTTGAAAATAATAACTAAAACAATATTCTATGCATAGAAAATATTTACTATTACATATAAACAAAAAGAAGATACATTTAGAATGATATTAATTTATATGTATATCAATGAAAGAGTATGATATTTCACTAGTTTAATAATTCTATTATAACAGAAAAATTTAATGATATGAAATGCATACACATTCTTGTATTTATTTTGTTACTGTGGAAAAAAAAATATAAATACTTTTTCTCCATATATCTTTTTATAATATATTCATTATATTGTCAGTCAATGATTAAAATAACCAAATAATATAGATGAATCTTATTCATGTTTTTTAAGATTTCCATTTGTTTGAATGTTTATTGAACTGTGATCAGTCTATGTAAAAAGAAAAAAACAAAACAACAAACAATTAAGAGATTTCGATAATGCAATGAGAAGACGAAGATTATCAGAACTATGTGATATATTAGCGCATATAATCGAAACAGGTCATAAGATTGATCTAAACTCGGCTTTTGTGGTGTTGTTTAAAAGTGTAAAAGGGCGTATACTAAGGTTTGTTGAAGCCTTAGCCATACGAAAATTCAACCCCCCTTTGTGTATTCAAAAACAGTTTGTTCTCTCTTTAAACCTACCCTGGTAATATAAGCTTATTATCCAGAGTGATTAGGTGTCAAGTTGTTTTCACATTATTTTATCATTATATCCTTGTCTATTTCTTAACCTTATTACCAGTCTAGTTGACCTTTTATTTTTATATATAAATGTTCTTAACAAGTATATGTGTGATCAGATTGTTCGAAATGTATTGCGCTAATATATCACATAGTTCTGATAATCTTCGTCTTCTCATTGCATTATCGAAATTTATCAAAGGGACTAATTGCTTTAAATTAAGAGATTATTTTAATACACATTTTCTTAAATGATTAATAAATTATACACAATAATTAATAATTAATAACTAATCAATATAAATATCTCAATTAGTTAAGGAGGTAACACTTTAAACTTATACTATGTGATACTATAGATTAAATCCCAAATATCAACCATTCTACAGTTGTACATATCTCTTGCTAACAAGTATCAACTAACACTGAACCTATGATTAAGGTTTTCTGTTGATTCCCTTTAACAATACAACATTTGTATAAGCAAACAACCTAAACAATTAAAAAAAGTAGAGACATTTTTTCATATGAAATAAAGAACTAGAGATTGAGATATAATTGTTGATATATATAGAATTAGTACATTCATTTAAATATAAATAACAATTGATAACTTAATTGACAATTATTACAAACATTTTTCTATTTATTTAGTAATTATGTTTATGATTTGTATGATAATAAAAAGATTTATTCACAAAAATAGCTTCAGAATGGTTAAAATGTATTGTAATGATCTATTCACAGAAAAAAAAAGCCCATGACTGAAGCTCCATGTGATATATTACATGATACTCTTCTCATTAAACATTCGAGCTTGGAGGTCTGAAAACACCTAAGTTCTAGTGTTTACACCACATAACACCATAGTGGAGATTTGTAGCTCAGGTGAATGATTTTGATGGAGTTTTGTTCTCTAAGCCCAGAGAACAAACACCATAACACCATAAGAAAAATGCAACAGTTACGAAAATTGAGTGGAAATAGGCATGTGAGCAGAGAGATGAAGAAAAGTATTGGTATACCGATAGGATCTATTCTAGACACTACAGGTTAGTTGTTTCACAAGATTGTGATCAATTCTAATTTAGGGCACCTTCAAATATTAATCACTGAATTCCAGTCTCTGAAAACCAGAAACCATATAATTTACAATTCCCTTTGTGATTTAGGTTAAGTGACAGTAATCAACCTAACAGTTTACTACTTTCTCATTCACCATCACAGTTCCGTTTGCTATAAATATTTACATTTAATAGAAGTGTGTAACCGAGTGTTCGTCGTAAAATAAAGCGCTTGTGGAATCTTTTTATCAATCATTACTTACTTTTATAACTCCTTCAAATAAATTGCACTTATTGTTCTTAAAAAGTTACGAGGAGAGTTTGTGAAACGAATAGGAAGCCCTAAACCTAGTAGTTTTATTTCTTAACATAACTCAATTACCAAGTACAGGTTTATTTATATAGCTGAATGCTATGCATTTTTTATGAGCTCTGGTGATTCTACCAAGCTCCCTACTACGTGAGTTAAGTGAGAATGGTATCTCATACCTAACAGTTGTAAACCGAATCTTGGGTGCTAGGTCATTAGTGCACTTGTGACAATTTACACTTGTTTAAAATAGTTAGAGAGATGTATGTGCGATCCCGAAACGTGATGTCTCCCATAAATTCACTCGTTAGTAATAATATTAAAGACTACTAACGCATGTGAATACCGACCAGTTTTAACTTGCTTTCACTATCCTAACTACTACATGAAATGTGAAGACTGCGAGATTATCAGTACTTCACACACACAATTGATCTAAGTCAATGAAGTCAACTCGTAAGGATGTTCCAAGCTTCTTACATGATTCGAATGACTGAAGTGCATCCATTGTAAACGGGATAAAGTTCAGGTATTTAAGAAAATGAGCAATCACTCACTAACATTTCTTGTATATTAAACAATTGCAGGTGTAATAAATAAATAACTTCCTAGAGCGTCAAATAAACTGTTACTATTTACACCAAAAAATGACATCATTCAGATAATATCAAAAAACACTTCATCCAACAAAAAACTGATCAATTGCAGACCAAAATAACAATCGGAAGATACAAGTAAACAATAACAAGTGAATATAACTTCATCCTTTATATTGACCAATATGAACAACAATATACAAAATTTCGACAGGGAAAATGCCCAACAATGAAGTCAAGAAATGAACTAGCTGACTAACCAATAACATCAAAGGTCAACAAGTTATACGGTCAAGGGCTACAATTGCTTAAAAATCAGACATAAGAAATGTAAAATCCATACGACCATAACAATTTCTGATGACAACCAATCATAAGTAAGATGATAGGAATAAAAATTTATTTGGCATATGTAGAGGTTAAATAAACAGACTAGTCTAATTACTTTATAACTGCAGTTGACAAGACGTTAAAATTAATACAATTTTTTTCAAAGAAATTTCTTCCTTTAAAGTGATTGATATCTCATATCATACATACAGCCTATAGTATACTGAAGTGATTTTCATTTATGATTTGTGCTGTTCACTTGACCTCGTAACTTGCAATATTTTCCAAATGCAGATTAATAAGATTGTGACTTATGATAAACATGACAGAATAGAACGTTTATTGAGAAATATACTAAGGAAAAATAATCATTTTTCCAGTTTAATTCGTTTTCTCGAAATTGTTACAAGTCTCTAGGACGCTGTTTATAAATATAATAATTAGTATAATCTTAAATAATTAGAGTAGTGTTGCATACACTAGAGTAGAAAGCCAAAACGTGACCTCGTATTCAATATTGTTCTTTATCTTATCTATTAGACTAGTTGCCAAAAAAATGAGTCATACGACGTAACTTTAAAGGAAATATGAGAAATTAATCAATTTGATGGTGAACCAATCTATATATCTGCCTTTCTTTCCACCTACGTCGACCTGTGCATATTTATCAGTATTTTTTTAGTTATACAATTCTTTGTGCCTAATCAACAGCAAATAGGATAAAAACTGGTTTTTCTATTTTAAAAAACGTAAGTTTATCCATAATTGAACTTTCTACTGACAAAACTGTAAGATTTTTGTTTTACAGTGTGAAGAACGTTAATCTATCAATAATAAATCTGATTACATTTGAGTGATATAAGTAATGAATCCGTCTGCAGCTCTACTAGGATTGGGCAACAACAAAGGAAAAAGCTACAAGAGAAGGAAATATGAAACAATAATATGACACGACGAAGAAACTGGTAGGGAATTATAGTAAACCAGTCAAGATGAAGATAATCACTGAAATTCAAGAACAGAGGAACAGATGGGTAGAATACTTCGAAGAACTCCTGAATAGGCCAGTCCCACTGAAGCCCCCGGACATCGTAGCAGAACACACAAACCTTCCTATGGATGTCACTAACGACCAAAAAACCAGGATGAGCATCAGACATATCAAAAGTTGGAAAGCGATAGGGTCTTAGAACATACCAAATGAAGTATTGAGGTCAGATATACAAGCAACTACAAACACACTTCACATTTTATTCAGGAAGATTTGGGAAGAGAAACAAGTGCAGACAGACTGGAAACAGAGATATCTCATTAAGATACCAAAGGAAGGAAATCTGAGCGAATGTGAAAACTTGTAGTGTCGTTTGCTATGTCAATTTCACATAGCTTATTCTAGCTTCCGGAGAGGCTAATTTATTTATTCTTCTTGAGTCACATTTCGACCATATTAATTATTGGCTTATCAACCTTGATTGTTTTTATGTAAGCGTGTATATACGCATTTCTTATCTTACTAATCATACGTCTATAACTTATTTTTGTCTGAAAGTAAATATCGATTTACACTTAGTTAAATCGAGTTAGTTTACATGCCTTCTCCACCGCGAGTCGTTTCGCTTAGCTCATTTCTCAGAAAGTTAGTCTGGATCAACAATTGTATGAAAGTTACGTATTCGAAATCCACTCTCGTATTTGACTTATTTAATTCCGTTATTCACTGACGTGATTCAAACAGATGGTTATATACGAGGATTGGCGATATGTATATTTCAATAACACTCATTCATACGATCAAATTGAAGTCAGATAAAGGGCCACTAAAAAGTAGTCGAACGCGTCGACAACTTCACTTATCTTGGAAGTCTGATCAGCCATAATGGGTTGGTGTCTGATGCTTACAAGTAATTTTTTAAAATATATTTACTGCCATTGAGGTAACTGCTTCTATGAATTTGGTGTTTATCTTGCTGTTCTGTTGAGGTATGGCAACTTGGACTGATGCATATATCTTAACATGAATACCTAAACCACATAGCCTGATTGTTAACAGTATTTATTTTTACCCATTCACATTCGGTTTTTGGGGACAAAATATCTATCGGTAGAAATAATTCAGTGGTAAAGATAAAATATTAGACAAAAAACGACGATAGGCATTTACATAAACATATACTTACTGCTTTACATAAATTTTGCTTTTTCAATTTATGATATGCATGATGATAGTGATTATAGAAAAGTAATAGAAGAGTGACTTGATAAAATAAATTGAAGTGATATACAGATTTGTTAAGACCACATTGCTTGTAAAGTGAAATGAAGGAATAAAATATTCCATAGGTAAATTGAATCTATATGAGAATAAAAAAAAAGAGAAAACAGGTGTACAAAGGAATCACTCTACTTTTTTCTAAAAGAAAATACAGAAATAAAAATAATTATGTATATTGAAAACTGAAAATTCCCATTCAATAAATAGCTTTGATTGGTTACAGACGTTTAACTTATCAACCTACAGTGGACATAATTTGGAGAGAATCGAAAAAAAAATTTATAACTCAAAATGAAAAATAGAATTGTATTTTGATGGTATTGTCTAAAAAGACGATGGAAACTTTACAATTAAACTACTTAACTAACAGTGAAATTTTTTTCAGAATTGTAGTTCATACATTCGGCAAGTCATTTGGTTTGGTATCTGAATCGAAAATGCACTCTACATCTGTATTTATTTATTTATTTACTAGACGCTAAGTCACATGTATTTTATAAGGATTGTAATTATTAATTATCAGAGGGGGTTTTGTGGAGATTTAGTATTTTTCATATTTTTAAAGCATGAGTCAATTGAAGCTAGACCACCATGGAAAACCTGGAAACACTGGACGGCCGTTTCGTCCTATTATGGGACTCCTCAGCAGTGCGCATCCACGAACCCGCTCGCGCGAGATTCGAACCCAGGACCTACCAGCTTCGGCTTCGGCTCGAAGCTGGTAAGAAAATAAAAAATCGTCGATGGGCGAAAATTTACAGTAAATATTGCCTGTTCAACAAATTGAAACAAATGAAATCGCACATATTATCTAAGGATAAATGTCATCATTTATTATTCATATGGGTTCACATTACCATTGAATACCGTTTATCAAATAAAAACTATTGCATCGTACGTCACCAGCTGATGCTAGTTGGAAAACCAGGGGGTACTGAACAGTTATTTTGTCATGGTTTGGTGGTTCGTCAAGAGATCAAACCGAAAACCTTCAAACTCGTGCAGAAAGTGGTGGGGCCACAGATCTATGGATCAGAAGAGTCCCATTTTAGAAAGAACTAGCCATCCAGACCTCCTTTTGTTCAATAACTGTCAAAGATCAATTGGTGATCCATATTATGAAAATTCAACCTCCTTCTAAACACTGAAAGTTGGTACTGTTTGTCAAAAATGAACCCAAGCAAAGGAAAGAAGAATGAAGTGCAGAAACATATACAAATTCTTTATATTCATCCACAGACTATATAATTTCATGTAACTTCGTTTCCTTGAGAAAAATTGAGATGAAATGACTAAACAAATAACGGTTTTCAGTTCAAATTTATCTCATATAACCAGTTCGAAGTGATCAAAAAACATATTTCTTTGCAGTGTTTGTTCTTTCTCTTAGTTCCTTGCTTTAGAGTTTCGTTGTTCATTTTATGATTAAAAATACTTACTTACTTACTTACGCCTGTTACCCCTCGTCGAAGAGCATAGGCCGCTCACCAGCATTCTCCATCCAACTCTGTCCTGAGCCTTCCTTTCCAGTTCTTTCCAGTTGCTATTCATCCTTTTCATATCGGCTTCTATTTCCCGGCGTAGTGTGTTCTTTGGCCTTCCTCTTTTCCGCTTCCCTTCCGGATTCCAAGTTAGGGATTGAGTCGTGATGCACATTGGTGATTTCCTTAATGTATGTCCGATCCACTTCCAACGTCTTTTCCTAATTTCCTCTTCAGCTGGAAGCTGGTTTGTCCTCTCCCATAAAACGCTGTTGCTGATAGTATCCGGCCAATGGATGTTGAGTATTTTGCGTAGACAACTGTTTATAAATACTTGTACCTTCCTGATGATGGCCGTAGTAGTTCTCCACGTTTCAGCTCCATACAGTAGGACTGTCTTGACGTTCGTATTAAAGATTCTGACCTTGAAATTGGTTGAGAGTTGTTTTGAGTTCCATATGTTCTGCAATTGTAGAAATGCTGCCCTTGCTTTGCCAATCCTTGCCTTTACATCTGCATCCGATCCTCCTTGTTTATCAACGATGCTCCCCAGGTACTTGAATGTTTCCACCTCTTCCAGAGTTTCGCCATCAAGTGTGATTGGGTTGGTGTTCTCCGTGTTGCATTTGAGAATCTTGCTTTTTCCTTTGTGAATGTGGAGGCCTATCGATGCGGAGGCTGCTGCTACATTTGCTGTCTTCATCTGCATTTGGTCGTGTGTATGAGAGAGGAGGGCTAGGTCATCTGCGAAGTCCAAATCATCTAATTGATTCTGAGAAGTCCATTGTATTCCGTATTTCACTTCGGATGTCGAATTCGTCATAATCCAGTCAATCACTAGAAGGAAGAGAAATGGGGAGAGTAGACAGTCTTGTCTGACTCCGGTCCTTACTGGAAATGCATCTGTCAGCTGTCCTCCATGCACCACTTTGCACTGTAATCCGTCGTATGAGTTTTGGATAATGTTGACGATCTTCTGAGGAACTCCATAGTGTCGAAGAAGTTTCCACAATGTTCTCCTGTCCACGCTGTCAAACGCCTTCTCATAGTCAATGAAGTTGACGTATAGTGATGAGTTCAACTCAACTGATTGTTCAACGATGATCCGTAGTGTCGCAATCTGGTCTGTGCACGACCGATCCTTACGGAATCCAGCCTGATGATCCCTAAGTTCGGCGTCTACTGCGTCTTTCATCCGATTCAGCAGCACTCTGTTGAAAACTTTTCCTGGTACTGATAACAAACTGATGCCTCTGTAGTTCTCACATTGGCTCAGATCTCCTTTCTTTGGTATCTTGATGAGATATCCTTCTTTCCAGTCCGTTGGCACTTGTTCCTCTTCCCAAATCTTTTTGAATAGAAGGTGAAGCATGTTTGCAGTTATTTCAATGTCTGACTTCAGTGCTTCTGCTGGTATATTGTCAGGTCCTGCCGCCTTCCCACTTTTGATTTGTCTGATGGCCATCTTGACTTCTTCGATCGTTGGTGGAGTGACATCTATTGGAAGGTCTGTGTGGGCTGCTTCGATGTTCGGTGGATTCGATGGGGCTGGTCTATTCAGCAGTTCCTCAAAGTATTCTGCCCATCTTTTCCTCTGTTCCTGAATCTCAGTGATTGTCTTTCCTTCTTTGTCTTTGACTGGTCTCTCTGGTTTGCTATATCTCCCCGCCAATTTCTTCGTTGTATCATATAGTTGTTTCATATTCCCTTCTCTTGCAGCTTTTTCCGCCGCCGTTGCTAGTTCTCCCATGTATTTCTGCTTGTCGGCTTTAATGCTTTTCTTCACTTCTCTGTTTGCTTCTGCGTAGTCTGCTTGTGCTTTGACTTTCTCTGCTCGTGTTCGGCTGTTGTTAATTGCTAGTTTCTTGTTCTTCCTTTCTTGAAGTTTGTCCAGGGTCCCCATAGAGATCCATTCCTTGTGATGGTGCTTCTTAGGACCAAGAACCTCCTGACACGTTGAAGTTAGTGCTTCTTTTATCCCTTTCCAGTTGTCCTCCAAAGTAGTTTCTTGTTCTTTCAGTAGATCCTGTAGAGCTTGGAACCTGTTGTTGAGAGTTATCTTGAATTCATGGAGTTTGTCAGTATCTCGAAGGAAGGCTGTATTAAACCTTTGTAGTGCTGTTTGTCCAGTTGTCCAGTCTTTCTTTAGCTTCAGTCTCATTTTGGCCACAACCAGGTGGTGATCTGAAGCTATGTCAGCTCCTCTCCGGGTTCTCACATCTTCCATTGATCTTCGGAATTTTTTGTTGATACAGATGTGATCAATCTGGTTCTCTGTGGTGTGGTCCGGTGAGATCCATGTAGCTGTGTGTATGCGTTTGTGTGGGAATATTGTGCCGCCTATAACCAATTTGTTGAAAGCACATAGGTTTGCAAGTCTCTCCCCATTTTCATTTCTCTCTCCTAGTCCATGTCGTCCAATTACATCTTCATATCCTGTGTTGTCCACTCCAACTTTAGCATTTAGATCTCCCATAAGGATGGTGAGGTCCTTTCGTGAGCACTTTGCTATAATTGATTGCAGCCTTTCATAGAACTGATCTTTATCATCGTCGTTGCTATCATTGGTGGGTGCATAACATTGGATAACGTTCATTGTGATCCCCTCTTTCTTTGTTCTGAATGATGCTTTGATTATCCTGGGTCCATGAGATTCCCATCCCACAAGTGCATTTCGTGCTTCTCTGGACAGCATTAGAGCAACTCCCTGAGTGTGTGGCGCATTTTCCCCTTCGTGACCGGAGTACAGCAGCATCTCTCCTGTACCTAGCCTTTGTTGTCCAGTTTGTGTCCAATGGGTTTCGCTGATTCCGAGTACTGCCAAGTTGTATCTCCTCATTTCCATTGCTATTTGGCTGGTCTTTCCTGTTTCCCACATTGTCCGGACGTTCCATGTACCTATAAAGAGTGTTGCTCTGGTTGTTAGAAGGTGCATCGACCTCGTGACTTCCGAAGAATTTCGGCTTTCATCATGAGGCGTCATAATCATTCCTTCAACTCCCAGGGCAGAGTTTAAATGGTTTGAATTATTTTTTCTGGTTAGCGTTTTTTTAGCGAGTTAGCTTTTCTACGGGATGGGGTCGCTAACCCCATGCCCAACCCTCCTCCTTTACCCGGGCTTGGGACCGGCAGTAACTCTAGAAGAGCTACAGGCGGAGTTATGATTAAAAATAAGTGTTGGATATATATATATATATATATATATATATATATATATATATATATATATATATATACTCAAATTGTAATTTGATAGTAATCAAACATAAAGTTATTAAATTAATACTGAATTAACTTTTTGAATACAATACATACATATTTTACTAAGGGTTTAATTAATGGTCTAGGATAAACTGACGAATTCTACGATCTGTTGGCATTCAACAATTTGAAATGTGCTTATGTACAATTTCGACTATATAGTATGGTCCGTCGAACATGCATATCAGATAAGATATCCCATTTTCTAAATGGTTAAATGTCATAAAATAAGATATAGCAATAGTTCATTACGAAGAAAAAAATGTGGTACACAAATGTTAGCTTATTTTAAAACAAATAAAAAAAATAAACAAACCATTTGTAGCATTGTCAAGTAACGTTTCCACCATAAGTATTTTCTCCATTTAGGCCCAAGAGCCGCAAATGCATAATAACTATACATAATCACATGAATTGCGCTGTTGACTATGACAGGTTGAAATAATTCACCTCCAGCTACCCATTTCACTCCAGCCCATGTTATCGGAATCATTGTGCAATGATGATAGACATGTAACCATGTGACAAGATGTGTTCGACCACGAATTATAAAAAAGAATGTATCTAAACATTCTATCACTTTCGATATATGAAATAACCAAACAGCTCGAACTAACTGTGAAACAAAATAGAAACAATCTCATATATTACTTTCTTATTTCAAACAAAGCTAGTCGATAACTTATAGTGATGAAGATAGTTTTGTCACAACAGACTGATTTTGGTTGAAGAACTAGTAAAACAAAAGGCATTGGATAAATAATTAGTTGTGGTCTCAACTCTTTTTAAAGTACACAGATCGAATACGAGATCGGTAAGTCTCATGATTATCACTTTGATGCCCATTTAGTCACTAAGAACAAATCATATCTTTTGACCTACAATTTTCTTCTTATATAGATTACTATCATTTGATGAGTAACTGCCATTTATAGGACCACTTAAATATTCTGTATACAAATTATGGCTTTACTTCCTTACTACAAATGCAGTTATTTGAAAAATGGTTGTTCTTTTCTTATATTTATCCACCTATAATTTGAAGTTAGAACTATTTGATCACATGTATATGTATGTATGCCCTGGTGCGCTCGAGAGTGAGGAGAGTCAGCTCTCCCTCTCGAAATGCTCTGAAATGGCCACTTGCATAAAAACACTGCCAGGAAAGTCCTACTCACTGCCTTCTCGCGGCAGGAGTGTTGTTTACGAAATTGAGAAGACAAAAAGCGAATGTCCAGTGTTTTACCCGGGTTAGTGAAGACAGAGGATCCACCTGGGAGAGTAGGAAAACCCTGAAGTAGTTGAACGCGTCGACAACTTCACATATCTTGGAAGTTTGATCAGACGTAATGGGTTGGTGTCTGATGAAATCTCTGCATGGATTCAAAAAGCTCACTTGGCTTTTGCCAACTCACGTCGCCTATGGCGAAGGCGAGATATCCGTCTATCAATTAGGGGACGTGTATATTGTTCAGCAGTTCGTTCTGTTCCACTTGACGGCCGAGAAACGTGGTCATTAAGAGTAAAAGATACTCGTAAGTTACTAATATCTGACCACAGATGACTTGGAAATACTGTTCGCATCTGCTGGGATCACCGGGTAAGTAATAGTGAAGTTAGACAGAGGGTATTAGGGAATGATAGTAATAAATCAGTTGATGAGGTTGTAAATCTTAATCGACTGAAGAGATTGGGCAATGTGTTACGCATGCCCAACCACCGATTATCATGGTGCGCAACGCTGACTAGTGTTGGGGATAGTTGGATGGAAGTTAGGGGCTACCAAACCAAGACGTAGCATCGGTTCAAAAAGTCACTAACTTTTGGTCTGAACCATGTTAGTAGATGTAGAATACTTGGTTGAGGTCCGTGCGACTATCGTAAGCAGTAGTTAGAGCCTGTGTGACACAGCTCAGAATCCATCACGATGACGTAGGTGTGTACACTCTTTGTCTTCATCCAAACCGTGAGATTAAAATTGCTTTATACCTGTGTTTCTAAGAACTAATCCCTTCTCCTTGTATCATATCCTTGTATACAATCTTTTTAAATATATTACTACCATTGAAGTAACTACTTCTATGAATTTGGTGTTTATCTTGTTGCTCTATTGAGGTATGGCAACTTGGACCGATGCATATATGCGCCTGGTCCTACGCTGTAGATGACTGACTTCTCAAAGTAAAAGTCTGTAGTTGGCCATTGAATTGCACCAAAGCTGTTTAAATTGAAGACAAATTAATAGACAATTTGTTCTAGTCATGGATGTTTAATTATTATTATTATTAATGGCTTTATTCTATATTATAATCTGGTACAATATAGAATTCTCAGCATCTCAGAATTCTCAGGATCTAGTCTTTTGGGTTGGAACACTAAGGAGGCGTTTGGCTTTAGTCAAAACACTCCTTGTGTAACTCTTGAAAAAACCCAGATCAGGTTCAAAATATTAGAAAATTATTTCGGTTTAATTGTGTGTAGACATAGAAGACTAAAACTAATTACAAACGGTACTAATGGGCTTATGAGGTAAATGAACACTGTCAGACAAGGGAAAATCAAGGTTTAGATCAGCATCAACAACGTAGTGTTTCAGTGAAAGTAGTGTCTTGAAACGATACACGACATTGTTCTGTCGATGACAGGTTACTTATCCAGGCTCTTATTACCTTCTGTCTAGTTACTTCCACTATGGGTTCTCCCAGAAACCTCCATTTTTATGTGATATGATAGTGATGTTAGGTGCTGCTTTTACCTGCAAACATACAAGTCGTTTGTCCATTAGTGGAGTGGTAAATCTTTTCTAGCCTATGAGCAGCTGTTATATTAGTTATATTTGTTTCTTGACCTGCTGATCTAGCGTAGCACTTCAAGATTCTTCAACAGCTTGCAGCAAGGACTTGATAGAAAGTTGATAATTCTCTTCCACAAAAGTGATGAAATAAATTTTTTTCCAGCCAATTTAACTTGAATACACGTTTTAAGTAAAAACTTATAGTCAACATAGAGAATTGATCTGAAATGAGTATTAACGACAACTATTACATAGACATTATAGAAAACCAATCGTTAAAGGTATACATAGTGCAATATACACTATTTTTTCCCAATCTCTAGAAAAAGGTATACTATGAAGGGTCTATGAAGATTTATTGAGTTGCACAGTCGACTACATGAACTGATCTTAGTTAAACAATCAAATAGGACTACTCAGTAGTGTCCATTTACGACCTAGGACCTTCAATCTCGAATCAATATTAGATAACTTTAACAGTTTCGAGGAATTTTTCAGCAAAGAAGATGGCATATATTCTATATATTGTTCAACTATATCGTCTGTCTTGTGAGATAATAAGGGATTGAACCATTAAGAAATTTCATAAGATGACCGTTTAATTGCTCCGTATTTTGATGAAGTTTTGTTCTCTGAGCTGGCTTGGTTGTTGAGCTTTCATCGTTCTTCTGATCGACATCATCAGCACTAACTTCGGGTAGAAATGAAATGTCCGGATTTCTCCATATGTGGCTCACAGCTTGTCTTAATACACCTCGATGTTGACTGGTTCTTGTTGACCTTACATCTGTCATTATTTACTTCATTGTTTTGGTTGTATTTCCCATTAATTTGATTTCCGTTTCTATGTTTCTGCATAATTTTCCTGGTTGGTTAGTAAATTGGATTGATTTCAAGGTGCTTGTTTATTGCTGATTGACCTGAGTGCCAAGCTTCTAAAAATTCTCTGGTGTTCTCGGAATTGCCTTTACCCAAAATCTCCACATTTTTCCAGTCAAATGTGTGTCCACAGTTGTCCACGTGCACTGATATAAGTGAAGACATGTCATGGAGTTTGACTGCTAATTGATGTTCATGCAGGCGAAAATAAGACTCATGTTGACAGATGTTAAAGAGGTTGTCTTCGAACACACGTAAAATACGGAATCTTTTGCATTGATGAAAATTTAATGACATACATATGGAGAACATTATTTACAAATGACAGTTCAATATTTTATTTGGCTATCTTACGCAACTTCTCTTCTATACACGAATGGATATGATTTTTACTGAAAACTAGTTAACATTTAGGAAGTTGAAAATAATTTAAGATAGCATAATTCATTAGTACAAATAATCTGGTCAAATCATCAGATGAGGTTTGGATAAATTGGAAGACTTCATTAGTAAAGCCCAAAAATATTATAGAATACTAAAAATGAATTGGAATTTTTGAAGAAAATAGATTCACTAATTCATTTTATAGATTAGGTCCGTAAAGTTAACAAAACCTATCAATCGACATGACTGATGTCAAAATAAATCACCTCATTTAGTAATTAGTAGTACAGCACATTAAATTATTTTGTATTATCCAACATTCTTTTCAGTGAGTAGAAAAATTTTTCTACAAATATATTAATTTATTTATAGAAAAAGTATGTTTTGCCTAACAAATCAAATTTCTATTTTTTTTACGAAGTTGTTCACTTACTTAGAAGCATAATGTCAATAATACTGAAATAGTAACCAAAGCAACGACAATGAAAACGGAATAACATGTGAACATGTCTTATTAGAACAAACATTTCTTTGCATATTTGTGTGAAAGTAAATGATGTGCACTATAAGTTGGCAACCAAAGAAGAATATATATATATATATATATATATTGGATTTTTAATAAGCTTACAAAATAGCTTTTATATTAGCGTTCTCTGGATTAAATGTGAAACTTTCTGAATAAGTTGTGTAAACTAACACATTTGCTAAAAGTTTTTTTAATAGGATGAAGTTATGCACGTCTGCTCGCAAGGGATAGTGATGAAAATAATCTACAACGTAAAAGTTCATGTGCTAAGCCTTCATCAGTACTTTATTGTACCACTATTTTCAAATATTTCCTAGCTCTTGAAATGGTTATATGGGATAGAGATCGAAATTCATTCAAGTTTGTGGACCTCCATATACTTTAATACATGATATTTATTTAATTCTGGATTCAATGAAAATAGTCTTATTTCGACAGGATGAGAATATTGAATAGACTGTTGAGTAAGCTACCGTGAGCTTTACCAGCAAATTTTAAATGGAGGCGAAAAAGTAAAACAATTTTTACCACATTGAAGAGACGACATTTTGAGTGTCCTATAACTTCTGGAACTTAAAACTTGTCGTCCAATCAAATTCTATTTAGTCTCACGCTAAAATCCGTGTCTATATAGGCTTGATTTAATGGTAACCTCATATAAACTGGCTTGTCCTCCTATGGTCAAGAAAATCTACCAAGATCGGCTGTCAGCTGAACGCTTCATAGACGTATTTCTTTTAAATGCTTCGTACAAAAGTGTACAACACAAATATTTGTTAACTGATATAAATGATAGTCTTCACAAAATCGAGATTTTTCAAGCAGTTCAACCATAGTGCTGATAGAATACTAATGTACGTTTATAACCCAAAATGACTATTTAGATTCACCATTGTTCTATTCCAGATTAATACAAGATGGAACGTCGACTTTCCGAAATGGTTGCTCTTACACTTATTAAAATCTCATTACACACGATATCGGACATGAAGTTTTGTTGTCAGATATTTTATTGCAAAAAAGTTTTAGTTAATGCAATGAATAGCGAATCGTCATCTAAAGATCTAACAATTGATCATTAGTTGTCTTCTATAAATGCCAGTGATATTCCCCAGAAATGAAAGTAGCCTGATCTCAACACATTTATGGATAAAGCACATCATTCAACGAAAGAAAATTTCACCTAGAGCACTTACTTTTGCAACCATTATTACGAAGGGAACTAGATATATCCTTAAATTTACTTGTTTTCAAAAGCAATGTCGTACACATCATTTGATAACTAGGTGATAAATCAGAATGACTTTCCAAAGAGCTAACCAAAACAAGTGTCTTTCCGAATATTTTATCAAGCATTTCCCATTCATAGACGTATAAATTTTTTAACCACAAGTATCGAAACACGATTCAGTTCTAAAGCATTACTTTGCATGCTGTTAATAATTCGGTTCTCTTAGACTATCTCTCCATTTGAGTACTGCTATGGTACAACTCTTTAACGCTACGTCTCAAAATCATAAAATTCGCTATCGTCAGGGAGAAATCATCACAAAATCTGAAATGCATCAGCAAAATAATTTCAGAAGGCACCGATAGTAGTAAGGAAATACGATATCCCATGCAACGCACCAACTGGCCATCTTAGGTACTATTCGTTACGACACTTTTGCCTATAGTTCAGATATATCTTCCTACATCACTTTCGACCTCTGATTTCAGTGGTTTATGAAACATTTCATTGAAAGACGTTCCAAGAGTAGTACTACCAAACTTTGAGTATTCAATATGTTTTGACAGTTTTCATACATTTGTTCATAGCCGGTACTATTGCATTCCAAGTGTCTATTAGTTTTAAAATCTGAAATCTACTGGCATTTTACAGCTCAATAGAAGATACCTGTTGCAGAATTTGCGGGTCGAAAACTCGAAATAATGAATCACATGGGTACTAGTTGGCTAATAAACCGGAAAGTCAAGTACGACAAGCAGTAGCTCTTTTGGAGTTGTCATGACTAATCATTAGTAAGTGTTTACTTAGCCAGGAGATAAGTTGTTGACCGGAAAGCATTAAGAACAGGATTCAAACAAAACTATAACGATGACAAAACCCAAAAATACAATAACTTACTCTTAAAGCGTTACGATTTGAGCTGTAATCGACTTTTTGACAGTATATCGAGTAATTTTCATTAAATGCGACTGTTATGGATTCATATATAATATAGGCATTCATAACTACCATAATCCAATCATACATAAAAACGAGTCTATTTATACAAAAAGGATTCCTTCCTTTCATGAACTTTAATCCATAATAGACTAATATTAGGTAGGCAATGATCACAAACAATAAATTATTAACTGAACTCATTAGAAGCAACGAAGAGACTCTGGGATCTATAAGAAATAAAAACACTTCTTAATCGATAAATACCTGCTCTGTCCATGCTTATTTTAAAAATCCTGTTCATCCAGTCTATATATTCACCTACTACATTCATTTTCAATAGGCGATTAGAAACAAATGATAGAAAAGAATTCGTGTGATGATGTTCAATGATAGAAGTAACAAATTAAAACAAAAGTTTAAGGGATCAATCTCAACGTCTTTTAAAATAGGGTCCGACAAACTGATTTACTGTTTTGCTTTCTCTTCTTGTCTTTTTATACAACTCTAAATATCCGGTTATGCTCAACAGATGGTAGTCAAGCCATCTGACTACACCGATTTGTGGATTTGTATGCCTATGTAGTGTCAAATAAATCTAAGAATCATTAACTCTGTAAGTGTATGACATTGGATGCTGAATACATTAGTTTTAATGGCCTCACCTAGTTGAAGGCACTCGGTCACTCATCCGCACCAGATCACGAGTGGGAACTCTGTGTTCAACTTCTCGCTAGCCAGTTTAGATCAGTCACTTCTCGATATATTGACAACCGGTTAAACGTATCTTCCAGGCTCCTCGCTTCTGACTTTTGATTTCACTGGATGGTTGCGATTCAATTGTAATAGATGTTGCTGGTAAAGTGCTTTCAAACTACAAATACCTGTGACATCAGTCCCTATAGGGAAGACAGAAGAACATAAATTGTGGTCAACAAATGATCTCAATGAAGGTTGAGGTACAAGATAGGTGGAAGAAACGAATAAATGACAATACTTTTGAACTTTTGCCGATGGATTGTGCTTTCTTAGATTTGAGGGATTCGTTCTTTAGTAGTGACCTCGACACTCAACACAATCTAATAGTTGAAATTGAAAAAGCGGGACATCTCAAGGGACAAAGCATGAGAGTAGAAAAGCCAAGAACGAATAAAATACCCGTGGCATACAGGTTTTCACATCGAATCATCAATTCTTGGAACCTGTTGCCCGAAGCACTGGTGTCCGCACCTTCAATTGACTCATTCAAGAAAAGTTTGGACACTCATACTAGAAAAAAAAGATAGGCCATGGGCCTTCTGTCCTTACTATACAAATCTGAACCAGTCCAATAAAATGCTGTGGAGGGATTTTCAACGTGACCTTTATAGCCAAAACAGCAAACATACACTACATAATGGCAGCTGATTCAGAGTTTTTCAATGTTAAGTTTGCTTTCACGAACGGCGTGATGAGTTTAAGCCATCTATTACTGTTATATGGCATATTTTTGATAACAAAGCCTCTGAAATAGATCGACAGCATCTCTGACTAGGTTCAGAGTTGCCTGGTGCCTGGGCTTCATTATCTTTTTGAAAACGTTACTGATATTCACCACTGCCGGGCACCCAATATTACTTTGGCTAATTAATTGGTGGTGTTGTCCATAATAATCAAGAAAACAACAAACCGGAGACCATTTTCATTCATTGATCCGGATAACATTATGAATGACAGTTTTAAATGTTCCAATGAGAACGAATATGCGGACGGTTAGAGTCCCAGGCGACAGCAACACTTAGTTTTTAGCAAAAAAGCTAACCTTGGTTTTCAATATGTACAAAATAAAACGGATTGTCTGAAGAGACACAGTGACTTGAGTACTAGCAGAAAAACCCGAAAAAAACAAAGCTGAATCAGAGAAAATTTGCACCAACATCAAGAGTATTACATTAACGGTGGCATTTCAGTACAGTGAAACATGAAATTATGTAGCTACACATAAGAAATAGCGGGAAAAAATGCGGCGAAGTAAACCGACCGCCATTACTTACAAAGATAGCGGATACAATAGTTCTAGCTTCACTCTGACTGGTCGCTAAGTAGACTGTCTGGATTGTGAAATCGAGTTCACTTTAACGGCAGTCGTGATAGATGCATTACATGACAGTAAGGAGGCGTGAATGTCAATGAAAGACGTAAAACAGAAGTAGACTAACGTTGTACAGGATATCCACTCGAATACTGAGGTTCGAACTGAAGCTTTTGTCAACGCATGGGCTTTACAAACGGGAAGTTTAGTCTTGAAGTGATTTGAATTCCTCAAACTTTTGCTGTGTCCTTACGGAACGAAAGTACCATTGTTGATCTAAAGAATATGTTCTGAACTTAATGTTTCATAGATTACGTTCTCTTACAAATTTTACTCAAGTTAATAGTTGACTGTGGTTTTGTCTCAACTTATAAGCTGAATAGCATGCTATTCGGTTTTTCAGTTCTTCAAGACTATTTTCAGTTTATACTAACCTTTTGTACAGCCTGTTTTTATCCATTTTATCTTTTTGGAGTGTACCAATTTTTGTTTCACGATAGTAGACTTCTTCAAGATCTATTAAAAAATTCACTTCACGAAGAATTCATAAGAGCAACCCGGATGCCGTTTTGCTGTCAACTCTAGGATGCACTGTGACAAATAGTCTAACGAAGCGTGCACAGATCATACAGTAACTGCTTAAAATAGACTTGGTAAGTCGGATCGAAGGTGAATATGTGTCACGTACAATATTAGTACTGGGAATTCTCTTGACAGTTCTGCGGAAAAAGTTGTGAGCTAACCTGAAAAATGGTTGTCCCAAGCGGGCAAACAAACAAAAGTGAGAAGTGAAGAAAAAAAGAGGGACTTTGAAAACGTTAGTATCGATGGCACTCTAGTGAGGAAATGCTGGGACTCAGCACCATCATAACATCGACGGTACTAAATTCCCTCAGAAAACTTGGGTCTCCCAGCTGGGGATTTCTGAAAGCAGCGGTGGTTCCCAGAAGCTCTGTAGGTGGTTTTAGTGACGTTAAAAATTTCAAAAACTACCGGGTGTCACAGTCTAAAGAACAAAACATTCCAAGTATCGTAGTGAGATCAACTGTTCAACCGGTCAACAAGGAGGACAGGAATCCGAAAAACGTTTCAACCATCAAACAAAATAGTTATCAACCTGAACGTACCCGAAAACCTGGGAAAACAATCACAGTTAACCATGATTCTCTCATAATCATGAACCTTAAAGACAGCCCTGAACTTTTCTTCAGTTTGCAGGACAAAATGACAAGATGCCCTGGGAAGAGTTATTCTGGAAGCTCAAACTTCTCAAAATAGAGCCTTTTCGGTCACATGGCGCGCTCAGGGAGAGGACCCCAAGCATCGGAATCACCCATGACTATTTTATGTAACGCTCACTAACGCTACCGACGTAGAGGATGCCCTTCTGGCTTGTCACTTACTGAAATCAGATGGGAACGTAAATGTCCTGCCTAATATACATTATCCTGAGCGCAATCTCATCCGAAACATCTCTAAGGAATCTCACAGGACGGTTTTCCGTGAAAGAAATATCATTGTGCAAGTTGTGCCAGAAAACACGAACTTTGACTATACAAACTCTGATATTCGGAATAGAAATTCATCAAGCAGTCCTAGAAAATCAAAAACATATTGACTCAACAGATGGTGAGACTAGCCAAGGAAGACAGAGGTTCTAGACCCTGGCTGATGAGGATAACCTTCCCACCCTCCCATATAGCAGCTACAACACTCGAAGCAATTCGTGCCGACAGAATCCATATGCATCCAGATAGGCCACCTAATGCGAGGATCAAGCACAAAAAGAAGTTGAAGCTGAATATTTCACTTGCCGACTGCCAAGACCATGAAAAAGGAAAGGACAGGGTCTGCCAACTCGGAAAATCTTGTGTGGGTAGGTCATCTGTCCATTCACACGAGACTCATGTGGATAAACAGTATGGGGAAGCTAACTTGCTTCAAATTGAAAGTATAAACCGCTTATATATGAACGCTTTATCGAATAAAATGGATGAGTTGTGTGAACTCAGTAAAGCTAATTATACTCATCTGAGAAGAATATCTGAAACTTGGATATCTTCCCAATTTATGAACCAGGAGCTAGCAATACCCGGGATGCATCCTAACACTTCTTCCCATGGTACTTTTTACAGATTCACATAATCTTAAACTCTTCATGTTTTTTTTAGATCTTGATTCATGAAGACCTTTATACTTCCTTATATTGTCATTGGCTTGCTTTCTTTAACTTATCTTAATACTCTTGCATAATAATCTGGTAACAGTTACTGAAAGGAAATAGGTCCATGTAAAAGTACTTTAGTTGCCTCGTCACAGCTAACTTAAATTACCCAGTCACAAGCGCTGTCTGTTCCGTTGATTGACTTTTCTATTTCCCCTTTTACAGTACCATCAGGATACACCACCGAGGATACATACATGAAACTTATGACTCTGTCCTCATTTGACACCTCCGACATTTCAGAAAGCCACTAGTTCAGTCTTCTCCAAATGCCATCAGTGGGGTCTGCTAACCTTTCTGTACCGCCTTCTAGGGTCACCCACCCACAACTTTAGTTTAGTATACTTCGGTCAATCGTATGCAGTACAACGAGGTAAGTACGTCTACGCAAGTACGCTCCTACCAGACGAATTTGCAGATAATATACGAGAAGTTTTAGCCAAATTGGATCACGAAAAGGCATATGATGCATTTAACCAAGCCGTTAATAAATCCATCTCTTTAACCATCCATCAATTTACTGACCAGCTTCTTGACCAGGTGCAAGTGGGAGATAGGACTCTTCACAGCCAAAAAAGTATATTAAAAGTCTACTGGAAGAGAATAAATTAGACAGAAACCTATTTTTTATCAACTATGGCCCCGCCGACTTCCATTGACTGTACAACAAATTCTGATAATCGGATATGACGACATTGATGTAGACAGTATCGCAAAATTAGCCGACAGAATATAAGAGAGAACCAAACAGAATCGATGCGCTGCAGAAAGAGATACTTATTTTATGCCACCGATTGATAAAGTTGACACAGAGTGACAGATTACAAAAATGGTCACGATATGGGTCTCTCACTTTAAGCCGGTTATTCTCTGGGAGACGCCTAGCTCCTTAGATATTCTGGTATCACCAGATGTATGACAACAGAGCTAAAAATAGTAGAGCTCTTTATCAATTTGAATAACAGGGCAAGTATCCCGCCGGTTTTCGGCGATGCTGCTTCAGCTGATATCACTCATACAAATAGTCGCTTGTTGTACATGCAGAATCAAAGGACAAGCCCGTAATTCTTAGTAGATACAGGAGCAGAAATCAGTTTCGTGCCTCCCGTAAGTGACGAAAGTCGAAACGTACATGCCTTACTAATTCCGAAAGCACCAAACAAGTCGGATATAGAAACGCATAGCATGTGGAAATCGACGTCAAGTTTTGGTAGAGGTATTTAATTCCGCTGGGAATTTGTTATAGCAGATGTTCCCGTGCCTATAATACATAGTGATTTCCTAAAAACACTTCTATTTAATAGGCGACTAATAAACAATTACCGTACCATTACGATAAGAATAGTTATTTTTGATTCCATTTTTATCAATTTATTGGTTGCCAAAAGCCAGTGTGATCCATATAAATCTCATTTAACACAGTTCGCTGAGCTGACGAAAATATCGTACAATAACTAGAACCTCTAGTACACTGTTCAAAACGACACAGTAAAGAAAATGTCATAAGCTAATGCAAGACCACAAAGGTTGAACATCAAAAGATTGAAAGTCGAAAAGCAGCAGTTGGATAATTTAATGAAGCCAGGCTTCAAAAATTCTTCGAGAGACCCTTAGGTGTTATTTTTGCACATGATCCTGGAAAAGAACGGGGAAATCAGGGCTCGTGAAAACTATCAAGCTCCCAACAAGCAAACAATAGCTTATAGATATCCGATACCACACATCCATGAATTTACTAATTGTATGGAAGGCACCAATGTTTTTTTCTGAAGATTGATCTTGTGGAAACTTATTATCGAATTCCCTTCACACCAGGAGATACACTTAAAACGGCAGTAACGATCCCATTCGGGTCACATGATTTTTTGCGCATGGCCTGATGCAGAACAAAACTTTCAGTAATTCATTGACCAGGCCACCAGAGGCTTGCCAGGGACATATGCGTATACCTATGACCTGTCAGTAGCCAGTGCAACGATGGAAGACCACCTACAAAATCTAAGACAACTGATTATAAGACCGCACGAACACAGTATCGCTGTCAGCCTTGAGAAGTGTTAGATTGCAAAGGAATCCATGCAGTTTCCTGGTTACATGGTAACTTCTCAGGGTATCACGCCAGTTCTGGAAGAAATTGTTTCTATTCACGATTATCCGTAATTTGAATCACAAAATAAATTGCTACTATTTGTAAGGCTAGTGGACTATTATGGGAGATTTATCCCAAACTGTGCAACAATATTACAACCACAAATGAACACCTTGCCAGGACATGTTCGGACATTCCATCTATCAGCGGAAGCTACACAGACATCTGAGAACGCCAGGTGAGCGCTAAACGGAAAGGCAATGCCAGTTCGACAAAAGAGCAAAACGCCATTAGCCATCATGACCGATGCATCGAACGTGGCAGTAGGAGCTGAATTGCATCGGTTAATAAATATCACATAGGAACCGCTTACATTTCCCTTAAGGAGATCGAATCCTACTCAAACGAGCTATAGTTGGCAGACTACTTGGCAACAAAGCATTTCCGATATGTAATCGAAGGTACGAAAGCATTGAAACCCAAACAAAAATGCTCCGACTTTTACACTGAGTGTTTAGGTTTCATCAACATTAGCCATATCCTTATGTTCCCAAATTTATCCCCCTGTTTCTATGATTAGTGTTTCGTGGCACATGAACTTAGCTGAGTAACTTGTAGTATCTGTAATATTTCGGTCTTGCTTGTAAGCTGGCATGTCTCATGTTATTTGAGAATAAATTATTATTATTATTATTATTGTTACTGTCAGCATAGCGTCTAGTGAGGCACTTTGTCAAGTTTCAGACTTGCTATCACACGCCAATCCAGTTCATTCACTTCAATCAGCAGAACTTAGAAACCGAAGAAGCAGCTTGGCAGCAGCCCAAGTCAGTGCAGTAGAAACAAAATAAACTCCACAAAAATCCTATGTATAAGATAATACACTATGAAAACCAAATTCTAAGTAAAACCGATAATAACAACATCACTAAGCGTAAAAAAATTGAATTTGCCTATAAAGGTACCGTAAGTAATAGCTTTGCATTTGAGAATAAAAAACAAATGTTTATTGTTTATGAAATGTTTACCTGAGTATAATTCCACAAAGAAGCACATGCGTTTGTCATTCGGCATAAGCAGAAAGTCAATTTATGTTCAGTTAAGATGTAAATTTAACATTCTACCAGAAGTCGAAGGTTTGTGTGATAAAATAATTCCGGCTCCTACCCCCTTAGTATCAAATTTTACTGTGTTACTTATCCGGAATATGGTGAGTGGATGTGCGCTTATCTATTGTAGTATATTAGCAACCTAAAGGAGCTATTTCAACTGTTATCCAGTTAAATATATTTCCATTACCTATGTGCAGATGAAACATCTTCCTAGACTATGCAAGAATATGAATATCATACTGTTTAAAAATTACTTGCATACCAAACAAGGACTATTAGATGATTCTTGATGTGTTAGATTACTGAAATTTATGGCTTTTATCACTATTAGATTGGTGTCCTGAGGTTGTAACGAAAGCTGACGAGGAGCAGTTACTTATCAGTAATTCTGAAATAATGACAATTTATTCTCAAATAACAATATTTACCACAATCTGCTGTTTAATTAAGTTACTCTTTACTCTCTTCATACTTTTCCAGTCATGTTAAACAGACTAAATAGATAAAATTGAGTAGGAAGGTCGAACCGGAAGAAATCCATTGTTATTATTTACAAACAATTCAGTTGTGAAGAAACCATTTTGAGTTTTCTGAGGAATGGGATTATACATAAGATTTCGATAAAGTCTACATAATATTCAACAAATTTAAATAAGTTCTGTAGTATACAGAAGAACATTAATTTGAAAGAAAAGAAAAACGAAATATGTGTAAATATTGTAAGCTAAGATGGATAGTGGCTAGCAGTGGAATCCGGGACGAGCGTTTCGTCCTAACACATTGATGGGAAGATTCAAACAAACAATACTAAATGAATTTATGTGTAAATAGTTTAATAAGTATGTTTATGAAACAGAATAAGAATAAACGGTACTATCTGCACTACACATAGAATTTACAATAAATCATTACAATATTAAGATTTGATGACGGAATAAAAGTTTATTCAGTAATAGTTTAGAATGATATGATGAAAGTCTTAATTGATAGTTTAGAAATCATTATAAAATATTCAAAAATAAAAAAAATATTTGAGTGAACAATTGTTTTCAATAACTTCATCATCAGGATCTACAGTTTGAAGTCCATAATTACTGTGATATTAACAGAGGTCAAAGTAAGGCGTATATTAATGAATTTGACAATGTTATATTTCAAAAATTGGTGAACTTTTGTATGTGTTAAGATATTAATACTTTTAGACAGTATTTCTTTATTTATCTAAATACATAAATATTGGTACAAAGGGGCAACCAGATATATATGCGCCACACAAATCTCATTTGATTTGTGTGATGGCTGTGATACTGCTCAGGTGCCCAAACCGAAGCAGGTGGTTTTCGTAGGGGGCCACAACCCGAGCCTTCGACCTAAAGATCTGATCCACAAGGCAGTGGAACATCTTGAGGAGATGCAGTCCCATGGTAGCCAGTAACCAACGATTGATTCATATGCCATTTGTTCCTTCAGGATACTGGAGCCCATGTACACCATTAGTTTGGAATGAGGGTTTTCCAACTCCCCTAGGTGAAATTTCCGTGTCCACCAACCCGGTTAAAGCGCAGAAATGTCGCTTTTCGTCCTCTCAATTTTGTAAACAACACCCCCGCCACGAAAAGGCAGTGAGTGGGACTTCCCTGGCAGAGGCTATATACGCGTGGCCATGTGAGAACATTTCGAGAGGGGGAGTGGACTCTCCCCACTCTCGGCCGTACCAAGGCATTTAGGGGCACTTTAAGGTAGTTTCATTTGTAAATTGGAAAGATCATTTAAAAAAGGTCAGAATGAATAGTAGTAAAGTCTCAAGTTATAATCGATTTAACGATTATACAATAAGCCGTATAAATTATATACATGGTAGGAGAACTTCACCTTCTCAACGTAGATAATGGTAGTAATAGCAATAATAATAAAGTTGTGTGAATATAAAGTGTAAGGAGAGAGGTGTTGCCAAGGTAATTATGACAAAAAATTCATGTAATTAGGGAATTTTAATGTGCAGATTACGGAAAATATAAACATTAAAGGAATTGGGGGTATAAGAGGTTTATGGTATCCAGTTTAGGTATCTCGTGATTCAGTCATGGATCAAGGTAAACACAGAGGCTGGATACATCTCTTCTGGATACATAGTTTAGCTTTTTGGAGTTGACGCAGATAGCTTCAGCTATGCAGCGGGGTTGTATTCTAGCTACTTTAGGTAGAATGTTTGGAAGTTGATACAAAACAAGGAAATCTTTATCTATTTTAATATGATGTTTACTGTCCACCAAATGAGAAAGGATGGAGTTGTTGACAGATCTTGTGGCTCCTTCTCGCAATTACGCTGGTACATTTTCAGGAGAACGCAAGGATAAAGCCCTCTGAGTACGCCTTATGTAACTAGCTCTGAAGGAGCAGTTGAATTGGTGTACATACCTGGAGGAGCCCGTCATTGGTAACCTATCCTTAATTTGCTGTGTAAGTATTGGTTTGCTCAAAAAGATTATATGTAGCTTGGAGGCATGAATTATCCTTTCTCTGGATTCTTTGAGTTGACATGTTAAAATGTCACCTACTATGTCCCCTCTAAAATCGATCATTATATAGAGGGTTTTCCTGCTGATCGTGTCAGAATTTGTACTATTTTTACCTTCTGATAAAACTTTTCTAACTAAACTATCTGGGTCGCTATTATTTCTAATTTACAAATGATACTATCTCAAAGTATTTGATAATTGATAGATATTTTTCAAATGAAATATTGCTCTATGGTCCTCAGATTTTACTAAAAGATTCTGTAATTTTGTGTCCCAACACGTTTAGTTGTCCCCACTGCTGTAGTCCGTCACAGCATTATTCGTCTGCTTTAACAAGTGTCGGATAACTTCCGAATTATGTAGTGAATTGAATGAAACAGAGCAAAAGAATTATATTCTGAGTTATTGGTTAAGTGATACCGTGCTCAACATGTGGTTTGAAGAGTCTAGATTTGTACTTCTATGAGAAGCCAAAAACTAGATTGTAGATGGCTATTTAATTCCCCTAAAGTTCTGCTGGTTACTTATTTAATGGTTTCACTAGGTAATGATTTCTTAAATTACCAAATCTAAATTCTTCCTTTGTCGTTTCATCCTTCTTTCTCTGATGTCATCTATCTAAAATATTATTATCAGTGGTACTAGAAATTAGTGAAGGTTAGAGCAATACACATCCACAACGGTTTACACTTGTTCGACAAGGAGATATGGAATGACAAGCTGATGTTCTTTTATCTGAAATCAAGTAACTGAATCCCAAAAGGAAGATATCTATTCAAGGAAGAGTAAGTGATATAATCAACAAGCATAGACATAGTACTAGCCTGTGCTCGTACTTAACCTCAAGGTCAGAGGGTACATGAGATATTATAAGCGAAGCAACTTATACAAATACTCAAGGTGTTCAATATAGACGTGTTAAATCCACACGAGTGTATACTCATTTTGAAATGCAATATCTGACAGAGCACCTAACTATCAAATGAATCAATTCAATCCAAATGGTAAACTAGTGGTCAGTGATGTGATCATCTCGAATGCTTTATTCCTGAATTCTTATACATTGTCTTTACCTTATTCTGTCTTTTTATTTGTTAATTATTACTCTTCACGTTTGTATAAGGGATTTTGCATGTTATAAGAAGACTGTATCGTTACTGGATCGGATTGTAAAATATAACACAATGATCTCTAATTAAAATAGTACGACCCTTCATGCTTAAACGTTAAACGACTTCTATTGAGTATAGTAACAATACCGATAGGTCGAAATTCTTTCACACATAAAAAAATAGAGTGGACATAATAGATCTATTAATTTTCAGTCATTAATTTCTTTAAAATAAATAAGCAAAAAATTACTATATTATCAAAAAAACCCTTTCTGATACTAATCATCATATGCTCATTAGTGACCGGCTTCAAGAGGCATTTCCTGGAGTTCTAGTTAGAAGCAGTAACCAGTGGAGTTCAACAGGATCTGTTGTGAGATAGTAACTCACTGGAGACAATGGTAGTTGAAGTTAGACATTAACACCGCTGGATGTCGCCCAGCTCAGTGATCTAGAGGTTAAGCGTTCACACATGAGACCGATAGGTCCTGGGTTGAAATCTCATGGGGTGGAGTCGTGAACGAGCATTGCCAAGGAGTCCCATACTAAGATGAAACGACCATCCACTGCTTATAGGTTTTACATGATGATCTAGCTTCAAATGATTCATGAACTCAACTATTTAAAAAATTCTGTAAATTTATTTGAACAAAAAGAAAATGTAAATGACATAAAATATGATTCACATCAAAAGTGTGTAGGCAAACATGGTGTAAAAAAAGGGTTTTCATTTTCATTTATTTTGAAACGAAAAAAACCATATACACAATCATTATTATTATTACTATGATTACTTCGCGCTGGAATAAACAAAATAAATTTCAAATTTACATAAGATAATATAACAAGCAGAATGAGAAGACATTTCCTTTCATGTAGTTCCTCTGATCATACATTTACACTAACAATAGAGTAGTTCATTTTTACAATTATATAGGTAAAAACCAATGTTAAACATCAAATGATGTATTAATCATAAATACATTAATATTAATTTAAAAAAATGGTGAAACTATAATTTATGGATAACCTTTGATTGACATTCAAATGACCTTGAGAATAGTTAACCACTTTATGGAACTAAAAAGCGGTTATAAATTGGTAAGAGTAATTAGGATTAAGATCTGAAGTTAGAATTCAGGGTTAGGAATTAAAGTTAGGGTTTTCATCACGAAATGATATTAGCTGGAGTGTCAAAATGCTGTTTGACCATATTAATAAATGAATTTCGAGCCAAAATCCATAATGTGCTGCCTCTAAATTCATTGATTCGTATACAAATTATAGTTTCGCCACAAAAAAACCAGTAATCAAATGGTAATTCAATAGTTTATACAAATATTCGTCAAAATTAGAACGAATAGCCTGACAAAAATTAGGCGCCGGGTATAGAGAAGTCATTATATGTGAAAAAATTATATTTGAAATAGTCTCAGCGATTGAAATATAAATAATTCCAACGTTTCGTCCAGCTAACTTGTCTGGACTTCTTCAGGATAATGATCAAAATCAAAATCATCAAAGAAATATATAGTGTTTTTTTAACAAACATCAAAAACTATACTACGTAAAACCAATCATATTTGGATGTTGAATTCATGTAAACAGGATAATATAAGTCAGTTGAATGAGAATCAAGTGAAAAAGTTCAGCGATGTAAAACAAAAGGAGACTGAATGAATTGTGTGTGTGTGTGTATGTATGTGTAAGATGAGTTATCAATGAATGATATTCAGTGTTGATATGTTTCTATGTTAAGTAAAAATAAAAATAAAAATACAAATCGAAGGTTGAAGAATCATTGAATTGCAAATAAAAATGAGAATCATCAAGTACATCATTTTAATGCTAAAACATAACTCAATAGCTTCTAAATTAAAATCAAAATAAAATTACATAATCTATTAATTATTGCAACAAGTTACGTAAGAATTAACCCTTTTCGATTGATGAAATTTTGTACTAATCACAGAAATAGTAATTAACAATACAACATTTACAAATGAGGCAGTTCAATATTCAATCTTATGATAAGGGCAATTCTAAAAGTTGGCAAACATAAAATACATACACAAACAACAAACTTATTTATCTATTTAAACACATACATATTGGTACAAAGGGGTACCAGATATATATGCGCCACACAAAACAATGAAAATGGGAAGAGAAAGGGGTTAAGATATATATATATATATATATATATATATATGTAAGAAAAACTAGAATGAAAAAAGAGAAGAGTAGTGGTGGTGGGGGGAAGGAACTGAAATGTACAACCAGAAGACTCTTTCAGTTAAGAAAGTTATAACCACTCTTTATGAAAAAAGTAAAAAAAAAACTTCTGAAACAGATTCTTTATTGATGTTGAAAAAAAAACAAAAGAATAATAAATGAATTTTTGTAATAAACAAGAATAATATTAATAAGTCATTGAGTTTAATTATGTATTTTATAATTGACAGGTTGATAAATAAAATGCTCATTGAATTACTTTCGCTCTAAATTACATACAAAACTAATCGACCTTTTTTTATATAATTCTTAAGGAAGAAGTGAGAGAGAGCGAGAGAGCGAGGGGGGAGAGAAAGAGATAGGGAGATAGAGAGGTAGGGGGAGGAAAAACAGATTATAAAACAATATTTCTTTTCTCCCATATAATAAATAATTTGTATAGAAGAGTAGTGAGATAACAAAAATAAGTACTTACATAGTTGAAATCAACCACCACCAAGGAAAACCTGAAGCTTCAATTGACTCATGATTTCAACTATGAAAATATTGAAATCTCCATAAAACTTTCGTTTTAAAAAAATAAGTACATCCATAAACAGTGAATAATTCAATATAAAAAAGAACCAAAAGGTGAAAGAATCTCATATCATAAAACTTATACATGTTGATGAACTAAATTCTCATTAGAACTATATACATTTTTTTGCCATTTATAAATACATAAAAATATAAATTGACATAGAACAAATGTACCAATACCATATGATTCAACATTTTGATAATATGTTAATGATGAACATTCATTCCATAATAATTCAATAATTTGTATTACAATACCATTAGCTAATTTATCTGTAAATGACATATAACCATAAACAAATGCACCATGTTGTTGATTTTTTGCTATTAAATCAGATACCATTGCTAATGATGTAATTAATATAATAGTACAACCAATACCAAGTATACCAGCAGCAATATAAATACGATAAATTATTGGTGGATTACCAGGATAATTAACTAATATACAAAATATTGTAATAAATATTAATCCAATTCCAGAATTTGTCTGTAAATTGAAGAAATATTAAAAGAAAAAGAAAAGTCTAGAACAATTTATAAAATGGAAAAGTATTCAAAAGGAAAAAACAAATGTACAGGGAAATAGAAAAAATAAGGCTCTGAATTTAGTTGCTGAGATTATAGACTTAATGCATTAGGTATTTACTCAAGGATTACTCAAGGATCAATGAATAATAGTCATATTACTTGATGTGAACAGCGAAACAAGAAGCCTTAACAAACTACAGAAGTTATTTTCGGGGACGTTATTTCATTTAATTCAAAGCTTGTAAAACTGTAACATTTACTTTTATCCCTAGTCTATTCTACAGATCATAAGCTTTCGTTTGATGTATGATTCACTGCCACAGATTTTTTCATTTTCATCTTTGCTATATTACTATTAATACTGAATGCGACTGGACACTTTACTGCAAATCATTTTGACCTTTACTAAGTGACCTTTTTAATTTACAAATAACACAATTTGGGAGTACATACGTTGTAACAGATGCAAACGTTCACCAATTGTAACATATAACATTGTCAAATTCATTAATACATGCCTCATTTTGGCCTTTGTAAAATATAATAATTATGGACTTAACACTGTAGAGCCTGATGATGGAATTATTGAAAATAATTGTTCGCTTAAATATTGTTCATTTTTGAATGATAGTATTTTCCTAATTATCGTACGTTGTGGTCAGGTTAATCATCTATTTATTCATGTATCTTTTTACACTAATCTGAATTCGGGTACCAGATCAGGATTGGAATAAAGTGAGTAGTGTTCCAGTTGTCTTTCTCTCTCGCGCGTACCTATCAGCCAATCAGGGATAAAATAGTTTTTTCACTCTACACCCACTTCGAACTCATGCAACTAGCCTCAAGGTTACGTCAGTCAGCCTATCGCGTCAAGGTCTTAATCTACATTAGACAAGTTATACACAGCATGAAAGTGGGTAGACAGATCAAGGACGTAACATTACTGTATGACTGAGATAATTTGATCAGCATTAAAGAACAGATAAACATAACATTGATCACCTTTCAAAGGCTAATCAAAGTAAATATCTCAGTTCCACAGGAGGACAGTAGCTGTCTGGATAGGTGTTTGGTAACGGTTCAGAATAGGAAATTGGATGACCCAAGTTTCACTTCACCAGGCAGCATCAGTCCCTTCAAGATTGTAGGTATGCCTAACTTGCGAGCGACAAGTTTTAAGAATCACAGGTCTAGTGTTTCCTGATGACTACCTCTGACTACATAACAGTGACTGGTGGAGTCCAATCATGCATAGAGTAAAACAGAGATTCATCAGTTACGTTGAACGATTGAAAATCATAAGTTGGAAATATAAATTATTAGATTGTGAAACACTTCTTAAGTTGTATTGAGTTTACAACAGTGCGTGAAAACTAATGCATTTGTCGCTGCGATTAAATGCATCCACAGATAGTCAAAAATTCTCCTGATTTAATATCAACGATAAACTCTGTTAATTAAACATATTTATGTTTTCAATGTCAACCAGTTTAATGAGTTATGGTGATATTTGATAAAACGTTATCCTACCATAAAAACACGTACAGAACATAACAGTCATTAAACTGGTTTTTTACAATTCCATCCGTTGTAATAATGAAATATACTAAACGAATTGAGTTGCTGATTTAGCAAAAATCGATTGATGATTCTGTAGAACTACAGAGAAACTTTAGTCATCAGCTCTCATTACTAAATTTTTTTCAAAGATGATGATCAACAAAATAAGGCATGTCTAATCATAAAGATTAATATGCTCTTGTTATACTGTAGTGAATGAGAACATCAGTGGGGACGATCGAACGTATTTGAACACAAAATTACAAAACGTCTTGGTAAAATGTGAGAACCATGAAGTAAATATTTCATTCCAAAATATTAGTCAATCGTTTCATACTTCATTGTTCCTTCATTTCCACACCAATCATTCTCTATTCTCGTTCTCTTTTCTTCGGTCTTCTTAACCTTCTGCCTCTGCTTCAGTGGTCTAGAATTTAATCTTCCTCACATGCGACTGAAGTTCCTGCACACGATTTTCGGTTGCAGATCTTTGGGTGTGCACTGCCGAGGAATTCCGTATCAAGAAGAAAACGGCCGTCCAGTGCCTCTAGGTTTTCAAGATTAGTCTAACTTAGATTGGTTTATGATTTCAATGCATCTCAACAATTTCCACAACACCATACTGAAAATAAACTACTGATTCAAGTATTCTTTTATGAATTTTATTGATTTCCGTATTGTCTCTGCGATGTTCAGTGTGACAATTTGAAACGATACTTATTTTTCGCTTCTTCTTCTTTCACATTATTTTGGTTGATACTGATTGATATGTATGTTTAAACATGAATAGTAGACAAAAAAACTTACTTCACGACTGATACGATCTTGTATTGGTTTTTGTACAATAGTAGTAGCAATACTTGTCAAATACACTGTTAAAGGGACCAAAGCCATTGTAATTTTAGGTAAACGTAATGAATGTAAAAGGTAAATTGTTAAATAAGCCTAAAAATAAAAAAAATTAACTCAGTGTAAATTTTTTAAAAAAAAACAGGTGTACAAAATTTTGGCTAGTCTACAATAATCCTTAACAAATTTCCACCAATTATTTACATTAAGACGCATTATGAATTTATTAAAGATCGATCGAAGAAAGTTAAAGACTAAGTCTACTCCATGTAGAATAAATAAATTATATTAATTTTAAGAATGACTATCATAGTAATATGGTGTGGGCTATTTATATCCTCATAAGTAGTATACAACGACAGTCAGGAATAGAATGTATTTCAGTAGAAGATGAAGAAGGAAAGAATGGAAACGGAAAGTATTTGGCATGAAAATGCAGGAACGATGAAATCTGAAACGATTGATTGATATTTACAAAAGGAACAGTCAAGTTTGAGACAGTTGACTGATATTTTCCAAATGAAGTATTTACTACATGATTCTCAGATTTTACCAAGACGTTCTGTAATTTTGAGTTCAAATACATTCGATTGTTCACAATGGTGCTTGAGTTTACTACAGTAATACTCAATCATTTTCAAATTACGAAGAAAATCTGCTATTAAATAATAGAAATTCATGATGATTTGGCATTCTCGGATTAATTATTCAAATTGGAGAATTTTGGATAGCTATTCAATGTGAGTTTCCGAGCCATCAGTAATATGCATTAGTGATTTCTCACGCAATTAAACATATTATCAGCAGATATCACGGTAAGTTTAATACTGATGGTCTATATTTTTCTAACCTCATTCAATATCGATTGTAGTCAAGAAGTCACAACTTTCAAACCTAGTCAATATCCATATAAAGTGATTTCTTTTTTGTAGAGATTGTGTTCACAGAGATGAGTGGCCAAACTGTGATACTTTCAGTCCTTCTAAACAGCATTCAAAGGACAAACTTTAAAATGAAGTAAGCTGTGAGAATTTCTCGACAAGTAATTGGTTACTTGTCCTACTGACCTTGAACTTGATTGGCTTTAATACATCATTATCTGTACATTTACTTTCCTTTTTTTTTAACCTAATTATTGGTCTTATCGTGATGGTTTCCTTAAAATATCTTAATATTTCAAAGTTAGATTTTAAGGATATTTTCGTTGTCCTAGCTTTCGACTAATATAAAGTTGCGAATGTTCCCGTTTACCAACTAATGATAACTTGTGGTTAAAATTGTTTTTCTATTGGTTTACCTCCTTGAACATTTACAAATAAATCACTCATAAGAATCAAATGATTTTATTTATTAGAATACATGAGAAAAAGATAAATATTATTTCTATTTGCAGTTCATATTGTGGTGTGGGTTACTTATATCGACATAAGTAGTATATATCGTGAGGGAGGAATAGAATATCTGGCAGCAGAAGAGTGAGAAAATCACAAAGAGAAGAACAGAAATAGAAAGCAATTGGTGTGGAAATCCAGGAACAATGAAGCCTGAGACAATTAATGAACATTTTGCAAATAGAGTATCAGAGTATGGTTTTTGTATTTTATTAACCAACTATGTAATTTGACCTTAATACAGAATCAGTTGTCCTCACCTGTATTCCCGTTCACTGCAATATGATTAGTATTACTGTAATTACCATTATTATTCATAACGTTTGTCCAGCAAAGTAAATGGTTCATGATAATGAAACCTTCATTATCATACCGGACAATATCATTAGTGCTTAATTCATAAGATTATCACTAGCCTTAGTGTTTTATTTAAAATTTTCGACCTGATTCATGGATTTTAATAATATTGAAATGAGTTTTATTATCTTAATGCTACAAGACAGTAATCTTGGCGTTTACTTCACACTTGTATGTGAAATTCAATTGAAAAATTCAATCATACTGTTTAAGGTAACATTGATAGCGAACTGAGATCGGTTGAATACTATAATTGTAAAACGTTATTGTGAAGTTTATTTCGTCTTTATTTGAAATTCTTCAGACATAAACAGATACATACAGAACGCTTCCAGGTTGAAACCACTACTTTCAGACCTCATGATGAATGCATCAAAACAGTATCGATTTATTCTTCCAATGTTTATTTATAATATAAATGGCCAGATTAATATAAAAGGGTAGTCTATTTCCGTAACTAGACTCCACTTATTCCAACGTGAGATCGTCGATAGCATAAGATCAAGTTGAAAAACAGTTAAGGGTAACCAAATCAAGACATAGTACCATTAAGTCATTGACTGTTAATCTGATGCATGCTCTTTGAAACATGAAACTTACAACTTTGTTATCAGAAGGGGTTTTTGTGGAGATTTAGTATTTTCATAGTTGAAAGTGTGAGTCAATTGAAGCTAGAACACCATGAAAAACCTGAAAACACTGCTTGACGGCCGTTTCGTCCTATTGTGGGACTCCTCAGCAGTGCGCATCCATGACCTCGCCTCGCGAGATTCGAATCCAGGACCTACCAGTCTCGCGTCAGAGCACTTAACCGATAGACTTTTGAGCCGGCATCCGATGGTGTTTATGTCTAACTCCAACCAATCCACGAAGTTAAGCAACTGTTCACCAATTGTCATCAGTGAGTTCCTATCTCACAACAGACGTGGTTTTGAACTCCACTGATCACTGCTTCTCACTAGAACTCCTGGATTTACCTCTCGAAGTCAGTCACTAGTGAGCATATGATTATTATTACCAGAAGGGGTTTTTGTGGAGATTTGGTATTTTCTTAGTTGAAAGCGTGAGTCAATTAAAGCTAGACCACGAGGGAAAACCTGGAAGCACTGAACGTAAAAGCCGGCTAAGTTGTCTACCGGTTAAGTGCTCCGGCGCGAGACTGCTGTTTATGTGATAATTCTAGTTAGGTATGTTAAATGTTATAAATCGAGATCAATGATTTTGACATAGATTCATTATTGTTTTAAATCTTCAGTTCTAATCTTCTTGGATACTTTGCAATTTTTGATCGATTTCAAATACCATTTTTTCCGATCTCGATTTTTCTATTTTTGTTATCTTCCCATACATTGATTTCGACTTTTATATTGCTAATCTTCTCTTACATTGTACTGCTATGAATTATGAATAATTTTATTTATTATTCAATACACTAGTGTTATATCCCGTGGAGTTTTATGAATGGTAACTTTGAGAACTATTTATGGATCAATATGATATATATATTTCCTATTGTATAATTGTTAAGTAACTTAACTATTTATATTCATGTTCCTTTTATTATGAGTTTTATTTTGACCTTTGAACTATTATTATACGATTCACCATTATTGAGTTATACCTAGTCTATCAATTACTGTTCCCCCTATTCACAGCCCCATTTGGCTAAATCTTGTACAAATGTTATTTTCTATTTTATGGTACGATGTGGTCGGTTTGATTGGTACATAAACCAAGTATGTTTGTGAATAATGATTCATATTGCAGAGGCTGTTATTGGTGTTCTGGATTTAACTGGCTGGGCTAGGCAGATAGCAGGACTGATAAGTGCTCAAGACTGCTCATATGGCTTTTATGTATCATTGGGCGATCAATAAATTCACTGCTCTTTGATAGGCGGTCATATAACGTTCATATATAACAACTGGGCAAGAACTCAATCATACGTATAATTGCTCCGATCGATAATTCGCTCTTCCCTCATTGGCGGGAATCAGCACGTTCATATATATTAACAGGGCACACTTAATCAATCGGTATAACAACTAGATACAGCTTAATATAGTTAACTACGAGGCTGGTGATTATACTCGTTAACCCAAACTGAAGTATATGAGGCGAGATATAAATCATAACCGCCAAGCCAATGTAACATTCTGAGCCACTTCAAACAATGTTATTTTAATTATGATTGACTAATCATGTTCTGTACAGTGAACAGATGATAATCGTTCATTCAGATAGAAAATGATTATTTTTTCATAAAAAAAGAGAATAAAATCAAATAAACTAAACTTGCCTGTGATACATTGACAATTAATCTAACAAACATGTAGAAAAAACCAAGAATCCAAAATAATGGTAAACGTAACCAATCTTTCCATGTAGTAATTATATAAGCAGGATGTTTTATCTGATTGACAGATTCAGGATTAGGAATATCCACTTCATTTAATGAATTATGCAAGAGTAGTCAATAATTGTAAAAAAATATCTTTTTTTATTTATTTACGTTTAAACAATTTTTAAAAACTTAATTCAATTCAGATAACACTGTTGAAATAAACATATCATTTATATAAGAGCTCTCGTCTAAATTAGAGCGAATAGTTTAACAACATATCATTTGTTATCAGAAGGGAGTTTTGTGAAGATTTTAGTAATTTAATGGTTGAATTTATGAGTCAAATAAAGCTAAATCACCATGAAGAACCTATGAACACTGGACAACCGTTTCGTCCTAGTATGGGACTCCTCAGCAGTGCTCATCCACGACCCCACCCCACGGGATTCTAATCCAGGACCTATCAGTCTCGCGTGCGAATGCTTAACCTCTAAACCACTGAACTAGACGGCATCCAACGGTGTTAATGTCTAACTTTAACCAATCCACAAAATTGCATCACTGTCCACCACTTGTTGTAAATTTTTGTAAACTAGTCTATTAAAATAAGATTGAGAAACATCTTATGAATTGTGAAGTGAATAAAATCACATTACTAACTTTAGATTCAGTAGCTAAATAAGATTTTAATGATCTTATGTGATAATATTTATGGGTTCGATCCCATGAAATTGCTCAATATGGAGTTTTGACCATAAAAATATCCTTTCTAGGTTTTTTAAATTGTAGTTCCTCAGTAGATATTAGTGTACGATGAGAAATACTTCATTGTAATAACTTTTGTTAAATGAACGTTCTTTGTACACTTGATTGATCACTAATTAGTGAAAGATATCGTGATTTCTAGTTTTTTATTACTGATTGAATTCTATTGATTAAGTCCCAAGGTGAGTGACAGCACATACCGTGTTGAGATATTAAGTGATTGAAGGTAGTCAGCAAGAAACCATATATTTAGGTTTTGCAATTGTTATTACCCATTAGGGAACTAATGGTGACGCCTGAAATTACGAAGTTGAGCGATATAAGTTCAAATCCCATAGTCAGTATCAATCCTCTCCAATATGCTGACGAGTGAACATATTATCACTGGTGTGAAATATTCACGATATCTATCTACATTTCTACAAACTAGGGTGTTACTTGTAACCAAATAACATTAACAGATTTCAACGGTCGAATAGTGATTTTAAATCCTCGTTTCCAACCTTAAAGTAATATCACTATTCATCATTATTAAGCAGTAGATTACAATACATTCAAACCCACAAACTTCAAACATAATTTATACAGTTAATTAAGTGCTTTCACATTTATCGGTAATATTTGTTTTTGTGTGATTGTCATGAGGTTTCTTCCAATGCAATGTTACACTACTACCATTATTATATACAGTGGATATCAACTGAGAGTATCGACGCTGACATATGGAAGTTCAGCATATGAAAATACTTTGAAGTGTATGTGAGAGATTACAAGCATGAAAGTCAAGAGAAGCTAATCGTGTAGACCACAGTCAATGTGGTATATATATATATATATATATATATATCACAATTGATTGATCACTGGGTGGTGATCAATGTCATGCGTGTCAAGTCTTTCTTAGTGCTGATCGAATGCTGTCGATCAAGTTGCAATGTGGCACTAGTCTAGATGGCTCGACACTGCGTGCACTATGTTGATATAAGATGGTGGTTGAAGGTGGTCAACAAGAAACCCTGGACCCGGGTTTCGTGCTACTTGGCCACAGTGCAATTTGATCGATAGCATTCGATCAGCACTAAGAAGGGCTTGACACGCATGACATTGATCACCACCCAGTGATCAATCAATTGTGATTACACCTCAGTCCTACAGGAGGTCGATCGCGGCCCAAATAGCTCATTGGTAACGTCTCTGACTGTGAATCTGAGTGACACGGGATTGAATCCGTCAGGGAGTACCAGCTCCCTCAAGATTACAGTTACACCTTGCTGATGAGTACTAAGTAGCACGAAACCCGGGTCCAGGGTTTCCTGTTGACCACCTCCAACCACCATCTTATACATATATATATATATATATATATATATATATATATATATATACGTATGCTTACGTAGTAATACCATATCTATTAATATTCTTATTTCCACATTTATTCTATTTGGTTTTGCTTTGTTCTCTTTTCATTCTTCGTTCTAACTCAAATGAGCAAAAACTTCACTCAATAATATTGATTCATTTTACTTGAGTAAATAATAGATAATGAATAGATATACACGACACTGATTAAGTTTTAGGTAAAATCAATTGTAAATCAAGTCAGAAATATTAATCTAATTTCTTAAAAACAATATAATCATTCTGGTAATTACTTTAAGAATAGTAATGTAACAAGCGAAATGTCTTCATTACTGCTCTAGACTTATATATTTATGTCGTTCTAGCTAGATAATCATTGTTTATAGTTCATACCACAAAGAAATCTTAGTTAAACACTTGCTGTAAACCAGGAAGCACTGGGCAGCTGTTTCGTCCCAATGTAAGACTCCTCAATAAAGGGCGTCCATAACTCCATGAAGCCTTTACAGAAATCATTACTTAATCAACAAATGCGACAACGGAATATCAGTGTACAACAATCTACAGTAAACGTTCACTGAATATAACGGAGACGATAATGTTACCAGTTATTTAATCATCAATACACTTAAAATAGATATTTCATGTGGTAGAACAATCTCGTAGTCAGGAGTAAACCATTAGATAAAAAAGAGGAATTGGTTTATTGATTTTTAGAAAAAAAGAAGAAGTGAAGTCTTTTTGCAACTCATTTTCTACTATAGTCAACAATTTTTAAGTTGATAAATAGATAATTTTAATTATCTTGATAGCAGTTTTAATCCACTAATTTATGAAGCTACTTGGTCAGTGATTACATCGCTAAAAACAGACTGGAATTGGATATGGGAATCAGTTTTGTGGACATATTACTGGTTAGATCAGTGTAGTCATTCACAGATTCTATGGAATCAGTCTCTACACTATGACATTTATTAATGAACACATAACAAGCAGTGTTATGTGTCCCAAGCCACTGCTTATACTGATGTAGGTAACCGTGGTCAAACATTAAGTTACGCGGGAAAAGTATTTAGTAATGAAAAGCATAAAATCAGTTTTGTTTATTCAACTTAAATATGTGAAAATATGCCGTTCACCCAACTCGATACTGTCTAGTATAGAATAGAGAACTCTAATATTTGTGCTTAGTGCTCTATTAATAACAATACAGTAAGCATTAATTCTTGTAGTCAATTATTCACAGTTATATAATATACCCTTATGGGCCAGGGTAATCTTGCACTGGTTTTCAGGTGAACCAGACACCATCCAGACTTTCATGCGGCAACCCAAACAGTACAGCTCAATCCCGTTTAACAGGAGAGCCAGACGCTGCCCAGGCTTAGCCCAAGCAGTACAGCTCAATCCCGCCCTATAGGAGAACCAGACACTATAAAGGCTTCAACGTTACAATCCGAACAGCTCAGCCCAATCCTGTGGCGCAACCACTCAGGTATCAAACACCCTGGTGGACCATTGTAGTCAATTGGTATATCTTAAGTAATAATGTGATGTAATAAATTTATATCCACTTAGTTTCAACAGCTCTATAGTGTATACTACATACACCAAAATCTAGAAATTATTGGGTTTGAAAACCTAGAAAAAGTTGGAAGTGGAAATCCCTTTAAAACTCAAAACTATGATCTTATTACTTCACGATAACAATGATTCTCGTTACATTGTAGAAAATACAAACTGTAAGTGTTTCACTTCTGTATAACGGTTGTTTGAAACTTACCACTGATGATTAGGACTGCAATTGATCAGTCTCTTTTGGCCTATGTTCATCCTATACAGATTGTCTAGATATAGCCACTAAGTCACGAGCATTGGTTTTATTTTTTTAAAATCAGAGATGCATGATGGCTAGCAGTGGAGTTAAGGACGCGCATTTCATCTTATTTGGGATTCATCAACTGAATGTACCTCCATTGTAGAGTTGATGTCTGCTCCGCTACTCAAACCCACTCCACTGCTAATCACGATCCATCTCTGCTCTAAAAAATATAATTCTTTTTTTTCTCAATATTCTATTTAAACCATATGTACAAATTACACAATAATATACATTGAAAACAATACTTACCAATAGTTACAGTTCTTACATTGGGAATAAAATCTTTCTTTCTTACTCCAAAATGAAATAATAACATTGTTAATCCTCCAACACCAATAATTGTAAAAGCTAACTTTTGAAAAGCTGGTATATCATCTTTACCAAAATCAATAATTGACGGTGAAGATATTGAATTATTTGAACATTTCGATAATGGATGTGAAGTCATTACCATAGGTAACATCATATATTCAACTTCATTGTAATTAAGCAATTTTCTCAATGGTAGCATATCACTCATTGAGTCTCTAATATTAGTATCATTACGAATATTATTATTATCATTATTATTATTATTATTATTATTATTATTATTATCAACATGATGTTGATGTTGTAAAAGAAGAAATGTACTAATATAAACAAGTAGATTACTAAGAACTGTAAATAAATAACGTAAGGAAGTCAGTAAAGTACGTTCACTAGATTCCATAGATAATTCATTGATTAATGCCAGGTGAGTAATTTGAACTGCAGCCCATCCAGCCTAAAAACAATCCCATAAACAATGGATTGATTAATTTTTCTAGTTTTTAATCACCAAATGTCGAATTGTTTTGGTTGGTTATATTTCACGAGTATATAATAACTCGAGGTTATTTGCAACGTTTAAAATGTTCAATAATTGAGTTATTTCCAAAACTTTAAACCATTTTTCCATTCATTTTATGAATGTTAGTATTACATCTAGAGCCTTGATTCTTGTTATGCCGCGTACTACTAAACTACTTGAACGATCGAACCCGCAACGTCGCAAGAGAAAAGACAGAAGACTGGTAAGTAGGAATTTTATTCCCCAAACAGTGTCAAGTATAGTACAAAAATCCCATGTATTTATAGTTATCTGGCTGAAAGTAAATCATCATTTCGGACAGCCAATAGGCACATAGGGGGTCCTTCTTATTCATCCAATAGAGAAGCTACACGTCGACATTCAAGAATGTTCTCCTAGTGGTGATTGGATGGAATGTCTTCGGCTGTTTCTGGGCTTCATGAGGCTTCCTTGAGTTTTACAACGAGCCAGCCTTACAGTTAGAGTGTGATTTTCATTAGAAAGTTACTTACAAAATGACTGAAGTTTGAATTGTGTTTTTTTGAGCCAACGTTTTCAATAAAAACCAACCATTTTTACTATTATAAAAGAAGTTATTTTCATATCGTCCTATGGACTTTTTAGTGTGCTGTAATTTCACCTTATTCAGAGTATAGTTGCTTGAACAATTTTACTTTGCTCCTTGTCAATAGCTTTTCTATCTAAGGTATTTAGTAACAGCAACTGAGGACAGAAGCATATAGGAATTGTGCCATTCGTCTATTGAACAGTACCATAATGTTAGTGCCATTATCTCACGACATCAAAGCTGATGCCATTCATGCTGGACAAATTCTCATAGAACGTAATTTGTAGATAAATGTACATCAGTAAGTGACAATAATAACTTTTCTAATCACATACCCTATGCACTCAAAACACTTAACCTCCCCTCATTTGGCCAGTTTACGTTAGTAACAAAACTTGATTAATTGCAAAATTACTGAAATAATGATATTGAAATTTCCGAGTAAATTTGGGATGCACAAATCACAGAAACTACATTCATTCACTACAAAATCCGTCAATTAAATTTTAAAAAAAAAACCCAGATAGTTTGAATGGAGTATTTAAAAAGTTCAACTTCTAATTTAATGTGACACAATTACAGTTAGCTTTTTATATGTGGCTTAAAGCCCCATACCACATATGAAGCTTGATGAAACTGCTACCCAGTTGTCTAGATCCAACCAGCTTTAAACCTACATTCTGGTTGCTCAAAACCAAGTGTTTTATACTTTGAGCAGTTGTATCAGAGGTTGTGATAAATTATAAATTAGTGGGAATTTCTCATTTTTCATAGAACTTGAACGTATAACTAAGCGAAGTAAAAAAAGTAATTTAAAGCCAAGAACCAGTTTGATGGTATTGCATTAACTCAAAAATATTTTCAGAAGGGGGTTTTGTGGATATTTTAGTAATTTTATATAGTTGAGATCATGAGTCAATTGAAGCTAGACCACCATGGAAAACCTGGAAGCACTGAACGACCGTTTCGTCCCATTGTGGGACTCCTCAGCAGTGCGAATTCATGATCCCGCCTCGCGAGATTCGAACCCAGGACCTATCGGTCTCGCGCGCGAGCGCTTCATTTAATTTAATTTATACAACAGGGTAGCATAGCTAGCCATCAAGCAACAAAAGTAGATTACTTACAATTTATATTTAACGCATCAGTAAATCAATCATAAAACTAACAATTAAACATAATATGAATAACTTACTTGAAAAATTGCCACTAATGGTAAATAATAAATCATTTTTGCCAGTGTACTAATATTGGATGAACCAAGTGGTGGACCGAATATTAAAGGAAATGAAAAAATAATTAATATACTTCCGCAAAGATGCCATATTTTACGACCAAATGGTTGAAATCTTCTTAAAATAGAGTTGATTCGTTGGAAAAAAGACGAATTATTATTATTATTATTATTATTATTATTATTATCATTATTATTATTATTATCAGTAGAGTGAACAACATCGGAAGAGTATGTAGACATGTATTTTCTATTATGATTTGCTAAATGTTCATTAGAATCATGCAAACGATAACTAACATTATTATGTGTAACTGATGATGATGCCGATAAAGAGTGGGAAGAAGAAGAAGGTATTAACAATGGTATAGATGACTGAGATGAGAATCTGTCCGAAAGTAGACCAATTACTGGTGTCATTAAACCGTCAACTAATTGACCAACGAGTATTATTAAACCAGCCATACTTGTTGGTATACCAATACCAAATTTAAAAAATACCAAAGTATATGTAAACCATACGGATGCGCATAAATCATTTAAAACATGTCCAATTGCATATGATAAACGTAAACGCCATGTTAATCCCATATTGAAATGAATTCAATCCTGAATTAAAAGCAAGCTAAAGAGGAAGAAAAGAAAAATACTGGATACATACATACAGTCTTAGTGAATTTACATTAGTATAAGTGATTTGTTAAGGTTACTGAATTTACATCATGAACCGACCTTAGTTAGACAACCACTGTAACCTAGGAAACATTAGATAGTCGTTTCACCCTTATACGGGACTCTTCACCAGTGGGCATTCACGGCTAAGCTATGGATTTAACACAGGATCTTTAGGTTTCAAGGAGAGCGCTTACTATTTGAACCTTTAAGTTGGCATCCAATAGCTAACATGTTTAATATTAACCAACTTGCGATATTGTGTAATCATTTTCTAATTTATTTGGTGGATAACTCCCTTACACCTGATATCGGCTAACCTACACCAATAACATCTTTCACTAGTACTCCAGGATATAAGCTATAAGCATTAATATCAATTAGAATGATAATGAAGATGTACATTTCTAAAATTCAAACGACTTTATTTATCACAGAAAACAGTTATTACAATAGATATCATTACTAAATAAATTGAGCATTGGGTAGATTGTTATAACTAAATAATGTATTTGTAATGTGGTGTGGGCTACTTATATACACATAAGTAGTATATGATGATGATCAGACATAGAATGTATTTTGGCAGAAGATCGATAAGGAAAGAACAGGAATGAAGCATGAACAATGAAATCAGAGAAGACGGACTGATATTTGCAGAAAGGACAGTTTAGACTGAGACAATTGATTGTTCTTTTGCAAATTGATTGTTTACTGTATGGTTATCAGATTTTAGTGAGGTAGTTTGTAATTTGTGCTTTAATACATTCGATTGTCCCCACCTGTGTTCTGTTCGCTACAGTAATATCCCAATGGGTAGAAAAGTTAGATTTGCTGACGTTTCGTTACTCAATGTACGCCACTTCTTCAGAGGATAAATAACCAAATTAAAATTAATCCAAGTTTAAGTAGTACAACGGAACAATAAGAATATTAAGTGATCAATCAGAAAAACAGCCAACAAGATCATTACTTCAGAAGAGGACAAACAAAAGGAACAAAAGAATGTAATTAGTATCTTACGATTTATGAATTTTCTTATGAAGATTATTAGAAGTATATTAAAATAAAACGGTTCAGTGCGTAATAATGATAACTCGAATGAAATGCCATGGATTGGTACTGCAGTTTTACTATACCGTCATAGCACAACAGAAGAACTCCAAAGAATCTTAAAACAACACAGAATTAAAGTATATTACAAAACAACGAACAAACTTCGAAATACTTTAGTTCGATTAAAAGAAAAAATCCCATTCATGTCTACACAGAACTGCGTCTACAATTAAGGTTGTGTCGATTGTGATGCTTTCTTGAATAGAGAGTCATCTCGCGAAATGCTGACTCGTGCTAAAGAACATATTAGGTACACAAAGAAACCTCCTAAAGAGCCTGTAGAACTGGATAGACTTCAAATTAAATCGGCAATAGCAGTTCACGCCATTTTCAACAATCACCAAATCGATTTCAAAAATATCAAAATATTACAAAAATGCTTTTCCAATTACAAAGAAAGGAGAGTAGCTGAAGCGTTCTTTATAATGCTTACCATACATCCTACTTGGACTATCTATCATAGCCACTTAGTCTGATATTATTTACAATTCACACTATTACCTTCCTCACTATAAAAGTCACACAATTTTCATTCTTTAACAGTGCACATATACATACACACAAATTTACATACATGTCGCTTATGAATCACCATGACCGAAATAACATAACATTGATTTATTCAGACCTGCTTTTTGATTGATCACTTAATATTCTTATTGTTCCGTTTTACTATTTAAACTTAGACTAATTTTAATTTGGTTATTTATCCTCTAAAGAAGTGGCTTACACTGAGTTACGAAACGTCAGAAAATCTAGTTTTTCTACTCATTGGGATATTGCAAATAAATTATTTAGTTATTACAATATTTTGCCACTACATGAGAACCAAAACCGGTTGAAAAATATCATACGTATTTACTCACTTAGTATTGTTTGTTTGAATCTTCCCATTGATGCTTAGAACTGCAATTGATTAGTATCTTATTGGCATATATGCATAATATGCGTATTACCTCGATATAGCCTTAATTCACAAGCCTTATAAACAAAGATGGATAGTGGCTAGCAGTGGAATCCAGGACACGCGTTTCGTCCTATTTGGGACAAGCAAATGGCTATCAGGACTCAGTAGCTGAGTGGATAACGTGATGGCGTTTGAAGCGAAACGTACTGGGTTCGAGTCTCAGAGTGAACATCAACTCTGAGATGCAGGTACATCTAGCTGACGAGTCCCAAATAGAACGAAACGCGCTTCCTGGATTCCACTGTTAGCCACTATCCATCTTTACTTATAACACGTATTTATATTTGTGACAAACCAAAAAGAAATATGACCAATTACCTGATTTACATAACAGATGTAATAATAAATACATGAAGTATCCTAAATTTATTAGTATAATCAGTCAAATGAAAATATTTTTAAAGAGAGATTTTTGTCTGGTTAGTTCTACTTTCATTTGATAACGATTAATTTACACATCGAGTGGAATATTTACTTGTTTTTTTCGAATTCAGGAGCACCTTTATATGGTATAATACTAATCGATATGATTACACAATAATCATAATTGCTTCATAGTTAAATCAATGATCTAAGTGCCAGGAGTTTAATTTGTTTGATTCATAGTATGATTTAGTGCACTAGCGGTAAGGATTGATTGACTTTAGCTCAGATATGAATCACTTACAACATTAGATACCAACTAGTTAATAAGCTATACATGAAATGTTTGCTTAATACAAAAGGTGCTGTTTAGCAGAACATAAACTTTCGAAAATCATAAAATACTTGCACCGGGTTTATAAAACTTTTTTTCACAAACTTTAAGATAGATAAATCACTATCCTTTTAAAAATACAGCCCTTCTGTAGGAGTATGCTTGTTCTATCTCCAATTTATTTATTCAGTCAAATCTTGTCAGTTCCCGAGAGTCAGGCTCTTCAGTGTGCTTTGTCGACTTTTTTGTTATTGATATTTTTCTCAAACCCAAATGTTTAGTTATAATCATGTGCTTATGTGATTTTCCGAAGTTCAGTTCATGACCGATTATCGGAAGGCATAAGATACCTCATACGTCCTGTTTTCAATAACACAGGCCACAGACTATTTTAACATCGAACTACAGTACTCACTGAAAAAATGAAGAAAAGTCATTCCATTCAATGAACTATCTCTGAAAAGAAGCCCTAATGTCTCATGAACTGATTAGAGAACCTTTCTATATTATAAGAACACTGGACAGCTGTTCAATGTTTTAGACACTGCGGGGGGATAACAAACTGCTATTTCCTCGACTCAAATAATAATTCTACAGTTAACGTCATTCCAGTATAAATGATTGTTTTATACCACAAAAAAATAATTAGATTTCGATGTTGAAACTAGTGAAATATGAAAAATTTTAATCATATTAACAAAACAAAAGACAGTAAAAATTTAAACAAACTGAATAAATAGTGTCATTTAGGTCTATCCAAACAGTTACTAATTTTCATAGATGGCTTTTATCGTAAACGCATATCAGTTCAAGAAGGGACAAAAATTCATGAAGTGACCAAAATTCAGCTAGTCCCAGTCTGAGTTTTTCAACAGTTTACAATCAATTAATCACTGAATATTGAACAATGTCATGTTTGTCTAGTCCTTTAGTATTGAATGAATAATGTCGATTAAACTGGAATTTAGCCACTTGCCTGAACGACTTGACATTCTATTTCCTAGTATATCAGAGGCAAAATTTGACTGTGAACCAGAGTGACATAGATACGAGTAAAACGATTCCATCAAGATTTCGCCTAACCCTTAATGGTGAGTGCCGACTAGCACAAAACACAAATCAATGTACTCAAACGACTATCTTCAACCACTCTAACATCTAACAACAGTACACACCCATGATACTACTACATAAGATGTTCACCAAAAATATTCATTTCTATCGGTAAGCATGATATCATTAAATTGATAGAATTGAATCTGCTGATCAATGTCTCACCATTTCAGTCAGTTTATCAAGTAATGTGTCACCACTGCTGGATAACCTAAATTATTATTTGTTCGGTTAACTTCATGAGGAATTCCGAAAATTTATCTTATAATTAAACACTAGTGTACATGTAATTACCTTCTCACTGTTTTAGAGAGGTATGAATGATTTAAGATTACTTTTCCATTTTCATATTTAAGAAAATAACATCATTGGGAAGATTCAAACAAACAATAATGAGTGAATTTAGACTTCACCCCATTGCACAAGCAAGTGGCTATCAGGACTCAGTGGCTGAGTGGATAACTCGATGACGTTTCAAGCGAAACGTACTGGGTTCGAGTCTCAGAGTGAACATCAACTCTGAGATGCAGGTACATCTAGCTGACGAGTCCCAAATAGGATGAAACGCGTATCCTGGATTCCACTGTTAGCCATTATCCATCTTTGCTTACAATGCTTGTGAATTAAGGCTATATCGAGACAACACGTACAGTATGCACATATGTCAATTAGAGGCTGACCAGTTGCAATCCTAAAAACATCAATGAGAAGATTCAAACAAACAATACTAAGTGGATTTTATTTATTTATTAGTTGTGAATTCAAAAACATCCTACAATGAAAGCCAAACTACTAATGCACTTCACAATCAAACATACCTTCACCCCAATATAAATAAAACTTAAAATTCCAAATTTATCTATATTAACATAAAACTATTAAAAATATTTCATAGATGCTGTCTGAAATCTTCTATTGTACTACATAAAAATCGCTTCAGAATATATCCAATATACTATAAGCAATGGTTTGTTTTATACTGTTATTTATTTTAAGGACTTCAATTAAGTACTCTCTATTAGGATATATTCATCCTGAAAGTATTGTCTTGGTGTTTTCATTTCATTACAAGATTTCATTTCATTCGGTTAGTAACTACCTGTTTAACAACCTAATGGCTATTCGAACTCAATAGCTTAGGGGATAACGAATCAATATTCGAAGTGGAAATCATTAGGTTAGATTCTCAAAGTGAAAATCAACAAAGATATGCATATACATCCAAGTGACAAATCATTGTTCTAATGAAACACAACTCCTAGATTCTTCTACTACCCACAATTAAACTTTAATTTATTTATGATTTAGTGAAAATTAATATTAAGCATAAGTATTTCATCTCTAAGTACCTAACCAATACTGGTAAGAGACGAAAGATTTTGTAGTTTATATACTGCTGAGAATAGAAAAAACATTCTTACATTGACATCATCGGTTAATGTAGTAACTTTCCATGTATAATCGTTTCTAAAAACTACCATATTAGTGGTCCGTTAAATTTTATAATACATTTATCAGTTATGATTATAATCATAAATGTTCTAGTCTATTTTCAATAATAAATAACTTCCTGTTTATATTAAATTTAATTGTTAGGCTATTTAATATTGAAAATTATAAATTTAATAAATAAAGACGATTAAATTCATTTGGAAAAATAATTTTTATACTTGAAATCATGAGTCAATTGAAGCTAGACCACAAAGGAAAACCTGGAATCACTGGACGACCGTTTCGTCCTATTGTGGGACTCCTCAGCAATGCGAATTCACGATCCCACCTCGCGAGATTCAAACCCAGGACCTATCGGTCTCATGTGTGAACGCTTAACCTCTAGAACCACTGAACTAGACGGCATCCAGCGGTGTTAATGTCTGACTTCAACCAATTCACGAAATTGAGCGACACATCCACCATTGTCTTCAGTGAGTTGATATCTCACAACATTTTCAAAAAAATGTGGGATTTACGAAAAGTATTATGCCAAAATAACATGAAATGATTGAAATTGGTAGTTTGAAACAAATAAACTGTGATTTTAATAATCGAGTGAGATTATGCTCTTTTTAGAAGAATGTTTAGATTTATTAGAAAACAGAAATCAATAAATAGTTATTTTGTTTTAGTCTATAGAACTTTTCAGTAGTAAACACATATATACACATGAGACCTTATTTTGTGTCAAACTCAAATACCTTTAAGTTTTGCAACAAACATGATATCAATCAGCCAATAATATTGGTAACTAAAAGTCTACACACTTTCACCTTCAGTTATTTTACAATCATTTACCGGTTTCATTCAATATTACTTATAAATTACAAAGGCACTACTATCGACTTGTGTAAACTGATAGATCATAGTCTTCTATTAAAATTGCTGGGAACTATTATCAAAACATCGGTCATGTGTTCTATGGTTTCTACTAGATTTTCCAATTGATGTCATATCTTCCATCGTTCTAAATTATTAGATGATTACTCACAAGTGTGTATATTCAATCGTGTATAAACAGTATTTACACAATTGTCAATATGAAATATACAACCACGTATCAATATAAGAGCTTACTTACAATTTTATGAATAACATAAAATGGTCAACAATAAAAAGTAACATTAATTATGTCTAAGAAAAACAGAAATTATTTGATGACTGAGTAAGGAGACGAAACAGAGTTTCATGCAACAAAGGCTTCAATAAAATGTATAGTTTATTTCTAGAAAAAAAATCAGTACAATACTTTAAAGGTTATTAACACGTTATTTATATGAAATATGTATATAATTAGTTAAGAATGGATGATCATTATGGGCTAGAATATAAGACATACGTTAGTAGCTATTGTAAACATCCAAGTCTTACAGGAGGTCAATGATTTTACAAAAAAACCCATGGTAACGTCTACAACTATGACACTGGGTGACGCATGTTTGATCACCATAGATAACATCAGTTTTCTCAAGTTTGAAGGTTCCCTATTGTTGATAATTGCCAGCTGAAAAAAAGTATAAATCAAAAATTTCCACCGGTACGCTCTAATCACTTTATATTAAACAAAGTACACAATGATTTCAATTCACTTAACCTAGTGGTCCCGTTAAAATTTGTCTGACAGGATAAACTTGTCAGTTTAAAAAAAATAGACATGACATGGATTACTACAGAGTAATCAATCAGTTTTAAGACGATTATCTGCACTATACGACCTTCAACTCACCATAATCAATAAACTTCTGGAGTTCCGGAAGTGCAACACTTGCATATTACCAAGTTCACAAAGTACTTAATCCGACTTATAGAAGTATATTAACAGTAGTCACTTATAGTCATTCAATGTCCTATATATACAGGGAAGTACCAGTTTAATTAACTCCGTCTGTAGCTCTTCTAGCGTTACTGAAGGTCGTAAGCCCGAGTAAACGAGGAGGGTTGAGCGGCTGTTCAGCAACCCCATCCAGTAGAAAACAACACTTCTTAAAAAGGCTAATCAAAATAAACAATTTAAAGCATTCAAACCCTGACCTCCGAGTTGAAGGATCTTCATTCAGAAGAATTGCGATGTTTCATGGTGAAAGACGAAATTCCTCGGGAGTCATGAGAACAATACCCCCTCTAACAATCAGAGAAACAATGTAAGGGACCGGTCACATAGCGATGGAAATGAGGAGATACAACTTGATCGGAATCAGCGAAACACATTGGACCCAAGTTGAACAGTAAAGGATAGATTCCGGAGAGATGCTACTGAACTCTGGTCATGAAGAAGAAAATGCTCCACACACTCAGAGAACTGCTCTGATGTTGTCAAAAAAGCACATAATGCACTTATAGGGTAGGAATCTCATGCATCCAGAATCATCGAACATCCTTCAAACCAAAGAAGGAGGGAATCACAACGAATGTTATCCAGTGTTATGCACCAACTAATAAAAGCAATGACGACGATAAAGATTATTTTTATGAGAGGCTGCATTTGATCATAGAGAAGTGCTCAGAAAGGGACTAATCATCCTGATGGGAGACCTGAACTCCAAAGTCGGAATGGACAGCACCGGATATGAAGATATCGCGGGACAACATGGACTGGGAGAAAGAAAAGAGAGTGGCGACAGATTCACAAATTTATGTGTTTTCAAAAAAATGGTTATAGATGGCACAGTATTTCCACACAAACGCATACACAGAGCTACATGGGTCTCACCGGGTCACACTGGAGAAAACTAGATCGATCATACTTGAATCACCAAAAATTATTAAGTCAATGGAAGACGAGAGAACAAGGAGAAGAACCAACTTAGCTTCAGATCATCACCTGGTTGTGCCTGAAATCATACTGAAGCTAAAGAGGCAATGGACAACTGGAAGAGCAGCATTACAAAGGTTCAATACATACATCCTTTGAGATACTCACAAACTCAACGGATTCAAAATAGCTCTCAACACCAGGTTCCAAGCCTTAATAGGTCTACTGGTAAAAGAGGAATCTTCTATGGAGGACATCTGGAAAGGGATCAAAGAAGCATTAACCTCAACGTGTCAGGAGGTTCTTGGCCTCAAGAAGCATCATCACTAGGAATGGATCTCTATCGAAACCCTGGGAAAGATTCAAGAAAGGAGGACTAAGAGAACAGTGACTGGCAACAGCCGAACAAGAACAGAGTAAATCAAGGCACAAACAAAATACACTGAAGCAAACAAACAAGTCAAAAAGAGCATTAGAACCGACAAGCAGAGATACGTGAAAGACTTGACAATGACAGTCGAAAACGCTGCAACAAAAGGAAATATGAAACAGCCATACGATACAAAGAAGAAACTAGCAGGGAACTATGGTAAACTAGAGAGATCATTCAAGGACAAGGAAGGCAAAACAATCGGTGAGATTTGAGAACAGAGGAACAGATGGATAGAACATTTTGATGAATTCTTGAATAGACAAGGTCCATTGAATCCATTGGATATATGAGCAGCACATACAGACATTCCTATAGATATCACTCCAATAACGATCGAAGAAATCAGGACAGCCATCAGACAAATCAAGAATGAGAAAGCAGATTAACCTGATAATATATCAGCAAAAAAACTGAAATCAAACATACAAGTAACTACAAAGATACTCCACATTCTATTCAGAAAGATTTGGGAGGAGGAACAAGTGCCGACAGACCGGAAAGAAGGATACCTCATGAAGATACCAATGAAAGGAAATCTGAGCAAATGTGAAAACTATAGAGGCATCACACTACTGTCGGTACCAGTAAAAGTTTTCAACGAAGTGGTACTGAACCAGGCGAAAGATCCAGTAAACGCCCAACTTCGAGATCAACAGGTTGGATTCCTTAAGGATCAGTCGTGTATAAACCAAATCGCGACACCACTAGTCATTTTTGAGCAATCAATTTAATAGAACTTGTCACCATACATCAGCTTCCTTCACTTTGAGAAGGTGTTCGACAGTGCGGATAAGAGAACCTTACGGAACCTTCCTCGACACTATGGTGTATTCGAGAAAATCGTTAACGTCATCTGGAATTCATACGATGAGCGACACTGGAAAGTGGTGCATGGAGAACAGATGATAGTCGCATTCAAAGTGAGGACTCTAGTCAAACAAAGGTGTTTACTGACACTCTTTATGTTTCGTGTGGTGGTTGACTGGATTATGAAGACCTCCACATATGAGGGGAACTACGGAATACAATGGACAACTTGCATACAACTAGACGATTCGGACTTCATAGATGAACTAGCCCCTCTATCATATGCACACCAACAAATGCAAGTCAAGACAAACAGTGTAACAACAGCCTCTGCATCAGGAGGCCCCAAACTACACAAGGGGAAAGTACCATCCTCAAATACAACACAGAGAACACCAACACAATCACACTTGATAGAGAAACTCCGGAAGAGTTGGAAAGCTTCACGTCTTGAACAACATCGTCGATGAACAAAGAGAATCAGATGCGGACATAAAGGCAAGGATTGGCAAATCAAGGACAGTATTCCTACAATTAGACAACATATGGAACCCAAAACAACTATCAACTAATATAAAGTCACAATCTTCAATACGAACGTCAAGACAGTCCCACTGTACAGAAAGGGGTATTTGGAGAACCACCACGACCATCAATAAAGACGTACAAGTATTTACAAACAATCGTCTACACAAGATACTCAATGTCCGTTGATCAGATATCATCAGTAAAAGACTTCTGTGGGAGAGAAAAGAACTAGCTTTCAGTTGAAGTAAAAATTACGAAAAGACGCTGCAAGTGGATAGGACATACATTGAGGAAATCATCAAACTGCGTCACGAGGCATAGGATAACATGGATTCCTGAAGAGAAACAGAAAAGATGAAAACCAAGGAACACATTGCATCTAGAATTGAAAACAGGCATGAAAAGGATGAATAACAACTGGGAATGATTGCCTAGGACATAGTTCAATGGAGAATGGTGGTGGGCGGTCTATGCTCTTCCAAATGGAGTAACAGGTTAAGTCAGTAAGTATCAGTTTAATTCCGTCTGATAAAACAAATTTAACTGGATTTGTAATTTTGGTGATAGTTGGCGTAAATCTATGTGTTATACACAAATGATTTAATCTACGTTTGGATTTTATACTTATATAGAGGAGTGAATAGCAAGTAAACACAAAATCAATTTTAATCTTACACAATATTCATCTCAAAAAAATAAAATGTAATCAGTCAATTATTATTATTATTAGCCACTGAAGATGGAAAATGAACATTAAGGTGTGATCGAAAAATGAAAATAACAACTCACTACTTAATTAGTTACACTTATGCTTAAACAAACTTATGCTGGTATTTGAATAGAACTACTTCAGGAGAGAACAGACAATCGTTTGTTTATAATTGTTAGTAAATAACATCTAGTAAACTATAAGCACTCTAGAAATCACTCTGGTAATACGTATTATGTTAACACATAACTCATCATCACACTAACAAAAATACATAAAATTAGCTTGAACTAAACAACAATAACTGACTAATATGCTGCTTATACAGTCATAACCAATATAGAGATAGGCAAAAAATGCACTGGCCCAATTTGTTATAGCAAATTACCACATTAAGACAATGATCCGATGAACAGAAAAAAACATTGATATTATGGTGAAAAAGGCTATACACTGAACATAACAATGCAAAAAGAAGAAAGGGATTGAAAAATATAACAAAATATCAAAGCTCAATATCCAAAGGAAGATAAAGAGTGAACGTTTATGAGCCACTATTACTAATCCCGAGCGGTGTCTCTGATCACTGACCAAGGTTATTGCGCGAACCCAAACCAACATTGTTCAGTCCAGTAGTCAGTAATTCCATGAACTTATATCATATCTTAATTTGACCCCTTCAGTTTTATTTTCACTAAAGCTAAAACTGTGCATCATAGTAGCGACTGGGTTTATGTCTCAGCCACTTTAGTTGATGAAACTTTACTACTTTTCCAACCGACCAACAACACTTGTTTAATGCTGAAGGCTTAGCCTCAGCATTGCTTGCTCAGTTATTCGACAATACAAAAGAGGTACTTTGAAGACACCTATAATCAAAATCCTGCACCCCATCCATGTCTTCCATCTTCATTAGCCATGTTTCCTAACTGTAGAGTAACAAAGAACGAATCGATATACAATAAACTCACCCTTACGTTAGCTGATAGATATCCTACCTGCATCATAAGTAGAAAATGTTGGCAAGAGTAAAGTAAGCTTTCTGAATCTGCATCGAAATTTTGTCAGACACCAACTTGACAGAGATGATGAAACTCCCAAGACACGTGAAGTGGTTGACTTGCAAAAACGTTTTGTAGAGCTAACACTTAAGTTTGTTGAAGCCTCGACCATACGAAAGCTTGAACCTTCTCCTGTTTACGTTTAAAACCAATTCGTACTTAAAGTAAATGTGCCAGGATGGGATTGGTTTAATCTTCAGAGCATTGTGATTTATCTGGATTTTTTTCTGATTACATGTTTTTCCTATCTGCCAGTTTATTTAGGTCGATTTCATATTTTCCGTACATCAATGTTTTGTTATGCAAAATGTGATGAGATTATTTGAAATGTATTGCACCTATATGGTTTTGATAAACATTATCTTATCATTGAATTATCTAAATAACTACGAAGCACTGAATAAGTATTTTTTTAAAATCCAAATTTGAAATTCCAAAGAGGTATACTTTCAGAACCCTACATAATATTATGCCAAAAATCGCTATGTAAACAGTGAACACGATGCATTCATATATTACAGAGAAGAAATCCCACGGCTAAAATTTTCAAACACATTCATTCACGGATATATTGTCCAATTATTAATCAGTAGTATCGATATCGTCTCAGTGACGATTTGATAGAGCTTAATAATAGAGGCTTCAAACTAGGTTTTGAAAATTTATTTAGAAGCTAGTTAGTAGTGAACATACGATAATTATTCGGTACAGTTTCATGCTATTCCTTTCCTTCACAATTTTAGGCCAAACAAGTACGAAATAACTTGAGGAATACGACAAATTCACTGTATTTCATTGTTTTCTGTTAAGCTACATTTTTATTTATATTTATTTAAACACATAAATATTGGTATAAAGGGACATCAGATATATGCGCCACACAAATCTCATTTTATTTGTGTGACGGCTGTGATACTGCACAGGTGCCAAAACTGAAGCAGGTGGTTTTCTTAAGGGACAACACCCAGAGCCTTTGACCGAAAGATCTGATCCACAAGGCAGTGGAGCATCGTAAGGAGATGCAGTTCCATGGTAACCAGTGACCAACTATTGATTCATACGTCATTTGTTCCCTCAGGATACTGGACCCCATGTGCACCATTGCTTTGGAATCAGGGCTTTCCAACTGTCATAAGTGGACTTTCCGTGTCCACTAACCCGGTTAAAGCTCCGGACATTTGCTTTTCGTCCTCTCAATTTCGTAAACAACAGTAAAGCTACGAGAAGGCAGTGAGTAGGACTTCCCTGGCAGAGGCTGTATACGCGTGGCCATGTGAGAGCATTTCGAAAGATAGAGCGGAGTGGGAATAAGTTAACTTATTAGATTGTATATGGAGGAATAGAAAACAACGAAATACAATGAATTCATCGTATTCTAACATTATTTAAAATTTAATGAAGTGCATTTCATGTACAGACACCTATAATTGGACGATGAATTTTATTACTGACTGAAACTAGCTAAACAGTTATCAAAAATTAAAGAGTATTAAACGGCTGTTTAATATCGAAATGTAACTCTTTGGGAGTCCCTATCCAAGGTTCAGATAGATATCACTTTATGACAACAATAGTTTTCAAAATTACAATCCATCCCTACGAATTATAATCATGTGACAAGTTGATTACTTTAGACATTTGGATTAATGTGGGACAGATCAATAATTATGACTATGTAATCAGAAAATTATGTTTCATCTACGAATAAATAATTCCTATGCATTCAGTAATTATAAACAGTTAATTCTATGACTACGTAAATATTTACTTATTCACCATACTTATTGATCACTGAGTATTAACCAATGGAATGTTTATTCACTCCTTATCTGGGACAGAATACGATTGATCTCATTCCATCATGGCCCGTATTTCATTCGATCATAAGATTTGTTTTAGCCAGTCGTATACTAAATAGGTTAATGGCAACGTTTCTCACTATAAAATTGGGTAACGTGAATTTATATCTCACAGGAACCATTAGATCCCTCAAGATTCTATATATATGCTTTGATGATAAGTGCCAATTAGCATGAAACCAAAGTTCAGGGTTTCTGAGTGATGTCTTCCAACTACCTCACTTATTAATATATATACAAAGTTACTTTCATATTTTTGAAAATCAAATGAATGACTGATAGGATTTAAAAAAAAATAGTACCTATTAATAGCCATAACAGTTTATATTTTCCAATTTCTAATATTCAAACCGATTTCGATCACTTTCTGATTGAATATTTGAGCCCTGAACAAATGACCTAATGATATCTACCATTTAAAGTAAAAGATAGTGAGGTGGAAGCTTCAATGTAAATTTCGATACTGGGATGTAAATACAATTAATTGACCAATCTCAATTAATAAGTAACCAACGTCTTGTGTTTCATTAATAATCATTAACTTGAAAAGAAAACAACTCATCATTCTTGCTTGACAAAACATGAATACAAAGCTTTTACCGGCTTATATTGTATATACATAAATATAAACAATGAAAATATAAGGGGATTTTTTGTGGAGGTTTTTAGTAATTTTTTATATATATAGTTGAAATCATGAGTCAATTGAAGCTAGACCACCATGGAAACCTGGAAGCACTGGACGGCTCACTAGTGACTGGCTCCATGAGGTAGTTCCTGGAGTTCTATTGAGAAGCAGTAACCAGTGGAGTTCAACCAGGTCTGTTGGGAGATATCAACTCAATGAAGACATTGGTGAAATGGCTGCTCAACTTCGTGGATTGGTTGAAGTTAGACATTTACACCCTTGGATGCCGGCTCAATGGTCTATCGGTTAAATGCTCGCGCGCGAGATTGGTAGGTCCCGGGTTCGAATCTTGTGAGGCTGGATCGTGGATGCGCACTGTTGAAGAGTCCCACGATAGGACGAAATGGCCGTCCAGTGCTTCCAGGTTTTCCATGGTGTTCTAGCTTCAATTGACTCATGATTTCAACTATAAATGAAATTATAAGTTACAAATACACCTTGAATTCGCAATGAAATATGTATGTTACATTTACAGTAATCAACATAAATATGATTCCAACCAATTTGTATACACCCAATTAATTTTAATTTAGATTGAAATAATTACTTAATAGTTTTTTGTGTATTAGTTCACTTTTAAGTAACAATTTACTTAACCAAATATGTACAACAATATGGATTTCATATTCACAAACATAATGAAAACATTATTATTATTATTATTATTATTATTATTATTGGTAGTAGTAGTAGTAGTGGTGTAGTGGTAGTAGTAGTATTCGTATTATTATTATTATTATTATTATTATTATTATTAGTAGTAGTAGTAGTAGTAGTAGTAGTATAATTAAGTATCAATTTAACCACATAATAGACATTAATCTTTTTATATAACTAAGTCAACTTTTTATATTACGTTCAATATGACATCATACTAATTGTATACATTATGCACATACACACACACATTCACAAGTACTATATGTATGAGTATTTATTGAAATATAGAAAGCTCATTGTAATTTATCATTCTCTTACATAATTCAAAATTAAACAGTCCAAGTTTTGTAGAATCTTTTTCTTTCAAAAATAAATCATAAATGAAGTCATTCCATTTGATGTAAATTTAACTACTCTCTCTCTTTCTCTTCCCTGTTTTCTCTCTTCCCTTGATATCTATAACTAACTTGTTATTATTATGTACTATTATCAGAAGGGGTTATGTGGAGATTTATTTATTTATTTAAACACATAAATATTGCTACAAGGAAGCACCAGATAAATATGCGCCTCACAAATCTCATTTTATTTGTGTGACGGCTGTGATACTGCACAGGTGCCAAAACTGAAGCAGGTGGTTTTCTTAGGGGACAACACCCAGAGCCTTTGACCGAAAGATCTGATCCACAAGGCAGTGGAGCATCTTAAGGAGATGCAGTCCCATGGTAACCAGTGACCAACTATTGATTCATACGTCATTTGTTCCCTCAGGATACTGGACCCCATGTGCACCATTGCTTTGGAATCAGGGCTTTCCAACTGTCATAAGTGAACTTTCCGTGTCCACTAACCCGGTTAAAGCTCCAGACATTTGCTTTTCGACCTCTGAATTTCGTAAACAACAGTAATGCCACGAGAAGGCAGTGAGTAGGACTTCCCTGTCAGAGGCTATATATTCGCGTGGCCATGTGAGAGCATTTTGAGAGGGAGAGCGGACTTTCCCTACTCTCGGCCGTACCAGGGCATTTGGGGGCATGTGGAGATTTAGTATTTTCATAGCTGACTGGTAGGTCCTGGGTTCGAATCTCGCTAGGCCATGAATGCGCACTGCTAATGAGTCCCACAATAGGATGAAACGGCCGTCAAGCAGTGCTTCCAGGCTTTCCCTGGTGGTCTAGCTTCAATTGACTCACGCTTTCAACTATGATTATTATGTACATTGATGTTTAATCTTGAATCGAAAGTTTTTATGACTAAATGTTCTATATCGAAATCATTGCTACCAATAATATTTTTAAAAATGTTATCTTGGAGATTAGATTGGAATTGTCATTTGTCTGTTGATTTGAGTAGCTTTTATTACGAGCGAAACAAAAATATACATCCCATTAGATGTTAAGTGGTTGAAAGCAGTAGACAGATAACCCTGAGCCTAGGTTTCGTGCTATCTGGCACCAGTCAGCATGGTATACCTGTAATCTGGTACTCCCTGAGGGATTTGATTTTGTGTCACTCAGCTTTAAAGTCTAAGGCATCACCACTGAGCTATTCGAGTGACAACTTACCTTCTGTAGGACTCAGATATTTACAATTGTTTGACCTCTGAGTAGTGGCCAATATGTCATGTTTTTCAAGTCCTTTTATTGCTGATTGAATTCTATCGGTCAAGTTACAATGTGCCCACTGGTCCAAGTAACTCAACACTGAGTCCACTCAGTTTAGATGTTATGTAATTGACTTAAAAACCTCAGACCTAGGTTTCGTGCTAGTTGTCAGCAAGGCATAACCTTATGATAAGTGCAAACTAACAAGAAACCGGAATCAAAGGTATCTTGACCACTATCTCCAACCACGTTTAACATCTAAACATTATTCAAAATTGAATATTGACAACAGAATAAATATAAACCTCAAACTATACATTAGAATCATACAAGTAATCAAGTTAAAAAATGCAGGAAGAGAGAAAATGAAACTTGTATGTTAACTTATATATTATCTTAATTGATTACATAATAAATAAGTGTAACTCTATTTATAAACGTTGAATAGATAACTTTGTTATATTTTTATAAACCTATCATACTAGTCAAGCTCGTCTGTTTTCTGATTCGATCATTATGAACCATGGACTTGAGGAAACCCTACAAGGAAAAAAAAGATGAAAAATTTAGTAAGAGTAGTCGACGTCGAAAATCCATTTTGATAATTTCATTTAAAATGAACAGTGAACATAGTGTCTTGTATATTTACAATATCCTAGTGAATAATGGAGAATATTTATATCCGAAAGTGAGGATTCTATATATCTGTATTCTCTGAAATGAATGGCTTAGTTGTACAGCTTCTACTGTCTTTCTAGATAACATCATATATCTCATAAAGAAATGAGCAATTACGATTCTCTCCACGATGACTTAGAAGTTCATTTGCTGTTGTCTGTGGTAATACGACTGTTCTTCGAAGTGTCTTCTACCATGACTTGATCACTGAACTCGGAGTTGTTGACCTTTTTTCTCACTAGCTGATATACTCAGCTCATTTCTTTTTGTATATTGATTGATGCATGAATGAAGTAAATGACTATCACACAAATTCGGACAACAACCACTTAAATTCCAGACCAAAATAACAAGAAGTTAGTCATGTATGAAAAAATCTTAATAACTTAATACTTTCTGAATTATATGATAAAAATGTTATATAGATAGACAGTGAAAGTTCCACGATTAAACAATCTGGCTCAGAGAATACAACATCTACAAAAATTTAGCGAATACAAAGACATATCACAACTTCGGTGTGATTTTATTTCTTCAGACAATAAATAACTTTAATAGTTGAATTCATAAGTCGATCTAAGCTATAAAAAAACCCATTAAAAACCTGGAAGCACTGGATGGACGTTTCGTCCTAGTATGGGACTCCTCACCAGTGCGTATTGTTTATTTGATCCTTCTAAATCTCAGAATCGTACAACTGAGAAGCTGCTAACGGAGATAAAATAGCTGTGTTACACCTCCTAATTTTTTGACAGTCCTCTGGTCGGAACCAATCCGTGGTGAAAATTACTTATATAATTTAAATGCTTCATTTAAAAATACAGTGATCAGGCTTGAGGGAAACAATAGCAGGTTATTTAATTTACACTTAACAGTAAAAACATAGTAAGTGATACTTAATACTTTGATTTAAAATAAACTACCGACATAATAATCATTGTCATAGTTATAAAGTTATAATACCGAAATAAGTACCAAAGCACACTTTTTTTTTAAACATATTCAGCATCTATTATCCAGTATTCATTGAAGTACATTTATGCCAGAACATACACAACCCATTCACATAATTTTAATCTGTATATTTATACAACAAGAACTAAATAACCATATGAAGACAAACATAAAAGAATTAATTATTTACCTTAAATAACGTGTACATAATTTAGTGTCAACACATATTCAGAATTAGATCATTCATACAGAGTGAATAATAATCACGATCGTAATCAAACCTAACAACTAAAAGGCAATAACAGAAATGTCTACTGAATATGTACACATGCCAACAGAGATCGAGCAACTGCAATCGTGAATAGGAACAACTAGAAAGTAAACACTCACACAAATAACTTCACATCTAGTGAAAACATTAGTGGCTATACTAGCTCAATAGATTAGACGATAACGCGTTGGTATTTGAAGCGATAAGAATTGGGTTCAAGTATCAATGTAAGTATGAAAAAACAGCTGACTAGTCCTAAAAACGGAGCAAAATGAGTTGGCCATTCCTAGATATATTTAAAATACTACTAAGAATTGCATTCAGTGGTATTGAGAAATTAAGAAGTACAAAAAAATTTAAACTCATTCACACTAATTTACCCATTTCTTTTATTAATAAGTGATCTGTTGCCAAGGATGCGAATAAACCATAGAGATTAAATTCTGAATGAAATAGATATGGTTTAGCACATTTGTACATCACTAATTTTGGCGGTAATCTATTTAATGAAGTAAATATTGCACGTAAATATTAATTTTATATATGAAGTAAGATATAACAATCAGTAAATATTTGTGTGCAATAGGTCCCCTTCACAAATTGAAACAAAGCAGGAACGAATATATGACATATCTTAACTTTTTACCTTTGGGAAAAACGGTTGAGATCATTAGCCAATATTCATAAATTAATATCTAAACTACAAATATAGCTTAAACAGTGACTGAGACTAAGCTTTAAAACTATTTGGTTCCAGTTCAACAACAAATTATACTGCCGAACTAATTGCCTGATGATTGACGGTCCTGCAGGACCCATTCTTGTCGACATATATGTTGGGAATTTGGAAAGAACAAAATTACTCATCCCGTTAGTAAGTTAGCTATGTTAACTGGTTTTTCATTCAATTTAGTTATCATTACAGATCATAAAGAATTCGACATATTCTTTGTCTCATTTGATCCTTCTACTTGATTATAATATGACAAAAGAAACTGGTTGTATGAAAATTCTTCTTTTCAGCCTGTTATGTTGTCAACTTACTACTCTTTTATTTACCATTAGTTATGTAGTTTGGATTATTCCTTCCATAAAATTAAGAATTGCTGTTGTAGTGTGTGCTACTTATACGGACAGATATGAGTGGTATGTATCAAGAATCAACAGTAGGATTCCTACTGAAAAAAATAAACATGAGAAGACAAAAAAAAGGAAAAGCAGTCGGAGTAGGAACAGGAATGAAAGAAAGGCGGGGTTTGTAAGAGACAATTCAAGAAAGATTTTCAAATAAGGTATTCAATGTAATGTTTCCATATTTAGCAAATGCAGCATATAATTCGCTTAACACAATAAATTGGTTTAACATCCCTGAGTCTTCGTTCATTACACTATGATTGATTTAATGAGCATCACTGATCATTGGTGACTGCCCAGATGATCGTACCTAATAACATAATATTAAATTGCCAACAAAAGTGTCTCAGTGAGTCGATTCAAAAGTTATTCAGAACTATACAGCTTAAATGATGCAATACCTTGGAAAAAAAAACATAAATCTTTACGGTAATCAATTTCTAGTCATGAACAATGAATGGACATGTAAATTTATTACTTGTCATACTACAAAAAAACCAGTTGAACAAACTCCAAATTATTTACAAAGTACATGATCTGAATTAACACTTATTATGATAATGATTAACTATTTAATAGCTTAATTCTTCCGTCAACATGATGTTGTTCTTTTCAGGAACTAGCTATACATGACCATGAGCTTTGACCTCTAGTACAAACATTGAATCTTAAAAACAATGATATGGTGATTTCTACCCACTAAATTAAATCGATACGAACACTATTAATGAGTTAGACGTCAAAAAAATCACATTTTTATTTAATACTTAAAGGGATTTAAGCCCACTTCCATAATAATTTAGATAATATCCTATATGAACTATTACTTATATCATTTAGTAATATATAACATAGTGAACTCACAAGAAAGTTGATTCAGTATACAATCCACGAGTGAAATTAAGAAATTCCATCGAATTCACACATTTATTTGGTAAGTTAATCAACATGTTCATCTTAAAACAACATTCAGATGCCACTGATTTATATGAACATTTACCATCTCCACTGAAAATGTCTTTATGAAGTATGAAAACAACATTACAAACTTATTAAACACAACTGTTTAATATAATAATTACAATGTCCAACTGGTTCGCAAAAAATCTGACTGATAACTATGACCTTTCGAATAGTCAGTAAGAGCTAAATTATATTAAAAAGCTACAGAGTGAAAAAGCAACTAATTATGATACATGATAGTAAACAATTATCAGGATCACCTGCTTGAATAAATTTTCGAGCTGACTGACAATCGTTAACAAAGCAGTTTTGTGTGAAATCCGATAAATCCTATGGAATTTAAACCGACTTCACTTAGTGTCACAACTAAATGCATTACTTATAAGCTATACAAGTGATGATAAATCTCTATTTGTTTACTTTTGGTTCTTCAAATGATATTAGTCTCAAGTTAAAGTTATTTTTGGATAATAATAATAATAATTATTATTATTACTATTTTAGTGACCCTGTATCTGACTTCAGCCAGATCTTATGCTGATTGTTATTGAAATATACATGCCACCAACACTTGTATACAATTATTAACTTAATTCGCGTTACGGAATAACGGAATAAAATAAGCCAAATATGAGAATGAATTTTGAATACGTATATTTCATACCCAGACAGGCAATTAGAGAAACGAGGTGAAGGAAGCAAAGTGAAACGAAACAAAGTGACACGCAGCGGAGAAGGTGAGTAAGCCAACTCTTCTTGATAAAGAGTGGCTTGATATCTACATTCAAACAAAAAATAAGCTACAGACACGTAATGAATAGAGCAAGCGATTACTACAGTCAGGGAAGAATCAACAAGGTCAGAATGCAGCTTGAGAAAAACGAATAAATTGGTCTGCTCAGTTGCAAGTATAACCCTAGTGGGCTTGACGTAGTACTAGACACTACACTATCATTATTTATACTATCATAAAGATCAATCAAAATTACCTGATTCATCAACCAATTCAGATTGATCCTTTTGCTTATTAGTTAACACAATTGACTTTTTTTCGTGAAATATATCATTTTTAGGAAGTTCATTAATTAAAGCATTTACAAATTCTATAATAATTTAAGAAAAATAAAAATAAAACGGGCGAGACTGAACTATACTGCCGACCTTTGAACGAATCTTAAATGACCTTGAAAAATATTAGCCAATCAGAAGACAGTTAGCATACAGTGAAATATATAATACAAAACTCAAAAATTAAAGGGGATACTGTTTTTTTACATGACTCAAAAACTTCTCAAGGTCAGATATGGGTTCAGAAGATCTAAAATCATAGTGCATACGGTGCAGGAACACATCCATATGGCTCCATAGTAGTCGACCTCTGAAACCATGATAAGGTCTCAAAAATTCTTTTAGCCTCGACCGCATAGCTTCAATGTTGTTGGTATATTGGTATGGTTTACCGTTTAGGGTTAAGGGTGAGACTATAAGTTATGGACGACCTTTGAGCGACGCTAGAGTGATCCTAAGAGTGTCAACATAATAACTAAGACCAAATGAGAGTTATAAACCTGTGTGAAGAATTCAAACTATGATTTACAGTTCATGGTTAAAGCTAGGAATTATACTTAGGGTTTTCATCACGAACTGACATCAGCTATAATGCCAAAACTCTATTTATCCAAATGGATAATTGAATTTCGCGCTGAAATCTTATGATCACTTCTCTTGTAGACACTGAATTATCACGTCTTCCCTAAAATCCGCTGTACACCGATCGTACGTAAGCATCAGGTACCGAACTTAGCGCCGTGACCTTGAAAACCCGCGAAAGATTCTGATTGGCTCGGCAGTATAGTTTAGTCTAGCCATAAAACGATCAAACATAACTTGGAAGTAGAAATGAAATTGAAATACACAAAATAAATCTTTATGAGGGTAAACTATTATGGAGTTATGTAATATATTCAAAGTTCTAAAAAAAATTTATGATTATGATTATTTTGTATTTGCTTATTTATAAATTACTTCTGACAATGTGAGAGTATTCCACTAGGAAAATCGAAACAAAATAATTGAATAGTTGTGTAAAATTCTTCAATGGTAAAATCTAAAGAGTAAAAAAATGTAAGACAAGAATTCATTTTAAAAACATTACCTTTATCTTTTAGTGGTATGAAAGCATTCCATAAATTGATTAAAAATGTTATACGATTATATGGAATAGCTGATATATATTTAAATTCTCTATGAATAGTATGTGTCCCATTTATAACATGTTCAAAACTATGAAATAATAATATGTTATTCAAAAGAAAACCCGATGAAATATACTATTTTGATAGAAATAGTCTAACATTTACTGGATCTCTAGATTCTCTTTTATATAAAAGTTGATCGATGATGTCTTGTAAATACACATTCAAATCATTTGTAGCTAGTTTATAAAATCGAATATATTTCATGTAAATAATACAAAAAAACATACAAAATCGATGCGTTGGTAAATCGTCAAGAAGTCGATTAGAAAACTTTGATGATGACATAATCTGATACTGGACCAATTGGCTGTAGAATTTAAAAGAAGAAAGCAGGTAAAAATATATTTATATACATAGTAATTCTTCGCTTTTCGAGCAGCTTATATAAGTGAAACGAGTGTCTTCAGTAAATGATAAGGAGTATTCTACTATGTTTACAGTAACTTCCACCTATATGACAAAAAATTCATAATAACATCAATAAATTAGGCCATAAACTCTCCTAAAATAATGTGAAACACTGATTACAAAACACAAAATCATGGATTGATCGAAGTTAAACATTAAAACCGTTGAATGCTGACTCAGTGGTCTAGAGGTTCAGCGTTTGTGCACGAAACCGAAGGTCCTGGATTCGAAACCTACGTGAAGGATCGTGGATATGCACTGATCAGAAGTCCCATACCAGGACGAAACGGTCGTCTAAGTCTTTAATGGTGGTCAAGCTCAGATCGACTCATGAATTCAACTATTAAAATGAATAGTAAGGTTTAAAATCTACTTCGTTGATTTAAATATGTCAAGAATCTACTGAGATGATTTTCTGGAGACACTTTGACTCAAACAGTTATTGTGATCATAAAAAATTTCATTAGAAAATCTCCGAAAACCAAGGAGCAGTAAACAGCTGGATTTTCATAATTTGGAACGCTTCTACGGTGTGCTTATATTCACTATTTATCATATACAAACACGAGGTTTTTTACTGTCCATTCTTTTGTTATCTAAATTATCATACGCCTTCATCCATTTTCCCCGTTAATCCCTTGAACCGATGTACTGTTGTTCTAGGACTTTACATAGTTCCAGTCGGTTGCCTATACAGATACCATAAACACGTAGTCTCGCATAGACACATATTGGCCCGATTTCCTGGAACCTCAGTAGCATGTCGGGACTAAAATAACAAGAGAGCTCAAAATAATGTAGTAGCAATGCTAAAAGAAAAGACAAAACCTTGTAAGTACGCTTTGGAAAGGGAGTTCGGAAACATATATGTGAATGGATATTGAGATTCAAGACCAATAGGAAGATAGAAAGTGAATGTATTTCAGTCAGCTTGGATGGTTCTGTGTCATGTCGCCCAAAGTCTTACTGGTTGATTTTATCATGCCAACCAGGACTAGGTAGTCCAAATCTATCAGCATGGCTTAATCCAATATTCAGCGACTTCGTAGACTGATTCAAAGTTTGATTTGGTCGTCTCTAGCTTTCTTTTAACCTAACTCTGCATCAGCAGGTACCGTTTGTCAAAGCAGGTGGCTGAGTAGAACATGTAACATGTGTCCTATCCACCTCAGTTGGTGAAGACTTACTATTTTATCAACAGATTTGCCAACTTGCTAAGTATTATTTGCACAACTTTAACATTACTCACTCAATCGTTCCACGATACGTGGGCAAAGCTTTGGAGACAACTATGATCAAAATTGATATAACCCTTTTGATGCCAAAATTAATGAATATTCTAAAGAGTCTGTTGAAACGTGAAAATGTTTGAAAGAATTTCTACAAGTAATTTAACCAAGTATATTTATATTCCACTTGAGGCCTCTTTCTGAGAGCTAGTGAAACTACACAGCTGTCCAAACAAAAATTGATGGTGACAGTTTCTGTCGCTTAAAACGCCTGTTGAAAGGTAGATATATAAGTACTAAACTGCATTCAGTTGCAAATCCAGACAAGTATTCATTTTAAATTAAAATAATATTGCGTCCAAACACTTGACATCAAGTCCAGAAGCAACAATAATAAACAGATCTCAACAAGCAGCATTTCTATGCATTTTTAGTACCCTGATTTTCTAGGATATATATCCGTATATATCAAAAGTGTGCTTTAGTTATTGCATGAACTAGAAAACTCTTTAACTTTTGTATAACTGATTTACTATAAGTCTTTTACATCGCTCCGTCGATCGCGACGTGAGTTCCCGTTAAAGTTGTATTTAAAACTGATCTTTCCAAATGACTCAATATGTTTCTGAACATGCATACATCGATAATATCAACCATTAATCGGTCACCATAAACTATATTTTCTACAATTGAACCAAGATGGTTTTTAACGCTTGATCGAGTCAATTTTGAATTTTCTCCGCTTGCACATACGCGTATGTTTAAGGTTAACTTATTTGACTTATATCTCAAACTGTTTGTATCGGATTAAATACGGATTTAACGATACATGTGAATTTTTTACTGCCTTTATCTACGACCAAGAAAAGAAATCATACGAGATTTCTGGCTTAAAATGCCAATCATCAACTTCCCGAAAGTATAAACACATAAAATACTTACTACAACTGCAACAGAAACAGAAAATTGAAATACCGGTTGGTGGTTCAACCTAGACAAAAAACTATTAATGATACATTTTAACAAATTCTAAGCATGCGATCTAACTTTTCGACGAAATTTTTAGTTGGAGCAGCAAAAAGCTTTGGTTCGTTACAGACCAGTTCACTTGTCTAATAAAGAAGAAAACTGAGAGTGTTACTCATCCAATTAACATTTAATTGTGTTACTTATTTGCTTTTCAAAATGGTTCGAATGGTTGTGGACGGAATAGAAGAAGCTTTCTCTTAACGGGCTTCCATATCTAGTAGCAGTGGATCACCAAAACCTCCAAGCAAGAACCTAAGTATATTATCGATAATAGTGGATTATGCGGAAAGTTCTGCCGTCAAACTGGTCAAAAATGTCCCTCAATGTTACTATTGCAAGGTTTACTTGAAAGGCGTTTTCGTCGCAGTTAGCATATGACTTCAAGTCATAGGTTACCAACACTCCCTAATCTTTGTCGACTTGAGATACTTCTAGGAAGGAGTTTCCTAAGTTGTAACTGTAGTCTGCAATATGTCGCAGATGGACTTCTTCACACTTTGAAGTGTTGAAGGTAAGTTCGTCGTCGTCTGCCCAACTTTGAATTAGAGTCAGATCCTCCTGAAGAGCTAGTATATCCTCTTGGTTACATATCTCTCTCCAAAGTTTTGTGGAGATAGAACCTTAAAACCTATTTTGTAAATAATTTTTCATAGTTTTCGCATGTATTTTCATATTCTGTACATTAAGCATTAAACAATTGTACTTGTTGTTTAAGTGTATTACTTTGAACGCTTGTAACTCGACTTCCTTCCGTTTTTGAGTACAACATATCGTGACACTGTTACTGCTTCTCAATAAATACACTCTAATTCACATCTGCATCGTTCTGCCATGTCTGCTAATATGTTGAATGAAATATTAATTGCATACCATCTACGTTTATAGACAACTGCGACATTCTTATTGAATTCTACGCTTGGTAAACCTACTGGATCTATATCGTCCATATTGGGATTACTAATTTGTTATAATTGTGGATTATTTGGACCAAACCCAGCCGAACACGCAATAGCCTGAAGACTTAAGTAACGTCCCTTATTTTGTTATTTGTGTGTGTAATTAACTTATTAACTGTTAATTGTTACATAAACTATAGACATAATATTTTTGTTGCTAATTTTTGGTTATCACACATTTTGGTCCACCACAATTATTTGGTGAGCCCAGTATTTTATTATGTCGCATTTATACCATTGTTATATTGTTCATTCGCTCATTACACGATACTGTAGCTCATTTTTAACGTAATGTGTTCTCCACCTAAGCTTAGTGATATGGCGGATAAGGTAATGGAAGTCTGTCATGATAATCACTATATAAATACGATGCAGCCGTATGGAGCAGCTGATGTCAGTTACTTAAACTCTATTCAAAGACAATTATCTCAATTGACGAATCAACTTGAGTCCCTTCAAACCACTGTAGCAACGGTTCAGGCCAGACAAATAGGACCCCCTTTTAGACAGAGATCACGTTCTAGACCACGATCTCGTTCACCTAAACGACCATCCGAAATTTGTTGGTATCATACTAAATTCGGCACAAAAGCACGGCGTTGTACACGCTCGTGTGCATTCCCCTTACCCAGCACTGATAACCAGGGAAACGGTCCGGCCAGGCAGTAATGGCGGCGCCTGACTCTGGCCACAACTCAAGCCGTCTATTTCATGTCAGGGATCGTATTTCGGGCTCGGATTTTCTAATCGATACTGGAGCCGAAATAAGCATACTCCCACTTCATCTATCCCGACGACGGCACTCCCAACACGCTAAATTATCATTAGTGGCAGCAAACAATACTATTATTAAAACGTATGGCGAGCAATCACTCATCTTAGACATCGGTCTCCGTAGACGTTTTACATAGGTTTTCATCGTCGCTGAAGTTAAACAACCCATCCTTGGAGCCGATTTTCTTAGTAACTACAATCTCCTTGTCGACATGAGAAAAAAGAAACTTATCGACGTGAATACAAGTCTACAGGTCAACGGAACAATCACCTGCAATTATGAAACTCATGGTGTCCGATTGCTTAGACCTGATAGTCAAACTTTTGCCGATCTTCTATCGAAGTATGAATGTATAACAAAAGCCGATTATCAAACTGAAAACTCCACACACCATGTTCAACATACTATCACTACAACTGGTCCACCTATCTGCGCCAAGGCGAGGAGACTACCACCCAATAAGTTTCAGTCCGCTAAAAGAGAATTTGAACATATGATGCAACTAGGGATAATCCGACAGTCTAATAGCCCTTGGGCCTCGCCACTGCACATGGTTCCCAAAAAAGATCAAGATTGGCGCCCTTGTGGAGATTATAGGCGTCTGAATAATCAGACAGTTCCAGACAGATACCCTATTCCTCATCTACATGATTTTTCACTAAACCTGCACGGTAAACTGATCTTTTCAAGACTAGACTTAGTTAGAGCTTATCATCAGATCCCAGTGGCACCTGAGGATATTGAAAAAACAGCTGTAATCACACCTTTTGGGTTGTTTGAATTCTTGAGGATGCCATTTGGGCTTAAGAATGCTGCGCAAACATTCCAACGATTTATGGACGAAGTCACGCGAGGTTTAGATTTCGTATTTGTTTACATCGATGACGTCCTAACTGCCAGCTCCTCACTTGAAGAGCATGTCCATCATCTGCAGATTCTCTTTGAACGATTCAAGAAATATGGCGTAGTTATCAACCCTACTAAATGCATATTCGGTACGTCTGCCTTAGAATTCTTAGGACACTATATTGATGCACAAGGTATTAAACCTCTACCAAAGAGAGTTGAAGCCGTCATCAACTATCCTGAACCCACTTCGGTTAAGTCATTACGTCGCTTCCTGGGTGCATTCAATTTTTACCGTCGATTTTTACCTAACTGTGCCGACGTTCTACAACCGTTAACTGACTTACTAAAAAACGATAAATCAGGTAGCAAAAAGGAAAAGAATCAACCATTCAAGTTACCTTCCGATGCCAAAACGGCATTTGAAAAAGCCAAATTTTTGATTGCTGACGCCACCATGCTACAACATCTAAATACTGACCCCAAAACTCATCTGATCCTCTGTGCGGACGCATCACAAAAAGCCGTAGGAGCAGTATTACAACAACGAGTAAACAATACGATTACACCCATTGCTTTCTTCTCTAAAAGGTTATCACCTGTACAAGAGCGTTATAGTACATTCGGTCGTGAACTCTTAGCCATGTATTTAGCCGTTAAACACTTCAATTTTTTGCTACAGGGCCGGGATTTTACCATCATGACGGATCACAAACCCCTGTGCTACTCCTTTAGTATGTCGTATGACAGACATTCACCACGCGAAGCGAGACAGCTTGATTACATCTCACAATTCACCACAGACATTCAGTTTATCAAAGGTCACTCCAACATTGTAGCAGATGCGTTATCGAGAAAAGACATCAATGTAGTTGCATCCAACCATGACGTCAACCTAGAAATAATCGCAAAACTTCAAGCAGACGATGCAGAGCTAAAAACCTACAAAGAAAAGTCTCGCCTGAATCTCCAACCTGTACCCATCCCATTCTCCGACGCATCCATCATCTGTGACACATCAACAGGTAACAATCGTCCCTTTGTTCCACTTGCATGGCGCCAAAAGTTATTCCAACACTTGAATGGTTTATCACATCCGGGCATCCGAGCTACTACAAAGCTGATAACTGAACGTTTTGTTTGGCCGAAAATCAATTCAGATATTAAACGATGGACACGTGGTTGCCTTCAGTGTCAACGTGGTAAGATCCAAAAGCATACTATTAGTCCAATCGGAAAATTTCCTATTCCTGATAGACGTTTTCAGCATATCCATTTAGATTTAGTAGGACCTCTACCTTCGTCAAATTCTTTTACTCACATCCTCACGGCAATAGACAGATTCACTCGATGGGCCATTGCATGCCCCATCAAAGACACATCAGCTGAGACTGTAGCATCCGTTTTTCTAGACCGATGGATATCGCACTACGGTGTACCGACTACCATCACAACTGATCGTGGTCCCCAGTTCCAGTCTATCCTGTTTCAGGAATTCACAAGACTTCTGGGCGTAAAACACATCAGAACCACAGCTTACCACCCAGCAGCAAACGGCATGGTTGAAAGATTTCACCGGCAATTAAAAAGCTCACTCATGGCTCAAACTGATTCAACAAAATGGAGTGATGCCTTGCCGCTTGTTCTCCTTGGGATTCGTGCCACGGTGAAGGAAGACATAGGTTGTACACCCGCCGAGTTAGTCTATGGTACAACTCTAACGTTACCGGGCCAACTAGTCAACTGTGAACCTACAACGCAAGAAGATGCTACTCATTTTGCAAGTTGCCTATTACAAGTGATGCAGAACATTAGAGCAATACCACCGCGAGAATACAACAATCCAGTCCATCTCGACAAACATTTAGAAACGTGCAAATTTGTTTTTGTTCGAGTAGACGCGGTGAAAAAGCCACTGACACCACCATATGAAGGTCCGTATAAAGTAATAAAACGCACTTGCAAACATTTCATTATCAATAAAAACGGGAACAATGAAACAATTTCCATAGACCGAATAAAACCAGCTTTCTACGAACCCCCTCAAGACACTGATGACAATACGGCGAACAAACAATCACTCCCATCAATTGCTAAGAAACAAGAGGAAGAGGAAAAACTCAACACTACACCCTATTGTTTAACACGATCTGGGAGACTTATTAAAAAACCCAAACGTTATGTACATTTTATGGACTAACACAATCAATCAGTTGTATGCATTACTTTGTGAAGTTACGCAATCTTCTAATAAAAGATATTTATTTTCCCTACGTGTACATTTAATAACTACATTTATTTGTTATCACTGGTTTTGCCAAATTTTTTTAATAAGAAAAAATTGTCATAGTAATAAACGAGTGAAAGCTACATAACTATTTATTAAATTCATCCATTTTTTTTATTTTATGACTCTATTAACAGTTTTGCACATTTTATTATTATTATTAGCAAACCGAAACTTTGTAATGTTTGTTCTTCAGTTTCAATTGCGTAGCATAGCGTATATTATTAACGTGCCATTTATTCCTATTTTTTTTCCGTTATTACAGTAAATACTATTTTATGTACATTTATATACAATATTTCTCAATTTCTGTTCTTCATATTGTAAACAGTGTTACCTCCGGACACTCTGGGGGGAGCTATGTGGAGATAGAACCTTAAAACCTATTTTGTAAATAATTTTTCATAGTTTTCGCATGTATTTTCATATTCTGTACATTAAGCATTAAACAATTGTACTTGTTGTTTAAGTGTATTACTTTGAACGCTTGTAACTCGACTTCCTTCCGTTTTTGAGTACAACATATCGTGACACTGTTACTGCTTCTCAATAAATACACTCTAATTCACATCTGCATCGTTCTGCCATGTCTGCTAATATGTTGAATGAAATATTAATTGCATACCATCTACGTTTATAGACAACTGCGACATTCTTATTGAATTCTACGCTTGGTAAACCTACTGGATCTATATCGTCCATATTGGGATTACTAATTTGTTATAATTGTGGATTATTTGGACCAAACCCAGCCGAACACGCAATAGCCTGAAGACTTAAGTAACGTCCCTTATTTTGTTATTTGTGTGTGTAATTAACTTATTAACTGTTAATTGTTACATAAACTATAGACATAATATTTTTGTTGCTAATTTTTGGTTATCACACATTTTGGTCCACCACAGTTTCACATCATCAGCGAAAAGCAATAAATCAGACGATACTTTTTGTGGAAGATCGTTTATATAAATCAAGAAGAAAGGAGGTCTTAGTATTGAGTCCTGGGGGACCCCACTAAGACATCCCATAGCCTGAGAGAAGGCGAAGTTAACCCTGACCTTAAAATGTCGGTTTTGTAGATGTGAAGTGAGCCAGTCAATCATAGGTGGTTTGATTACCAATCGTCTAAGTTTATTGATAAGACATATATGGTTGATTTTATCAAAAGCTTTTGAAAAATCAAGGTAAATGATGTCAAACTTCCCCTTACAATCAAGGGTATTTGTCCATCTGTAACAGAAAGAGTACGCTAAAAATCCTATCAGAGTGTTTTACTGAATAGTACTGTCATGGCATTGTTCTTTATCCCTGTCTTGTATTTTATCTTTTACTCACGTCTCTTCTAACTACACTTCATGTTTTTCAGTCTTCTTCGTTTGAACTTTTAGTATTTGACTTTGATTTACATTTACTACCTATTTTTAGTGTTACTTGTAGCCGGAACATTGTCAACAGCGTAGTGTTTGACTAAACTCAAGGTAACAGCGTGGTTAAATTAATGATTGTCGACCTCCGACTGTCTGCAGGTGACAGTTGTTCGAATCTTTGCAGAATACACTTAGTGATTCCCAGGTACTAAACACTTATTTATCAACCATTCCTTTTTTAGTTTAGCATGCTATTTTGTGTTAGAAACATCTTTAGCAGTATGACTTTGAGATGCCACAGATTTTCAGTGTTTGACAGCACTTCTTCACGTAACACCTTTATAATCGTTGTATACCAACCCAGACAAATCAGAAGTCAGAAATAAAGTGATCGGAAGGTATATTCTGAAGACTATTGATATATCGAGAAGCGTTTATTCTAAGCTGGCTAACGGTTGCGAGAGGTGCATAGCATGGCGTACCCACTAATGATCTGGTGCGGATGCGTGAACGATTGCCTTCAGCTAGATGTGTCCAGTGAAACAAACGAGGTCAGAATCAAATGTCAAAGACCTACAGAATTATTTATTTTAGGGATTTATTTACCGCTACAAATTAAGCAGGCTTACGTTTGGAAAGGGTTAAACAACGATTTGTATTTGCACGTCATACCAACTCACTATACAACCGTAGACTTTATTGACTGTTTATTAGTAAGGACGCAAAAATTACACAACGGATCCCAAAAGAAAACTACCCATGTTGTCTTGGGAAGCTCGTTTGTAGGTATAAGAAAATTAACATGAATTTCAGAATTCCAATTAACGACCAAACAAGTCATTCTAATTAAAGCCTAGCAATTGATGGCGCATCCGAGCAATTAAATGCTAAACGAAAGTTGAGAAAAAAACGTCTTCACACCACAAAATTGTGACAAGATGGCTAAAAATTACAAGAAAGCGCCTGAAGTAGTGATAACCATTGGGGATGTTCTGCAGTTAAGGATTGAAACTGAAGATACGACTAGTATTCCGATTTCACAACCTGCTACCAGTGGCACCTTCTATATACGAAATTTTTCCCCGACCAATGGAAATCAGAAGTCAGACGAGAAGAGGTAGGAAAGATATATTTGATACGTTACCAATATATCGAGAAGCCTTTGTTCTAAGCTGGCTAGTGAACGTAGGAGATGTGTCCCACGCTGAGTCGAAACGTGATCTGGTACGGATGCATGACCGAAAGCCTTCAGTTAAACAAGTCCACTTAAACAACGTGGTCAGCATCCAATGTTCAACACTTAATGAGCTATTGATTTTGGGGAATTATTTACAGCTACAGATCACTCCCCCCTAGTGAGGTAGTGATGCTACTAAGGCGTGACCAGCCAGAAGTTTAAACCCAACGAGTTTGTCGTTGGTAAACACTTTTCTGATAGCTTGCCATGTTTAGCAGCGTCTGGTCGTCTTTCCTTACACTAAGAGACCATAATGTACAACATAGTAATAAGGAAACAAAGTACAATGTAAATTTTGGGGAATTATTTACAGCTACAAAACTATAGGCATACCTGAATTGAAATGAATGGTAAACATTCATGGGGTTTCCCTGTCCTTGCAGTCCCAATGATTACGAAACCGAGTTTCCAAATTTTACGCTGAGAAATTCGGACAACAATAATATGGTTTTGAAGCACAAAAACTACCTTCAGGGAGATTGTAATTAATGGACAACTTTTGAACGAATCTTAAATGACCTTGAGAAACATTGGTCAATCAGTAAACAGGCAATATAGAGTAAAAATATATTATACAAAACTAAAGAATTATAGTGGATACACTTCTTTTACACGGTCCGGAAACTTGCCAAGGTTAGAAAGAGGTTCAAAGTTCCTTAAATCGTAATGTATACGGTAGAGTAACTCATCGACATGGCTCCATAATAGTCGGTCTCTGGATCCATGATGAAGTCGCAAAAACTCTCTCAGCCTCGACCACATAGCTTCACTATTGTTTGTGTTACTCCTGTTGTGTAAGCTTGTCATTTTTATTACGCGTATATCCCTACAATATTCATACCATTGAACAGCCGAATCTTCAGTAACATCTGCGATTATTGCAGCCAATGTTACTGGTGCTTTTATTATACAGTTCGCGGCAGTTATTATAATTCATCTCAATCTGGACCGAGCGAAAAGGTTCCTATTCCAGCAGAAGTTCTCCTCCAACACATGTTATATCTAAGGACATCATGCTAGTCTGTACAAGGTTTACTAGTCATTTGGTTACTGCAACTAGAAACGAAAGAACTTCTTAGTAGTCCTATTTATTGTAGCCGCTTAATTGTCACGTCTTCTTTAAAATCTCATGTCAACCGACCGTACATGAGCATCAGATTCTGAAATTGGTGTTGTGACCTTAAAATCTCTCAAACGCTTCTGATTGGTTCGTCCATAAATTATAGTCTCGCCGTGTACTCGTTATTAGTTTCCTTCAGATTAACTTTGTTCAAAATGTCGGTGCAAGTTCTATGATTTCCTTTAATACTGGATTTTCTGTTGGTGATAAACATCTTTCAGACTTTCTTGATTGAACGTCATTATTTCAACAACAAGCTCCTTAAAAGCTTTAATTTCGAACTTTTGGTTTCGTTATAGATAATTCTGTGAATAGCTTACAACATATTTGAGTTTCTGAAACTCACCGACCCTGACGGTAATTCTCGACACTTAATCAAATAAACATTCAAATATCTACAATATAATGCTTAATCCATTTCCAACTCATTCAGACCGTTTCTACTTTGTCATCGGGACTCTCACTGTGCATAACAAAGTTGAATCTGCTTTCAGCCGATAAAATATTCAAGGAACGCCACGTGCACTATAAAAACACACCATATTTCCTGAGAGTACTAGTTTCTTTGGTAACTCGTCTTTCCGAAATAGCATTGTGATAACGCGCAATTACAGCACTCTCCAAACAGACTTTCTATTTTCTTTCACACTTATTTTCGGAACATCAGACTACTTTGGTGGATTGCATTTTGCCAGTGAAACCATTCTAACAAAAAAATACTTTAGGTTTGTGTACGCCTAAGAACAATCAAGCTTGCAGATTTCATTCGCATTCAATACGATTGTTATTTCCAAATTACTTACAAGACCTGTCTTGTTCCTCACCCCAGCTGACACTGAGAACTACAGACGTCCTACCCATATAATATAAGTACCGTGTTACAGCCTATATCTAGGTGTTACGAAAGTCCTGAGACTTGCTCCATCTGGAAAACATAAGTTGACCTAGTCTCCATTAAAAAATTGCATATCGCACTATACTATAGGGAAATAAAGGTGACTCCACTACAGGAAATACAGGGTTCATAAGTTGGCAAACAAATTAGCAAAAAGGAGCCCCGAACCCAGGTTTCATGGTAGATACCAAAGCTCCTCACTAATTTTTAAGGAACTGGTGCACCACATTGGATTACAAGTTGGACTTCAATTATAGACCTGCTATTGCAAAGCTGCTACTAGAACGCGTAACCCGACCTGGTGTTCTTTTACCAGATCAATCGGTCTTGTTTGCAAGCTAGTTTGAGATAAAACTAGTGACGCAAATCACTCAAATGATTCGACTGTCAATAAATCATTCTCAAAACATGTCTCTACATATGAGGCCAGATAATTTAACTGAATGAGGATCCATTAATGATGATTAAAAGCAATAGGCCTTCTAGTATAAAACACCCAAAGAATGAGGGAACGTTTTGGTCAACGTGCAGCTTATCCTACTTTTCATAATTCCAGTGAAAACTAATGGACTATACCGAGGTTTGAAATTTCGTAGTTTGCACCTGTCCAACCTTATAATAGGCTCAGCTACGTCTAAATGCTTAACGCATATGAAAGTGTTAACAAGATCCCAGTAGGAAAAATACTACTCTTTCACTTACCAACAACAAATGACCGGTACTGATAAATGATTACAGTATATCATGCCTCAGAAACCTAAATAACTGGAACTTTGTTAACATAACCAACATATGTAGGAAGAATTTACAAAAAAGTGATGAACAATTATTTGTTTTAGCCTATTCATTTTAAAAACACAACGTAGATAGTACTTTAATGCCCCATTCCAGGAGGCCGGACAGGCGTATTATCTTCAGCACCCTTTGATTCCGGATTTTTGATCGTTTCGTCTACACTTAACAGAAGACAAGCCGCTTCGGTGGCCGATATTATGGAATTGCTTTTCACAAGTGCTGGTTCCCAGACGCCACTTTCGAAATTGTCACATACGCACTCTTTTTCAATGTTAACGCCATACCAAATATCGCCTAAAACGATAACAATGTGAAATATGATTAAAATGTGCAGAGTTTTATTTCCTGGAACTAAAAGTGAGATTATGAATGGTAAACATACTACATTATTACTTGTCAATTTTCTATGTTTTGAATACTCACCTTTTCAAGTCTTTAGATATATCAGACTATTAGCTTTAGTTGTGGAAATTAATGAGAATCTGTCTGAGTGTTGCACAGACGCAGTCCAATATAAACCATATAAATGAGCTTGATATTTGATTGTCAATCAACCAATCTCTAACTACCAAGTAAAAGCTACAAACAACTGTGTAAGAACTCATATACTGCTCACTGCCTTTTTAAAAATACAGAACTTATTGGTTAAAAAAGAACTTTATGAGTTATGGCAGAGTATTGATGAATTAAACTAGAAATTACTAAGAAATTGGTTGTGCTTGTTACTCTAGATATCTCTCTGAAACATACAAGTAGGTTCCACAGAAAACCAGTGATTCATTGCTTTTTTTCAACTGGCATTAGCGTGCATACAGTTATAACTACTTAAATCTTCAAAAGTTGTATGGAAATAAAGATAACATGATGAGTTAGAAAACGATGTTTAGATTCAACGCTGAAACAACTTATTAATTCGAATAACTATTGATTGAACCACTTAGCATCCAATTATAAGGTCATAAGTTAGAACAATATATTTACTTTGGTTTGAATAGCTGAGCAATAATGCTAACTTTCACATACATAAGTGGATACTTAATCTAGTACCTGATAAAGAAGTTACTCAGATTTTATGTAACGTATTAAAATGACTATGATACCTTTTGCATGACTGTGACGCAGTTGGTTTAGAATAATAGTTGAGTCCAATCCAGCATTATCGCACAATTGTCTAGGGATAACTTCAAAAGCTCTAGCCATAGCGCTTATCAACAGTTGTTCACGCCCACCAATTTGAAGAGCTTCTTTGCGAAGATAGCCACTGAGTTCCATTTCGGCGGCTCCACCACCTGTATGGAGAAAAAATAAAAATCATTAGTTCAACATGTTCAAAAAGAACAAAAAATAATTAAACGATTTACTTACCAGCAACAAATGCATCATTTTTAACAGCTCTTCGAACTACCATGATAGCATCATGCAGTGACCTTTCAGTTTCTTCCATAAATTGTTCAGCTCCACCACGAAGAATAATTGTGCAAGTTTTGGCTTGCGGACAGCCTTCAAATATATTAAATCTTAAGTTATAGAAAAAAAGAAACACAAAGTGTACTATAATAAAGCAAAATATATGCAGCGAACAAGCATGACTCAATTGATAATATTTCATTCCGTGTTTACGGTTTTTTTACAGGATGAAGTGAAATCAGAAAACCTGTCTAAAATAATAATGACTCGGTGTTTATTGTCAGCTTGTACATTGAAAATGCAAAGCCAATACATAAGTTCATGACACGAAACACTTAGTTGAAACAAATAAAATATGACATGTAAAGCGAACTTTAAACAATACATTTTGAACAAGTCTCAAGTATTATGAAGTTTAATGAACCTATTAATTGTGCATATTAATTAATAAATACATGTGACATAACTAGAAATTACTAATAGAAATAATGTATTTGTAATATCCCAAAGAGTAGAAAAATTACGTTTCTAATTTTCTGACGTTTCGGGACTCAGTGTAAGTCACTCCTTCAAAGAATAAATCAACAAATTAAATTAACCCAAGTTTAAATAATACAAAGAAACCAAGCAAGAATATTTGGTGAGATCAATCAAAAACAGGTCTGACCAAACTTAATTTCTCTACTTATTGAGATATTACAAATATATTACTACTATTAATAACAATCAACCCAATGTTCAATTTATTTAAAATTATCAAGTGAAACTTTGGTAATGACTTCTACAAACTGGAAATTATGCTTGTAAAGTTTATTTTTTGACACACCTTTCTGATCCAATCTGAATTTCCCCAAAGGATTCACAAGTTCCGAGAGCATTATCTGAAAGTCCATGAACAGTTGTTTGAACGCTTCCACCACAAGCCATTTGAGTACGTTTTAGATCATCTTCAGGTACACGACCGGCACAAAACATATCACGATCAGCAAAAAACTGAGTAGCGACATCTCCAATGGGTAGCTTGGATAAAACAATTTGAACCCCTTTTTTATATAAAATATCTAGCTTTTCATAAAGGATTTGCCACTCAGCATCAACTACCTTCTGGTATTCCTAAAATTACAAAGTATTTAAATGATGGAATAAGATTCGTACCTCCACCGAAGTGACACGAATTTCGGCATTCTCTTTCTCAGCTTTTAATTCTAATTCAATATTTAAAAGTGCAATTTTCGGTGACTTGTAAGATTTGGGTTGCATTTCAAAACCAGCATAACTGAAGGTTTTTTTAAATGCTACACCTGCAATTAGAAGTGAATCTTCTAATGCTCCACCAGAAACCTAAAAATAAAAATTAGAGTTAAGAAACATTAGCATATTAATCGTTAAAAAATAAACAAGGACAAAAAATAGATTACATTTACTCGACTTTATTTTGAAAAAGATGTGATGGACAAATATATTTAAGTGTTCGCATAGAAATCACATCACTTGATAAGTGTGAAAGCCGACATTTTAAACAGTTGTTTTATGTGAGGGCATAAAAAATCCGAGAACTTTAATGGTAGTTAGTTCCTTCGCTGAAATTTTATTACGTTATTTGCAGACATGTGATATAATCTTGTTATTACATACTGTTCGGGTCAAAAACAATGGCTAATAAAAGATAGATCAGGTTCAAAAGACATAACCATTATAAGTGTGTTATGGTTTGACTGATTGAATATTCTGAAATTTGACTAGTCTTGTATAAGGTATTGGCGTTTGAAGCGAACGTTGCAGGGTTCAAGTCCCAAAGTGGGCATTAACTCTAATATGTAGGTACACCCAGCTGATAAGTCACAGACAGGAAGAAACGCACGTCCTGGATTACATTGCTAGCGGCATTTTATCTATTTTACATAAACTTGTATCAACGAATATATCGAGGCAATTTGTAGGTGTACATATGCCAACCAAGACTGATCAAATTCCAGTCAAAATATCAATAACAGGACTATTTAAACTAATATAAATGCTAAAGAAAATTTTCAATAAGTGATTTAAACGCTCAGTAAAATGAGACCGATTATTTTAAAACAGATCATTTCTTAAGCAAATGAACATTCAAATACGTCTTGGATTTCTCTTGTGACATGAACTCACTACTTTGTAGATTATGACAAGAGCAATATATCATGCTTATTCAATATCCATTCTAACCGATTGGATTTGAACGTAACCCTACAACCGGAATATGGGAAAATAGGATCCCTTCTTATAAAATATTCATCACAAAACACATTTAAATTTGCCGCGTATATATCATTTTCGGTATGGGGTTGTGGAGATTGTTGAATTTCATTTAAATCATGAACTGATCAATGTTAGACCACTTTTGAAAACCTGGAAGCACTGGAAAGTTGTCTTGTTCCAGTATGGAACTCCTCAGCTGGGCTCGAATAAAGGACTGTTAGATGCCGGCTCAGTGGTCTGGAAGTTGAGTTTGAGTCCCACATGCGGGATCATGAGTGTGCACTGGTAAGGAGTCCAATACTAAAAAGAAAAGGCCGTCCAGTGCTTCCAGATTTTCAGTAGTGGTTTGACATTGATCGACCCGTGATTTCAATGAAGCATATAGATCACTTATTCGGAATGGACTTGAGTGATGATCAATTTAGATGGTTTGTTTACTTAAGTATCGTTTCCGAATATAAACCCACATTATTAAGAATATATTACGGCTTAGCTTCGCCAAAAACGTCAAGATAATACTACCGTAATTGAAGCTCACTACACTTGAACGTAGTTCCAATACTTAACCTTGCTTCAATATCGACTGTACGAAAACGTAAAGCATCCTAATACATGCTGCGGAACTATAATGAATTGACATACAAACGTAGTGTCATTTAAAGAAATGATACTAAACACATCCAACTTTTTAACCCTCTATCCCAAGAGCGATCTAAAAATTTTGAAGTCAACGAACTTACTACATTGACAATAATCACGAGTAAGTAATGTTCAGAATTAGGTAATGATAAACATGATCAAGCACAAGACTTTGCAACGGAAATTATTTATAAACTAATAAGAATCTTGAGAATATTTAACCCGCACTGAAAAAGAAAAGCCAAGTTGGTGCCATTTTAGAAAAAAACAATCTAAATAACTACACATGAACATCTCAATTCAGATTTTATCAACCAACAAAATGTTAATTAGCATAAACCATAGATGCTTGGCCCTAAATGCCCTGGTACGGCCAACAGTGGGGAGAATCAACTTTCCCTCTTGAAATGCTCTCATACGGCCACGCGCATACAGCCACTGCCCTCTCGCGGTAGGGGTTATTTAGAAAATTGAGAGGACGGATAGAATGTCCGGCGCTTTAACCGGGTTGGTGGATACGAAGGATCTACCTAGGGGAATCGTCAAACTTTGATTCCAAACGAATGGTGCGTATGGGCCCCAGGATCCAGAGGGAACAAATGGCGTATGAACCTATTGTTGATCATCGGCTACCATGGAATTGCATCTCCTTACACTGATCCACTGCTTTGGGGATTAGACCTCTAGGTCAAAGGCTCGGAGTGTGACCCTCTAGGAAAGCCACCTGCTCCGGTTTGGGTGTTTGGGCAGTATCTTAACCTCACAGAAACCAAATGATTTATGTAGCTAATATCTATTTGGTGCCTCCTCGTACCAATGTTTTACGTTTAAATAAATAAACAGATGCTTCATTACTATTTTACAGGCCCACCAACAGTGAGTAAAGTTATCTTCATGAAAAGTTACTTAGAATGACTCGTTTTTCGAAGGGATATGAAAAGTATTTTAACTGATTAAGAGGAAAAGTCGAGACAAGTACTATTCAAAATAGATGTAACAAGGAATTTATGGTGGTGAGACTTTCCAAAGAATAAAAAAGGATTTACTAACATTATAAAATACATATTGATCTTGAGATTGAATGAAAAGTCATACAAGTTTGCTGACAATAGAGTATATGGTCAACAAAGTAGGGACAAGTATGAAGTTTCATGTCAAAATCAACGCAAATAAAAGATTAGGCCTTTACTTGTATATAATGGGATGTCAGAGCAGCATACTAACCAAGTAGGAAGAAAAAACTAAGTGTCGAAACGCTTTAATAACGATGACTAATTACTTACCTTTTTGATTCCAATCATCTTCAACGGTAAGTATGAATCCAGCAAGCTGACAGCATCAACGACCAATTTGGAGAAAAACCGTTTATATCCAGCTACTAACTTAGAGCTTAAAGCAGTTGATGCACACTTTTCCAATAGAGCACGTTGTTCGCTGGAAAAAAAGTATATTGGAAGAGTGATATGGAACGAAATAACCTGTCATCAAAAATTGCTTTGAAAAATTTTGACAGTTAATTTTTCAATAACTCTGAATATTCATAGATCTACGTGATGCTATTACCAGTCTGAATAAATGATAAACTCTAAAAACTCCAATACTGAACTTAGTGAGTCACTGAAATTTACTGATGTTTGTACGTAAAAATTCTCACAAAATTATTTGGTTTCGAGGAAGCCCTGACAAAAGGTAAACAAACAATCAGCTCATGATTAAAACTATGAGAATTCTACAAATTTCACAAACCCCTTTATACTAATAATGATTACGTGTTCATTAGTGACTAACGTTTAGATGTAACTCATGGAGTTTTGGTGAGAAGCCATGGCCAGTAAAATCTAACGTAGTTTGGTGTGGGACAGTCATTCACCACAGATAATGAAAGAGGGCCATGCAATGTTGGGAATCAATTGAAGTTGGACATTAACACCACCGACAGGTCGGCTTAGTGTTCTAAAGGTTGAGCGTTTGTAAGTGGGATCGAAGCTCCTGGGTTTGACTCCTGCATCCAGAAGTCGTAAATTCACACTGCTAAGTCCTATACTAAGAAGCTGTCCAGTGCTTCCACTTTTTCAATAAATGTCTAAGATCAATTTGTGACTTGAACTATGGGCACGAATAATACTCAAAGAGCAATTAGTTATGAATCATTCTGCAAACCTGGCAGAACTGTATTAACATTGTGAAAATGATAATAATTATTCATTAAAATAGGTAAAAACCTTACCTAGGATTCTCTTGTTTAATTCGACAAGCTATAGCTTCTAATCGCTTTAATGCCATCTTCTCACCAAGGTGAAATGCCCGAACAATAACAGATGGATGAACTCCTTCTTCAAGAAATGGCTTAGCTTGCTTCAGAAACTCAGTAGCCAAAAGTGTAACGCTTGTTGTTCCATCTCCAACTTCGGCATCTTGGGCACGCGCAATATCGACTAACGTACGTGCGGCAGGATGAACGATATCTAGAAGCTTCAAGATTGTCGCTCCATCATTCGATATGGTGGCCTTTCCTTTGTCATCTATTATAAGCTTATCCATCCCACGAGGACCCAGTGTGGAACGGACTGCATCAGAAACTGCTTCACATGCAGTTATATTGCTTATTATCTGTGGAACCCCCTGTGATGAGTCAGTGCCTTCTTTCAGAAGAATAATTCTAGCTGGTTGCTGTAAAGGAGTGAAATATGTTTGTGTAATGATGGAAAAACTACAAATAAATGGATGTGATTATTTATACTACAAAGATGTTTCTGTGGCCTGAAGTAAGAGATTAATCACATGGTAACCAAAATCACTAATTTGAATTAAACATCTTTCATTTATTAGACTTACTTTTTTTTTGTAAGGTAAGCAAACAATATAGACAACTTATGAATTATGCGAAATTTAGTGTGCTGTGCTACGAGACACATCCACCGTACAAAAAAAGATTACTAGGAAAAGATACAGAATTGTAACTAATGAGCAGTAACTGTAAACATTACTGTGAGGTACTATAGATTTGTACAAAAAATTCTAATATGATAATTGGGTTACTTGCGAACACTTTATAGTCACAACTGATAATAAATGAACTGAACACCGTGCATATCATAAAATAGCCAAACACTTCCAAAAAGGGTATGACCTGAAGATATACGAAATGGCAATGAAAACTCCACAATAAAACCATCTAGCTTGGGGAACTAAACATCACTGAAAGCACCCACCTGGGCTGCGATTTTCATAATCAAAAGTTTGGGTACAATCATCAAAATGAAACACCTGAACTTGAAAAAGTATGTCAGGTTATCCCGAGACATTGTATGGAACCAATGCTCATTTAAGTAAATAAAGACTGAGAACAAAATGTTCTAGCCATTCATTATCTAGCTGATTTATTTGACGATTAAACTTTCGAAGCTTACTGACAATTACTGTCGGAAGTCACTACTGTGGTTGATGTTTATTTGATTTTTGCTGATGACAGCATGTAACGTAGGGACCTCAGCAAAAAGGAGCACAAAACATGTGTTACACCGTTGCTAACATAACGCTAATCTATGACACCCTTTATTGGACTCTGATACTCAAAAATGTCACTTCGAATCCAGGAAGAAGTAAATTACTTATGATCAAAAAAGTCACTAAAAGATAGATATTCTACCATGCAGATAATAAACTAGATGGAAAAAGCAAGTCATCACTGTATGAAACGGAGCTGTACATAAATCTACTTGTGTTGTTTTACATTTCAAAGGGATAAGTTAGTTGCATGCAATTGTCTCAGCGATTTGGCCAAACGCTTCACATGGAGACTTCCTAATGCAGTGAAAATCAACAAACGAGCATGGATTTACACATTCAATAATGTTAAAATAAATACAGTAAGACATAGTAACCCATTCACAGTGATACCATTTGAAAAATACAGCTGATATCCCAGATATTGCAAATTGTATACATAGGTGGTTACCAGATTATTCTACAGGCCATTAAGGGTTTTGATACCCATCCTGTGAAACAAAGGATGTCACACGCTAGTCTCCCATGCATAAAACTTGACAACAAACTACCAATCTCTTAAACAACAAGGCAATTAAAAGAGACTTGACTTCCGTGATATAAATAAACACGATGAAAGTGCTAATTGTTTTGCAGAAAATCTCGATAAACAGAAGCACAGACCTCTGGAATGATAATATAACAGAACCATACACTTTCAGCTCCTTAAAGTGAATGAGTGTTTACTAACTACATCTTTTCCTCCCGTCTAGGGCTGATCATTTGAGAGGACATTCAAAGAAAGTCCAAAAACCGAGATCAAATCGTCTACGTCTGGAGTTTCGTTTTTCGCACCGAGTAGTGAATTACTGGAATTCTCTACCAGAACACGTAATATCAGCACCTTCTGTTGATATATTCAAGACGAGATTGGACCTCCACAGTGTAACAAACTGCAAGGATTAAAATAGGTCACTAGACCTCCTATCCTTATTACTGAAGACGATGAAAGTGCTGATTGTTTTGCAGAAAATCTCGATAAACAGAAGCACAGACCTCTGGAATGATAATATAACAGAACCATACACTTTCAGCTCCTTAAAGTGAATGAGTGTTTACTAACTACATACAGCTGGAGCCATTTTCATATCACTAACCCTTTCTCAATGACAATTTACTTCCCGATGAGTTTGTGCATGACTTTAAGTAACCGACATTTCCACACATCTTATATTGACTGACAAATCATAGAAATAAATATGTGAGTGGCCGAAGTAGGGTATTTAATTGATGACACGAATATACAAAAAAAAACAATCCATTGTGTGAAACCTACAAGCATGGTTACTGTGTGTACCGCGCGCGCCCCCAAACTCGCAAACGAAATGGATAAGTTAAACTAACTTCAAGAGAACAAATAAGACTTATTCAAAAACATTTTACCTCAGTGTTTGACGTTCCTTGTTGATTTTATATCATTTCACCTTCTATATTTGGTTTAATAGGATTTCGGGGATAAATGGTCAGCCAATCCTACTAAGCGAAGTTTCATTATCCTAGTTTGGAAGATGTACGAAAAAGGAAAAAAAACAAAATTCAGTTTATTCATGACCAGCTTGCACAGTAATTGGCTTCACTAGACTCACGTTCTGGTGATAAGGATAGCTTTGAGATCTATGTGTTAATCAGAGGATGAGGAATAGCAATTTATTGAATAACTAAAACAAATAAGGAAAACAACACATGTATATGCCTGACCCCAAAGAGCTGTCCATACTGCGGTATTTGTACTAACTGACGATATCTCTGTTCTTGACCACACACTTATTACGAATTCCAAATATAATATGTCCACTTGTACTTTTTCAGTTTTATCTGCCTTAAACTGCACTATTTCGAGAATCCTTAGTTATTGAATCAATTCGGACACTTTTTATTATCATGCTGGCGTCATGATGAAGTCGAATTTCGAACAGCTGGATATTAATTCAAATGAATATGTCTTTGAAGACTACCTGGAGCTGTTTCAAATCTGGTGCATGACAAGAAAAGACATTAAATATAATAAATGCGCAGCTCATTTCTTGTCATCCATTGGTAAAGAAGCGTCTGACCTGCTAGAAAATATGGCAATCCCGAAGAAACCAATTTGAATATAATATCAATCCCTCGAGAAATTGCTTAGTCATGTGCAGAGTCCTAGCTTTGAATGCGGAAAGAGATCAAAGTTCCATAAGGTGATACGACGAAATAATAAGTTAAAGTCATTACATTTGAGCTACAGAAACAGCCCGCGAAGTGCAAATTTGGGGGATGATTGGAAATTCAATTTCATGACCGGTTGATTGCTAGAATAAATACTTCGAATTTAGAAAGATAATTAATTCAGAAACCTAAAAGTTTATTCCAAGAAATTAAAGTAACACGTATCAACTATGAGGCAATAAATAAGCTTGATTTCCAGTCAGTCAAATTTCTCAATAATCCGCTTAGTTGTTGCTATGGTCTACATTCTCAATAGCTCTCAAGCTCTCGTTTTGATTAATACGTATCCCCATTCCCGTGGAAGTGTGAAAAATGATTCAACAAAGAATGACAAAGCAGGTTGCGAAGTTGAACATGGGCTTGGTAAATGTTTATCCTGTGGTAAATTTCACGTAATCCATATGTCTTTCGTCATGCTAAATGCTTTATATGTAGTAAAAGTGGGACACATTATGTTGGTCTGTAAACACTCTTGTTCCGGTTCTATCACGTTGGATGTTTATAATAATCATTTATCCTTAATTTTTGTAATCAGAAGCGGGTATTTACTTCCCTTAGTTCGTTCCATGACTTCATTGTGGACACATGCAGTATACATTCCATTATTTCATTTAGGAACGTAAAATCTTTAGATTCTAACGTTTTGGTACGACCCATAGAAGTCTCAGTACTGGTGATTACTGGATGTACGAGGATGCTGGGAATCGCTAGTGTAAAGTGATTATTTTTCACACATGCCTTGTGAGTTATTATTATTATTACTCATGGTTCTGATAAAGTAGCTCATGGTCAGAAACTCAATGCTTTATTGCGTCGTTTAATTGAGAAGAATATTACGGTGAATCCAAATAAGTGTTCATTTTGTGTACCTAGTCTTGACTGTTTTTGGTGCTTTGTTGATGATGACGGTTTTGAACCAAATATGAAACAAGTAGCTCCACTAACGGATACATCATCTCAAAATAATATTACGAAACTAAGTTTGCTAGCAGGTGCTCTTCGATGTTATTCTTGTTTTATTCCTAATTTTTTCCCCTTGACCCCATCGTTTATTTCAAATCTTGACATCTAATCAATTTAAATGGGGTGAGGAACAAGAGTCATGCTTGCGAAGTCAACTAAAGTTTCCTCTAATTGATGCTGTTCTTCGTACTTACTCTCCCAATGTTCATACTGAACTTATTACTGATGCATCACTTGTAGGTATTGGTGCAGTTTTTGAACAGAAAGGTAGACCGATAATCTGTGTTTCACGCACACTTACTGCTTCGGAAGAAGGCTATCCATAAACTTAGCGAGAAACATTAGCTGTGTTTCGGGCTGTCAAAAGACTTCATAAATATTTAGTTGACAAGAAATCTGCTGTTGTCTCATATCATGAGACTTCAAAGTTCATCTGTCATCTTGAAAAATCCTTGGCACGTTCCTCAGATTCCATGGTTCAACGATGTAGTATTGCTTTCAATGTTTATGACTATACGGCCCAGCACAGGAGTGCCAAGTGAATTCAACATGTTGACTGCATTTCTCTGCAATCATTATGGACCTGTTAATATTTCACAGTGTTTGTAAGTGCAACTTTTACTGGTGAGACGTCCAGATCTCATCAGAGGAACTCGTAGATACATTGGATGTATACTTATTGCTATACGAAAAGGTTGGAATGCTAATCTGAAACGTAGGTTTCCTGTACATTTTCCAAAGCGGGATTAGCCATAAACTACCTCCGAGGGTATTTGTGTCTAAATGATAGTGTTTTTATTCCTCAATTATCACGTAAATCCGTCCTTGAAGATCTTCATAGTGGATATTTGGGTGTTGAGAAATGAAGTCCTTGGCAAGGCTCACATATTAGTACCCGGGGATAAATACAGATATATGTCGTACTGCGAACAAGTGTGAAAATTGTCATAAGTTGAAACGTCAGCCTTTGAAATGGACTCAACGACAAATATCGTCTGAGGGCGGACGAAGAATTCACGCAGATTGTCGTGGGCCATTTCTTGGCCAATACTATGCACCTGTAGTCACTGATTCTTATTCGAAGTCGTCCGAAGCTTTTCTCAAAACTTCACCGAATCGTTGCTTTACAATCGAAGAATTAAAAAACGCTCTTAGTTGGGAGGGGACACCTATAGTATTAGTGCCTGATGATAGCTATCACTTTGCTGTAAACACAGTCAATTCTCGGTCGAGTGATATAGGGTCTAGACATCTGTTCACTGCTCTCACAAACTTTTGTTCTAGTGGTCAGGCGGAAAAGTTCGTCAGAACATTATAAACTACTGCCAAATTGCTGCTCCAACATTTTATGAACTAGATAGGGGAGTAGATACATTTCTATTGCAATATACAAGCGCTGAACATTCTGCAACGAAAGAGATCACATCAAATTTATCAATAAGAAGGAATGTTCATTCGAATATGAGGTGTTTAGAGTCTTCGAAAATTACATATTATCGTGGAAATGATCTTCGACTAGCCACGAGGACCGTGGCAAAGAATGTTGGAAAATATATTGTTCAAATTCCAAATACCGATAACGTGTAGTGGCTTAGTTTTGTTAATCAATCACCTTGATAACCGTCATTATATAAATCGCAACTGTGTTTGAATTCAGAAGGCAAGAAGAAGCGGGGACTACAATTTATTAGCGGATAGCACAGATAACAGTTACAAGCACATCGAGTGAATTGGGGCAGAGATGCTAATATGTGTGAGCGAGCGAATACATTGGAGAACTTGTAGTCAAATCGAATCAAGATGCAGCAAGATAAGGCAAAAGTTATTAATAGGATTAGAGCACATATAAACACAGGGAAGAGAATGATTCGTCGAGTGATATGTAAGCTAGAGAGAGATATCTACGTCAGCTGCCATATGATCAGGAGTACTTGTTTACACAGGCATGATAATGATCACAATTGTACAAAGAAATAGACGAGTTGTTAGTGTCCGAATAACATTCTGTTAAATAAGTTAATAAAACGACTTGACAAAAAGTTAACTAAAATCGGAATTGATTGTAGAAGAGTTGCTATAATCTAATGCTCTAATCAAATGCTGAAGACTTACAAAGCTACTGATTTTAACTTTTTATTTACTTCTAAAGGTACACTGCTTCGACCAGAATGTTATATTTTTGGACTCGCAATTACCACAAGTGTATTATTTGAAAAGGTCTTCAGAATATTTCCTTTCGCGATTACCTAATGTCTGTTAGCCACTTGTTTGTTAGCAGAAAAAAGGGCTATGAGAACCGCTGGGTTTCTCAGCTTTACACCAGTTAAAAACCATAGAGAACTAAACAAATGATTCAACCTGTCATTAGCAATACTCATTGATGATCCCTATGGAGATTAAACCATGAACTGGCGCCAAGTGCTTCTGGGTTTCAATATCTCCTTGACAAGCCAACATTAGATAAAAAACAACAAATAGCCAGTTTTCTTAACTCTCTGTTCATGAAGCGTCCTAAAGATACGCCCTCATGATAGAGTGAATCATTCCATTACTGTAATTTAAAGTAAGTTGTGATACTAAAACTCAATTCTTCGAGACATCAACTATTCGCATGTTCTGATGACCCTATAATCTGTTCTGAACGAGTCGTTTTGTTGACTTGATACGAATAGACATTAATTCTTTGTAAGTTTATGGACGAAGTAGTCTTAAAATCCCTAGGGCATTTGTCGAGCAAGAATTTGATGTCAAAACCATATCCAAGGAACTGAATATGATAATTATTTATAATAAACAACAAAACTTCCCAAAATATAGTGGTACGTTTATTTAATTATCACCTTATTAACCTTGACTCTTGGATGAACACATATAATAAACTTGGGCTCGACCTTTTATGGAAGAAGAGACTCAAACTAAATAATATCTTCTTCAAAATACTTAATAAACTATCCTTTACATCCAACCAAGCAATTCAATATGCAAATACTTCACATTACGACATTCGTAACGGCTTATCACTAGCGAAACAAACATATTCTAAATTATCTCTCTATATGAATTACTTTGCCTGTAAGTTTTCTAGACTCTGGGATAATCTACCACAATCTATCCGTACGATAAAATCTCTCCCATTGCTTGTTCTCTGCATTGATGCATACTGCTCCTCTGAAAATGCATTAAATGGTCTAGCGCCTGTAAGTGTATCTTACTACGTAAATGAGATTATAGGAACTTTAAATGTTTAACCACATACCTACTGTCACTTTACATTAACATTGTCCCTAGCAACCTTATTTGAATAATAGCTAACATGAACAGTGGTAAACCTGACCGACATAATTTGACAATTATTGCTTTGTTGTTCCGTGCTCTCTGTTTTAATTTTACTTTCTCTGGTTGTAGATAATTATCAGTAATTCGATCTGGCACAGGAAATAACCTTAAATAACACCGTTCATAAATCATCAGGCTATCCACTTAAGAAAAAAATTAAAAGTTTCCTGCTGATGCATTGGATTGCCGTGATACATGTCATAAATAAACTACTTAACAATTACTGAACTAGCAAACTTAAAACAATCACATATCACATGTTTGTTTTCTACATCTAATGTTACTATTTATATCAAATTAATCATGCCTGTAAACTGGCGTGAATTCTCTAATTATTATTTTCAGAATATTATTATATATTTTTAAAATGCCTAAAAAGGACCAAGTGTATGGTTTGTTTGTCATTTTATCCCAGTCTATAATCATGTAAATAACTTCAAGGTTACTCATACAGTAACGAATGATCAAATATCAAGTATTTATCATTAAGTACTAGTGATCATTAGGTACAAAATATAATTATTACTTTATAGTGGGACTCTACTGTATTTCAGTGGACACAAATGTAAGAAACCAACGGTTCATGTTTGTGTTTCTTAGATTATTTCTACCCTACCTTAAATTACGCTGATGAAAATGAAAAACCAGATTACTTCTGTACCATTATATATATATATATATATATATATATACTTTTTATCACCAGGTCGAATGTACAAACAGTTGTCAAATTGTTTTCAGCATAAACATCACCAATAGTAGTAACGATAATAATATTATTAATAGTAACAATAATTATGATCGTAGTAACAATTATTATCAACAGTAATCATAACAGTATTAGAATTAGCAGTGCTAAGAATATAAATAGTCGAACTATAACCGTACACACACACACGCAAACAGAAAGGGTAAAAAAGTGGATGAGTGAAATAAGCCTATCAGTAAATCATAATAAATAAATTTATGTACAAAATATAAAATATATGTATGTTTTTGTGGGTATTTATAATGTAATAGTATGTATGTCAGTTAGTGCTTTCTAATATGCGTGATTGTGAGCAAGCTATAAATAAATGACATGTGTATGAAACCATAAAAACAAGATTTTCCTTTATGCTTATAGAAAAAAAAAGAGAAATTATGATCGCTAGCACTGCCATAATCATCTGATCTTGATATTCAGAGTTAAGTAGATAAAAATTGAGTGAAGTGGAAAGAGAAAGGAGATAAGAATTATTTTTTTATCTCGTGGCTTTTTCAATACAATGATAGAAAAGTGCAACGTTAGTTCTGAAGATATAAACTGGACGGATATATATATATATATATATATATATATATATGACAGACAGTATAAAATGCATTACAGAAAATTGTAATAAATCCATGCAAATCATGAGATTATTAATGTTTAGTTGTGCGATATTACTTTCATCTGCGCATATCATTACGTACTAAGTAGTATGTAAATGTTCCTTACATTTTTGCTTTTTGTATTTGTAACTTATGTTGTTAGACCATCGGATAAAAAGGAGAGAATAAGTAAACAAACAATATTAATAATGGAGACACAAAGTCAGTTTAATAACGATATACAAATTGAGTAGACAAAATGAAATGAGAATTGAATTTTGCCTAATTGAAAGACCATCACTGCTGAAGTTTAGATCTTCTCATATTACGTGTTGATTGAAATAAATAAAGTAGAATAGTGTAGAAGTAAAACACAAAATGAGAATTCGGAGGAAGGGAGGTAGATTCTGTATAAAAGAACCAAATAGTATTGAAAAAATGTAGTGTAGATGAGGGTAGACAATGAAATCATATATATACTCTCCTTGTTCATTCATTAGCTCCTTTTCAAATACATATGAATAATATTAACGATTTGATAATATACACACCTATGTGTATATGTTAATATAAGATAACTGATGAAATTAAAAGATACAAGTTAACCAGAAAAAGAAAACATTAAACGCATATAAATCATGAGATCAAAATTGTTTTAACAACAACAAAAAAAACAACTGGAAAAGAACATTGAATAGTAAAGAAAAAGTAAAACATGTGTACAATGGGGGCAACAAAGAAACAAAACAGAAAAGGCATAAAATATCAGATGAGATAATAATTTAGGTAAGAATAACTAGTTATCTTTTTGTCATTTAAAAGAAAGGAAAAATTCAGAAAACAGATAGTATTTACCATTAGTGTAACTCAATGAAATAATGACAACAAAATATCTGTTCGAAGGTGGAGTGTAATACAGAGAGAGAAAGAGAGAGAGCAAGAGGAGTTAGGAAAGATAACAGTTCTGTTTTACATATTTAATTTGATTCAAAGTTTCTATTGATTATGACATTTAAATTATGATTAACCATTATATACTGTATTCAACTGAACATTAGGTCTATCTGATTTACTTCCTTTCTTCTTGTAAATAATAATAATAAACACAATAGTAATAGGATTTGAACAGTTACTGTTCAAGAAAGAAATTCATTGTGATTGGACATTGAATAGTGAACATTCTTCTCCTTGTATTATAGATGTGAGTGCAAAAAGAAAATGTGTCAAATAAATAAATGATACTGAAGACTGTTCAAGATGTGGTTGTTTTATTTGTTACTGGAGCTGTAGCACTTGTTACAGGAATTGTATTAGTAATATTCAAACTAACAGAAGGTACCTGAGGAGCTCGTTTCTTTTGTGATACTGTAGTGGGAGGTCCAACAGAAGTATTACTACTATGTGGAATTACATTACTGGCATTAGTACTAGTAGGAGTATTATTTATAGTGATGGAACAATCTAATCCGAGATCAGAGGATGATGATAATATTTCGGTTGTTTTAATACCACCACTTTTATCTGAGTTAGAATTAGATAATTCTAATTGAGTTCTTTGTGCATCTTTGAGATTTCGTTCAGAAATATTTGTAGGCGTAGTTCTGTCCTCTATTTGTTCTATTCCATCACAATCGTTAGTAATCTGAAGTAAATGAAAACATACAATTCTTTAGAATGAATCACACAAATAAAAAAGATATTTGTTTTTGTATCTGTGACGTCAACTGCTTAAGTGGAGCAAATTACATTGCTCAATGTTCTTGGAATTTGTTTCCCCATTTTCGTGAACACTTTCCAGTGCAGCTAAACAAAAGTACAATCAAGATTATCAACAACTTCATCACAGTCAATCTAGACAAAACGAACCAAAAACCTAACATCAATCTGACATTTTCAATAGTCTACCATATCAAAAATAACTCGTCAAAAGTAGTCAGTCTCCAAATCCTTAAGAGAAAGTTGTAATAAGAATGTTTTAGAAACTTGAGATAAAATACACCTAAAAAGTGAGTTCATGCTAATTTCCCGCCTTAGTGAACCTCATGTTCGATAATCTAGAAGTGATCTCTATTATAAGATGACCCGATATGCTTCATGTATACATCCTCTTTAAATCCGTTCTCGTAACCATTTTGTTCCTATACATCCACACAACTTACTTAACGTTCACATCATATGCATTATCTCTGACTTAATGCCCATAATTCGGTTTATCACAAAACCCATGTTTGACCATTCCATTTTATTAGCAATTATGTTACTACTTCACTAATTCTACATTCTACGGATTTATCATAGTCATTATCCGTACAATTGGCGATGACCTGAAGCTCTATTAAAGAATAAATTGCATGCCAATCACATGAACATTTAAAACGCTAATAAAGTTTTTTAACGAATAATCCTCAACTTAGATAAAGTGGTTTGAAAGAAATCATTTAAATATGTAGAATGATCATTGGCGGCCTGTTTAAACATCTGGGCTACCTGTTCCTGTCATCTAGATATTTCAACAAGTTATCTGATTTCGTTTGTTTTAATACATCATTATGCCTATTAATCGCACAACCTATTCAGGTGCGTTTCTGAAAAGTGTAAGACCTTTCGCTGTAAAGGTTACAGAAGGCTTAATCAGAGATATCGTGGTTGCTGGCAATATTCAGCAAGAAGAATGTACATTATTCAGATGTCGATTGACTGGACTGCTAACTTCTAACTGGCGATCATTCAGTATTTATCGTCAGGAAGGACGAAGAAGTAAGAAACGGAAACTTGTTGAAGTACTTTGTGCTGAGAATTCTATATTGTACCAAAAATATAATATTGAATAAAGCTAATAATAATAATAATAATAATAATAATAATAATAATAATAATAATAATAATAATAATAATATTCGTTATGAATTGATCGTAGTTAGCATACCATTAAGAACAAGGAAGCATCGGAGAGCCATTTCGTCCTAGTATAGGAATCCCTCAACAATGTACATACTCATCAAGGTTCGAATCTAGGAGTGAGAGACTAACCTGTAGACCACTCAGTCGGCACCCAATGGTTTCATTTTTTAACTGAAATCAACTTTCAGTATTGCACAATCATCTTTCGATTGCATTAATGAGTAACTGCCTTACACTCTATATGGCTGAACTCCATTTGTCACTTCCTCTCATCAGAACTGTGAGATAGTTTTGATGGAGCAATTATCAAAAAACGTGTACCTTATGGGACTAATATAAGAGTTATTGTTATTATTTATACATTTATTGCATATTTATCGGATAACTGTAGCACTGTGTTTCCATATTGTCTTTATTGTAAGCTTCCAGTGAACCCACTAGCTATTGTTGTAAGTGTTAGTATTCCTTATTTATGGTTAATCATTCATTCACCTTTCCGCCCTTATTCTTTTCTACTTCTGAGGTAGTTACGCTTGTATTTTAATTTCATATTCATGTTAATGTATGATCAAGTAATTAATCTGCATTATTTTATGAGTCACTCACATAAGATATACTACCGCATTACTGCCTGCTGTGTTGTATTATCGGACTAAAAACTGGTTTAGAACAATGATATACGTTCGGGATCAATAAGAGTTAGGATTTTGTCAACCTTAGATCAACGTTAGCCTTCCCACTCAAAGCCTATACTTAGTTGAAGATTGGGAAGCTAGGCGATAACCTATGTAGTATATATAGATTAGTGACATATTACATGATTTTTAGTGATGTTATATCCCGTGGGGATTTATGAATGGTAACTTCGAGAACTATTTATAGACCAATATGATATGTATATTTCCTATTGTATAATTGTTAAGTAACTAAACTGTTCACATTCGTGTCCCTCTTATTATAAACTTTATTTTTACCTATAGACTATTATTATACGATTTACCATTATTGAGTTATCCCCAGTCCATTAATTACTGTCCCCCTATTCACAGTCACATTTGGCCAAATCTTGTACAAACGTTATTTACTATTTTATGGTACGATGTGGTCAGTTTGATTGGTATATAAACCCAGTATGTTTGTGAATAATGATTCATATTGCAGGGGCTGTTATTGGTGTTCTGGATTTAGCTGGCTAGGCTAGGCAGATAGCAGGATTGAGAAGTACTCAAGACTACTCACACGGCTTTTGTGTATCATTGGGCGATCAATAAATTCACTGCTCTCCAATTGGCGGTCTTATATCACCCAATCGATATAACAAGTGATAAATCTTCTCTCTCGATATCGTTTACATTTTCTTAATAACAATTTGCACTCAAAATTAGTTAATAATGAAAAAATAACTATTATTATTATGTACGGTTTGTATATATTGTCGAATTTTACAGTTTCTTTGACAGACTGATCTTACTTAGATAACCTACTCCTATGACTAATGTACTGATGTGCCAAGAATTAAATTACTGTAATCTAGTCAACCTGTTATCTATCAGAAACTATCAACATCATTATCAAATTGTACAAATCTCTGCACAAAACACCTATCTAAAATCTATTTTTCACTATAAATTGGAAAAGAAAGACAAAAAATAAAATAAACCACATACAGCTGTTTCATTAAATCCGTCATCTGGATAACAAATATCTTGACCTTCAAATTTTGCACGAGCTCTATTTGCTGCAACAACAGCAGCGGCTTCCATTGCTAGTACTCTAGGAGCTGGTCCAATACTAGCCGCTGCGATTGGTACGTTAGCACGAAAACGTTGTACAAGTTGAGTTAATTCTTTAGCTAATATAGCACGAGCTGATGTATTCGATGTAGGTATTTGTAATGTTAAAGCCAATTGTTGAGGATTTAAATCTGGATGTAAACCAATCACACCGCCATGTACGCCAGATCCATTTAAATTTGGTGCATATTCTTTTAGACCAATTTCATCTAACCAAGCTTGGACACGTTCACATGACCAAACTAATAAATCTAATTGTTGTTAAGTATAAAATAAGAGAGAGAATGGTGAGCTTTTCAAAAATATATGGTAAGTAAAAATAAATTACTTAAACGATGACATATCCCAGTATAGTTCAACAGAGGTAAGAGAAAAGCGGTTAGAAGTTTTATTCTCCAACATTTAGTCAATTATAATCACTCCACTGATCCACAGGTTGGTTTTATGGTTGTCTATAGAACACGTAGAAATCTAGCCAAACTTCTTAAAACATCAAAACCTCACAGCATTCATGAGATGAACCCGAAACTATATGTGCAAAAGAAGTATTCTTATCGTTATCTTTACAGTGGCCTTAAACTACTATCCCATTTTAGCTCCATTGATTTTGCATTTGATAGTATTTCTCACCCCTTATTTATCTTCAGAAAGGGATTTTGTGGAGATTGTAGTGATTTAATAGTTGAATTCATTTCTCATATCTCCACAAATCTATTCATAATTGTTTCTGACATCACTTCATTTCATTTTACCTCTAGAATACCTTTAATAATTGCAACAAAATTTTTTTTAATTATCTTACTCCTTTCACATTACAATCCAATGTTGACTTATTAAGTTTGTAAGGCTATTTATTTCCACACACTCTTTAGTTGTTTGTATGTATAATTTCATATTTTTGTACAGCTTGATAATAAATTCGTTGAAAAGAGACTCCTTAGCTGAACTACATGTTGTTAGTGTTTAAACAGGAATAATCTCTACTAAGTGGTAATTAAAATTGAATCAAATGCTTATAGGCAGTTATTACCTGTTTTTGTATCGAAATAATAACTCTATCTATAAAAGCTTCATCAGGTAATTAGATAACGATTCAATTCACTTTTTTAGTTAAAAATAAACGATCATATCTCATGGAAAGTGCTCAAACTTAGAAATGTACACCATTAGATACCATCAAACTCAGTGATCTGAAGGTCAAATGTATGCTGAGAGACGTAAGTCGTGGGTTTGATCCCCTGCGATTCTCGATGTGCACTGGTGAGAAGTCAGATACTAGAAGAAAACAGTTGTTCATAGCTTCCTGTTCTCAATGACTGTTGAACCAGAATCAGTTCATGATGCATACTACAATATTATAGACTCATCAATAATTCTTCTATTAGCTGTCATCGTTAAGCTGAACTATGATTCGTAATGGTGATAAAAACAAGTCGGAATATATTTGGGAATAATATGCCAAGTCATGAGTAATATGCATGAGAAACATCGTACAGAACAAAAAAGCAAGAATTTAACAAGAGAAAAAAAGTAATTAAAGAAAAGAAAGTTAGAAATTCTATAAATGAGTTTTTTAGTCATTAGAAAAAAATCAAATTGATTATAATACAGATAAATTGAATGGAACAAAAAAATAGAATGTTAACTCCAGGATAATAAAAATTTTCTATCAACACTTGTGACAAGACGATCCAAATATATAGTTTCTGTATAAAAAACAGTAGAACAGTTTTTGACTCTGTTACATAAGTATTTAGTCACTGTAATGGTAATAATATGAGAACTGGAAGAGAGAATGTGTAGGAGAAAGAAATAGTGTTTGTTTTCATACAAACTAACAGAAGCAATGAGTTGCATTAGGACAAGTTAAAGAAAAGTCCATTCATTCGAATTCAACGATTTAACAGTGTAATTTTAAGGTAGTACTCATTAGACATTGACCTCAGTTAGGCTACCACTGGGAGCATAGCAGTAGTACCCAAAAAATCGAATGATTATTATGCTATTTGCAAGTTGATTAAAGTTGGAAATGAGCACTACTGGTCCCTAGACCGGTGGTTTGTCAGTAAACTTGAAGGTCCTGAATTCGACCCCTGGAGAAGAGCGGATGGGGACTTCAAAGAAGTTCCGTGCTTGATTGAAACAACTGTCGAGCATTCCCTAGTTTTCAGTAGTACATCAACTGAATACAATCTACACATTAAACCAATCATCACAAAACTCTTTCAACTGAAAACTTCTGTTTGTTTTCCATAAAGACCGAAAATTCCGGAAAAAACCTAAATCAATCATTAATACACACACACAAACATATGTTGAAGTAAGCTTAGTAACCGTTGGGAAGCAGTATTGATTTTAGTTATGATAATGTGTGTATATGTTACACTCATTGCACTGAAATTGGTCAGTTAACTGAATTTAAACTGAGCCAAATTTATAACTGTGAATGTTCCATAAAGTTAAGTGAAATACTTCTAGAAAACAACACAACCTATGTTCCAAATGTAAAACAATCTTAGGGAATGAAATTTAAATACTTGTTATATTTCACTCAACAATCTGATTCAAAATTTCTTCGAAGAGAAATAATCAAAACTATCATGGAAGTACATAAGCCTTGTGAAGGTTATTTACTCGAACACTTACAGTCGCGTCAGAGCTTGTCACGAACTGTCATCTGGTTTTGTATCCTCAAGTGGCGTCCGTCAAAGTTGTCCACTATCTCCATTTCTGTTTAATTTCATCATAGACCTACTGTTGAAAATAACGTTCTCGTCGACTGACATGTAAAACATTCATGCAATAAAAGTCTTCTATACGAAGACAATTTATTGATAGCTTAATTGACTGAAGAATTTATCGTGCATGAAATAACTGTTATACTTTAGCTTGAAATTTATTACAAGTGTGCTACATAACTCTCTGTTCATATGGGAACAAATCCATAGCTTTCAGAAATTGTAACGAGAACAACATACCAGTTAGACTATTGTGTTCACGTAGTAAGAAATGTATGCAGTCTATAGTATAACCTTACCAACCTATAATTCTTCGATATGTAATTGAGGCTAACTTAAAATTTGAGTAATCATCAACAAGTCACTTATCTAAATTTTATAGAACAGATTGTGACTAGCAGTGAAATCTAAGGTTTACATTTCATCTTGTTTGGGATTTGTCAACTAGATCTACCTCCATCCTAATGTGTTGATGTTCACGTTGAGACTTGAACTAAGTACCCTTCGCTTTGAGTCAACATTCTATCACTAAGTAACAAACAAACTGACTAGTTGACTTATATATAAAACAAAATAAAACTAGAAAGTTATAAATTGTTCTAGAAAATATATCCAAAGTTAGGACAGCATCAAACGAAATAAATTCAATATTTATGATCAATGTTAATCATATAAATGTATTATTAGATAAATCCTTATTTATTTAAAATGTCATTCTCTAATCAGTAATTGAACATTTTTGATTTGAACAATGTATAAACAATTTATTCTACTTTCTTTCACACTATTTCATATTATCATCTATCAATCAATCAATCAATTACAAAATAAGAAAACCTATCACTTGCGCAAACAAAAGTAACATGTTGTGTTTATTTTCACTGTATAAAATGGTTGATTATTTCGTCAGTTCATTGGATATTATTTTTTTTTTCTCAATGTGTAACGTATCACTTACCAGTTATCATCATTTATTCTCATCTGTTTTAATGTAGGAAGTAACTACTACTATGGATTTAGTGTTTATCTTGTTGTGCTAATGAGGTATGGCAACTTGAACCGATGCATATATGTGCCTGGTCATACGTTGTAGCTGAGTGACTGACTGACATAAAACTAAGAATTAATTAACAAGAAGTTTGAATCATGTTTTAAAAGTAATAAAGGGTAGGTACTCAGTATAGTTACCTAAATAAAGGTGAATCCTAAATCAGTCAGTAGTTTAACTGTTGCACATCTGGTCGAATTCAGATCACCAATCTCTATTGGAATCTTTATTCAAAACTATTCATAAAGCTAGAAGAACTATTTCTAAGGATCGTTGAATAAGAAACTTATTTGTAGTAGTAGCTTTGGCAATTTCTTAATTCAAGCCTGGTTTCTGCGTTGTGAAGCGGTGTGTCTGACCCTTTATTTTAACAAAGGGCTCACATACCCCCCATTTTTTGCTATGTAAGTTGTTTTTTAACAGATTCTCATTCTAATATGGAGGATATGGTAGAGATGAATAAATTTGCATAGTTTACATCACGAACTGATCTTTGTTAGATCAGCATTGAAAACCAGGAAACGCAAGACCCCTATTCCATTCTAGTATGGGGGCCCCTCAGCAGTGAGCACCAGGACCCCACCACAGGTGATCAAACCCAAGACCTGAAGGCTCGAGCGTGAACACCTAACCCCTAGACGACTGAGCTAGTATTCCATGATGTGTATATTTAACTCCGATAAGTTCGTGGTGCTGCACTATAACATTGCAACACCTTACACTCGACATGGTTAAACTCCACTTGTTTCGACTTGTCATTAAAACTCTTGAGATTGTATCTTGACGTCAGTCACTACTGAGCACGAGATTATTAATATTAGTAGTAGTATAGAAGTTTTGTGAACATTATTAAATTTTTATTTCAACTAATTTCTGATGCCTTTTTTAAACAATTTTACATACCATAGACTACCACCATGTGTAAAATTACGTATAATAAATACAAACATACAGCTTTAGAGAATGACACTGTTGTAAAGAAAACTTTCTTTACCAAACTGTAATTTTAAGTGGGTAAATTGAATTGACTGAGTGAATTGTTTTATGTGAAGAACAAAACAAATCTGTGCTTTCAATTGCATAAATGCATCAATTCCAATTTACGCCTTATTATTCGAAATGTTTACGCTCAATCTTTTTACACTATGACTGTTAATTTTGTCTGTTTATCTGTCCATATTTTTTTTAAGATCCATTCTAATAGTTTTATTCTTTATATTGAATTTGCCTCCTCTTTTTCTAACCTGTTTTACTATGTGATAATGTGCGACATCAAATATAAAGTATTAACATTTACAATCTATTGATCGGTAAATAGTGATCAAGATCATTTTCATCTGGTTCATTTAGCGCTTATCAAATTCTATCGGTCAAATAGCATTGTGGTTTACTAGTTCAAGTGACTCAGCATTTCCCAGACTGTTTTGAAGTTAGATGGATGGATCCATGCGATGGAAAACTCTGAAACCAGGTTTTACTGTAAAATGATAATGGCCCCTCAAGGCGCACTTGTGCAGTGAACGGGAATACAAGTGAGGACAACCAGATGTATTTGAATACAAAGTTACAGAGTATGTCAATAAAATCTGAGAGCCATACAGTAAATACTCCATTTTCTAAATGTCAATCCATTGTCTCAGGTTCTATTGTTCCTTCATTTCCATACAAATCAGTCTCTGTTCTCGTTCTCTTCTCTTCGGTCTTCTCAACCTTCTGCCTCCAAGTATTCCACTTTTGATTGAAGATACATACTACTTATATCTCTGCAAACATCAGTAGCACACACTACTTTAGATAACTGAAACATTCAGCGGGATTCAAATCCGCATTCACTCAGCTTGATAATTGAAGATGTAAAAGGTGAGCTACTTTAGTCGAGACTAAACTCCTGTAGGAGTAAGATGTAATTACAATTGACTAATCACTGAACACTAAAATACTAGATTTTATTGTTTCATCCAGTTGAATAATTCATATCAATCCGAAATTGAACAAATTAGTGATTTCTTAGATTAAAATTCGCTTGAAAAACCAATTAACCAATTAGAAATTAAATCTAGCTAATTTAAGATGAATATTTTTATGTTTTTTGGGTACAAAGCTATGACCTGTACGAAATCAACTTGAAACAGAACCAAATAGATCTTGGAGCTGATAGATCTAGATAAACAAAAAACTGCTCTGTAATTTGAATCAATTAATCATGATCAACGTGAAGCTTGACACAAAAATCCATTGACACAAGCCGTTCTACTGTATTTACACAACAAGATGCAGTAGCAAACAAGATGAATAACACAGGAATCAAAATAGAAATAATTATGAGAAAGACTAAGGATTGAAAATAGGGTTCGAAAGGATTGAACGAAAAACGTATATGAGGGAATAATGGGTTTAAGAGTCAAGATAAGATAAGGAATAAATGTATATACGCCATTGCATTGTGAATCAAGTGAAGTTTAAAAATTTAAAATAATGGGTTCCAACAGGATATTAAGATAGTGTTGTATAGAGTCCTGAAGATGGACGATAAGTAGTTTCGTGTTCTTTGTTTATCCTAAGAATTTTGCATTCGATCTTATATAGGTTGTTGGCGAGTAATAATTTAAAGATATGAAGTCAGAAACAGACAGTTTCCCAGTAGTAAATTCATGGTTTTCAGTAGCTGTTATCAACTAATATAAGTCAACAGACTAAACAGTTTACAAATTATTCTTAAATAGAAAAAAAACCCAGTTACATTAAGATTAAAATATTACGTAAACATACCAATACTATCGGGATGAGCAGCTTCACGTTGTCTACGTTCTAATTCCAATCGATCATAATTTAACCGTTTTAAACAAACAATACCATATAATAAACTAGTCCTATGTAAATTATCAACCATTTTTAAATGTGTTCTTAAATCACGTTTGGTTAAGTGATCAAGCATCCGTGAATCAACTAAACATTCCATAAATGCTGGACGATATTGCGCTAAACCAAGACTAGGAAGCCATACATTACCAACCCATTCATGATTCATATCACCGAAAGCAAGACGACTATAAAAAATTTACATTAAAAAAACAAGAAAAGGTTAACTTATAAATTAACATGATGAAACATATTCGCCTGCATAATGTTACAAAGTATAGGCGCACATAAGCCAAAAGAGACTGATCAGTCGCAGTCCCAAACATTAATGGAAAGATCAAAACAATCAATACAAAAATGACTTAGACTTCACCCCATTACACAAGCCAATGGATACCTGGAATCAATAGCTAAGTGGATAAGGTGATGGCATTTGAAGCCAATAGTATTGGGTTCGAGTCTCCGAGTAAACATCAACTCTGAGATACAGATACGTCCAGCTGACGAGTCCCGAATAGGATGAAATCCACGTTTGCATTTTGAAGATATTATTTGTCTCTACACTTTTTGTAAAATAAACTAAAGTAAGGAAATTTCTCGATGTCAGAGAAACAAGAATCGCGAGTCTATAACATTGAAAACTATATATGTATATATATAATTTACCTTGTACTAGGCTTAGGAACTGGAGTTGGTGAAGTTAAAGCAACCATTTCTTGTATAGCTAAACGTAGTTTAAGTCGATGCAATGGATTGCTAATGCCAATTTCACGTTGTATTTCTTGTTCAGATAATGATGCCATTATTGCACCGGATTTAACATTCGCTCTACAAGCAGCTACATACCAAGCGGGCATGCTAACCCAAAGCTAAAAGGAAAAAAAGAAATAACCTTAGAAAATTTATTTACTGTTTTGAGAATAAAAATGTCTTAGTTAAACTTGGTTTACGTTATAATTATATGTTGATGACAGTAAAGTTGACGTTTTCATCCACAATATGGTCTTTGGAATGGTCGAAAGCTATTGTTGTAGATGTTAGATAACACTAATCAAAATCGATTGAGATGATGTAGACAAGCCATATTATTTATTTAAGCTTACATGATGAATAAAAGATTATTCAGTTCTAATCATTTCACACAATTTAATTTGTTTCTTTTAAATAATATTTTCTACACAATGGATGTACTGTGGAGATCAGTGAAATCCAGAAGCAGGTTTCGTTCTGCTCGGAACTGTATCGCAGTATTGATGTTCACATTCGAACTCAAATCAAACTGGATTTAGAACAACACATGTAAGCGAACAATTGTTTTCAATTAGATCGTCATCAGGCTTTACTCCAATATACATGAAAACTGGATTTATATTGATAAGTTGGGCCAACATGAAGTTATCCAAATGATAAGTTCATGCAATTGGCAAAAAATGGCTTGGATTTTTAAGGAATGAGACATGCCATTGATGATTTAATCCTCTAAGCGATAGATTCTAATTTCGCCTCAGTCAATAAGCTTCCATCTCACGCCCAGTCTTTTCAATTGTGTAGCCGACTGAGCTCGTGTTATTGGAAAATTCTGTATCAGCACTGAAATTGGTCACCAAACAACATAAAAGAAATGCCGACAAATGCTGACTGAAACTTGATCATGAGTATTAACACGATAATTCAAACCAGATCCCAAGATAATACGTTGTTTATGAATGATTAGCTGAGTAAAATCCCAAATGAACATCTATATAGAATAACATATACATATACATGTTGAAATATACTTAATATTGAATGGTATTCACAGTCAATCTCCAAACAACAGCAAGACGGCTAACATTTATAATGATAAATTCATAATATATATTTTAATACCCCACTCAATGAGCAAAACATTGAATTTTTGTTTTTTGATGTTATACTTATTTATTCTCTAAAGAAACAATTTACACTAATTTGACAGCATTTATAAACCCTAATTTACCATCCTTCAAAATATTACGTAAATTGTCATTATTATTACAAACAATCCATCTAATTCACTTCATTTTGTTTGAAATTATCAGGTGAAATTCTGGCGGTGATGCCTATCAACATTTATATTCATTGAAAATACCATGAATATAATTCTACCTTTCAATGTCATTATAATTCTTAAATAACCTTAGATGAATTTGAGAGAGGAAACAGGAATTTGTCCCATTGATGATATACAGAGTACGTGTATATGGAACATTTAAAGTCGAAACAAATAGTTTGGTTTATAAACGAATAATATAATTATACTGCTGACAAGAAAATGCTTTTCAAATTAGACGTAATACTCAAGAGAAGAAGTAAATAATACAAAAATAAGATAAATTATGTACCCATCAAGAACAATACCTACATAAAACCTATCCAGTTCATTATAGCATAATTTATGAGACAGTATTAATTATTCATTTTCGTGTTGGTTATTTGAATCTCCCTATTGACGTTTATGATTCTAATTGATCAGTCCCTTACTGACCTTCAAACAACCAATACAAAAGTGGCTTAAACTTCACCCCATTACACAAGCCAATGGATACCTGGAATCAATAGCTAAGTGGATAAGGTGATGGCATTTGAAGCCAATAGTATTGGGTTCGAGTCTCCGAGTAAATATCAACTCTTAGAAACAGAAACGTCCAGCTGATGAGTCCCATAGGACAAAATGTGCGCCCTGAATTCCACTGTTAGCTATCAACCATCTCCACTCATAAGTATAATTTAAGTTCCAATATATATTCTCATCTATGTACTTCAGTGTTTTTGTAACTAACTCATACTCATCAAATGTCTCTTGTATTAAATAATATGAAACAGTCCGGTTGATAGTAGTACAGTTATTTCTATTTAAAAAGTAATTATAAAGAAGTAATGATAACGATTCAATCGAAAATATCTTTGTCTTAGATTAAAATTGAACTAATATGGATGATGTATTTACGTTATAGGCGAAATTAGTACAGATTGATACTGTAATTCAGTAGTACAGTTCAATTTAATCCTAAGAAAATATTTACTAAATCGAATAGTAAATTAATGTATAAGAATTGTTGAATTATTTTCATTTGTTTTAAAAAAAACATATGAGAATATATTAACTCTAATTCAAAGGATACTGTGAACAATTACAAAAGTTTTAGCTAGTCAACTGGAAAACTTATACGATTTTGTTTTCAAAGAAACAAAAAAAGAGAATATCTAACAGACATTGACTATACCTCAAGCCATGCTACTACTGTAGGGCCATTCCATTGTGCAAATGGTAATCTAGCCATCATAGCTTGTTCTAATAACTCCTCCTTTTTCCAACGTCGACGTTCTTCAGGGACTTGTGGTGGTAGTGTTGTATTAGCCAGTTGACCACCACTACTACCCATAGTCAAAGACATAGGATTTGGACTCATTATTCTACTATTTGATGGAATAGTTGATTCAGAAAGACTTCCTGACACAGTAGATGACGACAGTGGTGATATAGATCCTCCAGTAATAAGATTTGGTCCATTACATCCATCATCTAGTGTTTAAGCAAAATGGAAAATACGAAAATAATACATAATAATAGGTATTTGTTAAATATTAGGTTGGATGATATGTTAACTTTATTCCAGAACACTTAAACCACAAGATAACAATCGATAAACAATTTACTCGAATCGATACAAGCTTAAGAAAACGATCCACCTATCCTTTTATATTAGAACCACTATTCATGATTGTCACCTCAGTTAAATATGATTTCACATACATTTTGTAGGGGTGTATCAAAAAGTGATATGACGACCAATGGCATAATCAATAGGAGTGATAATGACATATGAAATTGATTTTTGCCATTCATATGTAACATATATTCACGTCTTAAGAAGGAGTAATTTTATAGCTTAGTTAATTAGTTATACCTGTTAGTTATAGATGCATAATTGTATGAGTATGGTAAATATGTGTGCACACTGTAAGTTCTTGAATCATTATTGTTGAATATAACTGAAATGAATATATACCAAACCTAACTATTAATCTAACTGCAAATAAAGTGGTGTATTCTTAAGGCATTTTTGATTTATTTTGAGTGTCTGATAAATCTTAAATCTTAATCACCGGCCTTTGACTTTTGCATCTCACGCCTGTTCTCTTGTGTTCAAGTTGTCTTGTAGGATTTAGTCTGAGGTTATTAAAAGCGGCTAGGAAATCGGATCGAGCGTTCAATTAATAGACCTATCATAAAGTTCAGGTCTTTAAAATTTTCGCGTGTTGTTTTCAGTTATTTAATACAAGAAAGTAAGTGTTAGGTAGTCGCAGATATTCAGGAGAAAACACTGCAGTTAGATTCCGTTTCAGTTTGCCCTCATCAACAAGGTATACCCACAGTTTTGAAGGAACTGATTTCCCTATAAGGTTCGAACATGAGTCACCTAGCTTCATGGTAAGTTCATGAATGCAATAAAGGGTTTGATTCAAAAATGTCATCTAATAAACGGCTAACAACTTATCGCAATTATTTCCTAAATAGTCAAACGTGAAAAGTTTCTCATGATTTCAAGCTCTATTAACGTCCAAATAACTAAATTAACAACTTGTGACTGCATTTAATTCTCCCTAGTTTATTTAAAAATTATTCAGATAGTATGAAACAATGACATGGATTATTTTCTAAATTATTGAAAATGAGCCCCTTATATAAAGAAAATTATCTAAATACATTCATTTATATAAATTTGTACAACCCAGATAAGATAATGAATAATCTTTACGATCTTCAATCTCAAAAAAGAACAAGTAACATTGTATAGTAAGAAACATTTGACGAATTCTTTAAGAAGACTTTGCAACATTTCAGAAATAACCACCCATGGGTTTTGTTAAAACAGAACTTGTTATCATCATGTTTCTGTATTCAGAGTATTTCCACTTTAGAGATTTAGAATTCAACATGCGGTTTCATAAATTAAATCAATTTTAAAATAAGCACAAACGTCCTTTAATGTCCAAAATGAGCAATTGTCAACTTTTTCAAGTGCCTCTTCTATCTTTGAAATACCTTTCGAGATAGTTAGACAAACTCCCTTATTGGGTTCTAGCTACTCTTATTGCTTAGTAATCTTGGACACTACTTCACTCGACAAGTCCGCAAACCAGAACACTGTTGAACAGGAACGTAATTATATTCCGCATAACAAGGTTGGATTGAAATGCGAATCACAATTAGAAAAACGTTGGTATATTCATAATTTTTATACGAGAAGACTCTAGAGTCTTGTCCAAGCATCTGCTAGAGCTGATTGGTTAACGAATAGCCAATCAGAGTGCCCCAACACAGTCCCACACTGAACATGATTCAACCCGATCTACACTCCGTTAAAGGGAAGCGACAAGACAAACTAATAGAAAGCATTGTAAGGTGCCTAAAATTTTATGAGTACGATTGCACACAGATTTAAATCCTAATGAAGCATTAATTTATCCAAGAAAAGGTTGGTTTTATTGATATTTATCTAATGTCTAGAAAATTATGTCGATAATTAAACACTGGACACTTAGAAATTTAGTTACTACTGTACATAAAAGAACTAATGCGAATAAACTAAGTAACATAATAAAATTAGTATTCCTTATATGTTTGTTCCAAATTTAATTTACAGCCTAAAAATTATATTTCGAGAACAAGGCATATAATAGTCGATATTATTGCGACTGTCATTAAGAAAATAAAATCCAACTAACTAATAAACCTAAAGTTTATACGACTTTGTGTTAGTCATTTTTTAGATAGTTAACTTTTATCCATCGAATGTGAAAATATACGTTCATAGGTAAATGATTTGCTTGCATTTATTACTGGGTCTTGAGTGCTGTTAGAGGTATGAAGGTGAAAAATCACTTTCCGGTTGTCCATATCATGGAAGGGTGACTAATTACTGAGAAAGGATGGTGAAATTTACATTAACATGCTCTATGATTATTATCACATGTTTTAAATCACAAATGAAATTATGAAAAGAATGGTGATTCAATGGTAATACTCACTGCTTAATATTACTTTGTTTCTAGAATATGGATTATCATATGGAGCTAGTTGGATACAAAGGTAAGTAATGTAGAATACATGAAATATTTGTACAAATGCAGATATATTTCTATTCAAAATATCCCTAACTACTTACCTACCTGCATGTATCTATTTATCTATTCCTAACCGACTAGATTCCATATCAGTTTATTATCTCAAACAATATTTATATTTTTCATAGTACAATAACATCCTACCATCATTAGCATAAATAGTAAGGAAAAGAAGAATACAAACCAAAAAATATTCATACCATATTCCAAACCTTGTTGTCGTTGCCTAAACTGATACATCTGTTGTTGTTCTATAAGGAGTTGGTGCTGTTGTTGTGTCATTTGTGCTTGATTGGACATTGACGGGTGATACTGTACTGAAGGCGGTGGTGGTGGTAGTGGTAATGATAATGATTGATGTCCTCCTGAGCCGACAGCTATCGGTTGTGGACTCATAGGTTGCTGTTGCATAGAATATCGAATGTTATTGTTATTACTATTATTATTGTTAGTAGCACTATTATTTGTATTTGTATTATTAGTAATTGATGTATGTATCATTGGCGAACCAAGACGTATTGGTGGTGAAGCTGATATTCGCATTGACTGATTAATATGATTTGGTACAAAATAATAATTTTGTGAATATTGTGCCACATCAAATGGTCCACTGACAGTACCAACACCACTATTACCAGTTATATTACTTGACTGATTACGTCGAAATAATCGACCAAATGTACCAGATAACATACGCGATTTCTTCTTACTTGGTGTAGGTGATGGTGTAGGTGAAAAAAATGATTGTGTTGAATCTAACCGAGAAACTGAATTGATTTGTTGTTGTTGTTGACCATCAATAATGTTGTATAATTGATTTCTAGGTCCAATTGACCGTAGATAATTTTGATACAATCCTATAGGTTGTTGATGATGATATATTGGCATAGAATTCATTTGTAAATGGGGAGGTCTTGTTGAATGAGTAAACTGTAATTGTTGGATCTGCTGCTGCTGTTGTTGTTGTTCATAATCTCTTTGATAAAGTGGTTGTTGAGTTAACGTTGTCATAGGTTGATCCGAAATAGATTGCTGTCGGAACTGTAATTGTTGCTGATAAAACTGTTTATTCATTAATGGGATATTTTGTGCTGATGTAAGTGGTATTGTTTGTTGTTGTTGCTGTTGACCTGATGGTTGACCTTCGATTGTCTGATTGTAAACTAACGAGTCCGAAGCAGCTGAAGAGCCTTCTTCTTCAGGACTATCTACTGACATAACTGATAAAGAACTAAGTAAAAGAAAGAAAAATACCATTATGTGTGGTGGTGTTTTTTCTTCATAATAAAATTACTTATATTTTTATATTGCATGCTGATTCCAAATAAAGAAGCTTAGCCGATCTGATTATGCAACTGTTATATCTTCGATTTGTACACATGAAGAATAAACAAAACAATAAAGCGAACAAGTTCATATAGAATAAATGGAATGCTGCTTGCAGTAAAATACAGGATGCGCGTTTCGTCCTACTTGGGACTCGTCAGCTAGGTGGACCTGCATCCCAATGAATATCGACTTTGAAGGTACAAAATGCGCGTCCCAGATTCTACTGAGGGCCACATTCTATCCATTATATTCTAAACTGGGTCGCAGTAGCTATATCCAAGCAGTCTGCAGAAATTACACATATACCAACCAAGACTGATCAAATTTCCAGTCAAGGTATCAACAACAGAATAATCCAACTGATCAAACTGAAAAGGTGTACACTTAAAAAACACTTCATACCGAAGTACTTAACATGCGCATGTACAAACAAATGAATGGAAGTAATGCGTAGTTAAAATGCAGATAACAGTTTTAACCAACTGAAGTATGTACAACCAATGATAACAGTAGAAGTATTAGAATCTTTTCTCACAAAACTTAGAAAATCAAAACAATGACTGAAATAGTTGTTTTCTTCTTTACCACAATATCCAAATTATTTGTTCGTCAAGATGTTCACCATTAGTTGTAGCCCATTCATCTTGCAGACATAAACTTAAGAGCTTTGGAAACTAAAAGATGATGCATATTTAAGAATACTAGAAAAAAACCTACTGTAATTGTAACATTAAACGGTTATAACCTCACAGAGAAATGTAAGATTCTTAAAAACATCCATAAAGAATATATACATTTATATGTTACATGCAAAATAATCAACACAATGCAATCTCATTCATTATCTATCTATCGATATTTATATCTACCTTGATGATGGTACATGATCAGTGAGTGTATTTATAGAATGTCGAAAATTTGAATGATTTAAATCTTCGTCGCTAACAGTCTCTTTAATGACGACACAACCTTCAACAACACCACCATCATTTACTTTTTGATTGACACGTTTATCATCATCATCATTGACATTATTATCCATTTTAGGTTTATTTAAACTATATCCTCTACGTAGATGTATTGTAGCAGTATTATTTGATAGAATAGGAGGTGGTCTTATAGGAGCCGATAATTTACGTATTAATGATGTATTATTAATAGGTAAATTAGATTCTTGATAATTAGGTAACTGTTGTTTAGATCCAGGTAGAACCAATGATTTAGCCACTGCTGCTACTGATACTTGTGTAGTTGATTTCGACAAAGAACTGTCACATTTTCCGTTCAGCACACTATCAGAACTAATTGTTGTTGTTTTTTTAAAAAGTAAGCAATAAATTACTTTCTTTAAAAAAAATAGTACCAATTTATCACAAAAAATTTAATCATTTAGAATAAGATAAATAATTAATAAAAAAAGATGGATAGTGGCTAGAAGTGGAATCCAGGACACGCGTCAATTCCTATTTCGGAATTGTTAACTGGATGTACCTGCAGCTCAGTGTTAACGTTCACTCTGGAACTCGAACTCAGTACCTTTCGCTTCAAGCGCCATCGCGTTATCCACTCGGCCACTGAGTTCTGATAGCCACTTGTTGGTGCAATGGGGTGAAGTTTAAATTCACTTAGTATTATTTGTTTGAATCTTCCCATTGATGTTTAGGACTGCAACTGGTCAGTCTCTTATTGGCATATGTGCATACCTTGCATATTGCTTCTATACGCACAGTATGCATATATGCCAATAAGAGACTGACCAGTTGCAGTCTTAAACATCGATGGGAAGATTCAAACAAACAATACTAAGTGAATTAAAGTTATATATTTATCAGAGTTGAAAGCGTGAGTTAATTGAAGCTAGACCACCATGGAAAACCTAGCTTCAATTGACTCACGCTTTCAACTATGATAAATACTAAATCTTCACAAAACCCCTTCTATAAAGTTATATATATATTGATTTAAGATTACCAAAAAATATACGTAGATATTACTTGAAACAAATTATAATTAAAAATAAAAATCTGGATCAGTGATTTGTAAACTGTTATTTCAAATGAACTTTTCACTGTAATTTAATCACAAACTTTATTCTTCATGATCGTGTATAATGAATCCATGGAAGGTGGATTCATGTTCATTAGAACTACTTCTAAAAATTCAATAACCAAGTATATATAGATCTTAGTCAATCCAGTTATAAGCAATGTAGAATTTAGATTACAACTGCAATGGCTCAAGTTATCATACCATATTAGTACAGTAAAATGAAATTATTAAGACAAGGACCAGATTAGTAGAAGCAGTAACATTATCAATGGTAGTAGAAAACACAGAGCATAGAAAATATTATTCGAGAAAAAATAATGAAGTTACGGAATAAAAAGTAGAATATAATTTTTAAAGCTCAAGATTTGAAGGAAAATAAATAATAGATGCACTTGTGTCACAACGACCGATTATGAGACATGCCATACAATGTCTTTGATCGTTCAGTTACGGTAATTATGTCGATCTCAATCAGGTAGTTCGCACGTGCCTATATGGTTCAGACCAATAGTTAATGACCTCATAGACTGACTCTATGTCTTGATTTGTCCTTCGCTAGATTTCTTACTACTAACTTCTAAACCAGAAAAACATTACAAGTCGAGGTAGGCGGTAGTCGGTTTCTCGTCACACACATCCCAAACAATTCAAGAGATGAAGATTTACGACCTCATCGATCGACTTGCTATTTACTTTTACTTTCACCTACGCCTGTTACCCCTCGTTTAGGAGTATATGCCGCACACCAGCATTCTCCATCCAACTCTGTCCTGGGAAATCCTTTCTATATCCGCTTCTACTTCCCGGCGTAATGTGTTCTTTGGCCTTCCTCTTTTCCGCTTCTCTTCCGGATTCCAAGCTAGGGATTGAGTCGTGATGCACTTTGGTGGTTTTCTCAATGTATATCCTGTCCAATTCCAACATCTTTTTCTAATTTCCTCTTCAGCTGGAAGTTGGTTTGTCCTCTCCCATAAAACACTGTTGTTGATAGTATCCGGCCAGTGAATGTTGAGTATTTGACGTAAATAACTGTTTATAAATACTTGTACCTTCTTGACGATAGTTGTAGTAGTTCTCCACGTCTCAGCTCCATACAGTAGGACTGTCTTGACGTTCGTATTGAAGATTCTCACTTTGATATTCGTTGGCAGTTGTTTTGAGTTCCTTATGTTCTTCAATTGTAGGAATACGGTCCTTGCTTTGTCAATCCTCGCCTTTACGTCTGCGTCAGATCCTCCTTGTTCATCAATGATGCTTCCCAGGTAAGTGAATGTTTATACAGCTTCCAAAGTTCCTCCATCAAGTGCGATTGGCTTGGCGTTCTCTGCGTTGTATTCAAGGATCTCGCTTTTTCCTTGTGTATATTGAGGCCCATTGATGCAGACGCTGCTGCTATACTGGTTGTCATCATTTGCACTTGCTGGTGTGTATAGGATAGAAGGGCTAGGTCATCTGCGAAGTCCAAATCTTCTAATTGGTTCTGAGATATCCATTGTATTCCGTGCTTCCCCTCAGATGTCGAAGTCTTCATAATCCAGTCAATCACCAGAAGAAAGAGGAAGGGGGAGAGTAAACAGCCTTGTCTGACTCCGGTGGTTGAAAGTGGTGTGTTTTAATCACTAAACCACAATATCTTTAACGCACGACATAAACACTGATATTGATCACAGAATTATGGGAGAATAACATACACTATTTTACTAAACAAGTGAATAAAAAACTGTCACTAAAAGTAGACAATACTGATTTTGGTGGAATAATAAAACGGCATGTTTTTTTTTTAATTTACAACAAAATACTGAAGAATTAATAAAACCCAACAACATTTACATATGAATCACCTACCCAGGTGGATAGCCAATACCGGTGGTACACGTTGGTAGATTAGTACGATAATTATTTCTAAAGTACATATTAGTACTATTCATTAAATCTTGTGCTGGTATTGTTGAAGGGGGTGGTACGTTGTTCACTGTATTTGGATTAATAGGTGGTGGTGGAGGTGCACCAGCGCCAGTTGGAGTAGCAACAGGTAAGTGATAATTTAATTGTGATGCAGGTCGAAGTGGTTGATTGATTACATTATTTTGTAATAAATCATCCGAAGTAATTAAGCCACCATTGTTAACCTGGTTTAGAATAAAATAAAACAAAAGAGAGAAGAAGAAATAAGCTGAATTAATGGTTCTTATTTACTGGTAATTTTAAGACTGAAATAAACAAAGACATTAAATTCATAACTAGTTGATTATGCTAATAAAATACACAAACATTTAAAAATTTCTTTATTACATTTTGTCCAGTAATGAAAGAGATCAAAAAAAGAATTATTAACAAATTAATAGTTGAAACTCATAGAAATTTCGAGAGATTATTTCGATATTCAGAATTATGTATTTCACAGTGTATAAATAAAACATATCCACGAGGAAGACTAATGCAGATAAGCGTTGTCTTTTAAGCATTGCTAAATTCTTTAGAAAACCCAGGATTGTGTCTACGAAAACCTTAGTCCACTACGGTAATAAAACTCTAGTTTATCAAAGTCATTAACTCTCAACATTTCCTTCTCTATTGACCTTTAACTCCTAAGCAAAGTAATTTATTACTACATACCTCCTGAATACATCTAATTGTAATCATAATATTTTAAAGAAAACTCTTTGTATGCAATTAATAATATTTATTTAGGTTCTATGATATTGTTGATGAATACTTAAACATTTCGCAACCAAAATTTCAGATTCTTAATAATAACATTTTAACATAAAATAAATAGAATGTGACTAACAGTGAGACACATATTGCGCGTTTCATCTTATTTTGGACTTGTCAGCTAGGTGTTCCTAAACTCCAGAGTTGATGTTCAACTTCGGGAATCGAACCCAGCACCGTTTGCTCCAAACACAATCGTGTTATCCAAACCATTTCAAATGACATAAAATAACATTTGTTTTCTGATTTTTTTGTATTATGTTCAGTAGTGTTATTAACAAACATACTATTGATTATCATTGCGCAAAAGAACTTCACAATAGCGTTTGTATAGATTTGAGCATGAACTCTCCTACGCTGAACTAGAAATTTCCTGTTTTTATTTCGTAATGTAGTCGAAAATATACATCGATTACCGACTAAACCGTTAGAAAATCAAACTAGGCATAAATATATTTAGTCGTTAGATGATATTTGGTTTCACTCGCTAATTCTCATTTCAATCTCAGTCAAATTTAATCAATTAATTTACGTGATCTGATTTTAAGACATAGTAACATAAAACTACATTTGATTTATATATAATAGATAAGGAAATAATTGACAGCAATGCTTAACCATACCTAACTTATAGATAAAGGTATACGAATAGATCGATAGGAATTCATCATCAACAAGAACAAAAAAAGCATCGACCTAGAATAGATTGATTATGGCTAGCAGTAGAATCCAGGAGGCATATTTTGTTATATTAGGGATATGTCAGCTTGATATAACTGACTTTCAGTGTTAATCCCAGCATTAAAACTCGAAATGAAAACCTTCAGCTCTAAAAACCGATGAGTTATCTACTGACCTACTGAGTCCAAGTAGCCAGTAACTTATTCAACAGGTATGACGTCTATGTAATTATGAATAAGGGTTTGAGTTATTTCATTGTTGATAATCAGAAATGAATTCTGATTAGCTTTGTTGGCATATATGATAAATAGCCATAACGAAACAAAGCAAATAGACTATGCATATGCCAACGAATACTGACCAACATTCAGTGCTAGATATCAACAACGGAACAGCTCAAATCCTAAGCAATAGAGTTACAGTATAGATTATTTATAACAAGTGAGTAATTCAGGTACTTCCCATACTTCCTCATATTTAGGTATTTAAGAATAATACTTCAGAATTTAATCTATAGGGATATTACTTACATAAATGGAACTCTATGACTACTTAGTTATCAATAAAGTCTAGGTAACATATCATAAATTTTATCCAGTTATCTGACTAGCTTCGTTCCCATAAAGAAAAAAGTATGTAACAGAAGACCAAAAATGTGAGAATATGTACCGTTTATCATAGCATGAACTACAAACCAGTAAAAACTATTAGCCATACATAAATCTTTTCGTAAAAACGGTAAGATATAGGTTCAGATTATCAAAAGATAAAAAAAACAATGAACAAAGGAAATGCAAAAAGGAGAGGAGAATGAAAAAGGAAATATGATAAATTGTCAAGGAAGACCAAGTAAAATAAATCACGCAATAAACGAAAACATGTGAACTTGATCAAGATAAGAAAAGCTTTGTACAGAAAAAAAATATTTCTAAAGAAAAATTTTAAATTTAGTTAGTCAAATTTCGATCGAAGGAAAACCTAGGTATTTGAAATGTAATCAACTAGGCCATATTTGTAATATATATGTATATAATATTTTCGTTTCTATAACAATTCCTCAGTGATTACAGTGAATAATATTGTTGTTAGTAACTAATGGTAATGAATATTAGAAATAATCATAAATTTTACGATTACAATGGATGATTTTGTGGAATTCTAGTTACTCTGAATGAAGGTTATCAATAATCGTAAACCTACCAGACATCATCAACGATAGGACATGATAAGAATGTGTATTAATTCAAATTGACACACTTCGTTTAGCATCATAATGAGAGAGAATGTACAGCGTAAGCAGTAAACAAGATGGCTATATTTCAATTTTAATAGAAATTTGAACATGTGGTATGGATTACATAAGAAAAAATTGTGATGAAAACCCTAAATCTAATTCTTAACCCTAACCATCAACTTTAAATCAGAATCTTTATTCTTCACACAGGCTTAAAACCCTCATTTAGCCCTAGTAATTAGGTGGACATTCTCAAGGCACTTTGCGTCGCTCAAAGATCGTCCATAAATTAAAGTCTCACCATGAAATCCATACATGTTTAATGACAATAAAGCTAAATATATCGAAGTGACTTTAAGTTATATTCAAATCTACATTCAGCGTTATTCGTTGTAATAAACAATTGCATACAGTTCATTCAATAGAGACTTCTAAAACAATAATTTCAAATCTACAGAAAAGTGAAACAAATTATAAAAATGTGCATTCAACAACATTTTCAATATTTTTTATCCATTCCAAAATTATACTTTTTAGAATGTAAACGGTTCTTTGGAGTAAATCTAAGTATAGAAGAGTAGATTGCATGCACACAGCAAAATTATGAAATTTAATTGGGGAAAAAAGCTGATATACTGTTGGTATTCAATTAGGCAATTCAACTGTTAAAATAATTCCTTCTGAAGTGTTGTTTTATCATTCGCAAATACCTTTATATGAAAGTCGAAACTTTATCGTATAACAGGCAAATATAAATAATTCAGTTAAAAAATTATTAGGATGCAATAAAATAGTACTGGAAATACATTTTAACAATAATGAAATTGAAATGTTCTGATGATAGGTTTTTTTATGAGGAGAGAATTAAATTAACTAATGATAAATGGTTTAACCATATCGGGTTTAAGACAGTTATCCAAGTACTGAATGATGGTTGAACAATAACGAGACCTAATTGATAGGATGAGCGTTGGATGCCGGTCTAATGGTTTCGAGGTTAAGTGCTCGCTCACGAAAGTGAAGGTTCTAAGCTCGATTCCTGGATATGAGGTAGTAGATTAACTAAGAACAAGCAGTGATGCAACATATAAAATTACTGAATTATAAACCATAGAGATGAATCATCGTTTTGTGAAAGAAAAAAGTACCGATTACGGCTGTGATATAAGAAAACACATTTCTTTTGCTTTAGAAAAACCAACGATAACAACTTGAAAAGACTAGCACAGCTTAATTTTATGACAATAGGTTCTTACCATCTAACTTCAACCCATAATACTCTTACGTCACAATAAATTTCCCTCCCGAAAGTTGAACAATAATAACACATCAATGATGTATTATTATTACTGTTACTCACTTAGTACTGTTTGTTTGAATCTTCCCATTGATGTTTAGGACTGCAATTGGTCAGTCGCTTATTGGCATATATGCATACTATGCGTATTGCCTCGATATAGTCTTAACTCACAAGCATTATAATCAAAGTTGGATAGTGACTAGTAGTGGAATCCTGGATGCGCGTTTCGTCCTATCTGAGACTCGTCAGCTGGATGTGCCTGCAGCTCAGCAGGTACATTCAGCTAAGTGAATTTAAACTTAACCCCATTGCACAAGAAAGTGGCTATCAGGACTCAGTAGCTGAGTGGATAACGCGATGGCGTTTGAAACGAAAGGTACTGAGTTCGAGTCCCAGAGTGAACATTAACTTTGAGATGCAGGTACGTCAAGCTGACGAGTCCCAAATAGGACTAAAAGCGCTTCCTAGATTCCACTTCTAGCCACTATCCATCTTTGCTTATATTATTACTATTATTGTTATTATTATTATTACAATGACAATCCCTGAAAACACTGCTTTTTTATGAATTATGTAGCATTGTAGTATAGAAGGGAGTGGATTCATTGAAATGGTAAAAAATCAAGTTACAAATATTGAGCAACGGATTCAAATTACATTATAAAAATAAACCAGATGCACTTATTTCATAGTATTGTTTATACATCAAAACCTAAACTTTATCCAGTATTTCTTCTATTTTCCTACCTAAACACTCATCAACTTACCCTATAATCAATCTATTTATCTCTCTCGTTTCGATATTTTTTTTCTTTAATATTCATTATCTCTCTGTGCGAATGTGAAATCTGACAATTTACACTACTCAATTATTATTACGTAATACATCCCCATATTCCTGTATTATTTACTTGTGTTTCATAGATATGTCAGTAGAAATTATTTATGAACCGGAACAACTGGTTTTATGAACTTGATTATCTGATTGTAGATCGATTTAACTAGACATGAACATGATTATTAGCTGAGGGAATGGTGAAGTTTAGTTGTTTTTTTTTTCTTACAAAAACATAACCGGCTATGCTAATCATATAAAAGACGGTTGTTTTTCATATCTATCAATTGAACTATTATTATCTGACCCATAAATTATTTTCTTCCTTACCCCTTGATTAGTACGTAACCTCATTTGTTATTCATTCTCGAATCAATTTATGATGCAATCTTTTCTATCCTCCTATAGACATATATTTTCCATATAACTATATATACAGCTTAAGTAAATGATTTCGTCGAAAGGAAAGTTTTCTTCGCTGAATTCTCCTTTTTCTTATTCGGTTGTTTACGCTAATGATACACATTAACAATGGAGAGAGCAATGTAAATAACTTTACGTAAATGTTAATGAAACGACAAAAAACAACGAAGAAACAAAAACAACCTACACGAAATCGTCTAAATGTCTTAAGTTTATAAACATGATACTAAAAAGCTTCATAACAGGATGGAAGGAAAAAACACCCAGTTATTCAAAGTGTAGATAATTTGGAAGAACAAGTATTGTAATACAGTTGTTATAACATTCCAAACTTTCATAAGCTTACAAACGTTTCATCATCATTGGTCGAAATAACTAGTATTTTATACTGGTTTTCAAATAACAAAATGCAAACATAGTATTTGATCGATAGAATCCGATCAACTCTAAGTGCTAGAGACAAACATGTGGCCAATCAACTCTTGCCCCAATCGTATAATACAAATATCTCTCATTGCAGCGTTGGATGCTACAACTTCAAAGAGTCTATCAGTTCTATCAAAATTACCTGTATTCCATGCTAATGAGTACAATCTACAACGAAACCTAGGTCACTGTTTCCGGTTAACTGACTCAAACTATCTAACAAACCATAAAACCACGGATTTTACATGTTAGTGATTGTAACCACAAGACGTCTAAAGAAACTGTGTTACAGCTATAGTCAATCATAAGCAGCACACACTCTGACACATATCGACAACGGTTCAGGCTGACAAATAATATCGGCACATCAAGATATATCCCAGAGTACTAAAAATAGTAACAGTAACAATGGTAGTAGAAAACACTAGACATGCAGTATGATAGACGGAAAAAGAATGAATTTGTGAAATAAAAAGTAAGAGAGAAATTCGAAACCCAAGGTCTAAGGAAATATATAAAAAGTAAATGAAGCTAAGTCATGATGACCGATTCTATCCCATATCAATCAACATCAAGAATTTTTCACGATAGGCACGAGGATCCCGACTAGATAATTTGCATCTAACGAAAACAAATCAGTCCAACATGTAATGAATGAATGAACCGACGTCATTATAAAGCACTAAACCCAATCACTTTCTCTATCATCTACCAGCAATAACTAATACTGTATACTGTATGAAATCCAACAAGTGTTGAGATAGTGGCATTTATTCAATTGTGCAATCAATCAGTTAAGGCAGAAATAAAGAGCATAAACACAATCAAATTATTATTATTATAAGCACACACAGAGAGACTTAGTTTGATGGAAATGCATGCGATGGAATTATATAATTTTTACACTTCTTTATTGAAAACATAAAAACTCTAATACAATAAAATAAAACTTAGATTAGATGAATTCAAATTTCTACTGATTACATTCGATAACATCATGAATTTACAATCTGCACTACCAAACATCGTTCATTGGTGTAGATAGCTGTTAGACATACGTAATACATGTCCTAACCACCACAATCCATGAAAACTCACTGCCTTATCAACCGATTTGCGGCTTTTCGTAAGTACCCTATCCCTAGCTTCAACATGGCTCACTCTATCATTCCACAAAACAAGTATTACTCGACTATACTTATGATTAAGAACCTACATGTAGGCTACATGGTTGGGGTTTCTACGATAGCTAAGATCAGTGATGTGAGACGTTGGATGATGTATCTCAGAATCAATCACGATTGAGCCGACGCATTAATTCATGTTACTCTAAATGTCAAGTTTTAGTTCCTCGTCATATATAAATTTTCACTTATTCTTGTTAACGCATATTCTCAACGTTCAGCCTTTCTCATTGTCATTGCTACTACACTATTTCGATTCCTTTGCTGTTCATCTTGTTAATTTCACTTCGTCGTGTTTACCTATTATGACGACCAGGGCCAAAGCACACTTGTTCCAAGCTATAAATTGATAAGGACCGGTTAACTGTCAGAGGATAGTCAGGTTTTTAACAATCAAGATGTCAGTTAAACCACTGAAATAAAAGATTTTCTCTTTTGATTGTAGAAGATTTTAATAGCAACTACAACACACAACTATTATCTATACTGACATTGAGCTGTTAAACTTTGAGTAATTTTACCTATGATTTTACAGTAGGTTTTCTGATTTGTAAATTGTATTCATTAGTAAAATAATCGCATGTATGATTTTTTGATAACTGACCCTGAACAAAAACGTATCATATTGACATACGAAAAATATTCGTTGTAAAACCACTGAAGGTATAGACATCAATCCCAAATCTAATAACCCTTCACTATGTTTACAACACATAACGATATCCAGTTTTAGATTGGTTGAAGTTAGACAGTAACACTGTTAGATCCCGACTCAGTGGTTTAGAACTTAAACGTTCACACAAGACCGGAGGTCTTAGGTTCGAGTCCCGCGTGCAGGATCGTGTATGCGCACTGCTGAGGAGTCTTACACTAAAATCGCATGACATACTAATACCAAAAAGTGTGTTGCAAACTAAGACCATGCAAGCAGACATTGAGTGCAACATAATAAGGCACTGGAAGTCTAATAATAATAACTACACTTAGAAAGCAAGCAGTTAAGGGAAGCAAGCAAAATAGCTTTAAACTGACAAAAGAAATACTGACTGGCAAGCTTTAAACTGGATATATATATATATGTATACCTTTGATGTTATATTCTCTGTTGGAACAAATTCATTGTTCTTCACAATAAAACTATCACTATCATTAGGGACTTTCCGTAATCGTCTTGTTTCTTCAACTGGTTGTGTCTTTTTATGCTGTTGTTGATGATCGTGATTGGATTTTGAATTTGACTCCAAAGAATTGACTTCAGAGTTAGAATGTAAACGATTTGTTTCCACCATAGATGATGTTGCATATTCATCTGGTCCGAATTCATACGGGTTCTCAGTAATCATACATGAAGTGAATTTATTGTTCTTCGGTTGTTGTTGTGTACTACGTTCTTTACGCATTTGATCTAAGAATTCAAGGCCAGCAATAGCATCAGCCAATGTTACACTTCTAGTTGAACCATTAGTTATTAGTGTAGATGTTGACGTTGTTGCTGTAGTTGTTGTAATTGTTAATTTATTTGAATTATGTGAATTTTGACCTAACAGTGTAACAGATGGCGATGAAGATGAAGAGGATGATGACTGAGGATTAAGATGTGGTGTGGACAGTGAATTACCACCATTCATACTCAGAGCCTTACACACATATATACATATACACACATATTAGATTTGATGCATAAAACACATTTGTCGAATACAGCGAAGTTTTTGTTTTGTTTGTAAGAAAGAAAAATTAAGAATGTCAAATGGAATGATTAATGTTACATTTTTACAATGAGAATGAGTTTTATGAAAACATTTTATGAGAAAAAACGGAAGTAAATCGATAACACAACACTGTATACAACAATGACAACGACACTGATAAATACTTAGAATAAATGATGGTCAACATTACCATGGGATTGGACAAAGGAAATATTCAGTAATACAACTGAGACAATTTAATAATTATATGTATATGAAACTGCCTGATGAATAAAAAAATATCAACAGGGTACAAGTAAAACGTAGTTCACTGGTAAAGTTAGATATGGGTTGATAGTGGGATCCAGAATGAATGTTTTTTCCTATTTAGAACTTGTCAATATGGATGTAGCTGTTAAATATCCCAATGTTGATGTTCATACTAAGACTCTACACCTGGACCTTTCTCTTTGAAAACTAACGCCGACAACGGGAAAACATAAATCCTTGAAAACGAAAAAACCCTATATTTTCTTAGGCCTTATTTGTTATCCTTTTTTCGACTAGCCTTTTACAACTCTTTCCGTAAATTAAATCATTGAATCAATTATTGACTCAATTTATGAAACAACGTTAAATATTAACAAGAAAACGAAGAACATGGCAGGTCAATATAAAACTTAAAATATATTCGAAACCGAACACTAACACCAACTTATGGGTTTAATTGGTATAAGTTTTAATTTTAACCATCGTTGATAATCAGGACTACAATTGACCAGTTTCTGTTGTTATACGTAAACTGCCTTGATACAAGTTTTAATATATTTGGTATGTGGGTAGCAATGGAATCCAGGATGCGTGTTTCACTCTATTTGGAACTTTTTAATTCGTCATACTTGTAATACAACCTAATGTTGAACAATACACTGAGACATGAATACAGTACACTTCTGATTCAAATATCCGAAGCTTTATCCACTGGAACTACTGAGACTGGAATAAGTTGGTTTTGCATTGCTGACTTTTGTTAATTTCTCTCATTATTGATGTGGCTGATGAATTACTGTCTCAATTATTTTTCCTTCTCCTAAGTTCTCGTTCTCGCGCACATACGATTCTCAGTAAACTCATCTATTTTGAGCATATAAAGGAATCATACCATCCAGCTAAACGTTACTAAGACCTTATATCACAGAAAAAACCCCAACCTAAATGAACATTGACAAGGTGGTAGTCTGGGTACAGAACAAACAAACTCAGATGATTAAATTCAAATTACCAAACACATTAAATACTTTATCATTAAGAGGAGGATGAGTTGAAGATGATGCAGTGTGATTCAAATACAAATAGGAATGAGATGAAACTAGAGCTAGTCAAATGTACATTGAAAATCATGCAAAATAGATTGACTCAATGTATCAAGCGTTTCAAAGGTCTAAACAATTAAGTCAACAGCTAGCAATTTGATTAATCTTTGGTATAATCTTGACACAATCAAGAAAGATACAATTAATCATCATTAAATATTGGATATACATTCTGTTCTTGTATCTAATTTTTTTCTGGAACCGTAAAATGTTAAGAATAATCAAGATTACCGTAAAATAATTGGCGAATGATTAACTACACTGACATTTAAAGTAATGTAGTTGAATGTGAGCTTTAAGACTAGGTAGACAGATTGACACATACGAAAATATAAAAAAAATAACATACTAGTAACTTAATAAGGAGGCAATAATTAGTTCAGTACAATATTATGTGACAGCCACTTATGACTTTTAAGTATCTAACTATTACTAAGCTTGTAACAAAATAATTGTGTAAAATAAAATCAATTGATCCAATAGGAGCAGGTGATAAACATTCATCTTTCATTGCCAAACACAGTCAAAATATGCTATTAGAATGACCTTTGTGTTTTTGTATAAAACAATTACTTAGGTTTGTTGAAATCTTAGCCGTATCAAAGGTTAAATCAGTCAGTCAGCTACAACGTAGAAACAGGCGAACTTATGCATCGGTCCAAGTTGCCATAACTTCATTAGCACAACAAGATTAGCACCGAATTCATAGTAGTTAATTTAGCCGTGGTAATATATAAAAGATAGGTTGTATATAAGCATATAGTACAGGAGGAAAGACAGATATGAAGCAATTTTAATCTCAAGGTTTAAGGGAAGATAAAGAGTGTATACACCTACGCCATTGTGATCGATTCTGAGCCACAGAGTCACACAAAGTCTCCATCCATTGGTTACGATAGTCACGCGGACCCCAACCAAGTAGTCTGTATCTACAACATGGTTCAGACAAGAAGTTAGTGACCTCAAGCACTGATGCCATGTTTTAGTTTGGCCGCCCCTTACTTTCTTCCAACTATCGCCAATACTAGTCAGCATTGGGCGTCGTGGTAACAGGTGTTTAGGCATACGTAACACGTTGCCCAACCATCTCAGTCGATGAAGATTCATAACCTCATCAACTGATTGACCATCATTCCCTAATAACCTGCGTCTAACATCACTATTACTTACCCGGTGACCCCAGCAAATGCGAGCAATATTTCTAAAGCATCTGTGGTCAAATACTAGTAACTTACGAATATCTTCTATTCTGAATGACCACGTTTCGCAGCCGTAAAGTAGAACAGAGCGAACTACTGTGCAGTACACCCGTCCCTTAATGGACAGACACTCCACTACGTGTGTTCAAAAGCGATTTGTACTAACTACGGTAATACTGATTTATTATCCAGAGTGATATGATTCATATTGTTTTTCACTGTATTTTTACCTTCCGATTTCCCTAAATGACCTTCACTTTTCATTAATAAGTATTTATAGTTTACAACACGAACCAATTTTTATTAGACCAACATTGAAAACCAGGAAGCATTGGACATTTTTTTCCGTTCCAATATCGGAACTTCATAGCAGTGCCCATCTACAAACGCACCACAGGGGTCTGAACACAGAACCTTAAGTTTTGAGCGCGAACGTTTAAAGCCTAGAGCTCTGAGCCGGAACGAAATCGTATACATGCCTAACTTCAATCAATTCGCAATACTGCGCATCTATCTTCCATTCCTTGGGGTCGGTAACTGTCTCCCAATCGACATGATTGAACTCCACTAGTCATCGCTTATCGCTAGAAACTCCAGGAACTGTGTTAGCGCTCGAAATTGTAGGTCCTAGGTGCTAAGGAATACTATAGTAGGGCAAAACAAATGTTCACAGCTCCTTGTTTTTTAATGGCAGTCTAACTAGATTCAGTCCGTTATGTAAACTACGAAAACTTAACAATTTAGACAAAACCCCTATACTGATCTATAAATTTCCTGACACGTTATTGCATATGATCGGTCCTTTTGAAACTTATTGTGTCAGTATATCACCTAATTCTGATAATATTCGTCTTTTTACTGCATTATCAACGGTTAAAGAATATGCATACTTCTAGTTATATTCTGGAGGATATTTTAAAAATTAATGAAATTCGAGAAATAAAATGAAAAAATGATTAAATAAGCATTAAAGTTATGTTTTATATGTTAGAAAACAGAAATCCATTATAAAATTAAGATAGAAAATAAACCTAACATTTTACTACAGAAAATGAATAGCGTGTTATCACTAAGTAACTAAACATTTAAGAGAAATAAATGCATGAAAGCTAAGCAACTACTTGTGAGTAGAATTAAGCGTAGTTTCTAGTCAGAAGTGCAACAAATAAAGGCTGAGTATAGCAATATATCAGAACGCGATTCTACATACATGACAGATAGAGAACAGAATAATATAACTAGACCCATAGATCGCATTCGTCGCAGACAGATCTTTGTTAACGTAATATTATAAACCATAGGTCACCGAACATCTGCCTCGTTTTGGTATAAACTTTTCAGCAGTTAGGTATCCACAACAACACCAGGGATTGAATCCAGGATATTTTGTTCTTGTGATGAACGTCTAGTCATTAGAATCACTGGGTTGGGGTCCGATTATATACATTTTCAACTTTAACCAGAGTGTTGTATATCATCATGATGATCCAATGCCATTAGCGATAACTGTTTACTGCTAATAAGTCTGAACCAAATTTATACATGTAACAAAGTATACTCATACACATATCATTTGTTGAAACTATGTCCTAATTTTGCAATATATGATGATAATATCAGACTTAAATAAGACATGTTTTCACATTGTTTAACTTAATCAGTTACCTGATGTATTGGACGTCCAGCGGCTGACATTGATCGTTGTTGTTCAAATTGACTACTACGTGACATAAAACCGCCATTACCACTCGGTTGTGAATATTGCATGGGCTGATGTTGAAGATTACGACGTGGATCCCCGGCCAATGGAGTAGGAGCAGCATATTGAGGAATGGACCGTTCAGATTCTTTACTAACTACCCCAGATGACAATATTGACGATGTTGTATTTCGATTAGGATTGTTAAAACTACCACTAAAAGAATCACTAGAAATACCACCGAACGGTGTTGACCTAGAACTTAATGGTGATGGTGGAGGCGACCAACCAGTTGGACCAAAATTAGGTAATAAACTTGGCATAACATTATTTGCATTAAGACGTCCGTCTTGATTAGAATAGTAATATGCATCATTTATATCATTACCACGTTGTTGATTGTAATAATCATCGATTAATTGTCCCTGTGAACTGCCATTACGATTTGTACCAGTACAACTAACACGTAATTCTAGCTCTTCAGCTAACTGTTCAGCAGTTTGTTTCTCTTCCTAGATAAAATAACATAAGTAAATGTTGAAAGGTCAGTTGAATAAAAAGCCTTATGAAGTAAGCAATTGAACTTATATACACAAATGCACTGGTATATGTACAGAAAAAAAAGATTTATAAGCTAATAAGTAAACTTAGTAGTAAGGAAAATTCTGGAGACATATTAAATCTAGTAACAAAATCGGTAGTTAACAAATCAGAGTAGAGTGTGACATAATTCACTGTTTTTCTAGGAGGTTCTACAAAGAGCTGATTTTATAGTATTTTAAGAGTTTTCCCAGTTTCTGAAGGCTTGCCCGAATAACTTCCGAGTATGCCCAACTATAACTCCGCCTGTAGCTCTTCTAGAGTTACTGCCGGTCTCAAGCCCACACAAAGGAGGAGGGTTGGGCATGGGGTTAGCGACCCCATCCCGTAGAAAAACTAACTCGCTAAAAAACGCTAACCAGAAAAAATAATCCAAACCATTTAAACTCTGCCCTCTCAGTTGAAGGAATAATTATGACGTCTCATGATAAAAGCCGAAATTCTTCGGAAGTCACGAGACCGATGCACCTTCTAACAACCAGATCAACAATCAACATAGGTACATGGAACGTCCGGACAATGTGAGAGACAGGAAAGACCAGCCAAATAGAAATGGAAATGAGGAGATACAACTTGGCAGTACTCGGAATCAGCGAAACCCATTAGACACAAACTGGACAATAAAGGCTAGGTACAGGAGAGATGCTGCTGTACTCCGGTCACGAAGGGGAAAATGTTCCACACACTCAGGGAGTTGCTCTAATGCTGTCCAGACAAGCACGAAATGCACTTGTGGGATGGGAATCTCATGGACCCAGGATAATCAAAGCATCATTCAGAACAAAGAAGCAAGGGATCACAATGAATGTTATCCAATGTTATGCACCCACCAATGATAGCAACGACGATGATAAAGATCAGTTCTATGAAAGGCTGCAATCAATTATAGAGAAGTGCTCACGAAAGGACCTCACAATCCTGATGGCAGATCTAAATGCTAAAGTTGGAGTGGACAACACAGGATATGAAGATATAATTGGACGACATGGATTAGGAGAGAGAAATGAAAATGGGGAGAGACTTGCAAATCTATGTGCATTCAACAAATTGGTTATAGGTGGCACAATATTCCCGCACAAGCGCATACACAAAGCTACATGGATCTCACCGGACCAAACCACAGAGAACCAGATAGATCACATCTGTATCAACAAAAAATTCCGAAGATCAATGGAAGATGTGAGAACCCGGAGAGGAGCTGACATAGCTTCAGATCACCACCTGGTTGTGGCCAAGATGAGATTGAAGCTAAAGAAAGACTGGACAACTGAACAAACAGCACTAAAAGGTTCAATACAGCCTTCCTTCGAGATATTGACAAGCTCCATGAATTCAAGATAACTCTCAACAACAGATTCCAGGCTCTACAGGATCTACTGAAAGAACAAGAAACTACTTTGAAGGACAACTGGAAAGGGATAAAAGAAGCACTAACTTCAACGTGTCAGGAGGTTTTTGGTCCTAAGAAGCATCAACACAAGGAATGGATCTCTATGGGAACCCTGGACAAAATTCAAGAAAGGAAGAACAAGAAACTAGCAATTAACAACAGCCGAACACGAGCAGAGAAAGTCAAAGCACAAGCAGACTACGCAGAAGCAAACAGGGAAGTGAAGAAAAGCATTAAAGTTGACAAGCAGAAATACATGGGAGAACTAGCAACGGCGGCGGAAAAAGCTGCAAGAGAAGGGAATATGAAACAACTATGTGATACAACGAAGAAATTGGCAGGGAGATATAGCAAACCAGAGAGACCAGTCAAGGACAAAGAATGAAAGACAATCACTGAGATTTAAGAACAGAGGAAAATATGGGCAGAATACTTCGAGGAACTGCTGAATAGACCAGCCCCACTGAATCCACCGAACATCGAAGCAGCCCACTCTGACCTTCCAATAGATATCACTCCACCAACGATCGAAGAAGTCAAAATGGCCATCAGACAAATCAAAAGTGGGAAGGCGGCAGGACCTAACAATATAATATAATAATAATAATATACCAGCAGAAGCACTGAAGTCAGACATTGAAATAACTGCAAATATACTTCACCTTCTATTCAAGAAGATTTGGGAAGAGGAGCAAGTGCCAACGGACTGGAAAGAAGGATATCTCATCAAGATACCAAAGAAAGGAGATCTGAGAAAATGTGAGAACTACAGAGGGATCAGTTTGTTATCAGTACCAGGAAAAGTTTTCAACAGAGTGCTGCTGAACAGGATGAAAGACGCAGTAGACGCCGAACTTAGGGATCATCAGGCTGGATTCCGTAAGGATAGGTCGTGCACAGACCAGATCGCGACACTACGGATCATCGTTGAACAATCGGTTGAGTTGAACTCATCACTATACGTCAACTTCATTGACTATGAGAAGGCGTTTGACAGCGTGGACAGGAGAACATTATGGAAACTTCTTCGACACTATGGAGTTCCTGAAAAGATTGTCAACATTATCCAAAACTCATACGATGGACTACAGTGCAAAGTCATGCATGGAGGACAGCTGACAGATGCATTTCCAGTAAGGATAGAAGTCAGACAAGGCTGTCTACTCTCCCCATTCCTCTTCCTTCTAGTGATTGACTGGATTATGACGAATTCGACATCCGAAGGGAAATACGGAATACAATGGACTTCTCAGAATCAATTAGATGATTTGGACTTCGCAGATGACCTAGCCCTCCTCTCTCATACACACGAACAAATGCAGATGAAGACAGCAAATGTAGCAGCAGCCTCCGCATCGATAGGCCTCCACATTCACAAAGGAAAAAGCAAGATTCTCAAATGCAACACGGAAAACACCAACCCAATCACACTTGATGGCGAAACTCTGGAAGAGGTGGAAACATTCAAGTACCTGGGGAGCATCGTTGATAAACAAGGAGGATCGGATGCAGATGTAAAGGCGAGGATTGGCAAAGCAAGGGCAACATTTTTACAATTGAAGAACATATGGAACTCAAAACAACTCTCAACCAATTTCAAGGTCAGAGTCTTTAATACGAACGTCAAGACAGTCCTACTGTATGGAGCTGAAACGTGGAGAACTACTACAACTATCTTCAGGAAGGTACAGGTATTTATGAACAGTTGTCTACGCAAAATACTCAACATCCATTGGCCGGATACTATCAGCAACAGCGTTTTATGGGAGAGGACAAATCAGCTTCCAGCTGAAGAGGAAATTAGGAAAAGACGTTGGAATTGGATAGGACATACATTGAGGAAATCACCAATGTGCATCACGACTCAATCCCTAGCTTGGAATCCGGAAGAGAAGCGGAAAAGAGGAAGGCCAAAGAACACATTACGCCGGGAAATAGAAGCAGATATGAAAAGGATGAATAGCAACTGGAAAGAACTGGAAAGGAAGGATCAGGACAGAGTTGGATGGAGAATGCTGGTGAGCGGCCTATGCTCCTCGACGAGGGGTAACAGGCGTAAGTAAGTAAGTAATGCCCAACTATAAAAAACGATTGCCAGAGATATTTGTAAATTGAAACACTTCTCTAATCAACATATACACGACTTACATAATAAGTCAAGCGTGTTATATTATTCATTATTAATGTTTGAGGCCATAATAATCTCTACTACCTCAATATTAAAAGCATGCATTATTACATTTTACTAGTAATCAGTTTGAGAAAGAGAAACTTGAGTTTCTATTGCTAAGCTACATATTTAAAACAATTGTCAACAGTTCAGTAGAAAAAAAACAACACATATGGACTGTCTAAATTCAGTTAAACACATAAATAAGCATAAAAACATTTTCACTGTAAATTTATAAATATCTACTCTATTTAATTTATATTGATATAAAAAACCTGTTATCTACTCCTTAGTTGTCAAAATTTATTAACGATTGTTCCATCACCTTATGGTTTAATATCGATAAGATACATGTTGGAAAATTTCTTATGCTCAGATGTATTATTGTATGTAGCTAATTTTCTCGTACAAAAAAAGTAACTAATTTTAGGAAATTGATAATATATATACTGACTTTTTAAGGTTAAACTAGTTTTTCAGTAACTTTGAGCACTAAATTCATGGGTTACTGACCGGGAAGCCTGAACAAGTAAGAAAAAGTTGAAACACGACTGAAGTTTCGATCTCAAGTCAGCTCAAGTATATGATTCAATGTTTCTTTATATGGTTATGTATAACCTTGAAGTTATGGGAACTTCTAGAAGATATAAAAATTTACTTCATTGAAATCATGAACCAAACGATGTTAGACCATGATAGGAAACCTGAAAGCATTGAAAGGCTGTTTCATTTTATTACAGAACTCTTCGGCAGTGATCATCCACGATCCCGAACGCGGAAATCGAACTCAGGATCTGAGGTCCCGCATCAGAACACTTAAGATCCAGACCACTGAGTCGGCAACCAATAATGTTAATGTCTAACTCAAACAACTCCATACTGAAAAATAGAAATTTGTGATGAATTTCGAGGTCGATAAATCAAATGAAGAAATATCGTAAATGTGTCCATTTTCTGGATATACATCAATAGTATTTTACTAGCTAAATGTAATTTTAGCTTTTCTAGACATCATTGTGATTCCTACAAAGCTTTTATGCTATTTAAAAAAAATCCAATCAAATATTAATTTTTTTCCGTTACTAAGCCAATGGAATCGTGATTTAAATGTTTGAAACCTATATCAAAATATTTGCTTCTAAAAGTTTTTTTCCCAAATCAGAAACATGCCAACAGAAAAATGATCACACCACATCTAGAGAAATATCATTTGTATTCGAATGTATAGAATAAAATCGGATAATCTTGTGGGTTAGACAGACTAAAATTAACATGAGATAACTTTGAAAAGAGGTTTAGACGTATAACCTTATGTCTTCCACAAAAACATTCATCCAAGAATTTCGGAATTGCATTCCAACACATTATGTGCTGCTATATGCTGCTGCAAATAAAGCTTAGTTAAACACACTTACGCCTGTTACCCCCCGTGGAGGAGCATAGGCCGCCCACCAGCATTCGCCATCCCACACAAGTGAAATAAAATTTTTAAAATACACAGAGCGATCAGTGGCAGAAATTCCTAAATTTCAACCATTGGGGTGAAGAAACGAGCCCAATTCTATTCAACTTCGGGTTTAGTCAGACAGTTAGCATTACTGGACCCACTAATAAAAACTATAACCCCGAAACAGACACACGAACCCATACTTTGTTACTAAGCTACATCACATGGAAGACCAAACGTTAACTTTACCTGTATCATTTTGATCTCTTTATTTATTGCATCCAATTGATTTTGAATCAACAGTGCTAATCTTTGTGCATCTGTATTATTAGTCCCAATTTCTGACTGACCTCTGCTTACTGGACTTGTTGTTGTATCACCATCTGAATCAATCCAATCAGAACCACCAATTTTTCGTTGGATTCTTTTGAGAGAACTACTGTTATTTTCTAGTTCATCTAAATTCCCTTCTTCATTGTCGAGAAGGGTCTAATAAAAATTTAAAAAGAAAAAGATAAGTAAACACTGTTGCATATTTAAGTGATTAAAACTGGCACATAATTCAAATAACAATATGAAATATACTATTTACTGAAATACAAATAATTTATTAGACTAATAACCAGACAACTGTATTGCATCACCTCTTTTCAGAGTTATGAACAAAAGAATCATGTCACTCGATATAAGAAAAGCGTTCTCTTGTTAACCAAATCGAATAGATAGATAAAACATCATAGTCTATTTCCACCCAAAGACAAAAATTCGACGAAAATCCAACTTCAAACAAACTATTTATATTAACATCTGACTATAGTCTAACCTAGCTTCATTGAATGATATTTACTGATATAGACAGATGACTGACATAAACATATCGACTGATATTTCGGTCTTATAAGACTGAAAACACTAGCATTAAGATTATACAAATATATTGAAAAAATCATTATGTAAACGAGATTATTTATTTGACCCAATTATCATGTACTTGAATAGAAAGTACATACGAGCTTGATAATAACCGTTATAGACAATAATACTTGTCTTCTATTACGCTATAAATGAAGTATTGTCATAACAATCAATAGGTAGAAAATCAATAATAAACTAGTAACTAGTAACATTACAGCTTAAAAATTTGTCCAGAGTGCAATAAAAACATTGAGTTTAACAGGAGAAGTGGAACGAGTGCTTCTTCACTGGTGAAGATACTGAGTAGTACACGATTCAGTCGCCTTCAAGTTTTTCTCTATACAACCAAGAAAACAAAACAGTAGTCTCCATATTTCCTTAAAGTACAATATACAGTTCAAACTGGATAACAGCGACCCATTAATATAACACAGTAATCATCAACGATAACAAGAAATAGACTAGTGTTGATGCTTTATTTTATATTCGTCAAGTCTTCATTTATACAAAATAATTGGTAAGTAGTACATATTGTGAAGCGGAAATATGTGACAATGGGTTATACTGTGCATAATCATCACCATAACAATAGATAATACCTAGTTGAATGTAAACAATAATTCAAATGAATTACAACATCATTTGTACTGTACACCAATGTTATGAATACATCAACTTTATTGCACATATTTAAAACAAAAGTGATAATGAGATACTACTTGAATATTAATTCAACACTTAGAAGTAACAGTTTTACTTTAACAGGAAAAAAGACATATTACAATTGAGATAATAATAACAATAATGCTAATAGTAAACGCTTTATTCAACACTATAAGATTAGTACAAGATTTGAGCTGCGACTTATCGATTCAGTGTATGTACCTTAGTTTGAAATCAGAGATAAGCCCGAGGATAATGTCGGTTTTCAAAAAATAAATGTTGTGGAGCATCTGGTTTAAACAACTACTCAATAACGAATTATTATTATTATTATTAATTATTATTATTAATTATTATTATTATTATTAATTATTATTATATAGAATCAACATCAGTCAGGCTTAAATAATCCTCTTGTTATTATTAAGGACCGAAACCTTATTAATAATGGTATAAAAACCATATACATTACATAAGCTAGCAAACTAGGTCAGTGGACAATGGGTGAGTGTCTGAAGCGAACTTTACTGGATATGAACTTTTGTGTAAACACCGACACTTGGATGTGGCAGGCACATCCAGATGATGAGTTCTGAATAGGACGGAAAGCGCGTCCTGGATTCTACTGCCAGACATAATCCACTATTATTACTAACAATCACTGTTTCGGATTTTATATAAATGGCAGTCAATCATGAACAACGTATAACTGGCAAAGATATACATTTAACGAATAATACGAATAGTAGTACAAATGACACCATATAAAATAAAACATGGATAAGATAGTTCAAAGAGAATGAATTTTAACCCAGTGAAGATAAACACAATTAAAAAGTAGTAAAATATATTGTTTATTGGTAGATGATAAAAACTTAAGGCATATAAGTAACTACCAAAAATATCAAACTACATTAAATTAAAATATTCAATCAGAGATTCAATCTAGTACCTCTTGTAGAATTCAAACAAGACGGTACTATTGAACTTGACGATATGACTCAATTCAACCCAGTCAAAAACTTTACTGGACCGAAATCAGGTTAAAGTTTGACTACTATCGATTAATAAGTTACAATATAGCCACTAATCTGAGTAACATGATATCACGTGTACTATGTTAAGATGTTAGTTAATTGGTTGACTGACTAAACAGTTTCTTTTCTTTGGATTAATTTTAACATTAAAAATGAGATTGAACCGTTACAGCTTGAAGAATACCAAACTAGAAATTAACATTCATGATACCTACACAATTTCTTACCAAGTACTAAATAAACAAATGTCTTAAGAGAATAGTGGCAAATTAATTTTACCAATTAAATTTGCTATACCATAATTACACACCTAGAAGTGATTAATTACACACTCAAAATGAATTATAACCCTGCCAATCACTGAAAAACTAATTTTTAATGGAAAGGAATATTAGATTTCAGAACATTTTTGGGAAAAATACTATATTACTGAAAATAGTATATATATCCTAGTGTGGAACTCCCCAGTAGTGTGCACCTGTCATCCCGAACGCACGAAGCGAACATAGGGTCTTTGATTTCGCGCATGGATGCCTAGTAGCTAGACCTTGGAGTTTGCATCCAACAGTGTTAATATCTAACCTCAATCAATGTACAATCCTGAGTAATCCTACGGTGGATAACTGTCTCACACTCAACATGGATTGAACTCCGCTAGTAACGACTTATCACTAGAAAGGAACTTGTAACATATAGAAGCTAGTCACTAGTGAGCATATGATTACTATTAGTATAGGGGGATTTGTGATTGTAAAACTTTCAGAGTTGGTCTAACCAAAATCAGTTCGTGATTTCAACTGTAAAAATACTACAGTTTCCACAAATCCCCAATAATAATAATAAAATTAATATAAGTTATTACCCAAAGGGGAAACAAACAATAGTTTTAATGAAGATACAGTAACATGGTTCAAATTTCATACTAATAAGGAAAAACTTAACGTAACGTTTAATTCCTCATGTAACTTGGAAATGAAAAAAAAGCGAAATAGACATCTTGAATTTTGCTATAAACACAATATTGTAAGGCATTTATTATTATTATTATTATCATAAAGAATTCTAAAAAACGAAACTCCCTCAGCAACGTAATTGACTCGTCTTTTTTCCTGCCTAAATGTTTGTACACGAAAGACTGTGTCGGTAAAATGTTCATTTTAGTAAAAGACAAGATGATTATTTTTCCAAAGTCATTTTATAAAAATATCTCCATGTAGTAGGGGTGGTAGTAGTAGTAGAACTAAACAATAAAACAGCAATTCATTAGATGAGAAAGTAAGAAATGACTATGAGCTTTTTCAAGACAAAAGCAAGACAGTTAGACTTTATAGTACGCAAGTGTCTACTGTTTTCAAAGTACTCATAAATACATGTAACAGATTTTAAAACTATATATATATATATATATATATATATATATATATATATATATCCATAAGTACGTAACCAAAAGTACGTTTATTATTACTACGATCTGACATATAAAGCAAACTTGATATTGAATAAAAAGAGATACGCTAAGAACAACAACAACAACAACAACAGATTTTACAAAAAAGTCAACAATTATTACATCAAAGTGGGAAAAAAAGAAAAGTGTACTAAATAAAAGTGCATATGAACTGAAAGACAATAATAATAATAACCATAAATATCTTAAACCTGATTGATTAAATGATAATAACAATGAAAGAGTCAGTGTACTTTGTTTCATCTTATGTAAAAATATGCATAGAATTATGATGAAATTCATTAATTTATAATACTGTAGTATAGTATTACAATACGTGAAAGATTTACATTAATCTTCTTACTTAGCTATATTTCATACAATTTTACCGGTAGAAATTATAAAATGAATCATTTACAAAGACCATGTAAGAGTTTATTATTCATTGTTATGTATTATTGGTTTAAGCATTCAAATTTGAAAGAATAAGTCATCCACTCATACACAAACAAAAATGTGATCGGGTACATGAAAATTTGAAATAAATCTAGAATGAATTAGATAAAAGCACTTAAAATTGATCGTTTTTTTTTAATTTTAAATCCATACACAGAACATTGGAACAGTGACTAAGGTACTTGACTCTGAATTATGGAAAAATGAGTTTGAATCCCTTCATATCTGTTCCGGTATGGGTATAACATAAGTACTAATGGTTATACACACAAAAATGTGCGTTGCACGTAGTTACTGGTAAAAAAAATACTGAGAATAATTAGTTTCATGATATACATTTAGTTAGACAAGCAATGAAAATCCTAGACCTTCAGATTCAATTTCCAATAGGATCATAGATACTGAAGAGTCTCAGACTAGGAGAAAACGGCCTTCTAGTGCTTTCTTATTTTTTATAGTTTTCGGTGATGAAAACCATAAAGTTTAAAAATTTCAACACAAGTTAATTACTATCATTTATTCAGTCATCTCACATCAAGTTGTGTAGTAATTCACTAACCAAGACTATACAGACAGAATGTTTACAGTCAAACAATAAGCAACTCAATGCTATCTAATTTCATCTTAAAATTATTGAACTAGTAACTTAATTATTCACATGAAATAAGCTAAAGGAAGTTAGAGAAAGCAGATATTTTATCGAGTAAATTAACGTTTACAGAACTGATTTTGTAATATAATTATAAATTTGAAGTAAAAATAAAAACCAAATTTGTTTGATCAATCAAATTTTATTTACAAAGAAAAAGATACTTCATATGTGAATGTGTCCACCGGAAATTTACAATTCTCAGTAGTCAAAACATTTCATAGAAGATAATTGCTGGCATACTAAAATGTAACCACTTTTTGATGTTGTCTAAGTCCACAGCAAACATTCACAGTTTATGATATCTGTTTCGTTTAAAGAAATTTTTATTAAAGGGTTTTGTGGAGACTATTGAATTTTATAGTTTATATCAATGACTGAACTGAATTAGATAACGATTGAAAACAAAAATCGACACACATTGATGAAATCATCAAAATGCATCACAAAGTACGCGATAACTTGGAATCCGCAAGGCAAAAGAGAAAGAGGAAAACCAAATAATATATTGCGCCAGGAACTGCAAGTATACATCAAAAGAATGATTAACACTTGAGAACAACTGGATAGGAGAGCCCACGACAGAGCTGGTTGGAGATTGTTTCACGAGGGGTAACAGGCGTGAGTAAGTAATGGGACTTCTCTTAATAGTGTGCATCCAACCATGACCTCGCCAGAGATCGATGGATTATATTTTCTAACTTAAAGTGATCCGCGATATATATATCATACAAAAACAAATAGAGCGGCAATTTATGGACGATCTTTGAGCGATTGTAAAGTGAAACCTTAACTTCTTACCAATATCAAAATAGGGTTCTAAATTAGTGTAATGCATTGAGTTTAGGAGTCAAAAGTTAAGATTAAAGAAAGAGTCAAAGTTTTCATAACAAACACACATCAATTACAATGCAAAAATGATATTTAACTACATGGATAAATGAATTTTGCACCAAATTCCAAGAGTTGCTATCTCAAATCTGATTGATTCATTCACAAATTATGACCAAACCCAAGAATTATTACAGGAATAGACAATAACTATTTATAAGAAATGATTTTGGAAAAGTTATATTACGGGCAATGTTCATTGTTAAAAGTAGAGAAAAAAGAATACAATAATACTTCTGCTTCTAAATACTGGTTACATATTAAACACAACTCGCTTAACTAATATACGCCATACATTTATTTACAATTTAAGTGACTTTAGAAAACGGTCCACGGACGATATATATACATATTAATACACTATTTTGTTAACACTCCATCATTTCATCCACCACCTCTACATTTTGCAAGAAGTAGAAACTAACACTTTTCAACCTACCAGTAATACGTATACATACGAAAAATATGAAATTAATAGGTACAATTAATATAGGGAGTTTGTGGAAATTACTAGATTTCATAGTTTAACAACACGGACTGATCTTAATTAGACAGCCATTGAAATCCAAGTAGTATTAAAAAGATGTCTTGTCATAGTATAAACTGTCAAGTGCTTCGTAGTTTTCAATGATTATCAAACTAGAATCAATCCGTGACGTAAACGGTTGTGTAACATGTTTCTTATTAATAAGGTAATATATTATAATAAAGCCGATTGATTGATTGAATGCACTAAACTACGGTAGCGTAGCAGCGATCATTAACATTGAGACATTTAGTCTTTCATTTTTGTAAAAGATACTTGACATCCTACTCCGACTAGATGATGAACAGACAAGACAGATTGAACAGATATTAGCTAACAAATAAATAAAACAACACACTTCAAATATTTATGGAAGATAATGAAATGAAAAACAACTCGATACAACCACTTCATAACACTTTTAGTTTAACAGCTTATTAATTTTGTAGTTTACATCACTTACTGATCTTAATTAGGCAAATCTTAAGAGCTACAACTCACTGGACACCCATTTCATTTGAGTTTGGAGTTCTTTAACAGTATACCTCCACCAACCTGACGAGAAATAAATATAGGACTTCGAAATCTTGCAACGAACGCTTAACCGGCATCTATTGATTTACAAATCCAACTTCAATCAATATGCGATATTGAGCAGTTACTGCATTACATTCGACATAGTTAAACTCTACTAGTCACAACTGACTACAACACTGGAAACTGTTATTCAAAATAAACCATTATAGATTTAATTTAAGTGTAAGGCACAGGGGTTTGTTTCGCTGTTGTTGTCTCCAGTTACAGTTAGATAAATTTAAGCTCATGATGAAGAGTATCTTTATATAAAAGAAGTCTATTAAACTGTATATTAATGGGTCAAAAACATTTAAATAATGGTGTATCAAAATAAAAATACTGCAACCAAACTTCACAGTTACATATATATTTTCTTCAATACTACAATTGTAATATTAACACACACAAAACAACTACCAATGCCTACATTTACATTTGTATGATCTAAGTGTAGCGATAAGCAACTCCTGTGGAGATCACCAAATAATGACTACTAAAATGTACTATGAATGCACATTTCAAATTCAATGGTGAAATCTATAGACAAATAGATGGTGTAGCGATGGGTTCACCCCCAGGTCCCATATTGGCCGATATTCTTCTCTCTCTAAACTAAAAAACAGCCTACTGGCACAACAGATTGAAAAGTTTTCATTTTACTGCCGATATATGGATGATACGCTTATCCCTTGTAATGACCATACTGGCTCAATAGAAACACTTGAGCTACTCAATATAGTTCATCCGTCCATAAAATTGACATGTGAGGAAGAAAATGGAGGAAGAATAGCCTTTCTATATGTTCTACTTACAAAGGGAAAAGACGATTCACTGAGAAGAAACATAAATAAGAAAACTACGTGGACGGGCCAATATACAAACTTTCTTGGTTTTTAGGTATCATTACCAAGTTTTGATTTGATAATTTCGAATAGATTCAGCATTGGGTAGATTGTTATAAATAAATAATATATTTGTAATATCCCCATGCGTAGAAAAATTAGATTTTCTGACGTTTCGTGACCTTTATAATGGTCACACATTTTTCACCATTAACAGTGCACACATACACAAATTTACATACATGTCGCTTATGAATCATCTTGACCGAAATAACATGACATTGACTTATTCAGACCTGCTTTTTGATTGATCGCACCTAATATTCGTGTTGTTCCGTTGTACTATTTAAACTTGGATTAATGTGAATTTGGTTATTTATTCTCTGAAGAAGTGGCTTACACTGAATCACGAAACGTCAGAAAATCTAATGTTTCTTGGTTTTGTTCATCTACAATAGAAAAGGAACCTGATTAGGACACTACATCATAGAATCAAGAACATATGCTCTAGAGAAGCGGTCGAAGATGAAACAAAGGCATTGAACACGACCCTGAAACAAAACGGATATCCGGAGAAATTCATAAATAAAAACAGCCAATAAAAGAGAGCATAAAGAATGCCTAACTGTGGATAAAAAGCCTCTGTATATACGCAGATCAATCCAAAGAACTTTTAATGCAGGTAAACTGGCTTCAAGAGATATTTCCTAGAGTTCTAGTGAGAAGCAGTGACCAGTGGAGTTCAACCAGGCTTTTTGTGAGATAGTAGCTCACTGAAGACAATGGTGGATGTGTCGCTCAATTTCGTGGATCGGTTGAAGTTAGACATTAACACCGTTGGATGCCAGCTCAGTGGTATAGAGGTTAAGCGCTCGCGCGCGAGACCGATAGGTCCTGAGATCGAATCTCGCTAGTCGGGATCGTGGATGGGCACTGATGAGGAGTCCCACAATGGGACGAAACGGCCGTCCAGTGCTCCCAGGTTTTCGATCGTGATCTAGCTTCAAATGACTCATGATCTCAACTATTGAAATTATCATAATATCCACAAAAACCCCTTCTGATATATTTATTCTGATCGTTTATCTCACAATTTGATTTCACTTATGAATTGATTCAAGTTAACACTTCATATTAGTCATCCCAACATTAACGATTTTATTTTATATTACAAACATTCATATATTACAATTTTAAATGATGTACTGTGCCTTAAACTTGGCCAATTTCATGGATTATTAATTTGGATTTATAATTGTAGAACCTGATGAGAAATTATTGAAAAGAATATTCTTCGTTCATATAATTGTGTTTTAATGAAAAAAACATTCATAACACATTATACTTGTAACCAAGATTTACAAGATGATTAAGCAGTATTAAAAACTGGTTTATTCCCAGATAGATGATGGGAAGCTATAGTTAGAAGCTCTAAACTAAGAAGTGAAAGGAAAATAAGAGTGTAAAGGACTGCTCATTAATGATGTTAATCGATAATTCCTCTAAATTGTCCATAGACTAATGTTGAAAAATGTAAATGGTTGAATTTTGACTCACTGAAGATTACATTTTGGTCAGATTTTAGATTAACACTTGTATAGAATTATGAGAATTGTCTAAATCAGTAATAATTGTATTGAAAAGAACTATGTGTATTCTGTAGACTGACCCATGAATTCAGCTATCAAAATAATAATAACGATATATATATATATATATATATATATATATATATATATATATATATATACTATGTGATAGCTAACTACACAATCATTCACACATACACTGACTCAAATGTTCATCAATCAATCGACCCATTTATTGCATGACCTTTTGGTAATTGTGATTAAATTTGTATCTATTCAGCACATACATGCTATAATCTGTCTGTCAAAGTGATAATGAATTTTATTGTTCATCGCTCTGCATTCTTCAATTATTTCTTACGCCTTAAGCTACTACTCTAAGTTTTAGGATCATCATTCACAAATACCGAATACAGCTGCGTTAAAACTGATTCTCGTTTACTTCATAATTAAATGATATAGATGAACGGATTTTGTAATGATGAAGCCGATTTTCAGCACAAGTGAGTGAGAAGTCTACATAATGGTAAGTTTTGATTATACTGTTCAGAACGACAATGAAAGCTCCTGAATTAAACTATCCAGGTCAGAGAACTCAACAATAAAGAAACACAATATTAACTTGTTGCTTGTTCTGTTTAACTTATAGGATAATTCACTTGGTTAACATATGAACCAGAACGAAACATCCATCCAGTGCTTCTAGGTATTCAAAAATAGTTCAGCTAGGAACAGTTCATGATTTCATCAGTGAAAATAAATGTGTTTTGTTTACTGAGTGTGTTTGTTTATCACCAGTATGGATCTATACACAGAACTTCTCATCGGTATGAATTACATCATACTGACACATTCCTATTATCGAGTTCGAATTCATTCATCTTCTATCTATAATAATTACCATAAAGACTCAGCATGACTTTTTTGCAGCGTGCTAGTAGAGCGGATAGCGCTAACTAACAAATGTTATCGATTTATAACAATACACAAATAAGACGAAGCAGCTTTCGAGTACCTCCAGGTGTTTAATGATTGTCCAGCTAAGATCAATTCATGATCTCAACTGTGAAAACACGTAAAATGTGTCTAATGTTTCCAGAAAGCATTTTTGCCAATACAACAAAGCATTCTTAAATCTTAGCATTAGTTGGAATGTGATTATGAGCTGAGTATACAGATAACTAACTTTTTTCTATGCAGTAAGAAGTTATAGACACAAAGTAACATTAAACACAATGAAAAGTTGTTCATATAATCTTATTTATACAGTTAGAGAAGTGCAACGGAAATAATAAATGACATACATACTTCGATTATCATGAATTTCTTCAAATGTCTTGTAAAACTACAGTTAAAATATTATACTATACTGCCTAATAAATAATTAACAAATGTTTATTTGAAGGGGGGTTTTGTGGAGATTTTAGTAATTTTATGTAGTTGAAATCATGAGTCATTTAAAGCTAGAACACCAAGGAAAACCTGGAAGCATTGGACGGCCATTTCGTCCTATTGTGGGACCGTGGATGCGCACTGCTGAGGAGTACTACAATATGACGAAACAGCCGTCCAGTGCTTCCAGGTTATCCATGGTAGTCTAGCTTCAATTGACTCATGATTTCAACTATATAAAATATTTATTTCCTAAAAGAATTGGTTTATTGTAAAAGTTTAAAAGGGAGTATTATTATTTCTTTTCGTCAATAAACACCATTATGCGTAAAATCAAAACAGTATATAACTTAGAATATGCTTAACTATCTACATACATACTGATCCTTTTATGTACAAAGGTATATACATACAAAATGTTAGTTATTTCACTTGATGATTCATTACAAAAATTGAACTAGTACAAAGGTTAAAGAAATTGTGAGTAACCTTAATTGGTAACTAGTTCAATACGGTAAACAGACATGCAGCAAACAAACATCAAGTAGAAAGCAAAAGAAACAACAATAAAAAACGTAGGTCGATTCGATGTTTTTTTTTCAAAAGAAAATGTATGTTATAGATGTTTTCTTTTTAAATATATCAATGAACACATGAAGCAACTGTAGAATAAAACTTTGACAACAGAAAAACAAAATTCGGGATAACTAATCAATAAACTCTATTGTGTTATGCATTTTACCAAAACTGTTCTATACAAAGTGAATAAACTTCTTCGGCATCCAACTCCTCCTCCTCCTCCACTAAGCACACAAATATATATGTATACATACACAACTACACAGGTAAGCAAACAAACATAGAATGGGAAAGTAAGAATTATCTTGACCCGAATAATGATTGAGGATAAAATTACAAATTGAAAATATACACATAAAATTTATTAATTCAATGGAAAATCATAAAATGTTATTTTAAAAAAAGTTTTTTTATTTTATTAGTAAATACAGGAAAGATAATATGCATCTCGTCAGTTAATTGAACTACGTTCGGGTTTAAGCTTTTTTGGGAGAAAAAAGATATAGATTAACAATTTTGTTTTTACAATCTATGTTGAAAGCGTGAGTCAATTGAAGCTAGACTACCATGGAAAATTTGGAAGCACTGCTTGACGGCCGTTTCGTCCTATTGTGAGAATCCTCGGCAGTATGCATCCACAACCTCGCCCTGCGATATTCGAACCCAGAAATTACCAGTCTCACGCCAGAGCACTTAACCGATAGACCATTGAGCCGGCATCCGATGGTATTTATGTCTAACTTCAACCAATCCACGAAGTTGAGCAACCGTTCACCAATTGTTTTCACTGAAGACAATTTCCAGGTTTTCCTTGGTGGTCTAGCTTCAATTGACTCACACTTTCAACTATGAAAATACTAAATCTCCACAAAAACCTCTTCTGATAATACAATCTATGTAACAGAGGTTGTATACTGAACTCCAGAACATTAGCGAATTTAAATAAGGAAATATTAACTCATGGTAGAAAGTTAAGGAATTCTAAACTGTGGAAAGTTTTAGTTGACTAAATTGATATGAAATCTATTTAAAAGGATATAGAATCATATCTGAATTGGTTTAAACTGATAAACTTCAAAGTGTTAAGCTGAATGATGATCGCTACAAAAGTAATTCATTGCGGTTAAAACACTCTGCCTCCAATCGACACACTGTTGAGAGATTTACTGTACCCATATCTGTTTAGACAGTTGAGGACTAGTACCATCCCATTCTTGTGTAACCTGTGGCGATATGTCCATTTACTATGGGACACCTCATCTATTTATAATTTATGGCTGTGAAATGTCTTTAAATTAGAAGATATTCGCACGTTAATAATAACCCATCATAGGTGCCTTCAATTCATTGCTCATGTAATTTGGGTCAACCGAGTGAGGAATATTGAGGTTACATAGAGTATTGGGTAAAGATGTCGGAGCTTTTAATGAATTAGTGACTCGTTATCGATTGGAATGGTTGAAACACAATATTACATACGCGCTCAATGCTGACTAGTGTTGGGGACGGATGGAAGAAAGTTAGGGGCGGCCAAACCAAAACGTGGCATCAGTGCTTGAAGTCACTAACTTCTGGTCTGAGCCATGTTGGTATATAAAGACTACTGGGTTAAGGTCTGGGTGAACATCGTAACCAGTGGTTGAAGACTCTGTGTGACATGGCTCAGAATTGATCACAATAGTGTAGGTGTATACACTATTTATCTTCCCTTAAACCGTGAGATTAACATTACTTTGTACATTTCTTTCAACGAACCAATCCTTCCTCTCCGTATCATATCCTTATATGCAATCTTTTTTTATATATTACCGCCATTGAAGTAACTAATTCTATGAATTCGGTGTTTATCTAGTTGTGTCAATGAGGTGTAGAAACTTGGACTGATGCATATATGTAGCTGGTCCCACGTTGTAGATGACTGACAAACCGATGCTCAATCATCCCCTAACTCGACGAACAGTGTCAGTTGACGTAGGAGTAAATTGGGAGAAAACTGTCAGCGAACAAACTAAAGTGTGTTCGATAAAGTCACTGACTTTTAAATCAAGCCGTGTTGATAGGTGAAGACTACCTGGTTAGAGTAAGCGTAAGTATCGTTGTTAAATGGTTGGAACTTCGGTTGACATCACTGATAATCTTTATCTACCCTCAAATCTTGAATTTTAAAATCATCTAATATCTTTCTGTTCAATGAATCCATACTTTCTTTTCGAATCATTTCATCTATGCCCAATTAATGCGTTACATTCAAAAAGGAAAATACAAAAAAATGCTAAAATTAGCAAGTAAAGTAATAAATAGGACTCTCCTAGTAAAATATTGGTTAAATACGATAAAACGTAAATATGAATTAGTTAGTGAACAGGTGTATAACTGATCACTAGGCTATAGGCTTCACAATATACCATGAACAAATAACTATCGAGCTATCAAAATTAATGTAAGAATTAAAAGTCAATGACTTTTATTCAGGATGAAGAATGAATGAATGGATAAATAAATGGTCATTAAAACCATTTGTAATTACAATTTACATTAACACACTGACCAATATCAAATAATGCCACTATCTTCTCATTCTATTTAGAATTTACGGTCAATTTCAATTTAAAAGTACAAAAAAATGTTATGTAAAAGCACAAAAAAAGAATAAAATAATAAATGATTCCATAATTTTTTGGTGAATTGTTTAAAACATTCATATGATAATGTCTTTTATTCCTTTGGTAATATGTTGTGAGATGGATAGGATATTTTTATCAGTAAAGCTTTTATTATTATCATAACCAATGATTAGTATCTATAAGATTGAAAATTTTCTCCGAAAAAAATATTAATAAATGAAAGTCAATATATGGAAGTGTTTATTAGAAAAGTAATTGGCAGTATTTATATTAATTAATAAGCATATTTAAAGATAAACATTCAAAATGTGAATACAAAGATACAATCTTACTAGCTAATTAACTAGAAATTTATGTTAACAATTTAATTATAATGTTTTAAGAAGAGTTGAATACTGGTTAGAGCAGTAGAGTCCAAGACGAGTTCTTCATTCTATTTTGGACTCCTCAGATAGATTTACCTACTATATCCCAATGTTGATGTTCACTTTGGGGCCCGATCTATTTGCTTATTTATTTGAACACATAAATATTGGTACAAAGGTGAAACCTTCGTGTCCACCAGCCCAGTTAAAGCACCGGACATTCTCTTTTCGTCCTCTCAATTTCGTAAACAACACCCCCACCGTGAGAGGCAATGAGTAGGACTTCCGTGACAGTGGCTGTATACGTATGGTCATGTGAGAGCATTTCGAGAGGGCGAGGGGACTCTCCCCACCCTTGACTGTACCAGGGTATTTAGGGGCCTGGGACTCGAACCCAATACTTTTTACCAAAAGAGTTATTCACAGAGTTAATGAGTCCAGATAGACCCTGGCTTGTGAAAAGGGGATGAAATTTAATTTCTCTTTTAAGAGTTATAATCTTCTTGTCATTGATGTCATAGACTTCAATTGATCAATTTCTTTTTGGTATATGTACATCCTGATCAAATTGTCTTGATGGTGCTATTTGAGCCATAAGCATTTAATCATAGTTCTATTGAAATCATAAACTAATTTAAGTTTAACAACCATTGAAAACCTGGAAGAACTGAACGGCTATTTTGTTCGAGTGTGGAAATCCTCAACAATGTGATCTACGGACTCCACCAGCAGACATAAAGTGATTGTCTAAATTAGATCGATTAGTGATTTCAATAATATTCAACAATCACCATGATCCTACAATAATAACTACAATACGATTGTCCAGTTGAGTTCAAAAAATATATCACAAGGGTATGATAGTTCCTATTATCGACAAATTATAATTTAAATTTTATTTATTTCATATTGTAACGTTTAAAAATGTTACTATTCTCTTCCTATAAAATATCAGTGTATGTATTCAAATGAATCAAGGGTTTTTTATTAAGCATAAAGTAATGATTCGTTTTTATTGCAGAAAAATAGTCATACTGGTAATATTATTCCCTTTTTGACAATGATTAGTTAAGTAACAAGAAATGATACTTTCTTAATTCTTGATTTCGTAACAATGGAAAACTGAGTATATATAAATTAATACACGAGATAAGCAAGGAACTATTGGATACCTACTTACCTACCTTAGTAAACAAGACCACTTAAACTATTTACAAAAAAATAAAATAAAATAAATGATGGTTGTAAAAAATTACTTTGATAATCTGTTGCTTACAATCGCTATGATTTATTAATATAGATAAACGGGCGAATAATATGATATTGTCTGATACTCAGACCTCTATTAACCGCTTATTAGTTTCCCAGAACTCTCTCAACCTCAATCTCAAGTGGAAAACAGAAAGTGGGGAGTATGAACAGAAGCTTTACTTCTAATGTTCTTTTATGTACGGGGGTTATGTATAGAAAGTAAGGATATTTATAAGCTTACTGGAGATTATAGGAGCTTCTGAGACCATCTATGATCTGATAGCAGATAACAAAATATTTAAGTGATATAGATTTTATACTCAACTGTAAAACCTACATTTATTAGTGTTTTGATAAAGAACTAATTGTAAATAAGTATTTCTTGAGTCAACTTGTATTTTGAATCTACCTATAGTAATATTAAATACACTGAACTTTTGGACTAGCTTAATACCAAACCTTTTTCTCCTATGCCTTAAATTATAATTTGCTTTATTCCCTTTTGTTTTATATCTGAGTTTTACTCATCTCATTTATATTGTTTCCTTCATTTATTGTTACATAACCTTCTGTTACATAACATTCTGCTGTATTTAAAATCGTGTTTCAATGCTTTAGTTTAATTTTTATCTAGTAATTTTTTTTAACTTCCCAACATCTATGGTTAGTTTTTATTATCCTAAATCTCTATATTTCTAACGTAGTTTAACCCATACCTATATGATACAAAATATGTATAAACTCGTCTTATTTCTAATGATTTATACCATTTTGTGTTTAGGTTGTAAGTATTTGAAAAAAATCCACAGAAGATAAATGAGAATTATTGATTTATTGTGCTGTAATCACTGTTATTCTCAATACCATTTATTCTTATAGAGTGCCAGAATCTATTTGTCGATTACGAGTGTATAAAAACTGAAAGTCTACAATTTCGCATTTAATCATGAAATTTCCCTTCCAATTTTTTTTTATTATTTGACAAAATATACGAAGAAAAAGATTATTCCTAGTCACAGAAACATGGATGGGGAATATTGTGAACAGACTGAAGTGATAAATGTAATGATTTAAATGATTAGCTCTCTCCGCGATACCTAAAAGTCCTGGGTTCGATACTTGGTGAGGTCGTGGATGCGCACTGTTGAGAAGCCTCATGCTGGGACGAGACAGACGTCAAAGACTTCTTGGTTCTCAATAGTTCTCTAACTACGATTAGTTTGTGATGTAAATCATAGAATTTAACAATCTCCACGATCCCATTTATTAATTTTCATAGTCAGATTTTTTTTAAAAATTTATGCCAATCAAATGAGCCTGTTAGATAGAGTTCAATAAAAACAATTAATTACGAATTTTCTCATTTTTGCTGGAAACACATTAACTATCAATAATACGTATCACATGACAACCAAATTCATAATGATAATTGAACTATATTGGTAAAATAATGGATTATTACTCATTAATTTATTTAATGCACTATTATCGTGTTATTATATATTAGAATTTCAGTAGAAATAGCTAACTATCAAGAAAATCTGTCAAGCAACACACCACAACCGCGTTACAAAAAGAATCACATGATGTTATAGTCAGAGATATTAAAGTTAATTTTCTAGAGTGTGTAAAACATCAACAAAATCTCAAACACCACACAACCTAAGGGGTTACAGTTGCTGCCAGGATGCCTAAAGGCAATTCACTTTTCCAACTAGAAGATAGGAAGTTCGTATAATAAACAGAATTGGTGTAGACAAAGATCATTTAATAATTAAATTTGGAAAAACAAAACATACATATGACTAAATACAGAATAATAAATATTGATCTGAGTAATCAACAACTAGTTTGATTCATTATGATGGTATTGCAACTTATTTTTTCCACTATTTAAACTAGATCTAACTAAACTTAGCAATGGGTCAATGTTTCAGTGACTCATGTGCACCCATCCAATTGTCTTCAGTTTTATGTATTCTAGAAGACAGACCCGTTTCTAGGAGGGGAAGATAACACAATGGACAAATAATTGGTCAAGAAATGGATTTCATTTTGAAAGAATTATACAGACCTCTAAAACGGAAATAGTTTGAAGTGAAGGCTACAGTATTATAATTCAATGGATTGAGGACCTTACTGTTAGTCAGTACATAAGGATTTGATAGAATTGTCAAATATCAATATATTATGAAATTAATAAATATATAATCATGTGTAATATTCTTTAATACGTAAAGTGTCTAATTAGTTCCGGTGATTTATATTATAAACACTCTGAAATCTCATCTCTAATAATGATAATAATAATAAAGTAAGTACATACACATTTTATGAGTTGAAATACTACAAAGAACCTACAAAAGATGATTTACAAAATACCACCAAGTGTATTAATCAACAGAATATACATGTATTCTACCATAGATTACAATGTTACATGACTAGAATACTATGTGTATTTAATAAACAAACTTTTTCAATCAGTCATAATCACCGTAGAGATTGACATGATTATTTCATGATATTGAAAACTATTTGATAAATCATTTCTTTAGTGTTAATGAATAAAATTTATTGGATAAATGCTTAGCAATTCAAGATAGATAACAGGAAAAAACCTATTTCTAAAACTTGTGTTCTCTCACATTTTTTAAAAAAATTTGATTTTAAACACATGTTATTAATCAGTACTTTAGTGTAAAAAATTCTTGCTAATTGAGTTAAGTAATAGTTGGTGTTCTATATATGATTCTATCAAGTAAACAAAATCAGCTTCTAGGTGATGTTATATTATAGTTCAAACCTGAAAACTTAATAGATTTTGTCAATAACCAGTGATTAAAAGGTAATAGCAGACGTCGAAAACTCAATTTTGGAGATCGTTGTAAGTTTGTTATTACTAATAATTAGATAATATAGTACCAATGAAGACAAATGCTGTCGAATTGCATAGTTGCTTGTTTATGTGTTTTACAGAAGAAAAACCGACACACTACTATAAGAGGTTTAAATTGATGCTCTTACATAATATTCGAAAAATAAAACAATGACATACTTGATCTGTTCTACTGCTGGAAGCATTACGAGGCAATCTACGAAGGCTGTGAGAACCACTTGAATACGAGTCACCTAACATTGAAAGGAAAATAACATTAATGAAAACAATTTATTCGAAAGGATTTTATGGAGATTGATTTAATTTCTAAGTAGTATTCATCAAAAATTGACTACAGTTAGGTTATCATTAAAAATCGAGGTTCATTGGACATCTATTTTGTCGTAGTATGGGACTTTAAGATGTTCCTGAAGTCCTAGTGAGATATTGTAATTTGCACAGTTCAGATAGGTCGAGAGATAGACAGTTATTTCCAAGAGCATTGTATAATCGTCAAGTTAAATAACAAATTGATTGAAGTTGAAACGACACAACTGGATCCTGATTCAATGGTTCTAATTATTAGGCGTTAACAGAAATAGATCTGAAGATCCTGGGTTCGATCCCTCGTGAGGTCATAGGTGCACACTACTGAGGAGTTTCATACTAAAATAAGACATATTTAGTTTTGTTTGGTTTTCAATGGTACGCGAAATAAGATCAATCTGTGATGAATAGTACTTGGAAATCAAACCAATGAAAAGAACTTCATTATTGGGAGAGTAAAATCACAGAGTGATACAATAAAAAAAACTTCATTTGCAAATTCGTATGTCAGTAGTAGAATAAAACTAAAATTCTGCAAATAATTTCTCTACGTTTTGCTGTGTTTCTTACACAATGATACATATTTTCAGCTTGTAATTTTCTAAATTCCTTAGCAGTGTTAATGTGGTCTCAGTGAGATCAATATGGCTTAATCCAATTTTCCTGTGAGTATAGAGTTTAATATCGATACGATTTCTCTAATACTCCACAGAATCAAAAAATAATCATACGATTTACATTTCTTTTACTGCTTTTTTTCTCTCTCTCTCAAACGATCAATTATTTCAGTTCCATTATTCTCTATCTTATTATCAGAGATGTTTGAAACAAACGCAAACTTAGTGACTTGAGAAAATTGTCTCACGAAACCATTTTTTGAGTTATTGATCCAATTTTAGAAAAACGAACGTACATAATGGTACGGTCTACATTTTTGTTCTTGTTACATAATGGCTAACACCGAGTTCACTGTCTAATGTTAGTTATCAGTAATAACTAAATGATCATAAAGTAAGCGTGATAATCAATCTGTACCTTGTAGAGCAAGTGCAGTTGGCGTTGTTGTAGCAGAACTACGTCTTAGTCGTTCCATATCAGCTAGAGCTCGATCTCGTTCGGTTTGACTTGTTTCTAGAAGACGTCTAAGACGATCTAATTCTGTATGTAATTGATTTTTTTCTTCTAATGCAGCCATTTTCTCACGTAAATGTGTCTGTAATCGTTCATTAGATTCCAATAGTAATTTGTCAACCTTTTAAACAAAAGATATTGAATTATACATAAAAAACAATCAGGCTGTAAAAGTTCAGCATTATTATTTAAAATAAGTATAAATTACGTAAGTGTAACTCATCCTAGATATCACATTATACTAAGTGATATATCTTCAACCTTAAATTTTCTAACAAGCTATTTTTAGACAAAAAAGGGTTACTTTATTAAAATCGCGAACTGTCATCAGAATTGGTTACCTCAAGTGGTGTTCGTCAGGGCTGTCCACTCTCCCCATTTCTGTTTAACTTTGTCGTTAACATACTTTTAGAGATAACACTTTCATCATCTCAATCTCCTGGAGTTGAACTTTTACCAGGAGGCTCACTTGTTGACTTAGAATACGCCGACGACATAGTTTTACTCGGTGAAGACGCTGACAAAATGCAGTCTTCTGTCTACCATAAGCAACTATGCAGGCATGTTCAGAATGCGATTCTCTCCCTCGAAGTGCAAAATGTTACTTCGGGATTGGGTTGCATCGGCACCTGAACTAGTGATAGGGAGTGAAGTAGTTGAGCGTGTTGACAGCTTCACTTATCTTGAGAGTCTCATCAGCCCTTATGATCTGGTGTGCAACGAAATCTCAGCACGGATACAGAAGGCTCGTCTAGCTTTCGCCAACTCGCGTCATTTATGGCGTAGGCGAGATGTCCGTCTAGCAACAAAAGGACGAGTTTACTGTGCAGCAGTTCGTTCCGTCCTACTTTATGTCTGTGAAACATGGTCGATAAGAGTAGAGGATATTCGTAGGCTACTAGTGTTCGATCATAGGTGTCTTCGAAGCATTGCTTGCATATCCTGGGACCACCGAGTAAGTAATGCAGATGTTAGGAAACGAGTACTAGGTAAGGATAGCAAATCGATTGGTGAAATAGTGAAACTTCATCAGTTGAGATGGCTGAGACGCGTGTTACGTATGCCCAACCACCGACTGCCCCGACGTGCAATGCTTTATGGTGTAGGAGTAGGTTGGAGGAAAGCTAGGGGCGGTCAGATTAAAACATGGCACAAATCCATGATCTCTGATTGGCGGTCTTATCACGTTCGTACGTTAACAGGGCATCTACTTGGCCACAAGTTATAACTGTTTGGTATCTTAGTATTCTGATTGGCCACTAAGGATTAAAGGAATTGTGTGAATTAATTGGAGTTTGAATCTTCAGTCACTGTTCACGGTTATTGGTGATATTAATTAAAGAGGAGATAGTCATTAGTTTGATCGGTGAAAAGTGAAAATATCATGAATAGACTTGATGATAGACTCAGTAGATCCAATTATGTAGGGTATGTAAATGTTTGAAATTAAAACAAGGCTAACATCGATCTACACCATGATTCCGATAAATGTTATAATAAATTCAAACATTCAGTAAACATACCGTCGCAGTTAAACGTGAACTATGATCCTCGTTTAATTGTTCACGTTGTCTAGCTCTTTGTAATTCTGATTGGATTTCATTCATTTCAACTTCCATATCTTTAATACGTTCTTCAGCTGTAGATAATTGTACACGTAATTCATCAACAACTGTCACATTAGGATTATTATTGTTACTGTTATTATTACTAACTAAATGAGAACTTTTGCTGTTTTTATTAGTTTTTTCATCATCGGAAATAGTTTCATTTTCAATAGATTCAATAAATTCGCCACCATTTTCAATAGCTGAGTGTTCTGTCGATGTTGTTGTTGCTACAGTTGCAGGTGTATTCACTTTCTCATTTTGTTGCATTGTATTCACTTTGACAATGGCTAATTCATTTTGTACTGTTTCTAATTCGCTAACCAAATGATTGGCATGATCTTTTGCCTTTATTATTATTATTGTATAATTGAAGTGATAGAAAAAAACATAGAATGATAATAGCAATGAAAACATATTGTTATGAGTACCATGATGTAAATGGTGACGAAATTATCAGATTTCTCAACTAATAAATTGTACAGTAGCTCTTACTCTCTTCCTCGCTCACTCACTTATTCGCTCAGTTTTGATTGATCAATTATGATCAATTAATACGCTCAACATCAGTCTATAAACAGCGAAGATAGGATATGATTGTGAATGAGAAAGTCGTAAGTCCCGTTGTAGGTATGAGGCCAATTGTCCTTTGGAGTTTGTACATACAAATGAAAGAGACTTATTCTTGAAATATGTTAAAAATACAGGGTTACAGAGTGGTTTTGAAGACCTAGGAGCGTGACTACAGTACCCAAAGGACAGTTTCTAAATAAACACAGATAATGAAAGCGTCTCAATATGAAATATCCAGCTCAGAGGGTCTAATGTCACCAAAATATTTGTTATGAGATTTATAGTATGATCAATCTATTTTTTTCAATAATTAATCAGAAAACAATTTAAAGACGAAAGACTAAAGTGCTGGTAAGTCACTCACAATAAATCATCTACAACAAAACTATTATTATGACTAACATTTATTCAGATTCATTTGCATGGCTTAGCAGTACAATAAACACTGATGGTTCACAACAGTTTAATTGGATCATATTTGGGATATGCATCATGGAGTTTGACCTAAACGCTGCACGGTTATACATTTAGCTAACAAGTAGACCAGACATATTCACGTGATAAAGAACCATATAAAAAGTATAAACAGACCATGTATCTTGTCATACGTCCACAATATCCTTTTTTGGAAATATGTTATCCTAGATTGTCAATATACCATAAATCGATTAAAAAAAGGAATTAGTTATAACTAGTGCTTAAACAACCATTACAGTCAAAATCAATAAATTTAAGTTTATCGTTGCATTCTTCCGGAACTTGAAAAAAAAAAATTAAACGTGTTATCCTCACAGTCTACAATGAAACTTGTTTTCTCTCATGAACGCAGAGACAAGATAGTTTTAATACACAAAAAACAATTCTATTGTTACAAACATTTAACTAGAAATTTCATCCGATCAGACAATACTAAACTGGATTTACACAAAATATGTCAAGCAGTAGAAGAAAATAACTTTTTAAGGGAAAGAAGAATTATTTCCATCTCTCTCCCCAAATATCTGTTTGTAAGCATTCTCACTCGAATATTGTCGACCAATTCGGAGTTTGTGCAGAACTGCCGTATGAGTTGTTCACGTTAACTGGAGTTCATCATGACTACCCTCATCATATTTTATGTAATCTCGCCATAGATACATACCTTCAGGGGGCTACTGAATCATCTAACCTTGAAAAGACTGATCTCCAATCCGCAGATTATCATATTGCCTTATAAAGTATAAATATAATTCATAAATGTCCAGCAAATGCACTAGAGTAAGAGATGAGTGGTCAACAGACCAAGAAAATGTATCGATCGATGAGGCCAATAAAGTCAGAATTCCGACACGTTAGGAATTTCTAATATTTGGGTAAGTCTCAGAGCAGTAATAGTAAAATCTAGTTGGAAATATACGGCTACAAAATCAGTTATAGTGAATCAAGTAAATAAATACTTCCTAAATTTCTTCACAAAGCACCTGGCTAAATATATTTTTGTACATTTGACTTATTAGAGGTATTTCAGAGTATGAAACAGAATGACTTGAATACGAACCCAACAGAAAGCAGAACGGCTCCCGAGAATGGCGATAAGTTATGCTGACGAATCCCAATCAGTTGTAAACCAAGTTCCAGGTCCACCTATAACTCCATAACACTTGTTACCCGTTGTAATTTTTCACTATCGAATACATTTACAAATTTATTCTACATCTTATTCACCCAAAGTCATCATATAATACACACATGTGTCGTCGACTACATCTTAAGTGGAACTGAACAACAATAAGGTCGTAAAATGATAAACTAAAACATGATTCGACCGTATAACTTAAGAATGAACCTAATAAGAAGATAAGGACCAAATCAAAATATATATATCACATTTAGGGTAAACATGGTTCGACATTGAGATTGAAAAAAAGATACACAAATAAATGTGATATTGTATTTAGATTAATAAGTAGTTATATACTATTTCTCAATTGTTTTTCATGTTCCTTGCACACCTAAAGAATTTCATGTGACATTGGCAATAAACTCCCATAGGGGCCCTTCTAAGCTTACTGCCAGTCTCAAGCCCGAAAAAAAAGAGAGATCAGAGCATGGAGTCGATAATCTCTTTTCATAAAAAGAAGCTAAAAAACGCTAACCAGAACATCGACAATATTCTAACATATTGTTCAAAATTAAGCAAATTTAGTACATTCACAAACTGTTTATTCTCCCTTACTTGTTTCAATTCAATTTCACGTGTAATCAATTCTGACTGAGCTCGACTAAGTCTATCCAACGTACCAGTAGCTTCACGTTGTGTAGCAAGATAACGTTGTTCCAAAGTTGCGATACGAGCTTCTTGATCTTCACGTTGAGCTTCCAACTCTCTTAATTCTCTTTGTAAACGAGAAATCTGAAAGAAAAAAGTAATATACTTTCTTTAATTTTAGCTTTAATTTTAATGAAAAAAATGTTAGTAACTGTACCACTACATAATCATACAAAGGCGTTTTTCTCCCGAAAAATATAGCATTTATTTCTAATAGAATGTTTTAAGTGGTCCCGACAGATGCCATTAATTTTTTCTAGTCTAGACTGTTGAATATTAAGTGTTGAAACAAATACCAAATTAACTCAGCTCGCAAAATTTGATACCAACAGCAACCCTTTGATGTATGAACTGTATATCCTGCCATCAATCTCGTAGGTTACTAGTATTTGACCACAGATGCCTTAGAAATATTGCTCGCATCTGCTGGGATCATCGGGTAAGTAATAGTGATGTTAGACTCAGGGTATTAGGGAATGATGGTAAATCAGTTGATGAGGTCATGAATCTTCATCGACTGAGATGGTTGGGCCACGTGTTACGTATGCCTGAACATCGATTACCATAGTTGAATGATAAGAATTTACAAAACCTGATTCTGAGCTATAGTTTAAATCTAGCAACTTGTGATACTATCCAATTGCTCACATCAAAGTAAGTATTGCAGGGTTCATAACTACGACCACGAAACAACCACTCCAATTCACCTGAATTTCAACTTACAGTATGACAAACATCATTACTGTTAATGGGTTTTCATTAAACAATATTGCGAAAATGTGAAACACAGGATATCAATTTAATGAAGTGAAAGCGTCATAGTTTCCAGAAACCTTGAAGGTCCAAGATTCAGAGTTAATAGAACACGCTATTTGAGGAGTTTAAAACTACGAAAAAACAACCACATAATATTTCCTGATTTCCAAAAATCCTTCAGTTTATATTGGCTTACGCCGAAAATAAATTTAAGGTATTTCGAAATCCGTTTCTGAGATAGATTTAACAACTATATTCATAAAGTGAACCAAATCATAAATGATAAAACTGTTATGGAATATGTGAGGACAGCTTCCGGTGAACTCAAAGAAGCTCTGAGAGAGCAGAAGACCTCCTATCCAATTATCGTTTAAAACGATATTTCATAATTACGACATGTAGCTTCCCTATTGAACGAATGCTAAATGCCACTGCATGTGGATTGGATGATTTTAATGATGATTACGTTTTTACTAAAAACCATAAATACTCGAGTATTTTTGTACTATATTTGACAGTGTTTGAAATGAGATTCCTTCCCACTCGCCTTCTGTCTTCTAACTTGCAACTTGGAAGATTCGAGTGCTCAATTTGTATGCAGAATAGCGAAAATCCAAGTTCTAGATATAACAGAATAGACAGGTTATGACTAACAGTGGAGTATCCAGGACGCATGTCCCGTTTAATTTAGGACTCATCAGCTGGATCTATCTTCCACATTCCAGTGTTTATGCTCACATTGGAATTCAAACCCAATAACTTTCGCATCAAACAAATGATCAACTGAGTTGCTATTAAGCTCTAATGACCTCTACCTTATTTAACAAGTATACTGTTTATGCCATCATTAAATGAGATTTTGAATAATTCTGCTGTTTAGATTCACGAGTGACTATCTGTACAACTTATTTATTCTAAATCAGAGGAGGTTTTGTGGAGATTTTTCATAGTTGAAATCATGAGTCAGTTGAAGCTAGACTACTATGGAAAACCTTCGTGCACTGGACGGCCGTTTCGTCCTATTATGGGACTCCTCAGCAGTACGCATGCTTGATCCCGCACTCGCGAGATTCGAACCCAGGACCTGCCAGTCTCGCGCCAGAACACTTAACCGATAGACCACTGAGCCGGCATTCAACGGCTGCTCAAAATCGTGGATTGGTTGAAGTTAGGCAATAACACTATTGGTTGCTGGCTCGTTGGTCTATCGGTTAAGTGTTCTGGCGCGAGACTGGCAGGTCCTGGGTTCGAATCTCGCGAGTGCGGGATCAAGCATGCGTACTGCTGAGGAGTCCCATAATAGGACGAAACGGCCGTCCAGTGCACGAAGGTTTTCCATAGTAGTCTAGCTTCAACTGACTCATGATTTCAATTACTTATTCTAATCAAACTTATAAAAAATTAAAATTTTCATATATTGCAAAAAGTAATAATCATCATGAAATTGGAAAACTTCATCATGGATGGAATAAAATATTAAGGGGATGAGAAAAAATATAAAAATATGTTTTTATTCATTACCGTTGCACTTCCATTCTTGATTATTACCATTATCATTATTATTATTACTATTATTATTAGTTCAGTTAAACTTTTAAACCTTTTCTAATGTAAAAATATTTTGACAAGTTAATAGCAGTTTATCGAGTTTCGGTAATTATTTTTAAAAACTAGTTTAGTCTAGGTTGTTTCACGTTAGGTCAGAGAATGTATGTATATATAGCCCTGTTGATTGTTCACATTAATGCTCATATTTCATCTACTGATAATTTAGCATAGATAAAACTGTAATCAGAAATTATTAGACTATTTAGAATAATGCTATTTAGTAGATAGCATCAATATCAATAAAGTTACAGATTGGAACAGATGCTGGAGTTGAACTAATGTGATTTCATGACATTTGAGGTCATTTATCTCCATTCAAATCGAATTTAAGTATATCTAAAATGGTTGTTAAGTAACTGAATGATTTAGAATACTTTCTTGAACGATAATAATTATTTAGTTCAAATGCAAACACAATTAGAAGCTAACATCATACACTTCAGTCATTAAAAAATTATAGTGAAGTAGTACTGTGTAAATTATTATTTAGAACTTGACTTCATTATATCCTAGCGAAAATTAATTTGTGGGTAACTTCTGAGAACTATTTGTGAATTAATATCATACATATATATTGTTTAACTATTAAGAAACTAAACTATAAATATTTATATACCTCATAGTATAAGTTTCTACTTAACCTTTTGGCTACTGTTACATGATTTATTATTCCCAGGTTATTCGCAATCTGTTAGTCCCAGTTTTTTCACGATCACAACCACTTTTGGCTTGATCTTGCACAAATGTTATTTTCTATTTTATGGTATGATGTGGTCTGATTTTGCCTGTATACAAACCAAGTATGTTTGAAATCTATGATTCGATATAACGGAGGCTGATATTTGCGTTTTGGACTAAACCGCCGAGTTAGACAAGAAGCTACTACCAGTAGGACCAATAAGAACTCTAGGCTGCTCGTACTGATTTATGCGTCATTGGTTAGGTCAATAAATCGGTGACTCTAATTAGCCATCACATCGCGTGATATATTAACAGGGTAAAAAGGCCACAAAATTATAACAGACTTCAAGTGTGACACATTTACATTAAACACTAAATTATAGAAGATAATAGTACAACAAACAAACAAGTAAAACAATAAAATACAACACACATTTGTCTTTACAAGTCACATTTACCTGATCATGAGCACGTGATAATTCCTTTTGTAATGTTGTATTAGATGCCTCTAAATCTCTAGATTTTGTAGTGACTTCAACAAGTTTACGTTCAACAGCTACAGCACTGGCAGCAGCAGCCGCTGCAGCTGCAGCAACTGATGCAACTGTTTTTGCACCGGAATTTTCTGAAGAATTCACTGCTGATGAACTTTCATCGTTTGAATCTTTTGATGTGATTGGTGGTCCACCTGGAGGTAATGAGGCTAGTTTATTGCCAACATCATTTCCATCAACATCATCTTTACTGATTTGTGTGATATGATTAGAATCAACTGATTTAAAGACAAAAAGAAATTACAAACCATAAAAACTGTACGAACACCTAATGTTTAACAACATAGGTAATTAATGAATTTTAGAAGATACTGACTAAAGTTATTTATTTAACATTTGATATGAAACTGAAGTGTGGAAGAATTCAACTTTTTACAGGTTTCAAGAATGTATTAAGTGGAAAAGTCCTAAACTATTTATTGCCTAGTGATAATCTTGCTAGTACCACATTCATTAGTGGTACAATTTAATAGAAGAACCTTAATAAAGGCAAAACTAGTGTATCACATCCATCTACTTTCTTTCTATCTTCTCTACAAACATTATAACAGCAAAGTGATTTGTTTCTGCTTTCCTATGATCCTCCTGATTACAGTTCATCCGAATTTCAACATTTTATCGTATTACGCTGAGACTTCCATTTTTTTCAATCTTCCATCTTCATGATGAATATTCAAGCTATCAACAACAAAAATATCATTGGTTTCCCTAATAAAAATAACATTTTTCATACCTTTGTTTGCGCTATTTCACTATTACCACGTTTAGCGAAATTTTTATGATGACTATAATTGTCATTAATATCATTTTGAGAAAAAAATTAAGTAGATATTTGCAATTGTACAGCTTTGAAAATGAATTCGTCGCAAAGAGAATTCCTCGCTGAACCAATCTTTCTTATTTGATATCTCAAATGGGTATATTTTGTTTACACTCATAATTGTCATTTTTCCTTTTTTTTATTTCTACTAAATGTAATATGATTTTATAGGAATTAAGAATGAAATCAACCCGATCGATTGCAATGATTATAAAATTTCGTTGTAAATTTTCTGGTGTATAGTCGAACAATGGAACGAGCAATGATATATATATATATATATATATATATATATATATATATATATATATACTAGGCTAGATAGTCCCCCAGCATATGAGACAATTGTTACCGAAATAAATAGTTGAGAAAAGAGTTATTTATGCCAACTAAGTGATACGACGTTTGAAAATTAGGCTTAACAGTTAGGTCTTCAACAAAATGTGGAAGGAGTGACCTACATGTTAATTCCTTCCAACCACCTACAGCATTTTATATTGTACACAAACATTTTATTTTGACACAAAAGTTCTATTCATCGGATCTGGTTTCCTTGATTTCTAAGCACTAAATGATTTGCGTCAATAATACAGTTTAGTAAGTACCTATCATTCAGCCACATCATCCAACGACTAATATTCCACTCATTGATTATGAGAATAGAGGGATTTCGTATCGTCAATTGTTAAAAAGACTCCTTCATAACGCCAAGTCACCAACTACTTCATTGTGTTATATCTGCGGGATTAGAAGTGAGACATTAAAAAAGACCAACCTTCTAAACTACGCAAATTATTCACTAACCAATTGTTGCTGATTCTTTTAAAATGCTATTTACTGCTTCTTCTACTTTCCATTACTATTCGCATTACTACTTCATTCTCTTTTTCATTTTGTTAATTCAAATCATGACAATTTCCACTAATTCACTTATCTTTCAGGTCTTACTTTAAGTTTATCTTTCTATGTCTTAATTATAGATTAAGTTAAAAAGTTAAAAGTTTATATGTACCATTTTCATGAATGTTTTTTAACAGAAAACAAACACCTAAATGATACTCAAAAAATGGTACTCAAAATGAAAATATTCGACTTCTAATAGTGAGTAAATAACAATTGAATTGAACAATGCTGAAAAGAAATAAACAATGATAATGAACCAAAATTAAATACTTTTCAAAATAAAATAACTTACCATTTCCATTTACAGATGATGCAATTTGTTGTTGTTGTCTTTGTTGAACTGCTGTTGCAGCAGCAGCTACACCAGCTAATGCTGCAGCTAATTGTTCTCTTAATGCAGCACGATCAGCAGCAGATGAACGTACTTCTTCTTCTAATTGTGCACCACGTTCTAATGCTGTACGTAAACGTTCACGTACACGTTCATCTAATGCTTTATGATGTTCAAATAATGATTTTAATGCTTTTAATACTTCAACTTCAGAACTAACACCACCAGGACTATTTACTTGTCGTTTTACAACTGTCATTCTTAATGAACGTTCATGTCTAGCAACTAAACATTCTAAATGTTCTAAAAGAAGCTGAGATAAATCAATTAAAAACAACAATAAAAAAAGGAAGAGATCTTATTCTGTTATTAAAATATGGAATAATATATTTGATTAATCAAAGTTTTTTATAGATTACAATATGATAAATCGACCGTAGTTAGGCAACCACTGAAAATCAAGAAGCACTGTAGAGTTGTATTATAAAATTATAGGAATCCTTAACACATGGGCCACCCCACCAACGAACAAATCCAGAACTTGCAAATTATATTACAGGAGCCTAAACTTCATACTAGTAAATTAGTGAATTAATGTAGGGTATATATACAAACTACTAAATCTTGACTCAATGATCTAAAAAACTCAACAAGAAATCCAAACGTCTAGTGATCGATCCAAAGTAGAAATATGTATATGCACTGATGACGAGTCCCAGATTAGGACGAAATAGTTATTCATTGCCATCTAGTTCTTAATAATACAACCTAAGATCACTCCGCGATATAGACTTAAAAACCTAAAGGTTACCAGAAACTCCATAAATTAATAAAATACATATTATTTAAAGATTTCTCTTATGATAAAAGTAGCAAAACTGATTCACTAAACAAAAATTAAAGAAAGTTATCTACCACCTAAAAAGTTGTTATTAACGACAAAACGAAATATGTTGAGTTATTTAACAGAATAAAAATAATCAAACAGTTTATCGACTTTGGTGTCATGATCATCAACATTATCATTTATTTACTTCATAACCTACAATTTTACACTATTCATAAATCGACTTAAATGAAATTAAACACACAATACCTTAATCTAGTTACAGCTTGTTCAATGGCAAATTACAAAAATAGTATTAACAAACAATAGGTAATGATAACATTCTTTTTAGAGGGATACTAGTTTCCTTTCAGTCGAGGATTGGTTAGTTTACACATTCATAAAGTTCAGTGATCTGGTATAATCATTAGAAATCTAAGATATATGGTTTCTTATTGTTTTTACTCCTAATGTTTAAAAGTAATACATGAGTATGAAGCAGTGAATCTGAGAGTAACTGAAATTAATCTTTAAAGAGGGTTTACACAGGAATAAGTGTCAAAAAAATTTGATAATTACGATTTGGAAATATGGTTAAATATTATACACGTCAACTTAAAAAAAAGTTTTTTTTCACCAAAAGCTTTTAGTTTTTAGCATCAAAACTTAGCTTTTCATTAGGAAGAAGCCTGTATAGCATCTCATGATATAATCGTTTCTTTATAAGAAAATGATCATTGAAGAAGTCTGGAAAAACTACAAGTCAGTGTAACAATCAAACACAATTTATTAGTCTAGTGCATTCGATCATTTAGGTTATATAACATTAAAATTTTATTCTGCTCTCCATTTTTTAGTGTTGTATGTTTATGTGTGTATGAGTGAGAAACGATTGACTGTTTGCTTTGCTATCAAGCAAACTTTCCCCTGAAACAACTATTATCGTTTGCTGATCCATAGATGCCCAGATTAGTCGAATATTTTTAAGTATCTTTCTTCTAAAATGTATATTCAAGAGAGTAACTCACACAGTTATAATGTGGTTAGAAGTCTAATAAGTCATAAGCGATGTAGAACCTGGTGTATATCTGGATCTTTTTAAACTGTAACAGCATAAAAACGAAGCTAGATGAAACGATCAGGACTAATCCAATAGTAGTACAATTAGTGACAATATCAGTTGTAGGAGAAAGGATTAAACAGAGACAATATGATTCGAAAATAATGAATTCTCCGGAAAAGTATAGGATAAGTTTAAAACCTAAGACCTAAAGGAAGATAGGGAGTGAACGCATCAGCATCACTCACCATCAACAATCACTGGCTAGAAGTTAGATTTAATAGATGAAGTTCAAACTTGGGAAAATATAAAAATATAACTAAATAAATCTGAGGAACAACATACCCTTGTATTATTTCTTTCCGATTTCAATTCAACAATTTCTTCTTCTCGTTCAGAAATCTGATCACGTAAACGATGTACTTCTTTGGCCAGTAAAGATAAATCCTACAAGTGAATAAACAATAAAAGCACTATAAAAATTTTTTTGAAGACTAGAATCAAGAAAAGAACAAAATCTTGAAATCAGTATAAAACTGTCTTAAACAATGAGGCTTCACACTATATATATCTAGAAGGCTAATTTACTCATTACCGATTGGATATGACCAAATACTGCACGGAACATACTATGAAATGCTCAAATATCAAAACCGTTATACCAGAAAACTCTAACCTGTGTAGTAATAAATATATTTTATGTGCTATCCCAATGAGTAGAAAATTTTATTTGTGACCTTTCGTGACTAAGTATAAGTTACTCTGAAGTGTCTTACATTAAGTTATAAAACATGAGAAATACAATTTCCTACTCATTGGAATATGAACAAAAGTATATTTATTATTAACTTTCTATCCGATGCTCAATTTACTTGAAAGTAATAAGAAATCTATGAATTACTTAGGCGTTCATTAATAGCGATAAAAGTATTTTCAGAAACGAATAGTGTTTCATACAGTGGACAAAGAATATACTGTCAATCACATATACATATTAATAGGTACCTGTTGAGACTTAGTATAAAGCCAGCCAAAAGATACCTAAAGAATTTGCAAAACCTTGGAGTGACATAAGTGTATCAATCAAAATTGGCTTAATTAAAGACAGAACAATAGTGAGTAAATTATTTTTAATAATCTATATGAATTCACTAAACATTGATCTCTATTATATAGGAAGTTGCTAGTTTTTTCCGTATGATTTTGTTATTTTAAATAATAGTACCATACATTTTAATATGATAAGTTTGTAGTTCATTTCACCCAGTCTTAGTCTAGATATTATCAACCATCTTTTAAAGCACGTATGCACATCGTATGATGAGTCAGTGTATTTGATGATTCAGGTACATAAATTCATCAACTGATCTATAATAAATTTCATCCCAACCCCATGTATATAACCCCAGGAACCACACATTAAGAGAATCTACAATGGGTAAGCAGTAGTTGTTACTAAATGTCTTCCATGTATATACTATCTACCTTCACACGACGAATCAGCCAACTGTATATTAGTATAATCACTTCAAATCTTTGCATACCATTTAAAATACGCATCACAGAGAGTTAATAAAATTTTCGTTTGAAAAAGTTGTACGAATTTTCGATTGATTATAATGGTTTGATATACATATCCTGTTCGTTTTCGATCAGCGAAAAAGTAATGAGATTTCGGTATTCATCCTACAAACTAAACTGATTACCATTGGTGCATACTGAGTATAGTAGATATCAATTACCATCTACGTCATAAAAATATCTAAATTTAAAGTATAGTACTGTCCACTTAAACGCCATATAACTAGTTGTTAGAAATAGATAAGGAAAAAAACCCATATATTCACTAAACTATGTTTTTTTTCTACACCATCTATCATAATTGACGCAGTAATAAGAATGATACCAAAGTTCAAAGAACATTTTAAAATGTTTGTATATGCATATAAACATCACTGTATATTAGAGTAGATTCTGATGAGGATCTAATCGAAAACAATATTATTCACTCATATATTTTGTTCTAATAACAGAGATGTAAACAAAATAGTCTTACAGCAAAATTGTATTTTCTTTCGTGAAAATAATAAAAACATAACTTATCAAATAAGTTTGTATTTATAAGTGTTTATGGATGATGATAATGTGATGTATGAGAGCAATATCAATTTAATGCTTTATTCGCCTCTCTTTACCAATTTACTATATACTTTGATAAATAACGTCAGTCAGTTCTGACTATGCATATAAGAATTACAACTGCTGAAGAATTAAATTTGAAAAAAATCCTAAAATATTTCTATCAAGAAAAAGAAGAAGAGCAGATATGCAAAACGACAAGATAGACCAAAAAGAAAAACTTTAAAATTAAGGTATGGGAAGTAATCACAAGCAATAAAAAGTTTAATCACTGTCAGAAGTGAAAAGATTGATTTTTCATCTTATCCCATACTTATATATCGATATTACGTATTAAACACCTGTTGTATGTTGTGAACAATAACCAAATTAAATATGAATAATTAAATTTGCCAGCCAAAATGAACAGTTGTGAAATGTGATTATGAATATACATTGCCTCAAATTAATCATTAAATCTATCTTGAATAATAGTTTAATTAGTTATGTTATTCAATAATTCATCATGAAATCTACATTAAATTGAATTCAAAGAAATACTATTTTCATGATGATATTTAACAAAATGTTATACTCAGTGTAGATACTACATTCTTCAACAGAATTCCTGATAGTAATAATCATTTAAAATTTCAAAAAATATAAAACCGCTTCATTTATCATCAATTTATGTGGACTTAATGTGGCTTAATGAATAATCCACTGGGCTCTCAATCAAAGAACCCCAAAAGTTCAAATATCATTCCATTGAATTCAGTCTGAAAAAATGAACTGTATCACTAGCCCCCATATATATGCATACATATGGATTTCGAACTAGATTATACGAACCTGTACTTGGTATACAAATGTAAATTATTATTAGCAATACTGAGTCTAACTTAATACGGTATATTTACATAGACAAACACAACTGACCAGTAATTTTTTAGATATCAAAAACCTAATGACGTAATTAATGGGTAAATTTGACAGTTTCATAGGTCTATTAATTTAAAAAATTGTACTAGGAATTTCGATCTCATCTACTGAAAAAACGAGACTTTTAATCTTTACATCATCTTTATCAAAAAAAAAAAGAAAATAGTTAGGTTATAATTTGAAATTAATTGATAAAGAAACCAAAAACCTTATTTGATGTTATTAATAAAACAATCTAACTATAGTTTATACATATAACATCTATCTATTAATTTTTCACTGAAAAACCTGTGAAAGGTGACCTAAATAATGAGGAAAATATGTTGTATATTATTATATCATTCACAACAGCAACTATTTTTTAAACACACAAGTATATGCACAAACAAACACTTTAGTATAAAATAACAATCAACTTTCAAATGAACTCATATTAAGTAATATGATCTAAATGGCGTTTTTTTTTCTTTAACCTTATCTCAACGACAGAAATAGTTCACATAATTTGTACAAATAATACAGACCACATAATATAAATATTGATAATAATAATAATTATTATTATTATTACTATTATTATCATGAAACAAATTACCAAGTACAGACTATTGCATTTGTCATTGAGCCCGAATTAAAATAGGTGGAACAGGATTCGCACCTATGACTTAGTTAATGTAAGTTGAACGTCCTAACCACTGAACTACCGCACTATATTGTATTATATGATAAATTGGTATTATGATAATGACTAAATTTGTCAGGAACAAAAAACGTATCACTCTAACAAATATTTTGAAAGCAATTATAGTTCTATTTATTACGCATTTCTTCTCCCCCGTAAGTAAGCATTGAAATTGTTAGTACCAATAATGAATAAAACGCCTAGTTGAGAAAGCACTGCTTGTTATTAGATTCGACTACTGGGCAAATTTCCTGGTTGGAGCTCACTTTTTCTATTCCAACAAATATTACATAGTTGAACCAAATATAAATGTAATGTGAGTATTTGCAATAGTTCATACTAGTACAATGTCGTCTATGGATACGATGGGATAACCCATATAGTAATCCATGATTTCAACAGGTCAGAGAAAACATTTACGGCAAATGCACGACATCAGTATCAGTTTACATTGGCACTCTTTGAAAATACATTGAGAATTAAAACCGAATCAATCGAAAACGTAAATAATAGAAAATATTTAATGACAATTTAATAGCAAACAACCAGAAGAAAATGTCTTAGATAAAAAATCAAAACAGGGAATAAATGGCCTAGTTCTAAAGGTGATTAGTAAGGAGGAGAGTGAATAAACTCATCGATGTTACTGAAAGCTGAGTTTATATATACGACATAAACCTGAAACATTGATTCTAGTTACGATCACAAAGTCCACAGATCACGCACACTTGAAGAAAGTGATAGTCAGATGAACAATAAACTTTTTCTTCATAAGCCCAATCAAGCATTCTTCCATATCCATTCAAAAATATCAGCTAATATTTAAACTAAAGTAAAAATCTCACAATTACATAGATCCAATCACAATCGATTACAACCAGATTTCTAATCATAATGAATACTTCAAAAATGAAGCAAAATTATAAAGGTAAATGAAAAGCCCATTAAGGCAGATGAAAATAAATTATCTTCATTATCAACTTATTATATTGTGATGTTTAATTGTTCAAATATTCAGTCACTTTAATCTTAAACATTGCAGCATCCATCCACACATAACACATACACACAAAGAGAAAGCGAAAAATCATGCAGTATAACAGCAATGCAAGATACAACACAGTTTATAACAGAAGTTGAATCTATTCTCTTTTAATCGTATTGTTACTACCACTAAGAGCACCACTTTTCAGTTAATAAACACAGAAATTAGAGTAAAGAGTACCGATGAATGGATAGCATGTTTAAATAGCATTCCTAATCTTCAATATAGGATTGTGTAATGTCTTGGGTTGATTGGAAATCAACTTTAATTAGAAAGTCAGTGAAAAGTAACAAACACTGAACAGCTGATTCAGCATGGTATGTAGCTTCCTCAGCAGTAAGTCAACGATCCTATCAGGACTTCAGTCCAGAACTTTCAGGCCACTTAACCTTTACACTTCCAATTGAAGTGATTGCTGGAGCTCCAGAAAGAAGCCGTGACCGTTGGATACCGGCTCAGTGGTCTAGAGGTTAAGCATTAGCGCGTTAGACTGAACGTCTTGAGTTTGATTCTAAATTGTGGATTCATCGATGCGCACTACTGAGGAATCTCATACTAGGACAAAACGGCTATCTAGTGCTCCCACGTTTGTAATGGTTGTCCAAATTGTATCAATTCGTGATTTCGATGAAGTTAAGCAATCTCCACAATCCCATACTGACAAACATAAGATAGTTTACATGAACAAATCTCGTAACACAAATAACCAGCAATACAATCATGAAAGATCTTGTGTGTTGATATGAATTCAGTTCTTTATTTTCTAAGATAATGTATTAAAGAAATCTTTATTGCTATTATTATGCCGATTTCGTGGTTAGTTGAAAAATCGATACATCGAAATTTTCAGTTTTCGAGTTGAATCGCTTATCTTGTGCGGAAACAATTCTACGAAAACTTAAAACGAACTTGACTGTACGCTTACTCATAAGCTCCTACCTGAGAACATCAAGACTAAATTTATTCTCACTCGAATGAAAGATATATCGCTGTATGAAGTTTTAAACTAACAATAGGAACTGGAAAATAGATTTTACCCAAAAATCCCTGTGTAAAATCAAGTGCACTATAACACAAATCTTATTGCGCCCAATAGCTTTCACAATTTTAAAACAGTGGATAATAAGGAAGAACAATATTCGTTAGAAAAATTCTACGGAAACAAGCGTCCAATAAATACAGGCTTTTCTATCTTGCTTAAAAAGTTTGATTAACAAATTTTCTTAAAATAGGGAGTTTATGAAAATTGCTGAATTTTCGAATTTTCAAACCCTGTCTGATTTTAGTTAGACAACTTTTAAAAGCTCGGAAGTAGTGAACAGCTATTTCGTTCTAGTATGAGAATCCTGGAAAGTGTGTACACACAACCACACCATCGGTTGAGTCCAGGACTTTTTATATCGTGAAGAGCATTTAATCCTTAGATCGCTAAGCCAGTCTAACTACAATTAATTCAGGTCATCAGGGTCAGCTACAACGTAGGACCAGACACATATATGCATCGGTCCAATTAATTCACGATACTGAAAAAAACTCATTCATTGCCTGGGTGGATGACTGTAACATACCCGACGTGATTGAACTTTACTGGTTCCTAGTTATCACTAGAACTTCATAAGTTACATTTTGAATTCACCTAACACTAAGAGAGAATCGGCATCAATACCGTATTATTTAGACTAAGTAACGAGTCATATTGTTTTATTTAGTTTACAATATACAATCAAAAGTAAGGGTCAAAGAAAAACTATGTTTATTACCTTTCACCCCATATATATATATATATATATATATATATATATATATATATATATGGGATATGAGAGGAAAAACAGAGAAAAATCAAATAACTTAAATCTCAAATAAACTAAGTGCTATTGTAATTTTTTAGTACTATATAGGATAGATGAGAATTAAGATATAACATGCAAGCAAAAGAAAATGAAAAAGCACAATACATAAAGACAAACGAAATAATTTGTTAGACAAATTAGCCTACCGGGAGAGAAACAAGACTTCGGAAAATAAACAAAATGAGGCTATAATAAAGCAAAGAACTGGGTAAAAAAAGTAGGAAGATATTTGTTTAGATTTCCAAAAACTGCCATGTTCAATGATAAACAGATAGAAAAGAATATATATATATATATATATATATATATATATATACGCATGCGTAACACAAAGGATGTATTGCAATAAAGCAAATAAGAAACGAACAGGACAAAACACTACTAAATCATGATCTTAAAAACAGATTAATTTGCACACAAAAAGTCGATATGAATATATTTTGAAAAATCCTGTAGTTATGTAAAGATGTATCCTGACATTCTGCAATTTGACATTAGTTACTGACCAATTTACTATAGTAGTAGTATTATTATTATTACCACCGACTGATAATCGCTTTAGAGGACTTGTTTCTTATCACAATTACGTATTTCAGTGGCTTATGCAGTGGTAATCATCTAGGCCCCTGGCTTGGTTATCAATACATCCCCCTTATATCTAATCAACCTAACCAGATTGAGGAAGAAGACAAACTGAATAGGAAACACTAGTGTCGAATAAACTGTATTTACCACTAATATATGATATACAGGGTAAGTGAATCATGTAATCTTAATGACAGTGTTGACCTTTAGCTTGGTGAATAATTCGATTGTTCTCTTTAGTTAACTTAAACATCTACACTTGAATTAATTCACAGTACAACTTTTATGAGTCAAGTGACCCTGAAAAGATCTTTCCTATGATCTTGATATATAAACATATAAGCTAATTCCAACTCATTTCAATCCTGAATACCACATAGTATTGTTCACTTTTGCTTAAAGAAACCTAATAGCCTATTGTTCTGTTTCGATCATAATTTAGATTCTTAAGTACCCAATGTTGTCATTGAATTATGGGTCCAACACACAACTGTAGCAGAGAAAATCATTAGACTTCTAGGAGGATTTATAAATGCATGTTATATTTTACCTTATTTTTGTAATTCCGAATAAAGGGCACCTACCGCAAAGTACCAGATTTATCTTAATTAAGTATCAGTTAATATTCAGGTTAACAAATGACATACCTCAATGTATATTTAGTCATCACATGACTTGGCAAAAAACATTTTGGCATCACAGTCGACTACCTCTATGATTTAACAAATTTTAGGGAGAATGCTAAGTAGTTGGAGATAGTCAACGGGCAACCCTGAACATGGGTTGTATGATTATTGTCACTTGTCAGCAAGGTACACTCGTAACCTCGAGAGACTTGGTGCCCCTTTGCGAACTCAATCTCGGATCACTGAGCTTTAAAATTTGGAACGTTATCACTGAGTTATTCAAGGCAGCACTGAATGACCTTGTAGTATCGGTGTGCATGTTAAGCCCATATACTTTATTCTAGTTGCTGGCCAAGCCAATTCACCTTTCCGTTGAGTCATCTTTTGATCTTGTTAATCATTTGCTTATAAACCTTGACTATATTTTTATATGAGCGTATATGTGTGCACACTTCGTATCTTATTCATCATATGTCTGTCACTCATTTTTGTCTGACTATAAATGTTGATTAACGCTTGCTTAAATCGAGTTGGCTTCCCGGCCATCTCCACTGCATGTCATTTCCGCCTCGTTCGCTTCCTTCGCCTGTTCACTCGCTCTTTATTATTCGCACAGGTGTTGTTAACTTTCTAACCTGAGTTATTCGACAATAAACTGTAGTTGAATTATAACGGTTATCTAAGTAAACGATTAACGAATCGCGGCACTACAACCTCTCTTAGGACTCACATATTTACAACTGACAGGTCACTACCCCGTAATCAACAAATTGTTTGTTTTACTCTCTTAGATTTGAAAAAATACCTTGATAAATACTGATACCCATAAAAATCATGCTCAATTTCGAATACATGCACCACTTGTAGCTACTTAATAAACTTCATTAAATCAAATCAAATCATCAAAATAAATTATACGCTAGAAGTCAACTGGTCGAAATATTTAATGCCTTAAAAACATTAGGTAATCGCGTACGTCTCAACAGTATCATAAAATAGTTATTCTGCGTTAAAAAATAACCAAATCAAATTATTGACTTCTGACTCAATAGTTAAATATTATGTTGTTGACCACATAATTTTAACTGTTTGGCGCACTGATAGAATTCAATGACCATATTCATCACAAGTCTCAAATTAATCTAAGATTGGTACATCTTAAATGGTGAAAACGCATGATATTAAACTAGTAGGCTCCACGTTGAAATTTCATTTTAACCACTTCAATTTAAATAACCAGATATTATTAATAGGTATTACAAAAAAATCAATATATATGCCTCACAGACAATCCACTCAGCGAATGAAGGATGCATGTTTAAGTTATCTTTCAAAGAGAACTACTTCACAGTTGCTTGCCCCCAAATGTCCTTGTACGGTTGAGGGTGAGGAGAGTCTGTTCCTCCTCGAAATGCTCTTACATGGCCAATAGTATACAACCACTGTCACGGAAGTCCTACTCACCTTTCTCACGGTGGGGTGTTATTTACTAAAATTGAGAGGACGAAAAGATAATGTTCGGTGCTTTAATTGGGCTAGTGAACACGGAAGGTTCACCTAGAAGGGTTGGAAAACCCTTATTCCAAATCAATGGTGCTTATGGTCTTTAGGATCCCGAAGAAACAAATGGCGTATGAACCTATTGTTGATCACCGGCTACCATGGGACTGCATCTCTTAACGTTGCTCTACTACCTTGTGGAATAGAACTTTAGGTCAAAGACTCCAGGTGTGGCCCCCCAAGAAAAACACCTGCTTCGGTTTGGGCACTCGGACAGTATCACAGCCTTCACACAAATCAGTGATAACTACTACTGGCCTTATTGTTATTATGTGAAGTATATTTATTTAGTGACCCTTTATGCAGATGTTTGTGTTCAAGTAAATAATGAATAATGCTTGTACTACACTATAATCTTACGATACTGAAAAGCAATTTTGATTTATTTCAACAATTTCAACGAAACTATTCTACTATATACTATTAATCAAAGTTGCTAATTTTAACATTGATGTGTATTGTGTTATAAATTCATTGAAGACTAGTAAACAATAGCAACTAATTGAAACTACCATAAGAGGATAAAGTCATTTTTATAACTTAAGAGAAATATACTAACGATTCTAAAAATTTTCGATTATTTCTGAAAAGTACCGTAAGGACAAAAGATCTTGTAAACAACCGAAGAATGAGAACAGATGCACATGCGCGCGCGTGTTTGTGCATACACACATAAATTAACTTATTTTGGTAATCAGCGTGTTATATACACATATTCATACTGAAGCAAACACAAGCAAACGTGAATTATTTTATAAATATATATATATATAAGCACAAATTAGTTTGCATAGCCATAGTTTATAAATCCAATGGTCACAAATCAATAAGTTAATAAACGCTAAAAGATGTGAAAATGTAGTTTATATATAATTACAATAAGTTCACAATCATTTTTTCTCTTACTATTTAAGAATGTGCCGGTATGAGTGTGCATGGAAAAATACCAGACTGACTTCATCTATATATATATATATATATATATATATATATATATAGGTCATTTTTAAGTGTACTGAATAGCTGCCACTAATCAATGATTTAAAAATATGATAACATTTATTTTGTAATATATACTAGTAGGTTTACTATATATTTTTAATAGTCTCCCGGTTTTCTTTTTGGTGTATTATCGATCAAATGAAATATTGCTAAGTTACTGAATAAATTACTGACACTAATCAATTTGTATAGATCAAAGTAAACAGAATAAAATTTAATCAAGACCTATAAATGAAATTTTGGTTTCATAATTTATAACACTAGACAACGTTGGACAGTTGATTCATCCCAGTATGAAACTAACAATGTATATCCACAATCAGATCACAGGTCGAACCTAAGATCTTTACGTCTAGTGGAGTGAGTCTAACCTATAGATTATTGAGTTGATGTCAAATAGTTTACTTGTTTAGAATTCAATCAATTCATGACAATGTGTAACCACTTTAAATGCCTAATACCTGACATGGTTGAACTCCACTGGTCACAACTTCATACTAGAACTATTGAAATTACCTCTCGAAATCCTAGTTGTAAGCCAGGAAGATTTATCCAAATTAATGAGATCTCAGTTAGTCAGTCGTACACAGTGGAGAACCTACTGCATATGTGCATTGATTCACGTTGTCACACCACATTAGAACAGAGAGATGCTAGAGTAGAAGTAGTAATAGTATTTACGAAATTTTAAATAATATTCGTTAAAAAATAACGAAGCTGGAAATTTTACTCACTTCAGGAAGTTTTTCAGATAACTGTCTATTTAAAACATCTCTTTCTCTTTCAGCTTCCGCAAGCCTATTCTGTGTAAATACCAACTGATCTTGTGCATCATGTAGGCTTTCCATTAGTCTATCACGTTCATCCAATATACTCAATAGCATATCTTCAACGTTTGTTCCCTCTCCACTTGCTTGTGAGTCTCGATCTCCTTGACTCGAATTACCGTCCTCCGATATAGTGGGCATAACATCACACATTTTTGATAGGCGAACCTAAATAATTTTTTAAACAATAGTGATTGAAATGTCATTAACTGCTTGGTAAAAGTACAATAAAGTAACTCAGGAAAATAAGAAGAAACCAATTACCAACACATGTACTTGCGTAAACCTTCTACATTTCAAGATTATACGAAGTACAAGTAACCTAAACATTGCAACTCATATCCGTCCGAGTATACCTAAGTAAATAAATACACTATTTATATGATGGTGCTTATAATTTGTTGATTACCTTTAAAACAAACTCACTTTACTGGATGTTAAAAGTCCATAATTCAATAAGCAACAATTTTTAAAACACATTTGAGCTAAAAATGTCACTCAAAAGTGAGTGTTTAATAGAACGAAAACCATTTTTAACGAGAAAAGTATCTTGAATAACTTAAAACAATTAAAGTGAAAAGCATTAACCATTTCAAATAATAAAGTATAATAGCAACTGTCCCAGTGAGCACAATAAAAGTGTTTCATTGATTGTACTTTACTTTAACTATATATAATAAATCGCACTGGTGGGACTCGCTTCATGTATATCTTAATGAAAACGTGATAAGCGATTAGTAAATATTTAATAGTTAATCAAGTATATCAAGTTATGAAGTAATCATGACTAAAAAATGTTGTGAGAAGAATTATAAAAGTAACTTTAGAAAAACTCAAACCGACTTCTGTACTAATCAACTGCACACATATTAAATCAATGTTAATGATTAAGAAACAAAACAGAGAATCCCTAACTTTATGGTGTACGGCGAATTTTATCCTTCAGTACACTTCTCATAGATATCTACATAAAACATACTTTGATAGAACTGTCTTACTTAGGTATCCGGATATCTAGTTCTTTGTAATTAATGTTCTTAGAGGTTATCTTACTAAACTCTAAACATCCTGAGTGACAAACCTCTATTTTGCGAGGATAAACTAGCCCCATCACCGTAAAAAATATTTTAACTTATGCCAAGCATTTTCATACGATAAAAAATATTCCAATTTGGACAAAAAATGTTCTTAAATTACATTTCATAAATCCAGTTAGATTAACATAATTTTACCAAAAATCTGGATCGATAGAGATTAATAAGGATCATCAACTGATATTCTGATGTTCAGCTATACTCTTTTTTTGAAGATGAATGTTAAGCAGTTAAACTGAAAACATATGATCAACTGTACCTAGTATATGCAACCAAAATGAAAATCTATAAGAAGCAAGCATATTTCAAGTCGTAGATTAGTAGTTACTGTCTCTAACTCCTGATTTACAAATCTAAATCCTAATCCATATTTAAAGGTATGGAGAACCGTACTTGGATAAAAAGTCGTTACCCAAAAACTAGTACACAAAACGGTATATATGGTCAAGTAACATTTGATTTCTATCCCAGCAAATAGAATTATTCAACAGAATACTTTCAATATGTATAGATTTAAGGTGTTAAATGTCTCAATCTCTTATACACATACTAAATTTCACTAGCAACTTGTACCACGTTAACCAATATTCAACAGACTCATGATAAAAGTGAGAAGATAGTTTGAGTGAAGTGACAATGCATAACAACACAAAGCAAAAGCAAAACAAATTATTTAGGTGCCTGTAGTCAAGAACAGATATATCCCACATCCTTTATTATCGTATTTTCAACTCTATATTAGACGTTTTACGTTTTGCAATAGTCACTCAGTGAATAGTAATTGGTAAACTGATACATGTCTTACATCTAGTTTTCATACCACGTCAGTACAGTGAAAGGAAATTATCAAGACAAATATCAGAGTATTAGAAGTAGTAGCAGTATCAGTGACAGCAGAAGAGACTAGGTTTGAACATAGTGATTTAAGAAGAAAAACAAACTCGCTAAAGAAAAAGTAAAGATACTTTGTAAAACTCAGGATCTAAGAGAATACAAGAATTGTATCGGCGTCATTGTGGCTGATTCTAACCCAAATTATAAAACATCTCTAATCATTAGTAGCGAGTATCGCACGGACCCCAACCAAGTAATCTGGACATATGAAACGGGCTCAATCCAACAGTCAACCATTTTATGGACGAATGTTAGGTTTTCGTTTATCCGTCACTAGCTTTCTTCCAACATAATCCCACATCATCAAACAGTAATATGGTGAATCAGATAATAGCCTTAAGTAACTGGTATATTGAAATCGTTTAAAATGCATCTTTAAATTCCACGACAACTATACTATGTAATGTTCGAAGTAAGACAGAAAATAGGGACTGAATAAAGTAGAATAACTGCTTTAAATCCATATTAGTGGTATGAACGCTTGTATATTTCCGCAAGAATTAAACAATCGAACTTGATTAATTTTTCCTAGGACCTTCTTGAAAGTTCAGAAGATCTAAAAATAGTTATTATTACCATTTCCCACGTCATTACTTGCCTATAATTACGGATACGAAGTAGTTTTGAATCCTAGTACAATGCTAGACGTTAAGAGTATTTGATCACTGGTATTTCCATAGAATCATTTCTACAGAATGAAAGCACTCAGTAAGAAACTTCAAAACTATAAGACTAAGATCTGAGGTGTTTGGAATGTATTGCGTGCATGTAACCCCTACCAATATCTATGCACTACACTAGTTGGATCACGGTTAAAATGACATTATGAATAATCGAACTCAGAAGGTAATAAATAATTAGATAAATAAATGTTGGTCAGAGTTGCCACAAAAAGTATGGGCTTTTACTCGGAACTTATTAGATAATAAAACTGGTGACTACTTGTTGAAATCATTCGCAGTAACATTTCGATCCATGTTTTCTTCCTATAAGCGATAGGTAACCATATCACTAGGAATCGGAAACGTCAGCTCCCAGGTCAGTTATGAAGTTAACTATAACTAATATAAAGCCTGGCACAAGCATGTGTAAAAACAACTCATAGTAAATTACAAAAAAGAGAAATTAACATAAAGGATAGCAAATAATTCAAAATAATATTAGTATCAACGTTGGATAATAACATTAAACACTTGGAAATACTGTTTTAAAAGACGGAATGTATTTGAAGAATGAATACAGTAAAGTGATATTGAAGCTTAGATCTTGGGGGTGGTATAAAGACTGAATAAATCGGCCACATTGCGACCGATTCTGAGACATGTTCTTCAAGTACTGATCATGGTTATATATCGGATTCCAACCACCATTATTATTCAGTCTGATATTCAGTGGCTTAATGCACTGATCACATGTCTTGATTAAGCCAACCCTAACTTTATTCCGACCTGTCCCTACTCTGGCCAGCATTGCGTCTTGAGGTCGGTGGGATCAGGGTATGTGTTACTTATGTCTAAGACACCTCATTTTGTGATTTTCCACGACCTCATCAACCGATTTCCAATGTTTTTCTACTACTACTTCAGGATTTCTCTGCCAGTTGTTCCATCATACCTGAAGAAACCAATGATCAAACCATGCGGTTTATGAACGTCTTCTATTTCCAAGGATCATATCTGGTAACCATATAGTAATACAATCTAGGTTACTAGATAGAATACTCACTCCCTGATTGACAGACAGAGATATCTATACTGAACCACAAGTAACACATGTTGCGATAACCTGTTATATCTGAAGCGTTACGAATTCATCAGTAGCGAACGGAACAAAGCCCATTTTTTGAATCCGATCCAAGACCATGTTCAACGCCGACGCATTAGGCCTTCCACGATAAATATAAAAGGATTGACACTCAACCATTTTAATCACTATAACCAACCTAACCCTTCACTCAGAATTACAAAAGCTAAAACCTCTAGCATACCAGCCAGGTACTCAGTCAGCTGGAACTTCCGAACGATACTATTAAAAATCTGTCCGTCTTTCTATTTTTCTAACATAAAATCATATCTTTATCCCCTAATTTACTCCCTTTTCATATGAGTTCTTTACTACAGAAGTATTGATATTTGTATGCCTTGAAGCTTCACTTCGTTTATCTTTATTGAGTTGATGTAAAGTGTAACAATGTGGAAAGGTTAATATTTGTGGCATGCCCTCGCTATCTTTCATAGTGCCCCTTCCAGTCAAGCATAGTTGGTGAGACCGGTAGGCCCTTCTGAAGAAGAGGCATACATGGAAGCGTGACACAACCACCGCAGCGCAATATTTGTTTATGCGATAGATTTTTTAGTGGTACTGAATTTTCTTTCAAATTCGACCACCGTCCCCAAATGCAAGCATCAGTCTACCAACCAAAGTTACTTGAATTTAACTGGCTGTTGGACTAAGACATGTAGGCAGGCGCATGCTTCGTGACTGGGGTTCGTGTGTTTATCGTAACCGATGGTTAGATACTCTGAATGACATGGCTCAAAATCGTTTGCCATGGTTCAGGCGCATTCTCACTTTGTCTTCTCCTAGATCCTGTATTTCTAGACCACCTTATGACTTTTCCAGTATTTCACCGATTCAAATTTTCTTCTCGAATCATATATTTTATGCCTAATCTTATATACACATAAACATTTGCACAAAGGGTCACTAAATACACATACTTCACATAATAACAATGAGGCCAGTAATAGTTATCACTGATTTGTGTGAAGGTTGTGATACTGTCCGAGTGCCCAAACCGAAGCAGCTGTTTTTCTTGGGGGGCCACACCTGGAGCCTTTGACCTAAAGTTCTATTCCACAAGGTAGTAGAGCAACGTTAAGAGATGCAGTCCCATGGTAGCCGGTGATCAACAATAGGTTCATACGCCATTTGTTTCTTCGGGATCCTAAAGACCATAAGCACTATTGATTTGGAATAAGGGTTTTCCAACCCTTCTAGGTGAACCTTCCGTGTTCACTAGCCCAATTAAAGCACCGAACATTATCTTTTCGTCCTCTCAATTTTAGTAAATAACACCCCACCGTGAGAAAGAGGTGAGTAGGACTTCCGTGACAGTGGTTGTATACTCTTGGCCATATAAGAGCATTTCGAAGAGGAACAGACTCTCCTCACCCTCGACTGTACTAGGGCATATGGGGGACCTAATTTTTTATAGCAACACTAACACTGTAAGCAAAGATGAATAGTTGCTAGCAGTGGAATCCAGTACGCACGTTTCGTCCTAGCTGAGTGTATAACGCGATGGCGTTTGAAGCAAAACGTACTGGGTTCGAGTCCCAGAGTGAACATCACCTCTGAGATGCAGGTACATTCAGCTGACGAGTCCCAAATAGGACTTGACGCGCATCCTGGATTCCACTGCTAGCCACTATCCATCTTTGATTACAATGCTTGTGAAATAAGGCTATATCGAGGCAATACGCACAGTATGCACACATGCCAATAATAGACTGACCAGTTGCAGTCCTAAACATCGATGGGAAGATTCAAACAAGTGACACTGAGTGAATTTAAACTCTAACACTGTTACTATCTCTACTATAAGATTTTCGCTGACAGTTCCGTCTGGCTGTTCCAGCAGTGTATGGTAACTCAAACAGGTGTACACATGTGCTATGTTGTACATTGCATGTTACTGACTAATTTCAATTCAATTATTATTCATTGTAGCTGTCAGGCTTTGTTTTTAGAAAGAATATTAACCTCAAGTTGTGGTCATGAAGAAACAATTATCCTCATCAAGGTAATGAAACATATAGTACAATGGTCTGTTCACTGCTTTGTAACAAGACTTTTCCTTATATGAGCAAAACAGGCTCATTACGATCCACCGTAATATTTAAAACATAAATTCCAATTTAATCAGCCTTTATAAAATACACTCTGAATCCCAAACAAGTATTTCCAGATAACGGTGAAATCATAAATTAGCACTTCATTAGTACAATGCCATAAAAGTGTTGGTTTTCATGGGCGTTAACTAAATGCCATGTCTTGAAATCACTAGCTACGATGTAAACTATCTTCAAGTAATGACCTTTACAGTACATAGGTGACCCCGAGTTTTCCACAAATACTTTGAAGAATCAACGAATCAAAAAGTGAGAAAATTCGGGCCGATATGTTATCGCTTAATTTAAATACAATACTATTTAACTATGAGCTAAACAGTAACAGCGATCACAAAACTATCTAAAGAGATAATTCATCCATCTCCACTATGTAATAGACATCTAGAGAGTTATCATCAAGATATGATAAACAGCCAGTACCGAATATTTCGTCTTCCTCTAAGAAAACGAATTATGGAAATTAAGAGTCTTACATTATCACTTCAAGAGACATTGTATGGACAGGCTAGCGATAATTCTACGAAAGCTAGCATTTAAGTGTATAGTTGCAAAGTATTTGAACAGCTTAGTAATAACGTGACTGCCCTTTGTAAGAGTTACGGCTTGAGGATGAACAAAACATTCGTCAAGACAAAAATAGTCCGACGAATACTTCAGAAAAGTATCTATAAGGAGCAGTAATTAATAAATAATACAACCATGAACAAAATCAAAAATGATAAGTTTTCATTAGATACAAAACGCTCGATATAATAAAACCATCAGGGGAGTTAAAATGCTATCAAACCAAGGATCACATATGTAAGTACTAACGGTAGCTAGTTGAGGCATAATCCCGTGGTTTTCTAAAGCTTCACAACAAACTACAGCATGATCAACAATGATTTTTGAGTCATATTCGACGTTTCAAATTACTGCTTAAGATTTTAAAAAATGAAAATTTACCAGGGATATTTATCTTGAAACAAATACTCCGTTACTGGGCACCAATCAATAAAGAAAAATACTCAATGTCCATTAATAAAAAGCTATGAACATGAAGTATAAAACGTTTATCAAAAACCATGCTGACTCATTAACCATCTTCACAACTAGCAGCGTCAAAGTGTTTTCTTAGTCTAAAGGCCACAACACAAAGACAATTATAACCTAAAAGTCATCAAATAATAAACACTTGGACATACGGATTGAAGACTCACAGTTGGCTAACATGTGACTAAGTCGAGATACAAACATGGTTTTGCCACTATCACTTTATTACGTATTTTTGTTAGCCTTACAAATATGTGGTTAAAATAATACAATCAATTGTTATTGATTCAGTGGTAGTTGTCCAATGAATGTTTCCTGCACTAAAAACCAAAATGTAGAAACAGATGTGGACATTAGCCAAACATACTCTTTGACAGTTATTTCAAAGCTAAACGACGAGTTCTTCAATACAATGTACGAGTACACTGCAAATAATCCAAATGTTACGAATGTTTGTTCAGAATATGAAATCCAAAACATTAGTCAATACTTCATTTATAAACCACATCTTTCTAACATGTATACTAGTCAAGCTCGAATCACTGCTCCAATGCAGTAAGAGAAGCTGGCTGAAATTTGTTGTAAATTGTTACATACTGTTACAAACGAAGTTAATAATATTATATTAAGAAATGGAAACATTTCTTGTACTTGAGACTGAATTAATACAACTTCGTTTGACCAGTAAGTAATTACGAATTTAAAGGCCAAAGTTAGGAAACTCATGAAATTTAAATTGCAACAGAGTATAAGCGGGTATCATTTAGTTTGATGAAAGTGTTCGTTCGTGAATAACGTTATTCACGTTATTTTTGTTGTAGTACTGCAACAAAATTCTTACAGAGCTATTCCCGTGAGACGCAATGATCATAATGACGACTTATACAGTCAAAATGCGTATGAATACATCAGACGTCAGATTTTTCCGGAACAGTATACTTGCGCGCAAAAGTATCTGATAAATGTATACAAAAACTACTGTATTATATTAATGTTTTCACAATTTTGCAGGCAGCATTTATTTTTAGGATATGAGTAACAGAAAATTTTAGACGACTTACTTCTAGATCCGAAAACTGATTTGAATTCTTTTATATATCCGTACAATAGTGGAAACCCATTTTGTTAAATGTGAGTTTTCAAATTTGCGCCAGTTTAGACGCCATGAGGTGCTGCAGTGTAATGACGCACCTAAACTTTATAACGAGTTGATTTAAAATGACTAACTGTTACCCAAATATTCGGATAAACACATTAAACTGTTATATAACTTTGCGTCAAGCCCGAAGGCCCTTTGAAAGCCTGCAGAGTACCGTCATTTTAATGTTTGAAAAATGAAGAACTAGAGAAAAGGTCAGCCGACAACCTAGAAAGCGTAGACAACACACTTACATTTAATAAAGAACGCGATAATTAGCTACACGAGCCCCAGAATAATAAAATCTGGAAATTGAAATCGTTGATAGTTATTTTAACCCGCTAAATGCTGTGCGATTTAATTACTTATTATAATCCGGCCAAAAATACTAGAATGGATTAGTTAATTGTCTGAACTAAATGAAGCAAGACTGATTATACATCATTTTGGATGAATATTCAATTTCCTGAAATGAACTCGTGAGAAGGAAAGAAAAATATCAAGAAATGAATGTCAGAAAAACACGGCTAATTGTAAACTGCAGGAGCTAAATCTGAACAGCAGAAATCAGTAAATGTTTGCGCTTTGGACTTATAAGAGCCTAAAATTGAGTATATAGAGAAAGGAAAGAAAGCATCATTTCCCTAATGTAAACTAGTGGTCGAAAAATGGTATTTTAACTGGGCAAAGGAACAATTAAGTTTTCCCTACCGCCCTCTGTTTAAGAAATCGGTACTTATAGAATACATAATGAGGTCGGTATTTTCGCAACCAACAGAACTTGACGAAATGCACCTTACATTAACGAAGAAATTCACATCTTGCGAAAAGATATCCTTTATATATAGATGTGGTGTTCGTATGAACTTACTTACTTACTTACTCCTGTTACTCCTCGTGGAGTATAGGCCGCCCACCATCACCCTGCATTAAACCCTGTCCTGGGTAATCTTTTACAGTTCTTTTCGGAAAATGACACATAAGGCCTATTAAAAACTCTGAATTTACCAAAAAAGCTTATTTCTTTTCCCTATGCAACTCTCAAGGAACTACTGCTAGGCCATGTAAAATGTACATATTTTGAATGCTGTCAAGGTGGAAAACGTTGTGACATAATTCATCAGGACATCAGCTATTTCCACTACATCACTACGTTATCCCAACCCAATGTGTATTCAAGGTTATGCAGATAATTCACTGAGGAGTTGCGATGCATGTCACTAAGGTGGCAACGAGTTTGGTCAGTGTTTGTCCTGTGGCAAGTTTCAATCATGTAATTCATATGTATTTCGTAATCTTGAATGCTTTAAATGTGGTAAAATTAGACAAATGTAGGCAGTTTGAACTACTGTAGTCAAAAAGAAGGCGAACGAGTACAATCGAATGTATTTGAGCACAAAATTACAGACTGTCTCACTAAAACCTGACATCCGTACAGTAAGCAGTTAATTGGCGAACTACCAATCAATTGCCTCAAACTTGACCGTTCCTTCTGCAAATATCAGTCCATAGTTTTCGATTATTGCTGTACATGCATTTTCATATCAATCGCGTTTCCTTTCCGTTCTTTCGTTATCGATCTTCTAGTGAAATACATTCAGTGTTACTGCTTGGTTGAATTGAATTATTCATAGGGTCCCTAGTGTGTACAATAATCCAGATACTCCCAATCATCACAATAGACTTCAACCAATCTGTGCCGATGGAATGCAATCGAAAAACTGAACGTTTGCCTGCACTAGTCCCATCTTTAAAATATGGCTGCACCACAAACCTACGAATTACCGTCATTAGTTTAGCCAGCCTAGTTGTAAAAATTTAGGGATTATTTTTACCGACTTATATGGGTATTTAGATGAAATTTTGAAGCTCTATAAATAGCGAAATAGTATTAGAACACCATAACCTTGACTCCTGAAATTATTGGCAGCGTGCGAAAAATGATGTCCATTAAAAAAATTAAGAGTTACCAACAGGTTTAAACACTGCTAAGTTCAACTACATTCGGAGCGTGTTCCACAAACCGAACTCCAATACCTGAACCAGAGGAAACTTGCTTCTTTTCTGGATCATGACAAAGAGTAGGAGTTAACCTCAAGTGCTGTGATGGAAATTTAATTTTTCGAACAGAGCTGTGGAATCTGCCACTGAATGTCATTTACATTTACATTTACTTTAGTCTCATCCCTATCATAAATCTCATCCCAGACAAATACGCATTGAAACTCTTAAACAGTGTTCACGACTTCAGTTTAAGGTATGACAATAGTTTGAAGTTTTCAGAGCACAGTGTATCTCGAGTAACCAAAGCTAAAACGTTCATTTGACTCATAATGATGAATTTCAATAACATTGAACCTTGATTATTATTGCATAAAAACTGTATCGTTCCCATTGTGCTATAAGGTATTCTAGTGAACAGTAATTTTAGGCATAGTGACTAAACAGAAATTGAAGATACTCGAAGAAAATTCATTAGAGCTGTTTTGGAGTATTCTGACAACAATGATTACCACAACAGATTTCAACAACCCAACTTAGAAACCCTCTGAAGCATGCTTATTAAATCTTTATCTACTGGCTTATGAATCGTATTTCTCACTCTTGTCACCCATCCGTAGCACTCTATCATATTCACCCACAACGTATACAATAAGGGGAACTTTCTATTGATTTCGACAACTCCTACAAACTGACGTCATAATTTCTTCGTCATTCGCTATCTATGTAAAGAAATACTGGCAAACTTCCGTTGCAGTAAAACTATAACCGTTCGAAGATTTATTTGATAGGTTATCCATATATCAAGGATCGACTGATCTACACTAGCTAGCAGGAGATGTTGAGCACGGCGTTTCCACTCGTGAACTAGTGCGGATGAATGACCGAGCGCCTTCAGCTAGGTGAGTCCATTAAAACTTATGTGGTCAGCATACAATGTCGAAGACTTACAAAGCTATTGATTTTGGGGATTAATTTACCGCTACACTTCGCTATCCATATGGAAAGAACTATTAGCATACCTCCGTTTCAGTAACACTATAACCTGGTTCCAGAGTCTTCTTGTTGACTTTCTCTCCGAAAATGGATTCAGCAGCGTATTAAATATACCGAGAACACAACTATTCGAATGCGTTATCGTATTTCTGAACATCAACGCCCATGGTTGACCGAAGGATAAAAGAAATTGATAAGAAACTCCATCTTGACGCATCTAGTTGATACTGGTCACTAAATAGATAAAACCTCAGAGTTTACAGACGAATTCACTTGTAGTTTCAGAATCCCACTCCAGCATATAGCAGAAGCCATATGAAAACCCTTAGAAAAACTCACCTTTGTATACAGAAAAAGTTTATGCGACCTTTGAATATATACTCTGGCTTTCTACTTAGATACCATTTCATGTTTCAAAAACTTTCCCTTTTAAAAAGCTTTACGAACTTCTCTTCTATTAACATTGTCGCTTTTAATTCTGACATTAAGTAACATGTTTATTGACCATATTATTTAACTTTCACAATCATCGCCCTGCTAATTACTTATCATAGATTTTATGGATGACAAAACACATTTATATTTTCTTCCAGTTTAATTATGTGACGATTTGTAACGATTAACGGATTATGGAAATCCACATCAGCTTTAATCTTTACTTTTCCAAACGATATGTAACAAACTGATTGTTATTTTGTCTAATTGGCATTGACTTCAACTCACTTAAAAAACAGGTATATCTGTACGGAGCCTTGATGAAAAACTAATTGAAAAAATATTTCTTCTCTCACCTTATCTTATCAAATATCAGTATGATCACCAATAATTTGTTTGGACAGGATCCGAATTCGGTATTGCCAAATTCTGATTGTGCAGAAGTGTGAAGGGATTCATTAGGCCGAAGGGATAGTTCGTAGCTTCGGAAAACTCTCCAACACCTGTCTAATGCCTAATTACGAATTGTGATGCATATCTTACATAAACACGCAGATACATACTCAGTAATCTGCACTTCGTTTTCATCAACTTCGAAACCGCTAAATATTCTTTCAATAGCCCCCAAAGTTTTTCCAGTCAGCTGTTTAATAAGTAAGGCATTCATCAACCTAGATCTTGCGTCATTCGTTCATGGTTTATTGGGGTGGAGTTTGACCATTATTTGAAAGACGAGGATAACTTGTCTAATGTGGATTAAGACCTTGACGTGATATGCTGCTTGGCTTAACCTTATGCGTGAGTTTGAAGTGCAAGTAGAGAGACGAAAACTATTTTATCCCTGATTGGCTGACAGGCATGCGCGAGAGAAGACAAGACTACTGGAACACTCCTCGCTTTACTCCGAATTCCTATATGATACCCATTCCAGGTTAGTGTAAAAAGATACATGAATAAATAGATGACTAACCCGACCAAAACGTACAATAATTAGGAAAATACTATTATACCCAAAAATGGGGGACTAGGGTATAAAATACGGTACGAAAGGTTACGTCTAAATTACAATGGCCCTGGAACAGAAAATTCTATTGCGGAGAATCATACATCAAACGAAATCTTATGATCTGTAGAATAGACTAAAGGCAGAAGTAAATGTTAATGTTATACAAGCTTTGAATTAAATGGATTAAAGTCCCCAAAAATAGCTTCCATAGTTTATCAAGACTTCTTGCTTCTCTGTTCACATCAGTTTGATACCTGAGAATCAAGGAAATATATCCAACAAGGTGGCGTCAGACACCCTGTAACGATTCCAGTAGTCTTTCCAAACAAACAGTCCAATGTTACCAATCATACACTGAATCACGCCATGTCCCTGAGTTTATTCAAATACGACCTGATTGTCAATAGTCCGGCAACATGCGACAGTAAACAGAGCTATTCGAGATATGTCTTTGACCAGGGTTAAATTATGAAGGCCTCGACAAGGAAGACTGAATAAAAAAATCGTGGTTAACAAGAGACCTTAATAAAGGTTATAATACAGGACAAGATGAAAAAACGAACAAAGACAACTATGTTCAATAAAATGCTGTGGAGGGATTTTCAGTATATCCTTCAGGTCACAGTGCATAAGAAAAATGATTAACGTTTATGATTAAATTGATTTTTAAACTATGCTAGGCAGAGTTTCTGCTGTTTATTGGTATTTTACCTGGTTAGATCGGGTCTTATGTGTAACAAAATTGGTTTTACCTACAATCATTTTCAATCTCCTATAATTAAGAAATGAATGGATATGTGATGATAGTTAAAACAGACTTATTTTGTTACTAGTTTTTGCTACTATTCGCATTTCAATAATTCTCAATTGGCACATTTACTATGAGTGACTGTGAAAGCCGTTTAAGAAAGCATGACCTTGGATTTCTCGCCTTTGTTTTTGAAATCTCCCATTCAATGACACATTGTCTATCGCTCACAAATACACTGCTACAGATATATTCCTCTTGTTCTCAATTTCCTGCTGTTATGATAAGAGAACTCCAATGTATTGGCTATCTACGTTTACAGACCACAGTGATATCCTCATTATATGCCTTATCTGGATATATATCTCAAACTGTAACAGTTGTTTTCATAGTTGAGATCATGAGTCAATCGAAAACCTAAAAGCACTGGACGGCCGTTTCGTCCTATTATGAGACTCCTCAACAGTTCGCATCCACAATCCCGCACTCGCGAGATTCGAACCCAGGACCTACTACTCTCGTGCAAGAGCACTTAACCGATAGACCACTGAGCCGGCATCCAACGGTGTTAATGTCTAACTTCAACCAATCCACGATTTTGAGCAACCGTTCATCGATTGTCTAGTGCTTCCGTGTTTTCTTTGTTGGTCTAGCTTCAATTGACTCATGATCTCAAGTATGAAAATACTGAAATATCCACAAAAACCCATTCTGATCTATAACGATTGTGATTGGAAATATTAACTACTTATAATTGTGAATTACTAAAACAAAATGAACTGGAACACTTCAATTTCTGGCACTTGAAGTAACGTCCTATACACTTTTCTTATGTGTATAGATTATATTCAATATGTTCATACATTAACTTATACAGGTAGTAACTTTATCATTAATTTTGAAATTGATATATGCTTGATCCACTGCAGATAAGCCTTGTAACACTAAAATTATTATTTTCTTTTAACTACAACAAACATCAAAAGGATCTACAACAGAAGTGATTTTCGATTCACTGTCCGTTCGATCAAAACCTCAGCATTTCAGCTCGCATCAAAAACGATACGGGGAATTCAAAAGGTTCAGTTAACAAAGACGACGTAAATCCCTACAATCCCTAATTCCCACATAATTCAAAATACTGGGCAAATTTAACTTAGAAAAATAAAGTGACATAACAATGGCCATTGAATCAGTCAATAATAATTGTTGTATCGCCGGAAACGTCTACACCACCAAGATTCAAACAACCTATTCAACCACTCGATCTGATCGTACCAAATTTTGGGATGGCCTCATTGGTCCTAATGACCCTAACAACGGTAAGTCGAGAAATCTGATAAGCATTCTGTTTCCGTAAGTCCTCCATGAAGATGAGTTACTCAATAAAAAAACTATGTCGTTACGGATTTTTTTATTACTGACGATAAGGCCAATTGGTAAATATCCTTCGCCGCTACAAATGAGGACCTGATTTTTCTTGCAAATATCCTTGGCCTTTCAGATTGCAGAAAAATGTATAAGTGCAGAGCTTACCTATTGTGTAAGCCAGCCATGAACACTGCGTCGAAAAATCTGTGGTTTTGTTACCTACTTCATGTAAACATGTCACGAATATTCAGGTATTGATAAATCTTTTATTTGTAACAAAAATATATAATCAGAGGATCCCTAACACAATCAAATCATAAGTTGAGAATGAGAGACTTAAAGGATATATTTAGTATATAGTCGATTTATCATGAAGTATGCAGTCCTGGCTGGCTAGTAGTTGAGAGGGATGCGTAGCAGGACGTAAGTGATCCAGTATGGATACGATACTGAGAACCTTTAGCTGTGGCGTGTTCGAGAAAACTTTTTAGGTAAACGTCAATGCCGAAGACTTGCAGATCTATTTGTTTTAAGAATTCATTCACTTCTACAAGTGTGTGTAGTGAGGAAGCTGTACATCAGTCAAGTGAGTTTGAAAATAGTCACTTGGTTGAGAAAAGAGTATTCGGCGGCCAAGTACTGTGAACTGATCTAGATAGACAGTTGCGTAACCTCCTTATAATCTTACAGAGATAAATAGAAAAACGTGCACCCAGAAATAAAGAGGAGCAGACAAGTTACGATTTCTTTTACTCTCAGCAAGTTCTGGCATCTGATGTTATCCAATTCCTCCTCATCAGTTGGTCCTGTATTTGGAGTTGAATCTCGGTTGACGGTGATCACCACTCGAGGAAGATTACGTAACATATATCCAGTTGGATTTCTCCATAGGTCAAAAAGCAGAAGACAATTGACGGGTGCAATAAGATTTATTTCTTGGCGACCTCGTAGTATCCAAAGAATACCGGGATCGTGTCAAAGTTTACAAGCTGAACTACTGAGCGTACTCGAGTTCGTGCAGGGTCACAGACAAAGGAAGGAATAGTGTATTTGGCACACCTAAACAAAAGGGTGCATCAAAACAATCACTGGTATAATTGGTCATAATAATAATTGTTGCGATTACAACAATCGCGCGATAACGAAAGCCCTGAGTTCGAATACCAAGAGGGGGCGCTGCCAAGGAGTCCCGCAATAGAACGAAACGGTCGTCCAGTGCATCCAGGTTTTCAATGGTAGTCAAACTTCAATCGCTTCATGGTCACAATCTCCAGAACCCCATGATGAAAACTTGGAAGAATTGAACGGCCGCTTGGTCCTAGTGAAGGACTGTTTATCAGTGCAAAACCACGACTCCGTACGCAAACATCTATGCTAAATATGACTGATAATAATTTAAAACCAAGAATATCAACAAAGAGATTATTCAAACTAATAAAAATCAATTTTTTTTCGTCCAGTTTTATTACTCCTACTTTCGAACAACACACTTAGGATGTTACATCAAATAATGGCGAACTGCCATCACAATTGGTTACCTCAAGTGGTGTTCGTCAGGGCTGTCCACTCTCCCCATTCTTGTTTAACTTTGTCGTTGACATGCTTTTAGAAATAACACTTTCATCATCTCAATCTCCTGGAGTTGAACTTTTACCGGGAGATTCACTTGTTGACTTAGAACACGCCGACGACATAGTTTTATTCGGTGAACACGCTGACAAAATGCACAGTCTTCTGACCACTATAAGCAACTATGCAGGCATGTTCGGGATGCGATTCTCCCCATCGAAGTGCAAAATGTTACTTCAGGATTGGGTTTCATCGACACCTGAACTAGTGAAGTAGTTGAGCGTGTTGACCACTTCACTTATCTTGGGAGTCTCATCAGCCCTTATGGTTTGGTGTGCGACGAAATCTCAGCACGGATACAGAAGGCTCGTCTAGCTTTCGCCAACTCGCGTCATTTATGGCGTAGGCGAGATATCCATCTACCAATCAAAAGACGGGTTTACTGTGCAGCAGTTCGTTCCGTCCTACTTTATGTCTGTGAAACATGAACGATAAGAGTAGAGGATATTCGTAGGCTGCTAATATTCGATCATAGGTGTCTTCGAAGCATTGCTCGTATATCCTGGGACCACCGAGTAAGTAATGCAGATGTTAGGAAACGAGTACTAGGTGAAAATGGCAAATCGATTGATGAAGTACAGAAACTTCATCAGTTGAGATGGCTGGGACATGTGTTACGTATGCCCAACCACCGACTGCCCCGACGTGCAATGCTTTATGGTGTAGGAGTAGGTTGGAAGAAAGCTAGGGGCGGTCAGACCAAAACATGGCATAAATCCATGAAGTCACTAACAAGTGGACTGGACCGTGTTGGTGGGTGTAGACTACCTGGTTGGGATTCGCTAGATGATAGCAACCGATGGTCAGAGACCTTGAATGACATGGCTCAAAATCGTTTGCAATGGCGGAGGTGCATACACTCTTTGTGTTCTACCAAATTCTAAACTTCTGAATTCTTCATGTCCGTATCCTTTTTCTCTTTCCAAATTTATTTCACTGGATTATACTCCTTCAATAACATCTTCAAACCCTTATCTTTCACATAATACTTATACTCTTACTACTTCTACCAATATGGGATTTGAATCGACTTCATCTCTGTGCTAATGTGGTATGGCAACTCGAACTGATGTACGTACGTACGAAGTTCAACGTTGTGACTGATTGAGGCAACACATCACAATGTTATGATCACTAACTGGAAACGTTTTTCCAATATACACAATATTGGGGGTGAGGCCACTGGTAAAGACTAAGTCCAAGAGATTTTGATATCTGGTAGGGCTACTGACATACTGAGTCCACTGTCCTAGTTTCAGACATTCAATAAATGATTAATAACGTTTTGGCGTCTTGACTGGAAACCAAGAAATTTCATGCATGTTGAAGCCACCACGAATGAGCTTACCTGTGAATAGGAGGGATGATGCGAGCATGAATGCCTCTAATAATACTGCTATTTCACCTATAGTTGCGTTAGGTTGACGGTAGGCACAGCCAAACAGTAAGGTAATGGAATTCGATGGCTTTTTAAACAATCCACATCAAATCCTTCAGTCACATAATAGTGCTTTGGAAAAAGACAGTATTTTGTTACATACTGTGAAACATTTTCGTCTAATCGGTAGTAAAAGCTTGTCCACTAAAAAGCAGGACAGCCCGCAAACACGTTAATTGAACGGTGTGAGGTGGTTCACATGCTGGCTTGAAGTATTCTGGTTTCTAAGTCCTAACAATTTAGCGGTTCTATAAACTAGTTGACAATTTGCATTTTCATTCTTGAATTATTTTATGGTTACGATCGGCTATTTCCATGTAATGAGAACAATCGACACTTTTCACCTATATCATCGTCATACGAGATAATCTTCCTGCAGTAATTTGGCAAACAACAACAATTTCAAATCAAACTAATCAGCCGCTCGTAAAAATAGATTCGACAGATAATTCAAATAAATTCGTCATTGCACCTTCATAAGAATACTTGCTTCATGGAGTTCCACAGGCCAGCCGAACTACTAGCTCTATCATTTATGTCTGTTTATCGAAAAAACTTTGAAATTAGCAAGCCTGGTACTAGCATAGCAACTAATGGTAATAACAGTAAAAATACAATTGTCTTCACTAAAGACTCTGTCACTATTGGGTTTCTGAATTATTCTGAGAATCACACCGACAAACAAGGCGTCAAACAGCACATACGTATGACAGTATATTACTAAGACGGATATGGCTCGATCACATCGTGTTAGAAGACTTTAAAATTAACGAACGTTTGTACCAAGATTAGATTCTGGATGATATTTCCCAAGAGACCATCTCTACGGTAGTGCTGCTGCCCAGCAAGTCAGTGCAGCCAGGTTTTGGTCAGGGCTAGAATGTGGAATCTATGATTGAAAAAAAACTTTAAATTCTGGACCGAAAATTATAAGCTGCAAATACTGACTCTGAAACGAAACCATAAATCGTTATTCCTACATCCTAAACCTAAATAATAAGCGTAAATCCTAATAATTACATAATAAGTCGTTCATCCATATTTGCTGCATTGTGGTCACCTACAGATTCGCTAAAGCTCACCCTTTTATTTCAGCTCTACTCGTTTAAGAAACTGAACACCAACTATGTGCAAACGCTTAGTTGCTTATTCTCATTGGTTTCAACAAATATCAGGGTATTACGTTAAATTCACGGAAACGCGCAGAAGCAACTTACAAGACATGTTAAAATACAGAATACTCGCCTGCATTTCCGCGTCGGAAGGTTGTGGAAAAGGAAGGTAATTTAAACCACGTCATCTGATGTTCGAAACGAACAATATTGGAGAGTATGGTAAATTATATGGATATTTATCACTGAACTCGTCTGAAATAAATCAATACAATACAAAGAAAAACGTCTTCCTAATGTCAGTAGACTATTCATTGAGAAATCTATTAACATACTTAACTTCCACACGTCAAAGCCTCAAGACTAATTTTTGGGTTTTACCATAAAATATAATTGATCTTCTCCTATGAATTTCCCGCCATTTCGTCCTATATACAATAAATAGTAAATGACAGTTATTCAATGACCTAATTCTTAGCTTTCAATATCGATTCTGAGAACATTTCAAACACTTAGACAACTGCTTCTCCTTCGAACATAATACCATCTCATGTTATTAGTTTATTCCCTCTCTGTGATCCCCATCACTGTCATTCTTTGAACATAACTTACTACCGGCTCTTATAACGGCGAAACCGAACTAGTGAATTTCATTCCATTAATTTATTTGACCTTTTCATAACGAGATTATAAGCGGTAAATAACTGGGGTTCACTTCAGTTTAAACACAATTTCTACGTATACAACAAACGACAAGAAGTATGATAAACATTTATGGAGAAGCCTACATTCCATAACTCAGTATCGGAATCCTTCCCAGTCATACTAACGATTGATATATAGTACCAAAGACTAACTGTTTGTTTTGCAAAATTTCTCTGAGTGATATCAGCTGTAAGTCAGGCTTACAAAACCACTTTTGAATCGCATTACTAGTAGATTTCTTTTTCGACATAGTAGTATTGATTTTTAGCTAGAAAAACAAAACCTAAGATAAAAAAAAAGTCACATAAAAGATTCATTTACAACAATATATCTGATACAAAATTGAAAGATTAAGTATCTCCTGTGAAAAATATGTTTGATAATAAGACAATTCATTTACAATATGCAAATGACTTAAGCATAAAGTATAATTTAGAGTACTGTTCCTGATTTGCTATATTGTTCATAATCAAAGACCTCATTCTGTTGTTCATCAAAATATAAACCGATATAGTCCAACTCCAAACTAAATGGCCCCTCAATATCATCCATTATAGTAAATGAAAGAAGGCGCATACGTCCTAGATCCACAGGAAATTGTCTATAATGCATAATACTTGAACTCGTATGATAAAATTTGGATAATGGGATTTTAGCTATTTGCCAATATGGTCCACCTCGAGTGTACAAAGTAAACTGATGTGTATTGAAACGGTAAAAATCCCATTCTGCACGAGGTAGCACAACAATTTGGTATTTTCGACCATCTCCACGATATCTAAAATGGAATGTTTGAAAAAGCTGCAAGGTATTCTAATTTAAAATGTATGAAAAGAAGAAAAAATCCAATGTAATGATGATAATATAAGAATCAAGAAACTATCCCATTCGTGAAAACATTGCTAGTTTTCTATGTAATTAAACAACTGACCGATCAACAGTACTTTAACACCTGTCAGTCTACTTAACATAATCTTGATACTTCTTGTACCTACTTGATTTTCAGTCAATGAACATAATGTTAAGCCTAAGTGTTACTTATAATTCGTTTATCATAACTTTTACTACTGTTGAATACATGAGTTTTGTATAGTACTTTTGTTATTGTTAAGTGACAGTTCCTTTCTTCATCTTTTACTGAGTACAAACGTTTACGTAGACAATACTACAGTTAAAATATCTAAGGAAGAGACTATAATTTATGGACGGACCAATTGGATTTAACAAAACAGATCTTAGATTTCGGTGTAAAATCCATCCATCCATTTGGTTAAATAACATTTCAGCATTATAGCTTAAAACCTCAAGTCTAATTCCTAATCCCAACGTCCAACTGTAAATTCTAGTCCTAATACCCTCACATCAATCCACATCTAATCCTATTAAGTGGACATTCCCAAGGTCATTGTAGTGTCCATCAAAGGTCATTCACAAACTATAGTCTCATCAATAATCCTATTCACAACTACTTATACCATTGAAAAAACTGTACACAAATTAACATACTTTTAATTATATTCATTTTACGACAGAATTTGTTTAAGTACAAATACATAGACATAATACACGTCATACTATATATGTGATCGCATTGTAATATTCACAAACAGTTACATAACTTCTGGTAAATTTACGCCTTAGTATTATTTATAAAAACTCGAAATAATATTCATATAAAAAACAACTTATTGATTTGGCCGAAAACAAGAAGAGACTTCGAAGAATTTACTATACAAACACGATTCATCTAAGATATTAGTAAATAAAATAAAAAAATTACTTATTTTTATTTGACTTATAATCTCTCTCTCTCTCTCTCTCTCTCTCTCTATATATATATATATATATATATATATATATATATTTGTACTACCGATCAAAACACCTATCGATGTTAAGCTTTCAATGGTGACCTAACATTGATCGAGTCATGTTTTCAATCAAAAACTCAACAATCCCCATCAACCCGTACTGATAATAATATTTTTATGTTCTACAGTTAGATACGTAAATTCATAATCCAAAAATGAATAATTTTAAGGCAATTACATCGTTTAAGACTACAGAATGTAAATTTAGGATTATTTTTAAATCAAATATAATTAGCACAGAAGAATTCGGAAAGATTGTGAAACATTCATGGTTTAAATTAAGAACTAATCTTAGCATGACCACCACTGAAAACTTGGAAGAATCCGTGACCAGTGGAGCTAATCTATGTTAGGAAGAGACAGGTATTTAGCTCAGTACAATGGAAGATGGTCACCCAATTTCGTGGATTGGTTGAGATTAGACATTCACAACGTTGGATGCCAGCACAGTGATCTAGAGGTTAGGCGTTCGCGCGCGATAACGAAAGCCCTGGGTTCGAATCCCAAGAGGGGGCGCTGCCAAGGAGTCCCGCAATAGGACGAAACGGCCGTCCAGTGCATCCAGGTTTTCAATGGTAGTCAAACTTCAATCGATTCATGGTCACAATCTCCAGAACCCCATGATGAAAACTTGGAAGAATTGAACGGCCACTTGGTCCTAGTGAAGGACTGTTTATCAGTGCAAAACCACGACTCCGTACGCAATTATCTATGCTAAATATGACTGATAATAATTTAAAACCAAGAATATCAACAAAGAGATTATTCAAACTAATAAAAATCAATTTTTTTTCGTCCAGTTTTATTACTCCTACTTTCGAACAACACACTTAGGATGTTACATCAAATAATGGCGAACTGCCATCACAATTGGTTACCTCAAGTGGTGTTCGTCAGGGCTGTCCACTCTCCCCATTCTTGTTTAACTTTGTCGTTGACATGCTTTTAGAAATAACACTTTCATCATCTCAATCTCCTGGAGTTGAACTTTTACCGGGAGATTCACTTGTTGACTTAGAACACGCCGACGACATAGTTTTATTCGGTGAACACGCTGACAAAATGCACAGTCTTCTGACCACTATAAGCAACTATGCAGGCATGTTCGGGATGCGATTCTCCCCATCGAAGTGCAAAATGTTACTTCAGGATTGGGTTTCATCGACACCTGAACTAGTGAAGTAGTTGAGCGTGTTGACCACTTCACTTATCTTGGGAGTCTCATCAGCCCTTATGGTTTGGTGTGCGACGAAATCTCAGCACGGATACAGAAGGCTCGTCTAGCTTTCGCCAACTCGCGTCATTTATGGCGTAGGCGAGATATCCATCTACCAATCAAAGGACGGGTTTACTGTGCAGCAGTTCGTTCCGTCCTACTTTATGTCTGTGAAACATGAACGATAAGAGTAGAGGATATTCGTAGGCTGCTAATATTCGATCATAGGTGTCTTCGAAGCATTGCTCGTATATCCTGGGACCACCGAGTAAGTAATGCAGATGTTAGGAAACGAGTACTAGGTGAAAATGGCAAATCGATTGATGAAGTACAGAAACTTCATCAGTTGAGATGGCTGGGACATGTGTTACGTATGCCCAACCACCGACTGCCCCGACGTGCAATGCTTTATGGTGTAGGAGTAGGTTGGAAGAAAGCTAGGGGCGGTCAGACCAAAACATGGCATAAATCCATGAAGTCACTAACAAGTGGACTGGACCGTGTTGGTGGGTGTAGACTACCTGGTTGGGATTCGCTAGATGATAGCAACCGATGGTCAGAGACCTTGAATGACATGGCTCAAAATCGTTTGCAATGGCGGAGGTGCATACACTCTTTGTGTTCTACCAAATTCTAAACTTCTGAATTCTTCATGTCCGTATCCTTTTTCTCTTTCCAAATTTATTTCACTGGATTATACTCCTTCAATAACATCTTCAAACCCTTATCTTTCACATAATACTTATACTCTTACTACTTCTACCAATATGGGATTTGAATCGACTTCATCTCTGTGCTAATGTGGTATGGCAACTCGAACTGATGTACGTACGTACGAAGTTCTACGTTGTAACTGACTGACTGACTGACATCAAATAATGATTTTCGTAATTGAATTCTCCATATCAATGTGGTAACAATGGTCCCATCCCGTTTCCTTCCCGGTCAATTCATCAATAAAGATTTTATAGACAATTATGAATTTTTTATGGCTATGTGATAGATTCAGAAAACCACTGATATGAACAAATTCCTACTCAAACAAATCTCCTTATATAGCTATATTTCTGAACAATATTAAGATCGGGAAGCTGTTAATAAGCCTCGAAAACCAATGAACTTTGTAACACTTTTGATTTCTACGGACTTCCTGTTGAATGACTGAAAAGGGACTTAGAAAGAAATCAAATGCTCATTTCCAGGAAATCTGAAGTTCGGCTATGTACTATGCATTAACCGTTTGGTTTAATTTATAGGTGGTTTCTTTATAATGAATTAACAAAAATTGAGGTATCATAAAAAAAATGAAATGAAAAGCTATCTTCAGTCCTACCACAAAACTTTTTAACTGTATAGAGTATGGCTCCCTTGGTTTTTGTTGATAACCCATCTTACGTCACAATTTGTGACAAAAACTGTTTGGATTATTCTGTTATATTACTTGACATGCATACATGCTGAAATATATATGAACACCTACCTGATAATTAAATGTGAGTAAGCTTCACAACCATATGGCATAACACATCCAAATAATTTACTTTCTGGACTGCGGAGATTTGCAAAACCTGCATGAACTAGATCGCCTCGTTTAGGCACACGTGTACTAATGAAACCTCGAAAATGACCGTAGCCTTTAAACTTTGGATCAGACGATGTCATAACAATAGCTGCCGAACTTGCCTGTTTACCACCAGGTCGATATAAGAATTTTGGACTGAAAGTAAATGGTATTACCAATATATATATATATATATATATATATATATATATATATATATTAGAATTAGTCTTCTTTTACTAAATTTTCTGTGTTCTATGATTAAAAACAGTAATTTTAATTTTCAGTAATAAGCAAAACAGAATCGAAAAATATAATCATTAAACTATAAGACTTTTGTAATACAACATGAATCGTTGTTGTATTTGGTGTATATATTTAGGACACTTGTAGATAATTTGGGCAAATTGGTTCGTAGAATCAATTAAACCTATCAATTGAAATTTATCAATAAGTCATATTCATAATTCAAAAGAAAATGTTCCATACGATAGCTTAAAGATTTCACTAATTTAAAGAAGTGTACGAGATCCTAGAGTCTTAGCCAAGAAAGCCTGCTGACTGATTTGAAATAGGGTACGTACGTTGAAGCTTCCAATGTGTAGTTAAGAGCGAGGTTTCAGTAGACCTGTGACAGTATTTCACGCACTAGAATCATTGGCCATGATGACACTTGAGGAGGAATTCCAAGAAGGAAGTTTCAAGTTGATAGTCGAGGCAGAAGGAATAATAGGAATTGAAGAGATTAATTGATTACGAATACAGTGGACTTGAGTGCTACTAAAGGTATGAGGACAGTTATCACTTCCCGGTTGCTCAAATCGTGGGAAGGTTTTTCAGAGGTACCTGAAAAGGAAATCGGGTTAGAGGTGGTCTTAGTGGCCTGATAGAGTGACCGCACTACCAAAGGGACAACTGCTTGAGGACAGTCACACGCGACCTTTTTGTGTTAGCGTTGTACATGTTGAAACCTTACTGACGGAGACGGAATCCGTGGGATAAGGCGTGATGTGCATTTTTTAGGGTCGACCTTTTCTAATCCCACCCTTCCCATTGTGAGGAGGCAGCATCGTGTCATGCTGATTGTATGAGGGAAACACCTTACTGCCGTCACACCTCAGTATAGTCAGCAGTACGATTATGGCCACAGACCTTGGATTTGCTGCTTTTAGTCTTTCTGCTCTTCAATCGACCTATTTGGTATGGTAGGACCTTGAGGAATCATTGTTCCAGTCAGTATAGCTAGATTAGTTCATTACGATAGGCAAACCCGACCACCATGTCAAGGTAGCAGCAACGGTCAGGTATCTGATTGTATAATTAACTATGGACGGAATTACCTTGGCAGTATAATAGAACTTGCCAAATAACTATATTTATGTTACCCTACACCAGAATAAAAACGTTTACACATGAAAATCTGGGTGAAACAAAACTCACTATGAAACTGGGTGGGTATAACCAAATTCATGGTCTTTGTTTGGGTCATCAAATGATGATATTATCGATGTTTTTATTTTTTCCCCTGTTTCATCACTGTTTTCTGATGTTGTTGCACTTTCTGGATAAACACTTTCATTTAAACCAAATGCATTAGCACAACCCGCAGCTGATCTAGGCGATCGCACAAATTCAGCCCATGAATAACCTTCACCATGACTACTGTCAGTAGTAACTAACCACTTTGAAAACTCTTCATCTGTTAAAAACGGAAATCTAACAAAATAACGTGTTCTTGAGTGAATTTTTGTCTGATGTAAAAAGAGGGAAAAAGTTCCAAGAGAGATTACAGTGAGTTAGGAATTCAGAAAAGAAATAATAAATAATTCGAAACCAATTAATAAGAATAGAGACTATGCATGGTGAGTTAGGTTCTCTGAGCTAGACGCTTAAAATGCAAACTTTTCATTGTCATTCTGAACAACAATATCAGAGCCTACTAATGTAGACACAAGTTTCTTCAATCACTTCCTGTTTTGATAACCCGATTTGGTTATATTTACGGATTTTCGAAGTCTCGTAGTATGTTTTGTTCAACTAACCTTTGAGCACATAACTGATTTACTGATGTGTTCCGTATATATTGGTAAATTGTGTCAATAGTGACAAGCCTATTGATCGTATATTGACCTGAATCCCCTGATGATTTATTATGTGGGAAACAATCAATCAATCTAGTAGCATAACACTAAGTTTATGTCATTTTCTTATACATATATCCCGTATCATAAAGAATGTAACATTTGTTCAAAGATTAATGAATAAAAGCACCATATGACTAAATTTCAAAGGAAAAAAGAGTGTTAGGTCCTTGTTTTTAAGAACGACAAAAAGGAATATTTGAGCTTAAAAAAAACGTACTAAAATTAAATGAGCTACTTGAGAAAAAAAATACAACTAATAATAAAACATAAACAGCACATATGAGTATTTATTAGTAGTACAAATTATTAGTCGAAAAAAATTTTGAAAAGAAAAACCGTTATAAGATTGTGAAAAGATGACGATAAAATTTCTAAAAATACAAAATCTAAAAAGTGTTTCAGTAAAACAGAAAATAAACTGTGCTGAAAAGAAGGATGAAAATAGAGCTAAAATCAATAACTTTAAAAGAACACCTCATACAAGTACGCACAGAAAAAAAGTTCAATATGAACAATGGGGAACTATTTGAAAGGAGAAAAGGTTATTAGTAAAGTGAGGATGTGCTTAGCAGTGGTATCTGGGACATATGGTTTATTCAAGTGCTGAATGTTGCTGTTAAAATTTTTATTTAAAGCCATATTTAGTGATAATACCTATGGCCTTTTAAATAACTGTTGACAAAATAATCAAAACTCCCCAATAATAACTTATACTAAATAGGTAGTGAATCCCAAAGATTGCTTCGTATCTAATCCACAATTTCCATAGATTTTTAGAGATTTCAAAAAATTTGACGATTGTGGATTGGATTTAAGTTTGCCTATAGCTCTTCCAGGTTAACTGGCGGTCTCAAGTCCGGGTAAAGGAGGGCAGGACATGAAGTTAGCACCCCATCCAGTAGAAAACAACCTCGCTAAAAATACGCTAACAAGAATAAGTGAATTAAATCTGCGAGTTGAAGGAAGAATTATGACGCCTCATGGTGAAGGACGAGATTTTTAGGAATTCACGAAGCTAATGCCCCTTTTATTACCAGAGCAACAATTATGACAGGTACATGGAATGTCCGGACAATGTGGGAGGTAGGGAGGACCAGTCAAATAGTTTCGAAAATGAGGAGACACAACTTGACGGTGCTCGGGATCGGTGAAACCCATTGGACCCAAGCTGAACAGAAAAGGATGGATTTGGAAGAAATGCTGCCGTACTGTGGTCATAAAGAAGAAGGGAGTTGCTCTAATGCTGTCCAAAGAAGCACGTAATGCACTTATAAGATGGGAATCTCATGCATCCAGAACCATCAAAACATCCTTCAAAACAAATAAAGAGATCACAATGAATATTATCCAGTGTTATGCACCCACCAATGATAGTAATTAAGACCACCTTTATGAGAGGCTGAAATCGATCATAGTGAAATGCTTAGGAAAGGACTTGACAATCCTGATGGGAGACCTTAATGCCAAAGTTGGAATGCACAACACTGGATATGAAGATATCATGAGACGATATGGGCTAGAAGAAAGGAACAAGAATGATGAGAGATCCGCGAATTGATGTGCGATCAACAAAATGCTTATAGGCGTCACTATATTACCCCACAAAAGCATACACAAAGCCACATGGGTCTCATCGGATCACATTACACAGAATCATATCGATCATATTTGGATCAGTAAAAAATTCAGAAGGTCAATGGAAGACGTGAGAATAAAGGGAGGAGATGATATAGCTTCAGATCACAACCTGGTGGTTGCCAAGACGAAGCTGAAATTAGAGAAACAATGAACAAGTGGAGAAATTGCATTACAAAGGTTCAATACAGCCATTTTTCGAAATACTAACAAACTCAATGAATTCAAAATAACTGTCAACAACAGGTTCCAAGCCTTACAGGATCTACTGGAAGAAGAGGAATCCGCTATGGAGGAAAACTAGAAAGGGGTCAAAGAAGCATTAACTTTAACGTGTCAGGCGGTTCTGAGTCTCAAGAAGAATCATCCTAAGGAGTGGATCTCCATCGAAACACTAGACAAGATTCAAGAAAGGAAAAATAAAAAGACAGCAACTAACAACGGCCGAAAAAGGGGAGAGAAAGTCGAGGCACAAAGAAAAAAACTGAAGTATACAAAGAAGACAAAAGGAGCATTAGGGCCGACAAGTAGAAATACGTGGAGAGAAAAGAACCAGGTTCCTGCTGAAGGGGATACTAGGAAAAGACGTTGCAGATGGGTAGAACAAACATTTCGGAAACCATCAAAGTGCATCATGAGGCAAGCCCTAACTTGGAATCCTGAAGAGAAACGAGAAAGGGGAAGACCAAAGAACACAGTGCGCTGAGAATTAGAAGCAGACATAAAAAGAATGAAAAGCAACTGGAAAGGATTGCTTAGGACAGGGTTGGATTGAAAATGCTGGTGGGTGGCCCATGCTCCTCCAAGAGGGATAACCGGCGTAAGTAAGTCAGAAGTTTAAAACGTAAATCACTAGGTCCCGACCACAAAACTATGAAAGTAATCTAATGCCACAAGACCTGAAAGCCAAGGTTTCGACCCTTGATGGAATTATCAGTGTGTACTTTGCTAGTATTCACTAGTTCCCAAAGATCTTCGAAAATATCCACAAAGATTTTAGGACTGTTACATTTTAATTCCAGTATTTCGTTTGCATAGTCGAAAACCTTGATGTTCTGCTTGCACATGTCACTACTATTTTATCATAACAACCGCTTGTTTGAAAAGTTAAAACTAGACTTATTAAGCTACAATTTAACACAATTATTAAAAATAGTACAATTTATGTACGACAAAACGATTCAGACTAGATAAAAGAACGAGCAGTTAGTATTCATACAAACAAGACGATTTACTAGATAATAACTAAATGTAACTCAGTAACCGCATAAATCCTACCATAGAAGACTTTAAGTATAATCCAAGCTTCCACATATTAAACAGAAATGAATAGTGGCTATCAGTGGAATTCAGGACGCACACTTCGTCTTTGGTACTCCTTACCTAAATGTATCTACATTACAGTGTTGAGCTCCACACCGGAGCACAAGTGTATCCAGATGAAAAGTACCAAATAGGAAATAATATGCATCCTGGATTCCACTGCTACTCACTATCTAAATTTGCTTACAATGCTTGTGACTTAATGGTAACATCAAGGCAATCCTCACAGAATGCACATATTCCTGAAGACAAAGATCGATAACAGTACTAAAAATCAATGGGAAGGTTCAAATAACCAATAAAAATTGATCATGCATATATGTATATACATTTATATGATTAAATCTTCCAAAAACCAATTCTAGTCATTATAAATGCACAAATCTCACATATAGTAAATACCCTAGGAATAGTCACTATTGATCTCTAGTACGATGAAAATACAAAATCACTTTATTTTCTTATGTTTTCATTGTATTGTATAAGCTTAATATTGTTCCTCCAACTCTTCCTCTCTTGCTTTCTTTCCATCGTTTCTTTATTGTTACTTACTTGATCATAATTATATTACAATAATAATAACAATAACCAGAAATAACGAACAGCTGCGAAAACTGGCTCATATTCGAATTTTGTTTGTTAGCCCTACTTTTTTTCAATATTGATTGTTCACTTAATGATCAGTAGGAGGAAGAAGCATAAGAGAGGAATGGAATAGAGAAAAAGAGAGACAAATAAAAAACAACCCCTATATGGATATACTTCTCTCTTCAATGATGTAGATATCTTCTATTTGGAATCACTTTATTCTAAGCAAGAAAAATCAAAACACACAGACATACTCAACATGGAGAGAGTTGGAGAGACACAAAGAAAGAGATAGGTATATCAAAACAAATAAGGAAATATAAGCAATGATCTAAGTAATGTGATAACTAATTAAGGCAAGTGAAAAACAACAACAGGTGATTAAGCACGAATGATTCACTTAGCAGTAGAAGTTGTTCGTTATCAACGTAAAACCTGGTACCGATGTGTATTGGCCCAAATGATCATACCACATTAGAACAACGAGGTAAAAATAACAAGATGTATAATATAGGAGTTTAAATAATGTAGTAGCAATGATAATCTGAAAGATTGAATATTGAGAATATAGTTCGAGAGAACAAAGACAAAAGATATTGTATGAAGGAATACCGGAATCGAAGATCAAGAGGAATATAAAGAGTGAATGCATCTGAGCCACTGTAAACGATTTTAGACCATTTAAACTAGAGCTTAAAGCCACTGTTTATGGACCTCAACTAGGTAGTCTTTATCCATCTACATAGCTCAGTTCAACAGTTATTGACTTTATGCACCGATATCATGTCTTGATTTGACTACTACTAGCTTCCTTTCAACCTACTTCTACAATAGTAAATATCACCCGTTGTGGAAGGCAGTGGTTACGCTTAACTCTACAACCTGTTTTTTTCTTAATATCTAACAATATCAAGAAAATAGTTAAATTAAGTATAATATAAAGTGAATACCTACTACCGATTGACAGATTGATTGAGGTCAATATACGATAAGTTGTTTTAATAAGATTATTTTTGAGCCAAACAAAACAAACACTGTAAGTATCAAGGTAAATCATTAAGATGCATTTAATATCCATTGAATTCTATCGTAAATTTAACAAATTTATAGATAAGATATTATTTTATAGAATGTACTGAAATAAACAACATATACATTCATTTAATAATAATAACCAACTATAAATATTCCTATCTGAAGTATGTGACGATAACATCACCCGGATTGACAATGAAAGGTTTGCAAATAAACCATGCAACATCATCAAAGGAATCTAGCTGAAGGACAAATTTTCACCAGTATTTCACAATCATAAACACTGTTGATAATAATACAAATATGAGTTATATCGGAAAATAATAAGTGAAATTTTTTAACATAATCATCTTCAAGGAACATTTTTAATTTGTTATGCAGATGGAATAATGATGAAGTATATCACTATTTTATTCCCATTGTAATCTGGATATTCACATCAATATAAACACCCTTGTTTGGTCAATAAATTGAAGACAGAAATGTGAATAACGTGAACTGTCACGACAAAACTTACAGGATGAGAGTAAAGATAAAAGATATCATACAACTAGTGATTTCTTTTTTTGATATATGTATGTGTTTTTATCTAAAATACTCAGTAAAGTGATTGTGATTGAATAAAGTAAAACGACAACTGCTCAACCAATTTGTACACTGAAAACAATATATCTACTAGCCCCACAACAGTATTTTTCTCATATGGTTAGTGAACTTTGGGAATTCTCCCTTTCTTGAACTCTAACTCGTACAGAATAGTAAACACAAACATGATGAAGAAAATTTGTAGCTCAGCTGGATGCTTTTGGTAGTGTTGAGTTCTCCAAGTTTTTATGATAACTAATAATTTCAGAAAGAGTCTACAATTAGGATTGTAAGGAGAAAAGTACCATAAAACTATTGTATCCTGGATTTCACTTTCATAATATATCACTTAATTCACTAAGCAATAAGTACTAATGTTCTATAGTTTCTTTATTCACCTCTTCAAAACAATGGTAACTTAAGTAATAACGGTAATAATCATGATAATAATGGTAATGATAATACTGTTAATAGACGAAGTTAAAGCAAAACTCTAAAAAACATGCGCGAATTGATATTACTAAGGTGTTAGGAAGTCAATGATGAAAATAAATAACCCTAGTAATAGGATACCAGGTGAAAATGGAAAACTGATTGATGAAGTAGCAATTTTTCATCAGCTGAGGTGGTTCATGTGTTACGCATGTCCAACTACCGTCTACCTCGATGGGCGATGTTGTCTGGTGTAGGAATACGCCGGAAGAATATATATATATATATCCGAAGAATAAATCTTTTCACTACTACAACGTTAATAAGTAATGATTGAAATTGTAGTAAGTCATAATCTCTATAAGATCTGGAAAAAATTTCACCTAAATTATCCTAATAGAGAGTTGAAATTATATGACAACTTTCTAAATGAAAAATACACGAAGTTTGTGTATTATTATTATTTATTTAAACACATAAATATTGGTACAAGCAAGCACCAGATATATATGCGCCGCACAAATCTCATTTGATTTGTGTGAGGGCTACGATACTACCCAGGTGCCCAAACCGAAACAAATGGTTTTCATAGGGGGCTACATCCCGAGAATTTGAACTAAAGATCTGATCCACAAGGTAGTGGAGCATCGTGAGAAGATGCAGTCCCATGGTAGCCGGTCACCAACGATTGATTCATAAGTCATTTGTTCCCTCAGCATACTGGAGCCCATGTACACCACTGGTTTGGAATCAGAGTTTTCCAACTACCCTAGGTGAATTTTTCGTGTCCACCAACCCGGTTAAAGCGCCGGATATTCGCTTTTCGTCCTATCAATTTCGTAAACAACACCCCCGCCACGAGAAGGCAGTGAGTAGAACAGTTACAATTACTGACAACGGTTTTCATTTAAATATAATCAGAAAATACACTCTAATGAGCATTTACAGATTGCCTTCTTTTTTTTTCTCATAGCTGGTTGCACTTTAAACTTATTCTCCTGATTTCGATTACATGTAATTCTAACAAACTAGTTTTGATTGATCAATGAAACATGTCATTAATAACATAAATTTAAAAAAAACATTAGTTTGCCGAATGATATACAAAATTCTAGATTCGATAATTACCAAAGAAACCAAATAAACTTGAATAAACTATTTATTTGAACAGATATTCATCAAACTGATGATATTACTTTATAGAGAGATGAGATGAATTTCATTTGATTAAAAGTTAATCCTTTGGTTTCCGCATCGTAACAGATTATTTCATCATATCTCTAATTAATTATTTACTCGAAATTAATTTCTGCAATACATGCAAATTTCGTTGAAATCATAAACCGAAGAATGTTAGATCATCTTTGAAAACTGGGAAACATTAGATGGCCATTTCATTCTCGTAGGGACCTCCTCAGTAGTGAGCATCCACAAGAATTAAACCCAGGACCTACGGCATTGCATGCGAACGCTTAACCTCTAGACCACTGTGACAGCATCCAATGGTGTTAATGTCTAACTTCGATCAATCTACGACATTGAGCGACCATCTTCGATTGTCATCAATGGGTAAATGCCTCACGACCTACACGGTTTAGCTCTACTGGTCACAAATATTCACTAGAACTCCAGAAATTTCCTCTCAAAGCTAGTTACTTGTGAGCGCGTGATAACTATCAGTATGGAGTTTTAGAGATTGTTGAGTTTCATTGAAATTATGAACCGATTTAAGTCAGACAACCTTTGAAAACATGCAAATCTAATCAGTGAAATATTCAATTACTACTATTCTAACATAAATATATTTATGACTAATAAACAAACTATTACACCAACTTCGCCTAATTATTGCTTGTTGTACAGTACGCGATTAAAAATTAGAACAATAACAGTGGCAATGATGACAGTAAAGCAAACACAAATGATCCAATAGTCAATGTTGGTAAGCATAATAATAAAAAGCAACAATCCTATAATGCACTGAAATAATTTAATCGGAATTTCGTTCTCTGAGCTAAATGTTTTGGTCATGGAGCTTTTATTGTTCTTCTGAACAACATCAGCACAAACTTCAGATAGAAAGCTCCACGACCAAACCACCCAGCTCAGAGGATAAAAACCCCCACCTAAACCATCTACCTGAGCAACAAATCTTTCCCAACAATGAAACAATAACTACCCACTGTTTGATCACTGAGTTATATAATCTATGTTATATTGATTTAGCCTGATTTAGATAACTGGATCTAATCGTCCTATCATATTGTTTAAATGAAATAGAAAGCTAAAAATACAAAGTATTTTACAAATCGGTACTGAAAAATAAAGTTCCTGATTATTTCTCCCCTAACATCTTTATGATCTGAATAAGCGGGAAAAAATATCAAAGTAATAGTTACCGGATAAATACAAACTGTTTTAGTACTCAACTATATATTCAAACTTAAAAATAACTTCATAAGTTTATTATAATATGACATTCTATTTAAAAAGTGAGAAATATATCCAACTCCTGAAAATAGAATAATACTTGTCGAAGCACAAATATTCACATGTCTATAAATAAATGTACAATTACGCTTATTAAAGTGAAAATTTTGACATCAAGCGAAACTATTAATGAGTATAACAACAACATATTATTTAGACGGAAATAAACTAAACAAGTATTAAACTTAAGTTCCTCTATTTTCTTTTCAGTGTATTTATCAAAAATTAATTTGCCAGCGCCCTATACATATCTATATTATTCATTCAGTCAGTTATACATTTTCAAGATAGAATCTGATACAACTGTATTCATCACTTCAAGTCGCTATACTACGGCAATACGAGATGAAGTTAAAAAGATGAGTAGTAAAAAAGTTAAAATAATTGTTGTAGTAATGACATCAACAAAAAACACGTTGAAAATTTGCTTCGAAATGAACAGATGAAAATGTATGTAGGAAGGAATATTTGAATTTGAAGAAATGGAGGAAGATAAAGAGTAAATGTGACCGATTAAGATCAATATCACCTAATTTTCCCAATCGTTTACAACTTTCACTTACCATACAGATCATTACCAAATAGTTCTGTACTTACTAATATGACTTGAATCAACGACCATATTAATATGAGATATAAATGCTCATGATTAAGCAGAAAATATATACGGTTTGCTTGTGTTAGATACACATAAATTTGTAAAATATTGATAAATGGATTATATTTATCATAAAACTTGAGAATTATCGTATTGAAAATTATTTACAACTAACAACTCAGAGTTAGTTATTGAACTCAATTAGTTCTCTTAGTAAAACAGTATTTGTAGAAAATAAAAGTTATTTTTATCAGTATAGGGTTGTGGAGATTGTTGAGTTTAGATTGATATCATGAATGGATGCCGTTTCAAAAGTCTAGAGGTTAAGCGTTCGCGTGCAAGACCGAAAGTCCTGAGTGCGCACTGCTCACCAATTCCATACTGAGACGAAACGGCCGTCCAGTGTTTCCAGGTTTTTAATTATGGTCTAACACTGATCTATTCATGATATCAATCTATTTCATTTTTATTCCAGTGTATCTTGTCCGTTGCATAGGATCGATAAAAGGGTATAAATTACATATATGACATTTTAAATACATTTATTTAGGTTGCGTTTTGTTTCCATAGGATGAACAAGATATATAAATTCATAAATTACCGGTATTTTTATTAATAATAATACGAATTAATGACAAAACTGTCGTCATCATCATCACCATCGTTAAAAAAACACAATAAATAATGACAGCATAGATTACGTGATACTGTCTGGAACGGATATGAATATGAGAAGTAGGATAATATGGAAATTCTAGATCAAAGTAACTTAAGTATCAAGGTATTTAAGTTGGCCTGTTATTGTGGTGTGTGTTACTGGTGGCGGTGGAATGTTAAGAAGACCGAAGCGGACGAGAACAGATAATAATTGGTGTGGAAACGAAGGAACAATCAGGTCTGAGACAATTGATTTACATTTTGCAAACAAAATATTTACTGTATGGTTCTTGGATTTTGCTAAGAGATTCTGTAATTTTGTATTCAAATACATTTGGTTGTACACAATGGTGTTCTCGTTCACCACACTATCAATAGATATGTCAGCATCAACCTTATCTATCAGTATCAGCGGACAAAATATCAATCAATAATACGGTAAAAACTTATATAGGTCGATGAAAATGGAGTGATACATGAATGGCAACAACAGATTATTTAACACATTGGATACTATTTAGACGATGACTTTTGTTCAAAATAAACGCTGATAATGTAATTCACAATAAAAATGAACATTTTGCAATAAAACTATTATTACATTACTTTTGAATAATTATGTAACATTCCTTAACATTAATATTTATTACAAAAATATGTGGACATACCTCAAATCCTTCTTTATTACGTTGAATACGACGACGAAGATCTGCTAGTTCTGCTTTAAAAGGTCTTATTTTAAACCACCATTTTACTAATGCATATATAGGACCTGGCAAATTAGGTTCCAATTGTTCCACATATTGAACATTCATTAAACGCCTAAATAAATGACCAGATTTATTAGCATATAATGCATTTGATTGTGTATGTAGTGAAATACCATGTTTGGCTGTTAAGAAAATTGAAAGATTAGTCGATCGTGTAGTTAACAAATTTTTCATTTTGTAAAGTAATACCTAAAAGAAATAAAGTAGTCATGGTTATAATGTATAACTATTCAATGAAATTGCCAGAAGCTAAATATATAACAATTGATCAAGAAAAAATAAGTTTATTATAACATAAGTGTATTGTATTGTATGAGAAATAGATTATGGATAGCACACATCTTCAGTATTCAAAGAGATTGTTAACAGAACAATCAAGTGTTGGATTGAATAATAGTCATTATATAACAGGATAATAAAATAAAAAGTAGCAAAGAAACATGTGAACAAAGCTATTTAGGTCTATTAAGTTGTATAGTGAAAATGATATGAAAAGTATACTATGTGAATATTTACAAACGCATTACTCTAAGAATAATTCGGTGACATCAACAAATCTATGGATTTTGTATACTGAATGAATCAATCTATATTTTCTACGATTTTCGACGGCTGGTGTAATCAGTAGACGTAATAAAATCACGAAAACAGTTAGAGAAGATTCATAATCTCACCAAAAGTACTCCGCAATTTCATATTATTTATTCTGTGATATAATCATATATGAACAATGATAAAATGCAGAACTTGGATAAGATATAAAGCCACCGAAATAATATTAATGTTGACTTTATATACACCAGTTCTGTTCTTTAGTATTTCACTAACTTTTTTTAGAAAAATCACCTACCAAATAACTAACACTATTCAAACCAATACTTAACGACTTGATAGACCAATCGCATAGTGTGATGTATACATGATGTGGATTAAACTACTTTGCTTTGAATTCGGCCAATAATAATTGTCAAAAGAAACAATACCATGTTATGGAAAAAATAACTCAACTACTGATGTTGATCTATATACCTATCTACGTAAACTAAATTCATCATATGAAAGAAAGACTCTAAACACCATAGATAACATTTAAAGCAACTCATGAAAAAGCCAATCTATATTCATAACTAGAAAGCAATACTGAAGTTCTTGGATCATAAATAAAACTGTTTTTGAGTGCACCTAGAACTGGAGTTGATAGTTTACCTTGTGTAAATACACAGAATGGTACTATTAGGTTTATCTATATCTATTTTGTCTGCGTCAACTTTCATGATATTGCATGAAATCAACCCACCTAACTCCATATATGTTATCCTTTGTCTTAGTGACATTGTTCTAATTAATCAAAAATGTAACAAATTATAAATGCAAAGTTATTGCAAAGCTGTATGTCATGGTAAGCATTCGTTGCAAAGACCCTTATAAATCAACATCGTATCACATCCTTGGACTGGACGAGAACTGAATCTTTCCTACAGGTTGCTTCTTTCAATATTATTATGAATCATAATTATGATTTTATAATTTGGTGATATTTTCACATCACGATCAACTCTCGAGAAGTAAACTCAATTTTTTCACTGTCCATCATATCTCAATATATCTAATTTTCTTAGAATAGTTGACGAAGACAAATGAAGTATAGTTTGTTTGTAACACAGTTGGAAAGTATCGAGCATACAGTAATCAGTTTAAGCATGATTTTTTTAAAAGTCTGTTTTATTAGTCCGATTAAAACATTTGAAAAATAGCCTCTTAATGAGAAAATCACTCCCATAGGAAAGTTGACAAATTCGGTATGCACCTGACGCCTTATGTATAACTTATCATGATAATCGCTTTGTGAAATTATTTTTCGTGAAATGCGTTCAGTGTATAGCTATCCAACCTGACCAAATTAGGTTGCGGTTCAGATAAATGTGGGAAACTGTAAATATTGATACACATGCTCTACTATGTTAGATTGAATATTTTAACACTCCAACGTCACCTACACACAGAAAAAACAAATATAGCCCGTCACAAAAATAACGCGGAGGAAAACTCATAAAATTCATGAATATTTAGGACTGTCTCTGGAGATAATATTGTGCTCGCTAAGCGGATCAAGCAGTTCAGTGAGGGCTATGACAACTACGAGAATCATCCAATACCGAAACAACTATCGACATCCTGTTTGCAAAAGCGAATGTAATGAAGTCCTCCGTGTATTTCGGATCATTACCGATGAAACAAATCTTGGAGAAGTTTATCCACACTATACCAGTAGGATACTTGAAGTTCAGGAATGATAAGATCCCTAATGAGTTTAACTTCCGAGAAGTAACGGAGATTTTTCGGATGATGGGAATTTAAATGAGATAAGTGTATTATAACAAAAAGGAAGTATTGAGAAAACAGATAAGACTGCCACACCCTAAACTTTAAAAAATTAATTCTAAACCTAGGTTTGCGCACTTATTGGACAGTCTACTACAGTCCATAGATGATTTATTGTATGTGAATAAAACTAGATTTGTTTTCTTAGATCCTATCAAATACATTGTACTACCAGATCAATTTAGTTTAATTTGAATTACTCAGTACAAAACTATGTATTGACAGTTATACGTAGGCTGCTATGAAGACTTCAAATGATCTAATTTTTCACTGATAAATTATAATTCTTACAGATAAGGGCAGCCACAATGATATTTTTCTATTCGATATTTTCGTGAAGACATAGTTGTTATTTGACTGGTTGTTCTTGATAAATCTTCTGACTGAACGCTTGAATAGGTTTTTCAAGTTCTTTTAATAACTCCAGGCTAACTTCATATGACAACTTGAACACAAGAGAAAAGGCGCGTAATATAGAGAGAACGCTTTACTCCAAGGTTAGTTTATGTACAGAAAATAGAGGGTATTTATAGCATATCAGATGGTCTTAGGCTTCTGGAACCCTACTAAACATAGTAACAGGATAAATAATCATCCAATCGGAAAGCATAACACGTAACTCTGCACTTTCGAGATGTTTCCGGGAAACTTCCATTTAACGCTGATTGAATAAAATGTTTCCCAGCGTTTTCAGGGCCCCTTTGGGTTTTTTTTTCGAGGAATTTGCTGGGTCTCACCAACAGTTCTTGTATTTAGCTTGCTAATTTTACTGTGCTTCAAGGTCATTACAAGTTATTAAATATGCTTATTGCATTTCAAATTTCATTTCTTGAACAATAGGCTTCCTTTTTGGCTGCCTAACTTCCCTCTGCTTTCTATTGCATTGAGAATTTTCGTTGTTGTGCATGTTAGTTATCTAATCTATCAAGTTTACATAGATTCAGTGTATTATATTAGGAGAATATTTTAATCGTTATTAATATAGAATTAGCGTAGGTGATCGTAAAGCATAACATTAACTCACATTTGACAATCGAATGAAAAAAATTAGAGCAGTAGCAACCAAACACATTATGAAATTATTGATTATCAGAAATGAACTAACAATGGCATAATTTTATTTGTTAACCACCAACATGAGAAAGAAAAAAACACGGATTTTAATAGTACAAGATGATAATAATTAGCATTTTTAGTTTTATTAACACTTCATCTTGATTGTCAGTGAGAAATATTCTTTGTAAAAATACATGAATCGAAAAGATAAGAGCAGGTGGGAGAGACAAGAAGAATAACAGTGAAAAAAACTCGGATAAAAAAGTAGATAGACGCACTGAATCTTGTCAACAATCACATACACGTAAGAACACAAAGTGAACGAGAAAGAAAAAGTTAAAGTGACTGATTACCACACAGAAACAAATAACAATAGACTCAACAATATAAGTTGTTGGCACCAGCATTAAAAAACGGAAACAACTTTGTTAAAAAAGAACTACATGGCAACAATAAGTATGATTCAAAAAACAACTTTAGGCAAAGTAAGTGGATAAAGAAAACAGTAAGTGGCAAACTGATGAACACACTTTTACCTTGCGAAGATCTCTAATTTACCAAAACCGAGGAAAAATCCCCAAAAGAGACAATTTTGTACAGGGAATACGATAACAACAATAACTGAATATGTGCAATTCAATATTATCCTCAGCTTAGAGTACACATTCATGATGTTTTTTTTTAGCTCAATAGAGGAAAAATCCAAAATATTCAATATGATTCCACGTTGACAATGACACGGTCAATTATTAGAGAAGACAAAATCAAAATAAAAGAAAAATAAGATAAAGTTGAATGTCTTCTTTTTTTCGAAGAAAAAACAAGAAAGAAGAAGCTACACACCTATACATGAATGAATGAAGAGTTGATGATAATGACACCTATCGAAAATCTACAAGAATCATTATATCAAATGAAAAATGAGAAACGAGAAAACAAAAGTTGTCAACAGGCGAATAAAAATAGTCAGTTACATTTTTGAATTTAAAAAAAAATTGACAACAGAAGTAAAATGAAATCTTTTACACGTACAATAAAACATTATTAAAGTTGAAATATATACCATGCATAAGTAAATATACACACACAGATACTAAGAATAAAGAGAATTAAACAGAAAAAAAAAACACAATGAGCATTAACTATCTATTCTCTTGTTCAATTAGTTATTGTTGACATGAAATTTTGTAGTGCCGTTTTGAGTAATTAATTTTCAGAAATAAACTGAATTTGAATAGTCACACTACAAGGAGAGAAAGAGAGAAACAATGGAATATAGGGTTCTATAAAAGAAATTATACGAATACTATGATTAAAGCTTTATGTATACACATACACAAACTATGTCTAACTAGCGATTGTCCAGTCGTGAAGAAAGTATAGTCGACATTATATGAAAACTGAATAATTGAATTCAGCAATAATCTTGATGTGAGATACTGAAAATTTAAAGAAAATATTTAGTAGGTATTATTCAGATAAGAAACAAAAGAAATTTTGAAATGTATAACAAATTATTTATTACAAAGAAATGATTTATCATTACACTAATATGAATTTTATAAGTATAACGATGAGGGATTGATTCTTAGTAAAGTCATGGATGAACAGTGCTAAGAAATCTCATACCAGGACGAAACGGCTATCTAATGCTTCCTGGTTTTTAATTCGACAGAGCAAAAGAAACTGAAATCAGTGAATTAAATTAACTACTACTAAGCGCGCAGGACCAACCTCAAATCCCACACGCAAATAAATAGATAATGAAAAACAGAACCACTAGCTTAATGAGGTTGTGAATACATAAAACAATAAATTAGGATTATAATTTATAAATAAACTATTTAACCGAAATGGTATAACTATGATTTACATGTAACGTGACAAATTTTTAATTAATGATAAGTAATTATATGTAGTTGTGTACAATGACGATTACCATTAGCTTTCGTGAATATCATTGTAAACAATGACATACAGAATGTAGTATTTTGTTCTACCTGAAGTAAAGAAGTCGAGTTTATTTATTTATTTAAACACATAAATATTGGTACAAGCAGGTGGTTTTCTTAGCGGGCCACAACCCGAGCCTTTGACCTAAATGTCTGATCCACAAGGTAGTGGAGCATCGTGAGGAGATGAAGTCCCATGGTAGCCGGTGACCAACGATCAATTTATGCGCCATTTGTTCCCTCATGATACTAGAGCCCATGTGCACCATTGGTTTGAAATCAGAGTTTTCCAACTACCCTAGGTGAATTTTTCGTGTCCACGAACCCGGATATTCGCTTTTCGTCCTCTCAATTTCGTAAACAACAGTAATGCCACGAGAAGGCAGTGAGTAGGACTTCCCTGGCAGAGTATTTTATTCAAGATAGCAAGATGATACACAGTATATAAAAAAAATGAGAAAACATTATTAAACAAGATAATAAGATCGGTACAATTGCACGTCTATATGGAAATATTAGAAAATAATAGAGTATGGAAATAGTAGTTCAATGTAATATTATTGAACCCGAAATAATATGACTGAAGTCTACCCACATTTTTACTGGGAATAAAATTAAATAATAAATGAAAATATGTTTCTTTCTATTTCGTCATATATATATATATATATATATATATATATATATATATATATATATCGTTTTGACTCGCTGTTTGCATATGTCCGAAATTAGTTCGTTAATTATTTAACCATGATTTCTAGGCATTAAATTACAGTGTTACTAACAATCCAATGTCTTACCGCTATTTGTCAATGTTCTAGTATTTTGCTAAACCATGCATACCAAAAATTCATTTAAAAAAACACCATAGTTATGATTTTCATTTCGATCGTTATTTTTCTAATAGTCTCTCGTTTTCTCTTATGTATTTATGTGTTTGTTTGTCTGGTTATGTACGTAGAAATGCTGTGGTATATACATAATGTCATGAACAACCTCTGTTAATTTAATCAGACAACACACATACATGTTACTTTCGCATGGATGATAAGAAAACTGGAAAAAATGTAGTACGTCGAATAAAAAAAACGTCGGCATGTTTACGCTACTACGTTTGTTACAACATAACAGAACCTCATCAACATAACATTTATAAAGATTTATGGAACTATTGTTTTCTTAAACTTTTATGTTAGTCATATTTACCTGACAACGAACAATGAAGAAAAACTATGAAGTTTATTATTAATTGTCACTGAAAATTTTCTTTTTTAAATGTATATATACAGTCCATGCAGTGGGATGAAGACATTTTGGTTTAAAGGAGTAATTTACATACTAACAATTAGCAGATTCAGTAACAAAAAAATCGATGAAAGTTTAACAGATATACAATTGATGAATAGGAATTTATACTAAAAGTAACCAATGCAAACGTAACAAAGAACAAACTGATAACTGAATAAAAAGACCAATAAGTTCAAACGCTAATAATGATAACACTGAAATATACAAAAATCCAGCTTTATTCAGTTGAGTATTCAATAAAACGAAGCAGAAGGTCTTAGAATTACTCAAAAGCAGCGACAAATAATATAGTGAAATGGCAAATTGTAGCGCATCGAATACACTCCATTGAGATTCTTAAGGAATTTGCCATTATTCGGCATATAAAAATTCTCTGGCCATCAGCAACGTTATTTTCATAGTAAACCATTTTATTGGATTTACTTTTCTCCCTGGAGTAAGTGCAAAATACATTCGACATGTACATTTAAACGATTATTTTAGTAGCATTAGTATACCAAGTATGTTTCTATACTAAAAGACAGTTTGAATGCAAAACATAACATTAAAATTTCCTTATATGATGATAGCATATATTCATCAATGAGAAACCTCTTTAGAATAGACAATACAAACCGAAAAACCAGATTCAACTGAATCCTACTCTACATTATACAATCCCTGTTAGTTTTTGGAGACTAATACATATTAACGATAGATACTATTTATTATAAAGTGTACTTTTGTTTGTCGCTTTTCCGAATGACTATCAAAGAATTCAATAACAAAGTATAATTTCATGCAGTCGTTGTTGAGCTTATTTTTTTTGTATATAGGCTAATGATACTACCGGACTGTTCATAATGAAAAGGACAGTTAGCTACTGCAAGTACTAACATTGATGAAGAGGATCCACAATTTAAAGAAGCAAAATGTGGATTTAGTCCAGAGTAAGGTTATACGCAATAAAGAAAGAAAATCGTTAAAAAAAGAACTGAAACTACTAAGTAAGTTGAATTTATATAAAAGTAGATAGAAATATTACCAAGAATGTCACAGTTATGATTCAATATTTTGTACTAGAATTAATCTTCTTCACTTTTTTTTACTGATGAATGCCTTGTTTTCTATACAAGTTCTAGTGTAGGCTTACAAAAACCTGCAATATAAATTAGTGGTAATGTAGTGCATGCCACTTATGTTGATAGGTATAAGTAGTATGTAACACCATTCAGAAGTGGAATGCCTGGCAGCAGAAGATTGAAAAGATCGAATTGGAGCCAACAGGAATGTAAACAGAGAGAAATTGTAATGACAACAAGAATTAGGGAACGATGAAGTTTGTAAGAGGGAAGTGATGGGAGATGTGCGAACGGTGTATTTAATGCATGGTTTTTATATTTTACAGAGACACTGTATTTTGCATTAAACAATAAATTGGTTTCCCCCACTAGACTCCGTTCAAAACAGTATGATTACAGGCCTTCCTAGATATACACTCTCCATATTCTGATTGAATAATATGAAGCCAAAACAATATCCTTTGTCATGACAAACCTATAATTCAGTGTTTTGAATTTAAACATTCATACTACTAATACTACTACAAACCTCCAAATTATGTGAATAAAACCAATAAACATTCAAAACGATTTCGATACGTGGTCGACAGTCACCAGAATACATAGAAAAACAGTGACGAATAAAGCATAATAATGATAATAATAAACATGAGGAAAAAATAAACACATCCAGATATAGAAATACCCCTTACTTTAAACGAACTAAAACAGGAAGAACGAAAAGAAAAAAACAGACAAACCGTCATCACATACACAGCATCAAATAAAAACAGACTACGTAATGGAGAGAAGTCAAATAAGCCAAACATAACCATGTATGAATACAAGAAAGGATACAGTACAAACAAAAAACAGATATGTTCTTATTGTCAAGTCGGTGAAAGTATAACATATTGACGACATTCGGTGACGTGCAAGACGATCAGAGAACGCTGCCTAGTTATAAAACAAGTAATGACACAAAGCAATGAAATAACAGTGGGATTAGGGTGCATCCTAATTATGCTGATAAATATAAGTAGTATGTAGCGGAAATCGGACGTGGAATGCCTGGCAGCAGAAAAGTGAATTAAAGAGAACAGAACAGAATTGAAAGAATCATGAAGTATGTGAAGGATAACTGCAGGAAGATGTAAGAATAACGTATGGTTTTCATATTTTACTAAACCAATGTGTAATTTTGCATTAAACAATAGATCGGTTATCCTCACCAAGTCTTCGTGCACTACAGAATAACTGCTGTGATCGGGTAATTAACCCTCATATGTCAAATTATCCCATGTAATAAAGAACAGTCATGCTTACGAATCTATATCAATATTAGGAGTTGTGCTAGTGTTGTCACCTTATGAATTTTCGGTCACCAACTGACACCAGTTATGACGCAAAAAGGTTAGGGTTAGGTACTGAAAGTCAAACTGAAGGCTTACGAACAAGGGTCAGGGTTTGAACACGAACTGACATCAGCTATAGCGCAAAGTTTTGCCACCTTTCTATTTACAAATTTCAGAAACTTTGTGTTCGGATTCGAAGTAAAAGTAAGAAAAGGAGAATATTATCTAGCATTATCCAACATTCTTGGTTACGCAATGAACGGAATCAAGTATTTTACCATACAATCTGCCTTAGTACCGAGTATTTTATGTAATTTAGCTCGAGCACCATCATTACTAGTTGCATAATAGATATTCTTATAGATTTCAAGCATTTTAAGAATCAAATATTGTCAAATTTCACTTCGTTTAAAACTTTGATATTTATTATTATTATTATATTATAGTTTAAACTATAAGTTATTCCTCACTGCAATTTAAATTTCCCTCAAAAAACATAAGCCTTTATCCTAATTCTGATTGGTTAAACCAAAGGCATCAGTATATTATGCTTTTACCGTCAAATCTTTAAGGTATATTCTTTTCCGAGATGGATAGTGGCTAGCAGTGGAATCCAGGTTGCGCGCTTCGTCCTATTTGGGACTCGTCAGCTGGATGTACCTGCATCTCAGAGTTGATGTTCACTCTGGGACTCGAACCCAGTACCCTCGCTTCAAACGCCATCGCGTTATCGACTCGGCCATTGAGTCCTGATAGCCACTTGCTTGTGCGATGGGGTGAAGTTTAAATTCAACTTAGTATTGTTTGTTTGAATCTTCCCATCGATTTGTTAGGACTGCAACTGGTCAGTCCCTAATTGGAATGCTTGTGAATTAAGGTATATCGAGGCAATACGCACAGTATGCACATATGCCAATTAGAGACTGACCAGTTGCAGTCCTAACAAATCGATGGGAAGATTCAAACAAACAATACTAAGTTGTATATTCTTTTCCGTTTAAAAAAAGAACGAAGAATATGATTCAATGCTTATCGTCCATACATGATGTAATATCACCTGACGATCACTAATATTAAAAAGGAATATAGGGAAAATGAAAAATATAAACCAGAATACAAAAAGGATACAACGTAGATAACAGAAGAAAGAGGGCAACATCCCTAATATTTATGTATATAATCATACATATATTTTTTTAAATAGATTAAAAAAAAGTAAAAATCATTCAGAGACAACTTGAATTATTTGTCGCTATGACGGGTACAAATAAGAGATCTTAATTGATTAGAAATTAAGTGACTTGAAAACTAATTTTTCCCAAATCATTTTATCATATTGATTTCGTGTTAATGTTTTGTAAGGAAGTATATCATTTTACCACCTAAAAAAACTAGTCTTTTAGCTAGTGGTTTTTTTATTTTTGATTCCAATCCAATAGGGGACATGTTAAAAATTTGCTCACCAAATAATGAAAGCCTTCTCACTATAATTCATGCGGTTTAAACTATTCGGTGAACAAAATTTACGTATATCAACAAACACTGATCAATATTTAGATGTCAATAATAACAAAATAATCCCCACTTTATCAATAATAATTCCCAGGAACAAATTGAACTACTTACATACAGCAGGAAAACAACGTAATCAGAATAAAACGTACAATGAAAGACCAATAAATCAATCATAAACAATATAAAAAGGAGCATGCTATATTATAGCAAATGGGAAATAAAATGTTAGAAAACAAGGTAGACAAAGTGATAAAACCAATAATAGTAGAAAATAGGATATAAAAATATATTTTAAAGGAAACAAACAGAATAACACTAAGTTTCAGTGAAAGATAAAGAATAAATGAATTTTTAACATGAACACCGATTCATAGCTGTTCAAAAATTCTAGGTAGTTAGTGGATTGGAAAAAGTTCTGAAGTTATGTTTCTTGTTAAATGTCACTCTTCAACAACCCATACTCATGTATCTTATTCAACAAAATCCAATCAATATCAAAGAACTACACAAACATGAGTATGGTTACTACTACCATAACTTAGTGTTAAATCAGTTTAGAACTACGTTTTTTTTTAAATCTCTAAGAAATCTGTTAACATGGTATCATTTGATGTTCCAGTATCATAACTATCATAGAAGATAAAAAAACGAACAAATAAATTTACAAGTTGAATAACAGTATTATTATTATCATTATTAAAATACCTATATTGATTGTTCAAGAATCTGACCGAGCTTCAGTGAATCGATTGTGTACTAGAAATCTAGCCAGGCATTCCGCAACCTAAATAAAATGAAAATTATTTTTTTTAAGAAAACCATAAATTATGGTGAAATAATTGTTTTAATAGATTAGACAAGATATAAAACACAACTAATTATACTGTCAACCAAATACAAAGATATATGAAACTAAAGCATTTCAATGTGGTACGATATATATAAAGACTCAGACGAGACGAAAAATAAACAATTGTTTTCATTGAAATCATGAACCGATCAATGTTAGACCAACATTGAAAACCTAGAGGCACTGGCTTGCGCAATATCGTGAATTGATTGAACTTAGACACTAACATTGCCGGCTCAGTGGTCTAGAGGTTAGGCGTTCATACAAGACTGAAAGTCCTTATTTCGAGTCCTACATGCAGGATCGTGAATGTGCACTGCTCACCAGTCCCATACAAGGAAAAAACGGCCGTCCCGTGCTTCCAGGTTTTTAATGGTGGTCTAACATTGATTATATCATGATTTAAATGAAATTCAATAATCTTCACAACCCCAAACTAAAAATAATTGGTTGGAAGCCGTCCCCATTAATTTAAATGAATTTCGACGATAGGTGAAGAAGCCAAGAGAGTTTGGTGACGTCTTTTTCCGTGTAATTTAATACAATGCAAAGAATGCGAGCCTTAAACTAACTCAAATTTAAAACAATAAGTAGCCTATAGGTGATATGGCTGGATTTAAAAAAAACGAACATACATTTTTTTCGTGAGAGGCTTTTGTTAATGTTGTAACGAACGAAATCCCTTTTTAAAAAATATAATTGTGAATTCCTAAATCCAACAAAAACGACCTAGTTATGGCCTATAGAAATCCATGAGAACTGAAGGATAAGGCAAACACAACATTGACCACGAGTCAGTGATAAAACAATGTCGTAAAGGAGGTCAGTCACGACCCGGACAGCATATTAGTAACGTTCTAGACCGTAAAACTGGATGACTCGGGGTTTAAGTACGACAGGGGGTGTCAGTTTCACTAGTATTATAGGAACGCCTTATTAACTAATGCCAGCTAGCACGAAGGCGAAGTAAAGAATTTCTTGTTCGCCACCTCCAAACCAAAAATATCAAATCATAGTGGACATCGTATGGAGTCCCTTAAACTGTTGGTTATATTTAACCATGATCAATCGAATTCGATTAGCGCTAAAAGACTAGACAAACACAATATTGGTAACTACCCAGTGATCAAACAATTTTACCTAGTTATAGTATTCTAAGAACTATTCCGATTTATTTGCTTCAAGGATAATACGTTCGATACAGATACGAATGACTGGACTATGTTTGCGTATTTCATTTTAAAGTTTCCGACCAAGACGAAACAAGAATCTAGTTTCATTTTTAAAAAGGCCTTTCAGCATTTAACATGAACAACGCTCACTAGGATGTTAAGCTGCATACTGTTTGTTGCGTTAAGAGTACATGCAATATTTTTCCGGAGAAAACAACCTTACTCTTATACTTTGAGGTTTCTAGATACATACTTTTATATAAAAGAATACAAAAAAACCATACAAATCAATAAAACGATACACATATAAGTTTATAAGTATAACTATGTCAAAATGACATATGTTTGGTCATACGAAACAAAAAGTGAACGATAGTGGGTTTTAAGTTGAAAACTGAGGCAAACTAACAAGTCAATTTGTTTGCGGTGTGATGTAATGATCCAGATATAAAGTTCGCTTCAAATTTCATTTTAAAAACTTAGTGCTGTAAAAAATCTACGTAATACGGATCAATGTACCTACAGTTGTGTAACAGACAATAATACTTTACGGTTGGTTAAACCCGAGCAGCTGCAGTATAGATAGAATTTGTGACCATGAGAAAAAAATGTCAGATGTACTGACTACTAGATATACAGACACTTATTGTCACAACACAAATGTAACCGGTCAATAGACCACATACATCATTATGTCCACATACAGCAATAAAAAACGAAAAAGCGACACAACAACTGTCAAATACTTTCCAATACATCAACAGGCACCTACTGAGGAAGACAACAAGGAAAAAGAAACTATAACTTACTCTCTCTGGAGTATCCTCTTGAACAGCATGACCAGCGCGAGGGAACAGTCGAACCTGAAATTTACCTAAAAAAAACTGTATTGTATGAATATAAATTGTAAAATATGCACCTGAGAGATGAACCAAACAGAATTGAGAATTAGACTTCACCTTTTTAAAGTCCGAATATAACGTATAACGAGTAATAGAAATAAATTTCAAGACTCTTCGAAATATTTAAAGTGATAGCGGAAAATTGATTTTTGTCACCATAGAGTTAAAATGATGGCGTTGAATGAATTAAAAATTCAGTTTTTTCTCTGTAAATTGTATGCAATACACAAATCGACACTATGTCTATATTCCAATCTTAAACATTCAATACTGAAATAAGTGTTAAACTGGTAACACTACATTTCATGAACAAACTGGTCAGACAACACCTCGTATTTTTGCATGATATTCATTCACCCATATAACTGCAGAAGATTTCGGGACTGATGATTTATGGGAAGTGAATGCATCTGCTCCATTGAAATCGATTTGGAGCCATATCATCCAATATCTTCAACTATAAACTAGGATAATCGCCTGAGTACTAACCAGGTAGTAGTCAGTACCTACCTACACAGCTCATACAACCTGAATATCAATATTGATGACAATAATACATATTACTAATATTACGAAGTAAATATTCATGTACTGACTAATTCATTATTTATCACTCAAACACTAATAAAAAATAGATGTTCAGGAAAGGAGATTCGCTTAAACCTTTTTTTATAAATAGCTATTGCCGCTAAATACTTGAAGCGATTTGAGATCTATTACTATTCTATCTTGTGTCCGTCATTAAATAACAAAATTAAGAACTTTTAAGGCTGTCTATTCTTAAAAGTTAAATCGTTGCCTAGGTATATGTCTAATAAAATCGAGGAGCATTTTGTCTCTATAACCTTCCGAAAAACATATACTGCAACATATATATATATATATATATATATATATAAACTAACAAAAATAGGTTTGATAAAAATATGTAAACATCTGATTTCAGATATATGTTTTATACAGTGAGATTAATTTACCATAAGGGATGCTGGTTTTTAGTATGGTGCTTATTCTTCGACATGCACTGTTTACCATACCATTGATCATCAAAAAAGAGATGATTTATGTTTATTTTTGTATTTCAGTTATAAACTTTTCCACAAACTTCAAAGAATAACTCTTCTCTTGAGCACTGTTTTTCAGATGACACAGAAGTCTTTTTTTAACTAAAATGTTTTAACTCAGAAGAACGTAAACTTGACTAATTAGTGCGGTTGATTTCTAGAAAAAAATATTATTCATGATCCTTAGCTTTACAAATATACATGATACAGTCAAAAGAAATTCATGACACAAGACATAAATCTTGTCACTTTTTATACAATATGCTTCATGCGTTAACTCATCAACATACGCATTTATAATGTTTAATCAATATGAACAGAATAAATGAACGAACCGTGTAGGACAAAATGATACAAAGTGATATTGACGTTAGTGCTATTAAGTATATTAACTTTATTACCTGCCCCATCTAATCTCCAAACCTGAAGCACTATATATGACTTGAAGCTAGAATAAGAATCGATATATCTTGTCTGTACTGTATTTAAATCATAATGATCATAGTAATTCACTGGTTTATTTTGCTAAAATAACGACAATAATAAGATAAAACATTTAATACAAACCTTGCATTTGTCCAATGGTTAAATCTTTATCCAATCGATCAGCATCAGCTAACAGAAGTAATTTTGGTTCAGGTATTGATAGAAATAGTTTAGACAAACCAGAAAACCATTCTTTCCAAAATGGTTGTGTTTTAATTAAATCTATTCGCCAAGTATACTGTGGAAAATTCGACTGACATGTTACTAAACCAGAGTGTTTTGAAATAGTAGAAGTAGTAAAAGAAGGAAGTGTACTACCACTTATTGAATGAATCGATTCTTCAGTAGATTGGCTAGAAAATTTAGACGAATTCACTGATACATTTTCTGTATTGTATTGTAAACTGCCAACATCATTAGAACAGATAGGAAGCTATAAAAGTATGTTTGAGCAAAACACGGTCTAAACAGAATGTGACAAAACGTAATGAACGACACAGAAAGATCTGAGAAACGTTTAATAAAATTAATCGCATAGAGTTAAGTCTTCAACTAGTTCAATCAACCAACTAAGGATAATAATGAAATTTAGAAACCATGATATCAGTTGAACGAACGGAATGGCACCATGCCTTCTAACTTAAAAAGAAATTTCTAAAATAAAGAACTATGATTGTGACAAAGTTTCGATCAATTCCATGGCATTATAGTTAGTGTCTCAGCAACATTTCCAATAAACTAATAACTGATGCAAGAATTTTATTGTACGTCATCATATAATTTAACTTACCAAATCATAGTCCTATTGTACATCAAAGATTAAATTGTACAAAAATATTTAACATTGATGTGCACCTTAAACTCACGAATCGATCTAGGTAAAAATGTACCAAATGTATGTAGTTTTTGTGAATATCCCTGTTTCCTGATATCTTAAAGACAACAGGCAAAGATAAATAACTTATTTGGTTCAATATATTCATAATAGAAGTTTGATGATTCATACCATTTAAGGTAAAGTTACCAGTACAATGTTTTGACACTAACCTGTTGATTCATTGGTTTCTTTGTCTGAATTGATGGATATTAAGTACGACATGAATCACGTAAATCAGAATATGTTACCGCTTCATTTAGTAAGGATAGAAAAAACCCGTTAATTAGTTGAATGACAGTATTACGGCAGAATCCTCCATAGATTATTTAGCCTAGCATTGTGACTGAGTTAAACTATAATATCGATGCTGTATATATAAAAGATGATTTCTCGTCAGTTTTGAAACGGTGCTTTTCTCATAACTATAAACATAAAGGTAATCTAAATCCATCTTTCCTAAAGCTATTCAATTGTTACTAAAAATAAGCTCAAGCCATCGTAGGCCTCTAAACAGGAAAACCACGAATTATTTGTTTCCCATAATATTTATTGATCAGGCAATCAATTACAGCTGTTAAAAAGATGTGGGCAGCAATGAAGTAAGTTTTAACCAAATAGCGAACTCGTTATACCCAACAACAAACGAACTGTTTCAACACAAATGATGACAAATAAACTCCAAATCTCAACGCAGGAGTTAACGCAAATCTTTCCACTGAAAACGAATAGAAGCCAAAAGTTTTTAAGATGTACTATTTTTTATTATTTTGCATATAATCTGTAAAGCAAAGGTCAGATGCTCCTGATGATTATAAGGATAACTCCCCTTTAGGCCTCAACTTAATTTTAACCATTGGAAACTCGGTCAAAATGCTGACATCATTTGTTTTTGCTGATACAAACCTGTTAGGAGGATAATTCTTTTGATTGATGAATGCTTGCGACGTTATCAGGTAGGAGCATGTTGATTGGTGCATTTTCAATCAACCAACCCTAGCGAGTGGATTGAGAAAACAATAAATTCCAGTGTTAATTCTACATAAATGCTAATGTTCGTACTACATTATTTTTGGCAATTCGAATTTCTGTAGAATACATTTGCTACTGGTCAAGTGAAGTAACGTGTTTAAAGAATATTAGGCAACAGGAATTACAACAGTCGTAAGTCATGAAAAGGACTAGTAACAGAAACAGTTCTCATTAGTAAGCAACACAATATCTTCATACCAGTCACAGACCTCGACAGTCTTATGAACGCACACGCTAATCCGAAACCCACTACTAAGGTCTCAAAAATTTCGAACATACAATTCCAAATGTGTATTTGTTTAAACAACAATAAAAAATATTTTTAAATCATTTAGAAATAGAACAGAACCCTCCTTTCTATGATAAAACAATATTCGCAAATAGAGGTCTCTAATTCCAAATTTCTTATTCTAGTCCTACGAAATATTAAACCGGAAAATGCATGTTTATTTTCGCCGAAGACGTAAATTCAAACGCAATTTCGAAAATCTTCACCCCAATGTGCGTGTAACAAACAAAAGAGAGAGTGATTAATGATGCTGATATTCCCATGAAAACCCCAGAATCGAGGTAAGTGTCCAGAATTCTGTCAACATTAATACAGTTGTGGTAATCACCTATCCTCTTCTGAGTACGAAATCCAATGTAAGATTTCATACTTTTCATCCTTCGATCACATTCGATTCCTTTTATGTTATACTTTTTATTTCATTCCCAATTATTTTCCCTCCCTTATTTTATCAGATTCTTCACTCACTCACTCACTCACTGTGTAGACGCGGAATGTAACAGCGTAAACTGTGACATATTCATGTCAAGTCCCACACGATTTCGATGACTGGCTGACACAAAATAAGCAACAAAACAGAATACAATGTACAACTTTAGCCAAGGATAGATGTGAATTATCAAAAGGGAGAAATACACATAAATTGCTGGATAACGTTTTTTTATTAACTAAAATCAACCAGTTGATGAGTAAAAGCAAGGAAGCATTTAAGATGAAAGCAAAAAAACTAATTACCAATAAGAGAGCTATACACAATGAGCAAAAAACGACAACAGAAGTAAATTCAACACACCCACAACCACAAGTGCAACAAATTTATTCTGACTGAAAATACAAAAGACGACTGAACGTATACTTTACCAATAAATATCTTTTAGGAACGAAAACATTTCTATTTATATAACTCCATAAATGAAATGGTGAAGTACATAAAAGTAGGAATTAAAGATAACTCACACTTGTTGAATTTTGATCAACCTCTAAATTATTTTGAGAATTGATTTGCGAACTTCTAGGGTCATCTATTTCTGAATCTTCAACCAATGGCTGACTTGATAATCGACTTACAGAACAGACTCCACCATCTAACGTTGAAGTTAGAGAAGGAATAGACGGAACAGCTCTAGAAAGAACCACAATCCCTGAATCCAGTTCGCTTGTTGCAGTCTGACCAGTTGTGATACGCTTTAACTGACCAGGGAAAGATACACGAGCTGAATTTACATTACGTATTTGCGAACTCCGAACGCTAGAAAATAAATGGAAAGTAATTAATGTAATTAAAGTAATAAATGTCAGCAGCTTTACATTGGTGAAGGTTATCCAATCGATGATATGATCACCTGGAGGTTTACTTTACCAGGAAAAATAACTTGACAAGATGAGATTAAATACAACTCAGCAAGTATATGGGGATATGACATCAAAAACTCGATTGGTTGGAACACCACTTAACTACAATGACCATATTTTAAAACTGTACAGTGAGAAGACTGTACAAACACCGAATATACACTTTCTCTTGGTGATAATTGGAAGCACACAGTAAAAACATAAGTTGATATCATCCATCTCGATTTGATCTATTTCGGAGGCCAAATAGTGGTTAAGTTGAGACATAACAACGAATCATATACAGACCAGTAAGTCTCATAGTTTTGATAAGTGGTCAAATAATACAAGTATATTAGATGAGCATCTCTCCATATGGTATCAATACAAACACTTTCGATCCCAATTTAATTGTTCGTAAAAAATTCTATCCAGCAATATTTGTCCGGTTTATGCCCTTCTTCGAAATATTTTATTCCTGAAGGTAGTTATATTTTGCTTCCTTATTTTAATGTAAAAACCGAACCAAGAGCACTACTATATCACATTTTAATCAGTCATCTATATTGTATAGAAAAATAAATTTTACGATAACTGTGTTAAAGGTCGTTCTGTAGCAAAGGCCTACGAAGGTTAATTAAAACTTATGAACAAAATTCAAAAGAAAATTATAATTATTTGATAAATCAGACTTTTCAGGAAGAGAAAAGAACGGAGACCAACTTAAAATAACTGTGATGAGTTTCCAATCAGTTATCAATCATTAAGAAAATTGTTTTTTAAATGGATAGTTTGTGGAAAAAAAAATAATATAAGTAAGCGCGAACAGATTTGTTATCATTCATGAATTTATCAACATCCACTACAGATAGGATACTCTGTCTGTAAATCGAAGAAAACTAATACATAAATGCTCGTTCATACAAATGCTGATTATACTTCTTTTCGAACACTTATAGGGATCCAAACAGATTGTTAAGAGTCCATACATCGTTCCTGGTTAGGATTAAGTATTTAGGGTACGGATTGCGTATTTAGGGTTAGGTTTTCCAACACAAGCTGACATCAGGCACAACACGAAAGTGTTCTATAGTTATATGGGTGAATGAATTTCATACAAAAATATGAGGTGCTGTCTTACTAGTTTGTTCATGAAATGTAGTGTTACCAGTTTAACACTTATTTCAGTATTGAATGTTTAAGATTGGAATATAGATATAGTGTCGATTTGTGTATTGCATACAATTTACAGAGAAAAAACTGAATTTTTAATTCATTCAACGCCATCATTTTTACTCTATGGTGACAAAAATTTTCCGCTATCATTTTAAATATTTTAAATATATTTTAAATACTGAACAGGGGTCAACAGGTATGTGGAATATAATTAAAATCATGAATATTACCAACTTATTTAAAATAAAACCCTTCAAATGCATGAAAACAAAGATCATCAACAAAATGTAATGATATCACATAGAATTTGATTTTATACAAATTAATACCACATATAATTGATATAGTGTGAAAGTAGACTATGTGCTTTAATAACATTTTGATATAAGGTTAATTGTCAATTGTTCTAAAAACAACGGATGCCGAACATAAGCAATAACAGTGTTGTATCTCTTAACAAAATAATATACGTTTAATAAGTGTTAATCAGTAGTTTGAAATAAATTTCTATTAACATTAAAATTTAGTAACCAAGCGAAAAGAGTGAATAATTCACAACATTTGCAACAAAAATGTTAAAAGTACTAAATCTTTAATCAAATGTACACGAATCCCCATCTAAAGTGATTATCATACTGAATTAACATAATGTATCTAAGTGGAAATTGTTTATACTCTCACTAATAATAATAGTTACCGAATAGTATATCAGAATACACCACAAATAAAAGGCTAAATGAACATGAAATATACCAACAAACAACAGTAAACAAAGATGAAATTTAACATTAACAAGAATGAACTCTAATCAGAAAGTCACTATTAAGGGGTTAAAAACTGTGCAGAGGATTTAATTGCGAAATATGTTACTTGATACTGAATAAGCAATTAACTGGAGCCTTAAGTTTCAACAACAGTTCAATATGAACATCCGGCTTTTGAGATACAAAAATTCAATTACTTAGTCAACTTTGACACTACTACTTCAGCTGAACGTATGTTAGAAACCTGAGAACGTGGAACTCAATCAATCATCTTATAATCAAAGCAATTTTAGAACAGTAAAGAGCAGGAACTTAGAAAAATGATCAGAAGTACAAGTTTATGTCACTTGATCACATGGATATACCAACTGATAGTGTATGCAATCAATCGGATATTTAAAGCTTAAAAGTACATCCTTACATGAAGATGTACTTTATGCTATGAAGAAAAATGCAATTTAACGCAAAAACGTATAACCATTACAAATTATAAAAATCAAAACATAAATATAAGTAGATTATGAACATTATTCTGTAGAACTTTACCACCAGTGTTCTCTTCCGTAACAACGTTAAACTAACCTCCACTCAATTGCTTGAGGTAAAGAAAAAAAACTTTGAGGACGAGAACGTAAGAAAGCTGTCATGCCACGTAATGAGCTCAAAGCAGATCCTAAAAAATTTTAGAAAATTGATTTTCATGATTAAAACCAAGAATATATATACTAAGGATACATGTAAACCATATGCATTAGTTGAAAAACTGATGATAAATACATTTAGGTGAGTGCTATGTTTACTATTACGCGGTATACAGTCAGAAAGAAATAAGGTTAACCGACAGTTCCAAAATTTTTAATATTGATAACAATACAGCAAACAATTGAAGCGCAGCAACAAAGAATCTAAGAGGACCACCTGCGTTAAAGAAATGGTGGTACAACTACCGTTTGTCTGTCTCTTACACCAGAATCGAAGGTATGCACACTTGCCAGTATTCCATAATAATTATGGTTTTTGACCTAAAGGCAATATTTCGGCTAACCTCCCAAAATATCCTTTTATAACTTGCTTCGCTTGTTAAACCTAATTATATAAATAACACTCAGGTAACTAATAATATCACCAAGTTTAGATATGCAAGAATTGTTGATGAGATCAAGTCATTTTCAAACAAGAAATTAGACTTCGTTGTTAGCTACAGGTTTCTGTCATGTAGTGAAAGCATAGATGATTCAGTAATTTTAATAAAAGGCTTATAACTGGATGCGAGCTTTAAAAACTATTGTTTAATAATAAAATATAATTATATTAAGTTTAATTAACTTCTTGATCAGTTCAGTTGGATTTACCCAGCATTTGACATGCTGATCCTGACTCGGGATTAAGGCGTGGATATCAACATGGCATCAAGTTTCTAAGAGTTGACTCCAAACTTACAAAACCTAAATAATACAGTCCTTGTAAGTGAGGAAAGTAAATCCCCTGTTGTTGGAAAATGTATGTTACATTCGTGACTAAACAGTCCCACAGACAATCAGACTCAAAGTAAAAGTAGAGAATTAATTATACAATAACCATGTATATGGAAAATCTTTATTACCTTCAACTACATCGATAACAACAAGACCAGCCAAGGAAGGGATAGTTCGCTTGCATGCCACATGTACTGCTACAGCTCCACCCATACTAAAATAAGGAAAACAATGTACCGACCGTGAATTATGTACATCGAAAGCTATTTACTTTTGTAGAAATATTGACGTCTGCCTCGATTACTATGCAGTAAACAATAAAAATTGGTCAAATAGGTAACAAATTTCAAAATTAAAAAATGAACAGTTCAAATACATCGATTATTTTACTAATGTTTGGAAAAAGATCTATGTAAAACGGATCCAGCAGAAAACTTCCAGTGTTTGACAACTAGAAGACGTTGTTTAATGATTCAGACGTTTGTCATTTGGCCACTAAATCTCTCGTCCGAACACCGCTCAACCTACTACTGTTAGTGCAACTGTGGAGTATCCTTAGCCCCCACCTGGTGAATGAGTTAATTAATTAATCAAAAACAGGAACGATTTGTGAATATCTACAGACTGATAGGGTGAAACTAAGAACAATCCTAACCCTTACATGCTGAGGTGACGAATATTACAAGGATTTATAATACTGTATTAGTATTTTTTACAACTATATGTACCGAGTAAACCATAAAAAACAAAATAAAAGTGATTAACGCTGAAAATGTTTGTCTAAAAGCACATGGGTGCTTTTAGACAATAAAGTTCGATGTAATATACAAATCTATTATACTGTGAACAAAGAACAAATTCAGAGTCATAACCATACGTAACGGAGACAATCTAAATCACCGAGCATTGCTTCTGTAAAAAATATAGAATTACTTTAATGTGAGTAATCGAATGAGCATGATTAATCCGAGTGTAATCCTACAGGTTTCCAACAAAACACTGTGGCACGAAAAAAATGCCGTGTCCCTTAACACTACGTTAATAAAATGTACAATATACTTAAATATATACTATATTTCTAAATTTCAGCAAACTTGAAAGCCAGAATACCTGACGAATTCCACATACTGAAGGGTATACTGAACTAATGTATTACACTTCTTGAAATTTCCACTTACACCTAAACAATCGGTCACAGAATTTTTCGTGAGGCCTTTAGTAAAAAAACACTCCCACATTACATGTCGGTGGAGCCGAATACTTCCTTTAGATTACAAAAGACTGTAACATTAAGGCCTCAGCATGTGACTATGGTGTGAAACAGCAAATAAATGACTAAGTTCGAAAAGATCAGTATATTAAGCTAATGGCCCACAAATATTTAATTAAGCTTTTTAGTTGAAGATGTTCCAAAATAAACCCTATACGTTCAACTAATCTCCCACCTTATACTGGCTGAATGATTTCTACGTTGGCATGATTATAACAACTTCAAGAGAGAGAGAGTATGAGTATGGCATGAAAAGCGAAAGCAACACAAACTTTTCCCGTAATTTAACATACAATTATTTAATAGCCAAACCAACAGACATAAGTGGTGCAGACCACGATCAAAACGCCTTTTCTGTTAAGTGGTGTAAATCAGTTATGGTGAGAGAATTTTTAGTTGACTTCTGAGCAAAAGCTACTAAGTATTATGTGAATAAACATGCATTAATCTTTTTCATCCAAGGACAGCCTAAAAAGGCAATTTTAGGTGGAAGAGAAAAAAAACAATACGGTTCATTATAATCTATCAAAGTTTATTTGAAATTAGTAGTGATGGACTAGCACTGCATTCATAAACATTGATTAAATTTCAAGAAATTTGCCGGAATATTTCGAAAATGTGTGCAGCAAATGAATAGCACCAAAAGCCACAAATTACACAGGATTAGTAGCAATAACAATACACAACATTGCTAAAAAAATTTTAGCCTCCAAAAACGATGCACACAACTCATAAGTGGTTAAGGACGCATGGTTATAATCTTCAGTCATATAAAAGTATGTTACAAAATAGTAAAAGCACCTTCAAGAGGTAAGGCAAATATAATGTGGCAAGAACTAATCCAAAAAATCAAAATATTTCGCAAATCTCAAACATTAACATAAGTTTTTGAGTCACTCACCTATGGCCCACAAGGATAATTGGCGGAGCCTCCATTGGATACATAGCGAATATTATTTTTATTATGTCCCTTAAATAAAACATAATTCTAGAAACAAGCGTACTTCGAGAGAGTGTCAATAGATAGGTCGTCATCATTGGTGCACTTTGTATCGCCATGGCCCCTCATATCTACTGCCAAACATTGGCACTTAACTTGATCAGTAATAAGACTCTAAGCAAGTTACGTAGTAGCAAGAATACATACACTTAGGACCGCCCATGTTAAAGCTGAGAAACCACCACCATGTAAAAAGAAAAGGAGGGGCCCTTCAACACCACGACGATAGATTCTAAATGTCTAGAATAGCGAAAATTACAATACATAGCCTTACTCCCCCTTCGAGTTCTATATCATCGCGAATATTAAAATATTCACTCCACTTCACAGGATCATAGCTTTCACCATTTCGTTCACTACAATGAAAAAGTATTGGTCATATTTGCACTTATGCAATTCATAAAAATAATAATGGCAAGTAGGAATCACCTATGAAGTTGTTCTTTACATTTCCCATCAGAAGGGAGGACAGTAGGAACACTTGACATTTTGTATTTCCCACAACTCTATCATACACCACAAAACATCTTCAGATCTATCCACCCTCATTTGAGATGCTTTTTGAAAAGTATCTTCAAAACTGACTCATTTTACTGTTCTTAGTTTTTGTTTAAATCGTTAAGCTAACGCAAAAGAACAAATACCATACTCGTTATCGCGCAAAACGTTGAGTTACAGTGTATTTTACAATTCGCAAAATTAGGCTTAATGTGCTAGAACTTTACAGTGAGTAATTGTATTTTTAATGTTTGCTCTGCTGGTTATATTAATTTTAAATGGCTTGACATGTGCTCACAACATTATACCTTCTATAAATTTATGCGGGATGGAACTGCATCATACTGTTTGATTTCAGTGAAGATCGAAATAACCCTAAGGCTCGCAGCATCAATTTCTCGTTACAGGGATAGTTCGCCGTGGAAAAAATATACTTGTGTGAACGTAACTTTTACGATGGTTCCAATGCTTTTGAACAGAATAGAATAAGCTTTCGTTTAACGGGCTTTCGTATCTAGTAGCTATGCTTCAACGATGAGTCCAGGTAGAGACTCAGGTATTTTTAGCGATTAAAATGGAACTATCATTGAATCATAGTGAAGTTTTGTCCTGACTCTTTAAAAAATATGACAAGTTTTCTTCTGAAGGACCTATGGGGATCCACTTTGACCATCTCGACCGAGAGAGAATCTCAGAATTTAACTACTTAGAGAGCAGAAGGTGTGCTTACGGTTCATTCTGCTATGTTGTGTTTCTAACTTTTGAGTCTTACACCTGAGGCTTGTGTTGAGAATGAACTTAACTGGGTATTTAAGAGGGCCCTCAGGAGTGTTTAGGGTGTAGTGACCGGCCAGTCTCGATAAGAACACGATTGGAATAACGGAAACAATTATTATTATTGTAACCAATTGTACCAGAGATTGTTTTACTGTATTTGTTTAACTGTATCAGTTTCACTTCTGCTTTCGCTCTCCGCCTTGTTTGGTTCGAACTTGCTCACGCACTGCCTGTTTGCCTGTACTCTTTGGCACGTCTCGGTATTATTTCGATACCACGAGATCGCCAATAAATACAATTGATCTGGATTAATAAAGTCTTCTGATTTACGAGCTATCAAAGGGACCAAGTTGTTTTTGGGCGCGTAAACGAATTGTAGTGGTGATCATAGTCCGTCTTCGACTCGACATCCACTATAAGGGTACTATAAGTCATAATAAAGTCACTTCTGAGACGTGCATACTCAAATCGGTGAACTTCCAACCCCTGTTTCACCAGACCAGTACACTAACCACTCAATTATAAAGGCAAGTCCTAAAAACATCAAAGAGGATCCCAATTATAAAGTTATGTTTTTCAAGAGTATACTTTTTCACCTACTACAGCAGAGTGAAGGCTCAGAAAGATTCTGTATTCCTATGACATTATGTAGTATCCAACCAACCCTAAAACGTACTCACGGCCCTAACATGAAGTCCATGGTGTGGTGGCTGATACTATGTCAACCCCGAATGGTCTATTCTAACTTCTGGACAAACAACTTATCTATTCTCCTTAAGCCACATTTTGACCTTGTCACTTATTCGCTTATTAACCCTGACTTCTTTTTATATGGTCGTGTGTGTGTGTGTGTGTTAATTACTTACTCTAATCATCATGTGTCCGTAACTTATTGTTATTTGGCCATGAACATCGAGTCACGCCTGACTAAAGGGAGTTGGCCCACATGCCTCCTCTAATCCGCTTCGTTTGTCAGATCGCCTTTCTGGATCAACGATTGTATTAAATATATGCATTCAAAATCTATTTTCGTATTTGACTAATTTTATCCCATTAATCACCAATACAATTTAAGTCTATGAAAATATATGACGGTTGGCAGCGTGTATATATCAATGACAATCATTCATACGATCGAAATGGAGCCGTATACCGCGCCACAACAGTGTTGAGCAGGTCAATAACATCATCATACAATCTAATTGGAGCCCGATAATGGGCCACTCGAACGGTGCTGTTGCGCCTTCCTATTTAAAAGAGATATAAATCTCTTAGACCAAGTACAGAGACGGGCAATCAAATGGGTGATATGGTTGAAACACAAATCCTACGAGGAGAGACTCCAACACCTAAGATTATTCTCGTTGAGCTGCAGGAGAATAAGAGGTGATCTAATAATGGCATATAACACATTAAGTACACCAAGCCAACCCAGCACAAACATGTTACGAGAACATCATCACCATGCTCCTCAAGTTAATCCCCGGAAGATTGTACATCAAAGAGCAAACAGCCATGTACGTCCTAGATTTTTCTCATTAGCAGTTGTCTCCATTTGGAATCCTCATCTAGTAGCAGTAACCATAGCCCCATCAGGAATAGAGAATACTTGACAAACACGTACTCACCCATGTATTAACATCTCCCTCTTAGACTAACTGTGTCTGATGCATATCTCATAAATTACTACGGTTACCATTACCGCACACTAGTAACTACTTACTATGTTTCTTATCATCATCCCCATTTCCCGTATTATTCTTCGGATTGTATCTTCTTAGACATTACCAATTAAGTAACTCGTTTATCAGTTTATCACCTTATTATTTTTCCATTGCAACTAGTCAACCTCCTGCCTAGTGATGTAGTAGCTTTTGGCATCTAGGATCCTTACCAACCTGGGACAAACGCACTCCTTCAAAGTATAAGATATCCAAATCCACAAATAGCTACAAAACTACGTAGAATTAGTGAAATAGATTGGCTAGACTATCACCCGTTTGACATTATCAAATATATGTAACCTTACTAGAACAACAAGAAGTGAACGCAAAGAAATCTATCGGTTTATACAAGTTTGTCATAAAGATAACAGATATTTAATGTTGAAACCCTTTCAGATATTTTTGTGATGAGCTTGTATAAACCGATTTATTTCTTTGTGCTCTATTCTTAAGGCTACGATGCAGTTCCATCAAATTTGCAAGTCTTCGGTTTTGTTCAGTGCAATGAGTCTAGCCACTTGCCTGCAACTATTCTAGTGCCTTGTCAGTTAATTGGGGGTTAATGAATCTTGAATTTAAACGAACACGTTTATTACTGGGCAGTAGAGTTGCTAGGAATGACAGTTATCACATCCCAGGCTGAATTTTGATTTGTTACAATACGCCGAATCATAATTTAAAATGTGGAGGAAGGAAGAGAAGATAACAGCTAGAATTAGAGAAGGAACAGTTTACGCAAATAATGTCAATTAGAAAAAGTCTAACAATAACAAATAGACGTATGTAACAAGAGGTAGGCTGAGCAGAGATGGGTTAGTAATAGTCCAAAGGAATCGTATTGGTAGTAACAAACCATTCTGAGAGATCTCTACAGTTTATTCTAAAGATAAAAGCTTGATTTTGAACCTTCAGCCACGACTGCATAGCAAACCTTCAAACGTCTGTCTCAACATATGACGCAAAAGTATCCAGACTTAACTAAAAAAGAGTAAGACTGCCTTTTGTGAATCTAATGTTGCAAAAACTGAGCCGCATAAAAACTTAGAAGTCAAAATTAATAGTCTGTTCAAGTTAAATGTATTTTGGCAATACATAAGTGTTGAATGGGGCTCAAAATTCACCTTACATAATTCTCAGTCAACTATACTAAGTAACGTTTTACCAAACTAGCTACAGATCTAAAACATAATAAGAGACCTCCTACTTTATGGGACGAGACAAAACCATCTGAACATTGGTAGATGACTAAAATATAGATACTTTATAAAGATCTTTATCCAAGGGCTCTTCTCAAGACATGGTTAGTTCTAGAACCAGCTACAATAAACATGATTCTTTCTATCAATGTTTGCAAGTTGTCTAACACTTCATATCTAGAAAAGTAAGCAGGTCTGGATAATCTGTAACCAGGTTTTCTCAGATAACTTTTGATTCTTTTACGCTCATAAACTAATATAATTAGTTGAATTCAATAAGGTTTGGCTTTGTTGATAAAACTCAGTAGGCACAGTTAGGCATGAATTACTCCAGAATAGAAGTTCTATTAGGTGGTATGTTTTCAGTTAAATTATAATAAATATAATACATTTTGAGTTCTTGTTCGTGTTACGCAAATTTTATACGATATGCTGGAAAATTCGCCTGCATAAAGGATAACAAGACACAACCCTACACAGTTCTGGGATGAATAAAACGATGATTGGGTCTGACTATAGTCTAACTAACTGGTATAAACTATATTGCTCCTATGTGGTGTTCATATGAACCAATTATTTCTTTGTATTGATGACTGTTTTCATTTTCAATTCATAATACAGTACATTGGTTCGTGTTCATCTAATACTTCTTGATTAAATTGCATTATTGCTAAGATTACTAGTTCATACCATAATTCAAATATTTGAAATCATCACATTATATCATCAAGCAAAATGGTCACTTTGGAAATAAGTCACTATTGTCTAAGTAAGGACATTTTACATATAAATTATAATTAATTAAAATCACAAAATATTGCACAAACTGAATCTGCTAACTGATATCAATACAATAACTTTTACAGTTATGTTTTGCGTTAAAATTGCAAAACATTCTTAACTGCTTGTTAGCATAGTAATTGTTATCCCATACCAATACAGCTCTACACCGTGTACTAAGTTCATATAGTACTGAACAATTCTCATTGAATGCTCTCACACATAGGGATTCACAAGACCCGTCTCTCTCAAGATTTCCCGATCACACACGTGTAAATAATGAGATTCTGTATTTATAAGAAAGCTGTTTATCTGATTAAACGATTTTACTTAAATTAATGACTCTGTAACTTAATCAACTAATACTAATTTGTTTAAAAGTTACATTTATTCACAGAATCCTTTACTGAATTAACCAACAATTCGGCTTATATTCAAATAAATGTAATCAACTAACAGAAAATTATTATTCATTAAAACACTTTTTCTACTATTTTTATCCAAATTGTTTTATTGCCCTGTTAGAATAAGGTAAACTGAATTAAGGCGGTTTTAACTCTGCTATAAACCATGTCCCTCAGCTTTAATTGTCTTCCTTATAACAAACAAATTATTATACATTAATCTTTGTAGGTTTTTATTCACTAGATTCGACGTCAACAGATAATTTTTCTATCTTCTAACATTCATTCAAGTAAAGTCTTTTATTATCTTGACAGGGTGATTAAATTATTCTATATCTTTGACCAATTAGAAATAGATTACCATATCATGACATAGGTATTCCAGATCAACTGCTAAACATCTGATTACCGTTCATTTCTTGATTTAATTATCTCATGCTATAATCCTACTTAGAAATAAGCATCTTTACTATTGCAGCTTTATAAACGATGCTACTTATTTTGTTGATTTGTTGTTACAAGTGTATTTTAAGTCATCTACGGTTTTCGTCAAAACAAGAACCACAAGATTTAGAAAACAACGAATTTATTCTCTTTCGATACTTCCTTTCAGTTGAAAACTCCCCAAAGTAATAACTATCAATATTATTTATCCCGTTTTACATACCTTAATCAATGAAGTCGCTCTCGAAATGCGAAACAACATCATGAAAACAGACGATATGAATACTAAAGATTGAACAGTATTTATACGTTGAAAATGGAATAAATCCATACCCCAAAGACCGAATATCTATACCTTTTAAGTACGACATTAGTCTGCTTCGATGGCCAACCAGTATTGTAATACCCATACAAACCATTAGTATTGCAACGATGATGCTAAAGTGTATAATGAATCCTGCTTACGTAACCATCACGAATAATGAACGCTATAACTAATATTTTGCTAAATAATTTATTTGTTATCACTTTAAAAGTGTGACTCATTTTTGATTCCCCGTTGTAGCGAATAATTTTGCGAGATAAACTTGATATTGAAATAATTCGAAAATATTTAAACAGATTCCTTGTATTTTCGTCGACCTAAATTTAGTTATGAATGATATTTGTCCCCATGAATCTTGACACTTAATAGGTTTGAAAAGAAGTATATTAGTTAATTGTGTCATCAAATAATTTGGAAAAATTCCTTAAATAACCTATTCTGAAAAAGAACGCATACCTTTAGCACAGTAAAATGACTGTATGCACCCAACTTAAGTCTATTTAATGATCAACGGTTATAAAATTCAGGATTTATGGCTCATTTTGTTTAAAACAGATTAGGTTGTTGTTCTCATTACAACTTAAACTATTCAAACACCTACAGTATAAGTCACTTATCCATCTGGGAAATAACAAGAATTTAAACGTCAAGGTTGACCTAAAAGTTTAGTTCATTCAAATCAATTATGACAAAATCAAAACTGGATATCAGGTTTTAGAGCTTCATATAAAGACCAAACACCAAAATAACATCGTAAAAATACATTTTTCAGATGTTTTGTACATTTCATTATTAATAATAATAGTAATAATAATGAATACAAAGGAAACAAGGAAAACATTATACATCATTCATTTTAAATTTGCTATAAAATTTTCCTCTTTTCTATTTAAAAAGAAACTGATTAATTTATTATGTATACAAAATAGTTATTTGTATTAAAGTGTTTAAAAAATTGACTGACTATAATGCAACTGTAGTTGTTCGTTTCCTACATACCTCATAAATTCTCTCGACTCCCAGAAAAAATCAAAAATCAATAAATATACTGAAGAATTTTTTTTAAAAAAACATTTCTCCCAAATTTTCGTTTGAAAATATCCACATTGAGGAAGATGTGAATAAATAAATGAATGGTAAACTTTTCAATTGTCTCAAACTATCCTCCTACTGTCATCAATTATTTTCCTTTAATCTTTAATCATTTCTATTTTCACTACTTCAGAAATGATTATGAAATAAGTGAAAAAAAAATTTTTTAATATTACAAAATATCACAAAATAGAAAAGAAATAGATTGTGTGTGTGTGTGATAGGAATACAGAAGAAAAATAAAGTGTTATACATAGTTACTTATTACATTAATTAATTCATTGTAATGCTTATTCAATTTCCATATACGTAGATTTCTTTATTTTTAAAAATCAACATTGACTTTATATATATATATATATATCGTGAGTTTTGTATCTTTCACAGTGATACTTATTAGAATCATTTTATTGTTAGTATTAATAATAATAGGAATAATAATAATAATAACACTATTGATACTTATTCTGTTCCAGTAGCCAAATTCCAATTAACTGGTGAAACAATTACATCAACTTCAATAAGAATAGCAGTTGTTACAAATACTAAATAGATAATTATTAAAACAATTCCATAATAACGATAAAACTGAAATCTTCCTATTAAAGCTGTTAAAATGTTTAATGTAAGTACTGCTAGAAGACAAGAGAATAATAAAGCTTGAGTAAGTGTAAATGACAACTGTAGCAAATTTGATAACATTTTTTTTCATATGTTCCCAAAGTTAATTGTTTTCGTTCATACCCATACAAGAAGAAGGTAAAAGAAAAAAAGTGAATAAGTTATTAATAGTTTCCTAGCTAATACATCTATTTGGAATTTATTTTAAATATGAGAGTTTATTGTATCATACCATTAATTGAAGTACATACCAGATATATGACAGGATAGTATTCATTTTCGAAATAGAGTAACTAATTTAAATCATCTATAGACTTATTGAAAGTTTGCTAATTCTATCAAGTTATTTATGAGAATAAACTTTATCAGGATGAATATCAGCCAGAGAACGAATAAAAATCACTAGGATTCGTATAGTTGTTCCAAATTAGTAATGAACTCAGTATTGCCTTATCCACTATTGTACATAGAATCAAGTTAAGTGGTTACTCCGGTCAATTTTCTTAAACATTTCGGTTTAAATTCTATGTAACGCTTGTTCATGACAAAAACCATTTTCATATATTTATAGATTTCTTAAAATATTGATTATTTCTAATTTATAAAATATTTGATTAATGTAATACAAAATGTACTGGCTGTAAATCCCGTTTAAAATGTGGAAATTAATATCAGTTTATTTTTTCTATGCATTTGAAAGATAACTCTGAAATTATTTCTCATACATGTGTACATTGCCTGAAAAACCACAAAACTCATCTCCTTCTCAAAGTTGACTTCACTGAATACAAATTATAACTTGGATAGTATTTAGTTTTGGAATGCAAGGCCTACACCTCTTCTTATTTGATACTTGTCAGCTGAATAGGTCGTATTTCAGTGATACCTGAGCCCTATCCCCATAGTTTTAAAAGGCGAAACGTTAACCACTAGGTTACTGAGCAATAATAGTTACCAGCTTGCTCAAAAGATATAATGTTATTAACCGGAAAGGTTTGTACTTTCAGTTAGTTGGTATTCATAGTAATGCTTTGATACATGAAGTCAAAACTAACAAACTCAAGTCACACTTTTGACAGTAATCCGAGAATCCATGTATATTTAATTGATAGGCCTCAGAAAAGAACACAAGCGGCAAAGTGGCTTTAGCTGGTGGTTACTAATTAAATACCAACCTGTGAAAGTACATAAGATCGAGGCATTCGTTCAGTTAACCTGTAAATCAACATAGACTGAATAATGGCTACTGGAAAATGCAAATCCATACAATCACTTCACTACATTACATACATTTGAAACTCTATAGGTGAGCTATTACATCCAGGAATAATCGATGCATTGAAACATATCATCAAGTACAAGATAGCTGTCTGCTGCTTGTAAATGACCAACATCAAGTGAAATCTATTGTTCTATCATAATACTCAATGTAACTATCTGATTCCAGTTTCTAATTGAAAGTTTTCTATAAAAACTATAAACTAGAGTATTATATGATTTGACTGCTTTTTTAAAAAATATAACCTACCACTTTGACAAAAACAAACATCTGAATTATTTATCGATACAAAATATTTACCATAATACTGATACTTACATATGCATATCCAACATCAGCTCTGCCAATTTTGACAGTATATGATAGACCAGCACCAAGTAGCAAATTAAACAATGGTGAACCTAAACAAGCTGCATATGCAATTCTAGGATAGCCATTTCGAGCCAATAAACAATTCGACATTATGTCTAATTCATCATTATTTCAATAATAAGAATATAATAATAATTTAAAAGTACTTAGTAATTTGTGTAAAAAAGCATAGAATTTAGTATTACCAAACTATAACAAACTATAGCTCATCTATCGTATGGCAGTCAATTTCACAAGTTTTCAATACCGTTATGAATTGGGACCATTGACTAATAGCACATGACAAAACCACTAATCTGAATATTGATTTGTATGACTTAGTCCCTGAGCTAACCAATGATATACCTGCCAGCACTAATAGCCTTGATTCATTGCTAAGTTCTTATTGATCTTCTATCCAGTAGCTTCTCACCCTGCCTGTCGAATCCAGAACATAATAATCAGCATCCAAAATACGAATATTATATTTCAGATATATATATATATAAAATCTAGCTGCCTGGTGATTGTGCAATTAGAATATATACAATAATAATCCATAAATTAATCCTGACAGTTACCATTCTTCTCGTATTTTTCGGATATAACGACCACACTTTTTCAGCTACCGTTTTCAGCTCATAACAACTTTTATATAGTTTATTCATAATAGTATTATTAGGACTTTGTAAGTTTATTTATCACCTTTCAATAGAAATCTCCATTAATTGAAAAGCAGTGGTAAACCAGGGAGTAGTTATCGAACAAACCTTAACTCCTGGTCTGAATCTATTTAATATGGAGCAGTGCTAATATCATACAATTGCAAAAGATTTAGCTTTACTCTGGGAACTCTAGAAAAATGTTAATCCTTTAGAAAATACTTCCAAATCTATTTCACATGTATTTTCGAAAACAAACATTCTTTCACATTTACTTTCTTTTGACATAAACTAATTTGTACATAAAATGTTCTTCATTACAAAGAATGTCTTTCAGAGGTTTTCTTTCCCAAAATGTAATTCACGGAGATCGGTGAACATACTTAGTTTTCCTGTAATAAGGGACTGGTGACAATATTAACGTCAGAAATGGCTACATGACAACTGAAAACTAAAAAAAACTATTATTCTTAACAGAATGATTTGAATTGAGCGAATAACACTAACTGTTTTAAAGATTCCTGTTCAAGATGAAAATCTAATGAGTAATTTGAGCTTGAATGAAAATTTCTATGAGGTTTATTTGACCACATCAAAAGTTCAGACAACACATAGTCACATAGTTAACATCAATGACGCTAACATATTGTTATAGTTAAAGAGAATTATAAATAATTAGTAGAATTAACTAGCAAAAGAGAAACATTTGTTTGTAAAATTCAAAACTTTGACTTGTGCATTCAAAAGCTGATTATAAGTGCTTTCAGACTTCCAAAAGTACTAATCACAATTAAGTGATCTGAATGCTTAAAATATCTGATTTAAATCAATCTTGGATACAACTTTGATGAGCTTCATATCAAATCTGTTGAAAGTCTATCATTTGTAAAAAGTGATTAACTGAGATAAATTCTCTCCACCTTATCATATCAATCAAACAGTATTTTACAGACATTCAAAACCAAACATCATTAAGCACAGCAACATCACGAAAGGTTTCATTTAATTTCGCACAAGGAAGAAACTATTTTCTCATTATATCCATCAACTTAAAATTAAATTATACTACTTACCTCCAATTGAACTAGCCAATGCCATAACACTAAGTCCTAGAATAGCTTCACTGATTTCCCAGACGATACCCAAAGTTTCTAATGAATTCACTAATTCATGAGCTAATGCATATATCCATATAATTGATGTGATAAAACCAAGTGTAGCAAAGAATGGTCTATGATAATGTCGAGGTGGTTGGTTCCATTTTGAGGTGAAAAACACCGTCAGTGCAATAATGAATCCACTAGCTAGAAATGGACAAAATATTGGTATTGGAGTTTTTCCAATCGGTGATAATCCAATACATTTGCCATTAGCTGGATATTTTATAAAAAAAAGGTAAAGGAATAGGTGAAATACAATGAGAAACAAAGTAAAAAAAATGAAATTAAAAATCTGAGAAAATCATAGTTAACAGATCATACACATATGTCTCAATAATTTAGTTGGATAGTTAGACTAGTAAAAATCAGACATTCACATGTATATTACCCGTATATTGATTGAATAATAATAAATAAATAATTTTAAAACAAATCGAACTAAATTCATGGTCACTTTTCGTTTGTCTATTCTTCTAATACAACCAATAAGATATTATGACAGTCAATCTCAGAACAGCTGGTACTCAAACCGTTTGGTGACCATGCTCACTAGTATCATGAAGATGAGTCAAAACGAAAAAATCAATGAATCAATCGTGAAATCAGTCACTCCATGAATTATGTAGTCAATTTTAACAATAGCGCTAAGCTAACCAAAGTTCGGGTTATTTAGAATATTATAGATGATGTATTCTAGACGTTGGTGGTGACAAATATATTAAAGGAGGAATTATAAAGAGTAACAAAGGCATTTCGTATTTATAAATTCTACTACTCATGCGAAGAAAGTCACACTGGTCAACGCTCATGAACAGTCAAGATGTAGTTCACCATCAGTTAAGGTAAAAACAAAATCAATACATATTATTGAGCTATAAGAGGATTCGGACGTACTAGTCAAAAACTATTTATTGGAAGTAAAGTTTACTGAATGACAGGAAAAATGACTAAACTATAATCTTTGAACTGAATTGATCAGGATGGTTTAGTAAATTAGGCATTAAGTTTATCCCTTCTTTGTAGAGTTTGAAATCCAATAGTATCATTTTAGATTATCTGCTTATTTCAGTTAATTATAATTGTGACAAAAATCTAGATTCTTTATTTTATTTTACCTGTCAATAACATAGGCCATAAAGCTGGCACTAATAGACATTGAAAAACATTTAATGGTTTACACCATCCATGCATTAACTCTAAATTCACTGCAACAGGTTCACGATCAGTGTTCTCTGGAACAAAGTTATTACTATGATTCAATTCAGGTTGGCTAGAATTCAAAGTAAATTTATTCTCTTCCGGAATTGTACTTATTTCTCGAGATGGTTCATTGATTTTCTGTTCAATATTTGATTCTTGAGCAAAATCCTTCGTTTCTGTATCGTCTGCCAGTTCTTCTATTACAGTCGGTATTGTTAATCGAAAGACCAGAAAAATTGGTGTTTGTAAAATCTGCAAGAATCGACTAAAAACTGACTGTTGAGGCCATGATTCTACATCAATTGGTATCATATAATAAGCAAAATGATGCCATACACCTTTCATCGCCCATTTTTCTAACCAAGACATCTCCTCTTCCTCTATCTCTTCATCTCCCTCATCTTGCTCCTCTTCTCCTTCACCTCTGAATGTTGTCTCTTTTTCATCTTCATGTTCTTTCAGACTTTCTTCTTGATGATTGAACTTTGGTGAGGTACTCGAATATTTGATGTCGTTTTCACCCAAACCTGGTATTTGTTGTTTACCTGTTTCCAAATCAGACGGTAGAACATTTAATTTTATCTTTTTTAGTGAAAGAGATGATTTAGGCAGTGTATCCTCTTCAATTGAATAGTCAGATAATGTCGGTGATTGCATATAACCTGGTATATTTGTTAGATTCGATGTGCGATGTGATCCTTTACGACCAAATAAATCTTAAGAAAATAGTAGGGAAGAATTGAAACAGTCAATAATAGATGATTAGGAAGACCCCAAATATATTTTTTTGCACAACTATAAAAAACCCAAATCAGTCTCCCGTTGATTAATTCATTCTATTAACGTGAGATTCAAAAACGTCAAAGGCTCAAGTGAACATAATCAAGAACCGTTTTATCTTACAAAAACAGAAAAGGAATGAATAATTTTCAAGTTACCCCTTCTCTACAGATAAGCTTATTCATGTGCATTCAAGCAAAAATGGAATAGAACCAACATATGTAATATAGTAATTTAGTTGTATTTGTTAGTTAAAACAGTTAATCTACTGATACAGATTATATACATACATTGAACTATTGATTAATTACTGTTAACTATTACCAGTTCAATATATCCAGATTAATCTATTAAACGGATATTTAAAACGTTATATATATTTCATTGTACATTTTGATATCATATTGTTCAGTCGTGGTTCAGTGTTTAAATCCGTGTTTGGTGTATTAATAAATCTTCATCTACAGCGTTGGATTCTTCTTCTCATCAAGCTATATCAGTCATAATCCGTTAAACAAGTAGTAATTTATTCCTTAGTCACAAAAAACAACGTTAATCTGAATTTTTGTTAAACCATGGCATAAATCATCTAAAGATTTGTAATATTTAATAGATTATCTATTTATTTCAACTTTCAAACTCATGAACAAAGTCTATGAAATGGAGAGCTCTATTTTAAATCTATTCAAAGTACTACAAATACTGGTCCTTGACAAACTAACATAATAAGTAAGAATTTAGTTAAAACAAAGTAAAATTTATTTATTGACTGTACACTAAATGAAATTTGAAATACACGATCGTTCAATATTTTTATAATGCTATTTATAGTACTCACAAGTAGTTCATAAATTTATCTACTTGGGTTATGGTAAATTATTCCATTTTCAGGATAACTTTCCACATAAACTGGCATCTACTGAAGACATGTCAAAACTAGGTAGCATTGAATAACTATTTATTTTTCGTTAAAATCATTTTAGAATGACACATTCACTAACACATATTATCAAACACAGAGAATCTATAGGTTTAGGCTGTTTTCAATATTATTGTATGATACAAAATATTCAATAGAGATATACTTATTTATCATGAACCAGTTAAATGAACAATAAAAAGGTTCTAATAATAAGTATATATATATTCATATAATTAACTAACTATTCCCAGAAGTTACATTCTCATTAGTTTGTTCTTCAGGATCATATGGAGATTTTTGTGATCTTCGTGTTTCTCCATCTCCTAGAATACAGAGAAAATTTATTTGTTTATAGTCTTTCAAATTAATATTCATAAGTAATCTGAGAACTAAAATAAGCAAACGCAACATATCCTTTGAAAATGATCTCGTCCTTAAACATGTATGATTATGGATAGATCACAAGATATTGTGTCATATTTATGTATTCAATTAATTTCTGAAACTCTTTTCTTTCTCTTGAATTCATCTGTGTTATTTTAATTTTTAACACTATATTTTTCTTTCTCTATTAAAGCAAAACCATTAAGGATAATAAAAAGTAATAAACGGTAAATATGTCACCAACTATGTTGTTCATAAAATAAGAAAAATTACCAACTAGTCTATTTGTAGTCATTTTTGTTAAATAAATAGAGCACTGTATCTAATACTGGTTATTTAAACTGACAGAAATATAATTTACGATAAATATGTATAAAACAATCCATTTTAATTTTATCATTCTCCACAAATACTTTCAATGATAATACAATTCTAATTTATGTAAGGATAGATAAAATAGGTAAGAGAATATATAATGTAATCGATCGCATGAAGTATATACCATTTGCTGTAAACATGATAAGCAATACTGTTCTTTTTTCAAAAATGATATTAAATTAATCCGTAATTGAATATGTTTTCTCATTAATGTTGTCACCTTTATTTTAAATGTCCTGCAAATACTTTATTGTTACATTTGTTGATTATTTGTACAATTCATTTGTTCTCTATTCACCCTTCCATGTTTTGCTAAATTTTAGGCAATTTCACGTTACATGATGTTTTTTCACCGTGGTACAACGAATGTTTTATATTCTAGTATATCAATTTAATTTCAAGTATATATGATTGTTACTCTCACTTTTTAAATCATTTAGGTTATCTGCTTAGGCTATTTATTGAAATCTTGCTTATTTTCAATTATTTGTCAATTCTAAAACGTTTTCGTAAGGAACGTTTCCAAAATTCCCAATAATACGAAGTACAATTAATTTATTACTAAGTAGTGACTAATGTCATGTTTGTCTAGTCATTTTAATGCCGACTGAATTCGATTGATCAAGTTGATATCTGATCATTACGTTAGATAACTCGAAATTGTGTGTTCAATGTTGAGAGGTTAGATGGTTACAGGTTGTCGATAGGAAACTCTGAGCCTAAGTTTAGCACCATTTACACTTGTCAGCAATGTGTGCTACAAGGCAACTTGATTGACAGGATTCGACAATTATTAAAAAGAAAAGACAAACATGATACTAGTCACTACTCAAAGACTAATCAATAGTAAATATCTTAGTCGCACAGGAGGTTGGTAGCTGCTTGAGTAGCCCAATAGTAAAGTTTCAATTTGCAAAACTGGGTGACCCGTGTACGGATCTTACAGCTAGTATCAGTTCCCTTATCTTTACAGGTACGCCTTGTAGACGAGCCTCTACTAGCCCAAAACCCAGATCTAGTGTTTTCTGAAGACCACCTCCAACCACCCAATAAATATCAAGTAACTTGTATTTATTACCTGCCATTGCTCAAGTTCAACAGTGTTGTGTACTGTTTTCTTTTTCATACGAATTTGATTTAATCTATTTAATGATAGAAATTAACTAAGCTTCTGAAGATTTAATTAAGATTTAAAGCCCACGCAAATCTAGTTTTCAATTCCTGATTATTTATTGTAATTTCCAAATAAACATCTTTCGATTTTGAGGTGATTGAGTATCCGTTAATTCATCATTGGGTTAATATCCTTGATGGATTGTATACACTTTATCAATAGAAAACATCATGTGTCTATAAATAAACATCCTAGTAATGCAACTTACGTGAACCCATAGATTTCTCCTTTAATTCCCGATTTGCTACACAGAAAATTGAACAATTGAAAAGATATATAAAAAGATGTTCAGTTGTAAAATTGAGTATTCCACTTACTATTGAATGTTGAGCAATTTTTTGATATAAATATGTCACAAATATACGTACAGCTATTTAGGAAACTAGACATGGCTCTAATTTTATGCAATTTTCAGTCGATCGCCAAGAATTGGTTAAACAAGGTTTTCTTCGTTACTGCTTTCGAGATAGCTTTATTTACTGTCATAGTAAGTTCAGAAAAGTTGATGAAACCATACTTTGGTGACGAACAAATCAGTTTAGAGATAACGGCTTCATAGTTATAGTACATATTTAAAGTATAACTAGTAAAGAAATGTGTAAACAGAATGTGTAAGAAGTTCTTTCCATCGAACTGATAGGTTTTTAGTATATGGGCCAAATGTCTGCAAAATTACATTTCCAATACATTTCCAGTCAAACGTCTTCCATATAAATCTTTGTTAGTATTCACAAGCGTAATTTTTTTAACCTTCCAACGAGTGCATACACCAACAATATATACGGTAATAATAAAAAAACTGTCTACTTCTGCATAGTGGCTACAAAGAGAAAGTGACTTGTGGTCACACGAAACGATGTTTTATGTCAAAGTAATGATTTTAAAATGGAAGAACCATTTGACGACCTTGACGAGTTTATTCATTGTTTTACACATACTTGTAAGTTCTAAATTTTTCCGTTTCTGTTATAAGTTACTCATCAAATTTACTCAAATCCTGATTGATAAATAAGAGAGGTAGTAAACTTTTCCACAAACATTATTACAGTCACTCAGGTTTATCTTTGAAGTATAGTTTTAATAGAAAACGTTTTGAACTATTGTTATATTCTATTAGTTCAGAGAATTATAAAGTTAAAACTTCATCATTTTTTACTTCACTGTTAAATGAATTTTTTAATAAATTCTCACAAACATTAGCGCCTTTTTATTTAAACTAAATATAGATACATTTCTGCATCAGGTTTTACGTAATCTTTGAAGATCTAACTACAAGTTATATTTTTGTAGTTACTTATGTCCCGACTTTTTTATTTCTGAAAAATAGGAACATGTAAGAGAAATTTCTTGTGAAATTTCTTATAAAATATTATTAAGTATTAAAGTATGTATGTATGTCAAGCTCGTGAAAATCTATTCAATTTTTAAAAAAAAACTATCAGAGAATAAAGTTCTCTGGAGAACTACGGAAAATAATTTTCTCATATTCTAATGTGTATCTATTATCAAAGACATAAGTTATGCTAGAAGTTGGCCAGACACTCACAAGTGACACTGAATGGATACAGAGGCATATTATCAACAGATCTAAATTAAAAATATAAACCAATTGTATTTTGCTCAGTTTGCTACCTAAGGGTTATGGGTTTGATCCTATATAAAGTAGTGGCTATAAATTGCTGAGGGGTCCCAAATACAGATTAAATGTCTTCAAGTTCTGCTTTATTCACAATTATTATTTTTTATAAAACGTATATTGTTTATCACAAGTTTCTTTGAACAATACACTCTTTGTTACCGTGCTAGAAAAAATAATAAAAAAGTGAGTAACAACTCAATCAGATGATAGAAAAATACTAACGAAAAGTAATCCAATTAAATTACCCGTACCAAATTTTATGCATAGTGACGATAAACCTAAATATATATTAAATGAATTCATTTTGTGTTATGAGCTTATAAAGTCTTTTATTCCTGAAGGTTGGTAAAAATGACTATTTTAATTATAGTTATTTGAATATTCTTTGAGAACTCTTTTTATTTCTTAGGCAATTAGTTGGTTTATTTGCTAACAGCCTATCGTTACAAGATTAATCTAAACCTATCAATTTATGCTTTTAGTCAAGATGTATACAAAATAGTCATTTAAAAAGATCACCAGTTTTGTGAATTGATTTTATCCGTGACCTCCTATCTGTTACTATACAGTATTACCCTATGAAATTATCAGTTCCAATGACAATTCAAATTTCGGTGTTGTACAAGATCACAGAAAAACGTAGTTTATGCTTTCTCGTACAAAAAAACTAACCTATTACAATTTTTTCATACAAATAATTGGAAAAAAACCAACATCAATTTACCTATAATCCATCGTACCATATAAGATAACTCATACCCTGTTGAACTCATTCTAGAACTAGGTCTCCGTCTAAATACTGATTGTGCTCTGCGACAACGTCCACGACTTAAACCAGAATGTTCAGTTGATAATCGTCTATCGCTTGACATTGGTTCAGTTGAAACTAATGAAGATGCTCGTTTTTTAACTCCATCAGGTGGATTTAAATAATTTTTAAAATCAGATGACAAACGTAGACTTCCATTATTAACAGTGCTAACATTTTCATCGCCATGTAAATATGATGAATGATCTAAATGTGAATTGAGGTCGTCGATATCTTTTGGCGATGTGATTTCAATCTTCGGTGCATTTATTTGTCGATTATTTATTCGTTTATCACTGACGTGAATATTAGGAATTGTAACTTTCTCTCGATCTATATTTTTTGTAGTCAACAAAAAGTATTGTTGGGATAATAAATTTAATGAATTTTTATGAGAGAAATGTACTTTTTATTTTTTCAATGTGATATTCCCCAAGAGTACAAACCAGATGGTGAATGCATGAAAACTTAAGAATATGAGCTCTTCACGAGTGCTTACCCAAAACCTGATAAGGAAGAAAACTTAAATCCATCTAGTCTTGCAGTTTGTAGGTTCGATGATTAGAAATCCGAATAATCCAGATTTTTAATATCAATCGGTTAACTACATTGAGTGACCCATGTTTAATATTACAGAGAAATTATTATCTTACACCCAACCTGCTTCATTCGGTATGTCATGGTCTCCAACTAAATGTTTAACGAATGCACCATTAAACAGGTCATTAGTGAGCATACAACTATCTAACTTAAGTGTAAATGAGATGAAATAAAACAGGCATCATTACCAAGATTTGACTTGAAAATTCCAAATAAATTGAGCATTGAGTCAATTGTTATAAATAAAAATAATATATTTGTAATATCTCAATGAGTAGAAAAACTAGATTTTCTGACGTTTTTTGACTCAATATAAACCACTTCTTCAGGGAATAAGTAACAAAATTAAACTTGGGTTAACTTTAATTTTTTTTTATTTCTTGAAGAAGTGGCTTACACTGAGTAACGAAACGTCAGAAAATCTAATTTTTCTACTCATTGGGATATTACAAATATTTTATTTTTATTTCTAAAATAAAACAGTTTACAAATTTATTATCAGAAAAATTTAGCTGGATAAAATATCCATCTAGTACAGGTTTATGGACTCAACTAGAAACCGTACCTTTTTATACAGATTTTAGTGGTAATATCCGGCTTTCTAAACAGAAGTAGATAGAGCAGGATTCTAACCTGTTACTCATTAGCCAAACTTTAAGTGTTTTACAGCAGCTGAATCACCTGCACACATTACTTTATGGCATAAAATAATAGTTCGATGGTCTAATGACAAACCCATGACTTTTAAGTCGTATTATGTAAAGCATTAAAGGACGAGTCGAGTGATATCATGAAATATTAGAAAAAAAGTGTTTCTTATCGAAGCATGGCTTAACCAGAGATTATCGGAAACATTCGACACTGAAAAAAAGTAGTAAAAATCATTCCTGAGTGCCAATAAGAAACAACTCAAACCACTGCATAGCATCTTCCATGAAATTCTTTGTAAGATTTTTCTGTGTTTGATTCCCTGAAATAATTTCAGGTTACCGAATCTGGTCTGTTTTATGTACACCTCTCCATGATATCGAATACCCTATGGAATCCAATTCCAAGAATAGTCTGGCTACCCCTAGTATGATCTATAAGCATAATCAAACTCTAGCTATCAAGTTGAACAGTGGTTATCCATCCATGAAACTGGACACTATGCTCACCATATACGTATGTTCTATGATTAAAGGTAACAGTCAAGAACCTCTGTACCTAGATATTTCTGCTACTTGAAACTCATGAACAAGAGGTATCTACAATCTTGAGTTGGATGGTACATCTGACATTGTAGCGCAACTTCGAGTATCGTGGAAAAGATCAGCTTCCTCAATATTACAAATCCTCTGAACGTCAAATCCCGAATGGCTTGTAATATAAGCCCACGTTTCCTGTCGTGCACCACCAATAAACTAAGAGGCATCAATTTCAATCTTTTCTCTTTGTATTTTGAGTTAGCGATAGTGTCTAGAAAGATAATGACAGCTTTATGCTCAAATTAATAAGCTTAAAGAATTCAACACCTTCTATATACTTTTTATGCAAACAAAATAATCGTCTGTGTTATCCAAATATGTACCCAACAATGTAAATAATTTTTACGTTAGAAATGAAGCAACCACCATTAAAAAATAGATCAAACTATCATCCTAACGGGTTAATTGTTGTCATCTATTTTATAGCAGATCAGTAATCAACTATATAACATACTAACTCCCCAAAATTCTGTCACCATTACAGTACCTGATTGTTGAGAGGAACGTTATATTCATGAGTAATTTGCATAACGTCATAAATCCATTTCACTTCCATATAAAATTTTATCTGTTTGACATGATAAAAACCATTAGAAACAAAAACCTTGTCACTCAAAATATATCTGAAAACAAAAGTTTTAATCGCTAATTGACTTATCTCAATAAACTGTATCATTGTTCCATTGTTACAACAATACAAAATGCATTTTTCCACTTACCTCTGAATTCAACATTTCCATTTACTTTAGCAGTTGCTGACAAAACTGTCTTTTCAGGTAAAACTTGCTCAGAAACAACATTCGAATACAGATTTTTCATTCCATCTTCAATAATTACATGATTTTGCAATGATTTAGATTTCTTAAACTGATAAAAGTTTATTTTTTTTCGAATTCTTGTCAAAAACATAAATTGAGGACAAATGCGTCTACACGTTTGTGATAAATTTTGTCGTTTACGACTTAACATGTTTAACGGCTTTGAAAGAGTATTTTGTAAAAACAATGGCAGGATACTATGTGTTCCATTTCTTCTTTGACGATGCATGTAAGTACTACTAACCCATGTAGTTAATACATAGACTAAGTAGAATACTAAAAATCCTACACAGGAAAGTAATTATTTTTTTAAAAATAAATATTAAGATCGGAAATGTTCCTTTTAAAGAAAATATAAGAATTAATAATCATTAACATTGAATGAGAGCAAGTAAATGAATTATTCTAAATTAGTAGTACAAAGGTATTATTTTCCTCTGTAGATTTTATAGTCATAAATTTGACCCTTAGTGCGGTTGTGAGTATGCATTGCTAAAACAGTTGTTTGATAATTCCTAGTTTTCAATACCATTATAGTTGTTGTCTGTTTGTGATAAAAAAGAATAATTATTATAACATTTATCCATCGGATAAGAAACAGAATTGCAGTAGTATGGTGATGATTGAAAACAAGTTATTATGTTTATATGTTGTTAAAGTCGTTGTGTACAACTAAATTATTCATTTAGTATCGAATAAGTAACCAAAAATTTAGAAGCCAATTTTTCACTTCGGAATAAATGGTGTTATATATTTAAAACTTTACTCTATGAATTATTTTAAATTTTAATAGCTAAATTGTCTTGAATTAACTCTCCCATTTGCCTCTGCTCGTTCCTCATAATTATCTGACTGAAAAAAAAACTAGAATGTTCAATGATTTATGCAAGGAAATATGCGATAAGACTATATTTTATTCTTAACCATTTTTACAAAAAAAAAAACAGTAAATTGATTCTACAATCTAGTAACTGATGTCAATGACTTTTATTAATGTGCAATGTTTTCCAAAATGCATCTGATAAATTATTCACTTTTGGCGATACTAATGACAAACTATTGAGTTTAATGTCATCTATATATTTCTATAGATTAGCTTAATATCAATAAGTCACAATCTATCACATTTTTTACATTAACATTAGAAAATTCTAGACTATTCATGAAAGATATTAGGTGGCTCAGAATCGATCACAATGGTGCAGGTGTATGCACTCTTTATCTTCCCTTAAACCTTGAGATTAAAATTACTTCATATCTGTCTTCCTTCCAGTACTATATCCTTATATACAACCTTTCTTTTATATATTACCACCACTAAATTCACTACTATGAATTCGGTGTTCATCTTGTGCTAATGAGGTTATGGCAACTTGGACCGATGCATATGTGTGCCTGTTCCTATGTTGTAGCTGACTGATTGACTGTCTAGATCTTCAATTTACAGATATGCTTTACATATATGTAGATTGACGACAAAATATCTCTTTTATTTTCTGTCAATCAAGAGAATTAAAACATAATTTTCATTAATTTGTTCGGAAATTTATTCATTTTATTTGGTTAGAGAAATTCCAAACTAGTGTTTTTATTATTTTTAAATAAAGATGAATAAACACAATCAACTGACCAATAGCATCTGCGAAATAAATTTTCCGACGGATCAAAATTGATGCAGCCCAACTGACAGCAATCATATAAAATATGGTATCTTTTAAAAATGGTCTACGACTGATTTTAAAAGGCTTTAAAAATATAACCAATCCAGCTGTAACTGTATTTACCAGAAGACCAGATCCTAAATTAAAATAAATAAAATCAATATTCATGTTGATGATGATAATGACGATGATGTTTACTTTACATTACTAGTAGTATTATGGTGTTTTTTCCAACGTATAAATGGACAGCAGTCTTTCCTATTTTCAATATCATGTTTTAAACTTAGTTTCACTTATTATAATCTTCAGTTCTTCTTCATGTATCACCTTTAACTTGACTAAATAAAGTATGCCCAGCACTTGTTTCTAAATCAAATTACTGTTTGTAACTTGAGGATATTTGCAGCTAATGTGAAACCTCGATATAGAATTAATTCATTTTATTCTGCAAATGTTGTTATTATCAAGGAATCAAGTTGTGTAACATCCTGATTATCAAATGTATGTTTTGATAAAGGTTTAAATACCATGAAATAACTCCATTCTAAAAGAATATGCAAAGTTGGACGGTTAGTAATAACCGTTCATATAAACTTTAATGTTATTTCAGTGATCAGTAGTCCTTTGAACTTAATATATTGAATACATTTGAAAACAAAGCTTTTTGTATTTGAAGTAATCAATATAACAGTTGAATTTTCAATAATTCACTCGAATAATCGATTAGCACTTTGTTAATTTCAGTTTAATTCATCATTTCAACCATTCTAACATGTCTTTGAGTTTTCGTTGAATATGAAGACTTCTATGTATAATATTGAGTACTTAGTAAAATATTTGTAGATGTTAAGCGAAATCATTTCAACAGATTTAATTTTATATAGTTGAGAACATTAGACAATTGAAGCTAGACCACCACGGGAAACCTGGACGACCGTTTAATTGACTCATGTTCTCGACTATATAAAATTACTAAAATCTCCACAAAACACCATTCAGATTTATTTTTGTTCATTGTTTTCAATAGAAATATTTTAAATGTTTAATGGTGAAGGTTTCGTAATTTGAATCGTAGAATGAGGATCATAACGTAACGAAAATCATACGATATAAAATGGAATCCTATATTTTTGACAAATTTAAGAAGCTAATTATGATAAAACGCAATATTTGTAACACACAATAACAAATAAATATGTTTTATGTATTTATGAAAATGTACTTACCTAATAAAAACCCTAATCCAAGTCCTTCATCTGGCGCGTCAGGATCCCCAGTTGTAATGGCTGTGACTGCACTAAAAACATCTGGAGCCCCGTTGCCAAATGCCAAGAGTGTAACTCCCTAAAATTCCGTTAAATAAAAAAGGTTTAAGTGTATTTCCACAATTTTTGACAAATAGTCTAAAATGAGTAGTACATAAATCGATCATTTCTGACGTAATCAAACGGCATAAATTATATGATCTTAAAAGTGAAAAGGATTCTATTTTGCAATATAACTAACAATGGAATTCAGGAAACGTATTTATCACATCTAGGACTCATCTCCTGGATATATATGTATTCATGAATACATTCTCATTAAATAATTATTTTTTAATGATTCCCCAGTAATCTATGATGTTTGTCTCTACAATTTTTGAAATAAAACTAATTTTGTACAGAGTTATTTGGATTTCAATAGTTCATTAGTTTCAGTCTTTACATCCATGAATAAAACACAAATACGAAAGTTGCGATCGCCGTAGACCCAAGCCAGAAGTCAGTATGAATACTACCATCTATAAGTAACTTGTTTAGAAATTTAGATCTTCCAATCTTTTTCTTTGTTATTGAAGTTATCTTAAAGTTCAAACATAACTCATAATTTTTGAATGGATGGAAATCTTATGAAATTTCATGGTCGATCGATACTATGCTTTATTCCTCTAATTTGTTTAAGCTCATATAAATGTCCATAAACAGTTTGTATTTTTACTGATTGAAATTGTGTACAAAATGATGAAACATTAATATCAATTCAACTTTGTGTTTAAGAGCCATTAGTTATCTTTCTTTTTAAACGTTTCATTTATTCTACTTCTAGCGACAATGCATACAGTATTCAGTGGTTGTAAATGGTCGTTAGGAAGCACTAGACCAATATTTCGTGATATTTAACACTCATCAGCAAGGTGTATCTGCAATCTTGATTAAGCTGATTGTCATACATCATCCAGTGTCATATTTAAAGACGCTACAATTGTATTATTCAGTGCTCCTCTGAGATAATCAATATCAAAGGGAATTCTTATGATGGATTAAACTGCAAGTTTTTGAGGATGTGAAAACCTTTAAATATTTAAGCCGCATCATCGATGAATACGGTGGATCTGATCCAGATGTGAAGGCGCAGATCGGCAAAGCATGATCAACATATTTACAACTGAAGAACATCTGGAACTCAAAACAACTTTCAAGCATTACCAAAGTCAGAATTTTCAATACGAATGTCAAGACAGTTCTGCTGTGTGTGGCGGAAACCTGGAGAACTACGAAAGCCATCATCCAGAAGATACAGGTGTTTATTAACAGTTATCTACGCAAAATACTTTTGATCCGTTGGTCAGACACTATCAGCAACAGCCTACTGTGAGAGAAAAGAAACCAGATTACATTCAGTGGAGGAAGAAATCAGGAAAATGTGCTAGAAGTGGATGGGACATACATTGAGCAGAGCACCCCACCGCGTCACAAGGCAATCCTTCACTTGGAATCCTGAAGGCCAAATGAGAAGAGGAAGACCAAAGAACACATTACGCCGAGAAATGGTAAAAGATATGTGAATAATTAATAACAACTGGATAGAACTAGAAAGGAAGGCCAAAGACAGAGTAGGTTGGATAACGCTGGTAGACAGCCTATGCTTCATTGGGGGTAACAGGCGTAAGTAAGTAAGAACATATTTAAACTAGGATATAAAAAATTATTTCCAATTTGCACAATTTAGTTGTTTATAACAATTTAGATTTGAATTTTCTGTGACTTAAAATACAAGGAATTAAAACATTAGACTTACCGCTAAATTTTGACTCATTCGTAAACTTCGAGCCAAAGCAATAAGAGAGGTACTAAAGCTATGAGAATGTATTTTTATGGAAGAAAAGAAAGACTATACTAAATATGATCTATTAAAACCTATTAATATTTAGTAAAATGAATAATAAGTAGGAAGTATTTATCTCGTCTTATATAGCGTATGTACAAGCTATCATATGTAGATTTCACTATTAAAAGCAAACAAATTATTTCAAATTAAATAATCCATTACTTCTCATCAATTAACATTGCTTCTAACAATTATATACTAGAAGGGGATTTGAGGAGATTTCAGTATTTTTCAAAGTTGAAATCATGAGTCAATTGAAGCTAAACCACCATCGAAAACCTTGAAGCACTAGACGGCCAACTCGTCCTACTATGGGACTCCTCAACAGTGCGCATCCACGAACCCGCTCTCGCGAGATTCGAACCAAGGACCTACCAGTCTCGAACCGAAGCCCTTAACCGATAGACCACTGAGCTGGCATTCAACGGTGTTAATGTCTAACTTCAACTGATCCACGAAGTTGAGCAACCGTTCACCAATTGTCTTCAGTGAGTTGATATCTCACAACAGACGTGGTTGAACTCCACTGGTTACTGGTTTCCACTAGAACTCCAGGACATGTATCTTGAAGTCAGTCACTAGTGAGCATATGATCATACAAAATATGAAATCTGCACTTTAAGAATATATCCAATTAAATATTTTCTTAAAAACATTAAATGAATAAAAAATGGTCGCTTACAATGAGTCAGATATTGTTGCAAATGCCCCCAATAATAAAATAAGCCAAAATATCTGTAAAAATAAATAAGTCAAACTGTTACTAACTCATAACTCAAAATTAATAAATACAATTCCTATATTATAAGCAAATACATATAACGAGGTAATTTTTCTAATAAATAGATATCAGCCAAATATTTGATGAGAAAAGATCAGTAAGTAGTAAATAGCTGTGTTTGTATAGTTTAGAATTCCTCGAATAGTGAATAATAGATGTTGTTACTCATGATCGTCAGATAATCTTTAGGGAATTTTTTTTCCAAAATACACCAAGTTTAAAATTAAATCCGATGGTATCAGAAATATTCGAAAGTTATAAATGTTGGTATAGTTGTAAGTTGTGTGTAACACCATTCATTTGATTACATATTATGATCAAAACTAAAATATACGTCTAAAAAATGAGATCAACTGAAGCAATCTATGATATATACATTTTACTTAAAGTATTCATCATAATACTCAGAAACCATTCAATAACAAAACAATTGATGTAGTGTCGTACAACCTGAAACATTATGAACTCATATTTTTACATTTGAAATCAATGGTCGATCTAAGCGATCCAAGCGATTCGATATGCTAAAGCTTCACATTACGACATTCGTAACTCCTTGTCTTTAGCGAAACAAACATATTCTAGATCTTCTCTCTATATGAATTACTTTACCTGTAAGTTTTCTAGGCTCTGGAATAATCTACCTCAAACTATCCGTACGTTAAACTCTCTCCCATTTCTTGTTCGCTCAATTAATGCCTATTGCTCCTCTGAAAATGCATTAAATGCTCTAGCGCCTGTAAGTGTATCTTACTCCACAAGTGAGATTATCGGAACTTTAAATGTTTAACCTCTTACTTGCTATCATTGTTTTGTTGTTCCGTGCTCTTTGCTTTTATCTTACTTTCTTTAGTTGTAGATAATTATCAATAACTCGCTCTGGCCCTGGAAATAACCTTACAGAACAACATTCATAAATCATCAGGCTATCCACTTAAGAAAAAATGACAAGTTCCCTGGTGTTGCATTGGCTTGCCGTGATATATGCCATATATAAACTACTTATCAATTACTAAACCAGCAAACATAAAACTTTCTTATATTTCATGTTTGTTCTCTACATTAAATGTTGCTTTTTATATCAATCTGATCATGCCTGTAAACTGGTGTGAATTCTGTAAATATTATTTTCAGAATATATTATTATTATTAAGCTAGACCACCTTAGGAAATATAGAAACAAGATCATAGATTGATTAAGGTTAGACAATAACTCCACTGGAACACACGCGCTAGGCTAAAGGCCCTGAGTTTGAGTCCCACGAGTGGGAATGTAAATATGAACTGCTGAGGAGATCTATACTAGAACGAAACGGACGTCCAGTGCTTCCAAGTTTTCAATGGTGATCTAGCTTAGATCGACTCGTGTTTCCAATTGTGAAAATACTATAATCCCCAATATTGGTCTCATACTTATCACTATGATGAAGTTTTTTTAAGATATTTCGGTCCAAGTAGAATATTTAAGGTTTTAAAAAAGATATTTCATTCTATTCTTAAATATTTCTGTTTTTGGTAGTATCAATAGATAAAATAATTTGTCTGTTTAAGTGTTTGTTACTGATTATTGAGCTAGGCACAAATCACCGTTCGATATATTTAAACTCTGTCATATATGGTCATTCTTTTAGTAATTAGTAATTATTTATGGAGCTAATTAAGTATTATCTTAGAATAAATAATTGTTAATGACATTAAAACCTAGTTGTTCTACATTATTAACTAGAAATACTTTAAAAACATTGTTCTATCAATTCATTCACATCCTTGACAAAAGTTTAGAGTCCTGACTCCACTTATGCTATATTTTAAAACCATGTATTTAAACGTGATCAAGGAACTTTTCAGAGCTTACTAAAATAATAAAAATCTATAAGAAGGTTCACTATCTCAAATGAGTTACAGAGTGTATGATAGATAATTTTGTTGAAAACAAAAAAGATGACCAGATGATTCAGCTTCCAACTGATACTGAATAAATTAAAAGAATAAAAATCCATTATACAAAATACACTGACATTCAGAGTAACCCCTGCAAATAAGCTCTAGGATTATTCACATGAGATATATTTTGAAGAAGTATTACTAAAAAATCTCAAACTTGAAAGTGTAAACAAGTGTCCAAAACTTTTTGATTGTTATAGTTCACTTCACGAACTGACTCTATTTAGATAACCATAACTTTCATAATTCTTCTCACATACTGTTAACCACCCTGTATTTACTAGTAATTAATCTCCAAGATTAATCCTAAAAATTCTGTTAAGAAGCCGTTACTAGTGGAATTCAACCGTGTCGGTGTGTGGTAGTTGCACACCAACGGCCTAGAAAGATAATTGTGTAATATCAAGAAATGATTAAAGTTAGAAATGTAAATCAATGAACGCCGTTTCAGTTGTCCAAACGTTAAGTGTTTGTGTCGAGACACGAAGTTCCTGTATTCCCCCCCCCTGTGTGATCACTGATGTGAACTATTGAGTAGTCCGATACTAGGACAAGCAGCTATTAATTGATTCCTGGCTTTCATTAGTTGCCTAATTAAGGTCAGTTAGTAATATTATCTATAAAACTTGACAGTTTTCACTAAATCCCATCTCTTCTATTTTTCCAACGAAAGTTTAATCGTAGTGAAAACTATCATCGTAAATTCCCTAAATATTTTGTAACTATCGATATACCCACCGTTTACAGTAAAAAGGTAAATAAATATATGCACCTGAAAAATTAGTAATTAACACATGACTATTTAGAAAGATACAGAAACAAAAAGTAACAAAACAGTCTCATTCTGTCTATATTTCATAAATTGATGTAAAATACGATTTCTTCATCATCACTGGTCACAAGTTCTTTTTTTATAAAAAAAAATTAATTTATGAATATTTATCAGTTTCTGCATAATCAACACACCTATTTACAAATTCTTTATTTCATATTGTATCTATAATACAAAATGAATTTGAACAAAAACACAACTAACACATTTTTTGATAAGATAACTATCCTTTGTTAACACATTCTATACAATCTAGTTCAGTCCAGTTCTTTGCTTTCATATTACTATCTACTCTTCTCCTCTTTTTTCTACCAAATAGGCCTACCTAGATACTTTTTTTTTAATAAAGTCTCATTACAAATGCACACATTAGCTTTTTTTTTAAAAAAATAACAGTCAGATGTAAACAAATGATAAACTTCATTTTCTCTTTGTTTATTAACTTACTTCCGTACTTGTTTATTTGTTTGTTTGCCTGTTTCTGGCTACTTTAGTCGAAAATAACCCTTTAGATACATTATGCAATAAATTATCAGTTACTGGTGCCAATTTTCACTTTACCATTTACTATTCAACATATACAAATACATATATTATATTTGTTTAATTATCTATCACAAGCCTTATGAATTTTAGTTTAGATATAGTTTTGATATGAAATAAATTTAGAAATTCATACATGGAGATAATTTTTGTGTAAAACATAAAGGTCTACCGTCGTTCAACACTTTTTTAGGGAATGTTATATTCAGGAACTTGATTTGAAATTCAAAATTTAACAAGCGAATAATTAAATATTCAATAGTAATCAAACATAGTGAAAAATAGATCTATTCAAATGTCATTCAATTTTCTTCTCAACACATCCTTAAAATATCACATATACTTTATTGAATTGTTTGCAAAACTGATGGTACAACTTTCAGGAATTTTTTAAAACAATAGTTTCATCTTGTATGAAACTCGTCAACATACTCTTTTTAATTGTCTTTAAAATGCTTGGCATTTTCACCAAATTAAAATACTAGTTTAACATATCTTACATTTTCAGAAAATATCGTGATAGTACAGTGACTATTCACCTTTTTTTTATTTTATAAGGCACATATATTTAAATGTTGTTATACAGTTTGTTCGAAGTTATTAACCACTTAAATAATGCAAAAATTAATACACAATATGGGTAGTTATCAAGTATACATAACAATTAGTAATAACTGCTAACCAGTTAGATGTATCATAACCATAACTATTCACAGCTTAGTAAGCAGAGATGGATAGTGGCTAGCAGTGGAATCCAGTTTGACGCGCGTTTCGTCCTTTTGGGACTCGTCAGCTGGATGTACCTGCATCTCACAGTTGATGTTCACCCTTAATTATTATTCACAGCTTAATCGCTTAGACTGAGTTCTTTAGCTGTATACAATGACAGTTTTAGTTTAGAAAACAAATTGATTGACTAATTTAGTCAGTGTTCAATAAAAGCCAGCATAATAAAGTCAGTTTAGGCTTTTGAATTATGACGCAAGTGAACATCAACTCTGGGATGCGGATACACCCATCTAAAGAGGCCCAAATGGGACGAAACACGCATTCTGGATTCCATTGCTAGCCACCATCCATTTCTGCTTATAATGCTAATGGCTTAAGGCTACATCGAGGCAATTTTCACAAGATGCACATAAATACTGTTTACGTTGAATTTAACTTTACCATTATATTTCTTCCATCGGGAGTCATAAAACTTTCATTTGTTTTGAAGCTATAAACTATAGCATTTTAATTTAATAGACAAATGATTTATTCTAGTTTAAGCATAGGATTAATTTTAAATGTTAATTCTCATTATGTTTTGTTTCATACAAAACCACTTTTATTACACTGTAAGGAAATCTATTCTAAAATCTTTTTGGAATCGTAAACAGTTCTCTACCAGTCGAGCAATGGACCCAATTCCTAGATGGATATCAATATCACTTCATGAGCCAAGTGTTTTGTTCCGAAAAGTACTGCATGTTCTACAGTCTACTGAATTTGCAGTCAAATCAGATTGTCTTTGTTTCATACGGAATTAAGATATAGTAGATACCATCAATAACTGATTGGCAATGGATTGAACATTCTGAGATAAAAATTACGCTTTTTACATTATATAGCAATTAATTAAGTAAATTTACGTAGATTAAATACACCAAATGATTGATTTCAATACACTTTCAACATTTTTTAACTTATGAAGAACTAATTTACAAAATAATCGTAAACCATTTATTATGAAGTAGCTCATATTGGAAATTCTAGTCATTCATATAGTTTAACAACATAATAATTCAATCAATTAACTTCCATCCATGTATATGTTATTACTTTGTGTAAGACTATTCCAAATAATTTAAAGCGCCCATAGATTCAAATAAGTCTGACCAATCTTTGACAGTTTATATATCACTTGCGTTTTCAATGCACAAATTTATAACAAAACTTGATGACATAATAGTCTTATCTACTTTGATATTTTTATTCAAATGTGGCTATGATGAATACAATGACCGTGAACGTTGATTATCAGAAATAAAAGTTCCTATATAAAAACATCACCTCGTTTAGTTCATCATATAAACTCAACAAATCCATTTTTTATTTGGATGACCGCATGAATATTTTGATTATTTTTAAAGTAAATTTTACCACAATGTATTTTTTTTTAAAACACTAGACTTCTACAGCGAAATTGATTACAAAACTTAATACTTAACAAACTATCAAGCAAAATAAATGAATAAATAAATAGGTAGGTAGGTAGATAGATAGATAGAGAGATAGGTAGATAGATAGGTAGATAGATAGGTAGATAGATAGATAGATAGATAGATAGATAGATAGATAGTTAGATAGATAGATAGATAGTTCCCACAAACTTTACAGGTAATATTAGCCTCAATGATATACAGTAGTGACCTTTTTTTATATAACATAATATGCATAAAATTATTTTTGAATGAATGTGAAAAATAAAGCATTGAAAAATTTAAAGTCTTCAGAAGTTTGACTAAATTAAATATGCTAACCCTGAACTGTGTAATATATATGTGTAAAAAAAAATATATACCTACGTATATACAACGAGATATAAACAAATTTTGCATTTTCAAATTGGTTTCAACAACAAAAGATTATTTACAAGATTTCAAGAATACATATAAACAAATAAATGGTACAAGGTCAGATATGAATTAAATTTATTCCTTTACAATTCATATTTTTGTCAAATTAATCAAAGTGAGAAATATTTATTAATTCCGCTTCTCCTATATGAAAATATACACTAAATAAATAAATATGTTTGCATAAAAGTACTAGTCGCTGTATATATAACTAATAGAAAAGAATGCATATACATTAAGATGAAACTTGATACATAAAGTTTGTCTACATTTGTCAAAAGAAAGAACAATTATTACCTACTCATGTGAAGTGTACAAGGATATATTTACCTTTATATACACTTATCAGGCAATACAACTTGCTTGAGAACTTCTTAAAATCATATTGATGATTAAAGTACTTCCCAAATAACCGTTTAATGTTGCCCCTGAATTCGATCAGTGAAAATATATATGCATAACATTATTATTAGCACAGTGTCGATTATTTCATTGTATGCTGCAAAGTACTGTACTTAAGAAGGAATTAGTTGACCTTAAAAACTAATCTAGTCTAATTAGAGTACTTAATGACAATCACTTAATACAAGGGAGAGTAGTAAAACAGTGAGTCAGTTTGAAATGGCAGGAATGTTATTTATGTTATCACTAGTAGCTCTAAAGTTTGATTCATTGACAGTATAGGGTTGTGGAGATTGTTGATTTTTATATTAAGGTCATGAAACGATCAATTTTAGATCACCAGTGAAAACCTGGGAGCACTGGATTTCCGTTTCTCCCGAGTATTGTACTTCAGAGTAATATGCATCCACTATCTTATGAGCAGGACTCAAACCAGAGAGACCACGAGAGTGACGGTCCTGGGTTCACGTGATAGTGGATACACATAACTAGAGAGTTCAATAATGGTACGAAATGGAATTCTGGTGCTTCAGTGTTTTCAATAGCGATCTAACATTGACCGGTTCATGATCTTACTTGATTAAAGTGAGTAGATTTTATTTTTATAAATGTGACTCTTGGCTATATGACTGTGTTTTAACTAGAGTACCAATCTTATCGCTATACTTCATAGGTTATCTATGATCAATCTTTCTTGGGACTAGATCTTTACAAAACGCTTTTCATTTAAAACAATTCATTCATTCAACTGAATTTTTCAAAGCTGTAGTTTTAATAAAAATTCTGTTATTCAAAGCTGAAAAAGCGGCAGTTTTTCTTTACCAATAATCTTTTTCTAGGCATTTTACTAGATGTAAATGAAAATTACTTGTTAAAGATTGGTATCAGCACACATCTTTTCATTCCATCAGACTGAAGGTGTTGCCCGAAACAATGATGAATACTTTACAACTAACCACGAAACTCAACAAAATTAACTCTACCACACATACTTTAAACGATGCACTTTGCCCTTAACCTGGCCACTTTTCGGATTATTAATTTGAATATATAATTGTATAACCTGAAGAGAATTTATCGAAAAGAATATTCTTCGTTCAAATATTAGTCTTTTAATATATTGTTTAATTGGAGGAATTTTGAGTATATTTGTTTAATTTGTAGGTTGTATCTGCCATATATTGATCTCACTTTCTCTACCACTAAAAACCAGAGGGGACTAAACATTCGCTACATCCTACTACGGAAATTCTCAACAGTGTATATACACAACTCCATCAGAGATCAAAAATTTAAAACTACTCGGTAGGCATTCAATGGTATAGTCCAACTCTAACCAATTTTTTATGAAGTGCGACAACAAAACATTGTCATTAGTAATAACTATTTCACCATTGACAAGTATAAACTCTACTAGTTATAACTTAAAGAGTGTTGCTCTGATTGTTAGAAGGTGCATCGGTCTCGTGACTTCCGAAAAATTTCGGCTTTCATCATGAGGCGTCATAATTATTTCTTCAACTCCCAGGGTAGAGTTTAAATGATTTCAACTTGTTTTCTGGCTAGCATTTTTTGGCGAGTTAGTTTTTCTACGGGATTGGATCGCTAACCCCATGCTCGACCCTCCTCCTTTACCCGGGCTTGGGACCGGCAATAACTCTAGAAGGGCTACATGTATCACGAGACAATCCCTAACTTGGAATCCGGAAGGGAAGAGGAAAAGAGGAAGGCCAAAGAACACATTACGCCAGGAAGTAGAAGCAGATATGAAAAGGATGAATGACAACCGGAAAGAACTGGAAAAAAAGGCTCAGGACAGAGTTGGATGAAGAATGCTGGTGGACAGCCTCTGCTCCTCCACGAGGGGTAACAGGCGAAAGTTGAGTGAGTAACAACTTCTCACCAGAATTTCAGAAACATCATGAAGTAAGTCATTAATTAACTGGCTAGTTAGTGTTTTTTGACGATTGATGTAATCCGTTGATTTAGATTGTTTTAATTAACGGATTCATAATAACATTTGTTGCTTCAGTTTCATTTATCAAACTAATTTTATGAATATCATAGTGTGTACCTCTAGATTATCCAAACCTAACATTAGGTGCCCATTACTTTAAAATTAAAGGTTAGTAAGAAACTAATGACATAAATTAATACATTATTATCTTTTACTTCAACGAATTATAGATTGATTCATCTATGATTAATAACATATAACTAACGAACTAACTAAATACATCTCAGTTACATATACTATGTTCACAGATCCATGAACACACATGTAATTTCGATTAAGTTTTTTTTTTTTTTTCAATAAAAAATGATTTACTTATGTAATTTTTAGATTTTTACAAACTACCCTATCTCTACTATCTTACATGCATTTATGCTTGAAATTTCATGGTTACATGAACATTGTATCTATATACATAGATATATTGTTCAATACTTCAGACCATAAACATTTAAATCTTTATATTGTTATATAAATAAATAATCAAAAAATGCATAATTTTAATTTGATTTATATACAGTAATATGAATAAATATAGAAATGTGTATTTCTTTTTTTGTTTTTCAAATTCGAAAGGTCATACTATCTATATCTCTATAGATCTATTTTCTTCTTTTTTTTATTGAAAAAGATGTATCTATTTTGTGTCAGTCATATCAACAACAACAACAACAACAACAACAACAGCAAGAACAACAAAAAAAACTTAATTTCGATGTTCAAATCAATATGAGTTTATTTATCAGTGTGTTTTTTTTTTCTTTATAGGTACAAAACTTGATCTGTTAATTGATCATTGTCAAGTTCTAAGGAGAAATAGAAGTCAAGTAATTATACATTAAGATAAAGTATGTTTTTAAAAATATGCTATTAGGACAAATGGTAAGCAAAGATGAATAGTGGCTAGCAGTGGAATCGGCACATATACCAATTAGAGACTGACCAGTCGCAGTTCGAAACATCAATGGGTAGATTCAAACAAACAATAATAAGTGAATTTAAACTTCAGCCCATTGCATAAGCAAGTAGCCATCAAGTCACAATGGCCGAGTGGATAATGCGATGGCGTTTGAGACGAAAGGTACTGAGTTGGAGTCCCAGAGTGAACATCAACTCTGAGATGCAGGTACATCCAGCTGATGAGTCCCAAATAGAACGAAACTTACTTTGTCCTGGATTCCACTGCTAGCCACTTTCCATCTTTGCTTATAATGCTTGTGAATTTAGGCTATATCAAGGCAATACGCACAGTATGCACACATGCCAATTAGAGACTGAACATTTGCAGTCCTAAAACATCAATGGGAAGATTCAAACAAACAATACTAGGTGAATTATTAGAACTAATGTTTTATGTCGTCTGAGACTTGTCAGTTGAGTGTAATTTCATCTCTATTTTATTGTTTATGAAAAGGCTCGAACCCTGTACCCATAACTTGAAATGCCTGAGTTTCAGAGGCGACCAATTTTTGCGACGCGTATGAAACTTATGTTTGTAGTTTATACGAGTTCGTCTCTTCCTTAGAAAGGGTTGCTGTTTATTTGTCTTACAGTTTCAAAACTCAATGAACCAATAGCGATATTAAGTGTTTACTTTTTTTTTTAATTTGAAGTGTTTCAGACTTTCTTCATTCCTATTCTTCACAATATTTTTCAAAATATTAAAACATCCTCTAAGTATTCAGTTTTTTTTGAACAAACCACCAAAGTAATGTTCATTTTTTGGAAAAATTCTATTTAGATGATGGTAAGGATATCGATCATTTAAGATACTGCAATAGTTACATGTCACGTAAAGTTAATAAATTACTATTTAATTTTTATTATAGATAGTGTGAAGTATAAATATTATCAAGTCATATACTGAACACTTGATTTCAGCGCGTGATATTATTTCAAATAATTTTACCCAACTATAACCAATCCTAATTCAGTTTTTATTCTTAAAAAATCGATTGACTAGATGTGAAGTTAAACAAATTTTGTTACATTTTTTGACATTGTTGTCATCATCACTATGAGGATTTGAACTTTGCCAACGACATAACTCTTCTATCTCATAAATAATGATCAGTACTGACTAAGACTGACAGATTAATACTTGTCACTGCAGAAGTGGGCCTCAACATTTACTAGGGAAAAAGCATGATGTTAAAATACGATATAATGATCACCAACCAAATCACACTTAATGATCAAGTTCTGGAAGGGTTGAAAAAAGTTACGTACCTAAGTAGTACTATTAATAAACAGGAAAGATCTGATGCAGATGTGAAGGTAGGAATAGACAAAGCAAAGACAACATCCCTGCTAATAAAGAACATCTGGAACTCAAAAGAATTGTTACACGAAATCAAAGTCGATATTTTCAACACTAGCTTTAAAATAGCTATATTGAGTAGAGCTGAAACTTGGAGAAATACTACAACCATCACCAAAAATGTACAGGTATTCATAAACTGCTGTCTACACAAAACATTCTAGCTCATATGACCGAAGGCGATTAGCAATAACCTACTGTAACAGGGAACAAACAAGCTACTAGCAGAGGCGGAAGTTGGGAAAAGACCCTGAAGGTGTATTACAAAATAAACTCTATCCTAGTATCCTCAAGGTAAGAGGACAAGCGTCAGACTAAATAACACATAGCAACGAGAGTTGGAGGTAGACATTAAGACTATGAACCCTGACTAGTAATCAATAAACAAGTCAAATTAGACCCGATCTATCAACTTATTCCACAAAGGTTGATTAACAGCCCGATAGAATGTAGACGTTAGAGAATGGTCGACTTGAATAAAAGGACGGCTGAAGTCAATAAAATTTACAGGGATAATTAATCATCATTAGGGCTACAAGAACGGATTAATGTAAGAATCATGGAATAACTAAAACGTTTACTTCTACTTGAAGTACGTACTGATGATGTTTTCTAGAACGACAATAAAACCATCCAGATCAGATAACTTAACACTATCAAACCAGTGATGTCACTCTGTAGCAACTAGAAAGGAGATCCTAGAACTGAAATACTATAAAATTCCTAGCCATTTTCCAACACACCCAGAGAGGAAGTACACCTAAATCAATAATTCTGTCGCCATAAATTGATGGAATTTCCAGAACAATATTCAAGAAATAAAATCTAAATACCATCAGACACATGTTTTGTTTTAGAATGGGACTATTATGACTGAACAAAAACTGTTATGACTCGACGCAATGAAGGAGAATGCAAAAATGACGGATGGGAATACATCATCTACCAATAACAAAGGATATATATATATATATTCTTTCATTATACTGATTTTAAATAAATTAAACTAAGGAGTAGCACTTAACAGTTATAAATCAAGAATATAATTTTTAAACGCAAATTTACAATATCATTAAATTAAACTGTTATAACCACAAAATGTAATTTATTTACTGAGTCAATTGGCTATTATTCCTTCATACCGGAGACTTGTCGACGGTTTATTTTCATTTAAACCGAAGATATCAATTAGATGTGTACAATCAATTAATTATCGCTAAAGTCTTAAGAATGTGACAGTATTTATAGAGAAGAATAGAAACCATTAAAATAAAATCATTTTTCCGATAATATTTACTAATCGAATGAAGTGGAATATAAGTTAATATGAACAGTATTAAATTAGAATATCTCAAATTATGTTAATCATAGACTACCAACCGACTTTTAAATTTTAAATTACGAAGAAATTCCATCTAACCCTGTTTTCGATTAATATACTGTGTTTCCTAATGACTAACTTCTATTTTCAATTCGTGGAGGTTTATTGAGAATCCGTAGCTAATGAAATTCAACCACGCTGAGTATGCAACAGTTATTTAGCTCAGGCAATCAAAAATAGTCGCGCAATATCGTAGACGGATTGAAGTTAAACATACACCATTAAATCTCTTTGAGCCGGCTAGAGGCTAAATATTGGCGTATGGGACCAAAGATCCGTGGTTTGATCCCAAATTGATTTGTGGATCTACACTGTCGAGGAGTACTGTACTACGAAGAAACAGCTATCTAATGCCTTATGATTTTCAACAAAGAACTGACAAAGATTAGACCTTGATATAAATTATGAAAATATACCGTTTGTTAACTAAAATTATCTTTGGTACAAATATAATCAATTCCTGATAATAACAAACTATTCACCATAAATATTTATTATCATTGCATGTATTTTAATTTATCAAAACATTTTTAAATGAACAGGTAACGATCAACTGCAAAGCTGTTAACAATGGTCAAAAGTGGAGTAATATAGTGGCATTTTCCTTCCTTCAGCTTATTCTAGTTAAGATGACTTCAGTACTGTGTATTAACTATCATAATAAGTGCTTATTATGATGATTTTTGATAGTAACGACTAACAATAGAATGCAGAAATTAATTTACAAAAGCTACTGAAATAAAATTAAATGAACAATGATAACAGTTACCTACTACTACCATTCCTCTCTAGCTTATTTCATAATATCCTGATATTCGAAGATTTGGATAGATACAACTTAAATTAAATTAAATTAAATATACACGTTTTGGATTTAATCATCATCATGAAAAAAATTATTTCCTTTGTAAATTATTTTTGGGTAATCTGAAAATACTGGGGATCGGACCCAGAACTCCTGGGTATCATGGAAATCGCCTAACCTTTTAGACCACTGAGTCAGCATCTCATAGTCTACATTTATAGTTTAAAACTAATCAGTTCTGCAGTGATCTCTTACCAGAACAATGATTACATTCTCACTTAGAGACTTCATTTGAACTAAATCCTTTTAAGTTCTAATAAGAACTAGTAAATATTATTATTCTACTATCTCTGTAGTGAGATATTTGTTATAACGGTCAGTTTTGTTCGTCTACACGAATGGGATTTTAATTTGCCCTCCCAGTATCTATTCTGCATGACTTCAACACAACTCAGATCAAGAACATATGATTAGCCTGACTAGAACGTAAATATATTTCCACACCAAAAACCGACAACGATCTCAGTATTAATAAAGGTAGAAGAACAAACAACTCATCTAGTATCTGTCAGACTATCTACTAGTTTGATTAAGCAAACAACCAGTCATTATCATCCTTGCCCACACATCAATATCCATCACAGAAAACAATGGATAATGCTTTTTTAATTAGCTCATTTTTGTAAATATGAACCACTTGGCTTCAACTTACTGATTTGAAATTTACATAGTGAGAGTGTAATTTAAATTCCTTCTCTCAGTTACCCGCAAACTTGTGAGTGCCCAAAACTGACGACAAATATGTCCAATGCTTTTTGGTTTTCATTAGCTTTTTAGGTGACTTCATTTATCTTTGAAATTTGTCACCATATTTAACGATTTACAATAAACCACCTAGTTTAAATGGATCTGATAAAAATGAACACAACTATCCTATAATGCGTCCATTTGCAATATAATAGCATAGATCACCACCTCGCTACTGTCAGCAACTTTACTTATTTGTATTATTTAATCTTTCTCCATGTTCTGGATTTTAAAATATTTAAAATTCCACTTTTTTTCTGAGATTTTTCACTTAGTATTGTTTGTTTGGATCTTCCTATTGATGTTTTTAGGACTGCGAGTGGTCAGTCTCTAATTGGTATATGTGCGGATTCCACTGCTAGCCACTATCTATCTTTGCTTTCACTATTATTGTTTAAAACACTTTAAACTGAATTATGATGAAAAAACTTTTATCCGTATTCAGTTATGTAACATGTAGAATAAATCTTAAAATAAGTTATATATCAAATAACTTTTCCCAGCTCAAAAGAATACGTTAACAGTAAGTAAGTGATTAGAAGAGCTACTCAAATAAAAAGTGATTTAGAACTGTCGTAATATTAAAGATAAAAAACAGCTAATGATAAACTAACTAAAGATACATGCGTATTCAACAACTGATTCATTAATCATACTTTACAAGTACATAATCTCTCCAGTGCAATGCCCAAACTGAGATCACAGCAACTTTATTTTACAGCATTAAGAGTACATTAATCTTATCATTTTGTGACAATATATTTGTTTCACCTTTCTTTACATTGTTTCAAACATACCTAGAAGTTTACAAAAATTATATTTCTGCTGTCTAATAATTTTATGTTTTGCTAAAATCTTATGCGTAAACGATTTTCTTAAATTTTTTTTCCAGCAATAGTCATAAGTCAGAGGGGGTTTTGTGGAGAATTTAGTATTTTCACAGTTGAAATCATGAGTCAATTGAAGCTAGACCACCATGGAAAACCTGGAAGCACTGGACGGCCGTTTCGTCCTATTATGGGACTCCTCAGCAGTGCGCATCCACGAACCCACTCATAGTCGTAAGGATAATGAATTAGCTATCCAAAACAATACGGCACTAAACATGCTTGATTTGATTATTAGCATATAAAGTAAACGATCATATTAGGTTTACATCATTCTTGTAGCTTTCACAACTATCACTGCCACTCTTGATGCTCAGCCCTTCAGAATAATTATTTTTCTTTACTAAGTCGTCTACATAAAAATTTCTCAACATTTTATTAATTCCCAAAAAGAGAGATTTCCAATCTTCAACATAGCATTCAATAATTTAGTTCGCATACTTATTGAACAAATCATGTAGGCTAAAACGCCAAGTAATCAAATAAATAAGAAATGTTTCACAACAAATGAAATCAAAAAAGTCTTGTTTAATGGTTAACATAAATAATCAACTGATTCAAATTAACTTTCCAAAAAATCAGTTATTTCAAGTTTAGAACAGACCAGCATTTGCTACAAATATATTTTGAATGGAATAACTTGAATGTAAATATTTCGTTACACGTTTAAACACTAACGTCAGAGTGACTGACAGTCATTTTTAATTCAATTGGATGAACAACTTCAGAGATTGATTAATTTTTACTCATCTAAGTTCTAACTCTTTATAACTATGAAAGTCGTAACAGTCTAAAAATGACCAAAGCATATTTAATAAGAAAAATGTATTTTTTTTATTCGTTTTTTTCACTGAAACTTACCATAAATACTGTTGGAGCTATACGTTCATCAAAATTACAATATTGGAATACTAAATATTGAAAAAATCCTGAATCAAATTGACATCCAGGAAAATGTTTAGCAATTAAACAACGAATTTCTGGTTCTGTAAAATTACTAAACATTCGTCGACATATTGATGAATTCGGTGCATCACCTTCAATTTCAGCAAAAATATTACTATCAACTGGACCACGAAAACCAATTTCATTAGTTGGTAGTAAAAATGTACAAATTATGATAATTAAATTAATTGAATACAAATTTTTCAGTAATGAATAAACTGAAAATTTATATAAATTCATTGATATTTAAATTAATCTTCTATACCGTTGTAATAGGAATAGTTGATTAAAATGAAGGGATAAATTTTAAGAATGATTTTCTGTGGTGAATGATTCAACGAAGTTTTCTAGAAATAGAAAAAGAAATTGAGAACTAATAAATAATTTACAAAAATAAGATAGACTAAGTCTTTTTGACAAACCCTAACATCAAGCTTAAGAGAGCGATTTAATAGTCATGATCTGTAACAAAGCAGGTAAGTATTATCGATCTAGTTGTGCTAGTCTTAAGGATAATATTGTGATAAACTACAAACTAACGACCAAATAGTGAGTAATCAACGGAAGAGATTACGACATAAAAGCAGAATAATTAGGTAGTTTGCTGTTTTAATTGAGGCAGGTCTTTGGAATATAGGATACAATAGTTCAGAAAAGTCAGTTTACGAAAGTTCTTAACCACAGAAATTGTCCAATAAGCATGTTTAACTGAAAACACCTTTGTATGAGAATAACTGAAAATTGTACAAATAACCTCACGTATTTGGATATTGTCACAAAGTAGTTATTTATAGACATCATCTTATTGGAAAGTTCGCACTGAAAACGTGTACACATATATAATATAACGGTTCACAAATAATTCACAACCATAAGAATTAATTTCTATACATAACACCTTAAGATAGAGTAATTCATGAAGAACCCCGAAAAATGTGTTAATTGTGTCAAAACTGTATATACTATCCAATTTTATTTGTTTGCTAACTTCCATCACCTGTTTCTGACTGAATAAGTGATCTAATAGATTCTCATTGTCATCTTAAGTCATTTAAACCAATCTCTATAGTTATATGCAGTGATGAATGGCGACTGGTAATGGAATCCAGGGAGCACGTTTCGTCCTATTTGGAACTCGTCAACTGGATATACCTACATCCTACAGCTGATGTTCACTCCGAGACTAGGATCCAGTACCGTCCGCTTCAAACTCCTTCACGTTATCTACTTAGCTATTGAATCCAGATGGCCGCCTATAATACTTTTGACTTATAGTAATATCGAAGCAATCCGTACTGGATGCACATATGTCAATAAGTGACTGATCAATTGCAGTCCTAAACATCAAAAATGGATAATCGCTATAGTGTAGGTTATGTTATAAATAATATTACTGTATAAATAAATATTACTGTATATTAGAGTATAGCCTGATGAGGATCTAATCGAAAACAATATTGTTCGCTTATATATGTTGTTCTAAATCACAATATGGGAATTTTTCAAATTTTGAAATCACGTGGGGATCCGATTGCATTTAAGGTACTCAATGAGTTCCTGAAGTTTAATGCTCGTCTCACTGAAGCGAAAACATCATTGGAGTTTATTAATGATTGTATACGGACTGATAGATATCCTAAAACATATTGGAAATCGTTACGCCGGAACAAAATTTATCCTAATTCTCGAAACCTTAAACGACAGGCAATTAACCAGACAGATTCATTAAAAATGTACATAAACAATCTGGAAAGAAATCTTTCACAAAAAGGATCTACGGTAGATAACCTGCTAACACAAATAAAATCACAATTTATGGATTATACTAACATGGTAGCGAAAAGTAGATCAGAGAAATTAAAGAAAAAACTAAGTCAGTCACTGGAACATGATAAACCTGAAAGAAAATTTCCTATGGACCCTGAGCGGTACGTTCATAACTTTTCTAGTGTTACGTTAGACAGATTACAATTAGGGGCTTTGTCGCTCGGCCCTAGATTCTGCGACTATAGGAATAAAATAAATCAACTTGATACAGATGTGCAGTTTGAAAACTTATTTACACAAACAACAGATTTGGTCCCTACCTCTCCGGATGAACTTACTAGGTTTAAGACCACATTGGTGGACATCGGCCAACAATTCAAGAATAGTAAATATACTATAAAAAATTCACTTACCAAACAGCATCGAGACGCTTTACATATACTTAAGAAAGATAACACTCTAATCATGAGCAAGCCTGACAAAGGAGGAGGTCTAGTTCTAATGGACAAAGCCGATTACATAGATAAAATGAACTCGATTTTGAATGACACGACTAAATTTCAGAAACTCAACGACGTAAAAGACATAAATATGAAAACAGAGAAAATGTTGACTAATTCACTAAAGGAATTAAAAAAATAAAGAAATAATCACTCCGAGTATACACGATTCACTTAAACCCACCGGATCGAACACGCCACGACTATATGGTCTACCCAAAGTTCACAAGGTAGGTCTTCCGCTTCGTCCAGTTTTAGACATGTATAATTCACCCTACCATAAAACTGCAAAGTGGCTAGTTCAAATCCTGGAACCCTTACACAAACTAGTCGTCAACAAAAGCGTGAAAGACGTTTTTGATTTCATTTCGAAGGTTGAACATATGAACTTAGGTGGTAAACGGATGATATCTTTAGATGTTGCTTCCCTGTTCACCAACGTTCCACTAACTGAGACTATTGATTTTGTGTGTCAACAATTGCATGAAAAACAAATCAATGTCGGAATTCCTGAGGTCAGTCTTAAAGAGTTACTTTTGAAATGTACAATGAATGTTCATTTTGTCTTTAATAATACATATTATAGACAAATTGATGGTATAGCGATGGGTTCACCTCTAGGTCCTATCCTAGCGGACTTTTTTCTTGCGAAACTAGAGAATGGACCCCTCAAAGATGTTATCAACAAGCTTGACTTCTATTATCGGTACGTTGATGACACTTTTATTATTGTGGATCAGGACATTGGCAAAGTCGAACTACTCGAACAGTTTAACAATAAACACCAAGCTATTAAATTCACATGTGAAGAGGAAATAGATAATAAATTAAATTTCCTTGACGTATTGTTAATAAAAAAGCGAACGGCTCCATCAGTAGAAGTGTGTTTAGGAAAAGCTCTTCATCTAGCCAGTACACACACTTCTTAAGCTCCGTATCTATCTACTATAAAAGGAACTTAGTCAAATGTCTGGCAAATAGAGCTAGGAAGATTTGCTCAGTCGATTCTATCAACAATGAGTTAGAGGTTATCCACAATATGTTGATTGAAAGGGGTTATCCACTAGGATTCCTGAAGAAACATTTACATTCAACAAATAAGAAAGTAAAGATATCAACAGCTGCGAAGAAACCACTCTTCCTGAAACTACAATTCAACGGCGATTCAGCTGATGATGTACTACAGGATAGACTGACTAAAGCAGTTAAGAGGACGTTTAATGCTGCCAACCTCTTTCTTTCTTACTCGACACGATCTATGGTGACTTCCCAACTGAAGGACAAGTTGCCTGGTTATGCCACTTCTATGTGTATCTATAAATTCAGCTGCTCCTGTGGAGAAAGCTATATTGGGCGCACTACCAGACAATTGAACCAGAGTTAGTGAACACCTCCCTTCGTGGTTAGGAAGAGGTATGGTCAAGTCGATACGGAGCTCGATTCTTTCACACTTGATTGATAGCGGTCATGAAGTTGACAGAAACCAGTCTTTTAAAGTTATTTATCGTATCCCTACTACTTTTCCTTATGGGGTTCGATCTCGTCTCCTACACATAGCAGAAGCTATAGGAATTCGATCCAACAACCCAAGTCTTTGTGTTCATAAGAAATTTGTAACACCCTTATCCCTCCCTTGGCCTTAACAAATAATCTTATTTTCCATACTCTTTCTTCGTTTATTTTTCTTCACCCCCCTATCAATTATTTACTTATAATTTTTCTAATTTTCGCTTCCAATTATCTGAACACTTCTTATTACGTAATCTTATAATTTCTAAGAATGTTATTTCAGTGTCGATATATTTCTAATCATTGACCTATTTTCTTATTATGTAACATTGATTCAAGCCTTTTATTATTCTTATCACAACTAGTACACCTGTCATTACACTATCAATTTGTACTTTCTACTTATTATTAATTTTGATTATGTAATCTATTCCACTGTTATCATTGACTCATAAACTGCCTTGATTGGTTTAATAATTTCGTATATGCATATAAATATTACTGTATATTAGAGTAAAGCCTGATAAGGATCTAATCGAAAACAATATTGTTCGCTTATATATGTTGTTCTAAATCACAATATGGGGATTTTTCAAATTATAAATAATAAACAAAATTTTATTTTTGACCATCATTTAGAATTACCATACGAAATCTATGTGCTCACTAAAGCTAGACTAGCCACTAGCTCTACTAGTAATCAACTTTAAAATGTTATTCCAAGAGTTCTAATGCGAATCTGTGATTAGTCCAGTTTAACTATATCGGGAGTGAGACAAGTACGCAATCTTAACATTGGAAGATGGTTTTGTTTTATCATGAGTTGGTTGAATTTAGACATATAAACCATCAAATGATGACTGAATGTTCTGAAGGTTAAGCTCTTATCATTAAGCTTAGAATGTCCCGGTTTCTATCCCCAATAGGGTTGTGAATACTCATCGCTGAACAGTTCTATGTTCGGAAAAAAACATGTATAGTCTTTCTTCATTTTCAATAGTTATCTATGCTCCATAAGTGAACTACTTAAACTAGTTGAGAACACAACGATTAGAGAAAGTATAAATTAAGACAAATTCATTTTCTTCATATAAAAGATAATAGTAAACTTCCACTAAAGTTTTATATCCGGTAAATTTTTACTAAAATCTATCGAAAGATGTTCTCTTTTCAAATCAGTTAACAATTCTCTCTATTGAAAAACATGCTTTAGTGTAATGTTTCATTTGTTTTACACATATCACTTAGTTGAAAGCATGAGTCAATTGAAACTAGACCACCATCGAAAACCTGGAAGCAATGGACGGCCGTTTCGTCCTATTATGGGACTCAGCACTGCGCATCCACGAACCCGCTCTCGCGAGCGAGATTCGAACCCAGGACCTACCAGTCTCGCGCCTGATCACTTAACCGATAGACCACTGAGCTAGGCGGCATCCGATGATGTTTATGTCTAACTTCAACCAATCCACGAAGTTGAGCAACTGTTCACCGTGGATGCGCACTGCTGAGGAGTCCCACAATGGGAAGAAACGGCCGTCCAGTGATTCCAGATTTTCCTTGGTGGTCTCGCGTCAATTGACTCATGCTTTCAACTATGCAAATACTAAATCTCCATAAAAAACCCTTCTGACATATCTCTTAGTATAACTTCTTGTAAACTGATTTTATTTTTTAATTTTCCAAAAATCAAATTGATGTCAGATATTCAACTGTTGAAATAAGAAAATAAAAGATTCTATGAATGAAAAAGACTTAAATTTCAAAAAAGTAAATAAATAAAAAATCCTATCCCATAATTTAATTCACTGAGTTTTGCCCATCCAATTCATCGGATAAAAATAAACCTATAAATTTAAAGCGATTAGCCCCTTTGATAAATTTCGATAGTGTAATAAGACGAAGATTATCAGAACTATGTGACATATATATTAGTGCAATACATTTCGAACAATCTGATCACATATATACTTGTCAAGAATATTTATATATAAAAATAAAATGTCAACTAGACTGGAAAATGGGGGGGGGTAAGAGTAGACAAGGATAATAATAATAATAAAATAATGTGAAAACAATTTGAAACCTAATCACTCTGGATAATAAGTTAATATTACCAGGTTTGCTCTCACCTTAAACCTACCCTGGTAATATTAACTTATTGTCCAAAGTGATTAAGTTTCAAATTGTTTTCACATTATTATTATTATCCTTGTACAAATCTACAGTCTTGGACTTTTGTTAATTCTTCTCATTGACCAATGATTATCCTACTCCATCGGTGGATAGTCATCTTGCTTTCAATTCTGTTGACTCTACAGGTCACAGGAATTCGTAAAACCAAAAGTCATAACCCAATGTCTTGAAGGATTGTATATCTTTATGTTTAATAAGTCTCATACGAGAACTAAATCCCACTGTAGTACTCAGTTTCAAAACTTTTACATTTCTTTATACAAATAATCTCCGAAAAGAATTAATTTAAAAGGTACTGACTAATAAGCAAGCAAAACCTCTTGGTTTCGTAATTTTTCAGAGTCAAAACCCATAGGTATTAGACGACAAAAATCTTGAAAATTTAGGCCACTAACTTTGCTAGTCTATGTATTTATTCTAAACTACTGATATATGATATCAAGTAGTCAAGACTCATTAAATACAAACTCTAGTATGGTGAAACTTTCATCTTCTGTTCATGGATAATTATTGTGATTATGTCTTGCGGGTTACTTATATCCACATAGGTAGTATATAACCATGGTCGGGCATCGAATGTATTTCAGTAGAAGATTGATAACGAAAGAATAGGAACGAAACGCAATTGATATCAAAATGCATGAACAGTAACAATTGGAGACGATGGACTAATATTTGCAGAAGGAACAGTAAAGATTGAGACAATTGATTGATAGTTTGAAAATTATTTACTATATGGTTCTCATATTTTACTGAGAGATTCTGTAATTTTGTTCCCAAAGAAATTCGATTGTCCCCACTCATATTCTTGTTCCCTACAATAATAATATATTAATCGTTACTTATAGTATCACTACGAACTCCACGTTTATTGCAAATTACAACAGTGGAGCTCTAAAGAGCTACTAACATCCATATCATAAGATTTTAAAAATGTTTTTACTATAAGTAAATCCATTCAATCCTGACAGTTTGAACTCAGCGTCATCTGTTTCAATTCTGGCATACAAGTAGCATCTTCAATCTACACAGGTAAAAATTGTATCGGAAATTAAAATATATAATCCTATACTTAATGAATTACATTACTGTCTTTTAAATTGAACTTGACAATAAGAAAAAGGAATTTTCGTCATAACATTTGAGATAATTTTCATATAATTCCCAAGATTTGATATGAGTGTATAATTTTAAGTAATCACCAGATACAAGACAACTTTATAGTACTCTGAAATTAAGATACATTAAAAACTTCTTATGATATTCGAGTTTGTAACTATGCATGAAATAAATTTACTTAACATTAATCACTAATTCTTAAGTAGTAATCAATAAATAAAAATTTTACAAAGTTTATTTAAGTAGTATATTTGATATTACTCATTGGTATTTCATTATTCTGGAACTATCTTGAAGGTAGCCAACAAGAGTTATACGGAATTTCTGTCTATTGTTATGTAATTATTGATAAGATTAAGATGTATTGCTCACAGAAAAACAATCAACTTAACATATTCATATACAATAAGAGGTTAACCTACTTTTCCCAATAATCAGCCTTAACAAATGAAAATACTCAATTTTGAGTAAGAAATAGGGGAAAAATAAGCAAACATTTCAGCATATATTTTCTAGTCGAGGGGTTTTCCTGAAAATTTGTCTAATTTGTAGGTTATATTCGTGATACATATTCTTTTAAAGTTAAAAATTGAATTTTCAGATGTAAATACAATTAAACGAGAAAACTGTCGATAAACATAATGCAGAATAAAGTCAGAAACTATCAAAGAAAAGACTTCATGAGCCTTTGTCAAACTAAATCAACCTGTGATCAACCATTGATTCATTGGGTCTGAGGTTGGTCGTGGTAAAAAAAAAAGTGGCTTAACACAACTCTTTTGCACATAAAATTTCGATTTATTAGGTTTGAATAGCTATGGTTTCTTCCATTTGAAAGACTTTGGCTAAACGGATTTTTGAGGACAATCAATAACACAATGAAAAAAATATTGAAAACAATTGACTCATTCTAATAGGAGCACCCTTTTGAACTAGATGATGGGTGTATTGAACTGTTTTACACTTTGCCTTGACATACAAATTTAATAAAATCAAAGATTTGTTCGATTTTAACATCAAATTATCATAATGCTGGTCCAAGTTTCATTTTTTGGCATTTGATTAAACAAATTATTTGAAATCTTCATTATTTTCTCTAGTGAACGGTCCTATTCTACTTTAATGATTTCAATATTACATTGTTGCGAACAATAAAACAAATTTCACAACAATATGAAAACAACTCAACAGGAAATGTACATATTCTGAAAAACAACATAAAAATGAAATGTGTATTTCCTTTCTTCATTCTTTCTCACCTTTCAACATTTCAAAAAATGCACAAATGCATTTTTCTATTTTTGAAGTTATTTACCCTGAGAACAGAATCTTAAAAGTAATGTGGAAATTTACCAGAAGAGTTATTTTTCATTAACAAAGAATAGTTCACGTCATCCAAATCAAATTTAAATCAATTTATTGGAAGAGATAGATGGTGGTTTGCAGTGTAATCTAGGACGTGCGTTTTGTCCTATTTGGGGCTCGTCAACCGGATATACCAGCATCCACAGTTGATTTTCACTCCAATACTCAAACTTCATTACGTTATTCACTTAGCTACCGAGTCTAGATAGTCTCGGCGTGAACATCAACTGTGGGACGCAGGTACATCCAACTGACGAGTCCCAAATGGGACGAGATGTATGTCTTGGATTCCACTGATAGCCACCATCCATCTCTGCCTATAATGCCTGTGACTTCAGGCAATATCAAGACAATCCTCACAGATTCACATATGTTAATAAGAGACTGATCAATTGCCGTCCTAAACGCCAATGGGAAGTTTCAAACAAACAATACAAAAAGGAATTAAAATCAGTTTATCAGATGGGGCTTTGTGGAGATTTAGTATTTTCATAGTTGAAAGCGTGAGTCAATTGGAGCTAGACCACCAGGGAAAACCTGGAAGCACTGGATGGTCGTTTCGTCCTACTGTGGGACTCCTCAGTAGTGCGCATCCATGATCCCGACTCGCGAGATTCGAACCCAGCACCTACCAGCCTTGCACTAGAGTGCTTAATCACTAGACCACTAAGATGGCATCCGATGGTGTTAATGTCTAATTTCAACTAATCCACGAAGTTGAGTAACCATTCACCAATTGTCTTTAGTGAGTTGATATCTCACAACAGACGTGGTTTGAACTCCACCGCTGAGGAGTCCCATAATAGGACGAAACGGCTGTTCAGTGCTTCCAGGTTTTCCTCGGTGGTATAGCTTCAATTGACTCACGCTTTCAACTATAAAATCAATTCACTTTTTCTAAAAAATCACAAAACTTGTAATTCACTTTATTTCGATTTCTTATTGTTATAGTATGATGTAATCAACTGGTGAAATAAAGTAAAGTAAAATTGTTCCGAATAATATAAACTAACAAGAAATTAAATTACTTTATTATGACTTTAAAGCCTACTAACAACAACAGCTCATGATCTGGGATTGTAAAATAAGTATGGTAAACTATGAGGTTCAAAAATATTCACAAACCCTTTACACTAATAATAATAATAGTGCACTCACTGCTAACAAATTCCGGAAATCAATTCCACAAATATCTAATGAGAAACTGTGACTGATGGAATTCAACTATAATGGATTCGTGATAGTAGCCCTCTCAAAGGCACTGAAAGATGATTGATCTATTCGTCGAACTCACAAAAGTCAAAGCTTTAAAATTCTAGTTTTGATTCTTGGTGAGTTCGTAGATACGTACTGGTGAGGATTCTCATACGATGAAGAAATAGCCCTTCAATGCTTCCTAATTTTCAGCAGTTTCCTATCTGAGATCAATCCATGGCAAAAAATCACATTTTTCATATACTTCCAATTAAAATAACATTACAGGGTAAAGATGATTGGTTAATTTACGTTTACTGGCCCAACAGTAAAACGAGTTATCCACTGAAATTATTTAGACTGTGAAGCATTACAAAATAACATTAGACGTAGAGAATTTTTTAACTTACAAGCAACAGTCTAATCCAGCACAACTCAATCAAATTACTTCCTTCCACCCTATGTAAATAACTTTTGATGGAATTTCATTCTCTGAGCTAGATTAAACCACCCAGCTAAATTATCCGCCTGAGTCACACATCTCCACTATCTCATAATTATATAAATATCTTTTCATTGCTGAAAATTAGTAAATTACTAAATATATATTACTCTTAAGTTATGTTATTTGTTGTTCTATGAAGAAGGAGAAACAAAAAAAAGAAAATCACCAGTAATTGTGTTAAAATAAAGTTCCAAGAGATAAACAGAGATGGATTATGGCTAGCAGTGAAATCAAGGACTAGCGTTTCGTCCTATTTTGGGCTAGTCAGCTAGATGTTACTACACCTCACAGTTAATGTTCACTCCGGGAGTGATCAACTGCAGCTCTAAACATCAATGAGAAGATTCAAACAAAGCAAAACGAATTTAAGTTTCAATATATGTTAAGCTTTAGAAGTTTCTGTCCACTTTTCTGTGAAATGAAAACCAATCAATATTGAATAGTATATTCTGTTGATAATGCACGGGGTGAATATTTTACGATGATTGTAATTTTTTCATAACTGAAAGATTAGTAAAAAGTGAGATGTTCCTCTTTTTACTTTTAACTTCAACTAGCTAGTTTTACCCATGACGGTAGGTAACTGAAGGTAGTCGATAGACCATAATGTAAATTGAAATTGTAAAATATTGCTTTAGAAACATCTATTAGTTTTTTATTAGTCTGTATCGTGATCAGGTGCTAGGAATAACTCAATGCTTAATCTTTATTTACACAAAATAAACTGCTCTTTGGATCAATTTACTACAAGATTTCAATTACAGTATGATAAAAGAACGAACTTTAGTAACTCTTACAACGATCTGATGGTTTTAAAGCCACATTTTAGACAGAAGAAAGTCTGTATAAGTCAAAATTACTTTAAAACAAAACTGAAAAACTTGTTAGGATGTAACAGTGTTATAAAATTTGTTGATTTTCCAAAGCTGGTTTTCAACGTGTGGAAATACCACTACATAACCACACTTATCAAAGTAGACATTTACTCACGATAAAGGGTTCATATTCGAATTTCCCTTATAGTCACAATAAGTTTTGTAAGGAATTTATTGTTCTCTACAAAATCTGTTGAAATAAATTCATTGAATAGTTAGGGAGATTAAGCTTTATATAGGTCATCATTGTCCCATATCGATATGAGAAGGTTTTACGAGAAAATCAGTATCTCTTTTAGCCTTCGTACTTCTTCAGCCCGTTAAATATTCAATGAACCATCAATAAACAGTTTCATTACCGCTTTACTATGAACAAAATAGACTGAAACTAAACTGATCGATTTTCATGCTACATGGAATCTACATTGAAATAAGTACACATTTCGTAAGTTCAGTATCGTCACTTTATGTCTGTGATGATAAAAGATCCCTTTTTCTAATAATTTTGAATGTTGTAAGTACTATACAAAGGTATATGTAATAAAAGACGAACGTCAGTTATTTTTGAATTTCGTTCAGAAAATCTGCGACTCTGTTCTCTCAATTTTGATTAGCTCATCTTTATACCATAAGTTGACTAAAATTTCAGTTCGTAGATTTGTACAGTTCTTAAATGAAATATGTTTACAAGTAGTAACTTTTTTAAGAGAAATCTATAAACCAGACCGACTATTGGTTTTGAACCAGGAAATAATAAGTAATGGTCTCATTTATTTATTGTGTGACTTCTTGTTAATTAGCATTAGTAACTAGTCTGATAGTGCAAAACGAAATTATTAGACATTAGAAATACTAACTTAGAATTTTGGATAACTGACCCTAATTCCATTTTCTCTAAGTTCGGTTGGTTTTTTTTATTTTAAATTTAATACAAAACACCTTTATGTTGCATTCACGCGACTAACAGAATGATCAGATCGATTGAAGGTATTACGAAATTCGGTCAATAAAATTTATTAAAGTGAAACAAATTTCTTAAGTCCAATTTAATTGGAAAGTGACCTAATTCATAACCACAACCATTTAAATGATCAGAAAATTTTGGTTAGATTGAAAAAAAAAAGTACCAATATGCAGTGTAAAAATGAGTGAACATTCTTACTAATCATAATTAGCAAGAATTTGAATTATCCAGACATTTGATGAGCCTCAAACGGGACAAAACATGCTTCTTGAATTTCATTGCAAATAATAATCATTCTATGCTATAAATACTTATTAACCAATTCACATATCATATTTGTTCAATATAATTTGTAATAGAAAAGATAACATTGTCAAAAATAAATTGCAAATTGACTTAGAAATTCAATCTTTTCAGTCATTTTCATCATAAAGGGTTATTGATTGGAGAACGAGAACAACTGGATAAATTTTCTCTCTTAATATTGATATGATTAATCAAAGCATTGAATCCAGAATAAATAGTTTTTCAGTGCTTTTTGGTTTCAATGGTTTATTAACAAAAAGTAAATTTAAGACGAAACTTATCTTTAAATTACATAAAAAAGTTTCAGAAAGCCATTTAAATTTAAAAAATTTCCGGAGTTTGTTCATTTTCCAATTATTCAATAAAACACACAAATCACACTTGTAAAAAAACAATATTTTGTACAAATTTTATGGCATATTAAAGTTATACCCATCGAAACGAATCCCATTTATAACAATACACTTCCTCTATCTTCATTCCTACTTTTTAAAACATCCATAGAACTCTAATAAGAAATTAGAATCTTCAACTTCTCGACCGTAAATTTTTTACTAGACTAGTGAGTATTGACAATTTTCAAAAATACAGTTCTTTATCAATCATCCAGAGAGTAGAACGACAATCGGTAAACATAAAAAACATCATCCATCTAACATTTTAATTAATATTAATTATCAGAAGGGGTTTTGTGGAGATTTAGTATTTTTCATAGTAGAAAGCATGAGTCAATTGAAGCTAGACTACCATGGAAAAACTGGAAACAAAGTATCCGCCGTCATCTTGGTCAAGCATGATTATTGTGGCATTCACAGACTTCATTTAAATCCCTGGCTCACTTCAATGGAGATATTTTCCTTAATGCCTCATTTTTATAAGCATTTCTTAAACTTTTTGAATTTCCCGATATTTTTCCTCAAGTTTTAAGAAAACCATTAGCTCTCTTAGTATAGGTATATATATATATATATATATATATATATGATGACATATTCCCTTCCTCGATGTCCAATTTTCTACTGATACTTGCATCATTATTCATCAGGATGCCCAAATATCAATAAACAATAAAATATTTATTATTATTATGTTTTGTATTCTATCATTAATAAGCAAATTGATTGCAATGATTACGAATGACACATTTCCGGGTAAGAAATAAATGCGATTTACAGTTTATTATCTACGATGATACTAAACTTACTAAATATCAGAAGGCGTTTTGTGGAGATTTCATTATTTTTCAAAGTTGAAATCATGAGCCAATCGAAACTAGACCACCATGGAAAACCTTGAAGCACTGGACGGTCAAATCGTCCTATTATGGGACTCCTCAGCAGTGCGCATCCATCACCCCGCTTCGCAAGATCCGAACCCAGAACATACCAGTCTCGCGCCAGAGCAGTTAACCGATAGACCTCTGAGCCGGCCGGCACCCAATGGTGTTTATGTCTAACTTCAACTGATCCACGAATTATGAGCGACACTTCACCAATTGTCTCCAATGAGTTCCTATCTTACAACAGACGTGGTTGAACTCCACTGGTCACTGCTCCCCATTAGAACTCCAGGACATTTATCTTGAAGTCAGTCACTAGTGAGCATGTGATTATAACCAGAAGGGATTTTGTGGAGATTTCAGTATTTTTCAAAGTTGAAATCATGAGTCAATTGAAGCGCGAGTGCGGGGTTGTGGATACGCACTGCTGAGGAGTCCCATAATAGGACGAGTTGGCCGTCCAGTGCTTCCAGGTTTTCCATGGTGGTCTAGCTTCAATTGACTCATGATTTCAACTTTGAAAAATTACTAAATATCAATGATATATCGAATAACATCACAGTATATGCATTTAATTACCAAGATCATTAACCAGTAAATTTTAACACGGTTATTTGTTAGTTAATATCCAGTTCTCTAAGTTACTACTAATAACCTTCATGTGATATGCGCTTATTTCCTTATGATTGAGTAATATATCGAGTTTACCATGCTTGTGAATTAGTGCTACATCGAGGCAATGCGCACAGTATGCACATATGCCAATTAGAGACTGACCAGTTACAGTCCTAACACATCGATGGGAAGATTCAAACAAACAATACTAATTGAATTTAAACTTCACCCCATCGCAAAAGCAAGTGGCTATCAGGACTCAGTAGCTGAGTGGATAATGCGATGGCGTTTGCAGTGAGAGGTACTGGGTTCGAGTACCAGAGTGAACATCAACTCTGAGATGCAGGTACATCCAGCTGACTAGTCCCAAATAGGACGAAACTCACTTTGTCCTGGATTCCACTGCTATCCACTATCCATCTCTGCTTATCGAGTTTGTTTGTTTGTTTTCCTGTAGCCTAATATAATACATATTTAACAAAGAAATATTCTTATAAGTAAATATTAAAACGTCACAGTAAACCAAATGAAACAGATTGATATTTTCAAAAATCATGAATTTGTAGTTCATTACTATAGTTGAAGACAATACAGATGTACACTGATAAACATATATGGCTTTTAACTACAAACCCAAGAAGTATATATATGTATATGTATATGTAAATTTCTCAATTATTCTCTTAACTAATTGAGTCAAACAATAACAGTGTAACTAAGAATATTCTTATTTACTAGAAAGTTATTTTTGCATAAATTAATTTATATTATGTGAAATTTTTCGATTTTTTTGTTTTGTAATCGTCGGTTACTTTTAAAGAAACATAAATTCAACCTCATATGAATAAATTGGTCAGTTGATAATAATTTACAAATATTGTTTAGATATTTACAGTGATAAAAGTTTTTCATGCCAAAAAGTTTAATTGATTCGTGATTAAATTAATCAAGGTTGAAGATATCGGTTATTGAATGATAAGTCAGTGGTGTAAAAGTAACACTCACAATGATGTCAGAATCTGGTACATACAATTTCTGAAGTGATTACACTCCTATTGAGTCGTATAACAAGGTGAAATAGTTGTTCATTGCTCTCTGGTTTTTATCTAATTAAAGCTGCTCAGTGATATCAACTAAAAATTAGACAACAAACTCCAAAAATCCTCATACAGATAGTTATCATGTGCTCACTAATGACTAACGTCCAAAGGAAATTCCCCTAGTCCTAGTACAAAATCGTAATCAGTAAAGTTCAACCATTTCAGGTATAAGATAGTTTCTCAACGAAGACAATGTTAGATGGTCGCGAATTGATTGCAGTCAGACATGCAATACACTAAATGTCAACTCAGTTATGTGTTAACCATAAGAACTTAAATTTCCTGAGTACAATCTCCTGTGGAGTCATGAATAAACATCGCCCAAGAGTCTAATACGGAGACGAAACAGTTATCGGATCCTTCCTACTCTTCAATGATTACTTAATTTCAATTAATTTGTGCTTCCAATTACAAATTGGATAATTTCTAATCTCTCCACAGTATGAACTACTTTAAATGTTATAAACGAATATTACTTTTGTACTTGGACTATATTGAAACTTTAACAATAGAAATAAACTAACTTTAAAAATTATATCTTTTATCGAACATCATATGTATTCATCAATGTTGAAGCTTTAGATAATGTTAACTTTTCCTATGCATAATATCTGATAAACTTACAATTTGGAAATAATTATGAACTACAATATCTTCCATTGTAAGCAAAGATGGATAGTGGATAGCAGTGGAATCCAGGACGCGCGTTTCGTCCTATTTGGGACTAGTCAGCTGGATGTACCTGCATCTCAGAGTTGATGTTCACTCTGGTACTCGAACCCAGTACCTTTCACTTCAAACGCCATCGCGTTATCCACTCAGCTACTGAGTCCTGATAGCCACTTGCTTTTGCGATGGGGTGAAGTTTAAGTTCCCTTAGTATTGTTTGTTTGAATCTTCCCATTGATATTTAGGACTGTAACTGGTCAGTCTCTAATTAGCATATGTGTTGATTCCACTGCTAGCCACTATCCATCTTTGCTTACAATGCTTGTAAATTAAGGCAATATCGAAGCAATACGTACAGTATGCACATATGCCAATTAGAAACTGACCAGTTGCAGTCCTAAACATCAATGGGAAAATTCAAACAAATAATACTAAGTGAATTTACAATATCTTCCTTTTTATTATATCATATAAAAAGATTTTATTTTTAAAATAATATCATTTATTCATCTCAACTTATTAGTAACTCCCTTAGAGAAAATAAATATATTCGAGTCCCGGAGTGAATATCAACTCCAAGATGCACGTACATCCAACTGACAAGTCTCAAATGGGACGAAACACACGTCCTGTATTCCACTGCTATCCACTATCCATCTTTGCTTACAATGGAAGATATTATAGTTTATAATTATTTTCAAATTATAAGTTTATCAAATATTATACATAGAGAAAGTTAACAGTTTAGGTAATAAATTATGACCGATTAGATACAAACCTATCAGAACTAAAAAAATTACTTATTCATATTGAAGAATAATGATTAAGTGAACTATGATTAACTTCATATAAATGTAACTTACTCGCTGTTAATCTTGAAAATCATATGTTCAATCTCATGTGATATATTATGAATATAAACTTCTACAATGATCTAAACAACAATAACAAAAAACAGTAATTTAATACTTACTTCATTTAAACAATTATCTAGATTAGAGTCATTTCATAATTAAAACCATCTTTAAATGATCAATAAAATAATGAATTATATTATAATTTAAGTATCCAGAAATGTGCTTTACTTATAATATATTACTTTAATTCAGTTTTCAGTCAATAATTTAGCCGAGATAATTTCAACTATTTAGTCGTTCTTGTTGTTGTTGTTGTTTTCTTTATTCGATCAAATAGACTTTAATAAAATTCCTAAAAGAATTATCATTTTAACAAAATTTACTGTTGAAAATATTGTCTCTAATAATTAATTAATTTTATATGGTTGAGATCATGAGTCAATTGAAGCTAGACCACCATGGAAAACCTGAAAGCACTGGACGGCCAACTCGTCCTATTATGGGACTCCTCAGCAGTGCGCATCCACGAACCCACTCTCGCGAGAGAGATTCGAACCTTTAATACACTTTAATAATAATCTCTCTTTGATAATCAAACTGAAACAGTTCAAATCATGATCTAATCTTAATTAGATAACTACTGAGAACCATAAAATACTAGATGATTATTTCGTCTTATTATAGAGCGCCTTATCAATAGATATCATCCACTCCATTATAAAGAATCGAATACGATACTTAAAGATCTTAAGTTCAACTCTTAGTCCATTGAACCGGTATCTAATGATCGTTAGGAGATATATATTATTCTGATTGCATAAAATAACAAAAAATACATGATTAGAGTTAATCAAATTATAGACCAATTAATCATAACTTACTTGTATAAACTAATTGATCCAATAATTTATTAAAATAATCATTGTTTAGTAATTATTCAATTTCACACAAGAAATGAACCATTGATAGAATGTATTAGTACTAGTATTTCAATAGTCCATATGTTTAAAAAAGGGAACCAATTTCTATGCCTTTTAATATATATATATACATATATAACTGTAGTGTTAAATTACTATTCATGTGTAAAATATTCAATGATACTTTTAACTTCTTTGATAATTTTATTGGTAAACTTTTAATTTTACTCAGCTTCATTTTGATTGGTTCTTTAAATGGTTCTCTGAACATTTTTTGATTGGTCAAGATCGTATAATTATAAAAGTGTATAATGAATAAATTATCATTTCACAAAAATGATACTGACTTCAAGAGGTATTTCCTGGAGTTCTAATGGGAAACAGTAACCAGTGGAGTTCAATCACGTCTGTTGTGAGATATCAACTCACTGAAGACAATTGGTGAATCGTTGCTCAACTTCGTGGATTGGTTGAAGTTAGACATTAACACCATCGGATGCCAGCTCAGTGATCTGTCGGTTAAGTGCTCTGGCGCGAGACTAGTATGTCCTGCGTTCGAATCTCGCGAGTTGGAATCGTGGATGCTCACTGCTGAAGATCCCACGCTGGGACAAAACGGCCGTCCAGTGCTTCCAGGTCTAGCTTCAAATGACTTATGATTTCGACTATGAAAACACTGAAATCTCCACAAAACCCCTTCTGAAAGATATATATATTTATTACTTACTTACTTACTACTGTTACCCCTCGTGGAGAAGCATGGGCCCATCACTATGATTCTCTATCGAAGATATATATATATATATATATATATATATATATATATATATAATGGATGGGTTTCTATATTGTTCCATCAAACTAACACTGGGGAAAGATAATATTCGTTTTAGGATGGAGTTTTACATAACAATGGTGTGACTGCGTGTATACAAACTCTAAAATATCATACATTCATCGACATTGATACTATGTAAACTTTTGTCCACGAATGGAATGAAATGTTAAACAAAGATCATGTATTATATGCAAACGATTAACTGATTTAATCACGTATTTTGAGGATTGTATTAATAAGTTGATTTGAAGTAGATCTGTTAATTCAAACTGAAATTCAGTAGAAATTTATGAAACTTTTAGAAAATTACCTGAATATCTTGTCGGTAATAAACTATACACTGATCCATCATGAAATATTGTCTTTTAGCTTGGGCTTTTGTATATTTTATCCAGTACTCCATAGTCAAATTTAGTTTGAAAGCCCACTCAATCATATATGTGAAATATTTTAGATTCAGAACTTTTAGAAGTATTTCTAATTAAACACATCTATTGTAATTATATGTAATAATATCCATAATTATTATAACAAATTCAAGGAGAGATACCAATGATTATCATGACTAAAATCCTCTTCATTTACCATACACGCTCTTAAAGTCTAGCCCTAACCCAACTTTTCAGACGGATAAGATAAACACTGGTTATAAAACTAGATTACTTAGAGTTGAATTAGTAACTAACAGCTTATGTGTCCAGAATATCCCAGACAATAAAGTAAGCTATCATTATCTTACACTATTTAGCAATAATTTCGGCCTATACTCTCCTCTGACTCCTGTATTTATTATTTCGTATGATTATTCATTTATACAATTGTCTTATTTTCTAGAACTAACTTCCCTTCCCAGACTCCGAAACTACATGACTTACTTATACCTGTTACCCTTCGTGGAGGAGCATAGGTCGCTCACCAGCATTCTCCGTCAAAATCTGTCCTGGGCAATCAATCCTTTCCACTTGTTTCTAGTTGCTATACATTCTTTTTATGTCTGCTTCCAATTCCTGACTCAGTGTGTCCTTCGGCCTCCCTCCAGGATTCCAAGTTAGTGCTTGCCTCATGATGCAGTTTAGTGATTTCCTCAATGCATGTCCTGTCCACTTCCAACGTCTTTCCTTATTTCCTCTTCATCTGGAAGCTAGTTCGTCCTCTCCCACAGAAGGCTGTTACTGTTGGTATCCGGTCGACAGACATTGAGTATCTTGCGTAGACAAATGTTTATAAATACTTGACGATGGCTGTAGTAGTTCTTCACGTTTCAGCTTCGTACAGTAGGACTGTCTTGACGTTCGTATTGAAGATTGTGATTTTGATATTTGTGGACAGTTGTTTTGAGTTCCATATGTTCTTCAAATGTAGGAATGCTGTCCTTACTTTGCCAATCCTTGCCTTTACGTTTGCATCTGGCTCTCTTAGTTCATCGATGATGCTACCCACGTATGCGAAACCTCCCACCTCTTCCAGAGTTTCCCCATCAAGTGTGATTAGGTTGGTGTTCTCTGTGTTGTATTTGAGGATCTTGGTTTTCCTCTTGTGTATGTTGAGTCCTACTGATACTGAGGCTGCTGCTACACTGTTTGTCTCGACCTGTATTCGTTGGTGTGTATGGGATAGAAGTGCCAGGTCATTCGCGAAGTATAAATCTTCGAATTGGTTCCGAGATGTTCACTGTGTTCCGCGTTTCCTCTCAGATGTCGAGGCCTTCATAATCCAGTCGACTACCAGAAGAAAGAGAAAGAGGGAGAGTAAGCGGCCTTGTCTGACTCCGATCCTTACTTGAAATGCGTCTATTAACTGTCCTTCATGCACGATTTTGCACTGTAGTCTGCTATATGAATTCCGTATGATGTTGACGACTTTCCCAGATACACCATAGTGTTGAACAAGGTCCCATAATGTTCTCCTATCCATACTGTCAAATGCCGTCTCATAATCAAGAAAGTTGATATATAGTGACAAATCCCATTTGATTAATTGTTCAACGAGGATCCGTAATGTCGCAATCTGGTCTTTGCACGACCGACCCTTACGGAATCCAGTCTGCTGATCTCGAAGTTGGGCGTCTACTGCGTGTTTCATCCGGTTCAGCAACACTCCATTGAAAACTTTTCCTGGTACCGACAGTAGTATGATACCTATGTAGTTTTCACATTTGCTCAGATCTCCTTTCACTGGTACGTTGATGAGATATCCTTCTTTCCAGTCGGTCGGCACTTGTTTCTCTTCCCAAATCTTCTTGAATAGAATGTGGAGCATGTTTGCAGTTACTTCTGTGTTTGACTTCAGTGCCTCAGATAGTATATTGTCAGGTCCCGCTGCTTTCCCACCCTTGATTTGTCTGATGGCCATCCTGATTTCTTTGATCGTTGGTGGAGTGACATCTATAGAAATGTCTGTTTGTGCTGCTTCGATGTCCGTTAGATTCAATAAAGCTGGTCTATTCAAGAGTTCCTCAAAGTATTCCACCTATATGTTCCCCTGTTCCTTAATTTCAGTGATTGGCTTGTCTTCCATGTATTTGACCGGTATCTCTGGTTTACCATATTTCCCTGCTAGTTTCTTCGTTGTGTCATATAATTGTAGCCTATTCTGCCATCGTTGCTGGCTCTTCCACTTATTTCTATTTGTTGGTTCTAATTTTCTTCTTCACTTGTTTGTTTGCTTCTGGGTATTTAGCTTGTGCCTTGACTTTCTCTATTCTTGTTTGTCGGTTGTTAATTGCTGTCGTCTTGTTCTTTCTTTCTTGAATTTCACCCAGGGCTTCGATAGAGATCAATTTCTTATGATTATGAATCTTAAGACCCAGAACCACCTGATACGCTGAAGTTAACGATTCTTGGATCCCTTTCCAATTGTCATCCATAGTAGTTTCTTCTTTCAATAGATCCTGTAAGGCTTGGAACCAGTTGTTGAGAATTATCTTGAATTCATTGAGTTTATCAGCATCTCGACGAAAGGCTATATTGAACCTTTACAATGCTGTTTGTCCAGTTGTTCAGTGCTTCTTTAGCTTCAGTTTCATCTTGCCCACAACCAGGTGGTGATCTGAAGATATGTCAGGCCCTCTCTTTATTCTCACGTCTTCCATTGACCTTCTGAACATTTTACTGATCCAAATATGACCGATCTGGTTCTCTGTGGTGTGGCCAGGTGAGATCCATGTAGCTTTATGTTTGCATAAGAATATGCTGCTGTCTATAACCGTTTTGGATGGTGGCTAGCAGTGGAATCCAGGACGCGCGTTTCGTCCTATTTGCTTACCATGCTTGTGAATTAAGGCTATATCGAGGCAATACGCACAGTACGCACATATGCCAATTAGAGACTGACCAGTTGCAGTACTAACACATCGATGGGAAGATTCAAACAAACAACACTAAATGAATTTATAACCGTTTTGTTTAATGAACATAGATTCGCAAATCCCTCCTCATTTTCGTTTCTTTCCCTCAGTCTGTCCATGTCATCTCATGATATCTTCATAACCGTTGTTGTCCACTCCAACTTTGGCGTTTACATCTCCCATCAGCATTGTCAGGTCCTTTCCTTGGCACTTCATTATGATCGATTACAGCCTTGAGTAGAACTGATCTTTATCGTCATTGTTGCTAGTATTTGTGTATGTATAACATTGGATAACATTCATCGTCGTTTCCTCCTTCTTTTTATGGAAGGAGGTTTTGATGATCCTGGGTCTGTAAGATTCCATCCTTTAAGTGAATTTTCTGCTTCTGTGTACAGCATTAGGCGTCATAATTCTTCCTTCAACTCCCAGAGCAGAGTTTAAATGGTTCAGGTTTCTTATTCCTGTTATCGTTTTTTAGCAAGGTCATTTTCTACGGGATGGGATTGCCAACCTCATACCTAACACTCCTCCTTTATCCGGTCTTTGGACCGGCATTAGTCCTAGAAGAGTTACAGGCGGAGTGAAAGCCACACTAGGATTATATTAAAACACCAATTTATTTTAATTTTCTCAGAGGAAACATATTGTTTTACAAAATATTCTTTAGCCAACTTTCAGACATAAAACAGGGAAGCCATTAGCCAAATAAACTATGTGTTGGGTTACAAACCTTCAAACGATTTGAATTGATTTCTTATATGTTGCTCTACAGTTCCCATTTGGTGGTTTGGTAACTGTTTCACTCAAAACTACTTAATTAAATAATTATGTAACACAAAGCAAACAGTTAAATTGTACGAAAAACATGACCACATTTTAAAAATCCTGAAATAACAATACTCACTCCAAGAATGCTTCATGGAAATGAAGTAAAATTTCCGAAATGTTTTTACAAAGACTAATTTTTAATCTGCTCGATAAACGATCCGAAAAATTGTGTTTTGATAGGAGATATCATGATAATAAAACACTATCAACCACATAGCAAACGTTGAAATTAACTGTAAACTCGTGTAAATAAAGCTCATCAACATGGTGAAAAATATATCTGATGAATTTCCTGAACTTTTATAAATCCGTTTTTGAGGGTTTATGCTTGTCGTTGTTAATGTCAATCAGTTTATCAGTCTCCATTGGTTTGCATGCATTCTCAGGATATCGCCATAACATTACCATTTGTTTCCAAGTTGTTAATAAGTCGGATAGTACCTATTAGAAGAATACAGAAATCTCGTTTCATTTTGATTTGGACTCATCACCTGGATGTTTCTGAACCCTATTTTTAGTATCCACACGTAGAGTCGAACTCATTACCTTTCAGTTCAAATAACAATGAGTTATCTATTGAGCTACTGAATGCAAATAATCACTAGCTTGTGCATTAGTTATGAATTTCACTCGTATGTGTTTATATTCTTGGGATGTCAATATTAAGTTCTGCTAGTGATCATTCCCTATCGCCATATGTATGTCCTAATTCGATTGCCTCAATACTACCGTTTAACCGGTGCATCCAAACAACGAATCACATATAGGACGAAAGGCACTTTCTGGATTTCACTACTAAAAAATATTCAGATTTCAGTTTTTTTTATTTTTAACAGTAATCACGCCAGTACTTATTTTCATCAAAAACTGGATTCCACTTTATTAAAAGTATTTATCGATTGACCCAATATAGTTCATGCAATTTTATACAAAATTTGACGATAAAATAACTTCGTAAGGTAAGCTAAACAGAAATCTTATACTGATTAACTAGGAAATTTTCATAGACTTCAGTACTCAACACATCCGCTGTTTTTAAACCACTTTATCAGAAGTAGAATTTTTATTTTTCCCATTTCAAATAACAATCTCATTTAAATAAGATATCAAAAAAATGGTGCTTAACAATTTTGGAAATAAAACAAACATAATAATATATGTTTAAACATTATATAAAGAGAGTAATATCAATCATTGTAATGAGGAAAATAAATGCCCACCCGTGCCGTTACATGGTGATGATGTCAATCGTACCGTTTAACCAAGTAATGAAAGCTTTGAAAGTATGAATCATTATGGTTTTGATATTAGATGATTGGAAGTGAATGTGTCCTGAATTAACGCCTCGAACTGTGAATCTAACTAACTTGAGTTCAAATCCATCAGGGAACATCAGTCCCCTCAAGATTTCAAGTATGTCACGGCTCCAAGTACCAGCTAATAAGAAACATAAGTCCAGGATTTCCTTCCAATCACTTCGAGCTACCTAAGATAATGGTATATTGTTACTTATTTGACCATCAGCCAAACCTAAATGTTACATCAGTTCATAAAATCACTGAATATGATTCTGAGTTATGTTAACAAATGGAAACTACTTAGTTGAATTCCTTTTGATAACCGTGATCATTGTTTGGGGACTTTAGATGATGTGACTCAGAATTGATCACAGTGGTCATGAGTTGTATTATTTTCTCATATACATATATATAATGTCTTTTCGAACCATATTTTTAATATTTAGTTTTGCCTAATACATACGCTACTGCATTATTTCGACTCCTTTGTTATTCGTCTGATCTGACCATCATGTGTATCATTTGTATATTTATATGTCTATGAAATATTGAACTTATATAATTAACTCCTTTAACGATACTCATTTCACTTACATTTTTGTTTTTCCATCTTTTCCCAATAAAATCTGTAGATGTGTCGATGAATATGTCTACTACTCCATTCGGTATCGGACAACTAATATATGGTCTTTGATTCAAATCTTATATATCGTAGCAACTAATCCCATCAAGCGTTTAATATTGTAATTGAAAATACACTTAACCATGGAATCATACTAACATCAGTCAATCTGATGATATCCGTTTATTTTCATTCCGACTATGAATGCTATTGCTTCAATCCTTTCAACAATATCATTTTAGAAGTGATCATATACAAAATGAATAATTCAGGGTAACTTTTATAACTGTCCTGGATGAAATATAAACATTATCGTGCTTAATATATTGGTTATCTTTAGAATTTCATTGATGGTTACTAAGATTAAGTGATTAAACTACAACTAGTTAAACTTCCACCTCAATCGAAACAAACGAATTTTTCAGCACACACAAGTTTATTTGTGTTTACAGACAAAATATTATTGATGGAAAGCTGTAATCAGTCTAATCCTAGGGTTATAACGATTTGTTTATATAACGCGGATTGTATAGTATTGTTTAAACAATATTATTCGAAGTTGTCATATGTATTTACTCCTACCTGACAGTGTTAAGTTGAAAATTAATATTTAGAGGACATAAGCAGTAATGGTTAAGTAATATCCTGGCTTCATCAAACTACCCATATCTTATGATTTCTTGTTCTTACTAAGGCCATGCTTACCTGACTTGCAACTACATTTTTTAGTATTTAAAATGGCTACTTAAATACATGGCAGTAGTTAAAATACAGCAGTAAATTTATAGACCTGTGTAAGAAGAACATTCAGATGAAATGTTGTCGTAAAATAACAATAATTCAGTTTGACTACCCAGCACTGTTTATTAATGACATACATAACATTGAGAAAATACTTAAGTTCACGAATCCATAGGATTTTAATACTTAACAAACATACGAAAATGAAAAACTAAACAGAGTTATGTCAATATAACATTAATTTCATTTAAATCATGAACCGATCGATGTTTGGACACCATTGAAAAAACTAAAGGCACTGAACGGACTTTTTCTCTCAATATTAGACTCCACAGCAGTGCGCATCTACGCATTAACATTGTTGGATGGCGGCTCAGTAATACAGAGGTTATGAGTTTATGCACGAGACCGAAGGTTTGGTTCTACCGTACATAGAGGTAGGCGTGCACTCTTGAGTCGCATACTACGAAGAAACGGCCGTTAAGTGCTTCCAGATATTTAATGCAATTCTAACTTAATCTGGTTCATGATTTCAATGAAATACAACAATCTCCAGAACCCTATATTGATAACACTTATTGCATAACTCAATGAATACAATTTATTTTGCATTACTGGTCGGAATTTTTCGGCAGTACTAGAGAACGTGGATAAAATAATAATAGCCAACAATTGATTTGGGTCATTTATGAAGGTTGCTAGTTATTACCACAAGTTGTAATCAACTTTAAAATCATTGAAATCTAGGCATCACTGGACGTTTCATTTTATGTTACGATAACTCGAAAATCTACATTTATGACAGCATCTATGACAAAGGATCTCCATGTTCTAAAAAATCGTAATGCCTTTAGGTCACTGAAAAAGAGTAGCTCATATTTCTAACTTCACTTGGTATGCGATACTGCGTGACTATTATTCAAAGCCTAATATTTACATATTAATCCCACTGAAGAGTAAATATTCCGCCGATGCCACATACTTCAGTCGTTTGTTTGTTACACGACTTTTAATCGTGTCTATTCTTGTGCTCACTATTTTGTATGTCAGTGTGTTATTTTGTTACTAAACCGTTTAAGTTAATAATTTTGTCGGTCACTTCACACCAATGTATACTATCAACTTATCGAAACTTTCGGGATAGGTCTTCTAGCTGAACGCTAGATTCGGTTCCTAATCTCTTCTAGTAACCCCCAGGCCAGATTTGCACAGAAACTTGAACACGAGAGAGAAGGTGCGAAATATGGAAGGTTCGTTTACGTACATATAGTCTAGGGTTTTATAGTATTCTGGATGACCCTGAGTTTCCGGAAAATTCTGGAACTCTACTAAACATAGATAATCATCCAATCGAAAACTCGACATGTGAGTTTTCACTTTCTAGATATTTCTGGCAAAATTTCTAGTGAATGCTGATTGGATAAGATACTTCTCAATGTTCTCACAGCCTTTTCGGCTTTTTTGAAGAGTTTTCTGGATCTCCTCAACACATTTTATGTATTAATTTAACAATCCGCAAAAGTATCTTCATTGTACATCATGATTAGTTCAATTCATAATAAAACCCTTCCCTAATATCGTTTTTAATGCAGAAATTATCAAAATATTACTGAACACAAGAGTCTAAGGTCATATGTTAGACTTTGCGTGTAGCGGTAAATATGCACTCCCGAAAAATTTCAAACTGGTACAATACTCCCCGTCAACATTTTCCTGACTGACTCAAGTACTTCAACTAATACTGTAGTGAACAAAACAAGAGCGGGGGACAATCAAATGTGTTTAAGCACAAAATTACAAACTATCTCACTAAATTCTGATAACCATACAATCAACAATTAATTTACAAAATAACAATCAATTGTATCAATCCTAACTGTTCATTCTTCTAATATCAGATCGTTTTCTCTGATTTCATTATTCATACATTTTTGTACCGATTACGCTTCATTCCTGTTCGTTCCTTATCGATCTTCTGACAAAATACATTATATGCCTGACCATCGTTATATACTACTTATATGGATATAAGTAGACCACACCACAATATCAATCAGTGATAAGAAAAAAAAATGAATTTAAACTGTACAATTATACTGAATTATATTCTTGCATTAATCTTTCTATCCTAAACCCATAACATATAAAACAATGAGAAAGAAATTATTCAATTCACTAATTTACTATACATATATATAATTATATATATTTATAACATTAATAAGCTTACATTATAAAAGTTAAAAAAATTTTAAAAATGTACACTACTAACAATAATCATAATAGTAGTATTATTAATAAATACTACAATACATAAGAAAAGTTTCTTTATAAAACCACCATAGTGATAAATAAATAATATCTAAACTAAATAATAAACTACAAAGTTGTCAAAACAAAACAAACAAAAAAAATTTTTTTGTTTTTAAAAATGAACAAAAACAAAAAAAATATTGAATCTTAAAAAAAAAACACTCTAATATTCCTAGAGAATCATTTATTGATTATTATTGATGAGAATGAATATGTATCTATTTAATAAGGCAACTTAATAACTCAATTGAAAAATAATAATAATAATAATAATAATAATAATAATAATAACTTCGTAGTTCCATTACAAAAAAAAAATAATTAATTAATCAATAAAATAGGTAGTTACCAAATATTGATCTAGAAAAATAACACAATAATTGTGTGTGTGTGTGTGTGTACATACATAAATAGACGAAAATATATTTGTCCATTTCTTTTGTTGTTTTTTTTAAGAAGAAAAATCAAATATATAATTTTATGTAAAGGCGCAATTTAAATAATTTAGTCAACTATATTTAATATAAATAATAAATTAATTATAATCTTGATTCATTTAATATTGTTTTATTAATACGTTGACGTTTATATGGATTAGGTAAATTAGGATGTGAATTAGTAAAATGTCTACCTAAATCCCAACTCCATTTATAACTAGTTGCACATACACAACATATAAATGGTCGTGAATTTGCATGTACCATAACATGTTTTTGTAATTCTGTTGGCCATTTAGCTGTATAATTACATTTTGGACATGGATAACATTTTATTTGATGATTATTGATTATTTGTTGATTAAATTGATTTATTGATTTAGAGATTGAATGATTGACATTTGAATCAATTGATGAAATATTATTATGATTTTTTTTACAAGTTGATGTTGTTGGAATAAAATTATTCTCATTCGTAATAGATGTTAAAGAATTATGTTGTAGTTCTTTTTCAGATATTAAAAGATCAAGTTGAGCCTTAAAAACACAAAATGTAAAAATTGATCAGTACTTTAAACGAGTTAATTAAATGCTAAGCACTGAAACTGGTGTATAACAGAAAAATAAACTTGCCCAAATTGAATTACATAGAATGGGTATGAACCAATGAATTAATTGACGAAACCTAGTTGCATTCATCACCAAGTTGTTGATTGATAAATTACAATCATTTATGAACATTTTATGATCGAAACACTAATTATAAACTATGGATCATAAAATTTTCCAACAGTAAGCATAATTTCCATTATTTCTCATTTCATCATTTTTTATTTGCCATTTTTCCTTATCAGAAGTTATGAGAGATTAGTTACTGAAAAATTTTCATTTTGATGCTGTAATAAAGGGAATTTAGTTAGCGATATATCTCACTAAGATTCCGAGTAAAAATGTTATTTGATGATTACTGCTCATCGAGTCATAAACAGAAAACTTTTTAAAGATCAACAGAAGGCAACCTTCGAATCAACCAAGTGGTCTATATCCCTTTCTATCTTATTCTGTGATTTCGTTCGTGAGCTAATATAAAAAAACTAGATATTCAGTAGACCTATCCAAAACTTTCCATTTATATGTTTAGCTACTGACAAATATATAAGTAGCTAAACATCTTTCACAAAAACACCAAAAGATGAGAAACAAAATAATAAGACTTCGCTCACTTGAAATAGTAATTTAGATGTTTTACTATTTGAATATTGTGCAAAATTGCATTCGGATTCTAGAAGACTTCCATGTATATGTGAATAATGCGTGTTAAGTTGATTCATTCCTTCAAACATTAATCCACATGCTGCACATATTGTTGTTCCACGCCAACCTACACGACGTCTTCTACAAATCGATCTAGTATTTGTACGACAGGTAATAACATCACTTTCTTTAACATCATTAACATCTTCACTGGTAGTTGGATTTTTCTGTATATTGTTATCATCAGGATGATTTTTTAACTTTCGATGAATTTTTCGTTGTGTATGTGTAATTTTATTACGTGAATAATATAAACGATTAATTTGTCTTGAATATTTTCTCCACTTCATTTTATCAGCCTCATTTATGAATGTTTCCCTTTCATTCTGTTGTTGTTTAAGATTTTCTCGTTCAATTTCTACTGGTTCTATATCATCTATAAGCTTATTACGCCATACAGGTGTCGATGTTAAAAATTCATTATCAAGATGAGATTGTTGAACTGTTGGTGAGGGTGTACGTATTATGGAATACATTGAACTACCTTGGATATTATTACTATCACTATGAATAGCGGTAGTAGTAGTAGTAGTCGTGCTGGTAATAGTAGAAGAGTTATAATCCAAATGATGATGTATATTATTATAATTCATCATAAGAAATTGGTTTAAACTCTCTGGGAATACTTTCAACTCTGTTGGTGTTATCTTATTAGTTGTAGTATATAAATTCATATTCATTTTGTTAGTTAAATCCGTAAGATAAAATGAATTATTATTATTATTATTATTATTATTATTATTACTATAAGAATAATTATCATTTATATTATTATCAGAGTTATTCATTCCAAAATAATCGATATTATTCCGGTCAGTATCATGGATACTATTAGTACATAGTATATTACTAATCATTTTCATTTTATTAGTATACTGTATTAAATCGAATTTAAATTGATCACGAATACATAAATTGATTGGTTCATTTTGTTCATTCATTATTGATAATTCTTTATTGAAATTTATTAAATTTGTTTCAATACTACTATTATCGTTAAAAGTAGTATTCTCATTTATTTGTATAGTAGTAGTAGTAGTAGTTGGTGTTATTGTTGATGATGTTAAATTTGAATTAAAACATAATTGACTATCAGTTGATTCAGATAATGTTGTACATTTTGATAAACTATTCATGATTGAATAATAATTTTGTAAACTATTATGATAAATTTGATTAAATGTTTCTTCAAATCTCTAGAAATTTAATAATAAAATTAAAAATACATTGTTAATATGAATTAGGTGCTTTGTTATAACTAGATTATAAATGGGGGGGGTAAGAGTAGACAAAGATAATAATAATAATAATAATAATAATAATAATAATAATAATAATAATAATAATAATAATAATGAAAATAATGTGAAAACAATCTGAAACCTAATCACTCTGGATAATAAGCTAATATTACTAGGGTAGGTTTAGGGTGAGACCAAACTGTTTTTTGAATATACAAAGGGGGGTTGAATTTTCGTACGGCTAATGTTTCAATATATCTTAGTATACGCTTTATTACACTTATATACGACATCACAAATATAATTTGTTATCAATTAAATATGATAATAATCAGTTGATGAAACAAAATTATGTAATATGAGGCTTGAACTTGTAACTTGAATGTTGAATATTGATTAAACGAAGCTTTTAACACATAGATTGGTTTCTTGTTGAGCTATTTCCCTTATAAATATATATCCTTTTTTAATTTACTTTATATAATTAAATGAGCTCGTTTGCAAGTACACGTCCATAGAATTATTTGAAGTAAGGTGGGTAAATTAAGGAACATTCAAGTATGTAAAACAGAGTTTAGGTATAGATTAAAGTAAAAAAAAATTGATTAGTGAGGCCATGAATTATATTAAATGAACGTGACTAAGACATATATTACATGTCTCCTACCGCTACCTATTCTGATGTGACTTGAGATTAGTTTGAAAGAAAATTTACAGTTGCCAAATTAAAACCTGGATTGAATTAACTGATTCTAATCATGTCGGTAGATGGAAAACATCATAATGGTGTCCATGATCTTTTGTAATTTATGTATGTATAAACTTGGTGAATCAGATCGAAATCAGTCATATCTTCCTCTAGATCTTAGATTGTTTGACAAACACTCTACAACTTGATTGCATTCTTTCTTCCAAAAACATATTCTTTATATTTAGTTCATTACTGTCGAACCAACGTAATATTAATTGTTGTGAAATTTATTTCTTCTAGTTTTCTTTCATTTTACTTATATGATACATGGTATAACTGTTGAATGATGAAAGTTTATAATACGTTTATACTTAATAAATTAGTTAAGAAATTAGGTAAAATATAAAAAGATTCATGAGATTCAATTATTGACTTGAATTATTGAATAATAGTGTGATACGAAAGAAAATTGACTGTATAAATATATATAGTCAACCCTGGAACACATTTGTTTGTGATTAATAATGAACAACCCTACTCGGGGTTTTCATGTAATCAGACTAACGTAATACTTTTTGCGTGATGATCACTGATACATCATGTATATCAGGACCAATTTATGTAGAATTAGTAACTCAATGATTGGAAGTCAAATTCTTTAACTAATAAGCTAATATTTCGAGGTTATTTCAATTGTCGTCTAACAAACATAATGCTACCCCTAAAAACAATACAAAATCATAGAGATTATAGAATATATAGATCATTACTAGTAGTGAAAACCAAGACCTGTACATTGTTTTATATAAGTCTTATCAGATATATATATCTACATCCCAGGTTGTTGTTGCTATTATTCACATTTTATAACATAAAATATATAGAGAGATTGTATAATTAAACCATTCGCTTATTGGTAAAACTCAAGTAAATTAACATATTTGATAATAGGTATGCAGATATATAAGCTACACTTGAAACTTAAACATATTATCCCGAAAGTTTAAATAAAAATTTAATTAAATTTTTTGACTTTAAATTAAGATCATATTGAGTAGCAGTAGTAGTGCTAGTCATGACATACTCTATTTATACAATAATTTGCATAATATTAATGAAATTTACAGATTTTCAATTTGCATAATAGTTTGTATTAATTTTCAGATTTGCAGTTCATACAAACTAGCACATACCTACATATATAGGTTTAAATACTTATGTAAATATTATAGTTGAAAGCGTGAGTCAATTGAAGCTAGACCACCATGAGAAATCTGGAAACACTGGACGGCCGTTTCGTCCTATTATGGGACTCCTCAGCAGTGCGCATCCACGAACCCGCTCTCGCGAGATTCGAACCCAGGACCTACTAGTCTCGAGCCAAAGCCATCCAGTGTTTCCAGGTTTTCCATGGTGGTCTAGCTTCAATTGACTCACGCTTTCAACTATAATAAATACTAAATCTCCACAAAACCCCTTCTGTAATTTATGTAAATGTATACAGTCTCTCAAAAAACCCATTATTGTTAACATTATTTTATACATATTTTCAAACTACTTAAATATTATTCAGTAGGCTTCAGTGTCTGCTAGGGATAAAAACATTATAGTTGAAATCATCAACCAATTGAAGCTAGACCACAATGGAGAATCTGGGAGCACTGGACAGTCATTTTGTCCTATTATGGGGCTCCTCAGCAGTTCGCATCCACTATCCCATCTCGCGAGATTCGAATCCAGGACCTACCAGTATCGCGCCAGAGCACTTGACCGATAGACCGCTGAACTCGCGGCACCCAACGGTGTTAATGTCTAACTTCAGCCAATCCACGAAATTGAGAAATCATCCACCATTTATCTTCAGTGAGTTGATATCTCACAACGCACCTGGTTGTACTCCACAGGTCACTGCTTCTCACTAGAACTCCATGGAATTTCTCTTGATTCCAGTCGCTAGTGAGCATATGATTATTGGTTGAAGTTAGACATTAACACCGTTGGATGCCGGCCAAAACGTGAATGGATTTTGAATACGTATATTTTGAACACTCATTGATATGGACAGGGAATCAGAGGGATGAAGTGAATAGAAGAGAGCGAAGCAAAAACGAAACGCATCGGAGATGGAGGGTAAGCCAACTCACTTTAACCAAGCGTTAATCAATATTTATGGTCAGATAAAAATAAGTCACAGACATGTGATGAATAGGATAAAAAGTGTACACACACCTACGCTCATATAATAAATATTCGGGGTTAGTAAGTGAATAATTAACAAGGTCAAAACTTGACTCAAGATGGATAGGTAAATTGGCTTGCCCAGAAGCTAGAATAAAATATATGGGCTTAACATATCAACCTACAGTACAAGATAAACCAAATTCATAATTTTAAACTTAATGGAAGAAAATATAGTAACAATGTTTGAACTCTGATATAATAGTGGTAGTCATTATATTTGAACCAAACTCCTTTGTATTATATCAATACTTAAATCAATATAGAATAGTTTATACATATAAACTTAACTGATATTATAAGATTCGTGATACCCAATCATGATCAAATCGAACGCGTAATTGAAGAAACTACCTAGTACAAACTATTAACATATTTTAATTTATTGCATATTTTGTTGAAATTCAGAATATCCTATTTTTACTATTTGGGACGCGTCAGCTAGATATACTTGTATCCCAGTGTTATGTTCATAATCAGACTCAAACACACTATCCTTTGGTACAAATCCAAATGCAGCGTCCAACATGCCTGTATATTAACCAATAATTTATATGATAGCAATAAATAAATAACCCTGTCGACTATATCCAGATAAAAACAATGGGTTTAACCTAGCATTTAGACAAACTACCTAATCCTTCATTTTTACTAAAAATTAATGGATATCTTCAAATGTTAAGAAAAAATCGTTGATGAAATTTAAATATCTTTTCGACCTCTCATTAAATGTTTAATTTTCTACTAAAAAATGGTACTTAGACAACATTTTTATGATTATCGCTATTGGGGGTTTATGGATATTGTTAAAATGCATAACTTATTTCACAGATTGATCTTAATTAAACAACTATGTGCTCATCAGTGATTAATTTTGAGGAATCTCTAATGAATAGCCGTAACCAGTGAAATACAACCACATCGAGTATGAGACAGTTAGCTGCTTGAGTATTATAGTTAATTTATTGAAATTACAAATAATAACAGTCAAATTTCTGCTTAGCGATATAAAAGTTGATCGCTCACCAAGAGATCTGAAATTTCCTGGGTCCGACAGCCAAGTGTACACTTCTTAGGAGCCCCATACTAGAAAGACACATCTACCGAGTGATTTTGGGTTTTAAATGGTTATTTAACTGAAGTAAGTCCTTTATGTAACCAACGAATTATGATTAATTAATTAATTAAAAAATATATTACTTCTTGAATTTTAATGTAATCGTCATATAGGTGTACAATATTCTTTTATATTCCCGCAGAAACTTCAACTTATTCATTAAGTTATTGTTCATAAATATTTACTGTCGATTAGATCTACTGTACACCAGATATAATACTTCACATGTTTTGAGGATACGAAGAAAGAGAGTGTGACTCGTTAAGAAGATCGTTTTATATTGAGTTGGAATATGTGTATTAAAATACAGATACACGCTCACCTGATGAGTCCCAAACAGGATGAAACATGATGTATAGTTTTCTTTTTTTTTTAATTTTTAAAATTTTTAAAATTTAAAATATGGATACATATTTACTAACATTACACCACTTGTTAATATAAATATAATATATACCGTAAGAATTTAACTAAGAAAGAAATTCTATGGTTACATTTTTGGTTTTATTCAAACATTTCCAAAACCACTATCAAACGACAGTAATAGTTCTCTAAAACTGATCTCATTTTTCCCAATAATATTTCTTCTATAATCAATAATTGATAAATAAGTCAATATGTAAACAGAGATGGATAGTGGCTAGCAGTGGAATCAAGGACGCGCGTTTCGTCCTATTTGGGACCCGTCAGCTGGATGTACCTGCATCTCAGAGTTGATGTTCACTCTGGGACTCGAACCCAGTACCCTCGCTTCAAACGCCATCGCGTTATGCAGGGTACTGGGTTCGAGTCCCAGAGTGAACATCAACTCTGAGATACAGGTACATCCAGCTGACGAGTCCCAAATAGGACGAAACGCGCGTCAAACTGGATTCCACTGCTAGCCACTATCCATCTCTGCTTACCATGCTTGGGAATTAAGGTATATCGAGGCAATACGCACAGTATGCACATATGCCAATTAGAGACTGACCAGTTGCAGTCCTAAACACATCGATGGGAAGAACCAAACAAACAATACTAAGTGAATTTAAGTCAATATGTGTTTGTGTGTGTGTGTGCATGTTTAAATGTACGCGCGTTTATATGTATATAATTATCAGAAAAAGTGAGCAATAATCAAACTTAGTAATTACATCATAATTACATAAATGTTACTTTAAATAGCAATGAAAACATCTCGTTGACACTGATTATTATTCATCTTATAAATTAAGCTTCTTTTAAGTTAATCAGTAGCAAAAACAACAAACGTTAAAATAGACAATAATCAAGAAATATAAACATATTACGTAATAGAGTTTAACATTTTAATATTGAATATATCAAAGTAAAATTTAAGTTGCTTTTAATCACCTAGGTGATGAAATCTTTAGAAAATCTTCAAATAAATAATCTAAAGTTCAACTATGATCTGGAAGCCACTTAGTATTATTTATCAAGATTATGAACTGATCTAAGTTAGACAATTATTGAAGTCCTGGAAACATGAGATGATTAAGTTTTTTCTAGTATGGAGATATTCAGAGATGTACGCCTTCTTTCTTATCCAAGAATCAAACCCAGTACCTTCGGTCTCGTGTGAAGAACTTTAATCTATAAACCACTGATCTGGGATCAATTGATTCGTGATCTCGATTAAAAAAAAAACAATTATCCACAACACAATATTGATAATATATTTATATTTATAAATGATTTTCATTGACTAACTGATGAATTCAAAATAATAAAGTTTTATAACTTAGAAGATTTATAATATGTGCAAAGCTTGAACTGATTTGTTATAACATATACAAATTTCATTTATATCAATGATTACTATGCCATAAATTTATGAATTATTTTATTGACTCTGAGTTAGTATTTTGCTTCAAATCCATGTTGGGAATAATTAGATTGCAAGAGAGATAAAGACAAATGTTTGTTTAATTAACCAAAATAAATAGTTCTTCATCGGTTATGGATTTTCTGTGGTTATCCAACTGATATCAAGTTATCAGAAGTAACCTGATTTTGAAACAATTTATAACATAGTAAACCACGGTAAAATAATAATACCATCAACAAATTAGTGGACATCCTGACTCAGTAGTTCAGTGTACAATTAACGCATTATATGTTCGATGTGAAAGGCATTGAATTAGAGTTTCAGTGTAAACGTCATTACAGGTATGCTGCTACATTCAACTGATTAGTCCCAAATAAAACAAAACAAACATGATGAATCCTACTCCCGGCCACATAAAAATAAATTATGCCAAACAGAGACTGGTTCCTATAATAATTTCAACATTAACTCCTAACTTGTGTACCGATGAACAGTAGTAACGGTAATTATATCAAATATACCATGAGTTTCATAGGTACATATTCTTGTACGTTGTGTTTGTCAAATATTTTTCTCAGTCGAAGTAACAACGGAAAAACAAATAGTACTGCATGGATGCTGCATCCTAACATAGAACTCTACAGCAGTACCCCACCCTGGTCGCACTAGTAATAGGACCAGAACACCTCCAGGTATCGTGGAGATCACCTAATCATTAAAACTACTGTGTATCTTATATTCATAAAAACGCTTAAATCCACTATAAATAATGTTTCAGTCATCAGTAGTATCGAATATTTAGGTATAGTTAAATAAGAAATTGCTTAATTAGACATTTATCAATAAATCTAAGGATACCTGAAAGACTAGACTTCAGCTCCACAATCTACTGACAATAGAAGACGAAATAAAGGAACACCACTTCTCGTAATTTTCGAAAGTTTGGATTAATTCAGTGAGAATATCATCTCATACAAATATTCAGTAAGACTTGGTGCGCTTAAAAATCTGTTAAGATAGTTAGGAATACTAATAATTGAAAAAACTTTTATTAAAAAGACAAACTTTACTAACAGAAAACAGATCACTGTGTAGTATAAACGATGATAATTTTTATATCTATTTTAAATTGAATAATGTATAGTTTGATTTTTAAATTTCTTTCAAAATAATTTTTTTGTTAATTGAATTTTTTCTATCATCGTCTAAGTAAGACATATTTTGCCAACACTCTGATATTCCTTTAACAGTTGAATTTATGTCAATCTAAGCTAAACCTCCATTGGAAACCTGGAAGGGCTGTACGGCCGTTTCGCCCTAGTTTAGGACTCCCCATTAGCGCACATTCACGATCCCGCACGTGAGACTTAAACCTGGGACATTCAATGTCATGCGAAATCATATAACCTCTAGACCACTGAGTCGACATCCTAAATCTGATATAAATTTCTACTTAGATGATTAATTAATTGAAACGAGTAATTCAAAACTGTCCCATATCTCATATAAAAAAATATTTAGATGAAAAATACATGATCATTAGAATTAAATCTGTGGTAAAATTTGAGCAAAACTAATATGATGTTAACTAATACTTTGATATCAGTCATTAATAAAATCTTAAGCCTGGAGGTTTACTCTAAAGAATTGGCTTACATTAAGTAACGAAACGTCGGAAATAAAATTTTCCTAACTATTGAGATATAACAAAAATATATTTATTACTAAAGGAGGTTAGTTACAGCCAGAATCGCCAATTTATAGGGTCTATGATAGTGATTGTGTATGATAAGTGTTTGAAACCTTTAAGAAATATCGATTGTCTCAAGATCACAGATATTTCTTGATTAAAAAAGGTGTCAACTAGTATGAAATATACTTCAGAGATCTGTCGATAACATTTATTCACTAGACAATAGGTGGATACACTATTTAATAAACTATTTTTAGTTTCTCAGTAAAAATACATGTACACATGAACTTGTTTTTCATCTAGGTATCCTGCATACGACCTGAAGATACTCTACGGTTATCAAAACTGAAATAACATAGTTAGATTCCCACTTATGATTTGACGATTGCATGTTGAATGTCTCATATTCTAAGTCATTCTTCTATACAATATAAAATTTCTCAATATTTCCTGATTAATTTACATGTTAAATAATGACAATAATAATAATTTTTGTTTACCTTTTAATAATGATAAACTTTTTACAGAGAGAAGAATACTATCGGGCCTTACTATCTCATAGTAAAATGGGATTGTGAAATTTAATCAGAATGATGTCCCTCTCCACCCTTTAGTCGATATGAATAACACTCCGTAGTATTCACTTGCCAAATAGTTGATAGTAATTCTATAGTTGCTCAGAAATATATTCAGTGAGCATAGCATTCTCGATTGCTTTACATTTGTTGATTCAATTACTGAAGTCAATTGCTGTGAAACGATAATATTCTCTTTAGATGTCATATCCTTCTGAATATAATTTTATCTCTCGCAGAGATCATTTTTTGCCTTTTTAATTTCAGGATTTATCTTTCAAATATCAAAGCATCACTTTCATATAAAGTGGTTTCAACTACCTAATTATTAAAGTAGCATGGGACATGACATCAGTGCACATCTATGACCAACACATATGAATTTCAGTTATCATAGCAAATAATTAAGTTTTGGGACATTAAGATACTATCCAACCATTCTTATCATTTCTATATCAATCAGGATTTAAGTGTAACTATGTTAAATCCACTCATTTATACATGATCTGTAGTTGAGTTCTATAAAAGACATATTTCATTTCGAAAAAACGATTTAATTTAGAGTTTAAGGATACTATCCAATCGAAGAAACATTTGTTTACGTATACAAAACTTTTTAATTTTACGGTAGAAATATTGTGACTATATCTTCCAAGAAAATATATAAATACATCATTTGATTAGATCAGTCTACAAATACTACTAAATGGATACCGAATTCCCAACAAAAAACGTAGTTGGCAAAGTTCATATGGTTTTCATTTAAAGAAATGATTATAATGGAATATTCAAGAAAATATTGAGTTAAAAGATAGTTTAGTCATTATGTTGTTAGCATTTCAACTACACTAATCGCTATGTTTACAAGTAAACTTCGTTCATATTAAATGGTTGCAGGAAATTGACCGAAGTTATGGAACCTGACAAGTATGACGTTGTTTACTATTCAGTGATCTCTACTTCACGAGATCAGTTACTATCCGAATAGGTCGATGATAACGTTTCAGAATCTGAAATTGGGTAATCTATGTTCAAATACCGAAGAAGCATCAGTTCCCTAATGACTACAGATACATCATGTTGATAAGTGCCAGTTAACACAAAACTTAGGTCCAGAGATTCCTACCAGTAACCACCAACTATTTAACATGACAAACATGACGAAAAACTATCTTCTATTCTCTAATTCATGTGAATGTAATTCAAAAAAATTTTATATTTACCAAAATTATTTAATAAACTGTATGTGTAAATCTAAAACATAGTATTCATATTTACAATCAACAATACCCATTAAGATATTAATTAAACAATTAACTGAGGTTACTTACTTGATCCGATGGTCCAGTCCAACCAAAAGATGGAACTTTTAAGAAATCCATTTAATGCAGCAAAATATATTACTCAATTTGTGTGTGGAAAGTTAAATTGAGTCTATTTATATTTCAGAATACATGAAGTATCATACACAAAAACTATGCACACGTACATATTCGAGAATATTATAACTGTTGAATATTTTGTGTGTGTGTGTGTATTATATGTACATTCATACAGAAGAGTGTATATATTTAATATGATTTGACTACCTCCCCCCATCCTTCTATTTTTAAACAGGCTGTTAAAATTCATAATTTTGTAAGCAGCAACCACTATTCTTTAATTCTCACATTTCTTCTCTAATCTATCCTGTTCAAGTAAAATAATAATTATGAAGGGGTGGTAGAGAAACTCTATCATAAACCAATCAGTTGTTGATTTAATAATAATGAGAAAAACTTTTGACCAAATCAACCAATCAGAAATGAGAATTACGTAAATTGTGCGTAAAATATAATAAACATATAAGATATACATCCCTGTTTATCAAAATATGTAAATAAGTCTTATATTGTGTAAAGTTTATAAGATAATAGAAAGAATTCTGTTGATTGAAATCACACATTCATTTATTACTTTAATTTATCATATAGAGTGTTTGCAAATCAATAGTTAACGACTGTTGTTCATTGACAGGATAGATGCAATGAAACAGATTATATCTTAGTAATTGGTATTATAAAATAGAATTTATTAGATTATTCAAATGGAATTATGCCAAATTAAATTATATCTAGAACATTCAAACCCAATACATATAAAATTGGAAATGTTTTAATAGAGATTTCAGTATTTTCATAGTAGAAATCATGAGTCAATTGAAGCTAGACCACGATGGAAAACCTAGAAGCACTGGACGACCGTATTATCCTATTATGGGACTCCTCAGCAGTGCGCATCCACGATCCCGCTTCGCGAGATTCTAACCTAGGATCTACCAGTCTCACGCCAGAGCACTTAACCAATAGACATGTAAAATTAATATTAAGAAATATATTTTACATGCATTTTGAAAGTAATTCTCATTGTACCAAGATATTATATGTTGAAAAAATCATTGAAAATTAGACAATAATTAACAATTATTTCATTCTTAATGTTCTAGGTTGTCCAAGTAAACTAAGAATCGGTCCCGAAGAAGAACGTAAATGATATTCAACATCCCCTGAATGTTAGTAGATTTTTCAGATAATTTCAAGTTCTTGATGATAATCAACTTTTAAATGCATAAAATATCATTAAAAAGCCAACTTGGGCATCGAATCCAGTGGTTAGCATTAAAATGGACTGACTAAACATCCAGAAGGAGGTCATTACTTACATAAACAAACACACTGAAAGTATTAATTATCAGAAGGGGTTTTGTGGAGATTTAGTATGTTTCATAGTTGAAAGCATGAGTCAATTGAAGCTAGACCACCATGGGAAACCTAGAAGCACTGGACGACCGTTTTATTCTATTATGGGACTCCTCAGAAGTGCGCATCCACGAACCCGCTCTCGCGAGTTTCGAACCATGGTGGTCTAGCTTCAATTAACTCACGCTTTCAACTATAATAAAAATAAGATAGTTGTTCATGGTCTTCAGTGATTCTGCGATCAAGGTTGTTCCATAGTAATATATACAAATATATATAAATTCATTCGCTGAGATTTTACAAATATATTATTCCTATTTAATGTCTAACTTCACAGTAGTTATGAATAATCTAGTTTTCAAATTATTTTTTGATTAATAATATGAGGAAGTTCCTAATACCCATAACAATTGCGAAATTTCAACTAATTCATGTAAATAGTTTTAAGTTACACAACTATTTAAAACCTGGAAGTACTGGAAGCTTGTTTCATCCTAATATGTGACTCCCCACAAGTGCACGCCTACGAACTTGTGAAAGTAATCAAACTCAGAACTTTCGGTCTCGGGTTCGAAAGCTCAATCTCCAAACCACTCACCCGGAAAACAGTTGTACGATATTCTGGATTGATTGAAACTAGATTTTTAAATCACTGAATTTCAGCTCAGCAATTTATATGTTAAACATTCACGAGAGAAAAGCGGAAGGTTCTGGGTCGCGAGTACGCAATTCTGAGGAGTCTCACACTAGAATGAAACGACCTTACAGTGAATCCAGGTGTTCAACGTGCCTTTTTTTAACAAAGATATGTTCATTATTACAGTGAAATCCAACAATCTCAACAGACCTCATACTAATGAAAATAGTTGTTGAAATTCACACGTTCATTTATGTACTTAGGTTTTCATTTATGATGGGCATCTTTTATTGATAAATGTTTCTTATTATTTATTCCTAGAAAATTTCATAATACCGACTGGTAAATAATTCAGGTAACATTATTTTGTAATAAATAAGTAAATACTTCATTTAAAATTCACTTAGTATTGTTTGTTTGAATCTTCCCATTAATGTTTATGACTGCAACTGGTCAGTTTCTAATTGGCATATGTGCATACTGTACGTATTGCCTCGATATAGTCTTAATTCACAAGCATTATAAGTCCCAGAGAGAACATCAACTCTGAGATACAGGTACATCCAGCTGACGAGTCCCGAATAGGACGAAAATCGCGTCCTGGATTCCACTGCTAGCCACCATCAATCTTTGCTTATAATATTTCATTTACAAGTTTAGAAAGTTATCCTTTGAAATTGCATATATATATATATATGCTGGTGAGCGGCCTATGCTCCTCGACGATGGGTAACAGGCGTAAGTATATATATATATATATATATTTCGCAACCCTTTACAGTTGTTTCCAAATGCTATTCATCTTTTTGATGCCTGGATCTAATATCCGGCAGAATATGTTCCTCTTTTCTTTTTCCCTTCAGGATTTAAATTAGAGCTTGGCTCATGATGCAGTTTGGTGATTTCTGTAATGTATGTTCTATCCACTTCCTACGTCTTTTTCTAATTTTGTCTTCAGATGGAAGCTGGTTTGTTCACTCCCATAGTAGGCTGTTGCTGATGGTACCCAATCAACGGACATTGAGTATCCTGCGTAGACAATTGTTTATAAATACTTCCACCTTCACGATGATGGTTGTAGTAGTTCTCCAAGTTTCAGGTCCGTAGACAATAGAACTGCATTGATATTCATATTGAAGATTCTGACTTTGATATTGGTTAACAGTTGCTTTCGGTTCCATATGTTCATCAATGTAGGGATGCTGACCTTTTTTCCAATCCTTGCATTTACATTTGCATCGGGTCCTCCTTATTCACCGATGATGCTTCCCAGATAAGTTAAAGTTTCCATATCATCCAGAGTTTCTTCATCATGTGTGATTGGGTTCGATTTTTCTGTGATGTATTTCAGGATCTTGTTTTTTCCCATGTGTATGTTGAGGCCTACTGATGTAGAGGTTTATATATATATATATATATATATATATATATATATATATATATATATATATATATATATATATATATATATATATATATATATATATATATATATAATGGAATTGGTTAAATTTTGAAAATAGGACAATAAATCATAATCATTATTTTCGTTGTTTAGTTGCAACATCATTAGAAGCAAGGATGCATTAAAGATCTGTTTCATCCAATCATGGGATTCCACAGTATTGAATATCCACTAACCCTTCACAGAGGTACTTTCCAGACTCAGTGATGGTTTAGATAAGATCAGTTAGCGATTTAAACTATGAAAATTCTACAATCTCTGCAATTCCTGCCCACATACCTACTACCGTTAGAATTATTATTGAGCTCGTTAAATAAACAAGCCTCAAATTGCAGCAGTAGTCAGGAAAGAAGAGGGTATGTTCTGTAAAAACACCAATCCCTAGTATAGTCATGAATGCGCAATATTCACAAGTTTCCCGCTAGGACAAGAAACGTATCCAATACTGTCTACTTTCATTGGTTGCCTAACTAAAGTCAGTTTGTGGTGTAAAACTACCGCGAAAATAATCTGTCTTCCTTCTTGGTCTGATTTACTAATTTGATTTCCGTTTTGATACCTTTTTTCAGCTATGATATTAACATAAATAGCATAGAATTTCGTTGGGTAGTTTTTTGACCAATCAATCAACGGAGGAAAGCTCAACAACAACCGACTATTTGGTTTAGTTTAAATCTGTTTGTTACACTTTACATCCAATGATTCTAGGTAGCATAGAACATAGGAATTCCGAATATCAGAGATTACTTAGCTCAGTCATTTAATTTTAATGATATGGAATGACAATAGTTCAGAAATATTAGTGATCAACTGTGTTCGTATCTAACATTGTTGAAATCCGTTAGTTAGTCTGTTCCCTAGACTTTTAAACAACTGAAATGTGGAACTTTCATCATGTATGACCACGTTTATTGCTCTGATATACACTTACTTATCGAGTCCTAATTAAATTCATAAGTACTTTCCAAGCAGGATCTGAGCCTTGTTGCTAGATGCAGACTACCTACCTGCTTGGACTTAATAGTTGGAGATGATCAGTTAAATAGCTCAGTTATATTAATGTATATGTATTTGCTCTTTACCACACTTCAGATCTTGAATTGCAGTCTTTCTTCATACATAACGTTTTATGAATTCTTTTTGAATCATATTCTCAACGCTTAGTCTTTCTCATCATCTCTGTTCATACTTTATATCGATTCCTTCGCTAGTTATCTTGTTAATGTCTAAATATTAAGCTAATAGGACGTGGCAACTCAGATGCTAGGATCTAAATTGATTGTAACTAACCGACTTACTTCCTGATGAGAATGATGATGATGATGTGTATTTAATACACTCTATTATTTACCAGCTTACTAAATAATATCAAATATGGGAAAGAATACTTGAATTTCTTAATGTTTCTTACATGACAACAAAAACTTGTTGCTATTCCAAAAAAACTAATCTGATCTCTTCTAAATAACAAAATTAATTTTAAACTTAAATAACAATTAAAATTTATATTTTTTAATTTCCAAAAAAGTCACCCCTTCTAATGCAATTATACAAAACACATACACCTATACATGAACTTAAATCATTTAAAAAGACCTGATTACAAATCACTCAGTAAATAATATTCACTTAGAATTTGTTAATTACATAATTAATTGATCACGAAGGTAATCGATGTATTCACTTTAGTTACAATGAGAGTCATTATTATTATTATTATTATTATTATTATTATTATTATTATTATTATTACCGTACTATTACTACTTAATTAGGCTCAACCTTAATTTCTGCTCACCCTCCCCACCATCCTTATTTATGAATATCATTTATATAACATACAAATTACATAATGATAATTTGGTTTATTTCAGAAAATTTATATGTGTATCTATTTAAATGTATGTATGTGTCTGTAAGCTTTTTAATTGAAATTCAGTGTACCTGAATATGATTGCTTAAAGATCTCCATCATATAAATAGACTAATATGATTGATGTAAAATGAATGCAAAAATAATCATGTATTACATCATTGACAAGATCGGAGTAAAAAGATCGCATAACAGAAGAAAGAAACGAATAGATAATAATAATTTAATTGATTTTCTGCTTTCAATCAAACAAACCTGTCAACAGGTAAATTGAAATGAATTCATGTTACATCACTATAACTATGGTTGTGAATATACATAAATTGGTGTTGAACACAGTTCAATAACCCATTATTCCAGCGTATGAATACATACATACATAAATAAACATAAACAAATGGATTTAAGTACATATGAAAGAAAGGGGGTTTTGTAGATATTACATAGATATATAAGAACTGTAATCTGAAATAACCACTTAATCTATTAGTAATTATTTTGTTCACACCTAATTGTTGATCAAATTCTATCGATCAGGTAAATTGAGATCCTCTGCTAACTAGGTTGGAAAGCCGGTTGACTTAACAGGAGATAAGAAAAATTCATATTGACAAAGTAGAGCCACCAAATTGTTGTTGTCAATTTAGAGTACAACAGTGTTTGTAAGAACACATTACATGGATATTTGAAATACACAAGTCAAATACCTGTTCATTTCATGGTACACATATATGCATAGATGCAGTAAAGTTGATTATCAGATCGAACTCTAGTAGTTTAAGAAAAATGAACGATAGCTATATCCCTCCCCAATACATTGAGGTAGTTAGAGTCATGGTATAGAAATGTCGAACCCAGTACCCTCGCTTCAAACGCCATCGCGTTATCCACTCAGCCACTGAGTCCTGATAGCCACTTGCTTGTGCGAGTTCCAGAGTGAACATCAACTCTGAGATGCAGGTACATCCAGCTGACGAGTCACAAATAGGATGAAACGCGCGTCCTTGATTCCACTGCTAGCCACTATCCATCTCTTCTTATGACGATGAGTCGTTTATAAACCACATGGTATCCTCACCCTCATACCATAGTGAAATATTGTATCGACCCTGGTTCCACAACTTATAGGTTAGGGTTTATGGTTATCGATCAGTTATTGCACCAGATCCATGGGTCCTTTCAGACTTAGACAACAAAAGGAATACCCATGTTGTTTTTAGCGACATTTCAGATACAAGAGTGTAGAAACTTCAGAAAAGAATAGAGTCAGTTCTGAACCCTTAACGATTATACGTTACATACGTTACACATGAGAAAGTAAAGTTCGATTTACACAGTATGCACATATGTGCAGATGCTTATTACCGCACGGGCACATATCCTGTTTATATAATGCTCATGTCATAGGAATTTATGCTCCATAATATATTCAAAGACGTAAATGTAGTCAACCGTTTTGCTCTGAAAAGAAACGCCCATAATACCATTACATTATCTGGTGGGTTCTTTGGCATTCCAATTACAATACACTGTGGTAAACTAGCCAGGTCTTCATCCACCGTCTATATTGGTTCATGGAGCACAGCCTAACTACATCCAAGACATCACACAGAGGTCTAGTTTGGAGTTTGTCTTGGATTGACAAAGAAACTATTTGCTCACTAATAGTTTAAATGACTTGAAACCCCTATGTAACTTGCTTAATATTAAATGGTAACAAAAAAATAAACTTAAACCTATAAGTTTCAAATACTAGGAAGAAACGGCCATCCAGTGCTTCCGGATTTTCGTTGGTTGTCTAGTAAAGACCGACTCATGAATTCAACTATTAAAAAAATAAATGTTTTCATTCTTATTTGATTTTTTTCTGTGATGGTAATATAAACTGTTTTAATTTCTGAAGTGGATTCATAAATTTCTAGTGTCATCAAAAGATGCCTAGTTATACGTATGTTTTAACAGATTGATTACAGAATACTTCTCTATAACAGAAAATTTCCTATACTATTCAAATGAAACCTTCAGTTAATTCAAGTAATTTCACGGTTATGTTTACTAGTCTTTAAGTCTTACGATTCACTTTATGGGAGTTTGTTATACTGTACTACCGTAACAAAGATCTTTTAGGACTTCTGATCATCAAAGCATTTCTTTGAATTTTATTAGGATTTATTCATTCACTATGCATCTATAGGAAAAGTAATATTGATAATTACATTGTTCTGACAATAATTAAGCATATTAATATCACTCAATTATGATAATGTCAAATGAATAGTCAGTTATCCATTGTTGTTTGCAGTTATTTTCTGCAAAGCAATTTACTAGATATAACTGATGTTCAGGCACAATTTGTAATTCAATATAAATCAATAAAACCTTTCTTATATTTTATATAACAGTAACAAACAGAAAGTAATTTGTATGTGATTTATACCTTAAGATATTAACGAAATCCTTCCAATCAACCCAACAGAAATGAAATTAACTCCATATTTTGGTCTAGTGTTGACTCAGGGGTGATTGTAAACTAGAGAATACTTCATTCGTTCTAGTTTATTGATTCTTTTCAATTTACAATGATGAGGTTGAGAACAGATCGCCTTTTAAACTCATGGCAATCATGGTATGTATAAAATATTAAGCTTCAATTCAGTATTTACTATTAACCTCTTCAGTTAATCAGTAGATGTGTAGTGTGTAATACCATGTCACACCACACACGTGTTATTCTAGCTTTCTGACAGACCAGTTAATATATTCGTCTTGAGTCACATTTTTACCTCGTCACTTATTCACCTGTAACCTTGAGTGTTTTCATTTGAGAGTATGTATATATCGCTTACTCCATTCATCATGTCTTTAGCTTATTCTTCTATCTGACTATAAATAGTGAGTCATGCTTTATCCGATGGAATTGACAAGTTTACCCTCTTCCGTTCACTTTGTTTTGCTTTCCCGCTTCTCTAAATCACAGTCTGATTAAATGAGTGCAGGAAATACACTCATCCAACTTAATCCGTATTTATGTGGAAGGTTTATGTTCATGGTTTGTTCGTTAATCCAAATCGAAGTCAGACTTCATGTCTATGAAGTGGTGAGCCACAACAGATCTGCACCGTTGATGCGTTTCGAACTAGATTAATATACATATCTGTTCAGTCCTTACTCGTCTCCATCCTCTATCCCAGTCAATAGCAGTCTGTAAAGGAAAATAACTTTAAAATGAATAGCCTTCAAGAAATATCTTAGTCATCGTAGAAAACTTAGTTAGAGTAACCTATCTATAAGACAGATTGATAAAAATGATTAAGTTTGTATGTATACAGTAACAACTGTTCGGTAATAATTTTTTCATTGAATTTTCAACCATTAGTAATCATCATCATTTAGAAACCTTGTCCATACTTGATGAAAATTCAATTTCAATAAATCCGTAGGTTTTATTCACCATAGATTGATCTCATTTGGGGTACCATTGAATAATGGGGACACCTGTTATGTTCTATTATAGGTTCTTCATACTTCTTCAACAGAACAATACCATTTGAATTGATTATTTAAAATGTTGTAATCTTACTGTACTAACTTTTAGGGAAACTTGTAGTAAAAATTACGCTCATACATACATCACCCATTTATTAGACTTAACCAACGGGAAAGTTAATTGGTATGGTTTATCTGCATAACTTATGCGCTTTTACAAGAATGTCACATACTCCAATAGCTACCTTGCTTGCCCTATCTTAAACTAGTGAGTAGACTAACCTATCTATTCCTAAAGTATACTTTTATTGAAACGTCTTTATATAGTGCTTACATTTATAACTCCTAAAAACCTTTTTGGTCGTAACAAAGTAAAAATAACATCACTGAATATAGCAAATGTGAAGTTTTTTAGACAAACCGTGCATAAAATGTTAAGTAGCTAGTCTTTGTTTCAATTTTTCTATTTTTAATGAATAAACCTGCTAAAATATAGTTTTTTTAAAAATAGTTAACTGAATAATAGACCAGGCAGTGAAGTAGGAATGTTAAAATAGATAATGATATTCAAGTACAACTCTCTCATATCGATATAAGCCAATAATGATTCAGAAGGGGTTTTGTGGATATTTAGTATTTCCATAGTTGAAAACGTCAGTCAATTGAAGTTAGACCGCCAAGGAAAACCTGGAAACACTTGACGGCCGTTTCGTTTTATTGTGAGACTCCTCATCAGTGAGAATACACGTGTATGCGCAATAATAATGATTCGCTTGAAACTCTATCTCCCTAACTATTGAGTAAATGGTGATTTCCCTATAAAAACTTATTGTAACTATGAGCAAGATTCGGAAATGAACTCTTCATTTTGAATAGATTTCGGCTCAGATAAATGTGGTTAGGCAATGATATATCTATACGGTAAAATTCCGCAAACTGATAATATGACTCAAAAAACTAATAAACCCTATAGGGTTTAACTGCTTCTACTGCAAAAGTCTTTTGGATTAAACAAATTGTCCAAAAACTAATTTTAGAAATTACTCAGTTATTTTAAGAGTAGTTCAAACTCTACCATATACAATTCTCTAACCAATTACATTCGATGAGGTAAAATAGAGAATAATGTAGACAATCAGTAACAAAGATGTCAGTCCCAAAGTTTAATAAACGAAATTATCAGCAACGATGAAACAAACAAATAAATTCATTCTTAAGGATCTAGACTATCCATCTTCTCAAGCCTTGGTAAAGATTTAAACAGATTTTTAAGTGTGCTCGTATTATCCGTAGTTAAGTTTAGGGATTTTATAACGAACTGACATCAACTTTAACGCAAAAGGACTCTAGCTATATAGAAGAATTTTGAGAAAAAAAAATCAAAAGGGAGTTATCTGGTTAGTTAGTTCATTGAATAACTTACTACTTGGCTAAGGTTTGTTTCAGGATTAACAGTTCAAGGTTAAAATTGAGATATAGTGTCTATTTACGGAGACAGAATTGAGAATTTTACACCAAAACCTAAAAATCGAGTTTTCAATCCTGTTTGACTTGCCCCTATACTATATTTTACGGTGTTATACAGATGAAATACCATTATTAAAATTTAATTATCTCCAGTGTTGAATAACTGATTTTCAAACAACATACTTTATGCTGTATTAAATGTAATGAATCATTTATTTTGTAAGAATCATCTACGTTGATGATCTATGTCGAATGATTGGGGGACTACTATAGTTAGACGAGAATGGTGACAAACCAACGCTGAAGTCACACCTCGCGACAAGCCCTTACGTGGATTGAACCATCAACGCATCAAAGGATCATGGACGCTATGGAGACTGTACAACACAAAGGACGTTATTACAAGAATATATTAGTTAGGGTACAACCACGAAAGTACAGAAGTGAAAGAAAAACCACTGCCGCGTGGGCCAGTCCATGGCATATATTGATTGATGCGCGTTGACTATCCTTGACCTTGAAAGGGATCAATGATCTGTTCGATATTCAGTGACATTTCACCGACCCTACAATGTAATTATTTATTCACTCATTCATTCACTGTTTCCTCTCGATTAGTTTACTTAAAAACACTGAACGTGAGTTTTATGGCTTATATCACTATTGGATGTCAACTCGGTGGTCTAATTGAGTTGATAAACATAGATTATGTAGTCTAAACGTTGGAATTCATTTTATTTATGATGCAGTACAACCATCAATTAATTTTTAATCCCCGCAGGTATGATGTACATCGTCCACAGGGTATAGTTTTCTACTGGTATTTTATATATCTTTCTGGAGGTTATTCACTGATAAACTGTGAACATTTATTCGGTCAGATGATATTTTATAACTCAGTTATCATGAATGTTCCGTTTCCGATAATGATCGTCACATGATCGTTATAAAATAGGACAAATCAGCCAAATGAATTTCAGTAATTTGATGTTGTATAACTGTCTTTAATTTAACTAATTTCCCACGGATGATATTTTATTGTGTTTTAACTGTTCTAATGAATAGTAGATCCCAACTTTTGAAGCATGAGATAGGTGTCTTTGATTAAAATGAATTCAAGCGGCATAAGGTTGTTAATTGACCGAGGTTGAAAGTACAAAGTTCTAGATTCTACCTCAGTTGTCAAAACGTTGATTGCTCACATCAAGGTATGAGCAATCTGGGTTCGATTTCTGATGGTGTTCATCTTTTCTGTATTCTGAAGATTCTTATGCAAGGACATAAAAGCTGTCTACTGCTTTCTGGCAACAGATACTGTTTAACTAATATCAATTCATGATATGAAGTTAAAAAGCATGGTCATTTTGTTTTAATATAATTATCAGAAAATTTTGAGTTATCCCATTCTTTATATGCATTACTGAATTTTGGTCAATCTTGATTGACACAAGAACATCTTGTTAAGTATCTATTTGAATGTAGTAGTTAAATGTATAACATATTGATGTTTTAATCTAAAAAGTACACCTCCTGAATTCTAATTCTATCAACAAATTATCAGTTCATTTTGTTTTTCAATATATTTACATTGAAAATAAAAATAATAAAAATTTATTATCAGAAGGTGGTATTGTGGAAAGTTTAGTAATTTTATATAGTTGAGATCATGAGTCAATTGAAGCTAGACCACCATCGAAAACCTGGAGGCACTGCTTGACGGCCGTTTCGTCCTGTTGTAGAACTCCTCAACGATGCACATCCACGATCCCACCTCGAGAGATTCAAACTCAAGACCTATCAGTCTCCCGCGTGATCGCTTAACCACTAGACCACTGAGCTGGCCGGCATCCAACAGTGTTAATGTCTAACTTCAACTAATCCACGATGTTTGAGCAATCATTCACCAATGTCTTCAATTAGTTAATATCTTCCAACGGACCTGGTTGAATTCCACTGGTTACTGTTTCCCACTAGAACTCAAGGAAACATCCCTTGAAGTCATTCACTAGTGAGCATATAATCATTATCAGAAGGGGGGTTTTGTGGAGATTTCAGTAGGTTCTTGGTTAGAATCTCTCGAGGCGGGATCGTGGATGCTCACTGCTGAGGAGTCCCACAATAGAACGAAACGGTGGTTCAATACTTTCAGGTTTTTCATGGTGGTCTAGATTCGATTGATTCATGATTTCAACTATATAAAATAATTTATTCTCCACTTTGATAATGAGCGCTAAATTTCCACCTATGTATGTGTATACTTTAAAAAAAAATTTAAATACAGCGTTTCCTGTATATTTTCATCTTTTTATATTATTTAAACAACTGATCCATTTCAATGTTACTTGTCCTTTTATTATACATTATACATTTTAATAGTGTTTACATTATCAATGTAAATTATAAGAAAAAAGTTAATTATATTATCATTAAAAGTTGAGTTACTGATTTAAATTTGCATTTATGTTTAACCTTGTTAACATCTTTATTCATTTATAACTTTCTCAATTTCCAACTTATTTATTTTTATCTTGGAAGAAAAAAAAGGTATAAGAATTTCATAGTTTTCAAGTTTATATCAGCTAAATACGTTACCCCCTCCTCCCCCCCCCAAAAAAAATACAGGGTTGTTTAGCGTAGATTACTGAATTATGTCATTTAAGTAAATGGATTATATTTCCTGTTGTATAATACACGTTTAATTAATTGAAAGAATGACATAGTGTAAAACGGTATGTTAGAGGTTAATGCAATCAATGTTTCATAAAGTGAGTTGTAGAAACGAATAATATTTCATCTAATGTGAGCTTTTTCCCATCATTTAGTATGAGTACTTCTGATATTTTTAAAAAATGTTAGCTAAAAGCCCAATATATAAACCTATACATGAAGCATTAGTTATATTAATCTCTTGATAATTATTGTTTCCCCGAAATTCTGCTTTTAAATTCTAACGGTTCAGATTCTCATACTGTTGATATTATGAACTGTAAATGGTTAGTTTCTGTTGACATATGTATGTTCTAAGTAAATTTCTTCCGTATTATTACTGAGTCGTAAGTTTTTAGTAAGGTTGAATTGTGGCTATTAGTAGAATCTTAGACGTTCACTTCTTTCTATCATTATTGAGATGAAGGGGTTGGAGATTTTTTGGTCTTAAGGTAGTTTACAGACTCTGCATAACTGCTTCTGTAATTAATAAGAATGTAAGTGATCCCATTGGAGTCGCTTTTATTTGTTGATATATTTTGCAATTAAATTGGAAATATAGTGTCAAACACAAGCAGATGAGATCAATCAGGCTTTGCGTTTGAATTTCGGTTTATTCTGAAAGATTCGAATTATTGGCGATGAGTATGAGTATAGTGTTCTTTCCTCGAGCGTGGTTCGATTTGTTTTAGGGTATAATACTGAAGGATACCATCATTTCGTCGTTGGTGATCTTAATATCTATGATTTTATCTAACGACTGTAGATTTGGTCGAGTGATCATATGAGTCCATCAGATATTTCAACATCTCAAATATGTTTTTTTTGAAAGACCGTATTTTGGGGCCCCTGGAAATGTAATGACTAGTTGTAGAACAATGTTTAGCTTGTGTAATTTTGGTCTTTTATAGAAATAAAGAATAACCGGTCCATTTGACTTAATTAGCAAAAAAAGAACATAATTTAACCATCTAGCTTCGAGATGCAACATATTCACAATCATTTTCAAATTTATACTCACTCTATAATCCATTCATTAGATATCACTCACATTTTACAAGTGAACAGCTTAATTGACTGTTTTACACCCACTCCCTTCTACATCAATATAAATATTAACATGGATGAATGAAACCAGGCGTGTAAGTTAATCAGTTAGTTAGTTCATTGAATCAATTCTCTGATAAATTCAATTTGGAGGGACAAAATGATCCTTAAAAGTGAGAAAAGAAAAAAATGGTTATTATTATCTTTCCTCTAACTAAAAAAGAAATTAATTTGTCTAGACGAATCTAAATTCTCATATAACGAGTTTGAACACTTGTCCAATAACTTCTACTTACATAAAATGATGAATCTCTCCCTGAATTTTCATATCATTATCAATCTTTAAATGAACGAACACCTTTGCATAGACACACACACACAAGTATTCACTTACATACAAATAAATTCATTACTAATGACACATTCGTTTATTATCTTGACGAATGTTATATCTCTTCGCAACATAATGTATATCATAGTATAAAAGAAATGCAATGATTATTTGAGTCGTAAATGAACACATTCTATAATTTTATCCTGCTTTGATAATTATGACAACTCATCTCAATTGAATGAATTGAGTGAATTCTTATACAGGCAAACTATATTTTACCGCATAATCATGCCAATACAGTGTGTGTGGGGGGGGGAGAGAGAGAGAAATACGTTAGAAAGATGTCCTGAACAGGACATCATTTCTGTTAAAATGATTTGAAAAACATGTTTCACAATATAATTCTGACTACTTACACGAAACTTACATGAGACTGGTAGGTCCTGGGTTAGAATCTCGCGAGTGCGGGATCGTGGATGAGCACTGCTGAGGAGTTCCACAATAGGACGAAACGGCCGTCAAGCAGTGCCTCCAGGTTTTCGATGGTGGTCTAGCTTCAATTGACCCATGATTTCAACTATGAAAACACTTACAAATAGTTGGAATTGATGATAAGAAAATTTCTATTGAATTCTTCTAAACCCAACGTAGAATGTAATTACAATGCGTTAAATAGGTGTTAATACATAATAAATAGACTAATTAATGTTTTATAGATCATGTGAAAGTATTCATCAACAATATACCGAAAATTGTTTCAATTTGGTAAGATAAATTGTTAAATTAATAATTGAATTCATGAGTCGATTAAAGCTAGACCACTTTGGAGAACCTAGAAGCACTGAACGGCTGTTTCTTCCTAGTATGAGACTCATCAGCAGTGGGCATCCACCATCCTGCTCGCGGGAGAACACCTAACCTCCAGATCATTGAGCTGGCATCCAACAGTGTTAATGTCTAACTTCAATTAATCCACTAAGTTGTTCTACCAAATCGTTAAAATTAATTATAGATTACATTATGAACAAACTTTAGTTAGATAATCATTTAAGACCTAAAGACATAAACACAGTTATTTCTTCATAGCATGGAATACCTAAGCAGCTGTCTAGTACTTCATTATTCATGATCTAACTAGAATTAATCAATAATTTAAACTATAAAAATACTTATCATGTTCATTTTACTTCTGTTATAATTGAAAAAGAAGGGGGGTTTTGTGGAGATTTAGTATTTTCATAGTTAAAAGCGTGAATCAATTGAAGCTAGACCACCACCGAAAACCTGGAAGCACTGGACAACCGTTTCGTCATATTGTGGGACTCCTCAGTAGTGCGCATCCACGACCTCGCCTCGCGAGATTCAAACCCAGGCGAGGTCATGGATGCGCATTACTGAGGAGTCCCACAATATGACGAAACGGTTGTCCAGTGATTCCAGGTTTTCGGTGGTGGTCTAGCTTCAATTGACTCACGCTTTCAACTATGATAATTAAAAAAGTCACTTTTAAGATTCATGAACTTTTAAAATGGATGTAGCCATCGTTGTGTTTCATTGTTTTACCTTTCATTAACATAATCAAAATTAATTTTTTCAGCGTCATTAGTTGTGTGCTGGGTTTTTTTTCCAACTTCTATTCTCTAAGGTATAACTGAACAAATAGACTGAAAAAAAGGTACTGCTTCATTTGTTCTTCACCACCACCAATAATAATAATAATAACGATGAAATACTACACGCAATAGAGAAAAATGAAACAAACAATTGTAATTACATAATCATATGAATGAAGAAATATGATTGTTATAATACTAATCGTAATTATTCTTGTCATCATCATCATCATCATCCTCACCATCTATAATTTTTTGTTGGCGAAATTAGCATTTTAACTTATTTTTCTGGGTGTATGATGTTAAACTTTTTGTGAATTTGATGCATTCATTTCAACCTGAGGATGTGTATTTGTGTGTGTGTGTGTGTGTGAGAGAGAGAGAGAGAGCGGAGACAGCATCAATGTATCCAGATGTGTATGTGTATGAGTGTGTGTGTGCACATGCTCCAAAAGAATCAATATAAGCATAACCATATAAAGAGGCATAACTAATGACATTATTTGCATGTATGAGCAAACGAAAGTAGACAGTGGTACTATGGAAAATCAGAGGTATATAGATTTGAAGTAACTTACTGAAGATTTCTGTACATTTTCAAAATACAGTTTTTATTACTTACCGATCTTAGTTCGTAAATCATTAAAAACCAAGTTCTAAATAGAAGTCAATTCTCATTTTAAAATAAATTAATATAGTGTACTCATTGTTTAACGTGATAGAATCCAGAATTACAGCGTATTTAATATATTCCCACTAATTAGTTCATATCCGTAGGTCTATATTTCAATTTTAAATTGATTCAGAGTTTTTATTGATGTAATCAGTGATAAATGATACATAGTTCTCATTTGGTAAAATTATATAATTTCATCGAATTCACTTAGTATTGTTTGTTTAAATCTTCCCATTGATGTTTAGGATTGCAAATGAGCAGTCTCTAATTGTCATATGTGCATACTGTGCTTATCGCCTCGATATAGCCTTAATTCACAAGCATTGTAAGCAGAGATGGATAGCGGCTAGCAATGGAATCCAGTAATCGCGTTTCGTCCTATTTGGGACTTGTCAGCAAGATGTATCTGCATCTCAGAGTTGATGTTCACTCTGGGACTCAAACCCAGTACCTTTCGCTTCAAACGCCATCGCGTTATCCACTTAGCTACTGAGTCCTGATAGCCACTTGCTTGTGCAATGTGGTGAAGTTTAAATTCACTTAGTATTGTTTATTTGAATCTTCCCATTGATGTTTAGGACTGCGACCGGTCAGTCTCTAATTGTCATATGTGCATACTGTGCGTATTGCCTCGATACAGCCTTAGTTTCATCTAATGTTTATTGTATGGTATATTTCTTCTTCTCACTTTTCAAGAGTTTATACACATGTTATCAGTTAACTTATAGATACTAAATATCAACAATAGTTATCTTACAAAAACTCCTATAACTCGATCGGCCAAATCCGAGTACATAATAATAACTGTATAGTGTTTTGTAGACAGATAGCATTCAAGCAGATCATCAAATATTGAGGATCAATGATTAAATTTTAGCAAATAATACTGTTCTGATACACTTCAACGAACTCTTACAAGAAACAGATGTATAAAAACAGATTGATTGTCAAGATTTCTAGACGGAGTCGTAATGAAGTTTAGATATGCACCAGGTAGTCAGTGACCGAATCAAGGACGATCCCTCATTATCATTTATTCATTAGATATAGAAACGCTGACCATCCGATCTTAACTTAGAACTTTCTGAGGAGCATGAAAATCTTCATTCTAAACCCTGATAAGTTTCACACTGGTATGAAGCAGCTATCCAGTAGCTTTTAGTTTTTCAATGGTTCTTTCTAGCTCTATTCTAGTTTTACAACTAGCAACCAGTAGTATCTTCTATAATCGATCGTTCCCAGTCAAGTAGAAACCAGAAGTCTGACGAGAAGAGGTAGGAAAGATATATTTGATACGTTACCAATATATCGAGGAACCTTTACTGTAAGCTGGCTATAGAAACGTAAGAGCAGTGTCCCACGCCGAGTTGAAACGTGATCTGGTACGGATGCATGACAGAAAGCCTTCAGCTAAACAAATCCACTTAAACAACGTGGTCAGCATCCAATGTGGAACACTTAATGAGCTATTGATTTTGGGGAATTATTTACAGCTACAACAGATATAAGTTGTATGCATCACCAATCGAAAGTAAAATGCATGACGGCAAAATGTTGAAAAAATCGAGGAGAATAGAAAGAGAAAAAAGGATGATTAGTATGGAAACGAAGAAACAATTAGATTTGAGACAATTGATTGACATTTTGCAAATGAAGTATTTAATGTATGGTTCTTAGATTTTACCATGATATTCCGTAATGTTGTATTAAGACGCATTTGGTTGTCCCCACTGTGTGTTCTCGCTCACTACAGTAATGGTAGTGGCAGTAGTTGTTGTCGTTGTTGTCCCGAGAAATGAAGTAGACAAAGGATTTTGAAAGACTTAAGAAAATAGAAACATGAAAGGAATCTGTGTGAAGACTATGTCTATGTGTATACATGAGGGATGTTTCAAAAATCGACGTTTACACAGATCATCATTAAATATACTAAATAAACGAGTTTTTAATGAATTCAATATGTAGTGTTTTTTTTTAATTATGATTACTTTCATTATTATCTTTAAAATTTGAAGTTTTCTGATATTCAGTACAATGTAGATGTATGAAACAATGATGATTAATGTAAAAATTTATCTATATATATTTTTTAAAATTCTACCTTACAACCTGTCACTCCCCCTCTCTTCTCCTTCCTGTTCTCTTGCTCTAAACCCACTGTTAGTAATTCAGTCTCATCAAACATAAATTACCCTAATGACACTCCAAATGTACTCATAAGTAATCGACTATTGACAAATATCAGTTATTAGATTTTGTAGGTAGACGACTGTGGATGCGTATATGTATTTTTATAAACAATAATAAACTTTAGGTATGCAACGATCTTAGAAGTCATGTTCACTTACTAGTTTAATCTTAATTTAATTCACATTAAACGCTTACTACTACTACCACTACCACTACTACTAATTAATGAGTAAAAGTTTATTATGTTTTTGCTTCTTTGCTTAAAAATGGAAATGAATCAATGTATACAAGCCACTTAAAAAGTGTTTGTTTATTTGTTTCTAGAAACATATGCACGTATATAGATACAATCACATATCATTAATCATAAAAATGGATTGTGTTCCTTTTTAAACCAGTGGAGTGAAAAGAAACTTTAAAGAAAAACAAAGCATGTATAAAAAGAAACAGAAGCTAATGAATGTTTACTAAAATTCGAATTTTCTTACATTCATTTATACATATGTACAATGTTAATGAGATTAATAACAAAATGTCATGTTCAGTTTTATAGATTGAACATAGATCAAAAGTATTATATACACCTATACATCATATGTCTACAGATATATGCTTATACTGGTCCGGTACACAATGTGTTGTCATGCACTCATTGCTCTTCTAATATAATTCAATATTGAGTTATAATAGCATTCTTGATTGTCATTTCGCATGAATAAATTAAGCATTCACTACTTTCTATTCTCTTTGAGAGAAAAAAAATGTCGACTGAATTAATTCTCTGTTAAGTTTACTTGAAAATTAATGTGATCACCTTTTTTTTTCGGAAAAATTACATGTTTGCATAAAATGCACATGAATGTACTTAATAGTGAACGATGTGCACACTAATGATACTTCACTTAATTTGACCATTAAAAACCTGTTTTACATTTCAAGTTTTTTTCTAATTTAAAATTAAATAGCGTGATCATATCAGGTAAATGGATTAAAATAATTTCACAATGAATTTCATGCTTTTATTTAAATGAGGTAAATAAAGTAGTAACTCGTTTAACTACTGAAAAACTAAAAAAGTAGTTAAAATTATAATTTGAAAACGTGTAAACGGTTATATTCGTTTTTACGTGAGAGACCCCATGTGATCAGAGTAACACATACGTACAATTTCCATATCATTATTGCAATTGTATTTCCATATACCACTTAGTTATAACAGCAGTGTAATGTCCTGTAATAAGATCTAGAATCTTTAGAACTTTCAGACAGTTTTGTTCTGAGCACTATAACAACAACAACAATGAAGATACCACCAGTATTGTAGTTTGACAACTATAAACCAGTAACACTTTCTTTAATTGAATCGCGCCCACCCAGTTAAAACCAGAAGTCAGAAGCGAAGAGGTTGGAAAGATATATTTGATGCGTTATCAATATATCGAGAAGCGATTGATCTAATCTGGCTAATGATATTAGATGTTTCCCATGCTGTGGTGTAACGTGATCTGATGCGGATGCATGACCGAACGCCTTCAGCTAAACAAGTCCACTAAAACTAATTTGGTCAGCATCCAATGTCGAACACTTACAAAGTTATTGATTTTGGGGAATTATTTACAGCTACAACAACAACAACAACAACAACTACTACTACTACTACTACTACTACTACTAATAATAATAATAATAATAATAATAATAATAATAATAACACTGCCTTTATTATACTTTTATCTTCACAAACTACCTATGTACGTCGATATAAATGAGTCTAAGTATTTGTTTCAGTAGAAATGCTTTAATGTTTTTTGATATCCTTTCCAAAGTTTGATTGACTATTTGTATTATTATCAAAATGCTAAAATAAACTCAACATGCATGGATGATATATTTACTTAGATGACTTACACTATGGACTAAATTCAACTAAGTAGTCATTGAAAACCAGCATATACTGGTTACGCATGTTTTTTATTGCTTGGAACTCCTTGGATTTGTGGAAACACTATCTCACCAAGGACAATATTAAGCAACTTCAGGTCTTGTAAGGAATGTAGGGTTCCGCTTTAATAGTTCAACTTTCTAACATTCAATCACTTCAACCAACCAATTATATATGACAGACGAGTGAAATTTATGCAAAATTAGTCCTTATTAGTTATATGTATATAAAATCAGGTTTGACACTTCCTGTAGCATTTCTAGGGTTAATGCCAGTTATAAGCACAGGTAAAGGAAGAGCTTCGGACATACGGTCAGAAATCCTAACCTGTGAAAAACAACGCTGCCAAAAATCACTAACCAGAATAAACAAATTAAATCATTTAAACCCTGACCTGGAAGTTGAAGGGTTCTCATTCAAAAGAATCATGACGCCTCATGGTAAAATACGAGACTCTTCCAAAGTCACGAGACCGACGTCTCTTCTAACAACCAGACCAACAATTAATATAGGGTCATGGAATGTGCGAATTATGTGGTAGACGGTGAAGACCAGTCAAATAGCTAAGAGAATGAGCGGAGACTGATTAGCGGTTCTTGGAATCAATGAAACCCATCGAATTCAACCTGCACATAAGAATTAAATTTGGGAGAGATGTTGTTGTACTCTAGTTATAAAGAAGAAAATGCTTCGCATGCATACGAGGGGATGCACTACTACTGTCTAAAGAAGCATGTAGAGCACCTATATAATGAGGGATCTCATGTATCCAGGATTATTAAGCATCCTTCAAAACAAAGAGGAGGAGATCACAATGAATGTTATCCAGTGCTTTGCATACACCAATGATAGCAATGAAGACGATAGAGATCAGTTTTACGGGAGGTTGTAGTTGGTTGTAGAGAGATGAGCTTGAAAGGACCTCACCTTCTTGATGGGAGGCCTAAATACCGTAGTTGTGATGGACAACATCAGGTATGAAGATACCATGAGACGACATGGACAGATTGGGAGAGAAAAACGAGAATGGTGAGAAATTTGCACATTTATGTATTTTCAACAAAATGGTTATAGGTGCTACTTCTTCAGAAGACGTGATTAATAATGAGTCACGAAGCGTCAGAAAATTTAAAAACTTAATTTTTCTACTCTTTGGGATAATACAAATATATTATTTCTATCTATAACATTCTATTCAATGCTCATTTTATATGAAATTATCAAGTCAAACATTGGTAATGACACCTACAACCTTAAAATTTTTAATGTAAGAAATAAATGTATGAAAGATTCTACAAAACAAAAAACTTTTCAAATGATTTCCAGACAAACAAGTAATAATGTGGTGTAGTCTACTTATATCCTTATAAGTAGTATATGGTGATGATCAGACATAGAATGTATTTTGGCAGAAGACCGATAAGGAAAGAACAGAATTGAAGTGCAATCGGTATGAAAATGCATAACAAATGAAATTATAGAAGATGGATTGATATTTGCAGAAGGACTAGTTAAGATTAAGACAATTGATTGTTATTTTTCAAATTATAAATTCTGACTGTATGGTTATCAGAATTTACTGAGATAGTCTGTAATTTGTGTTTATACACATTCGGTTGTCCACATCAGTGTACTGTTCACTACAATAATAACGCTTCACTGATAACTAGCGGATAATATCAAATAAGAATAACTTAATTCATAATCTTATCTGACAGATCTAATATACTTATATGCTTTTCATCAATATCTAATTATTTCAGTTACGTGTAAAATAACTTGACAAAAAAAATATTCCCTTTTTCAAATATGATGTCATTTACATACTATTAGTACGTATCTGAAAGGAAATAATGTGAAGATAATTCAAATACAACAGGATCTTACTATTCTGTTTACTAGATACCCAGAAGACAAGCAAAGAAAACGAATATAATGATTAGTCAGAATAAGATATTTAAATATAAACTGAGATGTAAAAATGTGAAACTTCTAAGCTGAGGATGTATATGATGAGGCGATGCATCTTGCATGGAATATGTAAGATATAGTTACGATCCTTGTCCAAGTGCTTTTCGTAAATAATGTTCATCAAATTTAATGATGTCAATATCAAAGTTAAATGTTTACACATTATTTAGCTTGATGTATTATTTACCAGTATAATCTCTTACTTATTTCTTAAATGTAACAGTGTATTACATTACAAGGAACATAATTATAACCATCTTTAATCAATCATCATACTTCTTATTACTTATTGTAAATTGTTCTGATTATAGAAGATAAATATTTAATATTTTAAAATGTTTTAACCATACAAATTCCTACTGGCACATATATCTTTTCAACATATTCTATTGAGAAGGGGTTTTGTGGAGATTTTAGTAATTTATAGAGTTGAGATCATGAGTCAATTGAAGCTAGACCACCATGGAAAACCTGGAAGCACTGGACGGCCGTTTCGTCCTATTATGGGACTCCTCAGCAGTGCGCATCCACGAACCCACTCTCGCGGGATTCGAACCCAGGACCTACCAGTTTCGAGCCGAAGCCCTTAACCGATAGACCACTGAGCTGACTGACTCCTTGAGGTATTTCCTGGAGTTCTAGTGAGAAGCAGTAACCGGTGGAGTTCAACCAGGTCTGTTGTGAGATAGGAACTCACTGATGACATTGGTGAATGGTTGCTCAATTTCGTGAATCAGTTGAAGTTAGACATTAACACCGTTGGATGCCAGCTCAGTGGTCTATCGGTTAAGGGCTTTGTTATATCTAGAGCCTTGATTCTTAATATGCCGCGAACTACTTGATTACTTGAACGATAGAACCCGCAACGTCGCAAAAAGAGAGAAGACAAAGACTGGTAAGCAGGAAGTTTATTGCCCCGAACAATGTCAAAATATAGCACAGAAATCTCGTGTATTTATAGTTATTGGCTGAAAATAAATTATCATTTAGGTCAACCAATAAGCACATAGGTATCAAACTAATCCATCCAATGGAGAAGCTCCACGTTGGCATTTCTAGAACATTCCCCTAGCCGTGATTGGATGGACTGTCTGCGGCTCTTCCTGGGCTTCTTAGGGTTTTCTAGAGTCTACAGACGGGCCGTCCTTACAGGCGGTCTAGCTTCAATTGACTCATGATCTCAACTCTATGTATTCTACTGAGTTTCTAAAAACAAAATGGACTCCAAACTTCCTCATTTCAATCTAATCAAAAATCAGTATATGTATGCAAACTCATTTGGGGTTTTATCTGTTACATACATATATTAATAATATATATTAATATATATTAATATTAATGTATTTTACTTACCTATGATTCTGTAATGTCCAGGTTGTCGAATTTTACACATCACTCATAATTAATTAATGATCCTACAGGTAAGTAAACACTAAACTAACCTTGGTAACTTTAGAGGGCATAAGATAAGCACAATTGATTGATCACTGGGTGGTGATCAATGTCATACGTGTCAGGTCCTTCTTAGTGCTGATCGAATTGGGTTATTTGTAAGTTAAAAAGATCAATTAATAAAGGTCAAAATGATTTGGAGTAAAGTGTCCATTCACAATCAGTAGAATAGGATTATAGCTAAAATGAATATCGGTCTTTTATTGGTATATGTATATCCTTCGCGGATTGCCTCATTATTGCCCTAAGTCACAAGCTTTATAAGAAAAGTTGGATGGTGGCTAGCAGTAGAATCCAGAACGCCAGTTTCGTCCAATCTGTGACTCGTCAGCTAAATGTGCCTGCATCCCAGAATTGATATTCACTCGAGGACTAGGACCCAGTACCATTCGCTTCAAATGCCATCGCGTTATCCACTTAGTTATAACTAATTATTTAGCTGACGATTTCTAAATCAGAAGAAAAGCACAGTCTAGATTCTACTGCTACCTGCATTGTATCTATTTTACAAAGACTTGAAAAATAATTGTATTATCGAAGAGCTTTGGACATGATTTCCAGATACTACAAGAGACTGATCAATTACAGCTCTTAACATTAACTCTAGAAAGATTCAAACAATATTTTTAAATGGATTAAGGCTCTGAATTTTAGTGTGTACACCAAAATGTCGATTTGAAAAATACATAGTACTGTAAGTAGGCAGACGGAATTTTTAAAAAATGAAATAAATGTAAGATTGGTGACATAACAAATGCCCTCTGCAGCAAAGAAATTTTAGTAATCATAACAAACACATCATATAAATGATTGTTTAAACGCAAACTACTTACAATCAATAAGTAGTACACTACGAAACAAAAAAAAACAGACAATGAAAGGGTTGACTTATAAACAGACAAACGATATTGACATTGATTGAGCATCAGTTGTCTCAGTCAGCTTCTAATTTATGAATCCACTTTATTTCATCTACCTCAAAGTTAATATCACGGCTTTTTAACTTACAATACTGACATAATGAATTATATAACATAGTTCTCGTAAAGTTCTTGGAAAACTTCAGACTAAGTGTATGACACAGTACAGTGAATTCGTTTGAATATTATCAGTTATTAACTAATTGCTTTTATTTTTCAGTCCCATCAAACTAAATTACGCAAGTCAGTGATCAAAGATAACGCTGATTTTGATACCCTGTAGTGTTAACATGGCACTATTTGTTCTATTGAATTATCGAACACTGTTATTTAGAATTCACTTGATATTGTTTATTTAAATCTTCCCATTGATTTTTAGGACTGAAATTGATCAGTCTCTTATTTGCATATGTACATACTGTGCGTATAGCCTCTAACATCAACTCTGAGATTCAGGTACATCCAGCTGTCGGATCACAAATAGGACGAAACGCGCGTCCTGGATTCCATTGTCCATCTTTGATTATACTGTTATTTAGAGTTCTCAAAAAAACAAATATTAGAAAATCTTTATTTCTCGAAGTCTGTAATAGTTTACGGGTTCCAAAGGCTGATTGCATTAATTACATTCTATAAGAAAAGCGAATAAACCATAAAATCAAACGCAGTTTATTTTTTTGTTTACTAATGAGTAGTTTGTAATCTTAAAGTGAAATTCTAGGGCTTCCTAATAGAAGCATAGTTCGCATTACGGACGGACACATGGACAATCAATGAAAACCAGAGAGCAATAAACTGCTATTTCGTCCTAGTGTGGGAGTCATTGACAGTGTGTTTTCATAAGTTCTAGTAAGAATCAGTAATCAATAGGATTCAACCTAATCGAGCAATGTAAGTTGGTCTCACAGCATCGCGAATTAATTGAAATCATACATATACAATAGTGATCTAAAGTTTAGATGCTCGCCACAAAACAGAACTTCGTAAACCCTATTATAGTGAGGTTACCGATCCTCACTTCCATACTATAATGAAAAAAGCTTTTCAGTGCTACTTGGATTTTTAATGGTTTTCTAGATCGATCAGTAACGCAAAATATGATGACTCAACCATTTCCACAGACTTTATATTATCAACAAAGAAAGAATCACCAATATCGTAACTTGAAGTGAATTTACTTCACTTTGGTCAATCGTGAAAACTAGACATTACAAGATAGATAATTGTAAGTATAGGGTTGTGGAGATTGTTGTGTTTCACTGAAGTCACAAATTAATGAATGTTAGACAAAAAGTGCTTTCAAGTTTTTAATGATGGTCTAACGTTGATTGATTCATAATTTCAATGAAGTAGCATACGTGTTATAGTGTATTTAGGCAGTATGATTGTCAGGATGACAGTCGTCATATTTTCGAGAAAATAACAAAAAAAACGGGAATTTTGAATTTTTTTAAGTAAACGAAAAGTCGAATCAAGCAAAGAAAGTTTGTTTCAATTATTATTGATCATGACTCTCCCTTTCTCTTTCTTTCTTTCTCACTCACCCTCTCTCTCTCTCTCTCTCTCTCTCTCTCTCTATATATATATATATATATATATATATATATATATATATATATATATATATATATATATATATATGGATTTGAGATAATTGGTACACAGAAGAAATTCCGAAGAATATCAGTGTCAATCTGATGGTCAAACTATTCTGCATAAACTTGTTTGACTAGTTCAAGTATTTAAAGGTTGACGACAAAATGTTTACAAACGGATTAATTAAATATATTATTATTATTATTTATTATTATTAATAGCTTTATTCAATATTATGTTTTTGGTACAATATAGAATTCTCAGCACAAAGTACTTCAACAAGTTTCCGTTTCTTACTTCTTCGTCCATCCTGACGATAAATATTGAATGATCGCCAGTTAGAAGTTAGCAGTCCAGTCAATCGACATCTGAATAATGTACATTCTTCTTGCTGAATATTGCCAGCAACCACGATATCTCTGATTAGGCCTTCTGTAACCTTTACAGCGAAAGGTTGTACACTTTTCAGAAACGTACCTGAATAGGTAGTGCGATTAATAGTCATAATGATGTATTAAAACAAACAAAATTAGATAACTTGTTGAAATATCTAGATGACAGGAACAGGTAGCCCAGATGTTTAAACAGGCCGCCACATAATATGAAGTATACGTAAGTAAATAGTATTGTGACATCCCTACGTGATTATCCTTCAGACAAATGAATTATTCTGATCTTTCCAGTTATTCCGTATGCTACCTTGAGCATACGTGTATGGCAGCACGTATATAACTATATGCATGCTTGTATCTTTCATTTCCATAAATGTTGAATTACGTAAATAAAATAAAGTAAGCTTTTTTGCCACTAGTTTATATGGTATTTTCCTTCGTCTCTTATCGTTCGCCTGTATTATCGAACTTAGAGGACAAGTACTTTCAAGCTGAACTTTTTATGTCTACGATGTTATTGACAGACAATATACGAAACCAAGTGGGATCTATGTTTCATTGAGATCAATAATCTCCCGATCGTTACTGAAGTCAGACAACGGACCTAAAATACACGAAATTCAATCTAAGCTTATATTCTCAATTTAGTCATTTGATTTGTACTACTGCGTACGATATGACTAATTTTTTTTTAAACAACCTCACAATTAATGGTGTTAAGCTAGATAGTAGGTTAAACATGATATCGAACTATTTTTTATGATCATGAGCTCATCATCATGTGATTTGTCAATATGTGACATTGTCATACTGTTTGTCAATAAAACAAACATGAAATGACCTTAAAATATAGTTGAGTTAGATCTACTCTAACAGCTATCACATAATTAGTGACAAACTGCTGCCTTTCTCATAAATCTTCGCTGTGTGTATGACTAGCTTAACAGTGTGTTTGTCTTTCTTTCGTGTTATATGTTATCTAGGTGTTAGGGACGTAGGTTTTTATTTTTGTGTAAGTTATTATATAGGGTGAGTTAAACACCTTACCTAGTTTCTTTAATTTTAGCCTTTACTCATCACTCTATATAGCCTGTGCGTGTTTGATACGACTCATGATTTCAGGGAATAACCAATTGTAGGTCTGATTAGAGTTATGAGTTTACATAGGTTACACACATTGTAAGTGTAGTAGTTTCCTGATTATTATGCTTACACGTTCTAACATTGACCGCAGTATTTATGTATACTACAACTATTTCTTCTTACGGTCATGTAATTTTAAAGATTCATTTCTATCTGGAACTCAAACACTTCCGATCGAGATACAGTGTGAATGTGTACTCTACAGCAAATTCTTCCAATTAGATATTAATACTTTTACAAAAAAGCCTTAATCTTTTTTGTGCGTTGCGACCATTGACAACTGGATCCAATGTTATAGGCTTTAATCTTATTCATTCACTCATCAATTTTATTATCAAAATATTTATGTTGGGGTTCGAATATACACTGTTATGTACTTATACAAATTTTCAATAGAAAACGTGTGCTATTCAACACATTAAATAAACCATGCCTTTAGGCAGTAAATGAGAGATTATAATCAAGAACTTAATTATAATTAATTAATCACACCACTATAGAAATACAAAACTTAAGGCAGGACCATCTGTGAAAAGACTAATCAGACGCGAGTTTTGTATTTTGATGTGAAATTCATCCATTCTTATGGCAAAATAAGAGACAGGATATGTACCTGTGAATTTATCACATATCCATTTCTCAATGTTCAGTATATATAGGGTGTCATGTGTTTCCTGACAATTTTCCGGTGTGCTGTTTCAGATCGACGTATAGTCTAACTTTCTCATTTTATTATATTATTTAAACACAAATATTGGTACAAGGAAGCAACGAATACATATTCACCCTACAAATCAAATGAGACTTGTGTGAGAGCTGTGTTAGTGCCCAATTGCTCAAATTGAAGCAGGTAGTTTTCTTAGGGGACCACACTCGGAAACCTTGACCTAAGGGTCCAAGGCAGTGGAGCATCGTGAGGAGTCTCATGGTAGCCGGTGACTAACGGTTGATTCATAGGTCATTTGTTCCCTCAGGATGCTGGAACCAGTCCACGTGCACCATTGGTTTGGAATCAGGGGTTTTCTAGCTCTCCTATCCGTGTCCACCAACCCGGTTGGTAAGTAATAGCCAACCGTACTTTGACTCTAAACATCGATTGAAGTTGCTCAAGACAATTTTCATATTGTTCGGAAATCGCCCATACTGTTAATGTGGCGGGACACTAACCGGTTGGTAGGACAACTGATGGCAAATTTTTATCGGCTATGACGCTCGAGTGTCGCCTGTCAAATATAAATTGTGACCACTTGGACCGGTGATTTAAAACCGCTGCTTTTTCCCCACGCAGACCGTCAACAACTTATTAGTATCTGTTCCTCTAATAACCAGTTTGGTCTGAATGACTTTCTCGCGAGTATCTTTTGTAGCTCGTCTTCTTCAACGCTTGGTGGCTATCCCTGTCCCTTTACCCAGAAGTGACACTCTTTGCAAGCCCAAATCATAACCACTGGTAAACATAAGGTCTCAACGCAGACTATATCGAAATCACCTACCAAAGCAACAAGCAAAGCATTTCTAGCGTACATAAGTTTTCATAAGAACTCTAGCAAGGACTCGAGTTGTGCTCACGTTAGCTGAAATACTAGTTCTGGCCCAATAGATTAAAATCTCACATATGACAGTAAGACGCAAATGAACAGACCGCAGTTGCCATAGTGACAGTTTATGATTCCAGGCGCCCTAATTAAAAGGTAGCGTAGCCCGAAAGCAAAGACCGAATGACCTTTGGCATGAGTACCACTCACTGGTCATAAGGAAAGAGTACACACATAGTAACCATGCTTACCTACCCAGTAAAACGATTAATGTGTGAACATCACTCACAAAGCTTTAACAACTAATCATAGCAAAAACCTATTTTCCTCACTAATAAATGTTATGTATGATAAATCAGCTCCATTTGCACTGACCAAACACACTGATTACCAAGTGGTTGCCAATTTACAAGGTAGACTAGGGTAGATTATGAAGAAAACAGGACAGTCCAGACGGCATTCTTAAGTCTCGTGAATGACACGACGTCACTCAAGTTAAAACCCAACGGTCAAGCGCAGTTGAATTGGGAAATAACGTCCATTAACAGTTCGGAAAATTACTTATTGTGTGAACCATCAACAACAGAGGAAACAAAAAACCACCCGCCACAACAAATGATAAGAGAACACGAATGGATATAACTCAGTTTATGAGGACATAATAAACATAAATCCATATTAGGATGTATAAAAATAAAGTCAGAAATCTAAGTAATAAAGTAACATAATGACAATCATACGTAAACAATAATAAAACAGTGAGTATTTAGAGAGGTCAGTACAGAACTAAAGTTGCCTGGGATACGGGCAGTATCTGATTGTATGAGCATGATCACCAGTCGCATGGCAATTGGGGCATGAGAGCACACGTAACACCGGACATGTCACCCGCCCATCTTGATCTCTAACCTAAAACAACCAATATTGACCATAAATAAAATAGCAATTAGCACAATAATGATGAATACAATATTTGTAATGAATAGGTTCACGAAGGAAACAACACTTACTTCATGAGTTATGTATATTTCTGGTAACTCGCCATTGTTCCGGCAAAATGCACATAGAACATAATCTTCCTCCAACTTTCTGCGAACTGACAGGAATATTTGTTTAAGAGAAGCAGGCATTTCCAACAAGCAAAAAGAGTTGAACCTGTGGAGGATGAAGCTTCGGTAAATAACATACTTACCAAGAGTGGAGTTTTAACGTCTCACGATCCCACTTCTTATTTCTATGGGAAGAACGGGATATCACTCGACGGCATCCAGATGCTTTGGATTTACTAGTAAGTATAACAAGAGCGGCCCCAATGGCATCACGCAGTGGCAAGCCATTCGAGGCACCTAAGTTAGGAAGTGAAGTGAATAAGAAGGTTCGTGTCAGCCCGATAAGTAAAAAAGTAAACGAGGCGTGGTGCCTCGTTTATCAAACCAGACTCACCTCCATCGATAACCATATTTGCAGGATACTCGTCACAGGGAAGGGGGCGATTATTTTTTCTGACCGAAATCAACTGGTTGGTTTGGTTGGTGAGTTGCGTCTTATTGACATCACCGCAGGTGACAGGACTATCTACAAAAATAGAATATCCTGAAGTTACAATTCCAAATAACTAGGAATACAGTAATAAAGTAAAATACTTACGACTGAAAATATTATCTGATCTCGGTAACCGGATTTCAGATTGAGTATTGTGTCCACATCCACATAAGTTCTCAAAAGTCTCCATGTAGTTTGGTGAAACACCAAAGGGATTTAATCTAACAGCATCAAAATCGAGATCTGAAAACATATGTGATTGTTAGTACCAGAACTGATAAGTGAACGTATTCAAATGGTAATAGTAGAGAAAGTCAGGAACTTACGTGTTGATTTACTTTCCTTGGGGTATCTAGTATGAGAATCTGGATTACGAACAAATGGAGTAATGTTATCTCCAGTATGATATCCGATACCAGAGAGACGATCTGGAGACTCTGGGCTTATTGATAATTTGTTCAATGCAACCAAAAGTGGGTCACAAAGGGATGGAACGTATCCAGCTACAACAGATTAATGTTATTGATTTCGAATCGCAGAAGTAAGACTCACCACAACTAACATATGGAACATTTTCATCTGAGACTTCGGACTTCTGTGTGGACCAGAGGTCATAACACGGCGTCCTACGGAAGTCCAGCATTGTTCTAGATAATCATAACTACACGTCGAAATATATGGTTATACTAACCAATAAGATGGAAGCATATTAAATTTCTACCTGTACAGAAAAACCGAGATATCCAAGGGAAGAAGCATACATTTAAGCCAATTAAAAATTAAAATTAATCTTGGAGTATTTAGCCAATAAGGATTGATGGTTAGGGTTGAAATCCTAATACTGAACAATTTTATTTTGTGGTTGCAAGTTCATTGGTCAATTCGGTTTCGTATCCGATCTGATACCTTGACAACAAACCAACTTGTTGATGACTTTTCAATGACTCAGTTTTACACCATTAGAGTGTGTGCGATACCACATGATCCATTATCCTAACGACGCAATTTGTTTATTGCATTCACCTAATCATGTGAAAATACCAACTCAAGTATCACATGAATCTAGTTGGTTTGATTATAAGAGGGTAATCTAAGGTCTAACAGGTGAAGTGCATATGATATAAAATCTAATGCCTTGGATTGTTCTAATTTTATTTGCACAATGGTGACCGGTAGTTGTCTGTTTCTCACTGAATGCCAGCACTTGCATCTGTTAATGTTTTTATTAGGAATTGAACTCAAAACTTTCATAAATTACGATGTACATTGGACAGTATGTTTATTCCTAATAAATTTGAAACAAGTTCATCAGTTTAGTGTTAATTGTCAAATGAGAAGTCCGACTAAAATTCTATGCAATCATTCCATTTTGTTTCTACTGTCACGGAAATAATATGACAACAAGAAATAGAACAGCCTTCAAGAGTAAATTATACTACTATAGGATATATAATAACAGTTATTGGCATTCCAAGTAACTCGTACTTCATAAATTGGCCTCCTAAGATCACTCGGTGTCAGCTATATTTTAGGACCTAAATTTCTATAACATCATTAAATAAAATCTTACAATCCTATTATGGTCAGCATTTCGGAAGTTTGAGTCTAGCTTGGAGGTATACTGCGTACTAAAAGGATGATTGTTTTGAGGCAATAAAAAACAAGAAAAAGTGAACTGATGAATCAGTAAATACATAAGATGCATTCATAGTGAATAATTAAGCCAATCGGTTACCATAAATACTAAAATAGTCTAATAATCAATACTAAGAGTTGATGAAGTACGTTTTCAAATACATAGAAATTCCTCTTTTTGGTTTTCTGATATATCTGTTCAATTTCAGGATTTACAATACATCAAACAGAACAAATAATGATGAATATCTAATTCAGCATGATATAGATAGACAATAATGAAATGCATTTAGTCACGAGATTAGTCAACCTAGATATCACTGATTATATAAGCACTTAAAATAATGAAAATACTCATTTCATATTACTAATCATCCTAATTCAGTAGATAGTGGATACTTCACTTTTGTGTTAAAAATGATGCTTTAGCATTAAAAAAAAACCCAGAATAAGCTTTCATACATTCTTAATAGGATCTAAATATTTTTATTTGACGATTGGTAGTTAGATTCACTTAGTATTTTTCGTTTGGACCTTCCCATTGATGTTTAGGACTGCAATTGGTCAGTCTCTAATTAGCATATATGCATTCTGTGCGTTTTGCCTCGATAAAGCCTTTATTCACAAGCATTGTAAGCAAAGATGGATATTGGCTAGTAGTGGAATCCAGAACGCACGTTTCGTTCTATTTGGAACTCATCAGCTGGATGTACCTACATCTCAGAGGTGATGTTCACTCTGGGACTCAAATCCAATACCTTTCTCTTCAAACGTCATCCCGTTATCCACTTACCTACTGAATCCTGATAGTTAGGATGAAAATGTACTTTACTCTATCAGGTTGTTATTCTATCAGATTATCTTCCTATTCTTTCCTATTGTGTTTTGTATAACAAATATATTCATACATCAACAATGAAGTATTCCTTTCTAACTATTCTAATAACTAATTATAGAGTATCATATATTGTTTTGTTTAAAGTTATGTTATTGTTGTTGTTTTTTTATTTTAAAAAAATGTCATTGTGCGCTCAATTTATCTTAAACAACTCCCTCCATAAATATATATGTTGGTTTCTATCAAATGTAGTATACATATATATATATACTCATTGTTCTGAAGTTTATATTGATTATAATAAACACAATAACTTGTTAAAAATCTTGTTTTTACAGGATAATTCAATGTTCAATCTTTTCTTGATCCTGTTCACTCTTGTTTCCGATTCTATTATATTTCTTGTTTATAATTAAAGTGTTAATATTAATCATTGTTTAGTTAGTTTATATTTAATTGTGTCTATACTTACTATATAAGCAGAAAAACTTAGTCCATATTGATATTGATAAATGAAATGAAACGATAAATGTGTTGTTTTATTATTCCTATTTTCATATTGTATTGATTCTTTAATAACGCTGAGCTCTTTTGTTTAGATTTTGTGAAGAAATTGGAAGGGAAAAGGTTATCGTTGTGTGTGTGTGTGTATGTTTTTTAAGTACACACTCTTTACTCATATGTTCACATGTGTATGACAAGTACAGAAGAGTAGAGAATACAATTTTGGTTCAAAATACGTCATCAGTGTCCTAGATTTTGATATTGGTAACACATTTAACTAGATTCAAACCAAGTTATAACTAATCGGTAGTCTGTGTGTGTGTGTGCCTGTGTTTTATGCCACATGAAATCAAACAATTTAATTTGTTTCATTTCTAAAACCATTAAAAATTAATTAATCAAAAAGCATTGACGGATGATTCAGTATGAATATGTATACGTTCGTTCCTGTTTGAAGTTTTTTACAGGATAAAATATAACAAAACTCGTTAATACATGTACCGCATTTATTATATATTTTGAAACATTTCTTGATCCTCCCAAATTCTGATATCTACATCACACAACAAGGCATTTAAAAACTACAAGAGAAAAACTGATGACAGCTACAATTCCAACGATTACTTTTTCAGACATATGTTGGGATACCTGAGGTTAAAATCAGTAATACAAACATCTGGTAAATAAGATTAGATTACAGACACACACACACACAACTCAGTGTAGTACAAATGGAATTACTTAGTAGCATACAGGTGAAAAAAACAGCGCACGATATGCAAATTTAACTTGCTGTGGTTTCACAATTAAACAGTGATATAAACAAAAACTGACATTGTACGTAACTGTCAAGGTTGGACGTGTTAGTTTCTCAGCCATCATTTGCTAAATATAAGCTAGTGAATTCAGTTAGCTAAATTATTGATAATTTTACATCTATTATGATTCTGGACTCAACCAATAAATGACCAAAACTGATGACCATAATCGTTGGACGCTGCACACTTATGGAGCTCTGCAAATTCTGCAAGTAACTACACGAGAAGTATCTGGACTTTTGTTCCCGTGAATCCTGATTATATTCCAGTGTCTTAGCAGTGTGAGCTGAACAAAATGATCGTTTTATACCTCAATATAATTATTAAAAATTTGAATTATTTTTCTTCACAACAAGAAACCGTCATGATTAGTGTTCGATTGTCTGTTATAAATTTTTTGATTGGTAAACTCTCTGTCACAGTCTCTTTCTTTCTCTCTCTCTCTCTCTGACCACTGCATAACACCGTTAAATAGGATTTCTTCACTGTTTGTCATACGGCTGTTAGTGTATCACTATTTGACTAAAAGGTTAAAATGGTGTTGTGTAATCCATCCCAGATTTCATTCACTATAACATATCTTCTTTTTCAAGACTACAATAAATATATTTCAATAGAACAATGAGAAGGCTTAATTCTATCAAAATTTATGAAAGGGACTAATTATTAATAATATTCAGAAGGGGTTTGTGGAGATTTCAGTATATTTCAAAGTTGAAATCATGAGTCAATTGAAGCTAGACCATCATCGAAAACCTGGAAGCACTGGACGGCCGTTTCGTCCTATTATGGGACTCCTCAGCAGTGCGCACCCACGATCCCGCATTCGCGAGATTCGAACCCAGGACCTACCAGTTACGAGCCAGAGCCCTTAACCGATAGACTTCAATTGACTCATGATTTCAACTTTGAAATATACTGAAATCTCCACAAACCCCTTCTGATTATAATCATATGCACACTAGTGACTGACTTCAAGATACATGTCCTGGAGTTTTAGTGGGGAGCAGTGACCAGTGGAGTTCAACCACGTCTGTTGTGAGGTAACAACTCACTGAAGGCAATTGGTGAAGTGTCGCTCAGAATTCGTGGATCAGTTGAAGTTAGACATTAACACCGTTGGATGCCGGCTCAGTGGTCTATCGGTTAAGGGCTCTGGCTCGTAACTGGTAGGTCCTGGGTTCTAATCTCGCGAGTGCGGGATCGTGGGTGCGCACTGCTGAGGAGTCCCATAATAGGACGAAACGGCCGTAAAGTGCTTCCAGGTTTTCGATGGTGGTCTAGCTTCAATTGACTCATGATTTCAACTTTGAAATATTAATAATATATTTCAGGGAATCGTACATTAATCGCCGAGTCCATCATATGTGTTATGGCTAAATTAGAACTCATTTATATAAATTTATTTTTGATATAAACATTAAGGACTCAAATAACATTTAGATACTTGTATTTAAAGAACACTCTAATTATGAGGGCTAGTGATGCTACCCGGATGTCCAAACTTAAGGAGATAGCCCAGCGTTTGAATGTGAGACTTCACTGATAAAAATTTAACATTGGCTACGCAAACGTTGGATTCTCCATCATCTATGGTTGATTTAAACATTTAAGTCTCTTTCATCTAAAGAAAACCCCAATGATTTCTCATTTATGGATCCATTCTACATTTTGTACACAGCTAAGCCCCATAAAGGGAGAAAAACATAGATATACTAATGTAATTCCATCTTGTATATTTGGACTTGTTTGGGCTAGCCTACATATTTTAATATAAATTTTGTAACAAAGTACATCGATAAGCAACTTAAAATATGGGTGACAAAGCAAAACACGTCAGTGCATAACATACTGTACTATCTTTTGTTGTTGAAGTTATTCCTTTCTTCTCTATGGTATGGTTTTAGGATAAACCCCTATCAAAGCGTCCTAATAAGTGTTTTCAATGATCTTTTTTTGTTAATATGATGTCTATCCTACTTATTCTAACTTACCATAAATCAAATAATAATTTGATTTTACACACATACTCTTCTGGATGAATGCCTAATATATGTTGTTTTTTTTTAAATAACTAAATCTACTATTTTGAGTACTATATCGACATAATTCTGATGATTCTGGATGATGACGCTATGAGTAAAGAGTTTCAACGAATATAGATAGCATTTGTTTACCAGAGCGGTTTTATTTTCTCTTTTTTTTATTTTTTTATTATTATTAGCTTTATTCAATATTATATTATTTGGTACAAAATCGAATTCTCAGCATAAAGTATTTCAACATGTTTACGTTTCTTATTTCTTCGTTGCTCCTGATGATAAACATTCAGTGATCGCCAGTTGGATGTCAGCAGTTCAGTCAATCGACATATGAATAATGTATATTCTTTTTGCTGCATGTTCCTAGCAAACACGACATCTCTGATTATTCCTTTTGTAACCTTTACAGCGAATGGTTCTACAGCTTTCAGAAACGCACCGGAATAGGTTGTGTGCTTAATAGCCATAATTATGTATTAAAACAAACAATATTAGATAACTTGTTGAAATATATAGATGACGGGAAACAGGTAGTCCAGATGTTTAAGCAGGCCGCCGATAAGCGGCTTTGGTCAGATTAAAAATGACGGAATCACAATTATAAACCACCTAGCTTACGAAACACCACTCCATCAACAGTTATCGATCTACGCTACAAAGCTTCTCTTCCATCTCGAAATCGTATGAGGTCAACTACTTTATGTTATTGTTGTTGTTATTATTATTGGTATTGCGGTGTGTGCTACTGATGTCGACAGATATAAGTAGTATTTATCAACAATTAAAAGTGAAATGCCTGGTTGCAGAAGGTTAAGAAGATAGAAAAGAACGAGAACAGAGAATGATTGGTATGGAAACGAAGGTACAATGAAGTCTGAGACAATTGATTGACATTTTGAAAATGAAGTGTTTGCTGTATGGTTTTCGGATTTTACCAAGACATTCTCTAGTACTACTATTACGTAGCATACAATTTGTTTTTGATAAAAATATATATTTATCAAATGACACCTTATTTATTGTATTTAAAAACTATTCATTCAGATGATAAAATGTCCTGAGATTCGTTTTAAATATTTGTCTGTTATGTTTGTGAAGATAACTATCCTTTGTCAAAGTCCAATAGAAATGTAATGTTTAACATTTTCGAGCATTTTTCCATTCATTTATTAAATCCGTACAGCATATATGAATGTAATTTCCACTTGAGGATTTCATCTCAATTATCTTAAACTATTTAAGTATGTCATCTATGAATAGGATGTTGGAGAGTATTACAGCTCGCCAGATGAAAAATACAAAAATAAGTGTAATCTGGAGCATTAATTTACAATATCCTCTCAATAAATTAACGGAAGAATGCTAGGTATCGCACACGTACCGAAAGTTTGGAGGCAGGTAATGTTGTTCATGCTGACATTCAAACTTATTATCTACTGCTTTAAATATCAGTGTTATCCAGTGAGCTTTCCCAACAACAACAAAAGAAATTGAAAACTCATTCAAATATTTTATACTCTTTGGTTTAAACTAATTTTGTCTCGAACCATGTTTGGTTCGTAGTTATTCACTTTGGCACTTACTATTATTTTTCAAAGTTTTAACCATGAACTGATGTTGGCTGAACCGAAAACTGGAAACACTGGAAATCTGTTTCGTTTTAATTTAGCACTCTTCAGTAGTGCGTATGCACAAATCTACATACGAGAATCATAATAAAAACTTTCAGTTTCATGAGTGGACACTTTTTTCTCAGTTCGATTGCTGAATGCAGTATTGTAGATGCATGCTACTGAGATATCCTATGCTAGAACTATTCAGTCGTTTAATCTTATCAGTTTTTCAATATTGTTCTGGCTAAAATCAGTTAGTGACTTGGAGTGTACATAATAATACAATCTCCCCGTATCTTCTTGTGATTAAAGTTGATCATAATTTCAAATCCCTTTGATTTTCACCTTGTTTTTGCGTTTTTAAATGATTTTATTCATATTAGTTGTAAAACTGAAGGTCTTGGATTCGATTTCCGCTTGCATGGTTTTGTATAAACATTACTGAAGAGCCCTATACTAGTACGAAGCGACTATCTAATGCTTCCAGGTTTAATAAGTTGATCTAAAGTTGTTCAGTTTATGGTTTTTTCATATTATTCACACAGTAGTTAAGAAATATAGATATGTCTTTTAGGTGTGATCGATATGAATCATGGGTTGAAAGTTCATATTCTTAACCCCATTAATCATAATTATTATTTAGTTATAATATTGTTATCTTGTCCTCATACAACAAGTGTGTGGTCTAATAGTTGAGTTCACAAATCTCTATCGTTGATACATTCTTTTTATCTTTACCAATTATCTCTCACCACATATTCCATATACAGAATTATCATGTCATTTAAAAATATATATTATACTTCAATAAGCATATCATCTAATTATATCATTACTACTACATTCTTAATCCAAACAAACTCTTTATATTGTACAATGTATCGGAATTCACTATTAAGAAGGATAAGAGAAAGCATATAATGAATGATAAACCTATCCATACAATCATATACATACATACATACACAGATTTGATTCAATATTTTAAATAATACTCTGATAAATACAAATAATCCGAAAAAGTATCCGTCTTGGTGATGATATGGATTATATAAAATGAATAGTTATCACCATTACATTCAATCACACACCCATCTAGGTCATATCACAACAACACAACAACAACAACAATGAAAATAACCTGCTGTGTTTTTTGTAAATTTTATCGTATATTTATATGATTTTCCATAATCTGAATAGTATTGGTACATTGAACACTATTGACAAGTACTCACTAATGTATGAGATATCCATATGATTTTATTACTAATACCATTATCAATGTTCATGTTTATGAATATGAAAATAGAAATGTGATTTAAATAGTGTTCTTCACATACATGAAGTAACAAAACGGTAAAGATAGGGCAGCATTCCTACAAGTAAAAAATATATAGAGTTGAGATCATGAGTCAATTGAAGCTAGACTACCATGGAAAACCTGGAAGCACTGGACGGCCGTTTCGTCCTATTATGGGACTCCTCAGCAGTGCGCGTCCACGAACCCACTCTCGCGGGATTCGAACCCAGGACCTACCAGTTTCGAGCCGAAGCCCTTAACCGATAGACCACTGAGCTGGCATCCGATGGTGTTTATGCTCTAGCGCAAGACTGGTAGGTTCTGAGTTCGAATCTCGAGAGGCGAGGTCGTGGATACGCAATGCTGAGGAGTCCCATAATAGGACGAAACGGCCGTCCAGTGCTTCCAGGTTTTCCATGGTAGTCTAGCTTCAATTGACTCATGATCTCAACTCTATAAAAATACTAAAACCTCCACAAAACCCCTTCTGATAAAAAATATATGTTGAAAGCATGAGTCAATTGAAGCTAGACCACTAGGGAAAACCTGAAAGCACTGGACGGCCGTTTCGTCTTATCGTGGAACTCCTCAGCATTGCGTATCCACGACCTCGCCTCTCGAGATTCGAACTCAGAACCTACCAGTCTTGCGCTAGAGCATAAACACCATCGGATGCCGGCTCAGTGGTCTATCAGTTAAGTGCTCTGGCGCGAGACTGGTAGGTTCTGGGTTCAAATCTTGCGAGGCGAGGTCGTGGATGCGCAATGCTGAGGAGTTCCACGATAAGACGAAACGGCCGTCCAGTGCTTCCAGGTTTTCCCTGGTGGTCTAGCTTCAATTGACTCACGCTTTCAACTATGAAAATACTAGATCTCCACAAAAACCCCTTCTGATAAAAAATATATGCAATTCAAAACAACTGTCAGCCGACAGCAAAGTTACAATCTGAAATATAAACGTCAATACAGAACTGTTACAATCACAATCAAGAAGGTACAAATATTTATAAACAATTGTCTACACAAGATACTCAATATCCGTTCTGGCCAGAACAGCATCAGCAACAACTTATTGTAGGAGAGAACAAGCTAGTTGTCAACTTATGAGAAAATTAGGAAAAGATGTTGGAGGAGGATATAATACACATCAAAAATACATACATGTGAATATTCTAGCCATTCATCCTAACACTTCGAAATACTTTGGGAACCTATTGTAATTTAGACGATTAGAGTGAAGTGATTACCTGGATACAAATAAGAAATTAAGTCAATATAGTATTACTTTTTACATGATATGTATGTGTAAGATGTTTGGATGTGAGTCCTATGTTATTTAGCCAACTAATCAACTTTGTTAAAGGGATACAGTCCGAAAACTAATTCATCGGTTTCTAATATTATTTCATCGACTTGACAACATGTATGATATCTAAAACCATATACAATCACATTTGCATCTGACACAATTAGTAGATAAACTAGAATTCAGATATTTTCCAACTAACCCAATTTAATCATATTAGAGTTTTGTGTCTGTCAGTATGAACATTTGAACTAGGTTACTAAAATACAGTAGAATTTGTTTAAACTACTCGTTCAATTATCTTGTACAAAGTAGCTTAGATATGTGCCTTCTGATCAAAGATGCCTGTCACTATGGTTTTGGATACTGTGTCAGAAACCATCATTTAAGCAGGAGAATAGAGAGTACAATATAGTGACCAGGGCAGGCCTTTGTTTTAATTAAATGTGAGGTGACTCATTAATAAGATCATGAATCTAGAATACGTTATGATATGGATCGAGGAGAAAATCATGTAGTTCGAGGTAGGTTTATCATTTGAGTAGTTTAGTGTGTAGTTTGGTTGCTTGGCTGAACAGTCAAACATGGGGCTAAGCCCTATGTTTTTAACAATGTAGTCGTATCAATGTTATGATTACTGTTTGAACATGATGTAAATGTGACCAGTATCTGAATTCTATAATATTTTCATGACTCAACTGTTGTTTTGTGTATTCAAATACCTTACTTCGATATTTGGAGAAGCTATGTTTATCCAAATATTTGTGATCCATTTAGCTGTGTAAAAACGAGAGTTTAAATCCTATTTGTATTTCTTTGTAATTATACTGGAGAAGCTTTTCCATATGTGGGATATGTGTAATATTATTATCATTATTGGCTTTATTCAATATTATATTTTTGGTACAATATAGAATTCTCAGCACAAAGTACTTCAACAAGTTTCCGTTTCTTACTTTTTCGTCCATCCTGACGATAAATATTGAATGATCGCCAGTTAGAAGTTAGCAGTCCAGTCAATCGACATCTGAATAATGTACATTCTTCTTGCTGAATATTGCCAGCAACCACGATATCTCTGATTAGGCCTTCTGTAACCTTTACAGCGAAAGGTTGTACACTTTTCAGAAACGTACCTGAATAGGTAGTGCGATTAATAGTCATAATGATGTATTAAAACAAACAAAATTAGATAACTTGTTGAAATATCTAGATGACAGGAACAGGTAGCCCAGATGTTTGAACAGGCCGCCGAACATACCTGCTGGGAGTTTTAATTGGATATGGAAGCGAAGTAATCATGTTTGCATATTGTGTATTTTGGCTATGTACACAATTTAGAAGGTAATTGTTGAGGATTTGCTGAGTCCCGACTTAATAATAGTTTAGTTAGTGCATTTTTACTTATCAATAAATATTAATTCCACTGGTCACTCAACTAACTGAACGCACTCAATCAATCATCTGAACGAGATCACGTTTGGTTACATAAGGCTGTGCCTCTGTTTTTTCAACCAGTCAGCTTCGATTCGTACTCTCCAAAGCATCTCACTTTATTCAAATATCTCTTCTCATCCGATCTCCCTTGAATTCCAATGTTCTTGGGTTTGTGTTCGTTTTGTAAATCAAGCTTCTGATTGTAATGATTTCGAACACTGTGATATACTGAATTGCGAAATAACATCAACTTTTCTATACGTCGCTACTTTATTATTAACCTTTTTCATTGTTCACTGTTCATTACTATATGTTAGTAAATAATGCTGATTGTTTAGTAATATTTCTCATAGATTGTTTTCAGCCTGGTTACCACTGAAATCAAGGAGGAATTGGAGAGTTGATTTATTTCTTTATATTACTGTTCTACGATCCCATCTCAACATTGAAACGAACACTTTCAAGTTCAGTTGAGTGAAGGGTTGGCACTGTCGAAGAGTTAAGCATTATGAGAAAACAACTGTTCAGCTTTCTCTAGTTTAAAATGATAATCCAACTTAATCAATAACGAATAAAACCTATAAATTAAATCCTAATTGAACAAAGCCCCTTCACGTAAATTATTTTTGAAGTATTTCATGATGAAAATTAATTAGCTATATGCTTACTTGTTATCTTATCAAGTAATATGATCTTTTTTCCAGATTCATTAGTTAACTGATCGAATTAGCATTCTCTGTCATATATACATCCATGTGCTAAACTAATATCTGAGAGTCTCTTGATGTGAATAAACATTTGAAAATCAACTGCACAAAAATTTTATTATGATTCTGCTGAAAAGAAATATTTAGTTCGAAAAATGTTACTTTTGAGATCATAGTGATGACTCAAAAAACTGATTTTTCAGGATATAAATTTTGTTAATACGTTGTTAATATTTTTTTTAAAATTTTCATCCAATCTGTGCATTCCACATTAACGATCATGTAGATATTTTTTTATTCGAATCATAATGTTACTTTCCTGGTTCGAATCCACTGTACTGATTGATTTATCGATCATTTCTCTGACCATCCTTCAGGTCACATTGTTGATAGTTGTACAATTTACCCTTGCTATTATAAATCAGCATTTTTTTTTCATATGAGCGTAAAATTGGATGTATTACTGTTAAATGGCTCATTTTGTCTTATTTTGGACACTTCAGTACGAACGTCAACACTAGGATGGATGTATATCCAGATGACAGATCTTGACAGAACAAAACACGATTCAATAATTTTATTACTCGACACAGTATAAAATTAAAAGAAACAGTTGTTTAGGATTTTCATTCATAGAATCATTTGAAGACATTTCCATTTTGATCGACTATCACGATACAAAAAGTCGTCTATATATTTTCATTTCAGCTTGGAATACATAATAATCAGTGGAAAAGCTAAATCAACGTATGTGTAACGAAGAATTTATATATGAAATCTAACAGCTAGAAATAATCATTTGGATTAATTAGGCGATGGAGGATTATTCGACAGTTTTTTTTTTACAGAAAATGAAATATATCTACCATTTAGGGATTTTTCGTTGTAAAATTCGGGAAAACAGAATAAAGAACATGATTTTTACAACTATCTACTCTCATCAATTTCTTTCAGTGAAACACCATTCATATGATGTAAACTAATTTCATGGATGTTATTCAATTTATACGCTTAAGTTGCTCTTCTCTTTCAAATTAATATTCTTCTGACATTGTATAATCATTTTATAACAAAGTGACTGAATTTAAAGGGTTTCTTTGAATAAGATAATCAATCGATCATTGCTGGGCCACCATTGAAAACCTGGAAGTACTGAACGGCTCTTTCGTCCTGGCATGGGACTCCTCAGCAGTGTACATCCACGACTCCGTGTGCGAATTTCTAACCTCTAAATCACTGAGTCGGCATCCAACGGTGTTAATGTCTAACTTCAACCAGTCGACGAAATTTGGTGCTGCTTATAAGAATATAATTTTCATTGAAGATTTCATTTAAAGCTCTAACTTTCGCCTTCTTTTTTATCCAGTAAGTTAAGATAAGCTGTTGTGGGGTTTTCATGGAAGATAAATGTGGATAGCCTCAGATGATTGAAAGGATATCTCTAATGAATAGTCATGTTTTTATATGGTGTACTTACCGAATAAATGAACTGAATAGTGTTTGAAAACGCTAGATACTGCACTCTTGTTTAACACTAAAAAAAGAGTGATCAAACTCACACTCTGTTATATGTGTGAAATAAATTCTCTACCAAAACATAGTACCTGAATCTCTGATAATCCACTTTTATAAGTAATTCGATTCAATAACGGTTTGATCAAATAAGATATATGAATTTAGTTGTGATCTTGTACTCTTGAACTGGAACTGGTTTCAAACAAAATTCTCAATAAAAAAGTGTTATAAATAGTAAAACAGTAACTGTTATATTTAGGTTCAGATAGTAACTTAGTTGTGTAACAATTCTCATATGCGAGAGAATGAGACTATTTCTAATTGTCCCAAACAGATAGAGATATCGAGTCTTTGTAAAAATTAGGATATTGGTAGGAAAAAATGCATTCATATTGATTAGAAATTATAATATGATGATGAAAACAAATATTGTGAATCGTATGCACACACACATACTCTCTCTGACATGTGAAGTTTTAAACTGGGACGAAACACATTTATCCAGGTGTTTTTGGTTCTTTTTGATGGCTTGCCACATATATTACATTAATTACAGTGGAAAATTGTATTAAAATTGAGCAAAATTAACATTGCAGTTTACTACCTATACTCGCGTACGTTGTTAATGTATGATTAAAATGAACTAGTAGTAAGTGGTCATTATGACAGTATAGATACAAAAAATCTTCATAAATAACCACATATGACTCCCCCCCCTCGACATCTCATTCAACATTAAGAATTTTAGAATTATTTGATACAAACTACGTTAAAGTCTGTTTTTGCGTCGTCAAATTAGCTGATGACGTGATCAGTTCGACATGTGATAGTGCGATGCCCTATATAAAAACTATCTTGTTTAGTCTTCCCCCCCCCACAAAAAAACCACTGTCAAAAATACACCTGAAAAACATGAGATAGTAAATATTTTATGCCACTTAAATTCTTATTTTTCTTTTTTACTGTAGGCTTGACAGACTAGATTGTGTACATATAGCATGTTAGGTAAAATATATAATACGGATTTTCATTACAAACTGACTTCAGCTATATGGACTTGATATAGGGAACCATTAAAGAGGAAAGCTCTGTTATCACATGCGTCATTACCCACGTATAGATAGATAGAACATATGATATATTATGATTATGTTTAGACTAAAACTGGCTATGAAATTGGGTTATTTAATACAAAATGTGGTGGGAGATCAAGTGAGAGGAAGATAGGGGGGGGGGCTAATTGATGAGACGACGAATATGAAAGTAGAAAACGAAAATTCCCAGTATGAAATTAATCATTTATTTGTAAAGCTGTGAAATACAATTGAATCTATCATTTATTATTTTTGATATAACAACAATTTTACCAGTTGTGATTTTTTTCTAAATGATCTTGTTATTTGCCTGAACTTCTACTGTCAAAACAAAAGTGTGATGTCTACATCCCAAGTCCATGGTGCGAAAATTCATTATTTTAAATATATTAAGTGTTATTGCTTTCATCTTCATTAGTACGAGGATTATTTGTGAATCGTTAGCTTCAATCTTTTGATTAATGACTTGGTGAAACTACAATTTATGGACAATCTTTTAGCGACGTTAAAGTGACCCTGAAACAACTCACCCTAAAAATGGTCAAGAAAGGATTATAGATTAGTACGAGGAATTAAAATTGGTATTTAGAGTCCGAATTTAGAGTTATGTATTAAAGTAAGGATTATCATTACAAATTGACTTCAGCTATAATGACAAAGTGCTACTTCAATATATGGATGAATACATTTAACGCCCAAATCCAAGAGTTATTCTATTAATTCTGATTGATTCGTCCATAAGTTGTAGTTTCTCTAGTAATTTTTGCTAATTCTAAAGAAAAAATCATGAATGAGTATTTTATATTACTTAAGATTATTCACAATCAAAATTTACATGAATTATATTGAATATTAGTGTCCATATACATACTCGGTCCCATGTCTCAATAATTGTAATCATTGAAAGAGGAGACTACAAAAGCACAGCAATTTAAATGATAAGTCAAAAGTGTTTAAATCTATGGTTAGTGGTAGTTAGTGTAAGTGTCGAAAACAAGCATTAGTGTTATATAGTAGCGAAGACATAAGTACGGGTAACTTGCAGGACCTACTATTGGACTATCATTCTTATTGTATAACTATTCGGTTACTAGATTATCTAAGCTTTATTTTGACCTATTGATTATTACTATATGATTTACTGTCCCTATGTTATGCTCAGTTTTATTGATTATTGTCTCCAACGCTTACAGCCTCATTTGGCTTGGTTTTGTACAAATATAATTTTCTATTTTATGGTGTGGTGTGGTCTGCCTGTCTGGTATATAGATATAGATAATCCAGTTACTGAATAGTTATACCATAGGAATATAAATAGATTAATAGTCTAATAAGAGGTCCCGTAAGTTATCAGTACTTACTTTTTCCTAGCATATAACAATTAGAATGACAGCATATCTAATTTACATATCTTAAAGTGGAATGAAGTTTGAGTAATATTACTTACTGCCTCCAAACATATGTTGTAGTCAATGTGCGAACCGAAATCCGGACGTCTTTACCTAGCAACGTAGTTCAGACAACCAGTTAATAACTGAATAGACTGATTCTAAAAACTCCTATGAAAAGCCATGAAATACCGATCAAATTGTGTTTGAAGGTTAATACATTATTTTAGAGCGTAATTATAAAATGAATGTAGTGCAGGGACAAATTACTTATATTGATATGAGTTGCCCAAAAACAATACAGAATGATTTTAGTCATAGTTGAATGACGCAATATACTGAAAGACATGAATAAAACCATATTTGTTAATTTCCACATTTCATACATAATAAAACAGAGTTTATTTATAAAGCAACAAGATTTCTTACTTAATTAATCAACCTCAAATGTTACTAATGGAATGTTACGAGTTATCATTACATATCTTCACATTAATTTCATCATCGTGTCTGTTAGCTGATTAAACATTTCTTTCAAAAAGAATAATGGTTAAAACATAGTACACAGACGAACCAATCAGAATCAAGAATGAGACCGAGATTTTCGTTCGAAAAAGATTGTACACCGTTCGCTTGTTTAAAATGGTAGCATAAAATAATTTATTGCAACTATAAAATAAAATAATAGATTTAAACACACTTTTACCTAGTTACGACTGTTACTGCTCATAGAGAAATATAAGGCGCCCACCAACATCCTTTCCAGTTGTTTCCGAGTGCTACACATTCTTTTGATGCCTGCTTCCGATTCCCGATCTAATGTGTTCCTTAGTCTTTATTTTTCCCTTTCCCCTTCAGGATTCCAAGTCAGCACTTGCTTCGTGATACTGTTTGATGACTTTCTCATTGTATGTTACATCCACCTTTAGCATCTTTTCCTAAATTCTTCTGCACCAGGAAGTCGGTTTGTTTTCTTATGGTATCCGGTCAACGGTTATTGAGTATCTTGCGTAGAAAATTGTTTAGAAATACATGTATTTTTGATGACGGTTGAACCAGATCTCTAAGATTTATTTTCGTACAGTAGAACTGTACTGACGTCCATAATGAAGATTCTGAATTCGCTGTTGTCTGACAGTTGTTTTGAATTCCATATGTTCTTCAGTTATAGGAATTCGGCCCTTGCTTTTCCAATCCCTTAATCCACATATGCGTCAGATCCTCAATGTTCCTCAGTGATGCTGTCCAAATGAGTGGAAGTTTCCATCTCTCCCAGTACTTCCCCATCATGTGTGATTTAGTTGATGTTCTCCGTGTTGCATTTGAGGATCCTGCTGTGTCTCGTCTGATGTGGAGGTCTTCATAATCCAGTCAAGCACCAGAATAAAGAGAAAGAGGGAGAGTAGGCATTTTAGTCTGACACCGGTTCTCATTCGGAATGCATCTGACATATTTGTCCTCCATACACGACTTTGCAGTGTACTCTGAAGAATGAATCCTATATGATATTGACGACCTTCTCAGGTACACTGTAGTGTTGAACAATTTTTCATAAGGTTCTCCTCTAGACGCTATCAAACGCCTTCTCATAATCAAAGAAGTTGATGTATATTTACGAGTCACATTCAATCGACTGCTCAACGACGACCCGTAGTGTCGCGATTTGGTCTGTGCACAACCGACCTTTACGGAATCCGGCCTGTTCATCTCGAAGTTGAGCGTCTACTAAATCATTCATCCGGTTCATCAACACTCTGTTGAAGACTTTTCCCGGTACTGATAGTAGTAGGATGCCTCCGTAGTTCTCACACTTACTCAGATCTCGTTTCTTTGGTATCTTGATCAGTTATCCTTCTTTCCAATCTATCGGCATTTGTTCTTTCTTCAAACTCTTCTGAATAGAATTTAGAGCATTTTTGCAGTTGCTTCTGTGTCTGACTTTTGTGCTTCAGATCCTCCTGCTTTCCCACTCTTGATTTATCTCGTGGTCATGATAACTTCTTCAACCGTTGGTGGAGTGACATCTGTAGGAAGGTCAGTATATGTTGTTTCGATGTCCGGTGAGTTCAGTGTGGGTGTTTCATTCAATAGTTTTTCAGACTGTTCTACCCACCTGTTCCCTTGTTCTTGAATCTTAGTGATTGGCTTGCCTTCTTTGTCCATGACTGGTCGATCTGGTTTACTATATTTCCCTACCAGTTTCTTCGTTGTCCCATACGTTTGTCTCATATTTCCTTCACTTACAGTTTTTCAGCTGTACTGATAGGTCTTCCACATATTCGCAATTGTTAGCTCCAATGCTCCTCTTCAATCTCTCGTTTGCTTCTGTGTATTTGCTCCGTATCTTGGTCTCCTCTGTTCTTGTTCCACTGTTCTTAATTGTTGTCTTCTTCTTGTTCTTCCTTTATAGAATCTTGTCCAGGGTTTCCACAGAGATCTATTCCTTATGATTATGATACTTGAGGCTGGGACCTCTTGGCGCTTCGAAATTAGTGCTTCTTTAATTCCTTTCCAGTTTTTCTCTGTAGTAGTTTCTTCTTCTTTCAGTAGATCTTGTAAGGCCTGCAGTCTGTTGCTGAGATCTATCTTGGATTCGTTGAGTTTATCAGCATCTCGAAGGAAGGTTATATTGTAATCCAATTGCTCCAGTTATTCAGTGCTTCTTTAGCTTTGGTTTCATTTCAGCCACAATCAGGTGATAATTTGAGGCTATGTTAGCTCCTCTATTTGTTCTCACGTCTTATATTGACCTTCTCAACTTTTTAGTGATGCACATATGATCGATCTTATTCTCTGTAGTGTGATCCGGTGTGACTCATATAGCTGTGTGTGTTTTTGTGAAGGAATGTAAAGCGGTCTATAACCATTTTTTTTAAAATACAAATTTGCAAATCTCTCATCATTCTCGTCTCTCTCTCCCAATCTGTCCATGTCGTCTCATGGTATCTTCATACCTGATGTTGTCCATCACAACTACGGTATTTAGGCCTCCCATCAAGAAGGTGAGGTCCTTTCAAGCTCATCTCTCTACAACCAACTACAACCTCCCGTAAAACTGATCTCTATCGTCTTCATTGCTATCGTTGGTTTATGCATAGCACTGGATAACATTCATTGTGATCTCCTCCTCTTTGTTTTGAAGGATGCTTAATGATCCTGGATATATGAGATCCCCATTGTGTAAGTCCTTTTGGTGATTCTTTAGACAGTAGTAGTGCATCCCCTCGTATGCATGCGAAGCATTTTCTTCTTTATAACTAGAGTGCAACAACATCTCTCCTGAATTTAATTCTTATGTGCAGGTTGAATTCGATTGGTTTCACTGATTCTAAGAACCTCTAATCTGTTTCCTCTCATTCTCTTAGCTATTTGATTGGTCTTCGCCGTCTCCCACATAATTCGGACATTCCTTGTCCCTATAATAATTGTTGGTCTGGTTGTTAGAAGGGGCGTCGGCCATGTGACATCGGAAGAATCTCGTATTTTACCATGAGGCTTCATGATTCTTCTGAATGAAATCCTACAACTCCTAGATCAGAGTTCAAATTGTTTCAAGGATTTTTATTTTCAGGATTTTGGCAGGGTTGTTTACTACGGGACGGGTTGCTGACCAAATGCACATGCCTCATTTATTCAGGTCCGGACTGTTGGTAACTCTAGGAGGGATAAAAGAGGGGTTACAGTTGAACGTATCAAGTATTTAATTATTTCCCTATAAAGTGCATATAGCGGAAAATGGACATTATCCGTTAATCCTAACCATGAATCATTAACTCCGTAACAAATCTTACCCTGGTGGTACTGTATTTCTTGGACTAACTAACCTGAAAATGTCTCTTGGATTCTTTGTAAAAATCCATCGATCTATGTTGATACATGACGTTTTAGCCTTATAGATGATGTTAGTTCGTGATCAAATCTCTAACCCTAAAATCCTAATCTTTATTCTAAACCTTTAAGCCCAGCTACGAATAATATAGGGACGCTCAAAAATTTGTTTACATCCTTATACCGCTTTGAGAAGTGGGATGGTCTATATCCGTATTGATAATTCTATTTATCGTAGTTTCTTTCAACTTACTGGCAGAATATCCTGTGGAAGAAGTTAATAGATTCACTAATATTGGAAATTATGTCTTACTTACTTACGCCTGTTACTCCCAATGCAGCATAGGCCGCCGACCAGCTTTCTCCAACCCACTCTGACCTGGGCCTTCTTTTCTAGTTCTATCCAGTTCTTGTTCATTCTTCTCATGTCTGTCTCTATTTCACGGCGTAATGTGTTCTTTGGTCTTCCTCTTCTCCTTTGACCTTCAGGATTCCATGTGAGGGCTTGTCTTGTGACACAATTAGGTGATTTCCTCAAGGCGTGCCCAATCCACTTCCAGCGCTTCTTCCTGATTTCTTCCTCTGTTGGAATCTGGTTTGTTGTCTCCCACAGTAACTTGTTGCTGATAGTGTCTGGCCAACGGATCCGAAGTATCTTGCGTAGACAACTGTTAATAAACACTTGTATCTTCTGGATAATGGCTTTCGTAGTTCTCCACGTCTCCGCCCCATACAGTAGAACTGTCTTCACATTTGTCTTGAAAATTCTAACCTTGGTGTTGGTTGACAATTGTTTTGAGTTCCAGATGTTCTTCAGTTGCAGATATACTGCTCTTGCTTTGCCGATCCTCACCCTCACATCTGCATCTGATCCACCGTGTTCATCAATGGTGCTGCTCAGATATGTAAAGGTTTCCACATCCTCCAAAGCTTCTCCGTCAAGTGTAATTTGATTGGTGCATATTGTATTGTATCGGAGAGTCTTGCTTTTCTCATTGTTTATATTGAGACCTACTGCTGCTGAGGCTGCTTCTACACTGGTCGTTTTCTCCTGCATTTGTTGTTGCGTTTGTGATAGAAGAGCCAGATCATCCGCGAAGTCTCAATCGTCAAGCTGCATCCTGCCTGTCCACTGTATCCCGTGCATTCCTCCAAATGTTGACGTCTTCATGATCCAGTCGATCACCAGGAGAAAGAGAAAGGGTGAGAGTAAGCAACCTTGTCTAACACCGGTCTTTACTTCAAACGAGTCGGTGAGTTGTCCTCCGTGGACGATTTGGCAGTTTAGTCCATCATAGGAGTTCCGTATGATATTTACTATCTTCTCAGGCACGCCGTAGTGTCGAAGACGCCTCCATAGTGTCGTCCTGTCCACGCTATCAAATGCTTTCTCGTAGTCGATGAAGTTGATGTAGAGTGATGAATTCCAATCGATTGATTGTTGCACAATGATACGTTAAGTTGCGATTTGATCTGTGAACGATCTATCTTTACGAAACCCAGCTTGTTGATCTCGGAGTTGGGCGTCCACTGAATCCTTCATCCTGTTCAACAATACTCTGTAGAAGACTTTTACTGGTATTGAGAGAAGAGTCTACACTTCATAATATTATCGCCTTCTTTCCCATAAACTATTCATTTATAAAGTTGTTTCTTGATTGTCTAACAGCTGGTTGGAAATTCGTCTGGGTTGATTTGAATTCTTTCTTAGAAGCGGGTTAAAAATGTTATACTATCTACATCTAGTTCCAATTTCCAAGTTATCTCAATATTAGGCTTTTGTTATTATTAATTGTTGTCTACTGCATTTCTTACTAAATGTAAGTGCGGTTGCTGTATTGTTGGCTCACCTTTTCTCATATTCTTCCCTCTTTTACCAGCTTTATTCACGTATGTTATTGTGTACGCTTCCCTAGCATACAAAGTGCCTGGATGTTAAACGCGAACTGCTACACCTTATACTCTTGCTAGTATGTTCTAACTAGAATAATCTGTTGTCATGTGTATTTTGTGAAATCTGAACTGTCAGTATGGGAGCTTCAATGATCTATAAAACACTGGATCATCATCATATATAAACATTAACTAAAATTCCAAAAATACCATTTAACCTCTTTTTAAAGGGTAAATAATCAATTGAGTATTGTGTGCATAATGAATAGATAATTACGTACTTATACAGGCTTTAATACACAAATTAGCTGTATATGGAATATAGTCGAAATATTCTTTTTGAATGACTTTTGATTGATGTATAATAACCATATGATGATAATTAATAATTAGAGGTCAAATTGAAGTACTTTCTATTCAGAAGTGGAATGATAGAGAACAATATGAAATATAACAGTGTTTGGTTATGGGATTTTAACGCAAATAATTACTACTATTTATATATAATCCGATATGTTGAACTGTTCTACATTGAATATACTTATGACAAATGTTTGTGTAAAACTCTAACCTCTTGTAATCAAATATTGAATGTAAATTACACATTAATATACAAATCACAGACACTAAATTGTCAGGAGAATAACTAAAATTGCCGGGTGAGTGTTTTTTTAAACAGATTTCTTAAAGTTGTAGTAAGAATTCATGATCTGTAGAAGTAAAGTAAATCAGTAGTAGGGAAATAGCTTAACGATAACAATTATGTAAGAATCGTTTAACATAAGGACTTGTATAAAGTTGAATACATGGATCATTCAATTCTTACTCAAGAGTTTAGAAATAATGATGGTTACTGTGAGATTTATAGGTCTTTTATTCCATTGCTTGTGGAGTTGTGGGTGTGTATTGTCGATAATTCTTAAACTACTCTGAAATGTCCATTTGTTGATTTGTGGTTTCTACTTGTTTTCTTGTTAACTTTATTTCAAGGAGAGAAATTACCCTCCTAAAGTGATATTTATCAAAAGTAATTAATCCATTAGTTTGCTCTGTTTAATGTCAACAAAAGTTTCAGAAGTAGAATATCGTTTATGATTATGTGAAATATGGTTACTAATAAACGCTATAAAATCTGTAACTGTAAACAAATCCCCAAAATCAATAGCTCTGTAAGTGTTCGACATTGGATGCTGATCACATTAGTTTCAGTGGACTCATTTGGCTGAAAGCGCTCGGTCATGAATCCGTACCAAATCACGTTTTAGAACGGCGTGCGCAACATCTCTTACGATCACTAGCCAGATTAGATCAGTCACCCATCGATATATTGATAACGCATCAAATATATCTTCCAACCTCCTCGCTTCTGACTTTTGATTTTACTGGGTGGGCGCAATTCGATCATAGGTGTTACTAGTAAAGTGTTGTCAAACTACATTACCTGTGGTATCTTCAAATCTAACGTTGATTATTATTCAGTTGTCTATCAGTAGTAACATCTCTGACTGTGAAGCTGAGTGAAACGGGATCGAATCCGTCAGGGAGCACCAATTCCCTCAAGATTACAGGTACACCTTGCTGACGAGTGCCAAGTAGCACGAAACCCGGGTCTATGGTTTCCTGTTGACCACCTCTAACTACCTTTTATGTCTATCAATTAATATAATCTCATTTTACTTTACAACTACAATACTATCCTAATATTAATCTTACAACAGATAACTGACCTATTCTTATTAAAAAGGCAATCGTAATTCTTTTTATTTTGATTCATCATTAAGGTCAATAATTTGACCACGTGTATCAAATTGCTCACTTGATATTAACTGTTTATGTATAAAGGTCAAGGATTATATTTCATGATTTCAATCAAACAATATAACAATCTTTACAACTCCACACCGATGATTATATTTCCTTTGATTTAACAGATCAAATCTCTTTTAAGTATAAAGGTTAAATAAATATTTATTCTGGTTCGAATTACGTAATCTTAATAATCAATAAAAAGTATTTGTAATTTGTAGATTAATTATCTAAATTACGAACTATTTATAAGTGTAAAATTTCTTTATAATAAGTATAACCATGCAATCAGTATAATGGGAGGGGGACTGATAAATGCTTAAACTTATTAGTCAATGCATTACACGTGTTGAATAAATCTTTCCTTTCCTCCAATGTGTACATATAAGATAGATAATGAATATCAAACCCCTTAGTTAATATGTGTGGATATTTATTTTTTTTAATAGATTTATTAAAAGTCCTTTAAGTAAACAGTAGTAATTTAATAGTTGAATTCATAAGTCAATTGAAGCTAGACCACCATGGAAAACCTAGAAGCACTGGGCGGCCATTTCTTCCTAGTATGCAACCCCCACCAGCAGTGCACATTCACAACCCCAACTCGCGAACACTTAACATTTAGACCACTGAATCGGCATCCAACAGTGTTAATGTTTAACTTCAACCAATCAATGAAGTTTATTTTACCGAGTACCATGACAATTTATAACAAAGTTTGAGGCAAGATCTTATAAGACTAGTGACTTGAATTTTTGATACTATATCAACATGGAATTTATTAAATTATTTTCCAGATTACAACATATTTGGTTTATGACACTTGATTACTGATGAAGTACATCCATCACCTTAATGATGACAACAATTATGTAACAATAAATACATACTTATTAGCATCAAAAAGAATTAGATTGATATTAATCATCACTGGGCTTTTCATTACCACTCAAAAGGTATTAGTTATTTTATTGCTATTGGGTTCTTCAAGTTTGATAATAAGTACGTTACATTTAAATTCATGAGTTGGGATTCGATCACCAATATCTATTTAACAGTTGAAAAACATTTGAATCATGTAAGATCATAAATAAAATCAAAACCTGAAATAATCAATCTGTAGTACCTTTTTCCAAAACATTGGTAACTTATATAACGCAATATGAGTAAGCAATGATAAAAAATTCCAAATCCCAATGCTCTGTCAACAAATCGTATGTTTAATCACATGGGCAACTGGGTGATACTGGCTTGATTTCACCAGGGAGCCTTCGTTCCCCCAAGAATATTGATATGCCTTTCTAACGAGTGTCAGATAAATTTGTTGATCACCTACGTAGATGATCTATGTCGAATGATGGGGGGCCTACTCGAGTTAGACGGGAATGGTGTAGCGAACCAGCCGTCCAGTGCTTCCAGGTATTCCATGATGGTTTATTCTCAATTGACTCATGATTTCAACTATGAAAATACTGAAATCTCCACAAAACCCCTTCTGAGCTTGAAATTACTCAAATTTCAATCGTTGGGATCATTCAAATAATATTTTTACATCTAATAACATTTAAATACTCTACATCTAATTTACATCCAAGTATTCATCTAAACTTTGACGAATGTTCATTGAAATAATCGATTTTATATTAATTATAGAAGGGGTTTTGTGGAGATTTAGTATTTATCATAGTTGAAAGCATGAGTCAATTGAAGCTAGACCACCATGGGAAACCTGGAAGCACTGGACGGCCGTTTCGTCTTATTATGAGACTCCTCAGAAGTGCGCATCTACGAACCCGCTCTTGCGAGATTCGAACCCAGGACCTACCAGTCTCGAGCCAGACCCCTTAACCGATAGACCATTGAGCTGGCATCCAATGGTGGTAATGTCTAACTTCAACTGATCCACGAAGTAGTGAAAAGCAGTGACCAGTGGAGTTCAACCACGTCTGTTGTGAGATAGGAACTCACTGAAGACAATTGGTGAATGGTTGCTCAACTTCGTGGATCAGTTGAAATTAAACATTAACACCGCCGGATGCCAGCTCAGTTGTCTATCGGTTAAGGGCTTCGGCTTGAGTCTAGTAGGTCCTGGGTTCGAGTCTCGCGAGAGCGGGTTCGTAGATGCGCACTTCTCAGGAGTCTCATAATAGGACGGAACGGCCGTCCAGTGTTCCCTTGTTTTCCATGGTGGTCTAGCTTCAATTGACTCACGTTTTCAACTATGATAAAATTTATATTACATTACATTACATATTGAATTGTAAACTTGTTATAATTGACTTCATTTTTACACTTAACCTTGCATATTCAACTGATACTTCTGAAATGATAATCATCAAATGATCAAATTATGAATCATTTTATAAAACAAAAAAACTCCTTTCAGAAAGGAATCACTAGAATGTATATAGATTTTCGATGAAATGGTTATCATTGTATTTGTGTATGAAGTAAATTTAAGAGAGATTATTGCACATACACACACATATATACTCACAGTAAGATAGCTTTTACTATATAGTTTTCTGTATCTCAGCTGATTTTTATTTATTTAATGAAACAGTTCTGAAATTATTAGAATAATAATTTTGTATTACACTTATTATCTATTAATCATTACGTCATCTATTGCATTATGTAACCGATTGAAGTAAGTGAAAATTATACATTGATAGTTTCTCTAGTGTCATGACAACAATTTCTATATATCTATATTTATATGAAATATATGTCATTACTTACCTGCTTTGTACATTTACATTCAGATGGCAAACAATAATTTAATTAATTTTCACCCACCTCTCAACACAGATAATATATAGATTTTATATCTCAGCAGATTAATTATTCAGAATTGTATCTTACCGTAACTAGGTGATAATGGAGTTATTGTTTCTGATGCTAATATTGATGTGAAAATAGTAAGTGGAATGAGGTAAAGTAATTCTTGATTGTCAACACCTTTCTCTTTTCAATATTAAAATATAAATTATGGTTTCATTTTCGTAAATTATGTTCCAGCTTTTTTTTTTTAAAGAACAATAGGTTAACAATGCTTGTCTTCGTATCGGTAACAAGGTTCTCTCGATCGATTTAGCTACTTTTTTAAAGTATGTTTCTTGAGGGACTATTACTACTTGTTGATATAATGAGTTCAACAAGTTGCCAACTTTATATGAAATACAATAGTCAGATGACAAGTAATTGATTCAGGGCTTGTTTATTTTTTTTATTTGATGACTTAAATCAGCTGTAATTATCTGCAAAGAAAACGGGGTTAGGTTAGATATGAAATAAACATAGAGTAATTTGAAGGTAATGATGAGGCCACTTCAAATCCTTCTGTAAGACAACGAGATAAACTTTAGTCTAGTTAATCAATTGTCGTATAAGAGCTTTGCGATTCAAAGGATCCTCTTATTTATGATTCTTTGAACATTCCTTACCCGCTTACTATCTTTTCAGAGGAAGCGATTAGTTACTTGTGTATAAAATCTGGAAAAAAGTACAGTAAAAAATTTCATAAATGTTTTGGTATCTGGATTGTTCAAGGCGTTATACTATATTTAATGAACTATAACGTTTCAGCAATTATTGCTTATACTGTTATGGCTTTCAAGTGTTGACTTATGAGTACACTGTGTTTAAACAAAGGACAACTCATAATTGTTCAGCCTTTATTCGTACCTCTAATGGTGTACTCTCAGGCATTTAACAACATTTGCTAGGTTAGTTTGCTTAACTTCTATTTGTGGAGGTGTATTGGTTGAGATTTCAGTTTAATTCCATATTCGCAACATTGATGTTTATTACAAAATATAAGTTAGTCTTAAAGAAACATTATATGGGTGATTTGTTGTTCATTTTATTTTGTTGTTCTTTGAAACAATAAAATATTGATACTGATGTTGTTCTTCAGAATGGCAATGAAAGCTTCACTACTTTTTTAAGATATAAGTATAAATTTCTTCAATAACTGACATTAACTAGGAGGCGATTAGAAATCAGACAAATGTAAAAAACCTACCAGTCTCGCGCGCGAGCACTTAACCGACAGGACACTGAGCCGACATTCAACGGTGTTAATGTCTAACTTCAACCAATCCATGAATATCCTATTAGTTAGAAATTATTCTCTCGTCATAACCTTGATACCTTAATTTTGTCATTTTTGATTGATTATAATAGATAATTTAGAAATATTGGGGCTGGAAGCACTGAAAGGTCGATGGGACCCCTAACAGTGCGCATCCATGACCTCGCACGCGGGACTAGAACCCATGATCTTCGGCCTCGCCCTCAAATGTCACTGAGCCGGCATCCAACTGTGTTAATATCCAACTTCAATCGATCGGCGAATCCAACTGGTAAAATACTACAATCTCCACAAATCCCCATAATTGTAATATTAAAGATATTTATCCACTGAAATTGTATTATATCATATTACAAAACATTGGTTTCTTATTGGTTTAAAAGAATTGCCCACGGTAATCAATAATAGTTTACTATGATCATAAAATAAAACTGTAGAGCTATGGTTTGAGTAGTGAACTCTTACAATCAAACATACAAAACTTGAGGTTTCTTGTTTTAACTACATATAGTTGTATGTGTGCATTGTTGACAGGAGTTCCAATCTAGAATAGACGAAATAACAATTCTTTACTGTTATTTTTGTTCAATGATTTTCCAAATGATATTCATCTTAATAATGATCTATCTGCTTGCAGGTTGAATTATTTTTTTCGTATTGCTAATACCATAATTTACTTCGATACTGTCATTAATCTGAGTTACTTTTTCTGGTTAGCGTTTTTTTGAGAGAGTTGGTTTTCTACGGGATGGGGTCGCTAATTCCATGCCCAACCGTCCTCCTTTACCCGGGCTTGGGACCGGCAGTAGCCCCTGGGAGAGCTACAGGCGGAGTTATTGATTTGAGTTAGAAATAAGTAAAAGAGTGAATGAATGCAATCATTTTTACATGAGAATGTTAATAAACCATATTTACCAACTAATCATATGAATAAAAGGGTATATACACTGGAAATTAACTATTTTTTTTCTAATATTAATCACAAAGGTGCCAAGTGAATCGATTTGATTCTTATGGTTCTAAAATTTTCACTGGTATATAATTTAATGTACAAAAACGTTTCTGTAAATGAATATATTCTTTTGTGGCTTAGTTAATTGTTTTTCACTGTTTATAAGATGAGTGAAAAATCTGTGTAAGAATTCTGATTTAACTAGTTTATGATGGGCTGGGGGAGGAGATGGTCAATAAATCTTCAGTATTTCCAAAATTCTTTCTTAAACTAAAGGAACATTCCTTAATTGGTGTCAAAGACTACTAGTTTTTATTCGGATAACGATAATAAATTAGATAGCATTACGATTGTGATATGGACATTTAGAATCTTCCCTATTGTAAACTGGGACTATATGGAGAGTCACAGAAATGATCAGTTTTTTACATAGATGATCTTATTGAAATGGTACCTATGGGTTCTTCACGAATCCATGAATAGTCTCCCAAAGATTTTACAATGGATCGATACGTCATCAGAAATGACTCAAAATAGAACTTCGCTGAAGTCCTGTTGTTCTTTTCCATAATATCTTTTAAGGAATGTGGGATTAACCTTTTGAGTGAGCTAAACCTACACCTTACTCTTTCTTGAACTGTTTTTTCAATGAATACTATTCAATCGATCGCATCACTTTTCTCTTTGCGAAGTGAAATGGGACAATTGGTAAGAGGTTCTTATTTCAGGTTTGAGGAAGGCTTTATGTGTTATTTTTTGCAGCCGGGTAGCACTACGAATACTCACATGCAAAATATGGCTCAAACCTGAGTACTGGAATCTGTGAATGATAAATAAACTATTTTCCTTTAATATTTTATTTACAAAGACTTTTTTCACTTCATGTAGAGAATTTTTGACGTCTAGAAAACTGACTGATGGAGTGGATACAAATACGGTGGTAGGTTGATTAGTGTGATAATAAGGAAGCCACTTTTGGTTTAAGTGTAGCAATAAGCCTAGGTGTTAGCTACGAGTACTTTTGTTAAATAACCAAAACAACGCAAACTACTACTCTATAATCAGTAGCATAAAACAGACTCGAAAAATACCAGGAAGTATGGTAGTAGAGAAATTTACACATAAAGAATCATTATATACATAAAAAACTAATTACAGGTTGTTTTTAATCAATAGGCTTTTCAAATGAGAAACTAGGATCCACCGAAATTATCGTTTAAGTGATTTGCACATAAGCAATATTGAATGAGAGAATTATATAATGTACTAGAAGTTTCCTTTTGACATAAAAACTGCACAATAAAAGCGTTATTCACGATGTTCAGTATAATATGTGTAGCTGTAGCAAATAACTCTCAGCTCAAAATATACAACACCACAAAAAATTCCTGTCCTATATATGTTCAAATTTTAAATAATAAAACATATCCCTTAAAAATTTTCGAACTATAATTAGCTAGCATACATCTTCGTCCACTAACGAATAGTTCTGACACTTTGTTTACATCTTAATATATATGTATGCGAAGTAAATAACTCTCGTTTTCCAAAGGATGTATCAGGAAAACAAATTTCTTTTCGACGAAATCATCTGCTTAAGCTGTACATTCGTTGAAAAGGAAATTTTCTTCACTGAATTCTCTTGTTCTTATTCAATGACACTATGGGTTATAATTAATTGGTTGAAACAGGAGTTAAACAGTCAAATTTATTGTAATACTTACACTGTTGAAAAATATGTGACCCAAAGTTTTGATCAGTATACTCTTGTAGTTAATTTGATGAAAATCTTTTATTATGGAATACTATTTTGCATTTTTTCAATGTTTTGTCTGTAAACCACTGTGCCTTTTCAGTTGATATATTGTAATAATTGTTATATACTGAATGTCGATATATAATGGGCGAAATCAATTTAAAAATGTATTTCTCTAGTGTAGAGTAGTTATACATCTCTTAAAATAAAGAACTTTTTGTAGTTTACATCGCGAATTGATCTTAGTTATATAATCACTGAAAAGCAGGGGGCATAAAATATCTGTCAGATCCTAGTATACAATCCTTCAGAAGTTTAACCTCTCGTCAGTTATCGAACCCACAAGCTTTACATTTGAAAAGAAGAGATCAGTAAGCAACTACAGGTTCAAATTTTTAAATTTGATCAGTTCTCGATAAAACGTAATCACATTTGGGTGCTATTGGAAGGTAACTAATTCACATCTGACATTATTGTACTCCACTGTGATGGAAAAAAAAGAAATTCGACAATCTCCGCAACGCATATATTAAATATTTTTCCTTCTGAACACTAGTTTTGTGATTATTACCATTTTATGTTATTCTCACCAATAATATTATTACGGTCATTGCATTATTATCAATTTATTGTAATCATTGCAGTCGGATTACATATATGTCAAACACTTTAAGATTTCAGTAGCTAAGTGAATAATCGGAAGATGTTTGACGTTATTGCCAACTACTTATGAGTAGCAAGGTTGATTTGGTCAAATTTATTAGTAATTTTTGTTATGCTACTTGACTGATGATTGAGAAATTTTATTTCTAAAACCATGAAAATTATCGGGAAAAACAAGAAAATAGTGAAATGTCATTCCTAATTATATTGAAATGAGGGAGATTTCTTGTCGATTTGGATGAAATATTTGCAATTAGAAATTTAAAACAATTATATTGAATGATTACATACACATATACGCTTGTTACCTCTCGTGGAGGAGCATAGACCTCACACTATCATTCTCCATCCAACTCTATCCTGGACAGTTCTTTTTAGTTGCTATCCATCCTTTCCATGCCTATTTCCAATTGCCAACGCAATGTGTTCTTTGGCCTTCCTCTTTTCCGTTTCCCTTCAGGATTCCAAGTTAGCTCTTGCTTCATGATGCAGTTTGATGATTTCTGAAATGTGTCGTATTCAATTCTAACGTCTTTTCCTAATTTCTTCTTCAGATGAAAGCTTGTTTGCTCTTTTTAACGGCAAGATGTTGTTGGTGGTTTCCAGCTGACATACATTGATTATCTCACGTTGACGATTGTTTAGAAATATATGTACTTTTTGATTGTTTGTGATATATCAGAATTTTCAATACAAATGTCAAAACAGTTCTACTGTATGGGGCGGAAACCTGGAGAACTACGAAAGCCATCATCCAGAAGATACAGGTGTTTATTAACAGTTGTCTACGCAAAATACTTCGGATCAGATGGCCAGACATTATCAGCAACAACCTACTGTGAGAGAGAACAAACCAGATTGCAGTATAGGAAGAAATCAGGAAGAAGCGCTGGAAGTGGATAGGACACACATTGAGGAAAGCAGTCAACTGCGTCACAAGACAAGCCCTCACATGCAATCATGAAGGCCAAAGAACACATTACACTGAGAAATAGAGACAGACATGAGAAGAATGAACAAAAACTGGATAGAAGTAGAAAGGAAGGCCCAGGACAGAGTGGGTTTGAGAATTCTGGTCGGCGGCCTACGCTCCATTGGGGGTAACAGGCGTAAGTAAGTATGTTGTTATTCAAGCAGTCTGACTGCAACTGAATAATTACTATCGTAGAAAATTTGTGAAGTTAGCTTTTGTCATACAAATAATGATCGAGTGAACACTACAAACCAAGAGGTATTGAATGACATTTTCATCCTAGTGTTGGATTTCCTCAGGACTGAGCACCCACGATCCCACCATGGAGTGAAACAGTGATGGAAACTAGCCTCAAATACTTTACAATATTTCTACATTATAATTAACATATCCACTAGGGACTAGCTTTAAGAAAAAAAAATTTAGTATGAGACAGAAATCGATGCAATTCTGTCATGTTAAAAGTGAGATAGATGATTGTCATAAGGATTGGTTTAAGCTGAGGATACGGAAAGTAATGGTATTTAAGCTCAGCAACCTAAAAGTATTCTGCTCGTTGCGAGATCTTAAGGTTTTAGGTTAAATTAATGATAGGTCAATAAGTACACAGTGTCGAGGAAACTGAATAGTTTTTTATTAATGATCGTCCAGATGAAATCAGTCCCCAAATGCGCTGGTACGGCCGAGAGTGGGAAGAGTCGGCTCTCCCTCTCAAAATGCTCTCACATGGTCACGCGTATATAGCCTCTGCCAGGGAAGTCCTACTCACTGCCTTCTCGTAGCGTAGTTGTTGTTTACAAAATTGAGAGGATGAAAAGCGAATGTCTGGCGCTTTAACCGGGTTGGTGGACGAGGCGAGTCCACCCAGGGAAGTTGGAAAACCCTGATTCCAAACCAATGGTGCACATGGGCTTCAGTATCCTGAAGGAACAAATGGCGTATGAACCAATCGTTGGTCACCGGCTACCATGGGACTGCATCTCCTTACGATGCTCCACTGCGTTGTGGATCAGACCTTTAGGTCAAAGGCTCCAGGTGTGGGCCCCTAAGAAAACCACCTGCTTCAGTTTGGGAAACTGGGCAGTATCACAGCCCTCACACAAATCAAATGAGATTTGTGAGGCGCATATATATCTGGTGCTTCCTTGTACCAATATTTATGTGCTTAAATATATTTTTGATTTTATTCTATACAAGGTATCACCAACCATTATTTCTAGATCTCAAACCTAAAGTGTGGTACAAAGCTTAATACACAAACTTGTACTTGATCATTGAGTTGTAATAAGTCATGAAAAGATGTCTTTTTTCTTTGAAGAAAAGAATGAATATTATGATGAATGATTTTAAATTTAAATCAACTTCAGAATGTCATTGTCATGACTTATCTATACTCACTATCAATGTGTTTGCTAACATTGATTGTGCCAAAACGATCTACAACTGATGAAGTATTTTAATGTCTTCACCCAAACTATCAATCAGAACGTCAGGGAGACCAGACAAGTATCCACGGCTATTTTTTATTATTCAGACCATAAAACTTGTGATTATGTGCATGAAATACACCAGCATGAAGTACTTAAAATAGTCAATCAGTATGTGCTACATGATTAGATTTACGACATAATACTGAATAACAGGTGTAATACGTCTGGCACTTGAATACTGACCGTTTGTTATTTCCTTCCTTCTTCTAACTTAAGCTCCAAAAGGAAGACAAAAGATGGAAAGCATGAACAGAAGCTTTACTTTTACGTTTAGTTTATGTATAGAAAACAAGAGTGAATGAAGAAAAGAATGGCGTTGGAGTTCTGGAAACACAGAATTTGGTAAAAAAAAATAGTTATTCAATCAGGGGATGATAGAATCCTTTATTTTTCTAAGAATTTTCCATTGGATGCTGATTGTACAAAATAGTTTTCAGGCTTTTTTTGGCTGATGAAGACTTTTTCGAGGAATTCACAAGGAGCCTTGTTGTAACTGAACAAAATTATAGGCTGTTAGTTGTAAGTGGGGAAAAACTGCTACTTGGCACGTGTTACAGGACTGATATGCCTCAATTTAAGGAAGAAAATTAAAACTATGGATATTAATTTTTTATGCATCAAACACTAATTTCTGATGTCGTTTTGGATCAGTTGAAAATCGAAACGACACATATGATTTACTTATTCAGTGTCAGAATGCAGAACCTGTAGGAGTGTGCATCTGTTCAAGTTGCTTTACCTTATTACCACAAAGAGATGGAGTTGTCAAGCCAAATCTCAGAACAGTTGAGGTATTAACGGTATCAGTGGTAATAGGAAAGATTAGACATCGAAGATACAAATTTGTGGGATGAAAAATCCAGAATTCGGGGCAAGACAGAGAATAAATGAGCCTGCGCCATTGTGAACGACTTTGATCCATGTCATTCAAATTTTCTTAACACTGATTACGATAATCACTTTCTACTCAATTTATTTGAAACTATCCTTAAAAATCGCAAGGGTTAATCCGTGCTTCTCTCCCTCACTTTAGATTACTTATAGCCTTTTCAACCTCACTGAATTGGAGAAATTACATCAGGTTGCTTGGAGATAGTGGGTAACTGGAGGGCATTTGAACTGTGCCCTAAAGTATCCTGGCTATCGGTTCAATCCCCCGAATTGAGAGTAATAATACCGTATTTTTCCAAGATAGATCCACTTAGAGTCAGATTTCTATGCGTTTCCTTGATAAGACCGAATAGTTGTCTACTGTTGTCATCTTTTCCATTTCCTGCTTTTACTACCCCCATTTGATCATTAGGCAGGCTTTTTGTCAGCCCAAATTTATGCTGCCTCCGCTCCCCATCGTGTTCTGAGCCAGACAGGACGAGTTTTCGAGTATCTATCAATGCTGTAGACGCCACTGAAACCCGATGACTTTCCCTAACATTTTCATTTAAATTACTAGTAGATATCGCTTTTACGGTTGACTAACTTGTTCTTTAGTTATTCGTGAAATATATTCTTAACTCTCTCATCATTGTGTTGGATTCGATGTTTTCTTGCTGTGGCTTTTCTACGTCCAATAACATGCAAACAAATACGTGCTCGAACTAGAGCATGATTCGAGTCTAAAGATATGAACCAGAATAGGCAACAGTCTCCAATCGAGCTCTTCCAATGGTGGCTAATGGCAATGTGATCAACTTAAGCCAACTGTGAGGGTCACCACATAAGACGGAATCTGAATACATTGAACTGGGAAGCACTTGACAGAAATTAATCAACAACTTGATGGATGTGTACGACTTATAACACTAGTGAAGTAAACTGCATTGCCTAACTAATATAACTAAATTGAGTTACATTTTTATTTACTTGTCCAACAAGTGAAGTCATAAGCCAATCACTGTTAGACCACGATTGAAAACCTTGAAGGATTGGACGGCCGTTTCTTCCTCGTATGGGAATCGTCAGGAATGTGCATCCACAACCTAGGACGCGGAAATCTAACCCAGGACCTTTGGTCTCGCGTGAGAACACTTAACCTCTAAACCACTGAGTCGGCATCCATCAGTGTTAATGTCTAACTTTAATCAATCCACAACGTTGTGTGACCATCTTCCCGATCCTCACGTTGGGGGGGGGGTCGTGGTTCAGTACTGCTGAGGAACCTTCATACTAGAATGAAACGGCCGTGCTCAGTGCCTCACGGTTTTTAATGATTATCTATCATTGCTCGGTTCGTCGTTTCAATAAACTACATTGTAACAGTTATCGAGTTAGATAGAAGTTTATAATGTTGACAATATAAAGATCACAAAACAAATGTTGAACAAAATACACATTCCTAAGGTATATTGTGTATCTTCAGAGTGATTTCTAAAGTTTTTATTATTATCAACCTTCTACCCACAGTCATAACAGTTATATAGACACGAGAAGTTGGTAAAAAGTTTTTTATTATTAATAAATAATAATCAATAAAAAACTAAATGAATAAAAGGAAGGTGCAACAACCATAATATTTACGAAAAAACCAATATTAATAATAGTAAATTGTAAAAGTTCAATTAAACTGACTTTTTAAGCATCATTTATTAAACATTTTATATTGTTTGTTGACCTCGTAAAAAACAACCTTATATATATATATATATATATATATATATTTATAAATACATAATATGGAATACAAGTAACTAAATAGAAAATTTAAATGATCTACTCCGCCTGTAGCTCCTCCGGGGGCTACTGTCGGTCCAAAGCCCGGGTAAAGGAGGAAGGTTAGGCATGGGGTTAGCGAACCCATCCCGTAGAAAACCAACTCGCTAAAAAAACGCTAACCAGAAAAAATTATTCAAGTAACTGAAAATTGTGATATGTTGGTCACGATGAGAAAAACTTTAAACAAAAAAAGTTAAAATGACTCAAAAAAAAAAGAAAGTAACATATGTATATTATGCAAATAATAAAAATAACTGCGACAATAGTACATATATTAGTATGTACTATGACCTTATTGACGATAACGATTCATTGAAGATGATAATGAATAAGGTAGATGTTGTAAAATTCTGTGCGTTATTCCAACTGGCCGAAGATGATATATTAAGTATTCTAAAATGTACATTCTCACTGGTATTAAACCACCGAAACTGATCAGCAATGGACTTGCAGGTAACTAAATTCAGTTGGATGGATGGTATTGGTGAGTGGGAGAAAAAAAAGATAAAAACAGTTGAGATTATTTCTTTTAAACAGAGAATCAATGAGCGAAAAAAAGGTAAAATGATGTATTTACTCAAACTTAGATGAAATTAAGGTTTTGACAGCACATAAGTGAGTATTAGAAAAAAATAGAGATAAACTGGCATAGAGATGTAGTCACATGGTAGCCAGTGACCAACGATTGGTTCATACGCCATTTGTTCCACCAGGATACTGGAGCCCATGTACACCATTGGTTTGGAATCAGGGTTTTCCAACTCCCCTAGGTGGACACTCCACATCCACCAACCCGGTTAAAGCGCCGGACATTCGCTTTTCATCCGCTCAATTTTGTAAACAACAACTACGCTACGAGAAGGCAGTGAGTAGGACTTCCCTGGCAGAGGCTATATACGCGTGGCCATGTGAGAGCATTTCGAGAGGGAGAGCGGACTTTCCCCACTCTCATCCGTACTAGGGCATTCGGGGGCATAGGTTAATGTACACAGGTTTGAGTGATGGTGATATTATCACCAGGTATGTTAATCTAAATAGGTGGAGAAGACAGTAGAAATCCAAAACTCACTGAGTGCCTTTACATGAAAAAGTTGTTATGCTCCGATTCTAATGAATATTATCAACTGTATGGAAACTCGTGATTATTGTCTTAAATGAAACATCAAAGATAGACTTTTTCAATTTTAATAACAGAGTGACTTAGAATTAAGACGATATACTTCTTCTTCATAAATAAATTGCAATCATAGTGGAAATTACTAACTGATCTTAGCTAGACAACCATTGAAAACTTAGAAGCACCGGGACAGTCGTTTCGTCCTAGTATGAAACTCTTCAAAAAGGTGCATCCATGACCTCACCACTAGCGATAGAACCCAAAACCTTTATCTCATACGTGAACACTTAACCTCTAGATTGAACCGGGACTTAATGGTATATATGTCTAATTTTAATCAACCCACAATATTACGCGACCATCTTTCATTGTTTTCGGTGGGTACCATTTTCCCGCCCGACACGATTAGCTGTCCAACTTAGATCGGTTCGTGATCTCAATAAGATTCAACAATCTTATGACCACCATATCGATATTTGATTTAAAGTTAGATATATAGATAAAGAAAGAAGACTGTTTTATGTACACTTTTTAACACTTACTTTCTTTAAATCATACACTGCTTGTGTATAATCTGTTTTTATCGGATTCCACTGAATTGTTCCGCTATTATTATTACTGTTATTAAATGTTCCAAAAAGATTGTTTATAGTAACATTACTGAATCGTGACTTTCCAAACATATCAATACTATCCTTGAATTCTATGCCTAATGCTTTTGCACATTTAGCTAAAATTTTGTTTTAAAACAAAAAAAATGATAAAATGAGGACTATATATATATGCTATTGCTGGGTTTGAGGAGTCATTCCTAAGAATACGTCAACAGTACTCGAATTTGTGAATGTATTTGGACCTATATGATCACTGAAATTTCGGTTCGACATATCTGCAAACTTTGTAGGTATACTGTTACGTTTTCTTACGGAACCAGTAGCTACTACAACTGGTGATGAAGAGATGTTCATGCAGGTCAAGATACGTGAATTTCATAGAGGTTTATTGTGGTATCTCTAGTGGCAAGATGGTAATCTATCAAGAGAGCTTGCCGGATTTCAGATGACTTCTCACTCCTTTGGGAAAAAATCGTCCACGTTCTGAAAATTTTGCTATGAATAAAATAGTTCAACAATGTTCTAACGACTGTGGTAGTGATATCCGAACGAATAATAAATAGCCTTTGAAAGCCCAGTCGCGATCAATCGTCTAGCACTCTAGGCACTTCTATGTGCCAAGAGTGAGTTGGATTTATGCGTTGGCTAGGTGAAGTCACAGTATGCAAACATAGTAGTTTTTAGTAAATCAAGTAGCTGTGATTTATCAGTACTTATAAATAGATCAATGGTATTATATAAAGTTCGAACAAATTCAGCAGATTAAGTTTGACTAGGTGCACGAAAAGGTATTGATCTCAAAGATTGGTTCGATGGTCCTATCTTCTTAAGAGCTTGAAACCCGATTATTTCTGCAGAGTATTTGGGAGATCTGGCCGAACATATTGAATTCAAGCAATTATCTACTAAAATCAAAGCATTCTCAACCTTTTGTTTCATTACTCAGATTGGATAAAATTACTTAAAGAAGAAAGCCTGTTCAAAATTTAAGTCTTCAGATAATATTAGAAGGGATATTCGTGAGATTTGTGCTCTTTAAAGTTCTGACTAGCCTCAGGCACTTAGGTTTGAGCAACTTGTGTTGGGGAACATCTATTGTGAGTAAGGTGATCTCGAGTGATGTTAGATATATGAGAGTGACTGTCACTTCCCAGTTTCGCACGCTGTGAAAGAACCTTTGTTTTCGAGGGACCTGGTAAGAAAACTGGATTAGAAGTTGAGTCTTAGCGACTTGGAAGCGTGAGTGAACAGCCCAAGAGACAAATGCTTGGGATCGATTACACACGGCATTATTGCGAGCAGATTTCAATTTGTTAGTTTCGTACTTCAAAGGTCTCACCTCTGGAGACGGGAATCCGTAGGGTGTGATGAGGTGCGGCATTTTCAGGGCCGACACTTCTTAACCCCTCCCTTATGTTATGAAGAGACAGCACCACTGTACATGCCGGTAATCTAGGTGGAACATCTTACTGCTGGATTTATTCTGTTACAGGAGCAATAAGAGGAAACTACTTATCTATTTTGATCTAATGTATATAAAGAGTTACATTTTTGTTAAACTATGATTCTTTACAGTGTAGCTGTAAATAATTCCCCAAAATCAGTAGCTCATTAAGTGTTCCACATTGGATGCTGACCACGTTGTTTAAGTGGACTTGTTTAGCTGAAGGCTTTCGGTCATGCATCCGTACCAGATCACGTTTCAAATCGGCGTGGGACACTGCTCTTACGTTTCTATAGCCAGCTTATAGTAAAGGTTCCTCGATATATTGGTAACGTATCAAATATATCTTTCCTACCTCTTCTCGTCTGACTTCTGATTTCCTCTGGCCGGGAACAATCGATTATAGAAGATACTACTGGTTGCTAGTTGTAAAACTAGAATATCCGTTGTATCCTCAACAGTCACACGTAAGGAGTTGTCACTGCGATATTCCTGTGGTTCAATGTAACATGGAGAATTTTGTTGCTTATTCATAATTATTAATTTCATGGTGTTTGCTACTTTTGTATGAATCCACTTAGTATCCTTAAATCATTTGAAGATATAAATCAAAATGCACAAACCTTGTGACTGGCATTATGCTAGGGCTCAGTAGTTACCTATGCTTGCCAGAGTCTAGTTAGTTAGATTTCATGTAACCGGAGAGTATGAGTTTGCTACTGCTTTCAGCTTAGACCACCCAGTGGGTTGTATTTAATTTCAACTAAATAACCACAAAAAAAAACACCTACTTACATATTTGAATATCTTCACGAACATGCTGAATTGGCCCACAGTCAGCCACTTTGTCTAAACCTTTCAGAACAATTAATTCGAGAGCAGTCCTTGATAGTACGTAGCCAAAACTACCAGATACAGTGAATTCATTTGGACGGATCTTAAATAATTAGATAAATGGAGTATTAAAAAAGCTTTCAAAAAAGCATTTTATTATTGAAGAAATAGGTTGTGGAATCAAGGACGCGCGTTTTGTTCTATTTGCTACCTGTCAGACGGGTGTACTTGTGTTCCAGAGTTGATATTAACTCCGGACTTTGAACCCACCGCCTTTCGCTTCAAACGCCCAATGAGCTGTCAACTCAACTACTAAGACCAAATAGCTACTCACTTGCGCAACGGGTATAGAATTTAATCTGATTTGTAATGGTTTGGGCCATCTCATTTTTGACATATTGAGGTGATTTGCATAGGATACACGCACACCGCTGGATCCCGGGTTAGTAGTCTACAGGTTAAGGTCCTGGGTCCGATCCCCGCGTGTGAGATCATGGATGTGCACTTCTGAGTCCCACACTAGGAAAGGCCGTCTAATGCTTCCAGGTTTTTAGTTGTGGTCTAAAAATGATCGGTTCATGGCTTTAATAAAATATTAACGGGACAATGAAAACCATTACAAATTGAACTGTTAGTATTATTATTGTAAAATTAAATATTGAGGAAAAGACTCAAGTTAAGAAAGAAAGGTTACATTCATACAGTGCAACTAAAAACAGGCATAAAATTAACAGATTGACGAAAATTTCTAAGTTAACTATTAAACTGTGAAACTTAAATAAATGTTAGTTTAATACAGTTATATAATTTTAAAGTGAAATAGTCAACTAAAAGTTGGAAAGAAAAAAATTAAAGAACCTTAAAAATATTCTGAACAAGCACAATTCAGTATTCAGAAATACAAATAATCATAATGTAAGTGAGTTAACTTTCATTGAAACAACTTTATATAGTATCATGTATTATTATTAACAGTATTGAAAATTCAAATGACTCATCCATAAGGTACTTGGAAATGATCGACATTCTAAGTGTGAAGGCTAATGATAATCGTGGTGGGCTAACAAATGATAATCTCATACGGCCATCTTTCATAGTAGTTACATGTCATTGACTGATCGTATTTCTGTTTTTACCATTCAGTTCTAGTGTTCATAAATAATGTGAGATGTAGAAATCGCTAAAATGGTACTCACAAAGCAAAACCAAGCCCCATAAATTGGTGTTTCAAGACGGTGGAATTAACTAACTTATCATCACTGAGCCCGAAGACACACTGTTGGACTTCAGAAATGTAGAGTCTGAAGAAGCGCAGTGCTTATAACCGAAACTTGAGAGGGCTTACGGGGTCCCACACTTATATGATATAGCTGTTTAATTTACCAAGTGTTACAATAGCATGCTACATAGTAAAAGTAGTATTTAATGGAAATTACTCCCAAATGATTAATTCACCAGTAACTACAAGAATGAAAGTGGAGACGGTTATTTCTAGTATTACTATTTGCTATAGGTTTGTATTTTCTGGTTGATGTTATTACAGACTGAATTGGATCAATCTCTATTCGTATATGGGCTTTGTAGGAAGATACCACGAAATTGTCTATGGTTTAAAACATGATGTCTTGGATTCCACTGTCAGTCAGTATCCAAAAATATGATAAACACTAAAACTATAGGAAATTATAAGACATTTGGTCAAGGAAGTCATATGTCAGCATAGACTGATTAAGTCTAGTCTTGAATACCAATGACAGGAAAACAAAAATCACTACAGATACCAACAAATATTATATTCGTTGAATTAGTTGATAGCTACCATTTCTCAGTAGATTGAATGAGAAAGTGTTGGGTATTGGTTTAAGTTTTAGTGTGAGCACTAACGCCAGGATGCTTATTTACTCGACTAACGAGTCCCAAATAGAACGGAACGCGCGATATGGGTGCTACTGTTAGACACTATTCAAAATATAATTAATCTGTAAATGCGGACAGAAACTAGGTGCCAGTTAAGGTAGTCCATACAGCAAACATAGACTTATCAGATTCAGTACTGAATATAAAAGATAGGACAATATGGATATTTACGATGAACATAAATGAAATTGATTGCAAAAATCACACACACACACACACTATATATATATATATATATATATATATATATATAGAGAGAGAGAGAGAGAGAGAGAGAATAAGTATTTCGTTTTAATTTAAACCTGAACCGAAAAACAAACAAACAGCATATCTGTGTATGTATTACCTTTAATCAAGCAACTAATAAGATGGACTTAGTTCATTTAAACACTCGAACTAACAGTTAATTATGAAACAAAGTATTTTTTTAGATTTGTGACAATAAAGAAATCGTCACAATCATCTAAATACAAAATCAGAATATTATAAAGATGATATTCTTAAGTGTGGCGATGATCATTATCCTGAATAAACTTCAAACAACACATATTTCCACAAACAGAAAAAGTGTAATTTATTTTAATTAGATTACAGGTTACGTTTGTATACAATAAGAAACTGACGAATTTTGAACAATTAATTGCAACAAGCTTTATATATGTACGAGTAAAGGAATGTAGATGAGGTTGGGGAGAACTGGAGCTACATTAACAAAAGGTAATGAGTGTCGGTTATTCACATTTATCATGAGGAATCTCAACTCAATTTCGATGAATTGCTCATGACACTTGCATTTTGGAAAAATAGTTTTCAGAGGTCTTTATTGACGCAGAGTAAAATGGTAGATTTTAGTTTTTTAACTTTCTCTTAGGTCTAGAAATTTATTTAAAAGCTGAAGTATGGCAAAACATTAGCTAACAATGGACTGTGCCGGGGTTGTATCCATAGGTGATACTTAAGCGCTAATTAGTCTGATTGGTAGTTTGGTAGGAGTATGAACCGACATACATAGTTTTATTATTGATAAGTATCCATAATTGTCTCTATCTACAAAGAAACAGTATGGGAATTGTCTTACAAAATCAAAGTTTTCAGACTAAATATTTATTTCAATTAATAGACTAACAATTAATAATGCAAATTAGTCAAATACAAGTTTGTATATTCGGTTTTTAAGCTATACCACTTTCGTGAAGGCTAGCGATACTACTCAGACAATTAAGCAGTAGTAGGTGAAGTGTGATTCGAAAGTATGACTAAATGGATGAAAGACTAATGTTTAAACCATTAAGGCACTGATCTATGGCGAATGGATTTTAATCTAATAATACACAAGAAAATCAATTTTTTCAAAGTGGAGCTATACTATTGGGTCGTGAAAATAAACTGTATCAGAAATACTATTTATCCTTCGAAGAAAAGTTCTGTGGAGAATGTGCTTTTGTGTAGGTGCAACAAGCGTAATGCATCAGGGTGATATATATGTATATATAAAACGACTGTCGCATACGGTTCGTTTTAGAGGTCGTCAATGCTGGAAGTGTTGACGTATCCCAAACATTGTATTAGATCTATTTGAGCGCACATTACATTCCATAAACTCACCCATTCATGGGTTATAAATCATCAAGCTTACCAGACGAAAAATCCTTTCATCAATTCATCAACAACATATATAGCCTTTCTCAGACCATCAGTGTATGATGATGTACATGTAACTGCTTAAGGGCGTGTCGTTACATCTTGTGAAATTGTTATGGTGAATGGTAACTTTGGGATCCATTTATGAATCAATACTATGCATATTCATGTCTCTCTTATTATAAGCGTTATTTTGACTTATGAGCTATTGTTATACGATTTACCATTCTTGAATTACGCCCTGTCTATCATTTACTATCTCCCTTATTCACAGTCACATTTAACTAAATCTTGTACAAATGTTGTTTTCCGATTTTATGGTACGATGTGGTCTGTCTGTTTGGTATATAAACCCAGAATATTCGAAATAAATGATTCGTACCGCAGAGATTGAAATTGGTGTTCTGGATTTAACTGGCTAAGCTAGGTAGATAGCAGGATTGATAAGTATTCTAGACTGCTCGTACGGGTTTCGTGTGTCATTGGTCCAATAGACAAATCACTGCTCTTTAACTGGCGGTGTTATCACGTTATACATTAACAGGGCATCCAGGCGGCACAAGTTATAACAGAAATCATCATTAAAATATCTATTGCAGTGAAGCAACTAGTTTTTCCCTAATGGATCCATCGCTCCATTAGCCTCGAGTTATCGGCATCGTTTTCTTAGGAATGTATATCGTTCATTTAAATCTAATTTTACGATATAACTTGGTAGAACTTTGCGTTGCAGATGGCTCAGTACATTACACGAAGTCTTACGACACAAGACGTCCTGAGTTGAGGATTCCCATTCCAAGAACAACTGAAGTTCAATCAGGATGGGTGAAATTTTTGACACAACTGCAGGCTTATAATAAGCCTCATTGACGTCAATGACCGGTTTTACAGTATCAGTTTGCATGCTTTGCAGAATGCCCATCCAGCAAGGGCCCAGTGAAACTACTTTTTTGCAATTATAAGTCCTTGTCAGTAACTGTGGTCCCTTTCAAACACCCAAGTAGGTGTCGAGGTATTTCCGCTTAAGAGATTCATAGCTACCACTACTGTGAAGTATCACAAGTAACAACGTTTTAAAACTTGCATGAACACAATTTACAACAGTAAGATTAATAAAAATCCCTTACTACTCAAAATTAGGTAATAATAATAAACTTTAAACGACTAACCTTATAGATATGACCCATAATAAATGGTTTACGAGGATCTGTGTATTCTAAAGCATTTCTTAAGTTTTCCATAATCACATAAGTTGTGTCATCAGCTTTAAGAAAATATGCCGCTTTGTAAGTTTGTTTATATAATGCACGAAGTGTTTCACGCATTGAAATCCAAGAATGTTTAACATAATTTTGCGTCCTATCAACGGCTATAAGTAAATAAATAGGGAACTTAATACTTTATTTTACTTGAACACATAAACATTGACATAAGGGGGTACCAGATATATATGCGCCACACAATAACAATGAGGTCAGTCAGTCAGTGGTCTTGAGTTCTGTTAGACGTATGAGGGCAGTTATCACTTCCCGGTTGCCCACACCGTGGAAGGGTTCTTCTAGGGGTATCTGAAAAGGAAATTGGGTAGAAGTGGTCTTAATGACCTGAGAACGTGACCGCAGTGCCCAAGGGACAACTGCTTGAGGTCGGTCATACACGACCTTTTTGTGGGTAGTTTTTGTGTTAGCTCCGTTCTTCAAAGGACCTTACCGCAGGAGACGGAAACCCGTGGGATAAGGTGAGGTGTGCATTTTTGGGGTCGACCTTTTCTAACCCCACCCCTCCTTGTGGGAAGGCAGCATCACTGTCATGCTGGTTGTCTGAAGGAAACACCTTACTGCTGTCACACCTCTGTACAGTCAGCAGTACGATTTCGCCTTCGGACCTTGGGTTTGCTGCTTTTAGTCTCACCGCTCTTCAAACGACCTGCCTGGCATGGTAGGACCTTGAGGAACGATTGTTCCAGCCAGTATAGCTCGATTGACTCATCACGATAGGCAAGCCCGGCCACCATGTCAGGGTAGCAGCAACGGTCGGGAATGAGGCCAGTAGCAGTTATCATGGATTTGTGTGAGGGCTGTGATACTGCCCGAGTGCCCAGACCGAAGCAGGTGGTTTTCTTAGGGGTCACATCCTCAACCTTTGACCTGAAGGTTTAATCCACAAGGTAGCGGAGCAACGTTAAGAGATCCAGTCCCATAGTAGCCGGTGACCAATATTAGGTCCATACACCTTTTGTTCCCTCACGATCCTGGAGTCTGTATGCACCAGTGGTTTGGAACCAGGGTTTCTCGACTCCTCTAGGTGGACCTTCCGTGTCCACCACCGTGTTGGCATTATTTATTATTATTAAAATATATAACAATAAATAATATCAACACGGTTAAAGCGCCGGACCCTTTTTTCGCTTTTCGCCCTCTCAATTTCGTGAACAGCCGTCTTCTCGAAAACAAAGCAATCTAACAATAGTGTGAAACAGTTATAATGAACAATGTTTTTTATTACTAGTAAAACCGCAGATCAAAGTTATGACAACATGATCGGCACACTCGTCTTAAAGAGTAATGCCTCTAAATGCCCTGGTGTGACCAAGGGTGGGTGGACCTATTTTGGTCAGTGGCCACTACGAAACTGTAACTCCTGAACTGTCTTGTGGATTAGACCTATATATCAAAGGCCCGGGGAGTGGTCTCCTAAAAAAGCCAATTGCTTATGTTTTCTAGTTGCTTTGGAATAACTTATAGGCAGACTATGCATGGAGGTGAATTGTACGTCTCTGAATGATGAGTAACACCTTAATATAAATTTTCTGTTTGACGTAGATCACCGTACAAAATGAAATGCTATTACACAAGAATTTAAGTACTTGGAATATAAATTTCTTATGCCTATGAACATTACACATTTTCTTTACTTCATACAAACGAATTAATAAAATTTTCTAAATAAAGACAAAAAAATAAGATCGCTTTTGTGACTTACCAAGCATTTTCATTAATTTTTCCGCTTTTGAACTTATAAAACTAAAACGAGTACACCTTCGAGCCCAAGTTGTTTGAACATGATAAGCTTTGGTTAAATGTGACTGTGGTTCCGTTAAGATATAACAATATATATTAATCTTATTAGCAAGATTTTGAGCATAACTAACATCAGCTATAATAGATGAGTTATAAGAAAAATTAGGGAAACGTACTTAAAGAAAATATGGAATATTGTTTTGTGCTCTGAAGCAAGCTACCGTCTGACAAACATTTAAATTTCGGTGTCCATGATAAAGTAACAATCCAATTCAATAAAAATACGAACCCTAATCCGATTAAAAATAATTTCACATCATTCAATCGTAACTTAGACTAAGGATGTTTATATGTGATTGAAAACATCTTACCAGTGTATGCACCAACCTGTTTAAACCACTGCATTTTTGAACCATACTGAGGATCAGATTATGAAACTCTGTGACAAAATAATAATAGTACAGTTTTAAGTCAAACAAAACGACACATACGTTAGGAAAGCAAATGTATAAAATGATCAGATTACCACTTATCATCTATGCTTTAGCCCCCAAATGCCCTGGTACAGCCGAGAGTGGGGAGAGTCCGCTCTCCCTCTTCAAATGCTCTCAACATGGCCACGAGAATATATAGCCTCTGACAGGGAAGTCCTACTCACTGCATTCTCGTGGCGGGGGTGTTGTTCACGAAAGTGAGAGGACGAAAAGCCAATGCCCAGAACTTTAACCGGGTTGGTGGATGTGGAGTGTCCACTTAGGGGAGTTGGAAAACCCTGATTCCAAACCAATGGTGTACATGGGCTCCAGTATCCTGAAGGAACAAATGGCGTATGAACCAATCGTTGGTCACCGGCTACCATGGGACTGCATCTCCTCACGATGCTCCACTGCCTTTTGGGTTAGACCTCTAGGTCAAAGGCTCCGGGTGTGGCCCCCTAATAAAACCACCTGCTTCAGTTTGGGCACCTGGGCAGTATCACAGCCCTCACATAAATCAAATGAGATTTGTGAGGCGCATATTTATCTGGTGCTTCCTTGTACCAATATCTATGTGTTTAAATAAAATAAATAACTATGATATACACAGTGGAAACACTAGATATAATCAATTATGTCAAGTTCGATAACCAACTGATATTGACTTAAAATCATTTTCTACACAGATAAAAACATAAGTGTTTACTTCCTAATTCATACATACTGGTTGCTTGGATCTTCCCACCGATGTTTAGGACTGAAATGAATCAATCTTCTTTGGTATGTGTGCATTCTATGCAGTTTGCCTCAATATTTCTTATAAGTCACAAGCACTTTTAGCAAAAGCAGATGGTCACTATCAGTGGAACTCAGGAGGTACTTGTGCAATGGCTATCTGAACTTAGTAGCCAAGTGGATAACTCAATGTTTGGAGATAAAATTGCTAGGTTCAAGTCCCAGAGTAAACATCGACTATGGGATGTAGGTATATCTAACTGACTAGTCCCAACTAGGACGAAACGAGCGTCCTGGATTATACTGCTAGCCACTAACCATCTCTTAAAATAGATGTTTACGTTAATCCGATGTCGGGAAATGAAATAATCTTACTACCATCGTTCTTATTTACGGCTAATTGGATTTTATTTGGAACTTCTGACATGTACTTTTGATAGAGCAAATAGAGGACCGCTTAATTTATTGATGGGGAATAATTAAGTATATACAACTACATACGTATAAAAGTAGGGAATTGGACGGGCAATCAAGTATTAGGACATGGTCCTTAGGTTGGAAATTACTGGATTATAAAAGAAAGATGGGAAGCTGTCTAAAGTTAACCTCAAAAACTGCATACAATATTGATTCTTCATGATAGATGCTGATGATGTGGTCTAAGCAGGAAGTTAGTGACCTCACATGATGGGACATTTAAACCAAAACTATAGGCAACACAAAGGTGCGTCATCTATAAATTCTGCACTTTGAAACAGAACAAAAAACAAGACTTTAATTATCAGATATTGAAGTAATTAATGGCATAACTACAGAGGGAACAGACCAACAAGGCGGTAGTCTTCGAAATTTTGAAAACAATAGAAGTAAATATACATACCGCCGTAACCTATTATTTAGTCTAAAAGTTCCCTAATTTTGACGATTATTGGAACCAGTAAGACATCATCTTCCTAAACACCACGATCGGTGGCTTTGCGAACAAGTGTTAAACCTTGGTGTAGTCACCCTTGAGTTTCATATGACCCAATTCTTCTCCAATCAGCATAATATATTGAGGATGACTGAATTACACTAACTACGGTTAGTTTGCCCTCCTTGTTTACAACTCACCAAAAAACAGGAGTACTACTTGGTTTTACAAGACATGAGTAGTGCTTTGAAGATGCGATTGCTTACATGCCTATAATGATTATACAATTTTTACTTGTAATGGTCTGTCTGACAGCAGTAAAGTAGAAAAGACAGGGCTGCTGAGGTTTACTTTCCGTTTGATGAGATGTTCAATATCTTGTATAATATATTGATGAGTACTAAAAAAGCCCGCCCTAAACCCAATCTCCCTACTTTGGGGAAAATTTTACCTGTTTTGGGGAAGCGGTTATATAAACTTTTGGGGAAATGGCACAAAACCCCCAAAATTTCCCCAAACTTTGGGGATTTCCCCAAAACAGGGAGATTGGGGAACCATTAATAGTCCGCATACAGTTGGCAATGAAAATTACACTTTAATATAAAGCACCAACCAAGTGAACAGATAGAGCTGCTTTGGAAGTGAATCTGCTGATGAGGTTCATAGAGATTCCATGAAAATGCCCGGCTACACCTACAAACGTAACCGACAGACGAACCCAACAGCCAATGTTGTAATAACCGCGACGAATTTTACGAAGTTGTAAACTAAACAGAAAATACACTTTGTATTGTTTGTTTGAATCTCCCCATTGATGTTTAAATTCACTTACAAACAATACTTAGTGAATTTAAACTTCACCTCATTACACAAGCAAGTGGCTATCAGGACTCAGTGGCTGAGTGGATAACGCGATGGTGTTTGAGGCGAAAGGTACTTGGTTCGAGTCCCAGAGTGAACATCGACTCTGAGAGCATGTACATCCAGCTGACGATTCTCAAATAGTACGAAACGCAAGTCCTGGATTCCACTGCGAATCACTAACTATCTTTGCTTATTATCAGAAAATAGTTTACAAGTGGATAGTTTATTAAAAATAGCAATATTATAATGAATCTACATAGTTAATGAGTCTAATGAGTTCTCCAGACCTTCAGGGCTTCATGTGGCGAAAAAGACAAATGCATAACGGTTATGATAAACCCACTTAAAAACCCAAATAGCTTTCATAAGTCCCCATATTGTTTCTAGTTCATTGATAGAAATAAAAGCTTGGAAATTTCAGTTTAAAGTTGATTTTCATGTATTGCACGATGCAGAAATACTTTTAGCAAAGTGAGGTTTAAGTACATCACAGAAATAAATATGGCCAGTGTAGGCGACTCCAAGGTCAGCGTGTACGCATCAACTAGACTTTGCACATTGAAACTCTCTAAAACAAAGTAAACTTGTAGAAACGTAAAGTGGACAGTTTCTAGTGGCAGCTATCTATGTATTCTTTTCCTTTCAGATGTCCGGATATTTGATCTGTAATGTTCTCTCAACACTGCATTTTGATGTAGCACAATAAACACATCGAGCAGACTTGGAAAAGCTAGCGAATAATTCCCTACACACTTATTTTGAGCGAATTCGGACTTCATGTTCTTGACATCGATAACAGTTATTTCATTGTGACGTTTTTTTCTTAAGAACTTTTACTGCCTGATACAACTCGAAAGAGTATAGGGGTGTGAGATTCAATTTGTTTACATTATTAGGCAAACACCTACTCCATGGATCAGATAACACAAAGCTGTTTGTACACTGATGGTTATAGACCATCTTAAACGACTTTATGATGTGCCCTTCACTGCCTAAGGCCACTCGAAGGATGGGCTCACAGTCACGAGACGTAGACTCATGTTATTACATATGGTTTTAAAGCCTCACGGTTTACTGACAACACGAGTCCTTGAGGTTTTCTCTCCACAACAGGTAAGCAATTGAAGACAACAAACTGATATTTATAAGGCTCTTGAGGATGCCATAGGTACTTGACGTTTGAGGACTGCTTAACCAGCAACACCTGTATTTAAACGTTCCCACCCAGTGAAATCAATAGTAAGAAGCGAAGATGGTTCGAAGATATATTTCGTAAGTTATCAGTATGTTGAGGAAAGATTAGTCTAAACTGGCTAGAGGTTGTAGGAGAAGTTGAGCTCAGCGTTCCAACTGGTGATCTGGTGCGTATGCATGACTGGGTGCCTTCAATAGGGTGAATCCATCAAAACTAATGTGGTCAGCATCAAATGTTGAACACTTACAGAGTTATTGATCTTAGGGATTTGTTTACCGCTACACTCTATACGAATCTTCTTACTCTGTAGATGGATAAAATAAGCACGTGTTATCTGCACTTATCATAATTATGCCTTTCCTATCTGTTAGAAACCTTTTAAAACATTTTCGGGCCTATTCCGTGTCGAGAACCTCAGAGATAAGAATATCTGACGAAAATTAACAATATATGGCTGAAGTAGGTAGGTCTAGATATCCCATACTTGGTAGGGAATTCCATAAAGAGATAAATTTAATTTGATATGCATTCGAACATTTAAAAGTAGACATTAAATCTCTTGGCAAAATCATACTTTTGTTGACTAGTGTAAATGAAATAGTTTATTCCTCTTTTATAGCTTTAACTACTACCTACGTGTCATATCACGAATGGCACCATATTTTATGCAGTGTCTTATAAGATACTTCTAAAATTCAGACGAATGTCAGCCATTGGGCATAACATACACCTAACTGTTGGGCGATTCCATCAACAACAAAGTGTAATCATAACATAGTCAGATGTCTTGAGATCAAGGATCAGTCGTATGCATTGATGATGAAAGTGTTAGCTGGAACATTCAGATATATAAAAAACGCGATATTAATAACAGTTGCTAGAAACAACCAGCTGAACGTTTCTACAAGATTACGTGGTGTTTTTAAATAGCTCACAGAGTTTGTCTCTGACAAAGTGCTGCATCAATTGAAAATGATTAACTACCTGCCTTTTAAATATGAAACACTAAGTTATGTTTTTTACCCATGGGCCATTTCATTACGAGTCTGACTTAAGTTCCGGGGTATGTACCACCAGGACATTTCAAACATGCCGTTACCCGTGTCGGCATATGTTGCTTGCTTTTTTGAGACGTCTGACTTTTGCAGGTACGTGTTTTATCTATAGAAATCTTCATATTACAGGAAGGTAATTCATCAGGACACTGTAGTTGAATGGGGAGCGATTCCGTATCCATACAAAATTGAAAGTACAGATTAGTTCGTACCGATTGTGATACGTCCTATACTGGAGAACCTGTAGTGGCATCGGGTCCTAACCATAATCTTCAAAGCTGAACACGAGATAACTGGGGAAACAGACTTTCTTCATGTGACGCTAACAGAAGGTCAATAATGGTGGATGCAGTAACATTCATTCAAAATTCAATTCATCAGATGGCATGGATCAGCCTTGCAGGCGTGGTTATTCTTGTGTAACTCTTTTATTCATATTCAGTATATTGTTCTTTCTCCAGCCTAAATATGTTCTCCGTCATATATTAGTGATTGTTACGTTACAATGAGTCAGTGTAGATAATGATGTGAAGTCCACTTAAGATCTTATATATTAGGCAATCACATCATGACATATTTATAATTTTAGGACTAGGTCTATTATTAAGGCAGTAGTAATGATAAAGTAGACCATATTTCTACAAGTCTTTTCGTGAGATCTTTACTCGTGTCAAAGGATAGTTAGGTTACAAGAAAGACCTAATAATCCCGTAGAATTGGAAAGTTTACAGGTTGAACCAGTAGCAGCAAGTTCTTTTTTCGACAATCACCGAATTCTTATTAAAGCATCAAAATAATTCAGAAAGGCTTTTCCAGCTATAGAGAGAGACAGGTGGCCGAAGAGTTTCACTTAATGCCAAATCTCCCTGTCCCCGATAGGAGAGAAATCCAGAATATTCATCCAACCTGAAATGTTTATCCAAACAACCACATTTCACCTTATTTATTTTTCATACGATCTACAGGCACGTGCACCAAATTTCATCCCCATTACTTGATTTTACATATGCATACATTTCTCATACTCACACTTTGATGCACTAATCGTGACAGGTCATAATAATTCACCCTAACTGAAAAGGGACTTGACATTGACATATTCAGATCTTTCAGGATTTTGATTGTATTGTTATTTGTTTACCCTGAAGAAATGGCATACATTAAGTCACAGAGGGTCAGAAATGCGATTTCTCTACTCAATGGGACGTAAAAAAAATATATCTACTATTAATAGTATAGTTTCATATCCAAGAGCATTAAGAGGGCTGTCGCATAACATGCAGTGTATCAGGACGGACAGCAGGGGAATCCTGTAAGCATTTGGAGAGCACTTGGCAGAGAAAATAACACGAGAGACGAAACATTACCCAAGAACAATTCTCAAAAGATGGGTAATCACTCAGTTCTTTTGTAGCCTATCTTAGTTACAATACCGTATAACCACTGAGTCAAGGATAACACATTTTTACAAACAATGGCTGTCCCGGTTTGAAGGTCACTACGTGAGGTAGAGATCCATTCGTCCACGATTTCGTGTCAACTGGGCAGTAGTTCCTTCCCAGTTTACAAACTGCCTGTGTTTTTATCACATACACGCTCTGCAAAGCAAGAAGTCCTGATTGATTTTAAGGCTATTTCATAACCTTGGTTTGATGTTCTCACGTTTTAAGAACATAAACATTTTACGTAGCGTATCATAGTACAAGAGAGTACCTGACCACCAACTTCAATTTCAAATCAACACGATTCAAGTATATGAAAAATAGACCCGACAGCTAATTATACAAGTCTCAATATCTAGATGTTTAGACACTTAATTACTTTATTCAGCTCTTGAAAGAATTCCTGCGACTGATATCAACAAGTCAGTCAACCTGTCAGCCATTTTATCGTCAGTTAAAGCAGTGACATGCAGAATTCACTGGCTTAGTATTAGATACCAGCATAGAAAAAAACGGTTTTGAACGAAATGAAACCCTTGTTTTACTCAACGATCGCATTTCAACCACTAATACTGTCATTACTCTGGGGACCAAACAAAAGGACAAGATAGTTTTAAAGAGCACATGTCAAATTATTTCGGCACTGAACGTGATGCAGTTCAATTCCAACCTAACCATGTCCCGCAAGAAAACCAGCTAGTGATTTGGCAGTACAGTCTACCCCTAAGATTATCCAACCGGTCAGCAAAGAGTACAGGAATCTTGCTATGTTTGAAGAGGTTACGACGGTAACATTAAATTATACTGCCGACCTTTGAACGAATTTTAAATGACCTTGAGAAATATTAGCCAATCAGAAGACAGTTAGTATACAGTAAAAATAGATTATACAAAACCAAAGAATTAAAGTGGAAACACTTCTTTTACATGAGTCAAAAACTTCTCAAGGTCAGATATAGGTTCAGAATTTTTAAAATCTTAGTGCATACGGTACAGGAACACATCCATATGGCTCCATAGTAGTCGACCTCTGAAACCATGATAAGGTCCCAAAAATTCTTTTAGCCCCGACCACATAGCTTCAATAATGTTAGTATATTGGTATGGTTTACGGGTTAGGGTTAGAGTTAAGATTTAGGTGTAGGGTTTAGGGTTATAGGTGAGACTATAAGTTATGGACAACCTTTGAGCGACGCTAGAGTGACTCTGAGAGTGTCAACATAATAATTAGGACCAAATGAGGGTTATAAACCTGTGTGAAGAATTCAAATTATGATTTACAGTTCATGATTAAGACTAGGAATTATACTTAGGGTTTTCATCACGAACTGACATCAGCTATAATGCCAAAACTCTATTTATACAAATGGATAATTGAATTTCGCGCCAAAATCTTATGATCACTTCTATTGTAGACGCTAAATTATCACGTCTTCCCTAAAATCCGCTGTAAACCGACCGTACGTAAGCATCAGGTACGAGCTTAGCGCCGTGACCTTGAAAAACCGCGAAAGCTTCTGATTGGCTCGGCAGTATAGTTTAATCCTACCGTTACGACTCACTTAATCTGCGAACAGAACGAAGACTCAATGATACGATGAATAAATCAGCTAAATATTACTATGCATCCCAGCCCTGCTAACTAGAAAAGAAGTCCAAGTTCTGAAGAGGGCAATATATTCCATGACTACAACCCTAGTCGGAAATACACTCATATATATGATTCATGCACCCATTTTGATTATTAATTAGAATAAAATCACATACATGAAAAATACTTACAGCTATAACATGTCACATGTTGAGTATAGTTCATGTTAACTTAATACAAGAATATTGTATGTCATATAGAATAAAATGTCATGCGGGAAAACAAAGAAAATATTATACTTAGTAATCATCACATTGAATTACAACAGATTTAGTGTTGAACAAAATCATAATGAGTGAATCAATATAATTTTAACTTTTTATCACTCAGTCTAACTGTAATTTGAAGACAAACTTTGATACCTGAGTTGGAATTCGGTTCTTTCATATTTAATGTCGTAAGTTACGAGGAGATCAATTGACTGTGCCTCAATAACGGAAGAGAGTAAGCTTGGTTCTTGAAGGTCTGGGATTATTCAAAAATGTGAATTTAGCCGCTTTCTGGAGAAATGGCCAGACACCATCACTCTTAGACTGGATATTTACAAACGAAGAATTTCTAGTTGATAGCCTCTCAACTCTGCCCCCCTGGATACAAGCGATCATGTCGTCACATCCTTTAATTTTGTCCGCCAAACTGAGCTAGACAATCCTACCAACAACTGGTGTTGGAATTTAAAACGGTTGGATAAGTGAGCTCTGTAGGTCATTGTACAGCAGGTAATCTGGACACCCATTTGGAATTCCTAATGCTTACGACATTATGTGCTATACGAGAGTCTATTCCGCAAACGGTTCCTAAAAATTACAGATAACTTACAGTCTTAAAGAATCGCACTCTTCTAATGTCAAGACGTCAAATACACGACTGAGTGGAATATAAATGAACTTGCCACAACACCACATACAACCATTTGAAAAATCTAGGAACCAATGCGCGAAGGCGATGAGAGGAGACAGGCTTCAGTATCAAATAAAGCTAATCGATGAATTTATCTCCAAGTCGAAAAGCTCATTCTGTCACGCAGCCTCTCTTCGACAAGCCAAAAACCGAGTTTCTCGATTGTTAGAGCCTAATGGCCCAACCAACAACGATGGTTAAACCGTCGATCATCTGGCAGAACGGTTCTTTACTTACTATATCGACAAGAGCTCCACGCTCAACTCAACAAGACTGTCAGAAATGAACCTGAACACTGATATGGAGCATCGGAAACTGCAAACTTCAAACGAAGGTACTTCTCCTGTCCTGGATGTGGTTCATTTTGCTATAGTGTGGGAAGCGGTTTCAGTATTGGCAAAACCACTGAGCGTAATGCTTTCATACTTGCTAGGCTGAGGTGCGGTACTGGAAAATAGGAAGTTGACTAACATTTCACCAATTTTCAATGGTCGACGCAGCGAGCTTTAAAGCTACCGCGGCATTGCTCTCTATGCCTTCAAAAATCATGGAGTCCGTGATATGCGATGGTATACGTGACTACTTACTGTCCATAAACTTCTTTTCGATCCAAGAGTACGGTTTAAGGAAGGGTCATTCTCGCATAACTAATCTGCTGACCAAGAACCATGTTTGAAGAGATTACGATAACACCTTAAGCCGGAGAACGGAACGAGAGTCAGTAACACAACAACAAGACAAGCTAAACTATCCCACCGCGACCCAGCCCTGCTAAATGGAGGGAGAATACCTGATTCAGTTTAGGGAAAGGTATATTCCGTAAGCACTCGGAAGCGCAAACGAACAAGCACACAACTCAAGCATATATATACAGTACGACAATGTCTTTGGGTTAAAGCCACAAAATATAGTACTATAAGAGGAATCGAACCAATGACATTTAAGGTCATCCCAAGTAAGAAACACAAACTGAAGATAAATACGGGAGCTTTTAAAGCGAAAATGATGAATCCAAATTTCCGAAATGAAATCGCAAAACTGAGGCGTTTTACAAGTGATTATTTGGAATATAGCATCCATAACACCTTCGCGTTCATATGGCATATGTTCTTGGAGTTGGCTTGTATCTTGACTCTTTGTCACCTCGGTGGACAGATAGACAACCGTCTTTGATCGCAAGGGAAAGATTGCTGTCGTCTAACCTGATTTCTCAAAAGGTCTTGATAGGGTCAATCACATATGTCTTATCAATAAGTCTAGACAGTTAGGCACTATATCACCGTTACTTGATTGGCTTACTTCATATCTGAATAATGGACTGTTTAAAGTTACAGTAAACATCACATGGGCTACGGAAGGTCCTAATGAGGTCCCTTAGGATTCTGCACTAGGACCTCTTACTTTTTCGATTTATATAAATGGCCTTCCATACAAAGTATGGTCAGATTTATTACGTTTTTTCTGACGATGACTTATAGCATTCTTAACACTTTTGGTTATCTTCATAAATACCTACACAACTTCACTACCAGAACCAAGCCTATGGAGTAACACCTAGGAGATGGAGGCACAACGTATCAGAAAGGACTATAGTCACACTTTTCACCTTTTATGAGTAGTCAAGTTCCTGAATTCACTTCTGGTTGAGCTCGTTGAAGCGGCTTCTCAGGATTCCTATAAGATGAAACTTGATCTATTTTTAAGGACTGAAGACAGCGTCTGACTATGCTTTAATAATGTTTTCCACCAATTTTGTCTTTAACTATACTGAGTTCCTGCCTAGAAACGTCAGTGATCCACTGTTACTAGTGAAAGCTTCTTCTGCTTTATCATGGCGGTTGGAACTGTGGAAGCATTTCGTGCCAACAGATGTTGGTTGCCAACTGGAATCCATATGCATCCGGATAGGTCACACGACACCAGGATCAAGCACAAAGGCAAGTCCGAGCCGACAATTCCATTTGTAGACTATCTTGATCATAAAAAACGTGTAAAGGACAGGTACTATAAACCCGGAAAGCCTTGTATAGGTAGACTACCTGTCCATTCACGTAAGGCTCATACAGACAAACAGAAAGTAGCTCACGGGTTTCAAATTGAAAGCATTATTATTATTATTATTATTATTATTATTAGCTTTATTCAATATTATATTATTTGGTACAAAATCGAATTCTCAGCATAAAGTATTTCAACATGTTTACGTTTCTTATTTCTTCGTTGCTCCTGATGATAAACATTCAGTGATCGCCAGTTGGATGTCAGCAGTTCAGTCAATCGACATATGAATAATGTATATTCTTTTTGCTGCATGTTCCCAGCAAACACGACATCTCTGATTAGACATTTTGTAACTTTCACAGCGAAAGGTTGTACAGTTTTCAGAAACGCACCGGAATAGGTTGTGTGCTCAATAGACATAATTATGTATTAAAACAAACAATATGAGATAACTTGTTGAAATATATAGATGACGGGAAACAGGTAGCCCAGATGTTTAAGCATAAACTGCTTATACATAAACGCAGCGAGTTTACCAAATAAAGTGGATGACCTACGTGAACTTAGCAACGTTAATAATGCTCATTTGATATGAACATCTGAGACTTGGATATCTTCTCAGTTTACGGACTAGGAGCTAGCAATACCTGGGATGTCTTTGTTTCGCAACGACAGAAAAACAGGAATGGGGGTGGAGTAGCCTTGTATATACGATCATACCTGGAGGTACACCAACTTTACAGCCAAGAATTTCTCAGTCTTTTTGAATCCGTATGGTGCTCAGTAAGACTGTCTAACACCTCGAAGTATCTAGTCGGGGTCATCTACAGGAAGCCCAAGGCTGACATCGAGTACGACAATCGTATACTGGAAAGATTAGCCTGTTCTACGCGTCTCGGTTTCCCTCATATCCTGATTCTAGAGGACTTCAATCTTCCTTGAGTCGACTTCGTGGAACATACCTATATTGGATGTGAAAACTCAACTGAAACTCGGTTCTTCAACCTCATTGGGGATATGGGATTATTCGAAAATATGAAGTCGGCAACTCATTGGAGAAGCAGTCAGACACCGTCGTGCTTAGACTGGGTATTTACGAAAGAAGAATTCCTGGTCGACAACCTCTCAATTCTGGCTTCCCTGTGGAAAAGAGATCACGCCATTATATGCTTCAGCTTTGTCAGCAAAACTGAGCTAAGACATCCCACCAACAACAGACCCTGGAATTTCAAACGGTTAAATGTGTCAGCTTTACGAGACTATCTACAACAAGTGGATTAAGATGTCCACTCTCAACTTGAAGTGGATGCTCATTGGGATTTCTTACTTCACACGCTCTTATGTGCTACAAAGCATTCAGTTCCTCAAACGGCCCCCATAAACCACAAGCAACCTACAATCATCAAAAACCACACTCTTCGTTTGCTAAGCCACAAAGGGCACTGTTGGGCCTGATACAAACGAACTGATAGCAACGGTGCGTACAGGCAATACAAACACATAAGGAACATATGCACAAAGGCAACAAGAGAAGACAGACTTTAATACCAGACCAAACTGATCGACAAATTTGTCTCCAATCCGAGAAGCTTGTTCCGTTACGCAGCTTCTCTTCAACAAGGCAAAACTGGAGTTTCCCAACTGCTAGGTCCTAATGGTCCGACCAGTAACGACGGGGATGCCGCCTACCTTTTGGCTGAACAATAGTGTCGGACATTTCAACCGACCCACATCAACTACACTGATGAAAGCTTCATCTGCAACTGCACAGGACCTTCCAAAGTGAATCTGAGCACTGACCTGGTGTTCCGTAAACTGCAGCACCTAAAAAAAGACACTTCTATTGTTCGGATATGGTTCATTGTGCTATACTAAGCGAAGCAGCTTCAATCCTAACAACACCACTTAGCGTGATCTTTTCAAACTCGCTAAGCCGAGGCAAACTACTGGAATTTTGGAAACTGGCTCACATCACACCAATTTTCAAAGGATGTCGACGCAGCGAACCCTCACGTTACCGACCGGTGGCCCCTCTCTCGATACCTTCTAAAATTATGGAGTCCTTTATATGCGATGGTATACACGACTACTTATTATCCTTAAAGTTCTTCTCACCTCAACAGCATAGTTTCAGGAAGGGTCACTCTTGTATAACCAATCTGCTGACTGCGGTGGACAGGTGGACAAGCATCTTTGATCGCAAGGGGTAGGTCGACATCATTTACCTTGATTTCTCGGCGAGACTAAACTACATGGACGACCTTTGAACGAATCTTAAATGACCTTGAGAAATATTAGCCAATCAGAAGACAGTACACAGCAAGAATATATTATACAAAACTCAAAGATTAAGGGAGATACTGTTCTTTGACATGACTCAAAAACTTTTCAAGGTTAGATATAGCTTCAGGAGTTCTAAAATCATAGTGCATCCGGTACAGGAACTTATCCATGTGGCTCCATAGTAGTCGACCTCTGGAACCATGATAAGGTCTCAAAAATTCTTTTAGCCTCGACCACATGGCTTCAACGTTGTTGGTATGGTTTTGGGTTAGAGTTAAGAATGAGACTATAAATTATGGACGACCTTTGAGCGACGCTAGGGTGACTGAGAGTGTCAACATAATAACCAAGACTAAATAAGGTCATAAACCTGTGTGAAGAATTCAAATTATGATTTACAGTTCATGATTAAGACTAGGAATTATACTTAGGGTTTTCATCACGAACTGACATCAGCTATAATGCCAAAACTCTATTTATACAAATGGATAATTGAATTTCGCGCCAAAATCTTATGATCAGTTCTCTTGTAGACGCTGAATTATCACGTCTTCTCTAAAATCCGTTGTAAACCGACCGTACGTAAGCATTAGGTACGAGCTTAGCGCCGTGACCTTGAAAACCCGCAAAAGCTTCTGATTGGTTCGTCCATATAGTTTAGTCTTGCCGATTTCTCAAAAGCTTTTGATAGGGTCAACCATATACGTCTCATCAATAAACTTAAACGGTTGGGTATCAAACCACCTCTAGTTGACTAGCTCGCTTCACATCTAAAAAATCGATGTTTCAAGGTCAGGGTTAACTTCACTTTCTGTCAGGCTATGGAATTTCCTAGGGGGTCCCCCAGGGCTCAATACTAGGATCTCTTATCTTCTTGATTTATACAAACGATCTTCCACAACAAGTATCGTTTGACTTATTGCTTTTTGTTGATGATGGGAAACTTTGTAGAGAGATGCTCAACCAAGAGTATGTGCTAGCACTTCAGGAGGATTTGGCTCGACTTCAAAGTTGGGCAGACGACAACGGACTTACCTTCAACACTTCAAAGTGTAAAGTAGTTCATGTGAGACATGTTGCAGACTACAGTTATAACTTAGGAAACTCCTCTATAGAAGTACCTCAAGCCGAAAAAGATTTAGGAATGTTGGTACCCTACGACGTGAAATCGTACGCTAACTTTGACAAAAACGCTTTTCGAGCAAACCCTGCACTGGTAACATTGAAGCTCATTTTTGGCCAGTTTGATGGTAGGACTTTCCACGCAATCATCAACGGTTTTATTTGTTTCCATCTAGAGTACGGAAACATAGTATTTCCTCCTTCACTCCAGAAAGATAAGGACACTCTTGAACGTAACCAACAGCGAGCCACGAAATCAGTTCGGGGAATCAAATTCAAACCTTATGAAGAGCGCCTCCAATCGCTTAACTTTTACCCGTTAGAGTACAAGTGTCTCAGAGGTGACCTAATGACTTACAGCATCCTTAACACTTCTGATCATCCCCTTAAACATCTACTTAAGCTTAGTCACAATACAAACCTAAAGGGTAACACCCAGAGGCTGGAGACTCATAATAGCAGAATGGACTGTAGACACACTTTCTACTCCTGAAGAGTTGTCAAATGCTGGAATTTGCTGCCGACAGAGCTAGTCCAAGCGACTTCTCAGGAGTCCTTTAAGAGGAAACTTGACATATTCTTAAGGCTTAGGATAACATCTTATTACGGTTTACCAATTTCTTTTTTTCTTATTATCGTTAATATACCTAGGTTCCTGCCTGGATGTATTGGTGATCCACTGCTACTAGACACGGAAGCCCGTTAAGCGAAATCTTCTTCTATTCCGTCCACAACCATTTGAGCATTGAAGGTCGTTAAAACAAAAGACAGGTAACTTCAATCTCAAGGTGAGTGGTGCTCTTTTAATTTTGGTGATGCAGAGGTTAATTTCTCAAGACCATTGGCTTAATGGTAGTTGTTTCTAGTGAAAGGGACATCGCTAAGTACTTTTACTACTCTGGATAGATGGACAACCATCTTTGATCGCAAGGGGAAGATTGACGTCATATACCTTGACTTCTCGAAAGCTTTTAATAGGGTCAAACATATATGTTTTATCAATAAGCTCAGATGATTAGGTATCAAGCCACCTCTTATTGATTGGCTCACTTCATATCTGAGGGTCGACATTTCAAGGGCAGGGTTAACTTCGCTTTCTCTCAGACTATTGAATGTCCTAATAGGGCCCATAGGGTTCAGTATTAGGACCTCTTTTCTTGATTCGTAAAAATGAACTCTCACAGCAGATATCATCAGGTTCACCACTTTCCTCTGATGGTGTGAGACTTTGAAGAGAAGTATGCAACCATGAGAATAAACTGGCACTTCAGGAGGATCTGACTCGACTTTGAAGTTGGGCAGATGACAACAGACTTACATTTAAAACTTCAAAGTATGAAGTAGTCCGTCTGAAATATGTAACACTACAACTGCAACCTAGGTATCTCCCCTTTAGCGGTATTCCAAGTTGAAAAAGACCTAGGAGTGTTGGTACCCTACGACTTGAAGTCTTACGCTAACTGCGACAAAAATGCCTTTCAAACAAACCTTGAACTGGTAATGTTGAGGCGCATTTTCGACCAGTTTGATGGAAGGGCCTTCCACATGAACCTTGTTGGTTTTATTCGTTCCTATTTAGATCACGGAAACAGTATTTCCTCCTTCACTCCAGAAAGATAAGGACACTCTTGAACGTATCCAACGGTGAGCCACGAAATCAGTTCGGGGAATCAAATTCAAACCTTATGAAGAGCTCCTACAATCGCTTAACCTTTACTCTTTAGAGTGCAAGCGTCTTAGAGGTGAACTAATGACCTACAGCATACTTAACACTTCTGGACATCCACTTAAATACCTACTTAGGCTTAGTTCTGACACAAACCTTAGAGGTAACACCCAGAAACTGAAGACAACACAGCAGAACGGACTATACACGCAATTATCTTTAAGAGTAGTCAAATGTTGGGATTCGCTGCCGGCTGAGCTAGTCCAAGCGATTTCCCAGGAGTCTTTCAAGAGAAAAGTTGACATATTCTTGAGGACTAAGGGCAGCATCACTATGATTTACCAACATTTTTTCTTTTGCCTCTTATCGTTAATATACATAGGTTCCTACCTGGAGGCATCAGTGATCCGCTTCTACTAGATACAGAAGCCCGTTAAGCGAAAGCTGACAGGTAAAAATTGGGATTATAACTAAGGTTAGGGTTGAGTTAACGTCAAAATATTTCAAAACTGCTAGTAAGCGCCAGTTCATTTAAACTATAGCATTTGGGAACATATAGTCGAGATAGACAATTTCATTGATCACGCAAAAACAACGTACTCACGGATTTTATTCCATTCTGTACTGTAATTCACTTGTGTCTACTGTTTTCCATTCAATCGAAATTTCTTTGGACTCTCTCATGCTCAGGAACTTGATTAAAATCCTCCAACAAACATCTGTCGAGTAAGTTTGAGCTGGTCTAAACATACATTGGTCTCACTGCCGTCAATTTTTATGCCCATACTCTATTTTTAATGACTCGAGTCTTCGTTTTTCACGAATTTTAGGTTTTATTTGAGTATAAAAGCAGGTTAGGATAGTTACTGGTGTTTGATAGTATTTTATGTAATGAATCTCTAGTTTGTACTTCCAGAAGCGGTGATGTGAATGCGATTGAACTGTTGTTCATCTCTTTCCTTACTTCGTTTGCATAAATGCGTAAAGCTTGTGTTCTTCATTGACTAAGATTTACAGTATATGTCTTTATTTTGCAGGACGATCTGTTATCTTTAAATATGTATCAATCTGGCTTACTTATTTTGTCACCTCATGTACACTCTCAAAAGTTATTCTCTTTGTTAAAATATGTTAAAAATGTGGTGAATAAAAAGCTGTTTTTAGCAATTCCACAAAGTCCTTCTGACTTTATATTTTGGAAAAAGACGGCTACGTTGTGTTATACAACCGCATGTAAGGTTGGTTTTTTATGTCTAATATGATTTCATTTAACCTACAGGTTTGCCCATCACTAAACGTCTGTCTTCTTCTTCCTACAACCAAGTATACTAAGCCTTCAGTAAAGTTTGATATTGTAATTTCACCAGAATCTGAATTTAGTCCTGTTTGGATTTTAAATGAAGCCCACAATATCGACCCATTTTACGGTGATCGTGTTATATATGCTACCATAGGCAAGACATTTTAATCTTTTTATTAAATCGAAAGGTATTTTGCAAGTAAAATTTTGGTGGTCTAGTTATTTTATAATAAAGGAGAGTGCATAATGTATCAAGTACTGTAATTAGTTGAGGTTGTTACCTTACTAACAAAACACCAAGTAATATGCCATCTTAAATGATGGGCGCCATTTGACTACTGACCAATTGGTTAGATATAATTTGGCAATGCAGTTTTATTTATTTATTTAAACACATACATATTGGTACAAAACGGCACCAGATACATATGCGCCACTTAAATGTAATCTGGTTCAAAGTAAAGTGTTCAGGAAACCGTATTACATATCTTCAATAGTTGCGAATTTTACGACATTTAATATTGTAATACAACCTTGGTGACACATATTTGGATTTTTTGTCCTAGATTTCAGGACTAGTTTACATATCACAAGTAAAAGTGCTGTGCAATGAATTAAAAATAAACCTTCGTTTTGTATTGTCGCTAATTTTTAGTTCTCATTACAGTGAGTTGGTTAGTACGTTTCACTTCTCTAATTCACTTGGAAGGTGTAAGAGTGGGTAAATTGTGTTTCTTATAATCTGATTTTTTTGGCTGTTATCGGTTGTGGTAAACATGTAAACAGTCTCAATTTATTTATTTAAACACATGAACATTGGTACAAGGAGGCACTAAACATATATGTGCCACATAAATCATTCGACTTGTGTGAGGGCTGGGATACTGCTCGGGTGCCTAGACCGAAGCAGGTGGTTTTCTTAAGGGACCACATCGTGCTAACCAAATCTTCGCATCTAGTGAATATTGGTCCTTTTAATAAAACTAATGTCCATAACAAACCCTTCAAGATATCTCAAATAAGTGGTTTATTTTGAAGTTGTCTTTCAGGATGTGGGTAGCGATTTTCTCAAAATGAGTTGTCTAAATGTGTGTGGCCAACTGAATGTCCTGTCACTGTCTTGATACACCAATCTTCAAAAAATATTGTGTAATATACTTGATAGTAATCAGGTTATGATTATATATTGCCTTATGTTTCCGAAATATCAGACCCCGTCATACTTCCCTTGTGTTGTTTGCGCGTGCTTTTTTAATTTTTTGTTATGTATATTTGTGCATAAAACATTTTCTTCCACCTGTATAGATAATTTCGAGTCAGACCTACCAATTACTGATCAGATAACTGTTTCATCATCAGACGGATCACATGAGGATATTTCCCGTGTATGTCTCGGTGGTACTTTTGATCGGTTACATTATGGACATAAAATTCTACTTACCGTTGGTGCTCTGTTGGCTAAAGAACATTTGCTTGTTGGTGTAACATGCTCTGATTTACTTTCAAATAAATGTCTTAGCCCATTGATATTCTCTTGGGAGAAACGCAGTCAAATGGTCCAAACCTTTCTCAGTGATATAGGCGTACAGCCTGAAGTTATGAAAATTGTTAAATTATCTGATAAATTTGGTCCACCTGGATATTCTGCAGAATTTGACTGTATTGTAGCCAGCTCTGATTCTTTAGATGTGAGTTGTTTTTGGCAAAACAGTTATATAATTACTCTAAAATACCTTTGTGATGTCTGTCGGTCGTCACTATGATTTAATTTAAAAATCATATTTAGCTAGGAAAATAGTAGAAGTCAATGGAATTAATTTTACATCGTTCACTTAAATGCTTTAATATTTAACAGGCGCCATTTAAAACGTATTCGGCAAAATATGTTACGCCATCCAATAAATACGTTACAAAATTTAAGGTGAATCGATCCCCTCCAAAATACTCCATCTTTTGTGCTTATAAAGTATTCTCGTCACTATTCTCCTTGTTTAAATCATCTCTGGAAATCCTCAAAAATCAGACTCGGTTACCTCATCGGTCCACTTTCCGCCAAAACCATTTATATAGATTTTCTCTAATTATGTACATCAGCAATCTTTCAGACAATGAATCGACGAGCGGAAAGCACAAGAAACCTCAAATGTTATATTTTTGTATCAATATAGGATGCCAACGTTTGTCTTACCTTTTCATCTTTCATGCAGTCTTCACAGCTCTTACTAAAGCGCCTGGTTTACATGATACAATGTTTTTTCAGCGTGTTATCTTCACATACAGCCATCAAATATCTCATGAATTTTCAACTGTTTAACGAGTTTTACTATAAACATCAGAAACTCAGTTCGTATATTCATTTAATGGACCTTATATTTACTTAAAATAGCTTGGTATTTTCATTACTATGCTATTGTTTCTTCGTTGACGTTCAGCAATACAACTCATCGTATAACGATATGTGCTTGCTAGTAAGAACATTAAAACTCACTTGATTATATTTTGTCTGACAAGTAACATTAATAATGATAATAGTAAATAAGATCTGTTGTTTTTATTGAATAAGGTAATTTGGTGTATATTCAATGCATTCAATTACAATTGATCATACCTAAACAATTAAACTGTTCCGTCATGGGAGTAAAATGTTGGAAATTGTTTTGAAAAATAACTTTCTTCAGCAATTAACATTAAAATTTGAAAAATTCCCATATTGTGATTTAGAACAACATATATAAGCGAACAATATTGTTTTCGATTAGATTCTCATCAGGCTTTACTCTAATATACAGTAATATTTATATGCATATACGAAATTATTAAATTAATCAAGGCAGTTTATGAGTCAATGATGACAGTGGAATAGATTACATAATCAAAATTAATAATAAGTAGAAGGTACAAATTGATAGTGTAATGACAGGTGTACTAGTTGTGATAAGAATAATAAAAGGCTTGAATCAATGTTACATAATAGGAAAATAGGCCAATGATTAGAAAATATAGACACTGAAATAACATTCTTAGAAATTATAAGATTACGTAATAAGAAGTGTTCAGATAATTGGAAGCGAATATTAGAAAAATTATAAGTAAATAATGGATAGGGGGGTGAAGAAAAATAAACGAAGAAAGAGTATGGAAAATAAGATTATTTGTTAAGGCCAAGGGAGGAATAAGGGTGTTACAAATTTCCTATGAACACAAAGACTTGGGTTGTTGTATCGAATTCCTATAGCTTCTGCTATATGTAGGAGACGAGATCGAACCCCATAAGGAAAAGTAGTAGGGATACGGTAAATAACTTTAAAAGACTGGTTTCTGTCAACTTCATGACCGCTATCAATCAAGTGTGAAAGAATCGAGCTCCGTATCGACTTGACCATACCTCTTCCTAACCACGAAGGGAGGTGTTCACTAACTCTGGTTCAATTGTCTGGTAGTGCGCCCAATATAGCTTTCTCCACAGGAGCAGCTGAATTTATAGATACACATAGAAGTGGCATAACCAGGCAACTTGTCCTTTAGTTGGGAAGTCACCATAGATCGTGTCGAGTAAGAAAGTAAGAGGTTGGCAGCATTAAACGTCCTCTTAACTGCTTTAGTCAGTCTATCCCGTAGTACATCATCAGCTGAATCGCCGTTGAATTGTAGTTTCAGGAAGAGTGGTTTCTTCGCAGCTGTTGATATCTTTACTTTCTTATTTGTTGAATGTAAATGTTTCTTCAGGAATCCTAGTGGATAACCCCTTTCAATCAACATATTGTGGATAACCTCTAACTCATTGTTGATAGAATCGACTGAGCAAATCTTCCTAGCTCTATTTGCCAGACATTTGACATTTGAGGATCTAATCGAAAACAATATTGTTCGCTTATATATGTTGTTCTAAATTAACATTAAGTGAAAAGTCTATAAAAGATCGAGGAGAACAGAACAAATCCTTTTTCATTGGCTTGATATTCCTTATTAGTGTCCATCCTTCACAATTCACACAAAATCGGACCTGAAGCCATGTCTGGTGGTGAACATGTTGGTCGATGTTTCAAGATCTGCATCTCCTCACGATGCTCTACTGCCTTGTGGATCAAACCTTTAGGCCAAAGGCTCCAGGTGTGGCCCCTTAAGAAGACCACCTGCTTCAGTTTGGGCACCTGAGCAGTATCGCAGCCCTCATACAAATCGAATGAGATTTGTGCGGCGCATATGTAGCTGGTACCCCCTTGTGCCCAATATTTATGCGTATAAATAAATAAAATAAAATGTTTCAAGATCACTGATCTAAAGACAACCTACTCTCCACCTGACTTGAAGGTCTTGCGTTTAGTTACGTTAAGAGGACTATGGTTGTTCACTGTTAAGGAGTCTCAAATAATATAATGGAAAAACCACTCAGCTCTTAGTTTCCAAAAGCTTTTCAGATGGTGTCAGTCAGTTCAGAAAGCAACCTTAAACTAAAATTTTACAAATCATCTAACTAGGCAACGTTTTAACCAGGAAGTCAAATATTTACACATGTGTAATTAATTATTTATAATAAGCTTCTCATTAATATTATTCTGCCCCCAAATGCCCTGGTACGGCCGAGAGTGGGGAGAGTCCGCTCTCCCTCTCGAAATGCTCTCACATGGCCACGCGTATATAGCTTCTGCCAGGGAAGTCCTACTCACTGCCTTCTCGTGACGTTATTGTTGTTTAAGAAATTGTGAGGACAAAAAGCGAATGTCCGGCGCTTTAACCGGGTTGGTGGACATGGAAAGTTTACCTAGGGGAGTTGGAAAACGCTGATTTCAAACCAATGGTGTACATGGGCTCCAGTATCCTGAGGGAACAATCGTTGCTCACTGGCTACCATGGGACTGCATCTCCTTACAATGCTCCACTGCCTTGTGGATTAGACCTATAGGTCAACGAATCGGGGTTTGGTCCCCTAAGAAAACCACCTGCTTTGGTTTGGGCACCTAGGCAGTATCGCAGCCCTCACACAAGTAAAATGAGATTTGTGCGAAGCGTATATATCTGGTGCCCCTTTGTATCAATATTTATTTGTTTAAATAAATAAATAATAATATTATTCTGAGGATTTCTCATATTTACATTAATAGAATTGTGAAAAACTGAATGAATTACGACGTGCGAATGGATTCAAGCCGTTAAAAATTGAAGTAATCAATTTTATATATTCAGCTAAGTAAGTTAAAGATACATTTTAAATGCTTTTTTCTCTCTCAAAATTTTCTTACCTATTTATTAAATTCAATGTATTTTTGTTTCTAGCTGTTCAATATACTTGGTTTAGATTTCTGTCTTAACTATGTATGTCTTTTTTTCGACGCTTATGAAATTACAGAAAAACGTCCTATTCGAATATGTATGACAGTAAATCTCCGTAATAAATTTAAATTGAACTGATTTAATTTGGACTTGTACACCACCAAATCTCCCCTCTTTGGTCTAATGACGCACGTCCGATTTCCTGTCACGGAGTCGTAAATGAATACTGCTGAGGAGTCCAACACTAGGACGAAACGGCCATCCAGTACTTACAGGTTTTTAATCGTTGTCTAGCTAAAATCTGTTCGTAGGCTCAATAAGATTTAAGCTCGATGAAGAATTTTTTTAATGCTTTTCTTTCCTAATAATCTTTGACTCTAAATATTAAGTTGCTGGGAGCAAGAATGAATTTAATATTGTCAGATGTACTTTTAGGAAAAAATCTGCCGGAAATCAATTAAAGTAATTAATGATATTTCAAAATGAATGGTAGCAAACATTTTTATGGAAAGGCTATTTCTGATTAAAGTCATTTATGAAATGTGTAAATGTGACACATAGTTATAGATTTGTATTAAAAAATGAATCGTAAAATGATAGAAGCCTGCCCTTTTAAAATTTCAATGTAGATTCAGATATCTTTTATTTCCTTTTTGTATGATAAATCCTCATCTGTCCTGTTTATCTTCCATCTTGAGTCATGCAAATCACAGTTTTTTTGCAAGTACTGGTTTTTCACAGATTCTATCAGTCAAAATAGAAAGGGTAGGTTTTGAAATGTTGTAAGTATATGTCATTGGTCAATATATAAAAACACGCTACTTAGGTTTATGGTTTCCTATTGATCGGTTGCGAAAATTCAGCGGGAACTTTACTTCAATTCGATTAACTTCTTTACTTCGTTTGTTCTTTTATAGTATCAAAGGAGACGACCATAGGAAAAAGGGTGAGGCCGCATTGTACTGACAGCCTTGAGGAATTTATTATTAGCCAATCAAAAATCCTTAGCTACAAAACAACAAAAAGTAACTAGATTGCGGTGGACAAGTATTTTTGAACTGAATTGTAAACCTCATGTTGAGTTATTATAGTAAGCGAAAATGGGTTAGAGCTGTGGTTAGGATTTGGGTGAGTGTTTAGAGTAGGGAAATATTTTCTTAATAGTTGGATTCATAAGTCAGTCGATTTAAGCTAAACTACCATAGAAAACCTGGAAGCACTGTACGGCCATTTCGTCCTAGCATCCACGATGCCGCATGCGGGACTCAGATATAGGGTCTTCGGTTTCGCGCGCAGATTCTTAACCTCTAGGCCACTGGGTCGGCATCCAACGGTGTTAATGTCTAACTTCAACCAATCCGGGTTTTCCACGGTGGTCTGGCTTAAATCGATACATGAATTCAACTTTTAAATTACTACGATCTCCACAAACCCCTATCCTGAGAAATATTTTTTTATCCATAAAACATCATTGACTCCTCCCTGAATCACAACAAGTTCGCTCACATACAGTCTACATCAAAAACATATCTTTATTGTAAGTTTGCTCACTTGTCATGCCACATTCAACTATGTGGTCACGCAAATGTTATTTTTGTTAAACGTAAACAATTTCGGGACTGGATTTAGACAATTTTTTACCTGGTTTCTAAAAAAATAAGTACTACGTCCCGCTGTATCGTGAATTTCTCACAAAAAACCTAAGAAGCGCTATCGCAAATCTGATCAGTTTACCTAAGGTTGTCAATATAGTTTTATTTTACTCAAATAATCATTGATCTGATGCGGAATTTTAATTTAATGGAAAATATAGCTGTGTAATTAGTGCTCCTGAAAAGTCTAATTTTGCATTATTAAAAACGCTTCACATCCGTGCTACATGGTTGTATTGAATGAAAGATGATGTATTAAGTGAGGGGAGGGAGAGCAATATCAATTCAGTTTCAGTTGATACGTTCATTTTGCATGCTGTCAGAATATTTTACTCTGGAAATCTAAATCAACAGTAGTGTTATGGCGTTGAACTTTGTAGTTTGATAGACGAATATTCGACTATTAAAAGAAAACAAAAATAATTCTGACCAATAGATAATCTACCTTGATAAAAAATGACCGAATAATGGCTACAGTGACCAAACCGAATTATTAACGTAAGCTACCAATTGAACTGATATCAGAAAACAAGATAGCTATCTAGTTGAGTCAATCATTTTTATGTAATACAAGAAAACGATTAGATATCGTAGACTATTGTACAAAGTCCATTTTGTAAGTTTCATTAATCGGTGATTAAGGGCTTGACTGTTAGACTTCTCCATAGCATCAAATAGTTGCAGTGTAAATCTCCCATTTCGCTATCGCACCTTTGTAATTTATCTATTATTCTGGTGAAATTATCCAGCGAATTTGGGATTCAATAGTCTAAAGACTAAGCTGTCATAAATTAAATAATATTTTTGAGCCCCCTTCACCTACTCTTGGATTTCAACAGTCAGCTCTTGTGATTTGTATCATGTATAGCTTATATTATATAGACATATCTTGATTATCAAGAAATAATGTTTTTGTGTCACACTTATTATTAAACTGGTACATTTTCCTACTATTCCCTCTTATTTTTCAACAGGATCTCCAACGAATGTAAAGCCTACCCTTTTGACTTGTCGGATATCAAGTTATGTTCTTCAAAACTTCGTTTCAATGAACTAGGCAGTCTGTTAAAACCTGTTAATAATATAACTGTAAATAATTCTTCACGTAGTCCATATTTGATTGGTTTAACAGGACCATCTGGTTCTGGTAAATCATCATTGGCCAGACGACTTGAACATTTAAGTGATCAAGTTCATGTAATCGATTGTGATCGTCTCGGTCATGAAGCATATATGTAAGTGCTTGTAAATGACACTGATTTTGAATGATTTAAAGAATTTCTTGTACAATACTAAAACTCTCTCTCTCTCTATATATATATATATCTTAATTAGGTTGGTTGATAGTGTTTCGTAACAGATAATATTCTCTCATTTCAGTGTACTAATTTTTCGTGAATTGGAACTGGCGTTAATCACTGCTTTAAAAGGTTCCTAAGGTCGAACATTTTAATGTTTAGGTTTGTGATTTTTAGATCGGTTTTTCCCTTACCTTCAATTTTATCTTAACGGAGTGTCTCAACAGAAACTAAGTATAACGTGTATAATAGAATGTAGTAGTGTACCGTCAGAATAAGTTAAGTTCTAGCATCTGGGTAGCTGTTTTATTGCTCAAGCTAGTTTGATGGGTGAGATCAAGTCAAATGTAATGGCAGCCGAAATTTTGTTTATTTCGAGCCACCTTTTGTACTGTCACGACGTTTTTCTATCTGATAAAGATCAGGTATGTAATACGTGCAACTTAGCTTTGTTTGTGAAACATGCCCCTTCTGAGCGCTGATGACTTCGTTTTTGATTCGGAGGAATTGTCTAGATGGTTAGGTTCAACATTGTGTCTGGTTAATGTTGAGATGGTGATTAAATACATTTGTTCGTCTTGAAACACTGGGTTCGCTGACTGGGTCGTATTTTACGCATGTCATCTAGCAGACCCGCTCTGAGCATGATTTACCGGTGTTGAGACCAAGTAGGCAAATAAAATGATAACTATTTAATTACATAGCGACATGATTACTATATAATTGTGTTGAGTTACAATTCGTTGATTCATCGTAGCCATGTGTATATAGTCCTGCAGATGATGTTATTCATTGGTTTGTGAAACATTTACAAAAATGACTGACAACAGATATCCCTTATTCAATCAACAACTATCCATTCTGAATGGCAACCATAACTCGTTTAAAATTAAAATAAGAGTGTCAGTCTACCTGGAAGCTTCCAGTAGTATTATTTTGTATGGGTTTATTAATCCCCTGAAGAAGTTGACTTTTCTATCTAAAGTATCAATGTGTTTCACTTAGTAGTAACTTTTTTGTTATCGATATATTATTTCCAAATATCTTATTTTAATAAAAATACCTCAAATATGTATTGCTTTTCTGTCGCTTGAATTTACAGTCCTGGTACTCCTTGTCACCAAGCTCTTTTGTCTCATTTTGGACGAGAAAAGATAGCATCTCCAGTGCCACCCTATCCAATAGACAGAGGTTTACTTGGAAGGCTAGTTTTTTCTGATCCTGCTCAACTGAAAAATCTGAATTCGATAGTTTGGCCTGAAATATTAAAGAAATTTCTAACAGTTGTAAAAGAAATAGAATGTAAAGCATTAGAAGATCGGGATCCTAAACGTCCGGTTATTATTATAGATGCCGCGGTGCTTTTACAGGCTAAGTGGAATGAAATATGCCACGAGGTACGTTCTGTTCCTTATATTGGTTACTTTTTAAAAATTAAAATTGCACCCTAGACAACTACTGAAAACTAAGGAGGACTGAATGACTGTTTCATTTTGGTATGGGACTGACTCCTCAACGGTGCGCACCAAAGACCCTGTTGGGGATCGAAACCGGAACCTTTATTTCTTTAACTCTATATTTATTTTCATGTCTTGAATGGATTGTATTTGTTATTATCGTCTTAACAGTAGCAATGAAGTCTTAGTATACGAAACCTTGAAATATGACAGTAATCAGATATTAGGGACCCTAATATCTCTTCTGAGGAAAGAGGCTGACCAAAATACGTGACGGTAGAATCAACCAGTCCTATCCTAGCTTTACAGTTTAATTGAACAATTATAGTTCACTACATGGGTGTCATATTAGTGGTCTAAATCTAGTGTAAATGTCAACATACTAAGTAGTTGATGCTGGAAAACATATGATAGAATTCAAGACACACGATCCGGTCTGCTAGAGGCTCGCCACGCGTTTATTGACTAGTAGATCGATGAGTGGCCCATAGTTGACCAAAGACTTTCAGAATGTGTTGAACTATTCTAACCTCAAATTTTTCCAATTTTCAGGTATGGTTAGCAGTTTTATCCCAAGCAGAAGCTCAGCGCCGGCTGTGTGAGAGAAACAATTTAAGTCCGGAAGCAGCGTTAGAACGTCTTGTACGACAAGCTTCTGCTGTTGCTGAGGTGACTGGTGGGTACACCTGGTTTGAAGCAGGTCAGTATTGTTCTCAGAAAAGTCCTATCGACTATGCTCATGTAATTCTAAGTACAGAATGGGATCCAGAATGTTCGCAGTACCAAGTTGAAAAGTCCTGGGAAGCGCTACAACAAAGGTTAGAGTTAATTACAAGAACTCAATGAGTGCTTGTTATCAACAATTTGCGATTTCTTATCTGCTAATTTGACGCTATATATTCAATTGGTTGAATTGTTTATAATGAATTTCACTTATGGAACAAACATGGTATTATAGTCAGTTGGACTTTTTCTATCAGTCGATATTTCTATGACCGTGCATAATAAACCATTATTATTTTCGATTAGTTTTGATTTAATTGCAAAAAGCACTTTACGATCAGGAGAACATTTTCACACAATGAGCGTTGTTCTATAAAAGATCGTATTCGTTGAAGTATAATAGTGTTATAGTCAGTTATTATGAACCTGTTTGAAAAAAATCAGATATAGTTTTGGTTTAAAGATTAAAATCCCATGACATGGGGTTACAATTCTCTAACCGAAAATCTTTATCTTGTCGGTGGGAATAACCGTATTTGTCTCTGTAAACCAGTGAAGTTACACTGATTATAGGACACTAGTTCAAGGTCCCTACCAGACAGCAAAGTTCGTCTGAAGAATAGGAATATCACAGGCAACTGTCGTAGGGTTGAGTTATCACGTTCAAGAATTAAGTCATACTATGGATTGAATATGAATATAGTGCTTTCTCCCAGTGACCGGTAGCCCCAATGGTATTTTCTAATTCTGGAAAAGAGGTGACAAAGAACATCTCGTGATGTTTGCTAAGACGGTGTCAACTTTAAGCGCAAAGAAATATTTTCAAGCCTACTAGGAACCGAAACCAAGTCATATCTTAACTTATTTAAATCATATTACTATTAGTGACCATTAGAAGAAAGCGCTACCGTTTGATTTCGAAATAAGGTTAGTGGTTATGAGAGTATTGAGTTACTTTGGTCCTGTTGGAGGTTTTAGCGGCGTTCTGTGATAGTTACTGGGCCTTAGGCTTCGAAATGCTTAGGATTCACACTCGTCAGATACATGGCAGAAGTTTATATAAGTTTGAGTAAACTATGCAAGTCTCATGTCATCAGTCAGATTATTATTGGTTTGTGAAGCACAGCTTCGCGCCCTCTACATAGACCATATTTCTCCACATCAAGATGGCATTCCACCTTTTCAGCTGAGAGATTACGTATAAGTGTCTGACTCGAGTGTCGATGAAACATGTGAATCCCGATTATTCACTAGAACATACGATATAACGGATGGTTTACAATATTCTTTTTTTACGTATGTTACGACAATACGTTAATAAGACTAATCACATTATATCGGGACCACGATTCGCGACCCAAACAGAGAACCAGATTAACACTAGAGAATACTATATTCAATACAATTACAATCAGTCACATACACTGAGTTCAGAATGGAAATCAATGATCAGAAGAAAAATCACATATTTAATAGTCCGTAGGTTGTAGTTGTTTGTCCACGCTCAACGACCAATCATACTTTACTTTCACAACCACATATCAATGTAATGTTAAATTCTGAGCTAGTGACGGAGTAGTATCAATAAATAAGTTCATTGTTATAATTCCTTTTAGATAATCCTATCAGAGGCGGGTATGCTTGCTTTCAGTTTCGAGGATTTAGGTCTTTCAGTCAGAAAAATTATCTGTTATACAAAGAAGTTAAGACAACATAGGGGTTGGCGCGTCGTGAGAAATAATCCGACATACACCCTATACTTGCGAGAGATGGTTTTATTATTCTAAATTGCTGTTTGGATATTTATTTTGAGAACACAAGACAAAATGATCCAATCTTTTTCGTAATTATTCACTTTCAACATTCAAGTCGGTTTGTGTTGAAAACATGCTTGTTGAGGATGGATGAAAGACACAAGCACTTGAGGACATATATATTTAAATATCTTTGCGTGTGGTGGAACTACTCACTTCGAGACGACATATAGTTTTTGTATAATAACGGTAGGTAGCTTGATATTCAGAGCTTTCTATAACTCAAGTGGTAGAGAAGTGTGTTATGGTTGGCTGAGTCACTGCATTTTTAATGTTGTGAAGTGTACTAACACATGCATGATAGCTCGAAGTACTAAGCCTATATATTGTCTTATTCACTGTACCCTGACAGTTTACGGGAGGAACATTTAAGTTTCTTTGAATAGCTTGGCTACATAACTGGATACTAATGCAAAGTGCAGGTATATCTTTCTAAAATATAGAGAAACTTACATCGACAAACTAAGGCCAGTAGTACTTGTAAAATAGTTTCTCAATGTTGAGGCAATCTTTTAGAATATACTTTCAGAAACTTAATGGATTTCGCAGATTATCTGGCTCTTCTATCACACACGCAACAACAAATGCAGGAGAAGACGACCAGTGTAGTAGCAGCCTTATCAGCAGTAGGTCTCAATATACACAAAGGGAAAAGCAAGATTCACAACAATAACCAATCGAATCACACTTGACGGAGAAGTTTGGGGGATGTGGAAACCTTTACATATCTGGGCAGCATCATTGATGAACACGGTGGATCTGATCCAGATGTGAAGGTGTGGATCAGCAAAGAAAGAGCAGCATATTTACGACTGAAGAACATCTAGAACTCAAAACAATTATCAACCAACACCAAGATCAGAATTTTCAATACAAATGTCAAGGGAGTTCTACTGTATGGGGCGGAAACCAGGAGAACTACGAAAGCCCTCATCCAGAAGATATAGGTGTTTATTAACAGTTGTCTACGCAAAATACTTCGGATCTGTTGGCCAGACATTATCAGCAACAACCTACTGTGAGAGAGAACAAACCAGATTGCAGTGGAGGAATAAATCAGGAAGAAGCGCTGGAAGTGGATAGGACATAATGAGGAAATCACCCAACTGCGTCACAAGGCAAGCCCTCACATGCAATCCTGAAGGCCAAAGAACACATTACGCCGGGAAATCGAGACAGACATGAGAAGAATGAGCAAAAATTGGATAGAGCTAGAAAGGAAGGCCCAGGACAGAGTTGGTTGGAGAATGCTGGTCGGCGGCCTATGCTCTATTGGGAATAACAGGCGTAAGTAAGTAATGGATATTGATTCTGGTAGCGAATAAAACATGAACAAGCACATACTAGGAAGAAAATTGTCGACTGAGTTTACCATTTATGTTATTAACATGTTAATTTTAGCTGAGTGAGATGGCTAGGTAAACATAAATGAAAATAACATGCATTTTTCGTATTAATGCAGAGAATCATTGCAAAAAAAACTAGTTATCCTCATAACAAGCGAGGCTTTCTATCTGATATATTTGAGTCAAAATAATTCTATGAAAAGTAGTTTTCATGCAATCTATTTAGTAGGTCATTAAGATGGAGTGAGATATTTAATATACGTTACACATAAACATATTGCTTGCGTACAGGCCTAGTGCTTGTTTCAGCAGTTGTAAGCTAGTAGCAAATCAAAAAATTCGATTTAGCCATTTTATACAGCTCATAACGTGACTGCATATTGTTTTCTTTAACATTATAAACTGAAAAAGTACTAATACAGATTTGTACGACAACAGAAGCGGATGGTCTGAGACAGGTATCATTATAGGGATTCACTATTTTATTTATTTATTTATTTAAACACATAAATATTGGTACAAGGAAGCACCAGATATATATGCGCCTCACAAATCTCATTCGATTTGTGTGAGGGCTGTGATACTGCCCAGATTGAAGCAGGTGGTTTTCTTAGGGGGTCACATCCGGAGCCTTTGACCTAAAGGTCTGATCCACAAGGCAGTGGAGCATCGTGAGGAGATGCAGTCCCATGGTAGCCGGCGACCAACAGTTGGTTCATACGCCATTTGTTCCTTCAGGATACTGTAGCCCATGTGCACCATTGGTTTGGAATCAGGGTTTTCCAACTTCCCTGGGTGGACTCGCCTCGTCCACCAACCCGGTTAAAGCGCCGGACATTCGCTTTTCATCCTCTCAATTTTGTAAACAACAACCCCGCCACGAGAAGACAGTGAGTAGGATACAGGATACATCAGTTTCTCATCATTAATTTTGCAGTTTTCCTTTTAAAATATGTCGAAATGAACCAATACGTTTGTTGTGCTAGATTGTATTTTATCAACTTAGATTAGGAAAAATGACTGGGACCATTAAATACTTGAAAGTATACGTAAAATATAAACCTATTTACAAAGTTTAAAAAACTGCATAGGGATTACAAACAAAAAACAATTAGCAACAGTTAAACTATTATTGCGTTACAGAAAGCCACCTCATATATATATATATATATATATATATATATATATATATATATATGTAGTTGCATAAAACGGAAGTGAAATGATGCTAACATAGTTAGTAAAGCAAGTTTGAATAATTTAGCAAAAATATGTTCAATCTAATGTGGACGTAATTTTAATTGGGTAGTTTGTATACGTTGAAATACGCCTTAGCTAAGGTAATTAAGCGAATATAAAGTAAAGAAATATGAATGGATGCATGTGTTATTGAGTGTTTAAAAACTTGTTTAAAATAAACTAGTAATTCACTTCATTGTTATTCTTATTAATGATTGGGTAGGTTAGATGACGTTAAAACCATATCTAGTTACCGCTTTACACAGTTGAACACACAAACACCGATTTGTGTGTATATTAATAAGATTAACAATTAGTTGGAGGCAAATCAGGCCATATTGGATCACTGTCAATATTAGGAACTGAACCCAAACTTGGGTCACTTGTTTGTTGTATATTTTGATATGACAGACCATGCTGAGGTCGTACTGATGGACTACCTGACAGAGTAATGATACCACCCCCTGTAGTTATTTGGCCACTTGGATAACGAATTATATGTGACTCACTTCCTGTTATATAGGCAGAAACGTTTGTATCTCTACATGATCTAGGTGTCCCAACATTTTCATCATCTTCTTCTGTGACATCAGTAAAATGTGCTGAGGGTATTCTGCGTCCATCTGAAGGCGTTCTAATGATACCAGGCTCACAAGACGGTGAGGTGGGATAAAGAGAACCACGTTCAATAGTATTTCTTGATTCTGGTATAGTGGCTGAGTTATTAGTAAATGTAGTCGGAGCAAATGAAACATGTGGCAACTGATAACTAGGTAAATATCCAGATGTAGAGTAAACACCTACACCTAGTGGGTTTGATGACTGTGCAGAGGGAAAAGTTTCATTGTTTCCAGGATTAGCACCAGGAGTACTACCTGTCATACCACGCTGTGAACTATAGCCCCGACTTGAATCGTGGTTCTGTCGTTGTTGTCGTCTTCTATGGAAAAGCTCATGAATATAAAGAGCACTTACTGACATGTCTGCTGTCAGTACGTCAGTTACTGTGCAGCGGCGGCCTCCTACACTTCCAATCAGACTGTTATTGAAACCAGTATGCTGACTTAAACCATCCTCGATCTGCGAATTATAAGGTTGGTAAAAAGGAAGACCCATGTTATCAGCAGAATGCAGTGCTGATGCTGCCATCAAGCTCATGGTTATAGGTGTAGGTCCATCAAGCATAGAATAATTAAATACGGCTGGACCAAATTGAGATTTAATCATTTCTGAATTAGGTTTCTGTGGCACCACATTAGTTTCTGGAGAAATCTTTGCAACATTGTAATTGGTACATAATGGTAATGTATTAGTACCACTATCACTATGAGAAACTCTTCTTACATTAGGTTCTAGCACTTGAGGTTCACGGAGATTGGAACCTGAACGATACATTGACTGAGATCCTGAACTTCTCACAGATTCGGCCATAGCTCCTATAACACCATAGGTATTTTCAGATCGTAGTCCAGAACCTGGTAGATGAGAAACATTTTTCAGGACACCTGAACTTTCAATACATGGTGCATTGGGAAGATGAGGGTGTGTACTTCGATATATACTAGTCATTGCACTTTCTTGTGTTCCATACAGAGTTGAGAACATTCCTGAGGTTGGTTGTGAAGTAATTTTCTCAGTTTGAGTATTATTTTTGCCAGAGTCTTGGAATTGCTCTAAATGTTGTTGTTGTAGGTCCAATAATGCTTGGTTCCTGATTGATTTCAGATAAGCCAAACCATCGGGTGGAAGTCTCCAAGATGGATTAGTAAGATGGAAATGCATAAGACTAAGTTCAATTTTACCACCAGCAGCACTGTGTTGGATTGAATCACCATGATTAGTTTGTACGGTATTTTCATTCTGTTCATTAGAGTTATATGATGGAGTTATCTCTTCTACCCGTTTACTAGATCTGATAGTTTCCCTCGAACAAGAGTGAATTGCATTTGTATGATCATCATTATCTGTTTCACTTTGATCGTCACCACTACTTTCTGTATTTGGTTGCCACATAGGATCACCATGACGGCGTATATCCAGCTGTGCAAAGCTGCATACATCTCCAACGCCAGGGACTTCAACAGTATAATTTCGAAGAAAATCAACAACTTCGAGGGTATGATTAGGAAGAATAAAAATAAGAATTAAAGGTGTAATAATTGGTGAAAATAACTCTTCCAATAGACCTACCATACGATACTGAAACAATTGTGAAAATTCTGACCTCACTTGATGTGTGCCAGCTTGTTCTTTCCAATGATCTGGCATGTAATGAATACGCATCAAGGTTGACACTAATAAATTACGCGGACAATAGACCACATTCTCATCTGGAATTAATGAAAGACATAATCTAGCCAACAAGCCACCACCAACTAGTATAGCTAAATAACCAGGCAGATGGATCATTTGTTCACTTACAAGACCAGCAATAAAAAAAGCTACTGAAGCACCACCGAAAATAAAAGCTCCTGACTCAGCTAAAACTGTAAGTGGTCGTGATACAAAACTATCAAGATATCGAGAAGCTGGAATATATGCTTGTTTCAAACGTGTTTCAAATTCATGTTGGAGTTCATTGAAATGTCGTAGATACAAGCGAGCATAATTAGACCAACGACGTCCAAAAAATGTAGATGGTTGATATCGAAAACGTTCTGCATGAGCGCATATAAACGTTACTAATTGAGCAATGAAGATTACAGGAGCCATAAGAAGATTGATCAATCCAAGAATACGTATTCGAGTAGCTAGTTCAACAGCCAATTCATGACGTTTAGTAACCCATTTATAATCAGCTCTCAGTTGCCAATAATTATGAAAAGGTGACCATGGTGTCCAAAACAAGATAAGTTTCAAATTAAGTAGATAACCATCAGGTAAATAAACCATTTGGGGATTTAAACTAGATGGTATACGAAATCTGATAGGAATAATATCTTGATTAATCATTGCAATTAAATAATTTTTATGGCGAAGTATACGATTGTATATATCTAATTCATCTAAATTAACTTTGTATGAACAAAATTGAAAATCACATTGTGATTGGAGTAAACGTTGTTGTACTTCAGACCATGTTAAATCAGCTAACCCAACATCGCTTGATGGCATATTTAATATATAAGTACAAAATCGTCGAATTTCCCAAAATCGACTTAATCGAATACTAACATATATGATTTGAACTATAACTGTTATCACAGAACCAACAACTAGAAGTGACGCAAAAAATGGTAGTGAGGCCCAACATTGATTTGGTGGCTGAAATACATCAGTCCAGTTTTGAACAAATAAACTGCTATTTGTTAAGTAACTCCATCTTGTGCATACAGATAATTCGATTGTAATAAAAATGACAAATATGAATTTAACGAGCCATAATATTTGCGTCAAAAGAATCACCTGAACAAAATATCACCAAAAAATAAAATGATTAATACCTATATAATTGACAAATAGCATAGTGTTTTAAAAACATATCGACTATTTACATTATCACATGACTTAAAAAAGCTCTAAAGCTTAGTAAAATTAATGGTAAACAATAGGACAAGAAAGAAAGCATTTAGGAATTATTTTCTACTAAACGTCCACTAAATGAATAAAACACAAAAATACATTTATACATGGAATTCATTATTGACAAATTGGATTTTAACAATGGTAAGGTTTTTACTTAGGCTTATATCAACCAATAGAATATTGTTGAGGTTAGTTTTTTAGCATATACACAGATGTTAGCTGGGAGATCATTGGAAACTAGGAAGTACTAGGTTGCAATTTTTATCTCAGTTTATAAGTATTGTACTACAGTTCACACCTACGATGCTATTAGGGAAAAAAATGTTAAGTATGCCTATATTTTTCACCATTTAACGAAAAGTAAATATGTACTCGAAGCACTTATAGTTCTAACTGAAATCACTCTGGCTTTTCCAAGCCTCAATAAAACTCATTTCTAAACAGTCATCCATTTCTATCTATCACTATCGCCAATAACAGATTGAACTAGATCTCTTTAGGCGTATATTTAGGCCGAAAATGTAACAAATTACATATAAGAAACTTTTAGTGTTTTAGGGATACCTTTGGCATGAATCGACATCTTATACCGGTAACTTATTTGAAGCAACACAAGTAGAACAAGAGTATACTCAACGGACGCCTACCTCGATGGGGGGAGACTAGAAGAAAGCTAGGGGGTCAAATACAAAAATGACACCAGCCCATGCAGTTACTGACTGAGCCATGTTAACAGGAGTACGTTACCTGGTTGGGATCTGCATGGTTCTCGTAACCAGTGGTTAGAGAATTTGAAAGACATGGCTCGAAATAGTTTGTAATACCATAGATGCATCTGTTCTTCATCTTCTAAAGATTCTGAGCTTCTGAGTCTCTCATAACCTTTTTATTTCAATAATTTTTATTTTATTGAATCGAATCTTCGATATCTAATCTTTTTTATCACAACCGATACTGTTAATACCTCAACTATGAAATTTGCTCTAACAATATAATTTCGCTGTACTAATGGACTAAGAAACTTTAACAGACGTAGATAAATACAGGGTTATACGTCGAATTTAACCGACTGAGAACTAGGGTATGAGAAAACGTTCATAAATTTCATATGAAGTCTCCTCCCCAAATGTAGGCACTTATATAACCACTTTAAATAAACAGAATAATAAATAAAACGTACACATAGAAATTAAGCTCGATATACACTATTAAATGGAAGGTTTTTTGATTAATGAACATGACACAAATACATAAATCGTTAAACAAAAGTGATCGATGTTAACATAAACAATTCAGTTTGGAAATCGAAATGAGAAAAGCTTATTAAAAGTTATCTGTGAGTATTAAGTCAGTTTGACATTATTCTAATTCGGAACTGGGAATCCAGTTAGCTAGGGAACAGCAAAGGTATAATAATTACAACGATAAGACAAGGTTACATAATATGACTGTACCCATAAAGTATCACTATGAGTAGTATCACTGCAGTTAATGATTTACACAAAGCTTTGATAACAAAATATTTTATTCATTATTTATTTATTTTATTTTATTTATTTAAACACATATATATTGGTACAAAAGGGCACCAGGTACATATGCGCCACACAAAATAATGAAAGTAGGAAGAGAAGGGATGAAAAGATAAGCCGGACTGAAATGTACAACCAGAAGACTCTTTCAGTTAGGAAAGTTAGAACCATTCTTTATGTAGAAAGTAAAAGAAGGTTGCAGCAGGATCGCCACTGGCTTCTAATCTGAGCCATATCTGATAACGTCTCTAGCCACTGTGTTGCACTATCTCTCGGACCCCAACCAGGGAGTCGTGAAGGACCAACGGAAGCTAGCCCTTTGCAGCTCTCTTTCATGCCACGACACCATGTCATACACTGACCTCCTCTCCGCTTTTTCCAACCAGTCCCAGGGTCGGCAAATAATGCACGACGTGGAAGTCTCTGGGACGACATTCGTAAAACATGTCCAAGCCACCGAAGTCGGTGTTTCAAGATGGTGACACCAATTGAATTATCGTCTCTGCGCCCGAACACACGATTCCGAACCTCTGCATTACTAACATGGTGTTGCCACTGGATGTCAGCAATCCTTCGGAGACAACGATGATCGAACACAGAGAGTCGTCTAACATCCTCAACTCGGAGAGGCCAGGTTTCACAAGCATAGAGCAAAACTGCTCTCACCGACGCGTTGTAGATCCGACCTTTTACAGCCAGACTAACATCACGAAGGCGCCAAAGATGGCCCAGATTGGCATAAGCCGCTCTGGCTTTCATTATACGTGCATCAATCTCATCACTCACGCCACCACCAGCACTTGTATAGCTACCTAGATACACGAACTTCTCAACTACTTCAATCTGCTCACCATCCAGGGTGAGTACAGGATGAGAATCCTGCCAGTCTTGTAGGAGTACTTTGCACTTGGAGGGTGCAAAGCACATGCCGTACCTGCGGACACTGATTGCCAACTGATTAAGTGCTGATTGCATGCCTTGGGCATTATCGCACAGTAAGACAATATCATCCGCATACTCGAGGTCGAGAAGTCGTTCTCCAGGCAGCAGATCCACACCGTCATTACTTACATCCATCAGAGCTGTTTCCAGGATGTCGTCGATGGCAAAGTTGAAGAGGAATGTTGAGATCGGGCAACCCTGTCTAACCCCACTGCTCGAATGGAACAAGGGAGAAAGGTGGTTGTATGCCCTCACTCTGCCTGAGGTGTTCGTATACAGGGCCTTTAAGATGTTAATAAACTTCTCAGGCACACCCTTCTTCAATAGACAATCCCAGAGAACAGTCCTGTCCAACGAATCGAAGGCCGCCCTGATATCAAGAAACACTACGATTGTTGGCCTGCGATAAGTAAGACGGTGTTCTAACATTTGGCGGAGGGTGAAGATGTGATCAATGCATCCTCGACCAGAACGAAAACCAGCCTGCTCCTCGCGAGTCAATCGTTCTCGGGTTTTAAACAACCTACGAAGAATGATAGAAGCCAATAGTTTGGACGCAATCGAAAGTAGACTTATCCCCCGATAGTTATTGCAGGAACAACGGAACCCTTTTTAAAGATAGGGACGACTATTGACTCATTCCAAGATGTTGGAACACTTTCTTGCTCCCAAACCTTTCCAAACAACGCAGTCAGTTCCTTAGCCAGAAAGTCACCACCATCTTTAAAAAGAGCCGGAGGTAAGTCATCTGGGCCAGGTGATTTATAACGTTTCAAGAGTTGGAGTTCCTTGCGGACTTCCGCCTCGTTTGGTGGATCAGTCGTCACCGGCCATGGGGGGGCAGGACAAGCTGGTTGATGTTGCCGGAGCAGCAGGCCAGTTGAACTGCCCTTCGAAAAATTTCGCCCATCGTCCAAGACGTCGACAGATGTTAGTGATTGGCATCCCGTCATCCTCGTAGATTGTTTCACTCACACCAGACTTCTTGCTGCCAGTGGTTCGGATGAGTTGGAAGAGCTTCCGGCAGTTACCAGATGCAGCTGCTGCTTCCATCTCATTAGCACGCTCCGACCACCAGGCTTCCCGGTCCTTACGCAAGCTTTGCCCGATTTCATTACGTAACAGCCTTCGTTTGTGGTCAAACTCACGGTCACCCGGAGTAGACCGACGGGCTTCCATCAGTTGTAAGGAGCCAGAAGAAACCCAGTGCTTGTAAGCGAGACGTTTCGCGAAGCCGCAAGCGGCTTTACTCGCCATTTTCATGGCGTCGTGAAGATGCAACCAATGCTCATCTATACTTTTCGGTGGAGTGGTAGCTAGCCTAGAGGCTAGCTCCGCTCGATACTTACTTGCAACAGAAGTTGCAGCCAGTTTACTAAAATCAATCCGTTGGTGGTGGTCAATCCTTCGGCCACTGAAAAGTAAGGTGAGATTGGCGCAGACCAGGGCATGATCAGACTCCAGATAGGTACTCCAAAAGGAGCGGCAGTCTTGTACACAATCACGCCAGCGGTAGCTGATCGCGATGTGATCAATTTGAGTCCAGGCTTGGGATGCAGAGGGAGGACGCCAGGTGGCACACCGGCGATGACTGTGCCGGAAGTTAGTGCTGGCCAGGAACAGGTTGTGGTCTGTGCACAGTTGCAGCAAACGGTCCCCGTTATCTGTCCTGCGACCAACAAGTCCCCATCGGCCACCTAGACGACTCTCTTCTGTGCCTAGACGCCCGACCTGTGCATTCAAGTCTCCGGCTAGTACTACAATATCTGTCGAACGCGCTTTCTGGAGAAGAACTGTTAACTGATGGTAAAACTCATCCTTGATTGCATCCGGGCTGCAATCTGTCGGGGCATAGGCGGAGATGACGAAAAGACACCGTTTCTCACGCCGATTTCTTCTCACTTTGATGGAACTTTCTAATCTAACAGCACATAACCGACTGTTAATGGGGATCCAATCGATTAGTGCTGCCTCAGCTCTAGCGCTTAGTGCGACACCAACGCCAGCAAGATCAGACGAAGATGCCACAGGGTCCCCGGATAAGCGCACGTGGAACAAGCTCTTCGAGGCGACAGATGGAGAGCGGATTTGTAGTACTTCACTAGAGTCTTGAATACGGGTCTCGGATAGACAACAAACGTCAACATTAAGACCTTCCAAAGACATAGCCAGCCCTATCTGCTGTCTGATATGCATTAGTGTGCGAACGTTGAAGGAAGCCAGCTTGAACGGCGTACGTGGTTTCAGAAAGACTGCTTCAGTATTCATTATCGGTGGAAGCATTCACTTTCAACCAGACAGTGACTGGAGATCGTTTAGATAGGACAGATTTTCCACCATGGGCGAGCTGCTGCATAAGTTGAAAAGTAAGGTTACACAAAGTGGGGATAAAAGGGGGTGAGTTAGCGATATGGTAAATAATAATAATAAAGGTAATAATAATAATAATGTTAATTGTCTTGCTTTTAGTATGAGCAGGGATATTATCGTCAATAGAGTTCATCATTTCATTCATTATTCATAATTAGTCAGAATATGCAAGTTATACCACTTTAAGTGAAACAAATGAACATAAATAAAAGGTACTATTGGAGGTAACCAGAAGACATTGGAGTTAGCAAATATTGGAAAAGTTAAGGCACTTATCACAGGGTAGAGGAAATGCCAAGTTCGGTGCGATGTTTAACTAAGGGTGCAGTAAGATGGCTTTGTGTATGAAGGCCGAAGTCGAACATTTTTCAGTTTACACTACAAGCTCTACACCGGGAGTTTAAAACAGTGCATAATGCCTGTCAATGAAAGGTTTTATACTGGTTATAATAATGTTAGGCGAAAATGAATTACATAAAGGTAACGAAAACTAAATGATGGACGGTGTGATAAGCTCTAGGTTAGTGAAATTGTTAACATAATTTTTTTAGAGATTCCTATAATTTGACGACCCAGATAATTTTAGGGACTTGGCGGCTGGTATTTGTGCGTTTCCTGAAATATCTAGTGACTAAGTTCCAGGTGGAAGTGATCAATGTAGATTTCGAAAAAACACGATAAAGAATAACAGTGAGATCACCAAACTTAATTCTGAATTGTCTGATAACATCTAAAATCAGTGAGTGGAACGATTTTCAGGACCGTGCTTAAGAAGTCATGATATGTCAATAAATGAGAATCCAATACATCTATCGTTTAACTCTCGATGATACCATTACCTTAGCATTGTTTAACTTTTCTCACTGTCCCAGTATCAGGAAATAGTGGATAATAAGGAAGCTGATGAATCTCTGTATTCAAAATGTATTCACGACAGTGCGACTAGTTTCAATATTACGTCGATCGCTGAATAAGCTACCACTAAGTGAAAATATACGCTGTATAACTTCAGCAACAATTACATGATGTCAACATAGAGCGGGGGTACTTTCTTGGACTCACTGACAACAAAATGTGGAGTTGTAAGAAGTTCTGTTATTAGAGTCTTCATAAGAAGTAAGTAGTACTGCTTGGACTGTAACGCTATAATCCAGAATGATATCGCGACAGGGATGGTCACAGTTGGTCTAACTCACTTTGACTATTGTTAAGTGTATTTTGTGTGTCATAATCACTAACACTCGCTAAAATTATCCGGGTACATGATCTACTTGAATATTTTCAAATAATAACCAATCAATATCAGAGCAGGAAGTCTTTTTATCCTGTAGAAGTACTTCACACTCGGACAGTGCTAAGTGCATGCCATATTAACAGATACTTCTAATAGGATTAAGTACAAAGAGGATAGCCTGTGTGATTGTATAGAAAAATACAATAACCCATATACGAAGCATTTCCTCTTAGGAATTGGATCCACATTATTACTATCAAATAGTCCCATTGGGGTTGCTTGCGAAACACTGTCCATGAGAGTGCCCCCAAATGCCCTGGTACGGCCGGGAGTGGGGAGAGTCCGCTCTCCCTCTCGAAATACTCTCACATGGCCACGCGAATATATAGCCTCTGTCAGGGAAGTCCTACTCATTGCCTTCTCGTGACATTACTGTTGTTTACGGAATTGAGAGGACGAAAAGCGAATGTTCGACCCTTTAACCAGATTGATGGACATGAAGGGTCCACCTAGAGGAGTTGGAGAACCCTGATTCCAAACCAATGGTGCACATGGGCTACAGTATCCTGAAGGAACAAATGGCGTATGAATCAATCGTTGGTCACCGGCTACCATGGGACTGCATCTTCTCACGATGCTCCACTGCCTTGTGGATCAGACCTTTAGGTCAAAGGCTCCGGATGTGGCCCCCTAAGAAAACCACCTGCTTCAATCTGGGCAGTATCACAGCCCTCACACAAATCGAATGAGATTTGTGCGGCGCATATATATCTGGTGCTTCCTTGTACCAATACTTGTGTTTAAATAAAATAAAAATTGTCCACGAGAGGATTAAAGGGGGGTAACGTGAGCGAACAACCTTATCTGGCTTTGTAAATACATCATTTAGTCCGGTAGCATTTTACTACATAGAGTTACTATTAGATAATTTGGCATTACCCAATCACGAAGGGTTAGTTTGAATGATTGGAGCAATGGATACGCCTCACTACCTAATAAAATATTTCATCTAGTTCTTCAGACGTTTTTACAGACGATTAATAAGGGTAACAATAATCAAAGAAATTGCCAGACACGTTTCTTGCTGTCAGTGGGTTGAATACACGGTAACGGTTTATGTCAATCACGTTAAGTGAATTTTGCTTCTACTTCAATGGTGTGCTTAGGCCATCAAATTTTGTAGGTTTCATATGTTTTGTTAGGCGGATTCACGTATATTGTTACACTCAGCATCCACCGAATCAGACAGATGAACGCCAGTGCGTTGTAGAAAGCCCACAGAAGCCAGGTTGATAATGAAATTGAAAAAAGTGGTACTTGTTACTAACACGGCGTTTCACAACTGCAGTTGATGGCCATCTTAAATATAGATAAGCAAATATGTGAATGACTAGTTAGTCATAATTTTAGCATCAATACAATGAACTATAATAAATACTGAGTTGGCGAAATTAGCATCAACGGTAAGTACAGAGTGAAATAAGGTGAAAACAAACTTTCTTCAGTATTTATAGGGCATCAAGATATCAATACAGGTTTACAGGCAACTGGGATTGGATGTATAAACTCAATAAAAATAATATCTGTATAATGGTCCTTATACGACTAGCTGTGAATATAGTGTCGGTTGGTAAAAAGTAAGCTGAAAATAGTAATTTTCCATTTTAACAAACTGATATTTGAAAAGTCAAGGTGAAAAGCTGTGGCGTAGAGTATATCAAGATAAGTCAGTTTAAGGTGAGGTGAAAAGTATAAGTTTTAGAGACTTCCTTTTACTAGCAGGAAGTTAACGCGAATTCAGAAGTTCAGAGGGAATCAATAATGTTAATGTATTTGTTTCAGTTATACCAAACCCAAAACGATAGATTCTTGCATTGAAGTTGGGGTCAACGTAAAGGGATGTATTCTTGTTTCTGTTGTTTTAGGATACACCAAATATGAGCGAAAATTTTATGATACTTGTTAGAACATGCTTAGGAAGATAGTGGGACTAATTAAACTTACAGTGAAACCCCCACTCTGATGATATTTGTAAATATCCGAGAAAAACTGGTCCAAATTTTGGATATGATCCCATACTCCTTTTTTGTTCTGAAGATTCTGGGTCCCTCTTAGATTAGGATCTGGCTGTGAATGGTCATACTCATTAATCAAACATTCATATTTCCCTTGGCCAACGGGAAACATCTTAGCTCAAACTAACATCGTAACAGCGCCAACGGGATCGCCAAGGTCGTTTGGGGACAAAATATTGAGCCTTCAATCTCCAATTTTCAGAGATGTGTACACTTCGTCAATACTTCATTACTTCCATCAAATTGTTAACTGGTGAGGATTTTGTCACGAGTCAGATGTAGTTTAATGTTTTTAGGTCGTTTGGCGGTGCAGAGGTTTCGAAAACTTAATATATTCGGGAAGAACGAGTACTCACTTACATTTGTTACGCTTCGTGGAGGAGTATAGGCCACTCATCAGGATTCTCCATCGAAATATGTTCTAGCCAATCGCTTTCAGTGTTTCCTGGTTGATATTCATTCTTTTAACGTTTTCTTCTAATTCCCAACCAAGTGCGTTCAAAGTATTCTTCTTTTCCTTTTCCGTCCTCGATCTCATATCAGAGCTTGTCTCAAGATGTGGTTCGATTATTTCTTAAACGTATATCCTATTCACCTCAAGCGACCTCTTCTAATTTCATCTTCACATGGAAGTTGGTTTGTCCTATACCACATTAAACTTTTGTTGATGGTATCCGGCTAGCGAACATTGAGTGCAAGCTGTGAAGGAAAGCTTTCTCATCGATGTCAGGAGGTCTTTGGTAACAGTAAAATTACACTGAATAATCACCAGAAATCATCCTTGAAACTAAAAATACAATAGCACTGAAAATTCTCACTGGTCGCTGAATATTCGCTAAGTGTGAAGGTCAATAAATGTCAACAGGAGAAGAATGATCAGACCACCGGGATACGACCACTACATGTCCCTCCTCATTTCAATGAATATATTATTCTACCACTAGCCTGATTATATCATTCAAAGGTTTACTTAAATAAGAGCACTGACTGTTATGATCGATTCTTCTTTTTAGTTGAGAATACACAACTTTCACTGGTTCTACATACTGTTCATAGTGCAGTGAAAGCTGACAATGTGTAATGTATAACTGTTAAGTTCAATTCGGCGACAATATTATGAAGTTAATGTGAACAAATGAAACTGCCAGCTGAATCACTGAACTTGAATTTGTCTTTGTGAGTGGTCGAACTTATAGTCAAGGCTAGTTCAAGCCAATTACAGTCAAAGTTTAGTCAAAAACCCGCCCTAAGGATCGGTGCAGACATGTTTCTGCTCTGTGATTCATTAGTCTTGTTTGGGGTCTTGATAACTTCAAGGGACAAAATTCATAAGTTATCTGTCCATTTCCTATCACACTAGTTCATTGGATCGCACTGCACAAAATGGTACTAAATTTTGTGAAAACTTTATTTATCGTACACTTTATTTTCGGTAGGGTAGGAAACACATTCCACTACTTGTCTCAGTGTACATGTTTATAAACGAAAACAAGCATTTAAGGGTGCTTAGTGTAGCATTAGTTAGATTGATGTATCTTAAGAAGCCAGTTTGTATGCCCAAAAGGTTAAATAAACGAGTCAAGTATTTAGATGAAAAACTAGGTAATTGTGGACACAATTTATCTCTCTATAAGCATCCTACAATGAACAAAACTTGTCTACTTGTTATTTGGACATATTTTTCTTTTTGCATAGAAGGGCTAATATCTGTCAAACAATGATTTTCCAGTTATCTATTTATTAGCAATCAGTAATGTCTGGTGAATGCCTTGTCATAGTATTTCGCTTATTGTAATGTTGACTACGACAGTATGTTTTTTACCCCATCAATTTAAGTTCTCCCATTAACATTCGGACATGCCAAATCCCTTGCGGTAGGTAAAATAATTTAGTCAGAAAAATCGTTCGAAACGGTTTATTTTAAAGAAAATATTATTGTCTTCTTATTCTCTTCCTATTAAACTATACAACCTATACATACTCCATGAAAACAAAAATCAAGAGCTAGGCGATATCAAATAGTCTGCTGTCGATTTTAACAAATTTCTAAATATATATTTTATTCTTTGATTCATTCTATCCACTTCATCCAATAATATTCGTGAATTATTTATGTTGGTTTGATATGTTCGTATCTTGTCAATTTGATCATTGATTATTGAGTCGTCTTTTAGAGATTCATCTATTTGTAAGTCTATTGGTCGTATGAATCTAAATTGAGCTGCGCTTAAAAAATCTGACTTGTATTCCAAAAGATGTTTCGTATAGGACAAGATATAATTCTATAAAAAAGGCAAAAGCTATAAAATATTTTGAAATGTATATATTATCCATTAATATGATGAAAAAAGATACGATATCATTTGAACCGTTTAAAGCATACCACATTCGTTCAGTACATAAACTAACATTTTAATTAGACACATTTATTTATATCAATCTGGTCTCATTGTTGTATCGATTCCCATACCTATTTGACCGTATTTAATTTCGGTTAATAAACATGTTAGTGTACAGTTTCACTCATCGGTAATACAGCTCTTTTTTACAGTTAAAGTTTCCATCATAGACTTGCATAATTGTGAAGAATCGCTTAAAACCCAAGGGCGTTGAACATATGTTGTTTTATTTTGGATTTGGTTAACACACAAATGGCTACACACCTATTACCTCTCTTGGGGTTTAACCACGGACCTCGATGTTATATGGTCATTTAGAAGAGGGTAGACTTTAATCATATTATCTGTCATACTGAACATATATCCATATCGAAAGATTTGTCAATGAGCGTCGAATTGTATTTCGCAATTCTTGAAGATCAATGGATTGGTTTGGTGGGGTTGGCTAAAGATGAAAATTGGTCTTACTCTGTCTGTTATTCTTATTTCTATTCCCACTTGAATATCATTATACCGTTCAAGATTTTGAATGCACCCTACTAAAGTACAGGGTGCCTGAAACTTGTGTAGCTATTAAGTTTCAAACTCTCGAATATTATCAAGTTTCGATCTTACGTTGATAACATCAAAATATGATAATTATATAAGGAAACTCCAGGCCAACCTCGCTGTTCTGGTTAGCTGATATGAGTTATGATTTGTGTTTGCCTATGTGTCTGAGTGTATCTTTATATACATTAGTCACGCAAATGGCAATAACAACAATATTAGGAAAACGTCTGTGCATTTAGTTCTAACTTACTATGATTTAAAAATCACAATTGTGGCCTTCAGGCCACGGATCACCGTCTTTTGGCTGAAGCAAAAGAGTTTGGAGCCGTTTATGATTAAGATTTACTTTGGCCGTGCTAGATACATGTATAATCAACACAATTTACATAACCATAGGGAGTTACAAATTAGAAAACTGCACACAGCCCCCAAGCCTTTATTTAAAAAGTGCCTCAGATATCATGGACAAAATACAGAAGATATCTATCAGGTCAGTTCTTGAGTTGCGTGTTTTACCACGCACATTACTGCTTGATAATTTAGAACATACATTAGGAGGTGATTTGATTATGATGTATAAGATTCTGAGAAATGATTTTGTGTGGGATATATTCCCTCTTTTCCTTCCAATTAAGTCAATATAACACAGAAGAGATAGCAGCCGAGTTCAAAAGCGGAGAACAAACAAAACCCTCGTCACTGGCACTTTTCCTATACTATTATCTTGACATAGTACTTTATCAGATTCCATATTGAGTGATCACGTAGACTAGATTTTTTTTCTCAATATACAAATTTACTTGTACATTATGTACAAGTTTGTAATATATTAATGGTTGGAACAATTCTTCTTGAATTAAACATACCTGCAGATTATCCGACGTTTTGATTAAAATACTACATAGTTCATTAATTCGGTTGAATAACTCCACATTACAATGTGTAAGATTTCCTGTGAAATTTGGCAACAAATTAATTTTCATTTTATAACGATAGGATCTTTCTAATTTCCAGTTGAAGTTTTCTAGGTAAAATATTGTTAAAAGGATATGATATAAATAAATCTAAATAACATTTATTCTCATTTTTCTTAATATCTCACTTATGATAACAATACTGCAATGATGAGTGTTTACAGAGAACTGAAACATTAAGAATAGTGTTACGTAACAGGTTCAAGTAGTATGATCATAAATACGAAAATATGTTTTTAGGCTGAAATCTCTTGATAATTGAAGTCATATTTCATTATTGGCAAACCAAACTGTTCTTTCTCAACAATAAGAACCTGTCACTAGGAATGTTACATCCTATAAAAAAATCTACTTCAAATGGCCGAATCATTCTTTTAAATAATTTTCTAGATTTGTTTAACAAATGAGGCTTGATTTTAACCTCATAACTATAGTTGTTTGTTCTAATACCACTTATTTGATATTTGTGATGAATAGATAGTCATTTAGACTAGTAGCCATATTACAAACTGATCGATGAAATCCGATCAGTGCTAGATTGACTAGATGAACATGGTATTATTGACCAATCAAGTAATCAGTCTGTGCAAGTACAATGTATCGTTATGTGGAGTTGTTGATTCTGTTGATTCATAATAGATCAGTCGATTGTTTACGGTTAGATTAGTAATCGCTCAAAGCAAAGTGAAGGATCATTCAAATCAACGGTAAATAACTCATTTACAAATCACAAATTGTCATTGATATTTATTAAAGTTGAATAGTGACTAGCAGTGAGATTAAGGATGCTATTTTCGTCCTTTCTGAAATTTTTCAGCTGGACGTGGTTATTTACCAGTAGGATCTACTTCTGGGCATTATTCAACACTAATAAGGAACATTGTTATATCCCGTGGAGAATAATGAATGGTAACTTTGAGGACTATTTATGGTCCAATGTGATATGTATATTTCCTACTGTATAACTGTTAAGTAACTAAAGTATTCATATTCGTGTCCCTCTTATTATAAATACTATTTTGATCTATAGACTATTATTATACGATTTACCATTCTGGAGTTATCCCTAGTCCATTAATTACTATCCCCCTATTCACAGCCACATTTGGCCAAATCTTGGACAAATGTTATTTTCTATTTTATGGTACAATGTGGTCAGTTTGTTTGGTATATAAACCCAGTATGTTTGAGAATAGTGATTCATATTGCAGAGACTGTTATTGGTGTTCTGAACTTAACTGACTGGGCTAGGCAGATAGCAGGGCCGATACGCACTCTAGACTGCTCGTATGGTTTTTCGTGTGTCACTGTCCCAATTGATAATCCACTGCTCTCTGATTGACGGTCTTATCACTCATATATAAACAGGGCACGCACACACTCTCAATCGATATAACAACATGTGACTTAAGGTGACTCCTAAGGCAATCCTCTCTAGATGTATACAAACCAACAGACACCTATCAGTTATGGTCCTTAACCTAAACAATCGGGAAATACAAACTCATATATATATATATATGAATGTTTATGATACTATTACCAATGAAAATTTAATTTAACTTACCTAATTCGCTTTTCAATTGATAAATTGCTTGATTTAATTTTTCTTCATCATTTTCATATAATGTACACTGGGCAAATTGTTGGTAGATTAAACACATTTCATGTCGAACTCTTCTTAAATTTATTATATTAGCATTAATTTTCTACAAATTATAATGAACGGAGACTTAGACAGGGTCAACCAATTTGTTATGTTGCATAAAATTACATACTGAATTTGTGAAATATGAAAACAATACATTAACTACACTATTTCTTCATCTGTCCGTACAAGTAGTACACACTACAATATGACACATAAATGTTAGTTATCATTAAAAAGTTTCATTTGTGTAGAAAACTGTTAAACTCTATTTTTGAGTTGTAGTTAATTAATTAATCAATCGAATTCCATGCTGCCAGAAACTGTTAAAAATTTATAAAGTATTACAATATCGAGGCAATCTTCACAAGATCGACGAATACCGATAGGAGACTAATCAATTGCAGTCCTAATTATCAATGGGAAGATTCAAACAACCAACACAAAAATGAATTTATAGAGTAATCCTAATAATCAGTCATTCCTGTTTTAAGTATATGTTAATGGTATTATCTAGAAATATGGTAAACGCTTCATGATTCAATCATTCAGTTCAGAAAACATAATATCATGTAAACGACTACTTATTGAGTGACTTGTTTTAAGGTCAGTATTCTACAGTTGCTCCGAGGGTTGGTGATATCAAATAAAAATCTCAAGCATGAATATTTGAAATGCTCAACCTATTAAAAAATGAATTTATATAACTGATCTTCATTGCGCTTTGATAAATCATGCTAGACGTTATTACCCTATTTACTACGAAGAAGATACCTTAATGAACAGCATATGTATCTGGCTCCAAAGGAGCCTTGGATTTCATTTACAACATTCAGCTAAATATTTCAAGAAGTCTAAACATAGATCTATTTCAGAAATTGTGTACAAATTGCCAACACTCTATGTTAATATACCTTACATTTATCTGTGTAAACTAAAAGTTTTATTCTGTAACATGATATTTGTTTTCAATATATTTCTTTATTTTGGTACAAAACACGATTGACTATTTAGCTTGATGCATCGATTTTAAGTTAATCCCCGTAAAAGTAAATCACATCATTTGCACATATCACTTATCCGTTGAGGCCCTATTATGAGTGGTTTAGACTCCGGAAAATCTATTTATATTATTTATTATTGCCTCATTTATTGCCTACGGTTTTGAATTTATCTTCTCCTCATTAAATTTTCGCACTGTAACATTCTTTCATAGTTTACTTAGTCAAAGACACTTTTATCCGGATCGACTTGTAGCTCTTTTGAAATACTACTTTTTGTAATACAATATCATTGTACTGATGTGTTTTAGCAATTTGTGCTAACTTACACTTGTGGCAAATTTTACGTTGATTATGTCTGACTGACCTATACTCAATAGTATTGTTGATGTATTTAAGTAAAATAGCTATTAGATTAGCCTAATGTTCTTGAGTTTGATCAATAAATCTATCAATGTTTCGATATTCCGGTTACCTAAAGGATAAAGAAGATAGTATGAAATTATCTACTCTTATTATTCACGTGGTATTGTAGTGAACAAGAAAACGAGTGGGGACAATCGTATGTATGAAGGCACAAAATTACAGCATATCTTAGTAAAATCTGACAACCATACAGTAAACTGTTAATTTGCAAACTATCAATCGTCTCAATCTTGACCGTTCCTTTTGTAAATATCAGTCCATCGTCTCTGATTTCATTGTTCATGCATTTTAATACCAATTGCCTTCGGTTTCAGTTCTTTCCTTATCAATCTTCTACTGAAATACATTCTATGCCTGACCATCACCATATACTACTCATGTGGATATAAGTTACCCACAACAAAGTATTTCACTGTATTTATCAAGATATATCAGATAAATGTTTACTCAACCGAATTATAGTACGATGTTTCAATATAATTTACAATTTTAGTTTATAGTGGTATATAGTACGATCATCTAATACTGTATATCTTTTTTCATTATAAATTTGATAAACACACGATATTCATCCTACTATTGAACTGTATCCTTTAATACTATTTTGAATACTCTGTGTATATATTTTTTTTTCAGTAAAACAAACACTATCAGCTTGTAAACCAATACACACAACTTTTCAATTGAGTAATCAATAATTTTTTTCAAAAAAAACCATAAATACATAAAGCAAACAAAAACTAACATCGCGGATTGATTGGAGTTAGGCGTGTACACCACTGGATCATGGCTTAGTGGTCGTAAGAGAAAACAAAGTTCCTGAATTAGATTCTTGGCTATACGATCTTGGGTGAACACCGACAAAGAGTCCCATACTAGAAGAGAATGGGCGTCTAGTGCTTTCAAGTTCTCAATGACTTTTTTTACCTGAAATCGTTTCTGTTATATCCCAACGAGAACTATGAAGGGTAACTTTTGAGAACTATTTATGGACAAATATTATACGTATATTCTTAATGTATAACTATTTAGTAGCTAGATTATGTGTTTCTATACTCCTTTTATTACAAGCTTTTTTTGATCTATGAACTATAATTATACGATTTACCATTCTTGACTTATGCCCACTCTATCAATTACTATCTCCCACATTCACAGCCACTTTTGGCTAAATCTTGTACAAATGTTGTTTTCTGATTTTATGGTACGATGTGGTCTGTTTGGTTTGTACATAAACCCGGTATGTTTGAAATACATGATTCATATCGCGGAGGCTGAGATTGGTGTTGTGGAATCAAGAGGCAGGGCTAGGCAGGAAGAAGGACCGATAAGTATACTAGACTGCTCGTACGGGTTTACGCGTCATTGGTCCGGTCGATGAGTCACTGTTCTTTAATTGGCGTTATCACTACGTTATATATTAATAGGGCACAAGATCACAAACTATAACAGTTTCTTGATCTCAATGAAATCCAATAATCCATACAACCCCATACTGACAAAAATCAATCAACTTACTAACCTCACATTCTTCATCAAGTTTTGGTATATTAACTTTTTCTAAGAGTACATTGTCTAAAATGATTATTTACAAAAATAAAGAATTTGAATTAATGATCTTAATTTTATGAAAAAGTAATGCTGTATGCCGATTGTCAAAACATTATGAACTTCTAAATCCAAAAGCTGTATATTTTGATACTAAATAGTTCAATATCACTGCTTTAGTATCTGTGATTTCATCGTTAAATCAGAGCCAGTCATTCAGTCAGCTACAACGTAGGACCAGACACATATATGCATCGGTCCAAGTTGACATACCTCGTTAGCACAACAAGATGAACACCGGATTCATAGAAGTAGTTAATTTAGTGTTGGTTATATATAAAAGAAAGGTTGTATATAAGGATATAGTATAGGAAGGAAGACAGATATGAAGCAATTTTTAATCTCAAGGTTTAAGGGAAAATAAAGAGTGTATACACCTACACCATTGTGATCGATTCTTAGCCATGTCATCTAGAGTCTTCAACCATTGGTTACGATAGTCGCGCGGACCCCAACCAAGTAGTCTGTATCTACCAGCATGGCTCAGATTAGAAGTTAGTGACTTCAAGGACTGATGCCATGTTTTGGTTTGGCCGCCCCTAACTTTCTTCCAACCATCCCCAATACTAGTCAGCATAGAGCGTCGTGGTATTCGGCGTTCAGGCTGAGTAAGACGTGCCCCAACCATCTCATTCGATGAAGATTCACAACCTCATCAACTGATTTACCATCATTCCCCAATACCCTACGTATAACCTCACTATTACTCACCCAGTGATCCCAGCAGATGCGAGCAATATTTTTAAGACATCTGTGGTCAAATACTAGTAACCTACGAGTATCTTCTAATCTTAATGACTATGTTTCACAGCCGAAAAGTAGAACAAAACGAACTGCTGCGCAGTATACACGTCCCTTAAATCAGAGTACCTTTATAAAGTCTAGAGATTTTAATTAAAATAGCTAGTCATCTTTGCTGATCAGTACTTACAAGTAGAAAACCTAGGTGTTTATTTTTCTATTCATTGATTGTTTCCATCAATTAAGATTACTTTGAAATCAAACAGAATGATTGCATTTAATTTGATTGTTGGGTGTTTTTCTATCTTGGAAATGCTCTTATATGTTAGGTCAAATGGTAACCGATAAAAGATTTACCATGAAATTTAATTAAATTTACTTAAAATGACCACTGATGATTAGAATACACTGAACAATTGTTTTGTTCATTTATTAGTATAGAATTATAATTTCATTGCAGTACATGAATAATTTTAAACTAGATCCTATCTGGAATCATCATACAGGTATCTACCTCAGTACAATGGAAGCTAGTCGCTCAATTTCGTGGTTTGGTTGAGGTTAGACATTAACACCATTGGATGCCGGCTCAGTGGTCCATCAGTTAAGTGCTCTGGCGCAAGACTGATAGGTCCTGGGTTCGAATCTCGCTCGTGAGGCGGGATCGTGGATGCGCACTGTTGAGGAGTCCAATAATAGAACGAAACGGCCGTCCAGTGCTTCCAGGTTTTCGATGGTGGTCTAGCTTCAAATGACTCATCTCAGCTATATAAAAATTACTAAAATCCCCACGAAACTCCCTTCTGATAAAAAAACTGATGATACTAATTCTCAAATTAAAGCGAAACAGTTGCCTAGTGATTTCCAAGTTTTAAATTTTCTCTACTTCACGTCATATTATGATGTAAAACTTTTTTAAAAATAAGTAAAAGCCTAATACATAAATTGATAATGAATTTATTAATCTTAGTATATGATTTATGATTCAATTTTTAAACATATTTTGTTTTACTTACTTTTATCATGTTCATATTGGCTGTTGGAATAGGTTCTGTAACGTAGGCTAACAAGTGGTTTCATGTATGGTGTAGTTTGATAAGTCATTTTCGGTTATAATTCGTATTTCTAAAAAAGTTTGAATTCATTGGCTATTACTTTTAAAGTAGAATGATTGTTGAATTACTATGTTAAGCTTGTTTAATGTCTAAACACATATATATGTTTTAATCGTGAAGAGACAATTAACACCGTTGGATGTACACTCTGGAGTCTAGAGGTTAAGGATCAAAAGTCACGGCTTCGAATCCCTCGAGGAGGATTGTAGATGCTCACTGCTGGGGAGTCTTATACTAGGAGGAAACAGCCGTCAAGTGCTTCCAGGTTTTCAATGATGGTCTAATATCAATGTATTCATGATCTCAATTATAAAAGAAAACATTTGTTTTTGGGATTTCAACTAGATCACCGATTTCCACATATATAAATCTTATTTTCTACAAGGTATATTTCATCTCTGCTTGTGATTCGTTTAAATTGACAATAATCTATTACTGACAGTCACGTGATGTCAGTTAAAATGAGTAAGTGGATTAACCAAGAATAAACGTTAAATAAACTTTGTCTCTTGGTTCATTTGATATTCGAAAGGTTAAAAAAACGACTGACTCATAAACTAAAATGACTCGTATTTATTAACAGTATTGATTTCGTTTATTAATATTGACTAATATGATCAATAATCGGTATATTTGTACTCAGAATTTATTATGCAATCTTAAAGCTAGAATACAGTGGGGTTTTTTTTAGAAACAAAACATACGGGTATCAGACGATCACTATCATTAATTCCAGTCTCCTTAACTAAACTTACTTACTTATTTGCTTTCGCCTGTTACTCTCAATGGAGCATAGGCCGCCGACCAGCTTTCTCCAACCCACTCTGTCCTGGGCCTTCTTTTCTAGTTCTATCCAGTTCTTGTTCATTCTTCTCATGCCTGTCTCTATTTCTCGGCGTAATGTGTTCTTTGGTCTTCCTCTTCTCCTTTGACCTTCAGGATTCCATGTGAGGGCTTGTCTTGTGATACAATTAGGTGATTTCCTCAAAGTGTGCCCTATCCACTTCCAGCGCTTCCTCCTGATTTTTTCCTCCGCTGGAATCTGGTTTGTTGTCTCCCACAGTAACTTGTTGCTGATAGTGTCTGACCAACGGATCCGAAGTATCTTGCATAGACAGCTGTTAATAAACACTTGTATCTTCTGGATAATGGCTTTCGTAGTTCTCCACGTCTCCGCCCCATACAGAAGAACTGTCTTGACATTTGTATTGAAAATTCTGATCTTGGTGTTGGTTGACAATTGTTTTGAGCTCCAGATGTTTTTCTCCTTAACTAAACACTTTCGTTGTATTTTAGGTTCTTCATCTTCAGTTGAAATGAAATATTTGAGAAATTGAAATTGTTGTTTTGAATGACATTTGATAAAAATATTGAAGTGACTGAGATGTTGAAAGTGTTGATTTTTCCCAACGGAATCTTATAAGATTGAACTACTTCCCAAATGACTAACTACGTTAGTACGTATTTGGCGACTGAAAATGGAATCTGTACACAACATTTTCGATCGTCACAGTGTGATTATGTCAGTTATCGGATAAAATAAGTGAGTGATGGAGGTCACAAAGTAACTAATAGACCTTAGGATATATGTATACATAAAAAGACTTATTCTAATGATTACTATCTATACTACTGCAATTCTAAAGTTTGTTAGACATAAAACAAAAAAAATATCGGAGTTTATGTAATGATTTAAAAAATAACAATAAATGGTGTATAAACAAAACATGTTAAATCTTTTGAATGTAATTAAGTCGAGAATTGACTAGCTTAAATATTACCTAGTTGAAATCATGAGTCAATTGAAGCTAGACCACCATCGAAAACCTGGAAGCACTGGACGGCCGTTTCGTCCTATTGTGGGACTCTTCAGCAGTGCGCATCCACGATCCCGCCTCACGAGCGAGATTCGAACCCAGGACCTATCAGTCTTGCGCCAGAGCACTTAACCGATAGACCACTGAGATGGCCGGTGTTAATGTCCAACCTTAAATCAATCACTGAGTATGAGTAGGATGGATGGAGTTATGAAAACATTTCCTTATCGTAAAAAAATTAAAGCAGAATTTGGTGATATTAATCCTTCTTTCTTTTTTTCCACTGAAGTTAACGATTGATCATGGATAATTACATTAATTAGCTCATTAAAAGAACAATGTAACTAAATGAGGGGAAAAAAGTACAAAATTACAAAGATCGACTTAAATAACAATGAGTATGCTTTGTTTTCCCTCTATTTTTGAAGGGATTATCTTTTTCTTTCAACTTATTAAAGAGAAAGGGTACTGCTTTGTTTCACCTCAAAAATTTAAGTTGAATTTATTTTTCGAGTTTCCCTCCCCCACTCTTTTTTGTTTTAACATAAACATTTACCATAGAATTGAATTTCTTTTAAAGATCTGTGAATTTTCTAAAGTGATAAAATCAATAATTCTATTATCATTATTGTGAGGCATTTTACGACTATTTTAAAACTGATTTAACCTAGTGTTACAAGTCCAATGGTTAATACAGTATATTAAAATTAAAAACATAAAGTTCAGCGAAGGGATCTCTTTTCAACGAATTTATTATCAAGCTGTACAATTGTATATATATGAAAATGTTTTGTTAAAGTACTAATTCCGTGAGGAAATGTGAACACAAATAACCAAGATGACATAATAAGAAGATTATAATACTAGATTACGTAATACGAGTAAATCAGACTATGGATCCGTAGAATGATTACAGTCGATTAGATGTTCAAGTATAGAGCTCCTAACTGCTTTCCTTTCACCCTTATAGAACCAAACTGGGATGTGTTCTCGTATCCGAGTTGAAAGCGAGCGCTGGCTACAGACGATGTATCTTGCTCCACAAGAGCTGGTGAACTAGTACATGCACATAGAGGCGACTAGGCGAGGAAGCTTATCTTTTATGGATACAGAAAATAAGTTCTTACTAGTGAAGGTTATTCGCAGTTTAGCAGCATTAAATGTCCTTTTAATCGTTGTTGTTAAACGATTTTTGATTACGTCTGATGTTCGATCACCTTTGAATTCCAGACTTAAATAAAGGTTTTTCTTTTTTACGGAACAACTAGGTTTCCTGTCGAAACTACTTCTATTCATATTCTTCTCTATGAACCGATCATTGTAGCCATTTTTCATAAAGGTTTTCTTGAGGAACGCGAGTTCTTCGTTAATGCATTCCGTACTACATATCCGATGTATACGATAACATAAAGAATGTATCAGGTTTCTCTCTCTACTTAACAGAACTCAGTTATAGAAGTTGGCTAGTTGGCCATTCCATGTTTATCAGAAGGAGTTTTGTGGAGATTTCAGTATTTTCATAGTTGAAAGCATGAGTCAATCGAAGCTAGACCACCAAGGAAAACGCGGAAGCACTGGACGGCCGTTTATTTTTGTGTTCACATTTCCTCACGGAATTAGTGCTTTAACAAAACATTTTCATATATATACGATTGTACAGCTTGATAATAAATTTGTTGAAAAGAGATCCCTTTTCTGAACTTCGTGTTTTTAATTTTATACAGTATAATCAATTTTCACACATGTATTTCAGATAAATAATTGTCTTCTGGAGCACTGTTGCAAATCAGAGAACATAAGACGACTGTTTCGTACCTGTTTATCACTCAGAAGTATTGCCTATCCATAACTCTGTTCATTAGTCACCTGAGAAATTTCGCGTTTTAAAGTAAACTCTACATCCTTAAATCACCAAGTTGAGATTTAATGATCAACAATCTAAACTTAAGTCACTTCATGTTAGTTACCATTACACACTCCCTATATGGTTGATTGTATTGGGCATAGCTTTCTGTTAAAAGTTCAGTAGCTCTATTTCAAAGCTAATCACCTGATCACTTCTCTTTGTATTTGTCAGTTCAACCATTTCCATGTATCCAGTCACCTTAACCAATATTCTAGGAATTCACTTTTCCTTAGTCAAGGTGTCTTTAAGACTGTGGACATTTAGATGTTAGATTAATTAGTTTAAACTTACCTTAAGGAAATTATTAGCTACTTATTTTCAGCAATTTACATCAAGCTCCAGATTCTAAAAGTGTTTGAATTACAGAGCTAGGACTCTCAATCCAAGTTGTATGAAGAGCAGAGATTCAAGGATTCAGTTCACTTAATGAAATTATTTTGTTCCAACGAAATTACGATATTGTATAACACCTGAAAGATCAAAGCTTCTCACTTGACCTTGGATTTTTAAACTTAAGTTTCATAGTCAGTGTGTGTGTGTGTTGAGACTTAATTTCAGATTGATGGATCGCTAATTAAATTTCCTACTGAAAAATAAATGATAATTTCACATGGACTGAATCGAGAGTGAGTATCTCATTCTCTACATGACTGAACTACGTCAGACATAACCTTTCACTAGTACGACAGCAATCTCATCCAGGTAATCTAATTTCTTGTGCGTACATGATCGTTATAGGCTGGAGGTGTATGATATTTCATTTCGTTAACTGCTTTTAATATTAGTGACCCTAAACAGAATATCAAAGTGACTCTGGTATATATTTAGAGTGTATAACGTAGCTTTATTCTATATAATACTTTCCACCCTGTCAAGTCTTCATATCAATAAGCTTTCAGTCGTCCAAGTAATGTCTCTGATAATCCAATCTCTTGATTGTTCTAGTTGACTGATCCATGTCAGAATCATAACAAAATTTGCCCAAGATTTTGTTGTTTAAAAAACCAAAAAGTTATCTATTCATTAAAAATGTTGACACAGAACAGCATAAAGTTCCTCTCAGTTAGTTTGAATAAGCTGTTCCAGGAACTCATATTATATGTCATCATATCACGAAAAAAATATCAAGAAAGAAAGCTATGTTAAATAACTTACAGCTAACAAGGCCTTTGCAAAATTAATCAAATACAAAACGTTTTTTATGTATACACTTTACCTATCGGTTTAGTATAGTTGAATGTTATTGTGATTGGTTTATTTGTTATTCACAATTGTCAACACCATTATTTTCTTGGTAAGTGGTAACTAGTCTAGAATAGACCATAAATATCGGTTGTTTCATGTCTATTCACATATGTCTATTCTATGTCATAGTGTGCTCAAAATCGGGTTAAATTTTAGTAATAATGACTACGATTTATATTGTAAGTTTCATGTAATGCAGTATATTTGTGTTTTCGTAATCATGTACTTGCATACATGTGGCATAAAGCACGTGAAAATCAATAATGCAAAGTTAAACCCACCTTCGTACAAAACACACGTTTTACTCCTTTTAAAAAAGGTGATTAATACAACCTAATCTTGAGAAAGGTTGTTTGCACACATATGCATTTTAATAGTACGGGCTTTAGTATGTTATAACAATATGAATTAGAATTGAAGAGGGAATAATCATCATTTATGTTGTGATGATTTTAATTGCAATGTCGAAGATTATTGGCTTAGAACTCTTAAAACAAAAGAAATGTACATGAATCTGCTTGCTAAGAAGAATGGAAGATACGAAACCTTGGATAAATGTTTTGGTTTGTTTCCATTTACCAATTCGACATAACATGAGTTATCGGGTTTGGATATGATATTTAACAATGTCTGCAAACTTTAGTCATAATTCAGGAGTAAAAATGGTACTTGACAAACAACATGGAGATAACCAGTTATTCAATAATTATACAATAGAAGTAGATTTGATAATTCCTCGATTAATATTTGTGAAATTATCACTTTTCTCAAATATCCACTCTAATCTATTCAGTGAATTATTTGTGCACATTACACATGTATGCAAATAAATTTACAATTAACGGTTCACTGAGTTGTGACCGATTTCATGTATGTCATGTCCTTCTCAGTGCTGACTGAATTCTGTCGATCAAGTTGCAATGTAGCCACTACTTTAAGTAACTCAATATCGCCTGCACTATGTTGAGATGTAAGGTGATAGTTGGAAGTAGTCAACTGTAAACCTCGGGCCTAAGTCTCATTCTGTTTGACACTCGTCAGTAAGACGTACCTGTAGCTGATGTTTCCTGGGGTATATCAGTCATGATCCCAATAGCTCAGTGGTATATCTGTAAACCAAACAAAATAAGTAAAAAGTACAAATTGGTGGTATGAAGAGCTGAGTTCGTTACCTTGAATGTGAGTTTAACATAAAATAATAATAATTTTTTGTAGCATCATTTATTATTTATATATTTTCGCAAATAAATATTTCGGGAAGCCATGATAATCTTTTATTCTATTCAACCTTCGATGAGTTATTCCAATAAGTCTAACACTGGGGACCGGTTAACATATCTGTATGAGACAAATCGGAACCGTAGCTTTAAATTTAATGGAAAGGTCAGAGACTGAACGTAATTTTTAGCTTCTTAACAGCTGTTAAACAGTATAGTGAATAAAATACTAATATGCATGCAAAATACAGACAGCCAGTTCGGCATTGTACTAAAAGATTGACATACACTTATCCTATTCAGTTATAAACAATGGTAACACTATAAATAGAACATAAATGAATTTCAGTCTACTGAAATTCTTTCAAACGTGTGAAGATCTTGTGAAATTTGATCGTTTTAAATACAGTAATAAGATTCAGTAAAACTAATGATAGAATGAATACTAGATTTATGAGATAGATATTGTTAAACTTACTTTTTCTTCTCCCAATCAACAATAATTACTAAGGGATGTACTTCGTTTGAGAGTCATTAGTTTTGGATTCCGACTATTTCTGTATTTACGATATCCTAATCATAAAAAATCTGTACGCACTAATGTCATTCTTGATAATGGCATCATTATCGAAAATAATATAATAACATTTGCATAAATCTCAAAGCTTATAATGATTATTATCGTCCCAGCGACTTTAAGATTGATTGATATCGTACACATAAGAGAAAGCAATATGTATCTAAAAATGTTTGCCCTGTAGCGTTTCTGGTGGTAGTTCTACATGATTTCATTTAGAATTTACTCATTAGTACTAGTTTCTTTAATGCTACAACTAGATCATGTTAAAGATTGAAATTAGGTTGTATGTTTTTTTAATATGGATTCCAAGCATTCAACTGACATATGATTACACATGCTGGAAAACTTGTTTTGATAATAATAATTTGTCATTTGTTCAAGTAACTTGCGAACTTGAGAACTGTTCCCGTCTGTGATAATTGTCATAAAGTGTCCTGGGTTCGATTCCCGAGTAGGAGATTGTGGATACGAACTGTCGCCGAGTTCCTTTAGTAGTGCGAAATGGCCATCCCGTGCTCCAGCTTTTCAGTGTTGATTTAAGATCAATTCGTAATATAAACTATGAGAACTCTACGAACTGCACTAATCCCCTGTATTAAAAATACGGGTACATCACTAAGTTACATATTTACTTCTTCCTAACATAAATAATTCTGTAAACAAAGATGTAAACCAATTGACTGGAGAATAGCTAATTAAGATATTTAACTTTTTTTCGCTCATACTTTTGGAACAATAAAATATACAAAATGAAAACTTCATGTTAGCAGGAATCTATTTATTATATTATAAATTATGTTTACAAGTAGGCTGATAAAACAGTAGAATCCAACTGTAATAAATCGGCAAACCATAAACTAACAGGATTATCTGACACAATAGTGTACAAAACCTATGTACCGTAGTGTGAGTGAAAACAACATGTTCCAACAAACTTAAGGTTTAATAAATAACGTCTGCTTTAAAAAGACATTATTGTCTTGTTTACAGTTTAAACTCAGTGAGTTTGCAGAAAAAATGAGAACAAATGCCAACCATAACAAGTCTAACTTTCCGTGAAATATTCTTTTGCTTTGCTGTGAGAATTATATTTGTTCCAGATAAAAAATGACCCACTCTTGAAATTTTGAATGGCTCTTAATGTTCTCCGGACAGTCGTATTAGTTAACAACAGCTATTGGTAATGTGTTCAACTAATCAGAATGCGTATAAGGATGGTACTGATGGGGACTTCTATGTTAACGGCGTAACAAGTGTCGAATGGTCATTCTTTTTCAACAGTACTGTGGTTGATGTCAGTTTAGGATGAGAACTACCAATAAACCACTTAGCTCTTATATGACTGGAGTTATGCGATCTCTATATACTTTTTTGCCAAATACATGAAAATAGTTCATACTATGCGTGGTAATAATTTGAGGAATATTGAGGAAGGTGATAGTGAATAGCTACTATCCTCTCTCAGTGTCATGACTACAAGGCCTGTCACAATAGTGGTTGTTAGACAGTTTTGGACTCAATTCTTGTGTCCTTTATCGAAAATTTTATTTATAATTTGGGAGTTAATCTTACTTTTAACATTAGGGTTAACATAGTGTTGTACTGACATAGTGTATGCCCTAAACATGTGCATAATCAGTCATCATATCTCAGTTCTGAAGTTGACTAAAAGCATGTACTTATCACAACCAATTTGTATTTTTATTAGATGAAATGAACAAGTTTGTTTGTTGATAGGTACTATAAATATTCGACTAATATATATATTCAGAGCATTTTAATCATTTTCAACTACCCAGCAATCGTTTTTTTAGAAAAATGTATGTAGATGTCTTTATTCAGAGATGAGGATTGATGTGCGAAGAGGAATCTTGGACTTGGACCTCTTGGTAAAATGCAAGAGGTCCACCTATTTTAGCTATTGAACTTAAATGAGATTCATGCCCATTATTCAAAAGATCTAAGTACCTATTCGATGATGTTGAGGCTACCGGTTTTAGATCCAACATATTTTTGTCTTTTAGTTCTTCATAGTTTTGTCAAGCGAGTCTGTTTAAATATTATTTTGAAGTGATATGAAATGACCTACGTATTTTATTAAGGAGTTTGTCAAGGAAGTTGGCGTCTTGATACAATGAACCTCGATATTTGAAGTCCTTAACTTAACTGTGTTTAGACGAGATTATGTGACAGTGTTGGAATAATGCAAGTTAGAGGTGTCAAGATTATCTATTATCAATGTATTGTCATGGACTTCTAAACAGCTTAGACTATTGATGGCTGCGCTTATTATTATGGTACTGATCAGTAGTTTATCTTCAACTGTATTCGTGTTGTCGTTGGACAAGAAATTATCATAACCAGTCTAGTATACTTTACTAACAAGGATTGTATGTTACTGAGTATTATGACTATCCAGTTAGTTCAACTGCAACAGTCATTAAGCTTTCTTGACAGAGTTTATAAAGTTAATCTAGGGTGAGCATATTTTTCTCCAGTAACTGCAATCACTTAGAAAACCCTTAAACTTTAGGTGTTGAACATGTTACAACTTAAATTAGAACCTCTAAGTAGTGCTCAGTTTTTCAGTTGAGCACCGTGTACTCACTAGTCACCGACTGTAAGAAAGATTTCTATACTTATGGTAAAACCTATTATCAGTGATCTCAGACTATTTTGAGGTTGTTAATAAGGGTCTAGAAGCTTATTCTACTAGGTTAAAGTCAATGCAAACAGGTTTTCGTCATTATGACGATTATCCATTTGTCTACTCAATTATTAATGCAAACAAAATTTACGTAAGTCTAAAGTTTACTGTTAGATCTGAAATCTCTGTGTTTAATAATGAAACAGATCAGGTATATAAATTATTGAGAACCTGGAAAAAACACATCATACCTAACTAACTTTTTTCCAGTGTACTGTTTTAAAAATATTTACAATCAATCACTAAGCAGTGACCATCGTCAGATGTATCAAGTAAATTAATTTTAAATTCATCTCTGTCTTACAGGAGGTCAATTAAGGCTCTAATAGCTGAATTGTAACGTCTGTGACTGCATACCAGAGTGACATAGTATCAAATCCACCAGAGAGCATCAGACCCCTCAAAATTGCAGACACACTTTGTTGATGAGTTCCAACTATCACAAAACTTAAGTCTATGGAGTCCTGCCGACGGACTCTGACCACCAAAAATCTCAGCAAATACCAAATGACAGCCATACTAAATTGCGAACATACTAAATTCGATTATGCGAACTACTGGATTTTTAATGATTGGTTTGAAATAATCATTCTTAGAAAGAAATTACAAAGCTGTGGATGTTTTCTGGTTTAGACTCATCAATATTTTAATCGTTTAAAAATCCCAATCATATTAAAAGACTAATATTTGAACGAAGAATATTCTTTTCGATAAATTCTCTTCAGGTTCTACAATTATATATCCAAATTAATAATCCGAAAAATTGGCCAGGTTAAAGGCAAAGTGCTTTGTATACAGTATGTAAATTTAGGATTGTCAAACCAAGTAGAATAGAATTGTTAATGTTGTTAATATGTTCATAAGAAATTTGTAACACCCTTATCTCTCCCTTGGCCTTAATAAATAATTTTATTTTTCATACTCTTTCTTCGTTTGTTTTTCTTCACCCCCTATCCATTATTTACTTATAATTTTTCTAATATTCGCTTCACCGTCCAATTATCTAAACACTTCTTATTACGTAATCTTATGATTTCTATGAATGTTATTTCAGTGTCTATATTCTTTTTTCTAATCATTGACCTATTTCCCATTATGTAACATTGATTCAAGCCTTTTATTATTCTTATCACAACTAGTACACCTGTCATTACACTATCAATTTGTACTTTCTACTTATTATTAATTTTGATTATGTAATCTATTCCACTGTTATCATTGACTCATAAACTGCCTTGATTGGTTTAATAATTTCGTATATGCATATAAATATTACTGTATATTAGAGTAAAGCCTGATGAGAATCTAATCGAAAACAATATTGTTCGCTTATATGGATGCCAGCTCAGTGGTCTATCGGTTAAGGGCTCTGGCTCGAGACTGGTAGGTCCTGGGTTCGAATCTCGCGAGAGCGGGTTCGTGGATGCGCACTGCTGAGGAGTCCCGTAATAGTACGAAACGGCCGTCCAGTGCTTCCAGACTTTCCACGGTGGTCTAGCTTCAATTGACTCATGATCTTAACTATAAAATTCGCTTATATATGTTGTTCTAATGTTGATATGACTCATATAGAATGTTAACTTGAATCTGAATATATGTTAAGTGAAAATTTAAGATCTGTGATCAGAATAAATATGGGTCCGATAGGGTGAGAGAGATATGATAGGCAATTACAATTCGATTAAGTGGAAGATTAAATTGCGCGAAAAATTAGTGAGACGTAATAGGGAGGGATGAATGCGAAGTGAATGAATCATGTGTAGGGGAGATCAATAATGATGTTTAACCAATAATAATAATAATAATAATAATAATAATAATAATAATAATAATAATAATAATAATAATATTTGTGAATAAAGATAACAGAGAAAATTACATTCGACTACGAAAGGTCGTAAGTACAATAGTAAGTACAATAGTCAAATTAGGTCATCCAATAGCTAAGATTACTATTAATTAATTGACCTTGTGGTTGGCCGGCGGAGGAGGAGGGGTTGGAGATATTTATTCTCTACACATAGCTCCTATGTCTTCATATGGATGGCTACTGCCTCAGCTGTTTGAAGGACTTTAAGCTTGACAAGCTTTGACAAAAAATTACTGACCTTATAAATAATTGACAAAGTTTGGTTTAAACTGGCACTATGACCAGTTTGTACAAAATGGGCCAATATCGAGCTGCTTATTTTCTTCACCAAACCTTTGTTTAGCCACTCTGGGAGGTGTTTGGGAGCACGAAAATGTAAATTCCGAGAGCTTCGACCAATATAACTTGCTCCACAGAAGTAGTCAAACTGATAAATACAAAATGAGGTGGTCGTTGTAGGTAATTCATCTTTAGGCCTTGGTGTCACCATTAGGCGCGTAGAAAACACTAAACATAGTTCACAGGCTTTGAAAGATTTCTGGATTGTTCTGCGTAATCTCTGAGTTAGTATTTCATTAGCCACATCCCCTCTGAATTGTAGACGCATGAACGGGGGTTTCTTCTTAACCGTTTTTTATTTCGCCTATTTTCACTTTCATGATCATATATTTAAGTATCAACTTTCTAGGGTAACCGTTCTCCCTCAGAGTATTATGCAAGGTGTTTAACTCATATTCAACTATATCCTCAGAAAATTTAGTGCATACTCAGTAATTAAGGGTTTTGATCAGGTTTCGTTTGTACTGCAGTGGTACAAAGCTAAGGAAATGAGTGTACTGTTTGTCTATATATTTTTCCGTTGAACCTGAAATTCCCACTTACAGTGCATTTCAGTAATAACTCTTTCATAACATTAATAGGAACTGTAGTTTCAATTTCATTTTCAACCAGTTATTCCCCCTATATATTCCACGGTCACTAAGAGTGGAACATTTATGTTTAGTGATGCTTATTTATTGTTAAGGAATTTCAAAATTAGTCTATTAGACTTCGGTATCTAAAACCAATACAGCTGATGTCATTTTTTTTCATAAAAAATGAAGTTATCTACTTTATCTTACAATATTTTTTCACAAGGGGTTTTTGTAAAGATTTCAGTATTTTCATAGTTCAAATCATGAATCAATTGAAGCTAGACCAACATGGAAAACCTGGAAGCATTGGACGGCCATTTCATCCTATCATGGTATTCCTGAGCAGTGCGCGTCCACGATCTCGCCTCATGAGATTCGAACCCAGGACCTATCAGTCTCGCGCCAGAGCACTTTACCGTGGATGCGCACTGCTGAGGAGTCCCATAATAGGACGAAACGGCCATCCAGTGCTTCCAGGTTTTCGATGGTGGTCCAGCTTCAATTGACTCATAATTTCAACTATGAAAATATCTTTTTATTTCAAGTTATTTAGGATAATCACATGAGTCAAAACTTAAAATGTTCAACGATACTCAATAAGTAGAATAAGTTGAAGGTGAAAAAAGTGACCAAATACGTATGTATCTATGCATATTTTCTTTATGCACTTATAAAATACATTTCGTTGTTATTTCTTTAATTACTAACTCGTAACAAAAGTGGAACATATTGAAATGAAGTGAAAGCTCAATTTTTTAAAATTAGCTATTTACATTTCTATCCCTTTATTTCTTGTTTTTCTTTTTTCTTTTTTTTTGTTTTTGTTGTTGTTGTTGTTGTTATCCTACTTTGACCTTCATTTATTATTTATGACTGGATAAAAATTATTTTATTTCGGGATAAAACGACGACAACAACAACAAAATTGATGATAAACCACTCAGTTTTATAGAAGAAAAGTATTCCCCTCCCAAATCTCTCTCTCTCCATATATATATATATATATATATATAGTTTCATTAATTTCCCCATTGTCATTATCATTTCAAATCGGGCTAAAAACTCTTCATCTATATAAGTCATTTGCATTCTAGGAAATATATTATTGAATGGTTTGAATATTGAATTTGGATAATAATATTTAAACAAATTCTATGCTATTACTATCACTAACCTAAATACCATTAATACTTCTTTATATATATATATATATATCTTATTATCTTTAACTCATGTATAATTAAGATTTCCCACAAAAGGGAATATATTACTATTATTATTATTTATGAGTAGTATATCGTGTTTTATAAAATCTTACATATATTCATATCAATATTACCAATAAACTAAACTGTATAGACAGTTAGAATGTTGATTATGCATGTTATTCAAGAACTAAAGGATACATTTTGTTAAACATTTCGAAGCAAATTACATTTTTTTTTCTTTCAAACTATTATTCATAAAGTACAATGTATGGTTTATTATTGGAAGGATTACGTAATTTTATTATTACTAAATGGTCTTCAGAGATATGGATTGAAATATGTACTCAAGCTAATTCACCTGAAATTCAATTTGAAACACGTAAAGTTTATGATGAAGCATTATTACCAAATTTATTTCAAATTAGTTCTAAATTATTAGATACACCTGAAGATGAAATTAAATTTGGTATGGGTGTATCATTTGTTGAATATGTTGGTAGTAAAGGTTATCAAGGTATATTACGAGTACTTGGTAGAGAATTACGTGATTTTTTAAATGGTTTAGATAATTTACATGAATTTCTAAGATCAAGTTATCCAAAAATTCGACCACCATCATTTTTTTGTGTAAATGAAAGTGGAACAGGTATTACATTACAATATCGTTCACATCGTGCTGGATTTGTGCCATTTTTTTGTGGATGGATGACTGAATTAGCAAAAGTTTTATATTCGAAAGAAATGAAAGTTGAAGTAAGTCATTTTGTGAACGATAAGAAAGTAACAACTTAATAATTCATTTAAGCTTAAACAACTTTTATTAGTATACTGATTTGTGTGTATAAATAACTGGAGACTGTTAGTCTAAATTCAAGATTAACTTTTTCAATTTCACTAATTTTCTTTATTTAAGTGTTTGGTGTAGATTTAAAGTTAGTCTTTTGTCATGAACTTACATCATTCCTGAAGTACCAGCTGTTTCTTTGTAATTTGGAACTTCTCACTCATTAACTCATACGGTATTTAGCTGATAACTTTCAAGTGTTGCAGTCAGTGTGGTACTTTAGAGTATATTTTCAATTTTTTTCCATTTATTGATATATTATGGTCCCCATTTCAATATCATCTATTAGTGTAACTGTTTCACTCCAAACTTAGACAACTTCAGATGTAATGGCCTTTAACTGGAATTTCAGGAATTCTGTTACAAATTCAGTCAATAAAGAACATTTGGTTATTATTCCTTATTCTTAGGTTCATAAAAGTTCATAGTTTGGATCAAAGACTAAATCCAGCTAAAAAATTCGTGAAAATAATTTCCACAAACTTCCTATGATAACAAGAAATTTTGTTTTCACCATCGTTTCTAAGTTCAATAAACTTATCATTTTGAAAAAAAAAAGTTCAGATTTGTTATTCAAATAATATAAAAGACAATATTCCGAACACGATATGAGGTATGAGGTAGAATATAGGACTCTGAAATGGTGGAGAAGATTTGTAGCTTAGGTGGATGATTTTGATAGAGTTTTGTTCTCTGAGCTGGATGGTTTGGTCGTGGAGCTTCACTGCACTTCTACCCGAAGTTTGTGGTGATGATGTCGTTCAGAAGGACCATGAAAGCTTCACAACCAAACCATCCAGCTCAGAGAACAAAACTCCATCAAAATCTAGCACTCAGATTTTGTCCTATTTGAGAATAGTTAGTGGAATGTCTTCACACCCTAATGTTAATACTATCACTGAGACTTGCACTCATTACCTTTATCTTCAAACGTCAGAGTATCATCGACTGAGGTATTGAGTTCAGATAACTATTAATTTGTTTGATGGATAGAAAGATATCAGTAAGGGTTCGTATTATCTTGTTTTTCAAATTCAAGACTAAAGTAGATCAATCTCTCTTGGTATCTGGTTGAATATCTTGATACAGCTTTTTACTCACAAGTTCTAGTATGCATATGTATATTCAAAAGTAATTGAATGAGACTCTTATAATTATAGGTCTCAAAGTAAATTTTACCTTTTTATATGTACTTAAAATTAAAGGACGTGTTTTTCACTTCTCTGCCATTTTTATTAGAGTTGATCGGTCATTTTAAACAATATCAATTGTCTTGTGTAATTCTATAAACGAGTATTGTTTATGAACAAGAAATAGTCACAAGATTAAAGTTCGTACTCGTCATATATCGATATAAACTACGTAATGAATGAGAATGAGGAAGCATTTGAGAGCTGTTTTATTCTATCTTGAGAAACCTCAGAAAAGCGTGCTCACGACCTAGTCAGGAACTAAACTCAAGGTCTTTATGCTCCACGGCTAAAGCGTAATATTTATATCACTAATCACATATTTACTCTGAATTGAAGTAACCAACTAAGCATTAAATATTGATTACTACCAGCAAACGTTCATCATTCACGATGAAAAGCTACAAACTAATAGTTTATTATGGATTGGATTTTAAAAAATGAGTCCACTATAACCATTCTAACCTTGGATCATATCAATGAGTTGACGGAACTAAAAACACATTAACTAATCTATTATGGAAGTAGATTCAATGGTGTTTTGTTTCGTATACATATTCAATATTTTGAATAATACTCTGTAAAGTTTGAAATGGTTGTAATCTAAACAAATGCTCATTAATACTCCGTTGCATTCAGAAGTCTTTTGCCTTGTTTCCGTTTGTGATAAAATTATAATCACGAGTTATTGGAAAATTATTTTATCAGTGTAACAGACTTAAGAAGGTAAGCTAGAACTGATTTTAGTAACAGCTAACTATTGTCTGTTTATTATATAGCGAAGTCATTATTCATTCGTAGATGGAAATAGTCAAATACTTTATATGTGACGGAATAACTGCTGTTCTGGCACAGGCCGAGAAAAAGTAGCAAATTATGTAATAATAATGTTTCCTTCTAAGGGGTCCTTGAATTATAATGAAATAACCAGATAATTACTTGTGAAGAATATTGTTATATCCGAACGAGAGTAAATAAATGGTAACCATTAGAATTGTTTATGGATTAATATTATATGCATGTTCTTATTGTATGATTATTAAGTAACTATATTATATGTATATTCATATTCCTTTTATTTGACCTATGGGTTACTGTTATATGACTTATTATTCTCAAATTATTCTCAGTCTATTAGTCACAGAATCTCACAGTCCCAATCACTTTTAGCTCGATTTTTTACAGATGTAATTTTCCATTTTATGGTGTGACGTGGTCTGATTTTACTTGTATACAAACCAAGCATGTTTGAAATGTAGAAGGCTGAGATTGGCATTCTGAATTCAACAGACAGGGCTAGACGGAAAAAGGACCAATCGGAACTCTAAGCTGCTCGTACTGGCTTATGCGTCATTAGTTTGGTCGTATATAAGTCAGCTTATCTAAATTAGCAATCGTAGTTCGTTACAATCGTATAGCTAAAGGCATAACAAATATGATACATTCTTTGAGACTTTCAAGTTGAAATCTTATATTTCAACCCCAGCTAATTCTTGATATAGCGAGGATATCATTCAGTATCACGAATAGTGCATATTTTACTCCTAACAAACCTGAACTATATCGGTCATTAAAACTTTTAATTTTACCATAAATATTATGAATTATATTACTGCTTTATTTGGATAAATTTCAATGTTATTCAATCAAACTACATTTAAACTGGGTGTAACTTTCATTTAACCAAAAATACAAAATAAATGAAGTAGTCAATTTTATTGATTTTCTTTTAACAAACTGTGCTTCTCTCAATGGTTTCCAAATCAAGATGTATATAGTTATTGTATATTCTATTCCCTGATCAGTGGTCTATTCTTCAGGATAGATGAAAGGCATAGGACATATTGTGAGTAGTTTTTGTTGGAAGATCTTGAAAAAATTGAACAATTGAAATAACTTAGAATTATGATAAAAAATGAAAACAGTATTTTTTTTTCTTTTTATAATAACAATGAATACGAGTTAGAGAGAGCCAGGCGTCTACTATCCATATGTCTGTGTATGTGATAAATGTATAGTATGATCAAAGAAAACAATTCATAGCTTACTTATTGTGTAGGAAATTATTGTTGATAATAATTCATAATTTTTTCATGATATTATGTTAGTCCATTTTGTAGAGGTTTGTCGAGTTTGAAGATGGTTTTCTTCATAAATTTATATCAGTTGAAAATGAATAGAAAATTACGATAAGCATGTGTTATATCGATTGCCTGCGTGCGTGCACTGTTTAATATATGACGTGATAAGACCGCCTATCAGAGAGGAGTGGATTATCGATCAGAGCTATGATAAATAAAAACCGTATGAGCAGTCTTGAGTACTACTCGGTCCTCCTATCTGCCTAGCCCAGTCAACTAAGTTCAGAACACCAATAACAGCCTCTGCAATATGAGTTATTATTCTCAAACATACTGGGTTTATGTACCAAACAAACTGACCACATTGTACCATAAAATAGAAAATAACATCTGTACAAGATTTGACCAAATGTGGCTGTGAATAGGGGGATAGTAATTAATGGACTAGGGATAACTCCATAATGGCAAATCATATAATAATAGTTTATAGGTCAAAATAAAGCTCACAATAAGAGGGACACGAATATGAGTAGTTTAGTTACTTAACAGTTATACAGTAGGAAATATACATATTACATTGATCCATAAATAGTCCTCAGAGTTACCATTCATAAATCTCCACGGGATATAACATATGACTGCTGAGGAGTCCCACAACAGGACGAAATGGCCGTCTAGTGCTTCCAGGTTTCCCATGGTGGTCTAGCTTCGATCGACTGATGAATTTAACTATACAAACTAAGAACCATCAGATCGTTCATAAATCTTGATACTTAAAGAATATTGTGTAGGAGTATTAAAAATGTAAAAACAACCGAACATGTATATTATCAACATTTGTTTAAGTGGAAATGAAAGTCATGAAAGTCATTTTTGAACTAACAAACCTGTGTCGTAGCATTTTTAAAAGAACAAGAACAAAGATTCTAGCATAATAGCATGGATTCATTTTATTTCATCCGTTCTCTTCAGCTACTTGTAACCTATGATATTTAAAACATAATTGCGAAATAGGATTAAATCATTTAAATGAAAGAGTTTAGTTAGAAGTTATGTTGTAGAGACATTATTATAGTATAGTAAGGGTGTGAATAGACTGGATATTGTAAATATATACCCTGTGTAAAAGAAAATTCTATAACATTGATTGTGACAACAGTTCAAACGACCAGAAACAAGTGATCACACAATGAGTAAATGCTGATAGGAATAAAATGAGTAAAGCTCAGTCAGTAAAATAAGATTACTAATCTAAAAGATAGTTGAAATAAAAACTCAATGATATAATCATTGCAAGAAAGAGTTAAAGAAAAAAAAAATTAAGATGCAACGAAGGAATATTTTCCATCAAGGCAAGGGAAGATTAATAACTATCTCCTTTTGAACACATAAATCAGGTTTTTGACTCCTGATAACAATGGCTTCAGCAAACTTTAGAAGACTAGAGTTTAGGTTATTATTAATCACTTTGAAAGATTGCAAGGTATCGACCTGATATCTTGTATCCAAGAGATGTTTGGTAATTGCACTGTTTAGAGTCTTCCTTCTTCTTGTTATAAGGCTTTTTGGAACATGCTCATTTTTTTAGTATACTTATTTAGAATATGTTGTTCGTATGTGTAAATTATTTATCATCGGAATATTTACATAACTAAATTGAATGATTGTATACTGAAACTGAAATATTTTGATCTCAGTTATCTATTGGTGAGATATTAAAGATAAGTTCTATTGATGTCAGTTTTAAATCACCATTCTTCAAATCAGGTAAACCAGTTGTTAAGATGTTAGATTAATAGTCTAGAGGCAGATAATTTGTAACTGCGATTTACTCTTTTAAAATCTAGTTAATGACATCGAAATAATGACATACTAGATAGTGTAGTTATTAATTTGGAACTTTTGTTAAATCAGTGATGTACTTCGCGGGTTATTTTCATCAAACACCAATATTAAGAGTAAAACCAATGGACATAAAAAAACATAATAACCGATAATTATTCTCCTTCTATTTTAAGATAATTGACCTGGATACGATATAATTGCTAGAATTTAAGAATAATTAGTTACAATTTAAATTCACTTACTAATGAATGACCTACAGGTATCTTCATCGTACAATTATGAAGTATAAGGATAAGATGGAGAGTTTTGCTGTTTTCTTGACTTCATTTTTTATAAACATTCGTCACATGAATATCTTATTCAACCATTTAATTATTGAGTTTATTTTCATCATTACATCTGTTAAAAACTAAATCATTCCACTTAGAATAAAGTTGAGTTATATAGAAACAAGTTTATTATGAAATAATCTGATTAACTCTCAAATTGACTTAATTTTTAAGAGAACTGAAACAGTTCTCAGTCTTATATGTAATATCAACAATGAATTCTGAGAGTGATAACTTTTTTCATGTGCTTACTAGTGACTGGCTTCAAGAGGTATTTCCTGGAGTTCTAGTGAGAAGCAGTTACTAGTGGAGTTCAACCAGGTCTGTTGTGATATAGTAACTCACTGAAGACAATAGTGGATGTGTCGTTCAATGTCGTGGATCAGTTGAAGTTAGACACTAACACCGTTGGTCTAGTGGTTAAGCGATCGCGCGCGAAACTGACAGGTCCTGGGTTCGAATTGGGATCGTGGATGCGTACTGTTAAGGAGTCCCACAACAGGACGAAACGGCCGTCCAGTGCTTCCAGGTCTTCCGTGGTGGTCTAGCTTCAATTGATTCATGATTTCAACTATAAAACTACTAAGATCTCCACAAACCCCCTGTTGATAACTTTTTAAAAATAAAATTTCATATGAATAAAGTCATTATACACAATGTAAAACTACATGATATCGCTGATCCATAGCTTTGTTATAAATGACAGTGTTATTTTTGATAATATTTTTCTTAGGCAATAAATACATGACCAATTTAAGTTTGTAAAATGTTTTCACAAGAATTATAACATTTCTAGGGTTTACAACGAACTTTTCAAAATCATATAATCAAAGAGGTTTTCGGTAATGTATACTCTTCTAGATGAATATAGATCATACTTGATTCTTTATAAAGTAATTACTAGCTAACCAATTTAGTTATTATAACTTTTGTTGGGAGATGAGCTTAAGGGTTGATAGAATGACATTTAGAGTCAAAGATCGGGTGACCAAATCTATGAATATCATGTTTAAACTTGTTTACGCTTGATTAGTGCTGATTATTCAGTAGATCATTAGTAATCTGATTTGATTTTAAAGAACCATTCATTATTGGTTAACGTTTCGAATTTAATTTTCATCAAGACGAGTAAGCTTTTGATTTTCATTTCTGTTAATTCAATGTCATATATACCAATTAATGACAAAAAGTAAACGTTTCATCAATTTAAAAGGCTCTAAGTATTATATAAATACATCCACTGCAAAATTCACTTCCTAGTTGACTGGTGGAGAATGAAGTTATCCTTGATGCTTTCATTATTCAATAAACTGATTTTACCCGAAACTATTGGGCATTTTCCGTTCATTGTATGGGTAAATGCTACAGGTTGGAGTTTAATTTTTATTAGAAACTTCATTTCAGACTTTAAGGGTTATTCAAAAAGATCTACTGTAAACATGTTAGTGTAGCGCAATCAAACATTCTAGATGGGAAACACAAATGTAGGGAAAGTAAGGGATTAAAATAACGCCCCCCAGTGAAAATTATACTGTAATATGGCTAACATATTTATTAAATATTGAAAGTGTTTTGGATAATATCAGCTCTGACATTGTTTATTAAACTTTGGGTATTCCTTAGAAAAGTGAAATGTTGCCTTCTTGATGATGGTTAGTTCAACTAGTAGTTTATTTATAACTGACTACAAAGAAGTGAACAATACTAATTAGTTATTATCGATTGTGTTACATCCCGACGAGGATTATGAATGGTAACTTTTGAGAACTATTTATGGATCGATACGATACATATATTTTCACTGTATAATCGTTAAGTAGCTATACTATGTATATTCATGTTTCTCTTTTTATTATACGATTTACCATTCTTGAGTTATGCCCACTCTATCAATTACTATCTCCCACATTCACAGCCACTTTTGGCTAAATCTTGTATGTAAACCTAATATGTTTGAAATACATTATTCATATTGCAGATGCTGAAATTGGTGTTGTGGACTCAAGAGGCAGGGTTGACGCGTCATTGGTCCGGTCGATAAATGATTTTTACCTAATTGGTGGTATTATTACGTTATATATTAATCGGTCACAAGACCACAAGTTATAACACATTGTTGAAGAGTACCTTGTTCACTAGTTCAAATTTTGGTCTATAATTTCACTACACTAGCAACGAAAATAAGTACGAAGTGTACCAAAATAAGATAAAACAATTGCTTTACACTCTATGATTCTTAATTTCATTAAAAATTAATGTAGACGTGTAGTATCCATCACTTTAGTTTACTAGTACTATATCTAATCTAAATTAAATGAATCATGCTACACATATCAAGATTATATTAGTATATGCGATTTGCTTGTATTTAATGATAGATAATACACGTTATAGTCTAAGTAGAGTCAATTAACATTTAAAACTAGATCATATCATTCATTTGTACTAGTTGCATAAAATGCGATTCATAAATTGACCAGATTTAAATAATTAAGTTGAAATAAACTATCAGTGAGATGGATTATTTATACGATTTTGTATTTAATTCAACTGACTATATGGTCATATATACTTAGCTAACTTAACTATTCAGAAAAAAAAGAAGAAGAAGAGGGAAGGCACTGAATACGACGGTGAATAGTTGCTTACAGTTTATGTGTACCGAAAGATTTAGTAGTCAAGATGGTGAATTTGTGGTCGGTAATCATGTTTCAACAAATAATTTAAATATTTATAAGAATTTAACTATTCTTGCTTCTTACTTGCTACGAAATCATGACTTGATACATCCTGTCTAGCTCATTTGGAGTATCAATTATTTCAGTAATATAGGTAGATTTGAGTAGTTAAATGACATCTATTAGTTAACAGGTTTTACTAATCATACAGCCTTAATCTGAACATCTGATAGTCTTCTTAGTCTGCTTGTTTTTTGTTGTTAAGTTGAATTATCAACGACTAACAAGTGAGAAAGTCACATCAAAAGATTGAACTCATTGAGTGAAGTATTAGTGTAGTTTAATATGTTCATTTTCATAAAAGCTGCAATTACAATACATTTTTAGGAAACATAGAAAAGTATCGTTGATTCATAACATTTTATTAAAATTACTTTTCTTTAAATCAAATTTATTATTTCGTGGATTGGTTGAAGTTAGACATTAATACTGTTTGATGCCGGCTCAGTTGTCTAGAGGTTAAGTGTTCGCGCTCAAGACCTATAGGTCTTGGATTTGTAATCCTGCGAGTGGAATGGTGAATGCACACTGCTGAGGAGTCCCATACTAGGATGAAATAGCCTTCCAGTGCTTCCAGGTTTTCCATGGTGGTCTTGCTTTAATTGACTCATAAATTCAACTATTAAATTATTATAGTTGACTAATGAATTAATATTTTTTTAATTTTACTATTAACCCCGTCTTTATTTATAGAAATATTATAAATGATCGTAAGCATCAACTACCTAAAGAACCAAATAATGAGTGTATGAAATGACTTCCATTATAAAACAAAATACCTAAAAATTCTTAGATTATTAGAATAAATAGTGGTATTGATGTGCATACAACAGAAATCCCTTAATCTGTTTAAAATATAATCTGTTCACTAAGGATGAACCAGTTTTTAATGAAAGGAAAACATGTGAAGGTATTTGTTATATAATTAGAACAAACATGTAATTACATGAAAAGTGATTATCTATTTCTTTTCTTAGTGTTACAAATAAAACAAAGGATCTCTTTGTGTGTGTGTGTGTGAATTTGTAAACATGACCATTTTAACTCTCTACAGCGTACTCTGTTTTTGCTAAATGTGAAAAAATGTTCCATTCTGATTGTTATCACGAGATAAAATAATGTATTGCATTACAATAATGTCCTTCCAGTAAACTACTTAAATGAACAACAGTTGTATGTTAATTTGTGATTAACCCCAAGATATGTTTCTTTAACGTTTAGTGATAAGATGTGATATATGAAGTGAGCAGTAATTCACCTAACATGATAGTGTCACATTGCAAACTGATTGAATTAAAAAGTGTTGATCATCGAATTCTAATATATCGCATTTAAAATGTCGTGCTCTTCAGAACATATGAATATCCTAGGTTCACTGTCGTTTGAACTTGTGAATGTGAAATGTTGAACAATTTGAAACATGGAAGAAACAATTGTCTATCGCCCCCCCCCGTTTCCTAGTTTTCAATGGCACTTTATTTGACATTATTTTGTTGTGAGAATCACCTTTGAAAATCTCTACCAAATCGTATAACTGAAAATTATACTATTTGATAAAGATGTAGATGTTTGACTGTAGTTAATTTATTGGAATTTACTCGCATTATATTATTAATAGTTTGTATCTACTGTAGTTGGGTGAGAATGATGTGGCTATTTAACTTATGTAATCTTACTTCAAAGTCACACCATTTAATGATTTACCAATTTAGCTCATTTCAACATGATGGCTGGAATACCTTGCTTTTTTAGTTCAAGATTAAAGAAAGATTATGCATAAGAAGCAGCCAGTCTGCTCTAAGTATCTATTCCATGAGGTAGTTTAATCTGTTTTCACTCACTTTCTGTGTCTTCGACCATTTACCATCAGTTATTTAACATCCATTGATCAGTTTTCTAAAGTAGATGGATATTCTAACTACTGTTCAATGTTATCTCGCTGACCCTAAAATGGTTAGAATTACTACGAAACTGTATGTAAGCTTTACCAATATGTTCTTATTCTATTATTACATAACATATTGTCAAAATCTTCTTCATTGTATTTATCCAAATGAATGGTTTTTTCTTACTTTTTATAACACTTTTTCTCCATAGATCGTCGGTCAAAAAGATCGTGGCAAACAAATTGAAACAATTCTACGTCTACATTTTCATAATCATTCATTTAATGAAATAGATGAAGAACTACCTGTTCCAGCGATTGTATTCTTCGAAGCATTTCCTTTTAATTTTGTATTTAATCGTGGCATGAAATTATTGAACATCGGTAGAAGTATGGCTAATGCGCTACCAAACATAGTTGGAAAAAATGTGGCAGATATATTTATTTTATCTAGACCCGTTATACCATTCACTTGGGATGATGTAAGTGTGACTGGTATTCCAGTACATTATTCTGACTAGTTTATTCTCGTTTCAGTTGATACATTTTTTTGAAAAAATTATTCAGAACTAATGATTTTTGGCTAATAATAGAATCCAGGAGACTCTTTTCATCATATTTTGAACTTGTCAACTGGTTGCATCTATATCCTACTATTGATGTTCACACTCAAATTCTAACTAAGTACCTTTCGTTTCAAACGCTAACGTGTTATTTACTGGATCACTAAATCCTAGCCGCGATGTATATATATTCCATTTACAATAGATATATTCTTCACACATTCCAACAAGACTGATCAAAATTCAATTATGAATATCAATAATAAGATAACTCAAACCTTTAATAATAATGATATTAACATCTGATATAGTTTATAGAACAGAATAATCAATAATACTGCAGGAGTTATGTTACCTCCGTAGGATGTTCAGTTTCTATTCATGTCTAGAGTTAACAGTTTATCGTCAAGAGATTGAAGATAAGACTATTCAAAATTGACGATTATTTACTGAATACTAATAGCTTATGTATCTAAAAATAATTAGAATAGAAAGAAATTGACATACATGTAGTAAGACCGTCTTCATACCTAAAGTGTTTTTAGCAGATTACAAATCATATAGTAAAACAGGAGAAGAGAAAAAAGAGAAAATACAACTACATGAGATCTAGCAATTTTAGTAAGTAAAGGAATAGAACGCTCTTTTTCATGATATGGTATACTGTTGTCTTACAGAGAAGTAGGACCATAGTCATTTAGTTATCTGTTTCGCTAAATTTGCATTAGTAAACTTATCTAATAACAAAAACCTTGGAACAGACTCATATTTCAGATGCTTAACCTAGGATAGTGTATTAAATGTAATTGACACATTTTTCTAAACTGCACTTCTTGGAAATATATATGGTCCTTTTGTGAAGGTTTATATACAAATAATAACAGAATAAAAGAGGTAATTGCTACGGGTTTGAATTAGATATATTCATAATCAAATAGATGCTTCTTTATCAAAATGAACTATTTACTAATCATTGTTGCCAAGTATCATTTACTAATGTTTTAAATAATTGTCAAACGAAATAGGTATTAAAGAGGAATTTCATGCAACATTTTATTCCTTGTGCTTAAAATTTCATTTTGTAATGCAAATGTACAATTGTTAAAGTATTATTCACAATTGTACCGAACATTTATTCACAACTTCAGTCATTGAACAATCATTTCCTTGAATAAATTCATTGATAATGTACATTACTTACTTACGCCTGTTACCCCTCGTGGAGGAGCATAGGCCGCACACTAACATTCTCCATTCAACTCTGTCCTGAGAAATCCTTTCCAGTCCTTTCCAGTTAACATTCATCCTTTTCATATCTGCTTCTATTTTCCGGCGTAATGTGTTCTTTAGCATTCCTCTTTTCCGCTTCCCTTCCGGATTCCAAGTTAAGGATTGCCTCATGATGTACATTCGTGATTTCCTTAATGTATGTCCTGTTCACTTCCAACGTCTTTTCCTAATTTCCAACCAATTTGTCGAATGCACATAGATTTGCAAATCACTACCCATTTTCATTTCTCTCTCCTAGTCCATGTCGTTCAATTATATCTTCATATCCTGTGTTGTCCACTCCGACTTTAGTATTTAGATCTCCCATCAGGATGGTGAGGTCCTTTCGTGAGCACTTCTCTATAATTCTTCATTGTGATCCCTTGCTTCTTTGTTATGAATGATGCTTTCATTGTCCTGGATCCATGAGATTCCCATCTTACAAGTGCATTTCGTGCTTCTCTGGACAGCATTAGAGCAACTTCTTGAGTGTGTGGAGCATTTTCTCCTTCGTGACCAGAATACAACAGCATCTCTCCCGTACCTAGCCTTTGTTGTCCAGCTTGTGTCCAATGGGTTTCGCTGATTCCGAGTACTGCCAAGTTGTATCTCCTCATTTCCATTGCTATTTGGCTGGTCTTTCCTGTCTCCCACATTGTCCGGACGTTCCATGTACCTATAAAGAGTGTTGCTCTGGTTGTTAGGAGGTGCATCGGTCTCGTGACTTCCGAAGAATTTCGGCTTTCATCATGAGACGTCATAATTATTCCTTCAACTGGGAGGGCAGAGTTTAAATGGTTTGAGTTATTTTTTCTGGTCAGCGTTTTTTTAGCGAGTTAGCTTTTCTACGGGATGGGGTCGCTAACTCCATGTCCAACCCTCCTCATTTTGTGGGTTTGGGACCAACAGTAACTCTAGAAGAGCTACAGGCGGAGTTTGAGAATATATATACTTTCAAGTAATTTTATAATCTGACTGATTTTCATGATGAAAGTAGTAAGGATAGAAAAGTACCTAAGTAGCTAAGTACCTAATTATTTATCATCAAATTAATCTCTATATGTTAATAGAAATTTATTTGATGAGTAGATGTGTGAAAGCGAGCTAGTGAGAGAGTGAGCAAGAGATAGACAAATAGATTTACTTTGAGGTATAAGAAAGACTAATTCTTAAAGAATAGAAATCTATGTACTTCTATAACAAAAGCTTGACCACGCCCATTGAATTGTCATTAAACAATCGTTACACAAATAAGTGTAATATGTTACTTTTTTTAGAAAGAAAAGAAGGCAAATTTTACAATGTGATATCAAATTTACTTTGGTTCGAAATATTGTTTGGATGTGTAAATGTGAAGTGGTCAAACATGGTATAATTATTCCCTATATAAATATATAGTGCGTATGTGTGTGATTTGTGAGTTTTCATCGAGTAAATAAAACATAGTGGTTACTATGACAACCAAGTTTGAAATGGACAATAACTTTCCAGTTAACATTTAATGTATACGTAGAAAAAATTCGAGATCAACCTTGACGATGGATTTGAAAAAAACAGAACGAATTGTTTATTAAGGAGAAAAAAAAGAATTTGAATAACTTTAAATAAATAACTTTATGAAGTTAGCATCCGTTACTAAAGAATGACAACAAACTGAAATTGAAACATGATGGAACTGAGATTTACCAAATGTAAGAAATAAAACAAACACTGATGGCAGATGAATGTATCTTATTCACTATAATACGAACACACGACAACTTTCTTGACCAAATATACGTTTCTTGGAAACATATTCGATGGTTAATCAATTAGTAATATATTGAATGAAAATAGTGGCAATATTACTGGATTTTACACAGAAGTGACGCAAACATTGAATTGGAAATGAAAAGGATAACGTACTGATTAAATATCACACTTGAACAGCGATATAACATCGCATCATACCACAATCCTAACAGTTTAATACAGTTTCCACACTCCATATTGGTGTACATATAAGAAATTATATAATGTTGAACCCAGATACTTTAGTTCGCTTAGTAGTAAATTCAAAGTCAATAGTCAACACTTAAAAGGTCATTATATCTTTACGATTTCAATGCAGTGTCATCGGTTAATCATTGTTTCACTTCCCACTCGGTTTATTCTTACTCAGATCAACAGTGCTTTTTGGAACCGCAGAAAAAGGTACATTTCGAAACTAGTCGTTGATAACTTAGATACTAACAAATATGATTATGCTAACTTCAGCATACTCTGCTTCTTGTTTTCGCGAGTTCTAACTGTGGAAACTAAATACTAAACAGGGGTAAACTTATACATGGATAACAAGGGGAAGAAAACAAAAACAGGTAACAGGTGAAGATTTCACTCATCCTCCAAAAGCTTGATAAATGTTTTTGACCAAATATACTTTACTTAAATGAAGTAGTGAGAATGTGAAATGAAATTTATACTGAGTTGATATGAGCGAACTGTTATGTTCGCTACTTGATTAACGCTGAATACGGTATTCAACTACGGCACTCAAATGTATAGAATCCTAAACTTGGAAAATCAGAAGACAGAAGAAAGCTAGAGAAGTGTTTGTTGGGTAAGGATCAAAATGTACAGAGAATTATGGGTATTTATGGATATTAGCGCTTGTTATAACATCATTATGATTCAACCAATCCGCAAAGACGCAAGTTATGCTACTGTTCAATAGTAGCATGCCACGTTGATATTCTAGAAACCTCCATCACATTCTGATTGGATAGAAATTTTTCGGCTACTTTAGGGCCTTTTGAGGCTCCGTCGCAATTCTCGGAAGCCGTCAAAACACGAAACTGGCATTCTATACTGAATAAAATTCAAACTAGAATAATACAAAGTTATGTTATACTTGTCAACCATAATACAAAATTAAAATGAATATTGTCTACTAAATTAAATCTTTATTTCACTTTTATCCTGTCCTAATATATCTGCATTGTTTATAAATTTTTCATTTTGATTGATCTTACTTAATTTATTTGTTGATAGTATAATACGAACGCATTAAATTTTCGTCTCGTTTCAGATAATGCTGCATACAAATATTATATTTGAACTAACAAGTAATGAAATAAGCAAAGGTAATTATGAATTTAGTTCATATTTGACAGTTCTTTGTACTGAAATGTTTTATTTATGCACACATCATTACTCAAAACAGTTTATTATTTATAAGATGATTGATATCACTGGTTAAGATCAGCTAGAGAACCATTGAAAACCATGTAGCATTGAACAGCTTTTTCTCTCTCCTTGAGATAGATTAGTAGTGCATGCCCACAACACTATCAAAAATTGAACCCATAACCATAAGATATCGTTAGTGAGAAATTCTCAACTTGTATAGTTAACTTATTAAGGATTAATAGAAGACATTCATTGTGTTTAATATTAAATAAGTTATGTAATGAAATGATTACTAAATTCTAAATTCGTGTTCTGCCTTAAGTATGCTCCCATTTCAACGTGAAACTTTCTAAGCAGATGTCAAGCTAGTGTATATTATGAGCTTAGGGGATTGTTAACATGAGATGAACTAACGAACTAATACTTACGATTATCCGATTGTGGTTCAATTTACATCAAACTCACATTAAATAAACAAACGAATCTGTTATTCAGTTTTCATGGTTAGTTTAAGTAATATCTAAAATTAACATACATTGTACTAACTAAGGTGTAAATTGACTTTTTATTATGAAGAAAACTATAACGAAGGGAACAAAATAGATTTCAGTAATATTATAATCAAATTGATGATATTTCGCAGTGATTTTTAAACTTTTTATTAAACAAGTTAGCTGTTTATTAACCTATTCATTTAATTTCCTAAAATCGGACCCCTTTCACAAATTGGAACAGAACAAGAATGAAAAATATTTGCTGAATATAAAGAATTCATTGTACTTCATACAATTCTCTTCAACTACATGCAACCTAATAGGCTCAGTTATTTCAAATTAACATCGATTAGTATTTGAAAAGAAGTTATATCACCCGTAAATCCAAACACTTACAAAAACCTTATTAAAACTTTAACTCTTATCTAAATTCATATTATTATTTTTAAATCTCAAATTGTGTTAATCATTTAAAATAACTAAACTAATTAGCTTGTATACAACTTAAGAGAACGTAAAAGAATACAATGAATTGAATATATTCTAAGAATGTTACCGTTCTTACTCAATTTGTTTGATATTTTAACAAGATAAAAGGAATTTTAACAGTTGAGATCATGAATCAATTGAAGCTAGACCACCATAGAAAACCTGGGAGCACTGGACGGCCGTTTCGTCCTATTATGGGACTCCTCGGGGGTACACATCCACCATCCCACCTCTGAAGATTCGAACCCAGAACCTATCAGTTTCACAGACTAACATGATCTTATACTTTTTAGCGATTAACACTTTTGATAAGGTATGTGGTTAACTATGGAACTTCAGGTCCTATAGTAAACAACAAGATCAAGATCCTATGGTTCATGGAATATTACTTTTATCGTCACTTGTTGATAATAATTTCTGCATAAATTCAAGATGGCATTTAACTAAGCTTTACTAAATAATTTGTAGGTAGTATTTAATAGTTATCAAGTTTATCTTTGAATTATAGTAATTCCTAAGTTATTATAAATTTTTTGATTAAATTAAACATAGTTATTGAGATATCAGCTAAGTGTCTGTTAATCAAATAAAAAATCTCTATCACTATCTAACTTTATTCTTTTAAAGAAGTTAATCTCAATGATGAACAGAACAATACAGGAGATCAGTCAGATACAAATCGAGGCAGACTAAAACTTCGTGGTCAAATGAAATATATGGGTGAATGGGATGCTATCGTATTTCTTGGAACACCAATGTAAGTTGACTTTATTTCGTTTAGACAGTATTCAACTTGTATTTTAACATACTATATTTTTTCTAAAACGTCTGTTGACGTCATCAAGGTCGGTTGAATTACAGTATAGAGTTTAGGCTGGTTCAAAGGTTCGGTATGAAATTTTTAAGTTAGAAGTTAATTGCTCTTGTAAAACTGTATGTACGAAATAAATGTGGCACCTGCTTACCCGATTTTTCAATCATAAATAATACCAAATCTAATTAAGTTATAGATCAGAACAATGGTATTTACTACTATGAAGATAAGTAACAATACCTGGATATCAGAACAAAGAATAGGTGGAGATGGGTTTGAGTCTATGATTTGATGAATAAAAGGTAAACAACTTGGCTGTCACTTTAGAAGACGGAACACCTGATTGGCCAAATAGTTGACTGGTAGTATGAGTACTTTAAAATAATCGTTTTTATTTAACGAAGGACCGTATAACTTATAGGTAAGTAAATAAATGAACAAAAACGAAAATCAAAATCAATCAGGACAATTAATAAGTCTTCACTTCTACTATATTGTATTAGCTGCTGTATTAGTTAGATGAGATGTTTGATCATCTCTAAATTGAAAAACTCTATTTGAAGGATTGATGAATACAAACATGCTTCATCTACCTAAAACAAACATGGAATGCTCAGCTAACTTAATTCTATAGCTGATTGCTACTAGACAGAGAAAGAGAAAAATGGATCATACGGATTATGTTTCCAAATACTTTATTTGTGAGGCAGAATGTATCAACAAGGAACCTGTTTATAAGCAGAAATGAATGGTGGCTACCAGTGGAATCCGGAACACGCGCTTCGTCAGTCGGATGTACCTACATACCAGAGTTGAAGTTCACCTCGAGATCCAAACCCATTATCGTTTGTTTCAAACTCCATCATGTTACCCACTTAGTAACTGATTCAAGACAGCCATTTCACCCCATTGTACAAGCAAATGAATTATATTGCTTATGACTTCAGGCATTATCGAGGCAATCTGTATAGGATGCACATTTTCCAATAAGAGACTGGTCAATCACAGTCCTAAACATCAATGGGAAGATTCAAAAAACCAATACAAAATGAATTAGTACGAAATAACACCCATTCGAGAGGAATGTAAATAATTTGTAAACTATTCGAAAATGTTAGATATTTTCAACATTTAACATAAAGAATTTTAACATTTCTACATATGAACAAATATATAACTTAACCAGTACTATTTTATTAGTGATTATTTCATATAAGCAAAGATGGACAGTGGCTAGCAGTGGAATCCAGGGCGCGTGTTTCATTCTATTTGGGACTCGTCAGCTGGATGAACCTGCATTCCACAGTTGGTGTTCACTCTGGGACTCGAACCGAGTACCATTCGCTTCAAACGCCATCGCGCTGTCCACTCAGCTTCTGAGTCCTTGTAGTTTCATAGTTCAACATAAAGTTTGTTTATGCTATCATAGTTGGGTACCTGAACTATTATTTTAAAAGTGATATTTGTGAATTAGCAGTTTCAGTATGTTATACACTGTTAATAATTAAAATATTTATCGACTACCTGTATACATTACTGCTTTTCTGAAAGACCCTATGTACGAAAAAATACTCCAGAAATAATTACATTTCTATCCTTTTGATAAATCGATTTTCAAGTTGAAATGGTTTTATTTCATAGACTTGACATTGATAAAATAGGCAAGACTATAGTTTATGGACAAACTAATGAAACTAAAGATAGCAAGTTAAGTATTTGGGAGCAAAATTCATTCATCTATATAGTTAAATAGAATTTTGGCATTATAACTGATATTAATTGATGATGAAAATCCTTACTTCATTTTATAACCTTTAATTTGAACATTAAATCCTAATCCTGATTTCTCATACTAATTTATAAACCCTCTTTAGACTCTAGTAAGTAGGTAAGTTGTATTAAGATCACTTTAGTGTTGCTCAAATATTGTCTCACTATACATTATTTATTTCATTTTAAATATTTTGATTTAATTTTGTGATTTTTGACTTAATAATTTAGAAAAAGATTGTTACGTTCATGCTGTAGTGAACAGAACACAATTGGAGACAATCGAATATATTTAAGCATATATTATAGACTATCTCACTAAATTCTGATAACCACACAGCAAACAGTTAATTTGTAAAATAATAATCATTTATTTCAATCTTCACTGTTCCTTCTGTAAATATCAGTCCATCTTCTCTAATTTCATTATTCATGCATTTTCCTATCAATTACGCTTCATTTCAGTTCTTTCTTTATCAATCTTCTGCTAAAATACATTCTATGCCTGACCATCACCATATACTACTTATATAAATATAAGTAGACTACACTACAATACTACATTTTGTTAAATGCCACTTTTAATGTTTTGTTTAAATTTTTACATTATTTCATAGAATTCTGTTTTTTTTTTACTATAGTAAAGTCAAGTTATTTATAGATACTGTTAAATAATTTATGTATGAATGTTCTTAAGGTATGTTCAATATTTATGGATAGAAACAGTAAAAGTAAATGGATTATCTTAATTATCATTTTCGAATATTGATTATATTCAATGGAACATATGTACTTTCGTATACACTTATATGTAGTTTCTTATAGGCTTAAATTGTATTTGTTAGCAGAGATGGATAGTGGCTAGCAGTGGAATCCAGGACGTGCGTTTCGTCCTATTTGGGACTCGTCAGCTGGATGTACCTGCATCTCAGAGTTGATGTTCACTCTGGGATTCGAACCCAGTACCCTCGCTTCAAACGCCATCGCGTTATCTATCTCTGCTAACCATGCTTGTGAATTAAGGTATATCGAGGCAATACGCACAGTATGCACATATGCCAATTAGAGACTGACCAGTTGCAGTCCTAAGCATCAATGGGAAGATTCAAACAAACAATACTAAGTTGAATTTAAATTGTATTTGCCTTATAAATTTAAAGAAAATATTGAAATTTAAGTTATACATTTAAAGTAATTATCATGTATTTTTTTACTATTACGTCAAAGACTATTTGTATTAATATGTTACCTGGTTTCTTTCATGTGTGCCCAAAATAGATTTTAATGAAATATTAACTTGTCAAATGTATCTTGAAATTAGAAAGAAGTTTATTATATGAATGAATTTCGGTAAATTTCAATGTATTTCTGTTATATCGAGTAATATTACCACCAATTGGAGAGGAGGGAATTATTGATCAGAGCAATAATACACAAAAACCGTATGAGTAGTCTTGAATACTTATCAGTCCTGTTTTCTGCTTAGCCCAGCCGGTTAAGTTCAGAACATCAATAATAGCCTCTGTAATATGAATCATTATTCTCAAACATACTGGGTTTATATACAAACCAAACAGACCACATTGTACCAACAAAATAGAAAATAACATTTGTACAATAATTGGCCAAATGTGGCTGTGAATAGAGGGAACAGTAATTAACGGAGTAGAGATAACTCAGGAATGGTAAATCGTATAATAATAGCATATAGGTGTTATATCCCCTGGTGAATTATGAATGGTAACTCTGGGGACTAGTTATGGACCAATGTAATATGTACATTTCCTATTGTACAATTGTTATATCATTAGCTTTATTTTGACCTTTGACCTATTATTATACGATTCTTGAGTTATCATCAGTTTATTGATTACTTTTCCCATATTAACAGCCACATTTGTCCAATTATTGTACAAATGTTATTTTCTATTTTGTTTGGGGGGGGGGAGGGAGGGGCGTTAATTAAATCATATAAACTAGATTTCATATTTTTTTGAGGGGGAGGGGTGTTATTTTTTTTCTCAAATCAATACTTGGTAGATTATTCTATTTAACTCGATTTTACACTTTTTTTTTGTAATTTTGAAAATAAACAAAATTAACATTATGATGTATTCACTGATTTTGTTTATAGAACCTAAAATGAATATTTCTAACGTTGTGGATTAGTTAAATTTCAATATGTACCGTAAAGGTGTAACAAGAAAGAAGATTTATGTTATGCGCACTTTTCAATTCCAAAAAAAGATTCATTTTTTGGTTGAAAATACAAATTGACTGAAATTAATTGTGTGAATATGTTTGTTTTTGTTGTTGAAGAGAATAGTGAATAAATATTAGTATTTAAGAATTTCGTTAGACCTAAGGTCATAGATTCGAATCCCACATTTTAAAATGTAGATGTTCACTTCTGGGTAGTCCCATAGTAAGACAGAATGGACTGTGAGTGTTTCTCAGGTTTTCAATAGTGGTCTAATTACAACCACTTCGTGACATAGAATTATGGAAATAACGAATTAGTCAGTCTTCTTGTGGTGTGGGTTACTGATATCCACATAAGTAGTATATGGTGATGGTTGGGCATTGAATGTATTTCAGTAGAAGATCGATAAGGAAAGAACGGGGACGGCACGTAATCGGTACGAAAATGCATGAACAATTATAATCGAAAACTATGAAAGGATATCTGCAGAAGAAACAGTGAAATTGAGACAACTGATTGTTATATTGCAAATTAACTGTTTACTAAATGGTTCTCATATTTTAATGTGATATTCTGTAATGTTGCGCTAAAATACATTCGATTGTCCCCACTCGTGTTTTGTTCACCACATTCTGATGTCGATCAGTTATGAGCTAATCTATTTATCTATCTATCACATTAAATTGAATAGTCTTCCCTAACCATATGACTTGGTATTTTCAGTGGTGAAGTGAAAATATTACATTTGAAACTTTCAAGTTTTGAATACTGTTTTTTAAATAGCCAAATTTATTCATTGCAACTGCTATAATCTTTTTTAAATAAAAAAATACTAATTTGTTTCTTCTAAAGTTAATATCATTCTCTTCTTCCTTCACCTTTTATTTTTTACAGTATGCGTGATGTGGATTCAATGCTAGAAATAGGTTTATATTTAAATGACTTGAGTATGCATGATTCTAGCCGTGATATGGTATTGGCTGGTGAACAACAATCGGCTGAACTAAAATTAGCACTGGAACAGGTAAGTCAAAATTATGTCATTTTGATAAATGCTTGAATATAATTACTACTACAAAAACAACAACAACAACTACTACTACTACTGTGATGTGTGTTACTGATGTCGACAAATATAAGTAGTATGTATCACCAATATAAAGTGGAATGCCTGGAGGCAGAAAGTCGATAAAATCGAAGAGACGAGGACGAGAACAAAGAGTGATTGGTATGGAAACGAAGGAACAACAAAGTCTAAGACAATTGATGGATATTTTGCGAATGAAGTATTTACTGTATATTGCTCAGATTTTACTAAGAGATCACTCTGTGATTTCAATTATTTATAAACATTAAATATTTTTAATCTATTAAAATACGGCGATCTGAAAGTTTTTAAGTGTTAAGTATGTATCCTACTAATGAGTGTATATCAAATGGATATAATGCATATTCTTTATTTTGTGTGAATTATACCGTACAGATACTTAAGGACAACATTTTAATTATTTTTTGTTTATAGGAAAATGAAAAAAGTAAACGTTTAGAAGAAAGTTTGAGAAGATTAGATGAAGAAATGAGAAGAACTGATGAATTGTTATATCAGATGATACCACGTTCTGTAGCTGAAAGGCTTAGAGCTGGTGAAGCTGCAGTAGATACTTGTGAAGTATGTGGTTGTGAAATTGATTTGCATTTACATTATTTATTAGCCTATCTTACATAGTAACAAGCTTTTTCGGTCGTTTACGCTGTGTCCTGATGAATATAAGATTTCGGTCTCCAGTGGTGATGAAAGAATACAAATGGAATGATTCAGATATCACCTTCAATAAGGAATGAAAGCAATTTATTGTTTAGTGCACAATTACGTGGTGATTTAGTGAAATTTGAAAATCACACATTACATATCATTTACACATTTTCAAATCGTCTCTTACAAGTTTCATTATTCCTTCATTCTTGTTTTTATATTATTTGCTTTCAGTTTTTTCTCTCTTCTTCCCAGCCTTCTGCCCTCAGACATTTCACGTTCAACTTGTGTTACATACTAATTATATCCACAAACATAAATAGCCTACACCACACTCGTCCTCTCTCTAAACAGTCACTCCCTTGGTTGTTGTGCTCGCCGTGTCTCTTTCTTTTTTTCCCACAGTCTGTATCACGCTCCTTGTCAAAATGTCTAGCCTGCCAGTGCGCTGGCCTTCGTATCTCTGTCAACCTGCCAGGCCATCCAAATCTGATTTCCATCAAGCACCCGAGACGTCTAACGCCTGTGTTCCAGAGAACCGTTGGGCCATCTAAATCCGATGTCCGCCCGGCAACCACACTTTCCACTTTTCCATCAGCAGCAACTGCTAACGCCAACGCCGACCCACCAGAACACTTCACTCATCGTCTCCTTCCTGCACCAGACCACCGTCAACTAGCGACTGTTCTTCCAGGCCTAGCAACGGCGTCCATAGGACTGAACTCTCTCTGCCCCTCGATTTTCGGTTTTCAGCGAATAAATGACTTCACTCTAAGCATATGAAATTATTATTCCGTGATTCGATAGAGTTCATAGTTAATTTTCATCGTAAACTTACATCATTTGTTGAATTATTGAAAATCTCAGAGTACTGGATAGCTATTTCTTCCTAGATTGAAACTTTTTAGCAGTACACATGAATATAATTCAGAGTATTCACTACTCATGATGTAGATTATGTAGTTGAGTTGTTGGCTGTAAATTAAAAGGTATCTTTATATTACGAATTGGCTGAAATATTAAATGGGCACTACTAAATTTAAACTCAATGGTGTAATTTTTATTAAGATACCTGAAGGTTCCATGTTCAATTTCATATGAGGTTGTATATGAACATAGTTTCTATTCCATAAACAGTTAATTTGTTTGTACATTGATAAATATTGTGTTACATGGTTGTGGATAGCAAGGAAGATGTATTGAGACGGTTAACTTAGAAGTTATAACCATGGTTGTAATAATGAATGGTGTGTAGTCAGAATCCTCAGGAAGATATTTAATTGTTCAAAGTCATATGTATACTTTGTTCACAAATAAAAATAAGTGATTCACTTCCGGAACGTTTCCACAATTTAATTTCATTAATTTACCAAATATGATCAATCTTTATAATGTAAGTAGTATCTGTAAATGACTGTCACACAGAATGAGGTAGATAATAACTATATAATATATCGATCAAGCTTACTTATTGATACTTTAATGATATTTACACTGAAATAGTAACTTCAACATTTTAAAGAATAGTAACAAAGTATAGAGGTTTTTAACTCTTTAAATTGAATATAAAATAAAAATTTATTGCATAACATATGCTTATAAACAGTACAAATTGTTAGTGGCCATATTCAAAACATTATCTGTTTTATTCAAGACTTCCCAGGTTAATGTACTTTCATTACAAAACGTTTTGATATTCTCACTAAGGATACCACACATCAGCTATTAGTGCTGTAAATAAATCGATTTAATTTTATTATTGAATGGCTATAACTTGATACATATAGTGAACAATATCACTGGTTACTATTTAACCATTACGATTCATAAACTAAATCATAATTAGCTAAGCATTAGAGATTTATATCAGTTGTATCCAGGATACAAGGAATACCATGGTATCTGGATTAGTTTATTGTTCTTATCTCAATATTTAAGACTATAAATGTTTTAATGACTTGAAAGGACTAGCGAAGTCTCCTACAAATAAGTCATGAATTCCAGATTCTAGAATATTGTTTCATATATTACTAAATGATTTTTATGTAAGAAGATATATGAAGATAACCTTAGCAATACAGGTATTTTAAATGATTTACATAATCGAAATGTACTTAGTTCAGATATTTGACAATGATGTATTTCACCTTTATAATTGTGTAAAGAATTTGTATGATATTGTAAGTAAAGTTGGATAGTGGCTAACAGTGGAATCCAGGGCGCGCGTTTCGTTCTATTTGGGACTCGTCAGCCAATAAGAGACTAACCAGTTGCAGTCCTAAACATCGATGGGAAGATTCAAACAAGTAATAATAAGTAAATTTAAACTTCACCCCATTGCACAAGCAAGTGGCTATCAGGACTCAATAGCCGAGTGGATAACGCGATGGCGTTTGAAGTGAAAGGTACTGGGTTCGAGTCCCAGAGTGAACATCAACTCTGTGATGCAGGTAATATTCAGTTGACGAGTCCCGAATAAGACCAAACTTGCATCCTGGATTCCACTGGTAGCCACTATCCATTTTTGCTTATAATGCTTGTGAAGTAGGGCCATATCGAGGCAATACGCACAGTATGCACATATGCCTATAAGAGACTGACCAGTTGCAGTCCTAAACATCAATGGAAAGATTCAAACAAGTAATACTAGGTGAATTTAAATTTGTATGATAGTTAAAACAGCTTTTCATAGAGTAAATATACTTGACCTTTATAATCATTAATTCAATTTCTTGAAATTATGGTGAAGGCAATAAATTTAATTGATGACTATTTAACGATTCCGAACAGATGTAAAAATTAAAATATCCAGATTAGGTAGACCACATGGTATACTTTTTATAGCATGTGGTTTAATTGTTTCAATCTGGGAAAATGATTTCACTGGGAATTTTTGTGTTATCAGGTGACTTTTGATATCATAACGCGTTTATTATTATCTAATTTATGCTCCTTTAGATAGCCATTCAAAATAGTGCACAAATATCGGTTTACTAAGTACACGCTATGTATCAGCTCTACAAAAGCAAGTAAATTTGTAGGTGTAAAATGATGGGGTTCAAAATGTTAGTTGGTCCATAATACTTCGTTGAACGAGATACATACTAGAGAAAAATTGGAGCTCTGCTGAATAAAACATCTTTCTTCCAAATCTGTTTTTTAGTATCTCAACAGCTATATCCCCCTTGAATTCAATGTTCATGAACAAAACTTTATTCAGAACTACGGGAGTAATTAAAACTTGAGGTTTCGATTTTATATAACTAAGAAATAAATAACAGTTAGAATTATATTTACTTGGTGTTGTGTAATTGTATCTTCCCATTGTTATTTAGGACTGCAATTGATCTGTCTCTTATTGTCATTTGTGCATCCTATACGGATTGCCTCGATATTGCCTGAAGTTACAACCTTTATAAGCAAAGATGGATAGTGGCTAGCAGTGGAATCCAAGACGCGCGTTTTTTCCTATTTGGAACTCGTCAACTGGATGTACCTACATCACAGAGTTGATGTTCACTCTGGGACTCGAACCCAGTACAATTGGCTTCAAACGCCATCGCATTATCCACTCGGCTACTGAGTCTTGATAGTTCATATAATTCATATAATTGGAATTGTTTTAATTCTGTTTCTTTTCTTCAAATTAAACTTGTAAATTTTTCATTGATATTGTTCATTTTATTGATTCTTTCGTTTGTTTTTCTTTTTTGATTTAAAAAAACTATAATGTAGACATTTGATAATGTTACCCTGTTATTAAGTGATGTAGTTGGATTTACAACAATATGTAGTGGTCTTGCACCCTTGGAAGTTGTAAGCCTACTTAATAAACTTTATTCAGTATTCGATGGACTTACAGAAAAACATAAAGTTTATAAGGTAAGAGGAGAATTACTTTATTTTATAAATGATTTGTTAAGATTTATAAATAATAACGCTAGGACATAGTTTTGATTTATAAAGACTAATGAAATAGTGATTTTTCTTCTGGATTATAACAATATCTTCTCTAATTTTGAATTTCTTCAAAGCATTTTGCACTTATGAAGTCAATTGGGAGTTGTCTTTCTTCCGTCGAGTTAGAGGTACTATGGTTTGTCTTATTTCCTGATGAGTTTCTTCACTTATTCCGGCAGTTTTGAGTGATGACGAAGAATTCCAGTTTTGAGGTGTCACTTGTAGTTTAATCCTTTTCGAAGTAGGTGTTTTTTTCTGCTTGTTAGTGATTGTTTTGACAGGTTGACAACGCATTTGTTTTTGTTTGTTGCCGTGGATGGTTTTGAAATGTTGATTAGTTTTTTCTTTAGGGTGTTTCTTTGTTCTCTTTGTCGTCTGCTTGATACCTCGATAGCTGTTGTCAAGATTTCCAAATGTGATTGAAAGTGAATAAAATTCTACATCATACGGTTATTCTAATAACTTGTATAACATTCTTGTTCAGATGAATCTAATTTAAGCTTGTTAACAGTTATTTATATGACATTACATTTGTTCAGAGGTAGAAAAATTAGCACTGTATATATACATACATGCATTGTTGTAAAAAAAGCCATGACTTGAACAGGTAAATGTTCAGATGGATTTTATTTTTAGTTTCCAAATATTTTGAGCATATATATTCAAAAGTGGCTGTTTTAAATTTTGACTTTTGGTTTGTGCAGTGTAGGTTTAACGTACTGAGTTGTAAATATAACCTTTACACTATGAATATGGCTGGAATTCAAATAAACAAATTTATGGTTAGATGTTGAATGAATTTGGTTCACTTCCATGAACACATTGAATCATCAACCTAATATTGTGGTATCTAACCAATATGATCATCCATTGATAAGTGTTCAAATAGAATACAAGGAATTGATTGGGTGTTATTGCTTTATATATCAGGATAAACATTAAAATAGACACTATTAATGTCAAATTTTACGTTAATTACAATTTTTATTCAAATAATTAACAAATCGTACATATCTAATGATAACTTATGGTTATCCAAGAAAACTATTGCAAACTAATGGGAATTGAACAGTTATATCTCTTTCTAGTTTGAGATTTTCAGCTTCATTCAGCTTTATTTATTCACGTCTCCAGTTGGGCTGTTGTGTGCCGGTAAAGGTGCCTGACATAGCAATATGTAGTGAGTGCTTACGGCCACATCTGACTTCTACCCATCGTGCATTGGTTCTTAAGAGCTAGTGTGGTGGGGAGGCCCAGTCTACGTTAGAGAGACACGATCATCCTATAAATACAGCAAGGGCTGGAAAGCTGGAGACGTTCGCTGCTGATTAGTGCATGGATTCGGTGGCTCGGTAACCCAGATGGGGTCCCGGGATTGGCCGGTTAAAATCCCCCATGATTCCGTTGACGAATGTGGTGTGGGACGTGGATTGGATGGTTGGGATCGAGTTAATCCATAAGGTGCCTATCTGGGGGTGCCTCAACATGCGGTCACGGATTGGATGTCCGGTGTCCGGGCGGAAAAAACCACTCATAGTGTATAATTCATGCATGTGCAGTTCGAGTAACTGGTTGACAAATAAAAGCTAAATTGAAATCATAAGTATTCAATTTTGTGCGATCCGTACAATTTGATACTTAAAAGTCTTTGATTAGATCTTATACTACTAAAAATGTTTAAAACTATAACAAAACAGCTATCTATCTATCGACAACTGGTTTTTGAATTCCATGAAGAAACTATTGTAAATCAAATATCGATATATTTACACGTAGTAATCACTAGTAAATTTTAGAAAGGTTCTCATGATAAACCATTTAGTTATTTATAGTAAGTAAGGTGGTACTTGGAAACTGTATTTATTTTACGAATGAAACAATGGAACTCATTCAGATTAACTTAAGAGACATAGAGATTTATAGATGAGCATTTTTATATTTTGAATGCCCTGTTGTTATCGTATGGTTTCCATCAATTAATTAGTGTGGAATTATTTCTTATTAAGTGTTAGTATGTAAACTTATGATAAGCTATTCAGCTCAAAAGTAGTCATTTCTGCAATTAATGGGATATTAAGAGCTGACAACAATACATTACTTTAGGTTAGGTGAAAATAAAAAAACTTTTCTTGTATAATTGTTAAGTGAAACCATTGTGAAACCTGAAGCTTATGGGTAAATGTATCTAAATTGAGAAACCATATAATAAAAAGTGTTTGGTATTACTTGTCCGAGAAGATGAAAGATAAACAGGAAACTTGAGTTAATTATCTGTTAAATGTTTTATGAATTGATGAACCCAAGGGATGCTTGAGGACTGTTTACACTAGAAAATTATGATTCACTATTGAGAGGAATAAATAAACATGACATTGGTCTCTACTCAATGACCAGTCAATAGTAGATAAATCTTCGTTTTACAGGAGGTCAATCAACATCCAAATAGCTCAGTAGTAATATCTCTGATTGTGAAGTTGGGTGACGAGTGTTCGGATCTCACATTAAGAATTAGTTCCTTCAAGCTTACGGGCAAGTGATGTTGACTAATTCTAAATAGCACGAAAAATAGGTTAAACTGATTTCGTTCTTGACTATTGTCAACCACCGCTGTCTTTAAAACTTTTATCTGAGTTTTTTAACTATCCATTTAATGAGTTTTATTTTATAAAATGTAGTACTACTCGTCTCTCAGTGGACAAGCTTAAATCCACGTACGGTTTTCATCATATATAAGTAGAAAGTAATGTCAGAATAAGTAAATACCATTAAACAAATATTAAATAAGAATTTTGTTTTGGAAAAATAAACATAGAAATGTTCATCTGAAAGGTAGTAAATTTTTCAAAAATGAAAGCACCAGGCACCTGATAAATGATTAATAGACAGAATGCGGGCATCTGTAAAATATTCAGAATAATTAACAAACAGTTATTGCCAACTATGACAAATATTGCCGACTTGATCTATGTTCACGGAAGAGAAACGAGAAAAGCCGTGTTTTTTTATCATGAGGATTATGATTAATGTTCAGTTATTGACTTGATTTTGTTTCTAGTTTATTTTGATCAGTTATGAAACCGTTTTTTTTTTACTTTCATTACAAATACACAGTGACATTTTTCATCATGATCACTATTAGTAATTACAGCATTACCTATAATATATATTACTATTTTCTTAACAGATAAATATGCTCACTAGTGACTGACTTCAAGAGATAATTCCTGGAGTTCTAGTGAGAAGCAGTGACCAGCGGAGTTCAACTAGGTCTGTTGTGAGATAGGAGCTCACTGAAGACAATTGGTGAATGGTTGCTCAACTTCGTGGATTGATTGAAAATAGACATTAACACCGTTGGATGCCAGCTCAGTGGTTTAGAGGTTAAGAGCTCGCGCGCGAGATTGATAGGTCTTGGGTTCGAATCTCGCGAGTGCGGGACCGTGGATGCGCACTGCTGAGGAGTCCCACAATAGGACGAAACGGCCATCCAGTGTTTCCAGGTTTTCCTTAGTGATCTAGCTTCAATTGACTCATGCTTTCAGCTATGGAAATACTAAATCGTTACAAAACCCCTTCTGATTGAAATCCTGATATAACGTTAACAGTCTACTAATTATTCAAACTATATGGAAAATAGACAGTCTGTTAGTTATTGTTTTTTTTTATTGAGATGAAGAGCATAGAAAGTAAAAAAAAGTTTTATTCTGTTAAGAAAACCAGTGAAACTACATTCTATTTCGAAAGACACTTTTTTAGTGTACATCAGTGGTTATTAGATGATTACAATAGAATTTGACATTTATGATTACTGTCTGTGAAAATATACATATTTAATGATTAACCTATATTATATACGTTGGGAATAGTTTTCAATATCTTCCACGTGGTTTATCTGTCAGAATATAATGATTAGCTTAGATTGTATGTTCTTTCTTTCTATCGACTTCTTAATTGAATTGGAAATGGAAGTCAATATACATATTTATGGTAATTGAAAGTATTTATAAACAATCAATTACTTAGCTAATTAATAAAATATAAACTAGGAAGTATGATGTTCTTTGATACTTGAGTAGCCATTTCTTGTAATGTTCTTCATGAAGATAATGATTTGTTTATCAGTGAAATGTTTATCAACGATGTTCACGTTTCAATAAGTGTCATAGTAAGAATTTAAACAACTGATTGATTTTCAGTCCGTCTGTAAAGGTAATATCATTTGAACATTGAACTATTGTATAGGAATGTAGGAAAATTCACTTGATGATGGTTTTATAGTAAGAGGGAGAAGTATTTTTCTAGTTACAATCTTTATTAAGATATTGAATTTATCTGTTAGATTTCACTTGAAAAATATTCTCGTTCTGGGCTGAAATCTACCTGGTAACTATTAAGAAAAAGGGATTAATTAAATAAACATTTTATACTAGTTTATCAATCCAGAGTAATGTTAAACAACTGTTTCAGTAAAGAGAGGATCTAGAAATGTCAGTTTCTCCAGTCACTAATATATTATCGACTCAATGAAATGGACAGAGTAATCTACATTCTTAATCTTAATTAATTTGTAATATCAATCAGTATTTTGGTAAGTCACTGTCTTACTTTATAGATCTTAACTTCCAAAGATAGGTCTGAGAAATCCTCATGACACGTGATTTTTACTGAAAGTAGCAAACATCAACTTGTGATTTAAAAAGATAACCTCATACATACAAATGTCTTCAAAAAGAAACACCAGTCTTGATATTATTTATTAAGTAAATGATCATTTCTTAAAATTAGGTTGAAACGATTGGTGATGCTTACATGATAGCATCAGGATGCCCATCACGTACAGAATATCATGCTCCATTTATTGCTGAGATGGCAATGGATATGGTTGAATCAGTTCAAACAGTTAAAGATGAATCTAAGGAACCACCAGAAAGTTTACGAATACGTGTTGGTAAGCTAAATAATTACATTATTTTTTTAGTAATTTTTTTCTAAAACAATTTGATGGTTGCATAGTGAAAGAAGATCAATTTTTCTTGATGATTGTTCTATTTTGTTACTGTTCAGATTCATTGTTACATTGACTGATAGAAAATTGTATTTGTAACCATTGTACCATTTGTACCATTGTGCATCCCAGAGCTCAAAAATGTAACAGTACTTACCATTGAATTAATAGACTTATTTATTATACGGCTGAAGGGATTTTATGGAAAGTATTGTATCTCATATGTTTATTACTAGTTGAAATCCGTCAGAAATGGTGTGTCTATAATCATCAAGTCCATTTCTTTTAAAGTTAAATTCAGTGATTTTATCACTGTTCTCTTTGGTTAGCCTTTAGTCTCATGTGTAAATAAGATGTTCACATTATCTGATCGTTTAGTCAGTAAACTATTTAATGTCGTCTAGTTATTATTAATGGTCAAAGTCTTTCGTCGATGCACCTACAACAGAATCACTGAAATAATTTCATAATGCAAATGTAAATAATGACATCAAACTGTTCATTCTAGTTGCTCTGAATTTCTCAAATGAAATGGGTAATATAACTAGCATAGTTACATTGCAATGTTATTAAATAATTGGCTGAAATCATTATTTGATTTGACTTATCAATTTTTCATTGTAGTGATGATCCGATCTAAGTAAGACTACCAGTGGAGACCAAAAAGCACTGGACGACCGTTTTATCCAAGTATGAGGTTACTCAGCAGTGAACATTCATGACTCTGAACGAAAACGTCGAACGCAGGACCTTAGGTTTCACGCGCAAACGCTTAAACTCCACACTAATGATTTGGCATCCAGTGGTGTTAGTGCTTAGCTTCAATCAATCCACGACATTGCACGATCATCTTTCATTGTCCTTAGTAGGTAACTGCCTAACACTAAACGCGGATTGGATTCCTTGCTCATGAAAATTTCATCTCAAAGCTAGTTAATAGAGAGCACGCTGGTGGTCTAACTCAGATTGGTTCATTATTTCAATAACATTCAACAATTTCCACAACCTCTTAATGGCAATTATCAGTTTTCGATAGTATATAGTGTATCCTTCTGCAAAAACATGATTACAGTTGGTATTGATCTAAAGGAAAGTGATCTTTATAGTAATATAATATGTATTTTAAGCCAGTCACTTGGTAAATAATGCTCTGATACATAGAATAATATATTCAGCTAAGAACAGTAACATAAATACAGTATAGTCACCAAATAATAATAGACATCTTATACATCACAGTTAGGGTATAACTGTATACTATTTATTTAAGTCAATCATTTCTGTCTTCAATATTGATATAAATTGTTTGATATTATTATTATTATGTATATGTATATGAAGGAAGTTTAAAAAAATGTAAATTCAATCAAATGTCTAATCTAATACAGTTAATCGAATCGATATATATATATATACTTTTGCTTGTTACCACTTGTGGAGGAGCATAGGCCGCTCACCAACATTCTCCACCCAACCCTGCCCTGGGCAATCCTTTCCAGTTAACATTCATCCTTTTCAGATCTGCTTCTATTTCCCGTCGTAATGTGTTCTTTAGCCTTCTTCTTTTTCGTTTCCCTTCAGGATTCCAAGTAAGGGATTGCCTAGTGATGCAGTTTGGTGATTTCCCCAATGCATCTCCTATCCACTTCAAATGTCTTTTCCTAATTTCCTCTTCAAATGGAAACTGGTTTGTCCTCTTCCATAAAACGTTGTTGCTGATGGTATCCGGTCAACAGGCATTGAGTATCTTGTGTAGGCAACTGTTTATAAAGACTTGTACCTTTTTGATGATGGTTGTGGTAGTTTTCCACATTTCAGCTCCATACACTAGGGCTGTCTTGACATTCGTTTTGAAGACTGTGACTTTGATATTGGTTGACAGTTGTTTTGAGTCTCAGATATTTTAAAGTTGTATGAATGCGTCCCTTGTTTTTCCAATTTTCGCCTTTACATCTGCATCAGATCCTCCTAGTTCATCAACGATGCTTCCCAGATACGTAAACGTTTCCACTTCTCCAGAGTTTCTCTGTCAAGTGGAATTGGGATGGTGTTCTCCTTGTTGCATTTGAAAATCTTTCTTTATCCACCATATATCTAATATTTCGATCATGAATACACTTAAATAACAAAACAACATCATTCTGATAAAAAAGAAATCTCTATAAATTATTGTATTCACTTGAAAAAGTACATTGTTAGAATAATGTAAATACTAAATTGTATTGAATAATAACTACATAAACAATAACGAAGAAGAACATATGAAGAATGAGAAAAACACCAAAAAATAGTAGGTATATGAAATTAAAAGCTAAATAGATACTGTGTTGGATATTTCAATCAAAATATGATGGGTTCAAGTGATAATCTGAACATCAACATTGAGATCTATGTAAGTCTAGTTGATGAGCACTAAGTGGGACGAAATGCAAGCATAATCTGTGTATTCATAACAGATTCTGTTGTAAAATTAATAAATGCAAATGATCCACACTGTACAATGTCTAGTAAAATAAAGTTTTTCTTTCGAAGATAGCATTGAGTTACGTCTAAACAGAAAATGTTTGAGTAATTATAGATTTAACAAACTAATCCTCATCATACGGAATAGACTTGATAGGTTTGAGAAACCTCCATGTATACACAATTGATCTGCATTATTTTCACTAGAGATCCGAAAGTATGTAGGTGTTATATGACATGAATAAGATCGATTTCTAAATAATTTTCTTGCGTCTAATAAAGAATGAACTACATAAAAGTGATGACAGTAAGCATATTATTTCGATTACATTCTATAATAAAACATTGTCATTTTAATCTGGGGTTCCATACCAACTAGTCTTTGATTTTCATTTAAGGTTTAGCATGGACTTCCTTCAGGGTCATATTTTCCAGGATTTATGATGTGAATGTAAATATCTCAATTCAATGGAGATTGAAAATCTACTATATAATAATAAAGCACTTAAATTAATCATCAGACCTAGAAAGAAACTTAAATATTTCACTTTGACAATTGATCGTCATTGCAAAAGTAACAATATAGTCATCAGGATTTTTGACAATCTGAAAATATTACAAGAAACATAGAATGTCAAAGATTTCATTCCGGTTATTGTATAGTACCATCAAAATTTAAATTATATGGAAAAAAAATTGACATGCTGAGGAGTCCCATAATAGGACGAAACGGCCGTCCAGTGCTTTCAGGTTTTCCATAGTGGTCTAGCTTCAATTGTCTCATGATTTCAACTATGACATATTTTTCTTGCTTTATTTGTTTCACCTCATTTGCTGAGAAAAAATAGACTTTCTACAATCTTAAACCTCGCTTAGAGTTTCGTTTCTACATAGATCTTCATTGCAATATGCATGATTATGAACCAAAATGAAATTCAACAATATCATATCTCACGACTTCATGAACTCACCAATTTTTTTGAAAACAACTAAATTGTAAGATTTTAGGTTTGAGTATTTTAGCTAATCTGATGTAAAAATGATTTGATTACTTCTATCGACACTAAAATCCGTCAAATTTGTTTGTTGTGGGGAGATCTTGATAAGATTTTAAGTTTTCAACATTGTTAAAGTGCTATATGATCTGGGGGCATAGTTTGATGTGATATACAAATCAAATCAATTATTAAATGATGTTTATTCAGTTTGACCAATTTCCGGAAATTGAAGAAAAAGGAGAAGATAAACTATGGTTGAAAATTTATTCGAAGATTGTCTAGATCATCAATGGAAGATAATGATCAATGGACAGTTGTTTTTCTCTAATTTGGGAATCCTTAGGTGATGCTGAAGTCGGTCTGTTATGTAAATTATCACATTCTAGGTCGCTTGATGTAAATTATTTGATTCACGTAGTCAAATGATATAGAAGTGCCGTGTCAGTTGATTGAATTCCTGATGGGTTACAGAATTTCCACCAGCCATTTTGTAATTGCAAGGTACGGAGAAATAGTCTTGTCTACTATGGGACCACTAACCTTAATTGTACCAGAATCGGTAATGATTATAAGCTCAACAGATAATTCATTCCTCTTTTATACCTTGACACAAAGCTCATGTTTGTATTGACCTACAATAGGACTTTTATCAATTGGAATAAAAAATAATAAAAACAAAAAAACAGTTAACTGTTGACAAGGCAACATCTGTTTATCATTTTAGAGATTCATCAGTTAATAAAGTAGATAATGATTTATATATTTCATGTTTTTTCAATGATATTGTTTTTATTTTAATATATATATATATATATATATATATATATATATATATATATATATATATATATATATTTATGTATATAGGTATACATTCAGGCCCAGCTGTTGCTGGTGTTGTAGGTGTAAAAATGCCACGTTATTGTTTATTCGGTAGTACAGTTACAACATCGGAACTAATGGAACAAACTAGTTCAGTAAGTCATTATATTTTTTGCACTAAATTAGTAGTGAGAGAAGATTATAAATACTTGTATGCTTGAAGATACGCGCATATCTTACAGTTCACTAACTTCATTTACAACTGTCAAACCTTGTGGAGGAGCGTAAGACGCCCACCACGATTCTTCAACCACCTCTGTCTTGAACTTTCCTTTCCAGTTGTTTCTAATTGCTATTCATTCATTTAATTTCTGTGGCAAAGACTGATTACAAGTATTTGTAAAATTAAACTTTATGTAATTTTATTCACAAGACAGTTGGGCATAACGACAAACCGCTAAAATAATATTGAGACCTTGTCAAAACCTGGTTTATAAGGTTATGGTGAAGGATTGTCAAGGTCAACCGTTTGAAGGTTGCTCGTTCATATTCTAGTTCAACTTAGCTTATCGCTTTACCTTCAGTTATCATCATAGTATCAGTTTTGTAGATGGTTTGAAAATATTCTATCAACTTCCTATTTAAAATTTTGCAATGCACGTAATTCAATGTGTTAAAACTCAGTACAACATACCGTGTTTACTTACTGTCATTACTAAATAAGCATAGAAGGCAGAAGGAGCAATATACGTTTTTTCAGTACCAAAAACTTTTATAAGACGAATCATCATTTAGACATTATTTAATCTTTAAAATTCAAAGTTCTTCGATTTGATCCCGTTGTGGAATCCTGGTTGCACAATATTTTGAAGTGCTGATATATATACAATTCAACCAAATAAATATAGACTGTAAATTCTAGAAACAAAAGTATTTGCGATCCATTGGTGCGTAGTGCACTAAATTTGTAAAATGCAAAAACTGTGAACTGCTATACTGTACATTTGTAAATGCATACTTACGTAGATAATACAGTTTTTTAATGTTAGAACAAGTATTGGTGTATTTTTAGAAAAGAAGAATGAATTCATCAAAATTAAAGTTTAGTGGCTTTTTCCCATTGATTACTACCACTTCCTATCTCTTTCTCTTGTGTAACGGAATAAAGAGGGAAAAAACTTAGGTATGTTATGACACAAATGGTATTTTAGTGAATTACAAATACATTATCACAAACAGTACATAACAGCAATAAATATCATTTCAAATCAGATTGTGTTTGATAAATGTTTCATCTTGTGCTAAACTAAAGCAATATATTTCACAAAAAAGGAATGAAAAAACTGTTGTGTCTCGGTAGGAATTTAAATACGCAATGATAAGTGTAAAACACTGAACAGTCAACTAGAATGATAGGAAATAACCATACTACTATTGTTCGTACGAGGAAAGAAACCTCATGACAAAAAAAACTCCACAACTGACTAAGTATACGATAATAATGCAGGCAATCAATAGGCCTGTAGTGAACGATAATACAGCTGATGTCAGCTGATGAACGAGAACACATATGGGGACAATCAAATGTATTTTAATACCAGATTACAGAATGTCTTAATAAAATCTGAGAAAAGTACAGTAAATTCATTTGCAAAATGTTAATCAATCGTCTCAGATTTTATTGTTCTTTCATTTACACACTAATAATTCTCTGTTCTCATTCTCTTTTCTTTGACCTTTTTGACCTTCTACCTCCAGGCATTTGACTTTCTATTGGTGATATATACTACTTATATTTGTCGACATTAGTAGCACACACTAAAGGCCTATTTTTTAAGTGGATTAAAGATTTATTAATATACAGAGTACTTAGCGAAAAAGAAGACACAATTGTGAAGGCTGGTGATCAACCAGTTAACTTGAAACAGTATTATCAAACATAGTTCACAAAACCGTTATGTTTCTGATCTTATAAGTATGCTCAGCGATTATTGATATTGTTTAGAATCCTTAAGTTCTTTCCGGTTATTTTCATCTTTCTTGTAAATCGTGTAGTTTTTACATATGACTATTTAGACTATAGATAAAGATAGACAATAGATACACATTTATGTTCAAGTAGAAAAGTACACAATTAATTTGATGTCTAGTGTTAAAGCACAGTAACTCATAAGGTTAAAATGACACCCACACTTGATTGGCACAGTTTTAATTGATTACAGAGAGATTGATTTGTGGCGCACATCAGTAGATCAAAGGGGTTTGGTACAATACAATACAACTACAGAAGTGGTGACATATATTGACCTTAATGTTTGTGGTATGACATTGTCAAAATTTACTGGTTTCCATTTCCAACATTGACTAATTATCAAATACAAATCGACAACAGTAACTTACGGAATAGAATGATTTTCTTGGCTAAATATTTTATTAGCTTAGTTCATACTTTTATAAATCATCATGAGTTTCTGTAACTATTTCTTTTTAGCCTCAAAGAATACAAGTCAGTGTGAAAGCATTTGAAAATCTTTCAAAATACGGTGTTTATGATTTAACGGAGAAGGGAAGAGTTGAATTAAAAGTGAGTAAATGTTCATTTTCGTTTTGTTTTGGAGTTTGTTAGAATCGCTTATACTAAAATTAAGATAACTTTTTAGCATGTGATTGATCACTGAGTGGTGACCCATATAATGTAAGTCAAGTCCATCTTAGTATTGATAGGTTTACACCAATGTCGTTGTAATATGGCCACTAGTCTAAGTGACTTGATTTCGCATGTACTATATTGAGATGTCTGGTGGTAGCTGGAGGGAGTTGACAGGAAGTTCTGGGCCTTGATCAACAGAATTCTGTCAGAACTGAAAAGGACTTGGTATATATTACACTGGTCACTTCTCACTGATCAATCAGGTGTAAATACATTTCAGTCCCACATGTCAATCAAGGCTTGGATAGCTCAGTAGTGACATACCTGACTGACAACCTGGGTGACACTCCATGGAGTAGCCGGAAAGCGTCGGTTCCTTCAAAGTTATAGGTACACCTTGTTAACTTGTGCCAACTAGCACGAAATTTAAGTCAAGCTGGGTTTCCTGTAGACTACCTCCAACTACCACTTTATATCTGAATATTATTTTATGTAGATTTATGAGAAAATCTATCTGGTTATTTGGAAAAATGATACTCTATTCAAACATTTTCACCTGAAATTCTTCTAATTAATTAATCCTTGTTTAATTATTATAACAAATTTCGTTTCGGTTGAACAAATGCGTGATAACCATGACTTAATTCCTAGGGGTATTAACACGTTGGCTTTTGGAGCCATAGGTATTTATTATGACGGGCGGTGTACGAAATCTGATACTGATACACAAAGTGCTACACGTTAACTACTCGAGTGAGAACACAAGAGTGGACGAGAAAGTATATTGAGCTACCGAAGAAAATGCACAAATACTCATTTATATATGTACAATTCTACTCCTTAGGAAATCAATCCACTTCTTAGTCAATCAAATGCACTTGTCCTTCATATCACTTAAATTGTCTTACTATATCAATATTGGGTCCTAGTTTCAATGTGGACGTCAACACTGGGATACAGGTACATCTAGATGACGAGTTACACATTAGACAAAATGAACATGATGGTTTTCACTACTGACTTCTCCTAAAAATATACTTAATTTCTAAGAGTAATCAATACCAAGGAATCTGTACAACAGAAATTGATCAAATTTCAACTCTGAATATCAACAACCAAGAATATAGGGTTCTTCGCAAATGATCATATGAAATAAATTATTCAATCTGTTAATACAAACACTTAACCAGTTGGTTAATATGCTGCTGTTTTCTTTGCAGATACATTAAAGCAGAAAGAAATTTTGGATAATTAATCAGTGGTTAGATTAAGTTAATAACTATGAAGAACCTAAATAAGTTATGAAATAAAAGGAATCAAGTAAAAACACGTTAAAAGTTGTTAATCACATGATGAACACTGTATTCAATAGGTTTTTTGAACTAGATACTGTTCAATTCATTTTTGTATTAAATGCTTGAAACGTTTCATTGATGTTTAGGACCGCAATTGATCAGTCTCTTATTAGCATATTTACATTCTGTGCGGATTTTCTCGATATTGCTTTAAGTCACAAGCATTATAAGCTGAGATGATGGAGGCTGGCAATGGAATTCAGGATATGAGTTTTGTCCTATTCTAGACTCGTCTCAGAATGAACATCAACTCTGGGATGCAACTACATCCGGCTGATGAGTCCCGAATACGACGAAACGCGCGTCCTGAATTCCACTGCTAGCCACCATCATCTCAGCTTATATATACTGTTCACTGTTAAATTGTGTAAAACAAAATATTCCGGCCGAGCTAAGTATAGAACTATTGATTTACATAACTTAATTTCTATACATAATAAACTGATATATAATTCAGTTAAAACATCTTGATTGAAAATCTTACTTGTGAGTAACACGTTTGATAACTTAACACATTTGCATTCAAACACTCATTTGGCCAGTGTCTCAGTCTGAAGAACTGTATTCCTAAAGAATTTGAAATATAGTTTGTTTCAAGTAAATTATTCATTCATTTCGGTATGAATATATATTAACAGTCAATCTAAGCTAAACCACCATTGAAAACCTAGTATGGGACTCCTCAACAGTGTGCACATACGATCCTGTAAGCGGGACTCCAGCCCAGGACCTTCAGAGTGTTGACTACTGAGGAGTTCCATAATAGGACTAGACGGTCGTTCGGTACTTTCAGGTTTTAATTGTGGTTTAGCTTAGATTGACTCATGAATTCAACTGTTAAAATACTACAATCTCCATAAATCCCCATGCTGATATATATATATATATATACTGGTTAGTGTATAACTAATATTTATAGAACTGTAACATTCATACAAGACAATGATTATTACTAAAAATATTTTTTTCTATTATCTATTAATAGGATGGTGGTATAATATTAACTTATTGGTTAAATGGTAGATCAAATCCTTCAGATGATGAGAAAACTGCTAAATTCTTAGATGAATTAAATACTGAACGTGAAAGAATTGCTGATTCTAATATGGCTTCATCATATCAACGTTCTGGTGAAAGTTGGGAATCAGTCACAGCTAGTCGTTGTAGTTCCGCTAGAACATTAGCATCAAAACGTAGTTCAATGTCATTATCTCAACGTGCTAGTTTAGCAGATCCAGGAATTGATTTAAAATCAATGGCAAGATTAAAAAGTCTTGCACAAATTAATGAAAATAATAAACGATAAAGTAATTCAAAATAGAAACTGAAATAATAATTTAAAAAAAAGATACAACCTTAATGAATGAATGATGACAAAGATGAGAAGAGAGAAAAAAAGGGGATATTTTTTTCGTTTTTTTTTGAATTTGTTTTCATTGTTTCATTGTACTTACTCTTCTCCTAATTGATTTCATTATTAAAAAAAAAGAGAAAAACATTAAAATTAAATTAATTGAGAAGAAATATATATATGATTAAATAAGAGTGTTTATTTAGAGTTATTATTTGTATGTAACTGATTAACTGACACTGATTATTACTATTATTATTATTATTATTATTATTATTATTATTATTATTATTATTATTATTATTATTATTACTGTATTAATAGTTTCTAAGGGATTATTAATAACTTTTCAATTAATGTAACTTATTAAATGTTAATATGATTTAATTTACTGATAAATAATTAGAAATAATTTTAAAAAAATAATTACATTTTAATAAGTAGTATTTTTATTAATTTATTAAAATTAATGAATGCAACGATGTGATATGATTAAAAAGATATAAGCCTCTTTCAGGGTATTAGTATTAAAAAAAAACAAGGCTGTATTATAAATAAATTGATTCGATAATAAATAACAAATAAGGTTACGCACTAATCAAGGGGTAAGGATGAAAATAATTTATGGATCAGATAATAGTCCAATTGATAGATATGAAGAAAAGCGACAAACACAAAGGGCATAGTATAAGACTGAATAATAAACAAGAAAACTTGTATAAGGTAATGATAATAATTACTGATTAGAGTTTTAAATGTAAACCTGGAAGAATTGAACGGCCGTTTCGTCCTATTGTGGGATTCCTCACCGACGCGCATCCACGATCTCGCTTCACAGGATTCAAATCCAGGACCTGCCAGTCTCGCGCCAGAGCACTTAACCGATAGACCACTGAACCGGCATCCAACGGTGTTAATGTATAACTTAAACAAATCCATTAGACAATACCACTATTGGATGCCGGTTCAGTGGTCTATCGATTAAGTGTTCTGGCGCAAGACTGGCAGGTTCTGAGTTCTAATCCTGCGAAGCGAGATCGTGGATGCGCACTGCTGAGGAGTCCTGTAATATAACGAAACGGTCATCCAGTGCTTCCAGGTTTCCCATGATGGTCTAGCTTCAATTGACTCATGATTTCAACTATGAAAATACTGAAATCTCCACAAAAGCCCTCCTGATAATTTTAAATGTAAAACAATAATTTAAAAAACAAAAAACCAATAATAATCAAATAAAAGTGCAGAAAAGAAAAAAACGACAACCAGAAATATACTCATTAAGGGAATTAGAGCTAAGGAAGGATGAGATGTTGGACAAATCGTTTCTGTACGCAAAGTTCAGGCTTGAGTTCGTGGATTGCCAATGCCTATTAATTGGAAGAATAGATTATTTATAAAATAAAATGATACGGTTATATATAAAATATTAAAACAAAAAAACAAAATAAATAAAATGACATCAATGATTGGAGGAAATCACTTTGTAGGTCACTCACTCTTCAGTCAATTGAGACTTGATTGTTAAGCTTAATTTTTACTCGTCATATAAAATTGACTTAGTGATTTTTTTCATGAGACAGAATCTCAAATCATCAATTGAATAGATCTGAAAAATCAATAATAACTGATTGACTGTAATATTGAGTAAAATGGGAAAACGATTAGTTCATTAAGAAAAAAATTAGAAATACGTCTTTTTAAATAACTCCTACTAACATGAAATCTAAAATCAAAGCTGTTGGAACAGCTCATAGAAAGCGCAACGAAGCCTTTAAAGGCTCTAAAAGATATGAAAAGATCCCATCTGATAAGAACCTGATAGAACTTTCTAGAATATCAATGTCGCTTGGTACTATTGCACAATTGTATAATTTTCTACTTGGGGATTGGCTGGATTATAATGATATTATAGCTTATACTAAAAACTATAAATACCCCTGTTTTTCTGTACATTTTTTACAATGACTCAATAACCGTTTTTCCTGCCTTCTTTCGTCTTTTGATTTGCGACTGTGGATTTTCTACGCCTTCGCCTGCAGATGGCCATAATCAAGTAGAGGACGTAAAAAAAGCTTTCTTCGGTTTAGTGTCTCTTACTACTTAATATTTATGTGGTCAGGTTTTTATTAGATTCTAGAACTCTTAAACACTACAATATTTATTCAGAAATAATGAGATAAAGCACTACTGCTAAAAATTTATCAGATGATATACACTTCAAAAAAGAATAATTCATAGACTCATAACTTTTCATTTTAATATATCTACTTTCAAATAAAAACGGTATTAAGGGTTAATGCTTAATTTAGTGGTTTTTGTTAATCCCTAACAGACTAAACTGACTAGTTGCCGAGAGATTTGTTGAACTTTGAATCGGCTTATGTCACAAATTGATATCAAGGTAAAAAGAAGTGGATAGTTGGTTTGTTCTAGTTTGAGATTTCTTAGCTACGAACACCTATCATTTACACTGTAGCAACAGAACAGAAGGTATTCAGGTATTGTGGTGAGTTTCCAACTTCAGTCAATCTATAACATGGAGTGATTGTAATACTAAATCATATAATGTGAAAATGATAACAATAAAGATTGTGTAACGTCTACTGGATATAAGTTACTTAAGAAGGGGTGTAAAACTAGCGGTATATATTATAATAAGAATGAAGTAAGCTAATTTAAAATCTAAAAGGTTTGTGGAGAATGTTGAATTGTATAAATTACATCCCATACTAAGACGGAACAGCCGTACAGAACTTCTTAGTTTCAAATGTTTATATAGTTAAGGTTAGTCTATTGTGATTATTTATTCATTTAAACACATAAATATTGGTACAAACGGGCACCAGATATATATGCGCCACACAAATCTCATTTGATTTGTGTGAGGGCTGTGATACTGCCCAGGTGCCCAAACCGAAGCAGATGGTTTTCTTAGGGGAGGGGGGGTACACCCGGAGCCTTTGACCTAAAGAACTGATCCACAAGGCAGTGGAGCATCGTAAGGAGATGCAGTCCCATGGTGACCAACGATTGATTCATACGCCATTTGTTCCCTCAGGATACTGGAGCTCATGTGCACCACTGGTTTGAAATCAGGGTTTTCCAACTCCCCTAGGTAGACTTTTCGTATCCACCAACCCGGTTAAAGAGCTGGATATTCGCTTTTTGTCCTCTCAATTCCGTAAACAACAGTAATGTCACGAGAAGGCAGTGAGTAGGACTTCCCTGACTGAGGCTATATATTCGCATGGCCATGTGAGAGTATTTCGAGAGGGAGAGCGGACTCTCTCCACTCTCGGCCGTGCCAGGGCATTTGGGGGCATCTATTATGAACTATAAAACTGTTTAGAATACTTGTTTGTTTCATCAAATAAAAACTAAATGTATTTAGAAAATTATGTAAAATATTATGATGAACACACGATAGTGGGGGAAATAATCAGATATAATAAATGTACAAATGAATGATATTATTAAAATATTTTAACGCCGACTATTTGTTAGATAATCACAGTTTACAAAAGTAGTTATTTTCATGTACTTTGTGTATATTGTTTATGTACATCCATCCAACTATCTCTTCAAGGTCAACATGACTGAAATTAGTTGACAAAATCAAATATCGTCTTCTTAGCCAATAAGAATTCATTCAGTCTATGCAACAAATCATAAAATTATCTTATAAGGGTAATATTTGTAATCAATTAATAATAACGACACTTGAGGTGGTGGTGGTGGTAATAGTGATAATATAAACAAAATCATTTATTTTCTTTTTTTTTTCCTTTATTTACTATTTAAAAGAGATAGAGAAGCAATGCTTTCGTACAGTTGTTATTTTATAGAACGGTCAATAATAAGCTATGGGAATGGGAATGATATGTTGAATCTAAAAAAAAAAACTCACTGGAAATTAGTAATAATAATATTAGAAGCGTGAAAATCATATTTGTACTTACCTTAAGCTAAAAATCTGTAGACATTAAGCTTGGATTCGGTCATTTATAGATGGAAAAACTTGAATTAAATCTAATTTTTCTCAAAATATTCAATAGATAATCATCGATGTTTACTAATCGTACCCAATATACAGTAACACCTAATTATAGCATGTCTATGTTATATCCCTTGGTGAATTATGAATGGTAACTCTGAGGACTATTTATGGACCAATTTAATATGTATACTTCCTATTGTATAAATGTTAAGTAACTAAACTATTCATATTCGTGTTCCTCTTATCATAAGCTTTATTTTGATCTTTGAACTATTATTATACGATTCTTGAGTTATCATCAGTCTATTGATTACTTTGCCCCTATACACAGCTACATTTGGCCAAATCTTGGACAAATGTTATTTTCTATTTTATGGTACGATGTGGTCTGTTTGATTGGTATATAAATTCAGTATGTTTGAGAATAGTGATTCATATTTCAGAGGCTGTTATTGGTGTTCTGGACTTAACTGGTTGGGCTAGGCAGAAAGCAAGACTGATAAGTATTCAAGACTGTTCATACGATTTTGTGTATCATTGGGCAATCGATAAAATCACTGCTCTCTTATTGGCGGTCTTATAACGTCATATATGCTAACTGAGCAAGCACGTACGCACACTCATCGATATAACAAATGGGCACGCTCACTCACGCGATATAACAGTCTAACTCTTCATTAAAAGTGAAACTGTCTCATGTAACCCTTTTCTGTAGAAAGACGACTTGGTAAATGAATTTTTATAATTCTGGAATAGTTTACCTTAATGTGTTTGTGAAATGAAATCTACTGCCGTTATTTAGTCGCCTCATCGATGATCATCCCCTCTCTGATAGTGCCTTAGACTTGCTTACTTACGTCTGTGATTATATCTCACTCTACTTGTGAAGTTATAGGGAGGTTAGGTGATTAATCATTGTTATAACTGAGCGCACTTATTAAACTTCGCTTACTGAAGTAGTTTTACAAACATGCTGTCTCTGGTTAAGCTGATTGGTTTGAATAATATCTATCCAAATCAGTAAGTCATAACACAATATAGAATACTGATAACGGCAGACTTATTGCAGTAATTTTTGTTGCTGTTGTTCTGTGGCCTGGTTTTATCTTTTTTCTCTAGTCGTAGATAATTACAATTAGTCTGTAAAGGGACTGGAATTGACTCTCGATACACCATTTGTTATAAACGTATGTATGCCGTCGCTAATTGTTATAAACGTAAAGGAGAGAGAGGATGCTGGTTATAACTTTAGGGGTTTCTGGTTATAACAGTCCTTTTACTTCTTACACGTATGTGGGACGTTAATTTATCTTAGACGAAATCTATACTAGATTCCCACCCAGTGTCTATTCTACAGGACTTCAACAGAACTCAGATCAAGAACACCAGATAGCCTGACTATGACGTCAATATATTTCCACACGAAAATCCGACACAAAGAACAGTTAATCAATAAGTGTCCATCAACAAGGAACAGTCAATAAGTCCATACATAATAAGGATAGGGAAATATATATATCATTGTTGAAAGCGTGAGTCAACAATGATAAATACTAAATCTCCACAAAACCCCTTCTATAAATAAATATATATATAACACATAACACCTGTCATCCCCTCTAATGTCTGACTCATCGAGACAACCAATCATTATCATTCTCGCCCACACATCACCATTCATTTAACAACAGGATGTCCTGGTTCTCTTTTGAAGAATTACTGGTTCCCAAATGTTGCTTCTTTGTGACCAATTTCCCCTCAAAACAATTTATAAATCACATATTTCCAAACAATTTGACCTTGTCTCCGTACTTTACATGTAGCATTGCTTACTGCATCAACCTAATCATAACCGTTAACTGGAATTTATTCTGTAATCAATTCCAGGTGGTGATTTGTAATTTTTGTACATACGATTATTCGAATTGTAGGGAAACGGTCAGTAACAAGGTTTCTTCCCCTATAATAATAAATCAACATCTCGGCCAGAGTTGTAAACGGATCTTCAATTTAAGTCTGTCAATAATAATAGCTCAAACGTAAGATAATTTAATTTGTGTTGCAATCCTAATTAATTATTCAATTGCTTCTGTTAAGATAACTATATTGATGGAACTTGGCCGACAAGTTAAGGAGCATCTTTCTTCATGGTTCGGAAAAGGTCAGACAAAGTGAATACACAATTCCGTTATATAACATCTAATCCATAGTAGCCAATTGGTAAATAAATATAAATCATTGAAGGTAGTATTTAGTTCTCCATCCTAATTCTTCCCTATTTTGTTCGTATGAATTGATTATATACATTCTTATAAAAGTTACAGAGATTCAAGTTAGTAACTCTTGTCTTCTACTAAAAAAGTGTGATAACGTGAGTAGTTTTTTGATTAACGAAGACTCTGAAAACAATTTTATCAGTCATTCATTCTTCTACTATTTTTTTCGTATGCTAACTTCGTAAGATAGTGGATAGGAAGCCTTGAATTTCGATTTTGTACTAAATGACACTAGTCAGTAAGGCGAACCTGAAATTTTGAGATATTAGGCGGTTGGAATGGGATCGAGAAGAGATCTTGAGTATAAGTTTTTTTTACTAATGAATTTAGATATGGATTATTCCTACACTTTGTCGTTTGATACATTACGTAATATTTGATGGAATACCTAAGAGATATAGTGATTAGACTCAGTGGCACATTCAGTTTATATACCGAAGTAGAAAGGAAAACTGAGCTAATCCACCTCATTTTCTATGACTCAACATTTTATTTATCATTCTTTTTGACGAGTTCTCTCCGTTAGAGTTTACAATTAGAACTTATCATATTGAAATAACTATTCAAAACTAGGTAGTAGTGGGCAGCTATTTCATTCGAGTATAGAAATTCTTATCAGTGCACATCCATGACCTAACCACTCCCGGAAATTGGACTCAGGACATTAAGTTCTTGCGGCTAGAGTTTAAACTGTAGACCACTTAGCTGACATCCAGTATTCAACTCCAACCAATTATCAATATCATTTAACAATCTTCCAAGTCATTAGTGGGCAGCTGACTTAAATCTGATATAGTTGAACTCCAATGGTCACTGTTTCACACTAGAACTCACGGAACTATCCCTCAAAATCAGTTAGTTAATTTGAATTTATTTTTTCTTACTAATTCGTTTTGTAATAGCTATTCACTCTTTTTAGCGTTTTTTACGACCAGTGTAGCAGCAGCCTCAGCAGCAGTAGGTCTCAATATACACAAAAGGAAAAGCAAGATTCTCCGTTACAATACAACATGTACCAATCGAATTACATTTGACGGAGAAGATTTGAGGTTGCGAAAACCTTTACACATCTGGACAGCATCATTGACGAACACGATGGATCTGATGCAGATGTGAGGGCGAGGATCGGCAAAGCAAGAGCAGCATATTTACAACTGAAAAACATCTGGAACACAAAACAATTATCAACCAACACCAAGATCAGAAGTTTCAATACAAATGTCAAGACAGTTCTACTGTATGGAGCGGAGACGTGGAGAACTACGAAAGCCATTATCCAGAAGATACAAGTGTTTGTTAACAGTTGTCTACGCAAGATACTTCGGATCCGTTGACCAGACACTATCAGCAACATTATACTGTGGGAGAGAACAAACCACGTTTCTGCGGAGGAAGAAATCAAGAAGCGCTGGAAGTGGATTGGGCACACCTTGAGGAAATCATCCAACTGCGTCACAAGGCAAGCTCCCACATGGAATCCTGAAGGCCGAAGGAAAAGAGGAAGACCAAAGAACACATTACGCCGAGAAATGGAGACAGACATGAGAAGAATGAACAAAAGTTGGACAGAAGTAGAAAGGAAGGTCCAGGACAGAGTGGGTTGGAGAATGTTGGTAGGCGGCCTATGCTCCATTGGGGGTAACAAGCGTCAGTAATTCATTCTTTTTACTTAACACAACTTTTTGCAGTTTGTTATTACTGTATGAGACACCATTTATTTTTTTCAAATGATTAGATCTATATTTTCAGTGCTGTTTTGTTAGATTGAAAGACACTATGAAAATCAATAGACATGTAGGTTTGAAGAGATTCAACTACTTTTCTTTTTTTGACGAAAGGTAAATTGCGCCACAACTATTTGTTTATTTAAAGCAAATAGTGATTATCCCTTTTTATACGTTGAAATTCTTTATTTATAATGATGTATCATTTTAGTTATACGATATATATATAGCGTAATTAGTGAACCAAAGGTGATCCATAAAAAACAGACAGGATCATATGGATTTATTTGTTTTATAGTATCAATATTTATTCTAATTATTCAATCCAAGTGTCTTATAATGCTCACTGTAGTCAGGTTTAACATTATATTCTAACTAAAACCATCCCATTCTAATTAGTAGAGGTAGAGGCTGTATAACTCATATCTCTATGGACATTTAAAAGTTTTGGTGGTCGTGTAAAGTCATACAATTCTGTCCGTGAATTTTTAAATATCATCCATCACATACTGAGCAGTCAAGTAGTATTAATCAAGATAATGTTATGATTTTATTAGTGTAGATCAAGTTTTATAGGTATAACTTTAATTTGACCACTAGTCTAGATGGCTTGAAATCACAGTAGATATTTTTTCCGTGTTAGAAGGTTGAGTGCGACTAAAACTTAGTCTTAAACATATATTCCCGAATAGTTGGCACAATAATATAAAAAAAGCACTGCTGATGTGAACCAACGTCTTACATTAAAGTTATACTTAAGAAAAGGATAAATCACAGTAATCGGAAATTATTTACTTATTCGTTTGATAGGCATTGGAAATATATTGAATGACATATTAGCTGGATTGTGGCTTTAATGGAATCAGCCGATATATGATCAATGTTCTGGATTTGTCTATGGGTTGTTTTTATCGTATAACACCAAGTTCCGATTAAAAGGGATAAATATAGAGTGCCAAATCCCGATTAAAGCTCACCATTTAGTTTTTTAAGTAAATAACTAACGCGGGTTAATTTTAAACTTTAGATAAGAACTAAAATTATTGATTGACCTGCATATTTCAAGTATCATGTTCATCGAAGTGACATGCGACATTTTTACCAATAACATATACATAAATGCTGTTTAAATTTGTAAAATAGCAGGGGATTATTGTAATAACAAATACTTATTTAGTTCTGATACAGTAGTGAACCTTGTCATGTTTGTTTTTCAGAAGAATAAGATGTATGTAGAATGAATACGATTTTACAAGGCTCAACAGGTAAACTTTATGTTTATTCTTGGTTAAAAGATGCTAAAGTTAGTAGCATTTACCTTGTAAATACTACAAGTTAATTATATCAATACTTAAGTCAATGCTTTACAACACATAATCATTTTAATTTTGAATAGTGTTAGATGTTAGATTTTAAGGGGAAGATTTCTAACTTTTTCTTTATTTATCTTTCATTCTCCAGAATGACTGTAATATATGGAGTTGATGAAATATCAAACTCAAATTTATTTTTATACATAGGTTTAGTTTGAAATAACTCGTAGAGGACAGTAATCGAATAACCTACGATGTTATATATGCATCTTGGATATAAATTTTTGTTAAATAAAGGATTCCGATGATTAAATGAAGACAATTACCCTATCGAACTTCATGATATAAGGGTTCGCGCGCGAGACCGATAGATCCTGGGTTCGAGTCCCGTGCGTGGAATAGTGGATGCGCACTGCTGAGTCCCATATCAGGACGAAACGACCGTCAAGTGTTTCCAGACTTTTGATGGTGGTCTAACATTAATCGATTCATGATCTCAATCAAAAATTTGACAATCTCCATAACCCCATACTAATAATGATAATAATAATAATCATAATAGTAATAAAAAATTCCACATTAGTTTTACCTTACATTCCAATTGACCTCCATACAAATACAAGTTATTAAGGGAAAATGTTTATATTAAAAACATACATACATAGAATTTATCAATGAAAAGACGACAGAAGTGGAGTAGAGTAAAGTAGGTAACAATGGTGCTAAACAAATGGAAGGTGGAGATAAAATTTAACAAATTAATTAGTTAATAGCTAACTCATTATGACTAAACCAAGTGTATTTTTAAGCAAAAATAAACGTACAAAAAATAAATTACAATTTTACATGGAAGACAAATAAGTGAATGTCAAGTAGAAAAAAAATTAGAAACTAGAAGATAATTAATTATTTATGACTGAAAGTAACCACACAAACATATAAATACACAATACATGGATTGATTGGTTAAACATGATGAATGAGATCATTAAAATTGTCGACGACGACGACGACAACAACAACAACAACAACAAAATAGAAATAAACACAAAACAAATTATTACATTATCGCAACTAATAATCATTACGGTTCATTCGGCAAACTTATCAATGGTCTCATCTATTTACTAAACTTCTAGGTTTGTAGGAGGGGGACGGGGCGGAGTGATAGTTTTCACAACATATGTGTGTACTTAGGATGATTCATTTATTGAATAGATAGATAAAGAGTAATTATAAATTAGAGTAGTCATAATATAACAGATATAATAGTGATGTAAACAATATTGGTAATACTAATAATGGTAATAATTATTTGCATTAGTAAATAAGGCACAAAAATTCTTTACGAAAATTATAGTAACTATATTATAACAAATAAATGATCTTACTGTTCAGGTTTTATTCTGTCAAGTAATAAGTAATTGAAGATAGAGAAAAATGTGTACGTGTTTATTTGTGCGTGTGTGTTTAGTGTTTACTAAGTCGAAAAAGCATAGAGGGGAGGGAGGAGCAGATAAGTATATGTGTATACATACTTCTAGAGTAAGCAGAATATAAATATAATAAGGATAAACACACATATACATATACAAATCAATATGCACAAATTTCATTTCGATCAAACATGATCCGCAAATTACATGATTAAAGTGTGGGATGCAAGAGGAATGAACCAATTTATCAGCCTCTAAAACACAAACGCACACAAATTTGGATGAAACACATTTCAATTAAACTTTGAGTCAGACTGATTAGAATAGTAAGACGAATGTGGGAACAAGGAATGAGTTGTAAACAACGTGAGATTATATATATCATAACAAAGTTTGTTTAGTAGAATCTAATCCTTTTATCTTTTATCTATCTATTTGTTTTTGTTTACCGTTTAGCTAATCGATATTCTAATAAAGTACCATAGTTTCCATCGTCAACATTATACTTAGCACATAATGCTAATTGGTTTTCTATGCCCCAATACGATTTTAGACAAACTTGACCAGTCCAACAATCATTAACTTTACTTAAATGTGTCCAATCTTCACCGACAACAACAGCAACTGCATGTGCAGTTGGTATAGTGACACGAAACGGTACAGTATCAGCAGTTGGTTGATTTGATCCACTAGGATATAATATACCATCCATTGGTGTATGAAGATAGCAGCCTTCTTTCCATTGAGCAAATTGTTGTGGAAAACACATTACATGACCATTTCTTCCACGATTAACCTGAGTTGCTTCCAAGAGATAATTATAAACACTAGGAAGTGATTCGCCTGGTTCCGTATAAGGAAGAGCATATATTTGAAATTTGAAAAATCCTGGATGGGGGAAACGTATAACAAAGTAGATTTGAAAATCACGTGTTTGTTGAAGAATCTGAAATGAGGAGAAGAGAAAAAATTGAAAAAAAGGAAAACTAAAGTTAGATTATTGAGTATGTTTGCTAAAAGAGTATTAAATAAATGACAGAACTAGGTTTTGAAAACTCCTCTCAACAAACAAATATCATTGGTCTGATGGCTAGTCGAGATTACAGTTTAGATTGAGAATGGTTTTTGATTACAGGTTGTGATAGTAAGAGAAGAGAAATTGAAAGGTAGTGATAAGTGAACAGCTGTTTCGTCCTACCTCGGAACGCCTTATGGTGGTGCACCTCAGTAATCATATATATCAGATGATTCTCGAGAAGCGCATTACTAATCTGTGATTTAAGTGAGACCAAATTGTTTAACATTTATTAATCGAGATATAGTGTGACGATCATCAGACGCCTAAGTTAATAACTGTCATACTCTCAAAATAGTTGAACTTCACCAGTTGCAACTCTTGCTGAACACTTTAAAAGCTCATTAGGAAAGTAATTACTGAAGAGAACAAGATTATAATTTCTGTAGCTTATTTGCGGAGATTCGATCAATTCGAAGATAGTTTTAGCTTCAAACTGACATATGTCATCCATTATTTGCTTAGTAAAATATTTTTTCGGGAATCTATTTGATTTTTAACGAAGGAAGTACAGTAATTTCAGTGGTTGTGATAACGGGGTTAGTGTAATAGTTGATTAAAAGAAAGCGAGACGTGCCTAAACCAGCGCTTGGGACTTGGCACCAATCCATAGAGGCATTGACTGTTGAATTGAACCATGTAGGTAGGTACAAAGTAAATGGTTAGGGTTCGCGTAATTGTCGTAAACAATGATTAGAGACTGGGTGACATGGCTGGCTGAGAATCGATCGCAATAGCCCAGGTACATTCCTTCTTTATCTTCTTTTAGGCCCTAAGTTTCTAAATTACTTTATCAATTTTTTTCATATCATTACTCCGTAATTTTTTCTTGAGTTGTATATTCTACGCGTATTATGTTCTATTACCGCTAATATTGTTACTAATGAGATGTGCCCCGACAATTTTATCACGCTAATAAGGAGTGGTGACTTGAACGATTCAAATATAGTCTTGGTTTAATGTTGCTTATGAGTAACTGACTGAATTTCACTAGCCAGAATCATAGTCAAATTTGAGTTTGATCGCTAAATGAAACATTAGTAAACAGAAGCAAGAGTTGATGAGTCGCGCATAAGACGAAACGCCTTTGTTGAACTCTACTGATGGTCATTAATAAATACTATCATTAAAAGACGGAAGGGGACTATTGAGACATCCATCTAAGAAGCACACTGATAATCTATACAGTCATACAGAAAACATGAATGGACGAAGAAAAATTTTGATAAGATTTTTATAACGTTTCTAATCAAATAAAGAAGAAAAGTTTAACGTAAACTTGAGGACTGGGCAAAATACAATGATTCAGTTATGTACAAATAATATTTGATTTTAGATAAGAAAGCATGGTATAGGACATACTTGTTGTGAACAATCTTCCGATACATCATGACTACAGTGTATTAATTGTGCCATAATTCGTAAAGGTTTGTCAGGATGTCGAGCAAATTGAATACACAATTCACCAGTATTAGCTTGAATGAATGGATCTGTATGACTTAGAGCTTTTAAACCCATTGAATCAAAACGTGAAACTGGACCTAAATAGGTTGGTGGAATAGTTGGTAGACCACGAACTGGAGAATCACAATCTGATATAATAATATATTGCCATACCTTGAGAAATTAAACAAGAATGTATGGAAACTGAAAAAATCTCATACATTTATAAATGAGTAATATACACTTTATCGAATATTTTTATTGAATAAAAAAACTTAGATTATATATAACCCAGTAGTCAACTATAGACTAAAATGTTAGATTTTGTGTTATATATATTGTGTAAGAGGGTTAAAAGAAAATAATACCAAACCATCAAACATATAGAGTGGAGTTAAAAAGATATTTAAGAGGTAACTGAATAGATTAGTAAGTCATGAATCCAGTAGAAAGTGATGTCATATAAAGTTATGATTGACATTTCAGGAAAACAGAAAGAATATAAATTTCATTACTAGTCCATCGTAACAGTAAGAATGTACAACTATCTAGTCTAGAATCATGAAGATTAGTGATGAAATAATCAGATTTATAGATTGTAAGTTTAATTCCTAAGACTAATACGTTTAATTTCATATACTTCAAGATAAAAGTTAAGTAACCATTTGCTGCCTTTGGGTAAAGAACAAATTATCACAGCGGTAGTATTTACATCTAGTCATTGGACTGTTGAAAAAATATATTTTGACAAGAAATTGGAATATACAGATTTGTTAATAGGGATTTTTCAAAAGCTTTCTAATGTTTATTGACACTAATAGAAAATAAAACAATCCCTTCCATTATCGGTATGGAATTGTGGAAATTGTTGAATTTGACTAAAACCACAAACTAATCTAAGTTAGATAACTATTAAAAACCTTGAAGCACTGGGAAGACGTTTTGTCCTAGTATAAGATTCCTCGGTAGTGTACAGTATTTTAAATATATGTAGTCGGATCTAGTTCTTTAGGAGTAACCGTCAAAACACAGTTATTGGAGACATAATGATTTATTTAATTGAAGTATCAGTATATATTTTGTCTAAAGACGGTTATTCATAACCTTTTTAACTGAACAACGTATATGGCATCATGAACCTTGATTCAGTGGAGTGAAGCGGAACCAAACTAAAGGTAGTGTATTTTCCGTTCACTTATATATTGTGTATCTACTACAAAGAACTATCAGTGTATATCATTAGGAAACAATTCCGTATGGATATATTATCTACACAGTGTACATAGTACGAATTACAGGCAAATAAGATTTTATCTATTAAGTCTTGTTGAACTAAAAAAAGTAATACTTCTTGAAAGATTTTAAGTGGGACTGAGAGAGGCATTTGACATTATTGCACATTACCATTTAAATTAAACATTTTTATCAGAAATCTTTTTGGTTTTCTAAGTGATGATATCTTATTTGTTGGTAAGGCTTTGGAAAAATATGATAGTATCTCGAATTGAAAACCTTGGGAATCAATTGCATAAAATTGCGGTGGATCGAATTTATGCAAAGATTCACTAAAATAATCTTTTAAATTTCAAGTTGGCGATATAATTCTAACATGTAAGATAACAACAATGGTCAGTTAGCTTATACATTCCCTTTAATGTTGGGTTATACCTATTTCTAAAAACGAGCTGACTAGTTTTACAATGTTTAGTAAAAGTCAAACATAATCAATGTATATTCTAGCATATTAGCGCGTTGGCCCAAATTATTAAACCAAATTAGCATAGTGAAATGAAATTAACAAGATGGATAGCAAAGGATATCTTAGGACAGAGTTGATTAGAAAATCTTAGTCGGGAGCCTATATTCCACGAGGGGTAACAGGCGTAAGTAAGTAATAGCAAAGAATTAGAAACGATGTGACAGTAGTGATAATATGAAAGACTGAATATTGAGAATATAGTGCAGAAAAACAATGGAAAAGTATGAGAGAAAGAATAATGGTGAGAAAGATGTAGAGTGAGATAAAAAGGGAATACGTTTATGGTATCCTTTTCAAGCATCTTGAGAAGTGGGCTCTTTCTACGATATGGGTAATAGGGACGTGACAACTGTCCTCATATCTCTAACATCACTCTTTAATGTCCATGTTACCATAAAGATGTTAGAAAAATATATACACACACAATACAATCCTTAAACATACCACAAAGAAAGAATTTCCATCTTTCACAGGATCATTAGCGTACACTTCTAGACCATATTCTCCAGCTTCCGGTAAGAAAATAGCAAATACAGCTTCTGTATTCCCATTGATACTTCGTTGTAGTAAACTTTTTGAAAGAGCATTTTCAGCCACTAGTGTACACTTGAGTTTAGCCATTAAACGTGGCGGTGGACAACCTGGTAATGCACCTAAACCAAAACGTATTTCTAAAGTACCACGTACAGCACGTAGTGTACAATCAACACGTTGAGCTGTTATTCGATAATTTTTGGCTAACTATCAATATTATAAAATAGACGAAGTGAAATGTAAGGAAAAAAGCATTTAATACAATTGATTCCGTTATAAATGTCAACAAAGAGTAAGATTAGTTGAAAACATATGACGAATTTATTGTATTCTAATGCTTTTTCTTCAACTACATACAAGTTAATAAGTTCAATTATTTGGTATTATTAAAACAATTTAAAATTCTAACGGATAAATTGTCCATCATTTATTTGCAGCATATTCTCAAGAGTCTAAGCATTTGAAGATAAAATCGTCTGTACAATTTGATAGCATGCCACTTGTTATATACAAGATACAATGTAGATGCAATCAACTCATTCAAAATGGTCTACAAACAATCTTACTCTACCTTATTTCAAATTGTTAGAAATCAATCGTAATAAGAAGACTTGAACTTGAGATCTTTGTGATCAAAAAGAGTTAGCAATTAACCTTCATTTACTTTGGTAACAGAATTAAAACCAAATATGTTGACTATTTTTCCCATTTGAATTCTATAATCACGGTTTATTAAGCTCACGCGTGAGCTTAACATTGTTCGGCTGATTTTAATTTAAAATGAACCAACTACCGTTAGATCAAAAGTGCAACAAAGTGGTATCATCAATAAGGGTATCAACTACAACTATAAGATAAGTCTAAAAGTATGATTTTTTGAATACATTTAATTTATAGTTGAAAGCATGAGTCAATTGAAGCTAGACCACCAAGGGAAACCTGAAAGTACTGGACGGCCGTTTCATTCCATTGTGGGACCCCTCAGCAGTGCACATCCACGATCCCGATTCGCGAGATTCGAAACCAGGACCTGCCAGTCTCGCGCCAGAGCACTTAGCCGATAGACCACTGAGACGGCATCTGATGGTGTTAATGTCTAACTTCTTCTTTCTGATGACTAAAAATTCTATATACATGCAGAAATAGATCTTTCTTAAATAAATCGAAACAAACATGGGGGGCATTTGGAAGCATGTAGAAGAAACTTCATAAAAAGAAAATTAAATTTTAAAAAAACATCATATACTTTGTAATTCAAGATATCTGCCAAGTATAGATATACGTATTCAACTTTGAGCCACATTATTTTGTGAAAACTAACGATTCTATGTGAATTTGTAAGGAGTAGAGGGAGCGAGTTTAAGTCACCCGATCTTATGTATACCATCGATGAAAACCTGAAGGTTAAGACTAAACGTTAACACTGTTGGATCCCGACTAAAGGGTGCAAAGTTCAGGTGTTCGCGAGGGAAACCGAAGATCTTGGGTTTGATTTCTACATGAAGGGTCATGGGTGTGCACTGTTGAGCCGTCCCTTAGCAGAACGGAACGGGCGTTGAGTGCTTCTAGGCTTTCAATGTCAATTTAGCTAAAATCACTTCGATCTATATGTGTACAATAATCTTTCAATTACATTAAGTTAAAATCTCCTACTTCTTTGCCATACCTCATTCGGTCCATAGCTTGACGATTGGCATGGTGGAAACGGCGGCAATGAACGATTTGAACCAAAATTCGCTACTAATCGATACTCACAAACAGCACCGAACAAATTTTCAGAACTTAAATCATCAGGAATCATACTGACTATACCGAGACCTTCTTTTTGCCCATTTTGATGTGGTTGATGTTGTTTAGCATATATAAGTAATTTATATGCTCCAGGTCTTGGTGGTCTAATGTAGAAAACGGATGTGTGCTCTCGTATCAATGTTTCTTGTCTACCGAATCGACTGAAGTTTAAAAGTAAAAAAACATCAAACTTTATTTGAAAATGTTATATGTATGGATATTTTAGGAAAAATAGGGCAACTATTTCGTTTCCTTCAGCAATAAGCACTAATAAAATGGATGTTTTTTAATGTTTGACGGTGTACGAGCAGGTTGGGAAAACCGAAGGCATTCCATCCAAGATGTAGCATCAGGTCATGAAGTCACTGACTGTTGAACTGAATCGTGTTGGTATGTGCAGACTATCAGGTTGGAGTCTGGAAGATTTTTGTAACCAGTGGTTGGAGTCTGGAAGATTTTTGTAACCAGTGGTTGGAGACGTTGAGTGACATGGTTTATAAATGATCAGTGATACAGATGCAGCCATTATTTGCCTTCTCTTAGATCTTGAGTTTTAAAATTATTATATATTTTTCTAATCAACGAATTCATTCTTCTGAAATCATATTGTCTACGCCTAATTTTTCTGTACTATCATTGATGCTCTTACAAATTAATAGGTTATGATGTGAACCGCAAAACAAGAAGCCTTAACAAATTACGGAAGCTATTTTTGGGGACGTTAATTCGTTTAATTCAAAGCTTGTAAAATTGTAACATTTACTTTTGTCCCTAGCCTATTCTACAGATCATAAGCTTTCGTTTGATGTATAATTCATTGCCATAGCATTTTCTGTTCTAAAGCTATTGTCATTTAGACGTAATCTTTTGTACCCTATTTTCTACTATAATTCCCCAGTTTTGGACATGATTGTATTTTTCTAATTATTGTACATTGTGGTCCGCTTAGTCATCTATTTATTCATGTAACTTTTCACCCTAATCTGAATTGGGAATTCGAGTGCTAGATCGGGTTGGAATAAAGTGATTAGTGTTCCATCTGTCTTGTCTTCTCTCTCTCTCTCGTGCTTGCCAGCCAATCAGGGACAGAATAGTTTTCGTCTCTCTACCCCTATTTCGAACTCACGCATATTGTCCTCAAGGTTAAGCCAGTCAGTCTATCGTGTCCGGGTCTTAATCTACATTATACTCCGCACTAAGTGGGTAGACAGATTCAAGGACGTAACAAAAGTGGCGACGGAGATTTTTTTTAAAAAATATTGATTGATCCAAATCAAAATGTCTGTTTCTTTGGACGACCTTAAAACTATTCTACAAATACAGCAAGCTCAGAATGATGCAAACCAAATGAAGCTTTTAGATGCATTGATGCAGAAGCTCTCATTTCATTCATCATCAAATTCTCAGTCAGATAAATATGACAGCATCGCAAATTCTATTTGTGAATTCAATTATGATCCCGATTCTGGTATTATTTTCGATTCCTGGTTTCGCCGTTTTGAAGACACATTTCGTGTTGAATGCTCGAATCTTGATGATGCAGCCAAAGTTCGCCTACTCTTGAGAAGACTCGGAACACTTGAATATAACAAATATGTAAATTTCATTTTGCCACAAAATCCACGAGATTTATCATTTAATGAGACAGTTCAAATTTTATCTAAAATTTTTGGTGAACAATCCTCATTATTCAGCATCCGTTATCAGTGTTTTCAAATATCTAAATCCTTATCTGATGATTATCTTACATACGCTGGACATGTAAATAAAAAATGCGAACGTTTTAGAATAAATGAAATTACAGCAGATCAATTTAAATGTCTGATTTTTATCTGTGGATTAAAGAATCCGGAAGATATGGACATACGTACCAGAATTCTATCACGCATTGAGCAGGAGCCTAACATGACCCTGCAAATGGTCACAACCGAGTGTCAACGGTTGTTAAATCTTAAACATGATACCACGATGGTACAGCAAAATGCAAAGACTTCCAATTTTGCTTCAATAAATGCATGCAGATCTTCCAAACCTTCCAAACAAAAGACGGCGAACACACAGAAACCTTCTGGTAAACCACCATCATCATGTTGGTTCTGCGGATCATGGCATTTTGTGAAGTTATGCCCATTTAAGAACCACAAATGCCGCCAATGTCATGGCATTGGTCATAAAGAAGGTTACTGCTCCTCAGATAAACGTCAGTTCAAACATCGTGGCGTAAATGTGAAGCGACAGCTACAGAGTCAAGTCAAAAGCACATTTGCAACTTTTAAAGTGGGATTTCAAAGTAAACGGAAGTATGTGAACTTATTAGTGAATGAAAAACCTATTCGTCTTCAATTAGACACTGCTTCCGACATTACGCTGATCTCCAAGAACACATGGCGTAAGCTAGGGTGCCCACGCATCCGACCAACAGAGCATGTTGCTCGAAATGCTTCAGGCGACATAGTGAAGCTAACTGGAGAAGTCACCTGCAACGTGCAGTTCAAGGAACATAAATTCACTGACGTTTGTTATCTAACAAATCGGCATGATTTAGATCTATTGGGATTGGACTGGATTGAGAAGATTGATGTCTTAAATAGTTTATTAAATGAAGTATGTTCTCATGATTCTTGCTCTGATTCTATCCAAAATTCTCATGATATTTCTAAATCAAATGCCTCTGGTGTGTCATGTTCCCCTAATGTCTATGAAGTAAATGCTTCTGATGTAAAATGTTCTCGTATTATGTCTGAATCGAATTCCTCCGATTTAATGTGTTCTCATCGTGATGTCAAATCAAATACCTCCGATTTAATGTGTTCTCATGATACTAAATCGATTACATCCGATTTAATGTGTTCTCACAATGATGTTAAATCCAATAACTCCGATGGAACATGTTCACAAAATGATTCCCCATCAAATTCGTCAAACAAAGTCTGCTATCGTAAGGTCTCAAAATCTCATGCATTTAATGCCTCTAAAATGCCGGCTGCATCTCACGCAAATAATCTACGAAAGCGAAATACAAAGCCCATTTTCAGACTCAAACGACCAGTAAATTATGCTGCTCTGTCAGTCGTTGATCAAGAACTTGAAAGGTTTGAAGCACTAGGTGTTGTTCAGCCAGTAAATCACTCAAACTGGGCTTCTCCCATAATAGTTGTGAGAAAGATCGGAACTCAATGGAATCGCCATCATGGGGCAAAGCGGAAAATCTATCGTCGTTCCCGATTCTCACCTTCACAGAAAGCCCAGAAACCGTGCTCAATGTGGAAATTTTCCTTGGACAGTTTCGGCATAGGAAATTCTGCAACTAAGAAGATTGTTCAACCTCAACAACATCCTATTGGGAGATCACGACAGAAACGCAAAGGACTTGATATTATGCAGATGGACCCAAAGAAAGGAGCATACTTTTCCGGGGGGAGATATCGATGATATATTAGCTACTGTTTGTAATTAGTGACTAACCGCTTTTCTTTTTTTTCCTTCCAGTTAACCAAATTGGTCCTTTTTCTTTTACAATGACCACAACGCCGTCCAGTTTCCCTTATGCACGCAGTCAATGGCAGTGTTAACAAAACTTTTTTTTTCGTCAAGGGGGAAGATGATGTGAACCGCAAAACAAGAAGCCTTAACAAATTACGGAAGCTATTTTTGGGGACGTTAATTCGTTTAATTCAAAGCTTGTAAAATTGTAACATTTACTTTTGTCCCTAGCCTATTCTACAGATCATAAGCTTTCGTTTGATGTATAATTCATTGCCATAGCATTTTCTGTTCTAAAGCTATTGTCATTTAGACGTAATCTTTTGTACCCTATTTTCTACTATAATTCCCCAGTTTTGGACATGATTGTATTTTTCTAATTATTGTACATTGTGGTCCGCTTAGTCATCTATTTATTCATGTAACTTTTCACCCTAATCTGAATTGGGAATTCGAGTGCTAGATCGGGTTGGAATAAAGTGATTAGTGTTCCATCTGTCTTGTCTTCTCTCTCTCTCTCGTGCTTGCCAGCCAATCAGGGACAGAATAGTTTTCGTCTCTCTACCCCTATTTCGAACTCACGCATATTGTCCTCAAGGTTAAGCCAGTCAGTCTATCGTGTCCGGGTCTTAATCTACATTATACTCCGCACTAAGTGGGTAGACAGATTCAAGGACGTAACAGGTTATATACGTCAGATTCTAAGGGTGTAACTAGTGTAGTTGAAATTATTTTAATGGTCAGACAGAAATACTGCGATTATCCATTAAGTTGGTAGAAACAGATAATACGATTTCACAATAAGTTCTGGTTTATTTGGCTTTAATCTACAAATTTCATGTGCAAGGAAGATAAACTACTCAATTGTACAAACTGAATTAACTGAAGTGGGGTCTGGACCTGTGATCCATTTAATTAAAAGATCAGTACTTTAATTACTGACCAAATATTTTGCCTGGATTTCGAATATTACAACTGTAATTATTCATTGCTGTGCAGTAGGAATTGTAAATTCTATTATTTAATCTTTGTTGCTGTGTTGATTAATTCCTTCTTTATAATGATTTTCCATTTTCAGTTAGAAAGATTTATTTGAAAAGGTAAACCGTACATAACAAACCTGAAAAAGCTAACTAATAATTTCATTTTGACGGGCCTAATAACACTGAGTGTTATTTTCGATAAAAAAAACACAGAAAAATTAGGTAAGCTGAATTAAAAAGGTGTGTATCAATGAGCGCGCAAATCACTTGAAAGTTATGGAGCGGAATAATGCCTATCGAACGTAGATGAATAGTGTTAATGACAAAAACATCATGAGATATTTATGTATACGCTTAAGATTAAAATTCAAGTTTGAGAATTAAGACTGAGATTTAGTATTATGGTTTAGTATTTAGGGTTACACCGAACCAAACCGGTTTAAGGCGGTGTCTCTTGAATTTTTGTCTGAAACTCATTCATCGATATGGGAATAAAATATTCTTCGATCATAGCTGATATCAGTTCTTGATAAAAACATTCACACAAATTCTGAATCCTCACTGTAAACCCTAGTTCCAGCATTATTAAATAATTCAGTCATATTTGTAGTTCCCTGATTGGCTGAATGAGTCAAGAGTCGCTTAAACTCGTGCTTATAGTTTATGGTTTACCAAAAACAACTCGCTTAAAAATACCAAAAGAAAATAAAACAAAAAATATAGAATGGTTTATCCAGAAGAGGATACGAAATAAACCCAGGTTTAGATAATAAACAAAACATAAACAGTAAGAACAAATACTTACGTTAAAGGAATTCCACGAAACTCCTCACTTCCTTCTTGATTATCAAATGATAAGCCGAATGTAAATGATAAATCATTTTTCGAATCCGATGGAAAAGCTATGGCAATACGAACTTCTGGATCTGAGCATACAATCACAGAATTACGATGTGTAACTAGATCTAAATTGTATTTGAAAAAGGCAGATTTGACTGGAGCTAGATTCTCAAATTCCTAGAGGTTGAATTTTGAAAGTATAAAGGATAATACAATACTGAATTTTGAAAATAATTTGCGTTAAGCTATTAAAATATTGACAGAAAAACACTCCATCTAAAATTGTTTAAGTAACTAGGAATTGTCAATCGAGATAACATATTACAGTCTTGGCGAAGCGGTGTGTACTTGGTACACAAGCGTTACGAACTTAAAACACTAATTTGGTTAGCGAATGATGCTAACAAGCCGTTGACATTGATATTTAACTTGAAGAGGTATTGAAGGGAGGAGTCTTACACCAGGAAAAAACAGTTGTACAATGTGCTTCCTAGTTTCCTAATGGCGAACTAGCTGAGATCAATCGGTATCGAATACAAGCTATGAATTAGTAGTTACTAATTTATGTTAGCCGTTTGATAGGTTAATTGGCTGTATGTTTGTGCGTATGTAATACAAAACAATGCAATCTGAGAAAAACTACTGGAAGAATGAATGAGACCAATAAAAAGAGTTTAATTTAGATGAATATGTGTACGAGAGGATAGATACGAGAGAAAACAGATATGAAAACGATACAAAAAGATACCCCAGTAAACTGAATCTTTGTGTTCAGAAAAATTTTTAACAATTGCTTGTGCTATCTTAGGCATGAACGATCAATACTACATCGCATTAAAAATACCTATAATTCTTTCTCTAATCCTTCACCAAACTTCACTTGTCTTTTTGTTCTCACATAAGTATGACTAAAATTCGTCTTTATTTTTCTAAATTATTACTATTAATACTCAATTAGGTAAAATTTTGCGGTTCACTAATTAGCAATTATGTAATCTGAACTAAGTAGCTCAGTGAATAACACGTTGGTATCTGAAGAGATGAATACGATGTTTGAATCTCAATATGACCGTCCACACTGAGGGGTAAGTAAATCCAAATGACAGGTCTTGAACAGGAGAAAATGAATGTCCTAGATACCACTTCCAGCTACAATTCAACGTTAACAATTATATGCTCCATAACATTTATTATATAACACATTTCTTAATTGAATGTCATTAATTCATTGTCTCAATAAATTCTAGCTGGTCACCTAAAAGCCATAAACGGTTAAGAGTTAGAATCATTTCTACTTTTTGGACTTGACTATTATTCAATCATAACACAACAGATAACTAGAGCATGATAAATCACTAATAAAAAAGTAAATCAATGAAATTCTTTGAGAAAATCGACTAAAAAAGAAACAACATTCAAAAGTCAATAGATCTTTTGAACACGTAAAATTAAATTATCGGCAAAAAATGTGGGAGAGTTCCTGTTTCGTTCAATGGTTAATACTTAAAATAATAATTAAATATTACAAGTAGGACTAAGTAAAAACTAAAACTGTCCAACAAAATTGTAGATGATTTTATTTAAACGAAGGAGAAATTGATAAGGAGAAATATATTGAATTCAGTGTACATATTGTGTATTATTATATGCAAATTTTAATGATTTCTTTTATGAATACTGAGTTAATTGATCAGATGAAAATGTACAAAAAATAGTGCAGTGCATGGTACTAATATGGACAGATATAAGTAGTATGTAGCACGAATCAAAAGTGGAATGCCTGCCAACACAAGATTGAGAAGATTGAATTGAAGAGAACAAAAAAAGGAAACAGAGAGCTATTGTAATAATAACAGAATTGAAATAATCGTGAAGGATGTAAAGGATGATTGGAGGAAGATTCATAAATAATGTGCGGTTTTCACATTTTACGAGGGCACTCTGTTATTTCACATTAAACAATAAATAGGTTTTCCTCATAAGTTCTTTTTCAATAAGATAGCATAATGAATGAGAGTTTAGAAATATTCTTATGGTGCAAGTTTTACAGAGGCATATAGATATGTTTGGTTACAATAGAGTGCACTGATTTTATTTTTAAAACACACACAATACATGTTTACCAGATATAATTTACGATTAAGCTAATATTTTCATTTATATATATACACCAAAAACTTTACATGTTCTGACCACATAATTTAAAGAACAAACAAACAAATAAACATGTATAGTAAACTATTCTAGTATATTAAATTATACAGTAACAATACTGAGAGTTATTTGTTTATAAGAATATAAAATATAGGCAAGACTATAATTTATGGACGAACCAATGAAATTTAAAGATAGCAAGTTTAGGGTCTTAGCACCAAATCCATTCATAATAATGGTTAAATAAAATTTTGGCATGATGGTTAACATTATTTCGGGATAAAAACCCTTACTCTAATTCTCAAACCTAACTTCTAACTCTAAATCCTAAACCTGATTCTTCATGCTAGTTTTTAACCCTTTTTGACTCTAGTAAATAAGTTAGGTGTTTCAAGGTCACTTTAGCACCGCTCAAAGGTAAACCATAAACTATGATCTCACCACAATATTCATAAAAGTAAGTATTGTACTTCATATATTTAATTTTTTTAGACAAACAAGGAGAGATAATCTGAATGAGACGGTAAAAACTTTAAATAATGCTAATTAGATTTCATAATTAACGCATCAAGGATGTAGCATTAGTCAATGAAGTCAAGGACAATTGATTTGATTCATGTTAATGGAAAATCCAGACTGTCTAGTTGAGTTGACTGTAATTACTGCGGGCCTTTGGTGAAATAATTTAAGATCGATCACAGTGATGATTTTGAACTTACAAGTTATTCCATAATTTTATTCTCTATCATGGTGAATACCCTGAATTGCAATGCTGTGCTCAATAATACAGTCACTTATGATTATGCATTTTGCCTAGTTCACATTAGAACTTTCGTGACAAATGTTTAATTGAAGCAATTTAAGAATCACATCTTTTTAAATAGTATACTATTAGTTTTTAAATGCTGCATTCTTTATTTGTAGCGATTCGATCATGTCTCATGTCCTCATATATATATATATAAGTTTATAACTCTTTATTTGCCGAGTTACAATTACAAAATGAAATGAATACAGATAAGGAGTGTAGAAATATACACAGAAAAGTATGACTAAATTTTATTTCTATGATTTGAGAGGATTCAAGTTTACGAAAAGAATGGAACTAAGAAGATTAAAATATTTTTGGTGTTGTCGATTCCAATAGGTTAGACGGTTTACTTATGGAGCTTTCACTAGTGTTCTAGTTAACACCAACAATACTAGTTCTTATTTCATGAAGAAGTGAGCTTTTTAGTTCCTCCACAAGCATTTAATGAATTTGTTCTGCTGGCCATGTATGTGATTAGTTGTCTTCATAGATGTAACTATCTTCATTTGTCATATTCAATTGAAATTGACTGTGTTGTTCTGTTAAAGCTTGATCATGTGGTTAAGTGACCTTTTTCAAGCGGGTTGATAGGTCGCGTTTATCTCAATATGATTTTTAATTACTAAATGACCTGAATATCATGTAGTAAGAGCTCTTCGAAAATTTCATACTACAATTCATATCCTTGGTTATCTTCGTGTATTGATATTGGTAAGAAAATAACGTATCATTTCACTGATATTGGCTTAGCTATAGATAATAGTAGAACAAAAATGTAAATCCGTGGAATACCACCAGTGATACAATAGCGAGTTGAAATAACTTTCAGTTTGATGATGGAATTATAGAATTGAATAATCGAATAGGTATGAAAGAACAAATATAATTAGAAATTTCCTGGATTTGAAGATGCAAGAACTTCTGAGAAAAAGAAACAGTTAATAAAATCATCAATCAAAATCAACGATCAAATATGGTACAAAAGTCACATAATCTACTTGAAAACTATTCTGAATCTCATTATTTACCTTTATGTAAGGATATGACAGTCAGTCAGATACAACGTAGGGTCAGGTACACATATGCATCGGTTCAAGTTGCCATACTTCATTAGCACACCAAGATGAACACCGAATTGATAGAAGTAGTTAAGGATGTGACACAAAATATGCAACAGTATATGACTAAATTGATTACATTTTTGTCAGAGATGGTAAGGCTGTTCGATAAATAGCATACATGAATTAAAAAATGTAAAGATTTTATCATATTTTGGTACACTTAGAAAAATACTGAAAATTAATCATCAAAAGACCAACAACCTACTTTTAGTGAGACTGGATGGCGTAATAACTGCCAGTCAGGGTCATGTGGGAAATGAGTATAAATCAATTGACTTGGACTAGCTAAGAAATAAAACATATCTAATCCATAGCGTACGTTGTCTGGACTAGGACGTTTACCAATTAAACGACGTGCAGCCCAATGACAATCAATCAAACGCCAACACTTATCAATAAGCACAGCATTCCATGAATGTTGACCTTGGCGACCGGAAAAATGCATACCAGGGGCATATTCAGCACCTTTGGCATAACCAATTAATAGTTTACAATGTAAACCAGCATAACTGTGTTTGAGGAGAGAAAAAACGAACATTAAAAAGAGAGTATTAAAATCTGAGGAAATCTTGGAGTTCGATCCCGTATGTGTGTACGGATTGTTGAGGAGTTTCAGAACTCACATAAAAGTTATTTACAATGGATGGGTTGTGGCAGGGAGTATAATTCAAAACATACGTTCATTCCTATTTGGGACTCGTCAGTTGAACGTATCTATCTCCCGGTGGTGATGTTCAACATTGGGGATTGGGCCAAGTAACGTTTACTTCAAACGCTTAACGTATTAACCAGCGACTAACTGAGTTAAGATAGCGATTAACATATTTGACGGATATTATGTCTGTATCTTAATCAGTAAAGGTATGATTTGTCCGGTTGTTCATATTCAGAGCTGCGTTCTAATCAGTTCTTATTAACAAAAAAGCATCTTATTCTGTCGAAAGTTGTTTAAATAAAATATTTGTTCAATGGTTCACCAGCTGATATCTACTTGTGAATGTTTACATGAAGATACTCTGTTTAATCGTCGTCGAAAATATGCAACTGATGATTCTCATATAAGTCGAATTCCATAATTTAGAGCTAACACTCACACAGAATAGGCACACCTTGTTGATGAGTGTCAAACAACACGGAAACTATGTCAAGGAGGGTTTACTGTCAGCAACCTTCAACCACCACCTTACATCCCTGAATAGTGTTCGCGACGTTGAGTCACTTAAACTTGTGACCACATAGCAACTTGCTGATCGACAAAATCAAATCAGTCTTAAAGGACTAGACTGGAACTAGCATTGGTTACTACTAAGTGGTCAACTAATTGTATGTAAAAATATCTGTTGATGCCAAGTTTTCTTTCCCGAAGACGTTAGTTACAAAAACGAAAGAATTATGCAGGTTCATGGGCAAAAGAAATTATTCAAAAAAATGATCATAATCATCACCATAAATATTCACAGCAATAGTAATAATGATAATATTTTTAGCGCATTGATACAGAAAACAAAACAGGTGTGAAATGATGCCTAGAGAAGTAAGAAATTTTATGTGTTTACATATACATCAAAACAATAGTTAGTTGTAATTTAGTTGAAAGTGTAGAATATAGTAAATGTAAAAAGATGAACAAATGTAGAAAGATATTGATTAGAAATGAAGCAAAAAAATTGGTTAAAAATGTACAGAAATTAGAAATAATCCAGTCAGTTCATAACACTATAACACTAAAAATCCCAGCTACAGTTACTTTTACTTCAAATTCATCATTAGGTTTGCGATTCGTAGCTTAGTTGGAGTAACGTTGAAATGTTGTCTCGTGAAAATTCCAAGTATTCAAGAGGAGTTCTTGTGGTGTGGTGTGCGCTACTTATGTGGACAGATATAAGTCTTATGTAGCGGGTAAACATGCCAACAGAAGATTTAAATAAAGAGAAGAGGAAGGAAAACAGAAAGCAATAGGAATAACGACAGAATTGAAAGAATGATAGAGTATGTAATGTACAACTTAAGGAAAATGTGCAAATGATGTATTTGACGTATGGTTGTTATTTTGCAAAGGCATTGTGCGATTTTGCATAACACAACAAATTGGTTTAGTGTACCTGAGTTTTCATTCATTATGGTAGCATGACAATCAGGTTAACTAGCGGTAAACAGACACATTGATAAAGACTTGATGCATTAAACCGTATAGGAGAGATCAATCAACTAGAAGGTCAAAGGTCAATTAAAAAAGACACGTCATGAATGCAAAGGGAAATGGAAACAACAAAACCTATGAAGACAATCAATCACAGACAAGGTAATTGGGGGAATAAATGCAAATCTCACTTCTACATGTATTACATGATGAAGATGTTGTCCATAGTGACGATGAAAGCTCCACAATTAAACCATCTAGCTGAGGGGAAGTGGATATCACCTAATGGTATTTGCAATAATAATAATGCTATTTGTGAGGAAAGTGTACTTTTGTGCAGATCATTTCAAGTTTGAAATACTATGGGTGGGCGTTATGTGATGATTCAAAGCATATGCAGTAATACAGAGTCAAATCTTAAACATACATCAATATAACTGAGAAATCATAGTAACGGTATAAATATACCATAAGTGGGAAAGAACTAAGTAATAAATTGGTAATAAATTAACGATAACTTAAGAAAGATGCAACACACAATAATGTATGCAAGCAGAATACAAGAAAATACAACGATTTAAGTGTTGAATAATTAAAAAACAAACATAGCAACTTCAAGAAGGATAGTTTCGAAAGTTTGAATTTTCCGATATTCATCCCTGTTGTAAATCTTAAACCCATTCTTCATGCATTTCAGGCAATCATCATCTGCATTATCGTCAGCAGTATGACTGCACTGATGGATGTAATGGCACTACCATTCAACTGTTCCGTTGAATAATGCAGCAACAAATCTCTGAAATCAGATATAAACTAAAACTTCACATTGTATCAATCAATACCAAGACGCGTACATAAAGTATACGTGTGTTTAAGAGCTTCCAGATGATTACCATCTTTGAGCATATGAAAAAGATGACTTACCGACATAATGTATAAAATATTTGTGCATACGTCGATTTACCAGTACGTATACCCATCAAGATTTCTTCTGGACTATCTGGTTTCACATAGTCAAAATTCATTTTATGTAGATCTTTAGTGCACAACCATAAGAAGATAACGCGCACTTTTTCCAAATCATCAGTAATATTACGTGCATAGATTAATTGCCAAATTAACTGATTAAAATTATCTTGTTGTTGTTGTGATATAGAGACAGCATGTTCATCAATTCTTCGAAAGACCTGTTAGATATTGAATGATAAAAGTGTAAGAAACACAAGCGCTTAATTAAGTTATGTGCCTAATAACAACATGACAAAATTTAAGTCTGTAAACATTTTTATTTTGGTATGGATAAGCGTTTTTTTTCGTTTAATGTTCCAAAGATCAATCTTTTATCATGAAATTTTGCCATCAATATTAGAGTATAGAAAACATATAACTTAGTTTTTATTGAAGATCTTGGGAAACTGTAGTCTTTAGAATACCTTGAGTGACAATACAAGTGTTTTGAAGGTGGTTGCCGGAGGTAGTCGAAATGAAACCCTGGACATAGGTTTCGTGCTATTTGACGCTCGTCAGCAAGGCGTGGCTGTAGTCGTGAGGGAACTAGTGATCCCATCTTCACAATTAAAGACGTTACCGTTGAGCTATCCGGGCCGCTACTGAGCTCCTGTAAGACTGAGATGATTTGCCACTAGGCAGTGAATGATCTCATGTATGTCAGGTCCTTCTTAGTGTAGATCGAGTTCTATCAATTTAGTTGCAATGTAGCCACTAGTCTAGGTGGCTCAACATCGCATGCACCGTGTTGACATGTAAGGTGGTGGTTGGAGATAGTCGAAAGGAAACCCTGAACTTAGATTTCGTGCAATTTGATTGTGAAACTGTGTGACACGGGATCGAACCCTCCTGGGGGCATCAGTCTCCTCAAGATTACAGGTACATCCAGAATTGGTGTAGCACAAGTCCAATATATAAGTATCTGGATATGATTGCTGAGTTAAATAGGTTACTAGAAGAAAAAATATATTTCATCACATCACTTATTCTGTTTGTAATAAAAGTGTCAAGTACCATCAACTTACGTCAAATGATTGATAAGGAGTAGATGACATGTCACTAGTTGTCGGAATTTCTTGTGGTTTTGGTTTTTCTTCCAATGTATCCATTGATAAAGGACTTGGGGCGAATTCTTTTGGAGGAACTCGTTGTATTGGTCCAGAACTCCAATTAGCTGTACTTTGATCAAATTTGTAAAACTGATTAGTTGATGAAGATGCTGGTTGATTACTTCGACCAAGACCTCCAGTGGTAGAGGTGACTTGATCATACTGTTGTTTATTATAATAAGGTAGACTACTGGAATTTGATGAACCAGAAGGTGACGCATAGCACATATTTGCTAGAGAAATCAGAATCAAACGCTTGTAAAGATGACTATGGTTTTAATATTTTAAGCACTTAACACACTGTGAATACATATTTATCTATGAAGTTTTACGTTACATTTGAAAACAATATATATTCAGAAAACAAAGTACAGAATGGATGCCATTTTACAGATATGATCAAGTTGACATAATTTTCGAAATGATAATAAATTTACATTTAAATTTTCTGGAAAAACATGATTTCTAGGTTAATTTTGGACAAAACTGATAATCATGTGAAATAATGGAATCTATGGAGAATATACAAGTTTAAGCGAACTGATTTCATGAAACTTTCACAGTATCGCAGATATTCTCGTTAAAATGTCACGATAAAAAGAAAATACAGACAAGAATGAAGCTGACTAAAATAATAGTGAAATCATTTACTTGACCTGTACATTCGTATTTTTAGCTGTTTGGTAAATACACAAGTCCATAGGAAGACGGACAAGATTTCAGTATCGAAGGAAATGGATTAACGGGAAACCAAATGAAAACCTTATGCACTGATGAGGGGTTAGCGATTCATCAATTCAAACCTGAATTCTGCATACAAAAAAGATGCATCAGACTTATTATTCTTCCCTGGTACTAATTCCCTTCTGCACTATGTTTTGGTTTTGCTTTGTCTTTATTATCATTTTATAATTTTAAACCCTAATCAGGTATTACTATCCCGTTAACAATTATTAATGATTATAATTCGATTGTTATTATGATCTTTACATTTTCTTTTATACTTGTCAAGTAGGCAATTATCTCTAAGCCCCTAATTATTACACGATCTCATTTGATATTGGGAGTCTCGAATCACTTTCTGAGGTTGATTTAAATTGTGTTATGACAATTATGCCTTGAATGATGTTGATTAGTGTAACTTAATAATTATTCTTCACTTAGAATTTTATCAGAATCGAGATTTGTAGTGTTTGCAGTAATTTAATAGTTGAATTCATGAGTCAATTTAAGCTAGACCACCATTTTAAACCTAAAAGCACTGAACGACCGTTTCGTCCTAGTATGGGATTCCTCAGCAGTGCACATCCACGATCCCATACGTAGGAATCGAATCCAGAAATTTCAGTCTCGCACGCGAACGCTTAGCCTCTACAGCAATGGGCTGGCATCCAACAATGTTATTGTCTAATTTCGGTCGATCCATGATCTTGCGCAACCATTCATCCATCGTTTGAGGTGGATACCTGTCTCTACCCGACACGGATTCGGCTCTACTGGTCACGGCTTCTCACTAGAACTTCAGGAAATCCATCTTGAGGCTAGTAACTAGTGAGAACATGATGATTATTATTAGAATGGGGTTTGTGGAGATTGTGGTGATTTCACTGGTGTTCTAGCTTATTTCGACTCATGAATTCAACTATTAAAATATCAATATCAGAAGGGGTTCTGTGGATATTATAGTAATTTCAATAGTTGAGATCATGAGTCAATTGAAGATAGACCACTATGGAAAACCTGTAAGCACGGGAAGGCCGTTTCGTCCTATCGTGGATGCGCACTGCTGAGGAATCCCACAAAAGGACGAAACGGCCGTTCAGTGCTTACAGGTTTTCCAGGATGGTCTAGCTTCAAATGACTCATGATCTCAATTATTGAAATTATTGGAATATTGGTTAATTTTAATTTATTACGTGTTTATCAATCGGTGCTTCCACTGTATGCCCCCGAATGCCCTGGTACGGCCGAGAGTGGGGAGAGTCTGCTCTCCCTCTCGAAATACTCTCATATGGCCAGCGAATATATAGCCTCTGTCAGGGAAGTCCTACTCACTGCCTATTTGTGGCGGGGGTGTTGTTCACGAAAGTGAGAGGACGAAAAGCGAATGTCCGGCGCTTTAACCGGGTTGGTGGATGTGGAGGATCCACCTAGGGGAGTTGGAAAACCCTGATTTCAAACCAATGGTGTACATGGGCTCCAGTATCCTGAAGGAACGAATGGCGTATGAACCAACTGTTGGTCATCGGCTACCATGGGACTGCATCTCCTTATGATGCTTCACTGCCTTGTGGGTTAGACCTCTAGGTCAAAGGCTCCGGGTGTGGCCCCCTAAGAAAACCACCTGCTTCGGTTTGGGCACCTGGGCAGTATCACAGCCCTCACACAAATCGAATGCGATTTGTGAGGCGCATATTTATCTGGTGCTTCCTTGTACCAATATTTATGTGTTTAAATAAATAAATAAAACTAAAAATGCTTCCACTGTATAATGGACTTTATTTTGATTGCAACATTTTAACAAATTTCTAGATGGAAGAGCATTATTTGTTATTGTGAGAAATGAAGGCAATATATCGATCAAAGATAAACTAACAGCTAGCTAGAACCACATAAATCGTGTGGATTTTTGTTTCATTTATCAAATGTATATTGAAGTTATATTTTTCTACGTGAACTACTACTGCTTAATTGTCTGAACTAAAATAGATGAAGAAACAAATAGTTGGAAGTAGATAACCACAAAATCACTACTTCTTCACAGAGAACTTAAACAAATAGTATATATTACTGAAATGGGTACTATGCATGACAGTACAGTGAGATGAAATCAATACGATAAACAGAAGCATTACAAGAAAATGAAACGTCGATAATGTAAATTAATATATTCAGCCAGAAAATTAACAGGTCCCAACAACATATATCAGTATTAATCTTACGTACTGTAGAAAATGTTACAATGTGAAAAAGTGATGTAACTTATTATGGATTAATTAATGAGTGATTTTATACTTCAAATTCTTCATAGTACTAATTTAATTAACCTTATGATAGTTTGCTGAGTAGTTTTACAATATGCACCATAGAGATATTGCAATAAGCATTGCTGAAGAAAAAAGAGCACTTATCATTTACTTTGAACAGTTTGATGTTGTGATCACATATGTAATGAGAAAGAACTCATTGCTTTATACCTAATTGAAAAAATATCACTTTAACTATTCCTAATTTACGAAACCATGATCTGCGGCTTAGACAGTTTAATATTTATTTATAATAGTAAGATATACACATGTAAACTGAAGTGTTCCAATTGTAATACACAATATTTACTTAACAGATGAAGGTATTAAGAAACAATAAATTTATTCATTCGTCCGTATATATATAGGACACATGAAAGGAACCAATCTGAAATCGGAACGTGAAAAGTACGACACAACATCAATGCACAAACACTGATTTTTGTGTCACAGTGATCAGATTAAGGACAGTGAGTGCAAAGACTGCACTTTGTGCAATATAACAAAATGAAAAAAATATAGTGATCTCATGAATTATACAGAGAAATTACAGTAGTGAAAACAAAGCATATCTTGTGTTATTTAGACATAGGAGCTATGCGTAGAGAAGAAATATCTCCAACCCTTCCTCCTCCCCTGACCAAACACAAGGTCAATTAATCAACAGTAATCTTAGCTATTGGATGACCTAATTTGACTATTGTACCTACGACCTATCGTAGTTAAATGTAATTTTCTCTGTTATCTTCATTCATAAATCTTTGTGTCATTATTATTATTATTATTATTATTATTATTATTATTATTATTATTATTATTGGTTAAACATCATTATTAATCTCCCCTATATATGATCCATTCATTTCCCATTCATCTCTCCTTATTATATCTTACTAATTTTTCATAATTTAGTCTTCCACTTGATCGAATTGTAATCGCACTATCATATCTCGCTCACCCTATCTGACCCATATTTATTCTGATTACACTGATTACACTGATTTCACTTAACATATATACAGATTCAAGTGAGCATTCTATATCAAAATTAAAAATTTTATTCTATTTGGTTTGACAATCCTAAATTTACATACTGTAAACGATGTACTTTGCTTTTAACCTGGCCATTTTTGGGGATTATTTATTTGAATATACATTTGTAGAACCCGAAGAGAATTTATCGAAAAGAATATTCTTCGTTCATATAATTATTTATGTGAACACATAAATATTGGTACAAAGGGGTACCGAGTAAACATGCGCCACACTTGATTCGTGTGTGGGCTGTGATAATGCCCGGGAGCCCAGACCGAAGCTTTCTAACTGTCTTTAAATTTACTACTGAGTTGAAAGGAACTCGAGGTCCAATAAGCTTTAAGGCATCGGTTGTCGTTAATTGGCCAGTGTGTCTATTGGTAAATAGGTCGCCGGTCCAACTAGCATATAGGTAAACTAATAGACAACAGAATACTGGTTGGACAATATAAAACGTGATATTGATTAGCGTTTCAAGTCACCACAAATCGAGGATCACAAGAGATAACATTTTTCTAGAGATGATACGACTGGATAATTATGTATTAAATAATCAAAATCTACGAATTGATATGAAATTAGTCCACAACCTAAAGTACGCTCCGGGGTTTCAAACCCGTTACCTTTCGCTCCAAATGGTAACGTGTTGTGTACTTAGTTACTAAATCCAAATTGATACTCAATTGTATGGATTTTAATTTACTTTGTAATAGCTTGGGTTATCCCGTTGTTTATATTTTGACTGAATCACAGATTCAATTAAAAATTATACCTGTTGCACGATTGTCTATCTGTATTCAGCAGCTAAGTAAATAAAGAGTTGGTGTTTGAAGCCAAAAATGGTGGGTTGGAGTCTCGGAGTGAACATCAACTCTGAGATAGAGGTATATCCAGCTGACAAGTCCCAAGTGAAACGAAACGCGCCTCCTGGATACTACTGCTAGCCACATTCTATCTATTATACATAAACTTGTGATATAATCGGCATTCAAAGCAATCCGAACAGGATGGAACCAACAGCAACGGATAAGAATTCAGTCGAAATACCAAGAACACGATCATTTAAACCATCACAAACTAATTTAATAGACATGATATTTAAAAAAACTACATGTCGAAATAGTTGTTAGATGAATTAGGGAGAATTAACTAGGTCATAACGAGTAACGAACTTCTGGAAGTTTTTTTCTTAATCTATTCATTTCAAAAAGGAACGAATCGAGCGAAGAAATTTCTTTTCAATTAGTTTTTCATCATGGCTCTACACTAATATATATATGATTTACAATAATTAAATAACACTCATGGAGTAGATACGTATAACGAATAACAGAACACCATCCGTCATGGTTGACTAAAGGACAGATAAAGGGGATTAAGAGTTCTATTCTCGCTCACTTGGTGGACACATGTCATCATGTTGAACTGAATAAAGCTTTTAAGGTTATCTACCATATTCCATCAAATTTGCCACATGGTTTACGAGCTCGTCTATTGCACATAGCTGAAGCCATCGCAATTCATATCCACAAACCGAACCTTTGTATCCAAAAGAAGTTTGTACAACCACTCTCGCTACCTTGGCCATCTGTATAGCGGAGTTTGTAGCATAATTTCGGTAAACAATTATCTTATTCCTTCCATTTTTTGTATTTTGTATTTTACTTATTCTCTTCATTCGTCTCTTGATTCTTACATAATTACTATATTACTGACCATTCATCAAAATTTTTTTTATAGTTCTTACTTCTCTTTTTTATATATTATGCAACGTAGCAACAGCTTGATTTTCGAATAATAACTTTGATTAGTATTAATCCTTCTCTTCCAATTAATGTTAGTTTATAATCGATGTCATTATATAATCATTACGTAACGTATATACTCCATGAGTGTTATTTAATTATTGTAAATCATATATATATTAGTGTAGAGCCATGATGAAAAACTAATTGAAAAGAAATTTCTTCGCTCGATTCGTTCCTTTTTTAATTAACAAATGTCAAAATGGGAATTTTCACTCTATTCATTTCACTTGTGATATACACCACTTAATCTCCGTCTTACTGAAATGTTTAGGTAAAAAGATCTATTATAAATACATCTTATAACAGAATGTAAAATGGAATACCAAAAAAAACAGTACGAAAAATATGTAAAAAAAATTTGATTGAGTTTTACTTGTGGAAGTCAATATATATTAGTCCAATTTAAATCCTTTAAATTAGGTCCTATAAAACTGTTAATGGTTTTTCCATACTTGGATTTAGTTAAAATTTTAATTTTCAGCTAATGGATATACGTTATACAACAAACACTAGTTGCATTAGTAAGCTTATGATTTTGTTATGGTATTAAACAATCTATGGATTACAACAATAAAAGACAATACGAGAATTACTCCATTGAAAAAGATGATTGGAAGTAATTGTCCCTTACACTGATAAATTTATTTCTATTAGTATTCGTTTCACTGTGTACAAAAAAGGTGTACGCCGACAATAGACTTAAAATATGTTACATAATGGTTTACTATTATAACTATAAAAGTTCGAATACATAGTTACACTTAAACTGAGTTGCCAAGCATAAAATTGAATCAAGTAACTGAAGCAATAATAATATAACCCGTTTACTAAGTACAGGTTTATCCACTCAGAGCTGGATCACACTGTTTGTGTTGACTAGAGAGACACTACATGACTATCGAAAGTGAGTTTGAGGTTTGAAAAAGGCATATCATAACTATGGACAAGCCATCATCAAAAGTATTTACAGGGATCAGTTGGGTTTGATATCCAGTTGCAGATTGATATGTCTATAATTGGTAAACATTTGAGATGTATGTAGCAATTGGATTAGGACAAACTTATAATAATAACAAATACTTATGAGAAAATGTAATAAATATGTGGACGGATATAGGAAAAGTGTTGATGAGATCTCCTTTACAGGGTATTATGTAGATGGATGAATGCGGCAATTTGCATCACTGACTGATCTTAGTTAGACGGTCATTGAAAACCAAAAAGTACTAAACAGTTATTTCGTCCTACTACGGGACTCCACAGTAGTGCACACCCACGAATCTACTAGAAATAGAACACAGGATCGTCAGACCTCTCGATGACCGATTGACTTTTAGATCACTGAGATGGCATCCCATAGTTTACATATGCAAATTAAGTTAATTCGTGATGTATGATTGTCCAGGTCCCCTACAAAGAGAAACACTTAATTTGGTGATGGCGTACATCAAGAGTAATAGAAAGGGTAGCATAAAAAAATAAAATCGACCAGAAGAATTATGAAAACTGCTTACTATTATTACTTCCATTACTGCCAAAATAACTAGAGGATCCAGGTTCAAAGCGAACAGAATTTTGATATTTTATTGGTGCACTAGTACTCTAAAAAGCATAATGAAAATTATACACAAGCATAATAATGATACTGAGTGGATGAATAAAAGAGTACACAGAAAATTACAATCAGGTATTTTATACACATTTGTCTCTTACGGGGAAAATTAATGAGATCTACGAATTAGAATACAGTTTTGTAATCAAATATCATGAACTGACTACAGTTAGAGAAACCATGGAAAATTAGAAAGCATTAGATTAGACGGATCAGATTAAGAACCTTCAGATCTCATAGCGATCGCTGAACATTATTACTATTAATAAGTTAACATTCAATAGTTTACACTTCTAACTTTAATTAATCAATTGCTCAACCATTATTCATTAACATTGACCTTCGTTAAGGGATTAAATCAAAACGAAATTAAATTTACGATCTATTTGTTATTATTTATCTTGATCATACTTCTATCCTTCCATGAATTGAGATGATTATGAGGCGCAGCGTGTAATTGACCTTAAGTTTATTGATTACATATAATTACGCATTTTATTAATTTTTCTTGAAACGAAAATTTCTCTGATAAATTTCAGTCTTCTCTATTAGGGTTGTCACTAGTTAAGTGTTATCATTATGCGTTAGTCACCCTAGGTATAAAGATTCATATTTGATCCGTTCACGTATTATCGCTCCAAAATACAAAGAACTGTTTTGAGTTAAGATACATGATGAATAACTGATTTTCTGAACTTACTACACAATATTGTAACGAACTAGATAGTAAGCTAAATAAAATTAATTTGAAACTTATTATAACTAACTGAAACAAAATCTATCCTCTACAGAGTGTATCCATCATCGACAAAAAAGTATAAAAACAAGAGAAAAATACAACAATAGAATAATCGATTATGTTTACAAGTAATGAATAGGCATTTTTCAAATTTATGGTTAAAAATGAAGCATGAAATATGTGTTATGTACTAGGAAGTGCTTGTCAGAAAGGAGTATCTGTAGTTTTTAAATGACTACTGGTGTACTGTATCAGATTCAAACTTATACAATCCCTGACTGTGACATAAGAGGGTCAAGGATCGGCTATATCGCATAAGGAGCATTAATTACTGAACGACTGCAGACACACCTAGCTGGCAAGTGTTCATTACGATGGGAATTAGATATAAGTACTTTCTGGGGATCTATTTCAAACATCCATAGTCAAAACATAGTCCATGAGATATCAAGTCATTAAAACTACTAAACATACTTCAATTTGCTCTATAGCAATCAATCAACCTAAAAAATTAAATGAGAATAATTTACTTATTTTCAACAAAATCACCAAAAAACGTACGTAAGGACATTGTTGCCACAGACTTTCTATTTTTTGTCCTTGGAATACTTTCAAATATAATAGAAATAATGATCATAATGGTGTATTACAAATGACAAGGGGTGCAGCGGCTTAGTAGTTAAGGCGCTCAACTTTCAACCACCAAATTCCAGGTTCGAACGTTGTTTGACTGACTTCGGTTTAGTCAACAGGGTAGTATCATTAGCCCTAAGACGTGTAGTATGATTCATAACCGGTGAGTGAGTTAAATTTTATTTATATGTTAATTCTATAAATGACTAAGACATAATTTGATGACAGGGGTTGAATCATTTCGCTGGTCATATTACATTGATCATTAAAAAAGGACTGTATTTTAAGTACAAATTGATCAAACATATTGATATCTATATGTAATATTGATATCAGTAAATATTATTTACCTTGTGAAAAAAAAATAACAATTAGAAAAACACGATTTTTCCCCAATAATGGTAAACAACTATTCACTAAAACATAACCAAATGATAAATGAAAGGTAGGAAACTAGTAATAAACAACAAAAAAGGGATCGCGTCACGTGTAAGAAAAAAATTATTTGCACTTCATAAGCTAAAAGCTAACATCTTCCATAGCGTATCACGTGTGTAATTTCATTTACAGTAAGCACTCTAATTTACAAATAAGCAGAGATACACTTCATAGAAATTACAAACAAGTACCTTTTTTTAACTGAAATAAACTATGAAGCTAATTAGTCCATATGAAAGCCTAAAATACAAGAATCGAATATATATATATATATATATACCATATTTAGTATTCGGTAAAACCCCACTATAAAGGATGTTGAAATGACCTTGACATTTTTACGTCATAGGAGTGTCGGGTCAAATCAAAGAGTTTTTGCTAAAAAAAGGTTATTGAAATGTAAGTTGATAAAGTATTTTTTTCTTATGGTTTCAGGATTTTTCACGATTTGTAATAAGACTATTTCGCGTTAGATAACAAAGGAATTTCAACAAACAACAAAGTATTTATCCTGGAGTGATTTGTTTACGAATATGATTCATACTATAACCAATAAGTTTTATAAAAGTTTGCCAATTCGCTGTTATTATTTCCAGAGTATAGTTTATTTTATCTCTGCTTTTTTATATTCTAACAGCTTTATTATTGAAATGTGAAGATAACAACTATCAAGTGAGCAAAAAAATATTTATTTGAACACAGACATTGGTGCAAGGAGGCACCACATAATCTATCCGATTTGTTTGAGGGATGGAATATTGTGCGGGTGCCTAAGACTGAAGCAGATGATTTTCTTGAAAGTGGCACACTCCGGGCCTTTGACCTAAACGTCTTAATCTATAATGTAGTGGAGTAACATTAGGAGATGCACTCACATGGTAGTCGGTCGCCAACAATGGGCTTATACAACATTAGTTTCATCAGGATGCTGAAGTTCATGTGCACCATTGATTTGGAATCAAGTTTTCCAACTCCCCTAGGTGGATCCATCATATCCACCAACCTGATTAAAGCTTCAGACATTCGCTTTTCGTCCTCTCAATTTGGTAAACAACACCCTTGCGTGGGGATGCAATGGGTAGGACTTCCATGGCAGTGGCTGTATACGCATGACCATGTGAGAGCGTTTCGAGACGAAGAGCTGAATTTCCCCATCCTCAGCTATACCATGGCAAGAAATAAAATAAGTCATTCATTGACAATCAATTATCTAACCTGAAAATAAATGATACACCCTGTAGTATATAAAAATATAGCATGAACAATCACTGAGAAATTAAACAGATGTTCATTGCTTTCGTAAGAACTTTCAACAGTTTGAATCTAACGATTATTAATAAAGAAAAATTGTTTAAATCTAAACGTATTTGGAAGATAATAACTCTTCCAGCTAATCAAGGGTTTTAAAAACGATAGTAACATGAAAACTAATGGAGAGTGATTGATTTTCAATGTACGTTTAAAAATGTAAGTCCTCGATATTATCCTCAATGTGCATCAATGACTTGGCCCACGTTTATAATAATAACAACTCAAAAATCCTTTAAAGATAGTTCTACGTTGATTCCTTATGGTTTAGTAACTGGATTTTTTCCTTTTTGTTAAACAAAAGTTCATAATCCATCTATCCATATTAATTAACGAAAAGGAAACATCCAAAAAAAAAAAATAAAAGACCTTAATTATTTCTAGATGTAAGATTAACAGTAATTATTATAATGAAAACTGATTTTCCATTTATTAGGATGATATGTTTCTGAAAAATAGTTTTACTGCTTTAACACAGATTGGAAAAACTGAACACTACCACCATGTGATCTACAGGCAACTGGTTAATAGGGTAAAAAATTCAAACCTACAAACAAAGAAGCAATAAAAATGTAGAAAATAAACTGGTCCATTTATCTATATGCTTTGAATTGTTTTATTAAGCTATTTTGTTAATTGAAATTGGAGTTTTAATCGATATTGATTTACTCCTATATATATATATATATATATATATATATATATATATCATGTAGGTAAAACAATAGGAAGAGGTAACGCAATTCAATAACTAACTAATGGCATGGTTAACTAATCAGTGGGTAATCATATCAGTGGGTAAATCATAAATACTAGATGAGATAAGCCGATGTTTAGATGATATTTCCGGCATAGGGTTAACTGGATGGATATTTCAATTTCATAAGTGAACTTTATTGAATAAATAAAATCGGAATATAATTATATATAACGGAATCTAATAAAAGTTATACTCTAGTTACGAAATAATGACTGAATAGTGAAAGAACCTGAGAAAACAGTACTGTTTTTAAAGCCTTTCGTACACTAATAAATAATAGAGAAATATTTTCTATTTAATATTTTGATTACGAGTACTCTATATGTTACTATTTAAACAAAACATAATTATTTACGTTATTGTTTCCTAAAGCAGTAGACAATCGTATTTATAGACTCTAATAACCATATGGTAGTCTATAATCAAATAAAAAGATTGTCGCGCAATATCGTGGATTGGTTGAAGTTAGACATTAACACTGCTTCATACTAGAATGAGATGATCGCCGAGTGCTTCCAGGTTTTTGGTCGTGGTCTAATATTGATAGGCTTATGGTTTCAGTGTAATAAATCGAGTTATTGGGTTATTAACAAGGTCACTAAGAATTAATCCAAAATTCTTCCAGTGTCGAACACAAGTTATGTAACGACTGTAGGGTAATAATAATAGTAATAATAATAATAGGGCGATAAACTGGAAGAAGCACATATAGAAGAAAGAGATGGATAGGTATGAAATATAATTGTCCGTTTGAAGATATAAAAAAACGATATGAACATGTATCGAAAAACGATTGTCTCGTTAGATAAAGGTTGGATTCACATAATCTATGGATTATAAAAGTGAAATTGATACATATATATATATATATATATATATATATATATATATATATATATATATATATATATATATATATATGGAGAAAGTCGAATAAAAATGTTAAGGTGCAAATAGAATGAAGGTCATTTCTGATTGTTTACACTATGACAATATAAAAATAGCCCATAACTACATTGAAATCAGTATAAGTACAACAAATCAGTAAAATTATTAGACCAATTTTCTTCACTTATCAAAGATTTACATAAAGTTTATAAATTTCTACCTACTTCAATATGTTACGGTATTATGATGTTTAGCATCAAAATTACCGAATCTAACATGATAAAAGGAGATTTGTGGAGATTGTGGAATTTTCATAGTTTTTTTCCTTAAAAAACACACTTTAGTTAAATTACCATTTTTAAAAAACCATTAGAAGGCCGTTTCGCTCAGTGTATGGGACTCCTCAACAGTTCTCATCGACGACAGCGGGAACGAGAATCAAACCCAGGGCTTTCGGTTTCAGGGTTTAGCAGTATCGTGAATTAATTAAAGTGAGATATTAAGAACATTTAATACCGGCTCAATGGTTTAGAAATTAAGCGATCGCGCACGACACCGAAGGTTTTTGTTTTGACTCCTGGATAAGGAGTCATGGATTTTTATTGCTCAGGAGTTTCATATAAGGACAAAACGGCCGTCCAATGCTTTTATGATTTTAATGATAGTCGAAATAAAGTCAGTTTGTGATTTAAACTATAGAATATCTATTAACAGTCAACTTATTTCTGCATCTTTAATTTTAATGACATTAAATTCAACTGAATATTACTTTATGATAAGCATATTTTATACTACTAAATAACACTAGTAAGTAAGCGTTACAATCAATGATAATCAGTGAAGTTTTTTTATAGTAGATTAGCGTAAAACGAAATAAAATATAAAACGAATTAGTTTTTAATGCAGCTGGTATACTAATATCATTGACGATTATTTAGTAGAATCAGGAATCCTGCATTTAATATCAATTATTTCTGAATGATTGAACAAGACTGAATTGAATGCAAAACGACCAGGATGAACACGAAGATTGTTTCTGAATATTATGTTATTGAAGACTTCGTAATTGTTTAATATAACAATGATAATACTTGTTAGTGCTATAACCATTAATTTATTAGCAAACTGTGTATTTGTTGTTATTTCACTAGTAAATTACCATTATAACTGTAATTGTTTATCATGTACTTTCAAGTTGATAACTGGGCATGACTTAAGTTTCTTTTTGAACTTATATAAAAGTCATCTCCAATAAGTCAGGTGAACTAGTTCGTTTGATTAGATTTTTTCCTTATAACAATAACAATGACAATTTATTATATGAATAATTCGCATAGAGATTGTTTGCATAGTAACTTTAGTCCAGGAAATGACAAAAAACAAACAGAAATCATAAAGATGGAATGGAAATATGAAGATGGAACACTTTACCGCATGAAGTAAAGACTGATAATATTGTTCAGAATGATATTAAAACAGCTTTTTTAAGTAAATCAGTTTCATTGTTCACCACAAATTATGATATTATTTAAGTAGGTAAACAGAACGTGAAGACTATCTTAATGAAGACATTAGAAGTCCTGAGAGCCATTGACGTTTAGTTTGAAGTATAAGACAACAATAACTCCGCCTGTAGCTCCTCCAGGGGCTACTGCCGGTCCCAAGCCCGGGTAAAGGAGGAGGGTTGGGCATGGGGTTAGCGACCCCATCCCGTAGAAAATCAACTCGCTAAAAAAACGCTAACCAGAAAAAATCATTCAAACCATTCAAACTCTGCCCTGGGAGTAGAAGGAAAAATGACGTCTCATGATGAAAGCCGAGTTCATTCGGAAGTCATGAGGCCGATGCACCTTCTTACAACCAGAGCGACAATTTTTATAGGTACATGGAATGTCCGGACAATGTGGGAGACCGGCAGAGTCTTCCAAATTTCTGCGGAAATGAGGAAATACAACCTGGAAGTGCTTGGAATCAGTGAAACACATTGGACGCAGGTTGGACAACAACGACTGTCTTCAGGGGAACTTCTGTTATACTCCGGTCATGAAGAAGAAAATGCCCCACATACACAAGGAGTGGCACTGATGCTGTCTAGAAAAGCACAAAATGCACTTATAGGATGGGAATCTCATGGACCGAGGATCATCAAAGCCTCCTTCAGAACAAAGAGAGAGGGCATTACAATGAACATCATCCAATGCTATGCGCCGACCAACGACTACGACGAAGACGCTAAAAACCACTTCTACGATAGGCTGCAGTCAATCTTCGAGAAGTGCCCAACCAAGGACCTGACCATTCTAACGGGAGATTTCAATGCCAAGGTTGGAAAGGACAACACTGGATACGAAGACGTCATGGGACAATATGGACTGGGAGGAAGGAACGAAAATGGTGAGAGATTTGCAAACCTATGTGCCTTCAATAAACTGGTCATAGGTGGCACCATATTCCCACACAAAAACATACACAAAGCCACTTGGATTTCACCGGATCACACTACACAAAATCAAATCGACCATGTCTGCATCAACAAAAAGTTCAGGAGGACGATGGAAGATGTGAGAACCAGAAGAGGAGCTGATATAGCATCCGATCACCATTTGCTGGTCGCCAAGATGAAACTAAAACTCAAGAAGCACTGGACAATGGTGCGGACAACATCACAAAAGTTTAACACGGCCTTTCTTCGAGATGCTGACAAACTCAACGAATTTAACATAGCCCTCAGCAACAGGTTCGAGGCCTTTCATGACCTACTCAATGGAGAGGGAACCACCATAGAGAGCAGCTGGAAAGGTATCAAGGAGGCAATCGTTTCAACATGTCAGGAGGTTCTGGGCCAAAAGAAGCACCATCACAAGGAATGGATCACTGTTGGTACACTGGATAAAATTGAAGCAAGGAGGAACAAGAAGGTAGCAATCAATATCAGCCGAACAAGAGCAGAAAAAGCCAAGGCACAAGCCGAATACACAGAGGCAAACAAGCAAGTGAAGAGGAGCATCAGGACCGACAAACGTAAATATGTGGAAGATTTAGCGATGACAGCGGAAAAGGCTGCAAGAGAGGGAAACATGAGACAACTGTATGATACAACAAAGAAACTTGCTGGAAATTACCGTCAACCAGAAAGACCAGTGAAAAACAAGGAAGGCAAAGTAATCAACGATATTGAAGAACAACGAAACAGGTGGGTAGAACACTTCAAGGAACTCTTGAATCGACCAGCTCCACTGAACCCACCCAACATCGAAGCAGCACCCACAGACCCCCCAATCGATATTGGCCCACCAACAATTGAAGAGATCAGCATGGCCATTAGACAAATCAAGAGTGGCAAAGCAGCGGGACCAGACAACATCCCGGCAGAGGCACTGAAAGCAAATGTAACAGCAACTGCCAAGATACTCCACATCCTCTTAGGTAAGATTTGGGACGAAGAACATGTACCAACAGACTGGAAAGAAGGACTTCTCATCAAGATACCAAAGAAAGGCGATCTGAGCAAGTGCGACAACTACAGGGGCATCACTCTCCTCTCAATACCAGGAAAAGTCTTCAACAGAGTATTGTTAAACAGGATGAAGGATTCCGTGGACGCTCAACTTCGAGATCAACAAGCTGGATTTCGCAAGGATAGATCGTGCACAGATCAAATCGCAACTCTGCGGATCATTGTGGAACAATCAATCGATTGGAATTCATCACTCTACATCAACTTCATCGACTACGAGAAGGCATTTGATAGCGTGGACAGGACGACACTATGGAAGCTTCTTCGACACTACGGCGTGCCTGAGAAGATAGTCAACATCATACGGAACTCCTATGATGGACTAAACTGCCAAATCGTCCACGGAGGACAACTCACCGACTCGTTCGAGGTAAAGACCGGTGTTAGGCAAGGTTGCCTACTCTCACCCTTTCTCTTTCTCCTGGTCATCGACTGGATTATGAAGACGTCAACATCTGGAGGAATGCACGGGATACAGTGGACAGGCAGGATGCAGCTTGACGATTTAGACTTCGCGGATGATCTGGCTCTTCTATCACAAACGCAACAACAAATGCAGGAGAAAACGACCAGTGTAGCAGCAGCCTCAGCAGCAGTAGGTCTCAATATAAACAAAGGGAAAAGCAAGACTCTCCGATACAATACAATATGCACCAATCCAATTACACTTGACGGAGAAGCTTTGGAGGATGTGGAAATCTTTACATATCTGGGCAGCATCATTGATGAACACGGTGGATCAGATGCAGATGTGAGGGCGCGGATCGGCAAAGCAAGAGCAGCATACCTACAGTTGAAAAACATCTGGAGCTCAAAACAATTGTCAACCAACACCAAGGTTAAAATTTTCAATACAAATGTCAAGACAGTTCTTCTGTATGGGGCAGAGACGTGGAGAACTACGAAAGCCATTATCCAGAAGATACAAGTGTTCATCAACAGCTGTCTACGCAAGATACTTCGGATCCGATGGCCAGACACTATCAGCAACAAGTTACTGTGGGAGACAACAAACCAGATTCCAGCGGAGGAAGAAATCAGGAAGAAGCGCTGGAAGTGGATTGGGCACACTTTGAGGAAATCACCCAATTGTGTCACAAGACAAGCCCTCACATGGAATCCTGAAGGTCGAAGGAGAAGAGGAAGACCACAGAACACATTACGCCGAGAAATAGAGACAGACATGAGAAGAATGAACAAGAACTGGAAAGAACTAGAAAAGAAGGCCCAGGACAGAGTGGGTTGGAGAAAGCTGGTCGGCGGCCTATGCTCCATTGGGAGTAACAGGCGAAAGTAAGTAAGTAAGTAATAAAACAACAATATGTATTGAGTAATGTTAGAATAATTAGATGATACAGTTGGAAATAAGATCATATTTCTGCAGATAAATCCATTCTTTATCATTTTATAACTCAATAATAGCAAATTATTCTCCAAATTAATTGTACATTTTCGTTATCCCTATATTTATTTGACTGTTACCACTTCAAGAATACTTACTTTTACCCTATCCCAGTCCCTTTTTGCTAGACATAGGTGAGTAATCGGAAAAGATGGAACTTATAGAACTATTCTAAGGGGAGTTACTATGCACATTTTTAGTGTGTATTTATTAAATATTTAGATTACGATGCTTTTTAGATTGCCACGCTTTTAAGCATTCATTTAGATCGATATTTGTGGATGGACGTAGTTAACGGTTTATAGATTACCGGTGAATAATTACACACCTATTACTCAGTTTGGTAACGTAAACGACCTACTTATGTACAAATGGTGATTTCCTACCTGTGGTGCGTTGTCGTCTTAAAAGTAACTAATAATATCATGTGAGTTTCCAAGTCATGAAGATTGAAAATAAAAGATTATTCAGCTAGTTGATTTCATGTTATCAAACTTATAAGCATAGAGTGACACTACAATCCAGTTTTCCTATCATATGGATAGTAAAACGTTTAAGCAGACATTAGGAAATTTAGACAAATTACGCCTGACTTAATATCATTTATGATCATTCACAAAAGAGTATTCAATGTTTAGCTTAACAAGATTTATTCGTTCATAGTAGAGTAACATCGGAGTAAATGACGATAGCCAGTAATAAATTTAAGTACAAACAGCAAGACAAACACTAGAATAAAACCACGCACACATACAGAAATACACATTTTTCGTATCACAGTAATAAGACATCGTCATTATCATCATCACTGAAAGTATTATCTTTCAGTTATAAACATAACTACTTTTTCTTTGATTAGATGAAATGTACATACAGAAGAAAAAAACTGGTGTGTATTCTCACTATACCACTACATCATACAAATTCTTTTACTTCTATCCTTGAAAACAGAAGAAAAATAACCAGGAATGTGAAAAAAAGCTGAATTTTATTAAAATGTTATCATTTGCAAACTTACAGAAGTATACTTTTGGTGTATTCCATTGCCAGTATGATTTTGTCCAACAAGAGATGATGAAGGCGAATAGACAGTTTGATTATTACTATGATTCAGAGAATTTAGAGCTGATGAATCTAAAACAGAAATATAGTTATCCAGATGTTTTTATTTCTATATAGAAATGAAAACAATAATTCAATGATCAATAAAACAGTTATGATAAAATAATGGTGACATTAATTGACTTCAATTAACTAGTTAACTGTTGTTGAGAAATCCAAACTAGGACGAAACAGGTGTCACGTGCTCTCTGCGATATGCATATAACCAATTAATTAAATGAATATTTATAAACCCAGTTTTAAATAAATTACATGATAGATAGTTTAAACTAATGCAGATTACAATGGAGAATATGTGAAATGCATGTCTTTAAATATCCCTATTGTTTTATTTTTGAAACTGATGTGATTGAAACAAAGAAGTGAAGAAAAAAAAAATCAATTTTAGGTTTGTTAAATGATTGAACAACGTATTTGAGAGTCCATAAACACCTATCGTGAAAGTCTATAGAAACCCAGAAAATACCAGTAAATGTTTCATCCACTCAGCGTTGAATAGGAGGGTTTCAGAAAGATTTGGAAAAAAAGAGAGATTGCGTGTCACGTTTTGATTGGATGATTACCTAGATCGTCGCCATATTCAACATACTTCCGGAAGGTTTTAGAAGATTGAGGTCACATGAAACTGTAAACACATTCAATTTTCTGTAAATTACTAGCCTTAGAGTAAAGCACTTACGCATATTTCGCGCCTTTTCTCTAATATTCGAGTTAAAGTGGAGTAATAGTTTGGAGCTATGGGGTGTGGTTAAGAAGTAAGTAATAAGTGTTTTAGTAGCAGTCCTGTCATAAGGCTCATATATTCATCAGGTCTACTTGATGGTATCTTTTAACTATTTCTATGCAGTTCTGTAGTTTGGTTCCGGTAATTAGTTTACACAATCAGTTATTATACATATTATTTAGTGCCGCTATACTGTAATATATAGTTATCTGTGATTTAACCGATTGGATCTAGAGAAATAGGAAAGGACAAACAGGATAATAATAATTATTGGTTATGGATACAAATTACCAAGACAGGTGCTGAATTATTTTAGTTTTTTTAGTAGCAATAATAATAACTACAGAATGCGACACACTGGGATTATGCAATCAAACAATGAGCCAATAATTTAACACAAAGATATAAATTGACTTAGTCTAGAGAATCATTGGAAGTTAGGATACATTGAAACAGGTGTTACAGCAGTTGTCTAACTAAGGGTCAATCTGCGTTGTAAACTGTCCTAAAACTAGATAATCTTTAAGCATAGGTGATTCAGTGTAATTAAGACATTTGACTTATAGTCACTACGTTCCACATGGTAAATAAGTTAATAAACTAACAATAGGAAAAAACAATCTCTGTAAGCATATCAACTTTATAATTGCGGAATCAATGTAACAATTTCAAATATGAATATTGTTATGCCTTGAAATCCGCTGACCAAGTCACCAATCACAATCGTAATTCTAATTGGGTCTGTTCCGCATATGCTATTTTCTTGATAGCCTAACGTCCCCGAATCGACCAATAATTATTATGTGTTGAATATTTAGCTAATTAATCCTCTGTATCCTGTCTTACAGTTGTAAGACGTGATGAAACGGACCATTTAGATTAAATCCGATGGTTGAATGTCTCCCAAAATAGTAACCCCAGATGTAAAGAAGTCTGAAGTAAATTTTGAGCTGCCACGTTATACATCTAAGCTTCAGGCTTTGTTTTTCAATCATCCAATCCCAAACTGAAATCCTTTGCGGCCATATTATTTATAACACGAAAACGATTATTATATTAGGGTCCTGCAAGATCTATCTTACAAAACGAAGTGACTGTCAAGTGGTAAAAGAGCGGAATCACGCGATATTCCGAATACAAAAAATAAAGGATACAATTCACATTTAACACTGAATAAATGCTAATTAGGTTTTAAATTTAGAGTATTTTTACCATATTCTGTAGATCTACACAAATTGACCTAAAGCTAAACCACCTTTAACCTTAATTGGAGATGTGAATTCAACAAGTTTTCAATGAAAATAGGATCTGACTGTAAGGCTTATTATCTATTATCTGGACTTAGTCAAAATTATGATTTATTATTTGCAGAATCGTGTAATTTTACGTCACAAATTGCCTTTAATTAGAAAATTATTCAAAACCAAGAAAAACTGAGGAGCAGGTTCGTTGTAGTATGGAACTTATTATTAGTGCATATCCACAAATCCACCAGGGATTAGAACATAATGCGATCAAACATTGAGAGGCTTCCATACTAACAGATTTGTAGGACTAATAGCTACAAAAGGAGTATTGTAACATCAATATGAATAATGAAATTAACTAGTTAACTGTGGAATATGATGCCGATTATTATGAAATGTAAGCGACCTCTCACATACACATACAATACCACAATGGTGAATATTACAGAGTTAAACTGCAATTCGAAGTTTAGCATTTATTAAATAAGGTATTTAATATGTTCACATTTTATAAACATCAAAATATCATATAAGCATCAATTTTCAATCAGTTCCATTGTAGAATTATCATCATGAGCTTATTTAATATTTGCTAACTCAAAGTTGGTTAACTAGGATTCTTGGTATATGAGTGGTTGCGCCAAAGGTTGACGCTGTGCTATTTAGGTTACTGAAAGTCTAAACAATGCATAGTTCTTTTATTAATCAACTTAATGTTAGATAACAGGTTAGGATAGAATATATATGATTTTAAGTAGTGAAGTTATTAGAGCGTTCAACGTTGAGACACTCAGATTCGTTCTATATACTTCAGTTTATGAATCCGTGAAGAGACATTAACTCTTACATATAACAGTGACTTGAAACCAAGTATATAAATCTGTACCTGGGGAACGATTTTAGCTAGTAATTCAAAATAAAATAAACCACTACGCTTTACATCATTCAACCTAACAAAATATTACATTGAAAATTGGCATGAAATAATGATTTCAATATCAACCAATATATGGTCATATGATAAAAATGTGTAACTTGGATAGATGTTTTCGGTGTTATTGGGTTCCTTGAGCAAGACATTCAAACTACGGAGCTTTCATTATCGTTCTGGACACCATTATCAGGCCTTAATTTATGTAGAAGTGAGTTTCTTGATTATTTCACGATACTAATATCAGTTGGTTATGGTGGCTTGATTGCGATTGCTTATTCTTGTAGGTTTCACTGACTTCAGTTATCTTCATATTCACATCAAATATTACTCAGTCACGCAACGTTTGACCTGACATAAGTGTGCGTCTGTTCAAGTTGCCACATGACATTTGAACCATGAGAAAAATTACCAAGGTAAATTCTAGATTAACCATTAGTCATCATGTTTGCAGACTCCAACTAAGTAATCTACGCCTGCATACAAGACTCAGTCCAGAAGTTAATGACATCACGGACTGATTCTAGGACTTGGTTCGACTGCCTCTAACCTTCTAACAATCTAATCTAACACCAAATAACATCGCGCTGAGGTAGGCGGTGACTGAGGAGATTGATTAAATTGTTCCTTGAGCGTTTACAAGGTTGTTAATTAACTTGTTTCAAATAGGTTGGTAGACCGAGTCTAATGTGATATGACTATTATCAACACATCAGTCTGTGATATAAACTATAAAACGCATAAATTTATTTGCGGTTTTCACTGTCTATAAATGTACCTAGCAAACAGTATTCTAAGTGATACCAACGCATCATATTTTCTGACAGGAGTTTGAAGTAAATATATTCACACGTTAGCACATCATATGTAATTGTTGTTATCGTTCGGAACGATAATTAAGGCTTTTCAGTTATATCATCGATCTTAGAAATGTAAATAACACTAATATGGCAAACTAGACTGTCATAGCTTAATAATAACATGAAACTACATTTCCTAGTGAACAAATTCTACTATGAAAGTTTAGTGGAAGAGACAAAAAAACGAAATCGGGAATTTCCAACTTTTTTCTTTTAAATATTTAAAAATGAAATCGTCATCAATGACATATAGAAGAAAATCAATGGATAAGGCGACAACAGTTGACAGTGTCTCTTAAATCTTATCATTAAAAATAACAATTTCAAAGACAGCAGTGTGTACCTATGATCAATACGGAAAACACATCGGAATGTTATCATACAATTATAAGGCTGTGTGTACTCAATACTGAAAAGTCTATCAACCAGTTCGTAGTTTCATTGAGAGTTAACGTGTCTCGTCTACTAACTTTATCAGAATAAAAATAAGTAAAAATTCCTATTTCTAGAGAATATCTAACTAAGATTGAAATTAAAGTTAAAAATCGAGTACCAATTTGTTATACACTTGGATTACAAGAAACATTTTTAAAAATTTACAAATCATATCAACTGTCACACTAGACTGATACAAGCTCGCTCTTATGTAAAATGATACTAAAGGGAATTGTTATATAAATGACCCTTGTATACATCATTATAATCTTATCAATATTATTGTACGTGGTCGTTTATATAATTGATCGTAACCTTTCATTTTGGTACACTCCCTGTTTATTTATGTACTTGAATGTCTGCATCTGTCCACTGTGAGAATTTGTCAAATTCTTAGCGTATGTTCGATCTCTAAATTTCGTCTACTACTTTTGTTCATAGTTTATATATATATATATGTCATTCAAAGCTTATTCTAGTAACAGAACCTAAAGTTAAATCCCTGACACGATCAAACAAATCTTTATTACTAAAATTACAGTTTAAAAAAGATATAACCAACGCGATAGTGATACAAAGTATCGGAAAAACGATAGAACAATTATTTAATGCAGTTAGATTATGTCTGTTTTTCTTCAGAGAACCAAGAGTGAGTTCGTGAGGTAAAGAAAAGCTGTCTAGTTTCATCCCATTTATGCGTATTCACCAGTTCAGCTATACTTGTGAAGCCCTTTATATTGGGTGAACAATCAAGCAAATAAACCGTTTCATTTCCGAACACCATTTCTCTTGATTGATCGGAGGATAAAATAGAATAATAAGAGGATTTGTTTCGGCTTATTCAGTAGATGCTGGTCATCATATCGATACAATCTTACCTTTCAAAGTTATTTATAAAATTACATCAAACTCGCCATCTACATTTAGACCTCATCTTTACGTACAGCGAAAACCGTACGTATACACATGAATAAACCTAATTTTCATATACAGAAAATTTTTAAACAGCTTCTCAGTTCACCGTTGCCTTATTTTTAGTTACTATTACTTTTATCAACAGAAAAAGAGAATTTTCAGTCCCATTTAGTTTTAATTTATAACTTCATTTTAGATGACCCATCTTAATAATCTGATTACCTAATTGTATTTGCATCTTTTTCATTAATTTTACAAATAATACTACACATCTACGTCTTATTGTTTAATTTCAAAATAACGTAGTTCATATTCTTTTGTAAATAGTTGCTGTAAATAACCAATTGTGTATTCATATTTTTTGAATTAATTTACCATTTGATGATTATCTAGTCGATTAATATATTTAGAGGAATTTGAGATATATTGCTGAGTAAATAAACATGATTTATTCGGTACTGGTTTTATATATATTTATTTAATCGAACACACAAACATCGGTAGAAAGGGGTACCAAGTACATATGCGCCACATAAGAACAATGAAACCACTACTGAGGGCTGTGATACTGTCTAGGTGCTCAAATCGAAGCAGGTGATTTTCTTATGAAGGCACAGTCCGGGCCTTCGGCCTAAACGTCTAATCTACGTGGTAGTGGAGTAACGTTAAGAGATGCTCTCACATGGTAGTCGGTCGCCAACAATAAGCTCATACGACATATGTTTCCTCAGAATCCTAGAGTTCATGTACACCACTGATTTGGAATCAAGGTTTCCCAACTCCCCTAGGTGGATCCACCATATCCACGAACCCAGGTAAAGCTCCGAACATTCACTTTTCATCCTCTCCATTTCGTAAACAACACCCTCTCCGAGTGAAGGCAGTGATTAGGACTTCCCTATCAGTGGCTATATACGCATGGCCATGTGAGAGCTTTTTGACGAGATCCGGCTCTCACCACTTTCATCTGTACCAGAGCATTTGGTTTTACAAATCCTGTATATTAGTATAAATATAGTTTTGATACAGAACTAATTGAAAGCAAATATTTCTTCGATCAAATTGGACTTTTTTAACGTCCTAATGGAAATATTATAATGAATTGTATAGACTAGACGAATTTTGGTATCTCTACATTTATCCCGATTTCTTAGCGAATTAGTTTCATTTCATTTTAACCGAATAAATCGGTTACATTGAATTCGCCAGTCAAAAAAAAAGCTTACGAAATATTAGATCTTAAAAACACATACATACATTATAGATATTTCGCCTTAATTTGTACATTTGTGAGGCAATCGTGAGGAATTCTTCCATCACGAATGGTAAAAACTACGCAACTTAGATGTAGTAACATGTGTTTTAAAACTCCTAAAACTGATTTATTGCAAAAAAAATAATAAATCAAATAATGAAATTAATGGGAAAATGAAAGTTGACATTTAGGGAAGTACGAAAATAGTGGACTTACAATGGGAATGATTTTGTATAGTAGTCGGGTTGTCATTAGACAAATACAATACATTTCCAAAAGTCTCTTCAATGTTATTAAAATTAAATTGTTTGCTCATTTTATGATCAAAACAATGTCACTGAGGTAAAAAAAAAGTAGTGATCCTTCCTTTTGATAAAATCACAGTCACTAAAGTGGGGAAATCTAGGGACGCTTGAAATTTAATTTTGGTAAAATAACCTTGGTGTGTGATTTTTCATTGGTTGGCCAAATTCAGTAAGGTTATATTTCTTGGCCAATCAAGTAACAGTTACAAATATCCTACTACGAGTAAAGTTTTTGTACTTAGTACCACACACAGCGATTGAATGGATATTCTCGTCTTATTGAGGAAGGAATTTTGAGACAAAGGATGAAACAAAATAATGTATTACGGTTACGGTCTTCACCCTAAGATTTGTTTCTAAATGCATTTCTGGAGACTGGACAAATTATTCTACTCTATACACATAGTATTAGGATATTAATGTATTTATTTAGGAGTTAGTATTAAACAATGAAATATAACAAATTACAGAATAAATATAAATAACTCAGTTACATATTTATACGGAGTAATAAAGCAAACAGTATGCCTCAATCAAATGTAATGTGTAATTTAGAAGCATTTTTTGAAGGATGAGGTGGTGCTTAATGAGCTAATCAAGGGATAGTAAACAACTAAGTCAAAATACTCAAATTTTTAGTTAGCAGTTAAATAATGTGAGGGATTTTTGAGACTTTATTTTGTGTGAGACACATAAAGTATCAATTATAATATTTCAAAACAAAAAAGAACGTTTACAAATGCTTAGTATGCTAATTAGTTGATAATGAGAAGCTGTATAACTTTTTGTTTCATAAATTATATATCGAAAGTGGTATGTCATTAAAATTTAATGTTCTTGATGTCAATGCACAGGTTTTGTATTTGTAGGTAGAGACCGAAAAAGTAAAGTTCACAGGAAACATATTCGACCAATATAATTATCGTTACTACCTAGAGTTCATGTTTAAAAACAATAATTTGCTACTATCATTTAGTTTCAACGAAAATGTAAGAAGCTTATACAAACATTTGATGTACAAGCCACGAAATCAGGATGTCAAACATATATTAACCGATGTACTCAGGATATTCAAGCCTTTCACATCTATTTACTATGCTGAGTGGGCTAAGTTATATACGGCGATCCAGTCGAATCTGAAATATCATGGTAAGAAAACGCTGGTCGTTAATCCTGACTCCTGAGTATTTTGATTGATGACATCAAGAAAAGATTATAGGAACATTCAAGTGAGATGGGTGTGCATCCACTGAATTAGCCTAATACTTAAAGTAATTACTTCTCTAAACTAATCTATTTTTCGTAAAATCGTTTAATTCACTGAAGTAAGCAATGTAAGTATAATGAATACTTTCAGCAGATGAGAATAATGTTAATACACTTTTGCATAATCGAACCAGTGAACAGATTTAGTGCACTAGATAAAAATACATTTGAAAACCAGGCTTTGAAGATAATAATTCAGCACAGTTAGGTTAATAACAATAATAGACTAATTCAACCGGTACTTGGATATGAGCCAGACTTTAAGTGTAAGGTCTAATAGTACTACCCGTTTGTCCTAACCGAAATATGTGAAACAAGGTTCCCATATGGGACTGAAAATCAAACGCCACAACCATCAAGGTGCAAAATACTTCGATAAAAATTAGTATCATTTCAATAGATAATAGGTACATTTGAATAGAGGACGATATTGGTGATACACAATTTGGCCAGTTAGTATAATGGTTCACGGTATGAATATTCAAAAAAGGTACGCGTGCATTCATCTGAAGTGGAATAAAAAAAATTGATAAGATAAGCATCACATATGATGGATGAAACACATGATAGATTATGTGCTACACAGAATGGTAGACCAACGAAGTAACGCTCATATAGTTACGGAAATAAGGTAAGGCTGTCTATGTATCTGGTAAGGCGAAAACGGAATTACCCAGTATTTGTTAACGATGTTAAGGTCTTACTGGTAATAACAGCTGGAAGTGCTTTTTCCCAATTTAATTTCTCCCAATGCTTGGCATTTTTTGACTGGTTGTCACTACTTTTAGTTCGCTGATTTCCCTGTCTGTTTTAAGGTCATGTTCACACTAACATATTTAGTGAGTAGTACTATTTCAAGTTATTCTGTCTGAACATCAAGTTTGTTCTACACTTTGCTTTCTGCTTGTTATTGCCTAGTTATTGAACCGTTGCATGTCAGATGCCGCTATCTAGTTCGCACTAGAAATGTTAATATTAGAATAGCTAAATAATTCTTTATTTTTCATAGTTTTAAAGCATGAGTCAATTGAAGCTAGACCACCATGGAAAACCTGGAAACACTGGACGGCCGTTTCGTCCTATTATGGGACTCCTCAGCAGTGCGCATCCACGAACCCGCTCGCGCGAGATTCGATTGACTCATGCTTTAAAACTATGAAAAATACTAAATCTCCACAAAACCCCCTCTGATAATTAATATAATCATATGCTCACCAGTGACTTCGAGAAGTATATCTAGGAGCTCTAGTGAGAAGCAGTGACCAGTGGAGTTCAAAACCACGTCTGTTGTGAGATAGGAACTCACTGAAGACAATTGGTGAATGGTTGCTCAACTTCGTGGATCAGTTGAAGTTAGACATTAACACCGTTGGATACCAGCTCAGTGGTCTATCGGTTAAGGGCTTCGGCTCGAGACTGGTAGGTCCTGGGTTCGAATCTCGCGCGAGCGGGTTCGTGGATGCGCACTGCTGAGGAGTCCCATAATAGGACGAAACGGCCGTCCAGTGTTTCCAGGTTTTCCATGGTGCTCTAGCTTCAATTGACTCATGCTTTAAAACTATGAAAAATACTAAATCTCCACAAAACCCCCCTCTGATAATTCTTTATTTCTCAAGTATTGTAGGCCACTTGGACCCAACCCAATCATTTTTTGAGATGTAAAATACATGAATGAAAAGGTCACCAAAATATGATAGAAGTATTCGTTATAGGTATACTATTGTCACAGCTATTTACGATGAAGTACATGATTAGGATAATGAGCTAAAACAACGTTAAAATACATTCAAAAAATTGTCAAGTGAAAATTTTTAAAAATATATATCAGTATTAAACACGATAATCCCTAAAGAAACAAAGAATTTCAATACTATTCAGCGGTTGATAGAAATCTTACACAATCACGAGAAAGCATCATATGATCAAAGCGATAAACATGCACATTTATACTGCTACTACTACTATGTCATAGAATTTGACTTATTATTGGACATATGTATGGTAAAATAAATCAAGGAAACATCAACAAAGGTCATCGAAACAAATTTTATTATATATTAACCTGACTAATGTAGATAAATCGATGTTGTTTATCAGAGGAAATGCAATTGATATGTAATATGAATAAAAAGTGCAGATTGTATACTAGACTTTGAGACACATTTTAGTTGTATGAGGGTTACTGATGAATTATCTGGCTGCCAAACCGAATTAGATTGAAAGATAAATCCTTTAACTAATAAACTACTGCTCCACTGGAATGTTATAAAAAAGATTTCGGAAAAAAAAACGACTAGAGAATTTGCATACAAGTAAGCGAGTCAGTGATTTCAAGTGATATATACAGTTGTAGGTGATTGAAGGCCCCCATGGAAGAAATCTCGAACTTCGAATTCTTGCTAGTTGCTACTGGTCAATAACTTGTACCTGTGAATTCAAAAGGATTGATTCTTCTTGTGGTATTGGAACTCACATAATCCATTCAGTGACCAAACAATTGTAAATATGTATACTGAAGTATGATATCAAACCAACGAATACATGTCTCTAGTTGTAGATAAGCAAGTCAATAATTCATTGTGATAACATGAAACGATATTGTCAGCCGAAAAGAGAAATAGCAGTGAATTTAATATATTTTTTGTGGAAGAACCAAAATAGAAAAATAATCTGAAAAAAATGACAAGGTAGCACAAATAATTGTGAATAATAAGAATCACTAAGATTTTAAAAATAACCTATTCGGTTTTCATATACAGTAGTAAAGTTATACAGCATATATTTCACAAAGTCATATTTAATAATAATATTGCTAATTAAAACAGAAAATTGTTCTAACCATACATGAAGGGAAAAATTCAAGAAGGACTGTATATTACCCGATGTAAAAATAATACGTAGAATTCAGTTGGGAAGAAAATGTTATGAAAAAGTTGAAGCTTCTTTCAAACCAAAACCAGAAAGAAAATTAGGAATTCCTAAACAAAAGCACATTTATGAAAAAAAAATAATTATTGGAAACAAAATCTATCAATCTCTGTCAATATAAAAGCCCATTGTATGGATGAACTTTGAAATTGCATGTGATCTAATTTGAATTGTGTAATAGTTGTGGTGAAAAGGAGTGGAAGCAGTAAATTTTTAAAATTATTCAACTAGATCCATAGCATGATTGGATGCTTTAGAATTTATTTTCTTTAAAACGAAATCACAAAGTTAGTTGTTTCAAAAACACTAGAGCTTAAATTATTAGAGTAATTAATTGTAGTAATGACAAGAAAAATATAATGTGCATGAAAACATATGAATCTACGTACACCAAGACTTAGAGAAAATATGGTTCCAGGTTAAGAGTACTGAAGACCGAATTGTGTGGAGAAATTTAAATAGAAGATAATAGAGATCCAAGTTAATGATGAGGGAGTAGATTCGCTACGAGTAGATGACGATGATGATGAACGACACTTGATTTTACGTCATCAGAATTCGGCTCTTCTGAAACATTTCTACCAAATTCATTAAGAATTTCTCTAGTCGATATTGGGTAAAAAAGGAAATCGGCATCTAACAAAATTGTATTAGATTTTTGATCACCATTTGATTTAGCCGACATATTTTTCTCATCTTTATACGAAACTTCATCAAAATTATGTTCATCATTATGTGAACCGATATCTGGTAAAGTGGCATGAGAAATCGGATACGAACCCGGTTCACTATAAGCTTCTGTCTCCCAATGATTTTGAGTTACTTTTGACACAATTGGGTCCATCGTACTGTTCCAGTTATTTTCTGGATATGCGTCCCTCCAGCTTTCTTGACCAATATCACATAAACCGTAATTTTGCTCTGACTGAAGTTTATCTTCAGAGATGGGCGGAGTCAATGGCGCTTCATTTGATTCCGGACTCAGGGCTTTATCTACGGAATCTTCTTTTTCTTGCTCATCTGATATTGTCCCAATTTCACGTGCATTTAGCAAGATATTGTCTTGCTGTGAGCCGGTCAACTTACCAATTTTACATCTTGCATCAGATATAAAGGGAATGGAACCCTCAATTGGGCATACTTCTGAAACGGCCATTTCTGCACCATTGTCTGCATCATAAATAAATTATTTATTTCCTGAAATATCTAGTTTAGTGAAAAATTTGCCCAAAACTGTTTCAAATAATTGCTGCTGGAAGGCTACCATTTGCTGCCGCAATATTAACTACAACTGTTCTAAAGAAATTGCAATTTTTTCTGCTAAGAATATTATTGACTCCGAAAAATCACCGGCAATTATTGCAGCTTATTTATTTCCGAAATCACGTCCCAATTCATGTATTTTTTTTGACTGAGATCCCCGTCGCCAATTGTTGTATGGATAAAATGAATCTCAGTCTCTATGATTGATTTAAGATTAATTAACTAATCATTTACAACTAGAGATTAAGACAACCTGAACCGCACTGAAAAAGTAATATACAGCGAATCCATGTTCAATATAACCGTCTTTATTTGTATGAACAGATGAACACCTAATCGATTGTATAGCAATGTGTAATATTTTGATCACAGTTTTCCATTTCGAAGGATACATAAATGGTGACAGACTGTTTTTTCTTCAAACATTTGTTTGGTGAATATAAATTATGGGATTAAGCATAATTTTGATGATTACTTTATTTAACAAAATTAATATAAGAAAGAACTCGGATGTTGTGAATATTCCGAAATGTGAAAACGGACTAAAGAGATGTAATTCTAAAGAAGAAGTATCATTCATTGAGTGATTTAATTTTTTTGTGAATAATAATTTCAATTTTATATGGATCCAACTTAATATAAAATAACTTCATTGTATACAGTAAATGGTGTGGATGACTATCCATCAGATTATTTTTCGACACACAATCGTGCTACTTAAATTGATAGGTAGTAGGATAGCACGGTAAGATGAAATAAATATGTACCTTGAATTACGAGCTTTTTTCCATGATTTCTGAACTTTAAGCAAAATTACAATTTTCTAACCCTATAGTATGATAGTCAGGAAATTTTAAAATGATTGTCTACAAAAACTGATTGTTATATTTTATGATTCTGAAGGATGATTATGTTAAAGATAAATACATTCTTTCGAAAAAAATCTTTATGATGATAAGTGATTATAAAATAAACAAACAAAACTACTAGTCATATGAATATATAAGATCACAACTGATGTCTAATCAAAGTTAACAGGTAGCAACATTGAATATATAAATAATGGTGTAACTTACTAATTTAACCAAGTACAGTTTTCAGTACATGGATTTTAGACATACTACTCGTATGAGTTGTTTGATACTATACAGTTGTATGAATTAATATGAGAAAAGTTCGATTCCGCAAATTACTGAAGGAAAAATGAGTGTATAATGCACTGTTCCAATGAATCTATTATCGGTTAAGAACAAGCTTTAAGCAGATGAGGCATTTTGTGTACTTTCAAAAAATATTAAATAGTTTGTGGCATGTGTGTTAATCGGCTACAATTACAAAATCTTTTATGAGCCGAAAGGTTAGTAATTAGAAAAAATTTAAAATCACCGCGAATTTAAGCAATGTGAGTCCCAGAAAAGTTTGAATGTGTTTTCTTCATAGGATAATATTAACCATTATGCATCAATACAAATGAAATATCAAATAGAAGAGGTAACACGTTTAGTAGTCCTACACCAATAGTTATTGACGGCGAATTCATTCGAGTGAAGTGGTAACCTAGACTACTAAATAATAAGAGTAGCTAGGTCGCAATCAGAGAACTCATAACAATAGTGCGAATGATTAGTTTTAAAATGAAAATGATAACATTTATTGTTTAACAGTTCTTTTTTGTTGGTTATTACATTGGTTAAACTAGTTAATTTAGATTATGATAGAGGAATATTGAAAGATCAGCCAAACAACTAATCTACATTAAGTATTAATGATTCAGAAAAGAAAACAAATAAAAAGATTATTTGAACGGTTAGTATGTTGTTAACCTGAAAAATGGACAGTATGTCAAGACATCACTATTCAATAATAAAAACATACTACTAACATAACAAGATTATTGATCGAATAGGACTAGACAGAAATAAATATTAAAGACAAACTATTACGAAACCAAACATCAAATCATAGTCAACGAATATAAGAAAGATATACTACTATCGGTTAATTGATTTCGTTCTTTATTAAAGTACACACACATTATGATTGTCAGTTGGTTAACATACAAAAAATTTGTATGAAATAATGAAATAATTCCACTTGTGCTATTATTGAGACATGCAACATTGTTCATTTTGAAGTTCTATGATAGTTATCAAAAGTAAGTATACAGAATTTTTTTAATAAACTATAAACAATAAGTTACGTGACTACTAAATACAAATTCTTATTTTGCTCCATTTTCTCTAATATCAAAAACAGACTATATATAGAAAATGAGTTGTACGATAAATTGACTTTTATGGATTCAATAAAAGCTCTCAAACAAAATAACAGTATTCATTCCAAGACTGTATATGAGTAGGGGATGATTGAGGTGTTGTCTCGAAAAAAGTATACGTCTAATTTCTACAATGTGTTAGACGATATGGTGTACTTATTAAGGAGTGAATATGCTTTGTATTAGTGTTATAGGATTCAATTCTAGTTACACATATAAAGATTGAAAATGGTATATATGGATTACAAGTGTACGGTCGCAAGTGTACTCAAAACACTGAGAACTTGTGAATAGGATATATATTAAGCAAAATAACCAAACTGCATCACGAGGTAAGCCTTGAATCGATATACGGAAGAGAAACGGAAAACAGTAAGGCCAAAGAACGCACTGGGTCGGGAATTGGAAGCAGATATGAAAAGGATAAATGGCAATTGGAAAGGATTGTCGAGGACAGAGTTCGATGGAGTATGCGACCTATGTTCCTCCACGAGGGGTAACAGGCGCAAACTAACTGACTAAAATCACATTTCTTTTATTCATCACAATATGTTTACCACTTTTTTTGCATTAGTTCCCTTGTTTACCAAGTTTATCAAGTAGTCAATTAGAGTGAACTTATTACTGTAAAGATTTAGTTCAGTCTTCAAAAAGTTTTTCATTACAACCTACAATACAAGAATATAGCTGAATTTCATAAACAGAAAAATATTTTCTTGACCTTTACAAGATATTACATGTATATGTGATATAAACCAATAATGCAAATTATAGGAACATACATTATGTGATACTTAATTTATGTCATAAGGTTAAAAGTACACCGCTGGTTTCATTTATGTGTGTATAAGCAATATTGGGAATTTATTAAACTTGAAAATACGAAGCATTCAAATAACAACTCACTGTTTTACAGGTAAAGTGCTCACTACGACATCTAAAGGCCTTAGGGATCGATACCTGGTAAGGACTTTGGGTGAATGCGGCAAATTAATCCCATATACAAGGGGAGAACAACTGCTTAGCATTATCCAATTTCAATAATTTCCTACATGAATTTACACATTTTATATACAAACACTTTCATTCCATAAATTTAAACAATTCTTTTTCCCAATAAATGTGTTCAACATATGGCAAAAACTAAATATCTCTGTGAAAATGGATAAAGCCACTAATAATTACGCAACACAAATCATAAAATATATTTATACTAATGATAGATAAGTTAGAAGTGATAACACAACCAAATGCATTCATACATCTGGGAAAACAAATATATGATTTTAGATTGAGACTGTTAGATGAATAACTAAAGATGGATGGCGGTTAGCAGTGGAATCCAAGACGCGCGTTTCAACCTAAATTGAACTCGTCAGTTGGATTTGCCTGCATCTCAGAGTTGATGTTCAATCGACGATTCGGTAAGTATTACATTCGAATCCCAGTTCAAGAACTATGAAGCTTTACTTAACGTCGACCTCGATGAACTTAATGCCGCCAAGGTCAAAATACGCCTAATAAAACTTGGCATGTTTGAAAACGAGCCTTACAGCAATTACATTCTTCCAAAGAACGCAAGATATTTCCTTCATATGCAGTGTTATATCCTCTGCTTGATTACAGCTAATACAGTATACGGCTATCGGCAAGCGAACGTGAAGAAATCCAGTCACAAAATCAAAAGACGGAAGAAAGCAAGAGTATCTGTAATTGCAGTTTAATTATTTACTGTAATGCGTGGTAGGCTCTTATAAACGGCAAAAAATAACTGAACTGACATCGCTATTTATAAAACTAATTATTTTTGTAAGATCTATTTACAGTAAACATTATCAAATTCATTTTTAACACTTTATTTACAAAGAAAGTACTGAGTGAGATTTGCGTGCACGAACAGCTCAGAGGTCTTTTGGTAGACTTTGAATGTAGATCTCGATCAATAATACGTATAGTAACGAGTCAATTAAAAATTAACTAACGTAATCACGTTTGATATTTTGTGTAAATTCAGAGCTAAAATTTGTATCACTATTTTGAATGGAATTTACTTTGTTTTCATTTACTTGTGGGAATACTGAACCTCAACTAGGTTACTGTCAATTGTATGCAACCTGGGACCTGATAAATATGTGAGTTGGTTCAAGTCGCCATACTACATTAGCACCATGAGATAACAATGTCAAGACAAATCTAAAGTAGTTCAGCAATAGTGTCACTGGAAGTAGAAAATATCAGGTGTCAAAAGAAACACAAGTGTATAAGGAGATTTTGGGAGTCAGGATTAAAGGGGGAAACAAAGAGTGAATGCATCTGAGCTATTGCGAACGATTCTAAAGCACGTCACTCAAATTATCGGCTCATTAGTTGCGATACTCAAGGGAAGCTCCAACTAATTAGTCTTTACCTACCATCATCGCTGAGTTCAATATTCAATGAATCCATAGGCTGATCTCAAGACTAGGTTATTGTATGATTAAGGAATGACCAATCAACTCGAGCCGGATGTTTATGAAATTTTCAAATTTAGTATCACTATTTAGCAATACAGTCTACGATGTGCTTTTCACCATGCTTGACAAATGCAACCAAGATATAGCATGCATCGGTGTTTCACTTGAAACGTATATCCAAACAGAAAGCGCGATCACGAAAGTACAGAACCAATTAGCAGCAGATTGATGTATTAGACTTAACGCTTCACATCTTTTGTTCTATAAAGCCTGAAACCTAAAAACACAGTTAAAATTCAGATGTTCTGACTATTAGATCATGTTATTCTACGCAAGTGTTCAGAAAACAATGTAAGAATATAGTTTCTTTAAAAAAGAAGGGAGAACACAACAGAATATAATATAAAAAGTGATGCAACACCTCCCGCATGAAAATAAGAATAATCTCATAATAATAAACTATAAATGTAGATCTTTTAATATTTTCTTTTTACCTGAAGTAATCGGATTGTAACCATATAATCCATCCGAAGTACCATCAACACGAGGAGAATGCTTCATTGATGAATCCTTTTTGTTTGATTAATAAAAGAAAGAACAAAACAAAACGAAAATGATAGTATTAGTTTACAAAAATCTACTATAAGTTATATCATTCTTGCAACGATTTAGTAAATATTAGGTACACATTTTTGTACTTTGGCTACTGAGCTCCATTAGCTGTTTGTGCAATAACTATTAGTATGTGTCAGCTATCGGAAACTGAAGATTCTGGATTATATTTCATGTGGGCGCGCCCGATGGAAGAGTACTAAAGTGAGACATATTAACTGGCTAGTCCACCACCATAACGCGTTCAAAGTTGCTCCAAATGATGTCAGTTTATAATAAAACTCCTTTTCAAAACTATTATCTGATAATATTAATTGTAATGCATTTTCTCATAATCAATAAATGTGTAATGTATGAATAGTACTTTCAAACTATAAGTTAAGATAAATTTGGCTAATCTTCACTACTAATGAATACATAAACCTATACATCAACAACATAACTTTTATTCGAACAGATTTATATTCAGAAACTAGGGGACTTGAAATTTTACAGATGTCTTTTTAATGAATAAATGTCACAAGCCATAAGAAATTTGTCCAGTGTAGGAGAAATGTCTAACAATATGAAATCAATTATATAATAACAATCATAAATTCGCATTATATATTTGTTCATAGGAATGTGACATGATTATTTGTGCACCCATTTTTTTCTGCGGCTTATTTATTGTCTTGTTCAGCGTGGGCTGGTTAGCTGATAGAAATATATACATATATTACTAGTAAGATAATGTCAACTTCGAGAATGGAATTTGATACTTTGCATTTATTTAAAATTTTGGTACACGCAACAGAACTAAATATTACATAATAAATCAATTTATTGCTGTTGCCTTTTTAATAAATATTATGTTTTTTGTTACTTAGGTGGGTTTGTGGCGAACCTCGGATTCCATATTTTACATTATAGCCTGATCTTAGTGTAAAAAACATCGAAAATTAAAAAGCATTGAACAACTTATTTCAGTATAACACTCATCAAAAGTATACACCCGTGACCCTACACTGATAATACTGGAAGGTGGTTATACAGTATCGTGAACTGATTTGTGCTAAACATGTAAGCCATTAGACACTAGCTCAATGGTTTGAAGATTAAGTGTTCACTGTGAGACCTGTAGTTCCTAGGTGAGATTGTTGTTGAGCATTGTTAAAAGGTCATAATACTAGGACGAAATAAATATTTAGTGCTTCCTAGTTTTCAATGGTTGTCTACATGATATCAATCAGTGATGTAAACTATTTAAAAAAAGAAATAGAATATCCGAAAGTATAATTAAGTTACTACATTAAAAAAACAAAATGGTATGAAAGACAGTAAAACATAAAATGAAGTAATCATGAGATGGTGAAGATTTGTAGCTCAGGTGGATAATTTAGGTGGAGTGTTGTTCTCTGAACAAATCATTTAACTCAGAGAACAAAACTGTAACTGAATAAAGTAATTCTTTAATAACATGTATGCAATATAACAGCACATCTTTTCTTTCACTCAGGTTAACCAACCATAATACAAAAAATCAGACAGGTAACTGAAGGCGTGCTTCAAACCATGTACACCCACACGTAAATAAACAAAATTACGATTAACTGTTGTTTTTTGGCTATTAACTACATAATTAAGGTTTTCTGGCTACAGTTTTCCTTTTTATTTTACTGGAAGAGGGTTTAACTATGAGATTACTTTTTTTATCTCATTTGTTGTCTTGGTAATTTATTAGAAAATTTTGTTATTGTTGTTACATTCACCGTTGATGTGTTATTAATTTTATGCCTTGCCCTATAAAACACAACTCAGACAAATGTGTGAAAGCAAGAGCGAGGAAAAATTTGATCAGTGTTTGTTTCTCTTTCTGATAATGATGTTTTTGGAAATCCAATTAATTATAAATTGAGGGTAATGTGATACGCGAAGGACACTGATAGTGGTTTGTCGAAAAGATTAAAAAAACACATTCGTTTAGACAGTATAGGTCTTATACATAAGAAACACGAGACTATGCATTTTTTTGGAATGAAAATGTTACCTTTTGTAAATATACATGCGCCAGTTATAATATCGAAAATAAATGAGAACAAAGCTGAATACACATTTGTGTGTATTATAGACTTAAGATGCTATAAATTAGGTTAATCCATATTGTATACGAATTTGAAAAATGAGACAAAACTAACCAGCAAACATTATATGTATATTACTGTCTGTAGATGTGTGTGACATATAGCAAATACACCGAAGGAAAAAAAGAAATTGAGACGTGACTGATGATATAGTTTACTTTTTTGTGGGATGACTAGTACATGTTCATCAATATATATATATATATATATATATATATATATATATATATATATATATATATATATATAGGAATTAAATTTTACGCGTAATTTTTTTTAAAGTAGTGGTACAATGAAAAGATCAAGGACTTGTGACTTTGTGTAAACGCTATAAGAGCTGGTCGATTTATATACATAGGTCCAATGAAATTCTATTTATTTACCCACATGACGTAGGATGGTGATGACTTGATGGTTAGACACTTAGCTTCTAACTATATGGACTCAGGCTCCCATATCGGTCTGCATATTACAATTTAGGCCAACTGAATGGTAATCGTGGGTCTATACAAAAATCATATGGCACAAAACTGAGTATATAAACATGTACGTGGTAAGTTAGTTACATTTAGCATTTATTTATAAAACAAAAAAAGTTTGATGAAATCTGTTCAAAAGAAATGCGTTACAGAAAACAGGAGATAAGAAAGTGGTAAAGAAATAGGAGACGACGAATTATCCAATACTAACAGAAAGAAGAATATTAAAAGGAATAACAATTACTTACAATAAAAAAGTTTTACTCAAGTTGTAGGTTGAATAGCATGAGAGTTGAAGGTTACTACTGAGGATCGATTGAATTTTTCTTACATAAACACTATTACTCGTTTCTGTATCCTTTTCCGATAATGGTTTACTGATCTGATTGTCTAGTGAAACTGCAGACAAATGAATATCATGTTTCTTTAAATATCTACAACTGGGTTCATCATTTAACAATCATGAGTACTGAACAGCGTGCCAGCCTACACATTCAATACAGATGAATAATATATTATCAAACAATACATGAATAATAACTGATGATTCAACAGGTGTGGGTGTTGATAATAAAGTAAAACAGATGATAAATTAATCGATGAGGTAGAAAGTCTAACGCCCAGAATGAATTTGCGTTTAGCCCACAAGTACATTGAGCAATACATGTGATTTGTAACAACCAAATAACTACATATGATTGTTTTTTTCAATAGTTTGTATGATCCCAGAACGCCCTGAAATTAGAAAAAGACACCAGCTACCAAACCACAACCGAAAACTCCGTTTCATGAAAGGCGGAGCGGCTAGTGAAGCTTATCATTCCAGTCCTGGATAAGCCGATAGAATTATGAATACCACAGATAAAGCCTCATGCTAACTAGAAACTGAGGTTGCCATGCTCCTGCTTCTTGACACATTACGACCTCTCAGAGCTTCTCTATATCCCTTATGAGATAAAGGAGAGACTTTTATAGTGAAAGAATGGAGCTACGGGTCATAAATACCAAAAAAAATTAATCAGTTCAAAAATGCTACTTCCCTCGTGGCTTCTAAAAATATGCTCGATACGAGACTGAAACTCGAATCGCAGGCAAACTCATCATAATTCTTACTATGTACGGTATAAGTAGGAGAATAGTGTTCCAAAATGGGAGAATTAGGGGGTGAACAATGGTCCGAACGATTTTGACTTTAGCCCTGCTTTGTAAGGAGGCGTGATGGAAGTAGTTTAGGTAAGAAATGAATATCTCAGTGCTTGAGGGTGAATTAAAAAATGCTCGTATAATTTTTCTTGACATATTCACTGAAATCAACATTGTATTTCGGTTCAAGCACATTTTAGGATACAATATAAGAACATTTAGGAGTAAAAATCTGATTGTTTTGGTCAACTACAAATAAATATTAACAGTGTGAGGGTATAATACACTCTATTACTATCAATCGTATGATGTATTGATTTCGTGCTTTATCAATTAACTGATATAATATTAGTTGTGACAGAGAAACGATCTTTTTGATAATTCAATGATAAAAACTAACTCTTGTCAAAGATTGCCACGATTTGTAAAATATGGATACGATGAATTATCGAATGATTAAGTCTGAATAACGTGAAAATAAATTTACACTGAAAATTGAAATCAGCTGTATAACTATTGAAACTAACTATAAACTGGAAAAATGTTTCAGTTTATTTTGGGATTCTTCTTCAGAAGAGACCACTATTCCAAACAGAAACAGAAATTCCAATATTTTCATGCTTCACCGACACCATAGTACCTTCATATAACAATAAGTCAAAATCCAATATAGACCACACTATCAACTTTTATAAATGCGTGATATGACTTGATCCTAATCTAATTATCACCATGGAGTGACTATTTTACTGTCGACCTAGTTGACACTGTAGATTATGACCTTTAAACCTAAAATGAACTTTAAACAGAAATTCATTTTGAAACTAACCATTAGTGAGCACACAATTGTGATGAGTAAACATTTGATCAGTGTGCTCATTTGTTCTGAGTAGTTCCCTAGGGCTGGTCAAATCAAGACATGTCATCAATTCATAAAGTCATTGACTGTTGGACTAAGTCATATAGGTAGGCGTGCAAATTACGTTGTTGGGGTCTAGGGGACTATCGTAATCCGTGTTTAGAGATTTTAGGTTATATGGCTCAGAATTGGTTACAATAGTACAGTTGGATTCCTTTTTTATCGTCCCTTATTTTATGATTGCTGAAATCTCCCCATACCTTTTTATATCTTTCTTTCTACACCCAAGCTTTTCTACTACTGTTGACACTATCACCACTTCTACTATTCTGAGATTCAGCTTGATAACTTTTATCTTAAAAGAATTATCATATTTATACTTAGATTAAGAAATAATCCCTTTTCTTGTAGATATCTCACATATCTACACTCAAATCCGGATCAAAATTCAATTTACTGATTCTAAAATGTTTATAAAAAATTATTATTATCAATCTTACCATGCCAAAATTCATGTAATTGCGAATAATATTAGTGATTTATTTATTTACTTATTCATATATGTGGATAAAAGTACACACAAAGTTAGATGAATTATTTCATATAATTGTATGTACATACACTTCTTCAAGTTAGATGAATACTTTGTAAATGTCAATAGAATTAAAGTTGTGATTGGAGTTTTTTACTAGACAAATAACTGTGTGATTGAGTCCACCAGAAGCTGAACATTGGAAAGAATAATCCTTGCCATCAACACCTAATTATTTACTTAGACAAAAATCGACGAATTTCATCACTAAAGTTAGTTAACAATAAGGATACAAATAGGTTACATTCAGTTGATCAATATTAGTTATTATTGAATCAGAACTACTTGATCATTAGAATCCCCGATTCTTTTCTTCGAGAACGCTGCTTTATTTTAGTCCTAAATAACAAGTCAGTGGTTAAAAAACTGGACAATTAAATTTGAAGTTGCGGACTTAAAACATACTTTACTTCCAATTGAGGCAGGTAGCTAGTAGTGGTATCATTATCATGTTTCACAAGGGAAATGTGACTTAAAAACAGAGTATAAGAACATGTATGCTTCATAAATGGCTCGCACTAACTAGGAGAGATGGAACACAGAACATAAAATAATTGTAATACGAAAATAAACGATGAGAATAATCAAGAAAAAAACGATCTAAAGAAGACAAACTGAGAAAGTGCTGATTGCCATTGCTTTTGATGATTTGAGTGCAAAAAGAAAGAAAAACACCTCAACAATGATAAATGTTTGTCTACAACAGTTTCCCGATGAATTTCGTGAACGTTCTAATTATCTTAACTAGTAAATCGGGATGGAGCACTTTATATGATAATACAAAACAAATAATCGATATGACATAGATCATCCATACAAAAAAACTAATCAACAATCAAAAATGGGAAAGTAATTAGTATGAATTATTCCCTATTTACATCGCTACACAGCTGTTAAGTCACATTGTAGTAGAAATTCGAGTAAAACAACGTAGATAAAAACAGTAGTAAACACATAATATCCCCCCACGCATACACACAAGAAAGAGAATGAACAAACATTACCGAATCTACTGAGCGTTTGACGAATTAACGACTGCACTGTTTACATTTTCTTCAATATTTGACTACCAAGGAGTTTAATTTCAATTTAAGTTAACTGCAGTGTCAACATCATTTGAGAAATAAAAGTACGCATTTCTACTTTACAATTATCCTAGTAGTCAGTTAGCTAAATCTTCGCATAACAAGAAAATGATTATTTCTATTTTATTCGGTAACACAATGTGAGAATATATATATATATATATATATATATATATATATATATATATATAGTTGCAAACATCTTTTGGCTTAGTTGAAAGAGTCGTATTCATCACTAAATTGATCTCAGATGGGGTGCCACTAAAAACTAGGGGGCACTGGGTGGTTGTTTGCCCTTATCAAGGACTCCTCAGCAGTGAACACCCACGATACCATCAGTCGAACCTAAGACCAAGCCTCGCCGAGAACGCTCATGCATTAAAAACGTTGGGTCACTTAATTCGTTTAAATAAAATGCCTCACAACCAGCAACGAAAAAAGTTACTACATAATCACAGGTTCAGATAAAATAAATCTGATTCATTTGTATGATTTGTGGTCGGCATGCATAAACAAATAAGTACATGACTACTTGGAATAACAAAATACTACTCATTCCTTTTATTTTTAAAAGACTGGCAACAACAATACATCATGAAAAGAAAACCAATGGATGATTATCTTCTTATTTAAGTTATACATCGATAGCAAAGTTTTAGAAAAATCAGGAAAGGTCTTAACTTCTGAGATAGATCTTAAAGCAATGAACTACGTAGTAATATTCCTCGTAGGATATATATATATATTCAAATAGTACAATACAAAAAAATTCTCAGAATAATTTTATACACATTCTAATTAGTTTATAATTGGTTAAATGGTTAGTCGATGGAAAACCATAAACCTAGACACTATTCAGCAAGGCGAATCTGAAGTCATGAGGAAATCGATGCCACCTTAAGGATTCAAACACATATTTCGCAGTATTACAGTCACATAAATTTACACCAAGCTATTCGGATCTCTCCAATTCGATAGAACTGAAGACTAGAAAATTTAACTCACTGACTTCGTTGGTGTACACTATTTTACAAATAATATTATGTTGTGCCAATGAAATTTATTTTGGAATGTTTCTCATACACCCAGTGCCCAACTATTGACGAGCTAATTAGTCAAAATTAGCCAAACGTTTCCACAGAATTTAAATTACTTTGGTTGAAAATCATAAAAATAACTTGAATTTTTGACCTTAAAGACAAATGTTGATTAAGTGTATCAATGTCGTGCTGATTGATATATTTAGAAGTAAAGTTCTTAGGAATTTTTGTTTGACTTCTACAATTATAGTGTTTATCATTCTACAATACACTTTTAAAATTAATTGAAAATGTATTACTGAATAGTATATTATTTTAGTTTTCATGATGACTGTATCAGTTTACTGAAGAAATCAAATAAACGAATTATGAATATAATTATATGATGGAACTAGTTGAAGTAGTATATCCGCTTTTAAATATTAACACTTTGAAATACAGAATAACAATTCAAACAGACATAAAAATTAGGAAAAAAGAGTATAGAAAAGGAAAAAGATAAACAAAAGCGAACAGATGCCAAATAATAAGTTGAACAATAAATCTATTTAAATAATTAATAGCGGGTGTAAACATTTAAAAAGGATCCTGATTAACAAGCTTACAGTTGATTATACAGTTCAGCTTAACAGGTAATGGTTTGGTATATTGATACAATATTTTTATTTGACCACTCTAAGAGCCATCCAATCCAACACATAAATATGAAATACACGTAGAAACGGTTATGTACACAATACATTTATTCAGTCGTCTATTTATTTACATGTGTTATCTAAACAAACTTCCTATGGTGTAAAAAGACTGGAAATACTAACATCTGGCTAACAAAACTGAACTAAGTGGCGAAACAGCGTTCAAACCTGTAGCTTAGTGTTTGAAGTTTAAATGGTTCTGAAATTAAATGATAGCCTAACTGTCAAAGAATTTGAGATTTAATTGGTACTCAAGTATTTTTCAGTCTTATTATTATCAGTTTTCGCATCAAGAATAAAGCCTTAAACTGAGTATGTACATTAGTACTTAAATACTGTATTGTAACAAATGATGAATATATATATAAACAGAGAAATAAAGCACAACATACTTGTTTAAGTTTGATATTCGCAAAATTTTGATTTAAATTTGATAGTCGATCATTGGAGGACGGTACAATAGGTGGTGAAGGTGTAGCGTCATTATTCATAAGATGATTACTTTTCGATGGTACATATCCATAAGGTGGTTTGCACAAATTATCGTCATTATTCACTGAATAATTGTTTAGACGATTGGGCTGGAGTGTGTTTTTTAAAGATACAGAAAGAAATAAAATTACATATATGATAATCGTTTTCAAATGACCAAACAATTCTTTTACAATAGTGTCAAACTCAAGTTAGTACATTAATGAGAACCATAGTAAAGTCAATTATTTAGCCGTAAACAATGTATAACCTGGGATATACGTGTAACAGTTCAAGTCACCACACTATCACAGTAAAGACAGATGAAACTCTTAAGACAAATACCAAACTATTAGAAGTAACAATAGGGGATAGAGAATAAGAATTAAGGAAAAAGAGTGAATTCGTAGAATAAAACGGGATAAGATAATTTAGAAACTCAAGATCTAGAGGGAAGATAAGATGAATATGTCTATAATATTGAGGCTGTTTTTGAGCTATATCACCGAACGTTAATTACTGGTCAAGATAATAGTGAGGATGCTAACCTGGAAGTCTGCATCTAATAATCTGTTTCAACCAAACAACCAACAACTTCATGAACTGATGCTATGTTTTGATCTGGACGCTCCTATCTTCCTACCTACTCATATATTAACAAGTATTTCGCGTCGAGGTAAGAGGTGGCTGGTTACATGTAATACAAGCTTTTTGCCACGTCAATCCATAACGATTCACTACACCCATCAACTGTTTTGTCGTCTTCACAACAATAAACAATCAAGCAGTAGTATATAAAAGAGTATCTGTGAAGTATAGATGAAATCTCGGTACGAACTGGAGATCTTCGGATTATTAATAAATGTCACAAAAACCTTTGCTAAAGTTGTATAATTTATGAGTTATAAGAGAGCGATGGCTGTTAACGATTTAGTAACAGACACATAAATGATCGTTACGCAACACACTGAAAAGAATATCGATGGTCAATAAGGTTACAAACTTTCTTGACATGTCGTTAGAAAAATAATTCTTCAGAAAGCAGTCACTATTTGGATATACATGAAGTGAAAATAATATTTCAGTCTAACTTGTAGACCGAACATCTCAAAACATGCTTCATAATAATAAAAGAATCGAAATTATAAGTCATCGTAATTACTCCAGAATATATCGCTATATACGCGTAGCTGTAGTTATAAGTTTTAATTAAATATTTCATATTATAACTGACAGTGGGATTCAAGAGCTATATTTTGTCCTATTTATAACTCATCAGATGAATGTACCCGTATTTCAGCGTTGATGTTCACATTTAGACTCGAACCAAAAACATTAAAACTATGCATTGTTTTAATTAATTGGTGAAATAGGTGAAATTTCAGTTGCTTTCTATTTCTTTAGAAACAGCTTAATATCTGTGAACATAGGATTCGATGTTCAAAAGCATATATATATATATATATATATATATATATATATATATATATATTAAACCCTACATTGTTCAAACCATTCTGTTAGGAAATAGAACGAACATACCTTTATGAACATACGATTATTAATAGACAAATGTCAAGGAAAGATACTGACTCATTATCCTACATAAAACAACACATTTAATTATGTTGAAATACATAAAGTAAGCAGTGAGAGAAGTGAAAAAAGATAGAAGAAAATTGTAGCTTTTTGTTTCAGTCAAAATAACCAAGTTAACCGAATCACATTTGAAAAAAAATGTTAAGGTAATCCGTATAACAGAACATAAACAAAGCATTATGGTACATGAAAACAATAATTAAATCAAACTAGATTAGTAAGAAATAGAGAAAAAAAATAAGAAAAGGTCAAAGAATATTATCTTACAGCAACAATAAACCTATACTACATAGTATTATAAAAATTTCTGGAATGAAGTAAAAAAAAAAGTGGAAACTAGAAAAATATGAAGTTCCCAAATATTGTTAAAGTTGAAATGCGTATAAAGATTTACGAAGATTGTTGAACTTTGTAGTTTATAACACAATCTGACCTTAATCAGACTATCGCCAAGTGGAGCGGTAACTTAGTGATTAAGGCATTTGACTTTCGACCACTACGTTACAGGTTCAAACCCCGCTCCATCTACATTGACTTGGGCAACCGAGAAATATCGTTAACTATTAAACTTAGGGTGTGGACTATTTATTTATAGATAACTATAGAAAGATACAATATATAGAGTTTTGGGTTCGATCCCCAGTGGAGTTTGTGGATGCGCTCTGCTGAGGTGTTTTATACTGGGAGTAAACGGCTTTCCAGTACAGCCTGGTTTTCAATGGTTAATGGAACATTACACGTTAGATAAAATTAGAGACTAACCAAAATATGTGTTACATGCTCCATACATCACAACGTAATTATCATAGCGGTTTATGACTAAGCAAGATGTTGCCGAACTACACTACGTTGTGCTGAATAGTAGGAAGCTGTAAATTCTTCTTTTTTACCAGTTAGCATTTACCAGCAAGGCATATTTACGAAGATTTGGGCAAATAACGCTCCATTGGAGTTTTAAACATGCATCAGTCATTAGCATAGCTACACCTGAAATATTCAGATTAAAGCTGATCTCCCATAAGGCTAATGTGAATCCACTAATCAGATATTAGGAAGTAGCTGAGGTTAAGTGTTAAAGTTATTAGCGCTGATCGCGTCCAACCAAATGCTTCCGACAATTTAATACCAAGTAAAATGTAGCGAAACATCAAATAACTTTGGAGCATGGCCATATTACAAGCATTATCGATAGTCAGTAGTAAGGCCTAGAGATACTAGATAAATATCGGTATACTAGTATTGTTCATTAAGGTTGATATGAAGGTATTAGATAAATAATGAGAAAACCAACCATACCACCGCTCAAAATTCATCACTTTCAAGTACCTTAAGACATTTAAATCGTTCAACATTCTTTATAAAATCACTACATTTTATAAAGAGTAGATATTGTCATTTACTAATTCATACAAAAATATGCGCCCAGGACAGGGTTGGATGGAGAGTGCTGGTGGGCGGCCTATGCTCCTCCACGAGGAGTAACATGCGTAAGTAAGTAAGTAACAAAAATATGCATTGTTCAATAAATAATATTACCACAGTAATATTAAAGCTTCATGTGATTATTCGTATATAAATATCATAGAATAAGGGAAAGTAAATAACGATAAATAAAATGTCAGGTCAGTCAAACTAGAAAAGGAAAAAATACAACCATGATAAAACACAATTTATATTCAGAATACTAAGAAATAAATTATTATTCCTAATACTAATACTGACATTAATAATAATAATATTTTCGGAAAAAAATGCATGTACCATGTAGTTTTACATGTTCATGGTCAATTAATTTTTTACGCGCCGTTCATATCAAGTGCTAGGTAGGTTTTTTTGTGAAAATACGTAAAATAGAGATTCTAGCCAAAATTGAGATGCTTCCTAGTAGTTTTATGAAAGATAGACAGAATAACTATTCTTGAACAAATGGCACTTAAATTTTATGATGAATGGTAAAGATATAGAGTTATAGGGGTTTTGCATTACATATCATAGATCGATATCTTCTGGAGAACTATTGAATATTAGGAAGCATTAGATAGTTGTTTTGTATTCATTTCTGGGCATAGCAATGACTTCAAAGGCTGGTGTTATGTCTTAGTTTAGCCGTCCCCAGCTTTCTTACAATCTTACTCCTATACTAGACGAAGTTGCCATTCACGGTAGGTGGTGGTTGAGAATACGTAACACATGTCCCTATCATATCAGTTGATGAAGAGTTACTACTTTGTCAATCGATTTATCATCTTTACCCGGTACTCTATGTATAATCTTTGTATTAGTTACTCAGTACAATTTAGGGTTATATATATATATATATATATATATATATATATATCATAGTTATTGCTTTGCTTACCTGATTTGCATTTTCATATTGTGAGTGTGCATATAATTTAGGCAAATGTCCGATTGGTGGTGCGTCTAATTCATAATTATACATTTCTCTTAATGAACCGCTACTATTCAATAATGGTTCATTAAAAGATGCAGATAAGTATTTTGGTAAATTTTTCTCACGTGTGTTATTATTAGTTTTTTCATTAGAATGCCTAAATTGATGAGCATCAGGAGATGGACCGGCATCTGTACCAGCAATTGTTAATCGTGGTATACAATTATTACTCCAGTTTGATGGATATTCATAATGTATTAAATATTGGCACATATGTGTATAGGTATCACCTTCAGATGGTTCATTTGCATATACTTCAAGTCCATATTCACCTAAATTATATATAAAAATTGTTACGATATAGTGGATGTAACAAGTTTTCATAAAAGTACAAAAGAAGAGAAATAATCAAAGTGTAATTTAATTAAACTCCTAGTAAACCGATGTATCAACATACTATAACGAAAAAAACCTGTGTATTTTGCATCACAGAATCGATTAGATGGTAGCGTCTTTGAAATTGATAAACTGGTTGAGATGATTAAATCCAAAAGAAAAACGTCTATATCACTTGATATTTTTTGTAGTAATGTAGTTTCCGCTTGCACATGCGGAAATTTCACACACAGAGAGCACTTTATTTTCGTAGTGACAAAAAAGAAGACATTTTCTTATTGATTTGTTACATTTTTAGTAATTTGGTAATCCTGCTCCACTCTTTAAGGTTAATCTGTGGTGTAAACTAAGAAATTATACATTCTCTACAACTCAGTCTCTAGTGAATACTTTCAAGATATAATACTCCGAATTCGAATGAGAAACCATGACCAGTAGAGTTCAACCATGTAGGGAGTGAGAGAGTTACTTGACAATGGAGTTGGATGATAGTTGTATAACGTCGTGAATCGACTGAAGTTATTAATAAAAATCAAAGGATGTAGGCTCGTTGGTTTGAGTATTAAATTCTCGCTGCAAAAAATGAAGTTTCTGGGTTCGATCCCGATGAGGTTATAGATGCGCACGGATGAACAGTCTCATAATAAGTGGAAACGCAATTCAATTGATTCCTGGTTTTCAGTAGTTGCCATTTAGGGACTTAAACTAAAGAAGCGTATTCAATATCTGCCTACTTGGCTCAATTTCCTTTGGTCACTCTAAAAAATCTAAAGAAGATTTATCCTCTGAATCAGTGAATGCTATGCATGATCGTGTGCTGATATAAAGTACATAGTATATCGTTTGAGTATTCACTCTAACGATATTATAAACTGGGTCACCCAGACCAGTCTTATCATATTATTGTACTGGCTTAGTATACTGCAGAGTGGAAAAAGCTTTAAATCATTCATTATATCACAGGCAGCCATCAATGTCATATCACAAGAACTCAAAATTCAATAACTGATTTAAGGAGTTGTACGTACCTACTGTAAGTACCTTATTTGTCAAGTACGAATCCATGAACTTGGGGCTTCATGTCACACTGTTTATGTAATACTAAACAACTGTTTAAACCAAAGTAAGAGAAGAGTAGTTTGTAACTACAATGAGATGGTTGAAAACCGAGTGTTCCTGAAAGGTTCTAAGACTAGACAAAGAACAATAATCTAATGCAAACTGGATGGTTATTGTTTATCAGCTGAAATTAAATAACAGAATACTGAAAAATGAAACCATCCGTTTTTTCTATATCAAATTGAGGTCATACTAAGCATTATCGAAACTTGTTGATTAAAATATTATAATAACAGTATCAGTGAACCTATTCCAGTGCTTGATTGGTTGATTTTGTGTTGTTGAATGTCACAACCCAACCAACTTAAGGTCATAATAGAATGAATTTCGTACACATTTCCAATTCATACACAGCGTTTTTAAAAAAAATTTCAAGTGTGTGTAATATTAAATTAATGTGAAAATTCACAACTGGACGAACAGAAATTAGTCACTCCCTCATATGACTAAGCGATGAAGACTTAGTTAGTGAAAAAATACAACATATGAGACAAGTAAACTACACACATCTCATACACAAACTATGCAATCCAGTGAGAGATAAAATTGAAAAATAAATAAGATCGATGTGGTAGACGGTAACATCAGATGGATTGCGTTTACCGTTATAATTATTATTGATCGAATTACGTAAAGTTCGACATAGCTTAGCGTGTAAACAACAGTCACCTTCTACACATAGTAGTAAAATGAAAGCGCATATATATCTGGTGCCCCCTTGCACCAATATTTATGTGTTTAAATAAATAAATAGAAGCAACCAAAACGAAAGAATTTGAACGCCGAAGAAAAAAGTGAGTTGTTCGTTGGGGAGGAGAAAGAAAAGAAGAGGAAAAACCGTCATCATTATGTAACGATGATACTGATTGATGCAGACTACTATTATTATGATAAAAGCCAGTAAGTAGTGAATCGCAATACCTGAAGTTTAGTTGAGTGAAAATCAACTGTTCTGGAATAGGGGTTAACCCCACCTGGAACTTTTTACAACAGTTAATTGACTGCCTATAGTAGACTGGTTAGTTGATGAGTCATGGATAAAAGAATGATAGAAGTGAAACTAGAAGGTACACATAGATCGTGTTAGAAACAGAAAAGAAAAAAACAAGTGCTGTTAAGAAAAAATATACAGACTAGGAAAGATATACACATAAGAAAAATGTGATTATTTGTTGTTGTAATATAGATAACAGAGAGTGAAAGGAGAATGAAAACTTCAATAGTTTAATAATTTATATATGAGTAAGTGAATGTAGAACTTGGCAGGAAGAGAAAAACAAAATAATATTTATACTTGGAATATCATACTTTATTTGAAAGTGAAATAATACCAGCTGTAGTTCGATGAAGAATGAGCAAAGAAACCCAGGATGTGTATTTCATCTTGGACTCAGGAAGAGTGAATCGAATGTACCTACATTCAGTTAAATGATGTAGTTATTGTTCATACTGAGAACTAAATTGAACCCACATTCTTAACGTCAAAATTACAATCCAGTAGACTTCAGCAGAATTATGATGAAAAATCTTATTCAACGAATGTATGATTTTTAGATTTTTCTTTGTTAGTAGTTCCAGTATTGGATTGAACAAGAAATTAACAAGTTTAATATCTATCTAAATTTAACTGAATTTTACCAGACACAGATTCATTTAATTGAATTCAAGCCAAACTCTAAGTCTTATACTACTAACCAGGCTGCGTAGATAGAAGTAGGTGGTGTGTGATTTAAACCTGTGATAAATAGCTAGAAGTAGAACACTTTAATTATTGATCAATTGCTCCGCTCCGCAAGTTTTTGGTTAGTGATAAAATAATAAGCAGAGATGAGTGGTGGCTAAAAGTGGGATCTAAGACGCTCATTTTGTCCTATTTGGGAGTCGTCAGCTTGATGCATCAACATACCAGAGCCAATGTTCGCTCCGAGACCCAGTACCGTTCGCTTCAAATGCCATCGAGTTATCCACTTAGCTACTGAGTCCATATAGCCACCAGCTTGTGCAATGAAATGAAGTTTAATTCATTTTTTTATATTGTTTGGGATGCATGTACACCCAGCTGACGAGTCCCAAATAGGACGAAACGCGCGTCAAACTGGATTCCACTGCTAGCCACCACCCATCCAAGCTTGTAATGCTCGTGACTTAAGGCTATATCGAGAAAATCAGCACAGGATGTAAATATACCAATAAGAGACTGATCAATTGCAGTCCTAAACATCAGTGGGAAGATCCAAACAACCAATACAAAAGTGAGTTGATGAAATTTGTTTTAAAAGTATTGAGGCTAGTGCGTAACCATTATACTAAAGTACATGAAACATATCGAAATTAAATTTTTCGATTGATCATAATATTATTCAGCCGACAAAATGGTACGAATTTTCTTAACTCCAGTTAATTTATAATATAACGCGACCATCATCATTCATGACTCTGAGACTTCTCACCCAGTATCGTTATATAAGCTTTGTTCCTAAGCTATCTGTTATCGTACACTTAGGGAGGTTGCTGTTATGAGTTCACCCAATTATCTTAAGTGTAGAAGATTTGTAAAACCAATAACTCATTTACATTAAAGTAGCTAATCTAACAAGTATAGGCTTAAGGACTCCGTTTTGAATCAGAATATTTGTGTGTGAGAGCTAACACTACTATCTGGCTGTTTAAATAGGGATATAATGAATGGGATTAGGATTTATGACCTATTTCGTTGAAAGATAAAAATTGAAATTACCAAGCCAACGTTACACTGATATGTCATGTCCTCTGAGGTAAGCTCTTAATCAGTCGGTCAATCATCATCAATGCACAGCCTGGAGTAGATATGGATTGATTTAAGTTGTCATGTCGCGTTAGCACGGTGAGACGAAATTAACAAGGTGTGTGGCAAAATGCTGTAAAAATGATAATGAGAAAGACCAGTCACTGAGAAGAGGTTTTAAAAAGACAGAGTGGAAAATTATATATGGAAGAATATTGGAAATCAAGATCGCGAGGAGGACAGGAAGTGAATGTATCTGCGCTATTGTGGATGATTCTCAGTCGTGTCACCCAATGTTTCCAACCTCTACTTTAGATAATCACAAAGACGCTAACCTAATAGCTTACAACTACCAACATGGGTCAATCGAACAGTCAATAACCTTATGGACTAATGCTATGTCTCAGTTTGGCCTACGTCTAGTTTTTTTCCAGCCTTTTTACTAGTAAACATTGTCGAAGAAAGCAGCGATTATGCTCACAAATCAAATGTTTGACAAAATCTTTATGAGTAATATTTTTTCAATATAATAGTACTGTTTTTCGAAGGAAAATAGTGATAAAAATGCAGTTGAACTTGGATACAGCATAAACACTATTATTAAGCTATCATATATATATATATATATATATATATATATTTATATATATATATATATAAGCATCCCTTCATTCCGATTCAGTGTCCAAAAAATCATTACACACTTAAAAGTACTCTCTCTTTTTCTACGAATGTCCTGCTATATGCAAATTACGATTGAGTGTTTTTGTCCCGCTTGTTTCTTTCGACATATAACGAACGAATAATCACAAATTCTAATCACGGCAACACAATATTCACAACTGGAATAAACAATTCCGAATAAATTATGAATAGAAAAAACACAAAAAAAACAATTATCCATGTACAGTTATAGAATAATTAACTCAGTGTAGTCATTGATCTAAGCATTCACATCTACAAGTCACATGGTCAACTAATGTATCCAATTAGAAATAGATTAGATGTAGAGTTACTAAGTGTACATGTTCAGTTTTCACGCTAACTAAACTGAGAATGTGTACTCGTCATTATTGACGTGACCACTTTAGGCCTCAGTGAATGGCTGAAGTAAAAGAAAGGAAGTATGAGAAGAATTAAGGTATTTATTCTAAAACGACAGATTGCCATATTAGTGCATGTTTTATTTTATTTGCAGATGATATTATTTTAATAACATGCTTTTCTAGCATTGAAATGAACACAATTAACATGAGAATAATAAAAAGAAACAATAAAACTGCAAAATCTACTTTTACTTATGAACCTGTAGAATCCCGTTAGTAATAGAGAAAAGACATTGTTTACACGATACTTGGCAAAAGTTTAGTATAGAAATTGGGGAATTAACGAGGTGTGACGTGAAAACACTTAGACTGATATATCACACCGTATGTGATAAAAATGAGGATAAACTTTTACAACAGAATTTTGTATATTTACTAGAAAAGACTATCTTATCAGTCAACACGTCTGTACAAATAATTGAAAATTGACGTTGGATAGTTTGAAGTAAAGTAATGCATCCGAAGATAAGTTAAGCTACTAGGAAAATCGAAGGTAACAAAGTACAAGCAATATAGTTTACTGATGAGATTTCGGAGTGAAAAACCAGTAAATTATCAAAGCGAAAAATAATGAATTTGGGGCATTTACAACGAAAATAAGTACTGCATATCTGTACTTATCTCTTTTTGTCGACAAGCTGGGTCTTCAAAATATGTTTTAAGATGATAGCTAAAATATCGATATAAATTGAGATTTTATTGAAACTACTTGCTTCTTTAGTAATTATTTTAATTTTGCAGGCTTATTAAAACTCATGATGGCGTAACCACGCTGTGTTATTGTGTGCCAAAAAATAAAGAAAAATATCAGGACATTTATGATATATGGTTTGATTAGTAGTAAGAAAACAAGATTTTACGTAAGGTCAATTGATGAAAGACCAAAATAACAGCATTTCTCAATAAACAGTATACGGCTAATTCAAAAAATGAAAATTTTCAAGATAAAAACAATGTTGTTTGATACATTTGTGATTGGTTCCCTCTTTCTTATCATAAGAGGTTTGTGGATAGTAGTGAATCTCGTAGTTTGTATCACAGACAGGTCGTAGAGAACCATTAAACAGATACTTCGCCGTAGTATGGGACTCCTTAGAAGTTTAGTGGCCCGAGATTCGACTCCAGTTAGATCGGACGAATGATCGTTATCGAATGATTGCTGTCGAAATATATATTCTGGCTACCCTCGTATATATTTACCGACTTAACTCGCAAAACTAAATAAGTCGAATACGAGAATGGAATTTGAATACGTATATTTCGGAAAGCGAAGCGAAACGAAATGACGCGCAATGAAGAAGGTGAGAGAGCCGAATCGATTTAACCAAGCGTTCATCTATATTTATAGTCAGACAAAAATAAGTTACAGACATGTGATGAGTGACATAAGAAATGCACACACATACGTTACATAAAACAGTCAAGGTTGATAAGCGAATAGTTAACAAGGTCAAAATGTGACTCAAGAAGAATGAATTAATTGGCCTGTCTGGAAGTTAGAATAAGCTATGTGTGCTCGAAATAGGGCCATCCACTACTGCAGTGTGCATCCACATCCCCGAAGGTCCTAGGTTCAACCCCTTGTTGGGCCAATCGATGTATACTTTTGAGGAGACCCATACTAGGACGAATCAGCTGTCCAGTGCCGCCTGGTGTTTAATGTTGATTCAGCTAAGATGAGTGCATGATGTAAACTATTAAAGCCCTCTCTTTTATTTACTTAAGTGTAGAATTATTTGTATAATAGTGTTTAGTAAAAAGGGGCCAAATATCAAACGTTTATAAATTTGATAGGATTGAAAATACCAAAGAATTTATGGTGCTTAGATTTCAGGACGTAGTATATTAAAATTTGGTGATATTTATAAGGATTTACTTTGGAAAATGATAAAGGATATTTTGCAACTTCAAAAATCAATAATATACCATGTAAGATGATGTTATTTTCAGCATTGGAAATCTATGTGACCACAAAGCAGTTATTGAACTTTGGTTACCTACATTAAACAATATTGGTCCATTGAATGAGCATGCGGATTTAAAGGGATGAACGATGATTAAAAAAAGATAATACACCACGGATTACAAACAGTCCGAAAAACAGTCACTTCAAGATCTGAGAATCGATGGAAAAAGCCTATAACTTTTATACTCCACAATGAGGAGTGAATAAGTATAACACAAAAGTTGCTTCAACACAGAACAATTCAAATGTTTTAGTCTTACGAAACAACATTGTTCATTTTTATAATATCAAATATATGCGAGGAGCAAATATCACACCAATCAAATAACGTTATAAGTTAAAGTATTATAGTGCATATAACATTTGTAGAACTTGTGTCGATTGCTATGTTAAGCTTCCGGACAGGCCAATTTATTCATTCTTCTTGAGTCACATTTTGACCTTGTTAACTATTCGCTTATCAACCTTGACTGTTTTATGTAACGTATGTGTGTGCATTTCTTATGTCACTCATCACATGTCTGTAACTTATTTTTGTCTGACTATAAATATAGATAAACGCTTTGTTAAATTGAGTTGGCTTACACACCTCCTCCGGTTCGTTTCGCTTTGCTCTTTAAGTTTCCTCTCACTCACTTTCTTCTGTGCTTGCTTTCTGCGTTGCTTAAGGATTTTATCGATTAAAAACAATACACTATCCCTACAACTGGTGTTCTGGACCTTGAATAATCTCGAATATATTCATAATACTACTAAATTTGGCCTGCGTAAAGTACTTAGTCAACGGGATAATATTTATTGAAGTCAGCTATAGAGGAATTACTTTCTACAAACTTAACAAATTAGGAAACTAAGTATTTAAACAGGTCAACGAAAAGTTACCTTAACTGTAAACATAAAGCTTATCAATCAACGATCAGAGGAGAATAGGTTACAGAAAATTTACTTATTGGTTGTTATAAGAAATTTATATAGGTACCTGACACAGAATAGGCAATAGAATGATTCTTGTTATCATAAACCCACCTCTACTAAAATAATAATTTAGAATTAAGCATGAATGCGTGTATTCAGAGTGTGAACTCTAGTGATTTTACTTACCAACGTCCATACACGATTTATGTGACAAGGAACACAAAGTCAACCCATGACGAATACACAAAAGTTTACGCAATGATCAGACCACACACACAGATACTGAGTTTATAAAAAATGATCCTCCCCTAAAAACGATTTTGCATTGAGCTATTTCAAATAATATTATGATGATATTTTCCGTAAGAATCACATTTTGGGGTAAGTTTATTATCTTTACTTTTGATCATTTACCAAGTCAATTAGAAAGAGACATAACTTGGACGATATTTATCTGGTAGGTTAACATTCGACATAATATGGCATGCAATTATAAACACAGTGAAGTCTGTACAATATGAAAAAAAATTTAACAAGCTCCTGCGAAACAAATCATATCAAGAATATCTAAAAGATCTGTATACATCACGGATACGATCAGAAGGCATTGAAAACTGTTCAAGAGTCGGATAAATGTTATGAACTTGAAAATTTAGAATTAATAATCATAATTGTGACATTCAGTAAATTATGAATATATTTATCTGCTCAGTCAGTCAGTCAATCAGAAAGTTAGACGTAATGTAACACCAGGGTTGTGTACAACGATTCAAGTCGTCAAACCTCATTGGTACAGCGAGATGAAATTGTCAAGGGAAATCCAAGAGTGGTGAATCTAGTGATTGTACTGGTGTAACAGAGAAGACTGGGAATTGAAGGTACGTTTCGAGAAAATGTAAATTAATAAAAACAAAGGTTCATAATCCATTTAGAAACTTAGGATCTAAGGGAAGATAAAGAATAAATGTAACTGTACTATTGTAACCAATTCTGAGCCATATAACCTAAAATCTCTAAACACGGATAACAATACCCCCAGACATTATAGATTGATGCCATATCTTAATTTGGCCACTCTTAGGGAACTACTCAGAACAAATGAGCACACTGAGCAAATGTTTACTCATCACAATCGTGTGCTTATTAATGGTTAGTTTCAAAATGAATTTCTGTAAGTCTGTAAGTTTAAAGGTCATAATCTTTAGTGTCAACTAGGTCGACAGTAAAATAGTGACTCCATGGTGATAATTAGATCAGGAACAAACCATATCACGAATTTATAAAATTTGATAGTGTGGTCTATATTGGATTTTGACTTATTGTTATGTGAAGGTACGATGGTGTCGGTGAAGCATGAAAATATTGGAATTTCTGTTTCTGTTTGGAATAGTGGTCTCTTCTGAGGAAGGATTCCAAACTCAATTGAAAGTTGTTTAGTACATACGGAGTTTTATCTTTTACGTTGTAACTGACAGCAATTGTATATGAACAATATTATATTACTAATTGGTCTGAACCGCTAATGTTTACTGACTTGTATTAAGTTGACTAATTAAACACTAACCAAGATAGGTAACAATATGGTTTCAGTCTTAAATTTATGTGAAAACATCAACGACGTTACGAAATAAAGTAAACTCAGTCACAAGAGCTAAGCAGTTCAAGTGGAAATTAGCTAAAGGCTGAATGGAATATACATGATTGTTAACAACCAAGATAATGTCAAAATATGTTTGTAAATAAATGTGAACTTAATTAAATTCTCTTCTACCCACCTAAAACAAGATAAATTGATATTATAGTAAAGAATAAAATAAAATCTATCAAAAATTGTGTTCATACTTTTCGATTGTATCCGACAATTTTTAACATGTAATGAGTCGACCATATTGAAATTTGGAGTATACGGAACTTTCATTGTCAGTATAAGCGAGGAATAGAGTTTTAGTTTAGCAAGATTTGTGAATAATTCAAATAAAAATAAATTATATAAATAGGTAATAAAACTTACCAGGTTCAGGTAGGGTTACATGAAATAAAGTTTCACGTACTGTTTCAGTGACACGTTGATACTGGTCAAGAAAGTCGTCCGACACTCCATTTCGGTGAAGTTTTGCTAGTAAATTAACCTCAGGTCGATGTTTTTGAAACCGTATATCAACCGTTTTCGGTGATGGTGCATGGTGTCCGTTGGAGTTAACTGAAGAATCTAATTCGTTAGGTATACTGATCACACCCTCTGTATGGCTTGGTTCAAGAGCATAGTGATGTACATGAGACCAAGCTGGTCCCCAATTAGCATCGTGACAAATTGGGTACGGTTGAGCATCACGTGCTGGTGAGTCACATATGATTTTATATTCGCAAGCGGCTCGAAAAGTACTTTCACGACCAACAGTCAGACTTGATAGTTCCTTTGAAGTTATGGGAAAAATAAACTTCATAAATGATGATTGTTTTAGAAAAGCATTCACAAAAAAGCATGTATAACATTGATATTTAAAGCGAGCATACAAATAAATTGGTTAATTATGGCAGAAAATACACCTAAATTTGTAGGAGAAAATATCTAATGAACTATACGGATTCAGAAATGTATGAAAGCTCATATGTAGCGAGAATTGGAATAACATACCAAAGAGGAACTGAACGACTAATGTGGAAAAGATGAACATAACAATAAGCAAGAAAGCACCAGAAAATAACGCTTTGAACAAATAAGGATATTATGGAGGAGGATTGTATATGTGTGTTTTTGAAATATTAGGTGGGTTAATTTAATGATGACCGATATATGATATACGATGATACAAAGTGGCCGAATGATGGCTACTGACGAGATTGATTTAAAAATTTAAGCTTCGAAATGACGTGGTATCAAGACAAAATCATTACCCAGCAGAATATATTTTTTAATCTAAGAAAGCATTCCTATAAATGAAATATATTAAAATGGCGATTATGGAGTATACATTTTGAAGGTTACTTACGCTCCAACAAATTAAGACTTTGACCATCATATCAAATGACCAAGAAAACAAGCTCACACAACTCATTGAAAATATAACAAGTTATATCATAGAGTCACGGTTAAATGATTTAAACGCTTTGCTTACAGTCGCTAGGTTTCATATTTCAATTCTATTTTCTCAGCTTCATAATTTCAACTGTCGAAAATACGTCCAGACCATAAACATGAAATGCAAACTAAAGTCCACTATATGCATTTATAATTCGCTCTATTTAAACTGTAAAATCACGCACAACAACTAACCAACCTAATGGGAAGAGAATTCGATTCTACGTAAAAACATAACGTAACACTCGTTTTAGGAATAATCCATTATGCAAAATGATGATACTAAAGTACTTATCAATCCCTAATCCAAAGGGATAACTATTCAGGGGGTATGAAGTTGCTTTAACGTTACATTCAGTTTAACTGTAAGGTATATTCATGTGGACAGTTTAGAGATGGCTATTTAAAACTTACCTGAGCATATATGGTGAGGTAGTAAATTCCAGAAGCTGGGAGTCGAAAGAAAAAGTTTAGACGGTCTTTCGTTGTTTCTTGTAAAACGAAACACTTCAAATCAACATTCAGATTAGGAACTCGATCTGTCAGTTCACTTGGATATGCAGTAAGTGAATCAAGGTCAGGATTATTGTAGCTGGTAACCAAATACTGTAATTTATAAGTGAAACCTCCAGGGCGCCAAAAACCTAGTGTCATTCTGAGACAACCATCCTGGGTTCGAACAACACCGTGATGTTGTTGTAAGAAATCAATTGCACATTTGAAAAACTGAGACTTCGTAAGTGGTAAATTTTCGAATTGTGAAAGTGTGAGGGCCACAGGTAACAACTGCCATCTCTGATCCTCTGGAAAATGACTGTAGACAGCCTGGAGAAAGGTTAGATGGGTTTTAGGACACGAAACAGCTATAAATAGTACCAGCAAAACAATTATTGAACAATGTGATAAAAATTATAAGATTTTAAAGTAAACCTCACCAATGAAAAGGAGACAATGAGTCGCACCGTATCATTTAAATTTAACCTTGATATCTGCAAATCAGGTTGACTCAGTCACAGAGGTATATGCTTAATGCGGGCAAAAGTGATACCTTTTTTACGCTGAGACTTAGAAATGGTATATTTCAAAGCCTTACGTATAGTAAAATATTCCCGATTGTGTATTACATGCAATTGTGAGAGTATTTTGGGACACTATTCAGTGAAATGAAATAAACTAAACCACAATCCAAATATCATGGTACATAGTAATAGAGCGGAAGTTTTGTTCTAACACAGTGTTCATGCAAAGGTAGCTTTCAAAGATGTTTGTCGAGCTCTATCGAACTTGTTCTCCTAACAGCGAAAACCATAAATTAGCATAAACGAATTAAATTTTTGAGACCAAAGTGATTGTATCGCGTCGTTTTTTCGCTTTAGCCATCTGCTTAAGCCAAAATAACAATTATATTTTTCATTTTTATTATTATACTTACATAGTTAGTTTTAATAACTAATCGGTTAGCTAGCGTTTTTGCTCCTCTTATTATTAGGTTATTACGGTTTTTAGATAACACACAATGTTAGTCAACTCACAACCGATTAATTAGAAATGATTTTATATTTACTTCCAAGACCAATATATATAGTGTGGAGTTAATGATGGGGAACTAATTGAAATGTTAAATTTTCTGATTTTTATTTTTAATAATGTGGATCGATGAGACATTAATTCGTGTAACGATGCCATTAGTACTTGATTGAAACTTGAAATAAGCAAGATAAATTGATGATGAAAATAACATGTTAGATAATTTCCAAATATTTTAATAATCATGGTCACTAGTTATCAAAAGCTATCTCAACTGCAAAGTCTGTGTGAAACTTCTTTGTCTTTTGGCAATCGCCAATTAACCAATTACTTGCATCCCAATCAAAACACTAAATAACACAACCTAAGTTTCAGCGAATATTGTACCAGATTATGATATTGAATAAAGCCATTAATAATAATAATAATAATAATAATAATAATAATAATAAAGCAACTAAGTTTGGTTATTTGACATCAAAATATGTCACTAAAGGTTTAAGACAAAATATCTCTTTAAAACAGGCATACAAAATGGTTTGGTACTTTTGTATGAGGTAGACAATAGGGATTAGATAATTTCCAAGGACTAGTTTTCCCTCCATAAATACATTATTTAATTTTTTCTATTAAGTCATGGGGGCAGTAGTAGATGTGGTACATGGTTTTTTTACATGACAACACTATAGATTACTACTCAATAAATTAAATGTAACTTAGAACTACATATAATAACCACTAGTGAATTCCGTGGAACTCATCACATAATTGATAGTCACCCGAAAAATTATTGAAAGTGAGTCCACCGAGATGCGCCTGCGGTGAGATGGTGACAACTCAACCTGATAGTAAGCGTGGACATGGAAGAGCTTTCATAGTGCCGAACCGTTGGAGCATAAGGAAAACCTTTCAAGGTCAAGAAAGCATGGCTTTTGGAAATGAAGATAGATTGACACGACTTGAGTGTACTGTGAAATTTTTTCGCGAAAGTATGATAAAAGAAAAGCAAAGGAAGACTAGGTAATTAGTTGCTTATTTAACTGTAGCAGCTTTACGGAATTTAAGACCTAAAAGGTAAAAAGGCGACAACCTGGAAGGATTGACAACTACTCAGCTAAAAACACCCAAAAGTACGTTCTGCCTGAGACAATAGAACAAACGAATGACTGACAGGTTCACTAGTAACTCTATGAGTTCAGATACTACCACGATATAGTTATTTGCAAACGCCACTTTGTGGACTGTCCTACAGAAGTGTACACAAACAATGTTCAAGTTAGAAACATATCAAACAAACCTGCTGAGGCTCCATCATGAAGTAAAAGTCGTCATACTCATAGACAACATTCTCAGGTACATTCTTCCCGGAACTTAGATAGCGAGCCGCCCAATGAACATCAACAAGCTGCCAAGATCCTCGAATATAAATGACATTCCATGAATGGTTGGGGAGAAGACCACAAAATTTGTCGCCAGGAAGGTAGTCAACACCTTTGGCATATCCACTAACGGTGACACAGTGAATTTCAGAATAACTGACAAAATATGGATAATTGAAAGACCTACTTGCACATTACTTCGTACATCCTGGAAAACGTGCCACGGTTGGTGCTGAAGGACATGAGAACGTCTTCTGGAGAATTAGGAGGGACATTTTCAAATCGGATATTCTGCATATCCTTTGCAGTCATCCATCGAAATATTACACGTGCTCTCTCCAATTCATCCAATTTGTACCGATATACCAAATCCCACATCAGGTCCCTGAATGTCGGATGCTGGTACTCTGCAACCTAGAAAATGAAAGAAAACAAAAGATGTCGAACTGCTATCTGAAGCACAGGACAATTTGTATTGTGTAGTAATCACCCTATCTCCCTATTTTGGGGTTTTCACCAGTTTGTGGAATATTTTGGGGCAACTTCCCCAGATCTGGGGAAATTTCATGGTTTTTGTGCCACTTACCCAAAATTTTCTACAGCGGCATCCCCGAAATAGGGAGATTAGGCAGGTAACATACCTGGATTGCATGACTGTCTACTTTAGCAAACACCTCAGGTTTATCGTAAACCTGATGCTTTAAGTATTTCGGCAACTCTGGTGGGGGGTGAGTCTCGAAATCAATTGGATTAGGCAGTCGGAAACCTTCGGGAGCCTTCATATCATTATCTCATCCGCGAGTATCTCGAACAACGAATCAAGCGCCTTTTTAGCACAACCTACAACTTGAGACAGCAAAACAAAAAGTCGGTACTTTGTCCTACATTCGCTACTGAGAATAGATGGTACTTTTATTTACTGAAGAAGCCATTGTTCTGTTTCCACTTATATGTTGTCTTCCCTATGTTTGGTTCATATCTAAAACCAAGGATCATATGCTACCATTCAAACTTAGATGCCAAGATACAAATTGTAACAAATATTTCGGTAAGACTATAATTTACGAATGACCTTTGATTGACGCCGAAGCAACCTTCAGAATGTCCATCTACCTACGAGGGTTAACTGAGGGTTATAAACCTGTGTAAGGAATTAGAATCATGATTTGCAGCTGATGGTTAGAGTTAGGAATTAGACTTAAGGTTTCTGTCACGAACTGACATCAGCTGAAATGCTTAAACGATATTTCGCTAAATGGATTAGTGGATTTAGCATCATATCCAAAAATTGACATCTTATATTTCATTGTTTCTTTCATAACTTCAGATCAATTTTTTAATTCCTAGAAGTTGATCTCTTTGCTTGACATACCATAGCAGAAAAAGCCTGATCAAGGATCCGGACAAGGTCACCATTATGTATGTCGTGTTAAGCATCCCCCGCAATAACTAGTCAGCATAGTTTAGATACTTCTCGATACATAGACCACCTACGAAATATATCTTCAAACTCCTTCAATTTGACTTCCGACGTTACCGAGTTTGTAGTCCTCGGTTAGAAAGCTGTCGCAGAAACAGCGTCATTAAATTGCAAGGCATGATTTCGATGTGAGCTAGGATACTTCAGGTAAAAGTGAAGTGATCGAATTTCCCTACATATGAGTCATAGCTTGTTCTGTAGACCCCTATCTTCATTGGTTATTGTTGAACTTAAACTTGTCATTGTCTACTTCTTTATCCTGATTGTATCTCTCATTGATTCTATTCTTGGTCCTATAGTTGCTCATGATTTTTCCGATTAGTTGATGGATTAGATCGTCTTCAATATATTGATTCATTTCTGATTGACCCGAGTGCCAAGTTTCAAAAAATTATCTAGTGTTTTCAGAATTCTCTCTATCCAAGATCCCAACATTTTCTTGGCCGAATGTGTCCACAGTTGTTCACATGAACTGATATGAGCGAGGACATGTCATGATTTTTGACCGTTAATCGGTGTTCATACAGGTGAAAGTGAATGCGGAGCTCACTTTGTCCTATGTAGTGTTTTTCTCAGCCGGAACAATTTATTTCGTAGATGATGTTCGGTTATTCTTTTGTCATGTTTTTAATAGCTGCGTAGATATTGTGGTGTATGCTAAGTGATTTCAATATATATAAGTAGAATGTATCACTAATCGAGAGTGAAATGTATGGCGACAGAAGGTTAAGAAGAAATGAGAACGAGAACAGAGAATGATTGGTATGGAAACGAAGGAACAATCAATTCCGATACAATTGACTGACTTTTTACAGATGAAGTATTCACTGTATGGTTCTCAGATTTTACTAATCCTCACCTGTGTTCTCGTTCACTAAGTTCGGTGTTACTGCCAATTAGAAGGCGGAAGTGCTGTTCTGCGGACGCTGTTATGAGGCCTGGGGGTGAGGTGCTAGTTAGGGCTGTCTGATGCGGCAAGGTGACGTTGGGTGGAGTGTTCTATTGAGGAAGCATTGGCTAAAGCGGATGCTGTCCATGAAGAGGACCAGTGGAACGCGAGGCTTCTGAGAAGACATGGGGCGTAGATGGCTCAGCAGGTCACTGGAGTGCAAGCGTTGAACGGCCCACGGCTATGGGGTTTTGATGGCCCGGCAGTTCTTCGGAGCTATGAAGGTCAACGTTAATACCATCGGAATAATTTTGCTGATGAAGTTAGTATTAATATAATGTGACCGTAATGATCTGCACTTTTTCTTACGAGCTTTTCTGACGAACGACAGAAGTTTAGGGATACAGGACCTCGAAGTTTCGGGATGAAATAAACTAATTTTAGTTCCTTCATCCAAACTGTGGTTTTTTGATTGATATGTGTTGTTGTTTTAAAAGCCATTTTAGTGAGAATAATAACTTCCAGTGTGGATTCCGTAGGGAAACTACTCCAGCCGTATTGCATAATTATGCATCGAAAGTTTCTCCAGCTAGCGTGTTCATCTCGATATTGAAATTACGTAGTTTTTGTTCCGGATGTGTTGATTTCCGCAAGAAATGGGATGTTCAGAGAACCTGTAGTATCGGTTCATATGTTAAGCCCATATACTTTATTCTAGTTGCTGGCCAAGCCAATTCGCTTATCCATCATGAGTCATATTTTGATCTTGTTAATCATTTGCTTATTAACCTTGACTATACTTTTATATGAGCATATATGTGTACACTTCGTATCTTATTCATCATATGTCTGTAACTCATTTTTGTCCGACTATAAATGTTGATTAACGCTTGCTTAAATCGAGTTGGCTTCCCAGCCAATCTCCATTGCGCATGATCTTTGCTTCGTTCCGCTCTCATCTATTCGCCTCATCACTCTGATTCCCTGGCCAGACCAATGAGTGTAGAAATTATATGTATTCTAAATCCATTCTCGTATTTGACGTATTTAACTACGTTGTTCACCAACGCGGAATAAAGTCATTTATTACATACGAGGATAGACAGTACGTATATTTTGACAACAAACAATCATTCATACGATCAAAAAGGAATCAGATTTACGCCACAACAGAATTAAATGCCTCACCGAACGAACACGGACCAGAATCGACAACCTCTACGTACGAACTTACAACATAATTGGCAAGCCGTATTTGGGACACGCAGCGGAATTGGCGACCGCAACGAGCGAACACATATCAAAAATGGAACCGCCGACGACATATTCCGTTACGATTCGAATAATCATCACATGCTCATTATTACAATAATGTCATATCATCATCTAACGTGGAATTATTATTTTTGTTCTTAAGGACGATAAATTATGACATTTACGCAGTCGAATCACTAATCGAACAAATTATAATTATATGGACATTACACGTTATGATATTCGACACTCACTGGATTATTTTTATTATCCAATGACGAAAATTTTTCCTGATTCGGGTGAGTTCGTTCCAATCTTTTTCATGTCATTTTCGGTCTAATATTACACTCTATCATAGACATAAGTTTGGAGTCATACTCCCGATAGTAGGAACTTATGTTCTCGATACCACTAATGTCCATTCATCCCATTGGTACGCAGCAATCGTCATTTTTTATATTTTCAGCGACAACCTAAACCGAACCTTCGCAATTTTTGTTTTACGATGATCCCTACTTTAATGTCTATACACAAATCAAGTATTTGACGCCGCATTACCAGCCGATTTGTAATGATTATTTTCATATTATCTATTTATTCACATTTATATCTGAATGCTGCATCATTCATTACCGATAATCTCTATTCGATCGCTGCAATTAATATCCTATTTCTATTGCACTATACACCAGAACATAGAGTTTAGAGCTAGTCTCTCAAAGATACACTCTTGTTCGTCACATTCAAGTCAGTCTCACTCGCTGTCATCGACAATCATATGTATTGGTATTTTTATCATGCCTTAAAACGGTTTCGTAACAAATGAGGTTGAGCGCATATCCCTCTAACTACACAAACCACACTAGGCTTCTAGACCAAAAAGGAATACGACTCCGCATATCTCGTCTAAGCAGTCACTATCCTGTTCCTCTGGTCATTCTACTAATACATATTTAACGATAACTCAACGCAAGCGTTAGCGCACGTTGATTTCGCATTTTATTATCATAATCAATTGCAGTACAGCAATGAATACCACCTGTTGATGCAGTCATCATCCTACGACTCGATTATTTTTACCACACACGAACTCCAGGTATGCGAATTCGAATCTACTAATCGCTGATCGATGCTATTTACTCTACTGCGGCTTATCAGAACATATTTCACTGTTCTTTATCGTCATATTCAGTCGGCACCATAGACAAATTTCTATTATATTCTACATTATTATTTCCACGATTTATTCCGCTGTCATACCTATTAACGATTTATTACTCTATTTTTACGATATTTCGAATCGATCATACGAACCTGTTATTTTATCATTCAGACAGTCACGACATAAATACATGTTAAATTTTTTTTCGTACGCTTACTAATGTACTCATAATCATATGGTAGCATTTCAATTTTTGTCTGCACTTTGACAATATTCATGTACATTTTTACATAAGTATGACACTCGTTTAATACGCTCACCCCTCACATGACACTGTAATTTATCAGGTGTTGTACCATTTTTACCAACATTTTGACGTTTTCTACATACCGCTTCAGTGTCATTTTTCGAAAACAGACATTTTTTTTAATAAATGTGCTATTTTCTACAAGGGGGCTATGTAGTATCGGTTCATATGTTAAGCCCATATACTTTATTCTAGTTGCTGGCCAAGCCAGTTCGCTTATCCATCATGAGTCATATTTTGATCTTGTTAATCATTTGCTTATTAACCTTGACTATACTTTTATATGAGCATATATGTGTACACTTCGTATCTTATTCATCATATGTCTGTAACTCATTTTTGTCCGACTATAAATAACTAAAATAACTCATAATGTCATTGAATAAGAAAAAGAGAATTCAGCGAAGAAAATTTTCTTTTCGACGAAATCATTTACTTAAGCTGTACATTCGTATATATAGTAATATGGAAAATATATGTCTATAGGAGGCTAGAAAAGATTGCATTATAAATTGATTCGACAATAAATAACAAATGAGGTGACGAACTAATCAAGGGGTAAGGAAGAAAATAATTTATGGGTCAGCGAGTTTTTCCCTAAAGATGCCCTCAAAATCCATAGTGGTCGGTGAAGATTTAGGTAACAGCAATCATAAAGTGGTTTGTAGTGCCGCAATTCGTTAATCGTTTACTTAGATGACCGTTATAATTCTAATCTTAACGGCGCGTAAAATCAGAAGACAAAAGATAGCAGCAACTACAGTTTATTGTCGAATAACTCAGGTCAGAAAGTTAACAACACCTGAGCGAATAATAACGAGCGAGTGAACAGGCGAATAAGCGAACGAGGCGGAAATGATATGCATGGGAGATGGCTGGGAAGCCAACTCGATTTAAGCAAGCGTTAATCAACATTTATAGTCGGCTAGAAAAGATTGCATTATAAATGGATTCGACAATAAATAACAAATGAGGTGACGTACTAATCAAGGGGTAAAGAAGAAAATAATTTATGGGTCAGATAATAGTTCAATTAACAGATATGAAGAAGAGCGACAAACACAAAGGTCATAATAATGATAATCTGAGTAATAATCAAGAAAACTTGTATAAGGTAATAATAATAATAACTGATTAGAGATTAAATGTAAAGTAGTAATTCTTCATATCTGTTAATTGAACTATTATCTGACCCATAAATTATTTTCTTCTTTACCCCTTGATTAGTACGTCACCTCATTTGTTATTTATTGTCGAATCCATTTATAATGCAATCTTTTCTAGCCGACTATAAATGTTGATTAACGCTTGCTTAAATCGAGTTGGCTTCCCAGCCATCTCCCATGCATATCATTTCCGCCTCGTTCGCTTATTCGCCTGTTCACTCGCTCGTTATTATTCGCTCAGGTGTTGTTAACTTTCTGACCTGAGTTATTCGACAATAAACTGTAGTTGCTGCTATCTTTTGTCTTCTGATTTTACGCGCCGTTAAGATTAGAATTATAACGGTCATCTAAGTAAACGATTAACGAATTGCGGCACTACAAACCACTTTATGATTGCTGTTACCTAAATCTTCACCGACCACTATGGATTTTGAGGGCACCTTTAGGGAAAAACTCGCTTGTAGTAGTGTCATTCGAAAAACCACTTGACCTGTTGAATACGATTGTATTATTCACTACTCTTAGGATATTCCCAGTTTACTGTTTACAGTTTCGCACATTTATAGCCACCTTTAGACTGTTATCGCATAATTGTTATTTTCTATTTTACGGTGTGATGCGGTCTGATTCGTGTATATATGAACTGCCTATATTTTAAATACATGATTAATGCGGTGGAATCTGAGATTCTGTTTCGAACTCGATCGTATAGAGCTAGTCTGTTCGAACTAAGTAACGCGTCATTAGTTTAGCACAGTGCCAAGGTCAAATGATTCAGTGTTCTGATTGGCGATTTAGTCAAGTGATATTCTACAAGATAAAAGTCATAACGGGCTTCTTATTAATGTTTTTCATTTGATTTGTTATCAATAAAGCTAATGGGAGAGAAGCTGTAAGATGGTGGCGTGAGGAAAGAAGAATCACGTCCGACACTGAAAAGCGAAAAAGAGTGGATTGGATGGGTAAGTGGGCTACTTGGGCAGTGGTCGGAAGAGTCTGTCAAGAAGCTGCTGAGAGTGAGGACAATTATTGATGAAGAGAGAGAATTGTCACTCTCCATGTGGTCACAATATGCAAAGTATAGCCTCAAAAGTGTGGAATTATCGCTCAAACATTTGAAGGCCACATATCAGAACTATGGAGATAGATAGCCCTAAAAAGGGAGGTGTTTTTTATTTTGAAATGATGAGGGTATAGTGGATGTCGAGTCGTGGACGGACTATGATCACCACTACTATTCGATTACGCGTACAAATATGACTTGGTTCCCTTGATAGCCCGTAAACCAGAAGGCTTTACTAGTCCAGATCAAGTATATTTATTGGCGATCTCGTGGTATCGAAATAATACCGAGACGTGCCAAAGAGTACAAGCGAATAAGCAGTGCGTGAGCAAGCTCGAACCAAACAAGGCGGAGAGCGAAAGCAGAAGTGAAACTGATACAGTTAAACAAATACAGTAAAACAATCTCTGGTACAATTGGTTACAATAATAATAATTGTTTCTATTATTCCAATCGTGTTCTTATCAAGACTGGCCGGTCACTACAGGAGCCCCCCGCTAGAAAGGGTTTACACTTTCGATACGTAGCGGTTTCGTTCGTGGGACTGATCGCGAAACGTGCAATTGTAGGACGAAGGCGTTGGCAGAACAGGAAGTGATCGTTGATCCTCGAGTTGCCACCAAAAGTCTTTGACGTAGAACGGTACCAGAAGGAACGTACTGTATTGATTGCTTGGATTAGCATGCTACACCAGAGTGGTTTGTATCCAGAATCTGAAGGTTGCGTTCGTAGAGGTCCGGACCAGAAACGCTGCAGACGTAGGACGAAACCAGATTGAGCCAAGGAACCAGATGCGACCAGGATAACCATGTTCGGGACCAAATGTATACCATACGTATTTGGAGCCAGAGAGATCGACTGAGTGCGTTGACTAGAGCGTGGGTGATCAGGCCAGCTTTCGCCAAAGTTGGCTGAAGTCGACGATACCGTAACAGCGATGGTCGGAGGCGTAGGCTCGGGGAAAACACAAAAAAAATGAGAGAAAAAGAGAAAAGTGTAGCATTCGTGTAGTATAGGGTTAGGGTCCTATACTGTATCCGCTGCTGGTTATGAGGTTAGTCGCGAAAGCATACAGGTAAGCGTACTCGGCGACCGGAACGTGAGACGGTAGTCTCGTTCGAACCTCGTGAGCCTGCAATCTCATCCGCAGTCAAGGGCGGTGTGGTCTGCAGGTCTGGACGTGAGACGGAAGTCTCGTCCGTAGACGGGGCAGATGACACGTACTGTTGACTGGGACGTGAGAATGAGGTCTCAGGTGCATCTAGCGTGGGATCCGAAGTAGATGTAGAAATCCCGCTAGAAGCTCTGATGGGTCTAACATTGGGTCTCGGCTTAACAGGTATAGCACTGTCATCGACGTGTGCTGGCTTGAGACGATCAATGCTGATTGTTTCGATGCGGCCACGTCGATCAACCTTGAAGGTCTTCTCGTGACGAGAAATCACGTGAAAAGGTCTTTCGTAAGGCTGTTGTAGAGGTTTGCGTACCGAATCTACTCGTATGAAAACATGTGAACAGGTAGATAACTCTCGAGGGAGAGCGACCTGTCGATGTTGTATACGAGTTGACACCGGAGTCAGTGTTCGCATGAATGCAGACAGTCGTTGGACGTAGTCTGATTCGCCGAACTTAGTGCTGCTCCGTGGTGTGAAAAATTCCCCAGGCAGACGCAATGTCGTGCCGTAAACAAGTTCATCGGCGGAACATTGAATATCTGCCTTTAGACTCGTTCTGATTCCCAGGAGGACGAGCGGCAGGGTTTCGTACCAATTGTTGTTTTCGTGTGCTCGAAGAGCACTTTTAGTTGGCGATGAAACCGTTCAACTAAACCGTTTGATGCTGGATGGTAGGCGGTAGTGCGTATGCGTTCCGTACCAAGAAGCCGTGTTAGTGAGGAGAATAATGCGGACTCAAATTGTTGTCCTCGGTCAGTCGTGACAGTCGAGGGACAACCGTACAGAGCTATCCATCGTTCTACGAAGCGGTGAGCAACTGTCTCCGCCGTAATAGACGTGATGGGGGTAGCTTCGGGCCATCTTGTGAAACGATCAATGCACGTGAGTATGTGATCATACCCGTGCGATGGTGGTAATGGTCCTAAAATGTCTATGTGAACGTGATCGAAGCGAGCATCAGGCGTAGCGAAAGTGCCAATAGGGGCAGCTACGTGCCTGTGCACTTTTGATCGTTGACATTGTAAGCATTGCTTTACCCACATACGGACATCTTTATTCATGGACGGCCAGACGTATCGTGCAGCGATGAGACGTAGGGTGGCTGCGATACCAGGATGAGATAAACCATGAAGGGCATCAAAGACGAGACGGCGATAAGCGGAGGGTACGATGGGTCGAGGGAGGCCCGTAGAAGTATCACATAGGATAGTACCTGAGCTAGTAGCTAGGGGTACTTCCCGACACTGAAGGGACGTAGACTGTTGTGCTTCCGTGCATGAAGTATCGTTTGCTTGGGCGGCGGCCATAGCAGGTAGGTCAAGCACTGGCAAAGTAACTGCATTAAGTTGGATACGTGATAAAGCATCAGCAACACAGTTCGACTCGCCTTTGACGTGACGAAGGTCTGTCGTGAACTGGGAGATATAGTCTAAATGTCTGCACTCTCGTGGTGAGTAGCGGTCAGACTTGGTATGCAGAGCATACGTCAAGGGCTTATGGTCGGTGAATAAGATGAAATTACGACCTTCTACAGCGTGCCGGAAATGTTTGATGGCGCAGTAGGCTGCTAGCAGTTCGCGACCAAAAGCGCTATATCTCGTCTCCGTGGGAGTGAGGCGTCGTGAGAAAAATTCGAGGGGCTGCCAACTACCGGAGATATTCTGTTGCATAACGGCTCCTAAGGCGAAATCCGATGCATCAATCGCTATACTAAGCGTGGCTGATGGGTCAGGATGCACGAGAAGTGTGGCTTGAGCTAGGGCCGTTTTGATATCTGAAAATGCAGTACGTGCGGCGTCGTTCCATTCCAGTTTGCGTGGATTACCGCGAAGTAAATCGGTTAACGGTCGTAACTGTTCTGCCGCGTGCGAAATGAAGCGTCGGTAGAAGTTGACCAAACCGAGAAATGCCTTCAGTTCTTTGAGTGTGGACGGTACAGTGTACTCCATTATAGTACGTACTTTATCCTCGCAAGGTAGAATACCCTCATTCTTAATTACATGACCTAAGAATTTTATTTCCTTCTTCCCGAGTTCACACTTGTCGGGGTTGACTATTATTCCATTATCCGAAAGGCGCTGGAATAGTAGCGTCAGGTGTTGATAATGTTCATCTACGTTTGATGATGCGATTAGCAGGTCATCAATATAGACGTGAACAAAATCTAGGTCTCGTACAATGCTATCGATAAACCTTTGGAAAGTTTGAGCAGCATTCCGTAATCCAAATGGCATTCGTAGGAACTCAAATAAACCGAAAGGAGTCGTAATAGCAGTTTTCTCTATATCTTCAAGAGCGACTGGGATCTGGTGATATGCTCGTACCAGATCGATCTTGGAAAAAATTGTCGTGCCCTTGAGTGATGCCGTTATGTCATGTATGTGGGGGATGGGATAGCTATCGAAACGTGTAGCTGTGTTTAACGCTCGGTAGTCTCCGCATGGTCTCCAACTAACCCCATCCTTTTTTCGAACCATGTGGAGAGGTGAGGCCCAAGAACTGTGAGAAGGACGAATAATACCAGTAGCTAGTAAATTGTCGAACTCACGTTTAGCGAAAGCTAATTTGTCCGGTGCCAGTCGGCGAGGTCTTGCCGTGACTGGTGGTCCGCGAGTGACTATGTGATGCACCACACGATTGGTCACCGATGGAGTCTCCTCGAGAGGTTTAGTTAATTTGGGGAATTTCTGAAATAAAGCGTGGAATAAATCGTCACGCGAATGAAATACACCTGTGATTCGGTACGCGTTTGTGTGGGCTTTAGAGCCCATAAAGTTGCTGTTCGACGAAGTATCAATTAGCTGCAGCCTACGTGAATCGACTAGCAATTCATAGTGCTGTAGGAAATCGATACCGAGTATAGCTGTGGGAACATCGGCAATGATGAACGTCCACAGATACTGTCGTCGGTTGCTCAGGTTGACCGTAAGTTATCGTGTACCATAGGTGGGAATGACTGAGCCATTCGCAGCGCGTAGTCGAAGCATAGTGGCATGAGACTTACTGTTACCGATAGGTACGACAGAAACTTGGGCACCCGTATCCACAAGGTACCTAGCGTTGGTGCGATAATCGTGCACATAAAATAAACGGCCAACCTGAGGTGAAGTGCCGGCGAGCACGGAAACTGAGACGAGTATGGATACATCTGTCCCTATCCCCATGAGCCGGAGGTCGTCTAGCATCGAGATCAATGTTAGAACGGGAAGTACTAGCAACCAAATAGTCGTCTTTGGTGTTAACTCGTGCTAGAATCTTATCTGCTATGAGGGCCACCTTGTTGAGCGGGGTGTCCTCGAGCAGAGCCGTAAGGGTTGGCTGGATACTGACTGGTAAGGCTTCGAGCCACAACTCTTTGACTATCTCAGAGTCAACTGTCATGTTTCCTGCAAGGGATTGCAGGCGCGTGAGGTGGTGGCTCGGCTTAGCATCACCCATAGGGTGACGTGCTAAAAGTGTCCTCAATCGTTCCTCTCTTGATGGGAGGAAATGTCGAAGGATGGCATCCTTAAGACGGTCATAAACGTTCGGAACGTTCGGATTGAGGACAACCTCACGGACAGCGGTTAGGTGATCCCCGGGCAATGATTCCAAAGCGTAGGCGTATTTCTGCCTTTGATTGGTTATGCGGCGGATCTCAAATTGAGATTCCAGTGCCGCGAACCAGACTTTTGGATCATGAGGGATGAAAGGAACCGGTCGAAAACTGATAACCTGTATCTCGGAGTCTATCATATTTATGTTATTCTTATCGTTATCTACCATATTAAGTTGCCAAAATACTATATATTGAAAAATATCAATACGAATATATGCAACAGATGTGGATAGATAAATAGACTCACCGGATTGTTCTGGTTTGGAGAATTGGCCAAGTTTGACTTGTGCTCGATGGATTGGGTTACCAGCTGTATTGCGTGTTCCAAATACGGCTCACCAGTTATAGTGGATGTCGAGTCGTGGACGGACTATGATCACCACTACTATTCGATTACGCGTACAAATATGACTTGGTTCCCTTGATAGCCCGTAAACCAGAAGGCTTTACTAGTCCAGATCAAGTATATTTATTGGCGATCTCGTGGTATCGAAATAATACCGAGACGTGCCAAAGAGTACAAGCGAATAAGCAGTGCGTGAGCAAGCTCGAACCAAACAAGGCGGAGAGCGAAAGCAGAAGTGAAACTGATACAGTTAAACAAATGCAGTAAAACAATCTCTGGTACAATTGGTTACAATAATAATAATAATTGTTTCTATTATTCCAATCGTGTTCTTATCGAGACTGGCCGGTCACTACAAGGGATTGAGAGTTTTTAAGGTCTTTTGGTTAGCATAGTATCTAGAAATACTAGTGAGGTGCCCAGGTAGGCGAACACTGCAGTTTTGGTCCGTTCCACGTGGTATTCTAGCCCTGACATGTGCAATTAAGGGGGTTGTATGCTTTAAGTTAGAAATGGGGAGTTGCTTGAGTTTATTGCTGAGAGGTGCTTGTACTATATGTATTTGTGTCCTGACTCTTGGGGCTCTTAAGATCTAGTATAAAAGGCTAGCAAATATCGTGAGTAGGAGTGATTGTAGACAGGCACGACAGCACGTTCAAATGATTCAAATGGTTCAAATGGTTCAAATGGTTGAGGACGGAATAGAAGCTTTCGCTTAACGGGGTTCCGTGTTTAGTAGCAGTGGATAACCAATACATCCAGGCAAAAACCTAGGTATATGAACGATAATAGAGGAAAAAAAGAATTCGGTAAATCATAATAAGTTATCCTTAGTCCTTAAGAATAAGTCAAGTTTCCTCATAAAGGACTCCTGGGAAGTCGTTTGGACTCGCTCAGTCGGCAGCGAATTCCAGCACTTGACTACTCTTACGTAGTAGAAGTTGTGTCTGCAGTCTGTTCTGTTATGTTGGGTCTCCGGTTTCTGGGTGTTACCTCTTAGGTTAGTGTTGTAACTAAGCTTAAGAAGATGTTTAGGGGGATGACCAGAAGTATTAAAGATACTGTAAGTCATAAGAAGGTCACCTCTAAGATACCTGTACTCTAACGGGTAAAGGTTAAGTGATTGGAGGCGCTCCTCATAAGATTTGAATTTGAGTCCCCCAAATGATTTCGTGGCTCGACGTTGTATACGTTCCACAGTGTCCTTATCCGTTTGGAGGGAGGGAGGAAATACTATGTTTCCGTACTCTAATTGGGGACGAATGAAACTTAAAGATTATGTGGAAGGTTCTACCGTCAAACTGGCCAAAAATAGGCTTTAATGTTACCAGTGCAAGGTTTGCTTGAAAGGCGATTTTGTCACAGTTCGCGTACGATTTCAGGTCATAGGGTACCAACACTCCCAAATCTTTTCCGATTTGGGAAACTTCTAGAGGGGAGTTACCTAAGTTATAACTATAGTTTGCAACATGTCGCAGATGGACTATTCTGCACTTTGAAGTGTTAAAGGTAAGTCCGTTGTCGTCTGCCCAACTTTGAAGTCGGGTCAGATCCTCCTGAAGAACTAGTATATCATTATGATTACGTATCTCTCTTCAAAGTTTCACATCATCAACAAAAAACAACAAGTCAGATGAAACTTGTTGAGGAAGATCGTTAATGTAAATCAAGAAGAGAAGAGGTCCTAATACTGAGCCCTGGAGGACCCCACCAAGACATCACTTTCTAGATATGAATTAAGCCAGTCCACCAAAGGGGTTTTTATACCCAATCGTTTAAGCTTTTTGATAAGGCATGCGTGGTTGACCCTATCAAAAGCTTTTGAGAAATCCAGGTAGATGACGTCAACCTTCCCCTTGCGATCAAGGATGGTTGTCCATCTATCCACCGCAGTCAGCAGGTTGGTCATACAAGAATGACCTTTTCTGAAACCATGCTGTTGAGGTGAGAAGAACTTTAAGGATGATAAGTATTCTTGTATACCGTTGTACATCAGGGATTCCATAATTTTGGAAGGTATGGAGAGAAGGGCCACTGGTCGGTAGCTTGAGGGTCCACTGCGTCGACCTCCTTTGAAAATTGGTGTGATGTGAGCCAGCTTCCAGATTTCTGGTAGTTTGCCTCTGCTTAGCGAGTGTGCAAACATCACGCTAAGTGGTGTCGCAAGGATTGAAGCTGCTTCCCTCAATACAGCGGAATGAACCATATCCGGACAGGGAGAAATGTCTTTTCTTAGGTGCTGCAGTTTACGGAGCATAAGGTCAGCACTCAGGTCCACTTCGGAAAGTTTTGTACAGGTGCAGGTGAAGCTTTCGTCAGTATAGTTGATGTGGGTCATCTGGAATGTCTGGGAGTATTGTTCAGCCAAAAGGTTGGCGGCATCTCCATCGTTATTTATCGGGCCATTGGGACCAAGCAGTTGGGAAACCCCAGTTTTGCCTTGTTGAAGAGAAGCTGCGTAACTGAATAAGCTCTTCGGATTGGAGACGAATTTATCGATAAGCTTGGTCTGGAACTGAAGCCAGTCTTCTCTTATTGCCTTTGAACATATGTTCCTCATGCGTTTATATTGCATGTATGCGTCAGTATTGTCCGTTCGTTTATATTCGGTTCAACAGTGCCTTTTGTGGCTCAGCAAACGACAAGTGCGGTTCTTGATGATTGGAGGTTGTTTGTAGCTTTGTGGGACCATCTGAGGAACTGAATGCTCAGTAGCACATAAGATCGTGTTAGAATGATTGAGTACTGTCAGTCTTATGCGTATATTGTAGGATTCGTGGAAAGGTGCATACTGTGGGTGTTGTGTTATTTTTGGTTTCCTCAATAGGTTAAGGTGCGATTTTGTAATCCTGTGACCGAACGGCATACATCGAAGCCTTTTAAACACTTTTGGGTAGATATGATAAATTACTTTCACAGATTTTTATAATTTCGGGATAAAATGTTCTGGAACACTAAATAGCTGTTTATATGGCAATAAGTCGTGAATAGCTTGTGTAACGTTAAGTTCCGTCTGACTACTATCATGAATAGCACTGATGACTGCCATGGGATTTATATCGTAACTATTAAGGTTGATGAAGTTGTATACAGACTAATCACACGTGTTTTCTGTGAGATCACTTAGCGTATACTTAGCTGGAGAAAGAATACGGTGGATAACCATCGTATTTACAGTAGAATCAGGTATTTTCAGCTGTGTTTAAATATATTGCGCCAACATAATACAGCTTCATTCTGCGTACTTCAAGCCAGAGTTTTGTAACAGACAACAAAGAGTGAATGCACTGGAAGAAGAAGAACAAGCCCTACGTCGTCTGAACCTGCAGAATAACGAGTAAAACTATTTTGTAATAACTTTCCCCTTTTGTATTAAAAACCGCGTATTTCAATTTCAAATATATCTGCTGCACCATCACACCGTGTTCTCACTTCAGACGCACTTGTCTGTCCTGACTGTTGTGTTGCTGTTTCAGGTCGCTCCTGCTCCCAAGTGAACGTCGAAATACAACGTGCTACAGTTTTTTGGTGTTCAAGGCCGGTTGGGGCTAGTGGTATTTAGTTAGACTATTTGGAAATTTATCTTCAGGCAGATAATCAAGGTCCACGCTATTGAATCGTTTATTTCTGACAGACTTACATTCCGTGAGTTGTTAGATTGGATAGGCACAACTTTTCAAATGCTGGAATTCGCTGCCGACTGAGCTAGTCCAAGCGATTTCGCAAGAGTCTTTTAAGAGGAAAATTGAACTGTTCTTAAGGACTAAGGATATTATGATTTACAAATTTCCTGTTTCCCCTCTATTATCGTTATTATACCTAGGTTCCTGCCTGGAGGTATTGGTTATCCACTGCTACTAGACACGGAAGCCTGTCAAGCGAAAGCTTCTATTCCGTTCACAACCATTTAAAATATTATTTGCCAACTTGATTGATAGTTGACTGAGTGTTTGGAACCAAAGGGTTTAAGTGTGTAGTTACGGTGTACACTTTGACTGCGTAATCACTTATAAAAACAACAATTGTTGCACATGCACACGTGAACATACTCGCGAGTATGTCTGAAATCGTTAAGCTTACATTGGTAGTACAGCATGATAAGTGAAATGCTTAAAAAGTGTTACATAACTACCATTGATTTTCCAACAGAGGAGATTGACTAATATATGACAGTCTTGATGCAATTCGCTATGAATAATTTACAAAGATGTTCTTGAGTTGTAAATGTTTTGTCTAAAAAACAGAAATAACCTTCGTGATTTAGATTGGCTGGCTAAAAGAATTATGACATGTCAGAATGCAGCATTTCCCAGCAGATTATTGCCTTAGAATCATTTCATTCTGATCCGCCAATATCTAGTGCCGGAATGTTTATGTGACTGTATTTCGTAGAATATCTATTAAGGACATCGAAGTATCCTCTACGAGACCATTGAGCGCGGTTCGTATGGACCTTCAAAATTCACAGAAGCGGACGTTATTCGAGATTTAAAACAGTTTTGCTCTCAAAAAGAGTTTCACTATAAGAAGCCCGATCTTTATTTGGAGAAAAATTGAACATGATTTTTGACCTATACATATTACAAAATAAGCAGATAAATATCCTTGTATGTCATATCTTCAAAGGTAATAGAAACTTTTAGTCTATATTGGTTTGCAGTGTAAACTAAAGATAGCTTTACGGTAGTCTTCTATACACTAGTAATATGAATATTAGTAAGTAAATCAACAAAATAATAGAATGTTCAAAGTAGTATGATGTACATGGCTTAGAAAAAAAAACTGACGGGTTTGGGAGTGTACCACTTATATTCTTGACTACCAATCATAGTCATCTTTCGTTATGCCCCGATTACAATAGTGAATAGTAACTTTGGGATCCATTTATAGACCAATATTATGCATATAATTTTTATCGTATATTTGCTAAATAATTAAACTACTCATTTATGTTTCATTGTGAGCTTTATTTTGACCCTTGGACTATTGTTATACGATCTACCATTCCTGAGTTATACCCAGTCTATTAATTACTGTTCCACTTATTCACAGCCACATTTGGCCAACTCATGTACAAATGTTATTTTCTATATTATTGGTACGATGTGGTCAGTCTGTTTGGTATGTAATTTCAGTATGTTTGAAATACAATGATTCATACCACAGGGGCTGTTATTGGTGTTTTGGACTTAACTGGCTGGGCTAGGCAGAAGCAGGATCGATAAGCGCTCTTGACTGCTCGTACGGTTTTCGTGTGTCACTTCCAATCGACAATTCGCTGCTCTCTTATTAGCGGTCTTATCACTTCATACATTAACTAGGCATTTACTCGGCCACAAGATATAACATATTTTAGGACGATTTGTTTCTTTAAACATGTTATATGTCCAAAAATTAAAATCCTTTTGTTTTTCAGCAACGTTTGAAGATGTTCCCCAAAGGCATACAATTTGCTAATAAACCTTGGAAGTGTGTAGTTGAGCTACTTCACCAGGTAACTCTTGTTTTCATAGAAGTGTATTGAGAAATTACCAAGATACTCAATCATCATCCTACTATCGTTTCTTTAAGTGGTAGCTTCTTAATAAAAATAATATATACACAGGTGTTCATGATGTACGGAGTATGACAAAGTTATGGGAAGATTTTATTACGGATGTGAAACCTAGAATGGCGCAACCGTTAACCGCGTACAAATTGATGCGGGAATTTTTAGATGCAAGTTATATTTCCTATAGATTAAGCTACTTCTAGACACATTTTGTCGAGGCAAATATTGACTTTCATACCTGTTTATCCTCCCTCTTATCAGCAAATTTATTTATACGATATAGTGAATTGAATACGTATACTCTGGGATTATTAATTTCGACTATCAAGGTTGGACTTTATGTCGTTTTGTAATCAATAGATTATTTAAAGGAGAAGTGTGATCATGTTGTAACTCGACGGCTTTTCTCGCATTTCTATGAACCTATCCTATCTTTGAAGTTAAATATTTCAGAGGGTAAGCTGGAGATCTTTTTGTGTATGCTCCTAAATATTTGTTTCATTAAAACTGTTTGACTTGAAACGTCTTCTAATACTTAAGTAGTTTCTCCTTCAAATCCATTATTCCCTGAAATTTCCACTGGTACTCTGCGTTCCCTTCCCTCAGAAATCTACTATAGTTCCTTGTTCTTCCTATAGATTCTAAGCGAAATTCGTATTTCTCGAAGTTTTCTAAATTTGAACTACTATTTGCTGGTTGACTATTAGAGCTGTTACCCAGCTAGTGAAATTGAAGTAGGTAAAGTAGGATTTGTGTGTTTTATTTAAGGAGTACTTCAACAATAATGTTTCATGCTACGCTTCCCTCCTGACGTTAAGATTAAAAACGTATTCTGTAGGAATTTAATCCATCATGTTCCTTCCTATTAATTATTACTGTGTTACTTTTTGGCTGGGAATTTCAGCAATTTTATTGATTGGTGACTGGAATTTAAAATCAAGCTTGAAGCTGGGTATTTTAATGTTCCGGCTAAGTGATCAGATAATGGTGATCGTCTGCTGCAACTGTGCTCAGGCAATCGTTTATTTTTAGCAAACTAATTTTAAGCATTAGGAGAGACGTCGTCTAACATGGCAATCCTCCGCACCAAACCAATGATAGACTCAAACTATATTGCCATCCGTCATCGTTAAAGAGGCTCGACGGAAGACTCCCGGTTGTTCTGGAGTATACGTTTAGACTATGATCATGCTTTAATACAAGCACACATTTGTTTGTGCCTCACTGGACGCATAAAAACCACATTAGGAAGACCCATTAAAGTTGAACTTAGTGACGAGAAAGCCAGAAGTAGATTCCCGGAACAATTGAGGTCACAATTAGGCACGTTGTAGCTAACTGACTAACTGAAATTACATCGCGGCGAGAAGAAATCTTCACTGAGCTCCCCTATTTCCAATGGTTTTTCGAATTATGTTGATAAAGATAGTCGTAATATGTAGTTTGATTGAATTATGGTTTGTAATTGGTATCGTGATTTTCGTCGTATAATTTCTTATAGATGGCACATATTCGATTTCTCAAATGGAACTTGTTAATCGACTTGAACAGTTAACTAGCTATTGGGTAACGTATTTATCTAGCGACTTTCCCTGTAATGTGTCCAAATTCGACCCAGCTCATTTTTTATTCGATTGGATTAGATTGGCATATTGTTTGATTGTCAGTGGCATAGTCTATAAACGGATAGATTATTTCAATGTTGGAGTGCGATTTTTAGTTGTAATAAAATCAAAGAATGTGCAACAATATGACATTTTTATAAAATATCTTGTAAGTTATCAAAATTGTCTACGACTTTTTTTTTTCTATAAACGTTGTCTTGGTTATATTCCTGTTTGTTTCGAAACCTTTTAATAATATTGATGATACTTAGTTAATTATAGAGGCATGTACTGTAATTATATGGATCTAAGTGATAGACAACTAAATGGATTGCTCTCCTTAAACCTTCTGGCCCCCAAATGCTCTGGTACTCCAAGGGTGGGGATAGTCTGCTCTCCCTCTCGGAATGTTCTCACGTGGCCATGCGTATATAGCCGCTGACAGGGAAGTCCTGCTCACTGCCTTCTCATGGCTGGGGTGTTGTTTACGAAATTGAGAGGACGAAAAGCGAATGTCCGGCGCTTTAATCGGATTGGTGGATGTGGAGGATCTACCTAGGGGAATTGGAAAACCCTGATTCCAAATCAATGATGCACATGGCCCCAGTATCCCGAGGGAGCAAAAAGCATATGAACCAATTGTTAGTCACCGTCTACTATGTGACTTCATCTCCTCACGTTGCTCCACTGCTTTGTGGATCAGACCTTTAGGTCGAAGGCTTGGGGTGTGTCTCCCTAGGAAAACCACCTGCTTCGGTATGGACACTCTGGCAGTATCACAATCCACACACAAATCAAGTGACTTGTGTGGCGGATATATATTTGGTGCCCCTATGTACCAGTATTTATGTTCAAATAAAAAAACCTGGTAAATAAAAAGTGGGAAGAGTCATTTCTTCCTCTCGATCTGTTCTCACACATTACAAAGTCTATAACCTCTTCTCAAGAGGTACTACTCACTAGCCTCATATGGTGAGGGTGTTTCCCGACGATTGAGATGGCGGAAACAAACACAGCTTAGATTAGGTCGACCAATGCAAAGGGTTCATTTGAGAGAGCTGTGAAACTATGAAACCAAATCAGTCCTCCAGATAAGTTCTAGGATCCTAATGAAATAAGTTTCTAGTGAACTCATTCTAGTTACTAGTTTCCATGCGGACTCATCGTGATGTCTCTTCATCGGTAGTTTGTAGCTTACTATTTTCGTTATTATTTAAAAGCTACTTATCTATGATGCTTCTGATTACCCACTATTTATCTAAAAACCTCTGAAATTAGTATTTCTGTTGTGTAACAGCCATAAAAGTGCGTGGTCACAAATTACCGTTTTTGGTGTCGTAATTTGTTTTTTCACATATCCCTTCCTTGGTTATTATACATTCTAGATTGACGAATTATGGAATTCATTGTCAAGTATATATCTCCGAGCAACAGACTTTTCCTCAAAACCACTTTTATCTGGTAGTGAAGATTCGTCCAATTGTGTAAACATCAGCTCTTATATTCAGAGTTCTACAGATCAAGATCTTGTTGACTCTTATTATCAGGAATTTGGCGTACTTTTAAAACTCTCTCGTTTAACTTCTAATTTAAATTGTTCAACCAAACTTGCAATTCAAGATCAAACTCTTGATAAACTGACTTGTCTCATTTTTGACCATCTAGCAACTCTTTGTTTTTATCAAAGTGGTATCACTGTATATAACCATCCATTCGTTTACCATGCTTTATTCAGTGTAAGTACTTACAAGTTTTCATTTCACTGTATATAACCATCCATTCGTTTACCGTGCTTTATTCAGTGTAAGTACTTACAAGTTTTCATTTTACCCGCCATTTCCATTAGTGCAAATTATGAATTGGTGAACATTGTATTTAAGATCGGGTTCTTATTGCATTATTAGCTTAACTGATTCTTTAATTTAAAGCTGGTAATATTTTGAACCTTAAATAGGTTGGAAGACGTTAGACTCGCTAATGACTTTACTTCAAAGTCTGTTCATGCATACACCCAGGGTCTGTGATTGTGTTTGCAGATTTTGGAAAGTCTTAGATTTCAAAATCAATTAGGCTGATGTTTTTCTGGTTCATCCACATTCGGAGGGGACATGGGTTTAGTGCATGAATAGCCGTTTTTTGAGTAAGAAGTCCTAATTTTCTTTTGCAATCGGTCATGTTTTTTTCACTAGTTTTGATCATTGTCTTTAATGTGTGCCTAGTATGACAAATGTTTCTTAATTTATGTAATCTACACATACTGCCAACTTCTGAAATATTAATCACGATTAGTTTACTTTTCTTTATAAAGTAGAAATTTACTAGGGGATCGAAAATGTGCTTTACAACTGAAGTGATAATGTGAGAAAATGTAGGAAGAAAAATTGGTATACTCAATAACCACAAGCAACAAAAATTCTTTTTTTTTAATGTGTAGTTCAGTTAAAATTACAGTCGAGAGGTACTTAATTCTGTCAAGAAGGTCCAACTTTTTTGAAATATTACAATTGGAAACTGCAACGGCATCTCCATTGGTTTTTATTCCGAGGCATACCCGGTTGAAGGATCTCTAAAACCACAACTTCAGAGTTGAGATGGATCAACAGATGTCAGTCATATACAGTTACCTTTCATGTCATGGTGTCATGATATAAACTGGTCAACTGTTAACCTTTTCTACCAAAATAGAGGAGGGAGGCACAAACTATTTTATTCGTTTTGTTATTCATGTTATGAAACATTGAGAGCGATTAAAATCTTTCCAAAAAACCATTATTTTCATTTTCTTTACAGGAAGAACAATCAATATCTGTAAATAATTGGTCCGAGTTTTTGCTGAAGCCTTTGGCAAATTTTACATAAAGATCACTACTTTTTTTTCTTGTATATATATATATATATATATATTTGAAATGATACTAGTTTTCTTCCACAAGAGTTCATTTGTTTCACATGCGGTGGCGCTTTCAGTGTCCGGTTGCCTTTTGCCAAGGTTAGAAGTGAAATGCACATAGGAAAGTTTCATTTTCTACTAGGATGCTAGTGAATAGGGAGTTTAATCTAGTTTTGTGTGTTGTGTAGTTGTAAACATCTAGTCATGTGTTTTGGTATCAGAATTAGCTTTCAACATTTTGTGGAGTGGTACTAGTTGCTTCTTTTTTGTTGATATTAAACTTTTCAGCAAACAATATGAAATTAAGTCATCTTTCATGCAGTTAATACTAGGTTTTTTATATTTTCATGCTACTTACCAGCTCGTGTCGAACGGTTACTTAATTCGATTTTTAAGTCGATCACAGGTTTAATTCTCTCTCTAGTTCGGCTTGGCTGTTCGGCTGCTGACACTGGTCTTTACGCGTAAGATAGTTTGGCTCAGTACTGAGTACCAAATCTTATACTTGGTATATATATATATATATATATATATATATATATATAACATGTAACGCAATATCGCTTGTCTATTTGTGCGTCATTCATGTTTATATATCTGAAGTTCCACTGAATAATAAGGGATGTTTTTCGGTAATAACGGGTAACTTGAAAAGTAAAAACACGAAGTTCAGCGAAGGGATCTCTTCAACAAATTTATTATCAAGCTGTACAATCGTATATATATATATATATATATATATATATATATATATATATATATATATATGAAAAAGTTTTGTTAAAGTACTAATTCCGTGAGGAAATGTGAACACTAATAACCAAGATTATAATACTAGATTACGTAATACGAATAATAATAATAGATTTAGTGAATAGAATAAGATGATTATTATTATTGTTATTATTATTCGTATTACGTAATCTAGTATTATAATCTTGGTTATTAGTGTTCACATTTCCTCACGGAATTAGTACTTTAACAAAACTTTTTCATATATATATACGATTGTACAGCTTGATAATAAATTCGTTGAAAAGAGATCCCTCCGCTGAACTTCGTGTTTTTAATTTTAATGTTTAAATGGGAACTATATGCCAACTTGAAAAGTACATTTATTCTCGATTGTACGGTTGATAAAGTGGAGCAACGGTTCAGTATAGCTCTAATTCAATTACATAAATCTATACATCGTGAGTTAAATGAAGCAGTTGCTGCTTGTATTAAGAGTGTTAAATTATGTTGCGGCAGTTACCAATTTGGAAGTTTCATGTAGTCAGATGTAGTATTCTACTTATCACCATGTGTAACCTATGCTGTTTAGGCTTTTGTTCCACACAGTCTCAAAGATTTTAAAACATGATCATGTTCAATGCAATTGTTTAAACATCATAAAAGTGACTGTATAAAAAGTAAGACATTTATATTACTAACATCGTCTTCAAGAACAGCAGTAATTAATGTACAGTTTTATGAATTATAATAAATGATGGAAGTCCATAGTTTCTTGATCATATTTATCGTAAGATTTTGGCTTATTCGATAGAATTACATCACTTGAATAGGGTAATAAATTAGATCTAATCCAATTTTTCTGTTGATAGATTCTTCGAAATAATCCACACTTTACTTTTTCCAGTTGGCTGACGATATTCATGTGCAAAATTTGTTCACTCTTTATTTGTTTCTGTGTCAAAATTAGTAAGATTTATTCGAAATGAAAAATTTCTTCATCTCCGTATTTCAATAAATTGAAGATTTTCAAGAAAAAGTGTTTAAACCTTATTAGTCTACTGTTTATTAAGAAAATGTTGCGATATTTTTCTTATGACAGTTAAAAATATTGCTATTGAGTTATTTGGGCTGTAACCGTTTCGCCTCTGACCAGCTGCCTTTGGTGATGTCTAGTTTACCAGCGTGGATATCATATAGTCAATAAATAAAGTTATATGTCAGTCTATTTTGGATTGGATGTTTTCATACTTTTGGTACAGCAGGCAGTTTATATGAAAAAAGTTTAACTTATAGTGACATATAATATAAGAAATTAGTACCAGGTATTTGCTCGTTATTTATTAACTGATTTTAAATCTCTAAGATTTGTTAGATTGACGTGTAGGAAAAAAGAGCTTGAAACCTATGAGCAATTAGTGTCCCAACGTTGTATACCTTAAAGTTTGAGTAAATCTATCAGAGCATTAATTTATCTCATGGTTTAATGTTAAATGCATCATTCAATGTGTAAAAACTTTGTAGGTTATTATCTCACTGTTTTTGACCTTTAAGGGCAGTAGTTGAAACTGCCCGACGTGTTCATTGTAGGTGGTAGGTTTGAAACTAAGTGGAGTTATCGTTTTGTTTGCAGTAGTAACCTGATTTTATTGGGGCGGCTGACAATGTGGTGAATAATGTAATGGTATTGACATGGTGCCGTGGTATATTTTCAGGTAATTAGTTATAAATCTCAAACCTAGGATTTTTGCTTATCGAAATTCAGCAACAAAGCGTAATCAAAACAGTGAGAAAACTCAGAAGTGTAAAACGTTTCAGCTCATTTAAATCACATCTGGTCATCAGTTGGTTCGAATCACATTACTTATCTAGTGTGACTGTAAACGTTAAGCACAAATGCCAATTAAGTGTACTGATCGGATCTTTACTAAAAATAGCCATTCTATTATTATTATTATTATTATTATTATTATTATTATTATTAAGAAAAAACTTACATCTGAATGTTCCACTAGTCTCGTTTTTGATTCATCTAACAAGTTATTACTTGGTTTATGAGTGTTAAACATTTTTGAGTCCACACATTGTTGATAGCGTAACTGTAGAAATGAAATTTTAGACAGCTTAAGCTAGATTAGTTTCAGTAAAAATCAAGTTATTTCTCATTTACATCAACTCGTCCCTTTCATTTCTGATTGGTAAATTTGTCCTGTTATTGCATAGGATCATAAGTGACATAGTTAATATGATGTGTTAGGAGACCGTTTCTTGAAAATAAGGAGCTTATAGTGATTATAATTCACTTCACAGCAATTTGACCAAGATCGTATTAAGAAAGCGACTGGAATTCAGTACTAATTTAAATTCTCGGACTAGGATGATGTTAAATAATCACAAGTGATTATTAGGTCTGTGCAATTTCCTAGTGACACCCGTATTCAAACTATTGTGATTTATAAGACCACCAATCTCAGGAGACTTTTCAACAGTTCTGTTAAGATTACGAGCTTAACTAAGACAACCATTATATCCTGGTTGGTTAAATTGTCACTGATTATCGGATTTTAGTGTATTCAAGTCTAACTTGCCATAGCTTTTGAAATATCTTTGGGAATTCGAAATATTTTAGTTATTCTCTCCTACAGTTTGGATAAATTTACACTTACCAAACAAATTAAATCGAAAATAGGTCTGACTAGTTCCAGCGTTTCTTTTCAAATAAGCCTGTTCTTAATTAATTGTTACTAATATGTTTATAGCAAATATTAGATGATTTGAATGGATAATCTGCTTCATAAATGTAATGTTCGTAATTCACAGTCCGAGATGAGAATTACACAATTTGGTAAAAACCTATTATGAAATTCCAGGGTGATTATATTTTAAATTTAAAGTATATAGAATACAGTGCATGATCTACTCGAAATCAATTAGTAGTGCCACAAATGTAAGGTATATATATATTTACAAAGTATCGAACCTGGTGCAAATATCTACTGATTTGATTTACCAATTCATTTAAACCGAATGAGAGAAAAGTTGGCGATTACAAGAATGTCCATATGACAATTTTATGGCATAAACTTCTGGACAGTTAATACAAGCAACTAGGAATCACTATTGGTAGTCAAAAGTACTTGCAAGAAATAAACTTAAGGGGTAACATGTCATATCATATTTTTGATTATTTTTAAAGCTTAGTCAAATAAGATGACTGGTTTTTTCAGTAATGATCAAATCTTGTAAATGTTCGGTAGGATTTTGTGAATTCAACAATTTCTCAAAGTTTGATATTGGTCATTGTTAACAAGTAGTGGATCACAGTTTGGTGACAAGTATACTTGTTAAGTTTATTTTCATTTTCTGAGCTTTTCTGTAATATGTACTTCTTTAAGATCAAATTAAAAAGAATAGTACGTTTAATTCTAGGTGGTTAGAAGTAGTCTACAGGAAACACTAGGCCTAGGTTTCGAGTTAGCTGGTAATGGTCAGCGTAAAATACGTGCGATCCCGAGGAAACTGATGTTCCCTGTGCGATTCGAACCTGGGTCATCTAGCTTCACAATCTAAGAAGTTACCGCCGAGTTATTCGGATCTCAACCTACCTGTATGATTGATCTATCTACAATTAATTGGTCATTTAGTAGTTTTATTTATTTAAACACATAAATTTTGGTACAAGGAAGCACCTCATTTGATTTGTGTGAGGGCTGTGATACTGCCCAGACTGAAGCAGGTGGTTTTCTTAGGGGGCCACAACCGGAGCCTTCCCTGACAGAGGCTATATATTCGCATGGCCATTTGAGATTATTTGGTGAGGAAGAGCGTACTCTCCCCACTCTCAGCCGTACCAGGGCATTTGGTGCTCATTTAGTAGTCAACATTCATGTCTGTCTAGTCCATTTAGTGGTCATTAAATTTTTAGATACGCTTATTTGATGAATGTCAAATAGCACTAAACTTATGTCTAGAGCTCACTACCTTCAACCTACCAAAAACTCAACGTAGTACCAGGTTACTCATACCAGTGGTCTTATTTCAACTTCCTCGATAGAATTCAATCAACACTAAAGGACTAGAGAAACATGACATTATTCAGTACTCAGTCAGTCGTACAATTAATCTTTAGAGTATTAATATACGACAAATATAAATTCCACAAAAACCACAGAAGTTAATGTACATGGATGTACTTGTTTCCCAGTTGTTATATTGTTACTAAGAATCTAAATTTAGTCCCTTTTGATGTAAACGTTAAATGCATTATCTACTGAGTTCAGATAGTCATTAACTTATGAGATGGCAGGTGAATTTTATTTTATTCATAAAAAATCTCCCCCTTTATTATAAAATTTGTAAAAAAGAATAATTTTTGTAAAGGCTTACCTCACAAGCTGCTTTAAGTGTTTTACATAATTCTATTGCATTTGTTGGACAAGTTAAAACATGACATAAAAATAAATTATCAGCTGTATGTTGTATAATACCACAAATTCTGAAAAATAAAATTTTTTTAAAAAGAAAAAAATATATGAAACAAATAAAAGATAACAGAAAATATTTATTATCCAGTTTCTTATAATTTTCAAGTGAAAGAAGGTCATTTGAAAGGTTTCAGTCAGTCTATAAGTAACTTTACAAACTTAAATATAATGTAATATAATATATAATAATCAAATGTGTTATATCCTAGTGAAGGCATAAGTACGGTTAATTTCCGTGACCTATTAATGGACGATTATTCTATGTAAATTCTTATTGTTTAACTATTGAGTAACTAGATTGTGTATATCTATATTCATCTTATTATGAGCTTCATTTTGATCTATGAATTATTACTGTATGATTTACTGTTCCTAAATTATACTCAGTTTATTGATTACTGTCTCCCACGTTCACAGCCACATTTGACTTAATCTTGTACAAATATTATTTTCTATTTTATGGTGTGATGTGGTCTGTCTGTCTGGTATATAAACAGAGTATGCTTGAAATAAAATATTCACATAACAGAAGCTGCAATTGGTGTTCTGGACTTAACTGGAAGGGCTAGGCGGACAAGGGACCAAAAAGGACGCTAGACTGCTCATACCAGTTGAATGTCATGATTTGTCAGTGTTAAGGTCGGAAAAGTCGTATTTCCATTGGTGGATAATTCACGTGATAAAAGCCGGACATAAGATCAATAACGAATTAACATACGTTTTTTGTTTATTTTGTTAAGTCATAACAAATTGGCGACGGCCTTGGTCAAGTCATAACAAAATGTTTGATTATAATTCCTTGAAAAAGCTTAGACCAGATTGCCAGGCGAAACGTTGGATTTACTTCAAATTCATTCGCTGAGATTTTATAAATATATTATTCCTATTTAATGTCTTACATCAACTTGGTGCTCAAATACTGTGAAACTATACACTCTAATTTAGATGGAAGTTCTTATATAGTGTAACATGAGTTGTGATACATTATAGTTTGAAATGTTTATAGAAAATCCAAAGCTTTGTCAAAATGTCGTTATTCCTACGTAATATAAACAAATTGAATAGGCTTATTTTTTTGGTTATGGATAAATGATTCTAGAATTTTTTTCCTTAAAGTATTTGTTCGATTAGAGTTAAGATCAAATAAAATCTTAATTTTAGACTTTTTATTGTTACAAACTCATGACTTCATTAAAGATTCTTGTTTCAACTTTTCAAATTAATGGCTATCTTGTGATTTACTTAAGTATAATAATAAATAGTTAAATCATACTAAAATTCTTTCAGATTCAAGTTCCCCAATGGCTTTGATGTTTGGTAAGATCAGTGTTGGTTAGTTATGTCCAACTAATTCGGAGAAGCCATTAAGCCCTTCGGAAAAAAGATAATAGCTTCTACAAAGAGTGTGCAACTAAAACATTGGAGAAAGCAAAGCAAACGATCACGCTACAGTTTTCTTTGCTGTTTTTGTGTCTATGTAGGGAATTTGAGGTGAAATCAATGTGGATCACAGCATATAGTCTTTGTGTGTATTAGTACATTGATAATCAAAGAAGTATACTTCTATAAACACAGAGGATGTGTTATTAAGAACTAACTACTTCAGTAATGTAAGCAAAAATGGATAGTGGCTAGCAGTGGAATCCAGGTTGCGCGCTTCGTTCTATTTGGGACTCGTCAGCTGGATGTACCTGCATCTCAGAGTTGATGTTTACTCTAAGACTCGAACCCAATATCGTTCGCTTCAAACTCCATCGCGTTATCTACTTAGCTACTGAGTCCTGATAGCCACTTGCTTATGCAATGGAATGAAGTTTAAATTCATTTAGTATTGTTTGCTTGAATCTTCCCAGAGTGAATATCAACTCTGAGATGCAGGTGCATCCAACTAACGAGTCCCAAATAGGACGAAACGCGCGTCAAACTGGATTCCACTGTTAGCCACTATCCATCTTTATTTGTAATGCTTGTGAATTAAGGCTATATCGAGACAGTATGCACATATGCCAATAAGAGACTGATCAATTGCAGTCCTAAAACATCAATGGGAAGATTCAAACAAACAGTATCAAGTGAATTTGTTCTTAATTATTGATTTGATGAAGTGATTTTAATAGATATTAAGTGCTAGAGTATATGATATCGATCGTAATCATCAAAAATGCTTAGTTATGATGAAACAAAGTTCTGTAAAATTACAGTTTATTATTTCTGTATGAACCATTACAAACCTACATTACAAAATTTTACTGATTCCCTTGTTTAAACATGTAACATTTAATTCAGATGCAACAAAAAAGATGCGGAATACTTACTTTTCATCTTTATTGTAAATCCCAAAAAATGGAACTGAGCAAATGCGAAGATTTACAACAATATGTTTTTGATAAAACTGATAAAAGAGAGAACAAGATGATATAAATTAAATTATAAAGCTCTATGATACAATATTCTGAAATTCATATCTAAAGTTTTTTTTTGTTGAAAAAAGTACGCATCATTCAGAATTAAGATTATTATAGGGTGTAACTTTGAACTAATGAAAAGAGGACTAGTTTTTACGGATTTACGCTGTCAACACGAACTGTTTCCGAACTATTAGGTATCTCATATGCTATGCAGCCATATGGCTTCATTTATACTTTATGATTGTACACAAGACTTTCTCATCGATTAGCAGAATTTTAAATACTACATAAAATTATGTCATTCAAAGTTACTTATCAGGATTGGAATTACTTCGCATTTTGTTTTGAGTTTTGCTTCAAAAAACTAGAAAGTCAGTGGTTGGAAACCGTGTGTTTGATTATTAAAACGTAGTTTCACATTCGGTTTAAAATTGGTCTAGATAAATAGCTTAATTTCAGGGCTTTCATTATTGTTCTGAAGAGCACCATTAGTCCTCTACTTCATGACTTCTGTGTGAAGTAGGGACTAATGAGGGTGATCAGAGCAATAATGAAAGTTCTACAATTAAGCTATCTAGCTTGTAGTATCGGTTACTACTTTAAGCACATATAACTTATTCTAGCTTCTGGACAGGCCAATTTGTTTATTCTTCTTGAGTCACGTTTTGACCATGTTAGTTATTCGCTATCAACCTTGACTGTTATTATATGAGCGTACGTGTGTGTACACTTCTTATCCTATTCATCACATGTCTGTAACTTGTTTTTTATCTGGCTATAAATACTGATTAACGTTTGATTAAATGAAGTTGGCTCACACGCCTCCACTACGCTTCATTTCACTTCGCCCTCCTACTTGTCTGTCCAGATCAATGAGTGTACGAAATATACGTGTTCAAAACTCCATTCTCGTATTTGACTTCCTTAATTCCGTAACTCAATAACGCGATTCAAGTCGATGAAATATACGAAGATAGCCGACATGTATATCTCAATAACAATCAATCATACGATCTACTTGAAGTCAAATCACAAAAAGTTCACAGAATAAAGCACCTCTGAAAAATATCCATCTGGACTGTAAATCTTCATCATTTCGAAATGATAATTTTAACTATCTTTCTTTTCAAGTATATTAACAAAACAATAAATAGTTTACTGAAAGATAGTATCATTTAGGCTATAAACACGTTAAAAAAATCTATACTAAACTAAATGTTTGACTTTCATAACTGCTAATATCTTTCGCATCAACATTTGTTTTTTGAAAAAAAGTAATAGAACTATTTTATACCCGAAAGGCTGCCCTAATTAAAACTTCTCGGTACATGTGTATTAACAATTTGCTAATTACCAACAAAATGGCCAATGTTCTCATATCTGTAGCAGTTTATAAATGTATTTCAATAGTAAAATTAACTGAAAAATGTCATAGTTGAAAGCGTGAGTCAATTGAAGCTAGACCACCATGGAAACACTGGACGGCCGTTTCGTCCTATTATGGGACTCCTCAGCAGTGCGCATCCACGAACCCGCTCTCGCGAGATTCGAAACGGCCGTCCAGTGTTTCCAGGTTTTCCATGGCGGTCTAGCTTCAATTGACTTACGCTTTCAACTATGATAAATACTAAATCTCCACAAAAAACCCCTTCTATAATGGAAAATGTCAGTTCTGCAAAGTTTAATGGATTTAGAGAGAGAGAGGGAGAGTTCTTAAAGTTATGATTGTTGTATTTCAACCATATTATGAATGAAACGGATATCATTGATAACACTAAATGATAGCTTGAAAATATAGCCTCTACCAGGGAATTCCTACTCACTGCTTTCTCGTGACGTAGGTGTTGTTTACAGAATTAGAAGGACGAAAAGCAAATGTCCGGCGCTTTAACCGGGTCGGTAGATGTGTAGGATCCACCTAGGAGAGTCGAAAACACTGATTTCAAACCAATAGTGCACATGGGCTCCAGTATCCTGAAGTAACAAAAGGAGTATAAACCAATCGTTGGTCCCCGGCTACCATGTGACTCCATCTCCTCACGTTGCTCCACTGCCTTGTGGATCAGATCTTTAGGTCGAAGGCTCCGAGTGCCTCTGCCTAGGAAAACTATCAGCTTCAGTTTGGGCACCTGGGCAGTATCACAGCCCTCACACAAATCAAGTGAGATTTGTGAGACGCATATATATTTTTTCCCCCTTGTACCAATATTTATGTTTTTAAGTAAATAAACATTCGGATCATGAGAACTATAAAGCTTAAGTGTGATTACATTCAATAAAAAAGACAAAATAGCATTTCGTCTGAAAAAAATATGAAATTGATTAGGTGGTTCATGAACAAGCTGAAAATAAGATATCAATGGAGTATTCTACATATGATATTAATTACTTGGTCTTTAGTCGAAGTTTTATATCCGTCATTGTTTATCAGTCATATTTTCTTCATCTCTTTAAGAGGAGTGAGGTTTTATAGTGGTATTTGTACTAACTGATGATTCCTTTGTATTTGATTGGACGCTTTATTGTAGATTTCAAATATAACTCGTTCAGTTGTGTTCATTTAGTTCTACCTATCTTAAATTGCACTATTTTGGGAATCCTCAATTAGAAAATCACTTTGAATACTTCTTATTATCATATTTATTTATGATTTAGACCTCTAACTTATTGTGATAACTTGTGACAAGTTTCAAACTATTTATATGTACTAAAAACTAACTTAATGTAGGGTTAAATTGTGTTTTCTTTATTCTCTTGATAGGGGAGTATCGATGGATTTAAGAGATTCATTAAATAAATTTTAGAAAACTGCAGTAATTTGAATGTATTTCCATCTAACATACCATAGAATGACGTTTGTCAATTACATCATCTTTTTATTGTAATTTTTTACTTAAAGAAACATTAACTTTTATTTAATGTCAACTAGGTCCTTTGACCATCATACATTTGTGAACAATCTGTTTTTAATCGTTGTATCTTCATTATCATTTGTAACTCGAACCTCTTCTTTATATGGTTTCGTATTCAACATGTAAATACCAGTTAATATTAACCATTGTGTTTGATATGTTGTCTTCCTCTCTCCATTTTTTTAAGCAGTTTTGATCTAAACTTGAATGATTACTGTCTGTGAAACTTTCTATAATAATGTAAACTTAGGCCGTTAGAAGCTGATGAAAGCCTTGAAATATAATGAATTCATATTATTCTCCGTATCTTGTTCTTTTTGCTTTATTCAAATTTATCAGGCTATCAGAATGTATAAAATGACTAAAGGATTACTACAAACAAACTACAGAGTGGTAGACCATTTTTTCCTCAGTATGAAATTCTTCAGTGAACAAACATGTTCAACTTATTTCTCAGAGAAGTCTTTAAACATTATTTTTGAGCGGTTGTCGTTATATTTGAACTAATGACTAGGATAATGAATTCCAGTCAGTAAATTACCAAGTCTGGTCGGTTTCTCAAGACTAAACCTATACCAACCTGATTTTAGTCTGTTTGAGTTATTTCACAATCAAACGCTTTCTGTTTATGGGATCTGAAGTAATTTTCACAATGTAAAGTACTTATGAATTTTTGTTTTGATGTATTGATAGTTCTCTGTATGATAAAGTGATGTGATTCAATGAAGTATTTAAATTAGGGAGCATCAGACAACATATCGAATGGAACCCAAGATAACCAGGTTCTGTAGTGAACAAAATGTTTTAAACAACATTTATAACTTTTAATGCATTTACAGCATAGTTCGACTATCATAATAAGTCTCATCGAAATGGCATTATTTACGAGGAAAATTAGGTGAAGATAGTCAGTGTGTCAATCAAAAGCTTCACAAACTACTTTCATAATTACACTTGGCAATGAGAATGTTTTTCAAATTTAAATAAGTCCCTAAAGTCATGAATTTTATTAAGATTCAGTAAACCATTTATTCAGAGTAACAGTTCGTTAATTTTTAAGTGGTAAATTTCTTACGAAATTGACTGTTGATGGAGATATTGAAACGTATACTGGAAGCCATTGATTTGGATGTATTTCCTGTAGTACAGTTTGAATAGCTTGATTCATTGTTCTCATACCTTGAAAAGAACAACCCATTTAAAAATACAAGTTAAACTAAGGCTGAGTAGAGTAAATATAACTACAAAGGTGGATTTTCAAAGTGGGTACTTAAGAAAATTAAGTGGTTTAATTATACTGTTGAGTGTAAAGTAAACAAGAATATCAGTGCTATCGGAGTTTGGACTAAACTATTTAGTTTGTATAAAGACACGGTGTTCTTATAAGAATGCAGCAATACTGTACATGGCTACATTTCTCTGGACATACGGTGTTTATCATCGTTCAGCAGTATGACTCTCTGTCGTCCAATGTGATATATATGTTCCGAAATCTTTTTGGGAACACCAAACGTCTATTGGTTACTAATAATTAGAAATTATCATTTCAAAATACAGCAAAACATGTAGTTTGATTTATGCTTGAAAGGATCAATAGATTTAATCAAAACCAATGGTAGTTAATCGAAACTATTCATTGTGTAGAGATTAGACTCCATAATTGTTCTTATATTGCCCGGTTGATCGGAACACTTGATTATACAGTCGACTTATTACTAGTTCACTAAACATCTATCAGACTGATGACCTTCACTTCGAACTATAGTATGAATGACAGACAACAACCACCCGAAAATCTCAAATCATACTGCTCCAACAAACCTTATTCTTAATAGCCAGTCAGATGACCTGCATAAAAACCCTTTAAGCCTCTAAGTATGACTCAGCCGCAATACATTTACATGCATTAATCACACGACCGCAAAGTACCATAAATGAGAAATCATAATTTGTACACAAGACATTAGTGATACAAAAATGCAGCAGTAAGTGAATAACTAATCTGAGATGATGACCCTAAATGTTACATCACTTCCTATTTCCCCCCTTCCATCTAACAATAATATCCTCTTTAAGCCATAGAACTTTAAAAATATTGTACTGGTTGATAATTAATTTATATTTTATATAATATAGCATTAATTGTAATTCGATCCTCGTACAGCAATTCGTAATTTAATAGTTGACAGTTATTATGGTGGTCATGTGTTTTAAAAAAACTGGAATGGTTAAGCCATTAGCAAAAATACTGTCAAAATAATCTGAATTATTATTTGAGGAAGATGTTGTTTATTAAAAGTCCAATAACAAAATACTCACTATTTTTATAGTTGAGTTCATGAGTCAATTGAAGATAGACGACTATGGATAACATGGAAGCACTGGATGGCCGTTTCGTCCTAGCGTGGGACTCCTCAGCAGTGCGTATCCGCGATCCCGCCGCGTGAGATTCGAACCCAGGACCTAAAGTAGGTGCGCGCAGCTGATAAGTCCCGCACTAGGACGAAACGGCTGTTCAGTGCTTCCATGTTTTTCATAGTGGTCTAGCTTCAATTGACTTATGATCTCAACTATTGAAATTACATTATTATTATTTTGCTACGAATGTAATTAATTTAATATTAAATTTAAGTGTAGTCGGAAATGTGTTGTTTTTTTTATAGAAGGGAAGAAAAAACAACTTACCAAGTTTAGATTCAATACATATGAATCCTGCGTAGAGACATTTCAATTTTCTGTGTGGTTCATTTAAATTTAACATGTCAAATCCGTTCTATTTGAAAAAAAGAATACAGATTGTTTTTGGGCGTTTTAAAGTATGAAAGATTTATTCACTTTTTAATACTGAACAACTAACGTACTATGTCACAAATTGATTAAATTCGGAAACACTGTTGGAATTTATCTTATTCTCTGAATTGAAGTTCTTATTTACTAGTAATTAAACTTCTGAGATGTCTTCTTTTATTCTATTCAGTCTAGTTGTAGATAGCCATATAAGTATTGCATGGGGACTGGAGTATTTTAACACTGCTATTTCTTTTCGTTCAGGTGACAGTGCAGTCTTCCAGCCAGAAAAAACCCTAAATGATTCATTCCATGTTTAACAAAAATTGAAAAATTAGTTACAATATGAGTATGATTCGATGGGTTTGGTAGGCCATATGACAAACATTAATGCTAATTCAGGTCTCTGCTACAAATTAAGCGCGTTATACAGCCTGTCAGTGAAGTATAGGCCTAAACAATAAGAAGAGAAACGTTTTTGAACGTTTTTCTGAACGACATCAGAAGGACGATGAAAGCTCCACGACCAAACCATCCAGCTCAGAGAACAAATCAACATCAAAATCACCCACCTGAGCTACAAATCTTCTCCACCATCTCAAAGAGAAACGTTTATCATTACTGAATAAATTGTTTAATATACCTTTCATAGTAAAGCAGTGATCTATTATTTTTGAAATGTTGTTTATCATGTAAAAATGGCATCTTAGTGTAGTCATGTTTTTCATAAATTAATTATTAGAAATAACTCTATAGTTGCAAGATTGATTATTTTTACAGTCTATATTCCGAAAGAAATGCTGTACTTTAAAATGATTTCCTCTACGATTAAATGTTTTATTCGGGTCTAATGCCTTCCATAAATGATATATGTCTAACGAATAGTCAGTAGAAACAAATTTTCAGATATTGTACTCTTATCTTTTGAAATTTCAACTTCCTTTTGTATTAATCAGATTATATTTGTAAAATCGTTTCGTCTAGTATTAGCTAAATTTTAGTGATTTGTCTGTTGATATCAGTTCTTCATGAAAACCCACGTCAAAAAATATTAGTAATCGATTACAATCTCTTAAATAATCAAGAAACTATCTTTTTTTAATACTAACAGTGTTATGCTATGAATCGAAGGGAATAGTTTAGCAAATAGTGGTGTCTAGTATTATTTAAATCAACTATACTCTAGTGTCTAATTTTGAAAGGTCATTCTCAAAATTCGAGTGACTTCCTCGACCAGTGGGTTTCAATTATGTCTCACTAGTAACATATATCACTAATGAGAATCGATAGTAGTCGCACGACATGGAGAAATAACTGAAATTAGAAATGAAAAACAATAAATCCTAACTCAGTGGTCTGAAGGTTAAGCACTTATCATGAAACTTGAAGGTTTTGGTTCCGATTCCCGGAGGGTCGTAAGTAGCCACTGTTGTGAAATATTTCGCTTGAGTGAGATAAGTGTTAATTGCTCCCTAGTTTTCAATAGTTGTCTAACCAAGGTCAGTCTATTATATGAATATCTAAATTTAACTATTTCCACTACACCTTATAATAACTACATGTATACTTAGTGGTTCAGACTATCAAAACGAAAAAAATCATTTTAATAAAACTAATATTAAGCTCGTAGGTATCATTACCAAGTTTTGATTTGATAAGTTTTGAATAAATTGAGCATTGGGTAGATTGTTATAAATAAATTAATATATTTATAATATCTCAATGAGTAGAAAAATTAGATTTTCTGACGTTTCGTGACTCAGTTCAAGCAACTTCTTCAGAGAATGAATAATCAAATTAATATTAATCCAAGTTCAAGTGTACCTGATTACTTAGATATTGAAATCAGTATAATTATTATATATTTGAAAATATGACAGATATTAGTTTCTATTTTTTAAAAACATTTTTCGACAATTAACTTCTCATAAAAATTAACTGAATGTAAGAAGTGTTTATGACAAACCATTACTAGGAAATGAATATTATGACAATGTTATGCCACTAACGCTTTCTATCTTTTAATCGTTTTAGTTATTCAAATTATACTTTCCTATGTTGTAGCTTATATTGCAGTGTATAATAAAGTTGGAAGTGGGGAAACCGTGAAAAAACCATAGTCATAGTTAGTTCTATTTGAAAACCTTTTAGACTAAAGCAAAAATATAGTTAATAAGATATACCTTGGAGATTTTGAAATGAATTTTGACAATAATTTATGTAAATAAAAATATTCTGCTTCATATTATTAATTAGTCAACAAATCAGAAGAGATAATTTCATCACATTCCATTTTAATGTAAGACTTCAAATTCATCATTTATCACTTTATCATATATAAAATGTTAACTGTACTACCATGAGGTCCACTTATCGACTTAGAATACGCAGATGACATAGTCCTGTTTGGTGAAGACGCTGACAAAATGCAGAGACTTCTGTTAGAACTGAATAATAATGTCAGAATGTTTGGGATGTGTTTCTCGCCCTCTAAATATAAATTGTTACTCCTGGACTGACCTGCGCCAACACCTAAACTAAGGATAGGGAGTGAAGTAGTCGAACGTGTCAACAACTTCAATTATCTTGGAAGTCTGATCAGCCCTAATGGGTTGGTGTCTGACGAAATCTCAGCACGGATTCGAAAAGCTCGTTTGGCTTTTGCCAACGTACGTCACCTATGGCGAAGACAAGGTATCCGTCTATCAATTAAGGGACGAGTATAGTGTGCAGCAGTCCGTTCTGTTTTACTTTACAGCTGTGAAACATGGACATTAAGAGTAGAAGGTACTCGGAAGTTACTAGTATTTGACCACAGATGTCTTACAAATATTGCTCGCATCTGCTGGGATCACCGGGTAAGTAATAGTGAGGTTAGACGCAGGGTATTAGGGAATGATGGTAAATCAGTTGATGAGGTGATGAATCTTCATAGACTGAGATGGTTGGGTCATGTGTTACGTATGCCTGAACACCGATTACCACGAGGCGCTATGCTGACTAGTATAGGGGATGGTTGGAAGAGAGGTAGAGGTGGCCAAACCAAAACGTGGCATCAGTGCTTGAAGTCACTAACTTCTAGTCTGAGCCATGTTGGTAGATGCAGACTACTTGGTTGGGGTCAGCGCGACCATTGTAACCAATGGTTGGACACTGTGTGACATGGCTCGGAATCGATCACAATGGCGTAGGTGTATACACTCTTTATCTTCCCTTAAACCTTGAGATTAAAATAGCTTCATATCTGTTTTCGTTCCTATACTATATCCTTACATAAAACCTTTCTTCTATATATTACCATCATTAAATTAACTACTATGAATTCGGTGTTCATCTTGTTGTGCTAATGAGTGAGGTATGGCAACTTGGACCGATGCATATATGTGCCTGGTCCTACGTTGTAACTGACTGACTTACTAATTATTTTCACGATAGGTTGCAAGCTTCTTATTAAAACACATTGGTACATGGACTCAAAATATAAATGAAATAAATTTAAAACAAATAAATTTGTAGCAATCTTTTGTTTTCACAGTTGGATGACTGATGGCTTATTAGTGTAAACAAGTTACCATATTGCTTATGAAATTGAAAATAAAAATTTCTATTTTGTAAAAATTGACAGATTTTTCAAATCTGTTACAAAACGAGGAACTAAACTAAAACAAATTTGTTTCCTATATGAAGTAATTATTTAAGCAAAACAATATTTATGTCAAATCATGTGTGGCCTGGATATTTTTTCTTATGAGAAATTAACTAAATTTTATATTTTGCTATCAAAGATCTAAAAATGGCGTCTTTTTTTTCAATTTATCATACTATTGGTAAAATTTAATCCAGATAATATTTTAGTCTATTCTATGGTCATTAACTAAAAGTGCTATTTGTAGTGTGGTGTTTATAAAGTTTTAGTGCCCAGACTGAGAATTTCTTCTTAGTATAGTAAATAACACAGTTTTAGTGTAAGAAGTTTGTGGAGATTGTTAAATCTTGTTTTTAATAACACTATAAACGCCTTACATTTATAATAGTCACTAAGGGCAAATTTTGAGGGGCGATTATCAAAACTCTAGTGGAGGCTGTGGTCAGTGATATCCAACAATGTCGGGTATGAGGTAGTTACCCAGCATTGATTACATAATATCACGATTTCGTTGAAGTTAGAAATGTTAACCAGTGGATGGCGACTCAGTGGTTTGAAAGGTTGAATGTTCGCAGAGAGGCGTGGTCTTGTGTTCTACACTCTGTGAGGTTGTAGAATAGGTACTTCTGAAGAGTTCTGTACTGGGATGACATAACTATCCAATGCTTCCTGATCTTTAGTGGTTCTCTTACTAAAGTCAGCTCGTAATGTGAACTACAAAATATTTATGTTATAGGGTTTTCAAATAACTACACTATAGAAGTTAAGAAACATTCTCAAATCAAACCAGTTTCATAGAAATGATAATTTAGAACTCTTACTTATGAGACTGACTAAGATTCAAATAATGATGACATTTATGTTCTTTGTTATAAGGAAAAGTTTCCAAAGAATGTATTGAAGGTAAAATCATCATTTATATAATGGCTTGTATTAATACGAATTAGAAATGGGATTATGTAGGAATAATATCGTGTGGATTCAGCAATTCTTTACAATTAGGGAATATTTGATGAAGGAGGAGTTTCTTGAAGAAAGCTTAAGTAACAAAAAGTGCTTATGAGAGTTTGATTTCTAGATTTCGACTTCTATTCATTCAATACTTCCATCCGAATTAAATCTGAATGAAAAATTGTTATTCGAATTTCTGTGAACCAAACATGGTTTTCATACATTCCAACAAGAAGATTATAAAGATTTTTATTTTCTCGTTGATGGTATCGAGTGAACTGTAACTAATCAATCTTTACTGGGATATCTGTATATCGATATTTTCACTTAGTTTCATGTTTTTGTGAAGTTGGATTGTGGTTAGTAGTGGGATTTGAAATGAAGGTTTTACCCTTATTCGGAACTCGTCAGATGGATGTATTTAAAATACCTATTTCGTACCGTTTAGTTCTTCAATTAACGTTACTTTATTATAATTTTCTTGAGATTTTTAAATTTAATTTTACTTTATGAGTTCTTCTATTTAGGTTATATATATATATATGATTGGTGGGACTTGTTACGTATATTATTGTAATCAATATTTCGTCAATAGTTTAACTGTTGGCTAAGCTGTGCTCCCATTTATAATGAGTATTTATCTTATTGTAAACGTGAATTTTGACTATTCCGGATGAACTTGACTGAAATAAAGTTGGAGTTAAAAATGTTTTCACTGATTGTATTTCTGTCTGTCTTCCTTCCTATACTATATCCTTATATACAACCTATCTTTTATATATTACCACTACTAAATTAACTACTATGAATTCGGTGTTCATCTTGTTGTGCTAATGAATGAGGTATGGCAACTTGGACCGATGCATATATGTGCCTGGTCCTACGTTGTTGCTGACTGACTGACTTATTGTATTTCGGTGAATTATTTCATCTAAAATAATGAAAGAATAAACTGATTTTTCTGTTTGTTTAAATCTATTTCATGAAAATTGTTTATTTTAATATTTCTGATGTCAAAAGACTAATATTGTTTATGGAAGAATATTATAAAGTAAGATGGTGGAGGGAAGTATGGTAGTGATATACTTTTTCTTTCTGTATATATAATATTATTAGGAAGAGTTTTACTTCCTAACCTAAAAAAGGAAACTTCTGAAAATATTGGTTTACATGAAATTTATATTATTGTCCAAAGTATTGGTTTGTTTGGAACACTTGGGCATATAAGTAGTAAGTCTTAGTTTCATTTTGACTAATATTTATAAGTCAGATATATTTGAAATCATTTTAGAGAAACATTCAGAAATAGGAAATTCTTCTGGTTTTGAACTCTCAAAAAGTATGCGTAATAGTATGAATTCGAATTAATAATCTACAAACCTCTCTACGAATATGAAACGTTTACATCAGAATTCTGTGTTCGAACCCAATCAGTTTTTCTTAGGACAAGGTCTGAATTTGATGTTAATTGTGGATTACTGGCTAACTCCCAACTTAATTTTCTAGACAAATCATGGCTTCCTACTGAAATATTTTAAAATCGATTTCTACTGTAGTTATTAGCGATAATATGGCCACTAATTATTTATTCATTTGCCGAGATGTGTATCGCGTATGTCAACCACTACCTTCCCCGATGTGTAATGATATCTGGAATAAGAGTAAGTTGGACGGTAGACAAAGTAGCTTAAAAAAATACATGAAACCAGTCAAAGAAGTCACTGACTATTGGTCTGAGACACGTTGGTAGATACAGACTACATGATTAGGGTCTGGGTGATAGCCTGGCCAGTGATTGTGGATATTGGATGGCGTGGCCCGGAATCAATCAGAATAGTCCATATGGATCTATTACTTTTCTTATTCTAGATCATGTGATCGAGTATTCCTTAATACTTATCTTTTGATTCCATCTTCTTGAATCATATGCTTAATTTTTAGTCCTTATCATTATCAGTGTTAATGAGGTTAATTGAACACTTTTGGCACTCGTTTTCTTGATTTGATTCAGTTGTGCTCGTGTGATATGCTAACATGAGCTAACACATATTTGTATCAGACTCCACATTGATATTTACTTAAATACATATCTGGGGGTATACAAGTATTACCAAGAAGCTTGATATATAGATTAAAAAATCAAGTAATTAAAACTAATTTTCCCGATCATAGAAAATTATGGGAATTAAAAAGCGAAAGGATACCTAGTGAACCCAAAATTAAAATTTCCGCTATTTGGTTTTCAAGCAGTTATGATTAAGATCCGAAATAACGCTAGTCATCAGTGAATGTCGTAGAGCGGTACATAAATCTTATTCTTTTTAAGAGAAAAAAATACAGTCAACAAACTCAAAAGTGTGGACATTAATCACATCAGTAAAATCTCAAGATAATCAGGCTATTACCAACCTAATTGAATTAAAAGATTATGACTAATATATTTTGGAGTAATTATTCATTAATAAGTTACAATTAATAGGTTACATTAATACATTAATAAGTTACAATTTTGATTTTAGAAAGGAGTGAATGAATGATTAATTGATTGATTATAGAGCACTTCAAGTTTTTTTCTTTCATGTGAAGAATGAGACATATGTTGTCTGTGATATTGGACAGTGGTTAGATTATAGTAAACGTTGACTGAATCTAGAAATGTTAACTAATGGATCCCGATCATAGAAAATTATGGGAATTAAAAAGCGAAAGGATACCTAGTGAACCCAAAATTAAAATTTCCGCTATTTGGTTTTCAAGCAGTTATGATTAAGATCCGAAATAACGCTAGTCATCAGTGAATGTCGTAGAGCGGTACATAAATCTTATTCTTTTTAAGAGAAAAAAATACAGTCAACAAACTCAAAAGTGTGGACATTAATCACATCAGTAAAATCTCAAGATAATCAGGCTATTACCAACCTAATTGAATTAAAAGATTATGACTAATATATTTTGGAGTAATTATTCATTAATAAGTTACAATTAATAGGTTACATTAATACATTAATAAGTTACAATTTTGATTTTAGAAAGGAGTGAATGAATGATTAATTGATTGATTATAGAGCACTTCAAGTTTTTTTCTTTCATGTGAAGAATGAGACATATGTTGTCTGTGATATTGGACAGTGGTTAGATTATAGTAAACGTTGACTGAATCTAGAAATGTTAACTAATGGATCCCAACTTAGTGGTCTAAAAATGTCATACTAGGTACAAAATATAAATTTCATTTGTGTGTATATGACTGAAAAGTTCCAAACTAGGATGATCTCTTTTTTCCTGTGTTTCTCTAGTTAACATCATTCTGTCATGAAAAGTAACTTCGAATTCAGGAATTTTTCAAAAACATAACCTCTAGATTGAAAAACTGACCAGCTTTTTCAGAAAAAGTAAACATATTATTCAAAAAACAACTACAAAAGATTACGCCCCCAGATGCCCTGGTACGGTCGAGAGTTGGGAGAGTCCGCTCACCCTCTCGAAATGCTCTCACATGGCCACGCGTATATAGCATCTGCTAGGTTAATCCTACTCACTGCCTTCTCATGACGGGGGTGTTGTTTACGAAATTGAGAGGACGAAAAGCGAATGCTTGGCGCTTTAACCAGGTTGGTGGAAATGGCGAGTCCACCTAAGGGAGTTGGAAAACCCTGATTCCAAACCAATGATGCACATGGGCTCCAGGATCCTGAGGGAACAAATGGCATACGAATCAATCGTTGATCACCGGTTACCATGGGACTGCATCTCCTCACGATGCTCCACTACCTTGTGGATCAGACCCTTAGGTCAAAAGTTCGGGGTGTGTTTCCCTAGGAAAACCACCTGCTTCAGTTTGAGCACCTGGGCAGTATCATAGCCCTCACACAAGTCGAATAAGTTTTGTGAGGTGCATATATATTTGGTGCCTTATGTACCAATATTTATGTATTTAAATAAATAAATAAACAAAAGATTATTTGATAATTTGATCATTATTGATATCAAACTTACGTTAAATCAGTTTTATATAATTTTAATAGTAAGAAATGGGATAAACATCATCCAATAATACTGTTTATCTTTTAACAAATAAATATGATAGAAATAAGAGCCTTATTTATTGATTTCCCATTATATGAGAGCTGAAGGTCGATTAAAGATATTGTCTGTCTAGGGTTGTTCTGTCTTCATTACATTAAAACACTTTATAACCAATCTAATATTAAAGAAAGTATGACAATTTTTACATTTATTTTATTTACATTTTTATTGAGAAACTCAATTATTGGTTATTATTTAGTTGCCATATGAAATGTATTATACCTAAAATGGACCATATACATAGATACATATTGTTAGAGGGTAGTAATTTTGTATCTAGTTGACAAATTGAAACTTGATCCAATCATAATCTTATTGGGATATTTAACTATCAAGACTTTATATACAATGATAATAATGAAACTTTAATTGTGGTCTATTGATATTTGAATATTAGTTTGTATGAAAGAAAATTTAAAAAAAAAATTGATTACATCTGATAATTTGATAATAATGAATAGAAGGTTTTAGAACTATGATTGTAAACGGAATAACATAAGCTTTTGCTTAATCGGTCATTGGCTAGTAACACTTCGGATCATTAATGACTTCAGATAGAGATATAAGTATATAAAATAAACAAAAGAGAAATATTAGTAAATTAGTATAAAATACTGTCTTAAGTCTTGGAAGATCCTACTCTCAAAATATTTAGTAAATTTATGCTTTCATTAGAATCTTTCAGAATCAAGGCTGGATACATTAAAGTTACACGATAGGAGTTTGAATCTGAGAGAATATCATATTATTTTAAGGTTGTAAGTGGGCCTGTTAAAATGAAACCCTTAGCTCAGGGTTTTTTTGTCTCATTATTTCATTTAGTATGGCGAAATACATCACAATAATGATTTGATAGTATTTAACATTGTGATATATATCACATTCTGCGTTTTGTAGTTTTCGTGACTGTTTATTGCCAGAATGAATGTCTTTACTTCCACTCGGGTTAAAAATAAAGATTTAATAACTACATAAAGTAACAGATTGCTTTTTCACAGTTAAAATCACGAACTGATCTTAGCTAAACCACCAGTAAAAACCTACAAGCATTGGACTGCCGTTTCAATCTAGTATGGGACTCTTCAAAAATACATTCACGGCCATGTATGCGGGAATCGAACCCAGAATCTCTTTTTGATTTAAAAGCATTCGATTGCAAAATAACGATTATGAAATCAAATGCTATAAACTAGAGACAGACAATAGTTACTGAAGTTCCAATATTCAGACGTATTAACGAGCCTGAACTAAAAGAGATGACTAGTCTGATTGTTTCTGAAAAAGATTTGAACTTAATTAGCTTTTAGAATAGGTGATTAGAACTATATACAATTTTTATTTCTGTTCCCGACGGGAATCATGGATGCTCAAAAACCTCTCACTAGCTTCTGGAAGTGATGGCCAGCTAACAATGACAGCTCACTTTGAGAATTTCTTAAAAACACATTAATTAGTTAGATTACCTGAAGTACCGAGGTCTGAATGTCATATATTATTGTTTCTTACGTTAGATGAATAATTGTATCTATAGTTTATAGAATAGATATCACTTAACACAGCTGAATTTCGATGACATAAAATAACCCAAAAAGTCATTCATGGTTAAGGTTTGATTAGAAGTGTGTTCACTAAATCACTGCCTTTTTCACCAGAACTTGTATCTTCAGTCATCACCATGCTAAAGTGTTTTGCAAAGTTTGTATATCTGGTGACTTAAATAAGTGTTGCTGACTTCAGTAGCCAGAGGAGAGTATTTCGGAATAACCTCAAACCTTATAGTATTTAACTCATCGGTGTTTTAATTTATGCCATATATTTTCGAAATTAAGCCACTGAGAACTAAATATATCCAATGGATTTATTCTCAGTCATCAGTATGATTGTAGAACTGACTGATTTTGATAACATTATGCAATTAATCGTAATGTCCGGTATCATTTACACCTGTATAATGAGGGACGGGGACGAGTTGTGATTCCTTGAGTGAGTTATTCGCATAATGTCGTCTTTACTGTCTGGAGCACTTATTACATATTCTGTTATAGTAACTTTTACCATATAAATTACTGATCGTGGCTTACATTTGTAGAGGAATGGATAGTCAGTTTACAATGTAATGCTACTGAATAAAGGATAGCTTTGTCACCCCACTATCTGCTACCTCATTATGGCTCAGGTCTTGTAGACTATGTAACTTGTTGCCTCAGTACTTTATCAGTTACAACTTGAAATCCGAATCGGTTTAGTGCTTTCTGCTACGGTGACATAAAATGTATCTAATACACTTTTTAACCACAGTATATAAAGTTAGGAATTCTTTCTACAACTGACATAAAATACTAAAATTCCTTGTTTAGGTTATTTTATTCATGAAAGGATATAAAGAGTATTTGTTTCGGAAATGGAAGAGGAATTAGTAGAATCCAGGACACGTATTTCGTTGTATTTAGGACTCGTCATCTAGATGGATCATGGAGTGAACAACAACCCTGTGGTGCAGGTACATATAGCTGAAGATTTTAAAATAGGACTGAACGCGCTTCCTGAATTCCACCGATAGCAACCGTCCGTCTCTACTTAAATGTGAATATAATTTTTAAGAGAAAAGGTATTAATTCATAACAATTGGAAAATATGAGGTGAACCGGAGTCATATTAATTGACTACAATCACTAAATAAGCACCGCCATTTAAAAGCACACTTTATTTTGATGATTTTACTAACTACTTTAATAGTGAGCTAATTACACTTGTTCATCTTAATTATGATTCATCCCCAAGTATTGAACCAACTCATCTCTAGCTATTACTCTATTTAAAGTTTACTACTTGTAAGTAACATGTTCAGTTAAACTAAAATACTTTAAAAGTCAATAAAGATTCGGAAAAAGAAAACGGAAATAAGACATTGGATGGACGATACTTCATACCATGGATTTAACTACACATTAAAAGAGGATTTTAGTAACATATACAAAACAGAAGAGTTATGTTTGGTTCAATAAGTGCAACGCAAAATTTAGGAAATCGTAGTACTGTTTTTTGACTATGCTTAGTGACAATTAAGTCCATAAATTTATTTAAAAGAGAACCTTCCAAACCGATTATAGGTGACCGGGATACTTGAATAAGGTAAAAGATTGAAAGAAATACAATACAGAGTTTTGAAATAAGGTAATTTAGATGATTGTTATTTGAAGTAAATGTCTTTTGTTTTCAAATTTAGTCTTCGGAAAAAATTCAAGTTTTTAAAAGTGAAAGTGAACGGCGAATCTTAATTCACTATGAACACATGATTTGATATCTTTAAAAGTCCTGATTGAAATCGTGAGCCAACTATAAGATTACTAAAATCTCAACAAAAAAACCCCTTCTGATAATAAATTCATGAATTCTTCAATTTTATGACCAACATAACAAAAACTTCACATATGAATATAAGTTACTTATGAGTAGAACTAACCAATTGACTAAATATTTTGAACTCACACTACATGTCTTTTTTTCATCATTTCATAAATTGAAGTTTTGTTTTCTCCAAACAATGTCTACAATAATTTCACTTAGTATTGTTTGTTTAAATTTTCTCATTGATGTTTAGGACTGCAACTGTTCAGTCTCTAATTGGCATATGTGCATACTGTGCGTATTGTCTCGATATACCTTATTTCACAAGCATGGTTAGCAGAGATGGATAGTGGCTAGCAGTGGAATCCAGTTTGACGCACGTTTCGTTCTATTTGGGACTCGTCAGCTGGATTTACCTACATCTCAGAGTTGATGTTCACTTTGAGACTCGAACATCAATGGGAAGATTCAAACAAACAATACTAAGTGAATTTAAACTTCACCCCATCACACAAACAAGTGCCTATCAGGACTCAGTGGCCGAGTGGATAACGCGATGGCGTTTGAAGCGAGGGTACTGGGTTGGAGTCCCAGAGTGAACATCAACTCTGAGATGCAGGTGCCTCTAGCTGACGAGTCCCAAATAGGACGGAACGCGCGTCAAGCTGGATTCCACTGCCAACCGCGATCCATCTTTGCTTACAATGTCTAAAATATTTATGAATCATTTCACATTAATTCATCAGTGTTTTATAAATAACAATGCTTTAGATTTGAAATTCTGCTTTATGTTACACAATCTATATGAGGAATATTAAGCTTTATTAAGAAGATCCTTATATAAAGTAATTTATCTAGATAAGTAATTAAACCCGGGGTTTTTAAAATGGTGATCCTGTAGAATATTTGGTGTGCGGTCACAATGTTAAATTATGCATATTGCTTTAATGATTATCTAAGTTTTATGGATTCGGAAAGAGGTTGTTTTGATGTGATGTGAACCTTTTGTTTATAAAATCTTCAAATTAGTTAAAGTAAATATTGTATGAATTTCTAAGAATAACTTCTACAAACATTTCTTATATTTTGAATTCACTAGAATTTCCAAAGTAGAAGCAAATAAATGTGAATTCTTATTTATAGGATTAATTTATAAATAATTTTATTATTTATCGGGTTCATACATTTTCATTGTTGATATTAAAGACTTAATTTATAGGTTTTTACTAGCATATAGGCTCTGTGTATAAATGGTAAATAACATTTCAGATTAACGACCTCACTAATGATTACTTCTCAGTTATTGGTTGGCTGATATTTAATACGCTGAATTACCTATTTTTCAACTTTACCCATATGTCGTGTATACACAGAGATGAGTTATGTTTTAATTTCACTTTTTCGGGAGATAGAAAGGTTTGTTTTTTTTTTTGTTTACAAAATATCAATATTCTGTTCATCTTATTGCTTATATTGGGTAAACGTTCAATTTCTACTTCAGTAATTATGTATTAGTTCAGAAACTTATAAAAGATGTTCCAATATTGATGGCATAGATGAAGGAAATAATCTTATTGGATGCTATTTGATAAACATGAAGATATGAATAATTATTCAACCTTTTTAGGTGTTTTAACCAAAGTGATTAACTGAACAGTTAATAGTTTAGTGAATTTTATTGCTAATAATAAAAGTACTTACTTACTTATTCCTGTTACTCCCAATGAAGCATAGGCTGTCGACCAGCATTCTCAAACCCACTCTGTCCTGAGCATTCGTTTCTAGTTCTCCCCAGTTGTTGTTCATTCTTCTCATATATATTTCTATTTCTCGGCGTGATGTGTTCTTCGGTCTTCCTCTTCTACTTTAGCCTTGAGAATTTCATGTGAAGGCCTGTCTTTTGACACATTTGGTTGCTTTCCTCAATGTGTATCCTATCTATTATACAAGTGACTACTAATAAATTTACTTTATGAATATTTTCTGAATTTACCATTTGATTTTTATAAGACTGAAGGCAACTTTTACAGTCTAGTGATATTAGTTTACAATCTTTAGTGCACATAATCAGTTTCATGTCAAAATAAATTCATTTAGAATGTGGAAAACTTAGTTTGTTCTTAATATTGTTCAGAAAAGTCGATGAATGTCAGTTGTCATGCACAAAATGGTACATATTAAGCTACCACTTAATAAAATTTTAAATTCCTATTATATTTATAATTGTCTCTTGTATATATACAAATATGAATTGTATATATATGTTACTCAAAATAGCTAAAAAAATTCTAGCCTTTCAACAAAGTATACGGTGTAATTTCAAAAACATACGAAATACCCCATCAATATTTTCGTTTATCTACTATTTTAAGCTTGACTAGTTTAATTTTACCTATCATTACTTGAAGGTTAGAATTTTAGAACGTCCATCTTCACGTAAATTAGATGTGAATATTATATTTCTACTTATCTTTGTGTTTTATAAAGAGATTTATATTAATTCGTGTTAATAGTTGTCGAAAAAAAGTGGTACCCGCACAGAAATTCATCAGTAACACTAAACAAAGATTATATAAATATCATGACTTGAACAAGGTTTAAACTATATACTATAGGATATCATTTGACTGTTCAAGGTTTGACTGTTCATAAATTTACTGTATTCTTCAAAAACAAAAAAACCCTGAAAGTTTTGAATTCTCATTTATATAGATTCATGAATAGTAACCATTAGATAGATCAAAATTAAGATAAACCATCTGATTTCTCTTTTTTTTTAAAAAAAAATTTTTCATCTATTATTCCATATTAAGTGAATTTCTATTGGGAAAAATGCTTATAAAATTTAATTATTATTATTTCTCAAGTTATAGTTTAATATTTAAACAAAAATTTTGAATTTGTCAGAAAAAAAAAACTAAAAAAAAATCACGAAAATTCTTCATTTTTCCAAAACAAAAACGGGGTGGGTGGGTGGTTGTAGTTGATTAAAACAAAACGTTGAATGCAAAATAATTTTTAAATCACATGCAAAAATGCCATGAAATATATATATATATATATATATATACAAATAGAATTATGTAATCATTAGTAATATTACCCATTAAAAGATAAATCCTGATTATGTCATTATTATTTTAGACAAGATAGTTATAATTACTATATATATACATATAAGACATTTCAATTGTCCTGATAATTGGATATAAGAAATAAAGTCTACTTTTTGAATGAATGATTATTTCAATTTGATAAGCCTATTTATATTTTTATATAATAGAGAGTATAAAAGGACTGGGAAATATTTTGTATATTATTGTTTAAGTATTAAATTATATATAAAAGTTGAATAGTCGTCCTCAATGTTCTTCAATAGTTTTCATATATCGGAAGGTGTTTTGTGAATATTATAGTAATTTTAATAGTTGAGATCATGAAGCAATTGAAGCTAGACTACCATGGGAAACCTGGAAGCACTGGACGACTGTTTAGTTCTATTGTAGGACCAGTGAAGTTCAACCAGGTCTGTTGTGAGATAGTAACTCATTGAAGGCATTAGTGGATGTGTCGCTCAATTTCGTGGATTGGTTGAAGTTAGACATAAACACCGTTGGATGCCGGCCATCTTAGTAGTATAGAAGTTAAGCGCTCGCGCGCGAAACTGATAAGTTCTGGGTTCGAATCTCGCGAGTCAGGATCGTGGATGCGCACTGGTGATGAGTCCCATAATAGGACGGAACGTCCTATATATATATATATATATATATATATATATATATATATATATATATATTGGAGTCTGAAAACTCACATTGTATATTTTACTTGCACAATTTATTAAGGAGTAAAATTACAAATGGAATAGTAATTATTATATACAATGGAACCTTGTGATGAGTTAGTATAGATTACAAGTAATATTCATCCGTAAAAAACATCATTTGAAGAACAACTAAATTCATGAATACATTGGATAGCTGTTGCTTCTTATCATTGGAAATAATCAGTTGTTTACACTTCAAAGGTTACATAGGATTAGATCATTTGGTTTTGGATCTAACACCAAGCATGATACATTTAGACAACTTATTTTGATCATATTTTTAGTATGAATTTATTCTATTTTGTGATTCTCATGAAATATCATCATCATTTAGCAACTAAGTTATCGATAAGGTATATGTTCTCTTTTTCGTGTAGTTATTGTATTTTAACTGGGACTGATTTTTATCAATAGGTACTTGATAATGAAAATTCACTTTCTATTTCAGTGAGTTACATGTATTATTCTCTATTCCATATTGAAATCTGAAGAATTAATTAAATTTTTTAGGGCGTGAGAGTAATTATTCATTTGTATATTGAAATATTTTGTGAGCAAAGCATCAACAGAATTGAAAGTAATTATTTATTTTAATGTGTTTGAATTTTGCTATTTATAGAGTTAAGAACAGAATTTCGATTAGTAGATTATTTCGGTATTGCCATTAGGTCAGAAGTATTTAGGTGAAAATGGATTGTGGGTAGCGGTGGATTGCAGAACATACGTTCCATCCTATTTGGGACAAACCAGGAACTATCTGGACTCTGTAAGTCACTAGGTAACAGATTGTTATTTGAAGCGGAAGGTCTTGGGTTTGAGTTTCGAAGTGAAGATCGACACACATCGAGATCTGTTCGGCTGACTGTCCTGAAATAGAGCATGTATTCACGAAATTACTGCCAGCCTTTATTCATATTTATTCCAATATATTGACAATAGTTCGGATATTATTTCGAGTAAACAGATATTTAATTAGATATATTGTGGGAAATACATATCATTCAAGAAAAGATTTTTAATATAATATGAAATCATTTAACACTTCATCGAGATCTAATAAGTATTGGATAGGTGTTTTGTCCAAATTTGGAATTACTCAGCACCCCATATCGCTTAAACTAAAGACCTAGGGTTTAAATTTGCGTGGAGTTATGAATACATACTACTGAGAAGCTCCAACTTAGAAATAAATATTCAACATCATCTAAATTGAAAACTGACCTGTTCCAAAGTTGTTACCAACACTTTACCAAAATTACTTAATAAACTAGGCTGAATATGTGCATTGAATTATTAATTCAATAACTCAAATAAGATTTTTAAAATCAGTTACTTAGTTATGCACATCCATGATCATTATATTAGCAATCTTTGAATATGAGTTAAGTACTAAACGGTATTCAATACCATCCATTTTCAAAACTATGTAACAAAGGTAAACTTTGTGAGCGATGATGGATAGTGACTAGCAGTGGAATACAGGATGCGCGTTTCGTCTTATTTAGGACTCGTCAGCTGGATGTACCTGCATCTCAGAGTTGATGCTCACTCTAGGACTCGAACCCAGTACCTTTCGTTTCAAATGCCACAGTATGTACATGTGTCAATAAGAGACTGACCAGTTGCAGTCCTAGACATTAATGGGAAGATTCAAACAAACAATAATAATTGAAATTAAAGGTAAACTTTGATTTATTTAAACAAGAAATAATCTAAAATTCTCATTATTTCCATTCGGTATTTCAGTTTTGTCTAGTTTTAAAAAGTTGTTAGTCCATTAAAACTGATGGCATAATTAATAATTGTAGACATTTTTCAAATGACAGCCTATTACTTACTGACTTACTGAGTTTAAATAGTCTCTAGTGTGTTCCAAATAGGATGGAACATATGTTCTGGAATCCACCACTACCCACATTCGGCGAAAATACTAACCATAACATCATCATAATCATTTTACAAATGATTTCATTCAATTAATTGTTTTTTTCTTTTAATTATCTTTAATAATCTTAAAAGATTTATGATGCTAACTAGTTAAAGTACCGTAGAATTTTGATTTCCTTAATTTTTAAATGTTCTTGTATTGGATTTTTTTATATTTTGTCGCTTTTCCACTTTTTTTTAAAAAAAAATCGGTATAAGTTTGGGGAACATTGGAACATTGATCAACGTAGTCTATAATGTACATTTTCTCTTTTCTCCTTTTCCTTTTCTTTCTCTTTTTTTTAAAATAAATTACTTTAAACTTAAGAAAAATACATATTTGAATAGATACAAACAATAATTCATATATACATAGGATTATTACCGTTATTATTATAATTTACATTAATTGGTTGTCACTTTAAATTTATTGCAATTAACTAATAACACTAAGGGGGTTTTGTGGAGATTTTAGTAATTTTATATAGTCGAGATCATGAGTCAATTGAAACTGAGTTCATGAGTCAATGAGATAGTAACTCACTGAAGACATTGGTGGATGTGTTGCTTAATTTCGTGGATCGGTTGAAGTTAGACATTAACACCGTTGGATGCCGGCTAACTCAGGGGTCTAGAGATTAGGCACTTGTGCGCGAAACTAATAGGTCCTGGTTTCGAATCTTGCGAGTCGGAAATGTGGATGCGCATCGCTGAGGAGTTATACGTTAGGACGAAACGTCCGTCCAGTACTTCTAGTTTTTCCATGGTGGTCTAGTTTCAGTTGATTCAAGATTTCAACTTTATAATAACGCTAAACTTTTGTATGAATTTTGAAAATTCACTTACATTTTACTATTCTGATTAAATTCAATAGTTAACATCAATAACATCTCATTTAAGCTGTGACTTAATTGAAGACTTGCTTTTTACGTTTTTCACAACGGTCAGATAGATAGTGTTGTGTGGGTTACTTATATCCACATAAGTAGTATATGGTGATGGTCAGGTATAAAATGTATTTCACTAGAAGTGCGAAAAGGAAAGAACAGAAACGAAACTCAATTGGTTTGAAAATACATGAATAATAATAATCGGAGACTATGGACTGATATTTGCAGGACTGGTCAAGATTGAGACATTCGCTTGATAGTTTGAAAATTAACCGTTTACTGTATGGCTGTCAGATTCTAATGAGATAGTCTGTTATTCGATTGTCCGCACTCGTCTTCTTGTTCACTGCAAGAGTAGTAAGATTTTTGCTAATTATTAAGTTACTCAATGATGTAAAATCAGAGTGGAGTGAGTTGATTTTTATGAAAAGTTGCATTACTAGTATTGAGGGTTTCTAAGCACTTTCTTTTTACCATTCAAAAAAATTTATGTAGATCCTAATGCTGAAAATTATTCTTTCTTGTATTATTGGTACTGCAGACACTATTTTATGTACATCTAAATATTTAAGATCAATATAGACTATATACTCTTGATCACTTGTTTTGAGATTAAACGATGACTAAGTTTCTTTCACTTTGGAATTATGTATTTCTATTAATACTAAGTTTGTAATTTCGATATGAAATTTGAATATGTTATACTCTAGCAAACCAGTAGGATTCACTTCATTCTTCCTGGATGAATCGAAAATCATCCAGGTTATCTGCATGTAGTGTGTTACATATTCGATCGACACTCAAGGTAAACAAATTAAAAAGTAGGGTTGAACCAATCTGAGTCACATCACAGAAAAAACACCTAAAATACTGAAGTTATATAATTTTAAATTTCAGTTACGAAAACAGCATGAACCGCCCCCCCCCCCAAAAAAAACTATTTCTTCTGTTATCAAATTTTCTTAAATTGTGAATCAAAAACGTGGTCATGTTTTTATTTCAAAGATTGTAGTTTACATGAAAGATATTATTGTAACGGCATAAAAACTGGTATTGACTTCTAGAAGTCATGATTTACAAGACAGAAAAGTAATGGATTGGGGTTTATTAGCAACCAAGTATGAATATAACTTATCTTTAAGATAAACTAATCTTTATATATTTTATTAAGATTGATAGATAGTCAATTTTTTTATAAATTGAACGAAGCACTCTTTGACATTAATTACTCATTAACTTATTTTAGAAACATTAATTTACAATATCATAAAATTAAACATCTATAATCAACGGATATAAGTAATATAACGACCCATTTTAAAAATGTAAGTATATATCGTTGACGATTATAAAAGAAATTAGTCTTGTCAATCACTGATACTCTAGTTGATTAAATCCATTTTAGGCATATTAAATGTTTTCTGTAACTCACAAAATTAGGTTCAGTAGTCACAAAAACATACAAGGGATTTGATATGTTGTTTTTACAATGAATAACATTTTTTTTAGGATAAAGGTAGAGATTTCGAGTTTTCGATGATATGTGGATTTTTTTCATTGTGATAACAAACAACCATGTAAAGCTGTATATGTCTACAAATAGTAAAGTGGTTTTGTGTAACTATCAGAGACAATAAGTAAAGATGGACAGTGGCCAGTAGTGGAATTCAGGATGCGCGTTTTGTCCTATTTAGGACTCATCACCTGGATTTATCTGCATCTCAGAGTTGATGTTCATTCTGGGACTGGAACCCAGTACATTTCGCTTCAAACGTCATCAAGTTATCCCAAATAGGACGAAACGCGCGTCATGTATTCCACAGCTATCCACTGTCCATCTTTGCTTATAATGCTTGTGAATTAGGGCTATATCGAGGCAATACACACAGTATGCACATATGCCAATAAGGGACTAATCAATTGCAGTCCTAAACATCAATGGGAAGATTTAAACAAGCTATACCAAGTGAATTTATCTGAGATTATATTTCTGAAATAATTGAGCTCATTTTCCGGTTGTTGTTCATGACCAATAATAATACTTTATTTTTTGTTATTAACGTTATCGCTTTTTTTCACGGCGTTATTGTTGTCTTCATTGATGTAAAACCTACATATTCTGTCTGAAGGCGATTTATATGACAGCATTGTAGTGTCCGTTGCTATGTTGAACCAAATAGCTTATTCTAGTTTCCGGACAAACCAATTTATTCGTTCTTCTCGAGTCATATTTCGACCTTGTTAACTATTCACTTATCAACCTTGACCGTTTTATGTAACGTATGTGTGTTCATTTCTTATGTCACTCATCACATGTCTGCAACTTATTTATCTGACTATTACCATCGATTAACGCTTGACAAAATTGAGTAGGCTTACAAGCCTTTCCCACCGTGCGTTATTTCGTTTCGCCCTCTTCCGTTCGTTTCTCCGATCGTTTACCTGGACCAACGATTGTATGAAATACAAGTATTAGAAATCCATTCTCCTATTTGGCTTATTCAATTCCGTTATTCACTAACTCTATTTAAGTCGATGATTTCATACGAGGATTGGCGACATGTATGTTTCGATAACAAGTAGCATACGATCAAATTGGAGTTATATTCAAGGCCACAAAACCCTCAACCCAGAGTTTTTCCAAGTTGCCATTCATCTGTCAAATTGATACAGTCGATGTTTTAATTAAGATTCTGATTAGTGTCTCTTAGTATCACGAAGTGTGTTAGTTCCCTAAAAAATGCAGTTATAGGTTGTCAAAGGAGAAAGAATCTTCTTTAATATCTTGATGGAATAACGATAAGTGAAAGCAATTAAACGCTATACAGTATCCATTTAAGTTAATTAGTCATAAACTAGAACATGATGCTACAGAATTCTACACTGAAAAGAAACAATTGTCCAGCTTTCTCTTTATTATTCATTAGTTATTTAATTGAAGTCAGTTAATAATGTAAGCAATCAATAAGTTTATGGGCCTATTCACTCTATCTTTTTTTATAAATGATCCATATAATTCCTAATATAAGAAAATATTTATTATAATCATTTAATACTAAATAAAATCAACACATGAATTCAAAGTAGATGTAAACGGGGAGAGAGAAAACAATCCATCAATATTATAAAGCAGAATAATAACAAAAACTTTTTTTAGTAGACATTGAATTGAACACTGAAAAACACAGCAGAATAAAGAAAATATTAACAATTTAATAGTTGAATTCATGAATTGATTAAAGCTAGACCACCATGGAAAACCTGGAAGCATTGGATGACTGTTTCGTCCTAGTATGGGACTCTTCAGTAGTGCACATCCACGAATGACTCATGAACTCAACTATTAAATTACTAAAATCTCCATAAAACCACCTTCTGATAAAAGTTTTAATAAATTAATTACTAATTTGTATACTGTTTAGTAATTTTATTTTATTTGCAAAATACAGCGTAGTTCTGTTTGTTGATTAAATCTGAGTTTCATATTTCTGTATTATAAACGATTGAAAGATTTTTCTAATAATTGTCTAGACTGGATAACCAATATACCATATTTTAGGGATAGTCGCCTGAGAGATGGAAGAGATTAAAGAAAAGTCATATGAAGAAATGGTACTGGATAAGGCCGTAGAAAAATTGAATTACATTATAGTTTATCCAGATATATATATGAAATTATTAATTGATTATTTATTACAAAAGGTTATTACAGTCAATGCACAACAGCATCGATTTAATCAATATGAGAAAAATGTATTGAAAACCGAAATCGTTTTACTGAATAAACAATAGAATGTTCACTAAAAGTTAGTTAACGAATTTTCGCGTTGAATTCATTAATACGACCCAAATACATTCAAAATTAACTGAAAAAAACAAACAGTAAATCATAATTGAAAGCGTGAGCCAATTGAAACTAGACAACCAGGGAAAACCTGGAAGCACTGGACGGCCGTTTTTTCCTATTGTGGGACTCCTTTACGAAACCCCTTCTGATAATAATAATCATATGCTCACTAGTGACTGACTTCGAGAGGTAAATCTAGGAGTTCTAGTGAGAAGCAGTGATCAGTGGAGTTCAAACCACGTCTGATGTGAAATAAAAACTCATTGAAGACAATTGGTGAACGGTTGCTTAAATTTGTGGATTGGTTGGAGTTAGACATTAACACCATGGGATGCCGGCTCAGTGGTCTATCGGTTAAGTGCTCTGACGCGAGACTGGTAGGTCCTGGGTTTGAATCTCGCGAGGTGGTGTCTTGGATGCTCCCTGCTGAGGAGTCCCACAATCAGACAAAACGGCTGTCTAGTGCTTTCAGGTTTTCCATGGTGGTCTAGTTTCAATTGACTCACGCTTTCAAGCATGAAAATACCAAATCTCCACAAAACCCCTTCTGATAAAAACAGTGAATCGTTATGCGAATTTTACGACTGATTTTCTTCCTCAAACGTTGTTTTTTGAGTTTAAATATTCTCAAAGACTTATCAGATATAAATGTGTTATCCATTAAACAACTCAACCTTTATATTCATAGCTTTATTCATGAAACTCAGTTTTTTTTTATTACAGTTTACAGTTTTTGTTTACTTAGAGAAGTATAGTTAAATGAATCTAAAATTTATCAGCTTATCGTTGGTTTGTATATCTACATTTATTGTTTTAAAAAAAAATGGGTATCTGGTATCTAATCACTTCTAAAATAAAGGAGAATAATATTCTAATTAATGGAATCGAAATTTAATAGTCATTTTATTATGATTTTAATGTAATTGACTAAACCCTATGAATAAGAGAGATGAGATAAAATAGATAAATAAATAAATAAAATTAATTTTAATAAATCGTAATTTATTAAATTTTTTTTTAGTTTTTTTTATTCTTTTCTCGAAATTGCGAATAAAATTAGGAAAAACAAACAAACAAACAAACAAAAAATGGATAATGGTGTTCAGATTTTTTGAAATTTTTGATATTCAATTTATATTCAAATGAATTTTAAACTGACGTCAGTTGTAAGTTATTATTTATTGTATTCTACTGACTCCCAAATGCCCTGATACGGTCGAGAGTGGAGAGATTCCACTCTCCCTTTCCAAATGCTCTCACATGGCCACGCTTATATAGTCTCTGCCAGGGAAGTCCTACTCACTGCCTTCTCGTGGTATTACTGTTGTTTACGAAATCGAGAGGACGAAAAGCGAATGTCCGGCGCTTTAACCGGGTTGGTGGATGTGGAGGATCCACCTAGGAGAGTAGGAAAACTCTGATTCCAAACCAATGGTGCACATGGGCTCCAGTATCCTGAAGGAACAAATGGCGTATTAACCAACTGTTGGTCATCGGCTACCATGGGACTGCATCTCCTTATGATGCTCCACTGCCTTGTGGACTAAACCTTCGGGTCAAAGGCTCGGGGTGTGGCCCCCTAAGAAAGCCACCTGCTTCAGTTTTGGCACCTGGACAGTATCACAGCCCTCACACAAATCAAATGAGATATGTGAGGCGCATATTTATCTGGTGCTTCCTTGTACCAACATTTATGTAGTTAAATAATAAATAATAACTGACTATATTTATTTCGATCCTAAAATTATGAATTTTTTAAATTATTTTGTAGTGTTTGTTTGAATTTTCAAGCTCCGGAGTGAACATCAACTCTGGGATGCATGTACATCCACCTGACGAGTACCAAATAGGACGAAGCACGCGTCTTGGATTCCACTTCTAGCGACTATCTATCGTTCCAATTAATTGTTTATCATATTCAAATAAGACAGCTGATTAGAATAGCTGAATTTAATTGTCCTTATTCAGATAATAAGTGATATATTAAATGGAATAAGAAGTGCAGGTTTACCTAATAATTATTAGTTGTCATAGGACAGCTAATTGTATTCTGTCTTTTTTATTAATATTATTTGGATTTGTCCATTTGTGTAGGGCTTCGATTGTTCATCTTTCTTTGTAAGAATTAAAACCATTTCCAAGGATTATTGTGCCACTGAAGTCAATAGTATGATTTGACCCTAAACATACAGTTTTATACAAACAAATTATTTAGTAGTCACTAACATCATTTGTCTTAGTTTTTAGTACCAATTAAATTTTCTCAGCAAAGTTTCAATTCGGCTATTATACTGGCTGATATGAAATAAGAATTACTATTGCGTGGTTTATTACTTTTTTTGAAATTTAGAATCTAAATGTTATATTAATGTGTGTGCTACTGATGTCAACTGATATAAGTAGTATGTATCATCAGTTGAAAGTGAAATGTCCTGTGGCAGAAGGTTAAGCCGACCGAAGAAAAGAAAACCAGAACAGAGAATGACTGGTGTGGAAATGAAGGAATGATAAAGTCTGAGACGATTGATGGATGAAGTA